>OX344851.2:555000-5355000 GCA_947037095.2 Nycteola revayana
GCTTCACAAAACAGTTTTTTAGCCAAATGTTTACATTTTAGAGCAGCTAAAAAAACATATGTTAATCTTGATCATATTTATGGGGGGACCTTTGTGTTCAAAACACGTTTTCGGTAAATTTTCTCGATAAAAAAAAACCATAAAATAACCATTAAAATTGAAATTGTAGCAATTGTAACTGTATTATTTATAAACAAATCTTGATAATATTAATAACAGTGATGTAATATATAATAATAAAGGGAACTGTTGTTTTTATTTATCGATTGGAATAAGATATTTGCAAGGATTAATGTATTAAATCATTTGAACGAGTCGAACGAAACGTTGCGCCATCGCGGTGTCTCTTCGCTTCTCTTTCATTTCTACGCGGAGCAACAGTGACAAAACTAATACGTAAAAGTCGTCTATTCACCGCGCCTTAAGACAGTAAGAAGAAACCAGAAGTGAACAATGCAACCGACTTGAATTCAGCTCCCATTAATTCTCCAATGTAATTGTTGTTTGTTTCCAGTGGTGATGAACTCCGACAAGCACGTGCGCTTCTCCAACGGCGAGGGTCGCGACCGTCGCTCCGACCTCATCAAGTCGTTCGTGTGGCCCGCGCTCATGGACGGCAACCGCTGCGTCTTCCGAGCCGTCGTGCTCACCTGAACGTCTACCAGAACGTCTTTACAGAGTGGAACAGTTATTTATCTGAACTTACATCAGAGGCTTTATAATGTTTCTGTTTTTCAAGTAGACGGTGTTGTTATGAACCGAAACTATAAACTATTTCAAGACTAATTTACCTTCGTTTCTTGAGCCAACATTTTAGTTGTTACTAACTAACTAAAATTACCGCGTATTCGTCGTCAAAACTATGTCATTCCGATATTATACCTTACTGTTTGTGACGCACACCACAGATATGATAATGATTAGATAAATCCGTATCTGGTGTGAAATAAATTATGTCTAAATATGCAGTTTCTTTAGGTTCATCATCAATACTAATAGCTTTACCGAAAGTTATAAATGATTACGTCGAGAGTTGCGACTTTATGTATGTCACATAATATTTATAAAAGTATGTCACTTATAAAAGTTTTGTACAAATATCTTAGATCTATCCTCATTGTATTGTAATCTAGACATAATTTAATATAACATGAATAAATTATTTTGTAACATATAATAAATAAATAAGTATAAAAATATTGTTGTTTTTGTGAGTAACATCAAGTGAATCATACGATATCGCCGACGCAGTAAAGGATATCGATTAGATAAGATTATAATTGAAGTATTGATATAAAATGTATGGTTGTTTAGTAGAGTGTCAGTACTGTGACTGCTTTCGTGAAAATGAGTTACCCGCCGCCTCCTCCTCCTTACTACGGTCCTCCTCCACCGTGGCCGCCGCCGCCTCCGCACCACCACCACCCTCACCATCCTCACCACCCTCACCACCCGCACCACCCTCCCCCGCCGCCAGACTACGGGTACCCGGCGCCGCAGCCGTACTACGTGCCCGGGACCATGATGATCCCGGTCCCCGTGGCGCCGCTGCCCGCGCCGCAGGAGCCGGCATCCAACCCGACCTACGTCACCAACTACATCTACCACGGAGAAAGTTCCAACGCCCCGGCGATCGACCAAGTGCAAGTGGTGGAGAGTTCTGGAGACTTCGATTGGGTGCCCACCACGGCCATGATGGCGAGCACTTTAACGGGAAGAGCGGTGGTGGGCGGTCATGAGGGTTGGGACGGAAGCCCTCTCTGGGTGATCCGAGCACGGCACAGCGGCGACTTGATGCCCGGCAAACTCTCCGTGCGCCACAACTCCGCATCGGTAGTGTTCGAGGGGAAGGAGATCCCTGTACAAAATATAGAGGTGCTTTGCGCAAAACCAGACGATCTACGATGGATTCCTGCTTCGAACGGAAATGTCCCTCCAGGCGCTGTTCCCGGTGGAAGAACTTCTACGGGCGAGACGTTATATGTGGGCAGAGCTCGGTACCAGCTGTCCGTGACTCCTGGGAAGGTACATCCGAGCCACCAGTCGTGTTACATCGCCTTCGCCGGACAGGAGGTATCTCACAAGATGTACGACGTGCTGTGTCGAATCAGTTGACAATTTCATTATCTGTGATAAGTTTCTAAATGATTAACGGATTTAAAGGTGTTTGAAGTGGTTAAATAAAGTTATAAATAGTGATGGAAACAACCGTAGTTGTTGGTATGTCGCATGACGCAACAAAATATACGATAATGCGGTACGAATAGGTATCTCTTACGTTCGATACATATTTTGTTCTAAACATATGGGCATAAATTCTTGTTATAACTGCTTTCGAACAATTTGGAGTGATATTTTGTATAACAATAAATATGTTTTAAAAGACTACCTTTTTTTTCTTATTACCATATAAATGAACATTTCTCAACTTATGTGATAATGTGGTATTATTTAATTGTAATTGGCTACATTCATTAAAATTTCAAATTACACTATTTAGTTTTGCTTGTATTCATAACCTTTTTTTTTTTTAATTACTAGCTGACATTTGCAGTATACTAGTATTCTTGTCAACCTAAGAATACTAAGCTAAAATGCTTGTATTACGGAGTGGGTTTATGTCGGTGGTGCAATGGGTGTGGATCGAACCGGCAACCACAGGACCACAAGTCCGAAGTTACGCTTGTATGTTAAAATTTCTACGAAACTGAAATTTATATGGGTAATTCCCGCAAAACATTACATACTTATAGGTAAATATTTTCGGAATAGATAAGCCTATCTGCGGAATAAGCACAATCATTCTAATGACTCATCAGATACCATGAATATAGATTGTTGAGTCTAATAGCTTTATTATATTTCAGATACTAAATATTTAAATATAACTACGGATAGTGTTGGCTTAGCTAAAATAATCGAAAGCAAAATAACATCGAGCTAAACAAGCAAACAAAGTGACATCACCTCTTCAATTGACTCTCATTCTTTGCACATCCAATCATGTTAACAACTAACCACTCAATTAAAAACTTTATGTACCGGATATAAGTTTCATTGTCGTAATTGAAGTGATGGATAATAGCAAGTATATATACCTACAGCAGTTAATAACTCTATTTAACCTCATAAAGTAGGTATATGAGCCGAGGTGAGGTCGCGTGCCCTCAGCGAGGGGACGAATTTCATTTATAAATTAATAGCTTATTGATACACAGAACATAATATGTTCTGTGCACTTTAATATTATTAAAGTGCATTTTAAATATATGCCTTACCTTTAGCAGCAGTTAGTAGGTATATTGTGTAGGTACTTATGGTGAGTATAGCGACCCGCCCTGACTTCGCACGGGAGCAATGCTGATGTATTATACGTATAAACCTTCATCTTGAATCACTTTACCTATTAAGATTTTAAAGATCTAAGCATACACAGATGGACAAACAGCGGGAAGCGACTTTGTTTTATACTACCTATGTGGCGAAAACATTTCTTTGAGTTAATATTTTCCATTGAAACAAAAAATAAAATTAGCTATATTACAATAGATGTTTGTTTTTAATAAATTCGTTCCCAAATACTAGCTGTGCTGGCGGTACCCCCCGAGGGTATCGCGAGTTAAGGGGGGGGGGGGAAGCTGGTTACCTCGCGCTTGTACTATGATTTGATAGTTATATAAAGTTATGCACATAGTACTATCAGGCATCAGTGAAGTCACTCGATGATAATGTATGTATGGAATACAATGTGAGATAATACATGCTTGTGTTGTCGCAAAGACTGTGAGTCACATGTTATTAAAGTTTGGAAACAAATAATATACATTGTTATCTAATGATATTATGAGATGGTATGGACATTCTTAAACTACGCACAAAAGTTAAAGTGGAAATGGGCCGGCCACATAGCGAGGCTTAGAGATAAAAGATGGACCTACAGCACCACCATATGGAGAGGACCTCAAGGAAAAAGAAAGAGAGGAAGGCCCTTAACACGCTGGAAGGACGAAATAAAAAATTCGCTGGTCCAAAGTGGTGGCAAATAGCACAGGATAGTGAAAAGTGGTCATCGTTGGAAGAGGCCTTTACCCAACCTGGGGACCTTGCTAATAATTAAATATTGTGTTACATTTATAGTTTTAGCAAACTAAGAAGCAATGTAGCAGGATCAAATAAAGGCTTTTTTATTTTATTTATTTATTATATGGACATTCTTTCAAGGGGGTGTAGCACCGTGGACAGGCTTCAAGCTTCTATTGAAAATGTTCTTAGTAATTAAAATGTTCGACATTGGAATTATACTTATGTAGCATAGGTACTATCTGCTAAATATTTGACCAATAAGACAGACAAAGTAGCATTTGTATAAAACACTGAATTTCCTAAAAAGACAAGTCTTAGTTTATTAGTTTAAAAATAGTCTATAGAAGACACAACATTTCTGTTACATATAGTAGTTATTCGCGAGAAAGAGTAATAAACCTCAAAACATATAGGTAGTTGTACATTTCAAAAAAAGTAAGCGATCTTTTTTTGCAAAGCTGATATATTTTTAAAATTTCAATCAATACAAATAAAATGTTTATGTTATAGGTTTATTTTTTAATTAGAATTCAGTTTGAAAAAACAAATACATTTATTGATGATAACTCAGTAATTTACTTACTCTTAATGTAATTGTAACACGGCACGGCTTAGAATTGACCTCATATCCTTCCATGGGATGTCGTATGAGGCGACTAAGGGATATACAGCTGCTGCTGGTGAATGGGCAGCAGCATCTTTCAGCTCAAGGTTACTTATAATCTCATTTGATCACCAATGCGCCAGCCAGGCGTGGTGATTCTGGCAATATCCCTTAATGACCCTGTCTTGCCAAGGTCGGTTAGAAGTAGACGTAATTGGACTGTTAGGGACTAATTACACTTATTCAGCTCAAATCAGCTTATGTCCATAGAAAACGCCAGTTTTGTACGGGATGCGTACGCGTCTGTTCAGCTGAACGCGTGCGTACGCGTCCCCTACAAAACTGGCGTTTTCTATGGACATAAGCTGAATTGAGCTGAATAAGTGTAATTAGTCCCTTAAAGTGAAGTTTGAAGTAATTCTGACATAAATTTGATAGAAAGAAGAATATAGTTTAACCAATTTATGGATATATATATGTTTGTTGCCCTTGAAGATATCCGCATGTGTTTGAGCCGGGGGATCAGTTACACTTTATATATTAGTTTGGTATAAGTAACATGACGCACCCTGGGGGTGGACATTGTACAGGATATTGCTTTGTTGCACCGGTCAAGTAATTGTAACTACCTTCTCATGTATGAGCACTCCCCGGTACCCCCACTGAGCACGGGGGTTGGAGTGGGTAAACACTCTCCTTGTAGTGGTATGATTACTATATTATTACGGGAGAGAGGAAACCTGCTTACCCCACTGTTACACCGGTGGGGATGCGGATGACTTATGTATCTTACCCCCGAAAACAAAAGGGTCTGAGTTCCGAGTAAAAAGTCTCATTAATTAATTTATTTAAGTAGACTTTTGGTTTTTTCGTAACGTTACAGAAAGGTATAAAATTTGAAGCCCACACAGGGAACACAATGAACAATTTACGTAAAACGGTTTCTGACTCATATATTTATGAGGGTCTCTTTGTGCGGTCTCAGTACATGGCGGTTTACATCTCATTGGGAAATTTATGGGTCTGGACTGCGAGCTGTAAGTACAACACATTTGCTATGTTGACGTAATATCTCTATTCGCAGACACCTTATATAGGCTTCGTTAAAAGTAACCAACTGAAAGACTTGCTAAGTAATATGTAAGTAAACATTTTTTTTCCACCCAGGTTACTTTAAATTAGGTTGTCTATGCGGTACCATATATAAATTATGATAATGGAATAGCTCAATCAAAAAAGCATGACATCCAAGTGGCCACAGGTAAGTTATGCATAATAAGTCGATATCACAGATCATGGTCAGTACACTATCCGTTGTTGTTTGTAAACAACATTGTAGTGTTCCGACGTGTTGTACAGTGAGGAACTATTTAGCACGATGACATCCGCAACAATGATCTAACTGCAATCGCTCCGGCGCGCGGCGTTAGGCTCGCTCCACACGGACACACTCCACATAATGATGTCCACTTTGTGCGCGGACGCTTCGGGCACGTGTCGTCCACTGTTCGTTCTCGTGTAGATTATAGGTCAGTGCTTTGAGATTTAAGTGAGAGTGATGATAGGATAAAGTACTAACTGATGTGTTAAGGTATCTTTGCTACGTGACTGAATTAGTTAGTCGAGTGGTTAGTTAATATTTAGCAATAGTTCAGTGTCGCCCGCGGCTCGTACATTGTATACTTGCTCGAACCAATATGACAACATAAAAAAATACTACTGATTTATTCTAACCAATCTCTTTTTAAGTTAATGAAGTTACATGTCTCTAGAAGTGTATCAGATCAACCGTATCTATCAAGGTCCCGGTTTCGCGTGCCGGGACGGGCAATAAAATTGTGTAACTAGATTTTTTTTCCAAACAAATGTATGTAACAGTCCGAAGACCGGATGCTAGTGGTGCTGTTCCTAATTTCTTATCGGTCATGTCTGTATACATCGCTCGGATTGTGAGAGCTAAGGAATAGCAAGTGCACCCGTGTTTGCACATATAGTTGTGCACTATAATATCAAAATAATGGATAATATTTTTATGTGTGCAGCATAACAAGCAGACGCGGAAGATAGGTGTCCATTTTTTTATGGATAAGATATGGCGACTCGTGACTTCAATAAGTATAAGAGGATAGAAGATCTGGACGAACAGGCTGTACTTTCACTATTAGATAAATGGAACCTGCAGGATTTTATAGACTTCGCCAAAGAAAAGCAACTCGATGGCAGAAGACTTCTTGTAAGTTCCAATCATAAAGCTGTTACATATACACTTGCATGCTAAAGTAAATAATACACGTTAATGCAATAATATTAACGTTGAAAGAAACAAATGTGCTAAGAAATTTATTGTACTTCGTCAATATAAACAAAATTTTATTTATTTATTTACCCTAATGCGTTAAAGGTATATAGCCGAAATATATATTTTATAATTTAGTTAACCTCAATTAAAATCAACACTTTACGATATACCAATATTTTAAATTAGCCAAACCCGAGTTGTCTTAGATCTCATAGATATATCTTGACGAAATATAGCTTAAACTACATTTATTCAATAATAAATACTTTACAGACATTTAGCAAATTTCTGTTATTAACAAACAAATTTCTTGTATTTGCCACACCTACAGAAGGTTATAAAAAGGCCCTGATTCTGTATTTTCATAACATTCAGTTTTTTACCCCGTGTCTATTCTTTTACAATTATTGTGTCATTAAAATTTCAGGATGTTACTGAGGGCATTGTAAAACTATGGCAACCGAAAAAGAATGCTAAGAAATTTATTAAATTTATTGACGATATTAAACAAAATCCATACAAATACTTGAATAAACAAGAAAAAAATGAAGACTTTGAAATAATCGAGGCAACTGATTGTGCAACCAGTAAAATTGACATTGAAATTGAAAGTCAATACCAAACGATACCGATACGGAAAAAAGATGATAATGCTTCAACAATGAGTACAGTTGATGACATAATAAGGAGGATTGTACCCGCGAAGAGCTTTTTATACCGACACCAGCAAAAAGCTGAAGGAACACCATCTTACTTACCTATGGACGCTGGTACGCCTAAAAAGAGAAAACTATTTAGTCTTAGTTCTTATGAATATCCTTTCTTTGATATAAAGGCCAGGTTGTCAAAACAAAAAAATGTGAACGATAGAGGATACTATTCCATGAAGAGAAATAGTCGATATTGTATTCTTAAAACATATAAAAAAGTAGACAACCGACCTAAATATAAATCAATTTCTACTCCGGAAGAACTAATAGAAAAGTGTCCCGAAGATCATTTCTATGAAGATCTCTGTTACAATGATTTAGAAAAAAATATCGAAACACCTCTTGAGACACCAAACACAAGAATGACAACCGTGAAGCCTTGCATTGTTAAAATACAAGAACTATTTCAATCGTTCAAAGTGCCATTTTTTAAGAAACATGAGATGTTAGATGATAAGGCAGTAGACATAATAGAGAAAGCAGAGATTGAAAAAGAGAGTATTGTTTATGAGAACAGTGAAAGTATTGCCAATATGTATGATTCCGTACACGTCAACAGGCTGTCTTCCAGTGCCAATGAAAACGAAAATCAAGTAAGTGCGAGACATTTGTCTTAATTATTTATAAATCGTTTATTTTGCTTTCGCTACTTTATCGCTCGGTCGCTGACGGAGGGACAGAAGGAAAAAAATTACTTTTAGATTTTTTTGGGAGTTTTGTGCAACTGTATCTTTACGTTACAGTTCGCGGGCCTCTCGGATTTCGGGTCACCGGAAAGTTCTTTGCAAACTAAAGATCGGGAGGGCGAGGATGACGCGTCGCGTCCGCGGGCGTACCCTTATCCGGCAGGTTGGACAGAGTGGTCTATCTGTGCAGTGATGTTAGTTTATAAATCGTTATCGCGCACTTATTCATCCTATCAGACAAGATGGAATATCATTTCTAAGATAAAACTTAAGTAGTATTGTTTTCAATATAAAAAAATGATTTAAATCATTTTATAATCTCAAGAATGAGTGAATTAATAACGTTTTCGATTTAATAAAATTTTAAACTTTATAGGAAACAATACTTTTAAGCTGACTGGGATATTAAATAAATGATTGAAATCATTACATAGTATAAAACAAAGTCGCTTCCCGCTGTCTGTCTGTACATATGTAGGTATGCTTACATCTTTAAAACTACGCAACGGATTTTGATGCAGTTTTTTAGGAGATAAGAGTGATTCACGAGTAACGTTCATGCGTTTAATACATCACCATTACACCCGTGCAAAGCAGGGGCGGGTCGCTAATATTGAATAAAGTCTTAATAAATGTGGTGTAACAGGTGGATTGTTTAGCTAAATAGGTACATATGTAGATTATTGAGGTTGCTACTACGGAAGACGAGTATAGAAATTTATTACATTAACCGTTTGTATTGCGCATAGTCCCTCTGTTCCAACAACATATGCAGCTTATATGATGTGATTAATAGATTAATACACGTTTATAGTACTTAAAGTATAAGTAGCCACGAATAAGACTCTAGATACATTTGTTACAAACTCTTTTACCAGAATCAAATGTTTATTATACCGAGAACCAAACTCTTGGCGTTTTAAAATCACACAACCATATCAAACGAACTAAACGATATTTATTCAGCACTTAGGTATTTACATACACTTGTACTTGTCAGTGCTTCGCTGTTTAAACATTGAAAAAGCAAAATTAATTGAACATTTTAAAAATATAATCCAGTAGATGCCATTAAACAGTTGTGTTGGTCAATACATATAACATTTGAATAAAACTATCATTTATTCGTTATTGGTTATAGATCATCCTTAATTTTCGTGATTATATAAAGCAAGCTTAAGTTTCATAGTCTTCAATTCATTGTTATTAAACATACTAATATGGTGGACCTTCCAATGTCGTCGTAGTTTTTAAACCATTTAATATGGCTGGATCCCTGCTCATTTTATACCGGTGAAGTGCAAATGACTCTGAGACAAATGTCGGTGGTGATGATCGGTTGGGTTCCACCGTAGCCTAATTGGCTAAGGCATTGGGGGCTTTTCCCAAGGATGCAGGTTCGAATCCTGCCGGTGGTCGAATTTTATTAATCTCAATTTTGAAATATAGTATAAGGTAATCTTTCCCATAAAGAGTTCAAAACATTTAATAATAATTAATTACATTGTTTAAGTCGAAGCTACCGGTGGAAGATTACTTGGAGCCGGTGCAGCTGAACAAAGACTACTGTGACGTCAGCTACAAGCAGAAGGACGAGTCCCTGCTCGGGTACATACTGAGCATCTTCGAGCACCGCTTCGGTATCAGACGAGGTTGGTGCTCACTTTCATTTACAAAATCCATATATATATATAGGCCTCCATAGCCTACTGGTATGACTGCTTTATTGGGACTGGGCGTTAGAAGATTCGATTCCTTTGGTGCCAAAAACTAACATTTCCCAACAGGTTGGGAAACTAGTCAAAGATTTATTTCCCAACAGGGTTTAGAGGGCATCCCCTCTGTGCCCGGGAAGCCAAATGTATGTTAATGT
The DNA here is from genome assembly GCA_947037095.2 of Nycteola revayana. Lineage (NCBI taxonomy): Eukaryota > Metazoa > Arthropoda > Insecta > Lepidoptera > Nolidae > Nycteola > Nycteola revayana. The sequence goes on from OX344851.2 coordinate 565,256, forward strand.
GCCGTTAAATTGCTTTAAAATAATAAAAAAAAACAAATTATAGTCATATAAAATAATAAATGAATAGGCGTTTTAAACGAAACTATACTGTTTGAAATAAAATTAAGTCTTAAAATAAAGGCCTCAGTGATCCCATTCTCCTTGGTATGATTAGCATACCATCGCTATCGATTTTGCCTAGGGAAAAAACCAGCCAAAAGCGTGTCGGGCAAGCACATGAAAGGTTCCGTACCCATCCGATGGTCCAACCGCTGTTCACTTATAGGATTATACGAAAATAATAAAGTTAAATTTAATTTTGCGGTCGACTCCATACATTTTATTAGGACTGTAACTACATAAGTTGGTCCGCTATAGTTTTAGTTGAAAGTACTTACTTAGAGGTATATTTCAAAAGTTAAGGATTGAATTAGGTTATCTCAAGACTGGGGGGTTGCATTTCAAGCGAAGTGTCAAGAGGTTAGTCGAATGTAAGTGGATGTGAGGGCGATTGAAAAAAAAATCCATTATTTTAAAAGCTAAGTTTTGGATCTTCAATATACATCTCTCGACCAATTTTCGTGACAATCGTTGCAGTAACGGCGGAGTACGAGCTCGGACGGACATGACGAAACTATAAGGGTTCCTTGTGGAGTACGGAACCCTAAAAATGGACATCTTAGGTGATAATATACAAATTGGAATGTGGAAAATACTTTGTCATAATCGATACTCGTTGGTGGTATACAAAGTAAAAAAGTGTTCAAATATTAAGTCGGGCGAATATTCTAATATTCGATAAGCAAGTCCTAGTTAGTACCCACTCGCAAAACAAGCATTTTAGCTTAGAACGGGGGTCAACAAGTACTCTGCTCTGCTGCTCTACTGCAAATACTCTGCTAGGAATCTTTTTTTTTTAAAGAAGAAAAGAAAGAAAGAAAAGTATAGTTGTTCAACATTTCACTATAACGAAATTTATATTTCAAGGTTGCAATCGATTTGATTGACTCCGTCTTTAATATAACCCCACGAAAAATATTCCAGCGGTGTTAAATGGAGGGCCTTAAAAGCTCAAATTACGAAAAGACCAACCAATCCAATAGTTCAAACTAGTTATTTTCTTGTGAGGATGTGTAGGCGCTATCTTTCGGCCTCATTTTGTTGACCGATATATTTGCCGGCTGATATTGTTGCAGTGGTATGAATCTCATATCGTATTGATAACACAATCACAATACAGTTAAATTTATTTTCAACGGTAATATTTGTAAAACACGAATTCTTATTTCTAAAATCACCAAAATGATTTAGTCTTTTGATTTACTTAAAACATACTTTTCTAGTGTATATGTTATGAAATAGGTGATTAAAGCGGGCGTTATGAATAATGCCTAGCTCTGTCGGGCTAAGTGACTAATACTGTCTTAACTTCATTATTTATCTCATTGCGTTACAACAACCGTGCAAAAGGTTTTTGGTGATAAAAAAAAATAACCTAAATCTAAACCAATGGTGTTCCATTGAACTTAGTAGTGTCAGTGCATTTTTCGTAATGACCGGGCATTATGTATAATGCCGAATATGTCACTTGGTCCATAATATTTATATAAAGAATTATGAATTATTCAATTGAATTGTAAAACAATACATCAATAAAGTGTTTCTTGATTCGGCAGATATGTCTGAGGGAATCTAAGCCGTGTTATTTTGGGAGACCTTATTTTGTTTAGTTAGCCTAGTGTATGCAGCTTTGCTATTTCTTATTAAAATAGCAGGTCTGAAAGAAAACATTAAGTAGGCTATATTTTCTTGGCACAACTCTATTCTGCCTCTATATGTAACAGGCGTGAGGGTTGTCAGTGAACTTGGTATTGATACAACATGTCCGCGGACACCCGATGTAGACATACGACAATGTGCGGCGAACACTTTCTCATCGTTTTTGTACTTTTATTTATTAGGGAACATGTGTTGTGCAGCGCGACCACACCGCGCCGACGCCGACGCGACTCCTGTGACTCTCACCGTTTATCGGTGGTATTTTTGTATCAGATAGTTTTCTATCATAAGTTGTATCTATGTCCTATAATGAGTTTGGAGCGTAACTGTTTTAGAACTCCCTACTTCATTTGCACCTGCATTGTAGAGTTTATTAAACCTGATTAACTATAAAGTACTTAAAACAGAAATAATCTAGGTCTTGAGATTATTATAATTAACTTAAACATTTCAACGATTGTCAACTACCTGCGGAGGGACTGTGTCTGAAGTTCTTAACAAAAATGCTTAGATGGCATTAACAATATTTGTGGAATGTTCTCACAGAGGCACAGAGGGCGTGAGGCTAGCCATGAAAATAAATTAAAAAAGGGTAACTCTGGTGCAACATTTGTTTACTCCTCATTAGTTCATCCCGGGGATTACGATGTATTACACGATCATACGGTTATATAGCGAACATCGTCGTATAAAGTGTAACATAATGCAGTGACCAAAATGCATTCAGTGACATATATCATAGTCGAAACAAATAATTGTATATGTTCGTGTTACTGATTTTGGACTTTAAAGTGATATTTGTTTGGATTCTAGTTTTTACTGAAGTTGGCATCTCAAGAGAATAAGGTCTTCTTTTCTTGAGCTTTATCGATATATTCATAGTGGATTAATGACATTAGGTACAATTGAAAACCTAGCCATTTTCAGTTTATGCTTATTAAGTATATACGAATTAATCGAAATAAAAGAATGAAAACTATAATCGAAAGAATTTAAAAAATCTAAAATATTATAAATAGCAACTTGTGTGTGAAAGTAATGTTGTAGGCCAAAATAGACATTCTGATCTTAAAAGTGAACAAGAAAACATTTACCAATGTTAACTTGTTAAGCATTATGCATATTTATTACTTGCTTAATTGTCAATTTTCGAATGATATGTGAAATTAAGTGATCGCGCATGACCATCAATATCAATGAAAACAAAACAATATATCATTGATATCATGTAGTTGAATTAAACGGTGACAATAGATTAATCTCTGAGACAATGAGTCACGTCTGATTCACTCAGACTTGCTCAATGTATTCAGTTACAACTAATTTATATTAATTGTATTTGCTTGGCACTTTTATGTAGGTACCTCTGATCTGTTCGCATACAACGATATTCGTTCGTTGAAATTTTCGCCTGAAATTGTTCGAATAGATTTAACCACTAACAGAATCTGTATTCTGTATAAAACAATAAATACTTTGAAAATGAAAATATTTTATGGTTTTTACGGCATTGCCTATATGACTTTTTGAAGTTAATTATAAGTTGAAGTCCTTAATATATGGTGTATTTCTACGACTTGTAGAAACGAAATTGCAAATTATTTTAACGTTTTTCAACTTACACTATTACGCAACCATTATAGTGTAACAATCTTGATATAGCAATGATGGACTCCGCCAAGCGGCCTATGAAATAACTTAGTGTAAAGACATAATGTGCTGGTGGATAAAAGTGAGCGTGGCTCTGATGTACAACCTGGCGGCGCGGGCGAGCGGCGCGCTCGTGGACCTCGTGTGCCACGTGGCGCATTGCATGACCGACGTGGTTGCGGGTGAGCACGCGTCTCAACTCTCAACTGAACACAAATGGCGGAGCAAAATTACTTTTAAGATCTTTGTTTAACCCTTTGATGCAGTAGTTAAAGGAATAAATATTAAGGTTTTATTTTGAGAGTTGTGTTATAATTGTTTGATATTTCTTGTGATATAAAATAGTAACTACATAGATAGTGTTGGTGTATCTAATTTAAAACCGATTATGTTTATATTGATACAGCCGTGTGGTATTCGGCTTAGAATATACCAGCCCATGGGTGTCGTAAAAGGCGCCTAAGTGATATACGATGCTGCTGCCCATCCATCAGAATGGGCAGCAGCATCTATCAGCTCAAGGATTGTCATCATTTTACTGCGGTCAGCAATCCGCACAAAATGTTCAGATGACATGCTGCCCGTGTTCAGCGGTCAACAAAACAATAATTATCTGCTGAAATAACTGGCAACATCGAAAATGTGATGATCAATGTTTTTTTTTTGGTGGTCTATATTCAATAAAAGATACTTAAGGGATTGATAAATTATACATGTAACAACTCATATACACAATCCGATTAATAATTTAAAGTCGTGTAAAATAATAAATTGCTAATGTTACAGAAACCAGTGACGAACGCCATTCTGAAGATTCAGAACATGACTCAACTAAAGCGGAGTTCTCACAAAGTGAGGAGACTGGCCGGAAGTGGCCGGAAGAAAGGAAACAGGGTCGCACCAACATGGCGGACAGGCCACTACCGGTGCCGGTAGAGAACGAGCCTTATTACATGAATGTCGACAGGAATGAAGCGCAGAACTTGCTGAAAGGACATCCTGATGGCACTTTTATATTGAGGCCTTCTAGTCTGGTAATTACTTGACATGCTATGTGTTTAATAATGAACTAGCTTCCCGCGCGCGGTTTCACCCGCGTAAATTTCGTTCCCGTAGAAACTTGATAATTAAATTTATAATTACTTTCTCGATAAATGGGCTATCTAACGCTGAAATATCTTTTTAATCGGACTACTAGTTCCTTAGATTATCGAGTTCAAGCAAACAAACAAAGAAAAACAAACTCTTCAGCTTTATATATAGAACTACTAGTATATACGTATTATTGCACACCGACATAGCACAAGATAAACATTAATATAAATAAATATGAGGAAGATTGTAGTTATTTATCATCGCTGCATAATTTGTTTCCATTTGTATTTAAGTATGAGCTTGTACGAAGTAAAATAAGAATAACTTAACGGAATGTCATCAAGTTAGGTAAGATAAGTAATTTCCGATGGTGGAAAATTAAGTTTATTAATTAATATTGTGAATGTTGTTGCAGCCCGACCACGCGTACACGCTGAGCATAGCGTGCGGCGGCGCGGTGCACAACGTGGGCGTGCGGCGGCGCGGCGACGGGCGGCTCGCGCTCGGGTTCGCTCGGCGCGGCGAGCACAGCTTCGCCTCCGTCACCTCCCTGCTGCGGCACCACAGGAAGAAGAGGCTGATGCTGGTGGCCGCGGGGGAGCTCATCGGCAGCACCACGCTAACCGACAGCCCTTGCTACTACCAAACGCCTAGCAGTCTGCCTGTACCAACTGCTAATTAATACTTTACCTACATTATTGTTACATTGACTATAATCTTATCCAAAGAGAATAATATGATTGAGTCTTACGTGTGGCAGTATAGGAATGAAGAACAGCTGTCAATTCGAAAGATGTAATTTATGTGTGTTGAGAGATTTTCATTTTCTTTGCCCATGTGATGTATATGTTATTATTTGTAAGAATATGCAAACTTTGTGCTTTAGTTTCACCCAAAAAGTATCCGATATGACTATGTTTTTTTTAATAACATTTTTTATTAATCCGTAGAAATTCAAAGTATATTGTTTAAAAAAACATTTTAGACATAAAGTCTAAATTATTTTTGAAAGATTCACAACTGACAAGACTTTGTTCTTAATGCAACAGTTGCACAATAAATGCATAATAATATGTTGAACTAGCTTAAACCCGCAGTTTCACCCGTGTGTAATGTTGTTCAATCGCACCGGACATTTTCACGGGATAAAGATGTGCCACTCCCTCCAGTCAATAAGTGATGATGTGTCAAGTTTCATGTAGTACCGTTTGTTAATTAACTTTCGCATTTATAATATTATTACATACCGATAAAAAAAAATCGTTGTGCAGAATAGAAATAAAAATATAAGCCTTACAGTAGAAGTTGTTTGATTTTCTAAACACAATGTATTGTAATTAACACAAAAATATTCTAACACAAAACTATTTATTATCATTTGATTCATAAATATCGAAATGTCTACCAACCATCAACTCTTGAATCAGTGTTAATATATTGATGGTCATTAGAAGCAAAAGGAAACCAATTCATTTCGGTCCTTTCGGATGAATAAAGCGAGACCTTCAATATATTACTTAAAATTTTGCTTTGTACTTGATTGTCAATTTAACAGAATAAATTTTATATATAAAATTTTTGACATAATTTAAATTATTCCTCTGGTAATTTTTATCAGAACCTTATTTTTTTTGTATTAGGCTTAGTTCTCTGCCATATTTCGAGAGTATCAGCTCATGTCACACACGCTTCTAGCGGGCTAGCACCTGTTTCAGACAGGGGATTTCACTAGGATTAATTTTAGAATAGACTTTCGCGCTGGAAAAAAAAAACAACATGACGCGGGTTGAACTGCGCGGGAATGCAAGTTTTAAAGTATCAGTGAAAGTCAAATAAGTTACTCAAGTAGGCATGTTATGTACAATCGACCATTAATCCGACCGAGCGATCTCTCGGCTATAACTCTACTTATTTCTATTTGACACAATTACGAAAATGTGTAATTCATTCAACTTATCACGAACAATCTAAATAGTTACACCTGTTAGGTTACAATAAGGTTTTTAGTATTAAATAAAGCAACACAAACGAAAAGGTGGACACTACTATGAACCGTAGAGAAAAGTTTCACCCGGGCAGTAATTAAATAGGATTTCAATTATATTTGTTCATTATCCTTTACGAACGATGAAAACGTTCCATACTATGTTCCTGTCGATGTGTTGCATGCGTGTGCAGTATGTAATTGTACCGACTACTAATCGCTTCCTATTTGTACATGACCGATGATTGCAGATCTGATAACTACACGGCACGCAGTAAACTCAGTACTTAGCGCATTCACTCACTTTTCACTATTATTTAACGTGATTGTCGTTTGGGTGGTTGCTTACTAGTACATATATGTAAATTGAAACTAAATTGTACGATAAGCATAAACAGTGCCGCATTAATTATCTACATTTCAAAACTATTTATTTTCGGTCTACAATAAATTGTTTTCAACGGCACCAATAGATACAAATATTATTTATAATGGTACATTATTAATATTTTAGGGTTTTAAAAACGAAAATATATTATACTGGGTGACTTTTTTACCGCCTTGGAAATAATAGGGCGTGATATTTATATGAAATAGATGTCTAAGGCATAGTTATTTTACCTTTTTTTTACTAGCTTAGAGTGAAAATCGTAACGGTAAAAATGCGTACCTAAGTAGTTAGTTACGCTATTTAGCTCACTCTTTTCATTCATATGTGATTGCGGTATGGTATTATAGGCACCTATTTTAACTAACGTATCGTAACTACCTAACTAGGTACGTTTTTTATCGTTACGATTTTCACTCTATGCCAGTAAAAAAAGATAAAATAACTGTGCCTTAGACAGCTATATATCATACATATCACGCTCTATTATTTCCAAGACGGTAAAAAAGTCACCCAGTATAAGCAAGTCGATTTGGGGCTTAAAATATAAATTGAGCATTGTAATTATGTTATTGTAAAGGTTTAATATACAAATTGTCAAAAATCTAAAAAAGTTCATGTTAAGATTTAGATCTTCTCCGAATGCTGACGTGGTGTCCGGCTGAAGGTTGCAGTGTAGTCTGCAAGCGGAACGTCATCCGTGTGTGGTCCGCACGGATCTGGTATCGTCTCAACACGTGGACGAGAGTCGTCTTCATCAACTTCAACGTATATGCTTTACCTAATAAGAAGATCGTTATGTATACATCGTAAATATGTAGGATACTTATAAATCACTTTAATTACATCGAAATCAATTTACATATAATTGAGTGTTTAAAGATGGAATGGAATAATAAACGACTATTAATACAAACGGTTATTAAATCGGTTTTAATAATTTTTCGGTGATTGATTATTTTTAACCTTATATTCCTTTAGTGACGTCCTTTTAACAGAATAGTGTGTGAGTTACTTAAGGAATTTATCTAAAATCATATTTTGGGAAAATGAAAGTTTATTATTTTTCCAAAAATACTATTTGCTAAACATTAAATTATATGAAGACACATAAAACAAACAAAAGTAAGCTTTATCACAACAAACATAAACTCACCTAAACACATTCGTCCTCCCACTCCGGAGAACACACACGCTTTAGCACTTGCAGAGAGCTTGGCAGGCTCCAGCCAACGCTCGGGCCTGAAGTCTCGCACCGACAGGCCCCAGATCAGCGGCTGATGGTTGATGTTGTCGATGAAACAACAGCACCTCCCCGCTGACAGAGTGTAGTTCTCTGAAACGTCGAAGGTATAGGTTTACATTGTTCGTGTCACAGCACCCGATTATCAAATTAGAATGGATACTAGTTACATTATCTATAATAATATATAAACCTGAACAGTTTGTTTACTTGAACGCGATAATCTTAAGAACAACTGGGCCAATTTAAAAAATCTTTAAGTGTTAGATAGCCCATTTATCGAGGTAGGCTATACGTATACGCAATATTTTATTATGGGGTTCCCACAGAAACGGGAGTGCGCGGGAAGCTTGTATTCAATAAATAAAATAAAATAAATAAAAATCATTTTTATTTACGTAAACCTATTACAGGCACTTGCAAATAGTCAAAACAATAATTTAGTATTAAGTGTTATTTAGATAATATCATATTTTATAATATTATTATTATTAATTATCATATTTTATAAATTTTCAAATTAAACAAGTATTTAAGTTATTATTTTAATCTTAACGTCTTAGTTTATTATTTAACTATATTGTGTCAAATAGCTTGTTCTGTCTATAGTAGGTTAGAACAATTGTCATTATTTAGGTGGACCATGAGTATATAACGACGGACGCGCTTTAATGCTACCACCGGATCCAATACGCCCCAACTGAGAAGATCCGGCGAAACAAACTCAGTGGGTTATTCTACTGCCGGTTTTAACACGACCCACATGAGACGGTCCGGCGAAACATACTCAAATGGGCAGAACGTAGGTTTTGGTCCAGTTACTTTAACTATTTATTGGCATACACATTTTTTGCCCAAACGGTTGTCTTTGAAATATTTGTTTATTGTGTTTTTATACTAATAGAAAAATAAAAGAATTTGAGACAGAACTAGCGGTCTATGAATATAATATATTATTATGTAAGTAGGTCAATTACAGATAGTTCACAGAACATCACACTATTATGCGTACTACTATTTTATTTGGGTACAGGGTCTCTAGGAAGTGTTACGCAAGTAGGTTTATGAAGCCAAACGTCTTTATCCTCAATATAGTCCTTAATGCTATAATAGCCTTTAGATATGAGGACCCGTTTAATATATACTTTAAAAGTTGGATCAGGCAAATCAGTTACATGACTAGGGAGTTTGTTATAAAACCTAATGCAATTTCCCATAAATGATTTATTGGTTCTACTAACTCTAAAACCGGGTATGGCAATTTTATGTTTATTTCTCGTGTTAACATTATGAATATCACTTTTTTTGCTATATTGATCTATATTTTTTTTAACAAAAATGATATTTTGGTATATGTATTCAGAGGGAACGGTAAGAATATTAATCTCTTTAAACCTGGTACGCAAGGAGTCGCGACTACCTAAACCGTAAATAGCCCTAACTGCTCTTTTTTGTAATATAAAAATACTATTGACATCAGCGGCTGACCCCCAAAGCAGTATTCCATAGGACATAATGCTATGAAAGTACGCGAAATACACTAGTCTAGCAGTTGCTTCGTCTGACAATTGCCTAATTTTCCAGACAGCATAAGATGCGGAGCTAAGTCTACCGGTTAATTTTTCAATATGAGGGCCCCATTGCAGTTTTGAATCTAATGTTATACCTAGAAAAACTGTTGATTGAACTAGGTCTAACGGTTCTCCGTTTAACGAAACAATTGGTTTAGCGTTAGTTACATTTGGGAGCACAAATCTGACGCATTTAGTTTTACCCGCGTTTAATAAAAGATTATTTGAAGAAAACCAATGTGAAAGTATACTAAGTGTTTTATTCTGTTCAATAAGGTTAGTATCTTTTCTACTGACTTTAAATATCAATGAGGTATCGTCAGCAAAAAGAACTATATCTGACAGTTTATTTAAAATGTATGGCAAATCATTTATGTAGACTAAGAACAGAAAAGGACCCAGAATAGATCCTTGGGGCACGCCCATTTTTATCAAATGCTCTTTCGAAGCAACGCCGTCTACGTATACTATTTGTTTCCTATCAGATAAATAGGATACAACAAGATCAAGCGATTTTTCAGTCATTCCATAATATTTTAACTTCAGAACGAGCGTCTCATGATTTACACAGTCGAAAGCCTTGGAAAGGTCACAGAAGACTCCAAGAGCATCCTGCGACCCCTCCCAAGCCTCCAGTATGGATTTGATCAGAGTGCATCCTGCGTCCTGAGTAGACCGGCCTTTAGTGAATCCAAACTGCTTGTCGTGCAATATCCCATTTAGATTAAAATGTGTCAACATTTGATTGAGCATAATCTTTTCGAATACTTTACTTAATGTTGGTAATATCGAGATAGGTCTATAGTTAGTCGCGTTATTTGAGCAACCTGATTTAAATATCGGCACTATTTTACTAATCTTCATTAAGTCAGGAAATACTCCATCAGTCAGAGATTTATTAAAGATGGCTGCTAGAGTAGGAGCGATATTTTGTATTACTGTGTCAATAGCTTTAACAGAAAGTCCCCACAAGTCTTCTGTACCTTTCATTTTAATTGTTCGGAATGCCTTTACTATATCAACATCATTTACAGACTGGAAGCCGAATTTAGACCCGTTTGATTTAATATTCGTTTTTAATAGTCTTTCAGCTTCCTGAGGGGAAGAAGGCAGGTGTTTAGTGGTATCAACTGGTATATTAGTAAAAAAGTTAGCAAAGAAATCTGCAATAATATTTTTATCTGAGACTAACTTATCACTGATATTTAAGTTTATAGTTTTATCCTGAATTTTGTTTTTACCAGTTTCAATATTTATTATTTTCCACGTAGACTTTATTTTGTTATCCGACTTTTTTATTAATTCACTCATATATAGTGACTTTGCCTGAATACAAACTACTTTAAAAATTTTAGAATATTTCCTTACAGTATTTATAAAATTGTCATCAGTTGTGTAGGACCTTATATTATATAATTCATACAAAACATCTCGGCTCCGTCTTATACCTTTGGTAGCCCAAGTACTAAATTTTAGTTTATTAGGGTCGATTTCTAAACGTTTAGTTTTACACACTCTCTCAAACTCCTCATGAATTGATTGTGCTAATGTATTGTACATAGCATTAGAACTACTGTCTGAATCTAAAGTTAGTTGACACAATCTCGTTTTTAAATTATGACTGAACTTATCTAGATTTTTCTTTGTGAGGGGTCTGAAACTAATAATAGATTTTTCTATGATCAATGCGTTACTAACTTTAACAATTTGGCACTTGTGGTCAGAAGGAACACCAGTTACCAAACTTTTACCTGCCACCTCAAAGTTTGTGATAATATTATCAATGCAGGTGGCTGTTGTTGGTGTGACTCTAGTGGCCTCAGAAAATAAACAGTTAAGATTAAAAGACATAAAAAGAGCCAAAAAACTATTTTTTTCTGGTGAATCTACTAATATATTTATATTAAAGTCGCCACAGATCAATATGTTTTTATTACTTTTGAATTTTTTAAGTATTTCTTCCATTGTACTAATAAAATGTTGGAAGTCTGACGAAGGTGGTCGGTATATACATATTATATAGTAATGCTGTGTTTCAACGCAAGCAACCTCACAAATCCGTTCTACTGACATACTGCTAATATCCTTACGTTCTTTAAATTTCAAACCATCTCGCATTAATATAAGTACACCTCCACCCTCAGCAGAGACCCTGTTATTAAAACTAGCAACCGTATAGCCATTTATATTAAAACCCATTTTGTGTGCCTTCAGCCACGTTTCTGTAAAGCATAGAATGTCAATATTATACTTTTCATTAAAAAGTTCTACATCTAGTATTTTGCCAGAGAAGCGGTTTATATTCTGGTGCGATAAGACCAAAAACTTATTACACTTCTCCATTGTCATACTTAATTGTTTAAATTACTAACTAGACTAATTTTAGTAACATTACTAAGACAGTGTAAAAATAAAGGCTTTGTCATACTATGTATGACTGTGTTAATATTTGATGCTAATAATTTAGCAATTAAACTTAAAGATTTTTTCAGGACATACACAGTATTCCTGGTCGCCCTACAACTAATTGTAAAACTATTTACATCAAAAAATGTAAACTTGTCACTATAATGACTAACCAAAAATTGAATATGATTATTCAACATGTGAATATAATTATTAGTCTTCTCAGACATATTATTTAAATAAGGGAAGGCACACAGTATTATTTTATTGCACTTTAAGTCTAACATTCTTGTGAAACTATCTGTAATATCTTTTTTTGTTAAGTTTTTGCAATTGCCTACCAGTAATGTTATGCAAGACTTGTTTGAATGATCTGTATTTATTATCTTATTTACTAAATCTTTGTAATGTATACCTGGAATACAACAATTGAATAAGGGCTGACTTAGTTTATTATTGAGCAGAGAGCCCAGACCTACACCTACATCATCTGAATACAGGACTGATGTAGTATCACATACATTGTACAATGAGTCAGAGCACCTCGTTGGGGTCTTGGGCTCGGAGGTAATTTTTGATTCTATTATACTAGGTAGTAAATTACTTGTTACACTAGAACTATCATTACATAAATGAGCTAAATCTTGCATTTTAATTTTAAAAGATTTATATTTATTGTATGTCACTGCCAACGATTTTTCTAATGTTTTTATCTTTTCTAATTATTTCTAATTATTTATAAAAATGTAAGCTTAGCTAAGGATCCGTTTTATTTTAAATTCTCATTTACCTAAATACAAATCATTTATATAGAAGTAGTTTGTTAAATATTCGCATAGTGGACGAGGTTTAGATATGTATCATTATTTCGGCTTTCAGATCTACCTCTTTAACAATTTCCGTAGTCGGCTATCAGAAGTACTTAAAATATGCTTACCGAGTTTGACATCCTTGTCAAGTTTTCTAGTTACAACAGGCACCACAGAGTACAGTCTCATGCTCTCCTTGATCACAGCCTCAAGATACTCTAGTTTATCCAAGGCGTCTGCATCGACGTCTGTATCTTCATGTCCCAGGATTTCTTCAAACCTGAAATATTGAACCGATTATTGTAATGCATTTTATTAAATTATCAAAACATAAAAAGTGTAAACCAAAAACCTTTCAAAGTTGTTTGGATTTTGTCTTGTATAGAGGTTAGAGGTAGGTTATATACTCACTCCACGAGAACCTTATCCTGAACTTCTGGATGAGAGCCCAGGAGTACAGAAGTGAACACAAGTGCAGCAGTTACGCTATCTGAGCCATGAACCATCATTCTTTGTAAATTTTCCATTGTCTCTTTGTCTTTAAGCATTATTTTTTCTTTAAGCTCCATTTGTAAGCTCAAAAGTGGTTTGAAAGTTGTTCCTAGAAAGATTATTGTTATATTTTGATCTGTATTTATGTTTATAAAGCTGTGCAAGTTTGGATTCTAAAATGTTAAACCAACCTAAAGAATTTTCAGCACCATTTCGAATAGATTTTTGTTTTTGTATCTGAAACATTGTTACTCATATACATAACAGTTATTCATGTGATTATGATTATTTGTTAAGATATAGTTCACTAGAGAACTTTGAATACATTCAAGTAATGGCTAAATCTACGTCAATTTTGGACATATAGGTAAGTTAGTATATGTAGTATATTATCTATAATATAAAAATGAATCGCAAAATGTGTTGGTAAGCGCATAACTCTACAACGCCTGGACCAATTTGGCCAATTCTTTTTTTTTAAATGTTCGTGGAAGTTCAAGGATGGTTTTTACGGCGAGAAAAATTCGAAAAATCGAATAATTGCCTGAAAACCCCTTAAAACAGCCTTTTTCTTTTTCCCATACCAACGTTTTCTAACTAAAATGTAGAGTCAATTTGAGCTTTATTTTGTTAATTAAAAACTTGAATTTTTTTGCCAAGATTTTTTAGGGTAGGGGTAGTGTAGGGTAGGGGTAGTGTAGGGTAGGGGTAGTGTAGGGTAGGGGTAGTGTAGGGTAGGGGTAGTGTAGGGTAGGGGTAGTGTAGGGTAGGAGTAGTGTAGGGTAGGGGTAGTGTAGGGTAGGGGTAGTGTAGGGGTAGGAGTACCGCATAAACGAAGTCTCTACGGCCCAGTTTATTTTATACAAATGTTTAGGTCTTTTATGTATCGATTGAGGCAGTACGAAGTCTGCCGGGTCAGCTAGTCTATAATATAAAAATGAATCGCTGAATGTGTTGCTAAGCGCAAATCTCGAGAACAGCTGAACCGATTTCGCTAATTCTTTTTTTTTTATGTTTGTGGAAGTTCAAGGATGGTTTTTACGGCGAGAAAAATTCGAATAATTGCCTGAAAACCCCTTAAAACAGCCTTTTTCTTTTTCCCATACAAACGTTTTCTAACTAATATGTAGAGTCAATTTGAGCTTTATTTTGTTAATTAAAAACTTGAATTTTTTTGCCAAGATTTTTTAGGGTAGGGGTAGTGTAGGTTAGGGGTAGTGTAGGGTAGGGGTAGTGTAGGGTAGGGGTAGTGTAGGGTAGGGGTAGTGTAGGGTAGGGGTAGTGTAGGGTAGGGGTAGTGTAGGGGTAGGAGTACCGCATAAACGAAGACTCTACGGCCCAGTTTATTTTATACAAATGTTTAGGTCTTTTATGTATCGATTGAGGCAGTACGAAGTCGGGTCAGCTAGTAATTAACATATATTTATATAGGTTTAAATATTAGCATGTAATTGTATATGTATACAGGGTGTCCCAAAAGATTACGTAGCTGGGAAGGGGGGTGATAGGGATGGTCACAAGGGTCACCAGAAAAATATAAAAAATTCCCTCTGGGTGTTTAAAAAAATAAATGGCATTTTTTAAAAGACTAAAAATTTTACACCTTGTGCTAACTGTACCTACAAATATGGCTGTATTTAAAAAAAATGCTGTTATGTAATCTTCAATAACAACAAGGTCATCAACATCAACATCAAAAATAACAAGGTGTAAAATTTTAAGTTTTTAAAAAAATGCCATTTTTTTTTAAATACCCAGAGCGGATTTTATTTTTATTTTTCTAGTGACCATTGTGTCCACCCCTGTCACCCCCTTTCCCAGCTACTTAACCTTTTGGGACACCCTGTATATTAGTGTGTATATTTATTGATATGTATTTAACAATTTGGTAATTATTATAAGATACGTCCGTTGTACACTAGCTTTGCACTATATGTTCTTTCATAAGGTTTGCTGGAAGAAAATTTATTATTGAATTAAGCTCGCCTTTGTACATGTTGATTCCGTTGTGTATAAACTTTATGTTATGTTTTTACTAAAGAATAAATAATAATTAATTTAATATAAAACTAAATAACTATAATATGAAAAACCGGAAATGGAACTACCGGTTTCCCAGTTTCCTATGACCCTCACAGTAAGAGTTAAGCTGTGCAACTTTTTCAGATATGTATTGAGTTTTCGTTTGAGTGCTCTGTTCCTCAAGTCGGCCGGGAGGAGCCAGTACTTCATCAGCTTGTCCATTAGTGTATTGTTGTAGATCCTAATGCCACTGCTGTCGGGAATCAAATTCGTGATTTCTTCGCCTACGTTAGTTACTGTAAAATAGTTTAAAAGATTTTTTTAATTGCAAACTATTAGTAGGTAAATCTCATCAAACCGGGTTTAAAAGTACATTTCTGTCTAAATAATAATTAATCCGACGCGCACAACTTGAGAACAATTTCGCCGATTTGCTTGTATATTACTGCTGAACACGGGCCACTTCTTAACCATACATTTAGGAATTGACATTTAACGGTATAGACAATAGACATATTCACCTCGCTTACCAGGCGGGTTGTTGATCGTAGTAAAATGGTAAGAAATCTTAAGCTGATAGATGTTGCTGGATGATTCAAAAGCTGTATGTCCCTTGGTCGCCTTTTACGCTACCCATAGGCAAATATGGGTGATCTATTCTAGGCCGGAATCTACATGGCTGTTTATCATTTATAAAGACAATTTTTTTGACACATTGTACGAATTTTTCGACGGATTGTAACTATACAAGTTGTACAATAATGCAAATTATTTAAAGAAAAAAGGTTACTTACTTAAGTTTGTCTCCATCACATGAAGCTTCATATAATTAACATGATCGAAAGATGGAGCTACGAGTTCTTGTTCAAGGTCGTTGACTAATTTCCTGGACTGGGAGTTGAAGACCTTCATGAAGCTGTTTAGATAAGACGAGTCAAGTAAAGGATAGAATGGACGGTAGTTCCATTTATATGCTGCAAGCAAAATTTTATATGATCAACGTGAAAACACAAACCTCACACCTTACAGATTTGGAAATATATGCACTTTCACCAACAACATTCAAAAGACTAACAATCTAATTTCAACTTCTGAAATAGCTGTTTGATTAACTCTTTAATTAAACATAACATTAAGTTAACTATTTAATGTTCTCTTCAACTTTATAATCCCAATAAGATAAAATAAAAATCATGACGGTAAGACATAGTAGGTATTTATTTTGGGGTAAAGATTAAGTGACACCATTTGATGATTGTCATTATAATTAGATCTGCATTTTGAAAGTATTTTTCGTACGACCGAAGTGGGGTGTAATTATTATAAATGCGGCTCTGAACGATATAAACACCAAGTAGTGCAAAGTTCACTGTTTTATTCCCTTTTGCATCCCAAAAGAAGAAACATTAACACGAAAGAAGAAGATTTAAAACACTCCAGGGAGCTCCGTTTCATTGTTGGGTATTTAAGAATCGCTGTGCAATCTACAAGTGCTTATACGACAATCTAGTTATTAATTAAGATACAAATATGACGCCAACGGTAGAACATGGACATTAAAAGTACTTACATGTCTTTAAGTATTTACTTTTAAATTCCCAAAATTTACTAAAAATACTATCATGCCTTGTAACGCACGAGTCTGTTACGGTGTAAAACATATTTGGGTCCGTTACAACTGAAACATATAAAATATTATAAAAAGATAGTTTGATCGTTTTAAGAGTGTTTTTTTACACTGAAAAATAATTCAAATTAACATTCATCATCATTATCATCATCATCAGCCCGTATAACGTCCATTGCTGAACATGGGCCTCCTCGAGAGGGAGGGTCTTTGCCATAGTCACCACGCTTGGCAGGCGGATTGGTGACCGCAGTGTTATGTTGTAATACACAGGGGAAACGCTGCTGCCTGTTCCCTGGTTCGTTTGTTATAGATGATGTTATAGCAATCGGGACCAACGGCTTAACGTGCTTTCCGAGGCACGGAGGTTAGTCCCTCAACCAACCAGACCCGGAAAGAAATCTTAGAATTTCCCAATACCGCTACGCTACGGAGGTTGTCAAATAATGAAATTAACATTATTAATACCTTAAAACCGAAATGTCGAAATCCATTTTTTTTACATTCATTGTAAATTTTATTAGATAGACAGTATTTAGTGTTATTCATCTATTGAAGTATTACTATTGAACCATACGAGAGTACTAACCGTACACAGTTCGTAGACCGATCCGCGCCGTCATCACCCCTCCCAAGAGATATGACTGTCGCGCTAGAATATTGACGATGTTCCATATTCCTGTATCATAACATTTAGTTATTACGACTTTTAAGAAAAGTGTGAATAGTGAAAAGACAATTCAGATAGAAGATATGTCGAATAAGTGCCGTAAGTTTTAAAAAAGTTATCCAATCCATTATGTAAAGTTCTCGAAACTTTAGTAAAACTCAAAAGTATTTAAATAAATTTTAAAATATACCAAGTCCCAAGAGCGCCGATAATTGAAACTTGAAATCCAATCCTCCGGGATAGTCCCGAGGTTCCGACGAGTCCGTGGGCCGATGCTTCCATATCCAATACAGGGCACACGCCAGACAGAGTAGGGCAACACTCAACATTTACGAGCTGAAATAACATATACCTGATAGATATCAACTTCGCTTAGCGGCATGAAGCGCTAATTGGTTGAATCTATTTGCTTCGAGATCACAGTCTATGTTGCTGTACGTTCATGCCATTTATAAATCAAACCACCTCGAGGTACTTGAGGGGTTTAATAGCCCTATGGATGTTCAGTTGTGCCCTTATACTCTTACATATTAAGTTTTCTGTGATACAGGAAATAACCATTCTTGTTAATAAGGATTCGTTAAATTTATTGCTTTATAGTAAACTAGCGGCCCGCCCCGGCTTCGCACGGGTGGACTTTTATACCCTACCCCTGCCCTACCCTACCCCTACCCTAACCCTACCCTACCTCTACCCCTACCCTACCCCTACCCCTACCCTACCCCTACCCCTACCCTACCCTACCCCTACCCTACCCCTACCCTACCCCTACCCTACCCCTACCCTACCCTACCCTACACTACCCCTACCCCTATCCTACCCCTACCCCTACCCTACCCCTACCCTACACCTACCCTACCCTACCCCTACCATACCCCTACCCTACCCTACCCCTACCCAAAAATCCTATGTCCTTCTCCCAGTTCTTAGCTACCTTCCTACCAATTTTCAGCCAAATCGGTTCAGCCGTTCTTGAGTTATAAATAGTGTAACTAACACGACTTTCTTTTGTTTTTAAAATGTATTCTGCTATTCGGGACGGAAACAAATCCAACAAATCAAAAACCATGGCAATCGGTCCAGCCGTTCTCGAGTTATAAGTGTTGTAACAAACACGACATTCTTTTATATATATAGATTATTCTCCCCTGGCCCTCCCGACCCTTAGTTTGCTAAGAAAGTCCGAGAGGCCCGCGAACTGTAAAGAAGAGTGACAGTTGCACAAAACTCCCCTAAACTTAAAGCCATAATCCCTAAATTTAATCTCCACGTCAGCGACCGCCCTTAGCCGCGGTCCAAGTCCCACAGGGGACGCCCTCTTGCGAAGTTTGCTTAGTTTGTAGTGTTTAAACCATTATCTAGGCTGGAGGTCTGCTCGCCTTTATGCCCGGTGAAGTAGCAAAAGCCATAGGGCTAAATACATAAGTCCGTCCAAAAAAAAAGTATATTATTCTATTATCATTATTGTAGTTAATCTAAATGTGTACTTTAGCTTAAACTGAATCATCATCATCATCGTTCTACATTCGCGGATTTTCAAGCACAGCGGTTTATGCTGATACTAATCAAGATAAGACCTTAAGGAATATAATAACATGCACTTCCTTTTAATTAAACTTAGTTTCGCATGATCTTCTAAACGTTTTGGTTTCACTTTTGAGAATACAATAAATTATAATATTTATAAGTTAATTCGTTATTTCCTTTATCGTAAAAGATTTCGTGAAAAAATAAAAGGGAAGGGATTTTGCCAGATCTTACGGATGACAGTGAAAACAACAATTGACCTAAAGGACATTTGGCCAGATTTGTTAGACACCAATCTAAATAGGCAGCCAGCACACTGCCTATGCCTAGGCTATCATCAATATATATATAATAAATCATCAAGCACTGAAGGCGTAGATAACAACTGCGCCGCCGAGGCAGGAATAGTAAACTTTAGTAAGAAGGATAGTAAACTTTAGTTTAAGCTTGCTATTGCAACTTCTGTATTGAGAAATACTACTTGATCTATTTTATAAATATTAAAACACATCACCAACCTTATATCACTTTGGACAGACAAAGCACTGTTAGTTTAACTGGAATATATAATTTATATAATTGTTAAAAACAGCAGCTTCGTTGTCCAACTCGTGTTATGTAACTGAAGGGCACAGTGTTATAAATGCTGTGCAGTTAATCTATCGGACAGGATGTAGATAATCCACTCTGGTGGTGCGTGTGTTATTGACTTACTTCTGAAGAGGCCTCCTGAGGTAATCGTCAATCAACGCTACCGACTAGTACGTACATCATACTATAACTCTATTGTAACTTTTACAATATTATGGCTTTTGAAAGAATTTAGTAAAAAATATTATTCTTCAATATAATTTGCGTCAGATAAGACGATATCGTGGTGTTTCACTATAGGCCTCAGAGTCGCTCGACGGGCTATAGAGAGGGCTATGCTCGGGATTTCTCTACGAGATCGAATCGATCGATGAAATGAGGAGATACGTAGAAGAACGCGCGTTACCGACATAGGACAATGTTTATTAGTTCGTTGAAGTGGCAATGGGCAGGCCATATAGCATGGAGAACAGATGGCCTTTGGGGCCGAAGGAGACCATGGATCGGCATGCGTAGCGTACGACGTCCACCAACTAGATGAACGGATGATCTGGTTAAGGCCGCGGGATCACGGTGGATGCAGGCCGCTTCCAATCACAACGACTGGAGATCTATGAGGGAGGCCGTTGTTCAGCAGTGGACTTTGACGGCTGAAATGATGATAATGATGATGAAGACGACATCGTGAGGTAGGTGATAATGGTTATATATTGCCATGGCGTCGAGCTGTAAAGAATATCCGTTTTGGCGCACAACAGTAACTTTACAACACAAATGAGCGAACATAGATGTAATTTCTATTTTTACACCCCGATTCCGGTGGGACGGAGCGACAGATTGCCGTGGTCTCCGAGACGCAAGTGATTTCCCCGGGCCGAGAGTCATTAGTTGCGGTAAAACGTGGCCGCTGGAGCAACGAGGCCGCTACTGAGATTGGTACAAAGCTACAAATAGCATTCAATCCTTCACTCGCGCATGAAACATGTTATTTATTATAATTAAATTCCAAATAACATGTGTGTAAGTAAATATATACATATCTGATTGCAAGGTCGGATATAAGGGAGGGCATCCAGGGCAACTGCGCCGGGGCCTCCACAATAGAGATTTAAAATATTTCAAATTCTGACTGAGTAAACTCTACAACTTATCTTTTATTTATTTTTTCTGTGCTTCACGTACAGTGCTTTGTACAATCATGATTAATGTAATAGTTCTTAAATATTGTAATTACGGTTATTCATCTATACTTGTTCACCTAAATTAGAAAATCAGTAAAATATCAGAATTCAAAAGTAGGTACATACTCCAAATTTTCTAAACATTAAGAGGGAATAGTACATTACGTGCAAAATCGTGGGTTGAATTGTCCTGCTATCCTCCCGTGGCGCGTATACTATTTTTCATCATACCAGGACCGAAAGTTTAATGACATTGTATATAAGAAAAACGAATGTAGTTCAAATTATTTATTGACGGGGTCCGGAACGTAGCCCCGGTGGGGGGTTGGGGGGGCCAAGCCCTCCCTGACGAAAAAAAAAACAAATTAATAGATTAAATTGTCTTATACTTAATAGATATTATTATTAATATTCGAGATAATTAAATATTGAATTTCTTTAGTAAGAAAATTGTATTTATCATCGAACGCAAAAAAAAACATTGAACAGGAAATAACAATAACAACTGCACGGTTACCATGGTAATGAGTTATTTCAAATAGGTAACGGGAAGAAAATTAAAACAAAAAAAGACTACATTTTAAACTGTCACTAATTGTGAGCAGTCTGAAATATGCATCTTTCTTCCCGCAAACAAAAGAAGAAATTCAGACTTTTGGCCTCGGAATGATGAAAACTAATTTGTGGCCTGGGGGGCTCTTCTCCTTTGTTACCCCGGGGCTTTCGGACTTCTAAATCCACCCTGTCTGATTGCCTCAGCAATATCAAATTTAATACTTATGTTTTATTTTACATTTATTTATTTAATACATTTTATTCGTTTAAATTTTGATAATAATTGAACAAACATGGGTTTGTTGTGTTTATGTAAATTAGTCACTAAAATATAATAAATCTGCAGTTGTAACAACTGAAAAATACTACAATTTGCAGTCGTTTATCTTCAGTAGTAGAGTATGTACTACAGAATTCGTTAGGTTCGTTAATTACTGACATAACTTATTTCTATTATATTTTTTCTCTACTTACACAATACTTCCATCATTTATTATATTATATATTTATCAAGTATTAGATTAATATATTGTTAAAAGACCAATTACAAGCATTCACATAATATAAATGTCAATGGAAATAAACTAGCCAAGTGCGAGTTGACAACCTCCGTTGCGTAGCGGTATTTGGCTCGCTTTAAATCTCGGAGTTAGTGAGTTCTATCTCCACGCCGGACAGGAAATCTTTGTGCAAATTCTTAGATTTCTTTCCGGATCTGGTTGGTTGAGGGACTACCCTCCGCGCCTCGGAAAGCACGTTAAGCCGTTGGTCCCGATTGTTATGACATCATCTATAAAAATCGTATATCAAGGCACGGGCAGCAGCGTTTCCTTGTGTGGTAACATAATACTGAGGTCACCAACCCGCCTGCCAAGCTTGGTGACTATGGCAAAACCCTCCCTCGGGAGGAGGCCCATGTTCAGCAGTGGATGTTATACGGGCTGATGATGAAGTGCGAGTTGAACTTGAACCCCGAGGTTTAGAACCTAATCGTCTACTATATTTGCTCGATTTTGAAAATTTCTTATGCTCTCGTTTATTTACCGTGGTATCATCGACGCGCGACGGTCGACATCGACTCCGGACGCAGGAAGCACCCTGATCAAATCTATACTCGAAGCTACGGAGGGTTGGCAGAATGATCTTGGAGTCTGCTGTAACCTTTTTAGGGCATTCGACTGCCTAGATCAATGTTATATGATAGGAAACTAATAATATACGTACACGGCGTTACTTCAAAGGAGCTTTTAATAAAAATGGGTGTGCCTAAGATCTATCACATAGCTACATTTATTTAGATCTCGAATAACTCGAAGAAAATTTTCAAAATACGTACAGCGATGTCGTACTTATTTAGGCTACTGCGACTACAAACCCAAGTTTTCCGCGGCGGTGCAGCAAGTCGTCGCGCTTAACAAATCAAGCAGACATAATAATATAGGTTAACGTTTGACTAAATAACATTTTCAAAATATGAGTGAAATGATGAGTAACTTTCAACTTTTAAAGATAAAATAAACTCAAATATGATGCAATAAGAAACCCAGTAGAATCTAAATTATTAAGCATTGTTATTCAAAAGGTATCATAGTTTTAAGAAAATACATCCTGCTGCATTATCCATATATTATACTAAAAGGAAGCAATCATATTTTAATGATATCTAAGTACATGCCAATGGCACAACATTGAATTATTGTATAACGTTTATGAGTGCGAACCTAGTTCAGTATCATGCAGCACGCAAGCACTTTTGTGTAATATTATATTGCCATTACACAAATATTAATACATAATTTTAAGTAGAATAAACATATATGCTGATAAAATCAATCATTGGAAACAATAAAACTTAAGCGCGACAGTGTGAAATGTCGTGTTACATAAATATTATAATCATTAAAACTTATGGTGACAGTGTAGAATAAATGTGTGAATTTTAAGGTGGTTATAAAAAATATAAAAGGTATATTTATGTGCAAGAAAATTATAGTAGAAAAAATAATATATTTGCGCATTATGATATGGTGGCAAATAATAAAAAAGTTTATGAAGTGAAAACAACAAATTAGGACGTCAATATAAACATAATTCCCTTGATGATACAGTACACTGCTTAAGGATTAACGCCGCCCATTTTTTTAACAATTTGGTTGTTTTTATAACAAATTCCTTAACAAAAAGGATTTATTTCAATAAATGATATTACAGCTATTTACTATGTGCAAGATTGCAAGACAACATGCTCACATGAAATTTGAAAAAGTTGATCAAGACAATACATGTAAAAATACAGCCAATCGTACCTCTAACTATCTACAAATACTCATACGTGAATAAATACTATTGCTTTTAAGGATACTTAATAAAAAGAGATTGTCAAAATATATTCTTTGAAAACTTATTATATTTATTGTTTCTCTTAAAGGTACATTTCACGATCCGCCTTGCTGAAAGTGATGTTACGAAATACAGACAATTTATTTTATCTAGTTGGGACACAAAGACTCATTTAATCGAGATTAAGCCAAACGATGCATTAATAATCCCACTGTTATAGTACCTACCTACTAATGTAAAAACCCAAATAGACTATTTTTGATTGCTTTTCAATTAGGTACAAAAAACTAAAATGTATTAGATGGTTTGTACCTAATTGAAAAGCTGATCAACCTGTTTAACCATTTTCGTATTAATAAAAATTTATAATAAAAAGTGAAGTAATATTACTACATTCATGTAATGTATAGTGACTCAAGTGCAAGAAAATAGATTAAAGTTTCAAAACTCCAATAATTAATGGGCTCAAGTCACTTTGTAAGCTGTAAATCAAGTCATAAACCACGCTCCGATACGCAGGCACAGATCATCTCACAAGTCAACGTCATAACTATTGATCGGCCAATAATATGACGCACTCCATTAGAATTTCATTACTAAATGCAATGTCGACACGCACTGAAAGGTTCGTTATTAAAAATAAGTGTTACGACATTGAAGGAAGTGTGAACATTGTCTAGTAATTTATTTAAGGGAAACAGAAAGGTTGGGGTGTTGTAAACAGAAGGAAAGGGACAGGGTTGCCAGGTTATAATGTTTTACGTGTCCTCCAAAATTATATCTCTTGTTCTTTTTTCCGAAAGACTTATAGCCACGAGTCTTTTGCTACTAAACCACTGAACATAAAGGCGAGCAGGGCTCTTTCATCAACTTTATTAAAGGTTTAAAACTTTTTATGTCAATAAAAGATTATTATATTAACTATAAATTAAGCAATCTGCGCCACAGGGCGCCTACTGCGGGTCTAGGACTGTCTCTGGGCGGTTTGAGGATTTGAGGAATTATGACTTTTAGTCTTTAAGGAGATTTTTGTGCAACTCTTCGCAAACTAAGAGTCGGGAAATGAGAACGGACGCGTCACGTTCTTTTCTCCGGTGGGCCAGATAGAGTTGTTTCTGTCTTAGTTTAGTCGACTGATCAATAAAGCATGGTTTCCACGTGCTCTCTGAAATCTTTTGTATATTTTAAACAAAACAGTTGGTAATTTTGCGTGGTGTTACGGAAACAACGGGAATGCACCCAATAAATTTAATTGCATACATTTAAATTTGTTAACAACAACATCATCTATAACAATCGTATATCAAGGAACGGGCAGCAGCGTTTCTTTGTTTGGTACAACATAATACTGCGGTCACCAACCCGCCTGCCAAGCGTGGTGACTATGGCAAATACCCTCCCTCGGGAGGAGGCCCATGTTCAGCAGTGGACGTTATACGGGCTGATGATGATGATGATGATGATGATTTAAATTTGTAACATACTAGCATCGCAACAAGATTTCATCCGCCAGCCGTTTTCGAATTACAAATAGCTATAACTAGCCCGGTATTGTTTTATATATATTTAGATTATAGATTATAATGATGTTCGGGGTTTTAACCAGTTTTTATTATGCTTAGTTCGTAACAGTTTTAGTAATGAATTTAGTGCAATGAACAGTGCTATCTGTTGTGGTGGAGGTTTGTTCGTCGTCGTCAGTGCGCTGGCGCAGGCGTTGCCAACCCTAAGGTGCGTGCACCTTTCGGCTATATAGACATGCTTAGGCAATGGCGGTGCACAGTTGATTCCTGCCGATGCATACGATATCATTTCATGGTTTATTTTATACGTTTAACAACTTCCGTAGTGCGTGAAATTTTGTGCAGTGAGGGATTTGTTAGTAGTCCAGTAAGGTAAGGCAGTGACTTCTGAACTGTACTTGTGCTGGGGAACTAGTCGTCAGACAGACGTCTACGTTCTGTCTAATAAATCATTCTCAAAAAAATAACTGTTGAATGTAACTATAACAGTAGAATATTCATGTTCAGTTGCGTGTGATGGATTTCACATTTACATGCGTAATGTGTATCATGTACTTACATATACTTCTGCAATATGAGACGATTTTTTTTTTATAAATTACTTGCTTTGTTTTGCAATCTTCTAGTATTCTTGTTAACCCCTCATACTAAGCTAAAATGCTTGTGATTTTTTATTAAAATTTTATTATCTCATAATGAAATAAATGTGTCGGTGGGAATAACTTTAAGTTGTTTCAAGATTTCTAATTTTTTGAAATCGTTCGAATTTTTGAATTTGTTATATAAATTCTAAAAGTCTACCTCTAGCAACATGGCAATTTTACAAACGATCAATTTTAAACATATTTATAATACGCTATACATTTAATTGTCAGTATTGCAATTAACATACGAGTAAATAATAAATATTATAATGCGAAAATTTTGATGTATGCATGTGCTCACGTTACCATGGGAAACGCGTGAGCAATATATGTTCTTATAACAGATAATAGAAAACTTTTAAATAAATAGTAAAAGAGTCACCTAAATACCTGTAATTTTACAAATAAATAAATTAAATTTATGAATTTAAATTGAATACAAAAAGCAGTCTATTTACTATAGATGTTGTTTTATGAATGATTGATAATAATAAGTGATTAACCATGTTTAAAATGGTGTGTTGTGGTAGGTGTTAGATGAC
The DNA here is from genome assembly GCA_947037095.2 of Nycteola revayana. Classification (NCBI taxonomy): domain Eukaryota; kingdom Metazoa; phylum Arthropoda; class Insecta; order Lepidoptera; family Nolidae; genus Nycteola; species Nycteola revayana. The sequence goes on from OX344851.2 coordinate 591,874, forward strand.
GTAAGATGTTGGGGGTGGCGCTGATAGCACTGGCGTGCGCCGCGTACTGGTGGTGGCGGCAGCAGGTGTCGCGCGGTTCGGAGCCGCCGCCCGTGCCCGGCGGCTGGCCGCTGCTCGGACATGCGCCCGCGCTGATCGGAGACAGCTGCAGTACGTCAATCTATTCTATATAAACGCTATCGACGAATTTTTGTGTTTCAATTGCTTTATTCCGTTTCAGGATTAAAGTTTTTCAGTTTGGCTTTTGTACTTACACGTACAATGCATTCGAGAACATTCCATATCCTATTTGTCAGGAATAGCAATGTCTCTCTTTGTTTACCGACACGATATAAACAAATTGTTATTCAAAATAATACAGTTCGTTACTGAATGAGCTTACCTTTTATTTTTCTACGGGAAGGGCGAGACGGCCTTGCATAATGATGCAAAAACTATTAAGATTTTTGTGATTGTTCCTCTACTTTACAGTTGGCAAGCTGTCGTACTTCGGGTCTTCGAGGATATCGAAAGGTTCTTTGCAATCTAACGGGAGGGAATAGAGACTATAAAAGTTTAAATAAATCAGCTTGTATTATAAAACGATTTGTTGTTACTTTGTTGTTGCATAGAGCTATGGAATGGTATCAACGTGATAGCCAACGACAGCTACGACATCGGCGGCGTGATGTCGGCATCCATCGGTCCTCGCACCGTCTACAGTAAGTTAGATTCAAGTGATATCTAATGAGAGCAGAATTAACCAATTTTTTTATTGATGGCCAAATCTACCTCGGCAAAATTGCCAATGTAATATGAAAATTGAAAGGAAAACTTTATTGACTGCTCACGTTATTCATACATAAATGGCTTCATGCAAACAACTGTAGGCCGTTGTTAGGTATGTAGGTCGTATTTTGTCTGTGATTAGGAATAAAATATATGAAAATAAGGATAATTGTTATTTATTTAAATCTAGCCAATCCTCGTAATCCATTTTGATTTACCAGTTACTACTAGCGTGTCGACGTGTCTAACTCTTGGACATATTATTATGTTATTTTTTTATCGTATTCCAGTTGTGACGGATCCGGACGAGTTCTTCACAGTATCGAACACATGTCTGGAGAAGGACGATTTTTACGACTTTGCTAAGCCGTGGCTAGGCGAGGGCTTAGTCACTGGAAAATGTAAGAATATTTTTAATAAAGAAATTATGTGTCACTTAATTTGTCGCCATTTTATGGCTGATTTTATTTATCATTTATTTTAATAATACGATACAACCTCCGTAGCGTAGCGGTATTTGGCTCGCTTTAAATCGCGGAGGTAGTGGGTTCGATCCCCACGCCGGACAGGAAATCTTTGTGTAAATTCTGAGATTTCTTTCCCAGTCTGGTTGGTTGAGGGACTACCCTCCCTGCCTCGGAAAGCACGTTAAGCTGTTGGTCCAGATTGTTATAACATCATCTTTAATAATAATCGTATATCAAGGAACGGGCAGCAGCGTTTCCTTGTGTGTTATCATTAATACTGCGGTCACCAACCCGCCTGCCAAGCGTGGTGTCTATGGCAAATAACCTCCTCGGGAGGAGGCCCATGTTCAGCCGTGGACGTTAAACGGGCTGATGATGATGAATTGAAAGTAATCGCTTGTAATCCATACCCAGTATACTTACCTCGGAGCTACTTCTGTTCGAATTATATGGTAATGAGCTAGTTTTCTAGAAGAACGGAAAATGGTTTCCCCCATTCGTAATAGTGGAAACTCCATTTAAGGACACTGTGTAACCCTACCATTCAAGATGAACTTTAATTTCGAAATTACAGCTAAATAGGTACTTAGTGTTTTATATTCTATTATGGTTATTACCTAGTAAAATATCCCTAAATTACATTTTTATTTGACTAGGCGCAGATATAGTTTAAAAAGTACTAAATAAAATGTTCGTAGTCAATATTTCACCTAAAAGATCCAGTCCAGTAGTTTATTTAATATTTTAGTTGTGGCCACAATTTGATGACATGAGGACATATTTTTATACCGTTCTCTATAACTTATTGTAAATGGAAATGACATCTATCAGAGAAATAGTTCGGTATAACCACGAACCACAACACTCGTTCTACTTACTGGAAGAAAATAAAATGGTTAAGACTGGCTGTTGTTATTTCATATGGTTGTACCATGTGAATTAACGTAGCTCCTTATTTAATGTACTTATTTCAATGGTATTATTATAATTTTGTATGTAATAATTTTATATTTCTTTTTCTTTCATTTCTAGTATCGATATGGAAAAACCATCGCAAGCTGCTGAATCCAGCATTTAGTCAAATAGTACTGGACACTTTCATGGGTGTCTTCAACAGTCAGGCCAGAAAATTGGCTAAGGACCTGGAAAAAGAAGCTGGGAAAGGGCCCTTCGATCATTGGACTTATACAAGACATAATGCTTTGGAGACCATTTGCAGTGAGATATTTATGTTATGCCTACGAACAAATATATATATTGAAACCTTTGGAAATACCTTTGAGAACAGAGGGTTACATCTGCATGTTTTCCAACTTTAAAGGGAGACTAAATCTTATGTTATTAGACAATCAGAAAATTAAATACAAGAGGGGTTTACTGAGAAACAATTTACAAACTGAAGGAATGAAAAGTGACAAATTTCCATCTTTTTTATTGAAGAAGTGACCTTTTATTATTTCAGATTTTTAAAAGAAATGCCATTTCTAACCTAACTAAATCTTTTCTTTTTAGGATGTACCTATTCCCAAGAAAAGAAAAGATTTATATTATAATCTAATTTATACAGAGAAAGTGACGTTACGTTTGCTATAAATATCTGATCGAGAGATAACATTAATATTGCAGGGCATAAGTAAACAAACAAGTCATAACATTGCGTTATAATGCGCAAGATCACACTTCAGCTGGCGACGGATTCACGGATAAGACGTTAGGGTTTCAAACAAAAGGACCATTTACGCCATTCCCTCAAAACGATTTAATTTAAGCGATTTGACAGATTTTACTATGTACATATATAAGATACTATTTATATAAGTACACGGTAAAATCTGTCGAAATTTGTTAAATACACTCGGGTCCAAAAATAACGGGTCAGTCACATAAACCCGAATATCTCCCGAACTACGTATGCCATCCTAATGAAACGAAGAGTGTTCAATTGAGAATTTAATTATACAGATAAAAAATAAAATAAAACTTGCAACTAAGTTTTATTTTATTTTTTATCTGTACCCACAATATTAATCTCTAAATTTAAAAAATCTAAAGTAGTCATATTTTTCTTAAGGTTACATTTTTTTTATGATTGTTTTTTTGCTGTATTTCTATTCTGTCACAAAAAATTTCGTGAACATCTTCCACGTGCATAATTATTATTCTGTGAGGTGAAGCATGGCAGTCATGCTAGAGGAATGTACCAGAATCCTAACTTTTTTGGAACTTGGGCGGAGCCAGCGTGAAACAGCCTGAAACATTGGTGTATCTTTGTCGACTGTTCAGCGGGTAGTCCAGCGGTACCAAGAGACCGGATCACACCTTAGAAGACCAGGAAATGGCAGACCAAGATGCACAATGGCCAGGGAAGACAGACAACTGGTGGCTACAATGCTCCGAAATCGTTTTCAAACTGCTGTTGGTCTAAAAACTCACTTTATTCGCTTTGGAGGTGGCAATTTAAGCGCTCAAACAGTAAGAAGACGTCTTGCTGAAGCAAATTTGAAACCATTGAGGCCCGCAAATGGCCCCAAACTGGAACGGGGACATCGAATTGCAAGACAGAGATACGTGCGCGAGCACCTAAACTGGACACTAGACGATTGGTCTAGGGTAATGTTCACGGACGAGTCTAAATTCGTGCTTTATAAGCATGATGGTAGGCAGTTGGTGTACAGAAGACCAGGGGAGCGCTTCCATCAAGGGTGTGTGGAGGAAAAAGTGGCGTACGGTGGAGGCTCCGTACAAGTTTGGGCTGGGATTTCTGCTGAGGCCCGCACCGAGCTGGTACTCATTCAAAATGGAACTCTAAATGCAGAGAGGTACGTGGAAGAGATCCTCAATGAACATGTAGGTCCTTTCATGGCCAGAATGGACCGGCATGGCATATTAATGCATGATAATGCGCGTCCCCATACCGCCAGAATTGTACATGACTACCTTGAAGAGGTCGGTATCGAACTCATGCAGTGGCCAGCGCGAAGCCCGGTCTTAAACCCCATCGAGCACGCCTGGGACGAGCTTCAGAGATGCGTGAAAGGTCGAAACCCCCCACCAATCACGCTTCCCGAGCTCAAACAAGCACTGGTGGAGGTATGGGAAGGTATTCCTCAGCACCGGCTCCGAAATTTGGTGTACAGCATGCCTAATCGCCTGGAAGCTGTCAGAATAGCTCGTGGAGGCAATACAAAGTATTAAATGAGGAAAGTGATGAAAAACAGCAGTTTTTTTTTAATTTAGAGATTAATATTGTGGGTGCAACTAAGTTTTATTTAATTTTTTATCTGTATAATTAAATTCTCAATTGAACAGTCTTCGTTTCATAAGGATGGCATACGTAGTTCGGGAGATATTCGGGTTTATGTGACTGACCCGTTATATTTGGAACCGAGTGTATGTATAAATATAATATATGGTTTCATTCGTTTTTGTCAGAATTCTTATAGTGGATATTTATTTGCGATCATCACAAGCTCTACATTTCATGGTAATGACTTGATTTGTTATTCTAATACTAGTGTTTCACCAAACAGTGACAGCTCTAGGAGTAGATTTCACGGACTCGATGCTGAACAGCAAGTACGTGGAGGCGACGGAGCACATCTTCAACACGATGGTGGAGCGGTTCATGAAGGTCTGGCTGCACAGCCCCTACACCTTCAAGTTCAGCGACGTCAAGCGGCGGCAGGACGACTGTCTTAAAATCTTGCACAACATGTCTGACACAGTGAGAATAATTTTTTGCTCATATATCATACTTGATTGTAAAAGTAGAATTTCTTTACCAATATATCTTTTCAGGTGCTCCAAAGCAGAAAATCTGAATTTAATGGAAATGTTTGTCGTGAAAGAAGTATAATACCGGGTTAGTCCATTTCAATTACATCTTCTAGTTAAATTTAGATTGCAAACATGGCTGCCTTTCAGCAGTTCCTTCTTAACTAGAGAAATTAAATTTCAGGCAGTAAATTCAAAGCTTTTTTGGATTTGCTTTTGGAGCTAACGGTGGAGAAGGGCGTGTTCAACGATCGCGAGATCAGAGAGCACGTGGACACCATGATCGTGGGCGGACATGACACCTCGGCCAACGTGCTCATGTACACCTTGTTGCTGCTGGGCTCGTATCCCGACGTACAGGAAAAAGTGATTGCGGAGTGAGTATAGCCGCATCGTGTCAAATTGTCTTCTTATTTTATTTAAAAAAGCTGTAGCTGCATATTTCTTTAACAAGTTCACGTGATATTAAATGTCACGACTATGCCTCGCCTCGCATATTACGAAGTAATTTACGTATCAAATGGTGTGTCCATTTAAGAATACTTATAGATGATAGTAATCATTTTTTCAGTTATAAAACCTTCTTAAGGTAAATATTGTTCTGCTTTGACCTCGTGGAGCGTCCTGGATCTTTTATTTGTGACCTCTGGTATATTAATATTTTTTGAGTAATAAAATGGCAAAACCCTTTTTTTAAGAATAAGAGATGTGTTCGGTGACGAAGATCGAGACGTGGAGAAGCAGGATCTGTCCAAGTTAATGTACTTGGAGGCCGTGCTGAAGGAGAGCATGAGGATTTACTCTATCGTGCCGGTCCTCGCCAGGAAACTGGATAGAGATGTCAAACTTAGTAAGTTTTACTAAAAAAAGTTTTAACTTTTACAACGACAAATCTATGACTATTGTTTATGCATAACCTTTCCCTTTTCTCAATAATATTTTTTATTTCATCTTTATCAGAAAAGTGTACTCTTAAGGCGGGAAGGACTTGCTTTTTGTTCGTGTTCGGCGTCCACCGCCACCCCGTGTGGGGTCCTGACGCGCATCAGTTCAGACCCGAGCGCTGGATCGATCCCGGGAAGCTGCCTGATAACCCGAATGCTTTCGCTGCCTTCGGTGTGGGCAGGCGAATGTGTATTGGTAAGATTCGACAATTTTAATCTACTGCATAAATTATCATGAATTGTTACCTAACATTTTCAATTTTATTATTATATTGCTGCCCATTGGTTAATGTTTTTAACGTTTAAGAACAAGATTAATCAATACCAGTTGTTACATTATGTTCTCAGGTAAAGCATACGCACTCATGTCAATGAAGACGACACTAGTGCACGTACTCAGGAGCCACAAGATCGCCGCCGACCACACCAAGCTGAAGCTCAAGATCGACGTTATGCTCAAGCCCGTTTCTGGATACTACATCAGCATTGAAAAGAGAACGTAGACGATTATGTTTGTGATCAACGGTCCGCCTCTTATACAGAGCATTGAGCAGCTTTAAGTTTTTTTTAAATGTGCTGTGGGTTGGTATATCTCTGATAACTGTCCCTTAAATGGTCTAGATACCTTACAAATGCAAAAGCTGCTGCAAAGGGGAAATGCTACATAGCAGTGCATTGTACATAACATAGGGACCATAAAATGTTAAAATTGTAGATAGAGGCGTTACCTTGCACAATACCAAGGTATCCATCTTGTACTTATTATTTAGGTAATAACTATCCATTGGGCTGCGTTATCCAATTATTATATAATTCCCAATGCATATACGACGCACCTTATAAATAAGCGTCATTGTGTTATGTTTAGTGTATTATAATTATTTATTGATGGACGAGCAGCAAGTTTGCTGATGTCCATATCACAGCACTACAGTAGTATTTAAATTTGTTAAACTTTTGTCCAATTATTAAAAGAGATTTTTTTAATTTAAAGTTCAATTAACGGTTTGTCCGAACGACATTTAAAACTAAATATACGGATTTAGCGGCGTTCCGAACTATGTATTCAAACAAAATGATGTTAGCAGACACTACACTTATTCCGCATGTCAATAACGCGATTGTTCAGGGTTGCGATAGGCCACGCCACTAGTGTGTGCGAGGGTGCGCGAGTGAGGCTGAGTGAATAAAGTAAGATTCTGATACATATTGACCGACAATTTGGTTAAGTTGTTTGATGACAATGCTGATTTATGACTGTAGAGAGAGATGGTGAATGCCTCTTTCAATCCCGACACTCTATTTGCTCTGTACCATACCCTTAAGTCTAATATCTGTATCATTATTGTTTTTAGAGAAACAATAAAACAGTTAGAAATATTTTAAGTAACATGGCATATAAAGTAAACGTCTTATAAAAGTTTGCCATATTGTGTTGTATACGTAGTGGATGGTACAAACTGTTTAAATATCAACAGAATATTAAAATATCTTTTGTTTATTTATTTTATTACCTGTTTTTCTACTCATTTTATTAAACGAAAATTAAAGCGTAAGTATTGGAAAGGTATAGTAAGCTTACATTGGAAAACTTACATGAAAAAACGTTAATATCTTCCGAGTAGGTATATAAAAAATGTTCTATTACCTGGTGTGTAAAGCAAGTAGGTAATTGGTTTTCCGATAACAAAACAATTTATTTATTATTTACTTTTATAAAAGTGGTACGTCTAGAAACTACAAAAACAGTGTTTATTTAAAAGCACTTATATCTGCACCGTAAACTATTAATAGTCGTTTTCCCTTAACGTAAGCGATTTAGTTACTAGCAGTGAAATCAATCTACATAGGTACTTATTTTTATTTAAACACAAAAGACGGCAATCTACGGAATTCTTGTCCTCACATTTGGGTCTGCCATTTAACATCAAGTAGAATTATTAGCCTGCGCCAAAATAACATAAATTTGAGAACCTACGAGCTGCAACCTGTGTGTACCTACTGAGTTTGAAGAATCAAGCAATTCTGGAGCAATACTCTGGGGTGCCGATACCGAATAATTGAGAGTCGGAAATATGGCTGAAATCCAAAAAAATCCCGGAAATCCCGCTGCTCTGGTGTGTGGATAGAAGTAGGTATTCAACCATGTTCATTATATTTGTTCCATTCCAGCTGTTCATCGTATAATCTTGATCTTTCATCTTTCTAACTTTGAGCTACACTTATTTGGTTGTGTGGCATTTTGAAATAGAACGCGGTTACAGGTTAATGTTTCGCACTAATGTATCTTCTAGCGACGCTGGCGCCATTGCTGCGTCAGTACAACCTGACTGCGGTCGACACATGGCTGTGGCTGTAAGTACTGGCAGGCAGGTGGGTAACTACCGTATCTTAGATATGAGGCCCCGGGCTACAGGAGCCCCTAAAGTATGAGTAAGTTTTAATACGGGGTCCGTTTAGCGCTCGTTACCCCACTACTTGCAGGCAGGCTGGCTCGAGACAGCAATTAAAGTTTTACTACGTTACTTACGATTGATCGAATTACGTTAAGATGTTATTTGAAACTGAATTCGTAGGATCTGGTACGTTATGTGCCCTTAGGTACCTTAGGTTAGAGTTAAAGACCAAAGTATTGTTCACAATATTTTTATTTGTCGAAACACATTCAGTAGGTAATATTATATGACAAATCGATTGAATCCTACTAGTATTATATATGTGAAAGTTTAGATGTTCAGATGTTTGTTCCTCAATCACACAACATGAATGGATTGAAGTGCTACCTGGCATGGCGATATCTTATTGCGTGGATTATGATGTAGGATACTTTTATCCCGGAATCCTTTAAGGTTTCCGTAGGGTCGTCCCATAACTACTGCAAGACGTGTGACGCAATACTGAGGGCCACACCACTGCGACCGCACGGCCGATGCCTATACTTTTCTCAATTGTTTGGAAGCGTACGGATAATCTCTTATTGTATTTATAATAAATAAATATAATTTAATTAATAGAGTAATGTTATCATCTCCAAAAAAACATGACTGAGTAAGAAGTGTTAATAAAATTGACTGACTTTATTAAAAATACTTAAAAATATAGTTAAAATTCATTCATACAATTATTGTTCGATTCATATAAAACATTTGCACGGCTCATACGGAAATCACATTCAAAGAAAGTCAGAAATGTTGTAACACCTATCACTATTATATTATTCCGACAATAATGTTAAGTAAAATCTATTTCACAACATCTGTACTATATGCCTTTAACATTAGTTAAATGAAAATAGTTTATTTAATTTAAATCGTTTTTCAAACACACAGAAACTATAAGTAATTTTGCGTTAAATGTTTTTATTATTTTTTCATTTGACTAATGTCAAAACAATTAATTTAACTATTTTAACAACAGTAAAATTGAACATTATTTGACATCGATATTTCGTTCAAAAGGCTTTTTATATTTCAATTCTTATAAAAAACCATGTTAAGAATAAATATATATAAACCTGTATAACATTGCAAAATAATAGTTTTATAGTATACAAGATACTTGAGAGATATTTAAAACAATATAAATTAATGTTGATATACATACAACGAATAACTTTGGTATCGTTAACAATGACAATGTAAAGGATCACGGCGAGACATCAGTATCCGTAGGTATGTAAACAAGGATTGCTTGTAATATCTAGTGTGTCGTTGTCATTATTCATACGGTAAAACAGTTTACATATTTTTCTAAATATGTAAACTGCTACCAATGTGTACCTTGTGAGAACTCAAATTTCTTAAATAACATTTTACTAGGTACAAAAATAGAAACGCCATGATCCCGTAGTTTAAATGTAAGATGCAAATAAGTATACCTTAAAGTAACAGCTTAAACATAATCTCATTGGTTGTACATATTACACTGTAACGTCGCAATTAAATATTGCACAAAATAAGCTTCATAAGCGATTGGACGCAAGTTCACGTGCGATAATAACATCAATAAATATTTCCATAGCATAACACGACTAGCATCGTAATACTTCAGCTTTAATAAATAAAAAAATAATTTAATTGAACTTTTTATAATGTAAATTACGAAATTTTCTTACACACTTAGTAGTTATATCGTACACCTTATTCACAGGCCAAGAGACGAATATTCTATTTTAAAAGATAAACGATAATTTGTTTTTATGTCGCATCACATTAATTGAACGAAGGAAATGTTCTTGAAATTCAAACAGACACTCTCTTGTCCTTTGACTTGAGACGTTCATGCAGCACACACAAACTATAAACTGTCTCTTACAGATTGCGGTTTTCAGTCGCACTACAAAACATTTATTTTATCTAAATATAAAATAATTGATTTTGACGTTTTGTATACACGGTACAGCGACACGAAGAGATGTCAGTAAGAGATGTGACTACGTTCAAAATGAACACAAATCTGTTATTTTTAAAATAGAACATCGTGAAGTAATTCTAGATCACAGTCTATGTAAATAATACATTTAATTAGATAAACAGTTACCTAACACTGCTATACAGGAAACTCCGTCACGTCAAAAAGACGCACAGATTAAAATTTAAATTACTAAAAATAACTACGCGTGTCTTTAATGTTTACTCTGTTTTCTATATTATCAGCGGCCGAATATAATTCCACACTGTGACTAACTATTCGTTATATTTATTAAATTTATTCACTGGATTATTTGTGTATATATATTATTGAAATAATATCGAGAAATAAAAGAACAAATTCGCAGGTTTAATGTGATAGTGACACAAAATAAGGTTATGATTCAACACAAATTGATCCGTAATATCATGCGACTAAAGTTCATTATCGTTTAGTTGCACATTTGGTTTTGTGTCACTATTACATTGAAGCAGCGATTATATATCGATTCGGCCGCGAAACGAATACAGTTCTCCGTTTACAAATCAAAGTAAAGACGAACTCGTTTGTAACAAGAGATGTAAGTTCTACTACTTAATACGAAGTGTCTACCTGTAGAAATGTACAACGCTAACGACTATTAGTGAGACGACAGCGGACTCTATGAGCGCAGGTACAGTTCACCTTACTTAACTCTAAGCCTCACATCGACGACCACGTCGAGTCTCTGGCCGGCTGCTAGCACTGTCGCAACTCCGCTCGGGATCAACCGACGTTTGTGCTTATTTTTGGTACAATTTTCAGGTACGCATGAAAAAATTTATTCATAAACCACACTTTCTTAGTTTAGCATCAAAACTGCTATTTCTATTTTATTTTGACCCATGTTAGAATTAGAGTCCTTTTTAGGCCATTTATTTTATATATGCAATGCGCTATGTTGTTGTTTGAACCTAACAACTATTATACCGAGCTTGGCTGCTGATGATTTTGTCTCATAAAATAGATATAAACCACGCCTTCAGTACGAGCATTTTATCCTATTGACTTCCATGTTGTTACGGCGAATTATGTTCCCAGGAGTTGTATGTTAGTGGACTCAACACGTTGACGTCAACGTGACGCGGCGTGGACTTCTACCGTCGTCTAATCGATCGACTTGGACGGTTTCACTCTGTCCAGCTTCTCAGCTCTGTCTGTGCTGCTCTGGCTACTCCTGAAACATTAACATATACAAGCTGGTTGTAGTAGGTACCGCAATGTTACGGATTTATTTTTAAACACCAAATTGTTGTTATAACGTTTTAAGAGAAAATATCACAACTTAAGGAGATCAGATAGGATCACTGTTCGATTCAATGGGCTAGTAGATTAGGGTAGGGTAGGGGTAGGGTAGGGGTAGGGTAGGGGTATGGTAGGGGTAGGGTAGGGTAGGGGTAGGGTAGGGGTAGGGTAGGGGTAGGGTAGGGGTAGGGTAGGGGTAGGGTAGGGGTAGGGTAGGGGTAGGGTAGGGGTAGGGGTAGGGTAGGGGTAGGGTAGGGTAGGGGTAGGGTAGGGTACGGGTAGGGTAGGGTTAGGGTAGGGGTAGGGTAGGGCAGGGGTAGGGTAAGGCAGGGGTAGGGTATAAAAGTCCACCCGTGCGAAGCCGGGGCGGGCCGCTAGTATGAGATAAATAAAGTAACATATCAAGGTTACATACGGGTTCAGGTTACCATAGTAACGTGAGTGGTACAGCGTCGCTCACTCACCAGTTAAAGCTCAATCGTCACAACATCTGGCACAGGCGGCCCTTGTGCTTGGTCTTGGCGGGCTCGTCCAGCACGGTGGTGGTGTGGTTGTCACTCAGCACGGCGGTGCTCTTCCTCGGGGGCTTGTCCTCGGCGCGGTCCCTCGGCCGGTCCCTCGACTTGTCCCTCGCAATGTCTCTCGGCTTGTCGGCCGGCGGCTCCTCCCGCGAGCTGCTGCTTGTAGCCGCGTACATTGATCTGAAACAGGCTTTAGTTTTATTTTGATTTTACAACTGTTTCTTTTTAGTATGTTCATTTGATGTTCGCATGCGTCTCGTTTGTGTAGTACACGCGAGCTCTCCCGATACTTCCCGTTCGAAAGCACTCACTATTGGCTACAGTGCTTATGTCACTGACACGGTAGCGCTCAAAAACGACTTTACGTTTAAACAAAATATTATAAAAAGCGTGCCAAACAAAGTAAGCTAATAACTCATCATTTGAAATAAATGAACGCCTACTGTGTAACTACACAAAAGCAACCCAGAAAAAAGCAAGACAGCGGGCGACCTGGTGAGCTTGGAGCGCGCGGGGCGCGCCGCGAAGCTGCTGGTCTTCCCGCGGCGCAGCGACTGGAACGGCGTCTTGATGGGCTTCGGCGGCGCCGCGCCCCCCGCACCCCCCGCACCACCCGCGCCGCCCGCACAGTTCAGCGTCTGCACCGTCAGCTCCACGTCCTTTATCGGCTCCGTCGATGCTTGAATTGGAAAATTTGATTTCAGAGTTGTTTGATGTGAAACGCGAAACGCTCGTACGCCATCATCTGGCTATATGACTTTATGTTCGCCAAGGCTAAAAATTTACGTTGAACTATATGGAACGTTCAATGAAATATGCCACTATCTGAGGCTCTTAGGAAGCAATTCTAACTCACCACTAAATTCCTCGATAGGTTTATCGATAGTATCATGATCTATCCACGTGAGTCCCATTTCCACCTTCTCCGCGAGATCCTGCCACCGCTGCCGGTTGTCCATGGTGCCGGTATACAGCGGCAAGATCCAGGGAAACGTGTCGGACAACACCTTGTACAGCGGCAGACATATCATGTCGATAAATCCCACCTGCATCTGGGGTAGTTCATCTTTCTTTTCCCTGGAATGGATAAATTTGACAAATCGATATATTTATTGTACATCGTTGATTTTCAGTAAATAACCCACTTCTTCTCTATATTTTTTGCTCCCAATTCAAATCACATAGGCATTGGCAATCAAATTAAGTCTATGCTATGTAATTTCAAAACGTAGAATTCTTAAAATATGTATACGCAAGACAACTGATCAGAATGTAGGTTTCTAATATATGTAAATCTGGGGGATCGCTCCCTGGACTCGAAATTATCATTGTGTCTTCACACTTTCCTGCCAGAAGTACCTACATATCGATGTAAGGGGATCACTAACCTAGATGCTAAAAATGTTTAAAAAATGTCAAATGATTAATCTAAGACTTTAAAAGATGACAAAAAGAATGGTCTTATAGTCTCTCTTCTCCGAGTGTCACACCGTAGGTAGATAGAGAAAGACTCGTAATAAGCTAGGATAGGGTTCGGTCGTCCTCGCAAGGAGTGGCTCGCGAAGCATTCTATGCTTCAAACCCGATCCCAGCCCGCGTTGGTTGATCTTAACAATATAATAAGCGACTATCACATGCCATAACCACATTGGTTAATTTTAATTAAAAAACAATATTTTTGAAATGTAATCTAATTTATTAGTCAAGATTGATTTTTTTTTTGTTATCATTATCATTGTATTTGACTTGTAATAAGTACGATCGATTCGTGTTCATTATCAATAAACGTGTTTATTTTCATTTTTATAGGTAGCTAACAGATTTCTTTTAGATGGATGGCTCGGAAAGCAGAAAATAAAATGTTTCTAACATAATTTCTGACAATACTGCATATCTACCGAGTAGGTACTAAAGTATCCTAGTAAAGTCATCAATCCGCCTGCCAAGGTGACTATGGTATAATATCTTTCAATGGAGCTATATGTCCAGCAGTGGGGTGATAATGATGGTTCTGTCACCTGTCCATCATGGCGATAGGTTGCTGGTTGAGCTGCAGTTTTTCCAGGTCGCCCTGGTCGAAGAACTCGTCGGCCACCAGCTTGGCCACTTTGTGCTGCACCTCCCACGGCTTGGCGATGGCGGACACGTCACATGCCGTCATCATCATACCACATAGCACTATAAAAGAACAACATTTCATTTTTTTTATATGTGCAGAATATATATTGGTACCATGTGATATTTTAACTTCAATGTATCTAATCCACATCACATGACAACCTCCGTAGCGTAGCTGTATTTGGCTCGCTTTAAATCTCAGAGGTCGTGGGTTCGATCTCCACACCGGACAAGAAATCTTTGTGTAAATTCTAAGATTTCTTGTCCGGCGTGGGGGTCGAACCCACGACTGAGACTTAAAGCGGGCCAAATACAGCTACGCAACATCTATAACAATCGTATACCAGGAAACGGGCAGCAGCGTTTCCTTGTATGTTACAACGTAATACTGCGGTCATGTTCAGAGGTTGACACAAATTGACCAGAATATTAATACCTACACGTGAAAAGGAAATGTAAATTTTAATGAAAACACTAAACAGCGTGTGATTTGCCGTGTATCAGAACCTAGTTAACAAAATCCTTGCATTTTATCGCATTAAAAATATTATGTTGTGTTAATAAAAATAATCTTACAATCTTTCTTCTCTTGACTTTGCCAATCAAATTCTCCGTTCTCCACCAGTTCATGGAATTTGGCTCTCTTCTTGAAGTACATGGCGAGGTCGGTGGACAGGATGGCGGTTTCTACTACCCTCATTACGTCTTTATAGTCACATGGCGAGAGAGCCTGGTTGAAACAATATTTTGTTAAATTTAGTAAAGATATGTAAGTAACCCTGTACACTGTATATTATATTTTAGAACGCCTAGAAAAATACAATAAAACTACATAAAAAAACTCATAATTAACCTGAAAAATGTTATTGCTTTCACTATTCAAAATCATAACACATTGATCGAAATGATGATGTTCCATCGTCGATGTCGAATACAATATCGCAAGTGGACTTTCAGTTTTCGTTTGAAACGCGTTGTTAGTGCCTCTGTGGTCCAGATCGTGGCACAGGCAGGCCACAAGAAGGCCCAGGATCTCAAGGTCAGACATAAACCGTTCCATTTTGCCAGTCTTTAGCATGGCGAACATCGTTTGAGCAACATTGAGCGCATGTCTCCAATTGTGGTACTTCACTGGTCTGTAGTTCTTTTTGACGCTTAATATCCAGCGACAGAGGACCTGGAACAAGTTAATATAAAGTATAAAGTTCATCTCTAGCAAAGTCTGTATTATTTTTGATAGTAAGTTATACAAAGGTGCTCACATCGTATGGAATGTGAAACTTTTCAACGAGGTTGCACTGTAAGAACATGCGCAGTGTTGCTCTGCATGTATCTTCGTCTGCTAAGTCGAAATCTGAAAAAAAATATCATTATCAGGCACCTTTATATTGTGTTTGAGAACGACATCCTGATACTATTACATAATAATATGTTACCATGAAATTGAAAGCTGAACAAGTTGTAGGTCTCCGCTGAGGGTATGTTCTCATGACACAGTTTGCTGGTGTCTTCTGTTGAAGCTGTGGCGTGATATGACAGACATTCCAGCGCCACCTGGGAAGAGAGGAAGGGAATTCAGATATTTGTGTAGGTAAGCTAATCGTTGTACAAGAACAATTCCTAATCCAAATTTTATTATAAAGGTGAAAACAGATGGATTTTGCAATTTTTTTGGACATCCACCGTTTACAAGTAGTATTAATATATACGCTATACATCACGCTACAGCCTACTGGAGCAGAGTAGAAGTTCAAGGCGGGTTAATGCGGGGCGCAGATAGTACACACACTCACATTCATAAATATCATTACCATTGTCGTATGAAGACAACCGATTGGTAAATTGTGAATGCCAACTAAATAATAAAAGTAACTGGACTGGTTCTTGGACATTCAGATGAGTTTGTATCGCCGGATCGTCTCGATGAGGCCGCGCTTAAAACCGGCAGTAGAATAACCCCACTGAATTTATTTCGCCGAGTTTTCTCAGTTGGGGCGTATTGGATCCGGTGGTAGCACTAAAGCGCGTTCGTCGAGATACTTATGTTCCGTATAAATAATAACATACTCAAAGGACAGAACTTAAGACTTATAGTTATAAAAATAATTAAATAATGTTGTATTTTTATACCAAACAGCTTTTAGGCTAAAGCTAAATAAACTATTAAAATCAATTAAAATTAAGTAACTAAACATAATAAATTTAAATACCAAAATATATTTGATTATTTACAAATACCTTTAGGTAATAGGTTTACGTGAATAAAAACTTTTTTATTTATTTATTTTATTTTTATTGTTTCATACTGTGTTTGTGACCAAATGTAGTCGAATCATGTCATGACGTATAAGTAATGTGAAGGTACTGAAGTTTGGACTTACATGTGTTGCTTACCTTTTGTTTGGCCATCAGTTTACAAGCATTCTCGTACATCTGCGTGTTATGTATGCCGAGTCCGCAGAATATAGCAAACGCCTCGAAGATCGAAATATCTCCATCGGTAAATTGGCATCCGTTCTCCTAAAATTGATTTGAGTTTTATTTAATTTGAATTAGACATGCGCAAAATATGTCAGTAAAAAGAAATGAATGAAGTATATCTTTTGGCTCAATGAAGTAGTCCACTGATTTAGTTCAGTACTTCATTTAGTTCAGCAAATCACAACAAACCAATGAGATATAGACATGCGCAAAATGTGTCATTGAAGTATACTTCATTTGAACTAAGTGAACTATATCACTCATTTACTTCACTAGTTCAGCTTATGAACAAGATTCATTTGAATCAGTTTTCGCATGTCCTTCAAACGATCATCGAATTCATTTACTTCACTAGTTCAGTTTATGAACTAGATTCATTTGAATCAATTTTCGTAGGTCTTTCAAACGATCATCGATCGTGCAATGAACTAATAACGAGAATGATTATATTGTTTTGTATTAGTTCTTTGTTTTTTTTTTAAATTATAAGTACCTATAGCTTTCATTTAAAAGCATTAAGTTATATTGTGTACGTATTATATTGAATATAAGAATTTTAACACTGTGAACTAAATGGACTAAACTGAACTATTGAAGTATATGAATCTGCACTGAACGAAAGAGATACAGAGTGATTCCAACTGAAGTACTTCAATTGAAGGATTCATTCGCGAACTACACATCTCTAATTTGAATGGTTCGTGATTAAAAACAGAACAATTACAGAATTATAGATTTAAATTTAAACACAATCATTCTCACAGAAACGCAAACATTTTAATAATATCTTCGGTCACCCATGCGTAAACAAGTCAAGCATTGCCAGCATCCCGGGTACCCGAGGACGGGCAGCAGCGTTTCCCTATGTGTTACATCATATAGTGCGGGTACAAACTCGCCAGACAAGCCTGAAGACTGATGAAAGCAGGCCCTCATTCTACAGTAGCTTTGAAGTGTACTGAATTGGCGATACATTGAATATGAATTTCTTCAGCGAACCGTCGCGTCGATAAAATATACAACGCTCAAAAGAAATATAACAAGAAACTATCGATTCATTCAGTGAGTAGTATTCCTAGTATCACCTTGTTGATGAGCTGCGCGACGCCGATCACGTCCTTGTTGGCGTTGACGATGGGCATGCACAGCATGGTGCGCACGTTGGCCGCGTCGTCGGCCGCCGGGTCCGCCACCACCATGCCGTTGTCGCTCCGCCACTCCTCCACGTCGGAGATGTTCAGCGCTTTGTTCGATCGAGCCACCTGATCACAAGTGAGAATGAATTACCAGTTATCTAAGTGCATTTGTGTTTACCCGATGATGTTATATATATACTTATTTATATAGGACTATTAATGTTTGCTTAAAAACTGGTACGCATTTTTAATAAAAGGGTACATGAGTTTGCAATTAAAAGGCAGTCTTTAATGTGTTATGCATTTAAAAGTACAATCAAAAAAACAATGTTATTATTGACAAAGTAAGTATTTATGACAATACCGCTAAAGCAATGCAGGCTAGCGTGGACTTGTTATCATGTCGCGGCGTGAGCGTGGTGCGCGACTGCTGGGCGCCCAGCTCGAACAGCGTGTGGAACCTGGTGGGGGCGGGCGGAGGCAGCGCCGGCAGCGACGACTTCTGCCCGCCAGGCCGCTGCACTATGCGCTCTAAGTGGCTCTGTGGAACAACACATGACTCTGTAACATGGAACAACCAGTTAAAAGCCTTACTCAAATGATCTGCTACGACAAGTAATTAAACTTACGGATTCACAATGATCTGTGTCAGATATGAACACTGCACATCGTTCACACTTCAATAATTCCCTAGCTTCCGTCATGATTTTGGTGACCAAACATTCCAAATTACTTTGCTCTTCAAATATACTTCGGGCGAGGGCTAGAAGGATTTGATTCCTCTTGTACTCCAAGACTGAAGACTCAAAGAGCTGCGCGTTCTGAATACCGATGCCACAGAACGTGAGATAACGTCGGAAGACTTCCACGTCACGAGGGGAGAATTCCTTGGATCCTGCAAAAAAATGATTTTAATATTCCACCCTACAGTTTTAAAAATGGTGTGGTTAATATTGTACGTAAGAACAAACTACATGCTCTCATATCCTATTTACTCCCTCAGATACAATTTATAATATTGTTTAATAGTTAGTAGAAACTTATCCGAACATAATATTATTCTAAATGTATTATCTTTAGCTTGTGCTAGAAGTTACCTTCAGTCCCGAAAGTAATCTTTGTAGATTAAACTTACTTAAACTTGTAACACACGTAGTACATTATGCAAAGATACACGAAACCGTTGTTCCATAACTCGGTTATACTGAACAGTAAAACAAAGCTTAAACTTGGAGCGTTGAAACTTGTGCAAAGTTAATGTCTTTAGACTGTATAAAATTGAATTGTGATTAAACGATGCTTTAGAAAATCTATACTGAATTGCTTAATCAGAATGGCGGAATTATATAATTTAGGCGAGTACATATATTAACATATATTAATCCGACTTTACAAAAGGTGAGATTTTCCAGGTTACCCGCGGTCATTTACGACCGGTGTTGACATATTTAATTAGTGTCTGAATTCGTTATTATAAATCCTATTACCTAAATCACTAATGGATTTAATGTTAGCAAATTTGACAAACAACAAAAATATGAGGAAGGAGCAACGATTTCGTTTGTTGCCGGTTTAGCTTAATCAACTAGCAGTACAAGCTCACCATCTGTCTTGTTAATGATCTGCGCGACGCCGACGACATCACCTTCGTAGTTGCAGATCGGCATACATAGGATCAACTCGGTTTTGTAACCGGTGCGAGCATCTATTTCACTGTTAAACCTGGAGACAATAAGGTATCAATCATCATTACTCAATATCCTACGGATATTTTTGCTAACTAAGTATCACTGTCAGGGACCTTTTCTTTAAGTCTCCAGTATTATAAAGGTATCTTACCGCGGGTCCGCATAAGCATTTTTTATATTAATGGGATGTTTCGTCTGGGCCGCGAGCCCCGCCACTCCGACACCGAAAGGAATTTTGATCTCTTGCGTGCGCGCAGTCCGCAGCGCGTCATGAAGCTCTGATAACAAACACTCACTATCATTAAGAAACATTATAATTTATGTGTCGATTGAAAAAAAAGCAAAACTTTATTTTCCTTAACAATAGTTGTAACATCAGATATTTTATATTTACACTTTGAGAAGACGATCCTAAACATTGTTAGAGCGAAAATAAAAACTACAACAAAATCAATCTGTGTTATATCGGGGCTCCCGTGAGGCTTCCGTTCTCTGATATAATGAAATAATGAATTTATTCAGCACTTAGGTATTTAACTTGTACTTGTCAGAATCACAATATAATTTTATTTTATGAATAGAACTAGATACTTAACTAACACATAGCAAATTGTAAGATATTACAGACAAAGTAGTCCGTCCGCCAGCTTGTCATTAATTCCTTAACTCATAATAAGTTTAAATTTTAAATAATTATTATAGGTTTTAGTGGATAAATATAGAAAAATTTGGTAAAAACATACAATTAATTGGCACACACCTGGGGACACCCTTAAGGGGTTAGGACCACGACCTAGTGGTACCACTGATATTTAAGTCAGATTTATGAACATAACAGGAAGTAATCGCTGGCACGGCCTACAGGCGCTGAGCATAGGGGCACTACGCGGTCCTCGCCGGCGAGAATCCTTCCCTAGCTAACCTGTAACCTTTCAACCTGTTGATATTTCGTAAGAAGTGTATATGAGTAGTGGCGATTATAATATTTATTCTTTGGTAAGTTTAGAATATCAGTATCAATAACCACACCTTGGGGAGTTCCACTAGGAGTAGTCAGTGATTTAAAAAATAATAATAAGCCAAATTTTATAAACAAACTTGATTATTAAATTTCAAACATGTAAAATATTTTCAATATGGCATCTTGGTGTGCTATTAAGTTTGAAACTAAATTGGGTCATTCTTGCAACACTTTCAGAACGAGTGTATCGCGTAACAATATGCTAATGTTCCGCAGCACTAGGGACAGCCTGCGGAGCCTGCAGTACTGCGGAGGAATTAACTTGTAAGTAGTGACAAAATTGTACCTACAATGTAGATGTTCGTAGTGTGACCGCTGGTACACTCATTGCGTTAATGGCTAAATTAATGAGATATTCTAAGTTGCTCGAATAAACTAATGCCAAGATTAATTGTGACCATTATCTCAAGACGGAATAGCTCGTGATTAAGCTAAACAATAGAAAGCGGATCTTAAAGGATATTACTTTCACACTGAGATATTTCTACAAATTATATACGTTACGTTGTTAGTAGGTCGTTTGCATATAACTTTGTTATTGTGTATTAGTGATTATTTTAACTTAAAATTTAATGTAATCGTCAGTATTAAAAAAAAAAAAAAAACTATCGTTTCTAAACAAATGAATTAGTATAAAAAACGGAATACAAGAGTTTTTAGTCTTACTACCAAATAATATAAGCAGGAAGCCATAAATACAAGTGTCAATAAGTTCGTTTAAAGTATACATAATGCGATAAACATTAAACACGTAATGTTTAAATATAATGATAATTGAGTAATAAAATATTATTGGGTGTCATTGTCTATTGAAACTGATATCGTCGCGACAACAAAGCGCCATCACTGTCGAAGCGAACCGTTTATAGCGAGCACCTACTAACATCGGTGGTCGTGGACGTAGGTACCTTTCGGAGCTCAGAGGATCTTTAACAAGGACGCGTAAATATTCATACATACATTAAACATTATTGTGAAGTTAATAGCTGATTTTGTATATAACCAAAGTAAAATATCATCATCGTATGACGTCATCAGCTGAACAAGAGCCTCCACCCGAGCGTACCCCACAAGCAAGCGAGTTGGTGACTGTATGTAGCACACAGGGAAACGCTGTAGAGATGTGTAGTTCGCGAATGAATTCTTCAATTGAAGTACTTCAGTTGGAATCACTCTGTATCTCTTTCGTTCAGTGCAGATTCATATACTTCAATAGTTCAGTTTAGTCCATTTAGTTCACAGTGTTAAAATTCTTATATTCAATATAATACGTACACAATATAACTTAATGCTTTTAAATGAAAGCTATAGGTACTTATAATTTAAAAAAAAACATAAAGAACTAATACAAACAATATAATCATTCTCGTTATTAGTTCGTTGCACGATCGTTGATCGTTTGAAAGACCTGCGAAAATTGATTCAAATGAATCTAGTTCATAAACTGAACTAGTGAAGTAAATGAATTCGATGATCGTTTGAAGGACATGCGAAAACTGATTCAAATGAATCTTGTTCATAAGCTGAACTAGTGAAGTAAATGAGTGATATAGTTCACTTAGTTCAAATGAAGTATACTTCAATGACACATTTTGCGCATGTCTATATCTCATTGATTCGTTGTGATTTGCTGAACTAAATGAAGTACTGAACTAAATCAGTGGACTACTTCATTGAGCCAAAAGATATACTTCATTCATTTCTTTTTACTGACACATTTTGCGCATGTCTAAAACGCTGATGCCCGTTCCCCGGTACACAATTTTTATAGATGATGTTATAACAATCGGAAACAGCGGTTTAACGTGCGATCCGGAAATAAATCTAAGATTTTACACAAAGATTTCATGTCCGGTGTTGGGATCGAAATCACGACCTTCGAGATTGAAAGCGAGAGAAGAAAGTTATCAATATTGCATAAAAACTTCTGATACCTACTTTTTGTTATTGAAGGTATATAATTTTCATTAAATATATTATATGTATAATTAATTATTATTACTACCAATAAATATAGCGATTCCTATATTTGGAGATCCCGCGGGAAGGCCTTCCTTACCTGTATCTCTGGTAACATCGAAGAGTTTTGCTTGAAGGTATCTGTGCGGAGGAATTCCCTTCGCCAGGAACAAGCTGCCTCTGTCGGCTGACGTCAGTAAACACACGTTTACTAGGATCTGTCGACAAATGTATTGTATCACACAATAGAAGTCGTTGTGTAAGGGCAATGTGTACACATTCAAGTAATTGCCCTTAGAGGCACTGACTATCTCACATATAAGAATAAACACGACAAAATTGTAGGGCAACAAATAAGTTACATCTCTTTTGTACGACTTCATGTAGCTCGACATCAATACACAATATACAATTCTTTGTAAATCACTATATAAACTCTTGAACGACCCTCAGAAGATATAATAAAATAGTATTTTCTGTGTAAAAAGTAGTGGCTCTAGCCTACGTAACCCTAATCATTGTCCATGGTTCGCTCACACAAAAACGGTTATATATCACTTTTTACGCAGGGGTCGGCCGTGTGCGGAATAAAAACTAGGCAAGTTGAGTTATTGCAGGAATTAAGGGGCTTTTACCGAAGCTAATACTTTGCACAGCGCTGTCCCGCCACCGAGAGGACGTTTGCATTCGCGAAATACTTCGTTAGGTGAGCAGTATTATTTTTTACCTTTTGTATTTATGATTACTATCCGTTTACTTCACATGGTTCTTAGTAGGTAATTGAAAAATATTTATTCCAACATTCATTTAGTCATCTGCTGAATAACAATCCTATTTCGAACTTAAAATAAACTTGTGGCGTGTTATAGAAGTATAAACCTACTAAACAGGTATAGTATGTGATATCTATCGACTACTTAACCTTTTATGACACTATCGTAGAACCGAAATGAATAGTTTTTGTGACGATTATAACCTTAGATTATCTGATTGTAAGGAAAATAATTTGGGGGAATAAATATTTAAATTCAAAGCCTGACGCACCTCATTTCATAATGCTTTAAAATTCATTGTTTTATGATAAGCTTCACTAAAATATAAAGGAAGAAGACTGGTCTAAGACAAAAATAAAACTTTTTACAGACACAAGCAATATAAAATATTTATATTAAAAAACTGAGCAGTCAAGTTTCAAGCAACCCTCCCAAAGTTGATCGTTCGAAGCGTTTTATTCTCAAAACTCGTCCAGACGATGATACTTTTAAGGGAAGATAATAATTTGTTGAGCCGCTCGGAGATAAACATTTTACCTACCTACTGCAGGTGCGCGTTACTTTTAATTATGAGAGTTGTTATGAAACGTCACTCAAGGTCACTTATTATAATTATTTCTTAGGAAAGATGACGAATAGAGTAACTATCGTCCTTCCAACGCCAGAGTTCCTTAGAAATCCTAAATAACCTTCACCGTGCGGCTCAAGTTGCGTTATTATTTAGGTTATTTAATTACTTAGCCTGCAGTCAGAGCTCACTGAACACAACTGAAAGATTTTCCTATTTGTCTTGAACTTTGATATATTAAGATATTTTTTTATATTTTGAATATCATTAACCGATATATTCAAGGTTTTTTCTTCAAAAATAAGAAGTAAAAATTTTATTTCGAAAATTGTTTAGACTTGAATGCTACTCACATGTAACTTTACCGTAAATTTATTTAATCTAAAATACTTATTATGTAGTAGGTAACATTGTATCTCATCACAATTTCACGCTAGGAAGATCCATGTAGTTCCCGGAGGCACGCCTCGGCGCTTCAACTACGTGTACAGCGCGTCTCAGAGAATGAGCTCCAACGCTGAGTTCTGATCAAGTTAGCTCTACTTCAGACGCGAACTTCCTACTACATTTTAATCTGTGTTACATACAAATTAGCTTTACATATAAAATTATAATTAGGTTGAAAGCAGATATTAGTTTGCCGAGCTTGTATTGTGCAATAAGCGTGATGTTAATCAAGCCTTAATACAATTATTTCACTTTCAGTTCCCAAAAACATTGAGTTATATCGAAGAAATCGTTATAAATACAAAAGTTAAGTTACGGATTGACTTAAAGTAACATCACTACCAAAGTATTCTGAAAAGATCGTCCCCGGGGAGCCCTGGACCCGAAATGGTTAAGGAATAAAGGCTCATTGTGCGAACACTCGACCGCTCCGGGGACACAAGTTTTACGAAACAATCGTATTTATTTTGTTTTACGATACTTGAACAAACTACAGAGTGGAAGTATAATTTTGAGTTAAACTAAAGTATGTCACAGATTGTAATAAACGTACGAGTGAGAGAGCTAATAGTTGAGTTTTACTAAAAGGAGCCGTTAAATTTAACGTTCCAGTCGCAAGTTAGTTTGCTTTATCTACACTAATATTATAATAAATAGGTAAAGTTTGTGAGTTTTATGAGGTCTTAGGGTGTAATATCTGGTTCTACAGAACCGATTGTGACAATCATGTTATCAATAGAAAGCCACATTATTTGAGAGCAATATAGGTTATTTGCTGGTGACATCGAGTGTGACAGCAAGCTTCTATATAATTAAGCATTGTGTAAGCAGCAATGGTTTGTGTTATCAATGCATTGTTTTTATTAGATCATTCAAAAATATTGAATATTTAATCATAATAAGTTGCTACTATGACTTATTCAAATAAACCGTTTCAGATTATCATGTATATTCTGTCCCACCCCTTGTCGGTATAGACAGCACTACGGGTGCTCATTCTGTTTGACAAACACCTTTGCTAAGCCTACCTCAAGTTTCTCCACTTGAGTACAAATCATCAGACAGATCGGCACACAATTCGCGTATCACAAAAAGCAATAATCAAATGTTGAACTCATATTCTACTAAGTATATTCCTTTGTGTTACGTGCGTTTTAAGAGTCTGAATTTTCTAGCAATAGGAAGTAATTTGTATTCAAGTTATTAAAATATGAATTTTAAACGATTATTTTTATTATATTTATATTTAGTTACCCAAAAACTTTCAGATATTTTTATGAAACAAATTCCCTTGATATTCCCAACGCTCGAGTAATGAACTTAACAGAACCCTACAATTAATGCGTATTATTTATAACATTACTACTGGACCCGAAGTAAGACGTGGAGAAACAGACCAGTGCTTGATTTAGGCATATTGGACGAATGGAGAAATCATTCCCGACCAACTTCTTAAAATACTTTTCTTACATTGTAATAACGTCTCTTACATTGCAGTCCCCGAGCCATGTACTCGTGAGTCATTTCCTCCCGGATGATAATTTATAATAAAAAAAGAAAATAGTTACACAAGGTCTGAAAGGATTATGCAGCACCGTGGCCGTCAGCTGTGGCTGCGGTAGCCTCCGAAATGCGTAAAATAATTAAAAAATGGTGATTTCCTCCGTATTTTTTCATAATATTTTAAGCAATTTCTTTGACTAAAACATCCGTCAGCTGGCTGTTAAGTGGTGGAAAGCACGTCAAATATGTTTTTTTTTCCTATTTCTCATTTTATATGTCCCATGTCAGAGTATATTTCGGAGAAAAAATCACCAGCCCATACACTGAATTATCGCTTATTCGAATGCACTAGTATTCCCTCGGCACATTACCTGATTGTTCCATACATCATCATATTAATTATCAGCTTACGAATTTTCATCCGAGAGGAAATAACGAAACGAAACGCGACCTCAGCTTACGCCTACGAAGCTTCATAATACCTACCTACCTGCCTTTCCATTTCACAAGTTATCAGCCGAGAGGTCATGTGAATCGACTGTTGCTGGTTCGGGGAATATTTCGGATTAAATTTCATTCTATTGCATTTGAAAATTAATTTATAAACTTAAATGAATTATGGACAAGATATCCTACAGAATGTTATTACCGCTGGCATTGAACAGCGGTAAGTGTGACCGAAAAAGTATATAAAAGTATATAATAGCCATACATAAAAAGGCGCCAGTCCTGTATTAGTAAACAAACGAGTAGGAAGGAGATACAAACCTTGTGACAGAGCACGTCGATGTCCAGTTCGTTGGCGACGTCCTTGATGAGGTCCATGAACAGGTCCGCCTCGTCCAGCTGCTTCTGCGCCGAGCCGCTCGGCGACCGCGACCTCTGCAACCAACACCAACCCCTACATTACTTAGTTGTTCCAGTTATATCTTATATACGGGTCATTGTCAAATTTGGCGCAGGTAACCTTGTCCCTCAACTGTGATTATTTTTTTATTAGTAATAATTATATAACCTCTTTCAAAATTTATAATAAATACAAAATACATCGCATTTATAAACATTCAAAACAAAAATAAAGAGATAGTTTTGTTTTTTTTAGTTTTTTGGTAAAGTAACATTGTGGTAATTTTTGGTAACAGAAAGGTTTTCCTTCTAAACTCTATATGTCCCTGGTACCACTCCGTTATAATAAACATCAAATTATTTCATTTTATACTATATCAACCTACGTTAAATAAATTATTACCATAAAAAGAGTATTGTTAATATTTATAAAATATGCCGTAAAAGCGGTAGGTATCGAAATTTACTTAATAACTATTTTTTTAAACTTTGTCCCGCGTACCATGTGAATCTGTCAGGAACACTATGTTACTGAGTAAATCGCAACTTCAAATAGAGATGGCGTTGTTTAGACTTTGTACTAGTTTGGGCGGGATGTCTGTATTATTACGTGTTGACCGGTAGAGCGGGGAGAGGGGTATAGGAGGTTTCAGTCGGCCGCGAGGCGTTCAACCTGCTGCGTATTTTTATTGTGCGACAACTTTGTTACCCACCTATTTACGTAAGTAAACAACGTATTTTTCATTATTTTAGAGTCAATATGTTGTCAAAGAGGTTAATAATCTAAACATGAAAGAAAAACTGTAATTTACTCTTTACTTTATCATTTATGTATTATGAAATGTTAAATTTACTACTCTGTTATGTGCAACTCTGTTACCAACGCGTAGTAACAGAGTTGTTAAGAAAGTAACAGAGTTGTATATGCCTATATTCTTTAACTTTGAACTTTGTAATTTTTTTAATAATCTGTTTTTCTTAAGTGCTCTATATGCATAGTGAGTATAAATAAATTCTGTAGATATATTTTTATAAACTTAAAATTCTTGTTACAGGATACTGTAAGAAACTTTTTGTGATTTTGAGATGCCTCTCGCGCCTGCTGAGAAGCAGCGACGATATCGGTATCGTTGCTGCTTCTCAGCAGGCGCGAGAGGCATCTCAAAATCACAAAAAGTCGCCCTTCTCGGGATTATTTTATTTAAAAATAATCCCGAGAAGGACACAGAATCTAAAAGAAAAGATCGAGAGAGATACCATGCAAACAAACGCTTAGTACGAGATTTGACAACTCGTGAACATCGAGCAATAAAAAAGAAATGGCGATCTGCAAATGCTAGATGGAAAGATAAGGTACGAGCGCTCCGTGTTATTACGTAAACCCCAGAGCCTCCTCGTTTAAATAGTCCAGCCGCTCCAAGTCAAGATCAAATCAAAATCAATATTCCAAATGCTGATCGTCGAGACAAAATCAATATTCCAAATGCTGATCGTCGTTTATTTACACCCCAGTTGTCTACTTCCCGTAAAAATACTCCTAGCTCCATCACATCAGCAGCTTCTCGCGGCAGAAAGCAAGTAAAAAGAAACAGATCGAAATTATTTAGAGATAATGTAAAGTTAAAGGAACAATTAGAAGCAATAAACAAGAGTTACCAAAAGTATAAAAAAAGATACAATCGAGAAAAACGGAATAAATCTAAAATTGAAGGATTTTTTTTAACGTGATGACATATCAAGAGCGACTGCTGGAAAAAAGGAAACCGTTTCTCTAAAGGGAAATAAAATGCAGAAGTGCTACTTACTTGATAATATGAAGAACCTTTATCAATCTTTTAAACGTGAAAAGGTGGTTTGAGGTGTAGTTACAAAACTTTTACACGATATAGGCCATTTTATGTTTTGCCTCCAACTGTTGCTGTTAGAGAAACATGTTTGTGTCGAATTCGTATTAATATCCAATACTTAGTAATTGCTTTGTGTAAAAACAAAGTTATACCAACCAATACCAAATGAGTAACTTTCATTTTTCAGTTACCTTTTCAAGAATATTTGATTAATCTTTTATAAAGTTAAATTATAGATTGGTAAATACCAGTCACAAAGTTTATTGTTATTAATATTGAAGCTTATATTTACGTTATTAAGATCACAAACTCAACTGAGTACAATTTAGTCAACTAAGATACAAAAAAAGAACAACTATGTTACTGTGTTACAACTCTGTTACTTTTCTGTCCCAAGGATATAAAGGACATTCTTCAGATTTTTATGAAAGCTAATTAATATAATATGATAATTTAACAAAATGTTAGTTTGTTACCTATTTATACAGTCATATGTTATTGTTAGCAGTTAATATATAAATATTTAGAGTGATTAGATAGAATTTAATATTATTAAAATTCAAGACGTAACAGAGTTGTTTGGAATTTAATAAATAATCGTTTAAATTAAAAAAAACCTTGTGATTGTAATTGTGATTATAAGATCAAAGACTGTAATTAACATTAATGCCAAAATATTTGGGACTGCTTCGTTTCATTGCATAATAAAAACTAAAACGTTATGATAACAGAGTTGTATTTTTTTACACCCTAACTCACAAAATCAGGAATAAATCACAAATCATTAGTTAAAGATCGCGGCCAACTGTAACATCAAAAAGAGCAATTGTTTTAACGGGCATGGATGTAACTAAAAGTCATGTTTGAGTAAATTTTTTTTTTAATAATTTTATTATTTTTAGTCACGGTTACCTGCGCAAAATTTGACAATGACCCATACACAAGTGCTTATACAATAATGATGTTCTGAATTTAACTTAGACAACGCTCAATCGTTAAACTTAAAAACCTGAAATTTCGTCAATATATTTAGGTATTATTTGCTGAAAGTTTTTTGTAAGTGCCGGTTTTTTACAATTTACAAGTCATCATCATCATCAACAGCCCGTTTACGTCCACTGCTGAACACGGGCCCCCTCTTAATAGAGCTTGGCAAGCCAGGATCGTTGAGGGATATTGCCATAATCACCACGCTTGGCAGACGGATTGGTGATCGCAGTAAGATGTAAAACTTGAGCTAATAGATGCTGCTGCCCATCCATCAGCCATATGTCCCTTAGTCGCCTTTTACGACACCCATGGGAGGACATGGGGTGGTCTACTCTAAGCCGGAAACCACACGGCTAATTTACAAGTATTCACTAGAAATCACCAGTACTTCTGCTGATCGGTAACATGGTAAGTATTTATCAGAGCTAAATCCTATTGTGGAAATATTAAAAACACATCAAATACCAAGTGAATGTTACATTACCAAATTCCAAACAAACGTTGAATTTCTGAGAATTCATCGGAATTATCGCATTCATGAGAATCCTATTTAATTATAACAAATACACAAAATTAACACTGAGTTGTGGAGTTTTCGTATCCAGAACACTCAACAACTTAAGTGTCGGTCATTTTCGGTGGAACGAATTGTAACGATACCAAATATGTTTATTTCCACTTGTGGATAATGTATTTATTTCAACGCATCATCGGATATTTCCACAGGTCAGCGTGTCCGTCCCTTACACTAATTGTGTACAAAAATGTATAACAACATTAAGATATCAGGCTTTTGACTTTACACTCAGGCGATGTTATTATTGGAAGCGTCGACACAGGCAGGCATAGATTGGTAACTTTCTCTACATCATTTAAAACAGAAATGTAGTAGCTTTTCATCGTTTGTATAATCAAATGTAATTTTGTAGTGTACATGAAAAATAAGTAAAATAAGAGAGATAGTTATACGAAATGAATTGTACAGCCAAACCCTTTGTATTACCTATGCGTTTATTAAAAACGTGAAAATAAATGTTACATTTTCTAAGCAATGGGGCGTATTTTATGAACAATAGGGCGTTGAGAATCGAGGCGCTAATGCGTTCCAAGCGTGCTCTGCGGGGGGCGGGGAACAAAGTGGCGGCCCGGACTGTTCTACACAACACATGTTTATGATTTCAGTTGTGATTTCAATCGTCTGTCGTCATCGGTGTTGTCTCCAATAAACTTTATCGAATTGTACCTTAGATATTACACAATTTGTGGAGGTAGCTACTTTTCCTTAGTGACTTATATTTGTCGAAAATGTACGACGAATAATGTAGTTGTTCAAAGTTCTGCTTCATTTGTAAATTTTATTGAAAAGCTATGCTTAATGTCATCTTTATAGTAAAGGGAAACCGCAAATACTGCGACAGACGTTCACTTGGGCGGATTTTTCTTTCATCTTTAGAAATTGCATGAAAACTTTCTGCAGTGTATTTAAAACAAGATTCCAAGTTAAAATAAACATGCTGAGCGATGTACTTTTCATTACGTTAAGAGTCAACATATGTACGATATAGTTGGACGTGCAAAGTTCAGCATGAACAGAATATCCATTTATTAATCTCATCACAAAACATAGTTTACATTTAGTTATTTATAACTTTAAATGGGGACTGGGGCCTCAGTCGGCGGATTGCATGACAAGTAATCGTTTCAAATAGGTTATATGATCATTTTACGTGTGGTTTTACAACGTGAATGAAGAAACAAACATTGTAGCAATTGCTACAGTCAAACAAAAATGAAATAAATATGAGCTAATACTCATTATTCTTTCATTTAGCTTGCGTATTTGTGTACTAAGTTTATAGTGTCTTTATAAGTGAAAGTGAATGCCAACTAAATAATAAAAGTAACTGGACCAAAACTTCTTGGACATGCCCATCTGAGTATGTTTCGCCGGATCGTCTCGATGAGGCCGCGCTGAAACCGGCAGTAGAATAACCCCACTGAGTTTGTTTCGCCGGATCTTCTCAGTTGGGGCGTATTGGATCCGGTGGTAGCACTAAAGCGCGTTCGTCGAGATACTTATGGTCCGTCTAAATAATAACATACTCAAAGGACAGAACTAAATCTAAGTTCTAGGCTAAAGCTATATAAACTTTTATTATACGTAGCAATAACCAAATACAATTAATTAATTTAAATCAAAAATTAGCCAAATATGTTTTGACTATTTACAAATACCTGTAATAGTTTTACGTGAATAAAAACTTTATTTATTTTATTAAATTTTGAAGGCATGTGCGAGTAGGCTTACGTATATGAACAAAAGTAATATCATAACACAAAAAAACCACGTGGAATTCGTATCTTTACTCCAAATTACAACACCAATAATATTGTTAGAAGTGCAAAGAAACAGTTCAATCCGATTACTCAACGATTCAACATTGTTTATTCACTCAGGTAATAATTTTTATTGAAACAAATCAAATATCAAATCAAAGCTAATTTAATTAATATAAAAATTTACAATGCGTATTGTTAAATTAATTATATCTAACTAATATCATCATCAGCCCGTATAACGTCCACTGAACATGGGCCTCCTCCCGAGGGAGGGTATTTGCCATAGTCACGGGTTGGTGACCGTAGTATTATGTTGTAAGACACAAGAAAACACTGCTGCCAGTTCCTTGATATACGATTATTATAGATGATGACAATTGGAACCAACGGCTTAACGTGTTTTCCGAGGCACGGAGGGTAGTCCCTTAACCAACCAGACCCAGAAGAAATCTCAGACTTTACACAAAGATTTCCTGTCCGGCGTGGGGATCAAACCCATTACCAGATACCGCTACGCTATGGCGGTGTATCTAACTAATAATGACCGGGGAATTAGAATGTGTCTGAACTCATCGTTTAAACTGTGACAGCGAAGACAAATGTTCAAATATGTAGAAGTTAAATAAAAATAAATCTTAGAACTGCACTGTTCTACGTAAAGTGGTTAATTTTGTTGGCCAATTTTATTAATTCAACTATTAATGAAATGAAATTTAAAGTTTGCCAGATTTTTCACTGAAACCGCGATACATCACGTAAAGCTCGTAACGCGTAGCATCGTAGTAGGCTGCTACGCCTGCTACGTAGGCACACGTGACTACGAAGTTTTCTTTGCTTATCCATAATCATATTAAGCTTTTGATTACAGTTTTAGATTTTATAAGTCTTTATTTAGTCATCTATACAAATTTGTTTTGAATACAGTTTGTGGACAGAGTTTACCCGTCTTCATTTTGAAGTAGATCATAAAATATCTATGCTATTTACATCCGAACATAAAATAATTAGTTCGTCGCTCGTCTCGTCGCGATAGGTTATTAAATTGGCATTGCAATCATCGAACCAATTTATTTCAAGCTAAGGGCGAGCACTCAGAGCGCCCCTTGCGACGTTGCATAACAAGCGGTTTTTATACCAACAGGCGTTAAAATACATAGTACTTAAAAGTAACTTTTAAAGGTTTCGGTGTAACGCAAACTGGAATTTATGTAGATAGGTCTTCGTTTAAACTATGATCTAGTATTTAAACAAACTCAACGATATAATCGAACGCAGAATAAAATTATAAAAACTGTATTCTATGATAATAAAACATTCAGTTTAATATTCATAAAATATTGTTCAACTTCAAAGCTCTTTATAACAGGATAGCTTAAAACTTGAACAATGCCTTGAACAGAATCGACGTCGTCAATATTTTCATCTAATTACTTTCTCTTATATTGTGATCACGTATCGTCGGGAAATTTGTGGAAAAACGCTATTCAATCTGGAACTAATTTAGATGTCGGAAGACGTTGTGATGACGAAAATCGTAAGAACAAATTACCCAAAAAATATACTGGACCCTATGGTGTGAGCATAGGGTTCGAA
This sequence comes from Nycteola revayana, assembly GCA_947037095.2. Lineage (NCBI taxonomy): Eukaryota > Metazoa > Arthropoda > Insecta > Lepidoptera > Nolidae > Nycteola > Nycteola revayana. Next base: position 625,352 of record OX344851.2, read on the forward strand.
TTTGTGTCCCAGGCTTATTTTTCTTATTACTCTTGTTACCGCGGGCGCGACGATATAATGATTTTTTGAGCGGAATATTATTTTACGTAGGTGTCATATTTTTGTTAGTTATATTGAAGGTAATGGAGACGGAATGGCTGCTCTTTAAAACGCTTTTATTACACTTGAATAATGTCACGAGGTCTACTAAAAAACTGAAAACTATTTCTTAGTCTAATACTTTCCAATTTTTAGAACCACTAGCTGCTTCCCCCGCGGTTGCGTCAATTTGCTCTAGAGGATCGGAGCGTGACATTTTATAGCCTATATGTTAATCCAGCTTATAAGCTATCCGCGTGCAAGCTTTTAGCTAAATCCATTTAGTAGATTTTACGTGAAAGAGTAACAAACATACATACATCCACACATACAAACTTTCGCATTTATAATGTTAGTAGGTTTACCTATAATACAAGTATTCGCTTACCTTGGGTGACAGTATTAGTACCTAAAGCACAACATATTAATTGTGTCTGCTAGGTACCACCGTATTCACCGTGTGAAGTGTATGATTTTGGCAATTTGGAAAATAAGATAATAATAATTATTGTTTCGTTAGGTACTTGTCCCACTGCTTAATATGAACTAAAATTGTTGAAGGTTTAACAAAAAATCGGTCTGAACGCAATACGGTGACGCGACGCGACGCGACCGACGCGCGATCGTCTCACAATATAACATTTAAATAACTAGTTTGCCAACGTTCATACTTCATTTAAATAAACTTTTGCAATTTTCTTTACCAGTGAAAATATACAAAGTATTTTCTGCCTCTCTAGAAGAGGCACAAAAAACTTTGTATATTTTTGTCTAGTTTATATAATTAAGTAGAATAGATTTAGAATAGTAGTATTTTATTAGTTAGGTTTAATTTAAATTAGCCACTTTTAGTTGTATATATATATATTATGTATTTTACTGTTTGTTGTTCCAGTAAAATAAACAACGTTGAATTATATTCTGTGAATTATTTTTGAGGCGGCAACTATACGTTACAAAAAATACATTTTAAATCGTACGTGTAACTTATGGTAAAAAAGTTGATAATGATAGATATATGTAACGCTTACTTGTTAGATACTAACGCGTTGCTATATCAAAAACGGCTCTACCACATTAGCAGTTTCCTTTTTTGTCATATTGATAACTGTCAAGTTATTTACATGACAGACAACTTTTGGAGAACCTGCACAATGGGGTGCGTCGGAAAATGATACGCGAAGCACTGGACCACTGCAACCAACCAATATTTGCAATAGTCGCTGTGCAGAAGTCGCTTCCCGCTGTCTGTGTTCCCTATGTATGCTTAGATCTTTAAAACTATGCAACAGGTTTTGATCAAGAGGAAGATTTATATGTAAAATACATTATCATTGCACCCGTGCGAAGCCGAAGCGGGTCGCTAGTTGGATAATGTATGTGTGACATATTAAAAAGTATGTTTTAATATGTCACAGAATTGTAACTTTAAGAACAATTAATACATATTTAAATACAGTAATTACTTGAGATGTTGGGTGTGTGAAGGGTAATAACATATTAACACGTGTGGAGCGATAGTGTTTACTATGTGAATTAGAATGTTGTTTTCTAAAATACAAACGAGAACCGCCTTAAATTTGATTTCCTCCGAATGTTGAATCGGTTAAATTATCAGATAGGTAATGCGGGAAGCTGGGCGTGTTTATCGAACGTCAGAGATGTTCCGACTCGACTCTGATATTTGTCACTCGGAGCGGCTGATATCGTCGGCAAATGCGGATTGTGGAATAGAAATTAAACTGATTCGATTTATGTTTAATTAAACGAAATTTAAATCAAAATACTGGATTTATTTAGGTTACTTTATTGGTATAAAGCCTGTAGTTTAGTGAATCTGTCGACCCGCTAGAGCACATTATTTTTTGTCTCTTTTAATTTGATTATTTTTCTAGGCAAATTAATGACTCTTCTGCGGTCGGTTACCATTATCAGACATTTACCCTTTCAATTTCAAAGTTGGTTGTTGTCTATAGTTTTGCCATAATAACAACAATGACTGATGACGGAACAAACGACGCAAAAATTAAGAAATTCTTTAAAAATACATCTTTATTTCTCGGTCATTATACTTTTTTTTATATATTTCATTATAATATAGTAAATATCAAGTAAAAGACATGTTCACTTAAAAGTTCCCCGGGAGCTAACACTGCCCGTAGTGTGTAATTGCACTTAGCGACGTCCAATTAGCGGTACTGAGAGAACGTTTAGCTTCAACAGGAAAACAATATCAGAAGTTAGCGAGCTCCACATTGTTTGACAAATAATATGACAGCCGCCGCGCTGTACTGTGGAGTTCCCACTACAGCCAACATTATTCCACACGATGGATATTCTATTACTTAGAATCTATTATGACTTAGAAACTACTGGCACGTTATTTGAATAGGTTCAAAGACATGATACTTGATTCATACATGTTTTAAGAAACGTAGGTATATTAAAAGATAGCCGAAATACTTTACATGAAACTTCATTCTTGAATCGATGCCGGAAAAATGCGTAAACCGACATTATTTTCAAGTCGCATGTTTGATTTGAAAATTAAAACTTTTACTTGAAACACATTGAAAACAAAACAAACGTTTATATTTCCATACAATACTGAACTGAAGCGCTGTACGATGATGGATGTGGCGTTGAGAAATAAATTTTCATTCATCTCCCACAGCCCTGGGGGTGGGGAGTGGGGGGTGATGTATATATAAGTTTACATGGTACTACACGTACACTGTCTTATTGTAAGTGCTCGAGGGAAATCTCTAGTAAACCTTGCGAGAGCTTGCAGCAGTTAAACAAAAGAACGTTTGTATGCTTGGATTTACAATGCTGTATTGTATTTGAAAAATACTATATTTTGAGGTGCATATATTTGGATAGTATGCTCGACTTAGTAGACATTTATATTCCATGGAAAAAAAATGTGATTGATTTTGTGGACCAGACAATGACACGTGAAAGATTAAAATGTAGCATAGATTCATAACCAGCCTGAAGATACCTGGACATGACTCTCGTCCGGTATCGTACTCTGCAATCATTTATCCTTAAAAAGATACATACATTCAAAAACTTAAAGCAAATCCTTTTTTTTTCATACGTACGCGCAGTTAAAATTAAACTCACCCTTTTTAATTCGAATAACGTTCATGTTGAACTACCTGGGTAACTGTTTTCTAAGGTTGTTTTTATTCGGATTCATTTATTTAAAACGGACTTCTATTTTTAACATTCATACCAAAACAAGAATTCTTTACCAAAATAGAAATAACATTTGAATTTCAATTTGGAAGAAATAAATAAAAGTCATTGCATCATCCAAATAAAATGTGCTTTATGCCAAAGGTTAGCATTTATAACGATTTGCAAGCTTTTTGGCATTTATTCCCTTCTTATAATTTACTATTATATTATAACTACCTACTTGTTATTCAATTTAACTATGTGACGCTGTGACATGCACTGTGCACTACGTACCGTCCGTCCGTCACAAATACGTTTATTTGAACAGTTCTCAGCTATTTGTATACAGATAACAGTAAGCTCTTCGTATATAAATAAACGTGTGATATGCTAACAGTTCATTGTTAGGCATGGATTATACCCTGAATCAGAACAACAGGCAGACCAGGCATACGATATGTAATGTATAAAAATATTGAATGACTTTTAATAGATTGAGCACAGATTCTTATGCCTTATGGAAAATAAGACCGTATACAGATGTAGCAACGGTTTGGCCACTATACTTATCTACACTAATATTATAAAGAGGAAAGATTTGTACCTATTTTTGTATGTTTGTATGTTTGTAATGAATAGGCTCAAAAAGTACTGGGCCGATTTAAAAAATTCTTTCACCATTCGAAAGCTACATTATCCACGAGTAACATAGGCTAAATTTTATTTTGGAAAAAAATAGGGTTCCGTAAGATATTTGGGTTTTTCTGACACAAGGTGTAAAAAATCAACCAGAAAAGTTACTTATTTTGCGTACGCTGCCTAAACTATAAAAGATAGAACCATAAAATGTTCTAATTAATTATAGATCTTATAAATATCTACAAAAAAGTCCACGACACACTATACCTATCTATGTCGAGTGAGGCACAACGACCATTTTTAGGGTTCCGTAGCCAAATGGCAAAAAACGGAACCCTTATAGATTCGTCATGTCTGTCTGTCTGTCTGTCTGTCTGTCTGTCTGTCCGTCCGTATGTCACAGCCACTTTTTTCCGAAACTATAAGAACTATAATGTTGAAACTTGGCAAGTAGATGTATGTTGTGAACCGCATTAAGATTTTCACACAAAAATAGAAAAAAAACAATAAATTTTGGGGTTCCCCATATATAGAACTGAAACTCAAAAAATTTTTTTTCATCGAACCCATACGTGTGGGATATCTATGAATAGGTCTTCAAAAATGATGTTGAGGTTTCTAAGGTAATTTTTTTCTAAACTGAATAGTTTGCGCGAGAGACACTTCCAAAGTGGTAAAACGTGTGTCCCCCCCCCTGTAACTTCTAAAATAAGAGAATGATAAATCTAAAAAAAATATATGACGTACATTACCATGCAAACTTCCACCGAAAATTGGTTTGAACGAGATCTTGTAAGTAGTTTTTTTTTAATACGTCAAAAATCGTAAACCGCAATTTAGCTTTCATTCAATCAACTCGAATATATAATAACATTTCATTTCATAAACATACGCTTTTTTATTTATTCTTGATATCAAAAAATGGGTACGCACTTGTAACTGAAACGGAACCCTTCGTGCGCGAGTCCGACTCGCACTTGGCCGGTTTTTTTTTTTATTTAGAAATCTTGATTTTTTTTTGGACTACATTTAAACGCGTTTATTTTACTCATGCTATTAATCCTTATCAACATAAATTATTTCATCACTAAGTACAGTTTATGTAGATAATATTTGGTCTTTGAATGATTAAAATTGGACGTTTGGTTTTGAAGTTATGGCGAAATTAAAATATTACGATTTCTGCTGCACGGCCCGTTGCGAAGTCTAATAATTTTCGTGCGATTTTTTTAGATTTCGTTCTTAAAACTACACCTACGCAAAAGTTCTTCTCAGAGCTAATCAACAGTTCTTCTCAGAGCTAAACAACAGTTCTTTTCAGAGCTTTGAAAATGCCTAAAATGCTTAATCCCTAAAATGCCTATTAATTACATCATTAATTATATTTTCATCATTAACAACTTTAACATCCACAGAAAGACAATCTGTGCAGCCTGCGGATAATGACTGCGTTGTCGATGTTTATGTCGGTGTCTGTGAATTGACCTGGGAATCATTTTGCTGACCGTGTCTTTCCTGGGTAGGCTTTTTGCAGCGGTAAACGACATCCGCACGGAGCCGCGGGCGACCACTATCACTACATCACTACATATTATAAACAAAGTCCCCTGCCGCGTCTGTCTGTCTGTTAACGATAAACTCAAAAACTACTACATCGATTTTCATGCGGATGTTACCAATCGATAGAACGATTCTTCCGGAAGGTTTACGTATATGATTTGTTTAGTTTATGTGTACATTTGACTAATATATATTGATATTTGTCAGAGGTGTCGGGAAAAATTAAGCCATTTGGGAGCTTTCAACGAAAACGCTGCCTAAACCCTATGAGATATAACAAAACAATGTATGTATGGTGGCAAATATTCTTCTCTTTTAGATCTACAAAAAAGTCTGCGATAGCATATGTCTATCTTTCAAGGTTAACTTGCTATATCCATTATATCTTAGAAAAATGATAATTTCTAATGCGGTAATTGTAAAGCTAATCAGACGGATTCAGTATTTATCCTTATCATTTTAAATGAGTTAATATTCTTAAGCATTTCATGCAGATTATTTTACTCCTACACCTTAATGAATAACTTAGAAGTTATCGCAAAATAACAGCGCGTGTTTTAGGTAGGCCTAATGCGATTATGCGCGCTCGATCCTTAAGAATTATAGGGCAAATTTTTTGTTTTGTGTTCGTTGTAACTATGATGGATAGATACTTGAATACCTATTTATTTAGTGTTTGTTGTATTGTTAGTCCTGAAGAGTATAGGTATTTCATACGATAAAAGTATACCCACCTACTTATTTCACTGAGTTTAAGTAGGTACCTATATTAATTTGTTTCTGTTTGTTTTGACCAAATTTCGCCCGTTTGTTAGAGGTTTAAAGACATTATCTACACTAATATTATAAAGAGGAAAGATTTGTACCTATTTTTGTATGTTTGTAATGAATAGGCTCAAAAAGTACTGGGCCGATTTAAAAAATTCTTTCACCAATAGAATGCTACATTTTTCCAATTTGACATAGGCTACATTTCATTTTGAAAAAAATTTGGGATCCTTGGTAAAATTTGAACAATGTAACCGAAGGTGTAGAAAAATGAGTCTTAAAATGTCTTTCGTCGAATGCGCTGCCGAAACTATTAGCGATAGAACAAAATAATGTACAACAATATTGAAGAACATCATAATGTCTACAAAAAACTCCGCGGTAGCATATGTCCAACTATTGTAGTTATGTCACTACAACAACTTTTTTCATTTTAAACATTAATGAAAATGCTAACCAAATTCAAACCATGCTATTTATGTGTTTATATTAATCCTTATCCAAATAAATTATTTTATGGTCAAGACCATTTAACTACCTATAAAATAGTTTTTAATCTCGTATATAAATCAAAGACGGGTTTGTTACAACACTTATAACTCGAGATCGGCTGGATCAATTTTCATGGTTTTTGTTTGGTTGGATTTGTCTCCGCCCTGAATAGCAGAATACATTTTAAAAACAAAAGAAAGTCGTGTTAGTTACACTATTTATAACTCAAGAACGGCTGAACCGATTTGGCTGAAAATTGGTAGGGAGGTAGCTAAGAACTGGGAGAAGGACATAGGATACTTTTGGGTAGGGGTAGGGTAGGGTAGGGTAGGGTAGGGTAGGGGTAGAGTAGGGGTAGGGTAGGGGTATGGTAGGGGTAGGGTAGGGGTAGGGTAGGGTAGGGTAGGGGTAGGGTAGGGTAGGGGTAGGGTAGGGGTAGGGTAGGGGTAGGGGTAGGGTAGGGTAGGGGTCGGGTAGGGTAGGGGTAGGGGTAGGGTAGGGTTAGGGTATGGGTAGGGTAGGGCAGGGGTAGGGTATAAAAGTCCACCCGTGCGAAGCCGGGGCGGGCCGCTAGTATAATATAAAGCGTCCTTCCATAGCATTATGTTATATGGTTTCCTGTTGCTGAACCCCAGCTGCTGACGTTAATAGTAGGTATTTTATTTCAGTAAAGGCAAAATATGTAACCTACCTACCTATATACCTTAACATATTTTGTTTATTTCGATTTTGTTTCGACTAACAAGCCTTCAGTAATATCACACACATGTCGCTAAACTTCCATACAGCAAAAGTGTTTATAAAAATTGATATGAATGGCCACTTGTCACTTACAAACTACATACATACTATGATAATATATTAAATTCGCAACTCTGTAAATAACTAATGACGCCATTATATTGTAATTTTCTATTAGGAAAATCCATCTTAATTAGTGAGTAGTTAGAAAGTAACAAAGGATTGATAGTGTCGGGCGGCGCGCGGCGCGCGGCGTCACGCTAATGAATTGCTAATGTTCGCGCGATTGTCGCGACTCGGGCCGCGCGCCGGCACCGCGACCACTTTGTCTCATTACTGCTATTGATACTGGTAGCACCCCACTTTAAAACGTGCACTTACTTGGATTTTATTTAGTTATTTATTCAAGACCAAATTGGCGTAGAGGTATTCGGTTCGCTTTGAATCTCGGAGGTCGTGGGTTTGATCCCTACGCCGGACAAGAAAATCTTTGTGTAGATTCTAAGATTTCTTTCCGGGTCCGGTTGGCAGAGGGGCTACCCTTCGTGCCTCGAAAAGGACGTTGAGCGGTTGGTCTCGATTGTTATAACATCATCTATAACAATCGTATACCAAGGAACTGGCAGCAACGTTTCCTTGTGTGTTACAACATAATACTACGGTTACCAACCCGCCTGCCAGGTGGGGCGATTATGGCAAAAAGGCCCTTGTTCAACAGTGGACGTTAAACGGGCTGAGGATGATGATGATGCCGCCCAAATTGGGTAGTGTTAGAAATGTTGTCGCTAAGAATCCTAATGGTCTTCCAATGAGACTCCTGAGAAATGAGGCGCTACAACAAATGGGTCTTTCTTGTCAGAGAATTTTACGAGTAAAATACGGGCTTCGGGCTTTGTATTTCCGAATATTTTGTTTAACTTTATTATTGTCGCTCGCTATTTAGTTGTCAACTAAGTAGTACAATACATAATAGGAGATCTGTACAAATTGTGAATGAGGAGTCATAATGCACGAGGCCAGTGATCGGCGGACAAAGAGCGACGCTTTGTAACGAACTGAAAGCTTCTCGGAATACCCATTGATTGCCAGCGAGCGTCCGATCACTATTGTGCTATAACAATATTCAGGAATTAACGATTTTAGTGAAAATAATTGACTTGAGTTGTAAAGAAAATGTTGTATTCTATTTGTCGTTCAGCGAAAGTCATGATAGAACGAGTACAGTGATACTGGGATGTGAGCTGACCTGAATTATCACAAACAAATAATAACTTGTAATTATAATCCTCATTAACTACTTATACTTAAGAAAAACATAAAGAAAACATTAAAATTTAATTATTATTTTCGAATGACATCACAGGTTCTAGTTATAGATTAACTAATAACAAAGTGACTATCCCGTGACCTGTTACTTTAAAAGTCGGCGACTAATTAAGTAACATTCATTTGTTTTTGTTAAAGTATTAAAAAAAGATCTGATTCAGTTGAACATAATTGATATTTATAGAGAAGCTGTAGAGCCCGCAGTCAGCGTTACACGCCACCACAGCCTCTCGAGTGCAACGCCAATGAAATGTAACGAATATTTATAGCATTACAAAAAAAACTGGCTTTATAACATGAAATAAGCATTCTTTTAGAGAAGTTATTTGCACGTAAATTAAACAAAATGCGCCTAATAACTTATTCTCATACCTTAAAAAGCAATATCTTTGAAAATGCTCACATAAAGTGAAATATTTCCATAAGAATAAGTAAGTACGCAGTCGGCTCTAGTGTATTTAAATCTAACCTTTAGAATGTAAATGGGATTCGGAGAGCCACTGACAATACCCTTTACTACGGGTCTACGGCACGTAAATAGGCGAGGAGATAGCGACGACGCGACTTGCCGGAGTTACGTCATCAAATCAAAACCTTTCTATGTTTTTTTTAACATATTATTATGACGGCCGTCGATATAAGTTTACGTTAGTTGAAGAATGTCAATTGTCATTAGGATGATGGCGGTCATGGCGCTAGAGTCATGGCTGTCATTGGAATGACAACTGTGACTCTAGAGCTGTGGTTCCGAACCTGGGGGTAATTTACCCCTGTAGGGGTAAAACAACTTATTCATGTAGGTAAAGCAGAACCTTTTAAGATGTATTGGCTTGCATGGTTTGTATAAAAAATATCTGAAGGTCACGGAAAACCCTGTTTTCCTAATTGATCATAACAACATAAAAAAGGTTAGGAACAGTGCCTCTTAACCTTTTTAATATTGTTACAGTCGCTGTAGAGCGTCATGGTGATGGCGCCCATGTTTCAATGTTTCAAAGATAACTTTTGAACCAACGGCGGTGGAAATTAATTTTGTACCTGTTACCTCTAAGGTAATGTTCCCATCTTACAATAATGTGTACATTTGTCATATATCGCAGGGCAGATTGACGGACGGATTATAAAATCTGTAAGATCTAATAATGTGCACATGTTTTGTTAGATCTAGTCTTACACATTGTAATTCTGGTAAGTATACACGTGTATGTAAATACCTAAGTGCTGAATAAATTTCATTATTTAAATACAAATGATCTTCTCTGTTTCTTATTAACAGAGAAGATATGTTGTATTTAAATAATTAAATTTATTCAGCACTATGTATGTGGAATGAACGATATTAATCCAGAGATTGTATTGACTCAAACTGATGTTTTATCAATTATGCTTTCCTCGCCCTTTAGATGTTAATTTAAATCAATTGCGCCTGTATATAATAAATATGATTATTATTTTTCATACAGATACTAAGTTAAAAATATTGTTATGTTTTTTATCAAACTATTATAATATTGATGTGAAAAAATTGTGTTTAAAGTTATGTTTTGTTTGCTGTAAGTTTTAAACGTAGTAGATTAAATAAGAACCAATTATTTTTGTCTCCGTTAGGACTATTGTTCTCGTTCGAAGTCTATTGCAATATTATCATTATAATTAAATCGATCAATCAAACAAGTCGGCAAACTGTGACGATCGAAATTTCAGCGTTTATTTATTTTGGAGCAAACCTCAAATACGATCGTAAAATAAGCTGGCACAACTGTGATCACACTGCAGTGTCTTTATCTATATATTATATGTACGTAATATTGTAGTAAAAAGATTTGGCCTTTTTAAATTCTGCAAATTTTATTTGTAGGTATATAATTGGAAACCACTAAAGTACATTTTTGTGTGTATCATACTATTAGTTTTAGTTAAAGAAATTGTCGGAGAATATTAAGTAATTTTTCTCTAACTCTTACACTACAATTAAACTCGCAGGTTAATGGAAACTGTGTTCTGAAGAATTTGCATTTATAATTTGCGTGAGCCCCTTTGTGTCTGTTGTAGCAACTCAACTAGAAAATCTCATGAGTGCTTCGACGCAAATTTCCTCATTAGAAATAAAAATATAATTCAATACATTTTTTTCAACTAATGCATTTTTTTGTTATGGTAATAAAAAAATACTATGTTTATTCAAAGTATCATTAGTAAGTTACTAATGATATGATGAATGATGATATTTTTAATACTAAAAAGATTTATATAATATATTTGATAAACTCAAAAATGACTTTATGGGGTTGTCCCCAATGATGTTGTATAAAAAGAGGTAGGTACGTTGTCTCTAGAGAGTAAAAGTATGAAAATTAGCCATGTCAAGTGTGCCAATTAGCTTAGTTTCGTGGTGCCATTTTTCAAGCCCGGGTGCCTCATTTTTACTGTAAGATAATTGGTTGCCCCCATAATGTGGATACATTTTTGAGTATTCCAAATTCAGTTTGTCTTACTATAAATAACAGTCTACTGTCAAATACATTATCATCTAATTATTAAATTTATTTTCATTTCACACTAAATGAAAGTATTATAGATTACCAAAAATTTCTTTTTATGGCCAAATATAAATGATTTAACAATGTTTCATGCGCGAAGAAGAAGCGTGGCGTGGGCGTGGGCTTCACTCCCACGCGATATCAAACGTACATAAAATATATAAGTCAATAAAAAACAACCCATTAATATAGAGTTGCCATACGACCCGGTTTCGAGAGTCATGTCCCGGTGAGCGCGCTAACCAAAAAAATAAGAACCCTGCTTCGTTTGCAATACGCGTTCCTGTGTGACTTATCGTTCTGCGTGCGCAATGGGAGAACCCCCTCGCGTTTCATCTACACCCCCCCTCCCCCCCGCTCTGACCATTGTCCAGGTCAGTGCCGAAACATTTATGGCAACCCTACACTAGTATTACAAGTTATAACGAATTATTAACAATGAATTCAGAAGGATATAAGTCTCTGTTATGTGATTGTAGCAAAACGTCTTGTCGGCACATTTTCAGGTTCTTTTGTCAGAAGTACTCAGATAAAAAGATCAGTTGGAATCTACATCGAACAGGGCTTGTATTCAATTAGGCGTGTCTATCTAATCGCGACCGATAATGTATTGCGATATCGGTAATTTTATATTTTCGAAGTAGTATGATCTAGATGCGAACATCTAAATGGAGACCGCATTGAATTCGAGCATGGTAACGATAGGTACTCCCCAGCACGTGGGTATTACACGATTTATTAAGAGATTTATAAAGTTTTTCCAAAAATCAACTGTTTTAACCGCAGAAAGTATTCTGTATATTGATTATAATGGCACATTTCAGGTCCTGGAGTTACGAAATAATTGAGTAATTAATCCAATGAATAACCGAGTTATTTTGTTTGGCATAACATGCGCCCCGCATTCTACTCACGCATGGCTCAAGTTCATTCAAAATACTGCAATATTACTTTATTTAATGGAAACATGTTTTTTTAATTCTTATAATTACTACTAAAACAAATTATAATAATTACATACAGTTGTTATTGCCACTTAAACCTCTTGGGTTTGTGTGTCATTATAATAACATCATAATCATCAGACAGTATAACGCTCATTGCCGAACATGGGCCTCCACCCGAGGGAGGCCTTTTGCAAGGCTGGGTTAATAACTGCAGTATTATGTAATAAAACGCAAGGAAATGCTGCTGGCCGTCCTTAGTATAAAAATCGGGGCCAACAGCTGAACGTGTTTTTCGAGGCAGGAAAGGTAGTCCCTCAATCAGCGAGAACCGGAAAGAAATCTTAGATTTTATATGAAGATTTGTTGTCAGGCGTGGGGACGGAACCATAATAAACCGTTACTTATATTTTGAATGTCGTGTACATTTTATAAATATCATTACCTAATTTTATACAAAATAATCTGAACACCAAGTGAGGTTAGTTGCCGAAATGTGTACTGTTCGAAGACGACGCTGACAGTCACCAGTCGATTCGTTACGGGCGGTGTAACTAAATATCGAATACATTATGAAGGTAATAATTTGCCTTGAAATTGTACTGCGATTGAGAACAGTATTACTATAAATAATGTGTACAAATCAAGTGTATGGTAAATTCGACGTGTATATCGAAACATAGTTCTATGATCTTTCATAGTAACCCATTTTCGTAAACATAATTAATATGCGTTTCGAGTAATTCATGTTTATTTAACCTGTCAAAAAAGGGATAGTCTTTCGTTTTAATTATTTAAGTTTAAACTATCTTTCGTTCACCTGATGGTTGAGGCATTTTGTTTAACTAGAATAATCGAATTGAAATATAGTGGCTCTATGGGCAACTATCCAAAGTAAAAAGGGCAACTATCTTTTTTGGTACGGATACTTGCCTTTTCTATTTCCAAAATAAAAAAAACGATTTAATAATAAAACATAACAAATAGTGTAATTGAAACTCTAACGCATGCCAAGATACAAAAAGTTGGCTGAAGCTATTATTATTATTAACAATATTAAATTAATAAGGTTCTAAATTCATTTTCAAGTTCTAACACCTTCAACATATCTAACATAGAGTATTCGAAACCGAGGCATGTACCCGTCTGAGGCAACTATCCGGCTTTTACCCTATATGATTACATATTTACCTATTTAACACGTGAGCAATATAATTATGAATATAAAAAGAGGAAAGATAATAAAGTTGTAACAACACAGTAAGTATGCCACATCAACGCGTGCCTGGCTCGGTGGCGTGCTGACATAACTCCGAGTGGACATAACACTCGAAATGCTTTTAGCGTATTATCTTTGAGTAGCGCCTCCCTATTGATATTCATCCACACTTGTCAACAACATTATGCCGAATAGTTTACTTGTCCAAACAATAATGTTTCCAGTAACATGATATACCAATTCAAGCACTCAGATATTTCATAAAAACTTAAATTCAGGCTTAAAAAGATATAGTCTAATGTGTTTTTTTTACTTAATTGGCTTGGTAAGATAACCAAATATTAACTTAGTAATGTCAGATAACTGAAATCGCTTACCATACGTTAGCAATTATTTTTAAGAATAGTTTTAAGGCATAAAATGATAAAATTACGAATTGAACTTTATACGTATTATAGTGCAATTTTCCAAAATATATAGTAATACCTTAATGTTAGCTAATACTAACCTTAACAGGAGATGACGACAGCCACAGCTGGAACAGGTCTGAAGTGACGGACGTGCTCCTCGCCTCGTGGTGCGGGCGCGGCGACAGCGGGCCCGACGACGTCAGGCTGTGCAGCCGCGTCATCTCGTCCACACTCGCACATTCCCTTATGTACCTCTCCAACACCTTTGGCTTTCCTTCTAAAACCTTTTTAAGCTCTAATAAATCTTCATCAGTACAGTCATCGGGAGATGTTCTATCTATTACTTCCTTGAATTCTTCGCCACAATGCATTAGTTCATTAGTTGCTAGAACATCGTAAACCACATTATTACCTAACTCCTCGCTTCCGCCTACTTTAAAATAATCATTATCACATTGACTAACGCTCAAATCACAACCATTCTGTTCAGTTATCTCAACTATGGTGATCGGTGGGTTTTCTTTTAACATATTGTTATTTTCTATAATTTCAGGGGCTTTTATGTCATCGGGGAGTTCATAAACTAGTCTCATCAGTTCTTCTGACCGTTTTTGTTTATGTTCTGCCACGTTTCTTTCTTTTTTGTTTTCTGGTATATCGAAATTGGCGCATTCATCTGTCTTTTTAGCTTCCTTCTTAGCGACCACATCGATGGGTTCCTCGGATGTCATGGCAATATCTAATTGCTGCAGACTTCAAGATTGGCTTCAAGTTTTGCGTTCCACATGACTTAAATTACTTGCGGTACCTGTGGACAAAATATACAAATAAATATTGGTTTTGGGTCCATATTGGCTCACATAAAATTTTTAATCATATTTTTTTTCTTACTACCGCTTTGTGTTCATAATCATCACTCTTCATAATTTTATTTTTCATACTTTTTTATTCATACATTTTATTAATATCATCGGAACTCATAACCGTTAATGATCATATATTTTTCAATCAGAACTTTTTTCTTCATAACATTCTATTATCATATTGCTTTCTAACAAAGATTAGTTTCGGCTCCTTCGTTGTTGTGCTCCCAGTTCTAACCTAACCTAACCTACTTGTCTGGTAGCATCTCGTTTCTGGTACCAATTAGATTTTCACTGGAGTCGCACGTTTACAATTATCATTGTTATGTATTCGAATGATTATGAATTTCGATTATTAGTATAAACAAAAATATGAAAACAAATAGTAGTAAAAACAAAGTGATAATATAATAATGATATTGATATTTATGATATTATAAATTTAAATGATTATGTTTTGTAATCTTTAGTTGTAATATTTTTTATGAATAACGATCATTATAGCTTGAAATGGTATGAGAAAAAATTTCGGACTTCCGATGATAGGAGTTAAAAAGTTATGTAAGAAAAAGCGCACCCATTGGTTTTAACGTCGAAATTATACAAATGGTACCGGCTACTGAGGAGTTGTATTTAAAAACTGTTTAAAAAATCTATCCAACGATACTAAACATATCTATAAAGATGCTTACAAAACAACTGTAACTATAATTGAGACCATAAATTGGAAATATTATTATAGAAAAAAAGGCCTTATGTTTATTAATCACATCTTATGTTAAATAGTAACACTAAATCAACTATTAATATTTACTAATTTTATAGTTTCGGAGAATATATATTACGTACTTTACTAGACGTTTAATTACAAAAGCGCATGTATTGGGATTCCATCAACTAGTGCGTCTGGATCTTAGATTATTTATAAATTGCTGATATACCAATAGAGCAAAATCATTATAATCAATAATCATACATTTTAGTAAAATATTTATTCATGAACACTCGTAAACAAGAAACACAAACGTAAATAGCTAGCACTCGAAGGCGCCATTACAATATTTTCGTTGGGAAGCACCAATAAATTCCTGAACGTTTGTGACACACAGACAGTTGTTGGAGTATCCCATGGAGCCCATTCAGAAGAAGGGACATCAATATAGCATGATTACATTTGTAAGGGTTTTGTTGAAATATGTATAATCATAAGCGTATGAATTTATGTTTATATTGTTCTATGTAAATGGTTATAATAACATTTTATTTTTATGCAATCGTGCAAAAATCTTCTTTGTTAAATTGAATGTAAATAAAATAATTTCCAATTGATAAACTGAATTATTTACATTGTTCTATCGGTCATTTGTCTGTGGTATGATTGTATCGACCGACACACTCCCTACGATACTACCACATACTTGTAAATCTGTTAATAACACACATATTCTATAGATAACAGAAAATTAAATTAAAACCTGCTTCAATTTAATATTGTAACATCGATTAGGTCCTTTGCTACTCTTGACAATTGGTGCTCGGTCACTACATAGAGACGACTCACAACCACATGCCGCCAGAAGAAATTTCCTTGATTACAGCAGCACTTTGTAATACTCGGGAGATTATAATGTCATTAGCATAAGTTTCGCCGGGAATATTAAATGCCTCTCGGGTGTTAATGACTTTTATAATAGCTCAGTTCGGAACTTCTTCGGGCGCAATTAGCGCACTTTCTGAATCACAGCGGCACAGAGTGAAGTGTCAAACGTTCGAGCTCGTTTCAGGATCGGTGGGTTAAGTAGATACATACATACATAAGCTCACGCCTGTTTCCCAGCGGGGTAGGCCGAGACAATGGACCTCCACTTGCTACGATCCCTACACACATCTTTCGCTTCATTCACTCTCATAACATTCTTCATAGATACCTAATATTTAAAATATACTTTGGCTTTGTAGTAACTAATATTTCCGTTTATTCCCACTAGTTCGATTCATTAGTTCGATCGTCGAACTAGTGAGATTTTTTTTTCTCATTTGTTCGACCGTCGAACTAGTGAGAATTTTTTTCCTCATTTGTTCGACCGTCGAACTAATTAGATTTGAAAATAGTTCTACTACATTTAAATGTTTTACTAATTTACTATTCGGTTCTGGCACTCGCCGGCCGCTGCCGCGGCACCGCTCGCGTTGTATGGCCGCAGCTCTAACCTAACCTAACCGATTGTCATTTGCCCAGTAGAACTACTTTTAAATCTAATTAGTTCGACGGTCGAACAAATGAGGAAAAAAATTCTCACTAGTTCGACGGTCGAACAAATGAGAAAAAAAAATCTCACTAGTTCGACGATCGAACTAATGAATCGAACTAGTGGGAATATACTAATATTTCCACCATATATTTGGTATTATGAAAAACTGTTAGACTGCTCCCTAAGAATATTATTAATTAAATTTGGAATCTTACCTACCTATCTCGCTATACAATTCTTCACAGTCTTTATCAATGTTAATTTCAAAAGATTAAACCGTAGTTCCAGACGATATAATATACAGGAGCTATTCTTTTGAAATCGTAACATTGTGCCGTGACTTCCGAACACTCCCGTTTCGCCTTGCGTCGCTCACTAAATTGTACACCAAATGCACTAACGACTGTTATTTGGATAAAACGTTGTTTGATGGCCGGCCCGCGCTACTTGGGTTGAGTCACAGTACATTTGTCATCGCTACTCGCAGTCGTTATAAAAATTGCTGTAGTTTTGGTTAGAACGGTGCAATTCATATTCTTGATAATAATGATCTAGGGAGATTATTAACAATATATTATTTCGAATAATTTACATAATATTTGAATATGTATTGGGTAGTTACAAGTTGTAGAACATAATGCAGTATATATTAATAATAATAAAGTACTAACAATTTGAAGGCGGGAGCGAAGTGTGCCTGATACAACAGCTCACAAATTCTTCTACGAGTGTACGGAACTATGTGGTCAGTACTACACTTGGAGACCAGATAATACTACAGTTCGTGGAGATCAAGCTCGATGAGGGTTCTGCTATCAAACTATAATGAAATTTCCTAGGTCGCGGGGAAACCAAGAACGGTGTCACGTCTACGGGAAACTACGTAAATTACTTATATGGAAGTTTATATAAGTTTCTTTCGTGTTTTTAAGTTAGTTATGGTTAGGATAGGTATATATAACAGCAGCCAAGAATCGGAGTTTGTCCCGCCTCCTATGGCGGCGCCCGATGATCACACCGATGTGCCAACGGAGGACACTGAGGTGCCGCCTGTTACACAGGCGGAGCTGGGGGCGGCCATTGCCAAGTTGTCAGGCAAGGTCACAGCCCCCGGTCCGGATGGGATACCAGGACGTGCCTGGGCCCTTTCGGTTGAGGCGTTTGAGCCCTTTGTGCTCGCTCTCTTCGATGCTTGCCTGCGGCAAGGTCGATTCCCTTCGGCCTGGAAGTCGGGTCGGTTGGTCCTCCTTAACAAGGAGGGCCGTCCGGCCGAATCGCCATCAGCTTATCGCCCGATCGTTCTGCTGAATGAATTGGGTAAGCTGATGGAGAGGGTCATCGCTGGCCGCCTCACTAAACATCTTAGTGAGGTAGGTCCCGACCTCTGCGAGGATCAATTTGGTTTTCGTAGGGGTCGTTCTACTTTAGATGCCATCACTCGGCTTCGAGACCTATCAAGGGACGCGACCGAGCAGGGGGGTGTGTTGATGGCGGTGTCGTTAGACATTAAAAACGCCTTCAACACCATCCCTTGGGTTTGTATCGAGGAAGGCCTCAGATACCACAGGGTGCCCGGATACCTCCGGGTACTCATCGGTCACTATCTCCGCGGTAGAGAGGTAGTGTACCCGATAGCAGGCGGCGGGACGGGGCGTTGGCCCGTCTCTAGAGGGGTTCCACAGGGGTCGGTATTAGGTCCCCTCCTGTGGAACATAGGCTTTGATTGGGCGCTTCGGGACACACGGCTCCCGGGTGTCACCGCCATTGCGTACGCGGATGACACTCTGGTGACCGCCCGAGGTCCAGATCATAGGCGAGCGAACATCTCGGCCACAGCCGGTGTGGCTCAGGTGGTCGCTCGCATTCGTAGGCTAGGACTGCAGGTGGCGCTTGACAAAACCGAGGCACTCGCTTTTCATAAGCGGGGGCCTCGGCAAGCGCCCCCTGCAGGTTCATGCTTAGTCGTCGGCGGCACCTCCATTGTAGTCGGGGATACGATGCGTTACTTAGGTATCGTCCTCGATAGTAGGTGGAACTTCCGGGCCCACTTTAATCGGTTGGCCCCGAAGTTAGTAGCGGCGGCAGGAGCCCTCGGTGGTCTCCTGCCGAACCTGGGTAGGCCAGGGGGGAGTTGCCGGCGACTATACGCGGGCGTGATACGCTCGATGGCGCTGTACGGCGCCCCGATATGGGTGGACGCACTGGATAGGCGTAATGTGGCCCTGCTGCGCCGGCCGCAGCGGGTCATAGCCGCCAGGGCGGCTCGTACCTACCGCACGGTATCCTTCGATGCGGCTTGTCTTCTCTCTAGTTCTCCTCCGTGGGAACTCGAGGCGAGGGAGCTGGCCGAGGCATACCGTCGGAGGTGCGACGGAGTTTTAAACGGCCGTGATCCGTTTCCGGAGGGCATGGCGACGTGGCGTATTGAATCGCGGCGTCGTGTCCTCCGTGAATGGAAAGACCGGCTGATAACCGACCCGCCATTGAGCGGATTACGTACGGTAGATGCGATCCGGCCTCACTTGCTTGAGTGGGCCGGACGTAAAAGGGGCGAGGTAACCTTCCGCATTGCGCAGGTCATGACGGGGCACGGATGCTTCGGTCATTACCTGTGCAAAGTGGCAAGGAGAGAGCCGGACACTCGTTGTCACCACTGTGATTGCGCCGATGATACGGCGCAACACACACTGGTCGAGTGTCCGGCTTGGGCGGCCGAGCGCGGTGCGCTCATCGCACATGTAGGTATTGACCTCTCGCTTTCGACCATCATCAAGAGGATGCTCGAGAGCGAGGGAGCATGGGAGTCGATGGCTTCTTTCTGTGAGACTGTAGTTTCACAGAAGGAGGCCGCGGAGCGGGTGAGAGAAGATGATTCCAGCTCTCATCCGCTTCGTAGACGTCGCGTTGGCCGGAGGCGGAGGGCCGAAATCCGCCGTCTCTCGCCATAAGGGGTGACCCTGGGGAGCAGATAACATGAATCTGCTCCCTAGGGTCACATTCATGTAGTAGGTCGGGGATGCCACTGTGTTCTGGCAATCCCTGTAGGAGTAGGAAGGTATCCATCGCGGGTGCTTAACACTCGCGATTGAGCCATAGGGGGAGGAAACTCTAGTCCTTTCATCGGGACGAGTTATAGTTGTACTCTGTCGGAGAGATAACCAAAGGCCTATACCGGTACTTGGGTCTCTCATCACCAACGACAGAAGGAGGAACACCCGGGGGCTTTTTTAGTGGGTACATACTCTCTGTGGTGCGACAGCGCACCACGTTCTATAGAGTATGAGCCCCACATGCCCCTCACTGGCGCAGGGATCACGTATATAGTGATCCCTGCGCCAGGGAGGAAGTGCGGTTGCGCATTTTTACCCCGGTAAACAAAAAAAAAAAAAAAAAGGTATATATAACAGAAGTAAAATATAACAGGCAACAATTTTTTGAATAATTGGTTTGTTTTATTAATCAAGTACTCATGCTTGCACTTGATGTAGATTATAACAACGCTAAAGAAGTATCAGTAAAGGAACAGAGCCGTTAAATATTCCAGGCGGCGATCGATCGTGTATTGTTCCGACAGCGACACACAGATGTTACGATTGCACCTTATATTATTTTTCGGGTTCTTTTGTATATTTTCTGACTGGGCCCGTATTTTTTTTTATCACAGGACTGTAAATAATATATATACCTACTATATTGTCACAGAAAATATTTTCTTGTTTTTTACGCAGTAATTTCGGCGCACCGTGGGACGACCGCTTGCACGATGGACCGACGACCTCATAAAGGTCGCAGCAGGCCGCTAGCAATCATTCCCGCTGGAAATGGATGGGAGACGCTATGGCCAGCAGTGGACGAAAACAGATGATGATGATGATGAAAATACTTCTAAATTAGATATTTTGTTGAAAATGCGGTTTATTAGCCCATCGTCCGAAATCTAGCGCTGCCTCAAGAAGCATCGATCAAACCAACTTTGAAACGTATAGGTACGTGACGCTAACTTGTTTGTTTGTCAAGTGTCGGACGGGTCCGTGTGTCAGCTGCGTAAGTAGCCCTGCATTAAAGCAATTGTGTGATCGTTACGCAATCAAGAGTCGCCGGAGCAGTCGGTAACCGCCGCAGTTCGGGTGATCTCTGTGTCAAGAAGTCGCTTTTGTATTGCGCTGGTATTTTTTTGGGATATGTTTTAGTGGTCAAGGTATTTTGAGCTGGCTGCTTTACTTGCATGGCACAACCGGTCTGGCCAATAAGGAGCTCTGACTACAAGCCATGCACTAAGAGATATAAAACAAAATTCGCTAGTCAGTCATCAAACAGAACAATACAATATTGCCCTTCTCCCTAAGAAGCGAGTCGAATTGTAAGTAGGTATCAGTATTCGACACAAAGGCGCTAAGTAGGTGAGTAACAAAGCACAAAACACGTGAAAAACGTGCTAAGTGTGTTTAAGTGACATTTACCTGTGTTGTTACAAGCGCGCTGCTCTCGACATGTTTTGTTAGGATTCTTTGGCATTTGTGACGTTTTCATCTTGTCAGTCGGCTCCTAATTGATGACGAGCCTATGTTTCAATTTGCTAAATAATATTACTTTTAGAAATGGTATGATCTTTTATTAATATACTTACTGTCACTCGCGACTTCGTTCGCATACATTTCGATTCCTTCATACGGTCTTTGGAGGTTTCATCACTTTAGAAGGTGATACTCGAAGAATCTTGTCTTAGCCTGTAGCTTAAGTCATAACTATTTACGTGACACATTTTACCGTAATCAGTTTTGTAAATTGCGTGAGTCAGCTGGTATAAGATAAATATAAATTACCGAATAATACTTAGACCACTTTTCTACGAATAAAAGAATTCTTGAAATCGTAACGCGTTAAGCAGTTATAGCTATGTAAAAAAAATTGTCATTCATCATCTCTCCCAAGAGAACTACGCAAAAATCCGGGATAAAATGGTTGTAAGATACTATTCCAAAGTATGCACTATATAATAATACCAAATTTCATATAACCCATTTACTACTTTTGGCGCGGTCAAAGAATCAGACATACAAAATTTATAACACTATTTTTTTTGTAGACTAAAATACTTATAGACTGCCCTCCAATAACTAGATATACTCGAAATATATCTAATGTATGGAATTGACCTTCACCAGAATTATTATATTCTAGGCTTATAAGTTAGGCTTTCTTCTGATATGAATAATAATAATAACTACGTTACGTATGCAAGAACGAAAGCTGCAAAATTACTAAGTGATTTTTAAATGTCCTTTAGAATTGGAAAGTAATATGCTCTGGAAGAAACATAACCCATATTTTATGAAAAAATCTAATCAACACAGGTCGGCGCGGCGCATGGCGGCGGCGCGGGGTGGGGGTGAAACCGCTGTATCAATTTATACGTTTAATAGCCTACATTAAACGATAAATTAATATGCGCATGGAGGCAGCTCAGTCATAATAGCTCGAGCCTTATTATGTGGTTTAAAAACTACAAACCAAGCAACATGCGCAAGAGGGCGGCCCCTGTATGAGGGATTATGAATTTTAGTTTTTCAGGGTCGTTTTTTGCTGCCGTCGGGGGGCCGGATTGCTCATGCGTACCCGGCCCCCGCCAATGGCGGATCGAAGGAGTGTTCGGGAGGTATTAGTAGTAGTAGGGTCCTCTCCTCGTGGTATGAGTTTAGCATACCACGCTATGGAGATGGCGAGTCCCAAATATCCCACCGCCAGCGCGCGAATACGCTGCAGCGGCGGTATAAGCATTTCCCCCGGACAAAAAATAAAAAAATGGTAGTTTTGTGCAACTGTCGCTCTACTCTACAGTTCGCGAACCTCTCGGACTTCGGGTCTTTTATTCATCCTTGTGCTGATTTAGAGAATATCGTAGATAAAAAACAACTACAACCTAAAAGCGTACAATGGGTTATCACATCTGACTGTATTCAAATATTTTGCTTTAATAAAAAAAAATCAATTTCGATAGACGGACTTAAGAAAGGATTATTATTTTTGTTATTATCTTAGAATAGACCACCCCATGTCCTCCCATGGGTGTCGTAAAAGGCGACTAAGGGACATATGTCTGATGGATGGGCAGCAGCATTTATTAGCTCAAGGTTTACATCTTACTGCGATCACCAATCCGTCTGCCAAGCGTGGTGATTATGGCAATATCCCTCTACGATCCTTGCTTGCCAAGGTCTGTTAAGAGGAGGCCCATGTTCAGCAGTGGACGTAAACGGGCTGTTGATGGATGATGACATGTATTTATCGATCACAACTTGTTACTTAATTACATTGAATTTGTTTAATTCGTTGTAAAGTATTTAATGATTTGCAACACATCAGCATCGTGAGTAATGTAACGGACCGGCAGTAAAAGCCATTACTCCACGGAGCACATCCCCTGTACGATACAGCGTATATAGCGCTGCATGTCGCACTGCTTTAACTTGATATGCATTTCATAGTTTATACAATTTAAGCGTGACGGGTAACGAAAACAACAGACACAAACAGTAGCTTACTTTATGAATTTCCCTATATTTATAACGTATGCATACTTATACCATCTGAAATCTTTTAAACAAAAGGGTTCATTGTAAATGAAACAATAGACGAGGAACTTGGGCCTCCTCCCATTTGGGGGAGTATATTTGCCATAGTCACCACGCTCGGCAGGCGAGTTGGTGACCGCAGTATAATGTTGTACTAGAAAAGGAAACGCTGCTGCCCGTTCCTTGATATACGATTATTATAGATGATGTTATAACAATCGGGACCAACGGCTTAGCGTGTATTCCGAGGCACGGAAAGCACGTCCCTCATCCAACCAGATCCGGAAAGAAATCTTAGAATTTACACAAACATTTCTTTTCGGGCGTGGGGATCGAGCCCACGACCTCCGAGGTTTAAAGCGAGCCAAATACCGCTACGTTACGGAGGTTACCGCTTCCATAGCTTTGTAATTGTAATTTAACAGTTTACGTGGCACAAGTAAGAATTTATATGTTTTAAGTTAATTAACACCGACAACTAAACAATGTATATCAATCATATACCTACATAAAAAGCTCATAGTATGTTAGTACCTATGCTATTAGACATATATCCCGTGGGTAATTGTGACCTCGTTCAATTAAAACTTCTGACATAATTAAATTATTATGGAAGTCTGATAATTATAGAGTGGTGTGGTCCCGGGCGCCATGACCGGGGTACTTGTAGTAATGGGGAGCAAACTTATTATTTTGAGCACGGTATACTCAAAATATTAATTTTTTTTCCCTATTGTAAACTAACAGCAGTAGGTACCTACTAAAAAAGGCCATTGAAGGAAAAAAATTAAATATATGTACCTATAATATTGTCATTGATTTACTTTTTGTCAGTTAAGCGCATAGTATACCAATTTAACTTATTAAATTTGATATAACCAACATTCAGTATTTTATATGATGTATTTACAATTTCAGAAATAAATAATAATGAAAGACTTTGCGTTAAACATAGTTCCAAAGAACTGGTGTATTGCTAACCATATGAACCTATCTTACTAATTAATATTATAAATGTTAAAGTGTGCGAGAATGTAGATATGTGTATATTTTGTTAATACTGGAATACAAAATATACTTCCAACATACTAGGTTACTAGTATAGTCTGTTCTGTATAAACCAACATACATTAAACGCAAACGCATCCCTAGTATATCAGCTACAATATTTCATAGTCATTGTAATAATAATATTAAACAAGCATAAATTCCCATATCTGGTATTTCCTTTGTCGAATACGTTAAGTTAACTCATTGTTGCTAGATGTAGAAAATGACGAGTAGTAGTAGTGAAGATCGCGTGTTCAGTGGCTACATGTTGTTAATTATGAACTAATGGAGAACTTTTTACGAGCGACATTCAAGGCTCTAGGCGTTTAAATCAATAAGCACAGCAGTTCTGCGCGAAATATTACAAACTCTATGGAGATCTATGTTTCATCAATCAACGAGTTCTAATATACGCTCATTTATTAATCTGCAAAGATACTGTCACAACAGTTTTTATTTGAAACATGAATGTTTGTCTGTTGTATATAGACATACAGGCAGACATTATCATAACTCAATTCACAATAGGAATTCTGTGAGTCTTGATTATGTGATAGTGATCCTGTTTGTTTCATAGTTCAGCGAGTCGGTATCTCATTCTTTTCTATTACTTACTCATGGAAGTTGCTCGGGGGGTTCTCAAGGAATGTTGACCGCAACTTGTCAAAACAAAACACTACTCACATTTATCCTCAAACATTGTGGTTATGCGTCAATGAATGAGTACGTTGTAACGGGAACTCCTTACTTATTACTCATTTTGCTATAATTTTGATAAATGAAATGTTCAGTTTAACAGAGAACAGTTATGTAAAATGGGCATGATGCACTTATAGTACAATACCTTAGTCAAGTAGATGAATGCTTAGCTAGGCTTGATGATCAATGAGAAATCGGTGCAGTCATAGTAATCAATGATATGTGGCTAATAACTAATTTAACTGAAAGTGCACTTCGTGGAAATCAAATCGATATCTCGCAGATGTGATTAGGTTTGCACGATTAATGGATGCAGGAAGCGCGTTGAGTGTTACATTACCGACTAGTTGGCACCAAGGTTTTCAATTCAATGGCTTTAAAGTTTTACTTAATTTCATTGAAAAATTATGCTGACAATTTTCATGGTGGTCAGACGCGGTTATGGGTAGCGGTAATAGTACATCGGACATCGGTTCCCGCGCCGGTATCGGACGTCATCGGTTAGATCTGAATAAGCCTTTATTATTATTTTACTTTATTGTGACTAAGCACTTTTGATTTTATAACTTTTACCTTATAATAATGTCCAATATTTTCACTTCCTAAAATAAGTATTTTGCACTAATACGATCACATCACAAGGTAAACAAACATAAGCTGCAATAAACTGGAGATCAAAGAGCCGAGGCGCCGCGTGGTTACGCGCCGGTTTTTGGGTCAAGACTGACGGGGCAGGGCTGTCGCACATTGTCACTATTTTGTACTCGCTTTTTCCTCGAGATTAAATATTTATGTGACCTATTCGTTTATGGAATTTACAACATTTATTCTCGGTTTTTACCATGTTCCGAATTAACTTTGATTAATTAGCACTTCGCATTATCATTATTTGGAATATCCTACTCAAAGTATGACCACTTTTATAATTTTTTTTTCCAAACGAATCTTGCTTTTTATGATGATATTGTAATTAAGTTTCAAAACAGATGATTGAACTTGTCCTAATGAATATAACGAGTTTGTATGTTATAGCTTGTAGTGAATGCGACCACCTAGGTTTCCCAGAAGAAGAACCCAATGATAATTGTGAAATTGAAACAAACTTGTGATGACGATTCAAGTAAATAAATGTTAGGGGCCGTGAAACAGGCATGTACACGTTCAGCATAAGATAACATCAAAGACAAACATAGTGCAACGTGAAGGCACTAACTATTCACACCAAACGCACGGATTTCATTCATATTTGTTTATGCACAGTCTTTGTCACTAAAACATGTTGATAGTAGGTAAATTTTAGGGTTCAGTTCATCCCTAGTCAAGATGCAAACGGATGCGAGAGTCAACAAGAATAATGTGTCAGTTATATAGGAGAGACCGTCGCGCACCGCGCACTCGCTACACTACAGCCACACCAGAGACCACATACATAACAGAGATTCATTCTTGATCGTATTGTATCTATTCATTTATGATATTAATATAAGTCCAGTAGCTTCATAAATTAAATATAAGATGAATGGTAGCATCGCTCCAGACATAATCAACGGCTAACTGTATTTGCGCGCTGCGACCTGACCGTGAGAACGATCTCGTGTGGGAGATAAATAATGTATAATCCTAAAAAAGCAGAGTATTATCTATATTATATGTTATGATTTTGATACAAAAAGTGAAATATGTTAATATACAAGCGCGAGGTGAGGAGACTCTATTGGGGAACGACTTAGGTATTGAAAGTTTTTTTGCTAAACCATTTTGGGATGGGAGGACGGTTAAATTCATTTTTATATCATTATCAACACATAACATTACTGTACTACTTAGTACTTAAAACTCTAGTTAAAACCGTTGATATTTATGTACCTACCTATGTAATACGTCTTTGTGTACCTCAAATTTTCTAAGAAATGACCTAAATAGTAGGTATTCGGAAAAGTATAGAGGATCATCATCATCATCACCCGTATAACGTCCACTGCTGAACATGGGCCTCCTCCCAGGGGAAGGTATTTGCCATAGTCACCACGCTTGTAAGGCGGGTGGTGACCGCAGTAATATGTTGGCCCACACAAGGAAACGCTGCTGCCCGTTCCTTGTTATACGATTATTATAGATGATGTAGTCCTTCAACCAACCAGACCCGGAAATAAATCTTAGAATTAAAACAAAGATTTTTTGTCCGGTGTGGGGATCGAACCCACGACCTCCGAGATTTAAAGTGAGTCAAATACGGCTTCCCTACGGAGGTTCTCTCGACCAGAGAATAACCAGGTGGATTAGTGAGGGCGGTTTATTTACAGACAACGTTAGGGATTCACTGTTTCATAATAAAATTTCTTAGCTCTTAATAACTATCAATCAACAATCCGTTCAGGAGGCTCATCACGAAACGATTATGTTTGAAGACATTTTTATCGAGCTGACGTTCATAAAAATCTAACTAAAGTCTAAAAGGTCACTGCAGGGTTCTTGTAACGCATTTCCTATGTTATTGATACTTTATAATGAAAACTTCATTAACTCAATAAATTTAAATATTTTTTGCATACAAAGTAAACGCTTAGCGAAGACTTTTTTATCAAAGTCATAGTTATATCGTTATGTGATTAGATATACTCTACATGTATAGATTGGGTGACTAAAAAAGAGACTGAAGTTAAATGAGATATGAGAATGTCTATCATAATTCCATTAATTGTTTAACTTTAAGCGGCTACGGTGGAACGAAACTAAGAGTCCACCGTAGCCTAATAGGTTAAAGCATTAGGGGCTATCCCTAGGTTCGAGTACTGCCGGTGGTCTAAATTTGTTAATCACAATTTTGTGATTTTAGGAAGCGGTGAACTTATCTCTAAAGCATAAAAAAAAATTACTTACTTACTACTACTACTTTTTTGTTGACAAGCGGACAATATCGAAAAGTAGAACTAATTAAATACGCTTTACTGTCTTAGACGAAGGCTCCAATCGCCAAGTTAGTATAATAAAATCGTTTTTTTTTACAGATATAAGTATCAAACTGATCATTAAAGAAGTGTGTTCACTGAATATAACAAACGGTCGGCTGATAGTGTCACAGAACCCGCGCTCTGTGCTCACTGAGGTACATTAATACGATTTATTGACAGATAATACATAACTTGTTTCAAGATATGTATAATGATATAGTAGGTATATCCAAAACATAAAAAAGTTAAAGACTGTAAATCTCCAAAGCACAAAATAATATTGATAGCAAAGTTTTCAATGTTTTCATAAACACGTACACAATGCATGAAAACGACATTAAAAGAACATCTAACAAAACCTGAATGTTTCCGCCATTGTTCCAGTCGGTGACAACAGGTGTCCTCTATGGACACGCTCTTTTGTCTCTCCGCGTGTCACACTTCCTTCAGTGCAACTTTAATTATTAATTTCTTTACACGTTGTCAACTTTACTTACATTTTAATCGTATTTTTCAAGAACATATGTTTTGTTTTAAATTTAGTGTAATAAAATATGATTAGTAGGTTGGAGTCATATCGCAGTCGCCTGCGCAGGTACTCACAGATTAATGACTCATACTATATAAGCTAATACCTACTATGTGAGTAATTAGTAAATTTCAACTGAGGACAGAACAATTTACAAACACTGGTTGGATCCGAGTAAGCTGATAACGGGTTTATCCATAACTATCGGTGGTTCATCTCAATTAGGATGCCTACCAAAGGGATCAACATATCGCTAGTATGAGTGAATGATATTGTATTATAACATTCGCGTAGCATACATTAAACTTCCGAGTCTTTAATTGCAATACAATATCTACACAACAAATTCAATAAAATTAATGTTGAGAAGAACACAAGACTTACGAGTGTAATACTCATAAGATACCCAACACAAATATTATAATTTTGAATCCGATCGGGATTCAAAATTATAATAATAATATAATCTTTAGTTAGTAGGTTTTAATTCGTTATTTATATTGTTGCGAAGTAGAAATTGTTACATTTATGTAACAACTAGCGACCCGCCCTGGCTGCGCACGGGTACAATGCTGATGTATTATACATATAAACCTTCCTCTTATCCCTAATCCTAATCCCTTTATCTATTAAAAAAAACCGCATCAAAATCCGTTGCGGAGTTTTAAAGATTTAAGCATACATAGGGACATAGGGATACAGGGACAGAGAAAGCGACTTTGTTTTATACTATGTAGTGATAAACGCGGGTGAAACCGCACGCAGTAGCGTATAGCTACTACTGCATGCGGTTTCACCCGCGTTACTCCAGTTCCCATAGGAACTTCATAATTAAACATAGCCTTAATTTTCCTCGATAAATGGGGTATCTAACACTGAAAGAATTTTTTAAATCGGACTTCTGAGATTAGCGCATACAAGAAAACGAACAAAACCTTCAGCCTAATATATGTATAACTATAGGTAGATATATCGATACGGAATCCTCGTGTGTTGTGGGGACATTGCTTCCTTCTATTTACCTACTACTTACTGTAGTAAATTTTTGAATATATTATTATTATGTTGGTACATTTTACTGCCACGGGCCCATGGGGTCCCAGTAATTTGAAAGACTTTCATGAGGCCGAAGCCAACATTGATGAGACCTTTCGTACCTTTTAATATAAGAAGTGAGATGGCTGCATCTATGAAGATCTAACACTTGATATACCTTTGAGATAAAGGTACCAATGAGCAGCCCTCAACAACAACTTCGGTGGGCCCCCTATCAAAAGCCTCAACATGACGGACAGGGAGTCTGAGGGGCGCAAGATCCTTGTACAGTCAAGTGCACCCCGCGTTATGACACTTTACACTTCCAACCTGGAGCATAGCTTTTGCAACTCCATATATTTATTGTTACTCTTGACGCTACGCGCGACGCCACGCGCCACTTCCCGCGTCTTCGTAAATGAGCATTTTATGCAGGTATAAAGAATATAATTTTATTGTACAGCTGCAGTGGTAACGACGAAGATTATAGTAATAGTAGTAATAAAAAAATATATTATAATAATGCGTTAACACGTTTATAGCTAGGTATAGTTTCTCGTGCACACGTTATTTTTATCTTTGAACTATAAATTATCTTAGTACCGTCCGCCGATTTCTAAACAACTCATAAAATGTCGAGATTATATGTTGCACTGTGTATGTTTTTGTTACCTTTTCTGTAAATCGTGGACCGTCTACTGAATGATGCAGGTAACACTTATCTCAAGACAATAATAAAAGCTCTGGTTTTTTGTTTAATTATATTGCACAGTTCAATAAATAGAATATCGTATTGCGCACAATTTAATAGATCTAAATTGTGCGCAATGCTCTTGATATTGTATCGATCTTGATCTTTTATCGATCTCCAAAACTAAAACTAAAACTAAAGTGAACAGACACTTTCTAGGCAAGCGTGTATCATCTTAGGCCTTATCATCGCCTTTCATCAAGCGAGATTAAGGTCAGAGGTAAGCCTATATGTAGTAAAAAAAATAAAATAATGTAATAGCCTAATTAGCTGGTCACGAAAAAGTAGTTTTCATAAACGGTATAACTTCAGAAGCTCTTCCCATCAATATGGGGTCTGTTTTTATTCTTTATTTACATAATTGACCACTTATACTTATCATCGGCCGATTTTTCAATCTTCGGATTGAAAAATATCAGAATTTAAATATTCATTTTTGACAAAACTTCCATCTGAAAATTTCAGTTTATTCCTCTGATATTTTTTATCAGACGATTGAAAAATCGGCGCTAAGAGGAAATAATATATAGTTAGTTATTTTTTACTGATTATACGTCGTTGATATTAAAAGAAAAGATAGAAACTGAAATACAAGTACTTTAAGAACCAATTGGCTAAAATATTAGCTTAAAACCTTATTATCCTTTAGTTGTTTTATTTTATGTTATTTAGGTAAAATGGATATTTTACCTCAATAACATAAAATAATAACAACTCATTCTCCAAACGGATCGATTTTACTCGCAAGTTATATTATTTTTCACTACTTAGTACATTTTTTTTTATTATAAAAGTTTTGATACGGTTTTTTACTCGATATAAGTGAACAAGTCAGTATAAAATTTAAAATACCACAGTAAAGAAATATTTAAAAAGATTATAGTACGTTATACATATATATATGTTACGGCTAATAGCCGAAGTGCGGCTACACCTAGTTTTAGCCGGCTACAACTAGGTGCAACCGACAACTTGCGGTTAAACTTAGGTCAACCTTAATAAGTTCCTATAAGTTTCTCTAAGTTAACTCTAAATTAAACAATACCTATGCAAGGGACAAAAAGGTGTTGGGGTGGTAAAAAAAAATAAATAACCTAAACCTAAACCAATGGAGTCGAACAGGGACTTATAAACGCATGTGGCCGACTGCACCTAGTTGTAGCCGGCTAAAACTAGGTGTAGCCGCACTTCGGCTATTAGCCGTAACATATAGGTATATTCCATAGCGCATGGCCTCTACTTAATAAGAAAAGCCATAGTGGCCAAGTTGGCCATATATACATTGGGATATTACGATTGCGGCTATGGGTGTGAGATTTTATATTATTTATGTCTACATCGTACCTACAGATAGCTTTCTTGTCAATGTGTTATGTCCATGTAACTAAGATGTCTGAAACAGATTTGCCCAAGGTAAAGGTAGGTAAAACTTCCGTTCTTATTAAGTTTTTAAAAGCAGGAATTGGTTTTAAAGTTCTTACCTTCAGTCTGATATGCCAATATTAAACCTGAAAAAAAATGAAAATAAATTATTATATTTAACTTGTCCAACAATATTTTATTGTAACGAACAATTAGTCTGTAAAAAAAAAATCTCTCATATGAATAATACTTAAAATTGAATGCAATGTGTTATAAATTATAACACATTGCATTCAATTTTAAGTATTATTCATATGAGTTTCGATATGCATTATCATATACATTACATTTAATGCATATCGAAACAGTAACAAGATGGATACAAATAGTATAGTTAAGTGATTAACAACAACCAACCAAACATTACAACGAATTGTAGTTTCATAGGATTTAACATTTTCAAACGTTTATTAAATGATTCTAGGATTTATACGAAAATCTGTATGTCACTCGGGACACATCATTATTTACTCCATTCGTTCGGTATTGGCACTACCTATTATTGTAGATGGCAGATAACACAGGAAAGCTAATTTTGTGTATTAAAACAAAATGACCTATCCTGTGTTATCTACGATATAACTATAGGTACTTCAGAATATTTAACCATATTCTGCCAAAAATATTTAGCCATATTCTGATATGGCTTTTTGCCTGGAATTCTTAACATGAATTTAAGTCAAAATGGCTGATTAGCAATGCGGATCACGTCGTGAGCTAACTGACTCTGTATAAACTTCCTCGTTTCTTTGATCCCAACTAAATTTAATTTGCACTAAGACCGAAGCCAACGAGCATTACAACATCAGCTACAGCTTGCTCGATGTGAACGCTTACGACATTTGACTGTGTTAACATTTTTAGTTGAGGTCTACTCTATAAAGTATCGCTATAGTTTCAGAACGTCGTTGATAATTCTGAGAATAGAATGAAGTCTCTGCTGTTAACCACTATCGATTATCTGCAATACGATTTGAAAACCATCAATCGAATGAGATTTAGATTTTGTAGCTCTATCGCTGTGAAATGAACTAGTGGTCACTGCTAGTTTTGTGGTGGCAAATGAACTTAGAGTAAGTGTAATCCGTATAGATATTACGGCCCCTTGTGCAACACGGGGGTAAAGCCAACACGGCAAGGGTCAGCCCACTGCGGCTCACACTCCAGACGAGCGTTTTACGTCACTAGTAATACTTCATGCTTAGGTAATATTCTTCTTTTTTTTTTCTTTTAAAAAGACTACTCCCGCACTAGGGAAATAAATCCCTGTGTCGCGAGGTACTTTACAAACATTCATTTCACGGAC
Source organism: Nycteola revayana (assembly GCA_947037095.2). Classification (NCBI taxonomy): domain Eukaryota; kingdom Metazoa; phylum Arthropoda; class Insecta; order Lepidoptera; family Nolidae; genus Nycteola; species Nycteola revayana. The sequence continues at coordinate 658,685 of OX344851.2, forward strand.
ACATAGAACATCCAGACTCAGAACAACTATTTGTGGTTCACACAAATAATTGTCCCGGGTGGGAATCGAACCCAGAACACCAGGTCTCAGAGGCAACTATCGTAACCACTGAGCCACTGGTGCAGTCAATGTCTGTGTATAGACTCGTCCCAATGCAAGCACACTTGAATAGGATACCGATATTTATATATTTACATTATAAAATAAACATTAGTATTTTTTGTTTCGTTTTCAAATAGCTACAGGGGGAGGGCTGGAGTGTTAACCAAATACCAGTCAGAATGTCATACTCATCAAATTGACTTAGTGATACAAGAGGAAAGATACGTGCAAGCCGGGGCGAACACTAGGCGAAGTTCTTTCAATTCATACATTCCAATTGTTATTACTTTTTGGCTTTATGTATAACATACAAGATAACAGACTTATATGTCGAATATTGGTCACGCTGTGACCACCCCTTAAAACGTAGGTATATTTCTCATATGAAAAAATAAGTAGGTGAAAACTCGTAAATGAATATAACTTTTTCTATGCCAGACATTTCTGCTTTACCTGACATACTGTATAGGTACAAGTTACAAGAGGCTCAAAGTTTTGAGTCAAAGGAATTAGTCGCCGCGCTAATTACTCTCCCTACCTGTACTAGTTTAACCACGTCTCATTAGCCATTCAGGAAACTTTTGTGTAATTTGAATCTCTGTGGCCCAAACTATAGTGATAATTGACAAATCACTGCTTCTTCAGTTGTTGTTTAAAAAAAATCGCTTAGATGTGAAAGTCGATACAAAAAAGGCACGGTAGAGTTTTGCCTTTCATCCCTCATTTAGCGATTATTTCAGTACATTCGATATTATGGTGTTAAGAACTATCAATCAAGTTCAGTCAAGACTCTCTCGACTAAGTGTCATTCAGCGACCAAATAGCAGCACGACAAAGAGTCATTCAGCGACCAATTAGCTTGTCTAAGAGTCATTCAGCGACTAATTAGCAGCAAAGACAAATGAAAACACCATGTGAAAATATTACTAACTTCCAGTATAACTATCGGACATAACAATGCGTTAAAACTGCTCGAATTGTTGCACGTTACTAAACTTCAGCTCTATCAAACAGAAAACCAAATTCATGACAAAAATTGTGACTTTGTACAAACACGAATTATATTTATAAATGCCAATTTAGCAATAAAATAGCAATTTACGATGACATCACCGAATCTTGTCTATTTTCTTATTCGGTATTTTTTGGGATAAGAACTTTTATTCCAAAGAATTTTATTCAATAAATTTCTGAATAAACTACTTATTGTTTAAACTAGCGACCCGCCCCGGCTCCGCACGGGTGCAATGCTGATGAATTGTACAAATAAACCTTCCTCTTGAATCACTCTATCTATTAAAAATTATCGCATCAAAATCCGATGCATAGTTTTAAAGATTTAAGCATACATAGGGATATAGGGACAAAAGCGACTTTGTTTTATACTATGCAGTGATTACGTTCAACTGCAGGTTTAATTAAACAAAATAAATAACTAACATATATAAGTAAGGAACTTCAAGCATATTTTTTTGCATCGTCTAAAGCAGGGTTTGTCAAAGTGGGGTACGCGAACCCCTAGGGGTTCGCCATTCGACGGCAGGGGGTTCGCGACAATATTTACGTAATGGCGTCTTGAAAATTCAATACGCGGTCCAAAATTACTCCTAAAATTGAATCCATTTGCGACAAGAAACAAGCACACCCATCACATTAATATTAAAAAGATATTTCTTTTGGCACTTTATTTGTTACCTTTTATTCAAAAAAATAATTTTCTTCAACAGTCAATTTTATTATTTTCTTGGGGGGTGGGGATTTAATTAGTTAGTCAGGGGTTCGTTTTCACCTGGAAATTTTAACAGGGGTTCGTGGAGCCGAAAGTTTGAGAAGCCCTGGTCTAAAGCAAACAAACATTTTGGCAATCAACGTCAGCAATTTACTCGTACCTATATTTGCTACAAGGTGACCCCTAAGCAATGATCAAATAGATATATAATTATGTACCAAACACGTATCTACGAACCACTTTGAAGATCAAAATACATATAAATTAAGAAAGTAAACCTATTAAAAGTCATTGTTATCTCAACAAAGAATCAGACGTAAAGAGGATAATAAGTTCGGTGTGTGTTGTCTCCGTGCGTCTGCGCAACGCTTACACCAGCTCACATTAATGCCAGAGAGAATAATAACATTCACTTCACTACATAACAGATGTTAAATTGACCTATTGGAAAACTCATCAAATGAAAATTATATTAAAAAAACTATCTTCCCGCGCGCGGTATTGTCACCCGCGTATTTTTTATTGTAGGTCATTATTTCGTGGATATAAGTCTTCTGAAGAACAGTGAACGAATTTTACGCGCATTAAATATTGCATCGGCCATACAGAACCATCGGACAGAAACGTAAGCAGGATAATATAACTAAACGGACAAATAAAGTCGTCATCCCATATTGTATTCAATATCCATAATATTAGATATCAGAATAACGTTTTGGTATATTAAGGTCTTCAGAAGTTATTAGATCAAATGAATGATTTCACTGAAATTCTATTAATTATTTTGATGGAGAGAAATGACTTTCAGGAGACATTCGCTTCCGCTCTCGGAGGACGGCTGTTAATTCAATAAAGTTGGAAGCCATAAATAACAAAATTGACAGCTTTTAATAGCACTTTCCAAATCTCCAAACGAATAAGTTAACGTAAATGGAACAAAATAAACCTTTTAACCGAACTGTTTTTTTTTTATCTTTATTTCTTTACCTTTACCCCAGGTATACTACTCGTATTAAGTGATCAAGTTAGAAGCTAAATTTGGTTAAAACTCTGAAAATGGTGTAGATATCCAAAATGGTAAAAACAAGATCCGTTCTATAAAAACACTTTTAAATTAAAACTTTCAAAGTCATAGCATACAGTTTATATCTGCAGGCTCTAATTTAATGGTTGTTTTTCCTCGGGAGAACAGTTCACCCTTATTAGTGTTATGAAACAACATTTTTAGGCTCCATCATTTTACCAAAATTAAGAAAATATATTTACAGTATTTAATTAATAATAATAATAATAATAATAATAATAATAACAATATTGGTTGAGGGAGCAAAACTATTTAATGATTTACCCGAAGATTTAAAGAAGTGTAATAATATAAATCTATTTAAAACGAGACTTAAAAAACATATATTTACCCTGTATCGTTGCCAACACCCTAGAGGCAAAAATACTTTTTAGATGTAAGTAACTATGTATCTCATTTTAAGTGAACTGTTATTTAAGTTCTTATGAGAATAAAATTCTTTAAACCTAAACCTAACCTAATTAGCTTAGACGCGATGTAGTCACTTATACATGAAAATTGAAGCGATTAATTAATCTTCTGGGCAAAATAAGTTCTCTTGTTGTTTACAAGAGCGTTTGTTGTCATTGCTTTGTGTTTTTATTATTTTTATTAATGAAAAATGTACACGAATTCATTCCACAGCAGTGAGTGACCATTAGATATCCAGTGTACTCATTATATTTATGTGGGGTCTACTAGGTGATCTAAATATAAAGTGAAGGCCAGAATATCTGTACTGAATATAGTAGTGTTGTCGCATAACTTATGATATCGATTATAATTAAAAAAAAACAATCCATTTGGTCAAGAATCAAATCCACTACCTCCTAAAGACAATGCGTGTAGGTACAGTATCAATTTCGTTACAGACGTGAATAAATTAAATGTATCTGTTAATGGACGCCTGTTTTCTTGTCTTTACGCCTAGTTACTAATAGGTTTTCGATGACCCTATTTCTGTAAATCGATACATCGGATTACTCAGCGGGAGGCAGATACGTACAAATTGTATTATAATATCCTTAGGTCTCATATGTACGTACTGCTCCCACTTTTAAGGCATCACTCTACTGGTAAGGCTAGTAACAAAGTGTATATCTTTAAGTAATCAGCAGATACGAGTGTGTGTCATCATGTAATTCCTAAATAATGCTGATCTTTGGTTATATCATTCCAGTATTACTATTTAGACAACGGAACAGGTCAGGGATTCGTGAACTTATAAAATAACGGAATCCTCACCTAAAGGTACATAATGCAACCCCACATTGAATGCGCGCCCGATATAGTCTAGGCTATCATTTAACAAATATAACTATATAAACATAACAATTACGAGTTGTTAATATAACATATTTCTAAATAATATATGTTCGGAATTTAAGTATTATTTAACAGTCAATAAACAACTAAACCACGTTTGTGTGGAATCGTGGTGAACCTTGTACTGAAGCTACTTTAAAAGCTATTGGGCATACCTATAATCAAATCTTGTCGTTACATTACGACAATAATATTTTCAATATAATCATATCTACATTTATTGTTAATAATACTGGAATTTATAGCACATAATTACGGAAGACTTAAAACCTGATTGTAATCACATTCATATTGCAATCACTTGCAAACAAGGAAAACGAAAATATGTTATGTTTTTATACTTTAAACTTGAATCCGTCTTTTAGGATTAAAGGATGCATTCAATTTTGTGCTGAATGTAAGTCAAATTATTATTTGTTATATATTACAGTAGTTGAAGCGGCCGTAGCCCAATTGCTAGGGGCGTCGGACTTGTGATCTTGTGGTTGCCGGTTCGATCCCCACCCATTGCACTGTATAACACAAGGAACACAAGTATTTTAGCTTAGCTAGAATACTAGTAGAATGCGAAACACTGCTAGAAATATTTATAAAAGAAAAGGAAACTGGTATACCGATTACGACCGAAGCTATGATATTGAATTAAACTCTAATATTAATTAGAGTTTAATGATAATGAAATGGACACTTGGTGCAACAGAGGGAGGTTATATTAAATTGAAATGTGCCGCAATCTACTGATATTTATTCATTTTTAATCACTTTTTGATGTGTTAGTTTATTACAAACTTAGTTATTCTAGTTACGTCTGACATTATAGTTAAGCATATACTTATCAATTATTTACTAAATAAAGTTAAACTGATCTCTCAATCAGTTTGACGGGCTATCAAATATGAATGGTCGATTCAAAATTATAGTAATGTTCAATGCTCTCTTCAGCACCACAACAAAGCCCTTAGTTTCAAATAGCCGCCCGATGCCCCCGTAGACTTTAAATCTAAGAGGTCCGTGAACTGTAAGTAGAGTTACAGTTGCACAAAACTGTCCAAAGATGTCTCATAACAGTCATAATTCAAATACAAGTTTTAATGCCGTTCATTAATAGAAACCTGCTAATACTAACGCACAGTGAAACTGCAAGACAAAACATATTTTATGGGCGCTCGAAAATTAAGTTAACAAACATCTAGACATAGTATTTTTACTTTACCTTATAACATTAGATAGAGCCTAGATAACTCAAGTACTTATATTTCCGACTACATATAGATTGATGTTAGTTTGATGATTTTGATCCATTATTCCCGTTGTCCCCGTACGCAGTGTCCTCGTCCTACGGGGACAGCAGTACTTCAATTAAATATTTAAAAATACTTCCCGTTGTCCCTGTCTGTACACTGTCAAGTAGATCAATGTACTAGTTAGTTGAGTAAAAAAAAACTTTAACCTAAATCAAAGTAGTTCAACAGGACTTATTAAAGTAGAAGTTTTGTTTGGTTAAAGTGAATAATATAATAATTATTCGCGTTCACTGAAATTGGCAACTAAATTAAACGTTTACTTCCCGTTATCCCAGTTAGCCGAAGGTACGTTATGGGTCCACGGGAAATCATTTTTATCACGTCCCGCTGTCCCCGTGACGGGGATATGGCATACGGGGACAACGGGAATAAAGTATTTTGATTACACAGAACACAATCGTAACAAATGCTGGATTTCTTTGCGACTTAAATATGTAGAAACTAATATAGAAATACTTAAATAGAAACATTATTTTACTATCCGAGTCTGTAGCGATATCTATGAAACTTTTCCATTAAGTAAAAGTACAGGCTAAAGTCTAAGAAAATCCGACGTGAGTTATGATTCCACGGTGACCATGTGTTATTGTATGTACGTATAATATGTGCCTATGTACGCTTTGTTGGCGCTAGATAATAATAAATTGTAGTCGGCGCAAGGGCACGCCACGACGGACCGCATCGCCAAAGGACGGGATTAGGTCTGTAATCCGACTGACGATACTCCAGTAATAGACCAGACCTATTACAATGAAGTTGAGTTTATTTTCTTTCACCGTTCTAAATTGGAATCTCCTTATGAAATTAATGATTTTTTTTTTATTTATTTTTTAAGATAACTAGCACGGTTTTCGCTGTCTACTAGTATTCTTGTTAACTCCTCGTGCTAAGCTAAAATGCTTGTGTTACGAGTGGGTTCACGTCGGTAGTGCAATGGGTGGGGATCGAGCCGGCGACCATAAGATCACAAGTCCGAAGGTCTAGCCATTGGGCTACGGCTGCTTATGCAAATATAAGGATGATATTTTTTTAACTTACGCTTTCGTAATTAAATTGACTAGTGTACAGGTTTCCCACCTCAGCTATCAACATTCTTAACGGACTACACCATGTATTATTGGCAATAGGTATTCATAAAAATATGTTTCATGACTTAATTATGTAAGTAGTAAAGTATTAAAATATATAACGACACAAATGGGAGACATGAACAAGGTACATGACGACATGAAATGTATCAAAGTTCAACGTTACCTTATCTGAGCGTACCGGGAAGGAAATTGTTACGGCAACGACTTTTATTACACAATCTCACTTTTATTAGATCTCAAATAAATATGTACAATGTACCTTTACAAATGAGTATTATTAAAATAATAATATATTTATTTGTTCATTTCTTATACAATGTTAACTTAGTATTAAAAATAAATTAAACATGAATTATTATAGAATCAATTATGTACTATACCATCATTTAATTAGCAAAAAAATATAGCTAGTAAGTGTTAAATCTCCTCGTGTACCGTAGCGAGTTGTTTGTTAATAGATCTTTATTTTGATCTGAATGAAAAAAAATATTCGAGTTGTTTTTAAGAGTGGTTTTAGTTTAACGTTTCGTCTCCCTAAAATCTATTACTATCAAAAAAAGATAAGACAACTTCCTCACTAGGAAAATTAATAACCTTTGTCGCGGGGGACTTTGTAGACACTCAATTTACGAACACAAAGCTTTGTGTACCCAGAATCAGATGAGATGGAAGAGAATCGAACCTAGAACAGCAGGTCTCAGAAGCAACTGTCGTAACCACCGAGCCACCGGTGCAGTCTTGTTCGTTTAGTTGCTTTATCTCAATCGCATATCTTAAATAAGTTTCACACAGTTATTTAGTTACCGATGAATGCCGGTGAGGTAAACATCGCCATCGCCTCATGTATCGTAAGTGGAGTCCGTCTGGATCGGAGGCAGTCCGCGTTAGATAGAATCGATTGTTGGGGAGCGGTGCGCTCCCGAGACGAGCGAACTCACAATAAATTGCTTCGGCAGAACCAATTTCGATTCGATCGTCTAGGAATACGATAAGCTTGGTTGAGTGCCACGAACGCGCTTGATTTAGCAAATAATGTTACTTACTCAAATATTTCGTATCGAGAGTTGAATTCTTAACAATGATATATTTCTAAAAATATAACTACACAACGGTTGACATTCTAGAGAGGCGATATATCACCGACTAGCTGCGCCCCGCGGTTTTACCCGCGTCACTCTGCTACGGTGGATCGCAGCGTGATATTTTGTAGCCTATATGTTAATCTAGCTTATAAACTATCTGCGTGCAAACTTTCAGCCAAATCCATTTTGTTGTTTTTGCGTGAAAGAGTAACAAGCATACATACAAACTTTCGCATTTATAATATTAGTAGTGTGCATTGAAATACCCACTTTACTGGAAAATGAACTATTTTTGTCAAAACAAATCCGGAACGTTTCAAACGATTATATGTAGTAGTCCGGCGCAACAGACGCGACAACGCCTGAATATGTCTTCATACTGCTGGAACAACCCTTATGCGCTGAAGTATTTTCTGTATGGGCTCCTATCCATATTCAATAAATTGCCTAAAAGCTGGAGCGAATTGCCGTTGTAGCTTTTAAAAAATAAGCTGCGTTGTTTCTTGACAGTAGTGTATAACTACAGTATTTTAGACTTTTGAAATAAAAGGACTTTTCTCTTCCGGCTAATGTAACTGAAAATTTGTAATAATAACTTTAACTATTTTCTCTGCATTATTGTTTTAATTAATTTTAATGTATTTTATATAATTTAAAGTGTTAATGCTAATTATTTTGTCCATTAATTTATTGTGATTGTTATAACATGTTTAATTTATTTAATTAATATGTTTGCGTGCCGATTGGCAAAATATGGCTGAACTATTTTCATGTATAGCTCCATTTTATTCACATATTTACAAAATAAAATATCTTTATCTTTAATGATTATAATAATAAAATCGGCCTATATAGTAGTTTTCATAAATATATGAGCACGCGGTCTCACGTTAACTAGAGAAGGATAAAGCGGAGTGGCAGAGTGTGACGTGCGAATACAATGATCCTAATTGGCGTACTGTAACCTAAACTTATGGTCAAAAAACTTTTTATTATTATATTATTATTATTATTAATTTTCATGCGTCCGTTATATTTGAAGGACTAGCTAGTTTTGTAAATGTTATCATGCCGCACCTAAAAAGCCCCACATCACACTGTTGTAAAATAAATTGAAGGATCTTCATTTTACAAAAACTACAATTTAATCGTACACAGCGACATATTTTAACTGCGTTTTTAATTAAAATGTGGAAAACAACATTTTAGAATTCTGTAGAAAACTTAAGATACTTTTGCCTTTAGTTTTCACATGGGATCTTATCTGTGTCTCTGAGACGAAGCTAACAAACTCTTATGACTAGAAATCTATTTTATTTAGTAGTATCATTGTATGAATGTAAAATAAATATTCGTCTACTCTCTCGTTTTTAAGTTAATGAAGCTTTCATTATATTTTCAAATATGTTAAAACAACGCGAAGGTAGGTGCTACCGGAAGTCATTGGGTATCTCGTTATGCCACATATAGGCCTGCAAATTTGAATAACTTCGTTACCGAGGGCTTTTTTGTATTTTCTTTTTCCATTGTATTTACCTATGTGGCTTCAATATGAATACATTACACCCAAAATGCAAATAGGTAACCGTGTAGAGAATACGTCAAACCTGACGTAGGTTATTAGATATATCAACGCCGACATTTGTCACTGAAAAGTTAATCCGTTTAAAGTAAAATTGACATTGTTCAGATTCTATAGTCAAAGCTCGGCTTAATATAAACTACTCGAAGTGGATGTATAACGCTTTTCGTATCTAATACTGTAAAATGTCGTGTGTTGTGTTGAAGGGCAACTGCAGTTCCTTGGGAATGTTTGCAGAAACAGGTGGAAATGATGTTGACGCGAACATAATCTCTGTGCTAATGAGGCGGATGCCAGTGCGACAATGAATGCTTGAAAAAACACTTACAAAGTGCGAAACTACAGCAGCACTGACACATCACATCTCCCTTATACAAATGCAGTTCAGCTCATTGTGATTATTGTATGATGTATGATAACGTCCGCGTAGATATCTACTTATCCATACAAACTTTGGATTTTTGAAAACGTTGTCTTAGCAGTAGTCCGCAGTAGAAGAAAATCCCCACAATTTATTTGTTCTCATTGAGGCCAAACAGCAGCACCCTTCTCATTAGCTAAGTAGAAATTATCAGGGGTCCATGGAATTTTTTAAATTGTGAAAGTGGTCCGTGACTGCTAAAAGTTTAAAAAACCCTGTTATAGACACTGAAGCAAAAAAAAAGTACGAAGTCTGATCGGTAAAACGCGCATCACGCCGAAATAAGCCGAAGTACGTAGGTACTATAAAATAGGACTTTAAAAAGCATTTTATCCTGGATGATCATCAATATATTAATATAGCTGTACCTCCTTAAAGCGTTATTAGTCCGATTACAATCATGCTGTTTTTCTAATAAGTGTGTAATTCATGAATTGTCAATGTTTGCATGTTTCTACATGACTCGCGCTGCTTCCAGAACGTATTACGTTGAAATGGCGTGCAAGTAGTTATTGTGACCTAGGAATTCTTCATAAGGGATTCGCTGTAACGACGCGCGACGTAGCTCCAAGGTTTGTATGGCAAAATCGAAACCTATGGGACTAAGTGGCGATCAAACGATAATAAAATCAATTACTCTACAGCTAAGTATATTTATTTGTATTATTGACTTGGTGTTCGTCTTATCGATCCTTTTAAAGTTCCTTTAATTATTAATTGCTTGTCGATATTATGAGGATTTTATTTCGAATATAATTGCGGCGCGACTCACGAGTGCAGCTACACGGATCGCAATCATTGTAGTATGTATGCTGAACAGAACTACAGGTATTGTGCCATATTGGATCAACTATTCAATTTGCATGCGCCGTAACACAGGTTTGGTCGTGGCTTCCGAATAACTACTATTGTTTTAAAAATATAACACAGTGGAGCATCGATTATACGAACGTCGATCAACCGAACGACCGCTTATCCGAACTATTTCACCTGCTCGACCTGCACCTACCACGCCTCCCAAGCTACAGTGCGACCACTGTAGCGTGGGAGGCGTGGTGACTTGTTGCAACTTGTTATCGTATGTCAATTCCAAATTGCCGCTAGTTGAACTAAATTATGCCGCGTGACATCTTTGGATTTTAAATGCCTAAAAGTAAACACGTTGTCCTTTCTATTAAAGATAAATACGAGATAACTTGGTAGCAGACTCGCCTTCCTTTAACCATTTATTAGGTAAAAGGAAGGCGAGTTTGCAACCAAGTAATCTAATGAATACCAAATTGGCAAGTTTACCAAGTTTACATTAAGGATATAATGATGATCTCTTCAAAAGATTACTGTTTCATCACATCTGTAATCATATAATATATTTATTTATGTTGTAGATATTACCAGTAGTAGTATTTAATAGGCTATAGGTATATATATTATTTATGTATAGTATGTATAGTATGTATATATGTGTGGTTATATTATTTGTAGGTTTATTCCAAACTGTCCTTATCATGAATAAAAATAAATGTGTCTTCTTTTCTCTGCACCACCCTAAGGTTGACTGGTAGAAAATGCCTTTGGCATTAAGTCCGCCTCTGTACGCTTGTTTATAACGCATTGTGCATAAAGTTTAAATAAATATAAAAATAAAAGATGAGCATATGTAACTTGATATCCCAGCTCGATTCTTCTGATGGATCCACGAGTCGAGAAACGATGAAACTTGCCATAAATATTGAATTTAGATGATACTGTATATAAGTGGTTTACTCAAAAAAGATGCCAGAAAGAAAAAAATAATATTCATTACTGAATCAATACAGTTCAATTTATTCGAAGATACCGGTTATCCAACCACCAATGTCTCCCAATTAGTTCGGATAATCGACGCTTTACTGTATATTCTTAAAACATATGGTGTTTTACCAATAGTATAACGAATATATATAAATGAAATGTGTAAAAGGAAATGTCTATTATAAAATAAATCGGCACAGAAACATATTTTGTAAGCGAATGCCAAATTGCCAACTGATGCTTTAAAAGCGCCTGCAAATGAAAGTTTTGAGATTTACTTAGTACTCGTAGATCCATACCAAATAATGAAATTTGAAAAATGGATGTGGCATGTTTAGCTGTTGCCTAATATATGTGTATTTTTTAAATATTTTTCTCTGTAACTCAAATCTCAGGTTTCCATGTTGTTCACGCCACAGGCGTTCGACTCAAACAAAACTTTAATAGATAGGAACAACAGTTAGCCTACGAAGCCACAGAAGTGGCCGTCCAGTAAAGCATGTGCTTAATGTAATTAACTAATTGAGCGGCTAACATTAGGGAGCTTCCAAATAGGTACACAAAAGTTAAACTAAAGTTATTCAATTATATTATTTCTTAAAACCTATTTTAGCTTATTAATATTTATTACATTGAAGTCAGTCAATATTTATAAATTCCGCATTGTCCAAGTTTACTTTGTGGTGTTAAGCGGTGCTGCATGGAGTTTGTTAATTTATAGCGTAGTTACTTTCATGTGGGTGAGGTGTGAGGACCACTTTGTTAAAACTCTTTGAAAATGTGCTTAGGATTTAGTGAACATTCCCAAAGTATTGTGAAAGTTGGAATCAGATTTTGTGAAAGTCAAATAACTGAGTTATGGACTGTAAAGTTGGGCCCTCAGTTCTCACATAGAGGATTGAGGGCCCACCTGAACCTAATAAACTATGGACACTACAGAAAAAGTCTTTATGCCAAAATCTAAGCTAATACCATACAACATTTTTGATCACAAGATAATATTGTAAAACACTGTACTACTTTGTATATCTTCGTACAAAATGGGCCCTCAATTCTCACACACGTCAAAGTTTAATACGCAAATAAAATGAAATCTTTAACTTGCAGCTAATGTTTGAAATCCTATAAGCTACTAAATAAATTGTGAAAATTCGTGAAAGCAAGAACAGGTCATCACTTCTTGTTGTTTGAAAGTTATGACCTTGATAAAATTCGGGCCCTCAGTCCTCCCATTTATTTTATGTATTTATTTTGTAAGCACATTTTAAAAGAGTTTTAACAAAGTGGCTCTCACACCACACGCACATATTACTTTCTAGTTATTGTATCTCTTCCTAAACTAGACTATGCTACTTCATGTTATTTTTCGGAGGAACATATGTAGTTAGCTACGAGGCTTATGCTCTTCGCGGGACATATAGGCGACCAGGACTCCAGCCTTACTAGATGATGATAAACGATAACCTAAGCAAACTGTTCAAGAGGCGCCCCCTGTGGGATGAACCTCGGCTCGGTCGCTTTTGAGGAATTATGACTTTTAGTATTTTAGAGAAGTTTGAGCAACTGTCGCTCTACTTTTCGTTCGCTTGTCGTTCTCTCGGAATTCAAATCAACGAGTGCATCGGACGGTTGTTTGCTAACTAAGGGTCGCGAGGAGAGACGCGGCGCATTCGCGGGTGCAATCTTCTTCACTTAATAAAATATGAGTTATATAATCATATGTCATTTATTTAATCGCTGGAAATTTAATGAAGAAATTAAATTTTCTTTGTTGAGGTTCTAGATAATACTAAGCAATAAAAGAATACCTGTGCATAACATATTAACTAAGACAGATTATTTGAGTAAGTGTAACCCTGTTCCTTAAAGCGTGATTCCAGTTGAACTTCGCAATAAGAAATTTAACGGAAATAACGAATAATTGTGATTAAATTTTTGGTTAAAATAATCTCAGTAAAGTATACTTCAATTGAATGCGATGTGATGCAAATGCGACCTACTTCGTGAGTCCCGTACTTGAAGTAATAGCACGGGTAGATGTAGGCCACTTTTATTTTGTATTCACAATCGGTATTGAATGTTTTTTGCGCCCATTGGTATAAAGTATATTTTCTTACACTTATTTGCTTTATCAACATAAGATGCTCTTCTTCTGTACAGTGTTAGGAGGAACAGCTGGCTCCCGACCTATAAAAGTCACAGCGGCTATCGGCGACTAGATCACGGACTGTTGCCCGACGTGTTTTTGAAAGTTAATAATGAATAAAAACGCAACGGTCGAGAAAATATAAATTTCATGTATTTTTAGTTCCAGTAAATGTGACAATAATAAAAAAGACAAATAAACAAAACACTAATACCAATAATATAAAAAGAAAACTATTCAAACCAAAGAGTATTTATGTCGGTAACAGCGGCCAATGAGTTTAGCTACCTGTGCAGGACGTTATTACAGTGCACAATGTGTGTGCACTCCTGCACTCTATCGACACTACCGGTGAGCAATCAGGCGAGGTACCGACAGCTTAACACATTCTCTGGCTGGAATTTAGATTTTTCTAAACAGAAAATTTCATGTAGGTACCAGAATTTTTTGCCCGATCGAATCCGAGACCTCATGAGCTACCATCTCACATATTACCATTAAACCAACAAAGCAGTCAAAAACAAAGAAAATATTGTGTTAATAAAAATCGTAAACTCCTTATTTATGAATCGATAGTGAATGGAAAACTCCTGACTTTTAGAGACTGTTAGTTATCTTCAAGTGCTTGTAGTCAAGAAACACTCGAAAGATTAGATAATGATTGTTCCTGGATTGACACACTCGTTGACAGGTGAGCCGCAAGATACCCGTCATCAATTGTTCGTCTGCCGCTTAGAAATTATTCCACCAGTGAATGGAGATCTCTCTTATTCAGTTGTTGAATGCACTCAAGACCAACGATATCTACTTTATTTAACTTTAATCTACGCCATAAAAGTCAACTAAAGGTCTGTCTAGTTAGACTTAACTATGATAAGCCTAACTGGGCAGACCTTTATTTGACTTAAATGGTGTAAATTGATTAAATCCAGGCGACAGAAATATCTAAATACGCTGTTAGTTGCAATTTACGCAACAGTTTATCTTCATCATCTTTGCGTACATACAAATATAAGTTCTCTTTGGTTATGTGTAATGTATATATAAGTAATAATGTAATGTAACTCACACAATCTGTATACTCTATATCTTAAACTCTTAAAAATACCTGACAATAAAAATGTTGCGACATGAATGACACAACTGAAATGTAGGTTTTTATCTTTGAGTATCGCTTCAAACAAAGATAGTATCTCGATTGGATAAAGAAACGGAAATAATGTTATCTAAAGTAAACACGTACTACCTGCGACTGAACAAATAACGATTGTGGACGACGTATTTGCCTAGAGTAAGGCTGGTAGTTATCAAATCAAAGTAGTATCTAACACATTGATGTCCTACACGACTTAAGTTACAGTTTTTCAAATTCATTCAAATATTTTTGTTAAAACTTTAAACAGACGTACTGTAGTCCACCGGCACTTTGAATACAAATGTTCAGTTTGAATGCAGTTAATACTACAGCAAAACAACCTTGCAGTCCTCGTGCAGTTCTATTACTGAGGCTGAGGCTAGATACAGTGCGTCTTATTCTTACGTAAATTAATTTCAAGTAAGCGGATAACTTTAGAAATACTGTATTCGTAATTATGGAAAAAAAATGTGTGAGAAAGATTTTTTGAAAATCGTCACAAAACGTCACTAAGCTACACGGAAGACACCGGCCACGAACAGATAGTAAAATATGACAAAAATATATTTGATAGGACTGGTCTGGACTCTATAAAGTCTCGGATCGGAGCTCGGTCGATGTACCGCCCCTCCATTCTTTAGTACGCCACCGTGTGGATATGATGCTCATAACAATTTTAATCATACGGGACAATATAAAATGCAAATCAAGCATTGTTCATCATAATGATGACGCTGTGTGTGGACTACAAACATCTCATATATTGGAATATAATATAATGTGTCTGTGGTTCTGTGCAGTAGTACAATGTAGTCCTAATTGCATGAGTTTGTATTCACATATTGTATGTATCTATATAATACTATGATTAATTATTGTGCACAGTGAAATGTTAAAAGCCTCAGCTCACTACGGATGTCTGCCGGTAAAAAATGAAAACTAATTATTAAATTTGAATTGCCAGTGTAATAATGTATCTAATGTTCCAAACATATTAAAATAAAAAAGTGCCAAAGGTAGCAAGTAATAAAGGTGTACCAAACTATTTTTAGCAGAACTACATGACAAATGAAAAGAAGACACTGTGAGTTCGAAAGTTAAAGTTAAGGCCCATCGTAAAACTTAATTCACGATTAGGTAACACAAGTAAAACCCGAAGCATTCCTCCCTATTTCAAGAAAATAATATGCCTTATCTTTTACATTGTCCTTCAAGAAGCCATTGTGTACATTAGTATTGGTTAATAAGATCAAAGATATCCTATATAAGATATAACCGCTGCCTCTCCTCCCAATATGGAAGCACACAGTTATTTTAAAATTTGTATACTATATTTTTATATATAAAGTTAAATCGTTTCAACGGAAAATAAATAAGTCAATGAGATTCAAAATAACGATTTAATATTAAACGACGTAGCGAGGCACATTGTTTTGTCAACTGGAATAAAATTTCCTCCCCATTGATTCCAACATGGGGACTGATATATTCACAGGTTTTATATAAATCTTGGGTTGAAATCATACCGTGGTCGTGGTGGACATTTATCAGTCATCATTTTTCATTCATAATTGTCAAATCTTACTTTTTATAAATATAGGTTTGGATTTACATGCCTTAAGTGCTTATTGCAAAACCCGTTACCTATAAAATTATTGATGATTAGGTTACGCGATTACTCCCATGCTGCATGGGAGCTCCACGTGGCGCTTGGGTGAAACCGCCGCCCACAATTAAATAAAGCCAAAGTTACTCTAGAGTATGAACAGAATTCTAACGGTGATTTTATCGATTAGTTTTTTTTTTTTTTTATTAATTCTAGGCTTGCGTTTGACCATAATCTCGCTTGATGGAAGGCGAAGATAAGGCCTAAGATGATACACGCTTGCCTAGAAAGTGTCTGTTCACTTTAGCCTTAAAGATGTCAGATTAAAGCGTTCCGGAAAAACTGACGCCGGCAGAGAATTCCACTCCTTAGCCGTCCGCATTATGTAAGAAGAAGCAAATCGCTTCGTGCGTATTGAAGGAATGTCAACAACAAAAGGGTGAAACCGCTCGCCGCGCCTAGTCGTCCGGTGATGGAAGGGTGAAGGGGGTACCAGGTTATGTAGAACCTCCGCACACTCCCCGAAATGTAACCGATAAAAAACCGATAGGCAGGCTACTCGTCTACGGTGTTCGAGGCTCTGAAGACTTGCCTCCACAAGTGAGTTATTGCCTATGACTCTCTTCGCTCGGCGTTCCAATGAGTCCAGAGCATCCAGCTGATATCTAGCAGACCCATCCCAAAGATGAGAACAGTATTCCATTGAGGAGCGAACTTGAGCTCTGTAAAGACTTAAGAGCTGCTCCGATTTCCGATGTGAAGTACCGCCTCACCTTGGAGAGAATGTCCAGTTTTTTGGCTACAGTGTTTGCAATGGACTCGATGTAGCGACCGAAGTTAAGATTAGAGGAGAGATCAAGCCCTAAGAGCTCAAGATGGTCGCCGATCGGAACGGAGACATTCCGGAAAGTCGGAGTCAGTTGGAATGGACTCCGTTTCGCCGAAAAAAGACACGCCTGTGTTTTTGAGGGGTTAAACCCAACCAGGTTGGCATCACCCCATAAGGAGACAGCCTCCAAAATCGAGTTCACCCCCTCAATCATCGACTCCCTAAACGACTGAACCTTTGACCCAGACTTCGCATCAGACAAGTATCTCTGCGTCTGCATACCCAAAGATACCGGTAGTAACTAGCAGGTCGTTTATGTGCAGCAAAAAAAGAGTCGCGGAGAGAACAGATCCCTGAGGGACACCGGCATTAATACCAAGAAGATCGAACGAGGCGCCATCAATGACAACTCGAATCGACCTCCCCCTCAAGAAATCCTGAATCCAGGTACAAAGTTTTATTAGTTTCGGAGACAAATTAATGCAATCAAACAAATAATCAAATCTTTCTTCTTCATAATATTATTACTAATATTATAAAAAATCAAATCGCATACAATCAATAGAAGATTTAATTACTTGTTTGTTCTAGGTAACAAATATCGTACAAAATAAAAAAACTGCGTTCAATTATCTAAATATTGTAACTACTGAACTAAATATTTCATATCTTAAATGAAAAAGAACTTTGAAACATGCAAAACATAAGTGGTTAGTCTGATGAGGCGCTTCTAATGAGGCGCTCCTTTTTTATTCTTTGGAGCGCTCCTTTTAGTATCGCCACCCTATAGTCATTAAAAATATTAAAATTGAAGAAAACCTTGGGTGGGCTTAAAGGTATAAAATTGTAATATTTTTAATTACTATCGGGAGGCGCTACTTAAAGGAGCGCTCCGAGGAATAAAAAAGGAGCGCCTCATTAGAAGCGCCTCATAATGGTAGCGCTTCGAGGAATACCGCAGTCTGATGATGATTAAATACTATTAATTAATACATTCTCATTCTAAAACATTATAAACGCGAAACCGATTTTGCTACTGTTTACTATATTCTACAAAACTTAAAGACATTTCTCTAAACAACGTACATATTACTCTAAGAAAGGGTGTTTAAATTTTAAATTAAATTAATCTCAAAGATAAGTAGCATTAATATTTAGACGCAATTTCCGCTGAAATATAGTCTTAATATTGAAAGAACGTTGTAATGAGTTTCAGGCCCGGCTCGTGCTATCAAAAGAAACTTTATCGCCTTTTCACTACTCAAACATTCTTTTCTTAAGACTTTCGGGGATTAATCAGTTTTATTTTTGAAATATCAGAGACCCGTGAACAAACCAAATAAAAGTAAAATAGGAATAACATTGTCAAGAACAATTAGTTCAGTAGTTTTTTTTATTTATCCATTAAGAGCCCCTACAAAAAAAACGTATTAATGTAAGTTCAGATAACACAGAGAATCATTTACATTTGATTGAAAGTACATGTTGTATTGTAAAAGTTCATACTAACATGACGACAGTATTAAAGTAACAATAATCAACTAACATATAAGGAACAATATGTATATTTAGCGCAAGCTTTAGATCAGACCTGGAGAGATGGCCGAGAGTGAAAAGCGTCGGTGCGAAGCTTTGATGTGCGAGACGTCGCTGAGTGGTTTTTGTTCAGCCTTCGTGGTATTGTAAAGATTGTCGTCATTATGAATCCTCTAAGTGTTACATTGAAGATGTATACAAACAGAGTAACTTACATGTTCCATATTCTTTCAAACTAAATCTCTGAATATATTTGAATTATATTTTTCGCAGTGATCAATATGTAGATTAACTCATTCGCTACAAAATAACCCACTGCGGCAGAGTAGACGTTCCATGTAACTAAAATATAAATTCGTCTTAAAATAAATCTATTGAATGATTTTTTACAAAATTATATTATACATAATAATAAAAACACTCTAACTTGGATAAGTTGCATTTAAATTGAGTTGTATAAGAGTCAATATAGACTGATGTGTTTACATTTATAAATATTCAGGTATCGGCAGTGCACTGAAATCCTCAATTTTAGGATACACGAATAGGTGTTAATATGTATGTTACGAATTGACGATAAAGCTTGCATTAGATACTTAATGAAATTTGGCAAAAGTTGGCAACGTTATGGTTTTCAGTAGCAGATTTGATCCAGTCTTTATCTACAAACTAATAAGCTCATGACAACACCTGAACATACGTAGCAAAACACAGTGGAATGATTTTTATGACTTTCCACAAGTTTTTAAACATGGATAGGCTCGGAACGGAAGATTGACAACGAGAGAAAGAATTCACTTCTTCTTTGTATGGCAACATTTTACTTTAAAAGTGGAAGTGCATGATGTAAATGTAAAGCGAAGAATCAATCGCACTAGATAGTGTTGGTGTTCGTCAGGTGTCTCCACCAGCGAAGACGACCGGCTGCAAAAGAGATCAGCTTTAGAGCCCCCGCACATTGGCCACTTAGTGGCTGCCGCACTTGAGCCGCTAGTGGCCGCCACAAGCTGCGGACGCGTTTCTTCATACATTTTATACAGAATCGGCGCACACTGAGCGCTTGAGTGGCCGCTTCCGAGCCACAAGCTGCGAGAGTCGACCGCGCTCGCTACTTGTGGCTGCGTTTTGTTGATGTATTTAACATTTTTAATCACTTGACGCCGCTACCAAACGCAGCCGCTGGTGGCTTGATGCAGCCACCAGTGGCTGCCACTGGTGGCGGCGTGTAGTGGTCTAGCGGAACCACTGGTGGTCGCGTTTAGTGGCCGCCACTAAGTGGCCAATGTGCGGGGGCTCTAAAACTTTCACATCATCATCATCCTGTTTACATTTGTTAAACGACTTATGACTCATTTGCCACAAATTAAATGTTCACAGACTCATAGTACGAAAGGAAATTAAGAAAGAAAGAATTAATTTATTTCCAAATAAGCACCGACAAAATATTGTAATAACAATAAAAACGACATCAAAGTAAGAGACTGTCGGAAGAGCAGCGCTTCAGCTCAAGCGCTGCTCTTCCGACAGAGCTGTTAATGTACGTAGACTGTATGTAATCTCTTTTTAAAATAAGCTTTACGAGGGTAGTTAGACTGTTTGTACATTTTCAAGATTTATCTTCGGACAACATAAGAGTTTTTCCTGAGTCAGGACCATAAAACTTAACAAATAAGACCGTTTTAAGAACTTGCTTACCATACAATAGGTATTGTAACAATTCGATCAATGATTTGAAATTATTTTATTATATATTTAATCTTATAAAATATAAGATGCAATATATAATTTTAAACCATTCGTTCCATTAAATGGCATTTTTCATTTACAATGCCAGATACGTATTGTATATGTTATAGTATAGTATAGGTATAATCAATTCAATTCAATTGCAAATTGGCCAAGTTTTTTTATAGCATAAAGTCAAAACATTTACATAAAAATAATTTATTTAATTACTCATAATTACTAGATAAACGTAGAGAATATTATTATTAATAAATTTTATGATACTTAAACTTAATTTATTTAAATCAAATCGCATAAATATACTTTGCACATATCACATATAAAATGAACCGTAGAAAAATAAAACGTATAAGCAACCGAAAGGAAATAGCTGTGATTACAATCAATGTATAGTAGGTTGGTATGTCTCCTCACTTTATAGTCGGCTTAATATGGTTGCGTTGTGGCTGTGGTTATCTCGAGCCATTGTCCTGTAAACCGACACTCGCGTCACTGCGCCGTATCATCTACAAACCTCGATTTGTATTAAGTTAAAATATTGTCTGGTATATAAATATTGTTATCTAATGATCGTAAAGTAACTTTTCAAATATTGAAAACAATAATTCTGGATTGAACTGATATGCAAACCGATGATATATATGTCCAAATATAACGGTAAAAATTAAAGAAAATAATCCCTCTATCTGTCACTCAAGACACCTTCCGCACTAGACAAACGCCCCTTGGCCCTTACTAACACATTAGCTGCGAACACAACGTACACCAGGTTGCGCAAATCCCCATACTTAAAGAAATCATTCAGATTCCATCTCATAATAAAGACAAAAGTAAACATAATTTTCGAAATAAACACAATTAATCTATACTAATATATACAGCCTAAGAGTTTGTTGAACTCGTTAATCTCAGATATGTTAGGCCATTTATCGAGGAAGGATCGCTGTATTCCATTATGAAGTTCGTGCGGGAACGGGAGTAATCCGGGTGAACCCGCGCGCGGGAAGCTAGTCACTAAAAAATGAAGCCACACGCCTACTCGTATTTTGTTTATTAATTAGGCTAGTTTTGGCGGCTCCTGTGGGACATTTTTAAGTAATTTATAGCAAGATAGCATGTTCTCTTCCCATATACACTCGACGAACCAGTATGTTTGACATAGTTTACGACCCCGTACTATATCTAATTGGTTTATATTTAATTTGTAATGTTATTAAGTTTGCGTCGATCACGAGAATGTAATTAATTTTATTCTTTACGAGTACTCTGTAGGTTTCACCCGCATAACCCAAAATATAGCCTAAGTTTCTCCTAGATAAAGTTGCTTTCTAATAATGAAAGAATTTTTGAAATCGGTCCAATAGTTCCGGATAGGGAATGCAATCCCGCAGCAAAATTTCAATTGCTGGATCCCGCGGGATTGAGAGATTCGATCCCGCGGGATCCAGGTATTTGCGGGATCCCGCATGTTTTTTGAAAGTCATTGAAAAAAGAGAGGAATCCTGTATCATAAACGAGTCTATAGAACTTAAAATGAAACTAAAAATATTATTGACACTATTTATCAAGTAATCAAATAATTAATCAGAAATAACAGTTTCAAACAAAGGTCAAAAACTATTATTACAAACAAACAAAAAACAACTATCCATTATTTAGGAAGCACATAAAACATAGCGTCTCAATAGTTTTGTGAAAGTGAAACTATTTATAAGTAATGAAATCAATCACTAATTAGAAATAAGAATAAGTATTACAAATAAACAAAAAACAACTGTCCATTATTTTGGAAGTAGCTCCGCATGAAACATAGCGTGTCAATAGTTTTGTCAGCTAAACGGCTTCTTACTTTGCATGCTAGGTATCCGGCAGCAGAAAATGCCCTTTCCGCTTCCACGCTGGTGGGCACAACTGTTAATAACGCATTGTAGAAGAATTGAAGATTTTCACCTTTGAGCCCACCAGACTCCAACAAATTCATTTCTTTCCTGATTATACCTTCAAGAGAATGAAGTCCCGATCCCGAAGAAGATCGACCAGCGGTCTTTCGCGAGCCGGCCTACTCAGTTCGCGCGCTTTCGCGTGCCTACAACACATGCCGTATGTCGCTGCGCAGTCCCGCAAATCCCGCGGGATCCCGCACGATTAAGGCGCGGGACTGGTCCCGCAAAAATGGTGCGGGATCCCGGTATTTCGGGATCCCGGTATCCCGGTATTGCATTCCCTAGTTCCGGAGTATATTCAATGCAAACAAACATTCAAATTTTTCCTCTTCATAACACCGTCTGAGATGGCATAAAATAATAAAACTCAGAAAATCAGCAAGTAATAT
Source organism: Nycteola revayana (assembly GCA_947037095.2). Lineage (NCBI taxonomy): Eukaryota > Metazoa > Arthropoda > Insecta > Lepidoptera > Nolidae > Nycteola > Nycteola revayana. Next base: position 681,506 of record OX344851.2, read on the forward strand.
GGATTATTCGCCTATCAGTTTCAATACAACACGAGTATGTACTTCCAATGAAAATTGAACATTATTCTGCATGTATTCTGTATATTGAGGTATAATTTGATTAAGTTGGAATGTCCGGGATAATCTACGGTACTGCTGAAAAGATTTTGACAATTCTTTCTTGACTCGCTTCGTCATCCAGGCTTACATAGGGTATATCTGGAGACGAGAACAGGATATACGCAGTTAGACCGCGTAGATCCCATGATCCTGGGACAGCTAGTTTAAAGTTTTTCCCTTAATGTATTGTGTTTTTTTCGAAGTGTTTGGTTTGTGTCTAATAAATATATTTTCTTTCTTTCTTTTAAAGTTATAACTCGGTCTCGTACTTAGGGTTATATTCACTGGCTTCTTGTAGAGTAAAATGTCAATTTTCTAAGATAGTGTTCTATCTAAGCATATTATTTCCAAAACATAGACGACTATGAGGACAAGATGACTGACTGACTAAGAGGTCCATATTACACATGGGCCTCCTCCCGAGGGAAGGTTTTGCCATAGTCAACACGCTTGGCAGGCGGGTTGGTGACCGCAATATTAAGTATGTTGTAACCCTCAAGGAAACGCAACTGACTCATCCCAGTGTACGCTTGTTATAGATGATTTTATAACAATCGGGACCAACGGCTTAACGTATTTTCCGACGCACGGAGAGTAGACCCTCAACGAACCAGATCCAGAAAGTAAAATCTACACGAATATTTTTTGTCCGGCGAGGGGATCGAACTCACCTCCTCCGAGACTTAATGCGTTGATCTACAAAGTTATGTTACATTAAGAAAATTAAGCAATTAGTTTATTTTTAATGAAAACATAAAACCTGTGAAATTTCGTTGAAACCTGAACGAACATTGAACGCTGTGTGGCGAATGACATTATTTTAAATATAAGTAAAATACGTGTTGGATCGAAAACAAATATAAACAGCCGATATTGAAATTTCATTTAATGGTTCTCCGGATTAATATTTGCATGTATATTTTTATTTTATTGAACGAGTATTAACGGAAGTAACCCAATTCTTAAATCTAAATTACAAACGCGTTATAGGAACGTTTCCACTAACTTCTATGAAAGTGTGTAGGTATTCTGCTGTTATGAAACTATTGAAATCTTATATCTTGTTTTGACTGATTTATTCGCTTGTGTCATAATTCTCCCGATACAAAAATACTGTTATACTTCATCAAGTACAATTTATTGTTATCGAAAATCATGGCAATTGGGTTCGCTGAGAAGCTTTACTTATTTAAAATAAACACAATATGCAGATTATGCCCGTTGCTGTATGTTCTTACAGAGCATTGTAGGTAATCCAGGATTCCGATTTGGGCCCTCCACAACACCTGACCTGCTAAAGGGTAAGTTTCATCAAGGTCAACTTTATAAAAGTATATAAATTTTAATTTAATGTTTCAAATTTTTCGTAATAGCTTTTTGAAAATCAAAGCAGTGTTTTGAATTAATAACATACAAAAAAATGTAGATTAATCTTCTTTTTGACTGCTTGTTCTGTTGGTCCTCCACTTTGTCCTCGTATATTTTACTTCTCCATACAAACTTTCATCAGTTCTCGTACCTCGTTCCAACTCTTGATTTTTGAGAAACACCGAGTCCTAGGTACTAGGCGACAATATTAACCAAATTGCAGCATGCTAAGCCTAGTTTTCTTTTGGATCCTTACTATTACTTTATCAGGCAGTTAAACATAAGCCAGTTTTATATAAAGATAATGCGACCTTTTAAAGATCATGACCTTTTATGGAATCACACTTTTGGCATTAATATAGACTGTTTTATTTCGAACTTTCAGCAATCTCTACGTTTCATAAAGTAAAATGTCAGAACAAGCACCGAGAGTGCTGAGCCTGGAGAGACACCCCCGGCGGCGTCAATGTGAACAAAACTTAATTATCCTCCCTCACACGTTGCTCGCGCTCGTAAAAGAAAAGCTTTATAGTCATCCAGCTACCGTTTTATTTCTAATTAGATTCTATGGGTGGTGCTGACCTATCTGGAGTGTAGTTGTAGTCAATCATTTTAGTTTTTTTCGAGAAACGATTATAAATTCTGATATTAATTTTGATGACGAATTTGTCATTTCTTTATATTTTTGCTCATCACTGCTTACGTTGTTCATAGCTTTTAAAATAAAAAGGGTAGGTAGATACAGTTTGCATTAGAGAATGATTATGACCTAACTGCGACTTTCTTTGTGTTGATGATCACAATCTTGCTGCTGGTAGTCTCTGTTTACAAATAGGAACATGTAGTTAGTGGGATACAAAGACTGCCAGAGTTCCACAATTTGGAAGTAGGTAAATAAACAACAAATCGATAACTCTGCAGACTATCCCGTTTAGCCTGAACGTTGTATGTTGAGGAGCACTTAGTCTGATCAGATAGAATAAATGTTTGCAAATCTACTAGAATACACAGGTAGGTACATACTTAATACGCAAAAGTAGTGATCGGTGAGCCTTATGACCAATAATACAATAACATCTACCATACTTACTTCTACTGAAAAATACTGTTGTCTGTCAACCCACAAGCATCCCACCACAATATTCAAACTTACATACGATGTCACACGACCGAAAACTACCCACAAAATGGGTTTACACTAGTAATTTAATTTAGAAATGTATATTTTCAACACGCGGTTTGGACGTGTTCAGTGTAAGAACGGGTGACGTGCACTCGTGATCGCGTCCTGCGCCAGACTGAAGCCTCGGAGAGGTGAGCTGGGCCAATAGAGCCCCTCTCCCCGCACCGCCTCCCCCGCCCGCCCAGGCACGCGCGGCTCTCGCGCCGCACAGACTAGATACAGTAGATGAGATAATGCTCAAGTCCTTGATTAGGTACCTACCTAGTAGGTACGTGACTATTTGCTTTAAACCATAATCTGTCCGCTCAATCAATGTGCTTGGAATAGAGTTTGCCATCGCGCAATTTAGCTTGGGCTTGGATTAGATTAGGTAAGTTTATTTGTAACCAAAACTAAGATTTTGGTTAGCGATGATCATTAGTGAAATTTTAATATGTCTAACTCTGGTGCTGTCCAAATGACGTTTTGCGTTTATATTGACCTACATTGTTATTGATTAATTTATACTACCTAAGTATTTCGTTACTATTACACACTCATAATCATTGTCATGGTTGTTTATAAATAAGCAAACAATCACTTTTAATTTTAGCATAATGTAAAAACATTATTGATTTATCAATAATTTTGTTATGATATGGTGAACATACATACATCATATATAAACACATCAGAAATAATGGGTAGAGCAGCCCCGCCGCGCCGGCGTTGTCTCTGCTTAATCTTTGTCATACACAACTCCCACTGTTCTTAATCAGACTTGAAAGAATGTTTCATTCATGAAATAATTAACTTTACTTACATAGGTATAAACCTACCCACTTATTGACAAAATTATTTTTCATTTAATATATTTTCTTCTTTAGAGTGCAAGTGTACTGCTATTGAATTTATTTGTAGATGTATGTGATGTATGTTATTGTATTGAATGCAATTATATACTTTAAATAAATATCTTAACAATAGTTTGCATCATCTGTTACTCCGCAAGGGTTGAAAGATGCCTCATGAACATTTCGCCACTCCGTTCGTCATTCCATTGCACTGAGATAGCTGCCATATTATTTACTAAGATTTTTTATTATTTCCCTACGTTTCGATCAAGGTAATAGTATTCCCTTAATGTCTTACATTAGTATCACCAAAGCTATTCCTCTATCTATGCACTATAATGTTGTCAACGTGTAAGGACGAGGCCTAATACAAATAATATCGATAACATTTATTTCATAGACTTCACTGTCTTCAGGGCGACTCCATAATGTGATAAGGTTTCAAAATTTTGTTGCGTTATGTTACGTATGTTTAAGATAATAATTTGTCGACTTTACCTCCAACTTATGCGGAATTAGGAACTAAACTCGGGATCTCAAGCACTTTAGCACTGCCTACATGGAGCATTGGCATCTCATACGAAATACCAATATTACCAATGCTCTATGGAGGACGTGTTTATATCTAGAGGGGCCCCCTTAGCTATAGCGATGAAAGTGATGAAAGCGGTTAGCTTGTTCAATGTACCTACCAAATATAATGAAGTGGTCCAATGTACCTCCGCTGTATCCATAGAAAAGACTATTTTGTATAAAAAGTCGAATTTTTAGGTAGAATAACCGCGAAAAATTTGGTAAATAGTGAATAACTGTTTAGAAAACATAAGAATGGTCTGCATTTTCCGCACGTGTTAATTCAAATAACAAAGGGCCCCGCTGAATATACACAACTTTGAAACTTAATTTCTGGTAAACCATCAAACACTTTTAAGAAAAAAATCCATGACTAGGAAGGTACATTAGGCCAAGTTTCGTCTGACACCATTTTTAGGTATCTCAGCCTGATTACGACGGAGGGCCCTGCTGAATGGAAATCGACTTCAGAGGTCGTTTCTGTGGATACAACGGAGGTACATTGGACCACTTCATTATATTTGGTAGGTACATTGAACAAGCTAACCGCTCTCACCACTTTTATCGCTATAGCTAAGGGGGCCCCGCTAGATATAAACATGTCTATGGAGGCAGTTTAAGTTCTATTTACATTATTTCAGTTTAACACAAGCACTTTTTTAAATTTTACCATACTTATCTCAGAGGCCGCCGCTTTTGCCATGTCAATGTTACTGGAAATGTGTAAGTAGGAATTTCTAAAATGTTCGCTGGTGATTAAGGCACGTATAGGAGTTGTTACGCCATTGCTTTAGACGATATTTAACTACACATAGGACCTTTTACTTTTTAATACAAATGAGACCTACGTCTCAAGTTTTCCTCGTGTTTCCCACTGATCAGAGTTCAATCCAGGCGACGTACAATGGCGACTGAGTCATTGTTATAACATAACAATGCATCTCTCAGGTTTCCTTACACTAATTGGTGTTTTAAATGCAAATACAAATACTTATCAGTTTAGTTTTAGTTACTAAACCGTTTCATTCGATAAAGAATATTATTTTATGATCATAATCATTTGTCCTTTATTTAGTGTTCCTACGCCTTGAAATTTTTATCTGTGGTTCTGTACAGTACCTACCTACTAAGTTCAGGTTTCCGCATTAAAAAATATATTAAGGACTTCCGCATCCGAATTTCAGTCACATTTCATAATAATTAATTTACAAATGGTTTCAGCTGAACCTACATTTTGTAAAATTTACAAATCATAGTGGTTTTTTTTATGGCAATCTGCCGACTTATTCCGCGATTTCTGCCAGTGTTATGTATTATAATAGTGGTGTATGTCAAAATGATGATTAGGTATGTGTGGCGCCTCAATCCGATAAAGACTGCCGCGGTAGTCTTCTCGAGAGTCCACCGGTCACCAATGGACTATAGAATCCGGTGAGTTTTCGATAGGCCCGCAGGGGGTGGCATTTTGCGCCGGTTGCTAAGTTTGTAGTTTTTAAATTATTTAATAAGGCTCTGCCAGCCTTTTCCAGCTTTTATGCCCCGAACTCGTAGTAGTTCAAGTAGTTCACCTATCTTAAAAAAATATAATGTAAGTAAAAAAAACTATGTTGTGAGCCGGCTAGCCCCGACACCCGCCATGTTTACTGCTTGCAAAACTTTTCAAACAGCATGAATTGCATAAAGATTTATGTGTTTTTCTTCCTGAAGTTTTCCAGAATTCATTTTTATAGTTTCAGAAATTTTTACTTATGATAAATTAAACCATACGACGTATACAGTATTGAGATTATTTCTGACGTTATTTTAAATGTAAAGAAGGCATTAATACATAAAAAGAAAAATAAAACCTAAAAGGAAAATTGTGTGCCTTGGGCGTCAAAAACCATATATTTACCTATATATCGAAACCATTAGTTACCAACCGTAGTTACCGTCGACCAGAAGACAGACGCTGGGAACATTAACTGCTGCCCTGGCCACTTACAAGACGAGATATCCATATATTAACAAATGGAATGAGGCAGTGAAAAGGGACCTCGTCCACGTCCCAAATGCACTGAATTCGGCAATGCCATGTATGGTAGGAAAGCAGAGGAGGTTGCTCAGACTCGGGTAGTCTTTGCAGATGTGGTCTTGATTGCAGGAGCAAGGAATGCAAAGAGAGAAAAAAGGGGAATACAAAAAATAAAATAAATAAAGACTTTGAAAATAATGATTTTTCCTTGACTAATACTATCTGAACTCTTCATAGTTCAGATAGTATTAGTCAAGGAGAAAATACCCGAAAGAAGTCTTCAGTTTGGTGGTAGAGGAAGGAGAGTTGCTCCTGGAGTCCGTGGCTGTCAGAGACCACGCACCGCAGGGCGACACGCCTTCGGCTTCGAGTGATACTTCTCAAGAGTTTGAATCAGAACGATCTGATGTAGAGCAGGTTAGAACCAAACTTAATCGACCCCTAATTGATTACCTACTTAAAATTGTATTAATATTGGGAATTGGAATTAAGTTAAATATGCACTAAGTTAAGTTTATTTTAGGTATAATTCTATAATAAAGGGATGATGTATATGTTCATAGATATCATAACCTTTATCGCTTTGTGCACATCATACGAGAGTACCTTTTGGGAAGAAGTCTAGAAGATTGCTCTTCCCCTCACCCAATCAAAGCGGGGGTGCCACAAGGCTCAGTATTTTCGCCACTCCTGTTCTCGCTTTACACAAGTGACATCCCGAAACCCAAGAAAGTCCATCTGGCTCTCTAAGCGGACCGCTTTATACTAATTGCGCCGCAGTCTTACCGCATCAAGTCGGATTTACATCCGACAAGGAGTTGACGGTACTCTTCTCGAGATTCAACAGTCCGCCGGTCATTCCACCTGTCAATATATTCAGCGAACTAATACCTAGGGAACGGCAAGCCGAGTACTTAGGCGTAATCCTTCGAAACCGAAAGCTAAACTTCAGAGTGCAAGTCGAAACCGTTTTGCACGGGCTATACTTACGCTGTCTATGACGTACGCGAGCACCTTATTTGCTCATACCCCGTCTAGCAGTTTGTACCGCTTACAAACTGTTCAAAGTAAATTAACTCGACGGGCCACCAGGGCAGCGTGGTTCATTCGTAATCGCGACTAACATTCTGACTTCCAACTGCCTTCCATCAAGCAGTGGATGAAAGAGGCGTCGGAACGCTTCTTCGAATCCGCGGCGCGACACCCAAACCCGTTGGTCGTTGCAGCATCCGACTTTAAGCCTTTGCCCTCAAAGCGTCGTAAACACCTCGGGGCGTCCTAGATGACCCGGATGACGACATCACAACTTACTAACTAGCAGTATAGAGACTGCAAGAAACTAGCACCACCACAGAGACCACTCTATCCGACCTCTGACCTCTCGCTGCCGACCATCATTTCAAACATGGTCCAAAGCGAGAGGTCGTGGGAGGCGGTTGCCTCCTTCTGTAGACAAGTAATGTCACAGAAGGAGGCTGCGGAGCGGTAGAGGGAAGAAGATCCCTCCGCCCACCCGCTCTGCAGGCTACCGCTCTACCGCCCTAGGTTCGGCCTCGGGGAGTGGGGCACATGGGCCCCGCTCCCTTCAAGGTCAACCCATGAGGAGTAGGAACGCCTCTACTCTCCGGGTATCTCTATAATCAGGCAAATGGGCCACTGTAAGTGTGGCCCAGGAGATCCCGCGATGCCACATTGGCCGCGGGTAAGATCGGGGGGTCGGATCGCTTATGCGTACCCGGCCCCCGCCAAGGGGTTTTAGTGGTCTAGGGTCCTCTCCTCGTGGTATGAGCTTAGCATACCACGCTATGGAGAGGGCGAGTCCCACATATCCCACCGCCAGCGCGCGAATACGCTGCAGCAGCAGTGGGAAAGCGTAAATTAATTTCCCCCCGACAAAAACAAAAAAAAAAGCCTCTTTTATGCCCGGTGAAGTAGCCAAAGCCTCTTGGCTAACTAGGTTCATATGTCCGTCCGAAAAAAGGCCTATAATGATTTTAATTGTAGAATATAAATAGATCGTTAAAGACATCGATTTAAAAATTATGAACAGGTTCGTCGATAAAAGGCACAAAGGATTGATCGAAATTAAGTTATTATTAATTGCCTCGCACACCTCTTAACCGCGCCACCCGATTAGTTAAAAGTAGATATAAAAATAAGAGAACCAGATGTTCCACTGAACCAACCAGTAAATTATGAATCTTCGGACATCAGTCATACAAGAATTGAGCATTCTATTATTGACAAATTTGACCAATTACCAGTGGACCAACAAGCGGAGATTCTTGCGATTGGTACTAGTAGAAACAGCGTATCTTTTTTGGAAGGTGAGATTCTTAACATTGCTCCCAATAATGAAGATCCTGTAGACCAGGGATCCCCAAACTATTTTGGACAAGTGACCCCTTTTCCAAAATGAACTGTTACCGACCCCCATGGCCAAATTACCTACTTTTAAGATCAACCCCCTTATTCATAATGGTCCGCTAACTTAACAGCTGCTACAGTGTGTTATTTTTCATTCTGACTTAGGTCAATAGATGAAGACAGAGTGAGAATTAGCAATGCTTTAAGTTAGCAGACTATTATGAATAAGGGGCCCCCTTATTCATTATAGTCTGCTAACTTAAAGCATTGCTAATTCTTATGTTATCTTTAGTTAAGTGTATCTTTGTTAAGTGTATCTTTTGTTAAGTGGTCGATATCGACCCCAAGGGGTCGATATCGACCACTTTGAGAATCCCTGCTGTAGACGATAAAACGCCAATACTACAATAATTGATGCTATTATTGCTGAATCAATAATAAATAATTCATGTGCCGAGTGCCTACTACTCGAATACCACTCAAACAAAACAAAACAATAACGACCTAGCTATCTGTGAGCCGAAAACTATCAATTACAAGGAACCTTCAGTTGAAACCCTTGTGGCCTCCAGTTTACATACAGATTGTGCTGTAAACAGACCTAGTATTAACCAAGAGAACACTAATTACGTGATAGTTGCAAAGCTCTTACCCTCGCATGACAGAGAAAAAACGTAGGGGTAGAGTTGCCATGAAGTCACAAGTGATTACTGTCAGCCCTTGTAAGCGAAAGAAGAAACGTGTTCAAAAAGCAGTTCCGACATTGGTGTTAGACGCCAAAGCACATGTATATTTGTTTTAACTAACTAATACTATTATTTTCTAGAATATTATCTGCACAAAGTTTTTATCAAATCACTAACTCAACAGTCTTTAATGAAAATGCCTCGTATAAAATTATTAATATGCGTACTTAGCTATTCCGACATAAAAGTAGAAGTCTGTAAGTTGTCATCTAAACGTTACGTGCAGTGCTGGCTCGTTCTACAGCGAGTTTTATGTTTCCCCCGAGTGTGGGACATTGATACCCACGCGTTTTATTACTCAATTTTATATCATCCGCTGGATTAGTTATATTCGGAATTTTCAGATGTGCCCGTTATACTACAGCTATTTTCGGTCTTAATTTTATTTTGTACGAAAAGTTTAAAAAGTTATATTTTATCAAACCTCTAGAAAAATTCGTAGTAAATGTATTGAGTGTAGTGGTTTAATTTTTCGAGAAAGTTAAATTCACAGTGTCATATCGATTGGATTTCTACATAATTAATAATACATTGGATTTTTAATTAAGGTATATAGAGGTACTGATCTGAGGTTCTTAAGTGTATACCTGGGTTATCTCAACAAAGCAACCAGTTTTGTCTAATGATCTACAGGGTTTACGTTAGTAACAAATATAAAGGAGATATAACAACGTAGCCGATGTGAACTAAACCTTTACGTGGTCCCACCAATCTGTACTACGCCATCTATTGACGGGTATACAACAAAAGAATTATCAACACTGAAAAGTAAAAACATGTACAAGTGAATGTATTTATTAACTTAAAATTAAATCAATCAATTATGACAATAACATTTATTATTTACTGAATGAATATTGCAAATTCGAGCCCCTCGCTCCTAGTGTGCTGTAACGAATCGAACCTCTTTTTTATGAACGATTTTTCTTTTTTATTTGATATTTTTTAGTATGATTAAATTTGTACTGTTAGTTTTTTTGCCACCAAAAATAGACCTGTCAAATAGACTCATAATTCTTCACAAACCGCCATTTTATTTTAATTCGTAAATTAATATACCAGTACCTACATAACAAAGTGACCAGCGCCTTTTAATCCGATAATATAATATCAACTTTTAAACTTTCACGTATCATAATTATAATTTATAGCACACAGGTATTAACGCCATAAAAATTACCTTTTTATATTACCCGACGTTTCGATCAATGTAACCTGATCGTCGGGTAATATAAAAAGGTAATTTTATCGCGTTAATACCTGTGCGCTATAAATTATAATATAATATAAGAGCGTAACATGTGCATTTATTCTGTTCCTAATATATAAATAACGTAACTTTTTAAAGCTTTGTTTTGTTAAAGATTATTTTGGCGTCTATTTTAATCTTCTATGTTCTTATTAAGTACGTATTCGCCTAACTCATATATAAGTATTCTATTCACAGTGTATCGGGTTAGTAAGTCCCATTTTCTGAATATGGATAAGTTTAATATTTAATATACAACGTTTTGCAAACATTTCACTTTTAAAATCTTAAAGTCATTATTCTGCAATCCACGGACTGCCTCTGTGGCAGGTTATATAGGTAATAAGGCTGCAGCTCACAGCAGGTTTATTCAAACCGTATTCGATGAGTATTTTCGTTTTCCATTTGAATGAATGAATGAAGTACACTTTATTGAAAAATAGAATGGTAACACAAACAATAAATAATTATAATAGTTATACATATTTTGCAATTGGCGGCCTTATCGCTAAAAGCAATCTCTTCCAGGCAATCGAATACCGTGGATGGACCAAAGAGTAGAAGAAACTGGGTACCAAAACTGTTATTAAGCTTCTTAATAGTATTTTTACAATATTTAGCATGCCAGCCTATATACATTCCGATCGGGGCACATCAATTTTATCAGCGGCAGTAAAATATTTTTTTCCAATCAAGATAAAGGAGAAACAGTCAACATAAAATTCAAAGCTATGGAAAACCATTTAACTTGCATTGAAAAACCAAAACTTGCCGATAGAGAACTGGGAGGAAGTCTTAGCAAAAGCATTACATCAGTCGTACCTATGCACTCGTACAAATTTTGCACAACTTAACAGAGTGTTCCATCAATCTCGAAGATTACCAAACGAAGATTAATTTCCAACATGGCTAACAAGTAGAAACTAATGCGAAGATTTTAGTGTACAACGAAATATCAGCCTTAACCAAGGAAGTAGAAGTTCTACAAACTAATCCCACTTACTGGCACGCATGTTAGCAACCGTCAAAATTACAAGCTGCGCCTTCGATATGATTATTAACCTCATCATCACAGACCGATCAGGAGGTTCTATCAAGCCCACGAACCTTCGAACTGGACTCACCACATAGTTCAGACAGGTTACGGAACCCGTCCAAATATCTAGCGTGTTATAACTGTCCGTAGGTAATGTGATAAACCTCATATCTATTTATTAACTTCTGTTACCAACTTAACAAAACTTCAGCAGTGAGTATACGGGTCAAGGTTGTGTATTGCATTTATTCTGAAAATTGTTACATATATTTGGAATTTTTATATTTATTGCCAAACGTGCAGTGCTTGACGTGACGTCTATTAAGAAACACTGCCAAAAAACTAACACTCTTTTAAAAAATAATAATGGGTTAATTACAATATTTTTAAATTACTATTATCTTGGGAGGGGAACTACCGTGTCCACCCAGGTCGAGTAAAAAAAAAAGTACTTATCGCAAAGCACAAGTCAGAAATTTGGCTTTAATAAGTTGTAGTTGTTTTAAACTTTTTTATTGTCAATTATCAAATAATTTAATTAAATATTAATGGAAATTATGTCGTAGAACCGTATACATTGCCCCATAATAGAGACGAGAGACCATTGGCGGAGACGATAAGTAGGTAACCCAATATTTTATTTTCATTTTCAAAAATATACCTACCGTGTATATATATAAATATTTATTTCTAAAAAAACCTTATCGATACGTGGATTAAGAGCTGGAGAGCTGAGTATTGAGTGATTTATATCAAATAACTGCCTAATTCAAATAATTTGCATAACTTTTAAACAAATAAACAAATGTGTGTGCCTACTAAAATATAAATTAAAATAACTGGACCTAAACCCCGCGTAATTGCCCATTTGAGTATGTTTCGCCGGACCGCCTCATGTGGGCCGTGTTGAAACCGGTGGTAGAGTAACCCACTGAGTTTGTTTCGCCGGATCTTCTCAGTTGGGGCGCATTGGATCCGGTGGTAGCATTAAAGCGCGTCCGTCGTTATATGCTCATGGTCCACCCAAATAATGACAATTGTTTTGGCATCATATAGACAGAACAAGCATTTTGCCTCCTAGCGACAATATACATTAATTATAATAATTAATTTAATTATAAATAAGTAATTTGAATAGGTTTATTCATCTTAAATTACACTTGCTGTTTATTTATAAACTGCAAATGTAATTTAAGATAAATAATAATAATAATTAATTTTCAAATAATGTTTGACGATTTACAAGTGCCTGTAATTGGTTTACGTAAATAAAAACGATTTTTATTTATTTATTTAATATTGTACCCACAATAGTGATCTCAGAAGACGTTGAAATAATTAAAGTAAGTACCTACTTAGTCACTTTTAGTTTACGAATACTAGAGAGCATCGTCGCGTGGTTGTTCTAGTTTAGTGAACAGGGTGTCGGTTGGGGACAGTACACAAGAGGCTTTTAACGCCGACATTGACGCAACTACCACACCTTCATGACAGCTTGTTAGCTGAACTGCTAAATATAGCTCACAAATATTGGACTGCGTGGGAACTGACCTTCGGGAACTAAATTCATTACCAGGTATTGGAGTCTATTTTTCTGGTTTCATTGCGCCCAGCTGTAAAAACAACTAATTGTAAAATATTTAACTTTATTATAACAATATCAAAAGTCTGCTTAAATGGATATGGATGTAATTTTTGAAATTTTAAGGGATATTGGTTGAAATTCAAGGCTAGAATGAATAAAATTCCACCCCTGTAGTAATGTGATATCCGGGATAGGGAGAAAGGCCCAGGAAGGTTTATAAAAGGAAATGAAATCTCTTCATAATAAACTATTATAACTGGCTCCTCGAATTAAACTACGAGGAGACAGAAAGCCTTATTATCACATTAAAATAATTAATCAAACTTATATATTTATGTCTCACACACATACGCACGCAAACATACACATACACACAAATACACTAAACTATTGTGTACCTTAGATTGAAATGTGTAACATGTACATTGTTTGTATACCCATCCGAGATCCGTCATACAGGTCGCGAACCTAGTGCAGACTGCAGCTCTCATAAAGGTTTATGCCATTAATCAATTTGTACTGTCTCGAAAATATGATGTACCTTTGTGAGAGAAATAAATATATTTTGATTTTGATTTTGAATATCACAGATTAATAAATAGTTACTACACTAATATGCAGATGCATTAATGGATAACGTTATTTTGATTGTGACATGGGCCCAGTTTCGATTTTAGATGTATTTACGATGATAGAGATTCTTTTGTGAAAACCGCGATAAGCTAGTACTCGAAACAATTTTTATATGTATTTTGCACTTCTGTTTGATCAAATTATGTTTTTAATATCTCTAAAATTTAAGCATAATTTATTTAGCGAATGTTAAAATTCTACATCTCGCAATCATAATGGTTTCGTTCACTTCAAAAGTTGAGGTATATGATAAATAAACTCACCATTAAAAAAAAAAAACAATTTTTGATGTGTTGTACATTGTAACAACGCTTAATTCACAATAGGCATGACCACAGTATCAAAAAATTAAAGATTATTAAATCTTTTTATAGGAAAGTACATATAAAAAGAAATTATTACACTTATTTATTTTTATATATAACCTTGAGATTAATGTGATTTTTAATAAAATAAAAGATTAAAATACTGCAATCGGCCATTTTGACTGAAACACTAATCACGGCGCATGACGTCACGATATTGTAACCATCAAAGAGAATTTAACCAGTTTGGCGGACTCAATGACATTTTTTACAATAGCGTGGCGTCATAGCCGACGCCATGACACTTGAGGCCTTTTTTCGCGCGCTATTTAAAATTTAATAGAAATATGGCTTAAACTTCGCTATATTTACATTTATTACCGAAATATTGTGTTTTTCGTACTTAGAAAATGACTACCCACGTTGCGCAAGAGGATTTCAAAATCTTGCCTCATGCCTATTGTTCTCTTCAACTCGAACGCTACCATCGAATGCACCATTTTCGCAGTAGCGTTCGAGAAGTCTACATCACCCTAATGATGCTCCGTGGAGGAGCGAAACACGTTTTGGGTCTTCGGCTGGTGATTGTATTTTCGCACATTTTATTTTTCCGTCCTGCATGTGCATAATTTTCGCGGGCGGAAGGGCGGTGCAAAAATAGCATTACAGCATGTATATTCTGTCTGGGGCACGTGGCATTATGCCAGCCCTATCAGCTTATAATTTTGGCAAAAAAATAGGTTTGGGCTGGTAATGACAAAGATTCTTGAAAGGGGAAACAAATTTGATCTTTGAGGACATCAAATTAAGTAGGTATCTACTGTTTCTGTTCTCGACTTTTTTGTTGGACATATATTTATTATATGCTTTAACTATTTTATCAAGCGTAAAAGCTAGCATAGATCCAGCCTTAATTAATGTTGAAAGTGTATTGTATGATCTTAAATCATACAGAAATTGAACTCTGTTTGAGAACACATTTTTTGCGGAATTAACACTAGATATTTTGTCTTTTTAAATTAGATTATAACATTTATGGCAAAATGAATTTAATAGCAAACTCAAATGATTATTTCTACAAAAAAAAATTTATTGGAGCATAAATTTGAACATCATGTTACGTAATGTTAGCGTTCATACATATATTGACTTCATTGGCCGCTGCGCCTTGACGTCAGAGGACATAAGATCTGAGTGTAGAGATGTAAAGAACTCGAGTCTTTGAGTCTTAATTCGATAGACTCGGCTCAATTTTACAAGACTCGGTGTACTAACAAAACTCAGAGCAATGAGTCGAGCCGATCTGCAGTCCTTTCTCGAAAACTCGAGCGCCAATATAGAACTCGTATTTCAAAAAGAGCTCGAGTCTGAAAAACAAGCTCACGTCTCAAAAAGAACTCGAGTCTTAAAAAGAGCTCGAGTGTATCGATTCTTGAGCGTATCAAGGTTGATTTATTTAAAAATATATAGACATAGTTCATGCGGCAACACGCTAAATGTGACCTTTAGGCATGGCATTATTAGGTTCTGTGTGTACCCCAAGAGGGATAAAAACGTGACACTATTTATTGTGTCGGTACGGATCAATTTTTATTGTTTGTTGTGTGAGTATTTACTTAACTTACATTTTTACTTCTGTGGTTATTATCTTTTGTTATTGGAATAAAAATGGAGACAATAAAATATAATTACAACATAATGAATGATTTTTTTAATGTTGTCCTTGTTATAAATTTTTGACTGTTATGGGTTGCAAAATAAAGTTATGTCTATAACAACAGATAACGACGCCTCCAATATAAAGACTATGCAGTTGTTACAACTTTTCCATAGCGATTATGAAAATGCCATTCACACCAGATGTTTAGCGCACATATTGAACCTAAGTGTTAAAAAAGGATTACAAAAATTAAATAATGTCGTGTCAGATATACCGAAATTGGTAAATTTTATTAATTTTTCACCAAAGAATCTTTTTTCACAAAAAACAACTGTTCTTTGATATTTGTGATTTGTTGAAAATATCACGATTAACACTACTTAAATAAATGCATATAAGATGGAGCTCCACATTTTTAATGTTGAAACGTTTGGTAAAAAATATTGGTATATTAAGTAATTAGGTACTTAATGTGATTTGTTTATGTTTAGAATCATGTTTTATGATACGTAAAATAATTTTTCTTATATTTACCTCTTTTATTTTAATAGGAAAGCTTATTTCCCGCGACTTCCTATATTATTTTTATTCCGACTTATATTTAATTCCCTATTTATTTATAAAGGAACTCCAAATGGAAAAGAACTTGAGCGCGACTCGTCGCGTGAAACGACTCCAGCTCGAATCAAGACCTAAGCGCCATGTTGCGCTCGAGTCTCTATGTAGACTTAAGTGTTCTAGTCTGGGGGTGTTGTTGTAACGAGTCGAGCTGTGCAATTTGTCAGCTGAGCCTAAAATTTAGGACTCAAAAGACTCGAGTTCTTTACATCTCTATCTGAGTGTGACAATATAAAAGCGGTCCTAAGTTGTTCTACAACGAAGTCACAGGGGGTCGTATTAGATCCGAATGGCTTCGATAAAAGGATGTAACTTGGATGTGCTTGGGTTGGCAGATATCCAATTTTTAACTAAGTTGGAGCCAAAAGCTATTTCTACCTTGTTAAAAAGTTAGAAATAGTATACAGTATTATATAGTAAGGATATGTGTTGACGGCTTTAGTTCGAGTTGATTATCTACGTGATTAATTTAAAGAAACCTTCGGCTATAGCGGATAATGACAGAAGCCATAAACACTACAATAGAGCTTTACGAACTTAGAGATGATGGTGTTGGGAGTTGTGGTGGTCATTACTCGTGTACTTAAGTCAGGGACAGACTAGGGGACAAATATCTTGCGACTTGTGTCGTCATCGTTTTCAGGTGCGACGTTGTCGTTTATCCGGTAAAATAGCGCGACAAGAATCATCGCTACGGACATAAGTCACGCGATATTGCCAAGAAATAATATAATGATTCTTTAATTCATCAACGTTGTCTTCACTTTACATAATATGAAGATGATCCACATTATTTTTACCTACCGTCATGGCGGCCATTGAAGTCAATAGACGAACGCTGACACAAGCGAATCCGGCTTTACTGGACAGAAGTTATGGGACATTTCCCCCCTAGTATATCTCCGGCTTTAGATACTTCCGATTTATATGGTCCTAATTTCTAACTCATCGGGCCAACCCTGTGGTACGCCATATTTTTTAGAAAGTAAATAACCAATAAAAGTCTACATTTAGTTAACTTAATTAAATGACAATAAAAATGGATATCGTTCTAAATAATGTACAAACTCCGTGAAATGATATGGGTGTAATTGTTTTATCTTTCTTGATCTTTTCTATCTTTTTTAACCCATTCACCGTTCCACTTTAGGAACACTTTGTTATTGGTAGGAGTAGGAAAAAAGTTTTGACAGCAGTAGAAGTATTATTACGATTTCAAGTAGTTAAAAAGTGCTTTAATATATTACATTTACAAGAATTGGCTATCATTTTTTGGTATTTATTCCAAGAGACGTGAAGAGGAATGTATTTTTGTTTACATTTTTAATATGAAGATAAATATTATTACCATAAATTCTCAGTATATAGCAAGTTCAACAAATAATAATTGATCATTTATTTATAACATATTGCAGTTATGTAAGACAGGAATATTTATTTTTGTTACATTTGAAACATTACTGTGCCACCAGTGTACTTAGTATACACTTTTTTTCAGATTTTGATAAACTGATAATGTTAATTGTAAGTCGTAATCGCAGATTTAACGCTAATAACAACTTCCAAGGTTTAGAAGAGGCCATAAACTCAATCGTAGAAGACAGCGATGGTTTTAAGTATGACTTAGGTCTAATTCTATCAGATCCCAGTATTGTCACCGATGAAAAAAAGAGTTTTGGAGATAACAATACTTTGTCTAACTTGAGAAATGATGTTCCTGGAAATATTGAGGTATTCGTTCAGGAAATCGGTTTCTTTCGGATTCAGAAAATTGCAGCGTTGATGAGCCTTTAGCTACCAAGACAGCCAGAATGAGAGCCAATCTACCTCAAACAGATCTCCATCCAACTACACCAAGTCAATTTTCATCAAATGCTTTAGTTTGGCGTAAGTCTACTCCAAATTATACGAAGACCTACAAAGAATGTAACAGACTAATACTAAATGAAAGAAGCAGTGAAAGGCCTTACCAGTCAGTCGCCATGTCACGTTATAGGTTTAGAGATATTTACCCCTCGTAATGTTGAAGCTCCAAATATTACCTAACGATAAAATGTTCAAGACAAGAAAACTTGGGGATAAGCTTATTAAAAAATCAACCCATTGAATACTTTCCACGAAAATATATCCATGTACGGATCCATGGCGAAGTATTACGGTATGTATAAGATACGATCATCATTCTGCAAAACAATTCATTAGAGGGAAACCCGTAGATACGGTTTGGGTACAAAAAGTGGGTAGCAGCTAGTGCTTCAGGATATTGTTACACTTTTGATATGTATTATGGTAAATCTTCTACTACTAGTACTGAGCTGCTAGGAACTAGAGTTGTTAAAATCTTAAATCTGCAAGTCTTAAAGTTTATTTTTATAACTTTCCGGTGGGGTTGATGGAATTGATCAATTCATTTATCTGTTTAGAATAAGCATTCATGGCAAAATATGGTGGTAGGTTTTATTCGCCTACATGATCGATACAATCTGGAGAAAAGGCCATGGAATTACTTATTTTCCGACGAAACATAGCCAGATTGTATCTTTAGATATCTCCGCCGAGGAATTCTGCTCGTCCTTTAACGTCTAACATAGAAGGGGTTGCAACGCGACCGCACCGACCACGTAGCTGAAAAGCCTATGAAACGAGTACTCCGTGTAATAACACAACTTACTCGTTTCGGAGCCCCTATGGCTCCTATTATAGCACATATGCCATAATAGGACTGCAAAAAATGCAAGAAAACCCTGTGCATTGAAAAATTTGTTTGGGTACACCGCCCAAAAATACCCAAAAATAAATTACTGTACCTATAAACAATTTGTTTTTCATTTTATGATATCAATAATGTTTTTTGTAACATTGCTAAGTTAATCAACATGTATGTGGAACTCTACAGCGGTGTAGTGAGGTGCGATAAGAGAATGGCAAGGTAGGCACAAAAGTCTAAAAATTCTTCGGAGCACTCCTCGCAAAATAGGCGATGGCGATAAAACACACAGAGAAACCCGAAATATATCCTTAGCGCTTCCGGTTTGTCCGTGAGATTTGGATGACAATACGAAAAGCATGTCTTTGGAGGGTGTCAAGTGGGACGACCTGGTAATTAGGATGCCTCGCCCAGAGGTGAAGGAAGTTCTGTATCAACGGCCATACTTGAGTTTAATAGAGCGAAAGCCGTTTGGCTGCTGCGAAGTACCGTTTCGCTTGAAGATATCTACCTCTACCTTTTTGCTAGTCATTTTAGCTTGGTTCGCCAAATTATGCCCATATCAATGCAAAAATCCCAATGTTTTCAGAAACACACAGGGAGACTCCTTGGCACTATAAAAAATGGGTCCATTTTCGCATTGAACGAGCACACGTGTGTCTTAGTAGGGTTGAACTGCCTAAGTTGCTAGAGATGCTTCTACTTCGGACATAAACTGGGGCCTTTTCTCCTGAACCATGGGATACTGATGGCCGCTATGCCGTGCCAGATAAAGAAATTGCTAAAATAGATTTTTTGACATTATCCCGAGAAACCGGAGCTCAGATGGCCTTCACTAGGTGGTTGACTGACGAGATACGAGACCTGGACACACTCCAAGGTGAGGCGGTACTTCACATCGGAGCAGCTCTTAAGTCTTTACAGAGCTCAAGTTCGCTCCTCAATGGAATACTGTTCTCATCTTTAGGATGGGTCTGCTAGATATCAGCTGGATGCTCTGGACTAATTGGAGCGCCGAGCGAAGAGTCATAGGCAATAACTCACTTGTGGAGGCAAGTCTTCAGAGCCTCGAACACCGTAGACGAGTAGCCTGCCTATCGGTTTTTTATCGGCTACATTTCGGGGAGTGTGCGGAGGTTCTGCATAACCTGATACCCCCTTTACCTTTCCATCACGGGACGACTAAGCACGGTGAGCGGTTTCACCATTTTGTTATAGACATTCCTTCAATAGGCACGAAGCGATTTGCTTCTTCTTTCATAATGCGGACGGCTAAGGAATGGAATTCTCTGCCGGGATCAGTTTTTCCGGAAAGCTATAATCTGGTCATTGAGTTGTGGTTATTTTCAAAGGATCTGTGAAGGTGGCGTTCTCTTAGCATCTCTACAAAGACGATTTCACAGGTTCCAAAGATCTTTATCTCATTTTATGACAGATGGTCCTTACATATATAAAACGTACTAACCAAGACCACTGTTGCCCTAAATTGATGGCAGACATTGCTTTAAATAAGGTGCGTTAAGAAGAAATATTTTTAAGGCAAGCTGCTAATAACTTACAACGTTCCGTTTATGACTTTATAAAGAAGAGTCTCGTAATCAAGAGGTGTTGTGAAACGTTGAGGTATACAACTGGCATTAAATGAGTAGCTAATTACTATGGCTGCATTCTCATCTTAAGAGAGGCAATAAGTAAAGAAAGACGCATTCTGAGGACTATTCATAGCTTTTGCTGGTAATGCCACTAAAGTCTTTGAGAAACTGGGATTTATACATTCGACCCCATGAGATACCCGATTATAAATATATATGGGTGTTACAATATACAGTAGCATATCAAATGACGAAGGAAAGCCAACAACAGGTGTATTAAAAGATGACGATTTATCTTCAGCAACACCAAATCCAAAGCTTTCAATTAGTGGGACTCAAAAAACGCAATTTTTGCCATCACCACCATCTGCGAATACTATGCGCATCAAAACAATAATTCCTTCACCTGTCAAAACCTAAACAACTTAAACTTAATAGAAACCTCGGAAAACCCCTAAGCCAGAGTTACATTTAACGTCACCAGCAAAAAAAAACACTTTTAAAAGAAGCTACTAAAAAACGAATTGAGACAAAAATATTTCTAGAGCTCAGCAGCATAAGGTGGAACGTGCCTTACGTCAAAAACATTCGTCGTATTTGCCTTTATCGTAAACTGGCACTTACGACCAAATCCTTCTGAAGATACATCAATCCAGCGTCTGGGGTCTAGATTTCTTAAAGTAAAGGAAAAGGGCAGCTGAAGAAAAACAAGGCTACACCTGGAATCAAGATAAACAAGATAACAGTAGGTACTCTTAGAGATTGTATTTACTGTTCAGAAAATTTAGTGTTTAAAATGGTGTCACAAAAACTGTGCTGATCGTAATGAATTAAACTTAATGATCTCAATAAGATAGTAGGTAAGATATTAATGAAGAGTTTTTAAGACTGTTGATTATTTAAGAGTTGGATGGAGATAGGTATTAAAATATAGAGATTTAATAAGACTGTTTTTAAGATCCGTTTCTCCCCGGCATAAGGGGGTGGGTGATTCGGATATTGCCACATTTTCGTTTTTGTCTTCGAATAAGTTTTTTGTTTTTTTTTTTGATTTGATAACCTATTTTACATAGTTAGATACTTAAAATAATTAATAAAAAAGGTTTGTTGTCACTAGTACCATTAACAGTTCCATCATGGAACTATTGATGTTTATTTTTTTTATCACAAGTTCCATTTTCAAGAATCTGAAATCTGAAACTAATGTTGAATTTTTTATCACTAGTTCCACTTTATTATTTTAGGCACTTGTGAACTGTTTTAAGGGTGTGAAATCACTAGAGGTATAATCACTTAGGTTTTATAATAATTTTATTTAATAAAATCAACAAATATTTATATTTTCTTACTTTAATTTGTTTTTTATTTTAGTTGTATTCGCAGTGATAGTGATCGAATAGAAACAGCAAACATTTTATATGTTTACATGTCTATACTTGATGAGACAGCCAGTGACATCTATAAGTCGTTTATTGTGTAGCGGCATCGCCGCCAAACAAATGTATCAAAATTCGTTATTTTGAAAAAAATGCACTCTTTAAAAGTAAGAATTGGAGAAAATCTCGATCTATTTCAGAAACAATTTTAAGAAGCTATTAGTCAATTGCAAGATGATTGTGTGGATTTAGTTGCTGACTTACCCAAATTCAATAACATCAAAAGTAGTATTTACCTACAATACTTCATAAAAACTTGGGTGTGACTAAGTTGCATTTTCAAAATGCTATAGAAGTGACAATACCAGTAAAATTTGAACATTTTTTATTGTCTGATTACAAATGTGAGGAGACCAGAATTTTGGTATTTAGTTCTCCTGACATTGACAAACTTTTAAAGAACTATCAACATATTTTTCTTGATGGGACGTTTAAATCATGCCCTCCACCGTTTACCCAAATTTGTACCATTCACGGCTATGATGCAATAACAAAACAAGTAATTCATTAATATTTTCATTCGTGCACAATAAAAATCCTACTAAGACCTACGAAATACTTCTTAAGTTACTGAAAAGTCGATTACGTAACTGGAATCCGGTAAAAATGACTCTTGATTACGAAAAATCTGCTATAAACGCTTTTGAAAAGTTTATCCTACTACTGAAATTAAAGGCTGTTTTTATAAATTTTGTAACAGCTTAATAAAGAAGGATACACATGGACTCACATGGTTACAAACCTGGAATAATTATTCTTGAATTGTAACTAGTTACGAGAAAATTAAATAAAAATCTTTCGTAGCTGGTTATAATTTTTTTTTATAATGATGGACCAAAGGATTTCTCTCTGTGGCAATTTAGCATTTCTCCCGCCAAATAATATGGAAACCGGTTGGAAATATATACACAAGAAATGCCCGAAAACGATGCTTTTAATGAATTTAAAAAATATTTTCTGTCGTTTTGGATGAAACCAGATGTACAAAAATTATGGTGTGTTTATGATAAGATGCATAGGACAAACAATTTCCTTGAAGGCTGGCATCATAATATTAATACAAATTATAATAAAAACGGGAGCAATTTATTGCAGCTCTTACATATTTTATACGATGATGATTAATGAAGTATAGACATAATCTTCTACAGAACTATGGGCAGAGCTCACTACCTTAACGACGAATTACCAAGACAAAAATTACTTGATCATCGAAGCCCAAATGCAATTATTAAGAGGCGAAATATCTGTGGGCCATTTTTTAGATAAAATACGTTGAGCACGTGTTGTAATGAATAGAGATGAACTACTTAAACGACGCAGAATTTACCAAGACAGAAATTACTTGATCATCGAAGCCCAAATGCAATTATTAACAGGCGAAATATCTGTGGGCCATTTTTTAGATAAAATACGTTCAGCCCGTGTTGTAATGAATAGAGATGATTTCAAAGATAAAGGGGGATGGAAAACAATTCGCCTTCCAAGGATTTGAACTGGTCCAAAAGCTATTCCATCTGAGATATCGGGCATCCTGGAATTTCCTTCAATACGCACGAAGCGATTTGATTCTTCTTTCATAATGCGGACGGCTAAGGAGTGTGAACATCTTTAACCCATTTGGAACCAAATACAAACTGGCAATACAATTTTAAAAAAAACTTTCTTGGCGAAACTATGGGAGCCTCGTAAGACATATTACTGAAAAAAATATTAAAAGTACCTTCTCTAAACACAAAAAAAAAACACCGTCCTCAAATGGGGCCAATGGGCAAAATAGACTATATGCTCATGCGGAACGATGTTTGCTTTATGCAACAAGCTCTTCACCACTTGTGATCCCATAGGTTCATTCCTGGTTTCTCCTGCTGATTTACCACAGTAAACATCGAAAGCATAACAATAACCATCTGCACTTGCTAGCATCCAGTTTTTGTACCCAAATCGCACTGGCTTGCCTCTTATAAACTGGTTGGCCGGGTGACTTCCAAAATATTGTACCATGGACTCATCTACTGATAGATGCTCGTGGACTACTCGAAAATGTTTGATGTGTCAGAGCCGTACTGCGGTGTCCGCCGGTAACATCGTGCTCCGTTATAAATCCACGTGTCACTCATGACGTGTGTCAAATGTCATGTGTTTAAGTTGACATTACAAACACAAATAATAAATTAAAAAATAAATATTTGTTGATAATATTCAATAAAATTATTGTTCGGTGTAACCGAACACCTATGACGTCGGCCGATCGGTCGACGCTCTATTACTTAATTCTACATATATTAGTGCACATTTGCAACGCCACGGAACGGGTGCATTCACTAACATAATTATTTTATTTTATTGTTTCGTGTAAATAAAGTGAAGTGCTTTACACCGGCCTTTATTCTTAACATCCACAAACTCCTCACTCCCCGAACATTGGTCCTTCGCAGCCTTTTGGGATATTGGTAAGTTTTTTGTGTGTTAGCAATCGGTTCGTTGGCCTCCCACAAGCGGGTCTCACCAACGAATTGAGAAGGTGCTTGAATCACACTAGAGCTTGCCAAAGTATCTCAAACGAATCAGCATAACTTAGGGTGGTGAGGATTTCAACATTTTAACATTCAACAACAATCTAACATACGAAGAACAAGATGAGCAACATGAACAGTCTTTTGCAGTCTCAAGCAGAGATTACATCAGCTATCGAAAAACTTTTAACAAACTTTAAGAGAGAAGGTTACGAGCGAAGATATGTTAACGCAGGAAGAAAACTTGAAGAATTAAGAACACTTTTCATCGATTTTCAACATAACCACACTCGCTTGTGTCAATATGAAGATCAGACTCACGAATACTTTACAAGTGAACATTTCGAGTCTATGAAACAATACTACAACGACGCAGTGGTGTTTATACAAAAACATTTGAAGTCCGAAGAAATGGAACAGGAACAGGGGAAGCCCAAAACAACTACAACTACAACAACTCCGGAAACACCTGGAGCCAGTAAACAACCAACTTTAGTCACGAAACAACAAACAGAACAAATTCGGACATCACTTTCTAACAGTATAGATGATAAGTTGCGGAGACAAGCTGCCAATTACAAGGCTTTTCAACGAACAATTTCCAACATTAAGGTCGAAACATTAACAGAGAAATGGGAGTTCGAGGATACACTGAAAATACTAGAATCACGCTGGAAAACAATCGACACCCTTCATTGGGAAATAGAGAGCGAATTAAACGCAAGTAACAAAGGAGAATTGGAGTCCTTATTTAACACTTACGAAGAACAATACAACATTCTCAAGAAAAACATTAACACGCGTATGTGGTCGGAGAAACATAGGGATAAAACAACCCCTCAACTTGACGTCCCAGTATTTAACGGAAATTACAACCAGTGGGTTTCATTCAAAGACTTATTTTGTGAGGCCATACATAACAACCCATCTCTATCCAAGGCCCAGAAGATGCAGTTCCTGAAGTCTAAGGTTCGTGGTGAAGCAGAACGCCTAATTCAACATCTGAGTATTAGTTCTGACAATTACTTGGTCTGTTGGGAAATACTCAATCACCGCTTCAACAATAAAAAACTGATTTTTACTTCACACATCAACATTCTTCTGGATTTACCTGTAATGAAACAACAATCGCTAGTTCACATCAAACGTATGCATGACGTCACGATCGAGTGTCTTAACGCAATCAAAAATCTGGAAGTGGACATTATTACGTGGGACCCACTGATTGTTCACATCTTAGATCAAAAATTGGATGCCGAAAGTCATTCTGAATACATTGATTCATTAAAAAATCGTCGGGAGTTACCAATATTAAAGGATTTTCTGGACTTTTTGGAAGGGAAATTCACAGCCATGGAATCTGCACGTCGTAGGAGCGACAACTACCAACCTCAGTCTAAGCCATATAACAACCATCATCAACAACCTTCAACATCGTATGGAAAAGTATCTCACAACAATCCAAACACTAACTGGAATAAGGGTACGAAGTCAATGCCCAGATTAACATTCAACGCTCTATCTATTATTTGTCCTCTATGTGAAAATGACCATGGATTATACAACTGCAAAAAATTCCTCGAAATGCCGAATGAACAGAAACTCAAAACTACTCGTGAATTACGAGTGTGTATTAATTGTTTATTTACTCATCGTGGTAACGAGTGTACCTCAAACAAAACATGCCGCAAATGCACGAAAAAACATAACACTCTTTTACACGACGCGTTGAGTAAAACTATACCAGCCAGATCCAACATAACTATACAACAAGACAACATAAACAACAATTCGCATGCGTCACAACTCCAGGAACAAAACCAACAGATGGAGGTTTTGTTATCAACAGCTATGATAAGAGTAAAAGGAGCAGATGGTACCTATCATAACATGAGAGTTTTGATTGACCCTGGGTCACAAATTTCGTTGATAACTAATAGAGCGGCTCAAGTACTGAACATAAAGAGACAGAGGTGTAAAGGAACAGTCGTTGGAGTAGGAGAGAAAGAAAATAGTGGGAAAGGATTAATGACAATTGAATGCAGCTCTATTTACAACGAGTTCAAGTTTCAGACGGAGGTCATAATTATGAATAACTTGGTTGGTTGTTTACCTAACAAAACATTTAAAAAGCCGGACTGGCCTTTTATCGAAAACATTTCTCTAGCGGACCCTGAGTTTTACATCAGCCGTCCAATCGACATATTATTTGGAGCAGACGTTTACTCATTTATTGTACTTGGCGGTATCATCAAAGGAGAGGACTTGAGTCATCCCATCGTGCAACAAACAAAACTTGGATGGTTACTATGTGGAGGAGCCAAATCATACAGATGCAACGTATTATTGCACAACATAGATGATATCAAAAAATTTTGGGAAGTCGAAGAAATTACCGAAGAATCTCAATTATCAGTCGAAGATCAAAAATGCATCGATTATTATTCTCAAACAACAAAAAGATTAGAAGATGGACGTTATGAAGTGAGATTGCCGTTGAAGGAGGATATTTATGACAAGTTGGGATCGTCAAAACAATCTGCATTAGCTCAATTCCGAAGTTTGGAAAAAAAATTCCAAAAACAATCAAAATTAGAACATGATTATAAAACGTTCATGAATGAATACGAAACAATGGGACATATGAAACCGTCAACCAGTGATGCGACACATGAGTACTACCTACCGCACCACGGCGTGGAGAATTTGAACTCTTTGACTACTGCACATAGAGTCGTTTTTAACGCGTCCCATAAAACTGCTACAGGCTATAGCCTTAATGACCTTATGTACACGGGACCTAACTTGCAAACAGACCTTCAAATGCTATTAATGAGTTGGAGACAATTTCAATTTGGATTTGTAGCCGATATTTCAAAAATGTTTAGAATGATTTTAGTAAATGAAGAAGACCAAAAGTTTCATAAAATATTTTGGAGAGAAAACACTGAAAAACCGATCAAAACCTATACTCTTACAACTGTAACATATGGAACACGACCCGCCCCCTTTTTGTGCATGATGACTTTAAGAAGGCTGGCGGCAGATGAACGTAACAGATACCCGGAAGCTGCAGAAGTAGTTGAAAAGGCGTTTTACATGGATGATTTGGTCTACGGATCTTCAACAATTGAATATGGACAGAAACTAATATCAGATCTTATTTCTTTGATGAAATCTGGAGGTTTTCATCTAAGAAAATGGTCGTCGAACGAAGAAGAACTACTAGAAAACATAAAAACACATTTTAACAAGTCAGATGATAACATTTACACTTTCAAAACAGATGCTGTGTCAAAAACATTGGGCTTGTGCTGGGATTCATCTCAAGATAACTTCACATTTCAGTACAAACCTTCTCAACAAACATCAAAAATAACAAAACGGATACTCCTATCGGAGATATCGAAGATTTTCGACCCTCTTGGCTGGATAGCACCCTTATCAACAAAACTAAAAATACTATTCCAGAAACTATGGAACTATGATTTGAAATGGGATGATGAAATACCTGAAGAACTATGTAAAGAATGGGTGAAGATTAGAAATGACCTTCCCAACATTAACCAATATAAAGTGTCGAGATGGATTCAATGCTGTCCACGAGACGTCATAGAGCTTCATGGATTCTGTGACGCCTCCATTGAAGCCTATGGGTGTGTCATCTATGCCCGAGTGAAAGGTCAAACAAAATTAACATTAATGGCATCAAAAACAAAACTTGTACCCCACAAAAGAGCTATAACAATACCCCGGCTAGAATTACTGGGTGCCTATTTACTATCAAAACTTATGAACAAAATTAAACAGGCTCTACCCCAACATCAACATGAAGTTTATGGATGGACAGACTCCATGGTGGTCCTTGGTTGGCTACAAGGCGAACCAACCCGATGGAAAGCATTCGTATCGAACAGAGTGAGCAGAACAATAGACGTCATGCCTAGCGCGTGCTGGCGCTATGTGAAATCGGAGGAGAACCCCGCTGATGCGGCGAGCAGAGGCTTATACGCTCATCAACTCAAAGAATCTAAGATGTGGTTTGAGGGACCGGAGTGGTTAGCAACATTTAACAGTGAACAACAACCAGAGAAATACACAACAAAAGAAGAAATTAAACTGAAAGTATCAAACGTCGTCAAACAAGAAAGTCATTTGATTGATACATTATTAAATAAATACAGTACATTTAACAAAGTAGTCAGAGTATTAGCTTGGCTATTGAGGACATTTGCACCGATGCGCAAACAATTACCATCGTATCTCACATTACGAGAACTCGCTGCCGCAAAAACGCTGATTGTAAAACACGTGCAACAAATGGAATTTAGAACGGAAATTCACAGTCTTACGAAATTTAATAAAGTCGATAAAAGTAGTAAATTGTTATGTCTCAATCCATTTATTGATAAATTAAGAATATTACGCGTGGGTGGAAGACTACAAAACAGCAGTTTAAACATGGAGATGCAACATCCGAAGATCATCCCTCGGGATAGTCGCCTAACTGAACTTTTAATAAATGAAGCTCATCAACATACGTTTCACGGAGGTGCTCGTATGACACTAGCTAACTTGAGACAACAATATTGGTTACCTGGAGGGTACGGTTTAGTTAAAAAACATTTACGCAACTGCGTAACCTGTAAAAAGAACGACCCAGTAAAACAACAACAGCTGATGGGAGACTTACCCTCAGCTCGCACCGAAATAGCTCCAGCTTTCTTCCATACTGGGGTCGATTATACCGGATTCCTGGAAGTGAAAGCCAACAGAACAAGAAATGCTGCGTCTATGAAGGGTTATGTGGCCCTTTTCATTTGTATGGTTACTAAAGCCATACACTTGGAGTTGGTAACTGATCTGAGTAGCTCAGCATTCCTGGCTGCATTGAGGAGGATGTCAGCTAGACGTGGAACCCCTCGACATATCTACAGCGACTGCGGAACTAATTTTGTCGGGGCCAACAACATTTTACAAAAGGAAACAGAGAATATGAAGCAAACATTTGATGAACATTTTATGGACGTTGTAACAAGCATGAACATACAATGGCATTTCAATGCACCGAAATTTCCGAGCTCAGGAGGTTTATGGGAACGGGCTGTAAGAAGTGTCAAATTTCACTTGAAGAGAGTAGTGGGAGCTCAGCGCTTAACATTTGAAGAATATTCCACCCTCTTAGCGCAACTAGAGGCTTGTTTGAACTCCAGGCCGCTATGTGCCATAACAGAAAACATTGACGACCTTGATTACTTGACGCCAGCCCACTTCCTCACTGGACGAGCTGGAGTCACGGTCATTGAAACACCGGAAGATGGAAGAACTCGATGGCATTTAACAAATGAACTGTTTAAACAAATTTGGAAGAAATGGAGATCGGAATATTTAACAGAGTTGAATGTGCGCAGTAAATGGCGCCGACAACAAACAAACATACAGATTGGAGACGTAGTAACCATACAAGAGGAAAACCTGCCCCCTGGGAAATGGCCTATGGCTAGGGTAACAGAATTACACCCTGGTAAAGACGGCCTTGTACGAGTAGTTACGCTCAAAACACAAAATGGTTACTTAAAACGGCCTGTAATCAAACTATGCGTACTGCCCATCGAGCCGAAACAACGCGAACAAGATCTATCACAACAAACATCTAACTACGACACTACAAGAAACAGTAACAAATCAACACCGACGCTGTATAAGATCGCTATGGCATTATTATTTTTCATGTCTTTAATATCAAACTCATTCGAATCCAGCAACATTACCAAATTAAACGAAAGTCAAGCACTGTACTTCGATCCAGTGGTGAAGTTAGAGTTGATACGCGATCAATGGATATTAGTCGCATACTATGACATGTCGCCGTATTGGGAAGGAACTACTGCCCTGGAGAAATTATTAGACTACCTAGAAAAAACATGCAATACATTAGAACAAAACAATAAATGCAATTTAATCACGTCACAACTACTTCACGAGTGCACCGAGTTACATCACTACAACGGGTTACTGCTAACACAACACTTTCTCGAGCACTCCAGACAGCGTCGAGGCCTTATCAACGCTGTAGGATACCTCGCCAACAGCCTGTTCGGGGTATTGGATCAACAATTCGCAGAACAATACGCACGAGACATTGACCTGATTAAGCAAAATCAGGGACACCTGAGACAACTATGGAGCAACCAGACGTCGATAGTAGAGTCAGAATACAATTTAATAAAACGAACGGAGGAAATTATGAACAAACAGCACAAAATTATTAACAAACATTTAAACAATTTGGATAAAAACATTGGAAAATTACAAAAAGAAGTCAACAGAGTAAGCTTGGGAGAAGATTTTGCGCTCACAGCACTGACTGCTAGCAACATGATACATCATTTGAAGAGTATACAGAATGTCATGTTAAACACGATTGCTGACATATATCATGGCCAGTTTAACCTACATTTACTGCCACCAGAACAATTGCAAGAACAATTAAATATCATCGCTGGACTCCTGAAAACAGATATAACATTACCAATCGACATTCATACTAACTTACATGAAGTATATAAAATATTAAAGGTGAAGGCCAGGATGACCGAACAATATTTTCTATTTGAAATACGAATCCCGCTCATTAGCCGAGAGACATACGACCTATACAACATTATACCAGTTCCGAAGATGCAAGAAAATAACATTGCAATGATTAAGCCAGTTTCCGAGTATGTAGCTATCAACTTACAGAAGGATAGTTATGTGCCGTTTACACAAGAAAATCTGGAAAAATGCACATCTCGAGATAGTTCCACATTCATGTGCCTCCAACATAATCCAATCTATAAAATGAAGACAGACAGAGATCTATGTTTAATGAATAAAAATAATGTATGCAAGACGAGCAAAGCAGAATGCAAAAACATGTGGATTGGATTAACAACAATAAATACATATCTATATTTTTGTTGTGAGCAATGTCAAGTCCGAACAATATGCGGGGCTCAGGTTACCGCACACGAGCTCGCGCATGCCAACATTATTTACCTGGAAGACGACTGCGTCATCAAGGCGAATGACTTTACGATTCATGGACACAAACGTCATGAAAGTCAGCTGAGCGTTGTTTACAACATTGAGAATCCAGTAGTGGCGCCTATCAATCACATTATCAACATTACCATCGATAGAGAGAGAAACAGCGACTCTAATGAAACAGATTTAGAAAGTAAACAACTACATGAAGACTTAGAAGAGAAATTTAGAAACATGAAAGAAACAGCTCTCTCATCGCAAGATATGCACCACATACACCACTATATTCTCATCTATTTAATTGTGGGAGTAATAACATCAACAGCGATATTCATAGTAATTCGCCGAAGTTGGAGTACACCGCACTCGGACGCGTCAACGCCGGCCCCCGCCCCGGTCGTCGTGGAGCTGGAGCCTCGCCCTGCGCCGCGTGCCAAACCAGTGTTCAACAAAATCGTTTTCGATGAAGACTCGGTTTAATTTACTTAACTTAATTCTTACTTGTTTAACTTTATTTTTGCTTTGTACGGGACGCACCCCTTCCTTCGGCATCTTTGCCCCTCGGGAACATGTTCGGTGTAACCGAACACCTATGACGTCGGCCGATCGGTCGACGCTCTATTACTTAATTCTACATATATTAGTGCACATTTGCAACGCCACGGAACGGGTGCATTCACTAACATAATTATTTTATTTTATTGTTTCGTGTAAATAAAGTGAAGTGCTTTACACCGGCCTTTATTCTTAACATCCACAAACTCCTCACTCCCCGAACAATTATTATAAAACCCAAGTGTTATTACACCCTTAAAATATTTCACAAGTGCCTAAAATAATAAAGTGGAACTAGTGATAAAAAAAGGCTCAATATTAGTTCCATTATTTACAGATTCTTTGAAAATGGAACTAGTGATTAAAAAATACATATCAATAGTTCCATCTTGGAACTATCAATGGTACTAGTGGCTACGAACGATAAAAAAATCGTCAACATTAGTTCCATTATTTTCAGATTCTTTGAAATGGAACTAGTGATTAAAAAAAAACATCAATAGTTCCATCATGGAACTGTTAATGGTAATAGTGACAACGAACCCTAAAAATATACTAGTTCCTGATTTGTAAATTCGTTTTTTTTTTTACCTTAAACTTTAAGTAATCCGCTTCGCCGCGGTCTAGCCTACATTTAAATTATGACGAACTATGTAATCGGGAATAATCACACACGTCAAATAAAAACGAAGCAATAACATACACTCACCGCGCGTTTAAACCGTTTAAAGCTTCAGTTTGCGTAGAATCTCCTTCACAAAACTACTCGACAGCTTAGCTTTTTAATGGTAAAAGAGATTTTGAATAGTTCTTGGATCCGTGGCTTAAATACACACCAGGACTACGATTCTACGATTTAAAAAAATAGTAGAAACTGACTAAAAATCTTGATGTATGTCACAAATGAATGTACTATATTATACCAGGGACTTTTAAAGGGTTAAAAAATAAATAATAATTGCTTTTATTTTATTATAGAAAGAATAAGTTCTCACATCCATAAACTAATTATAAATTCTAATAATTTTTACAATGTTATGTACATAATCTATAATATTTTATTATTAAAATTAAGATTACAAAAGTTTAGCAATAATAAATCTATAATTTTGTGTGTACATTTATACATATGTCTATTTATCATTAGATGTTCATTACTCGTACTACAAATTATATTATATAAATAAGAAATGTAATGGATTCTTTCGTTCATTAGAAATATTCTATTTTGTAGACATTCGCTTATTTGACCATAAACTTTTTCATAATGAATGGGTTACAGAAATGGCTTAAATGTAATGTAATAATAATGTAATATTTTTATGAAGTGTTTAACTAGTTTTAATAACCTAAGTCAAAATGTCACCGCTTCAAACACTATTGCTTAACAAAAGACGGTCATAAATTGTATTGTTAGTCGAGAGCGGTAAGACAACTGTATATTATATCGTATATGAATGCAGGCAGTGCAATCTGTTCAATACAGTAACTAACACAATAATAATATTTAAAATCGTCATACACATATATTTTATCTTCACAACGTGTCAAATAGGTAGCCATACCTACAAATTTCTACTAACTTAAACCATTTTTATACAAAAATTACTTTAGCTATGTAAAAAACTAGCTGTCCAATAATATAGGTTTATTTATATATAATTAGATATGTCCACCTACTTATACCTCACATAAAACCTAGTAAGAATATAAAATTATAAATTATCATGAATAAATAAGCATTCTACATAAAGTAACATTAAATAAATGCTGTTAAAATCATATCGCAAGCTGATACTACGCGTAGAACACAATGTTCTCAGATACGAAGCGATTGTGATTTTACGTAAGTAATGGAAACAAAATAGAAATTACAAACATTCGTGCAAACAACAACTATTACAATATATTCATTTACTCTTTTATTTTTTTAACTATTACAACATTATTATCAATCATTATATTCATGTACAATTTTTGTTTCAGTAATGATCATAAATTCCTCATTGTTCACCAGATAAAATATGTATTTATGTTGTAAGGCTAGAACTTAAAGTATATAATTATAATCAATAGGGCGCGCTAATAATAAACAGTACGAACTGTAAGCACGTGTATAATACGACCGTGAATTAATAGTCGCTATATTAATTCGTCTACCAATTTTTTATATTTTTCGAAATAATTATGATGAGTACAGTAGTAAGTTCCAAACGTGGCTCACGGAACGAAAATAAAAGATACGGAAGTATTTGTTTTCAATACAAACGTGTTATGCTGTACATTACTCCTGCTTACAATCGGCACAATGGACCACAGCTATACAGGCTATGGCTATAGTCGCAATAAATGGGCTATCCAACACTGAAATAATTTTTCAAATCGTACTAGTAGTTTCTGAGATTAGCGCGTTTAAGCAAACAAACTCTTTAGCTTTATATATAAGTATAGATAATGATTTCAAATTTTACACAAAAACAAAATTAAAAGTAATTAGATTTTATCTTTTTCCACAGACTTTTTCTGACGTAGATTTATCTATAAATTCTGAATGGATATTCTGTCTAACTAAAGGTTAGCGTCAACTCCCGAAGGGGTGACACCTGTTGCTTTTGTCTGCTTTAATTAAGATAACAACAACTAAAGAGCGACTGAGTCATTCCCCCATTACCCACGGGAGCATCGAGAGACCACTAACATCTGACTTCGACACCCGCAGGGACAACGGGTGACCCTTGTCTGCTTCAACTAAGATAACCACAACAAAAGAGCGACTGAGTCATTCCCCCACTACCCACGGGAGCATCGAGAGACCACTAACATCTGACTTCGACACTCGCAGGGGCAACGGGTGACCCTTGTCTGCTTTAACTAAGACAACTACAACTAAAGAGCGACTGAGTCATTCCCCCATTACCCACGGGAGCATCGAGAGACCACTAACATCTGACTTCGACACTCGCAGGGGCAACGGGTGACCCTTGTCTGCTTTAACTAAGACAACTACAACTAAAGAGCGACTGAGTCATTCCCCCATTACCCACGGGAGCATCGAGAGACCACTAACATCTGACTTCGACACTCGCAGGGGCAACGGGTGACCCTTGTCTGCTTTAACTACGATAACCACAACAAAAGAGCGACTGAGTCATTCCTCCACTACCCACGGGAGCATCGAGAGACCACTAACGTTTGACTTCGACACCCGCAGGGGCAACGGGTGACCCTTGTCTGCTTTAACTAAGACAACTACAACTAAAGAGCGACTGAGTCATTCCCCCATTACCCACGGGAGCATCGAGAGACCACTAACATCTGACTTCGACACTCGCAGGGGCAACGGGTGACCCTTGTCTGCTTTAACTACGATAACCACAACAAAAGAGCGACTGAGTCATTCCCTCACTACCCACGGGAGCATCGAGAGACCACTAACGTTTGACTTCGACACCCGCAGGGGCAACGGGTGACCCTTGTCTGCTTTAACTAAGGCAACTACAACTTAATAGCGACTGAGTCATTCCCC
This sequence comes from Nycteola revayana, assembly GCA_947037095.2. Lineage (NCBI taxonomy): Eukaryota > Metazoa > Arthropoda > Insecta > Lepidoptera > Nolidae > Nycteola > Nycteola revayana. Next base: position 717,136 of record OX344851.2, read on the forward strand.
CACTACCCACGGGAGCATTGAGAGACCACTAACGTCTGACTTCGACACTCGCAGGGGCAACGGGTGACCCTTGTCTGCTTTAACTACGATAACCACAACAAAAGAGCGACTGAGTCATTCCCCCACTACCCACGGGAGCATCGAGAGACCACTAACGTTTGACTTCGACACCCGCAGGGGCAACGAGTGACCCTTGTCTGCTTTAACTAAGGCAACTACAACTTAATAGCGACTGAGTCATTCCCCCACTACCCACGGGAGCATTGAGAGACCACTAACGTCTGACTTCGACACCCGCAGGGGCAACGGGTGACCTTTGCAGCTCAAATTTGTATTCGTTGCCATAGAAAAACACTGAACTACGTAGCTTTCAATATTATAAACGCTCGATAAGTAAAACCAATCAGAATTAAGAATATTTTTCATTTAAACAATAATGTAAAAATATGATAGTCTTGAAAAAAAAATGTATTAAAATCATTACTGCTACTTTTCTTTCAAAATTAATGATAATGTTGTTAAAACTTGAAAACAAAGTCTTAAGTCGCGTCTGCCTATCTGTTCGCGATAAAATCAAAAACTACTTGCACGTATTTTTGTCAATAGATCGTGATTAGTCAGGAAGACTTAGATATAAGATACGTAAAATTTGTGAAAAGTTATACAAATTAAGTTTTACTATCCGGGTACATAATATTCTATATTATTAACACCAGATGTATGTAACTTTAAAATCTTGTCATAACAAAATATTACTACACATAAAATACATGGAATACACCAATAGAATTAACCTTACCTTTCTTACAGCATTCTAGCCAATTTGTTATCTTGATCTGATAAAAGCAAGGTTATTTTTACAGGTTGAAATTTAAATGATTTTTTTATCACATCTATTCAAAGAGCTAGTTTATATCTCGTAAACAGGGACCTAAATAGCTCATTAATCCCTTAGGGACCAAAATTGATTTGAATTTGGAATGTGGATATTGTTAATAATGTTTCAATCAGCAAAGAGGTGAATCACAAACCATGCGGGAACAATGTATTGAATATGTGACTGGCTGAAAAACTGCGAGCGCGCCAAATTTAAAAAAAGATGAAAATTATATTTTATGTCTTATGGTTCTTCATTGTACGTAAATAAATTCTTGTTCATAAGTTGCACTTACTTATTTTCTCATAAAGGGTGATAAAAAGTAGAGTGTCCACCTCGGGAGCAACACTATTTTAAGCTCGAGTGACATACTTTTAATCCCTCGCTGCGCTCAGGATTCTGATTTGTATCAATACACTATGACAATAGAACATAAAACACAAAGCGATGTGTAGATGGCGCCACTTGCACAACAAAATAAAACGGGTCTGAGCGTATTTTTGTAGCCTTTATGCTAATCGAGCTTATTAACTATCCCCGTGCGAAGTTTCAGCCAAATCCATTCAGTAGTTTTTGCGTGGAAGAGTAACATAACATACATACAAACTTTCGCATTTATAACATTAGTAGTAGTGTTGCCTATCGATAGTCGACTATCGATATACTATCGATAGTCTATCGATAGTTGACGTCATATCAATAGTATCGATATTAGTGATAGTATCGATACTATCGAGGACCAATGTGTGTTTAGGAGCAATACTATCGATAGTGTCGATAGTATTGCTCCTAAACATGGGTTGGTCTTCGATAGTATCGATAGTATTACTTTAAAAAATTTAATATCGATACTTTGGATAGTATTATAATGTAATAGTATCGATACTATTGCTTCCAATCAATAGTATTAGTTAATTTGTGATATCGATAGTATCGATACTATCGATACTATCGATAGCACTATCGATATTATTACTATTTTTCGAGGTCACCTATCGATAGCGAAACTATCGATAGTTGGGCAACTCTAATTAGTAGGATTTATACTATTATTTCAAGATATCACTACATGGTATAAAACAAAGTCGCTTCCCGCCGTCTGTTTGTCCCTATGGTCTTTAAAACTACGCAACGGATTTTGATGCGGTTTTTTTTAATAGATAGAGTGATTCAAGAGTTTATATGTATAATATATATGTACATGCATTTCATCCGTGCGAAGCCGGGACTAGTAAAAAATACAGAAGATAACTGAAACCAAAACGTTTCCAGGACATGAACTAAAAATATATCGGTAGTATTTTTTTTCAAATTCAAATTCAAAATTCATTTATTCCGTAAAAATGGTTACATTTATTTCGAATCGTCATATTTTTTCCCTACGTGACGTGGCGACTACTGAGAAACACCGCCAAAAGCTTATTAGTACCCTCTTTTAAAAAATAATAATTTTTAACCCTTTGACCGCCAATGACGCTTCAAAGCGTTAATTACGATTTCACTCCAGACGCCGACGACTCTTTAAAGCGTCAATTTTTAGCCTTATGTTTGACATTAAAATACACAGTAATAAACACTATTTTACGTAGTAATCATAAATAAACTCAATATATCACGTTTTGCAATAATTATATTGTAAGAAGGGGGCACATCACTACAGTATTATGCGAGAAATTATAGCAAAAATAGGCGTGGCGCTGGTGGTCAGGTTTTTAAGATTGAGCGTGGCGGTCAAAGGGTTAATAAGGATTACGAGCAGATTTTTTGCACGTTATTAGCATTCTGGTAAACCCCTTGTGCTAAGCTAAAATGCTTGTGTAATGAGTGGCTTCACGTCGGTAGTGCAATGGGTGGGGTTCGAACCGGCGACCACATAATCGCAAGTCCGACGCCCTAGCCGTTGAGCTTCGGCCGCATGTACGTATTATGCTAGCAGCGCCTCTAGTGGTCAAACATTGTGGTATTATACCTATTCATAATCAAAATATACATAAATCTGTAAAGCATTTACAGGTTAGGAAATAATCTAACATTATTTATCAATTCCAATTAAAAATTATGTTATTTCAGCTAAGTATAAAAATTACTTAATTTAATTTTAAAATTTAAATATAAAACCACATGGTGGCACTACCTACATTTGTTTTATATTACAGAAACCTATGGGTTAGGAAAATTTAAGAAGATATAACAGTCTATAATAAATAGCTTACCAAAATGTTATAAAAAATATTAGGTTGTCGTAGGAATTTGGTGCTTACGTCTAATTGTAACTTATTTTTTAATTACAAATGAAGTTAGATTATAGTTTAAGTGATATCGATGTACCACGTCTTAGGAAAGCGCGGCGGGGTTGGGGGACGAGGAGAAAAGACCGAGAGTCATTAGCGTTGACGGTATACTCACTGTTATAGTACTATCATTCGTGATAAGATATCAATAATGCCATCCTTCAAAAATTAAGATTATAACATCTTGAATAATGTCATCCACCAATTAAAGCTGTGCTCTCTTGGTGTCTCGCACGTTGATGGGAGTCTGACCGTGAGCATGTTTTACACAACTATACCCTTTTAGAGGAAAGACATACATACTGGAAGTTTGACATAATAAAAACATAGTTTGAATATGTCCACAATAAATAAATATAATACTTAGTTTTAATCTATGGTGCCGTAGTATTTTTGTCCAAACTATTAATAAAGTTAGAGACATCTTTTAGAATATATTTACGAGTGACTCAATTCTAGATATTCTATGTTACTCCTGAAGAAAGATTTCTTATAGTGAACGAATTTCAGAAATTGCATGGACTTCTTAATTTTTAGTCTTTGATTCCATTTGTGAATTTGTGGTACAAACTACAAACATACATAAATAATAGGGATGGAACACTGCTCGCCTACATGTCAAGTGAAGTAGAAAAAGTCCATCTGACTAAAAAAACCATAGTAAAAAATTACAAATCTCCAAATTCCAAGATAAACACCAAATTCCTACAACAACCAAAACCTGGATTGTTACATGAAGAACTCCCTATTCTCCTGCGGTGGTCAAGTGTGTCTCATTTGTGTGGAGTTGCCGGTAGGACTCTGACAGTTGGGAACGTCCAACACTGTGATCTCTATCACTCGGAGACCTCGGAGGATGGGGTCTGTTATGTGGATCCCTCTGGGGTTGTACACCCTTTCGTTTTGTGTTGCAATGAATTTTGATACTTTCCTTAGGTGCTGTGGATGAGAATTGTGATAATTTAGTTTTGAGTTAATACATAAATTATATTTAAATTTTGTTTTGTTATATTGTAAATTGTTAAATTCAATAAAAAAAAATGTTATTGAATTTAATTCTACAGGTTTCTATAATGACTGTAAATTGCATTTCATTTTATAGGATGTAGATATAACATATTCATACATATGGTGTGCAATATATGAATATGAATATGATTTCTAGTAACTGAACAGAAGCATATAGTCTAAGATCCGAACCTACATCAACCTTCACCGAGCTGATAATAGAATAAAACATCTTTTATAATAAATTAAGTATATTAGAAAATATATTAAAATGGCATGGCAACTGTCTCAGCATATCATATCATATTTATTATTGGAGGGTTGTCCCTGAATCAACCAGACCAGGAAAAGAAATTCGGAAGTATAAGCAGAGGGGTATTATATAGTCATTATCGTCCAATAAATATTAGTAAGGCAGAACTTCTAGAAAAACAATATAGACAAAATCTTTGGTATTACCCAAATATTTTATGGAATGATATGTTAAATTTGAATAAAATCAAATAGTTAAGAATGTTACCTTCTCATAATGTGTTTCAGTACAAATATATATGAAGTATGCAGTGAGGCAGGCCAGACATCCCTCACAGTATGTGCTGCAGTCTGCTGTCTCCGCCATGTCAAAGTGTTCATTTAGCCGCTCCATTGTGTATTCAAATGTTTGTCTGTCTATCTGGAATTTTTAAATTTCTTATAAGTAAAAGTTTTACAATGACATTTATAAATCATGGTTTAATTTCAGATTTAAACCTATTTATGGCATGAAGATTCATGGTTGATCTTGTATACTAATAACTAAAATTGATTTTACTGTAATATCTTGCTCAGTGGCCACATGACTAAAATGCTGCTGGCACACTGCCTCCTCCCCCACCCTCCCAATCCTTTGTTTGCAAAGAACCTTTCAATGCCCACATAGACCCCAAAATCATAGAGGCCAGTTGAACTGGAATAAAGAGAAACAGTTGCACAAAACTCCCTTAATAAACACTGAAAGTCATAATCCCTTAATCTCTGCCACCAAACAGCCCTGAGCCGAGGTCCAATTTCCACAGGGGATGCTGTTTTGGACAGGTTGCTTAGTTTGTAGTTTTTAAACTAATTATTTAGGGTGGAGCTCTGCTCACTTTTATGTGTGGTGAAGTACCAAAAGCCTAACTAGATATGATAAATAAAAAAAAACTCTTGTCACTCCAGTCTGCTGGATTACATTCTAAACACAAGATTTAGGGAGTGACTTATCATGCTGTGCCAGCAACACAATAAAGATCAGTAAATGATCTATTCACAATAATGTTTAAAATCGCGAGTAGTTGACATGGACAGCTAAAACTTACTTTCAACAATCCCATAGTCCATAACCCAAATAAGTTTACTTACAATCCACTTAAAATCAACAACTGAAAAACCGGATATGGATATAAATTACTTTTTTACTTCAAAAATGTCTCTTCCTTACAGATTCTTCATATCAACTTAGTGAAAACGCCTCTGAGGAGACATAGAACTTACGAGAAAGGGCGCCCCAAACATTAATGTTTTCAACACAAACAAATGACGATCACTTACCCGATCTTCAAGTTCAGGCGGGAAACGGGTTTGGAACTTCACGGCAGTGCCTTCTGAATAGTCTCTCTGTATGAATATCTTTATCCCTTGTTGTGTGGGAGTTTGTTGACTGCCAGGAGTATTGGGGCCTGACGGTATACGATTGTTCGCCATCATTGCAACTTAAGACACACAATTTAATCACACAGAAATAACAACACAGGAATGCTTGATGTTATAAACGTGACATAGTTTCCGTTGATCACATTAAAAAGAGATATTACAAGGAAAATTAAAAGATATGCTGAGATTTACTTCGATAAGTGAATGACGTGCGTCAGTCACAGTCAATGACAGCTATGTCATAGACTAGAGACTCGGTCGGGCTGTCATAGGGAATTCTTTTTTTCCTGTTAAACTCAATATTTTAAATTCCACTTTTTTTACTTCTTTCTTTTCTTAACTGCTTAAATTAAAACAATAAAACACTAACTAAAAGTTACGTTTTGTTCCTTTAATTTTAACTAAATGTTTTGGTTTTACTCCCTAGTACGGATTTACCCTATTTTTTTTAAGACAATTCAAATGCCCTCTAAATCTGTAAAAGTACATAAGTCAATAAATTACAATTTCTTTATAATTAAAATGAATTCGGCTGGCAACCGTGTCTAAAAATTATAGACAATTTTTTCGTTCAGAAACGCAAACGAATATTTTCTTAGTTGCGAAACCTAAGGTGTGTCTCAGTATAAATTGAACTTGGAAACTTATAAATTATATATGACATAACTTATTCGGGAGCGACCTGACTGATTGCTAAATTAAAAGTAGGCATATTCCAATTATGAAGACCAGATTTTTATAAATAAAATTTTCGAAAAGGCAATACCTACCTTACTATTACCGTTACCTCCGCGTGCCAAGAAGGACGTCATGCCATTTAACCTTATTTTTACCTACCATCAATTGTAACCAAGGGTTCAGGGTGGATAGACCAGTTGATATTTTTTCAGTCCTCAGCACCTAACATGATAGGGTTGTTGTTTGAGCCATCATTTTAGTTATCCGTTCTAAATAAGAACTATGCTGATAACATATATACCTACCTACCTCCGCCAACGATCTTCATGAGCCGAAGTACCTACTACTCCCACAAGGGGCGCCCCCATGTGCAGTATGCTTAGTTTGTACCTAGTTATACACCATTAAATAAGGCTGGAGCTCTTCTGACCTGTAGCCCGGTGAAGTAGCAAAAGCCTCGTGATTAACTACCAACTTACTCACATAGTTATGTCCTTCCGAAAAAAAATTAAAGAGAAAAGTGACGGTAGATCTTGTTTTTATAGAATTATGTTATCACGTAAGTGTCAACTTGCTCTTTTGTGCTATTAAAGATATTTAAACATTAAAACCTTATAAATAATTTGTAAACATACCTAACACACGTAGCGAGTTGGCAGATTGTCACAATGACGTGATGCTAATTTATGATTTAATATTATTAATCTATATTATAACATTCATTATATTATAACATTTATTATAACATTCATTTTCTAGCACGGGAATATAACCCATGAGCATCGATACTTATACAGCGAGACTTAAACTATTACGCCACGGAGGATAGGGGTAGGGTAGGGGTAGGGTAGGGGTAGGGTAGGGGTGGGGTAGGGGTAGGGTAGGGGTAGGGTATAGGGCCGCTAGTTATAGATAAAGTTGAAGTCTTCAACTTAACAATAAATAATATTGTAAAGTTGACGAGTGAGATTGTTGGCTTGCACGCGCAAATTTCAGGAACTTCGGGATTGATTTGAAAAATTTCTTAATTAGAAAGCTACGTTATCCTCGAGTTACATGGGCTATTTAGTTATAAAGTTCAAGTCTTACGAGAGGGAGTTACCTACAAAGGTGAAACCGCGCGCGGGACGCTCTTGAAATAATAATATTAGTCTAAAAAGTTCTATACCAAGTAGTATTATCAATTACATCATAATTATTATCATGAAAAATACTTATTGTTTATTTTGTAAAACAAAAAAAATTGTTAGTACTTTATAGGAAATGCCATGAAAACAATAAATTTCTTGTTAACAACAATGTGTCTTCTGAAATACCTATACCTTCTTAGGCCCTTAATACACAACCTGTCAGACAGAGGGACAAACAAGTAATCCTATATAGGTAAGTAGTAGGTAGGTATGTACTTACGCTTTACAATGTGAAATTCGGTACCTACCTCAAAAATAAAATAATTGAAGGACGACTTCCAGCTACTTCGGAGGCTAGCTTCGATCAGAGGCTAGAGTTTAATTGATAAGCAGGTATGTGTACCTACCACAAAGTAGTGTTAGTATTCAACGAGCGATTGAAGCGAAATCGTCCTGAATACTTGTGCTTGGCGCACCACTAATCACGCCGGGTGTAATATGATTAAGTACTTTGTGTCACACCTACTTAGGTACGTACTGCTGTTGCTATCCGTTATTAAAATTTAACAAATTAGGCCGTGTGGCCAAAGTCCTATACGTTTGTCTCCGTTGCGAAGACCGGATTCAAGTGATGTATTATAATGAAGTAATTATTTAAATATACCTATTACTTAGGTATGTAAGTAATTGACTTTCTCGGTATAACTTTATACTTTTCTTGGTATAGCGGTAATATGTTCGACCGTAACTAGCAAAGTCTCGGTTTCGATTCCCACCTCGGACAAAAATTGAGCCGAAGTAGGTAAGTGGTAAAGTTGTTGTTTTGCCCGGGTCTTGAAGAGCACGAAAGGACGGTAAGATATTGGTCCTGCTTATACAGGTTATGTAGGTACCTAAATTGCTTGTGACAAAAACAATGACATTAATAATATGTACAAATTTATACCTGTACACGTACGTCAATGATAATATATAAAAATTCGATAATTATGATTCTCAAAACAATGTTACCAAGCAATACCTACATGTTAAATATATTAAATAATGAAAAGATAGGGAGGCCCCCTGAATAAATTCAGCTCATTGAATGTCTGTGCTCATGCATAATAATTAACACTCCTATACTTTCTGATTGGAATTAGCAATTTAAGTATGTATGTCTCTGTGATTTAACGTGACATTGACACACAATATTTTTCATGGTGTTTAATTTTTAAATACAATAAATTAAGTAAGTTAGGTACACTCGAATTTAACAAAGAAAACTGTTATAAAAAATGTCTATTATTTTTTAAATTAAAAGTTTCCATTCCTCTAGAGTCACTCACAAGAAAAGTGTTATTTATTAATTGACTAACATTCCGTTACGCCTACGACTTAATAGACATTCATTTAAAATCGATATAATAAAGTTTTGACCGACAGACAGTTGATAGATACCTACTGTAGGTGTCTTACCCAGTTCTAACGTATCGTTATATAAAAAAGTACCCCTACCTAAAAGTACCTACCTAATTAATTAGTTACACACAAATTTTTAATAACTTAAACAAAATATATATAAAAAAATAACTGCTTACAATAGAGAAGGATATCAATTTTAATTAAAATAAATTTCTAGGCCTATAATTAGGAAACCATTAAAATGTTTGCTTAAAAGGGACCAGCAGCGGTCCGTAAATCGTCGTAATGCGACATCAGTATGCAGACGCGGCGCTGTCACTCCAACACCGTATCAATGAAAGTGTACTCATTCTGAGCCCCGGTATATAGGGAGCTAGTGTTACGGCAGACTTCTCTAGGATACGAGTAACTGTATGCTGAAACGTCGACGCGACGGTTTATACATTACGTTTTAGTACTTGTTCATCGGCACTCAGTCGCGGCCTCAACTATCACTCACAACGGCAACAATGCTTATTTTACAAGTTTGGAAACTACAGTCATTACATTATGGGCAACTTATGTTTAGTATTTTAAATACATTAGACAAATTATGAAGGTGACTTCAGGTTTAATTATAAGTATTCAGTCGGCTTCCCCATATGCTTATATCAACACTGCTAAATTAGACTGCTTAAGGAATAAAATATAACTTATCATATTTACAATAATAATTCTACATTTATGTTGATACTTACACTCTATCATCCTATTAATTTTATTGAGTCTGAATTCTAAGTAAGTATATGACACATTTAGTAGGTATGGCTAAATTTCTAAGTATCTTATTTCATTTAAAGTGACTCAAAATAAATAGATAAAAAAATAATTTTGGTGTTATAACAAGACAACACACCTAAAGAGTAAAAATACACACAATCGAAGCGTTGTGAAGATAGCGACTGTTTATTTAAAAACCTTTCAAACCAAGGCTATAGAGCAGTAGTTCCCAACCGGTAGTCCACTGGTGATCCCTGGAAGCAGAGGAAATAACCTGAAGCTGTCTAAAAATATTGCGCTGCAGTAAAATATCTATTCACTGAACCTAGTATATTATAACGTACATAAGATATTGTAATTGTTTTAATTTTAGAGTTATTACGAAAAACAGGTGATCCGTAAAGAGATAAACATTTTGTAAAATGGTCTATCATTGCTTAAAGGTTGGGTTACCAAACCACTGCTCATCAGCTCATCTTATGGATCGCCTTTCTTGATCTTAAGGGCAATCCTGGTGAAACCCAGACGTGTGTCAACTCTAACTACACATTTATAACTGTTTGCCAGACGACTGCTAACTTAAATATCTACATACAAATGAGCCCACGTAAACGTCTGAATATATTTTTAGAAAGAAGAGTCTCTCTGTCTTGTGTCTATTGGTGAGTTCTACCTACCTGGCTTTTAAGTACTAGACAGCTACTACTAGACTTTGTGTGTCGGATAAAGTTAAATAAAAATCCGGCATAATTCATGCGTACCTACGAGCCACTTTCCAATCTGGTAATGAGAGTAACAGTAATGGCAACCTACATTGACGTAACAGAAGAGCCTCCAACATCAGCTGGTCATATTTCAAGTACGAAATAGCGGATGGTAACGTCCAGGCCGGGTGGTTGGTATCCACCACACGTCCACACGCATCCGTTTTGCGCCGATATCTTTCACTTGACTGTATGACCAGAATCAAGAAATATATGCGCTATGGATATGTCGATTTTGAACTTTATTATGCTTGTGTAGTGTTCTGAATGCAATAGCTCAGTAATTAAAGTTACGTCTCTTTTTGTTCTAAGTGATTCATATGAAACGTGGTTGTTACGTAAGGAATTCGACCACCACTCGTATATCAGTACATCTGGTTCTTCACTTTCTTTAAAGACTTTGTTGAGAAAATAAAGAAAATCAAAGTTAATATATTTCTCTGATCAAAATGAGAACAGAGAGAATTTGATGGACATTACTTTGTTACCTACTCATTATTAATAAATATATTAAATATCCCATGTTAAGTTAATATAGCTTATCTTATACGTACAAAGTGGCGTGTCAAATGTAAAATAATTAATAAATGTAACCCATTTATTAATTATTTTTTATCTGAGTTATGATCATATCGTTACGTTAAGCTCACTTATTAGTCGTAGACCAAATTAAAGTGGGACAGAAAAATGGTGTTAAGTCCTATGTAACATATTACAATAGACTATCTATATCTAAATAAGTATAATCTGGTTTTTTCATGCTGATGTAGTCTCCACCAAATTAGCAATTCGTTTATAGGGCAATGTTTACCGATGTAAAACGAACATACAAACAATGTAAGAGATATTTGTGTAAATATGTTTGAGCTATAGCTATGTTAAAATGAATTGAATTAGGTTTAGTAAAGCTTAAGTATTATAATTTTTTTGCTTTGAAACATTGCCCTTTCGACGCTTGGTTTGATAAGCTACACTATCCCCGGATGACAAAGGCTATATTTAATTATGAAGTTCTCACGGGAAGTTATACTTGAACATCCAACATACAAAATGGTCTTGACCACTAAATGTCAAAGCATGTGTACTATCTCAGTCATTTTAGTGTTCTAATAAAATATTGGTCAACGATACTTCGAAGACAAAAATATTACACTGCGAGAAATCAGCCACTAGGCTTCCACAAATAATAATTAGTTTGTTTCTCATAAATAGTACTTTATTTTACTCACACGGCACAGCAGAGATGATTAATCTCGTATGAAAAAGTATCAGTGAAATAAACAAAAAGCGTTCACTAGTTTAAAATTGAAATTCAACCCGATAAGTGAAGTGTGTTCGCAATTATAATTGACATCATTAGTCGTGCGTCTCGCCGTCTACCTTTCTAAATCTTGTTTGTTTATATTTTCAGTATTACTAAAATTGTATTTTTAAGAAGCTTGAATGTTCTGGGTTTAATAAACCATTACAAAAATCATCTTGAGGCCTTAAAATCTTAGAGCAACGCAAAAAACTAGGAGACCCAATAGAGTTTACAAAATACTAATCTTCAAAAACGACTCCGACACCAGAGGGTATATTCTATACAACTAAAAAGCTTATTAACTACAAGCAATCCACAAGCTAACAGTTTATCTAACCTTGGCGCGCATGATTGAAACAAAGTGTAATAAGTGTACCCTCAGTGAAAATAGGTTGGAAAATTATCACAACACATACGTTTGCTGTAAGTGCACTCCGAAACAAAAGTTTACGAAGCTCATCATCATCATCATCAGCGTAAAACGTCCACTGCTGAACATGGGCCTCCTCCCGAGGGAGTGTATTTGCCATAGTCACCACGCTTGGCAGGCGGATTGGTGACCGCAGTATTATGTTAAGGACAACACACAAGGAAACGCTGCTGCCCGTTCCTTGATATACGATTATTAGGTATATTATATTATATACCGAGGCAAGGCGGGTCGTCCCTCAACACACACACAAAGTATGAACTTACACATGATATCGAAAATAAATAAAACTGATGGAAAAGTTTTTTAGCACACTAAAAGAGATAACGTAAAACGAAAATCGTAAAAGATAGGTCTATAATCAATACTAATGTTATATAAATTTTAAAACATTCACCTTTTTTATTTCACTTTCTCGGTCAAGTTACATTGACCGTGGTCACGGGCACAGATTCTCATTTTATAACATAATAATATATACATATGTACAATAGGGAATATCATTTTAGATATCTTTTGTATATTCTATATTATTAATTTTTCCTTTGGTTTGAATTATATCATATTCTACCTAATATTATAAACGCGAAAGTTTGTAAGTATGGATGGATTGATGTTTATTACTCTTTCACGCGAAAACCTCTGAACGGAATTAGCTGAAATTTTGCACCGGGATAGTTTATACGCTGGATAAACATCACGCTCCGACCAATTGGAGCAGAGTAACGCGGGTAAACCAGCGGGGCGCAGCTATTTTGGGTACTTAAATGATGTGTTTGCACTGTGATTCTGTCAAAATCTAAGTGCTGAATAATTCTATTATTACCTTCATCCTCACTAACTTTCATATTCATAATATCAGTAGGAACAGAACATGCAAAACCTCTATGGGTTTCATATAGTCAAAAAGTGAATGACTAAATGAAATACATTTAATAAATAACTGAACCTGAAATATTTTCAATTATTTCTATAGGGTGGCTGTATTCTAAATTAAGAAATCCCACCTTTGCGTATAAATAAATATGTAAGTCTAATTATAATTTACCAGCATTAATTTTCAACATTCGATTTCCCTTTAAAATTGAACTTCAAATGACTACTTATGCTTAAGCAATCAAGTGATAGTTTTCCAATACGGTATACACCTCTCTCACACAATTAAAATGTACCACAGGCTTACTTCGCAGTATGGAGTGGCATTGCGCATTCTGATAGCACGTCACGTATTAATGCTCGTATATAAACCAAGCCCAGGAGTATCCTGGCATACATTGTGATCATTAATCGGACGGCAGCAAGTCGTCTGTCGTCAAATAAATAAAATAAATAAATACATGGTGGAAAAGTGCAACATGGCTAAAATATTAGTGCTGTTAACCCTCGCGGCAGTCGCCAGTGCAAATTCGTATACGGCTTCTAAACTCGTGAAAAACATTTATAACGAATGCTTAAGCCAATATTCCGTGGAATGTGTGAAACCAAGGACCTTGCAATGGATTTCGCAAGTGTCCAACGACGAAGAAATCAAGATCACAGATGACCTCTCCATAGTCAAGACTGCAACCTTGGAAGATGACATGGAACTGGACCCCAGAATGGCACAGGATCCCGCTTATCAGATCGTCGATAAAGTAGACCGTTTCCTCCAAACGCACACTCTGAAAGTGAAAGTTCCTGAAGAAATCTCGAACATTGCGGCTTCTGAGTACGTGCCACGATCTTTGTTAACCGATTTACCGTCTGAACTGGAGATGCCTCTGGATGGTGAAGAAGATGGACAAGTGTTCGAAGGCAGGAAGAAGAAGATTAAGCTGCCTAAGCCTTTGAGGATCAAGAGCAGTACGTATGTTTGTAAAGTTTGTTGAATGACGTTTACATTTAAAATTCTAATATCTAATTAATTTTCAGAGCACGGTTTTATTAAGAAGGTGTTGCTGCCTTTCCTCTTGGGTCTGAAGTTCAAGGCTTCAGTACTAGTGCCTCTCGCTCTCGCTCTCATTGCCCTCAAGACATGGAAGGCCTTGACTCTGGGATTGATCTCTCTCGTTCTTTCTGGTAAGAAAATTACGGAAATTAAATGTTCTATGTAACCTCTTTAAAATTGATGTTACTTAATAGTTTATATATTATTATGAAAGATAGTAAATCTAGCACTATAATCCACAGGTGCCATGGTAATCTTCAAATTCACGAAACCGAAGGTCGTAAACTATGAAGTGATCCACTACCCACAACATCACGTCGAGCACCACGTCGACCATCACGCCCCCGCCTGGGACGCACATGGACCTTACCAGGCTAGGAACTTCGACGACGCTCACCAGATGGCATACTCCGCACAAATATAAGAAAATGAAACAATTAGCTTTAAAACTACGGACCTCTGATTAAATTATTTAATTTATTTATTTATTATTGTAAATATAAAATATTTTGTATAAATAAGTTTCACATTCAATTGAGTGTAGTTTTCATTTCCCATGTGGTGTTAAATAATCATTACTTCTGGCACATCTGCGATAGTTTGCACTAAACTACTTTTATTAAGTTCTGAAAGATTGTTCTCACCAATGGCTATCAAATTAACATCTTTTAATTCATTTATAGTGGTATGGTATGTAATGGTCTCCATACTACTAATAGTATTATTTTTATAAATATTTACATTCTCGCTAAACTCAACATCAATAGTAAAGTTTTCAATTTCAGCATTTTCGAAATCGTATTCTGGATCTTCTTTGACTTCCGGTTTTAAATTATTCCGTTTTACATGTATCACCTTCTCAATCTCATAGTTTTTTTTTTTGCATATGATTACTTTTACTTTCACTAGAAGACGCAAGCTTTGTGCTTATCTGATTAGAAGAATTATTTCTAAAATGCAATTGTTGATTGGTGAAGGAATTGTACACCTTGGATCCACTTAGAGGATCCAATTTGTATAAACCAAGCATAACATTGAAAACATCAATATTTCTTCCTTTTTGCATGCTCCCTTGGTTCCAACCGAAACAACTGCCAATCTAAAATAAATTATAATTTAATACGTAGACATTTTAAAGTAAAGACTTACGAAAGATCAAATCAGGAACTTTGAATTCTGAATACTATTTAACCAACAGGAAGCAAACTAGCTTTTATTCTTTAAAAATAACTTTCTTAAACCTTATATATTTATTAATTTGTAGCACATGACAATCAACTGAATATTTAATAAGAGAAAAACATACCTGACATTCGTTTGATATTCAATTCAATACGTGTTTAAATTTAAAGAAGGAAAAGTGTCAGTGAATGCCAACGCCGGCAGAATAAACGGATCTTGATTAGTGATTGTTTTTATTAAACTTTCTTCAGAATTGTTGGCCACAGTTGATGAAAGTCAGAAGTAGGAGTATACCTACGCTATTCTTCATACTCAGCGTCCCCCAGGAAAAATAGTCAACACTAAGAGCCAAGCTTAGAGAAGAATTATTCTAAATGTTGACTATTCTATCAAGATTTTTCATTTTAATTGAAAAATCTTCCTTTGTATATCTACTAATAATTATATAATAATTATAATTTAGGTGAAACAAATTTCATTTGTATACTACTAATATAATAAATACGCAAAAACTACTGAACGGATTCCTTTCGTACACCTATATAACATGGCTGGCGAGGTAAATAGCTTTGAACACCTGATTGCAAAATAAATGTATTTAATATTGTACAAAACAAAACTTGTAATTGATTATTTTTTTAATTTTAGTATAATATGTGCCTTACCAATAATATAATCATAGTACCGATCATTAACGAGCTACACCCACACATTGTTTCGACGATAGTCACTGATGATGTAACAATCGACAAACGGTACGAAAGTTACTGTATTTTGAAAACACTCATAACTAGCAATAAGGAGTTTCGATTCAACATTCAATTTTAATTTTGGGTTCTTTAATGTCGAATTTTTGGTCGATGATCCAAATCCTTTACATTTTAAGCAATCTGTATTTCCATGTTTTATAAGAATATGATAAGCCCGACAGTATGAGTTTAATTCCTAAGGACCGGGGTAGGCCGCTGATGCGAGACGCAACGTGCGTTGACACACTGGATGCCACACACCTTACCAGCAATTCGAAGGAAGCCGGTTTTGTTGTCTCAAGCAGAAGAAATACTACTTATTCTCTTTGTGATGGATACGTATTTCTTCCGTTTGGGTTTGAAACTATGAGTCCGTGTAGGGTCTGATGCACCGGGGTTTATTCAGGAGCCTCGTTGAATTGTCGCGGCGGTTTTGGGCACCATTCCCGCACCTGAAAGGGATATTTTACTTGTAGTTCTATTTTATAAGTTTTATGTAAATTAAATGAGTATAGTTTAGTTTATATGGGAAGGGCCTATATAGTTTATTTATTTTTTAATTTAAATAATGTTTACTTGTTTTAAAATAATATGTTTCACCTTCCTTGCAAATTACCTCCCACGCATCTATCTTTATGGACAATTCTTTTTCGGAGCAGCGTGTTTGCGGAACACGTTTCCAGTGACAATAGAAATGAGAAAAAAATAGGTATATATAAATAAAAACAGTATTATCATGTTTGTATGGTTCTCGGTCCTTTTTAGGGTTCCGTAGCCAAATGGCAAAAAACGGAACCCTTATAGATTCGTCATGTCTGTCTGTCTGTCTGTCTGTCTGTCTGTCTGTCTGTCTGTCCGTCCGTATGTCACAGCCACTTTTTTCCGAAACTATAAGAACTATAATGTTGAAACTTGGTAAGTAGATTTATATTGTGAACCGCATTATGATTTTCACACAAAAATAGAAAAAAAAACAAAAAAAATTGGGGTTCCCCATACTTAGAACTGAAACTCAAAAAAATTTTTTTCATCGAACCCGTACGTATCGGGTATCTATGGATAGGTCTTTAAAAATGATATTGAGGTTTCTTATATCATTTTTTTCTAAACTGAATAGTTTTCGCGAGAGACACTTCCAAAGTGGTAAAATGTGTGTCCCCCCCCTGTAACTTCTAAAATAAGAGAATGATAAAACTAAAAAAAATATATGATGTACATAATCATGCAAACTTCCACCGAAAATTGGTTTGAACGAGATCAAGTAAGTAGTTTTTTTTAATACGTCATAAACCGTAAACCGCAGTTTACCTTTCATTCATTCAACATCGATCAAAGTTACAACGAACTACAAGAACTTTTATACTATGTTACTTGTTGTATTCTTGATATCAAAAATAGGTACGCACTTGTACGGAACCCTTCGTGCGAGAGTCCGACTCGCACTTGGCCGGTTTTTTATTTATTCTTGATATCAAAAATAGGTACGCACTTGTAACTGAAACGGAACCCTTCGTGCGCGAGTCCGACTCGCACTTGGCCGGTTTTTATGAGTTACTAGCTGACCCGACAGTGGTTGTCCTGGAGGCTAATCACGTAACGATATTACTATGAATTTGATAAAAATGTCTTCGTTACACAGCGTTTGCTATGTATGCAAAAAATAAAAGTAAAAAGTATTCCAGCGAGCCTGTTATACAGCCAAATCAATTTACATTAAAAATAAAATAAGAAATGCTACAAATAAAATCACCGAAATAAGGAATACAATTAACAATTAATTTACAATTTAATTAACAAAGCCTATTGTTTAAAAATTTATGTTGTTAACTTAACATCAAATATGGATGTCGCGACTGAATTTAAGACTTTTTTTTACTAAAACTCCTTTAATTACAACTGAGACTCTCTAGTCATCTACCATTTTACTTAAAGAAAGTGTTTCAGAATCGATTGTAGATTTCAATTTTACACTAATAGATCATAAAGATACTTATACTTAATGCCTTTAAAACGATTGAAAAAAAGAAATCTAAGAACCTATAGGTTAATTCCGTTAAAATGATATCCAATATAGTAGAAGTAATAGCGCCTTATTTAGAAGTCTTAATTGCAATGAGGCCCCCATATTGAAAAATTGACAGGAAAGTTAAGTTACACTGCTTATGCTGGCAAAACTATAAGGCGACTCACTGATACACAGATAGTATCAGATATAATGTTATACTTTAGTTACTTTCATAGAGTCATGTCAGATGAGATTCTACGCTGTGGAAGCTCGGCGGACACCATATTTATACTACAGAAACGTGTTGTAAGAGCCATACATAAACTTAGTCCGCCAGTTACGAGAAACGTCCAAGGAGGCTAATATTCTTACAGTCGCATCACTGTATATATCTGAGAAGATCTTGTATTTTCATAAAACTGAACATAATTTTAGGAAAAAAAGTGACACTCACTCTATAAATACTAGAAATAAGGATAATCGGGTTTTACATGCTACCCGTTTCCACAAAATAAGGATTTTTTTTTTTATTGTTTGTTTAAAAAAAAAATTGTAAGCAAAAATGTTTTAAAAACAAACTGCCTTTTAATGTAAGAAACCTATCTTCTGTAATTAAATTAAAACTAAGTAAACAGCAAATCATAAAATTGCTGATTATGTAAACGACAAAACGGCTAGGGAGTGAGTTGCTTTGATGAAATACTAATTATTTCATTATTTCTTTCCAGTTTTTCTCAGAGTAGTAGGAAAAATAAATCAAGGATGCATCATAAGAACATTATTTGAAAATATTTTTAAATGTGACTATGAGAATAAAGATATAATGTCTTTGACTTTGATGTAGACGATCTGATAAAGTGAAGTAATAAAACTTTAATTTTAGTATAATGAATATTACATTTATTTCTTAGTACATTTTTTGTATTCAAAACAATTGTTCGAAGTGACGTCCTTGTGAGTGCTGCAATGACGGGTTCTATTTTCAGTTTCTAAGTTAACGTTTCTAGCATTTGCGGAGGCGGTTATTAAAGCGATCACATCGGGTACACGATTCTGTAACTCTTCTTGGCTGTGTACCTATTGTCTGTCTTTGATAAATCCCCATCCCCAATAAGAAAGAAATCACAAGGTGTGAGATCCATATGAAATTTATAAGAACATTTGTATTATGTGCTCTATCTCATTGGAGAATGATCGACCTTCTTTAATCATCTGGAATTGGTTTTAAGAATATAAATTCACATGGACCATGGACATTAATATTACCATTATTTATGTAAAGATTTTCAGAGCTCATTCAAAATATTATTTCACAATTCATTCATTGTTAAACATTGTACATACATCAAAAACGACTAAGCAGCATGTGTACGTTTATGAACCTTTGAACTATTTTTGAAATGTTAATATATATGTATACTTAATAAAACCTAAACATTTTTTGGTTTTCATTCTCCTATTAATTTAATAACAATAATTTTACGAGATTAGTAACATAAAATTATATCACTACATATTACAAAACAATATCCTTGACCGCGTCTCAAAAACTACTGCACCGATTTTCATGCATTAACAACACCATGTTCAATAACCAACAATGGCCCTTTCAGCAAGACTCAGCGCCGGGTCATAAAGCTCGATCCACTCAATCTTGATTAAACGTTCCGGGCTTCATCGGAGTGGAAGACTGGCAGTCATCTAGTCCCGATCTTCATCCGGTGGATTAGGATTTATGGTCAGGTTTAGAGAGTATGGCTTGCTCTAAAAGCCATGATAATTTGCAGTCCCTTAAACAATCCATACGATTCGCAGTGAAGAATTTTCCCATGGAAAGAGTGCGTGCTCCTGTTGATGTTGCTGTAATGTTTAAAGGACTGTATTGCAGCCAATGGGGACCACTTTGAATAGCCTTTATAGGGAGTTTTTTTTAAATAACTACAACAACAAAAAAACAGCTGTTTCATACAATGATGTTCACTTACCTCGACAAAATGTATGGAACAGCTGATATTTTTCGCGATTTCAGGGTTGGGCCCATAGTAAGAGTTATTTATAATCTTCAGTACTTTTACCCCTTAAAAGGTTGTTGATGTTTTAAAAATAATCCTGTATATTTTTAAAGATTTTATATGAATGTTACGGGTCAGAGCCCATTCGTCCCCTAAAATTCGTCACCCAGCATAAAAGTTGTAGCTTCGGCCCCTATATAGGTGCCCATTGGTCTCCTGGTAGGTGACCAATTAATATTTTAATAAAAAATATTATTTTTAAGGTACCCATTCGTCTCCTCTAATATATATACAATATAAGTCTTGGTTGATCAGTGAAACACAGACAACATTATAAACTCAGTTATTGAAACAGTTTAAACATTGTTCAACTAAAGGTTTAATATTAATAGACTTGTAGATATCCCCACTTTAGTTCGTCATGCTCCCGTTGTCTGTCATTGCTTGCGGTGGCGGTGTGGGGCGGGTCGCCACCTTCCCTCTAATATGGCGAGGGAGGCGATGGCTGCGTCACACGTCATACTCGTGAACGGGTGCTGCTTGTGGTGACTGGTCGGCTGTTGTCGGGGTTATGTTATGTTATTTTTATTTTATATTTTGTTAATTCATTCTTGCTATTGTTTATAATTATTATTATAGGTATATCCTTTGGTTGAACTTGTGTAAATTGTCATATTGTAAATGTATGTGAATGCATCCGCCATTAGGTTTCTTTGTAGGAGATTGTTTGTGCCTGAGTAAACTTTAATATCTACATTATAGTATTTACTGTAGAATTTTTTTTTTCTTGTCTTATTGAGCTCCTGGTCGGTATAAATTGACCAGGCAATAAATGGTACTGTGCTTGCATTCGCTTACATCATATATACATTGTACAATATTACATGATTGTGATAAAAGACTTGACATAAAAAAAAAGAAACAGAGCAAAAGAGACAAAAAAAAAATAATCTCGGAGTTTCTTTCTTCCTTTCTTCTCCGGGTCGTCCACTTAGGTAGCTAGTGAAAGGTTGCAGGTTAGCTAGGGTAGGATCCTCGACGGCATGGCCGAGGACCGCGTTGTTGCTTATTCCCCGAACTGTGATCTCGTGCCAGCGATCATCACCACTGTTCGTAAATCTACTCTTTACTCCAGTGGCACCCTGAGCGTTGGTCCTAACCCCTTAAGGGTGCCCTCAGGTGGATGTCGCTTAAACTTTGGCCGGATTCTTTGAAGCTAATTTTAATTTTAGACCTGTTACCTTTAAGGCATCTTACTATACCTAATGTGTACATTTTTCATTTATCGCTCGACAGACGGACAGACTGATTAAAAATTCTGTAAGGTGTAATTTTGACAAGTACAAGTGTATGTAAATACCTAAGTGCTGAATAAATTTCATTTCATTATTTCATTAAGTTAAAGATTCGGCACCTATTCAGGTGCCTATTGGTCCCCTGAGATAAAATTAGCTATATTTTACATAAGAAACGGTTAACATAGTACACTTGTGAACAGTTTATTAACGGAATTAATTTAATAAATCATAACAGATAATTGAAAAAAGAGATCCGTCATGAAAATAATATAACCTGTCGATAGGCTTACGATGTAAAATTGTCTCACTACGAATGGCTTGTTAAAAAAACGGGTTACAAATAATAGGTAAGGTGTTTAAAATTGGTAAGTACTCTCCAGATGTGCGCGGGGTGTGGAATGCTGAAGTGGGAGGGGTAATCTTAGCCAGAGTATCTGCGCGCGAGCAAATAACAAAGGCGTAGCCCAAAACAATAGACGCACGATGAAAGGACTTGCACCTGATTGGCTAACACCAGTACTAGACAACTTCGGCGTATTTATTCCAGGAATGTGTTACTACATTTAGTTTACTTATAGTTGCAAATCCAAGCGAACTGATTTTTATACTGTCTCGAGTGAAAGTTTACTCATTAGCGTATCCTGTAGGATTACTAAAATTTAATTAGTGAGTGAAGTGATCAGTGCATGTACGTGAAGGAAAAATATGTAAGTTCTACTATTTACCTATACATCCCTATTTCAAAAGACTTACATTATAATTGGAACGACGACACAGAAAAAAAAATTCAACTGCTGCTACTTTTTAATAGTTACTATTAAATACTTGATTTTATTTTAAGGTAAAACATAGATTTTTAGTATGCTACTGTGTATGCACTCACATAATTTTCTATTTTGTATGATAAAATATTACTTTTTCTACTTTTTCAGTGAAAAATACAGTGATTTTAGCCAATTTTTATGTAGGTACTTCTAGTTACAATTTATTAGATTTAAGTTATTACGATTTTGCATGTGGTTAATATACAAAAAAATATATGTTGATTTATCTAGTCTTCAATAATTACTGTGATTTTAGTATTTTTTTTGTACTGTTATAATTTTTTAGATTTAAGTTATTATGATTTTGCATGTATGTAGTTGGTAAATATACAAAAAAATAAGAAGTGATTATTTACTGTTGATATGTGTTCTATTTTTTTTGCAAATTTTATATTTAATGTTGATTTATATGATGGTCAATCAAGGCAAATTTTTATAAAAGAGTTGTATTTTGTTAGTTTCTAGGACATTGTGATTTTTTATGTGTTAATCTTATTTGAAATAAACATGATATCTACCGAATTACTATATATATATTATTATATATATTTTTTATTTTAGCATTTTCTGCGCAACTGTACCCGGACTACCAAGCTGCAGTATACACATATACATGTACTTATATTAGAAGAATGAATAAAAATAAATATTCTTCAGGGGACGAATGGGCCCCTCAAAAGTTCCAGGGGACGAGTGGGCACAGGGTGCGAATCTTAGGGGACGAATGGGCTCGGACCCAATGTTACGTACGTTTTACGTACAATAGATAAAAAAACAACTTATAACAATATTTATAGCAAGACTAAGTATTATATATACATTTAATAAGTGTCATTTACAAGGACAATTAAAAAAAAATGCAGTCCCGAAACAATTAAGCGCAATAAAGGTTTTGAATTTCGAACGAACACCAAGAAATATCTTTCTTTTTATTATTTTAGTTGAATAACTCGTTGGTTCTCAATCAGACCAAATATATATAACTAGTAATATCTAGCTTCTGCGCGCGGTTTCACTCGCATATCTGCCGTTCCCGTAGGAACCTCATAACATTCATGATAGCATTCTAATTGTGAATGTATTTTTGAAATGGCTCCAATAGTACCGAGCCTATTCAATGTAAACAAACAATCAACATTTTTAAATATTATACATACAAACTATGAACCCCTATGGGGATATTTTTCAAAGAAAGGAAAACACATTTTCTGTTTTTTATATTCGGATAATAAATTTTATAGAAATTTCAGCAGATTTTAAATAATTACCATAGAAAAGAAATGTTCAACCCCTGGGGGTGAATTCCATTAAACCATGAAATACGTATACCATGAAATGTATCTCAAGTTTTATCAAAATCGCTGCAAATTTTATGTTTTTCCATACAAATTTTCAACCCCTATAATCATCGGATCCCTTTAATGTGAAAAAAAATTTAAATCTCTTCTTTGTGTAAGGCCGCATTTTGAATTAAAATTAGGTCCTTTTCATTTTAATAAGTTAATGATTTCATTTTACTCGTATCAAAAACCGTATACGTATACAAAGTATAATCTTTAGGTAAGCACAGGTGATCATTTCATAACGAATGTGACATGATGTTAGTACCTATATAAATTTAGGCTTTTGCTTAAGGCATAAAGGTGAGATGGCTGGCCCTTCATAAATGTTATAGAAACTACAAACTAAAAACCTGCCCAGGAGCCCCCCCCCCCCTGCTTTGGACCTCGGCTCAGAGCAGCGGTCGCTGCGCTGGCGGAGGGATTATTATACTTCATTTTTTGACTAATTTAATAAGTAAAATAGAGGAGCCACCAAATTTCTGATCGGCCCCAAGCGGTAAAATATTTCACTTTAAGACTGATGTGACTCCCCAATTTATAAAGGCACGAAGGATACAGGAAAAATTGTAGGTGCATATGCCTCCTATTGTTCTCTAATCGCTCAACAAGCAAATAAAACATTCCAGTTTTTGTACGTAGCTCAACCTTTTTGTATTTTAGTTACTTGACCTTGGGGGTCACGTTATAAATTCTGAGCAATTTGTCGACTATATTTTGTTGAAGTTGGTAATTTATAACAGACTACATCATACAATTACAGTATATACCTAATAATATTAATAATTATTACTAAAAAATGTTTGTTTCAGATACGACGTTAGGGCTATCACTAAACAAAGATAGTTCAATTAATGATTTATACGGTGATAGTTTAAAAAATCTATTTCAAATCCTGGTACAAAGATTTCGTACACCGTGGCTACACATCGATTTTATATTTAACATGACGTCATTAAAAAGGAAACAAGATGAGTGCATTAAAATAATTAACGACATATCAATTTCGGTACGCTACAATTATTTTAATAACTTTATACCTATACGAGTGTATTTGTTATTTCAAACTTTCAGTAATCAATTGACTGTCATCTACAGGCTTCAAAAGTGTCTAGGGATCAAGTACGTTTATCGAGTATTGCCGCAATTGGTCTATATTATTTTAACTTGTTTAGATCCATATTGAATATTTTTAGTGAAATGCACAATTTGGATAAAGAATTTTCTGTTTCACCTACATTTTCCACCTAAATTCACTTACATTTTGCGCTGAAGGTGAAGTTGTGAAAACATATTCTGAAAAATGTAGACAAATAAAAAACCTATTTCGAAAACATTCTGATCATAGGTTTTGACTAAAGAACTAGGACACCAACTTCACTTCCAATACGATTGGGAGTATAGGCGTTCGGGCCATTGCAGACGCTGCTTTTCCAGCATTTTTGTCTTCTGCCTTTATTACCCAAAAATCACATACAATTCCTTCGATTAGTAGAAATAGTTTAAGTCTCGCATGGATGACACTTAGTCTAAATGGCGTCCAGCGGCTGTGGAATGGGCCGCTCTGTAAACGGGGGCGGAATAAATTGTTACAAGCGTGTTCCAGCTCTGCGGATTGTGCCCGTCTTTTAGCCGTCTTTCTGTCCGTGGGAGGACGGCTTAGAATAAAATACTTCCTCCCCGCACGTTGGGAAAAAACGCGTGGCGTAAAAGTCGACAAAACCCAGCACGCTTGATGGTAGGATTTAATTATCCGCCTGGCTAGCAACCACCCTCACGTAAGGCCTGCGCCAAACAGTTTTACTGTGTTTCGTAGTGAGTATGTGAGAGCCAGAGCCCGAAAGGGTGTCTACTTGAATTTCGTGTTCCATCTAGGACCCTGTCTGTGCTTACCATCAGGCAAGACTAGGGTCAAACGCAATCAAGAAAATAATACCTAATAAAAAAAAAAAAAAAAAAAGCCGTTGCGGAATAGGAGTCAGGCTTGTGGCTCCATGCCCTTCCGTAACCCAACACAGGCACCTCAATTGATGCAAAACTGTTCCGTGTTGCAGTAGCGTTGCTTCTGGGTACCTACACCGTGCTGTGCTCCCCACCGCTGCGAGTGTGGTGCCAATGTGACCCAACTCTACCACCACGGCCTGTGTGGTAACAAAAATGCTGGAAGTCTGCCCCGTCATGACACGATTAATTATGTTATATATATATAGTACGGACTCAAGAGGCGCAAAAAACCAATCCTTAATAGTAGCTATGTGTTTGTACGCGTCGTAATATTGGGGCCGTGGGAACCAGGAGCCAAATTAATTAATAAAAACCTCGCAGCGGCCTTCTGAGGTGCAGCATGTTCCCCCGAGTGTCGGTATTTACTTTGAACATCAGATAAACCATTCAATGGGGCAAAGTTGCTAGCATTCTGGGAACCTTCCCAAGTAGTAAAGATTTAGAAAGAGTTTAGTTGTATAGGTTAGTTTTAATTTGAATACGGAATACACAGTAAGTTTATTATTTTATTAATTACCGTTGTTTTTGCTTTACGAAACAACGACCAACGAAACGATCTAGATGGTATTTAGAGACATGTTATAAAGAGATTAGGAACATAGTTTACGAGAATCGGAATTAAAATAACAATCCAGTCTGTAATACAAGATTTGGTAAATAATTATTAATTGATTATTTTTGTGCTTCAAAATCAGAATAGACCGTAACGTGACGAATAAAAATAATAGCTAGTTTTAACTAACACATTAAAGATATACAAAACACTAAAGATAACCCTAGATGGGCAATGTGGACGTAGCCTGTACAACGCTATCTATTGACAGCTTTGGTAAACCGGTAGGTACCTACTACATACATAAATTGGTTTCAAATACGCTCAAATTATTTTGAAGTTTTAATGAATTTAGTCTTCTAATCATCAAGAAGACTAGGTTATTTATGCAAATATTATTATGAACATGAGACCAAACCACTCTAAAATTGGTGTACGAGTTTTGGTACGAACAGAGTCTTAAATACAAAAATGGAACGGTGCGCGGTGCGGAGCTTACGGTGACTGTATCTAAGTAAATTTGTTTATCGCATTACTTAAATCTCACCACGGATTTATTTATGATTTTATCTGTTGAGTTAGTACAAGGTAACGAGCTACCCGAAAGCATCTTGCTTGTTTGCTTCTTCTTAAATACTGGTAAATATAATGTTCTACAACGTACCTTACCATTCTATGTGAATAATGTACGGTCGTAAAAAACTAATCTTTTGATAAAAAATAATTATTCACTGATTTTACTTCACAGCAAATACAAAAACGAGAAGTACTTACGGCACATGACATTGATAATACAACACCAGGTAAATCTTCAAATATTATAAATAGTAAAACCTAAAATTACTTAACTATGATGTTCGTCACACAATCTAATAAAAATCCCTTCACATTACCGTAATTAAATGAAAATTGGTATACATATAGATTTATAAGTTAGATAAGGATATTGAAAATCCAGGAAAATATGAGGTTCCTCGTGTCATGGTCCACAGACCACGCGGGCAGCATCTTTGGAAAATTCATTAAATTTATAATGTAATGAAATTTCGTTACAATGGGAGCGTGGCGAAGCGGTATAAGTTTTGCTTTAAGTCTCTGAGGTTGTGGGTTCGAATCACACGCCGGACCAAATCTTTGTGTTAATTCTAAGATTTCTTTCCGGTTCTAGTTGGTTGAGGGACTAACGTCCGTGCCTGGCAAAGTACTACCGTGCTTAGATCTGATTGTATTAACATCATCTATAACAGGCGTACACCAAGGAATGGAGAGCAGCGTTTCCTGCTGTGTTACAACATAATACTGCGGTCACGAATCCTCTAGTCAAGCGTGGTGACTATGGAAAAACTCACCCTCGGGAAAAGGCCCATGATTTTAAACGTTCCCTAATAAAATAAATGTTGGACCCACACCGTTTCCGTTTACCTATATCCGTGTTCAATTAACACATTAAAGAAACTAGTTAAGGCTAAGCACTAGTTAACTTGTTCATCCTCATAGTTAATAGTGAAAATTAATATGTTGTATACATTTACAGGTAAATTTAAGTCACATCTGGAGCAATTTCTTACCTTCAAAGAAAAAGGCTGGTTTACCGATGATGATATTTTGGACAACCTAAAAAGCATTGTCGTGTCCACTGTTGATACTACCACTAAATCAATCATGTTTATTCTTCTTTTACTTGGAAGTTATCAAGATGTTCAAGAGAGAGTTTATCAGGAGTAAGAAAATTATTTAAATTATAAATAGTAAAAGTGGAGTAGTTTTGATATATTGTAAATATCTAGGTGCTGAAACCTAATTTCGAAAACTGACCAACCCTGCGACTAAATTAAAAAATAAAACATTCAATGTACATTTTTTTACATAAGTACGGATGCACTGTTATACTTCAGAAGCATTTGGTCGTAAGTGCCAGTAAAAAATAAAGGCACATACGACGAATAATTCTGAGGTATAATGGCACATCCAACCTTATACTTCTGAGCTCTGGAAATTTTCAAATATGGAGTGATCGAATAAGAAAGATATTGATGCGGTTAATGTGTCGCAACAAAGCAATATTTTTTGCAAAAAAAACAATAATTAAAATAACGCGTGGGTTTTTTTATCGTGCTATCTTCGATCTATCGAAATATTCTTTTAAAGCTTCGACAATCGTACAAGGAAACAAGCCGGCTTCGTACAGTCGCTACAGTCATCATAATAACGAAATCCTATGCGTACAAAATTCTCAGCTCCAAAAGGAGCTAAGAAGAACAATGGTTAAAATAGGGTTTATATAGGCTGGAACTATGATTATCTGATTTTTATTGGAATTTTGAATTTAACATACCATCGACAACATGGACGATTAGTCAAGAAAAATAAGCAAGAAGCTATATTATTAGGTACTGGGGCAGCTAGGACAGATACCGTCTCGACGAAAGGATGGCACCGAAAAAGGCATCCAGGACAGGGACGTTACTTATCATAAATTATATACTAGCTAACTTATAACAATATAATAATATATACTAATTGAACTGGGAGTGGTGTTTTTTGGCAAATAAATAAAATATTATTACTTTGATACACTTTTTCATTTTCAGATTGAAAGACAAACTAGGAGACCGAGATGTAACAAAACATGATTTACCAGATTTGGTGTACTTGGAAGTTGTAATAAAAGAATGTTTGAGACTGTATCCTCCAGTACCACTTATCGCTAGACATTTAGACAGAAATATAATGTTGAGTAAGTAATAACATCACTTAAAGATATCACATAGGCATTTTTAATATTCTGTAAAACGATAATGAAATCGTTATAAATAATTTACGTATTTAGATTATCGCAAAAAATTTCACGGATGTATTTTTGTCGCTAGAGCAATAGTTAATTCCCGTTAATTCCCTCTGTGTGTTTTCCACGGGGAATACTAGGAAATATTAGATTTGATGCCAGTGGCATTATTATACCTCCGAACCAAACCAAAAGTTTCATCCTTTCTATCTGAAATAATTCCTGTCGGACAGGAATTATTCCAGATAGAAAGCACCTGTAAGCTGTGGAATGATCTTCCTAGTTATTTTTAGGAGAAGCATATTATATGCCTATTGAATACTAAAACACAAACCCAGCTAAGATATGTAATCTCTTAGGTCGCGGATCCGATTCCCATTCCGGACACCCTTTTCGATGACAGATACGGTTATACGAGATGATGATGATGATATTTAGTAGTAAAAAGGAAATTCGTTTAAAATAAATGACTGAGAACCAGGAGGTGTCATAATAATTATATACACTAAAGTGTTGAAAACTAACATATCCCTGTTTTCAGAGGACTACACTCTTCAATCTGGAAGTATAGCCGTCGTAGCAATATACGGTATGAACCGTTCGCCAATATGGGGCAGAGATGCTGACCAGTTCACACCGGAGCGGTGGCTCGAACCGGATGGTATACCCAGTAACGCATATGCAACCTTCAGTTTTGGCAAACGAAACTGCATCGGTCAGTTTGAAGTAATTTAATCATTATTTTGCATGATTGTTACATTGTTAATAATGATTTTATGTTGTTTTCAGGTCAACAATATGCTATGATATTATTGAAAACGTATCTAGCCAACATCTTGAGGCGATACCGCGTTCATGGTGATATCAGCAAACTTGAGCTGCAATTTGGAGTTGTATTGAAGCCCGCATCGGGACATGAAATTAGCTTAGAGTTTAGAGAGTAAACGTAACTTAATACCTATGTGTGAAGGAATAACATTGATCATTGTCAGTTTAGGTACTTGATTGAATGTATTGTTTTGTTTGGTTTGTTTTAATTTATCCTGGCGATAATTATAGAGATATATATAAATTACATAAAATAATGATTCAAGAACTATTGCAATAAGTTTTGCAATAGTTCATGCGTCAGATTCTATACCTAACTAATGATTTTAACTTGCTATCTTTGTTTTATTGAGTAGAAATTATTAATTATCTTCCTGCATGTAGGTATATGATCTAATAAATCAATTGAATGTAAATATATTTAGTTTTTATTTCTCTTTAAGAAGCATACGGGAGCTTATCCTCGCAAATTGTAACTTATATAAGTATATTCATCAACCCACAAGTGAATTATGATAGCTGCAGCCAAGAGCACTAGCCCCCGGGCGTTGCTTCCTTCGCCAATGAGAGGGACCTAAGGATCTGTCTCGTATTGTAGGTATCTCTCTGGCTGTAATACCCACACCAAAAATTCCGCGGCGCTCCTGGACTCTCACACTCTCAAAACTTAAAAGAAAAAGAATCCAATACCTACGCCTGGTTTTTTTAGCACCTGAGGAATAATCAAAAGTAAATGAATAAAAGACTAATTACCTACTCATATGAGAGGTATACACTAATAAATTATAGTAGGTATAGTGAATTAAGATTCACTATAATATATATTCACAAGGATAAGTCCTTGTTAATAATAATATTTTCACACTTTTTTGTTAATTAACACTTTTTTAAATATATACAAATGTTCATGCAGTCAATTCAGTTTATTTTATTTTCATATCTCATATTTAATAGTTGCACAAATAAAACACTTCGTTACGTCTAACAAATATATAATAGTACGTATGTCCATAGTTTATTTTCCCTTTCTAAATGTTATTTTGGGTTGCTTATATCTTTTGGTATGCCACGAGGCTTTTGCTACTTCACTGCGCATAAAGGCGAGCAGAGAACATGTATGAATGAAGTTAGCCAACTGTTGAAAAAATAATGTTTCTTAGCTTTTTTAGATAGATTTCAGTTAGTACCTAGTGGAAAGTTGGAAACCTAATGTTGTTAGTAGTACAATGAAAAATCTTTCCCCCTACTTTACATATTCAATAGAAAATCGTTAGTCGTTGATTGTAGTGAATTATTGTCGTTTGTAGTAAAACAGAAAAAATAAATAAAATAAATATGTATGTATACTATGTTAAACATTTTTACTACTAATGCATCAGCCAGTTTGTATACCTACTCATACAACAACTATTTGCTCTAATTTAATACATGCAGTCTCTACAACTCGGTCAACGGCTCTGTTGAACGAGTTGTTCACTCTTTGATTTTTCTTTAAATTTTAAACATTACCTTATAATGATTAAAGAGCTACCACGTATTAACCGAAATCTGTTGATGAATGTAATTAGTTGTTGCCTGGTGGTTATTAGAACTGAAAATTACTTGATAGTCATTATTCTGTTAAACATAATACATCAATATTATTACTGTCCAAAACAATTCCAAATTCTTGCGGATCTTCCCCTGAATATATTGAAGCACCAGGTTGATACATTTATTAATATTATTTAATTTTGATAAGTTTCATGTATTAGGGATATGTAATTAGGTACATTTATATTGAGTTTTAACTAAACCCTTATATTTTATTGATCATCTAACTACTTTTAATTATTTATTTAAAACTTTAACACATAGGAGTGCAAAGGCTGACTTAATGCCAGGGACATTCTTTCCCAGTCAAAGTCCTTTCTCCGTAATTGTTTGGCAGATTATCACTGGGTCAACCATTGGGTGGTGCAGAGGCAAAGTGGTAGGTGCAACATGGCAAGAGTTACTCTGTGTTATATTAGATTTTTTTTAAGAATTTGTAAAATGAAATGACTGGGATGAACATGTTTTGTATGCACTTATAACTCAATATTATGTGCACGTTAGAAAAAATATAAAATAACTATAAACGTTTCAAATTCGTCAATGTCGTTTTGATAAAATTATTTGTATGTGTGTGTATTATGGCACGAATGTATAATTTTAATACGAGCTCCAAAAATTAAGTAACTTCTTAGTGAAAAAAGCCTATTACAATATCTCTGAATACTTTTCAGAAAAAGATAATGCATTTGTTTGATTATTGCTGTTTATTTTTTTGTAATGTAATTGCGTGATATACCTGTATTGAATGTGTAAAGTTGTTCCTCTATGCTTTAGGCGTTTTTTATTGGTCTTGTACCTTTCCCTTTCGCATGCCTTACGGTAAAATATGGCTGAATTGTTTACTATTTTTACCATGTACTGTACCCATATTTGCGAAAAAAAGTATCTTATCTTATCTTTAAAACTAGATAAGTGTTCGTTGATTCAATTTTATTGTGTCTAAATTTTTGACCAACAGGTAAGTAAAATAGAAGAGGCGGCACATGCAAATGCAAACGAAGGTTTTAGCGAAAATGGTAGATGACTTCTCTTGATGACTTGATCGCCATTAACAATCAAATAAAACCCATAAAAATAGTACACACACCGGCACAATTAGCGGAACAGAAAAAAATTGGACATAGATATACTAACAGTCGCTACGCAATACATTTATGCCAATGTAATCTATGTCCGGCAAAATATTAACCTTTTTAACAAAGAAGTGACATACACACAATAAACACTAGATATAAGCATAAACTTTGCACCGAATACCATCGCCTACAAAAAGTACACTCATCTTTTGTGGGATTAGGAGTCCGTATGTATAACAGAATACCTGTACACCTACAAGAGTTACCTTATGATAGATTCAAGTAAACTGTTAAGAGGATTCTAATAAAAAGGGCTTATTATTCAGTAAACGACTATTTAAACGACAATAACGCTTGGTTGATCAGTGAAACACAGACAACATTGTAAACTCAGTTATTGAAACAGTTTAAACATTGTTCTACTAAAGGTTTAATATTAATAGACTTGTAGATATCCCCACTTTAGTTCGTCACGCTCCCATTGTCTGTCATTGCTTGCGGTGGCGGTGTGGGGCGGGTCGCCACCTTCCCTCTAATATGGCGAGGGAGGCGATGGCTGCGTCACACGTCATACTCGTGAACGGGTGCTGCTTGTGGTGACTGGTCGGCTGTTGTCGGGGATATGTTATGTTAATTTTTATTTTATATCTTGTTAATTCATTCTTGCTATTGTTTAATTATTATTATAGGTATATCCTTTGGTTGAACTTGTGTAAATTGTCATATTGTAAATGTGTGTGAATGCATCCGCCATTAGGTTTCTTTGTAGGAGATTGTCTGTGCCTGAGTAAACTTTAATATCTACATTATAGTATTTACTGTATTAATATATTTTTTCTTGTCTTATTGAACACCTGGTCGGTATAAATTGACCAGGTAATAAATGGTACTGTGTGTGCATTCGCTTACATCATATATACATTGTACAATATTACATGAATGTGAAAAAAGACTTGACATAAAAAAAAAACAGAGCAAAAGAGACAAAAAAAGTAATCTCGGAGTTTCTTTCTTCCTTTCTTCTCCGGGTCGTCCACTTAGGTAGCTAGTGAAAGGTTGCAGGTTAGCTAGGGTAGGATCCTCGACGGCATGGCCGAGGACCGCGTTGTTGCTTATTCCCCGAACTGTGATCTCGTGCCAGCGATCATCACCACTGTTCAAAAATCTACTCTTTACTTCAGTGGCACCCTGAGCGTTGGTCCTAACCCCTTAAGGGTGCCCTCAGGTGGATGTCGCTTAGACTTTGGCCGGATTCTTGGAAGTTAATTTTAGACCTGTTGCCTTTAAGGCATCTTACTATACCTAATGTGTACATTTGTCATTTATCGCTCGACAGTCGGACAGACTGATTAAAAATCCTGTAAGATCAAATAATTATAACAATGTTTTTAGCTACTTAAGCGATTTTTGTTACATTTGTTTGTCGACTTTTGTTACATTTAGTCTTATACAGTGTAATTTTGACAAGTACAAGTGTATGTAAATACCTAAGTGCTGAATAAATTTCAATATTTCATTATTATTGAAATGAAGTAACCTTTTTTTTATATGAATGGCTGGTTATGATATTTTTTTGTTGTTGTGACTTGTTTGAAAATGGAACATTAGACGACAGTCATTTTTTTTTCGTACGTTCTAATTTCCCGCTAAATCTATGTTGTCGTCTTTTCGATAGTTTGGTATTTATTTTGTATTATTGTTAAATTAATAACACACACAACAACCTCCGTAGCGTAGCGGTATTTGGCTCGCCTTGAATCTCGGAGGTCGTGGGTTCGATCCCCACACCGGACAGAAAATCTTTGTGTAAATTAAGATAAGATTTCTTTCCGGGTCTGGTTGGTTGAGGGACTACCCTCCGTGCCTCGGAAAGCACGTTAAGCCGTTGGTCCCGATTGTTATAACAGCATCTATAATAATCGTATGTCAAGGAACGGGCAGCAGCGTTTCCTTGTGTGGTAAAACATAATACTGCGGTCACCAACCCGCCTGCCAAGCGTGGTGACTATGGCAAATACCCTCCCTCTCGGGAGGAGGCCCATGTTCAGCAGTGGACGTTATACGGGCTGATGATGATGATGATGATGATGTTAAATTAATTAATTTGGTTTGAAAAAGTGTTTTTTCTTTAATTTTTATTCTAAGGTCGTTTTGATTGATTATGTACGCCTAAATATGTCTGACTTAACACCGGCAGAAATCATTAGGGCAGATAGAATGAGGAGTTATGGTCATACCTATCGATCAGTTACTACGAGGCTTCGTCGACCGGTATCAAAATCGTAGCATCAAACGGTACAGATTGACTAATTCTACGGTGAGGAGGAGTGGTCAAGGAAGGAAAAATGTACTTCAAGGCGGGACGACTGTTATTTACAACTTCGAGTTCATAGGGATACGCGGTTAACGGCTGTGGAAGCTCGAAATGAACTTGAAATCGCTCGAGGTGTTAGAGTAAGTGAGCGTACAGTTCGCAGAAGATTTGAAGAAGTTGGTATAGGTTCGTTTATACCCGCCAAAGCTCCAAAAATTGAGAGACACCATCGCACAAACCGATTAAAATTTTCACGTGAACATCGCCATCGGGGTTCAGATGAGTGGAGACAAGTTCTCTTCACTGATGAGTGCATAGTTCTCTTATATTACATCGATGGGAGACTGCGAATATGAAGATGTAAAGGAGAACGTTACGTTCAGTCTAACTTTGAAAATACAGTGGCTTATGGGGGCGGCTCAATAATGGTGTGGGATGGAATACGTTTAGGAGCTCGTACGGAGCTAGTGATAGTCGATGGAGGGAGTTTGACTGCTGATCGGTATATCAGATGATAGATTTTAGAAGAACACATTGTGCCATTTGCCTCCTTTATTGGTGAAGGTTTTATTCTAATGCAGGATAATGCTCGGGCTCATACTGCTGGCTCAGTACAAGAGTATCTAAACCATGTGTACATACCGGTGATGCAGTGGCCAGCAAAATCCCCGGACATGAATCCGATAGAGCATGATTAATACGATCTTTAAATAGAGCATTTTGTTTTAAATTCGATTTTTTCAATTAAAATTAGCCTAAATCCTCACCAAATCGATACTAAAAGATGGTAGTAAATTTGTTACTTTATATCTAATAATAATTGTTTGAATCCCAAAACTTTAATATTTTTCATCATCATCATCATCATCACCCTGTTGTAGTCCACTGCTGAACATAGGCCTCCCTTGAATATTTTTCATTTCTTATATATAATACATAATTGTGCCGGTGTGTGTATATGAAAGTAGGTACAACAATTGAAGATGATGTAAAATGCGAGCTTAACTGATTTACGACTTTTCTTCCAGGAAACCATAATCAGAGCGAGGTTCGTGACAAACGGGCAAGAAAAGTGTACACAAAAGATTTTAAATGAAATAGTAATAATTTTGGAGTAAACTGTTTATCTATTTAACTAATGGTAATACATGATAATATATACGAATACAATAAATACATACTTCATAAAAATAAACCAATACGTATTATTAAAACTACAAATGAGACAAAAGATAACATTCCAATTCTTGTACATAACTCAACCTTTTTTTTTTAGTTATTTGACATTGAGGGTCACTTTATAAATTCTGAGCAATTTGTTGACTATATTCTGTTGAAGTTGGTCATTTATAACAGACTACATCGTTCAATTACAATATATAATAATATAAATAATTAACACTAAAATGATATTATTTTTGTTATTACTGGCTATATTAATGTGTGGTGTCAGGTTCTTAGTAAGAAAGCCTTGTAGAACGTCTCCACCAGTATTTCCAGGAAAATTGCCAGTTATAGGACATACTTATCGACTTTTTGGAAGCATAGCAGGTGAGTAACATAAACATAGATGTGGCTTTTTTAATAATAATAACTACACATTTATTTCAGACAAAAGTTATAAAACTATTGTTAGTACATACAAAGACAATCACAAAGCGGCTGCGCACAGTAGCACCAGTTTATGCCAGGCCCTGGACGCGACTACCCTCAGTGTGTAGTGTAGTGTTTTAAATTTGTTAAGTGATTGTTGTTGAATCTCTGATGGGAGTCTATTGTAATTTTTTACGCGCATTGAGTAGTATTTTTTTTCAAACAGCAACTCCTCGACTTGTTTTTCGAGGGCAATTTATCGCATTATTAATTAAGAGTATATCAAACATTGCCAATACAGTAAACTAACGTTTTTGAAAGTCTGGACTAACAAATTTAAATTTGCCAAAGTATGAAACAAATATTTATTACATGGCTATAATTATTGTTTATTCAAAAATCTTCGAGAATATCTAAGAATGAGAAGATAATAAATGTTATGGGTCTGCAGTTATTTATTACGGATTACGGATTCAAGGGTAGAATCATCACTTAATTAGTGTCAGCAAATGTTTTTTGTATCGTACATGTATAGAACACACATAAAATAATATGAGTATAGGTAAATTACAGATTTACTAACAAAAAAAAAATTTGGTTAGGTAATATCTATAATTACACATTACAAAAATTTCAACCGCGGGAAACTAGACACACGGCTAACCGCCATTTTATTTCCATTTCTAAGACTCAAACTCTATAATATGGCAATGTTGGTCCTTTAGTTAAAGCAAAATTCCTGAAGCTCTTGCTCGTTGTATGGAATGCTATCACTCGAGAACGTCATGTATTCAAATGTTTTTTTTTTGTTTCATAATATTAAATTTCGTTTTTTTAAATAGTAAAATAATACTTGTTTTTCAGATTATAGCGGGTTAATCAAGGAATTCAATCAGTTTAGTTACGAAAATGGTGGAATTGTGGAGTTTAACCTAGGACCACAAATCATATATTGTAAGAAAAATTAATTAATATAATGTTATTTGCATATCTGCTGCTTTGAAATAGGCCACTATTTTTTTTATAAAATACTTTAATTAGAAAAACATTAGCAAAATAATTTTTATTTTACACCTCCTTTAATCGTCATCTTAACCGCAACAACACTCTGCAACTACTTTTATTATTAATCATTCGTATGTAAAGCCTGTTCTTAGTCAGTGTCAATACTTTTTACTG
Organism: Nycteola revayana; assembly: GCA_947037095.2. Classification (NCBI taxonomy): domain Eukaryota; kingdom Metazoa; phylum Arthropoda; class Insecta; order Lepidoptera; family Nolidae; genus Nycteola; species Nycteola revayana. The sequence goes on from OX344851.2 coordinate 754,716, forward strand.
CTTTTCTTTCAGTAAAGTAAGAACGTTCGCCCTTTTTATACGCCCACGAAAATGAAACATACATTTTTTAGTTTATTGTATTTCTCTTCTGTTCTCACTTGCAGACTGAGTATGGTTAAGTTTAAGACATGTTTCTTTTTAAAAACATCAATTGAAAAAAATTAAATTAAATCTTTTTTAAATCTTTTTGCCGACTATTTGTTGAGAAAAAAAAAGACTGCAATATGCGCGATGTCATCGTTACGGTCGGACTATTATGGACTGAAATGTTACCTTTGCGTATTTAAAAATAAAAATTGGAAACTCTAATGACAAGCGGTTTACATTTGCTAATGTCAGTTTTTTTATTTAATTTCAACTCTGACCAAGAAATTTCGTCTAACAACCGCTATAATGACGTCATCTGGCGCTTACGTCAATTTAAAATAAACCAAACTAAAATATATTTTTTTGTATGAAAACCTTTAAATTTCGAAAAAGAAATATGTGTAGCTTAATTTTTGATGTTGTTTCATAAAAAAATATTAAAAATGCATGTTATAAAATAAAATGTTGTCAATTGCGATCCACGAAAATACAATTAAATCTTGGTTTCTTCTTACCAAGATTTAATTATTATTAGATTAAAGGAAAAATTCATTGAAATACAGAAATTGCTTTTGTCGCAAGACTGATTTTATGAAACAAGCACAGTAAAAACTGAAACTTCTATAGGTAGTACTGTGATTGTCTGGCTAATAAAGTCCAAACTGTACCAAATAGATACACAAGATAATTAGTTAATTACATTACGATCTTTGTTTTACAATATATTATAACTATGTTTTCAGTGTTAACAGACCCAGACGCAAGTCTTACAGTAGCTAATACTTGCATTGACAGACCTTACTTGTATGGTTTTGGCAAACACATTGTCGGAAATGGCATTATCGGAAGTAAGGGTAAGTCTTTTGTTATTAAATAATTGTTTATACTTATAGCTATTTCTTTTTTTATCTTCTTTGTATCGGTTCAAGTGGTTGCTCAGAGTGGTCAATCAGTTGTTGGCTATTATTTCCTAAAGTCGTATCTATTTCCTTAGTATTAACAGTCACAGATTTTCATTTTTTATATTTGCGTTTTAATTATTTATATACGTACATACATATAATCTCACGATCCTGCACCTGCTACGATCCTTACACACTCCCTTTGCCTCGTCCACGTTCATACATCTGGGCCCTATCCAATAAAGCTGACAATCCGACAAGTCCGACATATGTCAAAAAGTGACAACTCGACAATTTTTCTGTTTAATAAAAATTACAGGCGACAAAATTGTCATGGTGGAAAATTCACAAATATGTCGGACTCTTTTTTTTTCTTGACATTTTTCTGTTTTATAAAACTTTATATGCGACAGCTGACAGGTGACAATTTGTCGTGAAAAACTTGTCAAATCTGCTTTATTAAACAGAAAATTGTCGTGACATATTGACATATTTGTAGAATTGTCCTAAATTGACAATTCTGACAGGCGCGTTACCCTCTGTCGCGAAATCATATTTTGAATTTTGAAGGTGTAAAAAAGTGTATTGAAAAAGTTTATTACAAAAAAATGGTACTTACATCGAGCAGTGAGAGTAGTGATGATGAATACTTGGAACAAATACAAACGAGGAGGCAACGACGATCATTTAAAAGCAGAATCAATTTCTCCTTCTCAATTACAGATTTCTGCTTTAAAGAAAAATGTCGGGTATGTAAATCTACCGTAGAATATTTAATTGATAAAAATGCTCATCGACTTCAACACGGTACAAGCAGAAACCAAGCACTTACACCCGATAAACAAATTTTATGCGCTTTGCATTGGATGGGTTGTGGCTCACAGTACAGTCAGCATCAAAAGTTGATGACCACATTTAGATTTCCAAAACCGCTGAACACTATATCACCCATAAATCGCTGAACGAAATAGGCGCCAGTATTGAATGAACATCATTAAAGTTAAAAATTAACTGAACACTACTCGTCAAAGGTCACTGAACACCATTTTGTCAAAAATCGCTGATCGTTATAATACCCGAAAATATCATAACATCCAGTTTTACAAAAGTCACTGAACAATATAAAATGCTTGTTTTAGTTATCTAGTATAATCACGGCAATGTCCAAAAATAACTTAACATAATAAAATAACAAAAGTTACTGAACTTTTTTATTTAACTTGCTTTGTATGTAATTTGTTCGGGTGCAATCTTGCAACTAAATTTTAAGGCACATACCCTCAACCGATTGAGCTGAAATTTTGCAAGCATATGTATATCGCGTAACAATGCAATAGTACCATGGAGCTGATCTGATGATGGAGTCGGAAGGTGGCCATAGGAACTCCTGTACCTACTGAATAAGATAGTCGAGTTTGGGCTCGTTTGTTTTGGGTTTATTAGCACTTTCCATTGCACATGATGACGAGGGTCTGATGAGGAACAGGAACATTACCACTGGTACGCCCTTAATGCAAGCGCTAAGATGGTCGAGTTTGGGCTCGTTTGTTTTAAGTTAGTGAGTATTTTCCATTGCACATGATGACGGGGGTTTGATGAGGAGCAGGAACATCACCACTGGTACGCCCTTAATGCAAGCGCTAAGATAGTCGAGTTTGGGCTCGTTTGTTTTGTGTTTAGGAGTACTTTCCATTGCACATGATGACGAGGGTCTGATGAGGAGCAGGAACATTACCACTGGTACACCCTTAATGCAAGCGCTAAGATAGTCGAGTTCAGGATCGTTTGTTTTGTGTTAGTGAGTATTGTCCATTGCACATGATGAGGGGGGTCTAATGAGGAGCAGGCACTTTACCACTGGTGCTTGCGTACGTCGTAATCGGTCATACACACGTGGTATAAATCTTAACCTTGTTATCATGTGAAAGTTTGCTGCGTGAATTTAGAAGACAATGTAGTTGACTGAGCTTAAGTGCTTACTTAAGCTCAGTCAACTACATTGTCTGTGTCTGTCTCGTGCACGAACGGTTTCCACATGCGCTCTGAAGTTTCGTTTTCGGTCAAGAATTATACAAAGTAAGATGATTGCCAATAGATATTATGAAAATAGACCTATAATACCACGAAAATCCAGTAAATAGGGTTATAAGCTAAAGACTAAAACGTAAAAAATAAAATAAAAAGTAAAAAAACATTTTTAATTTTTATTTTATTATAAACTAGCTTCCGCCCGCGACTTTGTACGCGGATCCTGTTGCTAATGCCAGCGACAACCGGTTCGTCAAAATTGAAGATCTGAAACGTCTGATGTCGAACTCTAAAGCCCGGGACAGCTGTTCAGAGAATGTTGAAGTCGATCAGAATTCAAACGTTCGTTGCGCTCTTCTTCTGTTTCTTCATGCCGTACTCCAGCAATTCTTTCTCTCTCACTTTCTAACGGATTATGAATATTTTGTTGTGTGTGTGTTCGGGACAATGTATGTTTATCTCGATCAGCAGTTTGTCGCCTGAAGAATAAAGACCTGTTAGTAGATGTGCGAATATGCTGAGAATTAAAGTGTGATTCTGTATCGATAAACGTTTCCGATTCGCGAGACAATGCATGTCGCTCGCGATAAGCGGACAGTTGCGCATCACGTTTTCTCTAGAGACCTAGAAATAGATGCGTTGATACTCTGAGAAGTCAATCGCAATTCTCTATGCGTGAAAGTGTTCGATTCGCAAGAAAATGCGTGACGTTCACGATCAGCGGACAGTCGCGCATCACGTTCCACACTGGTCTCTAGAAACCTAGAAGCAGATGCGTAGATACGCTGTGAACTCAAGCGCAATTCTCTATCAGTGAACGTCTCCGACTCGCGAGACAATGCGTGACGTTCACGATCAGCAGTCAGTCGTGGATCATATTCTTCACTGGTCTCTAGAGACCTGGATGAATATGCGTAAATACGCCGAGAATGCAGATGTGCTTCGCGATCCAAAGAGGTTTTCACGGAGCGAGTTGCAGCCTGATGTTCTTGAACAGTACATGTCTCTCCTGACGCTCTTCGGTACATTCTTGGGATCTTATGATTCTCAATCTTTTAGCTCCTTTGGAACATTGGGAAAGATTTGACGTCTTTCTAGGCATGGTAATAGTTTTATTCTGAAGTAGGTACCTGATCAATTAAAATCTAAGTGACTGGTAACGCAGGGGGCGTTAGGGTACCGTACCCGCACCGGGTAGGCTACCGTGTCACTAAGATAAAAGGAAAACACCCAGCTTATGTTATTTTATAATTATATAGTGAAATTAGTGATAGATTTGATTTCCAAATCAGATGTTTTTGATCTTCGATTTTTATATGTCAACAGGAAATGCCCATCAGACCGAAAAACTTTTGCTAAGACGTCATTCCTATATGTTTTATAGTGTATGTGTATATGTATATGCGTAAAAGCACTTCCACCGGATAACAAAAAAAAAATGCTGAACAACTTGCTAAGACGTCATTCCTATATATGTTATAGTGTAGCTGGGCTCTTGGAGTTCCACAGCAAGTGTTCCAGATCTTCAATTTTAATACGTCATCAGAGAGTGCTCATCAGTCTGAACAACTCATCGACTGCACCGGTGGCGGTTCTGGGTTCGATTCCCACCCGGGACAATTATTTGTGTGAACCACAAATAGTGTTTCTGAGTCTGGGTGTTCTTTGTGTCCGTGAAATGAATGTTTGTAAAGTCCCCCGCGACACAGGGAATTATTTCCGTAGTGCGGGAGATGTCTTTAAAAAAAAAAAAAAAACTCTTGCAAAGACGTCATTCCTATATATGTTATAGTGTAGCTGGACTCTTGGAGTTCCACATCAGGTGTTCCAGATCTTCAAATTTATTGTCTCAGCAGAAAATGCTCATCACGTGGAACAATTTTTGCTATGTACCATTTTTGTATCTCTTATAGTTTAGCTGGTCAGTTGCGGTTCTGCATCAGGTGTTCAAGTTTCCAAGATAAATTATAGCCTATATGTTACCCAGAATTAATACCTATACAACAAAAAAATCATTCAAATCCGTCGAGTAGTTCCGAAGATTAGCGTGTACAAACAAACAGACAAACAGACAGTTTTTTTTTTGGATTCATGCTCAATTACTGTTTCTAAAACCCCCTCAATTATTATTTTTTTAATATATTCAATGTATAGACACAGTTTTCTACTGTTTTATTATATATTTAGATATATGTAAATTATAAAAGCTTGAGGCGTTCATTACTATATTTCAGTGCCTCAAGCTATTACAATTTATATATTTTGATATTTGAAATTGTACTATGAGTACACATTATTTTTTAATAAAAACCTGTTTAAAAAAATATTTTTTTACTTTTTATTTAATTTTTGACTTTTTAGACTTAAGCTTGTAACCCTATTTACAGCGGGTCACGCACGGTCGATGCCATCCGGTCATCATATGCAATGGAAAGTAGGTACTCATAAACACAAAACAAACGAACCCAAACTGGACTATTTTATTCAGTACAGAAGTGAGTTCCTATGACCACCTTCCGACTCCATCATCAGATAAGCTCAAGGTACCATATTATTGCATTAACACGCAATATACATATGCTTGCAAGATTCCACCCGAACAAATTACATACATACATTGCAAGTTAAATAAAAGCTTGTAAAATACACACACATACTAAACCCAATTTTTTTTTAATTTTTTTCAGGGACTTATGAGATAAACGATGGTATGCTATTTTTGTCAAAAAGTTGTTCAGAGACTTTAGAGACGAAGAAGGTTATGCTATTTTTACTATAATTTTGTTTAGCGACTTTCGAAAAGTGATGGTCACCTACTTATGGCCTTTTGTGATAATCATTCATTTCTGGCGCTTGTCATGTTGAGCGATTTAGGTATAATACGGTGTTCAGCGGTTTTGGAAATCTAAATGTGGTCATCAACTTTTGATGCTGACTGTACCACGTTATTGGTGATGCACATGGGCTTAGTAAAACAACCGTACATAATTGCATAAGAAGGGTATGTGGAGCCGTGATTACTGAATTACTCGGAGAAGAGGTTCGCTGGCCTGATAATTGTAACCGAATACCAACACTTTTCATGAGGCATAATGGGATACCTAGAATATCTGGTATTGTGGATGGTTCGTTAATTCCTCTAGATGCGCCTTATCAAAATGAATCTGCGTTTGTAGACAGGAACGGAAACCATTCAATTAATATTATGGTGGTGTGCGGGCCAAACTTAGAAATTTTCTACGCATCTGCAAGATGGCCTGGCTCTGTTCACGATGCCAGAGTGATGAGATGCTCTTCTTTAGCACGGACATGGGAAAGTGGATGGAGACCATTCCCAAACGCAATAATCCTGGGAGACAGTGGATATGGTTTAAAAAAGTGGCTTATGACGCCTAATATACCAATACAAATACCAAGGACAGCATCACTGGAAAGATTCTTGCGTGCTTTTAAGTCAACGAGAAGATTGGTAGAAAATTCTTTGGGAATCATAAAAGAAAAATTCCCGTGTCTAAATCACCTTAGAGTTCAGCCAATAATTGCAAGCAATGTAATATTATCATGCATTATTATGCATAACATTGAAAACCGCTTAGGCTCAAATGCACCCTATTTAGAACAAGATATTAGCGGAAATGACAATGATACAGTTGTAGATAATAACAATGTGGACGAAGTATTTGATGAGGAAGCGATTGCAGTTTTACAGTCATTAATACAACTATTTGAATGAATAATTTATTTAATCCTTTTAATAAATGCATGATCGATTATACTTAAAGATTTTCATTCATAGCACTTATTATAATATCGTTGACTTGTTCATTATCAGCACCCGACTCTGTTGTTCGAACAATTAGTTCAATTTGTTCAGTACAAACATCAATAACCCGAGCGTTTTGTAAATACAAAGGTAATTTTTATAATTTTTAGGTTAATTCTTTTTCAAGTTTGAGTAGCTCCAAATCTAGCTTGTATTTTTCTCTTTTTGCAATTTGAAGTTTTTCTTTAGCAATATCTACTTCTATTTCCATTTTTTGTTTCTTAAAATCAAATAAGTCATTTGATAAATCAACTGGGGAATGTGATTTTCTTCGTATTGGATTTTGAGGTTGAGGTGGTGTTTCTGCTGTAAAAACAGGCACGGATACCTGTGTTTCATTTGATCCTGAAGATTCTGGTATTTGAAGTCCATCTATTGCTGGAGAATCCTTTGATTATTAGTATCATTTCATCAGAATCGTCATATTTGCATTTTTTTCCTCCCCCAGAACCAGTCTGCAGACGATTATCTCTCTTTTCCTGAAAGATTTATCGTACCATTATATATAAAAACGACAAAAAAATCATGTCTGTTATATGGGAGCCCCCTTAAATATTTATTTTATTCTGTTTTTTAGTATTTGTTGTTATAGCGGCAACAGAAATACATCATCTGTGAAAATTTCAACTGTTTAACTATTACGGTTCATGAGATAACGCCTGGTGACAGACGGACAGACAAACAGACAGACGAACAGCGGAGTCTTAGTAATAGGGTCCCGTTTTACCCTTTGGGTACGGAACCCTAAAAATCGTTTCCACATACACAATGCGAATATTTCATACATACCTACACAATATTATTAATTTATAAATACCTCGCAGCGGCCCTCTTAAGTGCGGCACGTTCTCCGAGTGCTGGTTTCTACTTTGCACAGCAGGTCAGCATTGCCATTCAACGTGGTAATGCTGCCAGCATTCTGGGAACCTTGCCAAGTAGTATAGATTTAGAATAGTTGTATATAAGTTAGTTTTATTTTTAATTAGTTACTTTTAGTTTGTATTTTATTCATGGTTGTTAATTATAATAAATTAAATATAAATATGAAAAAAAAAACACAATATAATACATCATATCTAATTGATAACTTCTTTATTGGTTAACGGTCTAAATAAATAAAAAAAAATTACGGATTGATGTAGGATAAACTAGTTAAAATAAACTAAACCTTACCATGGTCCTTTTGCGCCAATTTTGCCGTGTAGTGTCACGAAGGTATTTCCAGTCTTTATTGAAAATACCTAATGTTCTTAAGTTTTCGGCTATTTCCTTCCATTTATTTATTTTTACATCGTGGGTCAATTGGTCACTAAACTTCCCAAAAAGTATATTTTTACTTTCGTAAATAAGGCCCAAAATGGTAAGTTTTCTGTGCATTTCCATCTTACACGCGATCATAACACAATCGAAGTTGCATTAGTGATTGTTTTATTCTTGTACTTTGATAATATCTTTTTCAATTTTACCCTCATCCAGCTTCATAAAACAAAATTCTTTGCAAATATATTATGTCAAAAGTCGACATAATTGTCACGACAATCCGACAATATTGTCACCGACAATTGTCAGAAATATTGTGACTGTGGTTTTTTGATATGTCGAGTTTTATTAAACGTGTTTTTACATTAAAAATATGTCAAGATTTCACCTGTCGATTTTTGACATATTTGTCACGTTTATTAAACAGCTTAAGCGCGACAATTCTACAATTTTGTCATTTTTTGACATATATGTCGGATTGTCAGCTTTATTGGATAGGGCCCTGGTCATACACGCACAGCATTTATCCTACTTTCATGTATCTTTTGCCACACCCAACATTCACTTCCATACATAAGGGTAGGCACCAGAACACCATTGTGAACAGCCAATCGAGCCAATCGAGCCTTTGTAGACATCGACTGGCTGGTCACAACCGCGTGTATAGCACCATTTACTTTATTTCCCGCATTTGCTCTATAATAAATAAATAAAAATCATTTTTATTTACGTAAACCTATTACAGGCACTTGCAAATAGTCAAAACAATAATTTATTATTAATCTATGTATAATTTTAACATTTTTAAATGAGCATATTAAGCAGGTATTTTAGTTATTGTTTTTAATCATTTTAGTCTTAACTTTATTATTTTACTATATTGTGTCCGATAGCTTGTTCTGTCTATATTAAATTATAACTATTAAGAACAATTGTCATTATTTGGGCGGACCATGAGTATATAACGACGGACGCGCTTTAATGCTACCACCGGATCCAATACGCCCCAACTGAGAAGATCCGGCGAAACAAACTCAGTGGGTTATTCTACTGCCGGTTTTAACACGACCCACATGAGACGGTCCGGCGAAACATCCTCAAATGGGCAGAGCGTGGGTTTTGGTCCAGTTACTTTTATTATTTATTTGGCATACACATTATTTTCCCGAACGGTTGTCTTTATAATATTTGATTATCTATTAATGTTTTATACTAATAAAAGAAGCTAATTTGAGACAGAACTAGCGGTCTATTAATGTAACTCATTAGGCCGATTACAGATAGTTCACAGAACATCACACTATTATGCTTACTATTTTACTTAGATACAGGGTCTCTAGGAAGTGTTACGCAGGATGGTTCATGAGACCAAACATCTTTATCCTCAATATAGTCCTTAACGCTATAGTAACCTTTAGATACAAGGACACGTTTAATATATGCTTTAAAAGTTGTATCAGGCAAATCAGTAACACGACTAGGGAGTTTGTTATAAAACCTAATACCATTTCCCATAAATTATTTATTGGTTCTACTTACTCTAAAACCGTAAAATGCTTGTTCTGTCTATGTTATGCCAAAACAATTGTCATTATTTGGGTGGAACATGAGCATATAACGACGGACGCGCTTAAATGCTACCAGTGGATCCAATGCGCCCCAACTGAGAAGATCCGACGAAACAAACTCAGTGGGTTACTCTACCACCGGTTTCAACACGGCCCACATGAGGCGGTCCGACTAACCATACTCAAATGGGCAATTACGCGGGGTTTAGGTCCAGTTATTTTAATTTATATTTTAGTAGGCATACACAATTATTGCCCAAACGGTTGTCTTGTTATTATTTGTTTATTTTTGCTCAATAAGATTGAATGATATTGAGACAGAACTAGCGGTATTAATAGCTAAGGTATGTAAAGATGTCAATTACAGACAGTTCACAGGATAAGACATAGTTCTAGTCACAACTATTGTACTAGGCTATATTATTATGGTCTTCAGTGAGGTAGGTGCAAAGATGGTACTGAAACCCAAACGTCTTTATCTTCAATATAGTCCTGAATAATATAGTAACCTTTTGACATGAGAACAGTTTTAACATGTGTTGTATCTTGTATCAGGCAAGTCTGTAATATAATTAGGAAGTTTATTATAGAACCTAATACAATTTCCCATAAATGATTAATTCGTTTTGCTAACTCTAAATCCTGGAACAGCAAGTTTATGTTTATTTCTAGTATTAATATTATGAATGTCACTTTTTTTACTATATTTATCAATATTTTTTCTAATAAAAAGAATATTTTGGTATATATACTCAGAGGGCACGGTAAGTATATTAATATTTTTAAAAAGGTTACGTAAAGAGTCGCGACTACCTTATCGATATATGGCCCTGACCGCTCGTTTTGTAATACGAATATAGTATTTACATCGGCGGCTGACCGCCTCAGCAGTATTCCATAAGACATAATGCTATGAAAATATGCGAAATACACTAGCCTAGCCGTGGCTAAATCGGACAATTGTCTGATTTTCCACACAGCATACGAAGCCAAACTTAATCTACCAGCGAGTTACTCAATATGAGGGCCCCATTGCAGTTTAGAATACGGTAGAAGTGACCAAATCTAATGTTTTTCCATTCAATGAAACTACTGGGATGGAATTGATAACATTTGGTAGAACGAATTTGACACATTTGGTTCATCCTGCACTAAGCAAAAGATTATTTGCGGAAAACCAGTTTGCAATTAAACCGAGTGTTCGATTATGTTCAATTAGATCAGTATTTTTTCTTTTAACTTTAAAAATCAATGATGTGTCATCGGCAAACAGAACAAAGTCTGATAGTTCATTAATTAGGTATGGGAGATCATTTATATAAACTAGAAAAAGGAAAGGACCTAAGATTGATCTCTAGACGGCGTGAATTCTGAAGGGGATTTTGTTAGTATGGGGGTGTCTAACAAAATCCCCTTCAGAATTCACGCCGTCTATAGATACTATTTGTTTCTTTTCTGATCAAGTGATTTATCACAAATACCAAAATATTTTAACTTTATCACGAGCGTTTCATGATCTACACAATCGAATGCCTTGGAGAGGTCACAAAAGACTCCCGGAGCATCCTGCGAACCCTCCCAAGCCTCCAATATAGATTTAATCAAAATACTTCCCGCGTCTTGAGTTGAACGACCCATCGTGAATCCAAACTGCTTGTCGTGCAATATCCCATTCAAATTAAAATGAGTCAACATTTGGCCGAGCATTATTTTTTCAAATACTTTGCTTAAAGTTGGTAGTATTGAAATAGGCATATAATTAGTTGCGTTATTAGAACAACCTGTCTTAAATATAGGGACAATTTTTATTAGGTCAGGAAAAACACCATCAGTTATAGACTTATTGAAGATAGCCGCTAGAATTGGAGCAATATTTTGTATAACGGTATCAATAACTTTTACTGAGAGTCCCCACAAGTCTTCAGTACCTTTTATTTTAATAGTCCGAAACGCTTTTACGATATCTATATCATTGACTAGTTGGTAACTGAATTTGGGAACATTTAAATTAATATTTTCTTTAAGGAGTTCTTCAGCATCTTTCGGAGGAGATGAAAAATACTTGGTAGTTTCAATATGAATATCAGTAAAAAATTTAGCAAATAAATTGGCAACCGTATCCTTGTCTGAAACCAGATTGTCGTTAATATCTAACGTGTTTGATTTATCTTTAATTTTATTCTTACCAGTTTCAGTATTTATCATTTGCCAAGTAGACTTTATTTTACTATCTGATTTTTGTATTTTGTCTCTTATATATATTGACTTAGCCTGTATACATACTTCTTTAAAAATACTTGAATATTTCCTAACATAGTTTGGAAAATTTTCATCAGGTGTAAAGGACCTTATGTCATACAGTTCAAACAAAACATCTCTACTCCGCTTTATATCTTTAGTTGCCCAAGTACTAAATTTCAACTTATTTGGGTCAATCTCTATATGTTTAATTTCGAAAGGAACAAGTTCTTGTTACTATCGGACTTGACAAAAATCTTTTAAAAAAGTATATAACTTATGTCTTTATTTTCAGGAAATGCATGGAAGGCTCTGCGTAAGCTACTAAATCCAATTTTTGGTTTGCAAGTATTGAATAGCTTAGTAGAGGTAATTAATGAACAGAGCCGAGAGCTTGTGTCAAAACTTTCCCCTGAAGTCGGAAACGATGCAGTTGATATAGAGCCCTACATGATCGACAGTGTGTTAAAAATCGTCAATCGTAAGTTTTCTTTATTAAGAATGCATAAACAGAATAAACTATATAAAGCCTTTAACTAAATATTTAATTAAATATGAAGCGAAAGATGTGTGTAGGGATCGTAGCAAGTTGAGGTCCATTGTATCTGCCTATCCCGCAGGGAAACAGGCGTGAGCGTATGTATGAATGTATGTAAATAAATATTTGTTACAGACACGACGTTCGGGCTATCACTAAATGAAGACAGTTCAATAATTAATGAATTATACGCTGATAGTTTAACAAATCTATTAAATATCATGGTACAAAGGTTACTTAAACCGTGGCTACACATCAATTCAATATATAACTTGACTTCATTAAAAAGGAAACAAGACGAGTACATTAAAATAATTAACGACATATCAACTTCGGTACGGTACATTTATTTAAATAACTTTATACGAGTATACTAGTTATTTCAAACTTTCAGTTAAACAAATAACTGCCATCTCTGTTGGTGGCAGTCAATTGTTTACTGAAAGTTTCTAGGGCATCAAAAGTATCTAGGGATCAAGTACCTTTGATTTATTTATTTATACTTTATGCATGTTATAAACAAGCGTACAAAGGCGGACTTTCCTGTTTCCTGTTGTGTGTGTGTGCACGTGTGTGTTAAAGCAGAATCTACTAGACCAGTCGTCCGGGGCAGACAAAGTTAAGGTAACTTGTAATGTCCTTATTGTTGTGTCAGTGATCTGCCTTCCATTCGTTATTTTGGGAATTTATTCTCAAAGTCCCCAATCGTAGCGGGATACAGCTGGTCTCGCTACAGAATGGGTGAATCGCCTTCATTTTGTATGTGTGATATCAGAGTAGATAGAGATACATAACGTCTAAATTACTAAAGGAACTTATAATTTTAAAAAATCGTTTTTTAATCAACCAGAAAATGCTGTGACGTGACCAAAAAACTATTAGCTAGTTTTATTGCCATATATAGTCTAGTCAACAAGTTCAAATTGGTGAAAAATAGTGATAAAGCTCCTAAAAATATGAGTGATACCTCATTGTATTCGGAATGACGTCTAGAAAAATGTATTCGAAGGAATAATTAGCACGCAAAAAATTACAAAGTTACTAACAAATTAAGGTGCAAAAAAAAGGATTTCATTGTTTGTCAATAACTCCGAAACTATTCATATTTAAGATTTTTTAAAAAAAGCATCTTTTGGAGGAAGAAATTTCCAATGAAAAATAAACAATTTTTGAAAACTTTAATAACTTTATCCTACTGAGTATATATATAATAAGGGCTCCAAGAAGCGAAAGATTTTTAGAGCAATTATTTAAACATTTTTATTACCTACAATGAAGACGAAGGCCCGAAAAAATTATGCTAATAAATAATATCCTAACTTGTTGAAAAATGAATTTTAAAACTTTTTTCCAACGGGATTTTTTTCATTTAAGCCTTCAAAATACACCATAATTAATTCAATTTTTTTAATTGTTATTTAATACTATAAAAAATATATTTTCTGTGGGGTACTCACTTTTGAGATGGCGCGCGCATGCCGTAGCGGTCGCGCGGGGTCCTATTTTTAGCGTTAAATTAAAATTATAAATAATGGAGATAGAACTCCGGAGTACCTAAGAACTTTTTTATTGGAAATTTCGTCCTCAATAAGACGCTTTTTTAAATTCTTAAATATGAATAGTTTCGGAGTTATTGACAAACAATAAAATCCTTTTTTTTTGCAACTTAATTTGTTAATAACTTTTGTAAATTTTTGCGTGCTAATTATTCCTTCGAATACATTTTGCTAGACGTCATTCCCAATCCAATGAGGTATCACTCATATTTTTAAGAGCTTTATCACTATTTTTCAGCAATTTGAACTTGTTGACTAGACTAATCTGCTTAATATTTCAATATTATACATGTTATTTTCTATGTACAACCAACTTCACCAATGATTCTATATATATGTTGCAGTCAAAACTTTTAACCAGTCAAAAGTACAATTGACTAGCAAAATCAGTCAAAAGTACTTTTGACTAAAATAACATTTAAAAGTACTTTTGCCCAATGGGGCTGGTTATTAGTACTTTTGACTGACTTTCTTCGTCAAAAGTAATTTAACAATAAAGCATCGCATCAGTCAAAATCACTATTAACTCGTTAGATGTGAATAAAAAAGATATTTATTAAATGTGAAATCGTTTATTACGAAAAATTTGACATTACAATCAATACAAAGAAAGCATACACTTAAAAATTGTCATGTTACAGTCAAAACTCATAACCGGTCAATACCACTTTTCACTGCAAAATCAGGAATTAGGTGCAGGTTAGTTTAGAACTAAGCTAATTCAAATTCAAGTCCTCAAATTCTTTGGGCACATCACTCTCAAAGAGCACTCCTTGGAACGTTTGGCGGTGCGGGGGAAAGTTGAGGGCAAAAGATCTCGTGGCCGCGCCTCAACACGATGGACAGACCTCATTAAGTCAGTCACAGGGAATACGGTCAACGATTGTTCCCACTTCACCAGAAACAGAGACACATGGCGACGGGTCGCAAGAGCTGCTGTGTCGCAAGCAGCGCCTTTGACATGACCACGACCACTCTGTCAAGAGTGTACGACTAAGAAGAAGTTTAGAACTGTGACCACAACGCACGAGCCGAGCGAGCGGTGCTAGTTTGCTGCGGCAGCGGCCGGCGTAGAGCTAGATCCAAGTGTTAATTAAAGCAATATGATATTGATTTTTAACTTTTGTCAAAACTAGTTTTGTTTGATTTTGCAATCAAAAGTGGTATTGACCGGTTATGAGTTATGACTATAACATGACAATTTTTAAGTGTATGATTTCTTTGCATTGATTGTAATGCCAATTTTTTCTTAATAAACGATTTCACCATTAATAAATATCTTTTTTATTAACACCTAACGAGTTAATAGTGCTTTTGACTGATGCTTTATTGCAGTTACAACTAATTTTGACGAAGAGCGACAGTCAAAAGAACTAATAACCAATAATTTTCAGTCAAAACCACTTTTGACCAACCTGTTCAGTCAAAAGTACTTTTGACTGATTAAGAGTTATGGCTGCAACATACATATGATACACATTCTATCTGAATAAAGTGCAGTCTTTTCATATAAAATAATTATTCACTGATTTTACTTCACAGCAAATACAAAAGCGAGTAGTCCTAACGACACATGAAATTGATAATACAACACCAGGTAAATCTTCAAATAATCTTTATATATATAATTTTTCTGTGAGTGTGTATGTCACTGAACTTCTCTCAAACGACTGGACCGATTTTGATGAAATTTTTTGTGTGTGTTCAAGGGGATCTGGGAATGGTTTAGATTCACAATTTTGTCCGCTGGACAATGTTTTTTTAATTAATTTTTAATTTATTAGTAGTTGTTGATTTTGGAATGTTTTACATTGGATCCGACAGACGGCGCTACCATCGCAGTGTCAAATTTTAAATAATATTTAGGGGAGGGGTAGGGTAGGGTAGTGGTAGGGTAGGGTTAGGGTAGGGGTAGGGTAGGGCAGGGGTAGTGTAGGGCAGGGTAGGGTATAAAAGTCCACCCGTGCGAAGCCGGGGCGGGCCGCTACTATAAATGTAAAACCTAAACTGTAGATGTTCGTCACACAATCAAACAAAAATCCCATCACATTAACGTAATGAATTAAAATTTGTATACGTATAGTTTTATAAGTTGGATTAGGATATTGAAAATCCAGAAAAAATGAGGCTCCTTGTATCATGGTCCACAGACCAAGCAATAAATTCAATATTTTTTCCAAAGATGCTGCCCATCTTTGGAAAAAATATTGAATTTATAATGTCATGAAATTACGTCTCAATGAAGCGTGGCGAAGCGGTATAAGTTTCGCTTTAAGTCTCGAAGATTGTGGGCTCGAATCCCACGCCGGACAAAATCCTTGTGTAAATTTTAAGATTTCTTTCCGGTTCTAGTTGGTTGAGGGACTAACGTCCGTGCCTGGCAAAGTACTTCCGTGCCTGGTTCCGATTGTTATGACATAATTTATAACAGGCGCATACCAAGGAACAGAGAGCAGCGTTTCCTGGTGTGTTAAGGAGCACTAGTTTATTGGTTCATTCTTATAGCTCATAGTGAAAATTAATGTTGTTTCATTTTAAAACATTTACAGATACATTTAAGTCACATCTGGAGAAATTCCTTCCCTTTAAAGAAAAAGGCTGGTTTACCGATGATGATATTTTGGACAACCTAAAAAGCATTGTAGTCGCCACTGTTGTAAATACCTCTTTATCAATAATG
Source organism: Nycteola revayana (assembly GCA_947037095.2). Taxonomy (NCBI): domain Eukaryota; kingdom Metazoa; phylum Arthropoda; class Insecta; order Lepidoptera; family Nolidae; genus Nycteola; species Nycteola revayana. The sequence goes on from OX344851.2 coordinate 771,396, forward strand.
TATATTCTACTGTTACTTGGAAGTTATCAAGATGTCCAAGAAAGGGTTTATGAGGAGTAAGAAAATTTATTGAATTATAAATAGTAAAAGTGGATTAGTTTTGATATATTGTAAATATCATACTTAATTGACCATTCCTTTTTTTTTTTGTTGTCCGGGGGGCAATGCCTTGACGCATTCCCACCACCGTTGCAGCGTATTTGCGCGCTGGCGGTGGGATATGTGGGACTCGCCCTCTCCATAGCGTGGTATGCTAAAGTCATACCACGAGGAGAGGACCCTACACCACTAAAACCTCCCGGACACTCCTTCGATCCGCCGTTGGCGGGGGTCGGGTACGCATGAGCAATCCGGCCCCCCGACGGCACCCGCGGCCAATATGGTACCGCAGGATCTCCAGGGCCACACTTACAGTGGCCCATTTGGCCAATTATAGGGACGCCTGGAGTGTAGAGGCGTCCCTACTCCTCATGGGTCAGCCTCGAAGGGAGCGGGGCCCATGTTCCCCACTCCCCAAGGCCGAGTCTAGGGCGGTAGGCGGCGGGTTTAGGCCCGCCGCCGACGGCCAACACGCCGTCTGCGAAGTGGGTGGGCAGGGCGGGATCTACTTCCCTCTCCCGCTCCGCGGCCTCCTTCTGTGACATAACTTGTCTACAGAAGGAGGCAACCGCCTCCCACGACCTCTCGCTTTGAACCATCTTCGAAATGATGGTCGGCAGCGAGAGGTCGTCTCCCACCACGCCAACGAGCTGCTCCCGCTCGTTGGCCCACGCCGGACACAAAACTGACCAATCCTGCGAATGCTAATAGATACACAATTTAAAAAAAATTAAATATGGATTAAATATCGAATATGGAAGATAGAGTTGCGGTTATTGCAACAAAGCAAAATATTGCTTTGTTGCAACAAAAAAATAATAATTAAAGAAGGAGTAGGTTTTTTTTATCGTGCTATATAACAATAAACTAAATATTCCTTTAAAGCTTCGACGATTGTAAGAGGAACAAGCCGGCTTCGTAGTTAGGACGCTAACGGTCATCGTAATATCAGAACCCAACAAAACGCCCATGCGTACTGTTGGCGACATATTTTGTAACAAGTTTATTTATTTTATTAATTTCTTTTACACCGCCATCCATTGTCTATTTTGAGAACTTTTTGTATAAATTGAACATTGGTGTTAATAAATATGACGTATGTACGGTGCATCGTAGTGCGGGCTCGTGTCGCGAGATGGCCTAAGACGGCGAGCCGTCATATTTGTATTTAAATTATTAGAACCAAAAATAAATGAACAACTTTTTTTCTCTGTCATGTCATTTCGGCCGATATAATTTTCATTGAAAAGATTCCTAAAATTTTCCGATTTATTGAACGTAAATAGCCGTGTAGTACTAAGTTGCACCTTTCGTCTGAACCGAATAACATTGTGTTTTATTCCATTCGCTCCGTTATACGTACAAAATTTAATCTTTTGGAGCTAAGAAGAACCATGGTCAAAATAGGGTTAAATAAAGGGAACTAGGGTTCTGTGATTATATTTAAAATATCAGATTTTTTATAGAAGTGTATTTTTTAACATTATTAGACAAGATTTATGACCTGACTAGGTAATTAAAATGAGTAAAAACAAAAAAATATGATTCATGTTTTTTATTTGTATTTTTAATTCAACATACCATCGAAACCATGAACGATGTTAAAGAAGAATAAGCAGTAGCAAGAAGCTACATTATCAGGTACCGAAAAGAGCATCCAGGACATCATCACCCTGATGATGACAACTTGTCGCAATCAGTATGGTATCGGGCCAGTAGGATCTAGCATACTTCTACGGTCGGCCATTCTGACAATGCTGATGTACGTGGCCCGGTTTTATCACATCGTCGAGTATGTTTGCAACTTCAAGTCTTTCATTTGGTTAAAAGATCTACATCGGCATTTTCGCGGGAAACTGCGGAGCACAACTACGCACATCCCGCAGAAAACACATAGGCGCCATTATCTCGTGTAGTTTTATTATATTATTTTATTTTATTATGTATGTTAGTTTATAAGATATGTTGTTTGAGTATTATTTAACAAAAAATAAGTGTTTTGAATATTATTGTTATGATATATTTTTCCATTTTCAGATTGAAAGACAAACTAGGAGACCGAGATGTAACAAAACATGATTTACCAGATTTGGTGTACTTGGAAGTTGTAATAAAAGAATGTTTGAGACTGTATCCTCCAGTACCACTTATCGCTAGACATTTAGACAGAAATATAATGCTTAGTAAGTAAATAACAATAGTTAAAGAGATTAAAAAGGCATTTTTAATATTCTGTTAAAGATATTGAAAACGTTACGTATATTTAACATGTCACGGATAGATTTTAAGTCGATAGAGCTATAGATATTGACTTTGATTTCCTCTGTGCGTTTTCCACGGGGAATACTCTAAGGAAATATTTGATTTGATCCCAGCGGCATTATTATACCACCGAACCAAACCGCAAGCTACATCCTTACTATGTGGAATAATTCCTGTCATACAGGAACAGTACGGTTTCAGCGATATCTTCTTTTCTTTAATTTCTTCCACGAACTTGTAAGCGGAATATTCTTCCTAGTGTTATGTCGATATTCTGTATTTTTAAACGGGAGTGTTAAACACTTTTCTTTTATGTAATGAACAAAGAATTCATCGCAAGACTTTCTGTTGTCTGCCTACGGTGTAACATCCGTCTATCTGACCCTGTTCCGCAACTCCGAGATGAATATTAGAGCCATCCAAGTACATCTGTGTATGCTATAGCATCAGGCTCCCACTGTTCTTTATATATATATTCTTAATCTGGATTTTAACTATCTTTAGAGTTGATTTATACTTTTTGTAACTGTAGTTTATCATTCGTCATATTGTAATACAGACAACCTCCGTGACGTAGCGGTATAAAGCTAGCCTTAAAGCTCGTAGGTCGTGGATCCGATTCCCTCTCCGGACAGAACACCCCCTTCGAGGAAGTGGATGGCAATACTCTTTTTGAGTAAGATCCATGTTCAGCAGTGGACCTTTTACGGGATGATGATGATTAAGTATATACTAAAAAAAGTAAAGGAAAATTTAGTCTTTTAAAATAAATGGATATACTGAGAACCAGGAGATGTCATGAGTCATAACGATAAATAAATAAATGCGCCAAAAATATTATTTTGGGTACTGCAACCTTAATAGGACTGGATTGAGATTGATAAATATTCCAAAACACATGACACATAAACAAATAATATATCATCGCATTAAAATTTATATAGGTACGCTATAATGTTGAAAACTAACATATCCCTGTTTTCAGAGGACTACACTCTTCAATCTGGAAGTATAGCCGTCGTAGCAATATACGGTATGAACCGTTCGACAATATGGGGCAGAGATGCTGACCAGTTCAGACCGGAGCGGTGGCTCGAACCGGATGGTATACCCAGCAACGCATATGCAACCTTCAGTTTTGGCAAACGAAACTGCATCGGTCAGTTTGAAGTAATTTAATCATTATTTTGCATGATTGTTAGATTGTTAATAATGGTTTTATGTTGTTTTCAGGTCAACAATATGCTATGATATTATTGAAAACGTATCTAGCCAACATCTTGAGGCGATACCGCGTTCATGGTGATATCAGCAAACTTGAGCTGCAATTCGGAGTTGTATTGAAGCCGTCATCGGGACATGAAATTAGTTTAGAATTAAGAACGTAAATTTCACCTACGGGTGAAGGAATATCTCTTATATTTATGTTATTAATTTTTAGTTTAGGTACTTGGATGAATTTTTGTTTGGATTGGTTTGTTTTTATTTATCCTGGGATTTTAATATGAATACCTAAATACTTCCGATATTCATGACGTACGCTGAACTGTCTAATGGTTTAATAGTACATTACGATATTAGTGCGTTATGATGGTTATAACATGCAAGGCGGAATTTCAGCCCGAGCCGAAGGCGAGGGCGTAATTGAGCCGAGCATGTTATAACCAATACGCACGTATATCGTACGACGTTTTTTAACACATTTGCGAGGAAACAGAAAAAAAAACATTTTTCACAATACAAGTACAAAGAAAAGAAAATTTGATAAAAATGGCGCGACGATTATTTTCTGCCGTAGCTGCGTGAAAATGTTGGCAAAGACGTTAGAGCATGCAGCCAAGTTTTTAAATTACCGAATAAACTGTTTTTTTTTTATTTTAAATAAACTGAATCTGTGAATGCACACTGTTGCTTTCCCGCCATTTTAACAGCGCGCTAGCGCTGCCGCGTTTTTCCATTCTGTACAAGGCCAGAACGCAAGGGTGTGAAACTAATCACGTACAGATTGGAAATAACTTTTTTACTTAATTCTTCCAATATATACAAGAGCAGTACGCAAATACTCGCGTATACTTTGTAGTGATGTAAGTAAGTACAGCGCTCCAAAACGTACAGCGCCAGTAGGCATGCGGACCAATAGTGTAGAAAAGAAACGTTGTAAACGTTGTGTTTGTTGTCAGTGCAACCCGACTCGGATAAGTTAGGTTAGAAGACTAAGGCGGGAGCGAAGTCTTCGTGGTTTTTTTTTAAACCACTCAGAAGTAGGAGCCCCGCGAAGCGGAGCTCCGTCGAGCTTAGTTAGCACACACACATTTTTTATTCACAATTAAACCTAAAATAAACCCCATATGGCGTCTACTAACTAAGCTCGACGGAGCCCCGCTTCGCGAATCGTAAGTAAGTTGTGTAGTATAGTCTGGAACGAAGACGCAAGCATCCACGGTACAAACTATACACGATTAGTACGCAAAATTTGTGTATATATTGTAATCACAGACTTCAAAACAGCATTACAATATATATTAATACGAGCAGTTTCCTATGGTTGCGTTCTGGCCTTGTATAGAATGGAAAGACGCAGCGCTGCCTACTGACAGGCGCCGCGCAGCGATTAGTTCGAAATTTGAATAGCAACAGCGCGCGAAATGGCAAATAATACTGTTATGGAATTTAACGGTGTTAAAAAAGAAATGTCATAACTTAAATACAACATTATTTATGAATGGTTACTCAAATACCTGCCGGGTATTACTTTCTTTGGAAAACATTTTAACCACTTATTGTAATAGTTCCGGCTTCAAACTAAATAGCTAACGAATGATTTTAACTTGCTATTTTTTGTAATAATTGATAAGGAAATATTTATTATCTCCATGCATGTATATCATCTAATAAAACAATTAATTGTGAATGAATACGTTTGGTTCTTATTTCCCTTTAAGAAGCATACGCCATGCACACGCAAAATGCAACAGATTACAGAAACAATTTCCGTCACGTCTCCAGCGCTGCGGGGTTCCGGCGGCGCGGGGCGGTCCCAGCGAGCTTATCCTAGCAAATAGTTTTAACGTTCCCTACCGCACCTTCAACATTGGTGCAGTCACCGGTCATTTATCCATTTTATCTGTATTTATACTATATACTAATATTATAAAGGGGAAACATCGCATTTTTGTAAGTTTGTTTCAAATAAACTCAAAAACTACTGAACGGATTTCGACAATTCTCACCATTAGACTGCTAACATTATCATTGAGTAACATAGGCTATATTTTTTATTAGAAACACTTAGGGATCCCCACTCAAACTTCAATAATGTACATCAAGGTATGAAAAAAAAACATAAAATGTATTTCATCGCATGCGCTGCGGAAACTATGAATGATAGAAAAAAATAATATTCTTCTATATTAAATAACATATACGTAGAAGAACGCGGGTCACTGACAAAGCTCAACGGATTTGTTCGTTGAAGTGGCAATGGGCAGGCCATATAGCTCCGAGAACAGACTGATGGCCGTTGTGGCCGAAAAGTTCTCGAATGGAGACAGCAGATCGGCAAGCTTAGCGTTGGACGTCCACCAACTAGATGGACGGATGACCCGGTAAAGGGCGCGGGATCACGGTGGATGCAGGCAGCCTCCAACCGTAGCAACTGGAAATCTATGAAGGAGGCCTAAATCCGGCAGTGGACGTCCTGTAATGATGATGATGAAAGAGCATATATATAGTATTTATAATAAAATAACGCGGCTCCATTTGTTTAACTATAGTAGTTGTGTAACTATAACTAATTTTTGAAATAAATTTTAACAAAAACCAGACCATGCCAAAAAGCAACGCTATTCATGTTTTCGTATTAATTCTTATCCCAATAAATTAATTCTTATTTCAGACTGATTCAGTAGGTAACTGTAGATTTGAATACGCTGCAGCGGCGGTGGGAATGCATAAATGCATTTCACCGAGGACAAAAAAAAACATACTGTAGATTACTTTTTGAATTATAAAAATCATTCAGAAGATATTGCGAGTTCAAAAATGTCTATCTAAATAATTCCCAAATATCCCAAAACGTTTAAAATAAAACGACCCGAACGAAGCCGTACGAAGCCGGGGCTAGCTACTAGTCACCAATATTTTAGGAATCCAAATGTGCTTTTGAACTATTTATTTTGTAACTTGAACCCACAAGTGAATTATGATAGCTGTAGCCTGTCTCGTATTGTAGGTATCCCTCCGGCGGTAGGTACCCACTGCAAAAATTCCGCGGGCACTCCTGTACTCCCGCACTCTCAAAACTTTAAAGGCCCTTAAAACTTAATAGTATTAAGGATCCCATTTCTACGGATCTTGGTCCTATGACCTTCGAATTATGTTAATATTATAATTTCCCTGTTTTTTTTATCACCTCAGTAATTACCATAAGATAATGAATAAAAGGCTAATTACAAATTCACATCAGAGGCAGGAACAATAATAAATTTTAGCAATGCGAGTGTTTTCGCTTTTTATTATGTTCACACTTTTTTGTTAATTTACACTGGTTAGTTAACTTTTTTTTTTAAATAGAAATAAATGCCTCAATTCTTTTTATTTTACTTTTAGCTTGTCACATATTATAGGTGCACGAATCAACTCACTCCGTTGTGTCTAATAAATAAATAATAGTACGTATGTAATGCTAACGAATTTACACAGTATTCCCTCAATTTGCGTTGTTTATTTCCTTTGAACAACCTCCGTAGCGTAGCGGTAGCGGCGAGGTCGTGGGTTCGATCCCTGCGCCGGACAACGAATTTTTGTATAAATTCTAAGATTTCCGGGTCTGGTTGGTTGAGGGACTACCCTCCGTGCCTCGGAAATAACGTTAAGCCGTTGGTCCCGATTGTTATAGTATCATCTATAATAATCGTATATCAAGGAACGGGCAGCAGCGTTTCCTTGTGTGTTTCAACATAATACTGCGGTCACTCGTGGTGACTATGGCAAATACCCTCCCTCTGGAGGAGGTCCATGTTCAGCAGTGGACGTTATACGGGCTGATGATGATGATGATTTCCTTTGTGTTTTCTTATCTAGCGAACCACTTTTTCATCGAGCTGTTTCCTATTTCCGTCTTATAACAGACAACTAAATGTAAAAAAATCATTTAAGAGTATATAGGTACGACCCATTATTTACTAGACTTGTTGTTAGTAGGAGACTGCAGAAACTAAGTGATACGTATGTGTACACAGAATTGTCGTAGTTGCCGCAGTATGCAATAGATGTCGCTCTGTTTTGTTTGTATTAGCGTATTCTCTGCAAAGATGGCGCTTGACTTAAATTTTATGGCTATAACAGAACGCACTTGACTCCTGATACGAAATCTATCGGATATATCGGAATTAAGTAAGAGCTAAGTGCCCATTAAAACCGAAAGATTTTGTAATTAAATTATTACAAATTATAAAACTACGTAAGCGCGAGTTGGAATCGTTACAGAATGGTGAACAAAGATTTTATGTTAAACTAGTTGAAGGAACGCATTTCTTTGCTAATTATATCGTTTTGTTCGATTTAAACGAAATATTAGAAAATTTATTTAAAAACGCCAACTGATAAGTACTATTTGATACCAACTTAGTTTTAAGTGATTAAGTATATGAAATTAGTTAAGTGTTTCTTAAAAAAATATCTCAATAACATAGTTTGCTAATATACCTTGTTAATTTTAATGCATGTCGTGGCATCTTGTAATTGAAACAGCACTATTGCTTGAGCCACTTTTAACATTGTACGATCCTTTCCAGAGTGTATGTTTTGTAAGTTGCCCTATTAATAAATAAATAAATAAATAAAACAATTTGCATAATACTCTACACGCCGACATCCGAATAGAGTTTGCCTTGAGTAAAGGCTGAGTACCATGGTCGTTTTAGTGGGTATACGGATTCTCCTATTAGTGATCCAGAGAAAATGATGAAGCTCACATAGCCTTCGTTTACACACGAAGGTGGATATAAAACAACAAATAAAGAAACAAGTCGATATTATAAATTAGGGATTGCGTGCTCTATATTTATCTGCAGACACAGTGCCACCAAGTCTATTAAAGACTGGTCAGTGCCACCCACAGACAAATAATAACACTAAAATAGATAACATTTAGAATTTCTTTGCAAGATCAGTCCACTTCATAAAACAGACGTCTGTCTATGGATATATTTGTGTTAAATTAGATCATTCTGTGGATTTTAGAATAAGATTTATGTTTCCGGAGCGTTAGCTGTACAAAGTACTGAGCATTCTCTTTGTATTTTTTTTGTATTTTACAGTAAATCAGCTACCTGAAAGTAAATCTTAATATAATTAATATCGGATGAATTAAGTCTATAAGACTTGATAACTTAATTTGATGTTTTTGTATTAAATATACACAGTTCCGTCTAGATCCTCATGACGAAAATTTGTTTCGATTCTTTGCTTCTAGGTGAAGGATGAGTATAAAATATATACGACGGAAAATATTGGAAAAGTTAATTAAGAATAAAAATGTGTTAAAGAAAATTGTGCGAAATTTAAAATAAGTAGGTATGGGAAAAGAAATATAGTTTAAACTTTGTATTTTTTTTAATAATGTATGTTGAATAAATCTGATTTAGTTTGTATTTATGTACTCAAGAAATATTATATTATCAAATTCCAATCTATCTACCAGTGTAGTGACACAGAAGGAGGGTTTATAAAAAGGGTTTGAAAAATAAATTTAAAATATTTCTGATTATTTTACAATAATAGATATATATTTGTAGATAAAATGGGATTCTCCGCTAGTTACGACCCAACATACTATCGCTAGACCGTAGAAATAGGCAGTAATAATATTATGTACCATCGCTAGAATGAGCGTTATCATATGAAAATATAAAACATTAATAACTACTTTTGTAAGTATCACAATCCTTCAGTAAATAACTTGAGAGCCAAACTGCGGCGCTGCAGTGCTGCTCAGCACTGAACAAAGGATCTAGAACAAAACATCTGTTGTGTCATTGTTCGTGCCACAAGTGGATAATTACAGTTACAAGTACCAGGGAAAACAGTCTAGCTCGACTGTTAGCTACCAAGTGAGAATTTAGATATTAAAACTATTACTACCAAATGAAAAAGCTGTGATTAGGAAATCTTTATGTAAATTCTAAGATATCTTTCCGGGTGTGGTTGGTTGTGGGACTACCCTCCGTGCCTCGCAAAGCACGTAAAGCCGTTAGTCTTTAATAATCATATTAAGGAACGGGCAGTAGCGTTTCCTTGTGTGTTACAGCATTATACTGCGGTGACCAACCCGCCTGCCAAGCGTGGTGACTCGGCCAAATATCCTCCCTCGGGAGAAGGCCCATGTTCACCAGTGGACGTTATAAGGGTTAATGATGATAATGTGGTTTCTGGAATTTGTGAACCAAGTCTTTTAGTCTGTGTGTGTAGGAGTGCACTTTCATTGACATATATTTCATAGGTATATTTCATTTTCTGCCTATTTAAAAGAACTTTTCACAAATGACATATAAATCTCCACAAGTGTCACCGACTTACGTACCTAAGAGGTAGCCAAGCATTTTAAATCATCCTTGATGAACAATAAATCGACGTCTCGTATTTGGAATATCTTTTCTCTACCTTTTATTCCTTATCCTTGGCAAAAGCTTAAACGATAAAATATTTGGCGGGTCGGATATCTATTTGTAATACTCTTAGGGCTGCGAATCTCCAGAGGTAAAACGGAACTCTTATAAGATTACTCGTTAATCTGTCTGTTCGTCGATCTGTCAAGAGTGTTATGGATTATTTTAAACATTTAATTATAAGTCAAACCAAAAAAATTGCTTATTCACAATCTTTATCTATATTAATAAAATAGTGTGAGTCTTTAAAAAAGTTATACCTACTCGTAATAAATTTTATCGTCAAAAAAATTGTTTAACTTTTTTATTATTTAAAATGATGACTTTTGATTTTCTTCGATAACTACGAAACATTTTATTAAGCTAAATGAAAAAATAGGAACCACAAATTATCTAACTGCAGATTTTTGAACAAAACTAATTACTTTAATACCATATTTAACAAAAACACAAAACTGAAAATATCAACATTGTCTTAATACATTTCTTATTGTTTAAAATCATTTATTTTGTTTAAAATGAATGGAAAATAAAACAATGTTACAACTTCCTAACAAAATTTTCTACAAATGAATAAACAAGGACCTGCCTGTAGGTCACGTGTGTCATTATTAAGAGGAAAATGTAATTACTTCCTAAGATTGCTAACAATAAAACAAAAAAAAAACTTGCTAAAATTATTGTACTTAGCATATTGAACCGAGAAGGGAAATTTGTTGTGTAATCCTTCTTATCATATCGGGATCGTTGCAAATGTTAGTTGGATTTGGTTGATGGTATAGCGACCGATCATACGATATGGTTTTTTCTGTGTTCCTTGTATTGGAAGAGGAATGAATAATCTATTGATTCGTGTATAATTTAGAAAGATGTTTTAAATTGTAATCGTAAAGTGAACACTATATTCATACAAACAACGTTTCGCCGCAAGGTGGTGTCGTTTCCCTTTGTTCTAAATTCCAACGTTCGTCTTCCGGTGCGGCGCGGTTCCCAATATCCGATGTGCGAATGAAACGGAAGAGCAGTGACATAAAATACGATTTTATATTTTTATTATTCTGCTCACGTTTTTTTGGATTTTCTTTTTTGAATTACATGATGTTGATTTCAGTGCTTCTTTGTTGCTCTGATTAGTGCGTAAACCCATAAACTCATAACCCTTGGTAAATTATATCATTATATGTGATAATTAGTGCGTTTAATGATAGCTTACCATTCAGTCACACCGCTCGCAAAACTGACACTAGAATAATGGTAAGAAGATTGTTCAGCATGTTATACCGGCGACTACTTTCTAAATGGAATAAACGATATTTATTCAGCACTTAGGTATTCGCTGTATGTAAATACCTAAGTGCTGAACCCTTGTACTTTTCAAGAAAATACATAATGCGACAAATCTGATTTACCAAAACCGTCTAAACTTTGTCTTATTTTGCAGTAGCGGGAAGATATTGGACCGCCAATGAGTGACTTTAAAAGTTTTGGGGAGACGTATGTTCATGAGTGAGCGTCTACGGCTAGGTTTATAATAATATCACCAATCACAAATAAATCATCAAACCAATTGAAACCGGCATTATCACCTCATTGGAGCTGCTAGAAATTCATCGCGAATCAAGGTTTGACCTACACTACAAAGAAACTGTTGCAAGAACTAATTCTTATCATTTTATTTACTAAGCAGACACAGTAGAATTTTATAGAGTTAATAAAATGTTTTATTGGTGCAACACAAAGCTACGACAAGATTTACCATTAAATGTAATACATTGTTTCATATGATACACACCACACATACGTGGAACGAATCTTATTACTTATCAGAAATTATATAAGAAATGAAAGGCAAAAAAAGTGAACGGCTGACGTCTGCCAAAATGCGTAACTTAATATATATAGAAAAAAGTTTAGAAAAAACGATTATTTTTACTTATTTAAAGATAGTGTCTAAATATTATTTAAACTACAACATTAATCAGCATAACAAACCTTTACTAGAGAAATATTTATTAGTAAAACGATGTTTTTTTCGATATAATAATGAAAGAGTAGAGTTCATTCGAGAAAAATTATTAAAATTAAGATCATTATAATATTCCCAGGATAATAATCTATTCAACTACATGATAAGCATCATAAAATTAATGTAAACATGACAATCGCACTTTAAAGTACCTACGTATTCAGGTAGGTGTAAAGCGTCTCCTAAGCGCATAAACCTGAAAGATCGATTGGCAAACCGCCAACTAGAATCCGTTTAGGTACTTATCTAATTCCAGCGCTATCAATAATTCAGTCAGAGCGACAGCCGCGAGTCCATAACATATAATAATATGTAAGGTTTACTACCAGGAAATATACTACGTATGTAGTGGAGGTTCAACCAAATACATGGGATTCTATAATGCATGTTGAGCGGTATGAGTAGAATATGTCATTCTACTTATATCGCTCCACTTTCAGGTATTTCGCCAGGTCGCGCGTAGCGGCAGTATGTGAATGAGAAGTGCGCGTTTTTGTTTAAAATTTTAAAATGGTTGTTGAGTACGTGATTTTCTCTGCTTTAACTAAATTTTGATAAGTAAAATATAAGTAGGTTAAACATAGACACAGTAACATACGCCACCGCAGTTAAGCGGATGTGAAAATCGAAGATTAAAATGTAAAGATTATTATTGATGGTGATGAAACAGAGTACGTTTCATCGCCATCAATACATCATTGATGGCGATTTGGGGGATAATGCTGTTCGCGTCCGTGGGCTTTAGCTCTAGTCACCCACACGTGTCCCCTGGTTAGCGCCAAATGAACAGCACATCTGGTGGTAGGTTTCGACCGCGGTTTGTCACCACCCTCAAGGCAAAACCATGCCGCCAAGTGATTTTTGTCGCGTTCCGGCATGTTGCCTTGAGTAGCCATCGTGGAAGGGGAGTCTGGGCAGTTGTGTAGTATTGCGAACCGGTTCCGGTGCTGCGTGGTGTCTGTGCTGGGTGACTGTTCGCGGAGGGTAGCGGGATCCTAAGCACGGTCTTCCGCTGGCCGACCGCAGGTAGTAGGGGGCCCAATTAGTAGGAAAGCCACCTATGAAAGGCTGCCCCGCCAACTAGCACTAGGGCCCGGTGAACATCTCTGGGGGGGTTAGGGCGTCCCCGCGCGCTCCAGATCAGTCTCCCGTCGGTGCAGCATCATGTGTGTTTTGCGTGGTACTCGTTTATGTTACGCCTCGACCAACTGTCCCTTTTCTACTTGTCTGTTCGTCATCAAAAATAAATGAAAATAAAAAACAATAGGAAACTGGTAAAACAGCGGTTGCACTCCCTCGCACTAAAAGTGCACCTCTCTAACATCCGAGGTCTGCACTCCAATCTCATCCCGGTCCATCACCACCTTGAGACCGAAAAACCACATCTGCTGTTCCTCACGGAGACGCAAATCAGATGTCCAGCTGACGCAGCATACTTGCGCTACCCAGGGTACACCCTGGAGCACAATTTTAAGCCACGCGCTGGCACCTGCGTGTATGCTCGCGATGACATCTGTTTTCGACGTCTCCGTAACATTGAGGATTCCAGTTTCTCCGTATTATGGGTTCTGGTGGACACTGGCTTGGAGCAGATACTCTATGCCAGTGTCTATCGGTCGCACACCGACAACATGGAGACAACCAGGTTGTTTCAGTACCTTTCGGACTCGGCTGAATTAGCTCAGCTCAGGTACCCATCGGCGCAGCTAGTTTTTCTGGGGGACTTCAATGCCCACCACCAGGAGTGGCTGTACCCATACCAGAACACCGACCATGCTGGGAGATTAGCGTATGCATCTGCACTGACGCTTGGTCTCTCCCAACTGGTGACTGGGCCGACACGGGTGCCGGACATTGATGGCCATACGGCCAATTGCTTAGACCTTCTGCTGACAACCGATCCAGACCGATATCAAGTCGCGGTTTCCTCACCGTTGGGTAGCTCCGACCACTGTCTGGTGAAATCTGTGTCTGTCTACTCGCCACCCGATCCCGATCTCAAGGGGACTAGGCGAGTATGGCGATACAAGTCAGCAGATTGGGATGAGATGCGGCATTTCTTCGCGTCTTACCCTTGGCTGCGCTTATGCTTCTCTTCAGACGACCCGACTCGCTGCGCGGAGGCTGTTTCTGAGGTGATATGTCAGGCTATGGAATATTTCATTCCATTTTCTGACATCTCACTCCAAGACAAAGCCCGTCCATGGTTCAACGCTGAGTGTGATAGTGCTGAAGCACATAAGCACTCTGCTTACCAAGCGTGGGCGGATGCTCGAGCCCGCAAAGCGCCAAATATTCGGAAACTGAAGAAAGCTTACAATAGTGCTGCCAAGTCTTGCAAACGTGCCCTACGCAAGGCCCGCTTTGACCATATTGGCCGCATTGGAGCCAGACTAGCATCTTACCCATCTGGGAGTAAAGCTTTTTGGTCTCTTGCCAAATCGGTCGAAGCCAATTTCTGTCGGTCCTCTTTGCCGCCACTGCAGAAGCCGAACGGTTCATTAGCTCACACCGCCAAAGAGAAAGCAGACTTGTTTGCGTCTCTATTTGCGAAGAATTCACAACTAGATGCTGCTGGTCCAAAAGTCCACCCAGGCTACCACATTGCACTTCCACTATGCCTGAGGTGCACATTCGGCAAAAAGTGGTACTTAAAATTCTCAGCACTCTAGATGTGAATAAGGCTAGTGGGCCTGATTCCTGCCATTGTCTTGCGGTCATGTGCACCTGAGTTGTCTCCTGTTTTGACTCGCCTCTATCGTTTATCCCTGAAGACTGGTCTAGTTCCAGCATCCTGGAAGATTGCCAATGTTCAACCGATCCCCAAGAAAGGAAGTCGTGCCGACCCTGCCAACTACCGACCAATCGCAATCACCTCCATACTCTGTAAGGTTATGGAGCGTTTTTTAAACGACCGTCTCCTGGCATACCTGGAAGACAACGACCTCCTCAGTGACCGTCAATTCGGATTCCGTCGAGGCCGGTCTACTGGGGATCTTCTTGTATATGCTACTCACTTCTGGAGCGAAGCCATTGAGAGACACGGTGAGGCTCTTGCCGTGTCTCTTGATATCTCTAAGGCTTTTGACAGGGTTTGGCACGCAAGTCTCATTGGTAAGCTTCCGGTTTACGGTATTGCTCCCGTACTTTGTACCTGGATTCAGGATTTCTTGAGGGGAAGGTCGATTCGAGTTGTCATTGATGGCGCCTCGTCCGATCTTCTTGGTATTAATGCCGGTGTCCCTCAGGGATCTGTTCTCTCCGCGACTCTTTTTTTGCTGCACATAAACGACCTGCTAGTTACTCCCGGTACCTTTGGGTATGCAGACGACAGCACAGTCTCGGTGAGATACTTGTCTGATGCGAAGTCGGGGTCAATGGTCCAGTCGTTCAGGGAGTCGATGATTGAGGGGGTGAACTCGATCTTGGAGGCTGTTTCCTTATGGGGTGATGCCAACCTGGTTGGGTTTAACCCCTCAAAAATACAGGCGTGTCTTTTTTCGGCGAAACGGAGTCCATTCCAACTGACTCCGACTTTCCGGAATGTCTCCGTTCCGATCAGCGACCATCTTGAGCTCCTAGGGCTTGACCTCTCTTCTAATCTAAACTTCGGTCACTACATCGAGTCCATTGCAAACACTGCAGCCAAAAAACTTGGCATTCTCTCCAAGGTGAGGCGGTACTTCACATCGGAGCAGCTCTTAAGTCTTTACAGAGCTCAAGTTCGCTCCTCAATGGAATACTGTTCTCATCTTTGGGATGGGTCTGCTGGATATCAGCTGGATGCTCTGGACTCATTGGAGCGCCGAGCGAAGAGAGTCATAGGCAATAACTCACTGGTGGAGGCAAGTCTTCAGAGCCTCGAACACCGTAGACGAGTGGCCTGCCTATCAGTTTTTTATCGGTTGCATTTCGGGGAGTGTGCGGAGGTTCTACATAACCTGATACCCCCTTCACCCTTCCATCACCGGACGACTAGGCGCGGCGAGCGGTTTCACCCTTTTGTTGTAGACATTCCTTCAATACGCACGAAGCGATTTGCTTCTTCTTTCATAATGCGGACGGCTAAGGAGTGGAATTCTCTGCCGGCGTCAGTTTTTCCGGAACGCTATAATCTGGACATCTTTAAGGCTAAAGTGAACAGACACTTTCTAGGCAAGCGTGTATCATCTTAGGCCTTATCTTCGCCTTCCATCAAGCGAGATTATGGTCAAACGTAAGCCTATATGAAGTAAAAAAAAAAAAAAAAAAAAAAATACACGCAAATACTTTAAAACCGGCCAAGTGCGAGTCGAACTCGCGCAAGAAGGGTCCCGTTCCATTTTCAAGTGCCTACTTGTTGACATTATTGACATCGGGCAAAAAATAAACGTTTGTTGTATGGGAGCCCCCTTACATTTTTTTATTTTTAGTAGTTGTCGGCAATCGAAATACAATATCTGTGAAAATTTTACCTGTCTAGCTATCGCGGTTCTTGAGATACAGCCTGGTGACAGACAGACATATAGCGAAGTCTTAGTAATAGTGTCCCGGTGTTACCCTTCAGGTTCAACCCAAAAAAAATTATTGAAATTTGCATAAAGATGGTTTATAAGCTGGGTTTATATATATATGGATTATAAGACATCCCGCTACACTTCATTAATATAGGCGGGTAAAGTCGCGGATCACAGCTAGTACCCGATAAATATAAGGTAAATAAATAATAACGTGCAACGCAAAGGGAGTGAGTGTCTTCGATTGATAATGTCAACAGAAAACTTTTGTTCTGTCTCTTATTGTTCTTGAAAATCTCGAGAGTATAAGTGAGGTGGTTGTTATCGATAAACCACTGTCAAATACCTACTATAAGCATTTTTTTATTACCAATAGGAATAATTGTTATTTCTTGGTTAAGTACAAAAATTATACAGCACTAGGCGACGTGGTTGTACTCGTGTTAAGTTATTGAACGTAAGACCAAAATGTTAAAAAACGAAAACTACTAAAACTTAGCTTAATTATATTTTTATGGTTGAAATACAATTTATTCTTACCATATCTATGATTTGCGTAATAAAGTATATAAAATAATTATGATTAAAAAATATGGCGTCAATTGTATTACTATTGACAGTAAAAGTAATTTTTTGATCATGATCACGAGATGATGCAATCGGCTGCTTTTAAATAAGTAAAGCACAGTTTAAAGAAAAGGTAAAAGTTTAGAAATGTTTGAATAGTGACAAGAGCTATCCAATCTTTTTTAAGCCTTTAGGTACCTTATGGTATGGTGTATGCAGGAAATGGAAATAAACTAAACTTAATAAATTGATAGCCAATTAGACTATCATAGCAGCTATCAATTTATTAATACTAGTAATGTCCTTCAGCTACAGTGATTTCGAACAGGTTTTTGAAATTTAATTCGACAAATCCAAAGTAGCAATGCTATAATAAACGTTATACTAAACTCAACAAAAGACGTTCCCATTCAGTTTTGAAAATGAATAGTTTTTTTTTGAAAAGGAATAGTGATGGTAGCTGATATTTGTGGTAAACATTATGACGCCAAAATATCTTGTACTATATATTACACATAATTGTATAAATTTAAATGAACTCTTAAGTTACCGATATTGTTCTGAGAGTTCCATACATCACTAGGTCATCGATATCTGGAACATCTTTATATATTTTATTTACAATGTTGGTATATTATTCAATATGTTTAATTAAATTGTTTTATATTTAATATAATAAGTAGGTAATAACCGTTCGTTCGTAAAACTGTACATATAAGTTTATTTATTAAATTAGACGCAACTTATGCTTGCAATAAATATTTCTTAATTACAAACATTAGGTTACATTCTCGAATGACGATGCTTATCGTAAAACTGGCAGGTATTGAGAGTAAGCAAAACAAAAAAAGTTACAATTAGAAATTAGTCAACAAACAAAATCAATTCCCCAGCTCAAGTTCTTTGCAAGCTAAGGGTCGGACGGTAAAGACAAACGATTTCGAGCGGAGCATCAAGTGCAGAAACATGATAGTAGGAATATTATAGCAATGGAGCCAATGAGGCTATTGTGGATTTACTCGAGAGCATCAGAAAATGCAAAAAAGTGATATTTAGAAAAACTCAAGTGCAACAGCTTAGTGTAAAAGTTGTGCTGAGCCATAATCTGTTATTTATTTGGAAGGGGTTTTCTTACGACGATTTTAATTCGTCAGATTTTTGAAATGTACACTTATTTTCATCTAATTTACCTGCCGCCTAATTTACGCGCACGAGTAAATGCACAACATGTTAGCTCTCGTACTATTATATATAACACTTATATATAAGCACACCTTTATCTTGTCTTATACTGTCTCTGCGTTGTGTTGAAATTATGTTTTGCGAAATGCAATATGTTTCTATTCGTACTTGGCACTTTAGTGTTTACTGAGCTATAGTATTACACATAAATGCACACTTCTCCGTTACATGAAAAATTTCATCATCTTTTTTTTGTAATATAATTGATGTTCTTTATATCAAGCATATTTCGCATATTATCTAAATCATTCACTAAGATGAACAAAAATATGATTGAAATTAGAATATTAAAGTCAAAGTAAGAGTGCAGATTGGACTCGCGCGTAAAGAGTTTCAAACCATTATCTATACAAATTAGATACTATTAAGTATCCTAGCCACGGCAAAGAATTCCATGGCGCAATTGATCAAAATATGGAAAAATTGAAACATCTTACGCCGAACGAAAATAAACGTAGTGAGGACATTGTTATTTCCCATATTTCTTTATGCAGCCGATACCTAGACCTTAAAAGCGACAGATTTAAAACGCATTGATGCATTTGAGATGTGGTGTTGGCGTCGAATGTTGGATAGCCCGACGCACTAATATTTCAATACTTGTGCGTCGGGCTTAATTTTAAAGACCGCTTAACCTCACAAGTGCTACGGGCGATCCTCCAGTATTTTGGACACTTAGCACGACGGGATCCTTCCAACTTAGAGTGGTCCATTCTATTAGGCAAAGTGGAAGGGGCACGTCCGCGGGGTAGAAGACCGGCTAGATGGGATGCCGAGCTTTTAAAAACATCGATGTATTAAGCACTATACAAAGCAGCAGATCGGGAAGGTTGGCGAACATCAATAAATTAGCTGACCAAGTGAAGGGGTCACGATCTTCAGCATTGAAGAAACCAAAGAGAAGGAGGTATATTTCGAGCGATTAATATCCAGCAAAAAAACGGCATAAAATCACCTCTTCTTGTATGAGAGCTACGCTCGATTTGTTCTGTTTTCAGGAGGTAACAAAAATAGATGATCTGTAAAAATTTCAACTGCCTAGCTCTCACGGTTCATGAGATACAGCCTGGTAAAAGAACTTTTAATATAAATACTACAGTCAGAATTTGATCCTTAACTGTTATTTCTGGAAAACAGTATTTTAGAAATCAAACTACAAATAACGCTTTACCAACCATTTTTGTTCTGCGCTAATTACCAATTATAGGTGAGCACTTTTTGTGTGTGTGTGTATGTTGTTTTTGTGTTCAAATTAGTGAGTGATATAAACTAGTACATGTAGGTGATCAAAGTTTACCAAACCACCGAAGAGCATTTTTGTAATAAATAGAAGACTCCAAAAGTAATATCAGTAGTATACTCCAAAAAGTATTATCCATAAGTTGACTCCAAGAGTACCAAAGTCAAAGTCAACATTTCTGACTTTTCTAGTGGTAGGAATGAAAGGGGCGCATCATAGGAACATGATTTTAAATAGTTTAAACGTGTCTATCTATATGAATAAAGAATATTTTAATTTGACTATCGGTAGATGTTTTGGCTAAATCCTATTCGAAACTAAACCTTATTAGATGAGCGCCTCCTGGCTCAGACAAATAACAGTTAGAAGTTTAAACACGGTCGTTAAGGTCCATAGAGCATAACAGCTCCATATTTCTTAGACCCTCAGAAGTACAGAACTCTGTCACCGGAAATGAACGCCGCCAGCGTCTGTAACGACAAACGTCTGAACGGAGCAAACACAGTGGCAATATCAGATTATAAATATCGCGGATAAAACTGTCGAAATCATAAAAATATAAGTCGTATTGACACTAGTCGTAATAATGTGTTAATAAATTATATCAATAATTATAATAGCTGTCAATCCCGAGTAAATGACTTAATACTTTTTATTATTGTGCTGAACATGAATTCTTGTAACATATCATTATCAAATTAAAACCTAATCAATCGAGCTAATTTGAAATAAAAACAGATAGTGGTAAATATTAGCTCCATTCCTATATATTAAAAATGGAGGTAATTAGTACGACCACAACCTTTCCTCATTACATAAATATCCAAACTTAAAATACGGTATCAGGAAAGTG
Organism: Nycteola revayana; assembly: GCA_947037095.2. Lineage (NCBI taxonomy): Eukaryota > Metazoa > Arthropoda > Insecta > Lepidoptera > Nolidae > Nycteola > Nycteola revayana. The sequence goes on from OX344851.2 coordinate 791,848, forward strand.
AGATATATGGAAGCCCTATTTATGTACGGTACTAATGGTGTCACTTTACAGACTTAGTCAGTAGATAGGGATTATATTTCATATACGACAGTTTTACAGACAAATAGATGGAGACGTATGTAATGATCCTTTACTGTTTGTTGTTATGAGCTAATGATTCCGTGCGTATCGAATTCTTCTCAAGCTTTTTCAATTTCTTCAGAAGCTTTTCAAACGAACCGTGCAATAATATTGGATTATGAATTCCTACACAGTAGCAGTCCCCTACTCCATCACCTATGAATTATCCCATCTCAACAAGCATATCCCCGAATACATTCTGAACTGCTGCTGCTTTAATTTCCAATCAACCTCATCCACACCATCACTTCATTCTCTATCATCTCAACGACAGACACTAAATGTTATCCGAGAGGCATCCGCTAATCATTTTGGATTCACTACTGAGCTAGTAATTGCGAGAAGAAAATAGACTGTAGAAATAAACAGTTTCATATAGCGCACATATCGAATTATAAGAAAACTAGAAACAGTGAAGTTGAGAGGATATTATTTAGAATCACTTTCGGCTTTTATTAAAAAAAATCTCGTATATGGATGTATCAAGACCACGAATAGGACGCCAACGTTATCTGATTATTAGTATGTACAGTAACTTGTTATCTGATTAAAAACTTAATTTTAAATCTGCACAGAGCACAGGTACCCACGATCACACACAAAAACACCTTCTAATAATATAGATAATGGAAAGCGCTCATTACAGATTAACCATATTGATCAAGTATTTCCTGAAGATTATAAAATAAAAAAAATAGACACATTTTTTTTCGATTACAAGAATACTGCAGAATATCTCGAAATCACTCTTATCTCTCATCTTCCGTTTTGGTACTAGAAAGAGAAATAAGAGTAGGTACCACGTTATTCTACATATTATTTGAGAGTCCTAATGCATAAAGCGCTTACAATACATACTTCAATAGTAATTAAAGTTGTTAAGTTTTACTATTGCTAATTATTTAATGTCAATACCAAAGGGTTATCTTACAGTTTAATCCCATAGCCCTGTTTGAAATCGTGGTGGTTCCAGACACAAATGTGTTCTGTTTAACCTGGCCCCGTTGTTTGATTTATGAAATATACAGGATTACAGGTTTAGTCGACCTAAATCCATTAAGGGCCCATAATTTCTGAATAATTTTACTACAAAATCCCCTACGTCGAACCAAATCATTAATTCGAACGAAATATTTATCTTTTAATACCTTGCTAGATAAATGATGAAACGTAGATATTTTCAGGCACATCTGCCGAAATTCAGTCATAATATTTTTTTGTTTTAATATTTACCTTTAAGGAAAACTAAACTTTCTATGTAGAATTTTAGATATTGGTACATACGGCATCTTATTTTTACATGTAATGTAAAAATTAAATAATAATACCTAAGACTCACCAATTTAAAAATATATAATAGCAAATCGGTATATAATGAATGTCGATGGCTATAAGAGAAGGGGAAGACCAAAGAAACGATGGACGGACTGTGTAAAAGATGATATGGTTAGAAAGGGGGAGACTGTCGAGTAGCGCCGACCCCAAATATTGGGATAAGGGCAGGAGAATGAGTTAGGTTTGGGGTAGGAGGTTTTATAGTTTCAGAATCATTCAGAAATGATGATCAATTCAGAAATGATGGGCACTATACGCGCTTAATGGATCTAGGCCGACTTAACCTGTAAACCTGAGTACAAAACTTATAACAGAACAACTTTAAGCAAAATCTGTTTTATTTTTCTCTTTTTAGATACTGTTTTTTTTTTCATTTTCAGAAGAATTCGTATAAAGAAATGAGCAGTTTCATTTTTTGTTACTTGAACTATTATAAATCTGTCATAATTTTTTATTGTATGTGTATCAACTATCAGTATTCAATTATTATCAAGTTGAAGCTCAATCGATAGCTGACCTTGAACCATAGTGTATAAAATTCATGAACTTTTGCCACTCGACTAGTAATCAATATTCACTTCAATTCTAGGAACAATATCTAGTTTCTGTGAAAACCTCAAATAATACTGTTTTTTTTTGCGTAGTTGGATACCATTCATGCTGAAAAATAAATAAATGCTCTTGAGTATGTAAATATTTTTCACAAAGTGCTTTATATTATAGATATAAAAATAACGTTCACGATATAACGTTTGCGATTTTTTTTTTCTTTTTAAAAGACAACTCCCGCACTGGGGAAATAAATCCCTGTGTCGCGGAGGACTTTACAAACATACATTTCACGGACACAAAGTACACCCAGACTCGAGAACAATTATTTGTGGTTCACACAAATAATTGTCCCGGGTGGGAATCGAACCCAGAACACCAGGTCCCAGAAGCAACTTCCGTAACCACTGAGCCACCGGTGCAGTCAAGTATTAAGCAGGGTAACTACAACGTGGAAAAGATATTGGTTACTAAGAGAAGTAACCAAGAGCCAGGGAATACCATTTCATCTAAAAAGCAAAATATATAACACCTTTAAAACATTGGAAAGCTTCTAACAATGGAAAACACGAAAGCAAATACGAACATGCCAACATAACGTGGAAAATAATCTACATAAGATAAAAAGATAAGACAAAGTAAACCTGAAATGAATATCGAGCCTCTACAAAAATGGCGGACATATAGGTAATAGAAAAATAAGAAACAAAAAGGGTCTCAATAAAAACAACATTAATAGAATGCAAACCGCACTGAGTGCAGTGCTTATATTACCAGTTAACCAAATTTTTTTACGGGTGGTTATATATTTGTATGTCTAGAAGCAACATCGTAAGGTAAATCTGTTACCACCCCTGGCGATACTTAAGAATTTTGCGCCGCTAAACAGAAAACTTTTCCAAAGTTTCAATTCATTTATGAAAGTGAAATAATGAGCTAATTTTTTAAATATTTCCTTTTCTCTTAGGTATTTAAGTATTTACTTGAAATGTCTCACTTGTTTTGTGATGATGGTAATACATTCCAGTGACCACCCTATGCCAGCTCTAAGCCAAGGTCCCGAGCCCCAAGCCCATCCTAGGCAGGGCAGGTAGGGCCCGTACAATTTGTTCATCATGGCAGGTAGGAATAGTATGCAATGGATGTCACACATTGTGTGCATTATTTCCATGCCTTCCACTTTCCGCTGTCGCAGTGGTGAGTATAGGGAGGGGATTATCTGTTCATACTTTCACCGTTGCAATATAAGAAGTAAGATATAAGTATTCGTTATTAGTTCACTACGTTTAATTGATCTTTCAGTTTTGTTTATTAACAGAAACAAAACTGCAAGAACAATAAATCATCTGAAGTTATTTTGATCAATTTACGGACGGATGCTTGTTGGTTATCATATTATTGACAAGTTTGTTGCTAGGTTCGCAATCAGCAAAGCGTAAGTTTTAAAATTTGTCTTGTAAATTTGTAAAGAAGTGATCGTTTTTTTCACCTTTTCATTCATTCACCGTGTGCATAATCAATTGGGCAATTTCTAATCATTGACGGCTTTCGTTATTACTAAGTTATGAGTAATGTTTAATTTACATGGCCACTTGGCCACTTTTCAAAATGACTACAGGTAGCAAAATGTCCCTTTCTCAGAATTTTCCTTTCGTAAAATGTCCCTTTCGCAGAATGTCCCTTTCGCAAAATATCCCCTTCCTCCCTTAAATTTAATATCATCTTCCTTCCCCTCAACAGGCATTTCTTCAGTAAAAAAAACCGGCCAAGTGCGAGTCGGACTCGCACACCAAGGGTTCCGCACCATTTTCAAGTCCCTACCTGTTGCATGGGAGCCACCTATATTTTTTTTTTCTGTATTTGTAATTTTTTTTTTACGGACGGATATACGTATTGTTTTAAGTGGATTTCAGTTTAAGATAAATATCTTAAACTGAAATAACAATTTACGACTCAAAATGAATAAAGAATTATATTTTAAAATAATGAGAAAAGAAGACAAACACTTATTTTTAAAGAAAATAGGTATAACAAAAACAGGACTAATAAAAGTGGGACAACTTTATGGTGTTGCGTTAGTAGACAACAGCCTCATTATCTTTAGACAAAACAAGGAAAACTATTATTATAGAAACTTTGCATTCATGTGAGTCCAACGTGTGTATGAAGATTTAAGACCTATACAACCAATTTTTGAAGAGTATGATGTAGAAATGCGTAAAAAGGTAGCAGATCATGAACTTTTGTTACATTCAATCAAAGATACTTTGTACAGGGCTCGCAAATCGTTTCTTTATACTGACAGATTGCATCATACTAGTACCGAAACAGCAACTATACCAGATATATTAGAAAAAAACATCTTTAGCAAAAAAGGTTATTCGAACTCCGGGGTCCTATTTTGCCGATGGCACTTTCATGACCAGATCGCGGCCATTTTATCAATTGTACGTAATACACATGGACATTAATTCAAGTAAGAAATGTACAAATATAGATTTATACTTTACTGCCCAACAAAACAGAAGAAACTTCTACACTCGTCTTTTTAGAATTTTAAAGCAAAAATTGCACCTTAATATTAAAACTTTCAAGTGCGATTACGAACTCGCACAAATAAATGCAGTAAAATCAGTATATATCCAGATGCAAACATAAGCGGTAAATATTGCTAGAATCACAGCTATTATACCGCTTGTTCCTGCTAACCATATTCTTGCAACGTGGTGTTATTTAAATCAAGCACCAGACAGCCCAGAAATAAATCACTTTCAATGTTATTACAAAAAGCAGTAGTATCCAAAAATATCGACATCAATTCTGAGTTGCGCTGCCCACGCCAGCGCCGCCATACCACAAATGCATAAGAAGGCTGGCATCGTCGTATTAATACGGAACAATTACCAAAAAAAATCGAGTTTATTCATGTTTGTTTACAAATTAAAAAAAGAAAGCAAATTCTGGGACAACAAAATAAGAGGTAATTTATTCAACAAGGTAAAAAGAATAGACGGAATGGGAACATTTATTTCGACGAAATATAAAGTAGGTAATATTGGCTAAATAAGAAAGAAATGAATTATCACTTACACAATTTGTAAAAAAAAGATTGCAATTATTATTATAATAAATATATCAATTGAATCTACAGAAACTTGTATTGATTTTTTGTTGTCTAACGGAATAAATACTTTTTTTGTGATTTATTTTTGTGGTTTTTTGTGGCTAAGTTTAATTTGTTGATTGTTTATTTGTGTAAATATTGATGTTTTTAGTGACAGTAAATCTAACAAACTTTAATTTCTATTATTTATTTTTAATAAATGAAATAAATTATAACCTGGGACACCTCTCACACTGTTGTCTAATCTCAAACTAGGCTAAACCTGTACTATGGTAACCAGACAGCTGATAAACATACTTATATATTTCTTAATACATACTTAATATAGACGGAATAAATAATCGTGCTCATCACACAAAAATTTGTCTGGGAATTGAACAGCAATCAATTTTACTGATTAAACATTACTCCAGTACCCCTCTGTGTTACTGGCTCATGACCAGTTTTTTTACAGATGAAATGCCTGTTTGAGGAAGGGAATATTTTGCGAAAGGGACATTTTGCGTAAGGGACATTCTGAGAAAGGGCCATTCTGCGAAATGAACATTTTGCGAAAGGGACATTCTGCCAAATGGACATTTTGCGAAAAGGACATTCTGCTACCTGTAGTCATTTTGAGGAGTGGTCATTTTGCGACAGAGCCTCATAATGAAATCCGTCACTGATTATAGCATATCATTGCCCAATTTTTATATTATTTTTTACCATACATCATTTTATCCCTACCTAAACACTTCTTAAATTATTAGGACTAGGATTTTCTTACAAATTAAGAAAAAAACAAAAACAAATCAATCAAAATATTCATACCATTCTCACTATATACATTTTTTATTCAAAATTTTTAAACCTAGGCGGTTTGGCAGCTGTATTTTATTACTAAACATCTTTTGCAAATGTTTATAAAATATTCTTTTTTTAGCTCAAAACTTTGGGGCCGCTTTAATAAGGGTAAGCAGCTAAACCTGATATTTACTTTTATTAATAATATATTTGCATTGTAAGGTATATTATGAAATAAACCTTTAATAGTTTTACAACAAAATAAACATTTAATTATCGTCACTATCACTTACAACATTATAAATAACTACAATACAAAATGGGATAAACAACTTGATACATTTGTTGCACAGCTCTTATTATATAACAGATTAGTTGTATTTCTATTAAAAAATATTCCGGATTGTTGTTCCAGCTTATCCATTGATAACGTAACTATTGACCACAGTTATTAAGTAAAACCAAACTGAAAGAAAATAAATGTATTGTAAAAGACATAGATAACCAGGATCGAGGAGGGGTTCACGGGGGCTCAGGGGGTCATAGTCACCACGCTTGGCAGGCGGTTTGGAAATTGCAGTTGTAATTATGTTGTAAAACACAGGAAAACGCTGCTGTCCATTCTCTGGTATCCGACTGTCATAATAATGTGTAAACAATCGCGACCAATAGCTTAACGAGCTTTCCAAGGTACGGAAGGTAGTTCCTCAACCAACTAAACACGATAGAATGCAAGATTTAACTCAGTGATTCTGTTCGGAGTGGGGATCGAACCCACGAGAGCCTGTGACCGCTACACCACGGTGCGGTGGTTCGTAATATTCTTATTAGTGTAGATTTTTTTACTGTTTTAGCATCGTTACGGTCTGGTTAATTACAAAAATTAACAATAATAAGTATTCAGTAATTATCAAGATTGTCTATTTATTTACCGGTCGAAGTCATACCGGACTTATTATATACAATCTAATGTAATTTATATAGTTATTTATGTAATAATAAGAACCTATACGGGTTCCTTCTTGATTACGATAGCACCTTAGAACGAACAAGTTTTTGCGATGCATTTTGGTTTATCAAATAGAAATCATTTAATAAGATTTAAGGGAAATTTTGTTCGCCAAACCATAACCTTTTGTATTTTGCGTCGATGTATTTAGATATATGTAAAAATGTATATGATGTATAAATAAATATAAGCTTCATATATTAGATAACTGTCCAACGACTTTCCCGATTACGACACGAGGGAGGGATTAGAACAAAACTGGATGGACACGCTAATTTCATGCAAAAGTTTTGTACTAAATGCGAACTCAACTGGGACTTGAACTTGCTGGTTAGATGTCAGATATTAGCGTGACCCATTATGCAACTTTTGGTGTTATCGCTTTTTAAACTACATTAAAAAAAAATCATCTAAAAAAATTTTTTTTTTATTTGTTGATCCAAAATCAATGTAAAAAATACAACAATCGGAATAAATTGAAATGGTGCTTAGTTGTTTACTATTTTTGTTCTTAGTTATTGTTATCACTGTTTGTTTTATTAAGAAAATAAAATAAAAATAAAATAATAAATCTTTTCTTCCTTTATGCATTAAGAAAACAGAAAAGTTTACTAAACTTTTTAATAGTAATGCGAATGCATTTTTAATGTTTGAATATAATAATTAAAATAAAATCAAAATTATTAAAAATGACTACAACCATAAGTTTATTGAATGGAAGTCCAATGTTTATTTTTCATTTGCTGGAAAGTGTACTTTCCGTTTAAGCAATTGAACATACAAATACCTGAGCATTTTACTTGGGACATTTTGACACTTGAACAAAAAGAAGCCGAAGCGACCCTTAGGTATCCATACACCCGCTTAGAACTTTTAGGAAACGCTATCAGTCACAGCCTAAAAAGTTAATAGCTACTTGTAAACGCAGATGCAAAAAAGTGTGGTTTTTATCCCTTTTGTGTTTGCATGGCGTCCCCTTTGTTGGCTTTATTTGGTTTTCATGTTTCGTACGATTTTTTTTTATTACAGAAAATAAGTTTATACCAGAAATGGAGACGCGAACTTATCTGTTCTCATTTTACATTACGTCGTCTCGTCGTTACGTTCTCGTTTCAGAAATAATTACCTACTCTACTGACGGTGGATAATCATTCTATTTTATCTTAGGGTCAACCTACCCATACCAAATGTCCACGACATGATAGTGATAAAAGGTTTCTTGACGATTTAGCGTCAGAACTCCTAGTCCAATATTTAATGTTTTCAAAAAACCAAAATCCACTTACTTTTAGCTAATGATTGACAAAAAACAAATGTATAAAGATGAAAGCCAAACGCTCTAACATCATGGTGTCTGGACCACCTTTCTTTCAATAAATGAAATAATTCCAGACAAAAAACTAATCTAGCTCTTTGTCACACGGAGCTGCGGAGCGGAGGTCCGATTCTTAAGGGCGTTACTCAATATTTTTAGTTCAAATTCCTAATAAAAATAAGTAGGTATTTAATGGATAGGAAGTCATTTTTTAAGTTTGTATGGAGCAAAGGAAACATAATAAACTCCATTCAAACTTAAAAAAATCCTATCCATGAAATATATCCTTTTTTCGCAAGTGCGCCAAGTAGCAAAAACCCACGTTGAAGTCAAGGTTCTGAAAAATACGATTACAAGCTGGCCGACAGTGAGGCGTAATATATTTTTTACGTTATGCATTAAATGAACATTAAGAAAATACTTACAAGCCAATACAAATACCATAATGATGAGTACACAAGCGGCGCTTAGCCAGTCCAAATGATCTAAGAGACATGCTCCTTTGAAAACACATTCCCATCCAATAGAAATAACCAAAATACCACCGATGATTATGTTGAGAAATATCATCCACACAAATACTTGAGCAAATCCTTCTTGATCCTACAAAACCATATAATATTGATTAAACTTTTTTAATTAACTTTCCTTTAATTAAATCAAATTTAACTTGGTGATAATTTTCATAACTGATGAATGACCAAAATTTGCAATTATTGACTGTATAACTTTTGTCGTAGTTCACTTTAAAAGACTAATTTGTTAATAGTTCTCTAGGATAAATGTTCCTCGCATAATAATTGATCCTCAGAATACCTATAACAATTATGTGAAAAGACTTTTTCTAGCTCCTTCTTTTACTTTCGTTTCTGTTTTACTATAATAATAAAAGACCTGAAGGACAATACCAGCTTAATTGTATTCTATTGATAGATTAAGTAAAGTTTAATGGAAAATTTCGTATCTTTGGATGTTTCTACTTTATATAAATGATAAAATATGTACAAATATTGTTTATAAAGACTTCAACTACCGCAGATCCCAACATAAACGATTGATTTAATCGTGAGGAAAGGTAATGACATGATTAATAAAATCATCTGGTAACGTTTAGGATAGGTATATAGTTCCCTTAGAACATTGACTTTGGATTCTCGGCAATACATTTGTAAAAAAAGTTTTAATTCAGAGCCCAATCGTTTCATATTAATTCCATTAGTTGTAGCATAAAACTTGTGCGTCTTTTTCTCACTTGCGAATTAGCAATTGCTAAAATACGAATTAGAGCAATTTCTATAGGATATTGCTTGAAAATGGCAAATGGAGCGGTTTACTTACTAATTATGATTTAGATTTAAATTATGATTGTAAAGACTTCAGATATACTGACGTTTATTTACATAGCAGTAGTTATAAGGAGTTTTATATAAAACATTGTTGACCTCTAATTATCTAATTACTTTTTCTTGAGATATCGATCCTACTATTATTATGAACATGTAAGAACAACGTCTCGCACATAGCTGGTTTTCTCCGAGGAACATATTATAATTCTCTAGTCAACTATTGAGTGTCATGTTCTAAATCGGTAAAAGCCTTGGGTTCTAACCGATTTACTACTTCGCATGTAGAATTTCCAATTTAATGTCATATTATGTATTAAGATATGATTCTCTTTGTATTAATAAATACGAAGAGATTTGTTCTTAGTAAAATAAACTTGTATAACTAGTGCAAACTTGCAATATACTTGCCGCTAAATTTGAAAATAATAGTATTACACCCGATATCATGAATATGAAAGATAGAACTACAATCACGGTTGCTATCATAAGACTGGACTTATTAATCGCTTCTGTAGTATCTGCAAAAAAAACGTTTAAATTTATTAATGTAGGTATGTAAATATAATAAGCCAAGCCCAATTGTTGTATGTATAATAATATATACCTAAGTATACATCAAACGAGGTTTAGGGTCGAGGAGGTCCTCTGTAACCCTAGACGGATGCCACTTTATTTCAGAATTTAAATAAATATAAAATAGAGAAATTTCATAATATAAACATCAAGTGAAAATATTCGTGTATCATATTCATCATCGCCCACATGATCATAATAAGCAATAATGTTTGTAAAAATCGGACATGTAACTATGTAAAAAGCTATTTACACATGTTCGATATATAAATAGCAATAAGTCAGCGTCTACATTTTTTATATTTGTTTCAAATCTCGACCTAACGCGCCATTTTGTTGACAATTATTAAATAAATATTTTTAAGCGTAAACATATTTTTGTTTTTATGATTCAGATCCTGTAGGGATTTAAAATCGTTAATGAGACAGGCAGTGTGCCATAAAAACATAAGGAAATATCCAAAAGTGAAGCTTTATTACAAAATATCAGATGTACAAAAGTATACTTTCATTATAATTCGACGATGCAACATTAATCAAGTATATCTTATAAGTTTTAATAGAAATATATCTAGACCTCAGAAGCATAGAGATGGATGTATAATCATACTTCTGAAGCAGGACAAATATTTCTGACGTACAATGGCACATCCAACCTTATGCTTCTGAGCTCGAGATATATAAGCAAAACTTACCAACTTAACGACGCAGAATTATCCACAACAGAAATGACTTATCATAATGAAGCTCAAATTAAATCATTAACAGGCATAGATATTCTGATTATCAAACTAGCTGTGTGTCTGGCATCTCCGGTCAAAATAGTCAGACATTTCCCGTGGTTTTTTTTTCAAAATCTTTTATTCAAACCTTGCAATTATAATTACGGACACAATAAAAAAACTCAGCCAGAATGGTCATGTCAATTAAATTACGCAAGTACATAAATTTGACGATTTATTAAAAAAAATAGTTTGAGCGGGTATTATAATGAATAGAGTTGATTTCTAAAATAAAGGTGAACAATTTCGCCTGCAAGAGGAACCGAACTGGTCGAAAAGCTATCCCATCTAAAATACGGGTTATTTTTTAGCACTTTTTAAAGTCTCTGAAATGAAAATACGATAGCAAAGATTAGCGATAAGGAAATTTAAAAGTAGCTCCATAATTTTGACATTCTTCTATAATGTTGGCTAAGAAGGAGGTTTAATGAAGCATCCAAGCTTCGAGATGAGGATATTCGTAGAACAACCAACATAACTGACTTAATATAAAGGTACTATTCAACAAATTTTTAGGAAGTGTTAGCTGGCTTTTAAAAGAAATCAGCTAGAATGCAAATGATGTATTTACAAAAATCGAAATATAGGTATACAATTTCACACTATAAGCACTATAAACATAAATCTAAGTCGTTTCGCGGACAGTGACGGACTACTACAGGCTATCCCCTAGTCAAACCTTAATAACAAACATCCTAAAATACTATACTATACGTTCACATCATATGAGGTATAAGGAAGCTAGCGAACGAATTCGGGTGTACAATTATTTTGAAGAAGATAAATCTTTAGTATTATGTATAAATGGAATTCATCGTTATAACTCCTAGTTAAAAAAGTTAAAAAAGCGCTGATTGAACCGGCTCTAAAGAAAATGAAAATTATTTGATGAGATATCTGATGTGATTTGATGACACTGCTATCTGATTACTGATCACAGACAGAGAATAAATCAACCGCAAGCTATCTGCGAACTAACTTAAAATCAAAGTTGAAATGTACCCGATAAAATTAAAGTATTAGATTGTCTGGGTGGTTGTTATCATCAAAGCGAAGCACAGGACATATTTTTGTTTATTAAAAAGTTCTTCAGGGTTTACCCGAAGAAATATCAAATGCCTAGATTGTTTTGGAATGTATACTAGATATTAAGTAATTCTAATCTAGGTAATTTTAATTCCTGTGCCGCGGGGGACTCAACAAACACTTAAGTAATTGATTATACTGTTACCTAATTCAAATTTCTTATGAAAATCCAATGAATTTTTTCGAGTCGAATTAATTAAATTAATTAATCCAATTATTTTTTGAAGTAGATTTTTAAACAGTAGTTACTCTTAAACTGCCGATTCCCGTTCCAATTGTTGTCCCAAAAAGCAGATTGGACTTCGAAAACGTACCTCTAATATCAACGACTTTTCGAGATTTGTGATAAGTGGAATTAGTTCTTTGTTCTATTATACCAAGCGTGAGAGCTCCACACATCTGAAACGACAACAAGTACAATACTTAACTTTTGATCCCAAAAGATTAAGGCCAGTTGAAGTGCTTTGTGAAGTTTGCAGTTTCTTCGCCGGGTGAGTAATATTGGGAATGTACATAGAACATGCTCAATCTCTGACAAAACTCTGATAAAAATTATTTGTCGCATTATATTTATTTATAAAGTGGATATCTACCACAGGTAACCCTAATAAAAAAACTTAAACTTTTATTTAAAAATTAACATTTAGTAACTTAAAGTTTCATTAACATATTTTCCCTTAAAAATCTATATAAATACACATAATTTCACTGCTTTATCGCGGCCCATAGTTGCAATTAGCTTACAAGCTGCCTCAATCGATCATCTTGTAACCGAGCTGTTTAATAAAACGCTCTTAACCTTAAATCGACGTCGAATTACACGTTGTCATAAATCAAAATTCTCATCTTACCCGGCGTCGTCATACTGCCAGGTTAAGGTTCTTGTTTAATGTTGTACCACCGAGAAGTTGACATATTTTCGCCACTAAGTAAATTGCAGTGTAGGAAGAAAATGATTTTTTGGCAACGTTGTTGTATTAAAGTAAGCCACTGGTTGTTTATAATGTTGACGTGTTATTACAATCGTAATATACCACAAAGAATAGTGTAGAACATTCGGCTATCTCATTGTATTTTACCTTTCGTTTCAAAATTTATAGCTAGTACCCATACTAGTAAGTACCTAATAGAAAATACGGAAAGTGTTTTACTTACTATACTCAATACAGCTATAAATAGCATTCCGATTCTAATGGAGCATATGAAACAACACGATGTCGTTTCTGGAAATATTTCACACATGATTGCTAAATTACTTTAAATTTTAATAAATATACCTATAAAATAAGCTTTTACAACTTTTGATAACACTAAATGACAGATTGATTTTTTTTCTAGGACTTCAATTATTAAAAATCATAGACTAAGACTTCTAGAAATAAGTTCTAAATGAATAAAAACAAAGCATTTTAAAAGCATTAAACTATATAAAATGTGAACAGTAATTAAAGCCCAAATTAGAGACTATTATTATTTAGAGAATATTTAAACGTGTTAGGTCAAACATAACCTACATAAAGTTATCAGCAGCGCAAAAAAAAACGAAAGTTGTGCTGGCAAAATTAAATCTGAAGCAGATTATAATTATAACCCATTTCAAACAGATTATATAATTTAATGTTGTTTGCAACGAATTGTCCCAAGACCCACTGAATCTACTTTCTATAATCTTTCACAATAACAAAGGTACATGAATGTTGTCTTTCACCCTTTTATACGCAAATGTTACTTCACAAATACACCATCAGGCTGTCTAATGAAGAATAATGTCACATAATGAACATTTCAACTGTACAAGAGTAACATCTTAAATAATTTATATGACTTTAGTCTTAGAAATATGTTATCGGCTTAATTTAAGGCTTATGTTTAACTTAATTTAACTTAACTTTTAATCTGTCATTTAGTGTTATCAAAAGTTGTAAAAGCTTATTTTATAGGTATATTTATTAAAATTTAAAGTAATATAGCAATCATGTGTGAAATATTTCCAGAAACACTACAAGAAATAAGAAGGATATCGGGATCACATTTCATCGTATGTGATCGCGATGTCCTTCTTATTTCTTTTAGTGTTATTTTTACACTCTACCAATGGGGAGAGTGTCTTATACAAAGTATAATATTGATTTGCCGCATTTACGGAATGAGACCAATCATTTCTATAAGATTCGGTCACAAAATAGATTGATGAATGTACACATACTTTTACACCATTATTTCGCCTACGTTCCAGTCAAATTATATTAACTGTTGTCGCGGGCAGAGTCATGAATGTACTACGGTAAATTTCGATTATACCTAAATTAAAAATTAGGAAATTCCCGCCATTTTTCTAGTTACTCAAGAAAAATAACAGTTTGTTGTTTTCTTAGGTGACGGGAATATATTTTTTTACACATGGCCGTGGAATATGGCGTTTCATTCCAAAAATACGAAATAATGAACATAAAAAACAAAAAAAGGATACATAGTTTGTGCACGAGCGGAAAATAATAATCTTCAGTTAAAAACACCAAAACGCACCAATAAAACAATTTATTACTCATAACATTACGTTGTGTACAATATAAATAAAAATATTTTAACGCCTTAATTATTATATCATCAGACCACTACTTGACAAAAACTGTAAAGACATCCTGAGGCTGTTCGTCACGATTATAAAGTATGCTGTCACTGAAACAAAAAATAGGGATTATTAATTCCATCTAATATTCTTTAGATAAACAAACATTTATTTAATATTTAACTTGAATTTAGAATGTATACACTTAGCTAATAGGCTTGCTCGTCATAATTAAAACAAAGTAAGCAAAATTCTTACTCAATAAATTTGAGTAACCACAATTAAGAATTAATCCAAGATTTGCTTACAAGATTTGAGAGGACTTGGTATATATTAAAAATGTTAAACATTATTAGCACATTTTTGTATTTTACCATGTTAGTCGTTATATTCCAACGCGTCTATACATTCGATTGTATAACATTATGATACTGGCTGGTTGGCTGTGTATTGCAAACCTTTGCCTTTGGACAATGTCTGGAGTGTTCCATATTTAAATTATGATAATTATGTCACCGGAAAATAATAAAAATCGTTAGTTGATAAACTAAAGAGGTTTCAGGTGGTTAAAAAAATAACCTGAACAAATGGAGTTCAACAGGATTGATTGAAGTTAAAGTATTTTATTTTTTTACAACAGTAGCATAGTCTCATTTAGTTAGGTTAGGTCAAATTTCATAATAATTATGTTAATAATACAATAATTATGCGCGTTCACCGAAACTGGCAACTACATTTGAATCGATTATTTAAGAAACACCATAAGTCAGGTTTTTTGGCGAAATTACTTTGTTGCGGCAATCTATACTAATATTATAAAGCTGCAGAGTTTGTTTGTTTGTTTGAATGCGCTAATCTCAGGATTTCAAAAAAATCCAGTGTTGGATAGTCCATTTATCGACGAATGTTATAGGCGATGTTTTATTTGCAAAAAAATTAGGGATCCGTAAGAAAATTGCGATTTTGTAACCCAAGGTGTAAAATCGAAAACCTATTTATGCGTGCGCTGCAAAAACTATTCACAATAGAACAAAATGATGTACTATGGGTTTGTAGGTCTTATTAAGATCTACAAAAAAGTCCGCGAGAGCACATATCTATCATAGTTTAGCCACAATAACCGCTTTTATGTTCATAAAAATATTAAATCGTCTGAAGAAAGAAACTACGTTGGATGTGTATCGTAATGTTAATCCTTATCCAAATTAAGCATTATGTTATCAAGGGTATTTATATTGAAGTAAAATACTTTTTGTTTTATTCCAATCGAATATTTCGTTGTAAAATAATCACGAATATAAAAACGCAAAGAATTGGTACCTAATAATGAGTTATTTGCCATAATAAATAAAGCTGAAGAGTTTGTTTGCTTAAACGCGCTAATCTCAGCAACTACTGGTCCGATTTGTAAAATTATTTCAGTGTTAGATAGCCCATTTATCGGAGTTACGCGGGTGAAACCACGCGCGGGAAGCTAGTGTGTTCTATGGCTGTAAATACGCATTACAGAGAGAAATCATTCCTTTAATCTTAAGAATGCCTGTAAAAAGAGGCTGTTTTTGCCAAGCAACAAAGCGTATCCAGAGAGTCAAATTCCCATTAATAAAAAGAAAATGGAAGATCTAAAAAAACTTAGAAATTACTTGCCACAAGATAAAGAAGTACAGGAGTTTTATGAAAAAAAATATATCAATGGCCGGTCACAGACCGTGAAAATGATGAGTCTTCGGTCTAAACAATTAATAATATCATTATTTGTATTCCAATAATAGGCTAGTTGACACATATGAAATTATGTTACAATGATGTTTATTTCTAAAAGTATTTGTCATATGGAACCTAAATATTATTATTTCTGTTCATAAACCTTGAATATGTTTGTATAAACTCAATATGAAAATTATTTATTTAGTCTTTGTCTTTAACTTCCGATAACGCTATCAGCCATTTTGTGACGTCTGTTGAGGACTATAGATCATATTAATTAATATACCCGTAAATTTAGAAATAGTTCGCATCATTCACGACCAATAGGAGCCCAGTAAAATGATGTGATAACCACGCGAGCCAATAACATTTAATATTGTATTCATTCGTTCTCATATATTCAAATAAACTGATTTTGTTATATTACTAACGTATTCGCAATTAAAACGTTCTGCAAGACACATCTAAAACTTTTGTTTCAATTTATTCCAAATTCATAGTATTAAAATAAAGTAGCGAAAACACGCGGCTACATAGTTTCTGGTCCTTCGAGCCGGATATTGAAGCGACCTTTGGAATATCTACGAGTACTACGAATATTCGCATCGTCACTGCACGCATCATACAACGCACTTCATCGGCTAAATAACCAGTAAGGCGACATCAAGGAGTACTACAATCCCGATCTGGACACCACGAGAAAGCATACCAAGAGAAAGGACACCACGAGAAACGAGTTCAACACGGTGCGTCTTCAAGTTTCAATTATCAAGACCTATCGTGATCATTGGCTTAATACCGTCCCTTAATCTATTCCAGTTAGCGTGGTGAGCGTTGCCGATTGCGCAGACCTTCATTCCTGCGGCTGTTCGGTGATTCGCACCTGCAGCTTGTGCCAGTCATACACGCACGTAAAACTGTAAGTACCTCTTTTTTCATAAGCTACCACAATGCCATTGATGGGAGACAGTGATAACACGAAGCCCCGCGATAAATCTCCTTATAAATATACTGATACAAAGACTGAGCAAGTCATACGTGATTTAGTCAGGAAACGTGGCATAGTTAAGGGTAGATTGACAAAAATTACGAACTACTTTAAATCTATAGACGTTACTACAATACCTAACCAACTTAAAATAGACCTAAAATTACGTATTCAAGGTGCTAGTACTTTGCTATCTGAGTTTAACGATATTCAGTCGAAAATCGAGGAAATCGTTCCCGATACTGGCATAGAAGAACAGTTAGACCAACGCCAACTATTTGAGGATGCTTATTACAGCACCTTGGCACACGCCGAGTCTATTCTAAGCGACAATGAAGAGGTTACTAGTTGTTCTAAAGCCTGCAATCATTCAATAAAAAATGCCCTTGTTAAATTGCCCACTATCGCATTACCTACTTTCGATGGTTTATATGAACACTGGCTAGAGTACAGGGATACCTACAGTTCTTTAGTTCACAATTCTACGCAAATTAGTGATATACAGAAATTTCATTATTTAAAATCTTCTCTTAAAGGTAGTGCTGAGTTAGTCATTAATTCGTTAGAAATATCCGCACAAAATTACTCTGTTGCATGGGAATTATTATTAAATAGGTATGATAATACGCGATTATTAGTTCACAGTCATGTGAAGGCGTTGTTCACTATCCAATCTTTACCTAAAGAGTCATCCTCAATGATTAGGAAGCTGATAGATACTATTATTAACAATTTACGATCTTTAAAGAACCTTGACGAGTCTGTCGATCACTGGGATACATTAATTATCTATTTGGTTGTGTCAAAATTAGATAAAACCACCGAACGGGAGTGGGAGCAACACAAAGGCGCAGTTTTATTACACGATAATCCTAAATTAAAGTTACGGATAGACGATTTGTTAGGGTTCCTTAAAGACCGCGCCGATCTATTAGAAACGTTAGCGTTGTCACAGTTGTCGCACATTAAAGATCGTCAAAACATAGATGTTAAAAAACTAAATCCAAGTAAACACCACGTATCACAATGTCATATTTCTTCTAATAAGCCGTCAGCCGCGGGTCGGCAACCACATAGATTGTGTGTCGTATGCAAAGGTAAACATCCAATTTACACATGTTTTAAATTTATTAATATGGATTTAAACACTAAACGCAAAGTTGTTAACGACCACAATCTATGCGAAAACTGCCTGCGCTCCGGACACACGTTAGAAAACTGTTTATTCGGCCCTTGTAAACAATGCACTAAAAAACATAATTCACTGCTTCATCCCATTAATATTAATCATACTACTAATAGTTGCCCAGCGGCGACGGCGGTGACTGAGCCGAATGCACCGTGCACATCAGAGTTCCTCTTACCGCCCGCGCCCCCCGCAACCTCATTCGACAGCGATCGCAGTGACAAACAATTCCCTCACCATTCATTTAATAATATTCATACAGATACGCACACATATAAAAAATGCATTGATGTGCAACCTGTTTTACTATCTACTGCGTTAGTCGAGGTACCAGATAAGAATAATATTTATCATACGGCATGCGCATTACTCGATAGTGGTAGTCAAAGCTCGTTTGTTTCGCAGTCATTTTGCAAACGTTTAGACATTCCTCTTATACAGTCCACTCACGAAATACGGGGAGTAGGAAATGTAATATCACATGCTACACAAACATGTAATATTATTGTAAAATCACACATTAGTTCTTACTCGACGCCCATTCAGTGTTTCGTTTTAAAAGAAATTACTTCTACACTACCAGCTGTACAAAGCGCTAAGTTTAGGATTCCTGAACATGTACAGTTGGCAAACACACATTATTTAGGCCCACAAAATATAGATATTTTGATAGGTGCTGACCGGTTTTGGGACTTGCTACTTGATGGCAAGATGCGTTTACCGACCGGTCCATATTTACAAAATACACAACTTGGTTGGCTGATTTCAGGGCCAATATATATTACGCACAATAGAGATCGAGTTCATTGTAACTTGTCTCAATCTACATCCACAGATGTAAATATAGATACGCAACTACGTCAGTTCTGGGAGTTAGAGGAACTACCTAAGTCTCGGTATACGTATACGACTGACGAACAGGCATGTGAACATTCTTTTACTACTACAACTACGCGCGATAAAGACGGTAGGTATTGTGTTCGCATACCGTTAAAGGAACCAGCTGATACGTTGGGTGAGTCATTGTCCCAAGCTGAACGTAGGTTCTTTTCTTTAGAAAAGCGATTATTACGCGCATCAAACGATTACAAACAATTGTATATCGACTTTATACACGAATATATTAATCTAGGTCATATGACTAAGGTTGATAATTACGCTAAGCCACACTACTTCATGCCGCATCATGGTGTGTTTCGGGAGGACCGTACTTCCACTAAACTTCGTGTGGTCTTCGACGCCAGTGCTGCTACGAGTAATAGCAAATCGTTTAACGATATTCAACTAGTAGGACCGCCTATACAGGGTGATATGTTAGGTATTTTAATAAGATTTAGGCAATTTAAATACACAGCAGTTGCTGATTGTGAAAAAATGTACAGACAAGTAACTGTAGATCCCTCACAACGAGATTTACAATTAATCCTCTGGCGTGATGATCCTAGTAAACCACTCGATATTTACAGACTTAACACTGTGACATATGGCACAGCCTCAGCGCCTTATTTAAGTGTAAGGTGTTTGAATCAATTAGCGGCCGAATGTGGTGACCCTCAGGTTGAAAGGCTCATACGTGATGACTTTTACGTTGATGACCTTTTGACATCGTGTCATGACAAGACGCAATTATTAAGTCTATGTAAAAAAACCGTCGATGTATTAAATTCAGGTTGTTTTCCATTGAGTAAGTGGAAGTTTAATTTTGATGTCGATAGTGAGTATACACATTTAAATTACACTTTCCGCCGTTTAAACCTAGGTAATAACGCGCAATGTAAAACCCTTGGCTTAGGATGGAATAACATAAGTGACGAATTTCATTTTAATACTCAAATTAAACCTAATATGCATCCTATCACTAAACGCACAATTTTATCAATAGTTTCACAAATTTACGATCCCTTGGGATTGCTAAGTGCATTTGTCATAATTGGTAAAATTTTATTGCAGAAACTTTGGTTATTAAGAGTGTCGTGGGATGAACCACTTCCTGCTGATATTACACACGCATGGAAACAATTTCTTAATAGTTTAGGTTATCTTCCTGTAATTAAAGTACCTCGATACATGTCTCAATGTAACTCAATGCGAATCGAACTGCATATTTATTCAGACGCCAGCCAAATGGCATTTGGTTCTTGCGCTTACGTACGTACTGTGTGTGGTGATCAAGTTATTGTGAGATTGTTAATTTCCAAAGGAAAGGTCGCACCCTTGAAACCTGTCAGTATACCTAGATTAGAACTTTGTGGTGCTTTATTAAGTGCTAGGCTTTATGACAAGATTAACAGTTCTCTTACTATTAAATTTGATGACGTAGTGTTTTGGACCGACTCAACTATAGTACTAGGTTGGTTGCGTATGCCACCTAGTTTACTTAAAACATTCGTACAAAACAGAGTTGCTGAAATACATGAATTAACGAGTCAATATACATGGTGTCATGTTAGGAGCAAGGACAATCCTGCTGATTTAATATCGCGTGGTCTTAGTATCGAACACCTTTCATCATCGAGTTTATGGTGGGAGGGACCTGAATTTTTACAGGATTTAAACTTAAATAATTATATTTATTCACACAATTTATTAAACACAAATGATAATTTAATTTTACCTGAACTTAAATCTAATTCACTCCTAATAAAAAATAATTTCGTATTTGAATCATTCTTTCCCTTTAAGAGATTTTCTAAGTTTTCTTTCATGAGTCGCGTAGGTGCATACGTGTTTCGATTTTTGTATAATTGCAGAGTGCGTAATAAAACAAAATGGATTAAAGGCGATATCACTGTTGTTGAGTTACGTCAGACTACGTTAAAACTTGCTAGTCTTTCGCAAATGGAATCTTTTTATAATCAATATAATTTACTTCGTCAAGATAAATCTCTATCGCCAAAGGATAATCTATTAAATTTAAATCCATTTTTTGATAAAAATAACAAATTGATTCGCGTAGGTGGTAGACTTACGGCTTCACCTGATTTTAATTTTAATAAGAAATACCCAATAGTGTTATCATCGAAACACATATTTACAAATTTATTATTTCGTAATGAGCACCGTTTATCACTCCATGCTGGACCTCAAGCATTATTATACAGATTACGTAATGAGTGGTGGCCGGTAGCAGGTAGAAATTTAGCTCGAAAGGTGACTCATGAGTGTATTATTTGTAAGCGCATTAAAGGTAAGACTTTAAACCCAATTATGGGAGATTTACCTAAAGAAAGAATAACTGCTAGTTTCTGTTTCGAAAAGGTAGGTGTAGATTACTTTGGCCCAGTTTTCATTCTAAATCGTAAAGGTAGGGGTTGCAAATTAATAAAATCATACGTGTGTTTATTCATTTGTTTTCTTACACGCGCCATTCACTTAGAATTAGTTAGTGACCTCTCATCTGACGCATATTTGCTCGCGCTCAAGCGTTTTATTTCACGACGAGGGAAACCAACTATAATATATTCAGATAACGGTCGTAATTTTGTCGGTGTAAAAAATGATTTTGCTCAGTTTTTGTCAGTGTGCAGTAAGGATATTCGTGATTATGCATTACAACAAAACATAAGCTTTTCATTTATTCCTCCATACTCTCCGCATTTTGGTGGCTTGTGGGAAAGTGGGGTCAAATCTTGTAAGTACCACTTACGCAGGGTAATTGGCAACGTTCACCTCACTTTTGAGGAATTCACTACCTTACTGTCTCAAGTCGAAGCCATCTTGAATTCACGACCATTGACACCGCTGTCCTCTGACCCAAACGATTACTGTCCACTTAGTCCAGGACATTTTTTGATTGGTCGCCCTCTCACCGCTCCTATCTATGACGAGGATCTTTGTGGCATTCCTATGCATCGTCTGTCTCGCTACAAGAAAGTGGAACAGCTCCGGCAACAATTTTGGTCACGCTGGGCTAGCGAATATATATCGGAATTACAAACCAGAACCAAATGGAAGCAACATACAGGCATCCTGAAACCCGATACAGTGGTTCTAATCAAGGATAGCAACCTCCCACCGCTGAGATGGAAATTGGGTCGAGTTGTTACAACGATACCAGGGAAGGATGGCGTCTCCAGAGTGGCGGATATTCAAACATCATCGGGCATTATTAGACGAGCATACACCAAGATTTGCCCTCTTATAGAAGCTGCACAAGATTAAAAGCGGTGCTTTCAAGGCCCCGGGCATGTTGAGGACTATAGATCATATTAATTAATATACCCGTAAATTTAGAAAAAGTTCGCATCATTCACGACCAATAGGAGCCCAGTAAAATGATGTGATAACCACGCGAGCCAATAACATTTAATATTGTATTCATTCGTTCTCATATATTCAAATAAACTGATTTTGTTATATTACTAACGTATTCGCAATTAAAACGTTCTGCAAGACACATCTAAAACTTTTGTTTCAATTTATTCCAAATTCATAGTATTAAAATAAAGTAGCGAAAACACGCGGCTACACGTCATACATCTTGTTAAAAACATGAACGCGATCCTTTTCTATTACACTTTCTGATTCATGACGTCATTCCTCTTGAACACAGATAATCTATATAGATCAACATGACTGACATCGTTTTCGTCTCCAAATGTCAAGCCAATTATTAAATATTTATTTTAGTGCTTTCTAGATCTCAAATAAATGCCATATTTTTTTCTTGATCTAGTTAAACCATTCGTGACCATATAAAAATAATTTCAAAAAAGTGTCAACTAGCCTATTGAATTATATAACGTTGTCTGATTAAAACTTCATGGTGTTAAACGTGTCAATTGTGTTTTTTTTTCGTTTATTTGAAAAAGCCCTTAAGCTTAGCCCTTAGCCTTAGCCCTCAAGCCGTTAAGTCAACGACTATCGAGCACTATTTATTTTGAGATAATGAGAATATTATGAGAAAAATAATCAATTTATATAGATATCATTTAAACCATTCAAACTAAGTACAAAACACTTCTATAGGTAGCCATACAATTTTTTTTCACGGAAATTTTTTTTCGTCTGCTGTAAAGTTGTGGTCTGTTGACTTATGGTGTTTCTCAAATAATCCATTCATTTAACAATAGGTTTGAGTGGCACGAAACGATCAACTTACGATTCTTATTATTTTCCGGTAACATATCGATATTACAACGTTGCTATCGATTAGAGTTGCCCAACTATCGATAGTTTCGCTATCGATAGGTGACCTCGAAAAATAGTAACAATATCGATAGTGCTATCGATAGTATCGATAATATCGATACTATCGATATCACAAATTAACTAATACTATTGATTGGAAGCAATAGTATTGATAGTATCGATACTATTACATTATAATACTATCGATAGTATCGATATTTTTGAAGTAATACTATCGATACTATTGATATTATCGATAGTTTATAAAACAATCGATACTATCGAAGACCAACCCATGTTTAGGAGCAATACTATCGATACTATCGATTGTATTGCTCCTAAACACAAATTGGTCCTCGATAGTATCGATACTATCACTAATATCGATACTATCGATAGACTATCGATAGTATATCGATAGTTGACTATCGATAGGCAACACTACTGTCGATATTTAGTAGATAATGAAACAATATGTGACATAATTATTATTATTACCGCGCTCGCTCGACATTCAGATTTCCAATAATTTGGCGTCACAATACATAATTAACGCTAAAATTATAATAATTTGATAGATAGTATTGTGATTAATACGCAATACAATGTATGTATCATTTTCATATTGGTAAAATGTTAGTGTGAATTTAAATTAAAACTTTTCAAAACGGTTTTAGAGTAATATCATTTAATAAACTCACTCTATGTCAAATAGTAAACGAATTAAACGATATTTATTCAGCACTTAGGTATTTACATACACTTGTACTTGTCAATTATTCACAATGAAATCTATATATATAAAAGAAAGTCGTGTTTGTTACAACACTTATAACTCGAGAAAGCCTGGACCGATTGCCATGGTTTTTAATTTGTTGGATTTGTTTCCGTCCCGAATAGCAGAATACATTTTAAAAACAAAAGAAAGTCGTGTTAGTTACCCTATTTATAACTCAAGAACGGCTGAACCGATTTGGCTGAAAATTGGTAGGGAGGTAGCTAAGAACTGGGAGAAGGACATAGGATACTTTTGGGTAGGGGTAGGGTAGGGTAGGGTAGGGTAGGGTAGGGTAGGGTAGGGTAGGGTAGGGTAGGGTAGGGTAGGGTAGGGGTAGGGTAGGGGTAGGGTAGGGGTAGGGTAGGGGTATGGTAGGGGTAGGGTAGGGAAGGGGTAGGGTAGGGTAGGTGTAGGGTAGGGGTAGGGGTAGGGTAAGGTGTAGGGTAGGGGTAGGGTAGGAGTAGGGTAGCGTTAGGGTAGGGGTAGGGCAGGGCAGGGGTAGGGTATAAAAGTCCACCCGTGCGAAGCCGGGGCGGGCCGCTAGTAATCTATATATATAAAAGAAAGTCGTGTTTGTTACAACACTTATAACTCGAGAACGGCTGGACCGATTGCCATGGTTTTTGATTTGTTGGATTTGTTTCCGTCCCGAATAGCAGAATACATTTTAAAAACAAAAGAAAGTCGTGTTAGTTACACTATTTATAACTCAAGGCTCAACGGCTGAACCGATTTGGCTGAAAATTGGTAGGGAGGTAGCTAAGAACTGGGAGAAGGACATAGGATACTTTTGGGTAGGGGTAGGGTAGGGTAGGGGTAGGGTAGGGGTATGGTAGGGGTAGGGTAGGGGTAGGGTAGGGTAGGGGTAGGGTAGGGTAGGGGTAGGGTAGGGGTAGGGGTAGGGTAGGGGTAGGGTAGGAGTAGGGTAGGGGTAGGGTAGGGCAGGGGTAGGGTATAAAAGTCCACCCGTGCGAAGCCGGGGCGGGCCGCTAGTTAAATATAAAATATCGCAACTAAAATGTATTGCGGATTAGCTAATAGTCTGTCTGCCAGTCTAGTATCACGTCATATGTATAGTAATAACAATAATTATTTCTATAATTAAAATCTTTATATAATTTAATTCTATAGAAAGAGGCACGTCTTTAAACAGTATTTTTATTTATAATATAGAAATAGTTACTGTGGAGTGAGAACTAGTCTATCTATGTACCGAATTTCATCAAAATTGAGTATTCAGTGACTTAGGCCTGAAAGCGTAACATACAGAGTTACTTCAATATTAGTAAGTAGTGATATCAATAAACGAATGCTCATTTGGCTATCATTAACTTAAAAATACTATTTAATGGACTATTAAATACTTACACAACACATCGCAAACGATCAAAATCAACAAGATGCCGCCAGCGAGGTAGCAGTTGGTATGTACGAAGAAGCAACACGCTGCCAGGATCAAGAACGTGAGCACCACCACCGAGCTGTACACCACGGCGCCCCACTGGTATATCTCGATCAACAACGGGATGTTCTGTACGATAAAAGAACAAGGGAATACTCAATCAGGCATTTATAACACTTAAGAAGTTGAACCTAAATCTGTAATATCCTACCAATATTATAAACGCGAAAATTTGTATGGAGAGATGGATTTTTGTATGGATATATGGATGGATGTTTATTTATCACTCTTTCACGCAAAAACTATTGAACAGATTTGGCCAACATTAGCATGGCGATAGTTTATAAGCTGGATAAACATCACGCTGCGATCCACTGAAGCAAACTAGCAGTACACACCGCGGGGTAGAGCTAGTCATAAATATCAATATAATAATATAATGTTACAAAATCCTATGTCTCTCATCAACACACTCAAGCTATAACGAGAACATGCCCGATCTAGGTCACTTTGAGTCTGTCAATTTCGAACTAAAATTTACAACACATGAAGAGTAAACCGTGGACTTGCCGCATAAAACAGCGTAAAATGTTAATTTGAGTTTCGGAGTTCTTAGAATACGTATAACTGCAAAACGTATTTTAATTGGTTCATATTATAGCTATAAAAAAACTACTTGAAACTTTGGCGCAGTGCAGCCATATTACTTGAATTAAACGCTTTAAAGAAAAATATGTTCGTGAATTAGTAATAGTTTTCGAAACAAATAGGCGTCATTAACTTTCTTGAGCTTAAATAAAAGCGCGGCTTTGTTAATGTTGTAGTATAATGAAATATCTGATATTTTATTAATCGTAACATTTAATCTCAAATCCACCACCAGTAATTTTCAGCGAATCCAATGAAAAACAGCATGTCAGCTTACAAACTATCCATGTGCAAAAATACAGCCAAATCTGTTTTGAAGTTGTCTCGTAAAAGCTTAATTACCATTTATTCCTTAAAAGTTTCCATTTATAACATTATCAACACCCCGGCTTCGAACGGGTGCAATGCTGTTGTTTATACATATAAACCTACCTCTAAAATCACTATCTAGTTAAAAAAAAACAAAATACGTTGCGTAGCCGCGTAGTTTTAAAGATCTGAGCATACATAAGGACAGACGGGAAGCGACTTGGGCACTGGATTAGTGACTTTGAGTAGCGTAGTTTAATTATTTAGGCTTAAAAAATGACGACATTGCCATACAATCTTCTTCCCCCCCTTTCAACCCCCTAGAACCCTATTTTCGCTATAGGTAACAAATAAAGACTATGTCCTTTCTCAGGTTCCAAACTACCTGTGTACCAAATTTCATTTAATTCGGTTCAGTAGTTTTGGCGTGAAAGGCCGATAGACAGATAGACAGAGGTACTTTCACATTTATAATATAATAGTAAGGATGTAATATTGTAAGATACCAACACAAAGAGCGCCAATCAACAACAACACGCTAACACCGCACAACATGATGGACACAATGCCGAGAGTCATCTGCACACTTATCTCAGTGAACGAGCTGTAGTTCGACAGCACCGGGTTCATGTCCCAGTAGCCGGGGGTCTGACTCACATTCGGTGCGAACACGATGCCCAGGATCTAACAAAGATGGAAACAATTATAAACAATACCTATTAAAGTTTAAAAATAAATATTAACCTAATTTAAGCGACCGTAGCTCATAACAAAGGGCGTTGGACTTACGATCATGTGGTCGCCGGTTCGATACCCATCCGTTGCACGACGTAAACCCACTCGTAACACAATCATTTTAGCTTAGCACGAGGGATTAACAAGAATACTTGTAGTGTGCAAAAATTCTGCTAGTAATCTTGCCAAAAAAAGCTTTTAATTCGTTATAATAATATACCCGTTGTTACCATTCAACTCTTTCGGGTTCTTAAAAATACTAAGATAATACGCAGTAAGATGCAAATGTTGAGCTAATAGATGCTGCTGCCCATCCATCAGCCATATATCCCTTAGTCGCCTTTTACGACACCCATGGGAGGACATGGTTAAAACAATATAATATAATCTAATTGTCACATGATATTGTCAAGAATGCTTAATGCCAAGTGCAATTCTTGAATGCTACGATTACGAAATTAAACAGTTTCTTAAGAGAATTTATTATCTTGTTACGATTATCATCAGCTTACATGCGATTACTGTTGGACAAAATCTCTCTTCATACAGAGAGAAGAGTAAGTATTAATACTAGTAGCTTCAGGATTTGAAAATGGATTTACCTGATAGGTTAATAAAAACAACGATATTAACCATGAAAGGCGAATAATGCGGGTAAAACCTACTAAATATGTATCACTGTCTATCAGACATGTCTACTATATTCACCTAAAGCCTCTCAGCTCGCAACCTCTCCATCAGAAAAGCTTTCTAAGGCATTTTATTATTAAATTCATATATGAGGAAGAATTCTTAGGTAGGAGAGGTAGGAATTCTTGTGCAAGGATACTTACGAAGGAACATATTGCTATGAGGACAGTGCCAGCTCGCAGGAAACAGCAAAAACAACAGCTTATGACGGTTGGCAATTTGTCCATGAACTTCATTTTCCACTTTTATTATTTTTTTCAACGGTTACAGATTTTACTATATTTATTTTATTATTCAACTTTATTAATACTATGAAATTTATATCATTTAATAAATGTATTTAATTTTTAAGTTTTCCAAAACACAATTTTATTTTGACAGTTTGTTGACAAACATTTATGATGTAAAAGAGGATTTATATTATAAGAAGACGTATATTATTATGAGTATTTAGTAACTCTAAGAAGAATGTATAAAATAAAAGATTCAGCTTGTAAAATAACTTATTATAACCTGAAACTACTCGTAAAATTGCATAAAAAAGATCAAACATTCTGTAAAAATATAACGGAAAATAATTTATAGCGTAAATTATGGTTTTACTTTACCAAACAAAATGTAATCTAAATTCTCTCGTCGTTGAGTAAATTACTACTTTTATTGGTTACAAAATTAATCGCGGGAGTATTCATCGGCGGGCCCCGAAGCGCCATCCTAATCAATTTGCATTCAAATAGACTGTAACTAACTCGCGCCATCACATCGCTCGCAGATATTATTAACGATTCCTAGCCCGAGGCCTTGGCAGAGTAGGTTCTGATATCAATATTTAACGCATAAATTGTATGACGCCCAATTTTCATCAACTATGTTACATTCTAATATAATTGGGGCGAACCTATTCTAACGTACCTACTGGGGTAAATCCATATCATCGGTGATACTGCAATTCCGCGTAAGTGACAATAGCTAATAAGGTTGAAAATCAAATGTAGCAAAATTGTTGTTTTTCTCTTTAAAATAAATAATAATAAAACGAAAATATTTCTTGACAGATTGCAGTATTACCGACGATATACAGCTAGTAAACGTAATTACGTTTACTAGTTGTATATCGTCGGTAAAACTATACTAGAATTCTTCGTCTTAAAAAATCCTTAAGCACCGAGTTTTACTAAATTATTTATTCTATGTATCATTTTAATGAATAAAAAAATAGTAAATAAATATAATAGGTATCAATCACTAAGGAGAGCTGTAAACTAAAAACATGCTTCAAAAGTTTAGAAAAGCTATCGATAACTCGAGGGGCTTCAAGCACACCCTGAGTCTAGTAAGTAATCCTCATAAATTTCCGTTTCTCACCACCATTTCTACCTAATCCATGCATCCAGGTAACATTGATTCTATGTTATCGGTATTGATGTAATTTTAGCCCGGTAGTTTGTATGATGTTACGGCGATCTCCGTTTTGAATGATACAACGTATCATGAAAACTGATAGTAGCTTTAAAATATTGCGTCGTTCAATCACAAGGATTAATTGGAAAGTGATGTTATTAATGTACCTACTACCAACGCGATCGTCAGCGACAGTGATACATCCATATAAGCTTCGTAAGGGCACTGTATCTAACAGCCACCTGTTAGGATTATTCCAGTGTCGTTGGGTTTTAGTCTAGATAATTTCACTCAATTTTTAGTTTTTCTAGTTACTTCCCAGCAAGCACGTATTGAAGTACCTTAAAACGAGGCAAGTGCGAAGATGATTGTTATTTTACATTCACAGATTACTTTTTACTTTTTAATATACCTAACAAACAAATTTTCTTTTTGTAAATGTATTCAGCATCGTGAGTGTTGATGAGAGACAAAGCGTCGTAATTCCTCATTCTGTTAATTACTCGTCTAGATAAGGGATGAAGTTTGCAATGACAAAACAAAATTTAATTACGCAATAACCAAGTTACACAGCGATAGACCATTTATTTTAGAATATATTTAGAATACGCAAATTGGCATCCTTTGTGCTCGGTAGTAAATGATAAAACAGCAAGTCTTCAGTGTTGTATAATTAATTTATTCTTAAAGAGCGTGACATTTACAGCAAATTTATAGTTACGACTAAGTATTATCTTATATTGCATTAAAACAGATTCCGTTATTGGCTATGTCGTGAGCAAAATTTCAAGCCACTTCCGGAAATTGTGAGTAATTGCAGCGCCATGAAATTAGTGCAACGACTGCAATGAATTAGTGAGGTACATTTAACGTGGCTGTTATTTTATTCTATTAAGCCGAGTCTGCGCCGAACAAACTTTACCATATTTTTTGTTGTCAGCACGTGTTGGTGACAACATTTTATGTAATTATCTAAACTATCGAAAAGCATATTTCAAAGGAATAAGCTTGTTTCTGACATTTGTTTACTCTTTGGAGACGATACCAGAATCTGATATTATCGTCGCTGTAAGACATGTTGCCAACATTGGCGAGGACAGCTCGTTAGAAACAGAGTTAGAAAAAGTTTAAATGTTAAGAACTAAAATCGCCACAATATTGGTAGACTCACTACTTCATCAAATCATTTTACGCCTTATAATTACTAATTTATTTTTTAATATTACCTATAAAGAGGAAAGATTTGTACTTTATGTGTATGTTTGTAATGAATAAACTCAAAGACTACTGTGCCGATTTCACCAAAGCTACATTTACCCTCAGTGACATAAGCTATCTTTAATTATGAAGTTCGTACGGGAACGGGAGTTACGCGGGTGACACCGGGAAGCTAGTATCTCATATTTTAATTAACATATTTCGAGGGGTGAAAGGCTATTTGTTTGAAGCGACATTTTGGACGATATGGAGTTATATACATATTCGGATTCAGCGAATTTTTCTGCGTCGTCTGAGCCGGGTTTCGTACAATTCTGAGCACTTTTATGGCGCTTAAAACAATGCCATTTTAGTGCATAATTCTCAAACATGATGTATGATCCGACTTCAAATTTGCCATATTTTTTTAGTATATCATTTAAGCTGTATACAAAAACAGAGAATCGGATCATAAGCCGTTATTCCCTTCCTAAAATTTTTGTTCGATGGCAGATAAATCGTTTTTCGATGTAGCTATCTTTAGATGAAAAGTCCCTTCAAACATTTTGCTTACAACTACTTACTCTGTGCAATGTCGCTTCAACCAATTTGCCGTCAGCCAAATTCATTAAGACATGTCGTCGGTTCAACCCTTTTCGCAACAACTGTTTTTCACTGTTTAGAACAACCAAGTTATATAACTCCTTTCAAAATCTGAGACATCAAACAACTCTTTAAGAATGTTCATCGTTGCTTAAGCCAACTTTCCTGTATCGTTAAAAAAACCCAAAACCCAAACCCAAATTGGTAGTTAAAACAAAATAGCCTATTCCTATTATTATTGAGTAACGTCGATTCAATCATTTTGCTTTCTCCTGCATAAGTACTGTAAAGTCACTTAAACCATTTTGCCTGCTGCTGATTAGTGACAACGTTGGAAGTTGAATCATTTTTCTTTACTCTAAAAATAAGGCGATACAGATCATTTTGTATTAAGCGACAATTAATCTTATACTCATAACTGTTTTTTAATTGAAAATTATACCAAAATATTCAGGGATTTTTTTTCAATAAAAATTTGCGATCCCCATTATAGAAAGAGCACTAGTTTTTTCATAACGATTTTTTTTCCAAATTTTGAATCTTTAAATGGCTCTCCTGTAAAGTTTGTAAAATGTCGCTTCAAACAAATAGCCTTTCACCCCTCGATTTTAATTTTAATTAACCTAGTTATACGGCAGCACCCCTTACATACGGCGTAGACTGCTTTGACAATCAGTTCAAAGTCCACTTGTTGCTCTCCTTTAAACGTTCTTCATTTACATAATCACTGTACATCATGTAAAGCGGTGGAACAAATTTACGAAGCACCCTGTCCCATAGACTTGCATGGTGTTAGGTAAAACAAAGTTGAAATAGCAACGTTTATTTTTTTGTGTTTATTTAAAACAGTATTCCAGTATTTGTCATTAAATATTGATAGTAAACTATTCAGATAAAAGCTTGACCTTGAATAGTCGCAATAGTTGCTGCGTCAGCTTACTATTTCAATACTTACCAACTTGTGTGACCGTCTTTATGTGCTTAATTTTAGCAAATATTTGATAGGCAGATAGCTCGAGAATCATCTTAAGCAGAGGTTTCTAAACAGTAATGGACTACCACCCCAATTTAAAAAAAAGCAAACCTTTCTGATAACCAAAGTCTATAACAAAAAGAAAACACCAATTTTGTTGTGTATTTACCTAATAATCACATTTTAGATTATTGGGTCGTAATTATTAATTAAGTAAAAAAACCGGCCAAGTGCGAGTCGGACTCTCGCACGAAGGGTTCCGTACAAGTGCGTGCCTATTTTTGATATCAAGAATACAACAAGTAACATAGTATAAAAGTTCTTGTAGTTCGTTGTAACTTTGATCGATGTTGAATGAATGAAAGGTAAACTGCGGTTTACGGTTTATGACGTATTAAAAAAAAACTACTTACATGATCTAGTTCAAACCAATTTTCGGTGGAAGTTTGCATGGTTATGTACATCATATATTTTTTTTAATTTTACCATTCTCTTATTTTAGAAGTTACAGGGGGGGGGGACACACATTTTACCACTTTGGATGTATCTCTCGCGAAAACTATTCAGTTTAGAAAAAAATTATATTAGAAACCTCAATATCATTTTTGAAGACCTATCCATAGATATACCACACGTACGGGTTCGATGAAAAAAAAAATTTTGAGTTTCATTTCTAAGTATGGGGAACCCCAAATTTATTTGTTTTTTTTTCTATTTTTGTGTGAAAATCTTGATGCGGTTCACAATATACATCTACTTGCCAAGTTTCAACATTATAGTTCTTATAGTTTCGGAAAAAAGTGGCTGTGACAGACAGACATGACGAATCTATAAAGGTTCCGTTTTTTGCCATTTGGCTACGGAACCCTAAAAAAACAAACATGTTTTAATAAAAATGACCATACAAAAGTGTTTTTAACTAAATTAATACTTAAAAACATATACAATACAATACACGAAGCTGAAGCAGCTAATACCGGTACTAATGTACTGCACATCGGCAAACACAACACGAAACAACACTCAAATCTCATATCAATCAGGTTGGTGCAGTTTGAATGAAGTATTTTACAATATTAAATTTCTAATTGGGCATACATGGGAGGCATTTATTTTTGTATCCGCTATCGCACCCACGCTGGGCACGTGGGCGTTGGACGTGGGCGTCCAGCGCCCACTGCGCTGCGGTACCGCCCGCGTTGTCGAGAATAACTTACTTCAGTAGACTAAAGTTCGAAGTGAAATGTAGGATTCACTATATTGTTTCACGATAACAAAACTGTGTTTTCAAGCGATATATTCAGTTAATTCCGCGGGATTACGAAAATGTGTGGGTTTTATTTAATTATCATAGAGTTTTTATAATTGTGCTTCATCAAATTGTAAAATATTTCCCGGAAATATATGTTAACAAACTTTGTAAAAGACAAAAATGTATATTCATTCAGGTTTCCCAGAACAATACTGTATTTATAAATACGAAAACGTTAGAGATTAATATTTAATTTCCCTTTAACACGCACGCAAAGTGCGTTTCCTTCTTACATCAGTACGTATTCCGTTAAATAATAAACGACACTCACAATTGTTTCCCAAGCTTCTGAGAATTCGCAGTGTTTTGAAAAGATACTACAAAGGTGTATCTGGGAATTCTTATAATATCACTGTTCACAGAGTGGTTATCAGACGACGATCATATCCACAACACCTACATGGTAAGTCAGGAATTCATAGTTGACTAGCTTCCAGAAGGATATATTTTGGAAAACAGCACATAAGTTATAGCTCTATGCCATTATATGTTTATTTTACTTCAATAGGCTGCACTGCTGAATAAGGGTCTCCTCTGTACTGACCTTGATAAGCCAGGGGCGTTGGGGGATATTGCTTTAATGGATTGGCTGGCGGATTGGTGATCGGAGTTGTTAGTAAGTATGTTTAGAGTTGACAGATGGTAATGGTACTCATCCATCAGCTGTGTGTCCCTTAGTCGTCTCTTACAACATCCATGGCAAGACATGGGGTATTCTATGCCGGCCACACGGCGATTAATTGCTTAGACATTATAAAACTAAGTCCTAAGAATTTTTCTTTGACTTCGTATATTTTGATTTCACGATACAAAGTTGAATTTTCACACCGCAAGTGCTGAATTTGGAATATTCCTACAGAAGCGAGATCATTGACTGTAAAGCAGATAATAGCTTTTTGGCTGGTCGATAGTCCATCCCACAACATGTAACTAAATCTTAAAGTCTCGCACAGAATGTAATATTATTGGATGCACGTTTTAATGAAGTTAATATTAATTTGATCACATTACGTGGCGGAGCTACTGCCTGTTACCGCGGTAGTTTGTTAGTAATAAATTTATGTCTAGGTAATATTGTTTGTTCTACATGACTTCTTTACTAGCATCTATTAGATATTATGCATTTATTATACAAGACATTCTTTTTATCATAAGATTTCTTATAACTTTATTGTAGCACTTGTATTAAAACAAGTAGGTATTGAAATTAAGCTTGCTTATGAAAATGGTTGTTAGAATTAAAGTGATATTTTCATCATCATCATCATCATCATCAGCCCGTATAACGTCCACTGCTGAACATGGGCCTCCTCCCGAGGGAGGGTATTTGCCTTAGTCACCACGCTTGGCAGACGGGCTGGTGATTATGTTGTGCCACACAAGGAACCGTTGCTGCCCGTTCCTTGATATACGATTATAAAAATGATGTTATAATAATCGGGACCTACGGCTTAACGTGCTTTCCAAGGCACGGAGGGCTGTTCCTCAACCAACCAGACCCGGAAAGAAATCTTAGAATTTACACGAAGATTTCTTGTCCGGAGTGGGGATCGAACCCACGACCTCCGAGATTTAAAGCGAGCCAAGAACCGCAAGTACGTGGGACACTCAGAAAGATTTGCGACACTAAAAAAAATTGTTCTACAGGTACATATATTTTTATTAAATCTTTTCAAAGTACTCTCCACCAGCCTCTATACTGAATACTATAAATGAATGTTTGTAAAGTCTCTCGCGACACAGGGATTTATTTCCCTATTGCGGGAGTTGTCTTTTTTAAAAAGAAAAAATAATAATAAAGGGATAGGCATGCATATGTTAAATGCCTATTTTTATAAATTAATGAAGTTAAATTTAATTTTGCGGTCGACTCCATACATTTTGTTAGGACGACTGTATGTAACTACATAAGTTGGTCGAGTTGTATAAAAATAACTATCTATGATACCGAGTCCGCTATAGTTTTAGTTAAAAGGACTTACTTATAGGACAGGAGAAAACAATGTGATATAAATTAATATAATCACATTGTTTTCAGTATTATTTTAGTAATATTTCAAAAGTTAAGGGGGGGGGGGACGCTCTAATATAACTTCGTATTAGGTTATCTCGATACTGAGGGGTTTGATCCACATAGTTCCAAGGCACTTTATGTTGCTTTTTAAGACCTTTCCAACGATAACCTACACGATGGGATTGGTAGTTTTTAATTTTTTTTTATTCTGTTTTCTGGGGGGCTAAAAAGAAAATATTTTTCCATAATTTTAAAAAACAAATTTTGGATCTTTAATATACATCTCTCCATCAAGTTTCGTGACAATCGGTGCAGTAACGGCGGAGTACGAGCCCGGACGGAGGACATGACGAAACTATAAGGGATCCTTGTGGACTAAGAAACCCTAAAAAATGGAATTGCGTAAAAATGTCGTATTGATAAGTAAAAACTACCCGCCACCAATTTGACGTAATATCATTTTTTTTTCATTATTAGCGAACTGTTCCATAATCGTTAATACTTTTGTTTTAACACAATTGCCGGAGTAAACCCACCCATATCGATAATATTAGAGCAAAAGTTTAATAGGTAGCTGTAAAAAATATCCCATCATTGTATTTATTTCCTGTCATGTACAAACCATAAAACAACAAAAAGTAACTGCTAATTAGGAGGCGTATCTGTTGCTTGCTCCTCGGGTCTATTGACAATTTTATAAGATTTTATACAAACTTTGGACCCTCGTTTATTTCTTTAGTGGATGATTTTTCATGAACCTTAATGAAACTTAGTATGATAATAGTGAAAATCCGAGATAAAACGTTTGTAAGATCATACTCCACAATCTATACGTCTCCGAGTACAATCTTACGAACATTTTATCCCGGATTTCGACCATTCACAATTGGCGGCGCGATACGCGTTCATAAAATTAGATAGACATACAAAGAAAACAATAGAATATTGCTACGTTTCAAAAAAAAATTGATACATTTTACAATTTGAAACAAAATCAAAGCCGACTAAGGGTTGGCCGGTGAACTAAAAATTTGGCCAATATGGAATCGGTAAAATAATGTAATCAATTATGTTTAAATAAAAATAGTTAATTGTTTAACCACAACATACTCGTTTTTGCGACAGCATACGAAAAAAGCAACAAAGTTTGCCGATAAAATACTTATTTAAAAATTACAACGAGTACCTACTGTGATAATCTTATGTTTTTATAACAAATATAATAATATGTCTGTATACATAGGAGATACAAACAGAATTACAAAAGGCATAAAAACAGTGACTAATGAATTGTGTGTCAGCGGTACTTAATTAGTACTTGCTTATTGATCTACAATTGAGGGAGGGTCTGATGTAACCTGCAAATATCACGCGGAGCAAGCAAGCATTTTTTTATTTTTATTATTTAGTTATCATTATTTACAATATTTATCGAATATGAATCATTCTTTCCATAGTAACATTATCAGGTTATTATGGAAAAGTAAAGGAATAGTAGGTCGTGTTTCTCTTTTACCACGTTGCTGAACAAAAAGAGAGAAGTCTGAGATCCGTGACAGTTATTTTGTATTTCAGATGTTATTATTTTTTATTTTATTTATTAATGTAAACACAAGTAATGTAATGTAAACACAAGAAAATAAAACAAATGCAAACAAATAAGGCAATGTACAAAGGCACTACTTATTTCTAACGAAATCTCTTCCAGTAGACCTGCGAGAGAAGAGATAAAAATAAACAAAGAAATAATAGTATTAGTATGCTATTTCCTATTTCCTGGAAATAACATTTTTAATTATCCCCAGGTTTAAGATCTAAAATGACATGCCTCCGTTTGGGTCCAATGTCATTTCTGGACAAGTTATCAAACATGTATATTGTGAATATTGGAACCGTGCCAGCCTCACGTGTTATTAATCAAATATATGTTAAAACTTACCTGACGTATTTGAATTAAACGAACGAAACGAATTAAACGACGCTTTTATTTATGACCTTACCAATCCATTTTCTTAAAGTAATATAACAATGGGCTAGTATCCAACCATGGGCTTAATTAAGTACGTGGTTAACCGTCATTATTATCAATTTCCATCATCATGAGCCCGTAGGTATAATGCGAAAATAAGACCCCTCTCGAGGAAGTGTTTTAGCCGTAGTTATCACGCTTGGCAGGCGGGTGGTTAACACAGTATTTATATTAAAACACACAGGGAAACGCTGCTGCCCCTTCCCTGGTATACAATTGCTATAGATGATGATTGTTATAATAATCGGAACCAACAGCTTAACGTGCCAACGTTTCAACCGACTAGTCCCAGAATTAAATCTTAGATACAAAGATTTCTGTTCGGCATGGGGATTGAGCGACGTAAAAAACGTAGTATACGTACAGAAATAAGTATTTATGTATATACATACAATCAATGTATAGGTACACAGTCTCCATCTACCGATCGATCACAGAACACGACGTATATACGCGCTATGCGTTCATATGACAAAAGCCACAAATCGCAACGTTTAAGAAATAGGTTGATGTTAGTAAGGTAAGGTAACGGCGACGCGCGCCACTGGGTGACACAAATTTCACCGTCCCCTGACATGTGTCGGTTCCGCCTTGACCTGCAGCGACATGTCAATTATTAACACTACATATTGACTACACTAATAAAATAATCGGGATCGCCTCTGGTGTGGATATTTATCTTTTATCAGCTTATATAAAGACCATAATAATGTATTCTGTAAACTGTAATAATAAAAATAAAAATAATACAATATTACTGACACATAGGTTGATACGTTCTTTATTTAAATAGCTTATTTGATTAGTTATATAGAAATGTAAAGGAAAGTTAATAATGAAAGAAACAGGACTCAATCCCTTTGGCCATGCTCGTCTGAATGTGATTACGCGGATCGTCTTGATGAGGTCGCGCTGAAACCGGCAATAGAATTACCCACGGAGTTTGTATCGCCGGCTCTTCTTTGTTAAGTTGTATTGCATCCGATGGTATCGATCTGCGTTTATCGATATAGTTATGGTCCGCCTGAATAATAACTTACTCCAAGGAAACGTATAACAAAAAAACTAGCTGCGATTATGTAGCAGTAGTTCAGTTCTAATGGTAAACGAAATTGTGAAATTGGTCCAGTAGTTCTGGAGCCTAGTATTCCATGTAACAAACAAATACATTTTTCGTCTTCATAATATTATTAAGATTAAATTACGGCATTTCCATACCGGCCAGTTTTTAGGGTAAAGCTATAAATAATTTATCTTTAACTAAGTAAATAAGAACGTATGAAAAAGCCAACATTTTATTTAAAAAAAATATTATGTTATTTTTTTAAGTTTACTAGCAGAGTTTTGCTTTCTAATAGTATTCTTGCTAACCCCCCGTGTTAAGCTAAAATGCTTGTGACAGTGTTACGAGTGGGTTCACGTCGATTGTGCAATGGGTGGGGTTCGAACCGGCGACCTCAAGATCACAAGTCCGACGCCCTAGCCATTGGTCCACGACCGCTTTTTAGAGATATATATAGAATAACTTTAAATACAATACGATATAATATATATTTTAAATTATACTCTCTCTGATGGTTGGTCAAAATGCCTAATATGATTTTTTTATTGTAATTTTACCGGCTTATTCATTTCTTAAGATGATAACCTTTCAAACCGTACAAAAGACACGAGGTTTATTAATAAACCTCGTTGTTTCAGCAGATTGTTGCGTTTCTCTCGAGCGCAAAATTTACAAAATATTGTATTACAATACAAATATAAATGGTTAAGAATTTGAGTAGATTATAAGGGTCCTTTGACGAACTTGAAAGAAAACAATCTTGTGCATTCTACTGCCTTGTCGTTTACATAACTTGAATTATATTTCATATTTAACTGAATTAAAACAAAAGAAAATATTCTTATTTACCACTCAATATGAGAGTTGTGCTTCCATGTAAAACTATTATATTACAAGCCATAAAAGTTCTAAATTATTGAAAGTAAATCATAACTTTGGTAATAATAAACTATATTAAATCAAAAACGAATTTGCCAATACATTTTTTTTAAATATTAAACACATTTAAATAATGCTCTGGCTTAATTACTTGCCGTGATAAGGCATGCAACATTTTACCATAGCCTAATATCAAAAGTAATTTTACAAAAAGAAAATCGCTGGAATTAACAAATAATTTGGCTGAGAACTCTATATACAGATAATATAATGGTTGTCTCGCATGGGAATCGAACCCAAAACACCGGGCCTCAAAAACAAAAACCGTAACCGCTGAACCACCAGAGTATTCATTATTTATGTTGAACAAATCTTGTTGTGTAGTATATAAGCATCAATGTATAAATTAGTATATAAGTCCTGATTGTTAGCATAAGGTAAGAGTTAATATACCTACGTATAACTAAGAGTTAACTTGATCTTTCATCGGCGTCCAAAATCACAGGGTGACCCTGCCAGTGCTGCCCTCTCAGCAGTGCTGGCCAGGACAGCTCCAGAATATATATTAGAAAAAGTGACATGCTGAGAATAAAACAAGAGACATTCAAATTTGGAAGTTAATTATGGATGATTATCAAAAGAAGAAATACACTATAGAAGAGAGATCTTTCATTTAAATACCTCGGCGTCCAACATCACATGGCTTTATTAAACCAAAAATAGCAAATACACAGTTAATAGTATTTACATATTAGCTGCGCCCCGCGGTTTTACCCGTGTTACTCTGCTCCAGCGGGGAGGAGCGTGATGTTTTAAAGCCGTGTGATGTTGTTATTGATGTATGTTAATTCAGCGTTTAACCTATCCCAGTGCAATTCAGCCAATTCCGTTTAGTAGTTTTGTCGTGAAAGAGTAACAAACATCCATCCATCCATACTTACAAACTTTCGTCTTTATTATATTAGTAGGATTTATAATTTATAAAATTATTAAAACAAATGTAGCAAATAGTTTATAGCATTAATATAAGAATTTATTTATTGCCACAAGATTGAAACACTTCTAGCACACCTGAAATTAAATTAAACATAATTTTATAGTAAATCTTACCTTTTAATTTATCATTAATGTTCTAGGTATATTATTTATTACCTATTTTAAATTTATATAATAGTGAATTTTGCTGTAAATACTGCAAATCTATATATATAAAAGAAAGTCGTGTTTGTTACAACACTTATAACTCGAGAACGGCTGGACCGATTGCCATGGTTTTTGATTTGTTGGATTTGTTTCCGTCCCGAATAGCAGAATACATTTTAAAAACAAAAGAAAGTCGTGTTAGTTACACTATTTATAACTCAAGAACGGCTGAACCGATTTGGCTGAAAATTGGTAGGGAGGTACCAAAGAACTGGAAGAAGGACATAGGATACTTTTGGGTAGGGGTAGGGTAGGGGTAGAGTAGGGTAGGAGTAGGGTAGGGGTAGGGTAGGGGTATGGTAGGGGTAGGTTAGGGGTAGGGTAGGGTAGGGGTAGGGTAGGGTAGGTGTAGGGTAGGGGTAGGGTAGGGGTAGGGGTAGGGTAGGGGTAGGGTAGGGTAGGGGTAGGGGTAGGGTAGGGGTAGGGTAGGAGTAGGGTAGGGGTAGGGTAGGGCAGGGGTAGGGTATAAAAGTCCACCCGTGCGAAGCCGGGGCGGGCCGCTAGTCTATATATATAAAACAAAGACGGGTTTGTTACAACACTTATAACTCGAGTTCGGCTGGATAAATTTTCATGGTTTTTGTTTCGTTGGATTTGTCTACGCCCTGAATAGCAGAATACATTTTAAAAACAAAAGAAAGTCGTGTTAGTTACACGATTTATAACTCAAGATCGGCTGAACCGATTTGGCTGAAAATTGGTAGGGTGGTAGCTAAGAACTGGGAGAAGGACATAGGATACTTTTGGGTAGGGGTAGGGTAGGGTAGGGTAGGGTAGGGGTAGGGTAGGGTAGGGGTAGGGTAGGGGTATGGTAGGGGTAGGGTAGGGGTATGGTAGGGGTAGGGTAGGGGTAGGGTAGGGTAGGGGTAGGGTAGGGTAGGGGTAGGGTAGGGGTAGGGTAGGGGTTGGGTAGGGGTAGGGTAGGGGTAGGGTAGGGGTAGGGTAGGGGTAGGGTAGGGGTAGGGTAGGGGTAGGGTAGGGGTAGGGTAGGGGTAGGGTAGGGGTAGGGTAGGGGTAGGGTAGGGGTAGGGTAGGGGTAGGGTAGGGGTAGGGTAGGGGTAGGGTAGGGGTAGGGTAGGGGTAGGGTAGGGGTAGGGTAGGGGTAGGGTAGGGGTAGGGTAGGGGTAGGGTAGGGGTAGGGTAGGGGTAGGGGTAGGGTAGGGGTAGGGTAGGGTAGGGGTAGGGTAGTGGTAGGGTAGTGGTAGGGTAGGGGTAGGGTAGGGCAGGGGTAGGGCAGGGCAGGGGTAGGGTATAAAAGTCCACCCGTGCGAAGCCGGGGCGGGCCGCTAGTGCTGAATAAATACTTATCGTTTATTTTGAAGCACTGATTAATATTAAGACCTCATTTATGACAAGACTTCTAGCACACCTGCAGTTATTTAACAGTGTAATGTTACCTATTTATAATTCACTAGATTCACGCGCGTGGTTTCAGCCGCGTAGTTCCCATTCCCGTGGGAACTTCATAATAAAATAAATTCTTCGATAAATGGGCTTTTTTAAATCGGACCAGTAGTTTATTTTGTGTTATGTATACCTACGTTGCCTATTTTTCAAGGCCATAATTTTATCCTCGTATAATATTAGATCCTACAGAAGAAGTGATTTGTAAAAAAACGGATGTAGATAGTAGATACATCACACACTTCTAAATATAGCACCTAATGTTAAAAGTATCATAAATGTTACTTACCGGTCTTATCAAATCAGCCGTGTATGCAAGATTAAAGTAAAAGTACCTCTAATCGACTTTTCGGTGAAACTCAAATATCATGATCGAATGTTCCCATATCAATTCGTCTTATGACATGTTGGTCTTGTGTATGTTGCTTCTACGTCTAATATGTATTTTATAATCTGTAATATTATAACGAATGGAATCAAAGGGTTCTTTTTTTAATCAAAGTTACGGATTAAGTTAAGTAAGGTAATGATTAAGATTATCAGTTGAACCACAAAGCAAACTTTGATTTCACCCGAGGTGTCATTGAGGAACAATTAACTTACTAAACTAAATTACAAGTTGTGACGTTGCAACTAATTTTCAAAGAGCAAACACGTGTTCATAGACAATTAGCGAAGTTTGAAAACACTGTCACAGAAATTGTACAGCAATTTATCAACTAGGTACTACTAAATATATAATCGGGTTCGTGGTTATTACTTGAGTGATTTTGACCCAAACATCGCGGTTTGTCTCAGCGATTTAATTATACATATACAAATGTATATAGATACAATATTAGGTTTAAAACCAGTTAAACCTATATAGATAATAGAGGAAATTAAATTTTACTTTCTCTTAGACTTTGACTTAACAATTGCACATAGTTCTACTCACTACTTTTTTTTTTCTTAGTTTTCGGTTGAAAGCGGGAGACTTGCTCAATATCGGGTTTGTCCTCCTTCATGTAAGGCGTTTGGGAAGTTAAAGATCACTAATGTGGTAGGAAGGTAATGGGATATTTCATAAGTGAACATTTTAATTAGTAATTTATTATTTATACTTTAAATATTATATATTCTATTCTATATATTTATTCTATATATTTTTATGTTTGGTTATAAGATGTTAATTGTTTAATGATTTTGTGGATAACAGATGTAAATGTTCGTATACAACGTTGATAAATACCTATCTACGTTATCGTCAAAAATTATCAAATGATATTTTTTGAAATATCGAAAGCGGGAAGATAATTATATAACTATCGGCACAAAGGCTTAACATTTCTTTCCGTGACACGGTTAAACCTACCCGTTTTCAATCAAAAATACCCTGAAATAAATCTTTAAATTGACAAAATGAGTTTTTTACCTTCAAAACTTAAAGCTAGAATTTATACCGCTTCGTTACAAAGGTTGTCAAATCTGATATCTTAACGAAATAATTTTTATAAAAACACAATATTTACTATGTTTTGTTCTTAGTTAAAAGAGAGTCTCATTGAGTATATGATTATAATAGAGGTTTTTGAGCGTGTTACCTGTAACAACTCACCAGATAGTAGATAGTATAACACAAAAATCTACATAATGAATGATATTGATGCTTGATCACGATATCAATTAGTGGGAAGTGCAAATGTAGCCGAGAATTAACCACTCTTTACTAATAAACATATCGTTTGGAGTACCTTTGGTACATTCATAGAATAAACCTATTTTATATGTTGGCGGAAATATGTTACTCAGAGGTAACTAAGCTCTGAACAGTGGCGGCGCAAGAGCTAAATTGGAAGTGGGCGAATTGTATTTTGCGAGGCCCCCTAGCGCTTGTTGACTGACCTTTGTTTTTTTTTTCTTCGTCCTCTTGTATCGTGGTCTTATAAGAGTGAGCTTGCTGTTATTATTTATTCCGTGGCGCGAGGCCCTCCAACCGCGAGGCCGTGGGCGATGGCCCACGTCGCCCACGCCTTGCGCC
The DNA here is from genome assembly GCA_947037095.2 of Nycteola revayana. Lineage (NCBI taxonomy): Eukaryota > Metazoa > Arthropoda > Insecta > Lepidoptera > Nolidae > Nycteola > Nycteola revayana. The sequence continues at coordinate 836,110 of OX344851.2, forward strand.
GCCTCTGGCTCTGAACATTGCACCGCTTATACTCATTCATTTACTTTGTAGAGAGCGACACCTCCACAAAACTCAATTAAAGGCGAAAAGTCATAATCCCACTATCTTGCGCCAGCGACCGCCATGAGCCGAGGACCAAGTCCCAAAAGGGGGTTCCTCTTGCGCAGTTTCTTTTGTTTAAAATATATATAATAATACCGCAACGTTTTAAGACTATTCTGACATACCTAGGCACGTTTAAACGTATTCCACACACAAATATATAACACGTACAGAATGCATACTACAGACCACACTCCTTATTTTTTTACAAGTCTCTTTGAGCAGTTACATTAATTAAAATCATGGATTTTTTTCTGAAACCAACCTTTGGCAAGCAGACTTACACTAACATGGAATGAGCTAAAATATCTCAAAGAACAGCAACGAAAAAGATTATTATCAGAGTTCCTCGTTGCAATGGTCTTACGTTCGACTTCGTACATAATTATATTGACTTTTCTGTCGAAGAATTTCTAATAAACCTTAGGTACTCGAAGTCGGAATGTGTCTGGTATATAGCTAACTGGGGAATCGTGGACGTTATTTAGTGAAATATGATTTTAGAAGGCGATGTATCATACATACATTGTATAAAGTAACACCTCCCGCGAATGTCTGTCCATCTGAACCTATAGGTATTTTAAACCACCCCACGAATGTTGTTCCGGTTTTATTACTATTTGTATGTTCGCCGGGGAAATGGCGATAATTCGGAAATGTGATGATTTTTTTATAAAATTCGGAATCTCAATATGTGTTTTAATGCTGAAGATATGTATCTTCAGCATTTAAAAACTAATTTCAAGAATAATTAGTTCAGCGTCAAAAACAATTTTCTATAGCATATAGATTTAAAATACATATTCAATGAGTGAATTTTTGCTTCTTTTCCAACTTTTCAAGTATATGAAGACACACAAAATCGTTATGATCTTGAAACTTTGGCAGACATTCCGAACTCAGAGGCGAATCATCACATATCAAGGACCCATATTAATTTGATATGAAACCATATTATTAATGTTATTTGACATTGAACGAATTCTTAAAATATTTGTGTTTATAAAGTTTCTATTTCCATCTTCTGAATTTTATGCACTAACTAAAGCTTGGTGAAAATACGAGCCCTTAGATTGCTCAAAGAGGGTAGTAGTAAGTAAAAGTTAATTCCGAAAAGACCTGATTAGATTAAACCTATATGAATATATTATACACAAATCATATATATAGAAGCCAGCTTTTACAAAATACTATGTATTTATTTGGGATATTATTTTTTAAGAAACATAAAAATAATCAAATAAAACTCATTTGACTAATGAATTCATCGAGTTTATTAAAATTTACACGTATACTATCACAGTAAAGCGGAAACATTTCAGAGGGGAAAATATATATTATTTGTATCGGTTTAAAAGGTAGCGATTTAAAATGCTGCCAGCATTCTGCGAATTCTGCCTAGTAACTTTATCTGTTCGCGTTAGCTGAAGTTACAGTTAAAATTTAATATTTTATAAGTAAGTTTTAATTATTGTATTGTATGTAAATATAAAGAACACAGCACGTCCAACATAATTACATAAGCTAAATCCAGCCCTGCTCGTATGGATATATTGCGAGTATATAAGCTTCCGAATACACAGACTTTCTTAAATCTTGTAAGAATTTGGTTTAGAATACGGAATGCCATCTGTAATATGAATGAAAATGCTACTTATTGTTTGGTATTACGTATCTTTAGACTTATATATTATTTACATCAAATCATTGTTGCCATGAATTTGTGTTATTTTAAGATAGTGAGAACGTGTCAGATCCTGAGTCAGCAAGAATTAAAATCATATTGAAACTAAATGATTTATTAAGTTGATCAATGGGATATATATGTATGTTATATGTTATAATATGCCATTTCATGATTCAACGTTTAAAAATATACAATCTAATTATACTACATTTTGCTTAAATCCCATTCAAATTTGAGACTAAAACTCTTGAACATCATATTTTTGTCGGACATCGTCAATATAATAAAGTAGGTAGTGAGACAAGGATCGGAAGCTAGCTCACAATATTATTAAAAGCGGATGAGCGTCGTTTTATCTTTTATAACAAAAAGCTCTACGACACCTGGTGCCTCTTAAGAATTTAATAATTTAAAAACCTTTTATATTCAGCTCGATTATATAGTAGAGCGACGGGTTGTAAAAAAAAATGCTTGAGTAAATAATTATGACGATTAACATGGTAATGTAAACTACAGCAAAGACGGTTAGAATCCAATCTTAATATATAAAATTTAATCTATTCATAGTATTCAATAGGGTGACGTTTGCAACGTTTCTATATCTATTAAAGAATTTTTTTTGTTTAAATACAGTTCTAAATTTCAACTTAAAGATGCCAAATGCATATTATACTTATATCTGGACCTTATCGCGAACAGTCAGTTCACCAGACGCAGTGACCCCACTTATTCATCTAGTCAATTTAACATTTCACACTGTGACCGAAATTCAGGTATTATAAGTAAGTTCACATAAGACGGCGTACAATACATTCGCCTGTAATACAACGACGCAAATACATCGAGTCTTGGAGTTCAAGTGCTTCGTCGCAGACGCGATATCATCTGATAATCTTTAACTCTATGAGCATCATCAGCAGACAATAGCGAGGTATAATAAAACAAATAATTCAGACAATAATTATTATACACTTCAAGATAAAACTGGGCCGAGTGGAACAAATCTTGAAAACAAAGTAAATGTTCAGCTTAAACTATTTTTCGTCAGTTGTGAAAACACGATAGATAACTTTTGCATTAGTATACCTTGCTCTCTGGTGTAAAAAAATATTAGAAAAATGTAGGTAGGTATACAGTATATACAGGGTTGATACGACAGAGGGGCTTTCCTTTAAACTGCCTATACTAGTTACCATTTCCAAGCTCTGTACCAAAAATCAATTAAATAGGAGCAGTAGTTTAGTCGCAAATTAATTTTCAAGTTTTTGCGCCGTTTGAACACGATGTATCTTTCCTTACGATGCGTTGTTGCCGCTCTGACGCAAATCATTGCAAAACATCCCGCACCGGCGCGCGCGCGACGTTGCCGCTTTGCTAGGTCAGTGAAATTTATTTAAAAAGGGTGGTTACGTTTAACTCTGAATTGTAAGCTATTTAGTTTGTTTGAAAGAAAAAAAATCTCAATTTGGTTGCTTTTTATTTTTATACCGTATCGGATTAATAAAAAACACGTATCGTAAACGTAGCGTAATTTAATGCCCCTCTGTCGTATCAACCCTGTATTGTTTAACCCTGTGTTATGATCTAAAGAAGCCTTGCTCTTTCTATGTATATACCCTTTCCGTTACACCTTGTATAAGTGTTTAATTATAATTAATGTCATTTCATTTTCTAATTAATTCATTTTTGTATTATTTTATATAATGGCAACTTCTAAACTTCTTCGTGTCCAGTATAATAACGCATTTAGGCGGCTGGTGGGGTTGCCGCGCTTCTGTAGTGCTTCAGGGATGTTTGCAGAAGCCCGTGTAGATTGCTTTTATACCGCAATGCGTAAGAGATGCGCATCCCTGGTGCGCAGGGTGCGGGGCAGCACCAACAGCATCCTAAAAATGATCTCAGGCCGGCTGGATTGCGCGATCGTTAACCGGTGCTGCTAAGTTTCTGCTGGACCGGCAGCTTAGTTTTGATGTGCCTCTTTTTTAGGTTGATTTTATGATGTATGTATAATTTAGTTTACTAACATAGATATAAGTGAAATTGTTACTAACACTATGAGTTATGTTGCTTGAATAAATAATTGAATTATTATATATTAAACAAATAACTGCGTAATATTTTTATTTATATTATTATTTATTCCAAAGTTCTTAAAATAGTAGACTTACATGAAATCAAAAGGGCTTAGTTGCCTCAATATGTGGTAGAAATTCTATAACAGAACAACATAAAAAATATGCGGTATGAAACCGTTCACCTTTAACGAACAAATATGAAAATGGATCCTTAGAAATTAATGCCATTATTTGATGTATACAGTGTTGTAACGACAGAGGGGCATTAAATTACGCTACGTTTACTATACGTGTTTTTTATTAATCCGATACGGTATAAAAATAAAAAGCAACCAAATTGAGATTTTTTTTCTTTCAAACAAACTAAATAGCTTACAAATCAGAGTAAAACGTAACCACCCTTTGTAAATAAATGTCACTGACCTAGCAAAGCGGCAACGACGCGCGCGCGCCGATGCGGGATGTTTTGCAATGATTTGCGTCAGAGCGGCAACAACGCATCGTAAGGAAAGATACATCGTGTTCAAACGGTGCAAAAACATAAAAAATCATTTGCGACTAAACTTCTGCTCCTATTTAATAGATTTTTGGTACATAGCTTGGAAATGGTACCTAGTATAGGCAGTTTAAAGGAAAGCCACTCTGTCGTATCAACCCTGTATAAACACTCTGTATGCCTTAAGTAATATTACTTTGTAAATCTTCAAATACATTTTCGAAATTTAGATAAATAGCCCGCTGGTTGCACCAAAGTAGAAAATGTAAAAAATCAATCTTTCTCCATCCAGTGTTTCTGTTTATTGAAACTACTAGCAATGGCGAAGGTTTATCTACAGCAAATTGTTTTCTCACATTACCTTAGATACGTAAATCCCACAATTTTCCGCTCGTTTTTACAATTTAACTTACTTTTTATGTTAGGCTACTAAAATCCCACCTATTTTTAACTCTCGAATTCTCAAAGGGATACTATAAGGTTATAGTTGTGTTTTGTTGGCAATGCTCTTTGAGAAAGGTATAGTCAAATGGTAATGGTGCAGAATTATGTTCAAATGATATTGAAAACACGTTTTTTTGGTAACTAGATAACAATTATCTTATCATATTTAACGAGTAGTAAAAAACTATTCATTCGTTTTAAGTTTGGAATAAAATTTATGATATTATTGAATATTAAAAACAGCTTCCAATATACGTTTCATAAATTTATATAACGAATGTTCTAAGAGTCAGTATTCATTTACCACTTAAACAAGACAAAGTATCTCTTAATTAAATTCTTATCTTATAATAATTAATGTAGTTGCCTAACTCTCGGGCACTTGGGATTTGGTAATACTGACAGACAACCGCTGACCACGGATTGCTTGGTACAATTGATAAGTTGTGAGCGATACTGTATCGGTATATTGTGTACACATTTGTAGACCACATAAATGTAGCGACCACAGTAGTGTAGTTTGTGAGGCTACACAAACTACACGAAAACTAGCAGCGCCATCTAGGACCTAGCACCCCAACTAACCTGTATCGCACAATACAAGTTCGCAAGCCAATTGGAACATATACAAGTTCTGAACAGCAACAAATGGCCGTCGGCCTCCGAGCATACCACCTCGCTCTACCAAATACTTAATTTTTATGAACACCTCGCCGATTTTTGTCCAAGTTATTTGTCCGCCATTATGTATACATATTAAAGTATATGCACGTAAGCACAATATTTATAGGAACTTAAAAACACAAACCAATAACCTACATTAAGATGTGATTGACTTTAGAAGCTTGCACCAGAATTGTTGGTTAATTGGTAGGTGCCTTATTCTCCAATGACTCAAATATGATGCAAATTGAAGTATTTTCACAATTTGTGACAGATTGGTTAAGCAGGTATTACTTGTTGAAGTAGAGGTATCTTATACTGTAGGTTTGTTTGTTTTTTTTAACCAACTAATAGTTAAAGTCAGTTCGATAAATATTATTTTATATAAAAGTTACAAATCGCTAGAAACATCCGTTGCTGTGGCAATATACATTGACATATCGTTTTATCATTTTGATGCTTTGCCTTAAATCCATAATTCAAAGCTTGAATAACAATAAAAACTAAACCCAAATTATTGTCATAGTAGTCACTTTGGTTTTGTATAAATCCTACAACGTTATAAATAAATGAAACTTAATGTTTTATGGAGTAGGAAACATCATCATTACATCATGAAATAAATCGCTGCTAACTAGGGCATTGGACAACAAAATCACAAGGGTCAAAACTCAACTGAAGTCTGAAGCCTCTTCCCGCAGCTCGTTACAACTGTAGTAAAGATTGGACAGTATAAGGGTTTGCTAATTGGAGACAAACATGGTTTTAATCCACTTCCAAAAAAAGTAACCTTGAATAATAAGAATATCCCTTAAAGTCTATATAATAATTGGCATTAAAATATGGATTTTTATGTAGCTCCCATTCTCATGGGACCTTCATCATAATATATAGTTCTAATACATAACGTTTAACACATAAAATGTTCTTTCAATTAAACATTCTAAACAGAGCTCCGTCTACAAAACGTTCAGAATAAAAAACTTATTTATTACAACCAAAAAAATAATTGTGATACGTCTGTTAAGTACCCTATGGATAGATATATTTCCACAGGCCTTCAATGGAGGGTAATATCGTAAGGCTTAATACATTCGACGGACGCAGGTGAGCACTTTCCTTAAGTCAACCATAAAGAACTACGTTACGTATAAACGTATCAAGCAGTTGTGTGCGTATAGTAGTAATGTCTAAATATTGAAGTGTTCTCTCTTGTCGTCAATTGCCGTGGTTTAATAAAATCTTCTACACTTACGATGGTTTTAGTATTAACACAGTAAAATATAATTTACTGATAAAACGTGGAACATTGTACCGTCGTGAGATTCGTTCTCAGGACTACTTATTATCAATTTAAAGTAAGTCATAAACCGATACAAGACGCACCAATACTATAAAATTTGATATGAAAATCATCTACATCTACGGTCCGTATAACGTCCACTGCTGAACATAGGCCTCTTCCTGAGGGAGGGTTTTGTCATAGTCACCATGCTTAGTAGGTGGGTTGGTGACCGCAGTATTATGTTGTAGAACATAATGAACGCTGTTGTGCTTTCCCCGGTTATACTTGTTATAAATTATGTTATAAAAATCGGGAATGTGCTTTTCCAGGCAAGAAGGGTTGTCCTCAACAAAAGGTGAGAATCGAACCTGCGACCTCCTAAATTTAAAGCGAGACTGATACCGCTACATCATGATATGATAATAAAAGCAGTTAAAATACCGATGCCGATACAGAACTGCTTTCATCAACACGTTCAAGTTTGCTGATTTAGCAAATTACTGTTTTATATCATTATACAGCGTGATCATAAACTGTTAGATCAGTATAAATTATTGATATAAAACTGTTAATTTTAATAAGAAATAAACAAGATACCAAATATCATTTTCGAAAGCACCGCTGGTGATTTTCCCCACGTCTATAAAATACATTACGCCCATTACTCGACTGTAACAACTGTCAGTGGAAATATCAATTGAACGAAATAAGATAGAAAGGTATCGTAAAATATATCACTAAACATCGAAAACAAAACATTTTATGTCAAGACATAAATCTTTACATAAATAAAATCGTCCCGCCATACCCGAGCCCCTACTTACCTTACAATTCAATTTCCTTTCAGGTTTGCTCACATCGCTTTTATCGGGAAATCTATTTTTACAATCATGAATTTATATTTCTTAATATTTACAGCTTATATAAACACTGGCTGTAAAACTATATTATGTATGTCATATACTCATTGACCACTGGACGTAAAAGATAGTCGAGTTTATTTTTGCTCTACGCAAAATTGCTCCGACTCGGAGGAGTCAGAAGTCAGAGTAAACATGTAAACTATTCATTTCAAATAACCGGAAGAGCTTAAAGAATATTACGGATACCATTATAATGAAATTGTAATAAGTTTTCTTTCAAAGAAAAATATAAAAGTTCGTGTTTGTTTTTTTTTTATTAAATGGTAGTTAGTACAAAAACTGCGGTGTTTGATCCGATGCCATATGGTTGCTGGCTTAGAATATGCTATCCCGTCCTCCCATGAGTGTCGTAAAAAGCGACGAAGGGACATATGGCTGTTAGATGGACAGCAGCATCTTTTATCTCAAGGTTAACATCTTATGCAATCATCAATCCGTCTGCCAAGCGTGGTGATTATGGCAATATCACTCAACGACCTAGCTTGTCAAGATCTGTTAAGAGGAGGCCCATGTTCTGCAGTGGACGTAAACGGGCTGTTGATGATGATGATGAGTACAATAATGGCAGAGACAAAAATTGTACATTGTGCAGTTATCTACAAAAATTGTCCTTAGACTGTTTAATGTACTGAGAAATAAATAAATAAATAATTATGGTTGGTATACGATTTCTATGAAGCCACAAAATATTCTTAACAGCGTATTGCGAAACTACACAAGTGTGTTTATTTTGTTGAACTTTAGTTTTAAACTCTCTAAGAGATCGAGTTTCTTTAAGTTTTCTTAGAGAATATAAGTATGGTATAAATGTCTGCGAGTCTACCCTGGGGAGGCACTCTCGTAAGTACTTGGAATAACATCTGTGAGGCTTCAGTTGTTTTCTACTTACTTTAGTTCAGTATTCTGATGTACGTATGAATATTCATTTAATTGCACGCAGTAGTATAGATTAAAATATTATATGTTTCATAAATTACACTGTGACATTTTAAAGCTAACTCGTTGGATGCTCAAATCGCGTTACTAAGTATTTATTTAAAAAAATCAAATTGCAATTGATTAACGTGTAGGTGAAAACGCGAAACAGCTCATTCGAAAATATTCCTGAACAAATTACATCAACGTAAAGAATGATGGCACAAGTCTCGCAAGCATAATTTTCATTTAAACGTTCTAGAGTGTAATCACGCGAAAGAATAGAATTTAGTTGACACGACTTGTACATCAAACAATGGATGGTAAATACGATACAAATATACGAACTCTATATCAAATTACAGTGGCGTGCACGTGAGATCACACATCTTTGTTAGCCGTGTGGGACAAGTCACAAAAGAAACAGAGTGCGTCAAGCTGTGCGGACGCGGGTTAACACGAATATCGTAGTACAAAGTTTAAAGTACTTTCTTTGTAAACGGGCTGTTGAACTGAACTGAACTGTACAGTGACGAGCAAAACTTGATTTGCCACATTGATTTGACACATTGATGAACTTTCTTCCAGCAAACCATAATAATATTCAAAGTGAGATTTGTGCTTATCTATACTGATATATAAAGCTGAAGAGTTTGTTTGTTTGCTTTAACGCGCTAATGTCAGGAACAACTGTCCAATTTGAAAAATTATTTCAGTATTTATATCCCCTAAGACTACCCACTGACTAGGCTATATTTTAGTATGAAGTTCCTACGGGAAGGGGAACTACGCGGGACAACCCGCGCGCGGGACGCTAGTATCCTAACATAGGCAGTATTCTATCTTATTGTTTTTCCGAATGTGTTCATTAATTTTGTGCGTCGTTCAGTAACAGTTCAACTTTACAAACAACCAATTAAACTTTCAAATTTATTTTGATTGCAGACACTAAAGCATACTGTTCTTCTGATTATTCAAACACATTTCACTAATGCCTATAACTTGTACAGCTTGTTCCCCAGTAATCCCGTTAGTGGTCTCAGTAGGGCCTCGGGGAATCGACGATACGGGCCAGGTGGGCTCACGAACATTAAGCTTAGCTTTTTATTTACAATATTATTAATATTTTCCTTTCTCTTTGTTCACAAAGTTTTTAATTTGGGACAAAAACGTAGAGTGGCGTAATAGGTGTTAGGCGTTGTTTATGAGGGTAGTTTGTTACTTTAGAGCTGCTTTTGTGAATTTAAAATGATAAGGGAATTTATGTCGGTGTATGTGTAGTACTACGAATTTGTGTAGCACTTCGTAGAAAACTCGTAGCTGATTTGTAGCACCACAATTACGGAGTACCTAAATGTTATCTAATATATAAAATTCTCGTGTCACAGTTTTCGTTGCCATACTCCTCCGAAACGGCTTAACCGATTTTGATGAAATTTTTTGTGCTTAACCGGTATCTATGAGAATTGGCCAACATCTATTTTTCATCCCCCTAAATGTTAGGGGTAGTCCACCCCTAAATTTTTATTTTTATTTTTCAGACAAAGTTAGGGGTAGATTAGAGGTAGGTGTAGGGTAGGGGTAGGGTAGAGGTAGGGTAGGGGTAGGGTAGGGTAGGGGTAGTGTAGGGTAGGGGTAGTGTAGGGTAGGGGTAGTGTAGGGTAGGGGTAGTGTAGGGTAGGGGTAGTGTAGGATAGGGGTAGTGTAGGGTAGGGGTAGTGTAGGGTAGGGGTAGTGTAGGGTAGGGGTAGTGTAGCGTAGGGGTAGTGTAGGGTAGGGGTAGTGTAGGGTAGGGGTAGTGTAGGGTAGGGGTAGTGTAGGATATGTATCGATTGAGGCAGTACGAAGTCTGCCGGGTCAGCTAGTATTTTATATTTTCTTCACGATCGTATTTTTAGTTTCATTGCTTTGATCAAAAAGTGTTAAAGTGAATTCAACAAAAATTCAATAAAAACCTATTGTATACGTCTTTTTTAATAAAAATCTGTGAAACTTTGTTTAACATTGTAAACGCAAAATCGAATACACATTTAAAGGGATGATTTTCGCTACAATTTTACTGATTTATACCAATTCACACTAAAATGACGTACAATATACAACTACAAATTTAAGCGTTTATTCAACTATATCCTAACTTTCTCAATTCCAAAAGTCATTTTCCCAATTTATCTACTTATATGAGCTACTCGAATAAAACAACTTTTAATGATGTCCAAAAGGGACGGTGCTTGCCACAGAATAAAAACTGAAAGTCCAAGCTTGTTATTAAACTATTACGCAACTTCGATATGTGTTCCATATATATCTGCTAATTACGCCCCCGAGGTTTTATGGCTCGTTGGATGGTTTTACCAAAAAATTGAGGGTGATGTTTTGTCGCCGTATACAGGATGTCCCAAAAGATTACGTAGCTGGGAAGGGGGGTAATAGGGATGGTCACTAGAGTCACCAGAAAAATATAAAAAATTCCCTCTGGGTGTTTAAAAAAATAAATGGCATTTTTTAAAAGACTAAAAATTTTACACCTTGTGCTAACTGTACCTACAAATATGGCTGTATTTAAAAAAAATGCTGTTATGTAATCTTCAATAACAACAAGGTCATCAACATCAACATCAAAAATAACAAGGTGTAAAATTTTAAGTTTTTAAAAAAAGGCAATTTTTTTTTTAAATACTTAGAGCGGATTTTTTTTTTATTTTTCTAGTGACCATTGTGTCCACCCCTGTCACCCCCTTTCCCAGCTACTTAACCTTTTGGGACACCCTGTATAACTCCCGTGAGTGAATAGTATAATAAATAAAATACCGATTTGACGGTTTACCAGTTAATATTGTTTGTCACACAGCAGAGCAATACACTTAATCACTTTCAAATATAAAGAAGGCACATCATCATCCGAATTAACGTCTACTGCTTAATATGGTCCTCCTCCCGAGGGAGGGTTTTTCCATAGTCACCACACTTGGCAGGTGGGTTGGTGACCGCAGTATTATGCTGTAACACGCAAGGTATACGCTTGTTATAGGTCATGTTATTATATGACCAACTGGTTATACCACTACTGTACAGACAACTGTACAGGTATATTTTATTTTATATACATAGTTAGCGTAGTGGTACGCATCAGCACTTTTTACATTGTTATTTTATTTAAGTAGTGTCAATAAAGCATTCGTCACTTAAGGTTGTGTGTTTATCATTTGTTTTACGCAATCTCCTTATCAATATCATCGACTATTGTCACTCACAATTCGTAGGAAGATCAGCCCCTACATATGGTCCTTCGAGCAGTACTATCATTTGGTGTTTAGAGGATTTCTGGTACGATAGCGAATCGGTTTGCTGGCCTCCCACAAGCGGGTCTCACCAGTGGAATTGAGAAGGCGCACATATCGTGCTAGGAATTATAGACTCACCACAGCAATACGGTAAGCAGTCTTTTTATCGAATATCACAGAGCATACTCGTATCATCGTTAATATCACTATTAACTTAACTTATCAACTTAACCGCAGGTTATTAATCATCTTTTTAGCATTTCTTTCGATTAACTTGTCATGGAGGGATTACAATCTGTTTTGGAGCGCCAGAGTATCCTGACAAAAGAAATTGAGAGAGTGAATGTCAATTTCCGAAAGGATAGCGCGAGTAGGAAAACATCCGAGTACCTTCTCAGCCGTTTAGCCGCGCTGGATAAATGGTGGAAGGAGTTCGAGGATAATCATAACAAACTGATGGCCTATGAGGACGAACAATATGAATATTTCTCAAAAAATATCTATGGGTATATGAAGGAATATTACATCAAAACAAAGGAAATGATATCTTCATTCAAGGAGCCAAAATTCACGTCATTTTCTTTGCCTATTTTTGAAGATTATTCCTGTCTCGGGGATGACCTACTTAGTCAGCAGGAAACTAATTTTAGAGCGTTAGAACGGTTGATTAATAGAATCAACATTATGGAATTAGAAGAGAAATGGGAGCTTGTAGATGAACTGAAGAATCTTCAAAACCTATGGAAGGTTATTGACACCATTCATCTGCGATTGGATAATCAATTAAAGGGTAGCAATGATGCATATGAAGTCAAATTTCAAGACATTGAAGATCGTTATCTTGCCATCAAGAAGGACTTGAATAGAAAGTTGAACTCTACCGCTCACCTTGAACAAGCCACACCCAAACTGGAAGTCCCTACCTTCTTTGGAAAATACACCCAGTGGCCAACCTTCTTCGATTTATTTTTGGAAGCGATCCACAATAACAAGTGTCTGAGTAAGGCGCAGAAAATGCAACATCTTAAGGGGAAGGTGAAGGGTGAGGCAGAGGGCTTAATTCAGCATCTTAATATATCAGCCGAAAATTACGACACGGCGTGGGACATTCTTACGCATCGTTATAATAACCCTCAAATTTTATTCTCAACGCAGTTGGATATCTTTTTGAATCAACCTCCGATCACTAAACAATCATCGTATCACGCGTTTAAGAAGTTGCATGATACCACAACTCAATGTGTCAACAGCATTAGGAACTTGGGGATTGACATCACTACCTGGGACCCCATATTAGTTCATCTCTTAACAAAGAAACTGGATGAAGAGACGCGTACTGACTTCATGGAATCACGAGAATCGCCTCGAGACCTAGCCTCGTACACAGAGTTACTCAGTTTTCTTGAGAATAAGTTTATGGCTCGAGAACCTACGTGCAAGAAAGAAAAGTCTACATCAGAATCCTATAAACCACGCCCAAGTCATTCAAAATCTAACAACTACAGCTTCACTTCAAAGAGTACTCCGTTTTACAAGAAATATCAATCTAACGTTACAAATAGCAGGAGGGCTTGCCCTGTGTGTAAAACGCCTCATGATTTATATCAATGTAAGCGTTTCCTTGCGCAATCAGGTGACGCGCAAATTAAAACACTATCAAAACATAACATTTGCCGTAATTGTCTATACACACATTATGACAATAAATGTATATCAACGAAAAGGTGCAAACAATGCAACGGCGATCATAATTCTTTGATTCATGACGCAATTTGTGCGATGCGACCAGGCTCACAGGAATGTACTCGTAACTCATCATCTCAAGCACGACTAGACACGGCGTCGACGTCACAGAATAGTCACAATGTTAACTATGTTGCGAGCGACAATGAGGAGGTGCTTTTGACTACTGTAGCATTGAATATCAGAGCCTCGGACGGTACTTTCATGCGGTTTAGAGCACTATTAGATCAAGGATCTCAGATATCTCTCGTATCAGAAAACGCCGCGCAACTATTGGGATTAAAGAGACAATATTGCTCAGCAGCTGTATCAGGCATTGGATCGACACAAAAACAAAGCAAAGGTTTAGTTTCACTCGAATGTGTATCAATTTACGATGACTATCATTTTACAACAGAGGCACTAGTTGTATCACGAGTTATAAATAACTTACCTAATGCTTCGTTTAGGAAACAGACTTGGCCACATTTATCTCACACAAGACTGGCAGATCCTGAATATAACATTTCGAAGACAATCGACTTGCTTTTGGATGCTAGTATCTATTCAGATATAATCATGAGTGGCTTAATCAAAGGTCCCATTCAAGCTCCTATAGCCCAGCAGACAAAACTTGGGTGGATACTATCAGGCAATGTGAAGACGTTTGCATGCCATGTTGTAATCAACGATGTAGACAGCATCTCAAAATTCTGGGAAGTAGAAGATATACAGGATTCTTCTTCATCACTTTCATCAGCGGACTTATATTGTGAGCAATATTATCAGTCTACAACGAAGAGGTTGAACTGTGGCCAGTACGAAGTAGCATTACCCATGAAACCCAATTTTGAACAAGAGATGGGCGTATCTAGACCAAAGGCAGTCGCTCAATTCATTCAACAAGAAAAGAAGATGATCAGAAATCCATCACTGGCTGAAGGTTACCACAAGTTCATGCGGGAGTATGAAGAATTAGGTCACATGCGTAAGGTTAATCATCAGGATATCAGAGCATGCTATTTACCGCATCACGGCGTGCTGAAGTTAGATTCCACAACAACAGCTCTCCGTGTTGTATTTAATGCTTCGTCTAAGATGTCGTCTGGGCGCAGTTTAAATGACTTGATGTATAGCGGGCCTAATCTTCAACAAGATCTTCAAAATCTCATATTAAGGTGGCGACAATATAAATACGTCGTCACTGCCGATATAGAGAAAATGTTTAGAGCGATTCTTTTAAGATCCGAAGATCAGCATCTTCAATCAATATTATGGAGAAATGATCCCCGTGAAGCACTCAATGACTATCAGCTGACGACCGTTACCTACGGCACAAGGGGAGCGCCGTTCTTAGCGATGAGAACATTGAAACAAATCGCCCTCGATCACGCACATCAATATCCCCTTGCTGCTTCTGCGCTGGAGTCATCCTTCTATATGGATGATTACTTAGGGGGAGCTGATAACATACAGGATGCTAGGCAATTGCAACAGGATTTAATAGCAGTATTAAAAGGCGCCGGCATGAACTTGAGAAAATGGTCGAGTAATGAACCCCGACTCATCGAAAACCTACAGCCAGAACAAATCAATTCTCCATTTGAGTTCAAGGACAGCGAGTCTAGAAATACATTAGGATTGCGATGGGAAGCTACGAGTGATATGTTTACGTTCGGCACAAGAATCGAACCTCAACACAGCAACGAGCCATACACAAAACGTCAATTATTATCAGATATATCAAAAATATTCGACCCGCTTGGCTGGTTATCACCCCTTACTATCAGGGCAAAGATATTATTCCAGGCCACGTGGACGACACCCCTGTCGTGGGATGAACGCTTGCCGCCAAACATTTCGTCAGAATGGCAGAAGTTGCGAGATGACCTAAGGAACATCAATATTTTTACGATACCTCGCTATATAGGTCAAACAGAACAAAATGTACAGATTCACGGCTTTTGCGACGCTTCCGTGAAGGCGTACGCGTGTGCAATTTACATGGTAACAACCGATCATAAGGGCACATACACATCGAGGCTAGTCATAGCAAAAACGAAAGTTGCGCCAATGAACAAATCAATAACACTACCCAGATTGGAGTTATTAGGTGCACAATTGTTATCACAATTACTCCAGAAATTTCTTCAGACGCTTTCTTCACAGAAAATAGAAATCTTTGCCTGGACTGATTCGATGGTTGTACTAGGTTGGCTACATGGGGACTTATCAAAGTGGAAGCAATTTGTAGCAAATCGTGTGCAGAAAATTACAACAATCATTCCCGCATCGAATTGGCGTCACGTCAAGTCCTGTGACAACGCAGCAGACTGTGCCACACGAGGAATGACATCGGCAAATTTACATCAATATCACTTGTGGTGGGAAGGGCCAGAATGGCTTATCAATTATAGCTCCCGCAATAACACTACAAGTGAATATCACAGCCCGATGTTGGAAAGGAAACTACACAGTGTGCATACAGCCTTACATCAAACACAAACATCATTTGTAATTGAATTATTAAATAAATTCAATTCATTAACAAAGGTTGTACGAACCGTGGCATGGGTGTCGCGTTACATTGCTTGTTTGCGCAATAAGAATTCACGTGCAGCGAGCGGTGCATTGACCGGTGTCGAAATACAAAGTGCATTGTATTTGGTCACTAAAGATATACAAAGCATAGATTTTAATGAAGAGATAATTAGTTTGAAGAAAAAACGCTTTGTACGTAGCAATAGCAAATTAGCCTGCCTGCAACCGTTCCTAGACGATCACGGAATACTGAGAGTCGGTGGACGCCTTCAACAATCAAATCTCACGTATGCCGCGAAGTATCCCATCATAATATCACCTCGAAGTCGCTTGTCGGTGCTAATCATTCAGCAAGCTCACATACACACGTTGCACGGTGGACCGCGACTTACCTTATCACATATTCGGGAGAAGTATTGGTTAATCAGTGGCATCAATTGCGTCAAAAAACAACTGAGGCTATGCGTAAAGTGCAGAAGATATAGCCAAGAATCATATCACCAGCTCATGGCGGATCTTCCCAAGCCTAGAATCACCCCATCACGGCCCTTCACCAACGTAGGCGTTGACTTCACGGGACATGTGGATATAAAGGCCAACAAGGGAAGAGGCATCAAAACTAGCAAGGGATACGTTGCAGTGTTCGTCTGCCTAGCCACCAAGGCCGTGCATTTGGAATTGGTGTCGGACCTCAGCACGGCATCCTTCTTGGCAGCATTAAGAAGAATGTGTTCCAGACGAGGAGTACCCAAAAATCTTTACAGTGATAATGGCACTAACTTCGTGGGCGCTTCTCGACTTCTCAAACAAGAGTATAGAGAGATCATGACTTCAATCAACCCAAATGTTCTCAATGACGTCACCAACATGGATATAAAATGGCATTTTAATGCTCCAGTTTGGCCAAATGCAGGCGGTTTATGGGAGGCAGCGGTGAAGAGTCTGAAGTATCATTTGAAGCGTGTCCTTGGTGAACAAAAATTAACCTATGAAGAGTTTTCTACATTGCTGTATCAAATAGAAGCCTGTCTCAACTCGAGGCCCCTCTGTGGTCTCACTGAAAATCCAGACGACATGTACCTCACTCCTGGACACTTTCTGGTAGGTGGTTCCCTGTTATCAAGACCTCAGACAGATCCTGATCATATGAATTTGAATACACGTTGGCATTTGATTCAGGCGATGAACAAACAATTCTGGAAATTGTGGTCCACGGAGTACCTTCAGCAGCTTCAGTCGAGAACAAAATGGCGTAGTATAAAACAAAATCTGAGAGTGGATGATGTGGTTCTTATCAAAGAAGATAACATGCCACCGGGCAAATGGTCAATGGCGCGGGTACAAGTCCTGCATCCGGGTCAAGACGGGTGTGTAAGAGTTGTGACTCTGAAAACTGCTGATAACACTATCAAACGCCCGGTCAATAAACTTATCCCTTTGCCGGTACACGAAAATAATGGTCCGAAAGAAGACACAACTTCGAACGGTTCTCGTCCCAGACCATCCTCCAGAAATCGCAATCAGCCGAAGATCTCCATGGCAACGATGTTTATATCAGCGCTTTGTCTGTTGATGATGACTATATCACCCAGTATACAAGAACCATCAGTTACATACAACATCACGGCGCTTGACAGTGAAAACCATCTATATTTCGATAAGATATCAGAATTGCAACATATCAAAGATGAGTGGAAACTAATCGTTTATTACAACATGTCTACATATTGGAATGGATTCACCGAATTAGAAATATATATTAGACACTTAAATAAATTATGTCTGAATTCAAGTACACAAACACAATCAGGCAAGCCATACAAAGCTATTACATTACAACTACAGCATGAGTTTAACGAACTTCAACATTATAACTCATTACTGCGAAATCCTAACAAGAGATACAAAAGAGGACTTGTAAACGGTGTTGGCAACGTGGCTAGCTATCTTTTTGGAATCTTGGATGACAATTTCGCCGAACAATATAAGGCAGACATTGAAAAGATAGCCTCAAATGAAAACCACATTCAGAGCCTTATCAAAAATCAAACACTTGTTATTGAATCGGAATCGAACGTCATACGAAGAAATGAAGTTATAATGAACCAACAATTCACCTATATGAATAAGCAAATGAAAACATTATTGCACGATGTCAACAAAGTGCAATCAGACGCCGCCGAAGGCCTTTTGTTTACGTCCTCAGCTTTATCAGCGTATGTCGTTCTATCAAACCTACGGCGCATGCAGCAAAACCTTATAGATGTGATCACAGACATTCATCATGGACGCATAGACACCCATCTATTCTCGCCTGAAGAGTTAGAGTCTCAAATTCACATCATAATGCGTGAGATACAGGATGATCTAAATGTTCCACTAGACAAGTCAAGCATCAAGAGTTTATACAAGTTATTGCGAGTGTCTACTCGAGTATACGATGACTATCTTATTATGGAAATCAAAATTCCCTTGGTTACTACGGAAACATATGAATTGGATAAGGTCATTCCGCTACAGAGTAAGAAATCAAATGGGAACTATGAAGTTACGTCAACATACCCATATTTGGCATTTAATTTAAGAAGAGACTTGGTATTATTCTTCACTGAAAATGACCTACAACTGTGTCTTCGTGCAAATTCTGAGAAGATACTATGTACCATCGATAAACCCATATACACAATACAGGAACAACAATCCATTTGCGACGTTAAAATAAATGATGTAATAACTACAACCTGTATATACAAACAATGGAAGTGCGGCGCGAATAAGTGGATCAAGTTACGTCGCCCGAACGACTGGCTGTATCAATGTTGTCAACAATGCACCGTCCGTATTTTTAGTGCACAGAGTACGGAAGTCACAACCTTATCAGGCAATGGCATAATCACTTTATGCCCAGGATGCACGCTTAAGGGAGACTCATTCCAGATTTACTCTCACAAGAATTTTATAAATCACGTGGATCTTCACACCGAGGGAATGAAGCTACCACAAATATCTGTTGTGAATGATATCGTCAATACTAGTATTCCCACTATCGAATCCTTTTTACCGGAAGACCATCAGACCGCGTGGAACCAGTTGCGGTCTGAAATAGATGATCTGAAGCAACAATCGACACAAGTCCTCAGTGTTCATGACGTGCATCAGTACAGCGTGCTCTACTCGCTGGTGGGAGGAGTCATCCTGATGGTCCTCGTTTGCACTATCATATGGATAAGACAGAGACGGAAGCAGCAGCCAATTATGGAATCAGGATTGGAGTTGGCGACAGTGAGGAGTGTACCCGAGCGAAAACCTATTCCTCGACCTAGGAAGATTCCCGAAAGCACTTCGACCCCCAATTTATGCTCTATCAAATTCGACATTCCTTTGAGCGAGAGTGACTAAATAGTTGCTAGTTCAATTTAATGTATTTAATTTATGTTTCAAAGTTCATTTTTACATTTTTCTTCCGCCCTCGGCAGCATGTACAGACAACTGTACAGGTATATTTTATTTTATATACATAGTTAGCGTAGTGGTACGCATCAGCACTTTTTACATTGTTATTTTATTTAAGTAGTGTCAATAAAGCATTCGTCACTTAAGGTTGTGTGTTTATCATTTGTTTTACGCAATCTCCTTATCAATATCATCGACTATTGTCACTCACAATTCGTAGGAAGATCAGCCCCTACAACTACTACAAGGGACTAAGGGACTTGACGGGCTAAATTCATTAATCATAAATCTTAAATTACGTTTGCTATTTATTTATACACCTATTAGAATCATAATTATTTAATATGACAATAATTATTTTAATTTGATTACATTGTTGTCATAAATAAATGTTGTTGTGATTAATAAGCAAGGGTGATTTTTCATGCACGGAAACCGGCAGTATGCAATTAGCGCGACTGATAGATTGCAACTGGTGTAAGAACCAGTGACACGCATCGACGTTTGACCAGCATATTGAAGGTCAGCTGGTAACCCATTCGACGGTACATTTACGATTCGCGTTTCCATAAGCACAACCGTCATACGGAATTATGAAATAAATAAACCGTTAAATAAATTAAATGTAATTAATTATGCAAATAAACTAAATTTAGTGATGTAAATGAAACAAAGAAATAGTTACACAATAAAAATAAATAAATCATATGAGTTAGAACGCACAATACTTAATATATATAAAATAATTGAGCGTAAATTTTTGAATTTTGATTGAAAATTCAAAAAAATGTAATAAATTTCTATTGTGTCTGCTAAGTCTAAAACGATATTATAGAGAGCATTCGTTCTGTGTACCCGACAAAGTTCAACAAACAAATAACTTTCAAATAAGAGTCATATGA
Source organism: Nycteola revayana (assembly GCA_947037095.2). Taxonomy (NCBI): domain Eukaryota; kingdom Metazoa; phylum Arthropoda; class Insecta; order Lepidoptera; family Nolidae; genus Nycteola; species Nycteola revayana. The sequence continues at coordinate 856,602 of OX344851.2, forward strand.
ATCGATGAGATTTAGATAGACTGCTTGTTCTTCGATGTCTGATATTAAAAAACAAACAGGCTATGTCAAGAATAACGTACGTGGTATATTTTTTAAATATATTTATCATCCATTATTTTATGTATAAAAAATGAATGTCGTAAAATACATTTATTTTTCATTTTTGCATACACAAACATAAAATAATGGATTTTCCACGAAAACGATATATCTATTATTTATCTTGTGAGATAATAGTAATATCAAGTGAGGAGAAAACTTTACTAAAGGTCAACATAAAGTGAATTCAAATTTTACTATATTTTATTATTACACTAATATTGTAAACATGGCGACGGAGGTCTCACATTTTAATATTCGTAAAATACCAATTCAGCAATTCACGATATTTGCAAGACGTCATATTCTCAAAATATCAATTTTATTTAACCACATTTTAACAAACATAACTGGCAGAAAATCTGAAATATCGACTGCGACTAAAATAATTCCGTTTGGTAGACCTAATTTACTTTCATAGTCACCCGGTGCATAAAGTCAACCAAATGGTATTCGTAAATTACACAAACAATGTTTTAATAGAACAACAGTAATGTTGACAATAAAACCTAAATAAATGTTTTACTAACGACCCGTCCCGGCTTCGCACGGGTGCATTGCTATTTATAGGCACGCGCTGCGCCCTGGCGACCGGTACCGGTGCCGCAACCGCTATGTCCAGCTATGGCCCTGCATTTTAAATCTGTAATGTCTTCGAAAATATTCATTAAAATTAAAAATTACATGCCATATTGATCTATATTAAATGCACAATTTATTGAAGGTACTAAATAACTTAAGGATTAATGCTGTATTGCTTAAAATCGCTTCGTAAATAAGCTATGATTTCTCGTAGAAAGTATATTATATAAATGGTTATTGTGGGTATATATGATAGACATATACCATCGTGGACTTTTGTTCAGACCTTTATAAGGTGTACAATACTGTGGTACATTATTTTGATCTGTCTCGTAGGGTTCACCCAACGTTTGCAATGTAAGCGCAAACAAAAGTGTTTATTTACTACATCACATTAGAAACCTCTAAAATTATCAGTGTTCCTCTACCATATATTGCATGTATTATGCATACAAATATTTCGCTTGAGTCACTCTATCGATTAAAGAAAACTGCATCAAAATCCGTTGCATAGTTTTAAAGATTTAAGCATACATAGGTACAGGCAGACAGCGGGGAGCGATTTTGTTTCATACTATGTATAGATGTGAACAACAAAACAAAAAAATAAATTAAACTTTATCTTTGCCCTACAAAGTGTTTCTTAATAAGAATACATTTTTTATTCATTAATATTCTTAAATGATAGTAGGGGAGGCCGCATCTTTTAAATCAGTAGGTGGAAATATTCTACATATAACGTCAGATTAAGATAAGGAATTTTAATTACGTGTAAATTTACACGTAATTAAAACACTTCAATAACATTTCAATAATCCAACAATTTGAGAGATTTTATCATGGAAAATAAAGATCTTATTTAATTTATTTCCTTTAATTTAATCTGGCAGCCAACATATATTATATTAAATTCAATTTAATTTAATAAATGTTGGCGATAGGATCCCTGCCCTGCACAGATAATATCGCCATTTAAAATGCTGCCTACACTCAGAACCAACTTTATTTTGATTGTGATCTAAATCCATTACAATTTTAAATCGAATCAATTTTAAAGATTACTGAGAGTAACTAACTAACTTTTATAAGTGTAAGGACAAAAATATAACAATTTGTTTCTGTTTCTTTAGTAATATTTTACTATTAAAAATCACCTATTTTGTGACCATCCTTCGCGAAGCACCTAACCTATAGTAACCTAAAGTTGTCATACCTATAATATATCACTGCGATGATCCTTATATTATTTAGCAGTCTATATACATATCAAAACCTGTTAATGAAAATACGCCTAATATGCGGCATACGTGTTAATAGCTAACATCATCATCAATAACATCAGTTTTAACTAATTTAATAAACCGCTGTCTTGATGCTGGGGTTTTTCCAAATGCTCTAAAAAAGCAATTATACATCCCATACACAAAGCGGGTGACAGAGGCTGTGTTAATAATTATAGACCTATAGCCATATTAACAACTTTATCAAAATTGTTTGAAAAAATCATCAACAATAGACTAACAAAATACCTCGAACACAACAAGCTTCTATCAAACTCACAATATGGCTTTAGATCGAATAAATCAACAGATAGTGCAGTACTTGATTATACAAATTTTTTGGTTAGTAAACTTGACAGTAAAAAGCTTATTCAAAAGCTCGAAAATTTGGGTATAAGAGGTACTCCATTGTGTCTGCTTACTGATTACCTAAAACACCGAAGTCAATGCATAAAAATTGGAGAACACGTCAGTAACGAACTCCAAATCGATATCGGAGTTCACCAGCAGCATCATGGGTCCAACACTCTTTCTGTGCTATATTAATGAACTATGTATACTAAATATTGAAAATCGTCGTATTTCAGCATACGCTGATGATACGACTCTTACCTTCTATGCTGACTCATGAAACGAACTTTTTGATATAGCACAATCAAGTTTTAATAAAGTATGTCACTGGCTTGTATTTAATTATCTTACTCTAAATGAAGACAAAACAAAATGTATAGCTTACTCAATACAAAATCAATCTGAGGTAGCCAACGTAACCATGAACATCTATGCGCACAAATGTAATTTTCCTCCAGCCATCAATTGTAATTGTCCTAAAATTAACAGTACACAATGTATCAGATACCTGGGAATTGAAATAGATGCTAATCTAACTTTTGAAAACCAAATTAACTCTGTCTCTAAAAGAATACGTAAACTCGCCTACATATGTAAAAATCTTAGAGAAGTAGCTGACATAAAAACTATAAAAATGGTATATGATGCATTAATAAAATCAATCATAAGCTACTGCATCACGTCATGGGGAGGTGTCTGTAAATCAAAAATAATAACCCTTGAAAGAGCACAGAGGATGATTCTATAAGTTTGCTTTAGTAAACCCCGTTTATATCCAACTACAAAACTTTACCAAGAAGCTGAAGTTCTATCTGTGCGCCAACAGTATATACTATTAACTTTACTACTTAAGCATTCAATGATTCCAAAAGAAAACATAAAACATGTAGCTCTCTCCAGAAGGCATTATGCAGTATGCGAGCAGACTTTAGTACCTAAGAACCTCCTTTGCTCAGAATTTTTTCAGCTTTCGTAGCAGCTTATTATACAATAGAATTAATAAAATATTAAATATAGCAAATGACCTTAAACGTAAATGTAAGAACAAAATTTTAAAATGGTTATCAAGCCTCGATTATAAAAGTACCGAAAAATCTTTTGAAATAATGGTATAATTAACACAATATCATATCTAAGGGCTCTCACCAAAAATGCACTTTCGCACACCCACACACGCACATACACACACACACACACATGTACACACAAACACCCATACCTTAATTAATAAATTACCGTTGTCTAAATTCCACAAAATTACAGGCATAGGCTTTGAGTTTAGACTCCGGATCTCCCACGAATTACATTTTATGAATGTCAATAACTTACAACGAACCGTGTTTATATTAACTTGTAATTTGTGGAGATGAAATAAACAAATATTATTATTATTATTATATAGCTAACAGATTATTAATTTGATATACAATATTTAATTCAGATAATTCATTAATGTAGGTATCTCATGGATTACTGACATGTACTAAATACGTGAATACCCTATATCTGTACATTAGTAAGGTATGGATTAGCAATCCTCACCGTAAGGTCACAGGTGGGGGGGGGGTTTAATTAATTCCAACAGGTATCTTAGTATTACCTGTGCTAATGTATACAAAACCCAAATGTCGACCCCAACTTTGATACTGGAGTTCCGTTCAATTAAACCGGATTAATTAGAGTGGATATTTGCCGGATATTAGTACTAAAACTTTATCTGTTTAATATAAACCATGTTTTAAATTAAAATAGGAACATAATAATAAAACAGGATAGTACGGTAAAGTTTTAGCTGTTAGCTGGATAAGGATGTTGACCTATCCTGTTATATGTTTGTCTGTCTGTGGTTGCTACTGCAGTCACTGTCAGTGAAATTCAAAAAAAATCCTAATGATCTTTTCTTGCGCTTTTCTATAGACCACTTCATTTAATATTGTAAGCAGGGATTCATATTATAAACCGGGTTTTTATCATATTGATAAATCAAGTTATTGACCGGACCGTACCCTTATACTAACACTAGCGACCCGCCCCGGCTCCGCACAGGTACAATGCTGATGTATTATACATATAAACCTTCCTCTTGAATCCCTCTATCTATTAAAAAAAACCGCATCAGAATCCGTTGCGTAGTTTTAAAGATTTAAGCATACATAGGGATATAATAGTATAATAGTAAATATGATTGTAACTTTAATGAATGGGCCACTCCGGGAATTTATAAAAGTCGATCTAGGTTGTATGAGCTATATGGTATGAAAAAGTATAGATCAGATACTGAGTTTGTAGAGAAGGTTCGAAAATACTCTAAGACTTTTAAAATAGTTTGTAGCATTGCTAGAGCCAATCACATTCGACATAAAATAGAAAACTCCACTAACAAAATTAAAACAACCTGGGGAATAATAAACAAAGAAAGTGGCAAGACTTGTAATCATGATAAACACTTAGAACTAAAAGTTAATGATAAAATTATTAGTAATAAAGCTGATGTAGCCCAGGCGTTCAATAACTTTTTTGCGGACATACCAGTAGCTACTACGCGTTCATTAAACTCTTCAGCCAGTGAGGCTGCGATACTTTTACGTGGGAACGTGCCTGAATGTAAATCCTCTTTCGAATTCAAACATGTTACAATAACGGAAATAATAAATGTTGTTAAATCTTTTGATTCGAAAAATACCGGAGATTTATGGGGTATATCGGTAAAGATCCTAAAAGAAATAATCGATATCGTAGCACCTTATCTAATGGTTATTTTTAATGAATGTGTGGATACAGGTACTTTTCCTAACAAAATGAAATGTAGTAGGATCATACCTTTATTGAAATCTGGCTCAAAAGACGACCCAGCAAATTTTAGACCTATTTCTATTTTGCCAGTATTTAGTAAAATATTTGAAAAAATTATACTTAACCAGCTCCTCAAGCATTTTAACTTAAATAGCCTCTTGCACACAAATCAGTTTGGTTTCACTAAAGGTCGTTCAACTTTAGACGCTGGGGTTGCTCTTATAAAACGCATATATGATGCGTGGGAGCATTCTCAAAATGCCATCGGTGTTTTTTGCGACCTCTCGAAAGCTTTTGATTGCGTTCAGCACGACACACTTTTACTAAAACTACGTCATTATGGCATTGATAATGAAGCACTCGATATGATATCTTCGTATCTTTCACAAAGACTTCAATGCGTTGACGTAGGTGGGGAAGTCTCTGAAACCTTACCCGTCAAACTCGGTGTACCACAGGGCTCCATATTGGGTCCTTTTCTGTTCCTGGTCTACATTAATGATTTACCGTATTATTTGGATAACTTTTGTGACGTTGTGCTCTTTGCTGATGACACTTCACTTATTTTTAGAGTGGATCGTAATATTGATAATTTTAATTTTATTAATAGTGCACTTACACAGATAACTCGTTGGTTTACAGTTAATAATTTAGTTCTTAACGCGAAAAAAACAAAATGTATAAAATTCACTACACCCAATGTAAGAAATACTGGACCCAATTTGATAATAAATAATGAAGTGCTTGAAACTGTTAACTCCACAGTGTTCCTCGGAATAACATTAGATAACAATTTAAAATGGAATGCTCATGTATCGAACCTTGCTAAGAAGTTAACGTCTGCTGCTTATGCTGTTAGAAAAGTGAGACAACTCACTAACGTAGAAACTGCCCGTATGGTCTATTTTAGTTATTTCCATAGCATTCTTTCTTATGGAATTCTACTTTGGGGAAAATCGGCCGATATTCAAAACATCTTTATCTTACAAAAACGGGCAATAAGATCTATTTATCAGCTAAGTGCCAGATCCTCTCTAAAAGGTTTATTTAAAGATATAAATATATTAACGGTAGCTTCTCAATACATTTACGAAAATATAATGCATGTTAGACATAATTTAAATAAATATCAAAAGAGAAGTGCTTTGCACACAATAAATACTAGAAATAAACATAAATTGTGTGCTGAATACCACCGTTTACAGAGAGTTCATTCTTCTTTTGTGAGGCTTAGTGTGCGCATGTATAATAAGATCCCAGAATATGTGCAGGATTTACCTCTTAATAAATTTAAAATCGAGGTTAAGAATACCCTAATGAAAAAGGGTTATTACACAATCAATGACTATATTAATGATAAAACTGCATGGTGCAGGCAGTAAAGCAAAATCATTCTCACAATAAGTACCTATCATTACCTATAGCTTGTACCTATAATTGTATTTTAAAAGTATTCATAAAATGGTTACATATTTTAATTTGTATAAACTCACTTGTATTGGAACATGCTATGCTGAGTTAAAGATTAGATATTTTTTATTATTATTGACTCCACAAATGCTACTGTCAGTGAGTTCGTCATGCTCCCTTTGTTTGTCATTGCTTGCGGTGGCGATGTGAGTCGGGTCGCCTCCTTCCCTCTAATATGGCGAGGGAGGCGATGGCTGTGTGCTCACACGTCATACTCGTGAACGGGTGCTGCTTGCGGTGGCTGGTCGTCTTGCTGATGGATGTATTTGAGGTGATAGTTTTTGTGTCCTCTATGACGAGAAATATACCTCGTGTAGTTTGTTCCTTAAAAATGTGCGTGGATGTTTCCTCCGTTTTCATGTGCAAGAGGTTATTTTTCTTTTGCTTGAGGATATCTAATAAATACTTCGCCTATACTGATGAAAACGTTTCAGAGCGTACATCAGCGCACATAGTAAAATTGCAATGTATTCACTGAGATATTGTAAACAAGTTTGATAAAAAAAAAAATGGAAGATACTAAAACACAAAAAAAGATGACGGAAAAGAACAACCCCGGAGTTTCTTTCTTCCTTTCTTCTCCGGGTCGTCCACTTAGGTAGCTAGTGAAAGGTTGCAGGTTAGCTAGGGTAGGATTCTCGCCGGCGAGGACCGCGTTGCGCCCCTACCCCCGCCCTGTAATTGAGCGCCTGTAGTCGGTGCCTGTGATCATATCCTCTTTATATCTACCTTTTTTTTTTTTTTTTTACTTCAGTGGCACCCTGGGTCGTGGTCCTAAACCCCATAAGGGTGCCCTCAGGTGTGTGCCACTTAGATATAATGTGACCACTTGCAATTTGGATGCGGTTTTAATTTCTTCTTATAATAATAATGATTGGTTAATTGCAAAAAATGCCATAGGACAGACGGACGGACTACGCAATCTGTATATTTGCTATTGCCTACCTACTACTGTAAGTTACCTAGTCGGATATTTTATAGAGTAAGAATTATCTGTTAGTTATAGGTTTTTTTTTTTTTTTGTAATTAATTTATCTTCTAACATTGTAATTCTGACAAGTGCAAGTGTATGTAAATACCTAAGTGCTGAATAAAATTCATTATTTCATTATTTCATTATTTCATTATAGGGACAGAGAAAGCGACTTTGTTTTATACTATGTAGTGATGGCAAAAAACTCACTATTAGGTACCAATTCTTTGCGTTTTTATACTCGAGATAATTTCTCAAAGAAATGTCCGATTGGAATAAAACAAAAAGTATTTTACTTCTACATACCATACCCTTGTAAAAATAACAAAAAGTATTTTACTTCTACATACAATACCCTTGATAACATAATGTTTAATTTGGATAAGGATTAATATTACGATACACATTTAACGTAGTTTCTTTCTTCAGACGATTCATTTTTTTAAGTGAAAATAAAAGCGGTTATTTTGACTAAACTATGATAGTTAGATATGTGATCTCGCGAACTTTTTTGTAGATCTTAATAAGACCTACAAACCCGTAGTACATTGTTTTGTTCTATTGTCAATAGTTTTTGCAGCGCACGCATAAATAGGTTTTCTATTTTACTCCTTAGGTTACAAACACGCAATGGTCTTACGGATCCGTAATTTTTTTGAAAATAAAATATAGCCTATAACCTTCTATGATAAATGGACTATCCAACACGATGAAGAGATTTTTTGAAATCAGACCAGTAGTTCCTGAGATTAGCGCGTTCAAACAAAAAAACTCTGCAGCTTTATAATATTAGTATAGATAAAACCTGCCAGGACTTTCTGTGAAGTTTGGCGATTCTTGACGCATCTGTCACACATTTAAGTCTGCGCCAGATAATAGTTATTAATAATTATTATTTTTTATAGTAGATAAAATGGACCCATATTTTTCGATTCTAATATAAAATATCAAAGCAATGCTTTGATCTTAAAACACTTGACTTCATGTCATTGGAGTTTTTATGACCCAACTTGACATACGCTACGTTATTATAAAAGAGACGACTTATAAAATTGGAACATGTCAAAAATCCATAACCAAATACCGCAATACTCTATACCTAACCTTTATAAAACCCGATATTTTCTTCGACCTAAATGAGTCATTATTTTAATTATAAAGCCTTGTTATCTTTTGTATCTAATTATAATTATATTACGATTCTTAACGAACCTTCGAAATGAAGAAATTACAAACTTTTGTTTTCTCATAATTTATATTGAAAAATTTTCAAATAAAATCGGCTTAATTGCTTCAATTGTTAGGTTATTTTACATTATTCGATATTACAAAGTTTTTCACATTGCGTTGCTTCAAGATAATTGTTTTTGTTGATACCTCTATATTTCACTTATAATCGTTTATCTAGAATAGCGAAATAATGCAGCAAGAACTTCACCAACTTGTATAAAATAATTTAATTTAGTAGTCATTAGACCCTTTCAGACATGATTAAATACATTTACGTGTTCAAAGTCTAAATTAGGTATCGGTAGTTATGGTATAGGTAGTTATCATCTTAATTGAAATACTACATGGCTTTTATATCATTTTGGTTAAGTGTTTTAACGTGCAACATATAGTGTAATACCGATAAATTGAATGTTTAAAACTTAGTTTTAATATGAATACAGTAGATATGAATCATTGAAATTAAGCGGAATTAATAAAAGAAAAGAATAAAAACATAACATAATACAACGAGATAAAAAAATGGGTGTGTAACAGCTTGTATAAAAAAAAGATCAAGAAAATAGAAAAGGTTTTATATGCCGACCGTTATAACTTTCAGGTTATGTGGAACTTTGTCATACTGCAGGATTACGCTCGCTCTGGAACCATGTATATTTTTGGGGCACTATTTTTTAAAGTTATTCTAAACTTACCCAAAGCTTTTGCAATTGCTTACTATTTACATTATTATTGATCTCATTTATGTCGCATGCCATGCTTATATTTTATTTGAGTATATTTTATTTAAATAAAACTTCTTGCACAAAGTTGTACAGCGGCGGACTTAATGCCAAAAGCATTTTTTACCAGTCATGCAGAGAAAAACATATACACTGTATACATATATATATATAACAGAATATTGGTGCTTTTATACCTACTTCCACCATAAATATAATATGTTCAACATTTTTAAACGGTATTTTACAAATATATTATGTTAACTCAACCGTTTCCTGTACCGCCCGACTGTACATTTTGTTCTACAAATGTATTTAACATTTCACTCGCACGTCACAAGTTCACAAAGTAATGAGTGAGATAAGATGTGAGTACAGACAGCGCCGTTCGTGTGCCGGCTAGAGATGTTATATTAGGGAAATTTTAGGTAATCCTATTATTGAATATATTAATTATCGTATATTATGATACCATACCTATTACTGGGTATTAGTCAAATATTAGTGAATCAATTCATTATTAGCTACTCTATCTAATATTGATATCTGCGCTTATTCTCCATAATAATTAATATGAAATACAAGATTCTCGCGAATATGCCTATTACAAGAAGTGAATCGGTGTTCTCGCTCACTCGTCGGCGAGTGAGTGCGATGACAGCGGTCGGCAAATAGTACCTACAGCATAGACTAGCAAGGCGAGTCGCCTATAACGCTTCCCTATTATTTGACTGATACCTGGTAACCTATTACTCTAAACTCGCCTAACCTAATATTAATATACATGGGTTGTATTATAATACCTGTACCTATTACGAATATATTAGTCACATCTCTAGCGCCGGCCCAACTAACTCACATTTAAATTTAAATTTCAGACTCTCTGATATAACGTTGTTATTTCCACAAAAATGTAAAGCTATGTTAAGTTCGTTACTTTAAATGATATTTTGTAGATGTCCGACTATATTCCGACTGCCTGACATTGGTGGATTAGTGACGATTATGATTTTTGAGAACTGGAGAACTGGTGTTCTAGATTACACCAACACTGAAAAAGAAAAATTGTTTAAAATATGAACTTGTACTATGTGTTTTTAAGTATAATAAATATTAGAGTATGTATCATTATGTTTATATAATTAAATATGTAATAGTATAATTATAAATAATAGTATAATTTTATTATTTTACTCCTTGCTACTATTTTCCCATCATTTTTCATACTTCTTTTTATTCATCTTTATTCCATCGAAAGGTTGTCTGGAAGAGATCGCTGTCTGCGATAAGACCGCCGATTGTACATTTCTAACTATTACTTTTTACTATTTTTATTTGTGTTGTTATGGTTGGTGTGTAATAAAGAGTATCTTATCTTATGTACTACAAGTTATTGACAATCGAAAATTTTATGTATAAAGCAACACTTACTCTAGGGTTATATATATCCTTGTGTCGCGGGGAACTTTACAAACGTATAATTCACAGACACACAGCACTCTCAGACTTAGAACATTTATCGGGTTGATTAACTCGTGCTATCGAACTCAAAACACCAAATCTTAAAGGCAACTATCATAACTACTGAGCTACCATTCTATCAACAATATGTTCATATCGTCAATTATAAAGAAATACGTAAATGCTTACATAATAATTTCATAAAGTTACATACTCCCGACCGACATTGTAACCACACGTCGCGCCAGTTACTTACTGTAAGCGAAGATACGACTTCATTATGATAACAATAAAACATATTTTTATACGGTAGATTGCATAATTAAAGCTGCGTTTAACTGTGTACTATTTGGGTATTAGCATACAAAATTCTTAAGCAAGTTAAATAATATTTTTTAAATCGTGACACTATTTCTTTCTGAGACGTAAATAAATTATACTTAACATGAAATTACTATCAGCAATCAGTCTCATAGCATTATTATTTTTGCATAGGTATATGTTCATTTTATTTAGCCTATTTTTATACTTAAGCTAAATAAAATGTTCATAAGCACTCTTCTGCAACCTCCAACATATAACATTACGTAGACGACGTCAGAAACTTGATAACTTTATAAAACACGTTGATAATTAAATCTTAACACGAGACAAATAGAAAGAAGATATATATATATATATATATTTCATAAACAAAATACATAAGAACATGACAAAAACACGGTAACCCTGCAAATACGAGTAAATGCATATTAAACTACATTTTATTATTTGTTTAATCATTGCAGCGCTTATCGTCGTCTGTAACGAAGCGACAATAACTTTTTATAGTTGTTTACTCTCAGTTACCAACATATAGTAACATAGGTCAAGGAAGCTTTCAATAGTTTCCCTTGCCCTTTAACGGACATGAATTAACAAAGCGGGGCTAACTGTAATGACTAAGTAATGATAACCTATTAAAAGTCTTTTTACTTAATGTATTTTTGGTCAAACAACGTAAATACTGCAATGTGAAATATTTAGTTGTGTAGGATCTATCGCTTGTCTCTGCTTTTAGAATCCTTTGTATTTTCCTCATGTTACCCTAAACAATTACACATATCTTTGTTAAACAGGTTAACGTATCGTGCTTAATACTATTACAATTAAGGTTTATTTTGTGTAACATTTTTTTCTTTAAAACTAAAGGTCAGCTATTACAATGCAATTCAATTCTATCTTCAAGTTGAAAGATTATTTTATAAGTTCGATTAAGTAAGAACTTAATCGCAAACCAATCTTACAAGCAATCGTAGAAGATTTTTCTGTAAGCTCTAAAGATTAAACTGTAATAGAAGCTACTATATAGGAAGTCTGGAAGTGGCCCCGTGACAGAGAAATTGAGAGGAAATCGCTGAGCATGGTATGGGCACGATGTACGTTGGGACGATATGCATGTGGCGAAAACAATGCAGAATATGAAGATAGAGGTATATTATGCTGGAAAAGGAAGCGAAAAAAAACATGGATGGACTGTGTGATAAATAATTGGAGCAGGACTAGACAATGATTATAATAACGGAAGTTACTATATCTCTTTTAGGCTTCTATTTTAGGGTACTCGACTATAACATGGCGTGTTTCTCTCGGATCACCGCTGTCCGGTAAGGACAAGCATCTACAGTTTTTGGTTCAATCAGTATCGATATTTCGGCGAATCACGCGTATTAAAATTTCATAATAACGGAGAAGGAAGTTCCATAATTCCACATAATATACACAATAAGTATCGTGTCTCATAACCAATATAATCGGGCCATTCGTTTAGGTGCTACGATGCCAAAGATACGAGACGCACAGATACACCGACACACAGACTCATCAACTTATAACACACCTCTGTTTGCATCGGTGGTTAGTAAATAAATTATGTTATATAAATCAATACAAAATATTGTAAGAATTAAACTCTAAACATAGTCTCATTAAACAAGTAGTAAATGTACTTTAATATGCATTTTCCTGAGAATAACGGCATGCATGGTGGCGGAACGTAGTCGAAAATCAGAATTTACAAATCTGATTTTCGACTACGTTCTGATTCTATCTATCTGATATAATCTGATTTAACAAATATTGATGTGAAAGTAAAGAGTTTGGTATTTTTAAATATAATTATTATGTATATTACATTATTGGCGTTTTATTATTGATTGACGGTGAATTTTGAATCCCATATAATAAATAAAATAAATTTATTTCAGGTAAGATCCATATCAGATAACATACACTTATAAATTTGAAAATTTGGAGCCAATCACATTAATGCATCATAGTCAATCACACTCATAATAATGATAATATAATAATAAATTCAATAAATTAAATTTTAATAACATTAATAATAGTTTAGTCTCTTATATGCACCACTATATGTAACTTGTCTGTCACAACAGTGCCAATATAAGGACAGCCCAGCCTATTTGCTATCATTTCCAGAACGGTGTTGAATATAAAAAGTAATTTTAGATATAAGCTGGAGCTGGAGGATTCATAGATTGTTGATAATTTGACTGCACCGGTGGCTCAGTGGTTACGGTAGTTGCTTCTGAGACCTGGTGTTCTGGGTTCGATTCCAACCCGGGACAATTATTTGTGTAAACTACAAATAGTTGTTCTGAGTCTGGGTGTTCTTTGTGTCCGTGAAATGAATGTTTGTAAAGTCCCCCGCGACACAGGGATTTATTTCCCTAGTGCGGGAGTTGTCTTTTTAAAGATTAAATAATAATAATAATAATTACATTGTTGTATGTTCAACCATCTACTAATTTATTGATTCATTCAAGAAAAGAGTTTCCCAACAGTATTGAGACATTGGAAACCTTTCGTACAATAAGTGCAAAAGTAACAAAGCGAGTAGATTCATACATATTGCAGCGTTCGTTATTCGTTGGAATATTCGATGCACTCAGAGTAACAATGGACATCCGAGGCTTGTATCGCTAATGTAAAAAATGTATTCTTTCGATTCTTACCACAAACACAACTGCTTAACAATGAAGCTTCCACCGAAAGATAATATTGCAAATATCATTGATCAATGTTTATTTCCACCAATGTAAAAGAAATGAGTAGCAATTATTAATTGAAGCAGAGAAGCCAAACAATCTAAAGGGAGGGCCCTTTCTTCTCAATCGAGGTATACCTTTCGTACTTTATACCTACACAACAAAGCATTTTCATGTTTACCAAGGACAAAGTAGTAAATAAATAAGTCTTGGATTTTTGCTATTTACGCTTATCTTCTCAACTACCGTAATTTCTATAAAGTATTCTAATGATAGGTTAGGTATTTTCAAATTATAGTAGTTTAAACTCGAAATACGCTTGGACAAAGCGTACGTAATATTAATATTCACCTTATAGCGGTTATACCCAAATAGAACAAAATTGGAACTGATTTATTAACAATATACATACGCGTTCATACCACCGCGGTTAACTTCTGAAAGCTTGTAACCATCAGCGGAAATTTGATTTGGATGATTAATTCTCTAGTGGTTTTCAATGTTCTCAACGGATTACATCAAAGTTCTACGAAACATATCAGTTGAAACACGTATGTTCTGCAAAGTCAAAGTCATCAATTCTTTATTCATATAGACACATTTAAAATATTTTAAATCATGATTTTATGATGCGTCCCTTTCTTTCTACCACCACCAGCACAGAATTACTTCTAGAATAATTATAATATTTAAGTACTTACATAAAATAAAAGCTTCATTTTTCAAAAGTTTTAGCCATAATTTAAAATACCATAATTTCATATGCTATACTGGTATTTGCCATAATTTCTTTAGAAATAACGCTTCAGTTGCCATAATCGTAAAATGACATAAAATGACTTTCACTAATTCCATTGGTCATAATCGATCAAGTGGCATAATAATTTAAATCCATAAATGTATTTGCTATAGTTTTCGTTTTCAATAATGCCATTTTCCATAACTTTAATTCACCATAATATAAATAAAGATAATTTAGTACAAGCGCCTGCAATTTTTCAATTTTCAAATGAAACTAAACCTCATATGGCGTCTACTATCTAAGCTCGACGGAGCCCCTTCTACTTCTGGGTGGTTTAAAAAAAACCACGAAGACTAAGGCGGGAGCTCCGCTTCGCTTCGCTCCCGCCTTAGTCTTCTAACCTAACCTATCCGAGTCGGATTGCACTGAGTCGGGGTGTTAACGATAATTAATTTCGACCTAACAATATTATGTATTATTTGCATAATTATATCAAAATTTGATTATGTCAAGAGTCGATTATGAAATGTGTTACTTATGGAAACTAATTATTATGATATATGTTGCTATAGAAAGTCATTTTATGGCAAATAAAAGTTATCACTGTTGAGTTGTTAAGGCAAGCGTTATTAGTATAAATGATAATAGTGCGGGAAAATATGATGAGCGAGGAACATTATGGCAAACAATAATATTACAAATGAGTTTATGGAAAACAAGAGAATACCCTTGGTGAGTACTTTACAATCGTTATATCTCAGAAACAGTGGCTCTAAGGAAAAAGTATTGGTGTCTATTTTATTGACTGATTTACAATGTAACCTTAGGTCGTTTTATGATAGAACTTACCGTTTTGGTGAAAATCGAGTCCAAGCCCCACAGGGGGCGCCCTCTTGCGCAGGTTGCTTAGTTTGTAGTTTTTAAACCATTTATTAAGGCTGGAGCTTTGCTCGCCTTTATGTCCGGTGAAGTAGCAAAAGCCTCGAGGCTTCCTACGTATGTCAAACCGAAAAAAAAAAAAAAAAATACTGAAACAATGGAGAATTTTAAAATGTTATTTTTAATTATGTCTCCATCAATTTTACTCACTTTCAGCTTGATAGAGGGAATCTTCACTCTTATTTTTTGGTCTTATTTGACCGGACTAAAGCTACAGATTAATCCTACTAATATTATAAATGCGAAAGCTCGTAGGTATGTGTGGATGTATGTATGGTTGTTACTCTTTCACGCAAAAACTACTAAATAGATTTGGCTAAAACTTTGCACGGGAATAGTTAATAAGCTCGATTAACATATAGGCTACAAAAAATTACGCTCCGACCCACTGGAGCAGAGTAACGTGGGTAAACCGCGGGGCGCAGCTATTATAATTAGGAAACCTACATTGTTATCATACTATCACCAATTATTGTTGTAGTCTTTATGATAATAAAGTATAGTTAAATCTTACCGGACAAGAAATCTTTGTGTAAGTTTTCTTTCCGGGTCTGGTTGGTTGAGGGACTAACCTCCGTGCCTCGGAAAGCACGTTAAGCCGTTGGTCCCGATTGTTATAACATCATCTATAACAAGCGTTTACCAGGGAACGGGCTGCAGCGTTTCCCTGTGTATTACAACATAATACTGCGGTCACCAATCCGCCTGCCAAGCGTGGTGACTATGGCAAAAACCCATCCTCGGGAGGAAGCCCATGTTCAGCAGTGGACGTTGTACGGGCTGATGATGATGATAAATTCTTAAACAAACAAATAAATTAT
Source organism: Nycteola revayana (assembly GCA_947037095.2). Taxonomy (NCBI): domain Eukaryota; kingdom Metazoa; phylum Arthropoda; class Insecta; order Lepidoptera; family Nolidae; genus Nycteola; species Nycteola revayana. The sequence goes on from OX344851.2 coordinate 873,115, forward strand.
AAACTAATTCTACTATAATGAGATCAGAATTATAGTGCTGTAGCTAAATAGCCTTGTAGTGACCTCATTAAAGCGGTATTATGTTGAAATTAATTTATTATATTTCACATTACCGTAAGCTCACTATGTAATAATAATATACAGAACACTATTATTATTATGAATACATAAAATATAGTGTAAATGTTTCAGTTATAATTCGTTATTCAATAAATCTGTCGGTAGGAGGTTATGAATCGTTTAGAAAGTGCCGCGAGAGCGGAGCGAAGCATATTGCATTCCTCATTGTTTCGTTATACTATTCAACTATAGCGAAATATGTAGTAATAACAAAATTTAATTTATTTACGTAATATTTGAAACAATTTTGTTACTTGTATGTAATGTAAATAAATAAATTAAATTATTAATGGTAATGCATGCCTCAGTTGCTTATCTAGTCGTTTTTCCGTATGAATTGGGATAAAATTGGCCTCCTAGGTTAATAATTGAGGCATTGTTTTGCCAATATAACATAGTCATGTATACATATGACTGCACCGGTGGCTCAGTGGTTACGGAAGTTGCTTCTGAGACCTGGTGTTCTGGGTTCGATTCCCACCCGGGGCAATTATTTGTGTGAACCACAAATAGTTGTTCTGAGTCTGGGTGTTCTGTGTCCGTGAAATGAATGTTTGTAAAGTCCCCCGCAACACAGGGATTTATTACCCTAGTGCGGGAGTTGTCTTTTTTAAGTCAAGTTAAGTCATAAGTAGATTATATTTAACCTGTACGCAAAATGAGCAACGAGCTACTTCCACACTATTTTTGTTAAGCGCAAGCAATTAATTCTCTAAATTATTTTCTAGTCTTACATAAATTGACAACCTCCGTAGCGTAGCGGTAATTGGCTCGCTTTAAATCTCGGAGGTCGTGGGTTCGATTCCCACACCGGACAAGAAATCTTTGTGTAAATTCTTAGATTTCTTTCCGGGTCTACTCTCCGTGCCTCGGAAAGCACGTTAAGCCGTTGGTCCCGATTGTTATAACATCATCTATAATAATCGTATATCAAGGAACGGGCAGCAGCGTTACCTTGTGTGTTACAACATGATACTGCGGTCACCAACTCGCCTGCCAAGCGTGGTGATTATGGCAATGCCCTCCCTCGGGAGGAGGCCCATGTTCAACAGTGGACGTTATACGGGCTGATGATGACATAAATTGACTGATGAGAGTTAATTATGTACAATTTTGATCGCTCTTGTTTATAGAGACAGCTCTCACCATCAGCCCCCATAAAGCAACATAAGGAACATGTATCACGCTCAAAGGGAGTATTGCCATAGTCTCCAAACCTGGCAGGCTGGTTGGTGACCGCACTATTATTATTTTACATAATATGTATAATATATAAACATTGCTGTCCGTTTCTTGTTATACAGTTTTATGAATCTTAGGACTTTTCTTTACGAACAATACTCAATGTATTTAATACTAGCGGCCCGCCCCGGCTTCGCACGGGTGGACTTTTATAGCCTAAGTTTCTCATGGATAATGTAGCATTCTAATGGTGATAGAATTATCAAAATCCGTTTAGTGGTTTTTGAGTTTATTCGGAATAAAAAAATACAAACTTTTCCTCATTATAATATTAGAAAAGATAGATAATAAGGTGAAACGAAAGTATCACTAACATATAAACAATTATATATTTTATTACTTTTCAATCGCCTTAAAATAGGTACGTCATTTCTGACTAATAACCTGTGGAGGCAATATTCCTGAAAATAATTGAATGAATTTATTGTTATAAAAAGGTATCCTGAACGACATTAATATATAGTTTAATTTCCTGGTTTCTTTTAATTTGCTTTGTCCTTGTTATCATCTAAACTACAAAAACATTGCTGTCCCCATTTCCGATACACTTAAGGATGTTAGAGTTTTGTAAGATAAATATAGAACAGGTAAAAACAATTCGCCAAAATAACGCTTTCATTTTCTTTCTTATTTTTCTTTTCATATATTAGGTACTGGTCTATTTATAGCAGTTGTTTCCCGCGGCTTAGCTCGTAAGTAATTGTTAACGGCCATCGGTAAAAGGAATATGAAATTATTATATGGAAATACATTAATATTTTCCTAAAGTAGTGCGTACAGTATACAATAGGGGGGCGGACAAAAAATTATATTTGGTCCGTCAGTTATAGTACCAAAAAATATTGGACACGTATTTTTGGATTTAGCAAAGCAAATCAATCAATATTTACAAAGATACAGAGCAACAAAGTTCAGACGAGGGGAGCTCGTCCCTAGAAGAGACGTCACATGAATATATGTGTGCAATGTTTTTTGGATATTTATCTGTCGAATTGGATATTTATCAGTTACAATTGCTACAATTTCAATTTAAATGGTTATTTTATGGTTTTTTTAACAACCATTTAAATTGAAATTGTAGTAATTGTAACTGTATTATTTATAAACAAATCTTGATAATATTAATAACAGTGATGTAATATATAATAATAAAGGGAACTGTTGTTTTTATTTATCGATTGGAATAAGACATTTGCAAGGATTAATGTATTAAATAACTCGAACGAGTAACGAAACGTTGCGCCATCGCGGCGTCTCTTCGCTTCTCTTTCATTTCTACGCGGAGCAACAGTGACAAAACTAATACGTAAAAGTCGTCTATTTACCGCACCTTAAAAGTTGTCAGAGGAATAAATTTTAATTTTGACAGAACGTCAATACAAATTCTGTCAAAATTTTAAATTTATTTCTCTGACAACTTTATACTGACGATTGCAAAATCGGGCCTTAGTCGTCAACCCTATTCTACACCAACGCCACGCGCTACTAGCTACCGTTACGCGGGCCAATATACATTTTTGGGGTAAAAAGTAGACGCGCGACGATAGATTTGAATGTTCTTAGTGAGAGTTCGATTCCCGCTCTAGACAAGCCAAATGAGCATTTATACAAATGTTTATATGAACCATGGAGTTTTTATTTACTAAGTATCCTGCAAACACTTTTCCTAGTGTGAAAATTGCTTTTAAAACATTACTGGCTTGATCAAACGAATATATGTTTGATAATATAAGACGTGTCTTACTTAGTCCAGTTATTAAGTAGCCTCAGTTGTTATTAGCTATATTTTTTGAGATTGGTTATAATTATGGTAAGTAATAAAAGTTACTTCAGTTTAAAAAATCGAGTGTTAGTATCAATATATTATAAGACTCATAAGAGGACTGTTCTAAACTTATCGTATGGCATAAAGCGGTTACAAATATTTTAGAAGCATGTTATATTTATATTGTAGCTATCTAGTTAGCCTTACGAGTTTATATATAAAACTAGCTGACCCGGCAGACTTCGTACTGCCTCAATCGATACATAAAAGACCTAAACATTTGTATAAAACTGGGCCGTAGAGACTTCGTTTATGCGGTACTCCTACCCCTACACTACCCCTACCCTACACTACCCCTACCCTACACTACCCCTACCCTACACTTCCCCTACCCTACACTACCCCTACCCTACACTACCCCTTCAGCTATAAATCAGCTGAATATTTTTTCATTCATGATCACTTTACGTTTCGCTACACATACCTACATACGATATACATACTTTATTTAGATACATTTGCCTGCGCACCACCGATGTAAACATCGTCCATAAACCACGCGACATGAGTAAAGCGGTTACCTACTTACCACGTAAAGTTATCTGAATACCGGCGTAGCGTTACAATGAGATAAGTATCATGCCTCACTTTACGCACGAAACGAACAAGTATTATGTGATAACATATTAGATACTTCATACAAACTCAAAACATTATGTTCAAAATATTAGTTATGTTGGAAAATGAACGCTATCATCACGCATTATAAGTTCATTTTGCTACATATGGGGTAAAAAGCCTGTTATTTTGTGCATCACGTAAAACTATAATGTTCCGGTAGTTAGAGAAAAAACTAGTTTTGAACTAATTTGTAAATACTTACTTATTATTAGATACTCAATTACACTAGAGTTGCCCAACTATCGATAGTTTCGCTATCGATAGGTGACCTTTTTTTTTTTTTTTTTTTTGTTGTCCGGGGGGAAATGCATTTACGCATTCCCACCGCCGCTGCAGCTTATTCGCGCGCTGGCGGTGGGATATGTGGGACTCGCCCTCTTCATAGCGTGGTATGCTAAACTCATACCACGAGGAGAGGACTCTACCAACCACTAAAACCTCCCGGACACTCCTTCGATCCGCCGTTAGTGGGGGCCGGGTACGCATGAGCAATCCGGCCCCCCAACGGCACCCACGGCCAATATGGTACCGCGGGATCTCCAGGGCCACACTTACAGTGGCCCATTTGCCCAATTATAGGGATGCCCGGAGTGTAGAGGCGTCCCTACTCCTCATGGGTCAGCCTCGAAGGGAGCGGGGCCCATGTCCCCCACTCCCCGAGGCCGAGCCTAGGGTGGTAGGCGGCGGGTTTCAGCCCGCCGCCGACGGCCAACACGCCGTCTGCGAAGCGGGTGGGCGGAGGGATCTACTTCCCTCTCCCGCTCCGCGGCCTCCTTCTGTGACATTACTTGTCTACAGAAGGAGGCAACCGCCTCCCACGACCTCTCGCTTTGGACCATCTTCGAAATGATGGTCGGCAGCGAGAGGTCGTCTCCCACCACGCCAACGAGCTCCTCCCGCTCGTTGGCCCACGCCGGACACTCCACCACCGTGTGCTGTGCCGTATCGTCGGCACAGTCACAGTGGTGACAGCGAGTGTCCGGCTCTCTCTGCGCCACGTTGCACAGGTAGTGGCCGAAGCAGCCATGGCCTGTTACTACCTGTGCAACGTGGTAGTTGACGTCGCCGTGACGGCGACCGGCCCACTTTTTTAGATGGGGCCGAATCGCCTCCACCGTTCGTAATCCGCTCCGCGGCGCGGCCTCTAGCCGCTCCTGCCATTTCCGGAGGGTTTCGCGACGGACCTCATTCCGCCACCGTGCAACACCCTCCGGGAAGGGGTCGCGGCCAGAACGCGCCCCCTCACACCTCCGCCGGTACGCGGCGGCTAAAACCTCCGCCTCCAGGTCCCACGGAGGGGACCCCGCAAGGAGGCAGGCCGCGTCAAACGCGACCGTGCGGTAGGCGCGGGACGCCCTGATGGCCATGACCCGCTGCGGACGTCGCAGCAGGGCCATGTTTCGCCTCTTCAGGGCGTCGACCCAAATGGGGGCACCGTAGAGTGCCATGGAGCGGATCACTCCGGCGTACAGTTTGCGGCAGGTGCTCCCGGGTCTGCCGAGATTCGGCAAAAGCCGGCCAAGAGCACCCGCCGCCGCCACCAGCTTCGGGGCCAGCCGCTGAAAGTGGGCCCCGAAGCTCCATCTGCTGTCGAGGACTATGCCTAGATATCGCATATTGTCCCCGACAGCAATAGATTCGCCGCCCACTATGAGGTGGGCGCCTGAAGGCGGCGCTCGCCGAGGCCCATGAAAAGTAAGGGCCTCGGTTTTACCGAGCGCCACCTGCAGTCCCAAACAGCGAATACGGGCGACCATCTGTGCCACGGCTGCTGTGGCCAAGATGGCCGCACGCCGATGATCGGGCGCGCGGGCGGTCACCAGTGTGTCGTCAGCGTACGCTATTACGCTGACCCCCCGGAGACCGCGCATCCGCAGCGCCCAATCAAACCCGATGTTCCACAGGAGCGGCCCCAATACCGACCCCTGTGGAACACCGCGCGAGACCGCCCTCCGGCCAGTCTCGCCGCCGGACGTCGGGTACACTACCTCCCTGCTTTGGAGGTAGTGCCCCACCAGTGCCCGGAGGTACCCGGGCACACCATGGTGCCTGAGGCCCTCCTCAATGCACGCCCAGGGGAGGGTGTTGAATACGTTGCGGATGTCCAACGACACCGCTAACAACACCTCTCCCCGGCTGGTCGCCTCCTGCGAAAGTTCTCGCACCCTCGCGATCGCGTCTATGGTTGACCGACCCTGGCGGAACCCGTATTGGTGCGCGTACAGGTCGGGACCAACCTCACCAAGATGTGTGGTGAGGCGAGACGCGATCACCCTCTCCATCAGCTTGCCCAACTCGTTCAAGAGAACGATTGGGCGGTAAGCCGATGGAGACTCCGCCGGTCGCCCGTCCTTACGGAGAAGGACGAGGCGACTCGATAGGTGACCTAGAAAAATAGTAACAATATCGATAGTGCTATCGATAGTATCGCTATCGATAGGTGACCTAGAAAAATAGTAACAATATCGATAGTGCTATCGATAGTATCGCTATCGATAGGTGACCTAGAAAAATAGTAACAATATCGATAGTGCTATCGATAGTATCGCTATCGATAGGTGACCTAGAAAAATAGTAACAATATCGATAGTGCTATCGATAGTATCGCTATCGATAGGTGACCTAGAAAAATAGTAACAATATCGATAGTGCTATCAATAGTATCGATAATATCGATACTATTACATTATCGTTGCATTAAATGATTAAAACTATCAATACTACGATTGATTATGATAATGATTAAGTCTATCGATAGTTGACGTCATATCAATAGTATCGATAGTCTATCGATAGTATCGATATTAGTGATAGTATCGATACTATCGAAGACCAACCCATGTTTAGGAGCAATACTATCGATACTATCGATACTATTGCTCCTAAATACAAATTGGTCCTCGATAGTATCGATACTATCACTAATATCGATACTATCGATAGACTATCGATACTATCATACTATCATTAGGAGCAATACTATCGATACTATCGATACTATTGCTCCTAAATACAAATTGGTCCTCGATAGTATCGATACTATCACTAATATCGATACTATCGATAGACTATCGATACTATCACTGATATCGATACTATCGATAGACTATCGATACTATTGATATGACGTCAACTATTGATAGACTATCGATAGTATATCGATAGTCGACTATCGATAGGCAACACTAAATTACACAAAACAAATAAATTACCAACATTTTATAATGTTCGAATTTTACGTAGTTTTATATGTATTTTTACATGTATTTATATATTGAAACCAAACAGATTTTATTTCCGATTGATTGATACTGCTCAGTCTACCGGAAAGGCAAAAAGAGATATCCGCTTGAGATACGAGGATTAACGTGACATCAGGAGTTTTGAATTACAATATTTAATATTATTTTTATTTACTCTTACCTTTTTATACCCACATATCATAATACGTTGAACATTTTTGGTCTGCTCTGCTACTGAACTTCAATATTATTAACAATAATTCACTTTTATAAATTCAGCCCTAAAAAATAGGCCACGCATCGTTATGCATATAATGTTTCTCGATATTATCATTATCGTTATATATTCAGAAAACCGTCACATTAGCAGAACATTTTGACTGCTCTAGTGGTGCAGTGGTTACTGAAGTTATTTCATAGACCTGGAGTTCAGGGTTTGGTTCCCAGGTTCCCAGACAAATATTTGTGAAATCCGCAAATAGTTTCTTTGAGTCTGGATGTGGTTTTTGTCCGTGAAATATATGCTTGTGTGTGAATTTACTTTCGTAGTCGGAAACATACACTCTCATGGTGCAGCGAGTGGTAAGCAGAAACCCAAAATGAACGAAAGTATCGAAGTTACTGGTCGAGCCCTCGACAATTCAAAATATGTTCGGGGAATTTTTATATGAACACGTCGTCGGTAGCCGGAAAGGCCTGATAGCTTCTATTCTGTTCGCGTTCGCAATATGTCGGTGCGAATTGTTACTGATAAAAGGATGGTAACAATAAACTTGATTTATTTTTTGCTTGAATTTTACAATAGAAAAACAGTATAATCCGCTCCCGATTTGAATTAGATAGAGCGAATAACGTAAAGTGTTATAAAACGAACGTACCTAACTACCATTCTAAGTATAATCAACCTTTTTTTTTCTGTGTCTGTTTAGTTAAAAGACCCTTTATGCCTCAGAATGCACGCTAAACCGTTGATCCCGAATTATACCCATACATGCATAAGCTCACGCCTGTTAGCCGGGGTAGGCAGAGACAATGGACCTCCACTTGCTACGATCCCTACACACATCTTTCGCTTGATTCACTCTCATAACATTCTTTATACAAGCACGTCGGTTTAGGGTGGATCTTATTTGACCTTTTGCGAGGATGTCTCCGATTTGGTCAGAGAACGTTCGTCGAGGTCTTCCCCTTCCGACTGTGCCACTCACACTTGCCATGTATACCTGTTTTGTCAATCTTTCTTCATCCATTCTTTATATCAAACTTTATTCCCGAATTATATCAAACTACAACTATGACTATCGTCTACTAGAGAAACACGCAGGATTTTGCCACGATATCAATAATATCAATCCCCTAACGTGCTATATGGAAACAGATAGACATTTCCAATCATATCTTTGCCATCGAGAACTTGAATTCTAGTTTCCTTATTGGTTGTTCTCGTTATAGAGGCGCTCAGTCCGGATAAATAATTTACTCAATACCCTGTACATAGAGTTTTCTTTCATATGACCCTATGAATCTTAGCCCTTTGAATAATGACGAATATTTTATTGAAAGGTTTAAGGCTGATAGGTATACCTAGTATCGTCGCAATCGGAAATTATTATAAAATAAAATCGGTATCAGGTATATTATTAGTGAACCATCTACAGGGTGTAGGACAACCACCACAGCGTAGCGGTATTTGACTCGCTTTAAATCTCGGAGGTCGTGGGTTCGATCCCCACGCCGGACAGGAAATCTTTGTGTAAATTCTAAGGTTTCTTTCCGGGTCTGACTGGTTGAGGGACTACCCTCCGTGCCTGGGAAAGCACGTTAAGCCGTTGGTCCCGATGTTCATAACATTATCTATAATAATCGTATATCAGGGAACGGGCAACAGCGGTTCCTTGTGTGTTACAACATAATACTGCGGTCACCAACCCGCCTATATACCAAGCGTGATGACTATGGCAAATACCCGCCCTTGGGAGGAGGCCAATGCTCAGCAGTGGACGTTATACGGGCTGTAGATGATGATCTACGGGTGCGGCTTGCGGCACTAGCCGGTTTATACATCGACAATGGGACGAGTAGCCCTCTCACCCAGTAATGCGCTACGCAGTTTAATATTTTTTAAAAAGGTTCACCGGTTGTATAATAAAATTCAAAATGATGTAGAGAAAAACAATGACGTATTATCAGGATTTAATGCGCTAAATACAATTACACTTAGACATACTATTTATTTACAAATTATTCTTACTAAACTATTCTACAATTTTATTGTGATCTATTACAAGTAATACCCGTGACATGGAATGTTATCTTATTAATTAAATGTATTTAAAATACAACTTGTCCGAATGCGACGCCTTTCATATGAATGAAAATACATAAAAAAAAATAACATAAATATATTGGAAAACTTTACAGATACATTACACTGAATTAAAAGAAAAACCAAAAACTTGGCGTAGCATGGTGATTTATACACTCAAGCCCAAAGGCATACGTCGTGAAGGTCATTAACCAAAAATGTTACCTTAGTTCTAAAATAGCTTATCAAACATTGCCATTGGATTTAAATTTACATTTTAAAACTAATACGATGATTTATAATCTACTTTTGCCTAACAACATAATGTACATATATCACAAAATAGGGTTTTATACATCTATAAACGACATTAATATCAAGGTTTATGTACACAGGAACAAGAGTGATTCAAATTTGGCACAGTGTTGCCATATAGTCACACTAGAGGATATGTCACAATATAAATTCACGTTAATTTTTTATTTAAAAGGGCATTTTTACTTGAGTCTACGACATCAAACATTTAATATAGTCTGATGATTACTGACTAAACACACCGTAAAACACGTAATTATAATAATAATTAATGTCTAACATTAACATTAAGAATTTTTGAATAAATATTTTTGAAAAATACAAATTCATTTTAATTTTATATTATATACAGTTGTGTTATTTTATCTATAATCTGAATTGGCATGAAAATAATTATTTACACAATACAAATCACCTTTAGAAATGTTTCCTACTTTACAATTAAAATCATAATTTTAAAATGAGCCCTTTAAAACTACAATTTAGAATATTTTAACTGTATTGTCGGATTTGGGAACAAAATAACTATTAAATTTAAAAAAAATTAAAAAATAAGATATTTGTTTCATTTGATATATTATTTTATGTTTCAATAAAACAAACAAGCTTAATGGAAATTACACTAAAGGAAACCAAGTTCAAAATTCAGCTCTAACTTGACTCCTTTTTTAAACAATTACTATATCATCTTGTAATTATATTCTTATAAAACTGTCAATAAGCAGGAACTCTAAGAAAAGGTAGACTTCATTTTCTGAGTAGAGACTAATATTATTAAATACATCTCTCTATGCAACCTCGACATTAATTAAGCTGCAATGAAATGGCCGCCACATCTCAAACTATACAATACATAATCGCGTATGGGCTCAATGATAAGTAGATGAATATTAATTAATTAAGATGGTGCACGAGTAGTAATTATCGATATCGGACGCTGTCTCATGCAACAACACTAAATTTGCTGAACAACTTGCAGCTTACAAAAATCAAGTAAAAATATGGGGCCGTTCCGAATGGTGGCGGGAAATTATACGATCTATAATGTTAAATTGTTCATAAGATAGATACTATTTTCTATGGACTGTTTCCTCTTGTAACTTCTAAAAGGAAATTTACTTTCAGAATTTAATTTCAAATTCAGGAAAATACAATAATTTCAAATAAAAAATATTACATTAATACAAAATTATTTTTAACCCACATATAGGGTGACTGGTAATTAGTGACCGATACCTAAACACATCATTGTGCTCATGATATCGAACAACTTTTACTATGGCACCAAACCGACTGCACCGGTGGCTCAGTGGTTACGGTAGTTGCTTCTGGGACCTGGTGTTCTGGGTTCGATTCCCACCCGGGACAATTATTTGTGTGAACCACAAATAATTGTTCTGAGTCTGGGTATACTTTGTGTCCGTGAAATGTATGTTTGTAAAGTCCCCCGCGACACAGGGATTTATTTCCCTAGTGCGGGAGTTGTCTTTTTAAAAGAAAAAAAAAAAAAAAGAAAAAAAAAAAAAAACAGCTGCTCCCTACTATGTTGACTAGTTATGTGAACATGAATGTATGGAACAGCTGCTTTTTTGTGCTGTGGTGCTTGTGGTGCTATAGTAAAAGCTGTTTGTTATCATGAGCACAATCATGTATTTAGGTATCGGTCACTAATTACCAGTCACCCTATATATAATGTAAATATAGCTGTTTGTCATTGGATGAAATATCTAAACAATGCTTTTTCCGCTCTGCAAACACGTTATAAAACCAAACTTGTATTCTATTATCTATAAATCTATTTAACTCCCGTATTGGTTAGTAAGTAGGTACTCTTATATACCTTACTTCTACTAACTTCAATGTTTTGATTAACTTCTTCCTGGCCAGTTTAAATTATTGATGCATGAACATGATTCTCGGGAACCGATGTTGTTTATCCTATACAAACATATCCAATTTTTGATCAAAGTTTTAAATGAATATGGAAATTTTCACCCCTAAAGTATAAATTTGCTGAACCTCTTTAAATGCGGTGTAACAATAAGTACGAGTGATTAAGTTTTAGTCACTCGTGTTTCCGTGATTCCACTCTACAACGGTTTCTCGAGCGCTAATATCAAACGGACACTTACTATACGAGTAATTAAACTTGATAAGTCCCAAGATCAAAAGCATTAAAGCAAAATCTTTATAGAGTTTCCTCAATCGTGCGTGAATAACTTTCAAGTAATTTCAGTTTTCTCAATGTAAAAAAAGTTTGATACCACTAGAAAAGAACGTAAATAAAATCTTATCACCCAGTGTATGTGATCTTCTATGATTCAGGTTGATTTTTATGTTCTTAAGATCAATCAGCAATTCAGATTACTTATGTCTCTTTATTAACCATAATCTGATACCGTCGCATTGATTGACTTGGCTGGACAAAGTTCAATGAATATGAAAAAAATATTCTCTTTAGCCATTTAAATCTATTTTTAAAAACACTAATTAGTAACTAAGATGATTATTTTCCTTTATGATGGTTTGTGATCCCAAAATAGCTTTGTAGTTTGGAAGTAAACGACTTAATTAAGCACAATCTTATTTTTTTTGACCCATGTTTACATAAATATCATGTATAAGTTACATGAATGGGTACTATGTACTGGTAAGTATTGATTTTGTTATTTTTATAATCGCCCTACCTCTCCTATAATAGACTATCTATTTTTATCGTTATTGTGCAGTGTCTGTAATAGTAACACAGAAAATGTGTTAAAGATATGACAACAATTTTAGTTTAACGACTATACTCAGTGATGTCAAATCCCAATCAAATTGAATAATTATTCAAATATAATGAATGTATTGACCAGGGAGCACTTAACAATATTTTATTCTACCTGAATGCCCAGCCGCCACATGAAATTTTGTTTGACCTAACGATTGATTTCGCTGCAGTTAGCCGCCGACCTATAAATTATTCCATACAACGCGATTGTTCAAAAGGTCGCTGTTCCAGAAATTATACTTAAAATAACTCATACTGAAAGATGAAATGAGACCAAGAAGAAAACTATAGATAAGATGGAAGGAGGGTGTCAGGAAAACTGCAAGTCTCGAATCGGATCAAGGTAGCGTAATAGCGGGTAAGATGGCAAAATTGAAAAGAGGCCTACATGAAACTGATTCAAAATGGCTAAGAAGACGAAAGAGTAAGGAGCCCTTTTACTTACCACGCGTTACTTGAATTAATTCGGTAAATATGTTTTGGGCTATAATCCATCAGGGGCTGCAGGTTGTGATATTGAAGACTACACGAATATAAGAAACTAACTGATCAGACACCGTAAAATTAATCAATTTTGGTAATTCGTCAGTGTATTTGTGGGTGTTACGTTCACTTGCAAACGGCTACAAGAATTAAATTTGGATTTTACTAATAGAATTTGGGGCGCTTAACAACATTTAAGTTTATTCAATGCAATTGCGACGCTTCGGTTGAGTTCTGAAAATTTGTCAGAACAATTTCTGTGTCGCCCTAAATTCTATAATTGTAGGGCAGTATGTACTACTATATCCTTATATAGGTTTGTAGTAGTAGTAGGGTAGTTATTAAAAATACGAATGCCTGCGTCAAATTTAAAATTAAAACATTCAAGTTTTAGGTTTCTAATCAGCGGTTTAGGCTGTGCGTTGATCTGTATATTTTAACATGCTTTATGCCAGTATGAATATATGTAATTTCACCACATGCAGACGGATTAGTTTAAGATTTCCACGTAAGCAATCTTATTTATTATTAGAATAACATCCGTATATTATACTTATCTATAGTATTTTCACTTTATAGCATACCAATGAAGAGAATTTTGATTAAACACTCAACTGGACTATTAATTGGAACGCCACTTCGTCTTATAAAACGTCAACGCTACGACAATAATTTATATTAGAATGCGGCATGCGATCTGCGGCGCCGATGTTTAATTATATAGATGATCTATAACCAAATTCAAAATGAATATTGTTGGGAATATTATGCAGAAGTAACAATAAATATAATTATCTTTTCATTCAAATAAATTTCGTTTGCAAACAATGATTACAGATTTTGGCTAAAACTCATTTTGGCAAATACTACAAAATAATATAATAGAGAATCGGACAACCATCTTTTCGCCGCCGGAGGAAACATTAAATACAAGTAAAATGATCGTGAACATTTTCATATATTATATCTACTAATATTATTAAAGTATATAGGTACTATTTATTGCAGTTTATATGCCAAATTTTAAGAAGAATCTCACAGAATATCATATACCTTGAATGTTCTTTACTTGCAGTTCAAATCTAACAGCCCCAATTTTAACAAATACCCACCCACTACTCCAAACTTTAATATATGCAGAAGCTAACTTAAAATTCGGTTACATAACGTAGAATATTTCAAAGTAATTTAAATATCTAGAACTAGAACTGAACTTTGTAAGTAAGACTAACGTAAACTTTATTAGGTTACAAATTTTATATGCCGTGGCGTGAAGTGGATATCGATAGGTCTTAACCGTGTGTTCAAGTTTTTATGAGAATCCTGCGTTGAATACCAATACTATTGTGTAAAGTCAATTTTTTTTTGTCAATTCTACTTGTTTGAGACACTAGTATAACAAAACTTGAGTCTTAGTTATAAATTTATAAGTTTCTGTAGCCAATCACACATAAAAATGGCACCTACTTCGTGGAAAAGCCTGTTCTAGATCACCTATCTACTGCGGCCTTAAATAGATAGTATTGATTGGTGACCACGTAAGCTGTTGTATGATTCTCATAAATGATGTATTAACAATCACGACATAAAGCAACTGCTGCTTTATTCTACTCGCCCGGGAAGATAAAAAAGAACATACGAATGATCCTGGGCATTCAGGAGTCAGGACTGACATGACGCTACGGAATTTTACCGATTCGAAGCGGGATATATTCAGGGACTGGCCGAAAGTTCGTAACCTAATCTAAATATTCTGACGCCAAATGAAACAAAGGTGTTCAAAAAACAAATTTAGTCCATAATAATATTATGTATAAATTCCAACAATAATCCTGTAACTTTTTCAATCTATTTTACCTTCGTAATCTTTTTGTTTTCAAAACTGGAATCCACAATATGAAAATTGTAACATGATCTCGCAAAATATAGAAGTATTTACTGCGCACTTGAAGCAGAAACGTTGTTTGTGTAGGGATAGCTCATCGTAAGTAAATGTTTGGCATACTTGTTCCTTATTTATTATTGAGAATTTGGCTTTCAAGTGTAATCTGAATCTCAAGTGATATTTGCTCGGAGAATCCGAAAGAAGCTAACTTTCGGCCCACAAACATTTTTAAGGTTTGTATATTTTATGATTAAAGTATTATATTTTTTTGAATAAATTAAATAAACAATATTTTTTTTCGTTGAGTTGTTATGAAACTAAAAAATATATAGCAAAAAACATACAGCCATAGCATAGCATATTTTTGTGTAACTTGAGTTAGTAGCCGGATACTAACAGGACAGTGCACCCCGCACACTACTAGTTCCCTCGGACTTTATAATATCATAAAATAATGGTCCATCTAGCCAGCCTTAAAGACGGCAATAACTTTCTCTTTTATATCTTTACGTGAATAACAAAAAGTTCGGTATAAACAAACTGTGTATAGGTTGCACTTTGGCATTATGCATTATCCATTATATTATATAAATAAAATGGATAAACCCCTCGTAATCCCACGCGTGTTTGCAAGTCTTTAAAACCCCTTCATTTTCTTTTCCAAACACCATAAACGTTAATCCGAAAACATGGCGAAAAAGCTCATTCATCATTTGGAGTACCTACCTATGGAGTATTCGCGGAATAAATTTTATTAAACTTCGTTTCTTCAGTCAAGCTGAGCTGAATTTAAAACAAACTGAATTCGTTGATTAATTTAAAAGCGAAGACTTAAATCATTCTTAAAAATATTTAATAAAATCTTGCAATTCATTGAATGTGAATTTAGTTTTACATTACTGAGTAGTCTAGAAAATGTATGTTTAATCTAAGTATGAACGCGCATTTATTGCTTACTTTGCCTTTAAGACTTACGTATACTCTAATTATGTACATTTTAACATTCTCATCAAGTGTTGTTTTATTTGTACGCATAAAAAGTTATTTTTCAATTACATCTGCCAATTTATTCAAAACCAAAGTATGTTTAACAAGCACGAACACGCTTAGTTGTGGTTTATTTTTATTTTGAGTTCCCATAGAAACTTAAATATGTAATTGTGATTATTTCCTAATTATATTCCTTAACTCGTGCTATATATCACACTCCTAGTGTGCAATTTTATAAAAAAATATATAAAGTTCCAAGCGTTCATGTTTAGATTATACTAACGAGTAACGACAACATTTAACACAGTTTACAAATATCCGATAAGTATTTATCTAGTCACCACGTGTCTTTAACTTCATTTATGTGCATCTTATTTAAAATTGCTTTACGTTTCAAAGACGATCTCTTCCGGTCGAGAGCAAGATGCATGATGGGCTCTCAGTACGTCTGCTGATGTTGATCGGAGACAGTTATTCATATGGATATCAGATGAGGCGTTGGAGTGAGGATGGTCTCGGCGCGGACGCTGGCAGCAGTAGCGACGCGCGGAATCACTGCAGATAGACCTAGACAAAAAATAAGATTTTTGACAAAAAAAAAATGAGAAAGAAAGTATACTAACACCATGAGAATAGCTTAGGAGGAGCTTAGGAGTGTCCAAAAGTATTTTCAGATCTTTTACGACCATTAATTAAACATATAATTATTATTAAGATGAATTATAAATAGGAATGAGGTATTTGAGTCTGTAAGTTTTTAGAGGGTAATTCCTCGACCTACAGAACCGATTTTGAAATTTATTTTGCCAATTACAGAAACATTATTTGTGACTTTTTTAATAAAAGGGATCTCCACGGGCGAAACGGGGTATTTAAAAGATGGCTTTAAAAAAAGCATGACGGAAAAAGCATTACTAAATTGTCACACTATACCTGCAACAAGAATCCAAGGTTTTCCTGAAAGCTGCTCTGAAGTCTCTGTTGAAGTACGCGTAGATGAGGGGGTTCAGCGCCGAGTTGAAGTATCCCACCCAGAAAACGGCAGCCACTACGTTTGGCGGACACGGACATGCATCGCCGCAGAGAGCTGTTATGATGTACCTGAATAAAGGTAAATCATTATTACGTTTGCCTTTCACTAGATAATGTTAGACATATGTTTTCTCATGAAAGGGTGTGCCATACTTTTTATTGTACTCATGCTTTCCAATTCCTATACTTTAAGGCACTTGAACTTTTTTGGTATACGATAGGCTTGGACGATGCAGTGACGTTCAACTGCCTTACCGAATGACGGCAAATCTTTTAATGAACATGACGCGACGCAATGGTGAGCTAAAAACGATAACCTGAAGTTATATGTTGAAAATCCATGCCACATAGCTTCACTACAAAGATCTATAAAATACCCAAAACTTTGTATACATTTTCTATATAATTAAATTTGTTGTTCTAATATAACTTATAGTGCGTTATCTTAGAAACATACGTACGTTTTCTGTGTTAAAGGAATTTTCGATGAATATGTGCTGCTAATGAACTAAAACATTCAAGTTTAACGCTATTAGTTAAAATTTCATCTAGTCATTGTTTCGAACCATGTAATTAAATATTGTATAGATATTATTTGTTTTGCATACAAATTGGCTAGTCTAAATACCTTTTCAGAACGAGCTATAGTAATTTTTGTATTCGTACATCGATTATCCTAATTGAATAGCCAATTTCACATTAAAATAACCGCTTAAACGAGATTAAAGTAAAATAATATTAATTACATTAATTTAAAATATGTAATTTATCAGGCATTTTGAATGCTCTTTGTAAATGTTATATGCTAGCTAAACTATTCGCAAACCTTAAGAACAACATAGACACTTGACATTGAGCAATAGTAATATTGATTTTCAGCAGTAGGTAACGCAGATTTTGACCATGAACATTTACCTAAGTCGGTACTCAAGAGTTGTGATTTTTCTTACCATAAAAAGAAAGGTAGCCAGCAAGCCAGGAACGCCGACATAATGATGCCTAGCGTCCTGGCTGCTTTGCGCTCCCGTTTCATCTTGCTGCTAGCCATGGGCTGCATCTGTATGCTCTGCCGCTCCCTTATCACCTCGCCCATGGAGATCCCATTAATCTGGAGGTGCTTGTCCAAAAGAAGAGCCGCGACTTTACTTCTGTGAACAAATAGCAAATAATAATTATAATAATTAGCCTGTATGCATTGTGCGGTTGGAGATCAGGAGATTTTTGCCAATATTATCAGTACCTGCACCGGCACCAAACAGAACAGTTCAAGGTTTGCGTTTTATCTACTTCTCTTCAGAAAAATCACAAAGGTCATAGAACTTTTATTATTAAAATAGCACTTAGAACGCAGCTGTGGATTGCACCTTTTAATACTAAGTGATCATCTCTTAGCTATTTTATCTTTGTCATGGGATATTGTGCTTTCAGTAGCGTAAATTGCCGTTTATCATTCATTAATAAATAAATATCACTTATCGTTTAAAATGAATAAATTTCAGTAGGTAAACCTAATATAAATCACAATTTAATTAAACGAATGCGTACTTTAAGCCCAACCACTATTTGGTAGGCTTCAAGTACGCATTCAATTACCGGCCGGGTAAAATAACAGAATTTATTACGTTGAGCTTGTAGCCGATAGTTTGTGACAAATATTAAGAATGTTTATATATATTTTCATGAAATTTCATAAAATCCGAAACAAGTAAAACATTTTCTTTTATACGACATGAAATGTTTTGTATAAAGAAACCTCTGACATAAAAAAATATCCCATTTTAGGAAAATGAAAAGCTTTTAAAAATATATATAACAATAATAATGTACAATGTTCATTTTGAAATATAATTTTCTTTACACCCCCGCATCACCCACGACTTTGCTTTCGCCTTTTATCCCAATAACACCAATATTGAAGCGTTTGTTTAATTTTCAACCCAAATGATCATATTATCTATGATAATATTTATAAGACTTCGTATGAGTGACCGTAGTTATACTAAGTGGGTTTGTCTGAATGTTTGAACAGATTTTGTTTTAAGTACCGGACTATAATAGTCCTCCCGACGGATTTCGGCCACGGCGTCCACACTCTAAGGAGATGAAACATCTACGAGCACTGTTTAGTCTCAAAACCGGCCAAGTGCGAGTCGGACTCTCGCACGAAGGGTTCCGTACAAGTGCGTACCTATTTTTGATATCAAGAAATGACATACGTATAAAAGTTCTTGTAGTTCGTTGTAACTTTGATCGATGTTGAATGAATGAAAGGTAAACTGCGGTTTACGGTTTATAACGTATTAAAAAGAAACTACTTACTTGATCTCGTTCAAACCAATTTTCGGTGGAAGTTTGCATGGTTATGTACATCATATATTTTTTTTAGTTTTATCATTCTCTTATTTTAGAAGTTACAGGGGGGGGGGACACACATTTTACCACTTTGGAAGTGTATCTCGCGAAAACTATTCAGTTTAGAAAAAAATGACATAAGAAACCTCAATATCATTTTTGAAGACCTATCCATAGATATCCCACACGTACGGGTTTGATGAAAAAAAATTTTTTGAGTTTCAGTTCTAAGTATGGGGAACCCCAAAGTTTTTTTGTTTTTTTTCTATTTTTAATTGAAAATCTTAATGCGGTTCACAATATACATCTACTTGCCAAGTTTCAACATTATAGTTCTTATAGTTTCGGAAAAAAGTGGCTGTGACATACGGACGGACAGACAGACAGACATGACGAATCTATAAGGGTTCCGTTTTTAGCCATTTGGATACGGAACCCTAAAAAGCACGACCAACTGCTGACTTTGGGTTTTTTGAGAGAAATTTCCTAGTGTCACCATTGCGGGACCCCGCTGTAACAATCCGATAACAGTTATTTAATACCGCTAGATCAACAAGGCAGTTATCCAACTATAAACTTATATTATGCTGGTCAGGAATAAATAATAAATAATAATGAAATGATGAATTTATTCAGCACTTAGGTATTTACATACACTTGTACTTGTCAGAATCACAATGTTACACAATTATTCTTATTCTATGAATTAAACTAGATACTTAATTAAAGTTCACTAACAATGGCTTACAACATGCCCGTGACTCGCAAAGCAACTACAAAGGATCTGGAGTCAAAACTCGACCGGGCTCTTCAACAATTAAAGATGACCACTGAGGAGTATAAAAACCTTCAGAAGATACATGGCGAAAATGAAGAAGAGGCCCTTAAGATAATAACTGATAATACATCCCTAAAAAAACAACTGTCTACCCTGTATGGTCAGTTCATCGAGGCATGTAATGAGCGGGATGACTTGGTTACAAAAGTCCAGTCATATGATGATTGTATGGGCACTTATGGGCAGGCCTTGGATCGCATCACTGATCTGGAATACAGCCTGTCAATGGCTAATGTTCAAATTTTAAAACTCCAATCACAACTGGAATCACGGAGCAGTGATGCGACTCGGGATCTGTTCTCGGAGCTCATTGAGACAGTACCAAGTGATATTATTGCTCATTCTAGTTCATCTGCCTCTATGACCAGCCATAAAAAAATTAAAAAATATTTAAAATTAAGTAAGTTAATGAAAAAGCTAAAAAAGTCATATAATCATTGTAAAAGGTATAATTACAACTTCATTTTTAAACTCATTAGTGAGCGTAGGCAATTATTACTGGACTTAGATATCTGTAGCAATCAGCAATGTAAATCTCAGTTAAAATATGATATGAACTCTAAGAAAATGCAGTCAAAAATAGAAAACCTGAGTAACCTTGTATCCTCATTACAAAAGAAATATGAGGATTCACAGGAACAAATAAAAGAGCATATTCTAGCTGCAAATGAACTTATCAAGTTAGTTAGCAATGATGACTGTGAAAGGTGCATGACATTACAAAAACAAGCATCCACAAGTACATCAGTCTCTAGTTCACGGCTGTCAATAACTTGTAGCAAACAGGGCTTTCCACAATTAGTTCTAAATGATCCTAGCAATCCAACAAAAGCCAACCATATAAATAATTTAAGTACATCATTAGATAGTTACTGTGAAGTGGCCAGTATTAACAATGTCAATGTTAATGGATTAGGAATAAAAAGTTGCAGTCTCATTTCTGACAATCTAGGCCAAAATCTAGGTAGTTTAATTAATCCATACTCCCAACATGATATATTAAACCTATGTTCCCCCGGTGCCAGCTATAGCCAGTTAATCAACAAAATGAAGTTTATGTGTCAAGAAAAACCAATTGACACTATGATCTTATTGTATGGAGATAGTTTGTCAGTCAGGAAAAGGGACATATTTCAAGCAGTTAATTTAATGAATAAGTTACACTGTAAATATAATATGACATTTGTGATGTGTGCCCTGCCATACTCCCCAAACCTTACTAAGGAGCAAACTAAGTATGTATATGACCTTAACATAACAATGTACAATATTTGTCACCATAATGAGTTTGTGTCTTACTTTGACACTAATATTTTTATTGATAATTTTAAATTAAAATTGACAGATGGTACAGTGTACCTACCATACTTTTATAAAAAACAACTTGCTAAATTGTTAGCATTTAACTATTTAAATGATTGTAGTAAAAGTAGCCCTATTGCTACTCTTACTATGGACTCAGGTACTTGTTACCTACCTAAGAGTAACCTTGACTTGAATATTAGTAGCACTACTAATGTACCACATTTAAACTAGGTTTAAGGACAAAGGATAGACTGCATGGACTGAATGTGGTCCACCAGAACATGCAAGGTCTACCCGGCAAGGAATTAGAATTAAGTTTATTTATTGAACATTTTAATGTTCATGTTGTATGTTTAACAGAGCACTGGCTTAGAGATTTCCAGTTGCCTTATATTAATAATGATAAATACACTGTACAGAGTGCGTTTGTAAGAAAAGAATATATTCACGGTGGATCATTAATTATAGTTTCATCTAACATAAAAGCAAAAACTAGGCTTGACATTGTGAATCTCTCTATTGAACGCACCATTGAGTTGTCTTGTGTGGAGCTTGAGCACCAAGTAATAATATGTGTTTACCGCCCCCCACAAGGTAATTTCAACTTGTTTGAATCAGTTATGGAGGATGCACTCATGAAAATAAGTAGCGTCAGTAAAGGAATGGTAGTGTGTGGAGACTTCAATGTAAACATTCTTGAAGTAACACCTATTAGTGATCGACTTTTAAACCTTTTCAAGTCATTTAATTTAAAACATATATTTTATGAGCCAACTAGGATCACATCACACTCCTCCACGTGTCTTGATAATATTTTCACTAATTCTGATACTATAAGTTCAAAGATTATAAATAACTTAACATCGGATCACTGTGGACAGTTAGTAGTATTTAACGGCAACTATAAGAAAAAGTCTTGTAAGATTACATGCCGACCCGTAACTACTAGTCGGATACAAAGTTTTAAAGAAGGCATTGTTACTAAACTCACCCCCACAATGCTAGATGGTAATTGTCCGAATAGTAATTATAAATTATTTTTTAATGTAGTTAATAATGAATACCAACATAAGTTCAAAACTAAAACCTTTGATATTAATAATTGTAAATTCAATGAATGGGCAACTCCTGGTATTTATAAAAGCCGGGCGAAGCTATATGAATTATATGGTATGAAACAATATAGAACTGATAATAAATTCCTTCAGTATGTTAGAAAGTATTCCAGTATTTTCAAAAGTATATGCCATTTAGCTAGAGCTAATTTTATTAGTAATAAAATACAAAAATCAGATAATAAGATAAAAGCCACTTGGAATGCGATCAATAAAGAAAGTGGCAAACTTGTTACTTATGATAAAAATATAGAAATAAAAGTAAATAGTAAAATTATAAGTAAGGACCTAGACGTAGCTCAAGAATTTAATAGATTTTTTGCAAACATACCTGTAACTATTACTAGCTTGCTGAACTCCTCTGAATTCGATGCTCAGGTGCTACTAACTAATGGTGTCCCAAAGTGCAAAGTATTATTTGATTTTAAGCATGTTACTGTTAGTGATGTTATTCAAACTACCAAATCACTCGAGCCTAAAAACACAGGCGACCTATGGGGAATATCTGTCAAAATTATGATAAACGTAATTGACATTTTAGCTCCCTATTTAGTTGTTATTTACAATGAATGTATTGACACTGGTACTTTTCCAGATTTAATGAAATGTAGCAAGATAATACCTCTGTTCAAATCAGGCTCTAAGGATGATCCCACAAATTTTCGCCCTATATCAATCTTACCCGCTTTTAGTAAAATTTTTGAAAAACTTATACTCAAGCAGCTTCTTAGGCACTTCAATTTTAACAACCTCTTGCACAGTAACCAGTTTGGTTTTACGAAAGGGCGTTCTACTACTGACGCTGGGGTTTCATTAATAAAACATATATTTGATGCGTGGGAGCAATCGAAAAATGCTATTGGGGTATTCTGCGACCTTTCAAAAGCATTTGATTGTGTTCACCATGATACGCTTTTATTAAAACTACAGCACTATGGCATAGGGGGAGTAGCACTTGACGTATTGACCTCTTACCTTTATCAAAGAGTTCAATGTGTCGATGTAGGTGGAGTTAAGTCCCAGGACCTACCTGTTAAATTAGGCGTTCCGCAAGGGTCCATTCTGGGTCCCTTTTTGTTCTTAGTTTATATTAATGATTTGCCGTACTATTTGGAAAATATTTGTGATGTAGTTCTTTTTGCTGATGACACTTCTCTTATTTTTAAGGTGAATCGAAATAGAAATGACTTTCCCGAAATAAATAATGCTCTCGCTATGTTGACCAAATGGTTTACGGTTAATAATTTGGTGCTTAACACTAAGAAAACCAAATGTGTAAAATTTACCACTCCCAATGTCACAAATATTGGACCCGATCTTGTAATAAATAATGAGGTTTTAGAGACTGTAAAATCCACAGTGTTTCTGGGTGTAACATTAGATGAAAAATTGCAATGGAGTCCTCACATATCCTGCCTAGCTGGGAAATTAAGCTCCGCTGCTTATGCTATTAGAAAAATAAGACAATTAACTAATGTTGACACCGCTCGTCTGGTGTATTTCAGTTATTTTCATAGCATCATGTCTTATGGAATTTTGCTTTGGGGTAAGGCTACTGACATTCAAAGTATTTTTATATTACAAAAGCGAGCGGTGAGATCTATTTACCAGCTGGGCTCGAGGTTCTCCCTAAGAGATTTTTTCAAGAGTGTAGACATATTAACAGTTCCTTCTCAGTACATATATGCTAATATTCTTTATGTTCAACAGAATATAAATCTATTTAAAAAGAGAAGCGATATTCATAAATTAAATACTAGAAATAATCATAAGTTGTTTGCTGAAAATCATCGTTTACATAGAGTGCATTCTTCCTTTGTGGGGTTGGCGATCCGTATTTATAATAAAATTCCTAAGGAATTTCAGGAATTTTCTCAAATTAAATTCAAATTAGCAATAAAGAAATGCTTAATCAAAAAAGCTTATTATACAATAAATGATTATTTAAATGATAATGATGCCTGGTCGCTGGGATAACCAAGATGACCGTACAATGTGTTATTGGGTCTCTTTGCTAGTGTTACTTACATACATACTTTATATTGTTTTTATGTATTTTTTTGACATATGTGTTTTTTTTTTGTATCCTAACTTGTAACGTACTTGACATTGTAAACTGAAACGATATAACATAAAAACGTGCTAAATGAAGGTCAACCTGGCAATAAATTAATTGATACGTGCTCCTAGCTGTAAGATCGTCATGCTCCCAATGAATGTCATGGCTTGCGGTGGCGGTGTGGGGCGGGTCGTCTCCTTCCCTCTAATATGGCGAGGGAGGCGATGGCTGCGTCACACGTCATACTCGTGAACGGGTGCTGCTTGCGGTGGCTGGTCGGCTTGTTGCTGGAGTTATTTATTTTATTTGCTTTTGTTTAATTTTGTTTGCATTGTTGTGGTCTTGGTTGATCTCGTATAGCTTGTTTAATCTTGTAAATGTGGGTGGGTGCAATTGCCGTTGGTTTCTTATTTTAGTATGCAAGAGGTTTTCCTATTAGCTTGAGTAGAATAGATTATTATATTACAATTTAGTCAGTAACGGTTTTGAGCATGCACTAGCCCACATCCTTTTAAAAAGTAAATAATTAAATGTAATAAATAATGAATATAAAAAAAAAAGATTAATCAAGTAAAAGAAGACGGAAAAAAGAAAACCGGAGTTTCTTTCTGAGTTTCTTCTCCGGGCCGTCCACTTAGGTAGCTAGAGAAACCTGTAGGTTAGCTAGGCTAGGCTCCTCGCCGGACAGACCGAGGACCGCGTTGGCCCCCTGTCCCAATCCGATGATCCAGTGCCTGTAGTCCGTGCCAGTGATCACTCCCTCTTTTTTATATTATTATTGTTACAGTAATATTTCTCATAGCATTAGCGATGCCCTGAGCCGTGGTCCTAGCCCATTAAGGGTGCCCTCAGGCGTGTGTCGCTTAAACGTAAAAATATTGTTTAAAGACGAGCCTCTTTCTATAGAGCTAAATTATATTAAGATTTTGATTAAAGAGGTAATTATTGTTGTAACTATACATATGACGTGACGCTGGACTGACAGACAAGTCATTAGCTAATTATATTATTTTTGTATTTAATTATATTAATCATATTTAATTGTGTATAACTGACAAGTGCAAGTGTATGTAAATACCTAAGTGCTGAATAAATATCGTTTAATTCGTTTAATTCGTTTAACCGGTAGCAAATTGTAGGATATTACAGACAAAGTAGTCCGTCCGTCAGCTGGTCATTAATTTCTCTACTCATAATAAGTTTAAGTTCATATTAATTATTTTAGACTTTAATGGATCAATATAGAAAAATTAATTTGGAAAAAAGAAAAACATACAATTAAGTGGCACACACCTGGGGGCACCCTTAAGGGGTAAGGACCACGACCCAGTGGTACCACTGATATATAAGTCAGATTTATGAACATAAAAGGAAGTGATCGGCAATAAAATTAAAAATAAAATAAATTTCCTACGTATTTCTAGTATTGTTTTAATTGACAGACTGTATGTTCCGGCTTCACTTGTATTCACAAGTGAAGCCGGAACAAACAGTCTGTCTATTATGAAACTTCCAGATAGTTTAATTATTATACTTAATGGAACAAATTAAGAAAGAAATCTCAAGATATATTTTTAGGGTACCTTTTATAATTTATCAAATTAATAATATTTTATCAAATCTAATTAAGTACCTCGACAACCACCATAGCGTAGAGGTATTTGGCGAACCCCAAGCCGCGCGCCGGACAGGTATTCTTTGTGTAAATTCTAAGATTTCTTTCCGGGTCTGGTTGGTTGAAGGACTAGCTAGCCCTCCGTGCCTCGGAAAGCACGTTATGCCGTTCGTTCCGATTGCTATATTGTATATCAAGGAAAGGGCAGCAGCATTTCCTTGTGTGGTGCATCATAATACTGCAGTCACCAATCCGCCTGCCAAGCGTTGTGACCATGGCAAATACTCTCCCCCGGGAAAAGGCCCATGTTCAGCAGTGGACGTAATATGGGCTGATGATGAATTAAGTACTTAGTACTTATTACATAGATTAGTTAAATATCTACTTTATCAATATCCTTCAATGGCGATCTTATTATTTTTTATGTAAGTATTATTCAAAGTTTGATACATCTGCGTCCATCCTTCCACTTGTCAGAACTTTTCAATCTTTTGATCCCTATTATTAGACTTCTTATAAAAAAATTCTACATTGCTGAAGATAAGTCTATGAATATCTTCTATAGATATTCATAGATTCATCTTCAAAAATGTAAAATTCTTAAACACAAATATACATCAGATAGGATTTTTCTGAAAATTTACACTAAAATAGTGTATACGCCAGATTAATTAATATACTAATGTATGTTTTTATTTAAATTACACGATAAGTATTCATAATTGTTTCCTATTTAAATAGTTTTGATATAAAATGCAAATATATTTTAGACTCGGCCAACCGAATTTAACACGTACCTACTCGGGTGGTAGTGGCATGCCGTCAAGAAGTACTCACATGGTAAGCCCGATATGAAAATGTAAGCACTTCTCAAATTACATTTTAATAATGTATAAATAAATATTTTACTACCTGTATGTGACATTTTCTGGGGCTTGTATTTTACTAAAATTGAAACTTCTCAATTATAAATTAGTGAAACAATCATTTGAACACAACAACATTAACCGTTTACACTCTTGACTTTTTATATTCAATTTCAATTTAAGTCAATACTTTGAATTGAAATTTTGAATGGAGCTCAAATTTTGATTAAATCTTTGAAAAATTTAATAATAAATACGTAGCAAACATAAAATTTATTTAATTATGAATATGTTTTAGACAAAAATTGCAATTTGCTTATAAACTTGAGCGGTTAAAAGCTTCGCTTCCGTCATATTCATAATAAAAATTAACGTCTAAGGAACTCAACTTCATCATCCCACCTAGCATGTTAATTAAGCTTACCTAATATTCAGAAATGCAAGTCCCTTTGTTTATTACCACATTATAATTTAATTAAAAACTAAAGAACACGACATAAAAGATAATAAAGACAGACTGAATACGCAATAAACATTAAGGTACTAAACTCTGTGAAACAAACATACCTGTTACTCTCTGTAGACCGTATTATTATCGAGCGATACGTCAATACCCATCTACTATTGTTTCCCGTTCTTCAGTACAATAGAGTCAGCTGAAGCTATAAGATCACAGATAAGAGGCGGATAAAGACAATGGAAATTCCGTTAAGCTTTATTGACGGACCTATGAAAGACTTATTGATTTTTAATCAATCATCAATCTGTATTCGGTTAATCCCATTTCAACACAATTACAAGATATTTTATAAGTATTTTCAAAATTGTTATGAGATATATACTAAACACTAGTTTTGAAAAAAAATAATCAAAAATCGCGATGTTTAAGAACAGCTTGATAGTTATGGAGCTGGTTTTGGGACCAACAACTTAACGTGCTTTTGGAGGCACGGTAGGTAGATCTTAAACCGAGCAGATTCGGAAAGTAATATTTATTTTCCGGCGTCGGGATCGAAGCGACGACCTCCGAGACTTATACTGTAACATCCCATATATTTTTTCATTGATATGGAATATTAAGTTATTGAAACGAAACTTTTACTCCCATGGAGAAAATCTCAACTGTCTCTTTACCACCACGAACCACTCTTGCACTCAGTTCGATTATTTTAAGTAACTACATACAATAAAATTGTAGCGACGTAAGTAATTTTACAAATAACATGTGACTTTTACCGTTCTGTTGAACAAAGGAACGAATGGGGGCACAGCATAATAATATGAAGCGGAAAGAAATGCACAGAGTGTAAGATCAAACAGTTTTTTCTTTCTTTTACTTCAAAGCGACGGAATTTTACATTTTCTTAACCATATGTCGCAGTACGTATTGGAAAACGTAACTACGGCATCGGTCTGGGTTAAAATCAATGCCAGTCGACAAAAAAGGATTTCTATTTAAGGTTTAAAAAATCTGATTGTAGTTGAATATGATAACTAAGATATGCATAAGCATAGTTCTTATACCTTAATTATATAATATCTATTAATAAACTTAGCACGACTTTTTTGATACTTAATCCATATTGTTTAAATAATTCCAAAGTGCTTTATCAAAGTCGTTGTAGGAATACGTTTAAGTTCAAACCTTTTTTTTTACACAGTTTAATGTATCATATTACGTTTATCGTATGTAATTTATCAATGTATCATATTACAATAATGCGTAATATTTTAAATATATTCACTCAGTTTAGACGAATTCATAAGATATTTTCAGAATTATAAAATGAAAACCTGATTAGCATTGTTACCAATACTTCAAACAATAAACTAAATAATTTTTGCTACCATAGGTAAAATACTGGCAGAGGATATAATGACCCAGATTGGACATATGACGAGCCTCCCAAGTTACCCTAATTCATGCATTCAACCGACCTCTTTTGTGTTGCTAGAGACCGACCCAGGGGAGGTTGATGGAATACTGATGGCCCTGGATTCTGGAAGCGCTCCTGGATGGGACGGTATACCCAATGAG
Organism: Nycteola revayana; assembly: GCA_947037095.2. Classification (NCBI taxonomy): domain Eukaryota; kingdom Metazoa; phylum Arthropoda; class Insecta; order Lepidoptera; family Nolidae; genus Nycteola; species Nycteola revayana. The sequence goes on from OX344851.2 coordinate 902,136, forward strand.
TTCCTCAAATTGGCCAGAGATTTTGTTGTCCCTTTAATATGTAGACTAACGAATCTGTGCTTCAAAACTGGAATATTTCCAACAGCTTTAAAACGTTCTTTAATTACACCTGTGCACAAGGGGGGGGGGACACAAACGATGTTAATAACTACCGCCCAATTTCTGTCTTGCCGTCAATATCCAAAATTTTAGAAAAAATACTAAATAACCGACTTGTAAACTTCTTAAATAAATATAACTAATATTCTTTCTAGCTCTCAATATGGTTTCAGACAGGGGCTTTCGACACAGGATGCTGTTACGGCGTTGACAAATGAAATAGTAAGAGAAGTAGACAAAGGATACAAATGCATAACAGTATTTCTGGACCTTAAAAAAGCGTTCGACACCGTTTCTGTTCCCATCCTTGTGCAGAGGCTTGAAGCCATAGGACTAAGAGATAGGGCTCTCTCCCTTTTCGAAAACTATCTTCGGGGAAGGTAGCAACAGGTCAAGATAGAAAACATCCTTAGTGAAGAAGAAAACGTTGTTTTTGGCGTTCCGCAAGGCAGTGTGCTCGGCCCAACGCTGTTCCTGGTGAATATAAATGAATTATGTAACCTCAGTGACAGCGGTGGGAAGATCTTCTCCTACGCGGATGACACAGCCATTGTCTTCTCTTGGCAGTCATGGGAGATTGTGCGCCAAAAAGCGGAAAATGGCCTAACTATAATTGGGAACTGGTTAAAAGCTAATCTTCTAACCTTAAACGTTACAAAAACTAACTACATCTGCTTATCCCCAAGTGACAAATCGAAACCAGGCTCAGATTTTAAAATAGTATTCCGTAAGAGTATGACGTCTTCTCACATGAACATAAATTGTCAAGAATTACAACGAGTCACTACTACAAGATACCTAGGTATTATTATTGACGAGCGTTTATCGTGGCATGCACAGATAGATACTAATATCTCTCGAGTCAGGAAATTCATATGGATGTTTAAAACTCTACGCTATGTTATGCCTCCAGACCTGCTAAGTAAAATCTATATTGCGCTAGCACAATCTGTTTTAACATACTGCATCCCGGTTTGGGGAGGAGCCTCCAAAACTAAATTGCTTGGACTCGAAAGAGCCCAGAGGTCACTTTTAAAAGTGATGTATTTTAAACCATACAGATATCCGACTAGCAGTCTATATAGTTTGTGTGGTTTACTAACAGTTAGGCAGCTATATTTATTAAACATGACTTTATACCTACATAAATCTACCCCATATACCCCTGCAGACAAGGATAAAAGACGCAATCATATTGTGGCTCACTCCTCTCGGGTTCGTACGGCTTTTGCACAGCGTCAGTATAGCGCTCAATCTGCCTATATCTACAATAAAATAAACGCTAAATTAAAATACCATCCAGAGTCTAAACATAAATGCAAGAAGATTATTACTGATTGGCTAAAAACGTTAACATATGAGGAAATCGAACAAATTTTAATCAGACCTTGCTAAAATGGAATCCGTAACATACACACACGCTCACATACCATATACACAAACATGCACGCACGCACACTCACACATACACACATGTACACACACACACTCGCATACGTACACATACACAATCGAGCTGCTCTTTTTGATAGAATTCTAGTTTTTAATTTGTATCCTTTTTATTATTTTTAGTTTATTAGTCTCCATTTTGAAAATGTACTACAGGGGAAGTAGCGAGTCAGCCCCAACACAAGTATTGTTAATAACTTAACGGGGCTGCCTCATGCTATACGTATTGTAACGATTTTGGAATAATAAACAATTTTTAATTTTAATTAAATGAACTTAATTTAAACCTTTTATTATGTGTTTTTTGAAACCATGGGTTAGAAAATACATAATAAAAGGTTTATCAAATAGCTAAGACACATGTTAATAATTAACATAACGTTAACAATTTTATGAAAGCTCCAAATTTCAATTCAACTCCATTTTATAAACTTTAGCATAGACACATAAAATGTCGATACCACAATAATTTAAAAATTTCAAAAATAAACAAACCTTAAAAATATATAACTAAAGATTGAAATGACAAATCTTCTTAATTCATCAAAATACATGGCATGGTTTATTGATTTGAGCTCGATTAAACATTACAGGTGTAAAGTTTCCTACTAGATACCAACAGTAAATCCGTAAGTAATAAAGTAGCTCAAGCTGTTTCACTCTCCAAAGTTCCATTATAGGCACCCAACAATAGACTACTACACTACCTAAGTCCAAACTGAACCGCAATTCCTAGTATATTATGTCTAACAGCTATTGAAAATGTTAGGAACTACTAACACGAACCACTAACTTTCGCCGACACATTTTATAAAACAAAAGTTTCTCTTGTAGTTTATGTCATTGTGTTGAAAATTCAACAACAGGGTTAAATGAAAAGACAGTTGAAATTTTACAGACCTGCAACAAACCTCTACATCATTTCCGCAGGTTTGTAATCGCTTAAGTAAAAAAAATAATTAATCGATTGATAAAGTGCACATACTAAAAATATAATGTTTTGAACTTACGGAAAAATAATTATAAGTAAACGAAGTAGATTACTTTTGAACAAAATTTCATATTATTACATATTTTCTTTATCATCGCCAAAATGATTCAGTTCGCGTGGTAAGTAAATGTATTGTACTTTAGGTGCTGATGCTGTAAATTAATGAAAATTTATTTTAATCAAGTAATTTTAACAAGTAAGTGACAACGTTAATGGTAAATCTTTAAAACATGTTATATTAGCAAAGCATTAGCACATTCAAGATATTAGGGAAACTTACCTAGTTGAACTCATCATGCATTCATGTACTTAAGTAAATGTTCGTAATGTTCAAGTCAATGAGGAGATTTGCGCGTGTTTGGGATGCACGACGAAGGTTAGTAGGTGATCTGAATATCTCTCCAACAATAATATTCGTATATTCTATCATTCTCATCGCGTACTGCATGCCTACACATATTTTGTTTTAATAATTTCTCCAGAAGAAATGTAACAAAATCTTAATCAGTCTTAAAACGTTACCCCTTCTTGTTGATGTACCTAGCTAGATAATAAAATGTTTAATAAACTCATTTAATATCATGCAAATTCCGCAGCGGAGCACTTTGGTGTTTATAAATGCTAAAATATTCCCTTTATTAAGTTTGCTCATTATGAAGTGATGTTTCAACGTTTAACTTTAAATTAACAGGATAGGAGTTAATTATGTTTTGTCAAACATCTCTAAGTACTCAATAAGTTACTTTATTGACTACTTAGGCCATGATGGTAAGAATTTATATAAGTTAAACAAATAATATATATCTATGTACACGAAAATAAACGACTTTTGATTAAAACAAGTATAGAAAAAAAATTTCAGATATAAATGCAGAAAACTTATAGGAAAGCTGTCAAATTGCAACATTTATCTAGGCTGGAGCTCTGCTCGCCTTTATGCCCGGTGAAGTAGCAAAAGCCTCCTGGTAAAACACATAGGTCCGCCCGAAAAAAAAAAAAGTCAAATTCCAAGCAAAACGGGACCTCTTTTTTTAAATTGTACACAGATGAAAGTTTACGAAAAAGCTCACTACAATATTCGACAATATATAACATTGTTTGTTTTTATTCATTTTCGAGTTAAGTTAATTAATCCTGAGCTTTTTAAAATCTCTTGAGGCTATGATTTGGATTTTTTTTCATAAAAAAGGACGCGATGCTTTGTTCTGTTTTTCAAGTACAGTGAAAAAATATGTGTTGAAAAAGGAGATTTAAAAAAAATCGGACCTATTGTCTATGATATGTCTTTTTCGACTAAAATTTCATCATCATACTTGAAAAATTGAATTGAATTTGGAATAGAGATTCATTTCTTACATTGAATAATAATGTGTTGTAAGAAAAGTGTGCGTAAAACATTTATGATATTTTTAAATTGCAAGATATGAGAGTTTATCTTCTATTATGTACCGTTAAACGATTAGTGCACAAGTTTATGTAATGGTATGGCTTAGCTTTGACCTAGTTCACCAAGTAGATAACTTGCAGATGTCTGAAACCTTAGACTGGGCACTTAAATGTATTGATGCACAGTTTACTTAATTACATTTTATTGAAAATGTAAATTCCATTCAACCTCTGTATACATTGCTTTAATACTTCAATTCATCAAATATTTATTAATTCCTACAAAGGAACAGGTGGACTAAAAACCTTTTGGGCCCGAATTCCGAAACTTTTGCTTTAACCTTTAACTATTTTAGCATTTGTTCGTAAAACTATACTAATTACACCGGCAGAAACTATTTAGTTTTTGACAGAGAAAGTATCGTATAACTGGGAACTCGATCAGATTTAAATAATTGTATCATTAGTACCATCCACGAATTTAAGAATTACATATCTATATGCTTAGAATATTTATCGGAATGTTAATGATAAAATATTATCATTTATTATTGTCTACTTATTGCTTGGTCAGTATGGTGTTACAATATAACAACTATATACAACAATATTATTGTGCAACTTCTATTAAAAAAATAATTACGAAGGCTAAAACGGGAGTTCCACAGCACTATGCTTCCGCCTTAGCTTTCTCATCTAATTAAAATTTATTCGAGTCGGCCTGCTCCAATTCGGGATTCTAATAGTAAAACAAAGATTAATAAGTTCTTTTTTTTTATTATGGGATGAAAGTTTCATGCTGAGCTATGAACAGGTGTGCCAAAGTAATAGGTGCTTGAGATTATATATAGTGCCGGGACAGTGTAATAAATACTTCGAATGTATAATTTAAATACGGGCAAGGTTATGCGTGACATTTAGTGTAGATATTATTTCTACTTTATATTTTATTCGAATTTAAGAATTAATTCTGATGTTCTTTTCCGGGCGAATCAATATTTAGCCACGAAATTTTTACTATTTCACCGGATAAAATAAATTGTGAGGACTACAATAATATTTTTTTTTAAACTATCGATTAAATATTTGACCGGATTATTTTTTAAGAAGAAGATATTATTATATGCCCATTTGAGTTATGCTTGAGCGTACGAACGCTAGCTTACCTCCATATAAATTAACTGAAACTCCAATAAAATGGTGTGCACACCTAAAATTCCGATATTACTGAATTTTTTAGTGTGCATAATATGTTAATATGACCAGGCACTATTTCACGCACTTTATATGTGATACCAAGTTTGACAATATACTGGCAGTCTACTATCGCTTTTGGTCCCTCGACATAAAAAGGGACGTAACAATAAGTTTGACCTTTTTGTTTAAGTTTATTTAGTAGTTTCTTTACTCAGCTAAACCAACAGTTTTAGTTGAGTTAACGAACCTAATAATGTTTTTACAGGAAGCATTAAGTAAAGCTTTAACGTTAGTTCTTAAGCGTAATTCTTGACCGAAGGCTTCAGAGGATATGGAAACCGCACGGGCTAATCCTCAGTCGACTATACTGTCTTTTAAATTCATGCAGCAAACTATCACTTGATAATAAGGTCAGGATTAACAACGCCTGTTTACGACCGATTAAGACGTACGATAGCACAGTATTCGCTTATACGGCGTCTAGGAGTTAGTCGCCAGCGACCGCCCTGAGCCAAGGTCCAAGTCCCACAGGGGGCGCCCCCTTGCGCAGGTTGCTTAGTTTGTAGTTATTTAACCATTCATTAAGGCTGGAGCTCTGCTCACCTTTACCCCCGGTGAAGTAGCAAATGCATTTTGAGTACATATGACTGTCCAAAAAAAATATCGTTAAATACAGCATATTTAATGTGTTCAAAACACTTATTTATGTAATGTAAGCCGTTTGAACGTATAAGTAATATAAACTAATTTAAGTACCTACTTGTTTCTAGAATTATTCATGTGTGTGGTTTATTGGTAATCGATAAACATTTTTATTTGAATCAATACACACACATGAATAATATAGTTACATAGATGATACCACAATTTCACATCTGTCTAGAGGACCACCATTAGTTGGGTACATTGAGTATGTAATATAATATCACCAAGTGTGCGCTAATAACAATGCTAACAGTGTTTTACTCATATAAAAGGACTTTGGTCCGATGAATACCCATATACGAAGAACAGGTAGAAACTTTCGTAATAGAGGCTTCTAAAGGAGATATTACCGATCGAAGATGGTTACGACGACCAGCCCAATCGCCTTTACCTTCATCTATGTATTATTCATATAAGAGTATGTAGCACGTTACCGTGGTCGTCAATTACGGACAACTTACCAGAACAACAACGGACATGTACATTCTTAAACGAATTTAACGATATTTATTCAGCACTTAGGTATTTACATACACTTGTACTTGTCAGTTATACACAATGCAATATGATTAATATAATTAATTTAATACAAAATATCGCAACTGAAATCTATTGCGGATAAGCTAATGATCTGTCTGCGAGTCTAGTATCACGTCATATGTATAGTAATAACAATAATGAATTCTATTATTAAATTCTTAATATAAATAGCTCTATAGAAAGAGGCACGTCTTTAAACAATATTTTTACGTATAAGCGACACACGCCTGAGAGCACCCTTAATGGGCTAGAACCACGGCGCAGGGCATCGCTAATATTACTATGAGAAATATTACTGTAACAATAATTATAAAAAAGAGGGAGTGATCACTGGCCCGGACTACAGGCAATGGATCATCGGATTAGCACACCGCGGTCCTCAGTCTGTCTGGCGAGGACCCTAGCCTAGCTAACCTGCAGGGTTCTCTAGCTTCCTAAGTGGCTAGCCTGGAAAAGAAACTCAGGTTTTATTTTTTCCGTCTTGTTTTGGTTGTTTTATCTTTTTTCTCTATATTCATTACTAATGAGTTTTACGATATTATTCAAAAAAACACGACGTACTTTCTATATAGTGAGGTTGAGATTTGAATTCCACTCTACATTGGACATTATGACGCACTGGTCATTCGGTTTACGAATTTAATAAAAACAATTTATTTATTTGAAAAATATAGCTCAGCACACACAAGGCTCTCCGGTGTTACAGTATGATAATGTTACGAGCGAAGCCACAGTTAATTTTATTTTCCCATCTTTTCATTATTAATAAATAATGCAAAGATAAGGAAATAATCAGAACAGAAAAGAACGCCACTTAAATTTCAATTTGCAAACCAATTAATTCCTGTAACTTATTGAGTGAATTTTAAACGAAATTAACTGCTTCTCAGCAAAAATTTGCAATTCATTATGAGTTGGCCAATTCCAACGAGACCGTCAACTTGTTTTAGATAAATATAAGTTTATTTACCTATTTATTTTATAACGGTGGCCGATATTTAGAAGTAAGCAGTAATATTATAATGGTTAACTTAAATGTTTATTTAAGTAAGTGCGATATTAACATTGTTTCATCAGTGTAGGTATGCACTTTTTTAAAGACACACAATATTAAAATGTTTAAAACACACTTTACCTGTATAACATCCTCTCCTGTCGATCAGCTTCCTGGTATATCCTATAGTACATGTATAGCATAATCACACCAGGAATCCAAAAACTAACACTACTCGATATCACTGCGTACACTTTGTTCACTGTAAAACTGCACACTTTTGGAAATCTTTTTCGAAAATTCAAATGTTCTTTCGTCGTGTACCAACCCATGAATATTGGTAGGAAAGAGACTAATGCAGGACAGCTCCACACCACTGCCAACATGATTCCGAGCTTCGCTGTGGTCATTATTAGTGGGTAATCTAGTGGTTGAACGATGGCATAGTATCTGTCCACGCTGATGCAACACAAATGTAATATTGAAGCCGATGAAAAATATACGTCTAAAGAGTTCCAAACATCACACATGAAGTATCCAAAAATCCATTCTCCATTTGTAATTTCTACACTAAAATTGAAGCACATCGCCCATATCGCGACCAGCATATCTGCTAGGGCTAAGGAGACTACGAAATAATTTGTGATCACTCTCAACTTCCTATGTCTCATCACAGATACTATCACTAGAAGATTCCCAAAAATTGCCATCAGTATAATAAATAGCATTATTGTACATTTTAGTATCACCAAAAATACTATAAACGGATCATCGTCGAACTGATTTGAGTACACTAGTTCGTTTGTCGTCTCATTGAAATCCAAAGTCTTGTTGACGTATACATCTGTGAGATACATTGATGTAGTCAGATTGGCAAGGTCTATAGTGAAGTTGTTCGCATCAAGAATGATTTCCACTTTCATGGTTCATATTAGGTCGTGTCTATGAGGGCGTTGAACCGTGTTGCTGATGCCGTAGTTTTCATCGCTTCCTGTAACAAGAGAATGTTAAATTTCTTTTGTGATCGCAAAAAGATGCAAAAGGTTTTGCTAAGAGAATTAGGATCGCCGATGAGCTTAATTCCGAAAGAGAATTTTGTAAAACATTTTGTATATTTCCATCATCGTGCTGAATTTATTTCTGCAGTGGTTGTCTCTGCTATTGACTAGTTGTGATATCGTTTTTTAAGCAAGCGTAAATCAAGCGTAAATCAATAAGTGTAAATCGTAAAATCCTATTGGTGTTTATAATGTATTGACGTTTCGACTTTATTTAATTTTGTATAAACATTTAATTATCCCTGTTCTGATATAAAGGGATAATTATTAAATAATAATAAACGTTTCTTTATCAGAAAACTACAGACCGTGCCGATAAATAAAGTGTTAAGGATAAGACATTTAAATATGGGAATGTACTGTATGAATTATTAAAATTTCATTGTGATCTCGGTTAAATCAAAAGGTGCTTCTTTGAAATGTAAAAAAATTAGATTGTGATGTTATCGATTCTAGTAAGCAGAGTTCGATTAAATGATTCTTTTTTGGCTTAAAATAACATATTTTATTTTAAACTAAGAGAATGAAATACATTTTATGCACACATATCAAATACATACATAATTTTGTTTTGAGTCAGAAAAAGATTATGGTGTAATTTTATCAACTTTATAAAAAAAAAGATATCAACAATAAACTCTAGAGTCTAAACTCTATCCTAAGCCGGAAACTACTCAGTAATTAAGCATATGTACACAATTACAAGTAAAGAAAAAAAGAATTAATGAAGACATCGTAACACGTGTATCAAACATGATAACATTGTCACGTGATGCAAACATCATCTGAAATAATCCAATACCATCTTTATTTGTTCATCCTTAAAGAGATAACCGGATTGAAATCCGAATATGTACTAGTAAAAGCTTTAACCATGTTGCGAACTTGATTCCACCAGTGTGCAATGAAATGATGTAAATAGGTTATGCCACTGTCCGATATTTAGTTAGTAGGGACAGTTAGTTAGGTTTCCGCATTTGATCCTGAAATTGACCTTTAAATCTGACCAAACGATGATAAAATATTGCAAACATGGCAAAAAAAAATAACAAATTTTTGGTATAATTTCTCGTCTTTCAATCCTACTATTAATGCAAAATTCTGTGAGGATGATGAGTGTAACGACAATTTTCATGTCGTAGCGGAATAAGCCACGCCTTAAATTTCGGAGATTGTGGGTTCTTTTGCACAAATCTTTGTGTTAAATTAAAAATTTCTTCCGAGTCTGGTTGTTTGGGAGACTATTCTCCTTATCCCGGAAAGCACGTGATGTTGTTGATCTCGATTATCATAGCATCATGCCGACACTAATCCGCCTGCCAAGTGTTGATGGTTCATACGGGTTGATGACAGTGTGTATTATTAATTCTATCTCGCAATATAACTACTGAATGGATTCAGATTAGACACTGAGATAGTATAATACTTGTATCAAGGCGAAAGGATGAAAATAGCTGTACAAAGTAAATGCCGCAGACCCCGCTATTTAAACTAATAACTCAACGTTATGTTGAGTCCAAAAAAAATCCTACATTAAATGCCAAATGTTAGTGCAAAGAAAAAAATCGTTTACAATCTAAATTAAGTTAACGAGCAAAGAAAACGAAATTGTAAAGAAATCTATTCTAATTTGATTACATGGAATATTTAATTACATTACCGGTTTTCAACAGGATTTTCTTCTTTTCAGTCACTACGTATAAATACTGAATGAAAAATACCCAACTTTTAAGAAATACAGTATTTTATACATATATTCACAGTCAAATGCACGAAAGGTACTAAAAGATAACAAATAATAATATTCATGAAATCACATTAAGATCACAAATCCAGCAACAAAACATACAAATCCCATATTATAAGAGTTACATTGAAACATCACAATAGCTGTGCCACAAAAGATCCTCTCATAAATATGTAAAAGGCTTTTGCTTTGACATCGCCCAAAATGTTTACATACGCACAGATTTAAAAATATACAGACACCTGGCAATTGACGCTCTGTAGGGATGTTCCACAGTTATCGGACTGCGCCAGGATTATAGACACAATCCATTTCCGTAACATAAACATACGTTCTTGTGAATTAATGGTTGCTGCTATTTGGCAGAACGATTTCACATAAGTACCTACTACCTTCAAAACGTGAGGTTAGGAAAAGAGACTGGATGTGTAAATATATATGGCAAAATTAGCTTTAGTGCCTTACAATACACGATAACTATAACCATATGTACAACCTAGACTAGGTTATAGGAACGGGCAACCCTAACACAGGTTTGAGGATAGATCAAATTTACCACTAAGAATAAATCATTTCGTTGCGATTTTTGTGCAAATTCCATTGAATATTAACACATTTACATTTGGGGTCGTGACTCTCGGTTTTAAGCCCATAAGGGTTCTTCAGTAAGTAACATAAAACTGTTTAAATTTCTATTGGTTGGATTTCCTAAACATTTTATACCTACTCTTAGTTTATTAGATGGATTTATAAGATATCATTTTTGAAATTATGATATCAAAAAGAACAAGAATATGTCAGCAGTCAGCAGCGTTCTCAAACACGAAACACTGCGGTCACCAACCCACCTGACAAGCGTCGTGTCTATAGCAAGAACCCGCTCGCGGGAGTAGGCCCAAGTTCAGCAGTGGATGTTATACAGGCATCATTAGATGATGGTATGTAAGCTGAATAAATTCTTTCTTTTTATTACTGGATCTATTCTATTGATTCACAACCATAGACGGTGCCAGCTCTTTCTATCTCTTTACTGGAGTTTCTTACCTTATATCCGATATTTGATATGACATATGGTACAGCCCTAGTCTCCTGTTTCACAGTTCATGAAAGCATTAACCCGATTATAAAGTGAGGAAGCTCTTTGTCGTTGATACGCAAACAAGCCAAATCTGAATAAGTACGTATCGTAATAATTTTAATAAACCAGTAAATTTCAGGTAAAAGTTCACAAGATCAGATGATAAGCTCAAGCTTTTGGGATCAAGAATGGGAAAGTGGATTTGTGAGACAATAAACAGGGTTCTCAGATGGCGGAATATTCTCTAAATTGCTGAACGAAGTGTGTATACTCGTATACTCAGAAAACAATTGAATCGTATTTCAGCCCAAATTTATTTAAAATTACAGATATTTTTCACAAGTGGGCATTGCATGTAAGTCAAGCCAGCAAGGGCATTATTAATTTCTTAGAAATTAGTTAAACAATACTAATAATGCTATATTTCTTCGTATTTTAGAATTTTAATTCAAATGTTAAGAATATAATCTTTAGAACAATCAATAACACGACAGCACCAGTAAGAATTTTCGTTCCCCACAAATAGAGTGGAACTCTGATCTCGGAAGTAATGTTAGTGAGGCAATCCTCGCCGGATATCAATCAATTCTGTAAGTGTATCGACTGGGTGCCAAATGCTCGGTAGTATATATAGTTACGGCGTGAACCATCTATTACTGGCTCTAAACCACAGGCCCACTAATACTGGTATACTGGTTATAATTTTTTGTTTTTGCGAAATCTACTCTATTTTTAGTGCCGTAGAGAGTTTGCTTATGTCATAATAAATCTGTTGAGATATATTTTCGTTTCTTTCCAAATCTTGTTTGTTGAGGGTCCTACTCTCCGTGCCGCGGAAAGCAAGTTAAGCCGTTAGTCCCGATTGTCATATTACCATGTATGACAATCGTATATAAGGTAACGGGCAGCCGCATTTACCTGTATCTATATACTGAACATAATGCTACGGTCACCAACCCGCCTGCCAAGCGTGGTAACTATGACAACACTCCCTTCGGACCATCTGCTTCCTTATACGGATTGATGATGATATCATATTTCCAGTATCACTTCAAAGTCATTGGCCATATCTTAACAAATTATTGTTGTAATTACTGTAACTTGTTTCTTGCTATTTTCTTGTAGCAAAACAAGTAAATATCTGCTGCTAATATTGTTAAGAAAAATAATAAATCATACATTTTATTATCACACTAAGCATCTTTCGATGATAATGAACCCCTGGAAGTAGATACAGTACACTTTGGGATCCGCTGCTTTGCAAGAGTGTGCTATACATTCGTGAATGGCAAGCGATCGTAGCTGTAGTACTATAATATCAGCCGCACACGATATATTCGTGTGCGGCTAAATAATAGTTATCTAAAGAATTTGTGCAGGTGTTGTTTTATTTTGTTTTTAATTAACTGGTATAATTGACCAGTTAATAAAAAAAAAATGTTTAATTGACGACTACATAAATGAAATTATGTCTTATAAATATGAATATACCTAATAAAATAAACTTGGGTTTCGAAAACCACAGGGGGCATTACTCATGAAGGTAACTTTTTTTTATAAAAAGCAAATTAATAAAGGATCAATGTAGTAAACCAAATCTAAATTTTTGATTTAATACATTGACCGACTTGCTTCCTAGTAAAGTAAAAATAGGTAACGTTTCAAAGTCTGAGTGAAATTAGGTTAGCATATAGGTCACGGGGTAACACTATTAAACAGGTATTATAAACTGATCTAATATATCTCCTGACGGACGTGTTTACTCACTGCCGATGGAATACGTCAGATGACGTCACGAATCCTGTATCGCGCTATAGGAGTTCGCAAGCCGCTTAAGAATATTTATAAGTTCTGAACAGAAACAAATGGCCGTCGCCGCCGGGCACACCAACTCACCCGGCACAGAAGATCTTTATTTTGTGTAGAGGAACACCACCAACCGTTTTTCTACAAACCTATAGTAACGCCTCTGACTACTGTGTCCAAAAAGCCTATCATTAATTCAGTAAGAGAAAAGAGAAACAACAAACATAAGTCTCGCACACATTGTGAGCCCACATCTAATGTGTTGTAAACTTTGTGCTCGGCGCTTCTGAGAAATAAGTTTGTCATTTAAAGTAATTTATCATTACATTTTCATCATAAGTAGGTACTAAACAACTGCCAGTTTAGGGGAGTGTCAAGATTCGCAATCTCTAATTTCACTACGAGTACTACATAAATGTTGTTCTTATATATATAATTCTACTGTACGTGTGTATGTTCACTGAAGTCCTCCTAAATGGCTGGACCGATTAGATTTTTTTTTGTATGCGTTTGGTTGGCTCCCTGGATGGTTTAGATTTACAAATCATATATAATATATATACAAATATATATCATGCAGGACAACGTCTGTTGGGTTCGCTATTTTTATATAAATAAAGAAAATTTTATCGGATCTAAAAAATCTTAATTTTTGAAAAGACTATAAGAGAACGCCTGTTTTAGAATTACACTTTCAAATTCCTCTCTTATCTGCTGAAATGAATCTCCTGAAAACAGAAAGAAATATATGAATGCAGACAGACATGGTGAGTGCTCAAACATACTCCCAATAAAACCCATTTTGAATCAGCAAATCCGCAGAATGATGCTTTATTTTATTAATATGCAGCCAGGTGGAGTGACATCGGTATTATTTTTAATTCATAAGTAAAAAAAATACCTTTTGTATTTGAATAGTAAAGATTTTAGTTAATAAAAGCATTTTTAAATAAATTAAGTTGTCTTTGAGTTTATCCATTAGGTACTAACTTACATAAAATAAGAATCTGATGCAAAACTGATTCTGTTTAATTAAAGAATTAATCTAGTCCGTCTGAAAGCATCGTTAAGGTCGGCACAAAAAGGTAGATTTTTCCCTTACATAAATATAAGATATAATAAGTTCAGCGTGAGCGAGGTTCAAACATTTTTCAATTCCCAACCGGTTTGTCGACATTTCCAAATCTAATTTGAATATTGGATTATATATTTTTGCGTTTATTATTAGATGTCTCGTCAAACCTCACGCTGGGGAAATGTTGTCAAAGTTTATAGCTGTTTGTAACCTGAGAGAAATGAATGGGGCGTCCACCGTTACTGGGAAATCATGACGAAATAACGTATTCAACATTACTCATTACTATTTGTTCTCAATAATGATAAGTCATTTTGTATTCTTTATACTACACGTTTATTTCATTATTTGAAAATGCGGTGTGAATCTAATATTTTTCGAAAATAAAATATCTTATTTTTATAGAGAGATAAACTTTTTTTTTAAAGATTTTATTTTCATTCAGATTATAAGGTTTCTGGTCAAATATCTCAGTGGGTGTATCAGTGTCCAGCTGTTAACATGTAATTTATAAATCTGGCATTGATGCATTATATGCCTATATTTTATTGACATATTTTTAAAGTGGGAAAAGTTGCAATGCATTGAAATTTATTTAAATAATAAATATTTATTTCATAAAGGTACTGTATACCTATCCTATTAACGATTTACAACAGACGATTTTATTATATATTAGATGGACTGATCAAGTTTATTTCTATGAAATGTACGCTAGTCACGAAGAGCGAAACTCAAACTGAAACTTAAACTATCAATAGAAGCTTGATAATCATCTGGAAACTTACGCTAACAATGGATCGGCACGTTCCATCGATAATTGCTATTTAATACCTACTAAACTTTGGAATCCAGCCATTGGCTAATACACTGTTGCTTTTATTCCAATCTCTTGAAAGACCCCTTGAAGGCTTTTAAGTAATTCCCAAGTCTGTGAAGGATCTCATCCGGGGCTCTTGTCTTAGGATTTCCGGAGCCCATTTACAGGCCCAGTACCATTTTTACAATCTTCTAAACTTGCAGACTTTAATTACCAAGGTAAAAAATATATCTTTGGCTAGACCACCCTCTTGTCTGACCTACGACGACCGAGACATCTTACTACAATAGGTACCAAAATAGCGTTAATATACCAAGTTAAATTGGTAAAGTAATTAGCAACTTGTGATAGGTAGGTACTGGTACTACAACTAAGTTTTTAGAGTATAAATTGGATTATTTTAAATGCCATAGAACGTTAGCGGTTAATTTTCTAGAATGTCCCTAAGTTGAAACTTGGTTCATTAGTTGAGAGTCACCTAATTAGAGTTCGGTAAAGTTGAAATAAGATTTTGCATATTACTTTATGTACCTATTTATACTCTCGAAACGGAATTCGGGTGCGCCTTGTGATTATTATAGAAATTGTGAGTGTGTCGAAGCAGACATTTATAATCCCTTTCTCTTGATTTCTAATAGTGACTACGACACACTTATCGAAATAGAAAAATCCATATCTTTGAATATTCTGCCACTGACTTAACCAATAATACAGCTATAATAAACAATCATATTGCAACACATGTTTTGGATATTATGAATGATTGCTTAATTATAAGTTAAATCTTCAAAACTACAATAAAACATTGTTTTCTCTTGGTACTTAAAAAATTTTTACAACCCTTTTAAAAGCTTTTATCAAATCGTTGAGCTCGGAGCTCTCATAATGAAAATCTTTTGTCTTCTTTTCCGAAATAATTCTTGGCTCACCACAACCTTTTAATTAAGATGAATAATTACTTTTAACTATCTTAAAGATTTAAGTTTTAGAGTCTGATTTTGAAATATTTTTTTAGCTTAATCACTTATTCCATTTCATAACTATAAAGAAGAGGATTGGCGCACTATTTTACTTTCCCTGCTATCTTCATTGTCATTTTTGCTGTTTCCTATTCCTATTCTCTAAATACTTTTCAACCCCCTAGTTTCGTATAGCCCTAAATGGGCTATCTACTGCTGGTCCCTTCTGTCGACGTGCAGATTATCGTGCCTCGCTAAACATAAAAACTCAGATATATGCATAAGTTCCGTTTATAAAATACGAGTAAACCATTATCATGAACATATAGTCATGAAAATGTTTGACTCGTATTCTGTTTCAAATCCAGAACGTGTTACGAGTGTAAACCACAAACTAACTACACCGAGTTGAGGCTAAGTCATTTGTCTTGTTGTTTCCAAGTTCAAACATATCAGTGTGTTAGATGGGCAAGTACTTAGTATTTTGTCACTGATATATGTATAACATAATAATATAGTATATTTAAACGATAGGATACCGATTTAAACTGAAACCTATAAAAATAAATGTAGATATATACACGACTTGACTGATTTATTTGACCAGAACAGGGCGTGTATGTGTGATAGTCTTTTTTAATCCATAGGAAATTGTTTAACAGGAGAAAAGCTATCATAAAAATTATCTTCCAGAGCGAAGCTGTTTAAGTGCTTAATGGTCATTATAAAATATTTCAAAAAGGAAAAGTAATAAGAAATAGCAAGAAATAAAATATCGTAAGTGTAGTCAATAATAATATCTCTCATGGAATAAAATGAAAAATAATAATGTTAATAATAAACATAGTCAACATAATTAATTGAAAACACCATCATCACGGACCTCAAAGCGTCCGCGAGAGGGACACAGGATGACGAATATTACCAGTTTAATTTTTGAATTAGAAAATAATGTTACCTAACTTTTAATCGGTCCAATAATATTTTATTGAGTTTACAAATTAGCCTAAATAGTATATGCAAACAGATAATGTTCATACTGAGGCGGGGTGGAGCAGAGCTTCGCGGGCCATAAATAGATTAACCGCATTTTTCTAATATATGCTTTAGTGGGAATAGTGAAATGAGATTTCGTAGTAAATTAATATATGTAGATGTCTAAATAACCTGTCTACCTAAGCCTACCGCTTGGCTATGTTGGCAATACAATTTTTATAAAAATTGGATAATTTTTTTCCGAGTATGATTACTTGAGTGACTCTCTTACACATGTTTTTTTTTATAGATATTTTTCAGCATTTAGTAAGTTAACAAGTTGCCAAACTATTTGAAAGAATGATAAAAAATGTAAAGAAACCGTCCACGGTATACCTTAACAAAACGGTTCGTAAGTTTTAATACGTGCAAAGAATATCTAAGTAACTCGTATATCTGAGTGAGGGCAGGATTGACGTGACACGGACACGTTGGATATTACAAATTATATTACTTTATTATTAAAAAAGCCCTTTATGTCAAGATGTTTGAAATATGTCACCCTTTTATTTTGAGCCAAGTTTGATCTTTTTATGTATGAATCGTAACATGATGAATATTTAATACGAAATTAATATCTTTGTGAAATAGTAGTACCTAGTAGTAAAGTTTGTTTTTACCCGACAGCGACAGAAGAGGAATCATTAAATAATTGAATAAATTTTCATCAAATTGTAATATCGATCACGTTACTCCAGGATAAGATAACTTGGGATAAGATGAGTTCCTCTATTAGAAACAATGAAAACATACCTCACTGTAATATGTACAGTATGGACACAAACACTACTAAACATACATAGGTACATGGATCACACATAGTATATTATCATAAAAAGTGTCTCTTAATCATAGTAGTATCCTACTAATTTTATAAACGCGTAAGTTTGTAAATATGGATGGATGGATGTTTGTTACTCTTTCACGCCAAAACTACTGAACGGAATTGGCTGAAATTTTGCACGGGGTAAAACCGCGGGGCGCAGCTAGTATTATTATAAAACGTAGATCTGCGCGCCGCCGCCTCGGTTTGTACTAAAAAGTTTTAATGAACAAGGGATCATCTGAGGCTGAAGCGGCAACTTATTTTATGCTTTCAATTCGCAATATTAGCTGTTTGAAACTAATCGCCATAAATATAGAAAATAATATTTCACAATTAAAATTAAACAGAGAAGTTGAAACATTGACACGGAATTTTATTTTATTTTATTCCTTTATTCGATATAAAGGTGCTATTGACTTATAAATATCAGATAATTATGTATGATTGACTTATTTAATGCAATGATAATATAGGCAGTTCTATGATTATTAGCTTCTATACACTCTTCTACATAACTGTAAATTTGGTTTGTCATAAATGACTAGCGTCCTGCGCGCAGTTTTACCCGCGTAATTACCTTTTCCGTAAAAAAATCATAATCAAATATAGCCTACAGCCTACCTCGATAAATGGGCTATCTTACACTGAAATAATTTTTCAAATCGGTCAAGTAGTTCCTGAGATGAGCACATTCAAGCAAAAAAATTTACAAACTAACTTTTCAGCTTTATAAATTAGTATAGATTGTGTGAGGGCATAATATATTTAACAAAGCATTTTAGTAAATAAAATAGAGTTACAGGTTAATTATAATTACCAATATTATTCACGAAAATTACTTACTGAACTGTATTAATTATATGAACAAATGTAAAGTCGTATAATGTATTTACATTAATAAATGCACGTAATTATCATTGCATTGCGTTACAAGTTACCTTACCCATCTGTTCACAGAGCGGTTATATTACCTACTTATAGAGTAGGTATATCATTATAATAATTCAGGTTAAGTGCTTAATTATTCGCAAACTACAAAAAAGCTGTTACGGAGTTTGTATGAGAAATATCTGTTGTTTGTTTAATATGTCATACTTTTCTTACTCAAATTCTCAACAGACTAGACTAAGCTATTAATTATAATTAGCGGTCAATAATCCGATGTCAAAGTGACAATTATACGTTGTTTAATACGTTTTTCGTATGCTCCGCTGCTTATGTTACAAAGAGTATGGAATCGGCTTGCTGTTCGCTACGGATATATAGGGTGACTGGTAATTAGTGACCGATACCTAAACACATGATTGTGCTCATGATAACAAACAACTTTTTCTATGGCACCAAACCTGAAATCGCGAAAAGAAATCAGCTGTTCCATACATTCATGTTCACATAAATCGTCAACATGGTAGCAGCTGATTTATTTTTCGCGATTTCAGGTTTGGTGCCATATTAAAAGTTGTTTGTTATCATGAGCACAATCATGTGTTTAGGTATCGGTCACTAATTACCAGTCACCCTATATAAGCAACATGCGGATCGCACATATACAGATGGATTATGATATAAGGTATAAAACATCATGCTACAACATGTTGATGTGGAGCACAAGGCATGTTTATGCGGCAATACCATAATAGCTTCACAGCAATCCTACTGATGCCGGAAACTGTTGTATATGTGTGAATGGGCCGATGTATGGATACGTATGTATTTGCTACCATTTAACACAAAAACAAAGACTTTAAATCAAGTCTTGTGGCTACACAATCTGTGTCACCACGGCTATTTACCATTACACGTCAAACCACTGGAGCAGAAAGCAGGGAAATGAGCACAGTGGGGCGTTAGATTATAAAATCAAATGAAAATTACTCGCTCAAAGAGGTAATTTTGAGTAGAACAGACACAGTAAACATATTTTTTCAACCAAAAAATATAATAAAAGAATAATTAAACTGATAAAGTCATATTGTCTAAAGATTTGTCCACCACCCATATAAAATATGAGTATCCTATACACGCGATCGCAGCCTACATTACGAATATATGACTGGGATACTACATGGATACCACGGACGCGTGAGACACTTATTTTCATAGTGGTTACTAATAATATTATTTTTATTAGTAGTGTTATTATGTTAAACCCACCAATATTTATATCAAAGTGAAGCTGAAGAAACAGGAACCTTAGTAAAAAAAAAGTTTACGCGGTTTTTTTAATAAAAGCTGAAACCGCGGGAAATTTTCGCGCGCAAAAACCTCTTTTTCAGTTTTACCTGTTATTGCAAAAACTACGCAAAAAATACACACAAAACAATTTATTCACTAGCTTGCTTGTTTCTTTGCCTACATGTTGATATATGTTTATGTGGGTTAAACATAAGCACAAACGCACAATTATCAATACCAAAAAGACGCCCAAATTCGTGACAGACGACTGACAAATAAGGATTGTGTTCTCTCTATTTCTTTACTCTCAAGCTCCGATTGCTAAGCCCGGTGAATTAGTAAAAACCTCATGGCTAAATACATATATCGTCCATTAAAAAAGAATCCGGTAGCCAGTAGAGACTAACCAGTTGCGCGCAATCTCCTCATCGCAAGAGGCTGCATCCAGCCACAACTCACAAATCTGTATCTTAATTTGACAGACCTACGTTAAATGTCAGTCCCCTCACAATCTTATCAAATGTTCTTTTCATGCGCGCTCAGCAATACTTTAATGGTGACTGAAGCGTAGTTGGAGTGGTAAAAAGGTGGAGAGCATTCGAGCGACAATGTTCAATAACCCAGCATAATGTGATTCTCGTTTTGTGCCGTTTCCACTCAGTAATGAGGTTACGTATAACTTTGGTAAGTTAGAAAGCTTTTTTTCGTGTAATTTTTTTGAACATGTAATTCTGATGTTTCTTTATTTTTCTAATGTATGTTGTCTTCGTCTTTCGTGTACTATTTTTTTCGGACGGATATTTATGTAGTCAGTCACGAGCTTATGGCTTCTTCACCGGGCAACCGAGTACTACTACAACAAACTAAGCAACGTGTGCAAGAGGGCGCCCCCTGTCGTACTTGGATCTCTGCCCAGGGCAGTCGCTGGTGGGGACTTTCGTGTACGTTTTTATGAATTGCTACAGGTATCTGGCTTACAAACTTACAGATAAGTGGATTTATTATAATTAACAAACATGAATAAAATACAAACTAAAAGTAACTAATTAAAAATAAAACTAACTTATATACTACTATTCTAAATCTATTCTACTTGGCAAGGTTCCCAGAATGCTGGCAGCATTACCACGTTGAATGGCAACGCTTACCTGTTGTGCAAAGTAGAAACCAGCACTCGGAGAACGTGCCGCACTTAAGAGGGCCGCTGCGAGGTATTTATAAATTAATTAGGCTCCTGGTCCCCACGGCCCCAATGTTTCGACACCAAAGGGCACAAATACATAACCACTATCAAGGGTACTATATTTGAGCCTCTTGAGATTCTCCGCGGATTCAGCCGCCATGCCAGCCTGACCCTACCCTGAGTCCCGGAAAGATGAGACGGCGCGAGGGTGTCGACGCACGTAGCGTCCCACACCAAAGGCCGTCCCATCCTCCAAGGCACCAGAGTCAAACTTACAAGTCTTTTATAATATTTCAGTTTTCTTGTCTCAATAATAGTAAAGATACACTTACTTTTATATTAGATAAGAGAAACGTTAACTCACCATACTGTTTAAATAATTTATAACAATAAAAATCTGTATACTTCTAGATTACTTGTTTGTGTATTCATATGTGCCTCTTATATGTTTACTAAATTAAGTGAAGCAATAAATTATACAGAAACATAGCTAGCACTGCTCATGCGAACGAAACATACGTGCACTACACGAACAATATACCCAATATTCAGTTCTTTTGTTTTTTCTTTTATTGCGTGTCGAAATGTTTTAAAGTACATACCTACCAAATACCAAAATATTCTAGGTAAAAGTAGGAATTCTTTCAATTAAAGACAGAAATTTCAATCAAAGCGGTTTATTTTAAAACAAATTTCTTAAGAGAAATTGTTTTGAATATCTATCCAACTTGTTTTAATACTTCTATGAAACTTGGAGTTGTTTGTATAGATGTTATTCGTGATAACGATTAAAGGATGCTTCAGTCCAAATACCTTAAAAGCTGTAAAATTCCACCATTTACCTTCTTTACAACAGCTATTTTTATGTTAATTTTAAAGTTATTTCGTATTTTCATTAAATTCGAGAGGCAAAATGCGAGACTGTTTATAATAAGAAGTTTGCTTTAGCTATCACCCGCAACTTTGCCTGCATCAGGTCACTAGTATACTTTAGGTAAACATTTTTTAAATATTGCATGATAATTGCTCTCCAGTGCAAAATATACGACCATTGTTATATTATGCGTCTTTTATTTACTATCAATTAATATTATTATGTGACTCTGTCATACAGGTGTTTTATAAACTAATTGATTTAATGGAACGAATTGAATGTTATTTGTTCATTATTTCAAAGTTCCTTTTTACTTATATACGGGATGACTGTAGGTGCAGGCACCATCAAATATAATGGATATTTTCTATTCGTATCATGTTGCAATAAAATAAATTTAGTTTATTTAGTTTCCCAGCGTCGCTCGTCTAACCAATGTGTCACTATTTTTATAATAATGTGGTGGTGGAACATGTTGTGGTCATCTTATGACGTAATCAATAAAGGGAGATGGAAATTATAGATTATTTATACATGTATATGTAGATATCTGGATGAATTCACAAAACCAAAAGCCTATCTACATAACGGAATTGGAAAAGCACCCATCCAAAAAAAAATCGGTTTATATTTGACGAGTTTTTAGATAAAAATAAAAATAAAAAAGTAACAACTGAATTGAGAAGGGATCCTATAGATTTATACTGAACAACTCGTGTCATGTGTTGGCAAGCACTTTCACACGTGTTGAAACAAACTTTAAATGAATTTTTAATATAAATTATTAAAATATAGCTATATTTTATTTAACTTGCAAATACTGTATTAATATTTCTCTATAAATACGAACTTCGATGAATCAAAAAATTATTCTGCACCACCCTATGGTTACAAAAATGTATATAATAGAAATTAAGTCCATAATACATATACATTTTTGTGCAAAACTATTAATAAATAAATTGTCTTATGTTAATAAATTAACTAAGCCTCTGGTCGCCCTTTAATAAACCAAGTTCAATAGTATTTAAAGCTAATTTATAGGTATTTTGATAAACCCTTCTTCAAAAGAGGCTTAAAGAGAGTACTCCTAGCAGGTAGGCAGCGGCTAGGCTGTGCACATCCTTTGCACTGCTTAAGACCATGAGCAGCGCTTCAAGTGTACCATCAGAAGTGACGCTCTCTCGTCTGACATTTGGATTGAAAAAAATACGTAACGCGTCTTATAGTAAAATAAACTTCTTGACTGAAACGTACAGTTGGTGTTTTCGTAACGAAATTTGAGCTACCAACTACCAAATGCGTTGGCTACAGCGACGGCTAAACTTTAAGGGGTTTGCCATTTGCCGCCTCACAGGGTTGTTGCAGTCACCGCGCTTGGCGGGCGGGTTAGTGACCGCAAAATTATGTACAGCATATTCGAGTACACAGGTATCTAAATGCTGCTGCCCTCCCTCGTATACAATTGTCATTTAACATAATATTATGTCAATCGGGACCGATAGTTAACATGATCTCCGGTCCGCAAAAGCCATAGCGCCATCTTTCTTTGGTCTTGTACTTAAATATTTTTATATAGAACATTCTTGTATCACAATTTCAAATTTCAAAAACATTATTATTGTTCAGATTTAGAAAATAAAAGAGAGGGTTTTGGCTTAAACAAGTAACAATTTTATCTAAGTCTTTTTCAATAGAATGCGAAATTTATGAGTATTAAAATAAGAAACTTTTCCATTGCGCATTTCAACTGTTCAAGCTTCTTAAAATCTTTTCTGTAACTTAAGTGCGAAAAGCAATTATATTTTTTTCCTAACATAGACTTACATTTTTTCAAGAAAACGTTAACGGAGTTCCATTCAAAAATAGGTCACGAACCGACGTCGGCTAACTTAGAAACGTGTCGTCGAAAATGCAACAAAGATTTTACAGTCGGTTACACAAAAATGCTTGAAATCTTGCGTTTTCACTTTCTATACGAATATCAAGAAAAGGGATATATATTTTTATGTAAGCCACATATTCTAGCTTTTATCTTTTCACTCTTGCTGTAAAGGTTACAATTTTCTTCGTATTTCCTTCAAAACAAAATGAGTTCTTACTAAAACTAAGAACTATTTGATACTGGTATCTAAGTTTATTTAGTATGAGGGGAAATTGATAAAAGTTGTTTGACATAATAAAAAAATGCTCTCCTTTTAATTCAGAGAATTAATGCAAATCATCATCATTATCATCATTCATCAAACAGATTTAAATTGAGCGAGGTATAGGGTAAGAACACTGGATAAGCTCCTCGTCTGATTACTGTCTCCCACATACAGTCACATAAAATCTTTGAATTATGGTGTGTTTCTGTGCCTGAGCAAGACAACCAGCGCTAGGTTTGGCCTAGCCAATGCTGAGGTGGCGACGTTTTTCGGCAAAAAATGCAAGCCGTGAATTTAGCTTTAGTATAGCAAGCGTTTATAGGCTGGGGTAACTAAGTTTTATAAAGTGCCCACACAGTTCATCTTAGCACTTGTAGCAGCACAAATAAAACATCGCCAAATATCGTCCCACCATAAACTAAATCGACAATTCATTTGTAAAGAAAGTTATATTATATTATCCTTTTAATATAATAAACTAGCTGTTTGTGTCTGGTTTAATTCTCGTGAATTTTTGATCAATATTTTCGTGTGTACAAACCTTGTCCTGATAATTAGAAACAAAATAAAAAAACGATGAACCAAATTGGTTATGTTGTCCTCAAGTTATGCGCGTACATACATTTAGGCGATTTATTTTAATGTATGTAGAAGATGGCTCAATAGATATATAGTATGTAGGTATGGATGATTGTAAGATTTTAGCTGGATCAACATATTATACTTTGACTTTAAAACATCATGCTATGACGCCTGGCGAGTGTAATGCGGGGAAAGCTGTGGGTACCAGCCAATTCCTAATACCAGTCAGTTTTTTTCATTCCCGAAAGTATCAAGTTGTATCTCATGTGACTTTAAGATGTTAATAGTTACCTAGTTTTTTATCATTATCCTTGTAGATACATTTGCAATATACATCGTGTAGTTATTGGATCCAATAAGGTTCTGTTCCTGAAAGCAGAATACATTAGATTGGGTCAAATGTAAAATAGATAGGTTGAATGGAACGGATATTGACTACACAACCTCCGAGGCTTAGCGGTATAAAGCCTTAAATCTTGGAGGAAAAATCTTTGAATGAATAAATAAAATCACGTTATGCCACCGATTCCGATAGCCATAACATCATCGGCAGCAGCAATTTATTTTTATGTATACTGAATATAATACTGCGGTCACCAACCCGCCTGCCAAGCGTGGTGACTACGGCAACACCGCCTCCCACGTTTTACGTGCTGATGATAATACCAAGAAACAGGCAGCATATTATTATCGTAATTACTATCTTAAGTCATGTCAACATCAAGAAAGAGATGCATTTGAGCAATGGCTTTGTTTTATATCTGATATAACAGAAATACCAGAAAATATAAAATCAAAATGTCGGTATTTTCTCGGTTGAAAATTCAGAGTTATGTCTCTTTTAGCTCCGTAATAAAACCATGTTTGGCGTGGGGTAAATAAACTAATATTAAACATAACATTACGCAAATTATAGTTTATAGTTGGTACATATACCTACTGCAAAAAATGTTTTATAAATGCCTTTAAACACAGCTACACTTCACATATTTACATGTTGTTACAATGCGTCTAATACGAGTATAACAAGAAGAAAAAAAACGTCAATAAGTTTATATTTAAGTTATAAAAAACATTATCGTTGTGTAGAATTTCAGAGGTCACCTGACTACTTCACTCCTTTTTTGCTCGTTTCACCTGACACTAAAACGAGCAAAAACTTGTCGCATAATTTCTAGCAATGAACGGGTATTGTCACAATAATGGTCAAATTGGTGGTCGAATTTCGACCACAATTAAAAAATATATTAGCATTCTGCATTCCTTATATAAATTAACTATAAGTGTGCAAAATTTCATACCGTCCGCACAATTTTCTTAAAAAGGAGAGCAAAGTATTCCTGCATGTGTTAATAATATACCTACTGACGAATCATATTATGTAAATATACATTTTAGATATCTATTAGTAGTAGTCAATATCACCACCAGTCTCTTTATGTCTATTGCAGAAAATAAAATATCATGACCTGCGACGGGGTAACCTCGTATCCCTCGAAAGGGAGATTCCAATTATGTTGCCCTCTACTGCACAACATAGGCATGTATAGCATATAGCCACGAGGCTTTTGCTACTTCACCGGACATAAAGGCGAGCAGAGCTCCAGCCTTAATAAATGGTTTAAAAACTACAAACTAAGCAACTTGCGCAATAAAGCATCCCCGTGGGACTTGGACCTCGGGCGGTCACTGGCGAAGAGATTGCGGGATTATGACTTTTAGTTGCTTAAGGGAGTTTTGTGCTACTGTCGCTTTACGTTACAGTTCGCGGGTCTCTCGGGGTTCGGGTCTACGAGGGCATCGAAATAATATCTGTCAATGGTTTATCGCTCTATTGTTGCATTGTCTACCAGATGTTAATGAAATCATTTGCAATAAGAGGTTTTTCGAACAGAAATCGTACAACAAGAGACTGCGCCGGTGGCTCAGTGGTTACGATAGTTGATAGTGGTGTTCTGGGTTCGATCCCACCCGGGACAATTATTTGTGTGAACCACAAATAGTTATTCTGAGTCTGGGTGTTCTTTGTGTCCGTGAAATGAATGTTTGTAAAGTCCCCTGTCACCCCCTTTCCCAGCTACTTAACCTTTTGGGACACCCTGTATACTTAGCGGCAGCGGGCAACATTTACCAACACATCCCGATTAATGGTGCCCGCTCGGGAGTGCAGGAGCAAATATAGCTTAATATAATATATATCGCAGCCATCTAGTAAAATCAGCCATTCAATAGAACGGCCAGACGGCCAATCAAATGCCGACATTTTATTGAATGCGTAGGCCAATCGTTGATTGAACTAACATCACTTAACGTTTAACTAGTTGGCTTATAGTAAGCTAGCCCTTTAAGTTTGGCTGACGTAAAATAAGGTAATTTTACGTCAGGTGTGTTACGGTTAGGTGATTTAAAATTAGTATTGGTTTAAGTTATTTTTGTTTAACCAACCAAAATCGACGATTTACCTAGTTGGTCTTTAGCCATTTTATTTAATTTCGGCGTCCAATGCGGATGAGTCGGGTTAGCCGTCCCATTGAATGGCCGATCCAATTAGATGGCTGCGACTTATAGATGACTATTATAAGTGATAATATTAGGTCTTTACCTATGAAATTGCCGTGCTGCAGTACTGGCCATTTCAAATCAAAATATTTTTTGTTTGACTAAGAATTCTAATGTCAAAATAAAATTTATTTTAAAAACATGGATTTTTTTTCCAAAAGTAGTCATTTGTTTATTGATTAGTGTTACATTTTCATCGCATTTCAATCTTTTTCGTCATCATGGATACGTTAAAAAATCGAGTAATTATGGAATATGAGTATCGTCGTGACAGCAACGCGGCACAAGCGGCACGCAACATCAACGACGTTTACGGAGCTAACACTACAAACCAACGCACCACCTGTTATTGGTTTGCTCGCTTCCGTTCTGGAAATTTCGACCTGAAAAATGAACCTCGCGGTCGTCCGAAGACTTTGGTCCACAATGACGAATTAAAGGCGATTGTGGAAGCTGATGATACACAATCTACGGCTGAAATAGCAGCAGCTTTCGACGTTAGCGTCAAAACAATATTAGTCCATTTGCGTCAAATTGGCAAGGTAAAAAAGCTTGACAAATGGGTGCCCCACGAACTAAATGATCGCCAGCGCGAAGTACGCGTCGAGACGTGCCTTGCACTGCTCTACAGACACACAAATGAAGGAATTTTGAACCGCACTGTTACCTGCGATGAAAAATGGATTCTGTTTGATAAACGCAAGTGCTCAGCAAGTTGTTTGGATCCTGTTTCAGCACCTAAAAAATGCCCTAAATTAAAATGTACCCCTAGAAAAGTGATGGTCACTGTTTGGTGGTCTAGCGCCGGTGTGATTCATCACAGCTTCTTACCAAACGGGGTGAGCATTACTGCAGATGTGTACTGTGAAGAACTGAACACAATGATGGAGAAGCTGCATGGCACATCTCCAACCAGCATTGGTCAATCGCTCGTCTCCGCTGCTCCTGCACGACAACGCGCGACCTCATACTGCACAGCAGACGGTCTCCAAGTTGCAAGAACTGGGGTTGGAAGCTCTCCGTCATCCACCCTACTCACCAGACCTTGCGCCTACAGACTACTACTTTTTCCAGAATTTGGACAACTTCTTGGCGGGAAAAAATTCAATACCCGAGAGGCAGTACAAAATGCCTTTGAAGAATTTGTTGCCTCCCGTCCAGCTGAATTCTTTAAGAAGGGCATCAATAAACTGCCACTGCGTTGGCAAAGATGCATTGATTGCATGGGTGATTACTTCGATTAATACAAATAAAAAATACATAAAAAAAACTCATTTAAATTTTTTCTTACAAAACGGCAATTTCGTAGTTGAAGACCTATTATATATATAGTAGTAATCAAAGCGGCCATCTTGTATTTTTTCTGATGAGCAGCATACGTGATTGCAATATCCTCATGAATAACATTAATTTACAGCGGTGCCAGAGGTTAAGGATAAAAATTAAATTAAATTTACTGCGTAGGTACCTGTTTTCGCAAATTTATTAGATCAGTACGCAAACCCCGTTCAGATTTACATTATACAAGGGTCGACCCCAGGTAAATGGATGAAGTGATTCGAAAGGACCCATTTAAACCGGGTCGAG
Source organism: Nycteola revayana (assembly GCA_947037095.2). Classification (NCBI taxonomy): domain Eukaryota; kingdom Metazoa; phylum Arthropoda; class Insecta; order Lepidoptera; family Nolidae; genus Nycteola; species Nycteola revayana. The sequence continues at coordinate 931,011 of OX344851.2, forward strand.
GGTAACTAATGCTAAACATTTAAGCAGACAAATATCAATTACACAGTAAATTATAGTCTACCATTGAGAACTAGATAAATTCTAGCTTTTAATTCTTCAAGCTCTATGTTATATGATACCTAACTAATGATGTGACTGTTATTTTGTGACGCAATCAACACAGTGATTACGAGTACTAAGAAGATTAAACAGAAATAAATATATGTGTATTTCTATTGATTGCCGTTTGTTATTTGTAGTTTTTATAAATAAAAAGTTTTATACTTTTAATCGTGGTATAATCATTATATTTTAAGTAAAAACACTAGTAAACCATATTTTAATAAAAAAACATGGAAAAAATTATAACTGTATGGAGTTTGGATCTATTTTAAATACCTACGTAGTAAAATTATTAAAATCATATTTCCGGCTTAGGACCGCCCTATATCTACCCATGGGCGTCGTGAGAGGCAACTAAGAGACACACAGCTGATAGATGGACAGCAGCATCCATCAGCTCAAGGTTACTTACCATCTTACAGCTATCGCCAACCTGATTACTAACCGTTGTGATTATAGCATTATCCCTCAACACTCAACAAAAAGGCTTACCAAGATCTGTTAAGATAAGGCCCATGTTCAGCGGTGGACATAAACAGGCTGTTCAAGAACATATTTATAGTTTTCTTAATTTATTTGATCATAGTATTGTTGACATTGACAACCTATGCGTATATGCTGTACACAATTCTGCGGTTACGAACCCGCCTGCCAAGCGTGGAGACTATGGAAACAAGGAGGGTTTGCCATGGTCACCATGCTTGGGAAGCATGTTAGTTGGGTTCGAGAGTGGATATTATACGAGCTGGTGATGATGAGTATATGACGTAAATTGTTAACTATATTTTACATTTCAAATATCCAAATCACCTTTACACATCTGTGAAATGTGATTATATAGTTTAGCATACTCATTATTCTGGAATATACGAGTATTGCGCTGAAATAAATAATAAAATACCTAAGATGATGGAAAATTAGACCAGCAGGTAGATACTTCGGCGATCAATGGTCGAAAACCCTACCATTTGAATGACAACTTTACGATTATCGTCCCGCTCGAGATTATCTCTAAGAATCCAAACATTCGGAACTGAAGATAAATACAAAAACCTTACCAGTTTTCCTATCACATTTCGAAGTCACGTTTTTGCTATATCTCATTGCACACAGTTAGGCACACTCGCCTCCAATTTATTATTTAATCGTGGTTTAGGATAGAGTTAAATTTCTTCGTATTTCGTTTACAACTTCGGCTAAGAATACGCTTCGCCTTTCCCTCTTATTTGATCCCAATCTTTATTCGACGAACACAACAATGGTTCTTTAGCTAAATAGTCACGGGCATTCAGAAAAAAATAGATTGTATGCCTTGAGAGGATAAATAACCTATTCCAAGAGAAATTTTAGCTCTCGGCGTAGTGAGGACTCAACAGTTTGTGACTGGAATCCATGATTTCTTCAACTCCTGAAATTGACACTAAATTATTATGAAAATAGAAATTGAAGACGTGATAAAATTGCATCCTTGAATCAGAAAAAGACAATAATATAAATGACCTACCAGAAGGATAAAGACATGAGGAGGCCTATGTCAGACGACTGTATAACCAGCAAACAAATCAACCAGGTGAAGAAAGCAAAGGTTATTTTTTGTCAGAGTATACCTTTCTTTTAATTATTATTATAAAACTCTTGAACGTGTGTCTTACACATTTAAGTCACCAAAAAATAGAACGAATGTTATCTAAGCAGTAACGCATACGATACGCAAAAATCTGGTACACAATGCCTATAATAGCTTAGGTTCTATTTTCACAAAATAAAAAGTGCACCTCAGATAGTGTGTCATCTGCATTGCGTCTCAGTAAGCAATAGAAGATACTTACACAGAGTTCAGGTACATATGACATCTATATTACAAATGTTAGTGCTACAAGTGATTTATCTGTCCCATGGGAACTAATGTATGTTTCTGAATTGCATCCGTACGCGAGATTAAGTGACAAACATCCATCCATCCACCCATACATAGTTATAAAGTTTAGTATATTTTTGTGATGGAAATGCACAAAATATATGGGGTTAATACTCTTACCCCGAAGCTACAATCCGTAAATTGATTAGTCGGTGTCTAGTCATGTACCCCTGACATAAACTATCGTATAAAAGAAATGTAGTCAATTTATCACATTTAATAAGCCGGTCTATGTACTTTAAACATTCCTATACTAATTCTTTTAAAAGAAATGGCTAGACTCAGATTATAAATTGACCGGATTCTCGTAAAAAATGTGCGGTACTCTTTTATCACGGGGAGTAAGTTATTGGGTACTTTTTGAGATATATTTTATTTTGCAGCTATTTTTTTGGTGTAATGGTCGATTTCTTTGGCAGAAACTTTATTTGATTTATCATTATTGTAAGAACTTATTCAATTACCATTGAAACTAATACAATCTTATTTTCTAATAAATTTCCCTTTATTAGATAGCAAGACTACAATAGTTTTTAGGGCACACTGTAAGAAAAACTAGCGACCAGTATGTAACTTACAAACAAACATTCACACCTCTTTATCATAGGGTAGGCAGAGACTACTTACTTCTATACGTATCATGTACTCCGTCATAGTTCTCTTTCAAGTACTATAACTTTGGTCTTTTAAAAGCGTCATGCATTGCTGTTACCATCTCCTGCAACTCTGCCACCGACGTCACAAGTATGACTTTATCGTCAGCGTAGAGAAGACATTTGACAAGTAAACCATTCATTCTAATTCCATATTCACTTTTTTTTTAATCAGCCAAGCAATTGTCCATATTATATACCAACCCATTGAACTGACTGAGCCTTCATAGAAATTACAAGTCTATTCGTTTCTAAAATAATACAATTAAATGGATTAAATTTATATATACGGTTTCAGAACAAAATAATCGTGGTCAGGACTCGTTGGAATTCAATGTTTTGAAAATCTCATTTGATTCCTATAAATAATCAATGAGAATGGAAAAATAATCCGAGTAATGACATTTTAAATTAAAATGTGTAGGTAGGGGGAGAGCGTGACCTCTCAAATCGGTTTTTAATTTGACGTGGGAGGAAAGAGCAGATAAGAGGTCGGGAATATTAAGTAGGTATGTCATTTTATATGATATTCCAATATTAAATTATTTTTATACATAGCTGCTCCCTTCAAAGGATTAATTTGCTCATGAGCTTAAATCACATACTGTCTGTCTATATATGAGCTATTTGTTTTAAACTGTTATAACATACCTACTTGCTCACAATTTTCACAGAATGATTTTTAATTATATACATTGCGCATTGGTATGGTCCCTTCTGTATAATAAGCAGAAACGTTTAAATATATAATTTTTACCGTTGGGCCAAGCGAGCAAGTCACGTGAACCTCACATTTACCGGTATAAAAGGCCAAATTTAATTCTCATTCGTGGGCCGTTTATGCGTGCTTGAGTAGTATCAATCTATGAAACATGTTTGATACTGAATCACGCAGAAACTTCAGAGCTTTGAAAGTTTGTAATATTATCATTAAGGTGTCATCCCATTCAACATTAAAATCATATGGTCAAAATTTAAATTAATTAAAGGAATATTATATAGACAGCCGCGGTAGAGTAGCGGTATTTGGCTCGCTTAAAATTTCGGAGGCCGTGGGTTTGATACCCACGCCGAACAAAAATTTTTTGTGTGAATTTTAAGATTTCTTCACGGGTCTGGTTGGTTGAGGGAGTACCGTTGGTCCCGATTGCTATAGCATCATCTTTAACAGTCGTATACCAGGGAATGGGCAGCAGCGTTTTCTTGTGTGTTACAACATAATACTGCGTTCACCAACCCGCCTGCCAAACGTGCTAACTATGACAAAAACCTTTCTTCGGGAGGAGGCCCATGTTCAGCAGTGGAAATTGTACGGGCTGCTGATGTATGATGTTGAAATCAATAATTGTATGTCACTACAGATAAGTTAACATTTTCAAACATTATTTTTCGTATGTCTGCATTGAAAAGAGCCTTTGTCTGTGATCAAATTAAAATATTCTGCGCGACTGACTTCGCGTCTTGCTTTTGCGATAAATATAATTAATGAAACAATCTGACAGTGACACATTTCAATTAAAATTTATTTGTTTATTATTTTATCGCCTCTTCATTCCTCTACCAGTAAAGTGCTATATTATATAGAGAGCCTGAGATAATTTGGGGTTTTATTTATACACATGGGCAGCTGAGTCTAAACGAGGAAAGAAAGAAAATCTGATATTAGAAGTAATTTATTACTCTTAAAAACTTGAAGATATGGTTTTTTTTAAATTACTAGCAGTGTTTTGTGCTAAGTTAAAATGCTTGTATTACGAGTGGGTTCACGTCGGTAGTGCAATGGGTGGGGTTCGAACCGGCGACCACAAGATCGCAAGTCCGACGCCCAAGCCATTGGGCTACGGCCGCTTCTAAAATCGAATTTGGCCAAATTTAAAAACTAATTTAGGAATGATTTTACCATCCGATGCCCACGTAGACCCGAAGTCCGAGAGGCCCGCGAACTGTAAAGTAGAGCGACAGTTGCACAAAACTCCCCTAAAATACTAAAAGTCATAATCCCTCAATCTCATCGCCAGCGACCGCCCTGAACCGAGGTCCAAGCCCCACAGGGGGCGCCCTCTTGCGCAGGTTGCTTAGTTTGTAGTTTTTAAACCATTTATTAAGGCTGGAGCTCTGCTCGCCTTATGCCCGGTGAAGTAAGTCAAAACCAAAAAAAAAAAAAGGCACTGATCTTTCCACAAACTCTCGTACATATTTTAAGTGGAACTAAGTAGGTATGACTTCCAAATGTAATTAAGTCACCTAACTCCTAACATATAACAAATAAGTAACACTGCTGTTCGTAGTTCAAAGTTAACATAATCGAATAGTTTGGGTGTGGTTTGGTTAGTTCCTGTAGCATAAATTCACGGACCATGTTTATTAATACATAACTTTAAATGCGCTATATACACGTTCACCAAAGCTCATAAGCTCATATATCTGTGCTGCGAGAATATTCGCTATACAAGCAATAGCTTTCCTTTCTTTTAGACTTTGATTGCAAAACTTAAACTTTTTGGTATTAAAAAATAGCACGTGGTTCACAGCTCCAGTCGCCGTAGGAACTTAATAAAGAAAGAAAGAAAGAAGAAAGAAAAATATTTATTCTTAATGCACAGTTTCCAAAAAAAATAGAACACCAAATTAAAAAAAAAACAATAGACACGATTCCATGTGCACCATAAATAGGCACCAACTTCAGCTTTATGCTACCTCCACACATTTGTGTATGAATAATCATTTTATGTTATTTTGTATAACTTCTAGATAATGTAGCATTGAAATTTTTTTTAAATCAGTCTAGTTGTTTCGGAACCCATTAAATTCAAACAAACACATGATCCAATCTTTCCTCTTTATAATATTAGTATAGATATAATATTACCTATTAATATTATATACTTAAGTATAGCATGAGATGGTGATCTATTACGATTCACAACCAGTACGTAGTATGAATAGATGACACTAGAAACTATACATTCGTCTAAAATGAGAGTGGAATTGCATATGGGAATTAACTAAGCACAAAAAGACAAAACTAGAATCAACTTGATTTTGTTGTTAATATATACTAATACTAGCGACCCGCCCCGGTTCCGCACGGGCGCAATGCTGATGTATGATACATATAAACCTTCCTCTTGAATCTCTCTATCTATTAAAAAAAACCGCATCAAAATCCGTTGCGTAGTTTTAAAGATTTAAGCATACAAAGGGACATAGGGATATAGGGACAGGGAAAGCGACTTTGTTTTATACTATGTAGTGATTATATAGAGGAAATATTTGTATTTTTGTGTGTATGTTTGTAATGAATAAACTCAAAAACTACTGTGCCGATTTCGAAAAATGTTTCTCCTTTGGAAAGCTACATTCACCCTGAATGACATAGGTTCTTTTTCTTTCTTTCTTTCTTTTTTTTTTAAGACAACTCCCGCACTAGGAAATAAATCCCTGTGTCGCGGGGGACTTTACAAACATTCATTTCACGGACACAAAGAACACCCAGACTCAGAACAACTATTTGTGGTTCACACAAATAATTGTCCCGGGTGGGAATCGAACCCAGAACACCAGGTCTCAGAAGCAACTATCGTAACCACTGAGCCACCGGTGTAGTCAGCCAGTTCCCACGGGAGCAGGAGTTACGCGGGTGAAACCGCGCGCGGGAAACTAGTGTGTAAATAATTTGACTCCCTCGTGTACACTACTTTATACCTAAAGAAAACAAGTCTTAAATAATTGAAAGCAACAAATAGATAAAAACACACCTATACAGGGTGAAATTTTAATCACCAGCCAAATTTTGATATGTTAATCTTTAGTAAAAATCATTGAATACGTGTTTTTTCATTTAGTATCACTCAATACAAAAATATTGAGAAATCACGTCACAAAGGCCCGCGAAGGGGTGCGCGTGGCCGACTAGATCATAGGTAGTGCCGCTCAGGGGTAGTGGGGGCGGGGGTAACGACGTGCGCTCTCATTGATGTTCGCGCGGCACGTAGTATTATTAACATTTTACTTGGTGACCACGCAGAGCGGATAATTCCTTCGAGTAAATTATAAATTATGAAAATTTTAGGTATCGTTTTTTTTTCAAAATTGGTGTTAGTGAATGATACCTAATGCCTAGAAAAAATTTGGCTGGTGACTAACATTTCACCCTGTATATGTTAGCAGTCTCTTTAGAACCTTCATTTATCCTCACATATCGGTACATTCAATCTCACAAACATCTTTTGAAGTTGTTTGTGTTTCTACCTCACTGCCTTCAAGAATAAAGTTCTTAACGTCTACCTACTTCAGTTTACCTGATAGTTTGAAGCTTTCGGATTTTATTGACAATCTTCGTAGCGTAGCGGTATTTAACTCGCTTTAAATCTCGGAGGTCGTTGGTTCGATCCCCACGCCGGATATGGAATCTTTGTGTAGATTCTAAGATTTCTATCCGGGTCTGGTTGGCTGAGGGACTAACTTCCGTGCCTCGGAAAGCACGTTAAGCCGTTGTTATAACATCAAATATAACAATTGTATACCAGGGAACGGGCAGCAGCGTTTCCTGGTATACAATTTTATACCAGGAAACGGAATACAATTGTATACCAGGTGGTATGTTATAACATAATACTGCGGTCACCAACCCGTCTGCCAAGCGTGGTGACGATGGCCAAATCCCTCCCTCGGGAGGAGGCCCATGTTCAGCAGTGGACGTAGTACGGGCTGATGATGATGATGATGATGGATTTTAACATAGCTATCTTTTTTGAAAAAACAAAAAGTAATTAAACACATAAAATAATATTTTCCCACTGGTGGATGGGCATTATTAGAACAATCAATAGATTGTAAACAGGCGGATTGGTGATCGCAGTAATTTTTTCAACATACTTCGATCACCAATCCGCCTGTCAGATGTCAGTGTGGTGATTGAGGCAATGTCCCTCAACGACCCTGGCTTGCCGTGGCGTTTAGTGGATGGAAACGGATTATTTCCATCCACTAAATGCCACACTGACATGTTATTTATTCATCTGGAAGATTCAACATACCTTAAAGAACGAAGGAACTTGCATTTATATCAACTTAGTATAAACCAATGGAAGCCGATATGACAATGACCTAATTTTCAAAAATATATTAGTTAGAAAAATATTTTTTTCAATTTTAGTCTCATGTTTTTTTATTTTGTTTTATATTTCCGTAAAATATAAACACCTCTCTAACTGATTAGCAGACACAAACACTAAACTACATCATTTAATCCATTAATCAATTAATTTATGTACACTACGCAATAATGAAATAATGAAGTGTTGTATTTAATGAAAATAAAGTATTTGTTTTACAAAACGTAGTTTATATTTCGAGAGAATTTTTAACAATGACACGGAGTGACAGAATGTTTTTTTTTTGCTTATATCTATGGTAAAGTAAAGTTCAATATTTCTTATTTCAACACTCTCACCAAATTTGAACCCTTTTGACTTAAATACAAACATATTCAAGAATATAAACAAAAATCTGAACTTAAAAACATAGACTTAAAACATAACTAAATTGGCAAACTCTGGACAAAAATATTTTTTAGTTTTATACATGTCGCTACAAAACCAAAAAAACTATTTTAATTTCTTCATACCAATTTTACTCCTAAGATACTGAAACTTGTCTCTAGGCAGAGCTTTGGTAAATATGTCAGCACTTTGCTCTTTAGTACAAACATAATTTAAATCTATTTGTTTTTCACTGTACTTTTCTTTAATGAAATTATACTTCACATCAATGTGCTTGCAGCGTTTGTGATAATCCACATTTTTAATCAAACAGATTGCACTTTGATTGTCTATATTTAAGCATATAGAATCCTGATTAAATTCACCAATATCTTTCATCATTCTTTTTAACCACAAAGCTTCTTTTGTAGCAGAACAAGCAGCCATGAATTCTGCCTCTGTGGTGGATAAAGCAACACTTTGCTGGCGTTGCGTAGCCCATGTTATTGCAGCTCCATTTTTTATGAACACATAACCAGTTAATGATTTTCGAGTGTCAGTGTCTTTAGCAAAATCTGCATCACTATAAGCTTCAATTTTATTTTGCTGGGATGATGTATAACACAGACCGTAGTCGATGGTTTCTTTTAAATATTTCATTATTTTCTTGACTACGTTCCAATGAGTGTGATCAAAACAATTAAGATATCTGCTTACCAGGCTAACTGCATACATGATGTCCGGTCTGCTTACTACAGCCAGATGCATAAGTGAGCCGACTGCCTCTCGATATGGAATATTCTTATCCACAGATTCAGTGCTCTTCTCCAGTGTGGTGTGTGGGTCAACTGGGATATTATTACAATTAGCATCTTGCATGTTATATTTAAACAATAGCCTCTCAATATATTTTGACTGATGAATAAATATAAAGCCTTCAGATTTTTCAATTTGCAATCCTACAAAGTTCTTTGGATCACATTGTTTTATTTCAAAATTTAGCTTTAATTCATGCATTACAGCATTTAGAGATTCTTTTGATTTAGAAAGTAGAAGCCCGTCATCAACATACAATAATAAATAAACTTTGTTGTTATTTACATTTCCAACATACAAACACCTATCTGCATGACTGTTGTTGAAACCAAATTTCTTTAGTGAGCTGTCAAACTTTTGGTTCCAACACCGTGGTGCTTGTTTAAGGCCATAAAGAGAGCGATTGAGTTTACATACCATATTCGAAGCAGCATTCAAACCTTCAGGTGGTGACATATAAATGTCTTCTTTGACATCACCATATAAGAATGCAGTTTTGACATCGAACTGAATTATATTTAAATTATGTTGTGCTGCCTCTGAAAGTAATACTCGAACTGAATCATACCTCACTGTAGGAGAGTATATCTCTTTATAATCAATGCCTTGTTTCTGGCTACACCCTTTAGCACATAATCTGGACTTATAAAGCGGACCAGATGGTTCATCTTTTATTCTAAAGACCCATTTACAGCCAATCGCTCGTACTCCTTTAGGCTTCTCAATCAATTCCCAAGTTTTATGCTTTGCATGTGCCTGTAGCTCGTCCTGAATTGATTGCTGCCATTCGGCCGCTTTAACATTATCATTTGATATGGCTTCATCATATGTTTTTGGAACATTTTCCTGTCCTACAATTTCTTCTGTACACATATATGTATTTTCCTGCATTTTGGACAATCTTGCTTTAGATCTTGTAGTTACATTTGATATTAATTCCGAGGGATTTATTTTTATTTCTGGTTCATACAAAGATCCTTCATCTGAGCAAAAATCATCACTGGATTCATCTTTAGTATCTTCAGATGAATTCTGTAAGGTTGTGTCACTATCAGGAACACTTTCAGTTACAGAAGTATCTTCACAGGTATTTGGGGCTGACTCTGATAATGGTACCAAAGCATAATTTCTTTTTACTGAGCTTTCTAGAAAAATCACGTCTCTGCTTATAATAACTTTTCTTGTTTTGGGATCTAAAAGCCTGTATCCTTTGGTTTGTTCACTGTATCCAATAAATATCATTTTATTTGACTTAGAATCCCACTTCTTGGCTTTTTCTTTTGGAACATGTACCATTGCTTCGCAGCCAAAAATTTTCATATGTGTGATATCCGGCTTTTTACCACTCCACATCTCTTCCGGTGTTAAAAAGGCTAAGGCTCTTGTTGGACATCTATTTGTGATATAAGCTGCAGTTGACACAGCTTCAGCCCAATAATGCTTGTGTAGTTTTGCATTTAAGAGCATACATCTGGCTCTTTCTAACAATGTTCGATTCATCCTTTCTGCCAAGCCATTTTGTTGTGGCGTATAAACATTGGAGGTTTGATGTATAATGCCAGATTTCTTGAGAAAAGCTTGAAATTCATTGCTTAAATACTCAGTTCCATTATCCGTGCGGAGAGTTTTTATTGTCAAATCCAGTTGATTTTCAACTAATACTTTAAATTCTTGAAATTTTTGAAATACTTCAGATTTACTTTTTATCAAGTATACATATACTTTCCTGGTAAAATCATCGATAAAAGTAAGGAAGTAGCGAGCTCCTCCAAGAGACGGTGTCTCCATTGGACCACAGACATCGGAGTGAATAAGTTCTAGCTTTGCTTGTGCTCTGGAACCCTCTGAAGGGAATGGAAATCTTGTCTGTTTCCCTTTAAGACATGAGATGCATATCACTTTATCTGTATTTTCTAATTTCGCTCCTGCACTTTCTGACAGTTTATTCAAGTCTTCAAAATTTAAATGTGCCATTCTCTGATGCCATAAATAATAATCATTCTCTGTTGAAGCAGATACGTATGCTGGAATAGTGTGTGTAACTAGCCTGTACATATTATTTATCATTTTAGCAGCTGCGACTTGCTTATTTGCTTTATTCAGGATTTTACAACCTTGTTTGTCAAATTGCACTTGACAGCCACTATTTATTATTTGACTGACAGAGAGAAGGTTGGTGGCCAACTCAGGAACATAGAGAACATTCTGTACCTTGATAGTATCCAACTGGCCTTGCACGTTGACAACATTGAGATTTATCTTTCCACAGGCCTTTACAACTAGCTTCTTGTCATTAGCTACCCTTATTGTGGAAATTGGAGGAGTAGTTTCATCGTAAATCAAGTCACGGTCCATTGTCATATGCATTGATGCGCCAGAATCAATATACCAATTATTGTCGTTGTTTATTGTTGCAGATAACACGGCGACATAACTAGAATCTGTGTTCTTATTCTTTATCTTATTTCGGCAATTTTTACTTATATGCCCATATTTATTGCATACATAGCACCTTGGACCTTTACCAATTTTATTTTTGTCTTGAGCTTGTTTGACACGCTGATTTCCCTTGCTTTTAACATACAAAGCACTAGACTCAGAGTTTCTGACATCTTGCAGAAGCTTTGTCTTTACAGAATCAGCCGTTATAGTCACACCGGAGCTTTCAAGTGCCATAATCATTGGTTGATACATTTCTGGTAGACCAGCCAGTAATAAGGTCCCAAGCCATTCGTCATTGACTTCAAAACCAATGTTCCTTAACTTATGAGCACTGGTCATGATCTTGTTAACATAATCTTCAATGTTCAGACAATTTTCAAGTGATGTATTAATCAGATCTCTCAACAGACCAACTCGGCGTGTTAATCCTTTGTCATCGAAAGCTTTGGCTAAGTTATCCCAAACTTCTTTAGCTGTTTTGGCTTCTTGTATATGTACATAGTTGATGGAATGTACCAATAAGATAATTTTTGACTTCGCTTTTGTATCGAGTTTAGGATCAATCTTGTCTGTCGCTGTCGCGGTGACACAACTCCATAATTCTTCATGTTCGAGGTAGGTATGCACTGCAAACCGCCACGTAGGATAGTTTTCTCTTCCTGTTAGCTTTTCAATCAGTGCCATCGCATTATTTGACGACATTTTTGCTAATGAAGAATGTTGAAAACGCGTGCCGAGTTTTGCGGAACTACACTGTTTTGTACAGTCAGAGTTTTTTAGTGATTTTAAACTTTTCACTTCTTTTATACTTTACTTTCAAGCAAAAACGGGTGGTCTGGGCCCATAACCTGTTGTATTTAATGAAAATAAAGTATTTGTTTTACAAAACGTAGTTTATATTTCGAGAGAATTTTTAACAATGACACGGAGTGACAGAATGTTTTTTTTTTGCTTATATCTATGGTAAAGTAAAGTTCAATATTTCTTATTTCAACATGAAGTTTATTCAGCACTTGGGTATTTGACTTGTACTTGTCATATTCACAATGCTTAAGACTAAAACTAACAATGTCCGGTGAAGTAGCAAAAATCTTCTGGTATTTTTCGGACAGACATTTTTAGTAAGCCACGAGGCTTTTGCTACTTCACCGTACATAAAGGCGAGCATAACTCCAGCCTTAATAAATAGTTTGAAAACTACAAACTGAGCAACCTGCGCAAGAGGCGCCGCCTGTGCTTGGACCTCGGCTCAGGGCGGTCGCTGGCGATACGATTGAGGGATTATAATTTTTAGTATTTTAGGGGGTTTTATGCAACTGTCGCTGTACTTTGCAGTACGCAGGCCTTCCGGACTACATCATGTACGGTACCGTAAAACTAACAAAGCATCAGATCATTAAAGTAGCAAACCATAATGTATTAATAACATATTTTACGGATTTTTATAATCTACCATTTATTACAGTTATTAATATCTGAACAATATCATGGTCGAAATAAACATACTCTAATTAACTGTTTTATATTTTGTATGTTATTTATGTTATAATAAATAAATGAGTGTGTCGTTGTTGAAATTCGAGCGCGTATAGCGTGTAATGTTTGGAATCCGTTGACCTGGAAGGGTAGCGAATTGCGCCGCGCTTGGAGCCGAACTGTGCTGAATTTCAACCAACAACGAATAAGGAAGTACCAACTCAGTTTGATATATTCCACTTCATATAGCACTTTTTTTTTATTTTGGGGGGAAATGCGTTTACGCATTCCCTCCGCCGCTGCAGCGTTCCCGCGCCGGCCAAGGGCTATATGGGACTTGCCTTCTCCATAGCGGTGGTATGCTAATCATACCACGAAAAGATGACCCTACACCACTAAAACCCTCCGGACACTCCTCCGTCCGCCGTTGATAAGGGCCGGGTACGCGAGGCAATCCGGCCCACCTTTTATTTCACCTGGGTGAACACTTTTTTAACTATGTTCTTCCGTATATAGTGTGATGTCTATCCGTGACAAAGCTTCTGATTTATATTTGCACCTACTGTTATTTTCTGTGCACCACCCTAAGAGCGGTTTCGCACTATGTCCGATCCGAATCCGATCCGAACCCGATCCGAACCCGTGAAAATATTGGTCTAGAAATTTGGAAAGAAATCAGATGACGGAGATCGGATCTAGTGCGTAAATTACCATAGAAATAGTTCTACGGCTACTACGGACCATATTTTCACGGGTCCAGATCGGATTCGGATCGGACGTAGTGCGAAACCGCTGTTAGATTGTCCAAATACTAGAAAAGATTGTCTAAATACTAGAAAGCTTAAATGTGGTGTAGGAACAATAACAACTTAATATAACAATAACAGGTTAATTACTCGTTACTCTATCGGAAATTAGCTTCGATCTATAAATGTATCTATAGTATAATTAACTCCAGCTTGACACGCCATTAGTTTATGTAATCTACATAGCATATTCGGAATAACATCTTATTTATTTTTACATATCAATCTAGCCTTTCCGTTTCATCCCCGTTGCCTGGCTACCTTGTTTGTTTAGCAATAATATGTTCGACTGTGAAAATGGTCCTGGTTTTGATGAGGTCGTGAAAAAAATTGGTGTTACTTATGGTGTTACTACAGTTTTTTTCCCAGAAAGAAATTAGTATTAATCTAAAGTCGAGAAATTGGCGTAGTTTGATCCATGCGGAAATTACGTGATGGTCATCGACCATGCGTTGTCCTGGGTAGAACCATCCCAATGGATTTTGAGAGTAAAAAGACTGGACGGGACACCAATGTCGGCGCTTTCACTTACGTACTATAATATTATGTCCTGCACAGATCCCAAACATTTGCCGTGGCTAAAATAGGTCTGGAAGACCACCGTTGCTGTGGTTCCCGTGGGAACATCGTCATTAAATATAGGTTATGTTACTTCTAAATATACTATGCTGTGGCATATTTTTTTAAATCGTTATTTTAAAATTAAACTTCATTTTCATTTTGAGCTTACTTCGATTTTGTGCAACATACGAGTATGTTATGGCTGAGGAATCTCTGACGAAAAATTTATATAATAATGATTTACGCACGAGTAGACGCAACGGCGATGCTGCGGATACATTAATTTTGCTTGTCATTCTAACATATTTTTGTATGAGTTTATTTTCACGAAATCGTCGCATCGCAGTAACCATACCAGTGAGGCCTCGGCCTTAGAACATTATGTGCGGTGAAATCGCAAAAGCCTCCTGGCCTAGCTACATAATGTCTGTCCGAAAAAAACCTTAAATCATGATAATGGTCACACTCTGCCAGCACTGTGGTGATGATGGCAAAGGAACCTTCAGGAAACGATATTTTACAGGCTGTTTATAGTGTAATTATACTGTAAATACATTTTTTTAAACAGATTCAAACACGAACATTAAACCACAAAAAATGCGATACGATTAAATATTCTAAATACAAAATATTTATGAGAGAAATAATTTTGTGTTCGTGATTACGAAAAGGAAATTGTTGTCGAACTGAACAAAAATAGTAATTTGTAGGACCTCCGACAGAGACGGGAATAGACGGAAGTTATAAAAAGTGTGAGTGAGACAAATTCATCTTAGAAAAATGTCGCGTGCCTTTTATTAATTAACCAACGACACGGCTTGAATAATGAAGGTATCTGAAACGGAAATGCGTAATTGTTGGACGCGTTTCTCAAGGTTTTTTTTTTAATTTCTGTTACTTACTTTCCCACTTTACTTTCGCTTTTTATTTTTTGTTATGACCAACGAGCCGTAGGGCTTATTATACATTTCAAGGCACAGATTTTCCCTCATCATAACATCCTTAGTAAGAAAACTTTTACGTTGTACAAAAGATGTTTCCTTGTGTCACTTGCTAAGTTTTAAAACACTGAACATTGACAAAACGCCAGTCTTTTTTTATTTAGAGAGTGGAAGTGACTACATAATAAATTGTAAGTATACTGATCTCAAGACGTTTCATATTAATTAAGTCTCAATAAAGATATAATATAATGTATGAAAATATATGAAGAATAAAAAAATATATTTCGTCAGTCAGTAACATAACTAAAAAATACTGGATACATTGGATTTTCCTTTTTTTTTTTTGTTCATCAAACAACAAATGACGAAGGTACAGCGCGTTCAAATTTCGTGTCTCTTCTAGGTACAATTTTACCTAGTAGTACAGTCAGCATCAAAAGTTGATGACCACATTTAGATTTCCAAAACCGCTGAACACTTTACACCCATAAATCGCTGAACGAAATAGGCGCCAGTATTGAATGAACATCATTAAAGTTCAAAATTAACTGAACACTACTCGTCAAAGGTCACTGAACACCATTTTGTCAAAAATCGCTAATCGTTATAATACCCGAAAATAGCATAACATTCAGTTTTACAAAAGTCACTGAACAATATAAAATGCTTGTTTTAGTTATCTAGTGCATGATATAATCACGGCAATGTCCAAAAATAACTTAACATAATAAAATAACAAAAGTTACTGAACTTTTTTATTTAACTTGCTTTGTATGTAATTTGTTCGGGTGGAATCTTGCAACTAAATTTTGAAGCACATACCCTCAACCGATTGAGCTGAAATTTTGCAAGCATATGTATATCGCGTGACAATGCTATTAGTACCATGGAGCTGATCTGATGATGGAGTCGGAAGGTGGCCATAGGAACTCCTGTACCTACTGAATAAGATAATCGAGTTTGGGCTCGTTTGTTTTGGGTTTATGAGCACTTTCCATTGCACATGATGACGAGGGTCTGATGAGGAGCAGGAACATTACCACTGGTACGCCCTTAATGCTAGCGCTAAGATGTTCGAGTTTGGGCTCGTTTGTTTTGAGTTAGTGAGTATTTTCCATTGCACATAATGACGGGGGTTTGATGAGGAGCAGGAACATAACCACTGGTACGCCCTTAATGCAAGCGCTAAGATAGTCGAGTTTGGGCTCGTTTGTTTTGGGTTTATGAGCACTTTCCATTGCACATGATGACGAGGGTCTGATGAGTAGCAGGAACATTACCACTGGTACGCCCTTAATGAAAGCGCTAAGATAGTCGAGTTTGGGCTCGTTTGTTTTGAGTTAGTGAGTATTTTCCATTGCACATGATGACGGGGGTTTGATGAGGAGCAGGAACATCACCACTGGTACGCCCTTAATGCAAGCGCTAAGATAGTCGAGTTTGGGCTCGTTTGTTTTGGGTTTATGAGCACTTTCCATTGCACATGATGACGAGGGTCTGATGAGGAGCAGGAACATTACCACTGGTACGCCCTTAATGCAAGCGCTAAGATGTTCGAGTTTGGGCTCGTTTGTTTTGAGTTAGTGAGTATTTTCCATTGCACATGATGACGGGGGTTTGATGAGGAGCAGGAACATCACCACTGGTACGCCCTTAATGCAAGCGCTAAGATAGTCGAGTTTGGGCTCGTTTGTTTTGGGTTTATTAGCACTTTCCATTGCACATGATGACGAGGGTCTGATGAAGAGCAGGAACATTACCACTGGTACACCCTTAATGCAAGCGCTAAGATAGTCAAGTTCAGGATCGTTTGTTTTGTGTTAGTGAGTATTGTCCATTGCACATGATGAGGGGGGTATAATGAGGAGCAGGCACTTTACCACTGGTGCTTGCGTACGTCGTAATCGGTCGTACACACGTGGTGTAAATCTTAACCTTGTTATCATGTGAAAGTTTGCTGCGTGAATTTAGAAGACAATGTAGTTGACTGAGCTTAAGTGCTTTACTAAGATGTGCGTGTCACTAAGATAAATGGAAAAGGAAATTAAACACATAAATCCGAAGGCATATTTATTCGATAAAAAAAATGGGAGTTTTGGCCAGTATAGTTTTCATTGATTCATTTTCATCGAAAATTAGTCCTAAACTGTCACCGCGTGGACGTACACCCAGCTTATGTTATTTTACAATTATATAGTGAAATAAGTGATAGCTTTGATTTCCAAATCAGATGTTTTTGATCTTCGATTTTTATAAGTCAACAGGAAATGCCCATCAGACCGAAAAACTTTTGCTTAGACGTCACACACACACGACATTCCTATATGTTTTATAGTGTATGTGTATATGTATATGCGTAAATGCACTTCCAACGGATAACAAAAAAAAAATGCTGAACAACTTGCTAAGACGTCATTCCTATATATGTTATAGTGTAGCTGGGCTCTTGGAGTTCCACAGCAAGTGTTCCAGATCTTAAATTTTAATACGTCAACAAAGAGTGCTCATCAGTCTGAACAACTCTTGCAAAGACGTCATTCCTATATATGTTATAGTGTAGCTGGACACATCAGGTGTTCCAGATCTTCAAATCTTTCGACTGCACCGGTGGCTCAGTGGTTACGATAGTTGCCTCTGAGACCTGGTGTTCTGGGTTCGATTCCCACCCGGGACAATTATTTGTGTGAACCACAAATAGTTGTTCTGAGTCTGGGTGTTCTGTGTGTCCGTGAAATGAATGTTTGTAAAGTCCCCCGCGACACAGGGATTTATTTCCCTAGTGCGGGAGTTGTCTTTTAAATAAATAAAATAAATAAATAAATAATTTATTGTCTTAGCAGAAAATGCTCATCACTTGGAACAATTTTTGCTATGTACCATTCTTGTATCTCTTATAGTTTGGCTGGTCAGTTGCGGTTCTGCATCAGGTGTTCAAGTTTCCAAGATAAATTATAGCCCATATGTTACCCAGAATTAATACCTATACAACAAAAAAATCATTCAAATCTGTCGAGTAGTTCCGAAGATTAGCGTGTACAAATAAACAGACAAACAGACAGTTTTTTTTTTTTGGATTCGTGCTCAATTACTTTTTCTAAGACCCCCTCAATTATTTTTTTTTTAATATATTCAATGTATAGACACAGTTTTTTACTGTTTTATTATATGTATAGATATATATATAAATTATAAAAGCTTGAGGCGTTCATTACTATATTTCAGTGCCTCAAGCTATTACAATTTATATATTTTGATATTTGAAATTGTACTATGAGTACACATTATTTTTTAATAAAAGCCTGTTTTAAAAAATATTTTTTTAATTTTTATTAAATTTTTGACTTTTTAGACTTAAGCTTGTAACCCTATTTACAGCGGGTCACGCACGGTCGATGCCATCCGGTCATCATATGCAATGGAAAGTAGGTACTCATAAACACAAAACAAACGAGCCCAAACTGGACTATTTTATTCAGTACAGAAGTGAGTTCCTATGACCACCTTCCGACTCCATCATTAGATAAGCTCAAGGTACCATATTATTGCATTGTCACGCAATATACATATGCTTGCAAGATTCCACCCGAAAAAATTACATACATACATTGCAAGTTAAATAAAAGCTTATAAAATACACACACATATTAAACCCAATTATTTTTCATTTTGTTCAGGGACTTATGAGATAAACGATGGTATGTTATTTTTGTCAAAAAGTTGTTCAGAGACTTTAGAGGCGAAGAATGTTATGCTATTTTTACTATAATTTTGTTTAGCGACTTTTGAAAAGTGATGGTCACCTACTTATGGCCTTTTATGATAATCATTCATTTCTGGCGCTTGTCATGTTGAGCGATTTAGGTATAATACGGTGTTCAGCGGTTTTGGAAATCTAAATGTGGTCATCAACTTTTGATGCTGACTGTACCTCACCTGCCCACTCTCCTGAACTTTATAGTCTATTGTTGGTCTGTATATTTGTAAATTTTTATTAATTTGATAAATAACAAATTACGTGTCTTATATTTTTTTGTAATCTAACGGACGGTCTTATTATAATTTTTTAAGTCTTCGTGATTATTATGTTTGAATCTTCACATTTAAAAAAATCAACATAATAAAGTTACATTTTATTCCTTGTTTTATCGTGTGCATCTTATTGAAGTTCATAACATAAATAGTCATTATTGTATACCAGAATATTACAGGATAATGTACACAAATAATGTAATGCGGATTAATGTATGTACAATCGGCGGTCTTTTCGCAATCGACGATCTCTTTCAAACAACCTTAGGATGGAATAGAATTAATAAAAATATAGAAAGGGTAGTAAAAGACAACAATAAGTTCATATCAACTTATTCCAATTAAAAATGAACAAAACAATTTTAAAGAAATACAGCTTTTTGATATTTTTATTTGGTTTTTATGATATACTAGCGACCCGCCCCGGCTTCGCACGGGTAACTCATTGAAATAAGTAGGTGGGTATACTTTTATCGTATGAAATACCTATACTCTTCAGGACTAACAATACAACAAACACTAAATAAATAGGTATTCAAGTATCTATCCATCATAGTTACAACGAACACAAAACAAAAAATTTGCCCTATAATTCTTAAGGATCGAGCGCGCATAATCGCATTCGGCCTAATTCACTCGCTGCGCTGCGAAAACACGCGCTGTTATTTTGCGATAACTTCTAAGTTATTCATTTAAAGTATATAGTGTAGGGGTAACATAATCTGCATGAAATGCTTAAGAATATTAACTCATTTAAAATTATAAGGATAAATACTGAATCCGTCTGATTAGCTTTACAATTACCGCATTAGAAATGATCATTTTTCTAAAAGATATAATGGATATAGCAAGTTAACCTTGAAAGATAGACATATGCTATCGCAGACTTTTTTGTAGATCTAAAAGAGAAGAATATTTCCGCCATACATTGTTTTGTTATATCTCATAGGGTTTAGGCAGCGTTTTCGTTGAAAGCTCCCGAATGGCTTAATTTTTTCCGACACCTCTGACAAATATCAATATATAGGGTGACTGGTAATTAGTGACCGATACCTAAACACATGATTGTGCTCATAATAACAAACAACTTTTACTATGGCACCAACCCTGAAATCGCGAAAAAAAATCAGCTGTTCCATACATTCATGTTCACATAACTCGGTCAACATGGTAGGGAGCAGCTGATTTTTTTTTCGCGATTTCATGTTTGGTGCCATAGTAAATTAAAAGTTGTTTGTTATTATGAGCACAATCATGTGTTTAGGTATCGGTCACTAATTACCAGTCACCCTATATATATATATTAGTCAAATGTACACATAAACTAAACAAATCATATACGTAAACCTTCCGGAAGAATCGTTCTATCGATTGGTAACAACCGCATGAAAATCCATGTAGTAGTTTTTGAGTTTATCGCGAACAGACAAACAAACGCGGCCGGGGACTTTGTTTTGTAATATGTAGTGATGAAGTGATAGCGGACGCCCGCGGCTCCGTGCGGATGTCGGTTACCGCTGCAAAAAGCCTACCCAGGAAAGACACGGTCAGTAAAATGATTCCCAGGTCAATTCACAGACACCGACACAAACATCGACGACGCAGTCATTAATAATAATAATAATAATAATAATATTTATTTGCACAACAAAAAATACAGCGAAAAACACAGGTATTTTTACAGAAAAATCTTCTTAACATCTAGTGCAGAATGAATAAAGCGTTGTCACCTGTACTAATGTAAAACATTGTATTACAGGTGCCAGCGTCTTCCGTAGAATTTTCACAGTTTAGATACTAAAAATATAATTAAGCAGACGAGTTTACAATAATTTTCATACATAAGAAATTCTAACATTATATCAATATAATATAATTGTATTTTAGATACATAATGAAGGAAATACATGCATTATTATTATATAAGGCTAAATATGTGCTATAAGGTGTAGTGTGGATGCGTTTGTGTGAGTATGGTAGTGTGTGTGTGAGAGTGAAGGGAAGTGTGAGTTGAGAGATTTGGATCTGTCTGAATGACTTTGAGAGGATTTCGCACAATTCAAGACGTGATCGTTAAAATGTTCTCTGTTTCTTTGTAGTTTAATTTTTGTAACCAATTGTATATAGCTGTTTTACATTTCAGCTTAGAGAGGGGGTAGATATATATGTATTTATTTATTTTATTGTATAATCTAGGTCCGGTTATGTAGTAACTTCTACTGGCCAAGGTCGTCTTATGGGATTCGATTTCACAGATTCTATCTTTGCGTCTGGTGTTACAAGGTTTAAAAAAATCAAATCTACATTAACCGCAGGCTGCACAGATTGTCTTTATGTGGATGTTAAAGTTGTTATAATGATAAAAATATTTAAATGTAATTAATAGGCATTTTAGGCATTAAGCATTTTAGGCATTTTCAAATGTTCAAGAAAATAAGTATTAATAGCGTGTAATATTCTAGCTCTGAAAAGAACTGTTGTTTAGCCCTGAAAAGAACTGTTGGTTAGCCCTGAAAAGAACTGTTGGTTAGCCCTGAAAAGAACTGTTGTTTAGCTCTGAGAAGCACTGTTGATTAGCTCTGAGAAGAACTTTTGCGTAGGTGTAGTTTTAAGAACGAAATCTAAAAAAAATCGCACGAATATTATTAGACTTTGCAACGGGCCGTGCAGCAGCAATCATAATATTTTAATTTCGCCATAACTTCAAAACCGAACGCCTAATTTTAATCATTCAAAGACCAAATATTATCTACATAAACTGTACTTGGTGATGAAATAATTTATTTTGATAAGGATTAATATAATGCGTAAAATAAATGCGTTTAATTGTAGTCCAAAAAAAATTCAATATTTCTAAATAAAAAATGGTTGTTGTGCCTCACTCGACATAGATAGGTATAGTGTGTCGCGGACTTTTTTGTAGATATTTATAAGATCTACAATTAATTAGAGCATTTTATGGTTCTATCTTTTATAGTTTAGGCAGCGTACGCAAAATAAATAACTTTTCTCGTTGATTTATTTATTTATTTATCGTTGTGTCCGAAAAACCCAAATATCTTACGGAACCCTATTTTTTTCCAAAATAAAATTTAGCCTATGTTACTCGTAGATAATGTAGCTTTCGAAAGGTGAAAGAATTTTTGAAATCGGTCCAGTACTTTGTGAGCCTATTCATTACAACCAAACAAACAAACAAAGTTTTCCTCTTTATAATATTATAGTATAGAAGTATAGATTATTATTTTAATGATCCTCTGATTTCCCAAATGTGTAATTATCCTGAATATGACGCGTATTTAGAATGTTTATTGACAGTAAACCCCTGAAGAAGTCAAAATTGCCATGTACTTACTCTATATCTACATTATAAACCTAACAATATTTATATATTTAATTTGTCAATCAGATAATAAATGACACTGTAACAGTCGGTCAGAGCAAAGAAAGTTATTATTCAAACTCGAAAAACGCTGTCTCTGATTCAGTTTAATATTAACTCTGCCGTTGAATAAAACAGAAATAAAATCGTTGTATTTCGCATTCAAAATTATTCGCCCCATTTCAACTCGACCTAATGAAAGATAAAGAAAAGTTCAAATCATGCATATTTTAATAAAATTACTATTTATTATGGCACAATTTCAACTTTCGCTTTTTATTATTTTGTCTTCTAAAAACTTTTCACTGTCATATCACTTTTGAAAGATGTTAACAGGCTTCTCAATTATTTGAATTACTTTGGTTATTTTTTTAATTAGGTACGTCGATATTGAAAGTACTTTACTGCGGCAATTAAACACAACGTTGACAAAGCTTTTAAGATGACAACAATTAGTTCAGAATACTCAACATTAATAAGTACCTACTTATATTTAATTAATACGAAACGGACTCAAGAGCTTGGGTATTAAAACATGAAACAAAATACCAAATAATAATAAAGTGCTGTTATTTATTATTATTTATATATTGGGCTGTAAATAGATTGTATTGGGCAGAATATAACAATGATATATTTTATTTATCACTTTGTGTATATGTCACCGAAAAATAATAAGAATAGGAGTAGATATATTAAGCACCCCACTTGTAGCAGTAAGCATGATATTTTGCTCTTGTTCAATGTTAAAGTAAATTTCATTACCAATCGAAGGAAACTTTATTTAATAGAATCTAAACTAAATGTCTTCCCCACTTGAGTAAAACTTGGCGCACTTCTAGAAACTTCGCCAGCCAATACTTCTATCGTTCTGTCTTTTACTACAACTTTTAGTTAGTACATTAAAGTGATTAATGTTCACCTAGAAGAAATTAAAGTTGGAACGTAATTACGAATTCATAGCGTTTAAACTGACTTCGGGATAAACTTTCAACTATTTTGTTTAAAGTAAGAAAATAGGAGAAAAATATAAAAATATAGTCTTCGTTTATAATAACAGTATACAAATGATAAATTTAAAGGGACAAAGTAACACAAATTATTATGATCTTTCGTGAATCATTTTAGTTATTCAAGACAGAATCTCAAACAGGATGTCCGCGCCCGGTAATACCTGAAATTTTGACATTACCTATACAAATTTTCTCATACTAATTTGAAGATTTCTTAATCAATTGGTGGTGTCCATCTTAAGTTATACATATTTAGCATTTTTTTACTTCATACCTTATTTAAGATTAATACATTTAGATCACGGGCAGGATTCGAACCTGCATCTTAGGTACATCCCCTAATGGCTCGAATCCTGCCGGTGCGCGGTGGTCTAAATTTATTCATCTTAATGCTTTACATTTATTATGTGTGTAACTTTACCGTAATACACTAAATTAGAAAAAAAAATACAATAGAAGTTGATAATATTATTATCATCTTTACTATCTATTGACGTAGTTAAGCAAAAAGGATCCAATCCACAACTGGGTCAAAAATGATCCAAAATATAGATACTAAGGGTCAGTAAAAACAACCCAGCTAAATATAGCTCTATTTTTCGTATACTTAAACTTCAGAACCAGTCCACATGCAAAAGGAGGGAGCCAAATTAATTTATAAATACCTCGCAGCGGCCCTCTTAAGTGCGGCACGTTCTCCGAGTGCTGGTTTCTACTTTGCACAGCAGGTAAGCATTGCCATTCAACGTGGTAATGCTGCCAGCATTCTGGGAACCTTGCCAAGTAGTATAGATTTAGAATAGTTGTATATAAGTTAGTTTTATTTTTAATTAGTTACTTTTAGTTTGTATTTTATTCACATTTACACTTAAATATATATACGTCCACATGTATAGCGCTTCATATTTTTTTTTTCAACATAAAAAAGCTCAAATGTAACTGGGTGTGGATTGGATCCTTTTCGCTTAACTACGTCCAATGACCAACTAGTAATGACATAAAATGGTAATTGCATCTCTACATCTTCTACATTAATCAAAGCAGTTTTTGTAAATTCTAAATAGATTTTATTTCCATTTGTAAAACATTTTATAAACATCTACGGAGTGTTTCAGTATTCTTGGAGCACAATACGTGCGATGAATTTTAATTGGTAGATAAGTAGGGACATAGTAGTTTCCTTTTTTTACGACTGCCGTAAAAGGGGTTCTATTTTATCAAAAGTTCTTTCTTGTTCGAATCCGTAATATTAGCATGTACGTGGGATAAAGAAAAATAATGTTGGAAACAGTTTTATTACAATATTTTATGAAGTGGTAGTTATAACGTGTTTGGTTGGCTTATTCCACTTTTCCCCATTGACTATCCCCATTGATGGGATTAGTGAACTTTTTGTTCACTTTTCCCCTGACGGAAAAATATTATATAATGGGGATTAGTGAACTAAAAAGTTCATTAATCCCCATTAGGTAGTTTTAAAATAAATTACTATTTAATAAACTTTTTATTTTTTATAAGGTAAGGACTGCATTATAAATTATTTTGGCTTCTCTCGGTTAAGTTTGAGATTCATTTTTAGCCATTCGATTTTTGTTTTAAATTTTTTGAGCTCTAAAATGTTTGAAGATAGTACATACCATTTTTACACTTAAAACTGACAGGGACTTGACATTTGAATTGGCAGGCCATTTATTTACGAAGTAGACTTTGAATAGATATGAATTGTATATCTTAGAAATAGGTATGGATTGTACTTACTACTAAGATATCAGATAATGCTACATTTTCTTTTATTACATGACCAGAATATATTTTGTATAAACTTACATTAATTTCAAAACATTGAACAACCAATTATAATATAATAAATGCCTATAATACCTAGGCCTCAATGTATGAAAGAGTGAGCGAAATAGCGTTACTACCTACTTAGGTATGCATTTTGTACCGTTACGATTTTCACTCTAAGTTAGTAAAAAAAACGATAAAATAACTATGCCTTAGACATCTATTTCATGTACATATCACGCCCTATTATTTTCAAGACGGTAAAAAACGTCACCCAGCCTGTATAAAAAAATATACATTTACAAATCTGTAATAATAAATCTCTTTATTTTTAGTAGGTAATAATAAATTGCTTCCTGTTTTTAATAAAAAATAAAGAAAAAAAATATATATTGGTGTTTCTCCACCCTGGCTGGGTCAAGTGTTTAGTTCATCTACCGTAGCCCTTGAACATCTTCTTGAACTAGACTGTTTTTATTTAGAGTGGTTTTTGTGCTTAAACTACTAGTTTTTTTTTTCAATTCTACTGCAAATTCCCATTAGCCAAAAAATATCAAATAAAATTGATATACTACGAATTTTATTTAAATTATGTCCTCAAAAACGTGCTCCAAAAATCCCAGCACAATTTGTTCCAGGAAATTAAATATTAAAACTGAAAATTCCACCTGAGCCCTGGCACTAACGACACGTAACACATGACATTAAATATAATGTGGGGCAAAACTGCGAGTAAACGGAGGGGCAAACGCGCTCGTTGTACTAACGCACCCGTAATGTTCTTGTAGGGTTGACACTGGATGAGAATATGTGCCAATAAACCGAATGCTCGACATATGTTTGGCGAATGTTCTCAATGTTATCAACAGATATGGAACGGAGTTCGGTAAAAAAAACATTTTGCCGCGATATAGTTTATTTGACCGTTTTATTTGGTCACAGACTAGAATTTGCCGTGCTTAAAGACAAATAAAAGAGAGAGTGAGATAGACTTATCAAGTATATCCATTTTGTATTTTTTTTTTATAATTTTAAAATTGGAGTATACGTTGGTTGATACGTTTATTAAAGAGTTTCTGCATAAAATTGAAATAGATTACTAAAACTATTTTATTAGTCTTCATGCTTATTATAAAACTATTTTCATTTATATTTTTATCTAATGTTTATTAACTGCAAGTCCTAAAACATTATCACTTGTAGAATTCCGTACCCAAGGGTACCGAGGCCCTTTTAGCAAGGTTCCGGGCAACAAGCCACTATCTTCTGAACCGCAATAGATCCGTATCAGTATAACCTTTGCTATATGTAACAAAGTCACAATGATAAATAGAGTAGTAAATGTAAGATTCCTGTTTCATTTTGACTATCTATATACTAATATATAAACCCGTAGAGTTTGTTTGTTGTGCACTAATCTCAGGAACTAATTGTCCAATTTGAAAAATATTTCAGTGTTAGAAAGCCTACTTATCGAGGAAGGCTTATATATAATAATTATATTTAATTATGGAGGTCCTACGGTAACCGGAGATACGCGGATAAGACCGCGCGCGGGAAGTAAGTTTACCTACATTTGAGTGTCCTATATTTGAGTGTCCTATACAAGAAACGTCTTATTATTGTTTCAGATTCATCGTCACATGCCATATCATGTTTATCAGAAGATATAAACAACGTCGTGGTAGTGTTTGGAGTGGTTTAATAATGCTGAATAACGTACAGCGCTACAGTTTCCTCTTTGATCAAGTCCAATGCACGCTTGTACTACGAGTATTAGATCTACGAGTACCTAATTCAGGGCCTCTCATCGGTTCTATCGGTAAATCGTCCTATCGGATTTTGAAAGTAAGGAAATAGAGAGTGCTGCTTTTGAGCACTATATCTTGCGTAAATGGCCGATTTGTTTACAGTTGGGTCACGATCCCGAGATAGCCCATACATCAGAACCAAAACCGTATTGCTGGACTACATCCGGAGAAGGATAATTCGAAATTTGAATCACAATCCAAATCTTTCTTTTTTGTGTTTTTTTTTTTGTTTTTACACGCTTTATATTTTTAAAAACAACTCTCGCACTCGGGATATTAATCCATGTGTCGCAGGGAACTATAGAAACACTCAATTCATGGACACAAAGTACAACCAGACTCGAAACAATTATCTGATCACTCAAATAATTGTCCCGGGTAGGAATCGAACTCAGAACACTAGGATCTCAGAAGCACCGATGCAGTCAATCTGAATCCTAAAACCTTGAATCTGCTACAAAACACCGTATTTCTTATCAAAGAATTACTGAAATCAAACCAAATAAGATAAACTGTATCTAATAAGGAATGTTTACATGTATTCCACTCGTGCGATATTAACATCTCTCTAACACAAACTATGTAAGTAGAAGTTAGGGAGGACCCATAAACTGCGTGTTTGCTGTTCTTAATACATGCAATACTTTGTGTCTTCTTAATTAACATTGAAGTTTAACCGTATGGCAACATTAGTTAAAAAGAAATAATCTTAATTATTCATGTTCATGGCACAATTATGGTTTCACAGTTAATTGAAGATTTACAAATTTGCATAACGATGTGCAGATAAACCTAATTATCTGTCTAAGGGCTTGAAGTGTAGTAAACATATTTTTAACCTCGATACTCATGAATTATTTAGCTTACAATCCCATAAATGCGACATTAGCACCCTCGAATAAACCGTGTTTCATTTAAATACAACTGCTTTCCCACACAAATATAATAAGTATAAACCGAAAACTGCATCCGCACATTGTATTGTATCTGTATATTCTAGCATAATTAATGGGTGCCCCCTAAGTCCTTTTAATATGGTAAAACCAGAAACGTATGCGTCGAAACTGGATTTATCTTAAAGTAAATAATTTAAGATACCTAATACGTCGCGGCGTTGGTTTTACTTTTCACTAGATACTAACTGAATGAATGTGCGATATTTAGGCAGTGAGACGTGCTATAGCACTCGTTAATTTGGGAGGTCTGATGTCTCGAGTCGTTAAAGAAACTGAAGATGCACCTGTGTTTGTGCACACTCTTGAACGAGGAAACGAGGAATGACAACATGTCCTGCCCACATGGCCTTTTTGTTTGGCACCCGTGGCGAAATTGGTCGAAATGGCTATAATCGTATGCAATATACGCACATATATTCAAGCCTCTTTCCCATAGGGCTAAGCATCAAATTATTGATTTGATAAATATAAAAAAAAAACATGTCCAATAATTTTTGGTAATTAACTGACGAACAAAGTAGATTTTATTAGTCGTCATCCCTATTATAAGTATCTATTATATTTACTACCATCTACAAGCCATCTACATGATTGGTCTGAGGTAATTTTTTTGTATAATGAATAACAAAAATAACCAAAAAAGAATTTTAATTTTTTTATAGAAATTTTAAATAACTTCTTTATTTTTAAATTTAGGGCAAAAACTTACAGAATATATTTGTAGTCAAAGCGATTTGCTACAAATTATATCTTTACTATTTTTTCGTAGGACGCATAGTTTCCGAGATATAGAGAAAAAGGTGTATGCACCCCATTTTCCAAGATGGCCGGGGGACAAGGGCGGCAACCCCACAAACTTGAGGTTCAGCTTCTATTGACCCCTTACATATGCCCCAAAAATAAAATTGCGTCCTCTAAAAAATGTAAAACTCACGTAACGTTTCAATGGACTAATGTCTCGCGATAAATTTCTAGATAAAAAAAAAGATATAGTCTTACGTTTGACCATAATCGCGCTTGATAGAAGGCGAAGATAAGGCCTAAGATGATACACGCTTGCCTAGAAAGTGAGTGTTCACTTTAGCCTTAAAAAAAATGCCATAATAAACAAGAATCTCCTTAATATAAATATTATTTGATTACTTGGAGAATGGCATCCGTGCAATGCCATTATCGCATGACATAGAAAAAGGCAATTCAACTAGCTGCGCCCCGCGATTTTACCCGCGTCACTCTGAGGCGGAGTGTGATATTTTAGCCTAAATGTTAATCCAGCTTATAAACTATCCGCGTGCAAATTTTCAGCCAAATACATTCAGTAGTTTTTGTGTGAAAGAGTAACAAACATACATACATCCACGCATACAAATTTTCGCATTTATAATATAAGTAGGATTGACACATTATAAGTATATTCAAATAAACAAGAACTAAAAAAGCTAAATTTCGCTGATGGTCTACTTCACCTTTCTACCTTTAAAATATTAGAGCCAGAGTAAATAGACAGAACTAAATGGCTAAATTAGTCATAATTTTAATTCAACCTAATTTCCTAGGGAACACGACACTAATTGGCATAACATAATAAAATCTCGTCGGGAGAGAATAAGCGTCTCTCAGCTCAGTAGCTTCAAGCGACAAGTAAACATACAAGCATTTGAAATAGTTCCTGCGAACGACTTGGTCAATGTGTGTATAAGTAGTGAGCGTTCCCGCATTTGATTGCCGCTGCGCTTTAATGGTTTATTGTGTCATCATCATCATCAGCCCGTATAACGTCCACTGCTGAACATGGTTTTTCCGAGGGAGAGTTTTCGCCATAGTCGCCACGCTTGGCAGGCGGGTTGGTGACCGCGGTATTATATTGTTACACACAAGGAAACGCTGCAGCCTGTCTCCTACTATACGATTGATAAAGATGATGTTATAACAATCGGGACCAACGGCTTAACGTTCTTTCCGAGGCACGGAAGGTATTCCCTCAACCATCCAGAACCGGTAAGAAAACTTAGAATTTACACAAAGGCGTCCGGCGTGAGGATCGAACCTACGATCTCCAAGATTTAAAGCGAGACTAAGCTCGCTTTAAATCTCGGAGGTCGTGTATAAATACCGCTACGTTACGGGGGTTGATTTATGGTTATACAAAATAAGGTTGATTCGACATTGGGCTTGCGCGTTCCTCGAGCGTGTGAACGACGCAATAGACACGAGCGCCGAGCTCCCGACTACTCCCTCTGTCGTCCATATGAGACATACGCTCGGGGAACACACACGCCCAATATAATGTCAACCTAAGTGATAGTTCCGGTTATAAACTATATGTAGGTATGTTAATGTTTTTGCGAAATAAACCACATAGTGATAGAATAGACCACCCCATGTCCTCCCATGGATATCGTAAGAGGTGACTGAGGCATACAGCTGATGGATGGGAATGAATATCTATCAGCTCATGTTTACTTACTAACCATCCTCGATGGGGGGGGGATATGCGATCATCAATCCGCCTGCCATTAGCCTGCGTGGCTAATTTGGCAATATCTCTAAATTATCCTGGTTTGTAAGGTCTGTTATGAGGAGACATGTTGAGCAGAACAGATGGAAACGGACTGCTGAAGAGAAGCTGAAGACAAAACTTACGAATATTCGAAAAGAAGTAACAGTCGGATTATACAGTACCTACCTACAAAGTAAAAACGCGTGACAAATCTAGTAGACTCTTAGGAATTCGAGTTTAAACTTGTAGAATGAAACAGGAGTAATATTGCATGTTGGTGGATAATAATAGTCTACATTCAATTCCTTTTGACGCCTACTACAGATAAAATGAATAGGTAAGTGCCAGCGGTCCTCTTAAACAACAATAGAATGAAAAAAATATAAAAACTTCACTTTTCGAAAATTGCTTAGCCAAAATTTTCACAAGAAAGTAAGTTAATTGTCAATAAAATCTGGTTTAAAGAAATATTACATATAAATTTCTTATCGAACGTGAAACAAAAGATTAAAAGTGAAACAAAAGATTTCGTTTACAAATTTACTGTATCACCATTCTATATTTAATTATAGTCAGACTTAATGTAAAAATAATAAGTTTGCAGGTAGTTACCTAATTGCTTGCTGGCGTATTTTTATCCCAGAACAAAAGATCAGCCGTGGGCTGAACAAACTGTAAGATAAAATGAACATTGTCTCAGATTTATGAAAATACCCATTTGAGTAAGTGCTTACTTTACTTAATTAAACATTTATAAATTACCCTTAAGATATTTTTATTATATTTAGAATCTGTCTGATTCTCGAGTTAAAAATATCTTGTCCAGCCGTCTCGCTGCCGTTTTAGTGGGCAGCTTTCCATTTACAATATAGCTTTCGATTGGTTTAAATTATAGAGCTCTTCCACGTGTCACACTCAAGGAGGATAGTTTCACATGTCGCGGCGCAATCGCCGGAATGCAATGCGATAGTTTTTCTGATATACTTATATACACCGCGATTTTTTAACCGTAGCTTCATACGGTTCATCGTAGATTTATATCGAATCATAACTTTAAAATGTTAAAATAGGTGTATTTCTTTTACAAAGAAATAAACCTAAAGGAGACAGCGATACTGTTGAACAGGGGTGGCCAACTTTATAAGACCTAAGATCGACTTTTTACTGTGTGCGATCGACTATATGGCAATATGGCATACAAAACGTTGAATCTCGTATCGTATACTATTATCGTATGGCATTAGGAACCAGGCTCTCAATCTTCTGATTTCTTACATGGGCAATAGAATTCAGAAGGTTGATATAAACGGCAAAATATCACCAGGCTCTGTTGTATCCATGGGCGTCCCGCAAGGCTCAATCCTGGGACCGTTTTTGTTTTTGGTGTATATAAACGACTTACCTTACTATGTAGGAAATAATCATGAGATAGTATTGTTTGCTGACGATACATCCTTGACATTTAACATAAGTAGACAGCTACGCAGCTATGACGAAGTAAACAATGCAATCTCGAAGGTAGTCCATTGGTTTAATGTTAATAATCTACTTTTAAATGAAAACAAAACCAAAGTTATTAAATTTTCTACACCTAATGTGAAACAAATTGATACGAATGTGCAAATAAATGGTATTCGGCTGGAGCCAGTGGAGTCAACTGTCTTTTTGGGAATAACTATTGACTCTAAATTGCAATGGGGCCCACATATTGAGAAACTATCAGGAAAACTCAGCTCTGCGGCCTATGCTGTTAAAACTATGAGACGACTCACTGATTTGGATACTGCTAGAATGGTTTACTTTAGTTATTTTCATAGCGTAATGTCTTATGGAATTCTTCTGTGGGGAAACTGTGCGGACATTGACCCCATTTTTTGTACAACAGAAACGAGCTGTAAGGTCTATATATAAACTTGGTCCGCGGGTTTCCCTACGGGAGAAATTCAAAGAGACTAATATTCTTACAGTCGCATCACAATATGTCTATGAAAACCTTTTATATGTTCATAAGAATATAGATAGTTTTAAGAAAAAAAGCAACACTCATAATGTTAATTCTAGATCTAAGCATAATCTCGTTTTACATGCTACACGTCTCCACAAAATTAGCAATTCTTTTATGGGGCAATGTATACGCTTCTACAACAAACTTCCTAATAATGTTAGAGATCTTTCAACAAACAAGTTTAAACGATATGTCAAAGATAAATTATGTAAAAAGGCTTATTATAAAATTTCTGATTATGTTAATGACAAAACTGCTTGGGAGTGAGTTGCTCTGAAACAATACTGCTTTATTAATCATTGTAAAATATAATTCAATTAAAAAAAAGGAGTTCTTGCCAGTTTTTCTCAGAGTTGCCACGTCCAGAACTGGTGGTAGTAAAAGAATGGGACGCATCATAAGAACATGATTTAAAATATTTTAAATGTGTCTATTTGAATAAAGAATTTTTGACTTTTGACTTTTGACTTATAAGTCAATCGAAAGATAAATTGCAATTTTTTCAGATTATTATACGATAAACTAATTTTGTACGTCTGTGGCACGTATTTGTACACTTACAAGGACTTAAATATCACTTTTTATTATATAAGTGGATCGACTGTAATAGCTGCTGGGATCGACCAGTCGATCGCGATCGACCGGTTGGCCACCCCTGCTGTAGAATGAACCATAAACACGTAATACCGAAGTCACATGTTTTATGACAAAACGTAAGATCCATCGAACAGACTCCAATGTGTCAGCGAAATCGGTAAACCATCATAAATTCCCTCTGAAACGGCATTTAAATGACGCCATCTGTTGTCAAGACATGAATTAATTAGTAAAGTTAGACCGTCATTAAACCCACGTTATGTCTGCCCCAGAAATTATATGTGTGTACCCCAATATGTGCGTTATATGACTTGTCAAACTTCTGACATTTAGAGCTGCCACTGATGAGTTCGCCACCCGTGGAAGGGACAACATACCTGCCTCTCGTTGAGGTTGAAAGGACGAGCGACGATAGCCAGGGGCCTTTGCAGATTTGTTAACGATTGTTTGCGGCGGTCATTCTAAATATAGGCGCTTCATTTCCGATTGCCCGTGTTTTGAAGGGCGGGTTTCCTAATACACACTTCGCAACACCTCATAGCTAATGGGTTTCGGTAGCGTTTTAGTGATTGGATGGAAAGTTGAAAAGGTTTTGGAGAATATTGCTTCATTCAAGACTAAAGACGGTAAAACTGATGGATTAAAATTGTTGTTAGACAGATATTCCTAGACACAGTATAGAAGTCCCGTGTGAATCACTAAACAATCATGACTGGCTTAGTAAATTGATACAGCGATAGATACGTAGGCGTCGGTAAACAATATTAAATTACTGTCTAATAAACGAATTAATTAACCCCATAGGTAATAATACATTATTAATACAATGTGAATACATAATTTAATTGTAAATTGATATCGAACAATATTCTAATCGCCAACCTTCGGAAGGAATAGTCATATGTTTACCTAAAGCCTACAAAATCCAGCACGTTTTTATACTATGCGATTATATGTAAATTTATTTAGCCATACGAGGTTCATAGTTTATATGGTTAGCATAAAAAAATCTTGAAAGTAATTTTACTGTTATTCTAAGAAAATCACACTCGAATTTTTTTTTTTAATTTAGCTGGAAATTTGGGAAATAAAGAAAAGAAAAATATAAGGTGTCCAAAATATATGCCATCCCTTTAACTAGGTACTAATAGTGTCACATATAGGGGTCACGTTAGTGAAGAAATTTCATTGAAAAAATAAACCGGGAAGTTCTTTATTTGATGCTGCAAAATACTCGTAGAGCGGAATGTACTGCGTCCGATTTTTCATCGTGTCGGTACACCGTTCCAATGGGTTTTGTTGGTGGTTACCAAAGAAATGAAAAACACCTGTGGCACTATAATAATAATATAATAAATTTTATACATGACTATTCTCTGTTGAGCTTGCTCGAAATCCGACATGAGGACAATTATCACAAATAAAGGACTCGAGAGAAAACGAAAGTCACATAATAAAATAAATAATCAATTTGGTGGCACAACTAAGTACTTTCGTTTTAACGATGTCACAGAACGAGGGGTTTCCTCGTTCTGTGAAATCGTAAGTCCTCACTAGGTTTGCTGGCAGTCTTCCAACAAAGGCTAATATAGCCAAAGAATGACTGTCATTCTGATATACATTACTTATATTACTGGAGGAAGTATACTAAATATAATCAAATATAGTATTTTTAAGCTTAGTACCTTCATACATTCGTAGATAACTCCGTGGTGTAGCGGTATTAATCTCGCTTTAAGTCTCGGAGATCGTGGCTTCGATAAATATCTTTGTGTAAATTCTGAGGAATTTTTTCGCCTCAGGTTGATTGACAGATTACCTCGGAACGCAAGTTAAGCTGTTGGTCCCGATTGTTATCATGCTCCTATAATAAACGCTTACCAGGGAACTTTAAATCGTCATGTAATCATTTTAATTTACACTCATTTAATTAATACGTTTCCCGCGCTCGGTTTCACCCGCGTAACTCCCGTTCCCGTGGGAACTTTATAATTAAATATAGCCTATGTCACTCAGGGTGAATGAAGCTTTCTAAGGGTGAACGAATTTTTGAAATCGGCACAGTAGTTTTTGAGTTTAACCAAAATATTATTATTTCAAATAGATTTTTCACTCACATTACCACTACACGTGATACTATATGCTATTAAAAGAATTTTATTTATTTTGGAAGCGCCCTATATTCTTTATGAATACATTAACAATGCAAGTTCCAAAGTCACACCACAACAAACTTCCACCCATGGGTGTCATGCCAAGAAGTACACAGCCCTACTAGCTTTATCCGACAACTCTGTCTCGTGCCGCCTAATTTTCATCTTCAACTCTCTATTCTCAATCTTTAGACACGTATTCGAGAGAACGGTTACACCCTTAATTGGTCGACATTCCGTTCTGCCGCACGAAGCGCTTTAAATCATCTTTTATTATGCGCACGGCCAGTGAGTGGAATTCTTTGCCTGCTTCTATGTCCCCGAGTGCATATAATCCGGGTCTCTTCAAAGTCAGAGTAAACAGGCATCTTCTGGGCAAGCTCGCTCCATCTTCGGCCTCATCTCGTCTCTCGCGAACTCGATAAGAGATGGCCCATCAAAAGAAAAAAAAAAAAATTTACAGTGCATATTATATGTGTATAAGTGCGTAGGGAGCCTTCGACCGATCCATCAACTTGGCGTAGTACATGATATTGATGCTATTGTTATATGATGATTACATAATTTATTATCGTCATCGATATAAAGCAGGTACCTATACACATCTACTCTAAGGAAATAAATCATTGTAGCCCC
The DNA here is from genome assembly GCA_947037095.2 of Nycteola revayana. NCBI lineage: Eukaryota > Metazoa > Arthropoda > Insecta > Lepidoptera > Nolidae > Nycteola > Nycteola revayana. Next base: position 967,082 of record OX344851.2, read on the forward strand.
CTGCGTTACAAGGGTTTACATTAAAAACGCATACTTATCTATTTCACTGACACAGAGCAAACCCACTCAGAACAACTATCACAATAATTAACAAACATGAATAAAATACAAACTTAACGTAACTAATTAAAAATAAAACTAACTTATATACAACTATTCTAAATCTATTCTACTTGGCAAGGTTCCCAGAATGCTGGCAGCATTACCACGTTGAATGGCAATGCTTACCTGCTGTGCAAAGTAGAAACCAGCACTCGGAGAACGTGCCGCACTTAAGAGGGCCGCTGCGAGGTATTTATAAATTAATTTGGCTCCCGGTCCCCACGGCCCCAATGTTTCGACACCAAAAGGCACAAATACATAACCACTATCAAGGGTACTATATTTGCGTCTCTTGAGATTCTCCGCGGATTCAGCCGCCATGCCAGCCCTACCCTGAGTCCCGGAAAGATGAGACGGCGCGAGGGTGTCAACGCACGTAGCGTCCCACATTAAAGGCCTCCCATCCTCCAAGGCACCAGAGTCATTCCGTCCCTTTTACCATCATCGCGCATAAGGCCATTAGGCTCTAAAACGGCTGGCATATTTGCCGAGCTGAAGGCCCGACGGATTATATCATTAACTATCACAATTAGTTTTCCTGGGTGGAAATCGAACCCAGATCACCAGGCCTCAGTAGCTAGTTTGCCGTACCACTGCAGTCGACCAGGCATTTTGGATTATTTATATTTAGATCGAATGCCGGGTTAAGTTGAATTTAATTATTGTATATCAGAATTACGGACAGTTTCCATCTCATAGTAATTAACTGTGGTTTGACCTGTGAACGCAATCGATAATATATTTCAGTATTGGCCGCCCGGCATGGCTCCTGAAAAAACGGTGACTTTCCTCGTGATTTTTTTTCAAAATGGCCTTTCATAGGAATTTAAGCGTCATAATCTATATCTATACATATTATGATAAAACTGTAGAGGTCGAATGTCTGTACATAGAAAAAAAACGCTAAAATCCCAGTCAGAGGAATGTTACATGTAAAATAGAACACATCCAGTAATTTTTGTTCCGCTGTCTTTTTGTCTGTTTGTACGGGCTAATTTTCGAAACTACTGTACCGATTTAACGAATGAAATGATTACAATCATATTATTACTATTTCTTATCCCCGTTTAACATTTTAAATACTTTTGATTACAGAATTTATGTTTGCTTATAACCTACACGTTATAAATGTTTATCGAAGGAATAACAAACACCACATGGACAATGCCAAAAGAATCCCCCAAATTGGTCAGTCCTTTCTTAAGCTATAGTTCCTAAACTTCGTAGTTAAATACAGGGTTTAGTCTTCCTCCATAAATGGGCTATCTAACCCTGAAACGATTTTTCAAAACCGTCCAATATATTGGTAACCGCAACAATCGCGTATCGTATAATTGAGAGATTATGTCTAAAATTCACTGAGTCTAAGAAACATTGGAACATAATAACCTAATTAATGAAAAGGCATATTTCATTAATAAGGTTATATGTTCCAATCTAATTAATTATTGTTGTAAATAGTTTTAAGTGGACGGCCAGGGCCGCCTCCTTCGCCTTTTTAAAGTCAAGGAAACGATGGCTAAGCATCGTTTCAGACAGCGCATGAACACGCCGCCATAACTTTCATTCTTTTATTTCTGAAAATTAAACCGAAGTAATTAAGTTGTTAAATCTTGGGGCCAAGGATTTTGAGTAATATGATAAATCACTTGAAATAATAAACTTGGGCTCGTGCCAGTGAATTCTCCCATTATAAGAATAGGTATTTAATTTTGCATACGTTGAGTTTTATAGCTTGTACGTACGTGCCGCTTAATACATCAAGTTGCGAGGTACCTATTGCTAAGACTTATGTTACAAATATTACTAGTTGTTGTACCCGACTTCGCGCGAAAATATTTATATGTTTTGAAAATGAAAATGCATTAGGCAGCCCTATCATTGCAACGGAATTCCCATTGCATGGCCCCATCTCCTTGTTACCTGCCATGGGCTCTCCTGGGTACTTCAATGTGTAGTTGTGCCCAGCGAAAAAAGCATTTCAAATATCTACATGTTCAGCAAAAACCCACTATGATTATTTTCATCACTGTATTTTGTATGGATGTCTGTTACATTCACACACATAAACTACTGGACCGATTTTGCTGATGAAGCAGAGTAGCCGACCAAAGGAGCCAAAGGTAATATCTAATACCTCACATGTATTATATCTATAAAATCTTTTTTATTTTATAACCTACAAATTCAATTTTACAGAAATTTCTAACTAAGTCACGATTTTCCCCTGTGCGTTCTAAGTGCGTCTGGAAATGTTCAGTGGATTAACATTTTCTATCTATCTCTATATATAAAAGGAGAAACTGACTGACTGATCGATCGAGGCACAACTGATATCACTTAACTAACGGTGTTCACTAAACCGTTAGAAACCGATAGAAAATGTTAATCCACTGAAAGCATTTTTGAAAATTCTATCTTTAAAAGGGCTAAAAAATGTTGGCAAAGTTTGTATGAAGAAATCGAAATCTAGGCGGACGAAGTCGCGGGTTGAAGCTAGTGTTATAATATTTGCACATAGATAAATCAATAATACTATTCATGAAAACATACATAGTCAATGTAACTGAAATGATTTAAAAAAATGTATCCGATAGCTTTGATGTGTCTTCATACATAAAATGATGTGTTATTGAAAAAAACGTCGCCCTGGGCGCCAATTATTGTAACTGAAATAATAAATAATAAACGCTCAGGGCGAGATTCATGTTACGGCATTTTATTTCTTTTCTATATTTGTTTTATGTCAGGTACATTAAGTTTCTCATTTTAAACATCGTAATAAAAAATAAATGGAAATAGTTTTGGACTTCAGCAAAAATATACACATAAACAATGTTTTTTTCTCCTCTTAGTTTATTTACTATCTAGTCCGCGCGACTTCACTCGTGTCAGGGTGTTGCATCCATGACCAATACCTATAACCATTACTCCCCAATTCGAGCCCACGTCCATCCCTACATCCAAGTAACCTCCACGCTTGTTCCCCCCCCCCCCGTGCCTACAGCAATCCTTCCCTCCTTTCCAGACCCGCACCCATGCCTGCCTCCTCCGTGGCTACGCCCATGGCTGCCCACTTGTGTCTATGCCCAAAAAAACCACCACCCCACAGAGAGATGGCAGATTTCCCGTAGGGTTTTTTTTATTTCTGTCATAATAGAAACATTGTCCGCATAATTATAAATAGAATTAAAAAAACAATGAAATTGTTAAAGTCATTCTCAAAATATGCATGTACGCAAATTGTATTTATTTATATAAGTATAGATGCAGGATTTTAAAATTAACGTTTTTAAATAAGAGTTTTATAATATAAAAAGAAGCCATTTTGCAATAAATGTAGAAAATACTTCCAACGCGGTGCTTAAATCATTTATTCCCATTTTATTTCAGCGTATTTTATGTGCATATAGAGTTTAATAGAGTAAATGTAAGCAAACGTTTAAAAAAGTAATAGATAACACGGAGCAAAGCACGGAGGTACAAGCTTACCTACCTTAACTTTTATTGAAATGCCAAATAGAATTATAACTACATGCAAAAATTCCACTTTTCTCTGTTCATTAAGTACATCAACTTACGGACCCGTGTTCAGACGCAGTGTGTGAAAGCAATTAAGTCTACTTGACAAATTATTTTCAAAGACAAATTTCACCTTTAAATTTAACATTAATTTGATGTAAATTACTTTTTAAATCAAAATAAGTAGTGAGCTGTGTAGATACAACCCCGAAGATATTGCGAAGTGGAAATTACGAGGGTATGAATTTGTAACTTTGAAGAGCAGGCGATGAAGATGGAGTTTATATGAGATTTACATAAACTTAAGATGAAAGAACAGCTTTCAAATTGAATGTTGATGGAAACAACTGTAAAATAAACAGAACATAGATAGGTACATGCTGACAGTATAGCGAAAGCTTTTTCACAGCACAATGTTTTATGGTGTTAGTACAATTGATATATTTTTTATTGGGTTTTAGAAATGGCCGATTTACAATTGCCAAAAACGATTTGTAAACATCGCACGCGAGCTTATGTTGATATGAACGTAGGCAAATCGTATAGGTACTTAGTATGTTCGAGTGCTACGTGACGACAACTTAATAAATATAAATACCTACTACAATTTCTCAACTGTTTTCAAAATAATAATCTATATAATATTATAAAGCGGTAGAATTTGTGAGTTTGTAACGTTGTAGGGGGTAATCTCTGGATCTACAAAACCGATTAAAAAAAATCTTTTATCAATAGAAAGCGACGTCATTTGTGAGTGTATAGGCTGTATTTTAAGTTAAAGTTTTCACGGGAACGAGGTCAACGCGGGTGAAACCGCGAGGGACAGTAGTGTAATAATAAAACAAAAATCTGGTATTTTTGTTTATACGACATATACTAACATTACAATAGGCCAATGCGTTAGCGTAGCCATAGCCTTTATAGTTTAGGTACTTATATTATTAACTAGGTTGACTAAAACTAACTTATGTCCAATGTGAACGCATTCAGTAAACAAATTAACAATACCAGCATTGATTGTTAAATCTAATCCATCTAAAATTCCATTCTTAAACATTTACAGAAGATAAATAGTTTCAGCAAAAGATTAGTATTTTATATTTTTAAGCTAGAAACTAGCATCTCAAGGAAACCTAAACGAACAAAACGTACCAGTAAAATACTTGTCTTAAGCCTTTCCTGTTTTAATAAATGTCACGAGAGTAGTATCCGTATGTGCAGACTTTCTTAGCTCTCTTGAATAAAAAATAATGATTTTCATGTCTTTCAGATGTATGTAGGTACAAACTTTTAATCGCTTTTAAAAATGCGGCCACATTACAGCTCCCCGAGGGAACATCAATCTTTAACGGTCTTGTGGAGAAACTAATGCTCTGTGAATATTAAAGACAATCAAATAGGTGAATAAAAATGGTTTAGGTTTGTAATGTTTTTAATCAAAAACCTAGTTCAAGAACGCTATGTTTAAGAATTTGAATTCGATGAAGCTCCAAATCTCAAATTGCGATAGTAATTTATTACTTCAGCTACACATCGAGATCATTTAATTTTCACTTGTAAGTTTAGATTTGCAAGACGAAACTCATTAGGATTAGGTATGCAGGACTCTCTCCATAGCGATGATATGGAGCCACTAAACCCCCCGAACGCCAGTAATGGGGGCACCAAAAACTGTTAATGTCAACTCTAATGGCAGTCAGTACCTACTATTCTATCTATCTATATTTTATTTAGCAGATTATCAAAACTATCTGTATAACCGTCTGTTCCGGTGAAGTACTTACGCAATTACTGTAGCAATTTCACCATTATTTTAATGTGAAATTGTTAGTCAACTCACAATAATAATATCTATGAATACTACTTGACCTTAATATTTATAGATATAAATATTATGCCTTGTTTTTCTTTTTTGTGCCAACCGCCAATTCATTCTTTAATTGATTAATTGTAATGAACAGTCGTTATTTGTCATGATATTTAAAAATCAAACCAGCCTTCTTCCAAGAGTAGTAATTTCCACTGCGAATTAAATAAATAAATAAATAAAAAAAGTTTTTATTTACGTAAACCTATTACAGGCATTTGCAAATAGTCAAAACATATTTGGCTCATTAATATAATATATTTAATTTATTAATTTAGTTTAGTTATTATAGTTATAATAATAATAAATAGTTTGTATTAGATTTTTTATAGCTTTAGCGTAAAAGCTGTCAGGTATGAAAATAGAATTTTATTTGGTATCTATAAGTTAATAGTCTTGAATTGGCGGCCAAAGTATCATGTCACTAAGGTGAATGTGACTGTCTGTTTCCTGTTATACGATTATCCAAGATGATGTTATAACGTTAGAGTGTAAAATGAACTGAGGCACATCCTGCCTACCCAAGAATACCTATCAAGAATATTTATATTATTTAACCGGCTGTATTCACGGTTTGTCATCATCGGATATGTCCGACTAGTTTCGAGACCATCCCGAGGTCCATTCTCAAGGAGTAGTCGACTCGATGGCGCGGCGCCGGGCGACTAACTAGTCGGACATATCCGATGATGACAAACCGTGAGTACAACCGGTTAAATAATATAAATATGTGTACCACTCACGAAAGTTTTAAACCTATCAAGAATATAGAATACCTACCTATCACCCAATAAATATTGTCATTTAGCTGCGAATTTGATCAATTCATAAGTTCTTAATCGAGCAGCTCAGTAAGAATCAAGTCTATTCTCTAATGTTATTTTATTTAACTCAATAAATCGCCTCATAATTATGTAATGCTTATATAAAAAAATAGGTAATCTAGACAATAAAATATATAAATAATATACAATAAGCTCATATTATGACAGTTTAACGTTGAGATATTTATTACCCAGAACAAAATAATTGTTGTGTATTTTACGTGGTATCTACGTAAACCGAGAGCTCGCGGCAAACCTATTACATTCGTTTAAGAAACATTAAAACTACATAAAAACGTATGTAATTTACCTACACCATATAACAATATTGTATTATGTATTTCATATTTAAAAAAGGTTTGAGTTTCCCGAGTTTCTTGCCTGTTCTTCTTAGAGATGCCACGTCTTGAACTGGTGGTAGGAAAAGAAATGGACGCATCATAAGAACATGACTTAAAATATTTGAATTGAGTCTATATGAATAAAGAAATAATGACTTATATTGCCTATATTTGCACCAAAACGATGGTGTACCATAGTTTCATTTCGTAGGCTATGTTACGTCCCTATAGATATGTCTGTCTCTACAGCTATGGGTGACACATGAAACTAATATTGACTAAAACATTAAGAAAGTGTCATATTGTTAAATCCTGCTACGTTAAGTAGTAGTTATTATACCTAATATTCGCAAGTGCACATTATAACTACAACTCAGCCGTTGACGTCGCATTATGTGACAGATTATAGTTAGGGAAAAATGTATGTTTAAAGAAGACATAGTGATAAAGATTGAGAAGGGAATGTTGCGATTTGCGATGGTTTGGGCATGTAGAAAGGACGGATGAAGAAGAGTTACGAAAGAAGTATATCGAATGAGTGTGAACGGAGACGCTGGAAGAGGGCGCCCCAGACGCAATATATTATATGTCAAACAAATTGGCGACGTATTAAAAAAGGGCCGAATAAAAAGTACCTATAACCGGCGAGCAAGCATGAAGAGATGAATGTGGAAGAAGCAATAGAGATGTGCCAAGATCAAGACAGGTGACGACTCTGCCTACCCCTTTGGGAGAAAGGCGTGTGACTTTTTGTGTTACAATTACATTATGTGTAACTAGCTGCGGCCCCACAAGTTTACCCGCATCACTCTGCTCTAGTGGGTCAGTGCGTGATATTTTGTAGCCTATATGATAGTCCAGCTTATAAACTATCCACGTGCCAACTTTCAGCTGAATCCATTCATTCGCGTGAAAGAGTGACAAACTTTCACATTAAGGCGCGGTGAATAGACGACTTTTACGTATTAGTTTTGTCACTGTTGCTCCGCGTAGAAATGAAAGAGAAGCGAAGAGACGCCGCGATGGCGCAACGTTTCGTTCGACTCGTTCGAGTTATTAAATACATTAATCCTTGCAAATATCTTATTCCAATCGATAAATAAAAACAACAGTTCCCTTTATTATTATATATTACATCACTGTTATTAATATTATCAAGATTTGTTTATAAATAATACAGTTACAATTGCTACAATTTCAATTTAAATGGTTATTTTAAGGTTTTTTTTTATCGAGAAAATTTACCGAAAACGTGTATTGAAAACAATGGTCCCCCCATAAATATGATCAAGATTAACATATATTTTTTTAGCTGTTCTAAAATGTAAACATTTGGCTAAAAATCTGTTTTGTGAAGCCTATTTTGACTAAGTACAGCGCCTTAATAATATTAGTAGGTTAATACTTTTTTATTATATAGTAAAAAACGCATTCATACCTTTACGAATTTACGTATACAAAAAATGTTAACAATTCTTTGAATCCATTATAACTAGAATCATTCATCTATAACAGAGTAGGTAAATTTTTTTTTCAACAAAATAAAATTCTAATTAATTTTAAATAAAATTCATTTTGTTTACAGAAACGTATTCCAAATTACCAAGAATACGTTTATAGCTAGATTCAGCTTCAGTTCAAAAATAAAATCTAGTGCCCTTTTACTATATCACTTTTTCTAAATGGGTTCTCCGTTTCATAGTTTAATCAAATATTGAATATTTGTTTTGTTGATAATAAGCAACCGCGTGTTAACAACAATGTTACATATAGACATCATCTGTACATCATAGAAGAAAATTAAGGCTTAAATGCAAAACTCCACTGGATCCCCTAAACAGAGTATAATTAGGGTTCCGTAATTCGAAAGGAAAAAACGGAACCTTTGTAGGATCACTTTGTTGTCCACTCATCTGGCGGTCTGTTTGTCAAGACCTTTTTTCTCTGGAACGCGTAGAGGTATCAAGCTGAAATTTATATCAAATACTCAGGTCTACCGTCCCTTAGAGCCCTTGTGAAAATCTAACTTATAAGCCTCGCAAGGGAATCAAAACCTGCAGGGTACTTCCCGTGAACTCAGAATCTCGAACTTTGGTACGAGGCAACGTCTTACAGCACAGATAAAGGAAAAATTGCGAAAACCGTAAATTTTTGTAACATCTTATAAAAAACAGGTTTGTAAGGAACCCTCGGTGCGCGAGTCTGACTCGCACTTGGCCGGTTTTATGTTTTAGACAATTATAACCTTTGAGCTTCTTTGAAACAAGGGATGGGCTTTTGCTACAGTATTTTCGCTATTAGCGTTTTTGGAACTTTTTTTTATTACCAATAGTTGTTGCTTCTTGTCGGTGTTCCGGTCATCCGTCAAACAATCTAGTCATTATATTTCAAAATTGAGATTAATAAAATTCGACCACCGGCAGGATTCGAACCTGCATCTTTGGGTAAAGTCCCCAATGCCTTAGCCAATTAGGCTACGGTGGAACCCTACCGATCATCGAAATTTATTAATCTCTTTGTAACACTTCTCTAACGGGGACGGTAGTGCCATCTATCGGTAATGATTCGCATTACTTCGATAAATATCTCCAAAGTTACATTTGGTATTAAATATTAAACGATGACACCGCCCATTTTCACATTATTAAATGTTTTTGAACTCTTTATGGGAAAGATTACCTTATACTATATTTCAAAATTGAAATTAATAAAATTCGACCACCGGCAAGATTCGAACCTGCATCTTTCTCTTTCTGCCGGTGGTCGAATTTTATTAATTTCAATTTTGAAATATAGTATAAGGTAATCTTTCCCATAAAGAGTTCAAAAACATTTAATAATCTAGTCATTAACCAAAATAATCTTTAAGAACAGTCTTATTCTTTCTAATTATGGACAAGACGAAAATAGAATTGTTCTCAAGTTTTGGTTGACCATGATGATGATGTGATTTATACCTTTAATTTTTAATAAAAAAAAATATATACTTAAATATAAAATAGGCATGTGTCAGCAGTGTACATTAAACGGGATGATGATAAAAGGGATATTGTAGACTACGAACACTACAGAGTATTCATATCCTACGCGTGTTGCCGACCCTTCATACACTACATGAATCAATAATCTTGTTTGACTGTGGTAATCTGTTCCTACCATTTCCTGGAGACCCACAATCAATTACCTTCTCAGTAGTAAGAGCAAGCTTTATGAGCATAGTAATGTTTTGGTCTAAGCTACGCGTAAATTTCCCATATCTTCGTTATACATCTCTTAACTTATGACCATATTATTATCAGACCTCAACGTAGGTTCATTCATTCGAAGCATTAAGCTGCGGTTACCCATCTCTAGTCTAATTGCCTTGGTTCTCTTGAATGTCGTATTTAAGACTTAAAATTTAAGCGCAATTAGCCAATATTGTTGCTAATGCATAAAAGTATTAAGTTATTTCAACACAAATATCATACAAAATTTACATACAAAACTTACTACGCGCCGCGCCGTGTGGCTTATCGGTGCCGTGTGGTTTCCGGCTTAGAATAGACTACCCCATATCTTTCTTTCTTCGAAACGACCGAGGGAAATACACCTGATGGAGGAGCAGCAGCATCTATCAGCTCAAAGATACCCCCCCATCTTACTGCGGTCACCAATCCACCTGCCAGGCGTGACATATGGCAATATCCATCTATGACCCTGGCTTGCTAAAGTATGTTTAAGAGGAAGCCCATGTTCAGCAGTGGACGTAAACTGACGAGCTGATAAAGTTAGCAAAAGTAAAACTTACTACTATTTTTTTAAATCTTATTTTGACTTTACCAAACTTATTTCTATATAACAAACGATAACTTACCTTCCAAATTCATAAAGAAAAAAACTTAAAACCACATCTCCATTGATTGCACTCATCAACCATCCGAAATAATTAGTACACTTTCACGTGTTTACACAAAGGAGCACTAGCGACTACGAGCGCGTCGGGAACGCGTGCGAGCGCCGCAACGAACGTCGCGAGACTGACTGAAAACCGCTGCAGTGAATTTATAGTCCATATAGCGCAGGTTCAACCTGCCTGCAAGTCTCGTAGAAAATCCGTGCTACACTACCTATTTTTATAAATATAGAACTTCTTAAATAAAGTATTTTTGTATTTCAATTGGAAATTGCCAATCTAGAATAGTCACTCACGAGCTCAAACCAAATAAGACGGAGCGCTGTCACACAATGCACTCAAGCCATTTTTTTATGCAGAAGTGTGGGTAAAATTGTTGGTATGATTTTGACAGTACCCCCATGATAAATAAGTAACGTTGAACTTTGATTTGCACACCATTTCATAACACAATTGGGAATTTTTGTTAACAAATAGTTAAGCTTGAAACGACATCAAGCACCTAACGCTGCGATAGAACGACATATCGACTAACAAAGTAAGGCATAGTTTTAGTATTTGTGTGTTTGCGTAAGGCCGAGTTAGTACCGGCTTCAGTGTGTTACTCGCAGCCTAATTCCTCCGAGCTCGCAGCGCTTCGTCTTTACTTTTATTTGGCCTGAGCTCAAGACTGGCAAAATGAAAAATATTTAAAAACAGTTAACATAGAAACAGATTTTTAGAAATATTTTTCATATTTTTTCGTTTGAAAATCGAACGTTTTGACATTTTAGTGTGTAACTTTCTTTTTCATTGGTACTTTATGGCGGTTGAGATAAAGCGCGAAGGTTGTGATTTGTTAGAGTTCAGTCGTTATTCGTGGGGATTGCTTTTATGTTTTTCGTTGGGAATTTTTTAATGTGTTTGGGAAGTTTTTGTGAAACTAATATTGATAAAAATGTAGTCTTTTGACTACCGATGCAAAACGCGATGGTACCTATTGTTAAGGCTATTGTATACAAGAATAAGAACTACCACGCGATAAATCTTATATAATCACTCGCTGAATTTCTTTACGTTTCATTGAATTAGAATCAGAATTGTAGCGATAGAAGCTTTCCGCGGTGTAGAACCCGTTTCTATTCGACTACCTAACACAGAAATATTTTTTTCAAATCGGCGCAGAAGTTCCTGATTTAAGTACGTTCAAAGATATAAACAAACTCTTCAGCTTTATATAGTATAGATCTAGAGACATCTCGAGCAACAACACGAAGCATTGAATTAGTATTCCATAGCAAAAGTAATAACATACCGACTACATTTTATTATAAAAAAGTAATGAAAAAATCTATCGCAGAAATCCTTTGATAAAATATAGTCGATGACCTACTTTAGATGGGTATGAGTTGCAGAGAATGAACATTTCAGTTTATTCGTTTCTTAGGAGGTGGATTCTGAAGCTTCGATTCAAGTATTTTGAAAGAAAGAGCCATACTAATTTAAAACGTTTTTACGTGACTAGGTTCAATATCATACCCAACAGTGCCGGATTAGCCATATAGCAAGAGTAGCAAATGCTACGGACCCTGCGATTTGGGGGGCTCCGCACACCAAGATACGTGCGCAAGCAACAGATTGGATCCTATAAATAATCCAATGGATCTGAATCATGGTGCTTCACAAAAGGTAGGCGAATAGGCCTAAAAGTTAAGCGACTCTGAAACCACTCGCGAGTCATTTCTAAGCCTCTGGACAGAATTTGCTACAGGCCCGCGCTGGCTTAATCCGGCACTACCCATAAACGTAAATACCTAAATGCATACGATATCTTTTGAAGAATGTTTCATGAGGATGGTTAAATCTGAAATATAACAATTAAGGACTATAGACAAATTGAAACCTATTCTAAATTTATAAATAAGGAGTGGGCCGCCCCGGCTTTGCACGGGTGAACTTTTATTATACCTAAACATTGTGAGTTAAACCTATATGGATTGGCTCAAACTGATCATAGTCTTGAAAACCTTGTAGACACGATTCAACCCAAAATCGAAAATATACAGACAGAAATGTCTTCTGTTGCAATGTCACGACCAATATTAATAGGTATTTTATTTAAATTTACCTTTTTTAACTCGTTATATGTTTTGAACGCAACGACTGATTTTAATAATTCAAAAAGTCTCTCTTATTTTAGACTGATTCAGTACCTGAAGAAAGGTATACTGAATCAATCTGAAATAAGAGTTAATTTATTGTGATAAGGATATATACAAAAACATGAATAGAGTGGTCTTTTAGGCTTCGTCTGGTTTTTATTAACATTTCTTTCAAAAAATTCGTTATAGTTGCCTATATAACCACTATAGTAGAATCGATAGTACCGCAAAGTTGTTTATAGATATTGATACATATTATGTAATTCATAGTTTTCGCAGCACATGCAACGAAAGACATTTATGGAATTTTGTCATACCTTGGTTTACATTGTAGAAGTTTTAGTAGGGACTCCTAATTGTTTCTAGTAAAAATATAGCCTATCTTACTTAGGGATAATGTAGCATTCTAATGGTGATTGAAATCCCTTCAGTAGTTTTTGAGTTTATTCTAAGCAAACATACAAAAATACAAACTTGCCGCTAGGCCGCTGCAGGCAGGGTGCCCATAACCCTGCCTACATTTTCCCGCTGGATGACTAAGCTATTTGTTGGCCGAGGTAAGAGCCAGCTCTTAGGTTAACCGACTCCTCCGTTAGGTGTCTGGACACCTAATTTAACAAAATACTGAGTATCTAGACTCCATGGTTTAAGTTCATATTGTGTATTTATAACATTTACTAGTTCGTATATTTTTTTTGTATAGAATTCTTCTTAAATTAATTTCATTCCAATACAAAAGAATATTTCTTGAAAAATAATAAACACTTTATTAAGATTTCTAAGATTCTTTAAAGTACAATTGGAAAATTGTCTAAATTAAACTTTGAATTACTTTGACCTGTCTAGGCGTCTACTTTACCTACTTAAGTTTAAGCCTACTGAGCATGGTTTCACCGACATAGTTGCCGTTCCCGTTGTAATTAAATCTTTACTAATATTATATTCGCATTTATAACATTCAAAGGATAATAACGTTTACCTTAGAATAGTTAATTATTTTAAAGATATAATCTATGAATTGTTTCAGTTAATCCTTAATTGAATGTAAAAAGAAATAAATAAAAGTGATCGTGCTGGTAGTGTTTCAATGTGTGTGTTCGTCAAAACAACTTTTGTATATCGAAAATGGAAAACCTTCAATTGATTGCGCCACGGATGACATTTCGTTCACGTCGGACTTCTGCCAATGCAACTGAATATTCAAACAATGTATTCCGCAGGGGAAAAAAACTGCAGTTTGCTTGAACTTGCAACTTTACCACAAAAAAGCGCAGCCATTCGAGGCTTGCCGCCATAGTAAAAGTTGTAGAATAAAAAATCCTTTCGCTTCATCAATTTCGACACATCACTTAAGGTCATGTAGATTAATTTGCCGGTCTTCCTTTATTTGAAACCAGCTGCTGCCCGCGACTTCATCCGCGTAAGATATTAGATTTATAAGCTATCTATCAATGAATGATAGATAGAGGTACCATTGTTTTGGAGATTAGTTGAAGTACACGGACAAGCAGACAGACAAAATAAAAAAGTACTGAAAGTCTCGTCAAAATCAATGCAGTCGTTACTGAGATTAGTCGGAACAAACAGATACAGTCAGACAGACAGACATACAATTTTTTTTAAATGTGTTTTTGTTATTGGTAGGTACTTTCCCTATATTAACACTCCATATGCATTTAGTCATCATCATCAGCCAGTATAACGTCCACTGCTGAAAATTGGCCTCCTCCCGGGGAGGGTATTTGCCATAGTCTCCACGCTTAGCAGGCGGATTGGTGACCGCAGTATTATGTTGTACACAAGGAAACGCTGCTGCCCGTTACTTGATATACAATTATTATAGATGATACCTATCAATTATTAACGTGCTTTCCGATGCACGTAGGGTAGTCCCTCAACCAACCAGACCCAGAAAAAAATCTTAGATCAATAGAGAATCAAAGATTTCTAGTCCGGCGTGGGGATCGAACCCACGACCTTTGAGATTTAAAGCGAGCCAAATACCGCTACGCTACGGAGGTTGTCATGTCATGCATTTGGTAAAAACCTGTTATTTGAAACAAATACTTTAATTTAATTTATTTGTATTGAGGCGAAACAATCCTACTAATAATAAAGGCGAAAGTTTGTATGTGTGGATGTATGTATGTTTGTTACTCTTTCACACAAAAACTATTGAATGGACTTGGCTAAAACTTTTCACGGGGATAGTCAATAAGCTCGATTAGCATATAGGCTACAAAAAATCACGCTCCGACCCACTGAAGCAGAGTAACGCGGGTAAAGCCGCATGCCGAAGCTAGTCAAATATAAATCAATAGACACAATTATTAACGACGAACAAGTTAGCTCTCCGACTGCATTATAAAATTCGTTGGAACCTCCCGCAAACTAAACGGATTTCACACTTTTGAACATTTTTTTATAACCCAGTATTATAATTTTGCCTACAAAGAGTTAAGCCCGAAGTTTTAATCTCACAATAATAACATGAAACAACCTCGTTTGCAACTCAAACCTCTATTTTGGGGGCTTTTAATTATCAGAATCGCGGAATATTCCTGTTTGCATAAATATCTTAATGAAAACAAAGTTAGGTAACCTTTAATTTTTAGAAACTTTGGATAGAAATTGCCTTTTGGATTAAGTTATCTTCATTTATTTAATGCCACGAAGTTATTGTGGATCAGGTCCCGAATACTGTTTATTTGTTGTCAACACATATTTGATGCTCCTCAGGGCTCTGAGGAACACTTCTTTTAGAGAAAACTCCGATGATGTAACCGAGTAAGAAAACTTGGTTTAGAAGATATTCTAATGTAGACTCCTAATCTATTCACCTGAAAACTGCGGAGACTAATTCCCAAGGAGGTAAAACTATGCTCAGAATCGTAATGGAAATAAAAAGACTGAAGGGTAACTATCGAAACGTAACATTTAAATTTTAAAACAGACATGTGGTTTTTACAAAATGGTTCCTCAACGAGACGGGATCGATGAATGTACACATGAAAAAGTAACTCTATTAAATTGGACGGTGTCAATTTAAAAAGAGTTCAACAGTTTAAATATCTCGGGCATATAGTGACCTCTGACCTGAAGGACGATGCAGATATCGACAGGGAGCGGAGGGCTTTGTCTGTGAGGGCCAATATGATCGCCCGCAGGTTTGTTCGTTGCTCGGGGGCCGTCAAAATAACTCTTTTCAGAGCGTTTTGTACGTCCCTGTACACAGCCAGCCTGTGGGGGTCGTATACCCAGAAGCAGTACAACGCTCTCCGTGTTCAATATAATAATGCGTTCAGGGTGCTGTTGGGGCTGCCCCGGCACTGCAGCGCGTCAGGGATGTTCGCCGACGCCCATGTTGACTGCTACTACACGACGATGCGAAAGCGGTGCACATCTCTGGGACGCAGGCTCCGAACCACCTCCAGCACCATCCTGAGCGTATTTGCGAACAGGTTTGACTGTCAGTACATTAACCATTGTTATATGATTAATGTAATGACAAACGAACAAATGACTCAGAGGCAGGCGTATTATTAAAAGTTGATTTAATTTTATAATTTTAATTTTAATTGTTAATATTGTTGAATGTATTATTTTATTGTGATTTTAAATTTTAATATGATCTATAATGGATTGAAATAAATGATTTTTGAATTTGAAATTTGAAATTGTCTTGCAATACAAGATCATCTTGGTTGTACGGACGAGCGCCCCTTACATATGTAGTTCCATCGTCCTCCCGATCCTTAGTTTGCAAAGAACCATCCGATGCCCTCGTAGACAGTTGCACAAAACCCCCTAAAATACTAAAAGTCATAATCCCTCAATCTCATCGCCAGCGACCGCCCTGAGCCGAGGTCCAAGCCCTACAGGGGGCGCCCTCTTGCGCAGGTTGCTTAGATTGTAGTTTTTAAACCATTTATTAAGGCTGGAGCTCTGCTCGCCTTTATGCCCGGTGAAGTAGCAAAAGACTCGTGCGTGGCTAAAAACGTATGTCCGTCCGAAAAAAAAAAACTACCACAAATAAATCATTTTGCTGAGTATTAGCAACGACTTGAAAATCACGGTTTCTATCGATCTATATAATCTACTTTAGACTGCAGTGGGTAAAATAACAAGTCAATTATTTTAGTAATCTAATAGTACTTGACCTGAATCTTTATGTTATGCGACGCAACCTTCTTGCGACTTAGCTAGCAAAAAAATCATGTTATAATAATAATTGATTATATTTCCAATCAAAACATAAATTAAGTTAACTGATGCTGTAACTTTAACAGACATGTAGTTTCATCATAACTATGTGAACTTCCTTAGTCGCTTCTTATGACACCCACGGTAAGAAATGGAATGGACTGTTCTAAGCCAGAAGCCACACGGCCACATGGGACATGCAGCTGATATAGATGAGCAGCAGCATCTATAAGCTCAAGATTACTTACCGTCATACTGCGACAGATCCAGTAATATTGCAGCTGCAGTAACACGGTAAGTAACCTTTTGCTGTACGTCGCGTGTGGCCGTGTGGTTTCCAATGTAATATGCTGATTATACAATATGCCTCAACGACCCTGGTTTTCCAAGATTTGTACAGAGGAATCCCATTTCCAACAATGGACGTAAACGGGCTGTTGATGATGATAAATGTTAACTTCGAGGGAGACTGGTGCCTAATGTCAGATTGAGCAAAACACAACCGCCATGATACAGGACGCCAGCCATGAATCGTCAATTCCAAATTTCAATTAATTTCGTGGATATGAACAAAAATAAAATAAACCGCTTTTTATTATTTTACCATTAGAAAAAGACCACATTTTATGAAAATATTCACACGGGTTCTAGTAATGAATGTAATATTAGTAATCGTAAATAACATAGCAATTAATTTCTAATTTGTGTGGCTTTTGAAAAGGCTGACGTGGACAGCACACCGCAAATGAATTAATGCCACGCTTTATATATTATTATTATTAGGGCTTGTTCCCGTCAACTGGCTAATGTAAACTGAATATAATAAAAATTACAACGAAGTGATTAAACGCTTGAAAACCATACAATATTCTTTCAATACATTTCCTGCGCTCTCTGTTCCTTCGTCACACTGTGTATTAAGACAATACTGCAGTCACCAACCCGCCTGCCAAGCGTGGTGACTATGGCAAAACCGTCCCTCGGGAAGAGGCCCATGTTCAGCAGTGGACGTTATACTGGCTGATGGTGAATTATATTTTAAAGAGTATTTCTTCAATTAGATGGAACTTAATACGTAGTATGAGATATTTTTATCTTATAACAATAACACAAATTAATGTCATTTCCGTCCGGCTCGAAGGACCAAACATATATAGGTGACATCCGGCCTAGCGTAGCGGTATTTGGCTCGCTTTGAATCTCGGAGGTCGTGGGTTCGATCCCCACGCCGGACAGGAAATCTTTGTGTAAATGCTAAGATTCCTTTCCGGGTCTGGTTGGCTGAGGGACTACCCTCCGTGCCTTGGAAGGCACGTTAACCCGTTGGTCCCGATTGTTATAAAATCATCTATAATCATCTATGCTTATTCCCCGAACTGTGATCTCGTGCCAGCGATCATCACCACTGTTCGTAAATCTACTCTTTACTCCAGTGGCACCCTGAGCGTTGGTCCTAACCCCTTAAGGGTGCCCTCAGGTGGATATCGCTTAGACTTTGGCCGGATTCTTGGAAGTTAATTTTAATTTTAGACCTGTTACCTTTAAGGCATCTTACTATACCTAATGTGTACATTTGTCATTTATCGCTCGGCAGACGGACAGACTGATTAAAAATTCTGTAAGATCAAATAATTATAACAATGTTTTTAGCTACTTAAGTGATACTTTTGTTAGATATAGTCTTATACAGTGTAATTTTGACAAGTACAAGTGTATGTAAATACCTAAGTGCTGAATAAATGTCATTATTTCATTGTTATTTAATCGTATATCAAGGAACGGGCAACAGCGATTCTTTGTGTGGTACAACATAATACTGCGGTCACCAACCCGCCTGCCAAGCTGCTTTTATTTTTATTTTAGTCACTTTGTTTATTTCATTTTTTTACATTTTTGTTAATAATGTCAAAAATCGACTTCCTGCTGTCTTTTTTGGTTTCTTGAACATATTTACAAATCTAGCAGACTACACTAACCAAAAGAAGAAGCTGCGTCGTGTGCATGAGGAGTGACTAAATCCCTATCTAGACCATAAACCCATGCGTGATGATTAGTGATGAACTTAAAAGCGTTTGTCATAAGTGACTTTTACAATTTAACTATTCAATATCCTTTAAAGAGAATTTACGTTAAGCATAAGTTATATGACATATAATTTATTTTTTCAGACCTTAAGTATGTTTTGTTTAATAAAATATTTAACTACATTTGAACCCAATGGACGATCACATGTTTGCTGCGTCACCAGACATTACGACCTTATGAAATGAATTGAAAACTATAAGCGTCTCTGAGGCTTGGAGGGATTGCAGAATAAACATTTTTTAGTAGAGTACTAATAATATACAATATATTTATTATAATTAACAAACATGAATAAAATACAAACTAAAAGTAACTAATTAAAAATAAAACTAACTTATATACAACTATTCTAAATCTATACTACTTGGCAAGGTTCCCAGAATGCTGGCAGCATTACCACGTTGAATGGCAACGCTTAACTGCTGTGCAAAGTAGAAACCAGCACTCGGAGAACGTGCCGCACTTAAGAGGGCCGCTGCGAGGTATTTATAAATTAATTTGGCTCCCGGTCCCCACGGCCCCAATGTTTCGACACCAAAAGGCACAAATACATAACCACTATCAAGGGTACTATATTTGCGCCTCTTGAGATTCTCCGCGGATTCAGCCGCCATGCCAGCCCTACCCTGAGTCCCGGAATACAATACATTAAGTACAATGATATTTTTTTTGTAGTATTCAATTCATTTACTACTATTCCGTGTGGTTTCCGGCTTAGAATAGACCACTCTATGTCTCCCCATGGATTTCGTAAGAGGCGACTACAGGACATACAGCTGATAGATGCAGCATCTATCAGCTCAAGGATACTCACCATCTTAATGCGATCACCAATCCGCCTGCCGGCGTGGTAATGGCAATGTCCCTCAACAACCATGCCTTGCCGGGAGCTGTTAAGAGGAGGCCCATGTTCTGCAGTGGACGTTCACGGGCTGACTCAAATAAGATACTCACAAGATACATCAGTCTATCCGTGACCACGACTGGTGTAACCCATGTCGAAACGTCGGAGTATTAAAAAGTAATGATTTGCCTCAAAATTGAACCGCGATTGTGACCCGCGTCTACTTTAAATTAAGTAATAGTTATTAATGTACAATCCGCGGTCTTATTGCAGACAGCGATCTCTTCCAGACAACCTTTGAATTGGATGGAATGGAGATGCTAGGCCCGCGCAAAGTGTATCATTTTTGCGATTGGAACATTTGCATCTGAATCACTAAACTGTTCCGGAACACTGATATGTTTCATTTGGAACACCGGCACCGGCTCAAAAGATGCAATTGAATAAACATGCAATTCAAACAATATCATAAAACAACTGATCGTGTTTGTTTAAATTTGCGCAAACATAAACAATTCAAAAAGCTTTGTCAAAGTAAAATGATACCTAGTCTTCTATTTCATACAAGAAACAATCTAATAGTATTTGATATGTAAGCACCATAATGGTTATTATTTATTACGTGCATTGAATCAAGAGCCGGTGTCCGAGAGCTAGCGAGCGAGCGTATATGTATCCCGCTCACCGCTCAGCATTTTGTGTCTCACTCAAATCTCTCACTCGCAACTCGCAAGCGACGTCGTTCACGTTCCGGTCGCCCGGTCGGTTCGCAAAGTAGTGTTCCAGATTCAGTGTTCCAAATGATGCATTTAAAACATTACTGACGTTCCAATCTTTCGAAACACTAAGATGTTTCGGAACAGTGAGTCGGTTCAGTAAAGAGTTACACACCTCTAGGAGATGCAAGAAGGGTAGTAGTAGACAATAGGTACCTACTACTATGCTAATATCAAATTAAATGATAACAACGTCAGAACAACTCGCGACGACGCGATGCAACGCATACATATGTTTAGTTTATCTAAACTACAAAATAAGTTAATTTTCTACTGAAGGTGACTTAGTACACGAACGGTGTATAGTAAACTGAAGTATTAATTGCTTTTCGAATTAACGTTTACAAAGTCAAAAACAATATTTGCTCCGGGATGTTGGAATTACAAAGCTTAGATAACTTGGAGTTTAACTTTTAAGAACGTGATTACATCGTCGTAGAAACTTCGGCGTTGGTTTATTCATACAATTATTCATAAATGCAGACAGGGTTTTGTTTTGGGTAAAGTGACGTTTTATCATGAAAAGTGTCAGCTGCGCGCTGTCCAATGTGGGTAATAAAATAATGCTGTCAATTAAGTTTAATGAATTATGAATTTTGCCCCGCTCTGCTTAAAGTATTTAGTTCGCATTTATAAACAGTTCTTAGCCTACCTTTGAAAGATAACAATGATCCATAACATTCTCAAGTAATTACTTAAGCTAAAAATTGTTTATGAATACGTCAGTGAGGCTGCTTTGCCACCAGAGATAAGAGAGGGTGCATAACGAAAATTGTAGAAGCCCATATGTTATGCTAAACATCTGTTTATTTATTGTTTTCAACAATGCTATTGGTAGAAGCACACACACTATACCGTCACATTAACGGAAATTTGAATAACGTCCACTGCTAAAAATGCGCCTCCTTACGAGGGAGGGTATGGCTATGTCAAATCATAGTGCGTTTGGATGGTTGGCGGATTTGTGACCGTAGTATTATGTCGTAACACTCAAGGAAACGCTGCTGCCCGTTCCGAGATATACGATCGTCAGATAACAATCGGCACCAACGGCTTAACGCCTTTCCAAGGTACGGAGTGTAGTCCCTCAACCAATCAGACCCGGAAACAAATCTTAGAATATACACACAGATTAGTGTTCCAGCGTGGGGATCGAACCCACGACCACTGAGACTTAAACTGCTACGCTAGACTTTTATTGCTACGCCACGACATAATATCAATATGAAAAAGCCTACGGCCATCACTCGACTCGCAGTCGACGCGCTGTAGTTGAAGAGATTGCGTGCCGTATGCGAGCTGACCGCGTGCTTACAGCACGCCGACTGCTTGTTCACGCAATGTAAAGTAAGACATGAAGACGAGCTAAGTCCAAGCGTGTTCAGTCACAATTGTTTGTTCACGATGACAGGAAGCTTAAAATTTGCTTGCACCGCACGTACGGCGCAAGGCGTGGGGACTGCGAGCTCGCACCTAGCGGGCGACACGCGTGGTTACACGGAACACGTGCTGTGTCGATGCTGTACCGTTATAGTATTTAGAGTCGTAGTACCACGCTAAATTAACTCATTTTAAAGAAATATACAGTATTGTTAATGAGTCCTCTCGCACCAGAGCTAAAACCTAACATCGCTAGGGACTAAACCAAAACATAAAGAATTAAAAATACGAGATATTCGCAACACAAAGAATACTTGAACTGACGTTTATCTTTGATTGATCACACAGATAATAGTCCGATGGGAACCGAACCACTGAGAGCGCAGTACAATGTGACTTATTTATTATTAATCAATGTTACTTTCTTTTATAATAGTTAAATAATGCGGTCGAGTAATCTAATTTACCTACTTTTCAATTCTTATGGAATCAAGAATACATTTTTAACCGAAGTTTTAGTGATGCCCCCTTTTCATTTTGTCCGACAATCTTTTTTTTATATGCACCTAACTCTTATTATATGATATTGTTTAATTGATTAAACAGAAATATTGTTCTGGAATAAGTCACTCGTAAGGAGTTGGCCATTTGCATGATCCGAGGTCCTGGACAAGTGAATTCTGAAATATTTTCGACCGTAAGAATCGATCACCCTTGAGTTCAATTATGTTTGTAACACTTTTGGCAATTTTCATCATTTTATTTAGTAATCAAATAGAAAAATCGATCTTTTAGTATCAGTTACTCGGCTGGCTCAAAAACGATTCGGCGCCAAAGCGTTTGCGATAAGTATTCGATCGCCCCAAAGTAATGTCGTTTTGTGTCGGCTCTCTAATATTTCGTACGCTAATCTATGCAAATGTTTTTAATCTATAAAAGTCCAAATATATATTTCAATGATTAAACTGTACCATATACAGTGTTCAAAAATACCTAATCACGTATATAAACTTTTCAAATTGTTAACGAAAAAACAAGGAAATTCGAGAGTGAGCAAATTTACAACAAACTCAGTGAAAATACCCGGCTCATAGAGTTCATTGCCAATAACAGTCGCACCTTCTGTTTACAATACTCTGTTTAATTTGGCGCCCAGTGTTATTGCAATGTTGCCATACTCGCCGTTAGTGAGAATTGGCAACACTATTCGAACAAAACAAACTTCATTTGGCTCACAATTTCGTAAGTGAGGTTTTTAATGGTTATCGTTTGAGATATGGCTTGATATATTTTATCGAATAGAAAAAAATATTTAGAAAATATTTGCTATTAGAATGTGTCGTGTACACACTTGTGAGTTTAGCTAGATATATAAGTGTTAGAATAATTTCAGTTTCAATCTGAAAAAAAATATTTCGAAATAACGAAACTTAATTTAACATTATCTGTCAAACATATAATATTAAATGTTCGAATCTTGTGAACTTAATACTATTATAATATCTCACAAGAAATAAATAAAATAAAGGTCCATTCTCAAGGAGTAGTCGACTCGACGGCGCGGCGCCGAGTCGACTACTCCTTGAGAATGGACCTCGGGATGGTCTCGAAACTAGTCGGACATATCCGAGGATTTAAAACCGTGAGTACAACCGGTTGTATAATATAAATATGTGTACCACTCACGAAAGTTTTAATTCTAAAATAAAATGCTATTGATATTTTTATTGATATTTAACGACTGCTTCTGCTAAGAGCAAATCTTTTCTACAAAAATAAACCCTCGCCATTTCAGTTTGTATACATTATTTTACTATTTATTCCATGAGAAAACACTGCAACTAAAGGAATAGCTCTCCGACCACCTATTCAGCACAAAGGGAGCACCCTTCTTTGTATTTAAAAAGTACTGAGTTAACTCTCATATTTGGTTCAAAGCACGTTGTTTTAAAATCAAATCATGACCTATTTCACCTTCTGCGCCGCCTCTTTGATTACGGAGCTATGCTGGAAAAATGTAAATGAGAACTCGTAACTGAATTAAATATGCACATCTAGTTTGAAAGTGTTTTTGTTTGTTTATCTCCCATTGCATTCGCAGAGTGAGAAGTGCATAAGTTTCTCTTATGTTTCGAGATACGAATGTTTATATAAACAAACAGTATTTCGAAACTTTCTAGCCTTTCGTAAAAAATAAAGGTAATATAAGAAATGTTAGTGCATCTTTAAAGATTATGTATATACTATGTTAGATATTTTGTAGTCGTTAGTAATAATCAGCAAAATGATTTATTTTTGATAATCCAATCGATTTTTTTAAATACACAAAAGCATTAAAAATACTGATCAAAAAGAAAGTGACAGATGCGAAGTCTTTTTAATCTTTAAGCCCTATTATAAATACATATACGTTGATCTTTTCACTAAGTACAAATGTAACACCTTTGCTTGTATCATGTATTTATTTTGAGCTGTTGTCCGCTTTTAAATTGTCAATTTAAAAAGCGTATATTCATATTGTATTTACTGATTTCAATAATAGCAACAAAAAATAATTATTTTTTTAAATGAAGCCCTCACTTTTTAACATTCAACATTTATAAAAAATTATAGTTAATAAATGAAATACATGAAAAAAATATATTGCTTTCTGTAGCACTATAGTACAGACATATAAAATCACACACATTTTTAATATTTGTATGATTTATTTTGAAATGTTTTTGATCATATCATAAAGTATCAGTATACGGTGTTCGAAAGCTTTTCAAGATATATTATTGTATTAGACAGACTAAGTTTAAGACTAAGATAAACTATTCACTACCATAAATACATATAACTTTTAACGTCTCACTTTGACTAAATAACCCAAAAAGTAATACTCCACTCACACGTGTAAATTATTTTTAATAAAATGTATTTAAAACCTCCGTCCCCCGCCTGCTCTCAATAACTTAGCGTCGTCGTTGTGTACATTTAAACAAGACTGTTAAATCGTTTCTCTGACCTTCTGTGTTTTTGTTTCCTACACACTTTATCTGAGATAAATGAAGATTTATTACGTTCGAGCTTATATTTTCCTTGGCTTTTTATTTTCGAGTGTACTTTTAAAAGACAGACTTGATTTATCATCGTGGGGAAATAGCTATGTGTGCGATCTGCTAGATAGTGCGCTGAATGTGTACACAAAAGAGATTTTGTTTTAAAAGTGAGGTTGTCATAAATCATACTGATGTATTGTAATAATAGTACGTGTGTGGTTCAGTTGACATTCTAACATTACAAGATAATGACTGTTATTTTGTATGTATGAAAATGTGAAGATGTTTCTTACATAGGTTAATCTTTTCTCATAAGAAATCTATTTTAAACGCTTTACTATATATTTATATATTTTCTAGCACCATTTCAGTTTAACTACAGGTATCGTTGTACGGGACAGTTGAATACAACATATTGCAGTTGACAGATGTAGTTCCATACAATGATTTGAAAACGTAATCATGTAACCAAGATTATCATTGGATTCAGAATAGTAGTGTTTTATAAGTTAGTTTTATGTTATGTTAGCTTCTTTTTGTTGTATATTATGTATTTATATAAAAAAATCTGGATAATTAGCGTTAACTTAAACAGCGACACGTGTTTAAGAAGTGTTTTAAACGAATTAAACGATATTTATACAGCACTTAGGTATTAACATACATTTAGTCTTGTACTTTTCAATTATACACAATTAAATTAGATCAATATAATTCAATACAAAATATGGCAACTAAAATCTATAGCGGATAAGCTAATGATCTGTCTGACGGTATAGTATCACGTCATATGTATAGAAATAACAATAATTAATTCTATAATTAAAATCTTAATATAATTTAGATCTATAGAAAGGCAGGACGTCTTTAAGCAATATTTTTTACGTATAAACGACTCACGCCTGAAGGCACCTTTAATGGGTTAGGACCACGGCTCAGGGCATAGCGAGTAACAAGGCTAAACTTAAATAGTGGGCATAACTTCACTTCCAACTATAACTAAAAATTGTCTATCGATAAATTATTTGGCAATAGTTATGCGACATCAGATATCGCGCCAACATTGCTGTTTAATCGCAATTTAAGTAATAGTTATTTAAAATCTGTCTAAATATCAATATCGAAGTAATATAAGTGTTAGATAATATATTTTTTTAAATTATGGGCATCTATCACTCATCGTCAGCTTATTGCAGTATTTACAAAATCGCTCGTCTGGACTGATCTTATTAGAAAAATGCTTCAAAGAAACCGCCGAAATTGAGAAAAAGTAAGATAAATATTCGCCCCAAGTGAAAGTGTTTATTCATCGTAGCAGTTGAGTCGGTATAATCAACGTTTTCCTCAATAACTCGACGTAAATATAAATACAATTATTTCCTCTGTTATTTCAGCAAAAGAATAAATAAGGAACTCAAATAACGCATAATAAAAAGTTATTTTGAGTTCATATTATATAAACATGGATGGTCGAATTGCTATACAATTATTTTGCATATTAATCATGGGAGTAAAATATAGTATTCGTTTATTATAATAATATTCCGACAGATGGCCAATCTCTAGACATTAACCATTTACCCGACTGCAAATTACGGTCAACGAAATAGACAGATTCAATTGAAGATTTATTTAGGGATTACAATGTTGTCTGTGTAACTCAATGTAACCTGTGTTGCCTAACTAAGAGTTTATTCCGTTTAAATAGTCATTTACCATATAATGAGCCATTTTTATAAGGAGCCTTCAATAGCAGATTTTATTCTATCTCAGGGTAACTCTTGTAGGTGGTTAGGTACTTTGCTGTACATACGGACGCCTAATCCAATTGTAAAAAAAAGAAATGTAAATCTGGAGGAGCGCTCCGCTCCCTATACTCGATACTTACTTGAAACTTTCATTGTTTCCGTCACAATTTCCTGCTGCGGGTACCTACATATCGATGTATGGGGATCACTAACCTAGATACTAAAAATGTTTTTAAAAGTTGTACAAATGATTAATCAAAGCCTTTAAAAGATGACAAAAAGAATGATCTCGGTGTTTCTTATAGTCTTTCTTCTCCGGGTGTCACCACGTAGGTAGATAGAGAAAGACTCGTAGGAAGCTAGTATAGGGTCCGGTCGTCCTTGCAAGGCGATGCTCGCGACGCGTTCTATGCTTCTGACCGAATCCCAGCCAACGCTGGTTGATCCTATTATATTTTTAATACGCGACTATCACATGCCACATTGGTAGATTTAAATTCTATTTAAAAACATGACTGTTGAAATGTATACTAATTAATTAGTCAAGATTTTATTTTTCTTTTTATATTTTTATCATTGTATTTGACTTATAATACGTACGATTGATTCGTCTACATTATCAATAAACGTTTTCATTTCATTTCAATCCTACAAAAGATAAATGCACCTTTTGTAGGCGATGATATTCGACACAATGGATGCTTATCAATGTCTTATATTTATGATTCGAACGTTACTACTAAAAATAATCTGTAAAACAAAATTAAAAGTTTTTTTTCTTGAACTTGCTACGAGCTACGACATTGTCTACGCTGCTACGTACTACGAAAATACGAACTACGAATGTCTACGCTCTATAAATAAAAATAAAAAATCGATCGCTAAATATGTACGTGAGCGTGTTACTTGAGAACCACTTCACCGATTTGGCTCACTCTTCTGTATTGTGTTGGTGATTGTCTAGAGAATGTTTGTGTGACAAAAAATATCCTTAGGACCGAACTCGAACCTTGATCAGATGGTATAATATAAATTATAATGAATTCTTTTAAACTTGCAGGTTTTAAATAGTAAAAATAGTAAATGCAGATTTCAATTAATGGTATGTATAAGAAAACCTTTACTAATTAGAAGTTGTAGGTACTTTTACGTATCAGTATTGATGTAGAAGTTATATCTGGCCAAACATTTTTGGTGATTATTTTTTGTATAGATTTTATCGTACTAAAAAAATACTAGTAAACTCTTAACAGTTCGGATAAATCGTGTTAAAAACAAGGAAAAGCGAGTGAAACTCGGCAGCTATTTATAGACTATATGAAGACGGAAGAACCAAAGAAAATAAAGAAGTGGCAACCATAGCTCTCCACACGTCCGGCTCATGCGATACTTGTGTAGGGCTGGCACTACCTCGTTGTAATGATTTTTTTATTACCTAATTATCTAATTTATAATAGAATTATATTTAAATTATAACATTATATTTTAAATGTGTCTGTATGGATAAAGAATATTTGACTTTGAATGGACGTAAATTAAACTAGTTTTAGCATTTTTTTCATAGCCTATCTATATATTTATACCTTTTACACCTTTTATACCTTTGTTTTATTTGTCTGAGTGAAGGTTTAGATTTTATGGCAAAGATCCACTGGAGTATAACATAAAACGAATTTCAATCATTTAAAAAAAATGTTTGTTCCCGCCAATAGCGACTATAATTTTAGTCGTTTAGCTCCATTTCTTTTGTTTTAAAATGACAAGGTCACACAGAATCTACAATATATTAACAACTATATAAGTTTTAGAATCGCAGTTGACCCAGAATCGAAGATTACATAAATATTTGTCGTAGGAGGGAATCGAGTCCAAAAGACTCATTCTGAGAACTGCTCCCATTACTAAATCACCAGTACAGTAAACAATACACAAAGTAACAATAAGATAAACTACCAAATATCGCAACTGCGACCTGACGTAACTCTGTAAGTTATTAGATTAAGGTGGCAGCCCTAGCCTCAGGGTATACGGGTCAAGAGAGGCTCTCGTACGCCGCGCCGCATCACACAGCATCGTGTACCAATATTCCTTACCCAATGTTTGCATTTTAACCACCAATACGTTTTACACATTTTTGTTCGCTAGAGAAATTTGTTACATATTTTATTCAACACCTTATTAAAACAATGTTTTTTAATAATATGTTTACATAAGGCGTTGGTGTTGGGTGTCTTAATCTATATCTATGTCATCTTATAAAGTTTGCCAGAGAACCAGCGAGCATCGTATGGATTACAACACGATACAGCGGTAACAAGTCAACCATGCCGTATATGGTAAAATCCTCTTCTACAGAACCCTTTTTCCAGCTATGTATACTTATGTCTTCAATAATTGTGTGTAATACTTGTAAAAAAAATTCAGCGTGGAATATTGAATATATTTTTTCCATTCCGATAAAATCAAATAGAAATAAATATAAAAATATTTTTAACACTGAAAATAGCTTCGAGTTAAACTTCATTTCGTGTAAAATTTGTTATAGAGGCCAGTTATAAACATTAATATCGAACGTGCTACATTACTCATATAAGTGTGAATACTTCGAAATGCAATAAAGCTATTTCGATATTTTTCTCAAACATATATAAATTGCATTGAAGTTTGCTAGACCTTTACAAAGGTTTGACGCGCGTCTAACCTACGCAGTCGACATGGAAAAACTTTTAGCAAGTATATACAAAATATCTTACTTTAATATATTATGTGTTTGTATATAGACTTAGTGAAACTCGTGGAGTCATTCGTCGTTGGATTACTGCTTTGATATAAAAAAATATAACTGTTTTGATCGGATGAGTATTTACCATACCAAGTGTTACATAAATTAACGACTAAACTATAAAATTATCTTTCTATAATTACTTTCTATCGCTAATTGCGTTTGTGATTTGTGTAATAGTTTTGAGGGTTGAACATAGGGATTTATTTCGTAAGTGCAATACAAATAATGGCTGTGCCAATTTCAAAATACCAAAACCATCTGCCATCTAGTTGTTTTCGGATTTGAGCTGAAATAAACTGTCAGACAAAACATGTTCATAATGTTATCTACTAGCTACACGCGCGCGGTTTCACCCGCATAACTCCCGTTCCCGTGGGAACTTCATACTTAAATATAGTCTATGTTCACCGGAGATATTGTAGATTCCCAACAGTGAAAGAATTTATCAAATCGGTCAAGTAGTTTCGGAGCCTATTCAATGCAAACAAACAAAAAAACAATCAAATCTTTCTTCTTTATAATATGAATATAGATATATATAAACCGTATTCACATTACATACATACTTAGAATAAAATAATTTTAACTCCACAAACAAACATTTTATACTTTTATTTACAAGTCAAAGGGGTTCGAAGTGGAAAGAGAAGGGGACGTCAGACGTCAGGTGTGACTTATGAGGATTGGCGTTTGACGTCGCGTCGCTACCTATTTCTAGACATTTAAACCAATTCTATATTCTGTGGATAAAGCGCACTGGAATCGAGGTATTTCTAATACACTCGGGGAAATATAACATATTTTTTTGGCAGCAAATATTATATTTACTTTGACAAGTCGATTTTACATACATTCATACATACATAACTCACGCCTGTTTCTCAGCGGGGTAGGCAGAGACAATGGACCTCCACTTGCTACGATCCCTACACACATCGTTCGCTTCATTCACTCTCATAACATTCTTCATACAAGCTCGTCGGTTTAGGGTGGATCTTATTTGACCTTTTGCGCGGATGTCTCCGATTTGGTCAGAGAACGTTCGTCGAGGTAAAGTAAGTCGATTTTCTATTTAGTATTTTCATTTAATATACCTTCGATAACTAATAGCGTACAGACAATGGGTTACGAGTTGACTTTGAAATAAATGAATTTTATTTTTACATACACATACACTTGTATTTATCGGAATCACAATGTAAACAAAAACTGTTACCAACTAGGTACCTAACTAATATTTCAATACGCTCGTTAAATGATATTGTCATAATCACCAAACGGAGCAGGCGTATTAGTAATCGTAGCAGATGGTAAGTGACCTTGAGCTGATAGGCGCTGCTGTGCAAGTCCCTTGTCGCCTCCTTATGAAACGAAAACCACACGGCGTAGGCAACAACAAATCTCACACATCGACGGACTATGTTATCCGTTTGTTCTGTGACATTTATGACTTTGATGTAATACTTAGAATAAACTTAATAGCTACTAAAACATGTTATTAAAGAATAACATAATAATTAAAAATATCATGTAATAATATAAATGGGCTATCTAACAGTGAAAGATTTTTTGAAATCGGATCAAATACTTGAAATTAACGCGTTTAAGCTAACAAACAAACAAACCACATAAGCTTTGAATTTTATATGTCTTGCACTACAATAAATTCCCACTGAAGCAGAAGCTAAACTGGTAAAACTGTGTAAGAAAGCATGTAATATCCTTTTTTTTTCGAACATATGTCGTTAGCCCCGAGGCTATTGCAACTTCACCGGGCATATCAGCCAAATCCATTCAGTAGTTTTTACGTGGATGAGTAACAAACATCTATCCATCCATACTTACAAACTTTCGCGTTAATAATATTAGTAGTATAATTTGCACTCGTATACTTATCCAGAAGTTCTGATGAAAGCGAAAGAGTGAAAGGCTAGTGTCATTATAAAACTGAAGCCTCGCCTCACAGTTGTGAGAGCATCTACTAATTAGTGGACCTGCAAGGCTACAGCCAGAAGCAAATGGAATCATTGGAAAAAATCTGAAGAGTGTCGATAACTAGAGCGGCACTACTAGACCTAGTGACCGATCTGGAGATACAACCACTTCAATAAGGGACGGAAGATAAACCAAAGATATTTTATAGAAAAACTAGCTTCTGCTGCGCGGTTTCACCCGCGTATCGCCCGTTCCCGTGACATATAGCCCTGGATAATGTAGCTTTCTAATGGTGAATATGGGTCCCGTTCCCCTAGAGGCCGACCCGTGAGGAGAAGGGATGTCTTTGCACTCCATCATCATCATCAACATCAGCCCGTACAACGTCCACAGCTGAACATGGGCCTCCTCCTAAGGGAGGGCTTTTTGCCATAGTCACCACGCTTGGCAGGCGGGTTGGTGACCGCAGTATTCATCATCAACAGCCCGTTTACGTCCACTGCTGAACATGGGCCACCTCTTAACAGACCTTGGCAAGCCAGGATCGTAGAGGGATATTGCCATAATCACCACGCTTGGCAGACGGATTGGTGATCGCAGTAAGATGTAAACCTTGAGCTAATAGATTCTGCTGCCCATCCACCAGCCATATGTCCCTTAGTCGCCTTTTACGACACCCATGGGAAGACATGGGGTGGTCTATTCTAAGCCGGAGACCACACGACCGCAGTATTATGTTGCAACAAACATGGAAACGCTGCTGCCCGTGACCTGGTATACAATTGTTATAGATGTTTTATTACACTCAGGTATTAACGCGATAAAAATTACCTTTTTGTATTACCTGATGTTTCGATCAATTTGCATTGATCGTGGTCGCGATAAGTGTTATAGATGATGTTATAACAATCGGGACCAACCTCAACCATCCAGACCATTGGAATTCATCCCAAATTCCAATAAATGGAACAGTTCCACGAAAAACGTATTCAAATTAATGTTTTTAAGAGCATGAATCTCAAGTTTTATCAAAATTGTTGCTAATTCAAAGGTTTTGCTTTACAAACGTGCAACCCTGTTCTATCCCTTTAGGGTTAAAATGATTAAGAACCCCTTTTAGTGAATTTATTTTTTTATATCTTTTATATTAAGATTGCTAACAGAGTTTTTCAATCTACTAGTATTCTGTTAACTCCACCGCTAAGCTAAAATGCTTGTGTTACGAGTGGGTTCACGTCGGTAGTGCAATGGGTGGGGATCGAACATGCCCAATGTACGGCCGCTTAAACAACTGTCCAAATTTCACTTTTCTACCATTAGCGATTACAGCTGTGCTTGCGTCTATATGTCAATAGAAACTTTTTCTTGTAATTATAATAGATATAATATTAATTTTATTGTATCACAGACACGGCATAAACAAAAAAAGACATTGCATTCACCAACAGTACATGTGGTCGGAAATAGCGCATATTGAAATATAAAACAGTTTTGTAACAGTTCAGCGTAAGCCTATACAATTTTTATCGTAACGTTTTGTTTTATTTATAAAAATCCCAAGTAGAAAATATGACAATTCCGATGAAGCGAATATTTAAGCGAAATATGAGCTTTCCAGCCAATGTGCAATCATGAAACCTACCCGATGTATATTATTTCAGATGAAATGGGTGAGTCAATCCACTCAATTCGTGGAATGGGTAATAATATCATATGCAGTCGCAACTTGCCGCGGCTACGCTCCTGTGAAAATGTGAGAGGAATGCACCTTTCACGATAAAATGTAGACTTGTGTTATCTTATACGTTAATAAATTGTAATAATCGATCTGTGAGTACCAAGGCTGATTGGGAAAGCTGTTCCCACGTAATGGGATAAGAGCGGCTACGACGGTATGACTTAAGCCTCGCTACGCTTAAATACGCCTCAAATCTAAGATTTCTTTCCGAGTCTGGTTGGTTTGAGGGACTACACTGACTCAGACCCAGAAATGTTGTACATTACACTTGAAATATAAAAGGAGGGGATTGAAACCAGTCCTCTTGCTTAGAGTATTTTAGCTTACCTGTGTCATGTCAAATATTTGATTGTGTATTTACAATGCAGGAGCAATTCACGAGTGTGATTCTAAAAATAGACTGGTCACCCAGACAATGGAGTAAAATACTTCAGAAATCTAATAAGTTCCTTTTTGGATCTCTGGGCTGTATTGCTACTTGAATAATGTATGGACTGGATATTACGACGAAGTTGCAAGTACATATTTAATTAAAATGTCAATGGAACCATTCCATCAAAAGTTTTAGCATTGCAATGAACGCGAGAATCATTCAACAAATGCGCTAACATTCTATCAGATATGATCGGATTCAATGTTGTAAACTCTGTACTGAAAGTGGAACACGAATAAGCCACAAACGGCTGCACAAAACTTTTTTATTTAGCTGAGAGCTTTCAGCTTATTAACAACGATACCACTTTCGAAGTTTATGTACGAAGCGTATTGGATTTTAATAAAGTCTAAAGCGTTGGTTGAAATTAATGGTTGGAATAATTTCTGAATACCTTTATTGTAACGTGTACAATGTTTGTTTGTAACTCGCAAAGTCTCGGGTACGAGTGCCTGGTCGGACAAAAATTGTGCTAAGTACTAAAATATTATATAGAGATCATCATTCTCCTGCCCTTATCCCAATTAATTTGGGCTCGGCGCAACATGTATTGTTCTTCCATACAACAATATGGCGTTACACCATGTTGTTGTGTCTATTAGCCGCCATCTCGACAGTCGCCCCCTTTCTGACCATATCATATTTTGCACAGTCCATCCATCGTTTCTTTGGTCTTCCCCTTCTCTTATAGCCATCGACATTCATACTTGAAATTATAAATATAATTAAGATCAACCAGCGCGGGCTGGGATCGGGTCTGAAGCATAGAACGCGTCGCGAGCATCGCCTTGCGAGGACGAACGGACACTATCCTAGCTTCCTAAAATAACATCTAACCTGTGTTAGGGGCGCCTGTTTGCACAAACTAAATTATCTTGTATTACTAGATGTTACTAGAGCTCATTTTGTCATGTACTTTTATCACTGCCTTGAGGTTTTTTTTTGTTAAAATCATACCTCTATTAAAAAAAAATGGCTGATGGCAAATCGTTCTGCCATTTATAAGCTACGCTTAAAAAATCACGCTTGTCTGTAGACAATTCCCTACCGACTGGATACATCATTAAGTAGATACTCTAAAGTAATCATAGTAAAAGCCTTTTTTCCCCCGGGGATGTTTATTAAAGTTAGTTGTAAGTTAACAGGTACTTGGGTAACGAGAGAACTAAGGAGAACTTGTTCACTTTGAACGCACTGAGGTTTGGAGCTACGAAGTTAACGGG
The DNA here is from genome assembly GCA_947037095.2 of Nycteola revayana. NCBI lineage: Eukaryota > Metazoa > Arthropoda > Insecta > Lepidoptera > Nolidae > Nycteola > Nycteola revayana. The sequence continues at coordinate 1,001,968 of OX344851.2, forward strand.
ACTGAGAAAATTACGCGATGATTTTGAATAATACAATATTATAATCTATACTAAAACTTCTGCGGTGGTCTCAGTTTTTTAAACGAATTCGGCCAACCAGCAGACGGCCCACCGGTGCGGTAAGTGGTTTCCATAGCCTATGAACTTTCGCATCACTAATGATGATATCATCATCACGCATGCCGACCTTTGAGTCTCGCTTTAATTGTCTTACTTTGTGGATTCCATACCTAATCCTGACAATATCTTTGAGTATTTTTTTTTCTCACGGGGGGCTACGTAGGTATAACGGCGCGCGGGGAGCTAGTATATAGTATATTCAGATTTGTAATTAAGAAACTTAAAACTACGGCTGACTTTAAAAAATCTTTAATTATTAGAAAGTAACATTCTCGAGTAATAACATAGCTTATATTTATTGACGAGAGTAAACGAGGCTATGTGGGAAAAACAACGCGTGGTGTGACTAGTTTTTAATAAATCAGGTTTGAAGCCATGTTTCTTGGATATGGGTGTCTGCATGGCCTGGTTGAGGGTTTAAACATAAAACAGCGCGGAACAGCTAGTGAAACATACATTTATACACACATCAGAACACATCCGATTAGTCAAAAGAGAAAAAGTGCAATGCAATGCGATTCGAGTAAGTTAGGACACACTTCAACTTTCTTTCGAAAAATAACATTATTAATAAATGTTGTGTACGTGAAAAAGGTCGTTAGGACTTATCTAGGGGAACGTTAGGGGATGGGCGAGACTAATACTGTGCATCCGCTGCATAAGCACTGTCTGTGTTTGGATTTGCACTCCTCTGCCATTTAACAAAAAGTAGTTTAGTACCTGTTATATAAAACAGCGATTTTATACTTTAATACCGTCCCGCAGAGGCTTCCACTCACGTAACTCCCGTGCCCGTTGAAACTTCATCATTAAGTATGGTCTTTCTCGAAAATGGCCTATCTAACAATGCAAAAATGTTTCAAATTGGACCAGTAGTTTCCGAGATTAGTGCGTTCAATTCAGTAATTCAGTTTACAAGGATATTGCACGATCAGTATTTTTTTCTGTAATATTCAATAAACTTAAGATGCCTTCTGATACTTCCAACGCATTTTCTAAGGCCACTTATGTAAGTTAAAGTATATCTACGTTATTAACTTCCGACCAGAACTTCTAGTTCTAAAAGCTAAAACACACAACAAGAAGGTAGGCTCCTGAGGTATTGTTCAATCTTTGTTCATTGAAAACTGATAAAAGTGATATCAAAGTTTGCTGTTCAGTTGTATGTCGCAAGTTATTATAGCATTAAACTCAATAACCTATAAAGGTTAAGCATGAATGTCAACTCAAGTTATCTTTAAAAAAGTTAAAGTTCTCATTTTAAATGAAGGTAGGTATTACATCCATAATTTACGACCGTTTATGCCATACGCGAGCGAATATTATGTTGCTCGCGTTTAAGTTTGTGGGTGAATATCCCAGCGGTAAATTTTATAATTATCTTGAGATTTGAAAAAAAGAAATTCAGTTAGTAATAAATATTTGAGAATCATCAAATCGACATGTTTTATCCTTGCTACCTCTGTTAGCTACCACAACCGAGAGTTACGAACAGAAAATTGTTGGGCGTCTCATCAAAATGAAGCTGCTGACGGAAAATTAGCTTGATAGTAATCAATTGCAAAAATGGACCTTCGATGCCGTACTACTAGTAAACTGGGCCTCTAGAAAGTGGAAAAAGATTATTCCTCTCTAAACTTTGTCTAAAAACTTGTTCTACCAATTTATTTTTAAAGACAATTCTGAGCAGGTTTTAAAAAAAAATGTATCTTTTGTTGACGCTAATAGATGAATTACAAAGTAATAGATGAATTTTGTTTTTTAGGAATTAAAAACAACTACGCTTGTCTTCCTTTCACCAAACAATAAAATGGAGATGCATACATACTATTCAATTATTTATCTTACTTTTTAATAAGATCCAGCTATGATGACTTAACAACCTTGTAATCAAATATTTTTTTATATCTTAGGGGATGTATTTTTTACCATCTTTTTTTACTGGATGCCTATATCATATATGAAGAATTCAAGTTTCAAGTCTCTACGATCAGGCGTTTAGGCTGTGCTTGGATTTGTCAGACAGTCGGGACAAAGCATTATCTTAATATAGATAATAATTTAACAACATTGCGCAATAAGGAACCGGCAAATAGACGACATTACGACGTTACGAGGTAACATCTTAAGTATAATAACTTTCGTGAGTATTGTTCACATAACTCGTCAACATGGTAGGCCATGTTGACGAGTTATGTGAACATGAATGTATGGAACAGCTGATTTTTTTTTCGCGATTACAGGGTTGGTTCCATAGTAAAAGTTGTTTGTTATCATGAGCACAATCATGTGTTTAGGTATCGGTCACTAATTACCAGTCACCCTATACAAAGTCGGGTTTGACTCACGTTTGTAGATTTTTTGGCGATTTCTCGACCACGGAGCAGGCGCAAACAGCTCGCTCCTTGAAGAAGGCTCTCGGTTGGAGCCGAAACTGTGGTCGAGAAATCTCCAAAAATCTACAAACGTGAGTCAAACCGGACTTTATATAAAACTTCTTAAGTGTTCACTTCAAATTCTTAATAGAAGTATATTATGTATTTTATAATATTTTTGTGCCAAATACTTTCTTTTTACCCTTCGTCTGTTCCCAATGAAAGGTTAGTCAATATTAAGTAAAAGATGTAATGTAAGTAATGTGCTGGTTTCTACATTGCACAGCAGGTAGGTAAGCATTGCCATTCAACGTGGTAATGCTGCCAGCATTACCACGTTGTTTTATTATTTTAGCACTACCACATTAGTTTTATTTTTAATTAGTTACTTTTAGTTATGAATTTATTCATGTTTGTTTAGTAAAAGATAACTACATAATTATATTTATTAGAATTAGGCGTTACTTTGCGTAAATTCATACTAATCTAAATTAATGCCTTCCTGCATGTTGTGCATCATTTTTGCGCGGAATTAACACTAGATATTTGGTTTTTTAATTTATATTACACGAAAGTAACTGTCAAGAAACAATACTAGATGTGCTTTATAAAATACAGTACAGAATATTTTTTTATCTTGATGGACTTTTATTGAAATGAAGAAAGACACCGTAGCCGCATGGTCTAGGTATTAAGGGCTATACCTACCTAAAATGCACGATTCCTAGGTAAATTTATCATATAATTCATCGCAGTATTGATAATTATAACATAAATTATGATTAACACAGGTAATAACGACTCTGTTATTTGGTATTGTCGTTTTAATACCCGATAGCTACACGTTGTACGACTTACCAGGTTCACCTCGAAATACTTTAAGTACCTATTCACTACAAATGTACGCCACATTGCTTCCGGCTCTCCACGCTGAGGAAATGGCGTACTTTATCACTGGCTCGCACTCCTACATTTGAATAAAATCAAAATAAACTGTTACTGCAACGACTAAGTAGATATTATACTTTGACAACGTTGCCCCACGATTTCACCTGCATTCGATTATTTAACATTTTTCATATAAAAAATACAGCAAAATTGTAATCTATATTCTAATTCTAAAATATGTTTATTCATATAGTTACATAATTATCTTATGATACGTCGCTTTTTTTTACTTCCTAGTTCTGGACGTGGCAACTCTGAGAAGAACTGGCAAGAAACTATTTTTTTAATTAAATTATTTTGTTATAATTATATACAGGGTTTCCCAAAAGGTTAAGTAGCTGGGAAAGGGGGTGACAGGGGTGGACACAATGGTCACTAGAAAAATAAAAAAAAAATCCGCTCTGGGTATTTAAAAAAAAATGGCATTTCTTTAAAAACTTAAAATTTTACACCTTGTTATTTTTGATGTTGATGTTGATGACCTTGTTGTTATTGAAGATTACATAACAGCATTTTTTTTAAATACAGTCATATTTGTAGGTACAGTTAGCACAAGGTGTAAAATTTTTAGTCTTTTAAAAAATGCCATTTATTTTTTTAAACACCAGAGGGAATTTTTAATATTTTTCTGGTGACCCTTGTGACCATCCCTATCACCCCCCTTCCCAGCTACGTAATCTTTTGGGACACCCTGTATAAATACAACACGTCCGTTTGGTCAAACGCTGGCTACATTACACCGCTGCTCGTTCGTTGCTCGGTTAGAGACTATTCATTAATAAAGAAGTAATTTTTAAAAAGATATATACTCAAAAACTACTACACCGATTCCAATAAGTGACGTCTAGAAAGTTCCGTTTCCAGATGAAACGTAACATAGTAATAAGGTTCACACAAGTAAATACGCGAAGTCGGATAGTTTATTACAAATATTTTTAGACTTAATTAGATAATGTTATAACTTACTGCGGTGAAAAAGTCTTATTATTTAGTTTAGTTAGGAAGGAAGTTAATAATTAAAGTAACATTTTGTGTTTAAAAATAAAAAGAAAAGGTGTGTGGAGTAATGTAGGTACAACTTTACACTAACTTCTGGCGCAACTTACAAATGAACATCTCCAAAAACTTCATTAAAATGCCAGTTTAATGAAGTAGGTAGACAAAGTTAGTAGGTACTGCTACTTACTTTTGAGTTACATCACTGCTGTGCAAAGTTTAACTAAAATTAAAGTTGCTTCAATTTCAATGAAAAGGCAAGCGCGAAATGTATATTTGTGTGTGTATACGTTATATATATATACCTCTATTGTCGACGCATTGCATGATATAATAGGATATTTAGTAGATAGGATTACGTTTGAATGCACGATCGACGATCATTGAATGAGACGCATCTCAGCATCGCACTAGCGTCGACAATAAACACCAATCAGGCAGTGTATCAATATTGCTTATAATTTCTTGGCTTTATGTTAGTAATACCTGTGATCAACCGAAAGAACCAAGCTCGTTATAAACAAAGCCGACCTTTCCAATAATCCCCATTTATAGAAGTTAATAATGATGGATGACTGTTAGAATTTTGTGCAAATATTTCGAAGATATTCCCCGGAGTGTTTCGGATAATCGTGTTATTTCGCGGCCTTCCCGCAAACTGCGGGTTTACGGTACAGAATAAATTATATAGCTCCACCGTTGTATTAAATGAAGAGGGAGGTATCGTGTTGCCTGCTTATTATTTTAGGGTACTAGCTGTGACCCGCGTCGTCGTCCATGTTAAATAAGGATGTTATTTACCCGGAATACACGAAAAAACAATCAGACAGATAAAATAAAACGTACCTTTTATTATGTTTACTAATAAATCAATGTTAATTAGTCCATTTCAATCAATGTGTGTTACCAGTGATGACATATGGATCTGAGACGTGGTCTCTTACTGTGTGCCTCATAAGAAAGCTCAAAGTCGCTCAGCGAGCTATGGAAAGAGCTATGCTCGGCGTTTCTCTGCGTGATCGAATCAGAAATGAAGAGATCCGCAGGAGAACGAAGGTCACTGACATAGCTCAACGGATAAGCAAGCTGAAGTGGCAATGGGCAGGACACATAGCTCGAAGAACTGACGGCCGATGGAGCAAAAAGGTTCTCGAGTGGAGACCACGTACTGGCAAGCGCAGCGTAGGACGACCGCCTGCACGATGGACCGACGACCTCATAAAGGTCGCAGGAAGTCGGTGGATGCAGGCCGCTAGCGATCGTTCCCGCTGGAAATCGATGGGGGAGGCCTATGTTCAGCAGTGGACTACAACAGGCTGGTGATGATGAGTCCATTTATCGAAAAAGCAGTCCCTACGGGAGGGACGCGGGTGATCCGCGAGCGGTAAGCTAGCTAGCTTATTAATAGCTATAATAGTTGTAGATATATAGTTATAATAGTAAATAGCAGGATTCGGTAAACTTGCCGTATTAACAAGAGCCGCTACCTACAAGATATCAGTCTATATTGAAAATATTCATAACTAGCGGCCCGCCCCGGCTTCGCACGGGTGGACTTTTATACCCTACCCCTACCCTACCCCTACCATACCCCTACCCTACCCTACCCCTACCCTACCCTACCCTACCCTACCCTACCCCTACCCAAAAGTATCCTATGTCCTTCTTCCAGTTCTTAGCTACCTCCCTACCAATTTTCAGCCAAATCGGTTCAGCCGTTCTTGAGTTATAAATAGTGTAACTAACACGACTTTCTTTTGTTTTTAAAATGTATTCTGCTATTCGGGACGGAAACAAATCCAACAAATCAAAAACCATGGCAATCGGTCCAGCCGTTCTCGAGTTATAAGTGTTGTAACAAACACGACTTTCTTTTATATATATAGATAAAGCAAAAATGCAATTTAATTAGTATCTGTAAAATTAAATAAAATTCCACCTTTGAATGGATTTTAATTAAACTTGAATAATTACAACTATATACCGCGTATTAATAAAAGAGGTAGTGGCCGGTAAGGATCTTAAGTAGTTGGTTTTGTAGTTTTTTTAATTTCATAAATTATTAATCTTTATACGATTGCACTGACATTTATTAACGCAGGCAGTTATTATGACGAAGATATCTAAGAAACAATTCTTAAAATCGCTCCCTTAAGGGAGGAAAGGGTGGCCAAAGTTTGCATAGAAAATAAATATATGTTATCTCTAATTTTATTTTATTAAAACATTACGATATGTACCTCAGTAGTGGAGTAGTAATCTACGGTAAGTTAAACGCTACTTGCTAGTTTGTAGAATACATGTAAAATTAGTAGATATTTTCAGTTAGATTTACTTCGCTGTATACCTATTTCTACTGCAACATATAAACAGTTATTTAAAATCAAAAACATAGTACGACTACAACTAAATATTGAAAAGTTTTATACTGTGGCTAATAATACGGTGGTTGAGGAACAAGCAGGGTTGACTACAAATCAGGTTAATGCACCATCTAGGCAAATAGCTATATTATTGAGTTAGTGCAGCGATCGGCAACCTGCGCGGTAGCATTTGCCAACAGTACCTACTCCTTCTTACAACTAATAGCAAAACTAAATAGATATAGACACATGTCGATCTAACGTAGCAAAAACTGTGAGTAACCAATAAAATCCGATATAGGTAATAATCATGCTCTCTGTGCATGATTATATCCGTATTGTGCCATAATCACCACGTTCGGCAGGTGGATTGGTGAACGCAGTATTTTAGCACACAAGGTAACGCTGCTCGCGTTGACATGATCTATAACAAGCCAAGGAACGGACCTATACGCTTGCTATAGGTAATTCATGTTATAAAAATCGGGACCAACGACTTAACCTGCTTTCCGAGGTACGGATGGTAGTCCCTCAATCAACCAGACCCGGAAAAAAAACTAAGAAGTTTGATGATTAAAAAAAATCTTGTCCGGCGTGGAAATTAAACCCACTACCTAGACTTAACGGGCGGGACTTGTACCGCTACGCCACAAAGCCCCACAGAGGTTGTCAAATATGCATGTACCTAGTTATTTATATTTAACTCTAATGTTTGTAACTACTATCACGGAGTACAATCAATAATATACCTATGGTTCCGCCCTGCTAATTTTACTTGCAGTAATCGTCATTTTTGGGATTTTCACTTTTTTGCGAAAATTACATTTCAGAAGCCTAATCTATACGTAAAAAAATTAAAATCATTTTTTTTTTAATGAGTATCATGTTTTAAACGGGAATCGCCGTACTTGCCCGAAAATGTGTTTACCGCGTTTATCTCGAAATCGCGATTTTGCAAGTACTGCGTTTGCATGAAGGAGGGCAGAGTTAGTCTTGTTTAAAAAAACCTGCCATGTTTTAACTGTCTAGCTACCACGCTTCATGAGATGCGTCAGCCTAGAGACATACAGACAGAAGAACAGCGGGGTTTTAGTACCTAATTGGCTCCCATTTTTAACCTAAAAATGCTATTTTTCGTCAAATACCTAAAGTGCAACATCCTTAGCACTTTACCTATTTAACGGAGAATTTCACCGTAGAAGCACTCATGCCGGGTCGGTAACTTTTCGCTGCCTACAGTTTCGTGGTCTAATGTACCTAACTATAATATGAGTTTTATAGGTTGTGTTGTGCATATCTGTAATAGATGTAAACACCTAGCCCTATTTTTCTTGTATATGTAGGTACCTCATATTTGTCAATGTATGTGTTTATGTTGTTCATGTGCCTAAGGCCGTGTTCAAACCAAACTGACTGTCAGCCGCCGAAAGTGAGCGAACGTTACGCAGTTTATTGTATTTTCATACATATTCACTTTTTCGTTCACATCTAACCGACGATACGTTATTACGCTATGTGTAGACGCTGACATTCGGCGGCCGATTAATATAGCGTATTGTCAGCATACTGTGAACGAAAAATACCGTTTATTTTCACGTTTACACTGGGGCACACAGTGAGCCTGCTCACATTCGGCGGCTGACAGTCAGTTTGGTTTGAACACGGCCTTAATAAATAAATAGATAAGCTACATACGAACTTACCTGTTGTAAATATATGTTACATATAGGTATACCAACTATTTTGTGCGGAAAGTTATAGATAGGTAAATTACGTAAATGGATACTCATCCACTAACTGAAATATATGAAATAAGTGTTACGATAAGTACCAACCGGCCAAGTACGAGTCGGACTCGCGCACAAACGGGTTCCTTAACCGTATCTATACAACGTAAGACACTATATTATGTTAGATTTGTAATTAAAGAACCATTTCAAGCCATTTTTCAACCATTTTCAGTTATTAATATCAATAAAAAACCACAAACAAATCACGTTTGTTGAGTGGGAGCATTGAAATATTGAGGTTTCCGGCTACTGGGACCGCAAATAACAGGGACCGCGGTCCCAGTCGCCGGATGTGTAAAAATTTAATATTTTTCTTCCAGCGACTGGGACCACTCATGGATGACTTAAAAAATTCTATTATTCAAGCCAAAATCGGTAGTGTCAAACGAAAAAAAATCAAAATTATTTATATGAATATCATTGACTCGTTCAAGTCAAGTTTTGCATCAGACAGTGTCATATTAGATCATTGTAAGATACTGCGCTGAATGTTTGTTCCAAATTGTGTGATGTGAGTGGCTGTGTAGTGACTTCATTTAATAGTCTTCAGGTATGTAAAACAATTTTTTATTACCTTATTTATAAACAAAACAAGCTAATAAGGGGTTTAACCGACGTGGTTACAAATATTTTTACTTTAGAGCGCTTCTCATCTTTGATGAGACTTTTTAATATCACAAAAAAAAATCATCTGTTAAGATTATCTGATAGTTAATATTTTTTTTTCGATTTTATAATTATCAAAATGGATGAAAATAGTCCTTCAACTTCAATTGGTGAACAGTCGTTTTATATTGATGTCATACAAAGAGGACGTGGCTGTGAATATATTCTTAAAAGAATAAACAAAGATGGCTCAAAACTCTGGCGATGTGCAAGAAAAAGTGTTTGCAACGCGACAATAAAAACATAAAGGCTGATTTTGTGATAAATAATTACTTTCTGATTGCTAACTGTTTTAAAATTGTTAATTATTATTATATGCACGATTGATGTGATTTTTTTTTGTTTATTATTGTTAGCATGCTGTATGTGTATGTTTTTACTCCGAAAGTTTCTGCACGGTGCGTAAATTAATCGACTAACTTAACACATGCATGAAAAATGAAAGCAAACACTTTTAAATGTCATTCGAAGTTTGAAAATTCACTGCGAACAAATGACAGAGAAAAAGTATGAAGAAATGAATAATAGAATGATGGCATTAAAAATTCAATGATTTGAATGTGACTTTTAAATTAATAAATTCATCCAGCGGGAAAGGGCTGCGCCCCCCCCCGCAACGCCAGGCGCCCCCCCACCGCCCCCCCAGCACCCTCGCTACGCTCGGGTGCTAACTTCACGCCGTGCAATAATAGGCTGCTTAGGTCACACGTATCGTAATCCACCACCACCCGCGAGTCCGGGGCGGGTTTATGTCACATCTGCTATAAAATAGTATACGATACTCGTGACCTAAGTAGCCTATTAATGCCCGTGCATTCGTTTAGCACCCTCGCTATGCTCGGGCGCTAACTTCATGCCGTGCAATAATAGGCTACTTAGGTCACACGTATCGTAATGTACTATTCGTTTGACTGTACATTTTTTTATTTCAGTTATCATTTATGAGTGGTCCCAGTCGCCGGAAGAAAATTATTTAATTTTTACGGATCCGGCGACTGGGACCGCGGTCCTAGTTAATTGCGATCCCAGTCGCCGGAATCCTCGAAATATTTATTTTATTTTTAGTAGGTAGGTAGTTTCGGTTATAACGGCAACAAAAATACAACATCTGTGAAAAGTTAAACTGTCTAACTGTCACGGTTCATGATATATGATTTGGTGACATGTAAGGTAGTCTAGTCTACCTTATTGTCCCATTTTTTTGGATATGGAACCCTAGACAAACTCTACGGTCCTATACATTCTTAATCTAAGGATTCCAGTAAATCTAAGGATTTATAGATATGACTCGGTAATTTCGGGAATTTACTTATATAGAAAAAGGTAAGAACTTTTTCGGGTTTTTATTATCATTAGGTATTTAGAATATGCTAGGTTTAACAGTAATGGTTGGTCAAACTTAGTTGTAAAACAATATTTGCAGTTGTTCATACAAAATCATTTAAAAATAAAAAACCACATTTAAAAACAAAAACAAACCATAGAGCAAACCGCAGAATGCCCGAAAAGAAAATTAAGAAAAAAGAAATGAAGAGAGAATCGTCCGTCCCGACCGCGTGCAACACTTTTTGTATATTTCAACTAATTATATACCTAATTATGTTCTGCGGCAATAAACGGTCCACTATTTCTTTCCACCTGGGCCTTAACAGTAGTAGATACTTAAAATAATAGGTATTTGATTTGTTACACGCGGTGCGCTAGACTTAGTACTTATCATGTAGTACCTAACACCGTACCTACCGTACGTACGGTGTTCCCGTGGAACTTTCTAGGTAATCTAAAATATGTCCCCCCAGTCTAGTCGTGGGTTTTCCCACATTGAAGTAGTTATATACAATCATGGCTGAAAAAATTGTTGGACAATCAGACGTCCAGCGATATTAAAAAAAAAATTAAATACCTGCTGCCTAACAGCTTTGAAATAACTTCTTGTTTTATTTATCACAAAGAAAACGCGTTTAAGAAATATCAACATAATCATCGTGAGCGGAAATTACGTTGCGACGGCCGTGAGATGAAACTCCGTGCTTATTTTACTTCCGCTGTCAGTTGCTTGAGTAAACATAAACAGATATCATTTTAGTTCGAATTACTCGCCAGAAATGTTATTTTATGTTATCGTTTGCCTTTGGTAGGTACTTCTCTTTACTACACTTCTGGTTTGATTACTACACACTTTGGTTTCTAATTTATTTTATAGTTATGAAAAAAAAAGCCTGTCCCCCTTTATGGCTGAACTTTTTGTCATAATATTATTTTGTATAAATTTGGGTGGCATAAACTTCAATTCCCAAATAATCTTCAAAACTCATAAATTCGTAGGTCAGAAACATTTTCAGGCATCAATTTCGGTAAAACCTACCCCTGTTGGCATAAAATTTTAAGGCATAATATAGTTTGGCATAACGTTTTCGCATAACTTTTATTACCATTATAATACTGCTGCATAATAATTCTTTGGCATAATGCAAAGGTTAGCATAACTATCATTTAGCCTTATATGTTTTGGCTTAAGTTGGAGTTGCATACATTTTAAAGGCATAATATTTATACGTCTAATAATCATGAGCCTTGTAGGCAATTGACAATCGGTTAAGTTAGGTTAGAACTGGGGCCATACATCGCCAGCAACTGCCAGAACCGAATTGCCGAACCGCCGCGCCGTAGCCACGTAGCGCTGGAGCCGTGACAGATACGCTGCATGCTGGTTTATTAGTTTTATTCTGAAGAATATTATGTGTTTATAACATAATTCTTTATAAAATTATGCTTCATTATTGTTATGCTAGCAGTATTTGTGGCAACAAGCATTATGGCAAAACATTTATGCCTAATAATATTATGCGTAAGTAATGATCATTATGCTGAATTTCGTTATGCCAATGTAAATGATTACCACCTAAATCATAAAATTTAATATCCAAATTTGTCAAAAGAAGAACCACCATATCGCAGAAAATTAATAGTCAGAATCCTTCTCTTCGATTTACCATTAAAAGACAGAATTATCATAGAGGTATAATTCTTCTTTAAAGTTTACAGTTAAAAAATAATTGTGGCCTGAAGTTGTGGCATACATTTATCTTAGCTTTCATCCCTTTATTGACAGATATGCGACAATATATAATTCTGTATTTCTGACCATATAACAATGAAATCGATTGAACACTATTTTTTTACCAGGAGGACAGTATAGTTTATGGACGGAGAGCTGACAACCGAAGCGGCAAGGTAATTTGATCATTCATAAAAATCATTTATCAGCTTACCTGGAGCATTCTAAGCATAAAGACGTCGACCTGGCAGGATTCGCGTGGTGGATGTGGGAAAAAAATAAAAATAAGGTAACGTGATCAGGATTACTTTTTATGCCAAATGGTTTGCCTAGGTACCTCCCCAAAGGACACAAAAAAATCGCTCATCAGCCGTGGAGGAAAACGCGGGTGCCGATTGCTGGATGAATATTGGTTTCTCAAGGTAGGTACGTGGGTTTCCCTTTCTATTTGTTTGCCACTGATATGCAATGTAAGATTTGAATACCTCGACTTATACGCAAATTTGAACCAGCGCCTCATTCGCATCGCGATGGTGGTCTCCTCTTCATATTTCGCGCCGCATCCGCGAGCAGATTAACCACCTCCACCGACATATCTTTTTAGTGTATGTATACCTACTCGTATCACTATTGAGTTCTCTATCTATTGAGATAAGGCATGGTTGTGAATACATTTACGTACTTAGTTTTTATTTTCCGATAAGAAGTACCTATACGGTAGGTAGCAAGAAGACAAGCAATCAAGCTTCAAAATCAATGCTGAGCATGACTCCGTTTTTAAGAAAAATGGATTATTAATAAGTCGATTTTTCATGTTAAAAAAAAACCGATTAATTAAAAATCAATTACTTATGTAGAATGTAACATCCCTACACAAGGGACGCCAGGTTGCTTAGTTTGTAGTTTTTAAACCATTTATTAAGGCAGGAGCTCTGTTCGCCTTTATGTCCGGTAGAAAAAGCCTCGTGGCTAACTACATATTATATTATGTCCGTCCGAAAAAAAAACATCCATAAACTAAAAGTCAGGATATATAAGTTTTAAGGTAAGGATTTTGACTACTACTATTTTATATACAGGGTGAAATGTTAGTCACCAGCCAAATTTTTTCTAGGCATTAGGTATCATTCACTAACACCAATTTTGAAAAAAAAACGATACCTAAAATTTTCATAATTTATAATTTACTCGAAGGAATTATCCGCTCTGCGTGGTCACCAAGTAAAATGTTAATAATACTACGTGCCGCGCGAACATCAATGAGAGCGCACGTCGTTACCCCCGCCCCCACTACCCCTGAGCGGCACTACCTATGATCTAGTCGGCCACGCGCACCCCTTCGCGGGCCTTTGTGACGTGATTTCTCAATATTTTTGTATTGAGTGGTACTAAATGAAAAAACACGTATTCAATGATTTTTACTAAAGATTAACATATCAAAATTTGGCTGGTGATTAAAATTTCACCCTGTATAGTCCATACACCATCAATATTCCATTAAAAAAAAAACAATATTGTTATAATAAAGTACAGTCGTTTATTATGAATGAAATCAAACTTGTAACTGAATAAAATACGAATATGATTTCTCTATATTTACATACTATATGTTATCAATGACCGATGACCAATGAGCTTCAATGTACATTATTCATGAAAATCTACACAAAAATGCTATTTAATAATATCACCTAGGTATATATTGAACACGTTATGTGTAATTATAAAGATCTCTTATGTTAACCTGTAATAAAGCAATCCCATTAACTTAAATATTGTAAACAAAGTTTTGCTTTTTCTTAACTAGTCATATTGGAAGAACTATGTATATTTATCTATATGAGATTTTATCAACACTCAACATATTTTATATTAGCTTCCCGCGCGCGGCTTCACCCGCGTAGCTCCCGTGCCCGTGAGAACTTTGTAATAAAATATGACGTATAACTTTCCTCGATAAATAGACTATCCAACACTGAAAGATTTTTTGAAATCGGACCCGTAGTTCCTGAGATTAGCGCGTTCAAACAAACAAACTCTGCAGCTTTATAATGTTAGTATAGATAGTATAGATTATTATTGGTTTCCCTGAAGAATGATTAGACTTGACAGATGAATTACAGATTTTAGATGATCTGTCATTATTTTCGTAATTTTATCTGTTGATGCCAATAGATTTGTATACTCTGAGAAATAGCGAACTATGAGTAAAAGTTATAAATATGTTATTACGTATCTTTTAATTACGTCTATATAGCCGCCGTGGACAAAATTGGTCAAATGAACAATCAATTGTTTTTTTAAATGGAACTAATACAATAAAAAAACCAACGAGTAATTTACTCGATATTTATGGTTAAATGATGATGATGATGAAGAAACATTAACAAATAACAGCCAAACATTGTTCTGATTTTTGGTAATTTTCATTTTCTTTAACAGTTACAAAAATATACAAAATTTTAAATCACAGACCAATAGTTATTATGTCAGCTAAACAATTGTAATCATAATTATGTTGGTAGCTTACATTTTTAGTTAAATTAAAATATAAAAGTGCGATCTACATTAGATTACAAAACACCTTATACTCAAGGAAATAAGGTTCATCGTTCTATGTATATTACTCATTGAGTCAATTACTTTTAGGAAATATTATTGCTCTTAATTAAGACACATTTAATTGAAGACACCCCCATTTTCCTGTTGCAACACAATATAAACGAAAAATGTATAAAGGTCAGGCCATTACCATATTTGACTAAACTTTATAGTGAAGTTTGTTTTAATACCTTCAATCGATTAACGCCGAAATCGTAAAGGCAGCGGAAGTATTTTTTTATTGATATCAAATATATTTTTATACAATTTGTATTAATTCGATGGAATTAAAAATGGCAGACATAGGTAATTACAAAATTTCATAACGCAATACCTCGCAAATCCTCATAATAACTTTGAAAAGCGCCGACGATAATTTCTCATTATTTTAACTAAAGCAGTAATACTAAAAGTAAATCGTTAAATTAAAATAACAGCACATATCGGTGCATTAAAGCAGAGGGGCCGCAAAAACCCTATTAATGGAAAAATTGAACGAATTCTGCCAGATCTGGTTCTTCAGATTTCTTTTTGTTAATTGTAGGCCTTTATTTTAAGCGTATATGTTCGCAATTGAACTAAACTTTGCACTTTAATATTTATATTACTATCATGTTTAAATATATTTATATACTTGATAATACAGGGTTAATTAACAATCCAAAATCATCAAATATCACGTCGCGTTACGTGTCAACGTCTCGATTTACTTTTAGTAGACCCCAGTAATATATTAGTAAGTTAAATTAAAATCAAAACAAATAAGAAACTCGCATTTTATTACACTAATTTTAGAAATAATATACGATATATAACATAGTGGGTAACTAACAGAAATAATATACAACTTAATCAAGTTTTGTGCATCAACAAAATCGATCCACATATACTCTTAACATCAACATTATTTTAACATTTATTTTCAATCGCCCACGTCGCATTTTTCTTCCAATCTACTCCGTTTCACATTAGGTGTTTCGCCGTCAAACACTATAGTATCTTCACTTGAAAAACTGACTCTTTTTCTCTTAAGAGCTTTAGGGTTTCTTTCAGACTCTGAAATAATACTTTTAGTGGATTCATCACTCGATAGATTGTTGGTAGCATTTCTAATAATTAAAAGATCTTTTTCAATTTCTGTAAGTTCTCGAGGTTTGGGTGGTCTGCCTAAGGGACGTTTCGGCTTGTTTTTGGTGGATGGAGATTCTTCGGGTTTTCGTTTCTTGTACGTTCTTTTAGCGTTGGGTGTCTTGATTTTCTTTGGTTGAGATTCTTCCTGTAATTACAAGTATTAAATGTTACGAATATTATAAACACTATCCCTTTCAAAAAAAATATAATAACTCAAAGTTACTATTTGAGCTTTCGTTCTAAGGAATATCATACATTACAGTATACGTGCTGGCAACGTGCGGTAGGTTGTAATATACAGAAGGCTTATCGAACGATATGACTAACTTCGATAAAAATGTCTTCATGACTGTAGGGGTTATTGTAAAGTATTTCCTATTTTATTGTTAATGTATTATTGAAGCTATATTAACGTTATCAATTGAAATATATACAATATTTTTTGCATGTATAGTAATCACTGAGTAGCGAAGACATTTTCGCTATAATGGGGAGATATTTCTAAGGCAAGGAATTATAGCGCCAGAATCCACAATCCCACAGGTATTATAGCAGTTTTTACAGCCATATTTTGAATACGTTTTATGCGCGGCATAATCTGTGTTTATAAAATTAAATGATTTTTTTCATTACCTGTTTCGGCTTAGCACCGATGTAGCCGGAGCATCTCTTGGCTCCACACATACACCGTTTCTTATCAATGCCAGCGCATTCCAAATTATAGTTGAATGTCACTTCGCTATTCTGTAACGAATTAAGCAAGAATTAGGAATAATATGAGACAATTGTATTATACTGAAAAAGCATCAACATATCAAAATGTCGAAGTAATGCGGATCATAACCGATAGATAAATTCCGATGACCGGTAGGGTTCCACCGTAGTCTAATTGGTGAAGGCATTAGGGGTTTAACCTAAGCTGCAGGTTCTAGTCCTGCCGGTGGTCGAATTTTATTAATCTCAATTTTGAAACTCATAAATATTGCTGTTTCACTTTATAAGTTTGTGATGACGTTGAATGAAACAGCCGGGATTAACAGCTTTCTCAGGGGCAGCGTTGAACGTCTCTCAAACAAACTCTGATACTACAAAAAAAATGTTCCGGATCGTACCCACGATCTTAGAGACTAGTATACGATCACTAGATTACAGTCGTAACTTTTGTTATAACCAATTAAGTAATCGATTTATGCGTGTATTGAAATATGTTTTAAGGCCATTAATAATTTCTAGATCACCATACATTATAATAATATGGTAAACATAATTAATACAAACAAAGTAAATCACAGACTTACCGCTGGTATATCATAGAGGGCGAACAGTCCCACTCTGACGTCACCAAGCACCGTCCACTTCTGAGTCTCACAGTTGGGCTCGCAGCAGTGGTTCATGAACCTGGAATAAAACTATGGTGATGACTAATTGACAATAGATGGACAGATTTCGTTTCTCTGAAGAGTAGTGAAAATCCGAGAAAATTTAATTATTATTTTAAATGGAGTTACGTTGGAGGTCGAAAGAATGATGATTAAAATTTATATTTAAAAAAATATACAATACATATATACTTTACTATTATTATAAAGCAAAAAGATTTGATAGTGTTCGTTTGTAAAATAGATTAACCCAATAAATACAGAATTAAAAAAAAATACCTGGAAATAACCGCTCAGGACATTCTTAGATAAAGACATGATAAAGTCATAAGTCAGCAGCTATTTCACAACATCTATAACTTAATTACTTATTAAACAAATTCAAAGAAAAACAGTTTACAAAAAAAATAAATTATTAATAACCCTTAAGTAAGTAATAAATAATCTATATTGTAACTGATATACCTCGCCAAATTCCCCTTAGGCCCCGCGTCGATCATTCTCTCTTTGTCCAAGGTCAAGAAATAGAAATTCTCGTCTCTAATTTCATGCTTCCGTCGCATGCGGCGTCTGAACTCTTCTTCGTCGATCAGCTCACCTACATATTCTATCACGAATTGACCTGTAATAATAATTATAAAAATAAAATAACATTCAAAACTTTTGTACATCATCATCAGCTTGCGTCGATTGCTAAACATAGACCTCCTTCCGAAGAAGGGTTATGCCATCGTCACCACGCTTCGCAGTCGGGTTGGTGACCGCAGTATAATGTAGTAACACACAAGGCAACGCTGCTCTGTCTATTCCATGGTATACGATTGTTATAGATTATGTTATGAGAACCGGGACCAACGCCTTAACGTGCTTTGTGCTATCTACCAAAATGTTGCCAAAGTAGTTAAGTATTTATTCAATACTGTTTATATTCCAGATTGGCCAACTATTTGTATGATTCACTTGTAATGGTTTTCAGTTTGTATTGTGTCCGTAAATGCTTATAGTGAAATATTTTGGCAGTAATATGGCTATATTTTATTGACAATAACAGACTTGTCTGTATATATATGTATATAACGATACGGTAACTATCTTAAAGAAAACGCACAGCCTAAACGAATAAAGGCAGTTAGAAACTAGAAATTTGGAGAATACTTAGCTAATAATTAGGTACTTAAAGGAGGATTTCTGAAAACACCTGAAGAAGTGAAACGGGAAATTACTAGTTGCCAAGACTACTCCTCCGCAAAGTTTATCAAGTATAAGTAAAATTGACCTGCTTTAATGTCCTCCAGAGTTTTAAGCCCCCACCCCCGGCTGGGTGTCCTGTAGGGGGCAAGTTTAGGGTACTGACGCTTCTCGAACGCACGGTTGTTGCAGCGGTCACCGGCGCGACATGTCGGACCGCATTCTGTTAGCAACATCCTGAAATAATAATTATATGTTTACTTGATTTAGTCTTAGTAATATAACATATGATAAGGATATTTATTCTTAAAACGACATCAAGAGTCCACAACTCTCGAGGCACAAAGTTGGAGCTGGCGATTTTATACAGTCCATCAGCAATTTTATGCAGAGTACTTTCAGTTCCTTCAATCAAGATTTAACTTGCAATATAAGTCACATGTCACCATGCTTTTCCAATATCATAATATGGGGGCCATGTCATGATATTGAAAGTTATCTTAATCTCTCCAGGTTGTCAACTCACCTGTTCAAGCACTGCGAGTAGGGCCCGCAGACGTCCTCCTCGTGCGGGTTGCAGTCGCACTGCGTGAGCGAGCTCTCCGGGTTGTCAACTCACCTGTTCAAGCACTGCGAGTAGGGCCCGCAGACGTCCTCCTCGTGCGGGTTGCAGTCGCACTGCGTGAGCGAGCTCTCCGGGTTGTCAACTCACCTGTTCAAGCACTGCGAGTAGGGCCCGCAGACGTCCTCCTCGTGCGGGTTGCAGTCGCACTGCGTGAGCGAGCTCTCCGGGTTGTCAACTCACCTGTTCAAGCACTGCGAGTAGGGCCCGCAGACGTCCTCCTCGTGCGGGTTGCAGTCGCACTGCGTGAGCGAGCTCTCCGGGTTGTCAACTCACCTGTTCAAGCACTGCGAGTAGGGCCCGCAGACGTCCTCCTCGTGCGGGTTGCAGTCGCACTGCGTGAGCGAGCTCTCCGGGTTGTCAACTCACCTGTTCAAGCACTGCGAGTAGGGCCCGCAGACGTCCTCCTCGTGCGGGTTGCAGTCGCACTGCGTGAGCGAGCTCTCCGGGTTGTCAACTCACCTGTTCAAGCACTGCGAGTAGGGCCCGCAGACGTCCTCCTCGTGCGGGTTGCAGTCGCACTGCGTGAGCGAGCTCTCCGGGTTGTCAACTCACCTGTTCAAGCACTGCGAGTAGGGCCCGCAGACGTCCTCCTCGTGCGGGTTGCAGTCGCACTGCGTGAGCGAGCTCTCCGGGTTGTCAACTCACCTGTTCAAGCACTGCGAGTAGGGCCCGCAGACGTCCTCCTCGTGCGGGTTGCAGTCGCACTGCGTGAGCGAGCTCTCCGGGTTGTCAACTCACCTGTTCAAGCACTGCGAGTAGGGCCCGCAGACGTCCTCCTCGTGCGGGTTGCAGTCGCACTGCGTGAGCGAGCTCTCCGGGTTGTCAACTCACCTGTTCAAGCACTGCGAGTAGGGCCCGCAGACGTCCTCCTCGTGCGGGTTGCAGTCGCACTGCGTGAGCGAGCTCTCCGGGTTGTCAACTCACCTGTTCAAGCACTGCGAGTAGGGCCCGCAGACGTCCTCCTCGTGCGGGTTGCAGTCGCACTGCGTGAGCGAGCTCTCCGGGTTGTCAACTCACCTGTTCAAGCACTGCGAGTAGGGCCCGCAGACGTCCTCCTCGTGCGGGTTGCAGTCGCACTGCGTGAGCGAGCTCTCCGGGTTGTCAACTCACCTGTTCAAGCACTGCGAGTAGGGCCCGCAGACGTCCTCCTCGTGCGGGTTGCAGTCGCACTGCGTGAGCGAGCTCTCCGGGTTGTCAACTCACCTGTTCAAGCACTGCGAGTAGGGCCCGCAGACGTCCTCCTCGTGCGGGTTGCAGTCGCACTGCGTGAGCGAGCTCTCCGGGTTGTCAACTCACCTGTTCAAGCACTGCGAGTAGGGCCCGCAGACGTCCTCCTCGTGCGGGTTGCAGTCGCACTGCGTGAGCGAGCTCTCCGGGTTGTCAACTCACCTGTTCAAGCACTGCGAGTAGGGCCCGCAGACGTCCTCCTCGTGCGGGTTGCAGTCGCACTGCGTGAGCGAGCTCTCGGGGTCGTCGCTCCGGCGCGCGCCGAGTGCTCCGGCCGGCTTGTTGACCTTGAGCTTGACGTAGTGCGGCGGCAGCAGCGACATGGCGATGTCCAGCGACTCCTCCTCGTTCGGCTGAGCGGCTGCGGTCACACCGTTTGTACTGTTAGTATATACTATGGCTCCAGTAGTTGACCATAAACCAGTTAGTTATTTTAGTGAGAGCACAATTAATATATTCAAAATCATTTAAACATCGATCACCTTTGGAAACAAGCAAAGCGTCGTAAGCAAAATGTATAACGTTCTCTCCATAAATATTCTCTATATAATAAGCTAAATCCTTTATATACCAAGAATAAAAAAGGACCTAATATTGACCGGAGAGGCGTGCCACAAACGCCTAACGGACGGGATATTGTTGCTAGTGTTGTCCCCACAAACATTAACACACTGAAATCTTTGAGAAAGATAAGAAGATAGATTGTTTAGAGAGGTACTATTCGATCCGTAGTAACTGAGTTTTTGTAAAAGTGTTTCATGCAATCAAATGCTTTAGAGTGGTCACAAACTACGGTAATGGCATTTGCGAATTGCATCGTAGGGTAATACTGCCTATTCTTGACACCCCACCAATTATTGGCACAGCTTCGTTAAATATTAAAAAAAACAAGAACACGACCATCAACTTTATCTACGAAATCTACAGATTTTTCTATGGTTATTCTTTTTCAAATGACAACATTTGAAGTGATATTTAAATGCCAACATTTGGACAAATATATAAAACTGGAGAAACTATTTTTTTTTAATTGTACAATTCATAATATATTTGTTTTTTTTTTAGTAGATTCATTAATGTTTCGTCTGTTCATATCGGCTGTTATAGAATTCTAAGTTATAGAGGGAAACCTATTATTGGCCATACCATTTGTATTATACCCTAGTTGTTAAACCTATTGTACACGCCGTTGGTTTTCATAAATAAATAAACCCGAACTGATTACTGTGCAAGAGATTGTTTAAATTAAAATGTTTGAGGAGCTGCTAAGGTAAAAACTGAATGCTGGTAAAATGGAAATCGTTCTAAAATTTGCAGGGTCATGAATTATTAATCCAGATTTAAATAAACTCTTCTAAACTATATTTGATCTGGAAAAGTTCCAGAATTAATACTATCAACAAAAAATATAGTTAAGTAAGGGGCAATTATTTCCTTCAAATTGTTGACGGGGGTACCCCACAAATCACCCGTATTTTTTGACTATTTCGGTTACAGATACATACTTAAATTCAAATACAGAAAGCACGCTTTCACAGAAAAGATGGTGAGACTGTTGGCGAAGGAGCCTAGCTAACTCGTTGTGGCAATAGGTATTTTAGGAAAGAAAATATTAAGCATATTTAAAAATAATAAACAACCTGGAATATGACTACATTAACATTTCACATCTCAAATCACATAAGGCTTGACTTACTTTTCAACACTTGACAGGCTCTTTGCGCGTGTTCCATGGCGGTTGTGAACGCTGCATCTATTTTGGACTTCTGACTGGATATGCGGCCGGAGTCACCTACACACATCAATATATGTAAGCGTCATAAAAATCTACCAATGTATTTATTAGAATTGCCACATTATGTAAGTGAATAATTTGAGAACGACATAAACAATCTGGCTTATTTTATTTTTGTTTTGTTTTCGTAATAGACAGAATGAGGTTGTTAAGTGAATAAAATCATGCGTGGGTTTATGTTAAATAAAATCTGGACAAAGACGAATGAAAACAGCTTATATAAAATGAAAAATATTATCTTCTTTTAGACTATTCTGTAGATGAGATGGAAATCAAATGATAAACTTCAGATAATCAGATTTACTGAACAATTATTATTGAATTGGTATGACTTGACTAAAAATGTTGGGTCGGTGGAAATTCTTCTTGTCAATTAAATTTTATGTGGATGTATAAGCAAAAAGAACAGTCATAGTTACCTTCTTGGAACGGGAATACTCTTCCTCTGTTGACCCAGTAATAGTCGTATTGTCCAAAGAACCGCACCACAAATTCGCCCATACCATGCTTCACTGCTAGAATGTTCTCTGGGATCTCTGACGGGTGGAGGATGACGCCGGGCCACCATCTGTGAAACCGAATCACCGTCATAATGAGCATGCATCAAGTTTATAGATAAGTATCGTGTGTGTCGTTAGGTTTAGCCACATTGTCTGAAAAAGCTCATTTGGTGACCAAGCTAGTTAGTCGGAATGGTGACCAAAGTACTACATTCTAAAAAGGCAGATAAACTATCCTTTTTTTTATCAACGCATGTATTTTTCTAAGGCAAAACGAAGGCCAACCAAACACAGGTCCTAGACAAGTGACTTTTTAAAGAATTGCGACCAAATAGAATTATACTTCAGTTTAATTTTATTTGTCACTATTTTGAAAGGGATCCTTATTGAGTTATCATCATAATTCTAGCTATTGGTCAGATAGAAAAAGCAATAGTTTAGTATAAATTATTTAGGCTACAACTGAAACGATTCGGCCGCCGATGCGTTTGCGATGAGTAAGCGATCGTTTCGCAGTAATGACGTTTTATCTAGGCCCTGAGAAAAAAATATTCTATATCCCAGAGTACAGATGGATGGTGAGGACATGAGAGGCCAACGAAAAGATGGATTGTGTGAGAAAAGGGAGTTAGTGATAGCGTGACGGCTGACAGGACAGAATGGAAGAAAGAAACCTGGCAGGGAGATGATTTCCCGGGTTTAGGAATCAAGCTTACAACTTTTCAGACAATTAGGAAATACTATTCGTAATAAAATAGAAATATAACGAACCTATAGTGTCCCAGTTTCACCCACACCATTTCTCCGTAAAGGGGCAAGCGGCCAGTTTCACAATCTTCACACATGTAACCACCTGAAAAAAACGAAAACAATGATATTTTATTACTACAATAAAATCCACATTTGTCATGTAGAATTTAGAGTGAAGTCATTTAATTTATCGGATAATCCACAGAATACTTTATCACTGGATAAATAAAAATAAACAAAGTACTTATAACAATTAATTACATGTCCATATGTAATAAAATAGTTCGCACAATGAGCTGCTCGATTGGGTAATATCTATACTTTATAGACTACTACAACCAAATAATATTTTACTTATTCGGGTATAATTTGCCTTATCTTATGGGATTATCAAAGGGACGATATATTATACTGGTGGACGAAAATATGAGTTATTTCTGTTTAAAATTAGAAAAAAAAAGTTTATTTCATCACTAAATTTTAACAATATATATTTTTTAATATTGAGTTCCAATTGTGATAAGAGTATTCGATGACGACAGCACTAGTATAAACTATGCTACAATTGCCAGAACCATCGCCAATTACAATAAAAATACTTTTTTAAGTTTAAATTTTCAAAATGTTCAAGTGTATGTATGGTAAGTAGCCTAATTTTTATAGTTCACCAGTATATTTCGGATGTATCTTATAAAAAAAATGTCGAGCATAATTTCCATTTACAGTAGAAACTCGATTATCCGGACTACCAGCCGCGTCCAATTATATTATATTAGCTGTGCCCACGACTTCTTCCGCGTGGAATAGTGACTTTGAGTAGCAGTTTTAATTATTTAGGCTTAAAAAATGACGCTACTTCCATACAATCTTCATCTCCCAACAAATTTACGCATTTATAAAATTAGTAAGGATCTACAAGTCGAATTTCTGCAAGCATCATCGTGTCGGAACCGGCATTACCCCGCCCGCGCCCCGCGGTATTGTTGCCCTAAGCGTTTCGTTGTTTTATAGTGTTTTCATTTTATGATTACATCCCCGATAGTTCAAATTTTCTGCTATCCTAACATACTAAGAAAAAAAAAGTTGTCTTCGTAAAGTATTGTTATTATTATTAAACATTAATAAATTATGTACATACGTAGAATAAAACAAAATGAGAAATTTAATAAACATTGATTTTCGTTGAAATGTTTGTATTTGTTGTTTTAGTAAACACATAACATTAGGTACCTACTACTATTATGCACAAAACCCGCTTTTCTTCATACATTCGATTATCCGGTATTTCGGCTATCCGGATGCCTAACGACAACAATTAGTCGGGTTAATTGAGTTTCTACTGCACTGCCTTAGGAGAAATCTTTTACCAAAAACTCTGTGATTCAAAATAAACTAACCTTCTGGCGGTTTAATATTAAGGCACTCGGCGTGGAATGAGGTAGGGCAGTACTCGCAGCATATCAGCGACCCGCCCAGCGCACAGATGAAGCACCATCCCGTGTTCACGTGACAAGGCACCTTGCCCGACCTGCCGGGCATACGAGCACTTCATTATTATACAAGTGTTGACACATATTGTGAGTTAGAAAAGTGTACTATTGTAAGCAAAAGTAATAGACATAATTAGCCCCATACAAACATTAAAAGGATCTCCCCATATGTGAAATACTTACTTATTTTATTGGGAATGCGATACTGAATAGTGCCCGTAAGAATTAGACACCAATTATGATAAACCAGGTATAATTTATTGACTTGGAACTTGTAAATGACTTGGAACCATACGAAAATTTATTGTTTTGATTAGGCAACCATTATAAAAAATAACGCTAAATTTTGTAAAATTTCGAAAATGGTTTTACAGATTTGTACCTTACATTTGATTTTTTTAATAGAAGGGCAGTTTATGTTATATATATAGTTTATTAAAGAATATAAGAAAAAACGACTTGAGCTAATAAAACGCGTACTTTTTACATTAATATTAAATACATATAGCTCACAAAATGTGACGTCTACTGTTGAATCTCAATAATTAATTGTAATGTATTCTCCATATTACTAATACATACCTATGTTCGACGTGCCTCGGACATATAATATGCGACGCGGACAATATGAGCGTTCCAGCCGGCACACACTTCGTAAACGAATGATATGTAGCGGGACATCTCACACATTTCGCCAACTTATCGCCACTAAATCTTGTCTTACAGCCTCTCGGATCATCCGACACACAGGTATGACAAACATGTCTCGGACATGTCAATGTTTCAAAATGTTCGCTCACTTTTTTATTATTTTTAGATGGCGCACCACCGTTAAACTGCGATTGCGGCCAATGGTCCAAACACTCTAAATGATAGTATTTATGGCAATGAGGCACATGGCATTTTTGTCTTACGCTATTTTGTGTCTTCGAGACGGCATTTTTGCATACAAAACATATAGGGACGTCGTATTTTGTGCAGTTATTACATTTAAAATCTGAGTGATCGATTTGATTGTTCGATTGAATAGGTTTTAATTTGATGTCAATTATTTCGCATTTTCCTGGAACTGTGTCGTCCCAATCGAGTTCGTCCTCGCTCGTGATGTCTCCATAGTCGATAATATCGGTAGTTTCCAGTAGTTCTTTCATTTTTGCTTCTAATTTGGCTTCAAATGTCTCAGCATCTACAGTATGTCTTTCAGCTTCGAGGATTTCTTCAATAGAATCATTGTTTTCTTCGGAGACGTCCTGAGATTTATCATCTTGACTATCATATTCATCAAAGTTTTTCGGTTTCCGACCAGCCTTTTTCTTCTTCTTTCTACCTCTAGATGGCGCGGGTTCTTCAACTTTGTCCAGTTCTTTTTTAACACAATCCACATGAAACATTCCGTTGCAGCCTTTACACTTGACTAGTGTATGCGTTTTCTCACATATTTCACATACTTTTTCTCTCGCTAATCCTTTAAAAATATTTGGTTTCGGTTTACATAGTTCAGCGAAATATAAGTCTATTTCATCTTCTTCCTGGATTTCTTCATAGGGTTCTTGTGTTTGTGGAACTTTGTTATTCTCTGGTTCAGTTTTAATGTCTACCTTAGTTGTATCCTTAACAGCATTACTCGTTTTCTTTTTAAATATTTCAAATACTTCAAGTTCTTCTTCTATATCAGAATATTCTTCATTATAAAAGGGTTTTATAGATTTTCTTTTAGGTTTATCTTTAGGCAACGTTTCCTCTTCAAGACCTTTTTCGATTTTAACTTTAGGCCGTCTTACTT
The DNA here is from genome assembly GCA_947037095.2 of Nycteola revayana. NCBI lineage: Eukaryota > Metazoa > Arthropoda > Insecta > Lepidoptera > Nolidae > Nycteola > Nycteola revayana. Next base: position 1,028,753 of record OX344851.2, read on the forward strand.
TCTTGGGCAGATGTGTAGCATCTTTCAATCCTTTTACTAAAGTAGATTGCTCGATTTCATCATTCTTTTTCAATTCAGATTTGGTGTTCTCTTCATACAACCACGTTTTGTATAAATAACTGATAATTTCATCTTGGCTAAGTTCCGGATGGTCGTCCATTACAGCATCTTGTCTTAGTTCTACATATTTTAGGAATTCTGGATCTTCCATTGACATTTCTCTCTTTGAGCCTTTTTTCTTGCGTTTGCTTAAAGACATATCACTTTCCGTCGAATTAATCGATATTGTATCTTCTTCTGTTATTTTATCACTCATTTCTTTAAAACAATTTTCTTTTCTAGACTTAGATCGCAGTTTACATTTGATAAGTGGCGTTTCGCTATCTTCTGAGTGTATAGAATCTCCATCGTAATCATCTTTATATGAAGGCCCTCTTTCCTCGTCATCAAGGTTGGCTAGATTTGGTGTATCAAGTGATGATGTGTTATTATCTTTTTCATTTTGGAGATTGACCATTATACTACTAGTATCTTTTAAGTTATTTTGTATTGAGTCTTTCGCTGTTTTCTGTACATCCTTAGATAACTCATTTTCTAGTGGTTTTATTATTTCATTAGATTCGTTAGATATATTTTCATCACTAGAAACCTCACTATGTTTCTGTTTTTCATCCTCATTTAGAACTTTATTTTTATTAAAACCTATGGATTGATCGCTATTTTCTTTCTGTTCTACATTTTTATTTGTTTGAAGAAATTTGATCATATTGTTTTTAGCAAGACTGAGACTCTTTTTAGGCATAGGCGACTTACTTAATCCTTTGACTATAGTAGCTTCTCTTAAATCATCGTTTTTCTTTTCATCTGATTTTGCGCTTTCTTCATAGAGCCATGTTTTGTACAAATAAGCTACAATTTCCTCCTGATTTAACTCTGGATGTTCATCTATCAAGGCATCTTGTCTTATTTCTAAGTACTTAACAAATTCTACGTTATCTAAAGGATTTTCATTATTTTTGTTTTGCTTCGACCGTAGTTTACGCTTGTTTTCAGACTTACTCGATATGACACTATCTTCTGAATGGTTCGATATTGTATCAAAGTCCACTCCATTCATTTCGTGATCCTGGTGATAACCGTTTTCTTTAAACTCTTCTGTTATACAGTTAGGGATATGTACTTCTTTAGACGGGCTAACATTTACTTCCTTTACTTTACTCATAATAGGACCCTTGCCGATAATTGCATCGTTGTTCAATTCAATTTCTCGATCTACTACGTCATTTGTAGGAGCCATTAGTTTATTTATATTTTTATTACTTTTAGAAACACGTTTTAATCCAGCCTTTTCATGTTTATAATTTAAAGATAAACTATTTGCTTTTTTATCATCCTTTTTATTGCCCCTGTATTCACTGTCCACAATATTTTCAGTGATATTATCATTCGTGTCTACATCCATAAAATCTTCTTTATTCATTTCTATATGTTGTTCTGTCGAATTTCCAACATTTTCTTTTGGCGTAGTAGGATTAATATCGTCTGGAGATATCGAAGATTCCTCTGAATCAGTTTTAGCTTCAATAATATGGTTTACAAAGACTCCCTTTTCATTACAGATTTCATTTTCTGATTCGGAAAAGGTAGGACTTTCTCTTTGTGTAAATGTAGGACTTTCCAGATTTCCTCTTTGGATGGGATCGATGGGATTATCTTCAATTTGCGTAAAGGTAGGACTATCTCTTTGCGTATAAGTGGGGCTATCTATTTGTGTAAAGGTCGGGCTTTCAGCATTATCTGTAGCTGTCGAATTATTATCAGTATCAACATTATCTTTCAATTCATCTTTAGCAATATTTTCTTCAAGAAAATCTTCTTTTAAATTTAATCTGTCGCCAGGATCCGTTAAGTCACTATATGGAAGACTTTCAGAATCACTGCTACAATAATCGTCACCAATTGACATATCCTTCGACTTTTTTTCATAACCATTAATATCGCTATTTGCTTCCATGTCATGTTCATTTATCAGTTGATTTTCATGAGAATGTGATGTATCTTTATCATTCATATTTTCTATATTATTTGTTGAAATTTGAGCCGGATTGTCCTCGTTTTTTGATGTTTGACTATCCTGACTGTCTTCATCACAAGTTTCATTAGGATCAATGCTTATCGGTTCTATATTAGTGCTGGTATCCATATTACTATCGTCAATGTCTGTGGTAGTATCTTCTGTATATTTTTCTTTTTCAGAAGATTCTGTTACGTCGGATTTTGGTCCAATATATGGTGTTTCAATAGAGTCACTTTGAGTTTCTGGTTCATTAGTTGATTGTGATTCATCGATTTCCGTTACACTAGATGTTTCGTTTTCATCACATTCATGATGATATGTTACTGACTTAGACCTTGGACTTACTTCATAGAGCCATGTTTTATATAAATAAGCAACAATTTCTTCATGACTTAATTCGGGGTTTTCGTCTATTAACGAATCTTGTCTCAATTCTAAATACTTGAGAAACCTAGAATTTTCTAAAGGATTTTCATCTTCTTTCATTTCAAATGTGTTATGTTCTTTCTGCTTTTTGTTCTTTCTACTTTGCTTGGTTCGTAATCTGCCAGAATAACGTTTAGATTCATATTGTGCTTTTTTCTTGGCGTTTTTAGGTGTACTTTTTATTTCCGATATTTTTATATTTGCTATACTACTACTATTATTGCCTTCCGTATTTTCTAGTTCAGAATCACAAGACCCATTTACTGAAGAATCCATACTGTTGTTTAATGGAATACTTTCATTGTTTGTTCTCAGAATATCTGGCTCTGTCTTAATTTTATCATGAAGACTTTCAACTTTAGTGATTACACCTAAACCATTTGACTCTGGGAAAGCAAAACAAATACTTTCATCTTCCAAAAATGTGTGGTCAAAATCTGTACCAACATTTTCATTACCATTTATATATTTAGAACAGTCCTTTTCTTGTTGGTGTGACATTAAATTATCAGACTCGTTTGTAGATTTTCTTAAAGTATACGAAGTTTTTTTAGGCACTTGTGATGAAGTTTTCTTATTTTTATTGCTACTTTTTTTTACTTTTTGTTCTGTTTTTATTTCATTTGCTCTCCTGCTTGAAATTTGAGAAATCGCTTGCATTTTCTCTGGAGTTTTAGACTTAGCTTTCTGAAGCCATATATCCATGTGTGACTGTCTTTGAATTTTTGTGATGCCAGTCTTAGCAGCCATATTGTCGAGACAAGCTGTGACAACTTCGAACACATCAAGAGACTTATTCTTTGACCTATTCCTAGAACGATCATTTCCATCTGCCTTGTTGTCATCTTCAGAAAATAAGCTATCATAGAGACTTTCACTAAGTGAAACATCACTGTCGGTTCTAGAAATTTTCCCGCTCTTTGTCTGCTTAGGCCTAGCTCTAGACTTTAGTAACATATCATTGAAGATGTCTATTCTCAATCGTTTTGGCTCTCTCAGCAGCATTTCTGCCTCTTCTACGGAAGTATTCCATAAAGCTTGTTTCTTTTCGGAAACAAAGAAGGCTGCATATAGTTTCGGGTCTTTTTTCTTGTTCTATAATATAGTAAAAGAAAATACATTAAATACATGAAGTAAAGAAAATCATTTGATTGAGAAATGAATTAAGGAAATTGTTATGTTTATTTAATATACTGTGTCTAATGAAGAAAGTATTTAGCATTATAAACTTTGAAATATTTAACTGATAATGTTATCATTAGAGAAGATAAATGTTTGAAAAATATATTAAATTGTTATATATTTTTTAAATATAACTTGAAACTAAAATGCTGTTATGACATCAGAAAATGTTTAAAAGTAGAATGTAGTCTTATCCAGGAGTGATACCTATTTACCGCAAACATTTGTATTATATATTATGTATGAAATAAAATTTACTTTTACATACCAAAAATAAAATGATAACTATTGAAATACAGCTCCTTTTGAATAAAGCCATCCCACCAGACATTGCTTTGGACTATGTGTTTTTTAGTTTGTACATTTTTTTTATTCAAATTAAAATTTATTACTTCTAAGCAATTTTCTCACTAATCACTACACATGATACTATATGATATAGATCAAAGTTACCTCTGGAGTAAAATTGTCTCTGGCATTTTCAAATTCCAGTTGTCCAAGGTACTTCCGAAGCATAGAGTCCACAATCCACCCCCTTCTGCCATTGTCACCAAAAAAGGTCACATGAATTATGTCACGTTCTACCCGTCCAAATACTAGAATATAAGAAAAACAATATATTTTATAAAGGCAATTAAACTTAATCATTATTTTTAAAAGTCAATTTCAACATCTGTAATAAAACAATATAAAATATGTAGTATGCATTATATTGTTTTATTACAGATTTTATTAATATAATGTAAACCAAAATCTTGCAAATTTCCACCAAGATTTTGTATATATATAATATCTGTAGAATTTATTTAATATTTACCATGTCACTATCAGACAAGATATAACTGGCAAGTACCTATTAATGCTATTTTCCACTTACTTTTTTTGAATTGTTTTACATTGATTTACATTTTTGCTGACATCAACAGGAAGAGGGAGAATTAATTTACTGAATTGAATTTAACAGATTACACAATGGGCAGTAGATTATGTGTACCATTACTAAATACTCACTGACAGCACATACTTGTATTTTTTTTCAACAAATACCTACCTTGTTTTATAAATCAAAATAAAATAACAAAATTTAGATGACAATAATTCATTTTTTTTTTTGTATAAGTTTTGGCAATTAGTTAAAAGAATCAATACCTATAATAATAATAATTTTAATTTAAAGGAAATTTACATATCTATTCCTACTGTGGTTGTACCTTACTTTTTTAATACAATAATAATATATATCATTGTCATTTATATATTTATATAGAAAACATGCAAATATTTTTTTTTCTTATTAAAAATTATACATTTTCTAATACAGTTATGTTAATAAATATTTAAATTATTCATCTTAATATAATAATAATGAAATACACATAAATATATAAACTTTAAATTATTTATTATTACACATATAGTTTCAAAATAACATTATTAGATTTATAATTTTATAACACCCTCCATGTTATTTCGAATCTAATCAAAGCAGTGAACGAAAATATAATACTAAAATAGTGAATAATAGAACTTTATTCAACAATTATAGTAATGGTTGTTCTAACTCACTCAGTCTTTCCATGCAGGCTACAATATAGAAATATACATATAGTTTTATATACTGCAAGTTCATATTTGCTATTATATACTTTATAGAATTATCAATAATATATATAACTATTTATATCTTTAAATAAATCATGTCTCATGTTATGATATGTTATAGAATCATAATGAAAACATGTTGATTAAAATTATAATTAAACATCTATAAAATATACATAAACAAAATTGATTAGAAAATTTCTAGTGATATCTCTGTCTATTGACAGGAAAAAATACTTTGTTAGCAGTTGAGTACTATTCTTTGTAATGATAACATTTTACACATATATCACTTTTTTCCACAATAAAAATAAAAGTTAAAAATTAACATCCATTTTTATGATAATAAATAAAAGAGTGATATACTTACACTTTTTCTTTATAAAAACTCCACTTGATGGGTCCCTGGTAACAATGCAAGGCCAGAATGGATAAGTGCCCATCCTAGCCCAGGCTAAATCTCCCACTTGGTATGGACATTTTGCTTCCATCTCAAACAAATCACCCTTTGATAAAATGTTATTGCCTTTCCTTTTCTTTTTTGAATCAAAATCTAATGTTTTTACTACAGATGAGTTATCTATATATCCATTTTGAGATTTATTGGAACCCAAACTGTATCGTTCCGAAGATCGTTCAAGAATATTGTTCAAATGACTATTTGTGGATTTAAATTCACTTTTTACAGGAGAAAACATGTTCTTTATTAACGGAATAGTCTCTTCAGGCTCTTTGTTCTGTAGTAGATCTTTTCTAATATAAACTTTAGGATACTTTTTAGCAGGCGATGAAGTAACAAGTTTATTCTCTTCAGAACTAAAACGACTTAATGATATGTTTTCTTGATAAATACTTTCAATCTGATTATCCAAAAATGTATCAGGTCCATTCTTTTTGGCTGATTCTTTACGTATTGGAGAGTTTGATGCATGCATTTTGTAAACCGGGGACTCATTTCTTAATGGAGACTTCTCGGATAGTGGAGACTTTAATTCGGAAGTTCTTCTTTTTGTGTCCAAAGTCTCTTTTTCTGATTTGGGATGTAATGCTCTTCCATATCTACTTGTTTTTAATCCATCACTGCTCAAAGCCGGTGATGTTATTTTTGAAGTCAAACTTGTTTCCAATTCCCGATCGATCAGGGACCGTTTCTTTGGTTTGCTTTTAGATAACAATGGACTTTCAATTGCTTTTATGTCCTCAGCACTCATATTATCTTCAGATTCGTCCATTTTAGCAATTATCTATCGCTTTATAAGGCGACTGACGTAACTGCAATAACCATTCTAAGATGAATATAAAATTACGATTTTTTAAATCAAAATTGAATAATTCTCAACTTTTTAAAGACTTTTATGTGAACACAGACTCCTATATATAGGTTAAAACCGTCCACAAATACTACACTTGATTTTCTGAAACAAAAGAATCGAAATGAAGTTTCGTTTTTCATGTAAAATAGGTTAATTCAATATTTGTACATAATATTCAGATTTACAGCAAAAAATGTTTATTTATGAAATAAAACATACGATACGAACCCACTACTTTAATATTCACTATCGTCGCGACCGTCATAGCAATTTGCAAAAGGAGACTCAATGGATTCGCGTTCTCCTTGATTCTATGATTGAGACACTGCAGATCGAAACTTAAAATCCTTTTTCTCACAACAACATCCAAACACCTAACCGATTTGACACCAGATTCAGAATCGTTTAACAGCACAGAAACAGAAACATTAATTATATTCGTCAGCGCTCAAATATCATTCGAGCAAAGTCCTAATTTGTTACGAGAATGCATCCAGTGCTACTCTTAAACACGCGCCATCATAATTTTTAACATCAAAACGAACCAAACTAGCGCATGGTTATTAACAAATACGACTTCCACAAACGTTATCACAATTTATCTGAAGAATAAAAAACTAAACACTGATTTTAATGAGTTAATTTCTCAAAATCAAATAAAAATAAGTTCCGCCAAAGAAGTACCGACGCTCGGTGCCGCGAAAATACATGTATGTGTTGTATGTGTGCGTGAGAATATTACAAACAACGGCAATGTGATATTTTTCACACAGATGTATACCTTACACACAATCACTCACACAGTTCAATGGCTTCGCTTATCACATCTGTTTTACCGACTCTTTCAAAATAGTTCGTTTTTAGGGTTCCTTGAGAACAAAATATATAATTGTAATAAATTAAATGCTTATAAAATTCATTCATATTCTATTTTGAAATAGTTCCAATAGAAAATGTTGGAAGGTGTCTCATGGTGTGTGACTCATTAATGGTCTTTTTTTTTTCTTTTTTAATTATACATACAACTTTAAATTACCGTAATTAAAAATAAATGAATTATACTAGACAGTGTAGTCAAGCGCGTATGCAACGGTTTATTACCTATAAAATGTACTTAATCTAACTACTTTAAACTAACACAGGTATATTACAATAATTTAAATAATAATTATTATAATAAATTGATTTATACAAACTTCTTACATGTAAAACATTTATATTCTTTTTATACAAATAGACTATAAAAATGTCAAGATGTTATTTGGATATTCTGAAATGTATTTTTGGATATTAACTTTACAAATTGATAATAAGCAAATACTTTGAAAGTTATTTCAATGAAAGAATGATGACCCTCAACAAGAATTTGTTCGTGAGCCGCGTATATAATTGCACTGCAAGTGAAACCGCTAGGCATTGCTAGCTATAAATATTTCTGAAAAAATATATTTAATGGCAATCTGCCGAAATTTCCGACTTATTTAGTAATTTCTGCCAGTGTTCAGAAACTTTTATTGGCAACACTAACAAACCAGATAAGAAAAAAATTGTCACTGTCATACTGTCATGTCATATGTCAGTGTCACTTTACGTTAAACGTCAAATCATATCCGCACGTAAATTGCTTATTTGGTATAATTTAATTTCCTCCCTACAATTCTTTACATTTACTTAATAAAATAATGTCTGTAGTAAAAGCGAAGGACGGAAAATCGGAGCCAATAGCGTACAGTGAGGCATCGCTTAGGAACAATGCTGTGGTCGTTGAATATTGTCGAACGTCAATGGCAGCATTATCGGGATCCACTGCTGGTAATTCATTAATATTTACATGATATCAAAGTACATACGTATATTTAATAATTAGCCTTAAATGTGTATTCAGTGGTATACTGTATCAAGTGATTAGTATCTTCATGGCTTCACGACAAACGAGTAGTATGAATATGTGTATTATTTTTTAACTGTATCTTCTTACAGAGACATGCCTCATGTTTAGTTTTAGAAAAACGTCAAATGTATTCCCACTCATTATTTCTGCTTATGCTTTCAGAAACTTTCCAATTATTATACCCATCTAAAATCAATCAGCCTATATTAGTCTACTGGGATAGAGTTTCAGTCTTCCCTTTGGTCATCTAGTCTACTCTGGCTATATTTTTTGAATTATTGGTCCAATTCTACAATTACCACAGTAACATTGACTATTTTTGTTTCAATTCCAGGTCTTCTCGGGTTAACTGGTCTTTATGGATTCATCTTCTATGTGTTTGCCGTAATCAGCCTATGGATCATGTTCTTGGTGAAAGCTGGACCGAACTGGAGTAAATACTATGTATCAAGACAGAGCCTTTTGACAAATGGATTCTTTGGTGCATTATTCACATATGTATTGTTTTGGACATTTATATATGGAATGGTACATGTATATTAGTATAAAATAGTAAGAAACCTCTTATTTATAATAGAATTATAATTCAAATAGCTTAAAAAATAAGCTAGTAACTGTGGCTTTGGTAATAAGGGAATAATATTCTTTTGAATAAACCTAGCATATTTTGGTAAACATTTACCTATATCATCCTACACATTTCAAACTATTCAGCACACACACACAGTGTGACTACAATAATGGTATGATTAAACTTGGCTAGGCTTCTCTTAATAATAAATAAGTCAAGGTTCCTCATTCATCTTTTAACTACTTGTAGTTGCAATCAATAGTCCTTAAAATGCCAATTTTTCATTCGCCTGATAAAAAATATCATACACACAAATTAAATTTCGACAGATTTTGTATGTAAGTTCTGTCAAAATTTAAATTTATTTTGTTGATAATTGGACCTTGATATATTTACATGTAATCAGATAAAATAGCATTATAGACAAATCTTAGCATAGGTAAGTATGTTTGTTTGGGTGTGGGAGTGATGTTGTACAAAAGATACACTTTGAATTTATTTGTAATTGAAATAGAATACATTACATATATTCTAATGCATTTCTTCATTTTTTCTGTCTGCATTTAAGTACCAAACATTTTACATATTATTAAAACTGTCATAAATTAATGATTATCATTTTTCAATATACCAATTTAAAATATAATATGTAAACCTATGTTTTTATTTTTTTGATTTTATACCATTTCAAAATGAAAAGAAACTTTCTTTTGCGCCTTAAAATATGATAATTACAAAAAAGGTTTTATTTAGTCAATATCTCTGTTATTTTATCATGGTATAATGTTACTTTGACTACTGTGTTTATGTAAAGAAATATATCAATTATACTTGTTTAACTTTATATGCATTTTTATTATTTATAAAATTTATGTTGTAAGCTTGAATAAAGTACCTACTCTGCATCATAAGATTTTATGCAAACTGTTTGTCTGTTCATACCTGTTTTTTTGTTAATGCTACTATTTACCGCAAGATGGCGTTAGTAGTATGATAATCTTCGATGTTATGATTTTTTTCATAAGAAATTTGTGTGCATCTAGTAGTAGTTACGTATCTATATGCCTATGATATCGTGACGCTATGGGGGTACGTGGCCTTGCGGTATTAGACTCTGTCAGGTTCGAATTCTGCTACGGAAAAAAATATTTGTGTAAAATCAAATATCCAATGACGTAATTTTTTTATTTTAATACGTTTTTCAATTTATTAAGTAATTAAAGCTTACATAATGCAGTACCATTAGTGCTACATGCATGAAAGAAATTATATTAAATAAAATACATCTGAATTTCAGTGACGATACTGGGATCAGGGTTGTATAACATCTGTTTCACGATAGATACCCCATTTAGAAGTATTCCTTAGTTATAGAAGTTAGTTTGTTTATATATGCGCTTATCGTTGAAACTTGTAGTAGATCGACGTCGGTGTCATCGATTGTAGAAGAACGCTGGCAGTGTTCCTTTACAGAACATGAAGACCTTCCTTGCCGGGTGAGGTGGTATGCCAGCGACTGACGACCATTTGTTATTTTTAAGAACTTTGTGTATTTTTTTTTATTTCTTACGGAAATGTTTACCTTTTTACATTTTAACCGGCAGGTTCGAGTTCCGCCGGTGGTCTTAATTTAGTCATCTCAATTTTGAAACTTGAACTTGTATTTCGTGATATAGGTTAGTTGCGACGCTAGATGGCGCTGCTCGTTTTTCTAGTATTTGTACGGCTACTATAGATGTCACTATAAATACTTTACATCAATGCCTTTATGATTTTGTCACAATTATTTAATTATAGTTATATTTCTGGATTATAATATTTTTCCGTAAACTAATTGAGTACTTATCACACTGAATCCATGGAAATAAAAACATTTAGGACAAAAAGTAACATAATAGGTATATAATTTTATTGATTCCATATCTTTAAGTCAACCTTGGTTTTAAATTTCGGAGGTCGTGGGTTCGATCCCACGCCGGACAAGAAATCTTTGTATAGATTTATTTCCGGGTCTGGTTGGCTTAGGGACTACCCTCCGTGACTCGGAAAGCACGTTAAACCGTTGGTCCCGAATTGTATACAAGGAAACGGACAGCAGCGTTTCCTACTGTGTTACAATGTAATACTGCGCTCACCAACCCACCTGCCAAGCGTGGTGACTATGGCAAAAGCCTCCCTCGGGAGGACATGTTCAGCAGTGGACGTTATTCCTGGATGACGATGATGTTGATATCTATAATGGTATAAAACTATATTTTTTATCGGTAATGGTACTTGATAACTTATTTTAATTAAGTCCTATAGATAATATCGCGATGAAACTTATAAGCTAAGGTACAGCCTGTTGAAGCAAAGCAGGAGTCCGACGCCGTTTAAAACAAAGGGGCGCAGTTAGTATCTCACCACGTAGTAAGTATGTCGCTTAAATCTAACCGCATCGTAGTTATCTATAGCTTCTATCAGTTTATCGTACACTGGCGGGTCAATGTGATTACCAGTATAAAGTGGTCCAGATAATTCAGTTACGGACACTATTGATAGCATATTACTCGGGAAATACGAGCTCGACTCGATGACGTCACAACTTCACCTACCTACCCACATGCACCGACCAAATGAATTGGAAAGTAATTCTTTGTTCTTTTGTATCGTAGAAGAATTGACCATAGGTGTTTGTGATAAAGTATAAGCAAACGAATTATTATTTCTATGTGTAATTAAATGGACTGATCCATTTAATTACACATAGAAATAATAATTCGTTTGCTTGTTTGCTTGAACGTGCTAATCTAGGAACTACTGGTCCGATTACAAATAATCTTATTAGAAAGTTACATTATTCAGTAGTAATATAGGCTGTATTTAATGAGGAAGTTCTTAAAGGAACTGGCTACGCGCGCGGAAAGCTCGTTAAATAAATGGCTTTAGATAATATATTGTTATATACTGGATGACATTTTTTACCGTCTTGAAAATAATAAGGCATGATATGTATATGAAATAGATGTGTAAGGCATAGGTAATTAATTTGTTTTTTTTTTACTGGCAAAGAGTGAATCGTAACCGTAAAAATATGTACTTAAGTAGGTAGTTACGCTATTTCGCTCACTCTTTTCATTCATATTTGATTGCGGCCTAGTATTATAGGCACCTATTTTAACTAAAGTAACGTAACTACCTACTTAGGTATGTATTTTCATCGTTACGACTTTCACTTTACGTCAGTAAAAAAAAAGATAAAATAACTATGCCTTAGACGTCTATTTCGTATACATATCACGCCCTATTATTTTCAAGGCGTTACTTAAAATAGGTGCCCATAATACCTGGGCCGCAATCACATATGAATGAAGAGTCAGCCAAATAGCGAAACTACCTGGTACATATTTTTATCGTTACGACTTTCACTCCAAGATAGTAAAAAAAAAAAACGATGCCTTAGACATCTATTTCATACACATATCACGCCCTATTATTTTCAAAAAGGTGAAAAAAGTCATCCAGTATATACAAATAGATGGCGCTGTGTGTAGCAAACACCGGGTGTACTATCTACGCCAAATCGAATGCCAAATAATCGAATATCAATTGATCGACCACTATAAATCGAACGACTAAATAATCGAACGTTCATAACATCGAATGGTTATTAAATCGAACATTCAAAACATCGCACACTCAATACATCGAGTGATCAAAATATCGAATGTTTGTTTGATCGAGTGATCAAAATATCGAATGTTTGTTTGATCGAGCGTTCAACGCATCGCATATTCATTCTATTCAAAGATCAATACAAATATTTTTTAAGAAACGCAAGATACAAAATCTAAAATTATTATTTTAAAATACAATAATCAAATTAAATTAAACTAAGTATAAAACTAAACTAAAAACTTAAAAATCTAACAAAAGAGGGTGTCCATGAGGCATGGTGCCAAGAACACTGGCTGCATTTCCACGTTGAATAGCTATTGCTATTCTCTGTGCGAGAAATGAGCCGGCCCTCTTGTCACCAGCGGCGTCGATCAACCGAGGGAATAATTGTTTAAAAAACTTTTTTGTACTTGGACCCCATGGACCAAAAGTTTCGAAGCCAAGCGGTACAAACACGTAGTCACTAGATAGTGTCACGTATTTGCGCCGCTTGGCCTCTTTTAAGAATACAAAAAAAAACTAAATTTTAGTTGCATTAACATCTCTTTTGCCTCTTTTTTGTGAAGAAGGTCTTCCCAATATTGCGTTTGCCTTTTCAATGCAATTAAAATTTAGTTTTTTTTTTGTATTCTCAAAATATATTTGTATTGATCTTTGGATAGAATGAATATGCGATGCGTTGAACGCTCGATCAAACAAACATTCGATATTTTGATCACTCGATTAACCAAACATTCGATATTCTGAACACTCGATGTATTGAGTGTGCGATGTATTGAATGTTCGATTTAATAACCATTCGATGTTATGAACGTTCGATTATTTAGTCGTTCGATTTATAGTGGTCGATCAATTGATATTCGATTATTTGGCATTCGATTTGGCGTAGTACACCCGCAAACACCTGAGGATTACAAAACATAAATAACTAAGCTTGTCGTTAACATAACGTTGGCTACAAGCACTGCCAAATGTTAGCTGTTAACTTGTGTGCTTAACTGTCCTAATGACTTTCATATAATAATTATCTTAGAATATATAGCGAGCCTTGATTGTTAATTCGTCTTTCTAGATGTCCTATATTTATCGATGTAACATCAAAGTGACGAAGACAATGATTTTGCTAGTGAGCCTATGCCGAACATAGTCTGGGGTTTCCTTCACCTCTGATATACGATAGACAACTGAACACCAACACAAATATCAATAGTATTTTCTGTTTACGGCATAGAGATGCGAAATTCCAAAATTAATACACTGTAGTCGCTATAAGTCGACTTATTAGTAAGTAGGTAGGTACTTATCCAAACCTCAACATGTGCATTCATCTATTTGTTCGCAGTCGTTACATCCTCGTATCGACGTGCAAAATCTCCAAATGACCTTTCGATAAGTTAAATTTCGGTTTTCGGTTTATTGATGTAAGTAAGTAGGTACAGTAACTTAGGTTGTTGGTACCTAAATTATCTATGTGAGAAGGAGAATATATGTGAGGAGACCTTTGCCGAATGGCAACAGAGATGGGAGGGAGCGGACAAGGGTAGGGAGCTTCATCGGTTTTCCCTGACGTATCGGCGAGACTCAAGGCAACTTGGGTTGAGCCGGACTACCAAGTTTCACAGATCCTCACGGGGCATGGATGTTTCCGGAAGAGATTGTATGATATGAAGCTTGGCAAGGTGAGCGAGTGTTACTGCGGCGAAGAGGACGAATGCCTGGACCACATCTTGTGGAGATGCCACCTGTATGAGGATATTAGGTGTAAGATGATGGATGGGATTGTACCTGTTGAGGAGGGCCCGGTCTACTACGGGGACCTGGTTGCCTCCGAGGGAAATAAGAGGAGACGCGACCGCGAAAGGGAGGAGCAGCAATGGCCTTGGTACGCTGCAACCTTAGACGCCGATAACGAAGACGCCACGGACGACCTGGCAGCGAGTCCTTCGCATGTGCGTGTAACCCAAGATGGGACGCGTAGATTCGTCCCCAGAACGGGGAGAGTGGGAAGCTGAACACAACATTAAATTGTAGGGAGTCAAAAAAGTGCGCGCGTGAAAGAGCCAAGGGCAAGTAGCGCGCGCATCTCCCGTGATTCGCTCCATATAACCGTAAGGTTGGTGGGAGCATGGGAGGTGGTGGGTAAAGTGTCCGGCTTGGGGATCGAATCCACGATCTCCGCGACTTGTTTTAGCTATTCTAAAAAAATTACTAAAACTTATATACTATACACCACACTACGTTGGAAACCCTTTTCGCTTTTATTTATATGTTGTATCATTAGATCAGCACCAACAGTTTAGTTTACAAGCGCTTAAAAGAAGGTACTAATATTAGGTAGGTATACTTAAATAATGTAGATTGGTTTTAGGTGAGAAGAATTGAGAGGCGTAGGTTATCAATAAGGTACTGTTGTACATAGGTGTATTAATGTAATTTATTCAGCAACATCTTCATTCTTTTATTCATAAACTTGTTCTAAATTCAAAAGGCATCGCCTCATCGACTGTAAACTTATGAAAAATTAAAAAATATTAAGAATGCACATAATACTGGGAAATTATAATATCGCAAACATTCACGATATTCGGACGCTTTACCTAAATATAATAAGTACATATACAACATATAGAATACATATTTTAGAAACAAGTGTTGGTACAGGTGTTTCTGAAATATGTATTCTGTTTTAACAGGAGATATCTTCTTATGGTAGTCTATACTTAATATACGACTACATTATGTATAGGGAAGTCTGAGTCCATATGTTACTCCTACCGTTTTCCGAGGGAAAATGCATTGGGCACCCCCACTGCGGCGTGGTAGAAGGACTTTCTTCTCAAAGAGATGATGTGCTAACCCTCAACAAACAGGTCTACCCACTAAAACCCCCGGCTGTCCCTCCAAACGCCAGGAGGTACCTAATGAGTGCACCGGGAACTGTAGATAAATGACATCCGGTGCCACGTTAGTGTCTATAAAATAGATTACCAACAAGAATCAATTATTTTGTTGAGTATGAAATCACATTGTATAATCGTAGCGTGATGTTCATCTAAGTTTTAAACTGTTTCTGTGCCAATTTTCATCTAAATTAATCCGGTAGTTTATCCGTAATAGAGCCGCAACTATAAAATATAAAAAAAACAGGGTATTCAATATAAAAAGGAATTTAAATGCAAACCTACAAAGTTTTTTAAAGAAATTAACATCTAAATACCTACTAGATTACCTAAGACTCTACCATCTAATGTAACAGAGCAGCAACCCAAGGCAAGTAAAACCGCAGGGCTAGCGTAGTAATATACTTCATTTTACAGTCTACGCCTTAAAATCTTTGCTTAAATCTCCCATAAACCTTAAAAAGGCTTCCTTCAAATATGTTAGAAACTCCATAAATATGCGCCGAGATTTATCTGGTGCTTTATAGCGGTAGGTACAAGTATCATATCGTTACAATTAATAAACTTCGCGGGATTTCAGGCGCTAGGAGTGAGAGAATAAGAGTTATTTTGGCATAAAGTTGAAGCTATTAAGGATATGTGGGAAGATGACAGTTTACGGTCACTTCAAGGGGTCACATTACAAGTTGGGCCGAACGTTACGTTTTCTGCGACGTTTCGGGGCAATTCTGGGTCATTTTTTATACTTATTATAATTTCGGAAAATAAGCATAGCCTGATATTATCATACCCTGATGGTAACCACTTACAGTAGTAGTACAGTATGCCTATGAATTTGTTAAAGGCTATACAGGAGGTATCATTGACGCTCGTTTCCGAACTGGCATTCACGAACTTGATCATATTAATCTAAATTAAAAAGGAAAACTATCTAGACTTAATTCAGCTCAAAATGTGGCAGCTTTAATATAAGAGTGATACAAAGTAAGGTTATGGTTCAACACAAATTGATCTGTACTTTCATGTAACTAAAACTAATTATCGTAAAGTTACATAATTGGTTTTATGTCACTATCACATTAAAGCAGCAATGTGTCTATAAATGCTGGGCTGCAATTTTCGCTTCGCCATCCTCCCGCTATAAGTATGCTCAATATGCAGGAAGGATAAAAAAAAACAGGCAAAAATTCAAATCACCAGCCGAAAACCCGAAGCGTGTTTCACACCTCTACGGAGCATCATCAGGGTGGTGTTATGATGTTATTTGGTTGCCCTGGAACAGCTTATTTCATGATTATTTTGATAAGCAAGTTAACATGGCAAATAAATTCTCGATCGGCATAATGCATGTTCAGTATTACGATTTTCCTATATTTTGTTTACAGAGAAACAAAGCCACAATCAATGGCCTTCATTTCAATCAGTATATGGGACCCTAAAATTGTCCGCTATGTTCACATCAAGGTTTATTAGAATAAATTGATTGTTTGACATGTTAGGTAAATATTTGTGTTTTGGATACGAATTGTTTTCACGCAAAAAGTAGGCCATCAAGAATAAAAAATAAGCTGTCGTTTGGGAACTGGATTACGTAAATAAAGTCACAGCGATTACAAAGCAGCTAACAAGAGATAGCGAGACGTCAAAATTGACAAAAACACAACTAACCTGCGATCGATAACTCGTTAATTATTACCAAATTCCTGTTCTTTTTAGGGTACGGAAGAATCCGAACAGTTAAAATGGGACCCTATTATTACCACTTCGCTGTCTGTCTGTCACCATGCTGTATCTCAAGAACCGCGATAGCTAGACAGGTGAAATTTTCACAAATGATGTATTTCTGTTGCCGCTATAATAACAAATACTAAAAATAAAATAAAATGAATATTTAAGGGGGGCTTCCATACAACAAACGTGATATTTTAACCTCTTTTGCTCGATATTAATAACGGCAACAGGTAGGCACTTGAATATGGTACGGAACCCTTTTTTCGCGAGTCCGACTAGCACTTGGCCGGTTTTTTTTGAGTAATCACTCTAGGAGATCGTCGAGCAACTCTTTTTACTAATATCAAATCTTCTTTCTGCATCTGGTATCTACGATGTATATCATGCTGGCATAACATTATCCATGACATTAGCGAACCAAAAAAAATCAGCAGCAGATGTATACTAGAAGAATCTTTATTGTATGTCTCCAAATGTCAATTCAATTCTAAATATTTTTTTATATTCCACAATGATGATGAACTTAGGTGATAAGTTAGGTGCAGTTTAGATGATCGTGGATCCTATCGGGCACTGCAGCTTAGGAGCGTTGTAATCTTATGGAGAGTCCCATATTATTATCCCACCGCCAGCGCGCAAATACGCTGTACACAAAGGCCGTGCCCTCACAAAACACTCACGAATAAATCGGACGTTTACGTTAGTTTGAAGCGGTCGTAGCCATTGGGCTACGACGGCTAGGGCGTCGGACTTGTGATCTTGAGGTCGCCAGTTCGAACCTCACCCTTCGACGTGAACCCACTCGTAACACACGCATTTTAGCTTAGCACGAGGGGTTAACAAGAATACTAGTAGGCTGCAAAACTCTGCGAGTAATCTTTAAAGAAAAAAGTACACCCAGAATCGGGAAAACTGTCTGTGGTTCACAGTTTCGCACAAATAATTGTCCGGCAGGGAATCGAACCCAGAACACCAGGCCTCAGAAGAAACTGTTATAACCCGTGTAGTCAGTATGTAATTTGAAACCTACCAATCTAGAAAACTGTATAAACATTCGGTATGTTAGTGATACGCTTAGCACTTAAGTAGACAAGTGTGGATTGCCACCTTATTTTATACTAAGTATTTATAGTAGATAAATGAAAATTAAACACATAACATATTATTAATTTTGAGAAATGAGCGAGAATTCTCTCCTAGAGTCTGGCACAAACTGTTTGAGAGGTAATAAAGTAGGTAGCAAATGAAATAGTCGGGTTGTCGACTTGTTTACGATGGATTTTATTAATAGAGAGAGTTAAATTGCTTGGAATTAGTTTCTCAATGTTAATGACGTATTCATGGAAAATTTAGGCTTTCATCGGCTCGTACCTACTGTAAGTAACGTTTTTCCACAAACCATTTGAAGTTATCATGAAGTAACAATTGATAAAAAACATTGTGATAGCTGATCAAGTAAAAACGAAATGTTTTTCGAGGGTGCTCGGGCGGGCAGTGGGGGGGGGGGGAGCAGGAGGGGGGGGATCGATGAATTTATTAATTTAAACGTCACATTCAAATCATTGCCATTTTTAATGTCATCATTTTATTATTCATTTCTTCATACTTTTTCTCTGTCATTTGTTCGCTGCGAATTTTCAAACTTCATCATTTGAAGTTTGAAAATTCATTCATCATTTAAAAGTGTTTGCTTTCTTTTTTCATGCATGTGTGAAGTTAGTCGATTAATTTACGCACCGTGCAGAAATAGGCAACTTAGGTCACGGAAAAGCGTGCGTAAAATGCGGGTAAAACCTTTGTTTGACTTTGACAACTGTACCTACCTATGTCCGACATAAATCATAATAATATGTTGGACATAGGTAGGTACAGTTGTCATGGCAACAAATGTATTGGTTTGCTATTAATATCTCTTTCCTGTAAAGGAAGGGAGCCTGCTCCAACTGTATTAGGTACTTACAATAATATTGTACATTATTTCTGTAAATTGCTGACTACGATAGTTGATAACATACTTCCACCCCGTCATAAGTGTATAGATCGGCTATTATCCTGGATCAGCCGCATGTGGCCCGTGGATCCTATTTGTGTAGCCCGTGTACTAACGATTGTGGTAATATAGCCGTAAGATTTAACAGCAGCAATAAATCCCTGTATGGACGAATGTGGCTCTTGACTAAAAAAACAACAAATCTTACAAAAAAAATCGATCTTAAAAGCTGCTGTAAGAAATAAAAAATATATCTCAGTAGGTAGTATATATAAAAACCGTAATTCCAAGTTCTTACGTAATAAAGCTAGGTACAAAAGCTAGTCGGTAATATATCCTCCACTATACTTGAAGACTACAAAAGAGTTTCAAAGTACCCGAATGTGGCTGAAGCTTGTAAAAAGCGTGTAACATTTTTACATCGAAACCTTTTGTTAGTGATTCTAGAATGGGAAGGGATTTGAATTGTTGCCCCTTTAACGACAGGCCTTGGTAGATTTACGGGTAAGACGTTTTTGTATGTGGCCTTCAATGGAGAACATCTCGAGATGAGTTCTTGGAGATATTATTAACTGTTGTAAGGATTTCAGTATTCCATAAAGGCAGCCTTTTCGCCACCTTAGACAGTTCAGTAAGAGCCAGATCTATTTCATTGGCTTTAGTACATTTTTAGTTACGGTTTGCCAAACCTATAATGGAGCTGCCCTAGGCTGTAATGGGAAATCCGTATTAACCGTTCTATGTACGAGTATCTCTACCAGGAACAATTTCTATTGTGTGCCCACAGACTGGCGATATTACAGCTAATACTACAAAATAAACGACCAAACTAAATATATTAATACAAATTTTTGTGCGTATTTTCGTTTAATTTATTTATTCATAAAAAAGTACGTAGCAACATCATACATATTATACAGGGTTATTTGTAAAACACCGGTAACCTCTCAGGACTATATTACTAACATCATAAACAACAACTTTTGTTCTACGACTTTTTACAAAACATAATACATTTACCAAAAACAAACCAATATTTCGTTGTCCTATCTAACACATTTCAACTCTGTATTACCCGCTCCCCTCGCTATTGTCGGTACTATCGCTTTCTTTTGCTTCGCATAGACTTCGTAACATTTAGAGCGTTGAATTTAAATATTTTTATTTTTCTGTGTAAATCTGATGAATTAAAATATGATGAATTTTTAAAAGTCATAGAACAAAAGTTGTTGATTATGATGTTAGTAACATAGTCCTGAGAGGTTACCGGTGTTTTACAAATAACCCTGTA
Organism: Nycteola revayana; assembly: GCA_947037095.2. NCBI lineage: Eukaryota > Metazoa > Arthropoda > Insecta > Lepidoptera > Nolidae > Nycteola > Nycteola revayana. The sequence goes on from OX344851.2 coordinate 1,049,384, forward strand.
TAAAAATATCTAAATTACATTTTGGAATGGGTTACTATCTATATATATAAAACAAAGACGGGTTTGTTACAACACTTATAACTCGAGATCGGCTGGATCAATTTTCATGGTTTTTGTTTCGTTGGATTTGTCTCCGCCCTGAATAGCAGAATACATTTTAAAAACAAAAGAAAGCCGTGTTAGTTACACTATTTATAACTCAAGAACGGCTGAACCGATTTGGCTGAAAATTGGTAGGGAGGTAGCTAAGAACTGGGAGAAGGACATAGGATACTTTTGGGTAGGGGTAGGGTAGGGTAGGGTAGGGTAGGGTTTTTTTTTTTTTTTTTTTTTTTTTTTTTTTTAACTCCTATCTCCCCTGCCATGAGCAGGGACTTTTTCTAGCTATTTGTTTCTCTTGTTTACCTCATTTATTCCTTTCTCGCTTTTATGCCTCTCGTACTTTTATTCTTCATTCCGTTTCTTTCTTACATTCATCACTATCATTCCATGGATGGGTTTTCCATATTCTAGTTCTAATATAGCTAGCTACTAATCTTGTTTATAGGATTGTTTCAGGTTATAAGCATGGTTTTTTATTTTATTTGTTATTAGTTACTTTCTAAATTTTACATTCAATTTCTATTTTTTATTAATGTTACAATTTCCTTATTATTTTATATTAGAATACACCTAATTTTTACAGTCTTATAAATAATGACATCTTAATATTAACCTTTTAATTTTACATTTCTATACTAAGTTTTACATTTCAAATTTACCTTTCCAAATTTTTACATTTCAGTATTTCCTTATTAATTATTACATTTTAATTTTTCTATTCAATTTATCACACTTCATATTATCTTATTAATTATTGCTTCTTAATTTTACTTATCAGTTATTACCTCTCAATATTACTTTTAAAATTATTAATTATTATATTTGGCGAATTAGCACACTGACTAGTTTATTGTTGTATTGTATATTATTATGTGTGTTTTAATGAAAGAATTTATTTGTGTTTTTGTGTATTTTAAGTTTTTTGTGTGTTTGTGTCTTGTGATGTTATGAAAGTGTATTACGTATACTTTCCTCATCCGTTCGTTCCTTAGCAATTTTTATGTATTTTTCAAAATACATATTCTTACTACGAGCCGTCTGCTTCTTTCGTACGTAACTTTAATTTAGAAGTGTGTTTATGTGTTTTGATGTGTGTAAGATGTGTGTGTGTGTGTAGGTGTGTGTTTGTTTGTGACAGGGCCGTCTGTAAAGGGGACGACCCTGGGATGCGTGGTGAGGTCTTCAAGCGGGACTTCGTAGGTTTTGTCAGGTCCGTATGCAGGAACCGCGGTTTCATCAGAGCTGCCTGAGCTTTTTCCTTCTCCCCCCACATAGATTAATATTACTCTGTATTTATTATCATGATAAATATGAATAATTCCACCTGAATCTATGGGGGACGTTTGGCAATGGCTGAGTCCACGGCGCGCCCGACATACGCTGCTCCTTGCGACTTGCTAGGAGTAAGCCACCCTAGCTCTCGCAAGGGCGTCCCATTTCTTACGAATGGGACACACGCTGTCGAACGCGTCGTGGTCCCTCCGCTCAATTTTAGCATCTTTGCAATTCCTGCAGTCGGGCCCGACCCCGGCTGACTTGTCTGGGCAGTCCGTCCTTCGGTGGCCACCACCGCAGCGAGCACACAGGTCTGTGGTCTCCGTGCACATCCTGCGCCCGTGACCGAAGCGGAGACAGCGCGTGCACTGTATCAGCGGGGATTGGTCATAGACTCTTACCCGCTGAAGGTCCACACGCACTCTCTCAGCCACGGTCAGTCGCCTCCACACGGAGGGGGAGACTTCTAACACCACATGCTGTTCGTGTGGGTTTTTCGTCCTCCTCCTGTACTTCACTACGGCGGTGACTTCCTCTGGGGGGAGATCTCCCAGCAGATCCCCATTCTGGCCGCTTAAGGACTCCACCACGTCATCGTCAGTGTTATATGACTGAACGTTCATGAGGACAACCTGCGGGTTCCTCTGCACTACGTTGTCCACCCTTAGGTTTCCGGACGACCCCCTGAGTTTTTCCACCACTCCTTCCAGATCCTTCCTGTCCAGGCACCCTAAGACCACTTTTTGATCCCTCGCCTTTCGCAGCCGGTCCACGCGCAGGCCGGACTTCCTCGCATCCACCGCTTCCCTGATCTTTTCCACTATCGTCCCGCTGGTGTCCTCCACATCCTCCGACGAGACGACAATGGAGTGGAGCGGTGGGGGTATGTTCTGTGCGTTTGACGCAACAGCGCTGGCGTAGGAAGCCCGACCCAAACCGGCGTGGACAGGTCCTGCTGCAGGGGACAAAAGGGTTGACACGGCGTGTATGTCGTGCGAGAGTGTGCGCGTATTTTGCACGCACTCCGCCACGCCCCTTGTGTCCTCCTTTATCCCCTCCAACAGGTCCCTCAGTGCTTCGAGGGTCACTGTCCCGTCCGAGGTGGGTTGGATGGCTTCAGTGGTCTGGGTGGTCTGGGTGGTCTGAGTGGTCTGGGTACTCTGGGTGGTCTGGGTACTCTGGGTGGTCCGGGAGGTCTGAGTGGTCCGGGTGGTCTGAGTGGACTGCGTGGCAGAGGTAGCCCCGTTTGTTTGTGTCCCCGCGTCACTCAGGTTCACTGGCTCAAATGGTGGGCAGCAGCGCCCGTCTATACCAATTCTCGTTACAATGTACCCTTGGGCCGCTATGGTATTACTACTATAGTACATTTTTTTGAGGGTTTCGGTGAGGGTATGTTTAATCTCCGTCTTAATGTTACCCGAGGGTAGGGTAGGGTTGGGTAGGGTAGGGGTAGGGTAGGGTAGGGTAGGGTAGGGGTAGGGAAAGGGTAGGGTAGGGTAGGGTAGGGGTAGAGTAGGGGTAGGGTAGGGATAGGGGTAGGGTAGGGGTAGGGGTAGGGTAGGGTAGGGGTAGGGGTAGGGATAGGGGTAGGGTAGGGGTAGGGTAGGGGTAGGGATAGGGGTAGGGTAGGGGTAGGGTAGGGGTAGGGTAGGGGTAGGGTAGGGTTAGGGTAGGGGTAGGGTAGGACAGGGGTAGGGTATAACAGTCCACCGTGCGAAGCCGGGGCGGGCCGCTAGTATATGATATAAATGAGTAGGTACATGAGTACATTCGGTGTACTTAGCATTTACTGGTTATAGCTAAGTGTTCAACTATACGAAATTAATATTTAAATTGGGTTAGTAATAACTAATATTTGTATTATACAGGGTGTCCAAGAACCTGGCGTCCAACTGGATTCCCACGATGCCCCAAGTTCTAACAGTACTCAGAAAAATATTTTAAAAAATCCACCCCATGTACTTACAGAATTATACAGATTTAAAAAAAAAAGGGGAAATGAGCACCCTGTGACATACTTTTGAATGCTGTGACTGCTAATGCTGATAATTTCGATATTTCTTGGAGGTTTTGTAATCTAGGGTATTGCTGTGTCTAAATAGAATGTAAAAATAAAGTACTTATTGTACTATTTTAAAATAAAATATTATTTTAACTAAAGGTGATATGGAAAACTATTGAATTTCGCAACTTTGACCGACTGTAGTGTAAAAAAAATGTACCAAAATAGTATGGCAAGTGACGTCAAATTTTGACGCGTTTATTCCTCTTTTTAAAAAGGTATAATACTTACACATTAATTTGAAAAAAAAAATTTTGATAATATTTTTACTCAACAACCCAATTTTTACGAAGTGCCTACCTACTAACGGTAACTGTCGGACCCTTTCTTATCTTAGAAACTGTTATGTTACTACTATTATTTACTTCGGTTCCAAGAGTGAGCAAGAAGGAAATACACACAGGTAGATGGGTTCCCAGTAGAATAAAAGCAAAGAATGTTAGTTTAAAGATATTTTATTACAATAAATGTTCAAAATGTTGACCACCCGCGGCAATACAAGCTCTCACTCTCCTTAAAAAGGACCGCTTTATGTTTCGCGAGTAACTTTTTTGACGTATCACCTGCACTGCTTGTGTTATCTTCTCACGAAGGTCAGCGATGTCATTAATGGGCTTCGCATAAACGAGCTCCTTCATAGTTCCCCAGAAAAAAAAATCCAGCGGATTTAAGTCAGGTGAGCGGGCTGGCCACGGGATTGTTCCTGATCGCCCAATCCACCTGTTCGGGTATTGCTCGTCCAAAAACTCTCTAACGGATACGCGAAAATGTGCTGGACAGCCGTCGTGTTGGAACCACATATCTGGTGGGGTCTCTTCTAGTAAGTTTGGCAAATCATTTTGAAGAAAATTTAAATATGATTCGCCAGTCAAATTCTCGGGCATCTCAAATGGACCAATAATATTCCCACAGAGAATACCGGTCCACATGTTCACTTTGAACCGGTACTGGGATCTATCTTCTCGCATCAAGTGCGGATTTTCCACATGCCACTCGTGCAAGTTGTGTAGGTTCATGTAGCCATCCTTCTTAAATGTTGATTCATCTGACCACAAAATTTTGTCGATAAAGTTTTCGTCTTCTCGATGTTTTTGCAGGATTGTTTCACAAAACGCGACTCGGCTCGGATAGTCTCGAGGTAAAAGACTTTGCACTCGCTGTACGTGGTACGGATGATATTCTTCTTTTTGGAGAATACTGTGTGCTGTGCTCTTCGGTATCCCCGTATCAGCTTCTATTCCTCGCACAGAGATGCTTGGATTTGCCATTACCGCCTCTAAAACTTCATCGCGTATGAAGTCATTTACGGGTCGTCCTTCACCAGCTACTTGATTGGGGAACCGCCCGTCACATAGTGATCTGTGCACATTAATGAAAACTCGATGGTCGGGATATCGCGTAGCCCTCGGATACCTTTCTCTGTAAAGTCTCGCTGCAGCTCGTCCATTACCTCTACATTCTCCATAAATGTAGTGCATATTTGCGTATTCTTGCGGAGTGTAGGTCGCCATGGTAGCACACACAAAACACAAACTGTCCAAACACAGGCAAAGGTCGTCGTAAAGAGTTCGTTTCAAAGTCCAGAGCACAAAGAGTAATCGAGTCCAATAAACAAAGCTTTAAATCGTAGTACGTGATCAATGGTAACAATAAGAGAGAGGTGCGTAGTAACGGCAGGAGGCAGTGACGCGTACTGACCGTACTGTTATCCTAAATAGCACGATCCCAGATAGCGTCACTATCTATCTCACTCGCACCTCTAACCTTTTTCTCCCTCACTCTTACCTGAATAATGGGGTACCATAAAGAAGAACCAGCAAATCGCAAAGATAGTTTCTGTCTTGCTCCCTCCTGTTGTAATAACGAATCACTATGGTGAGATGCATGCACATACCGTCCCTTACGGTCTAACCTGTTTTTTGAGAGGCCTGTTGTTATTTTTATGAGCATACAATAGTAATTCTTTAGAGGTTAGATTCAATTCGTCGTAAATTTTTCTTTCTAAGAATTCTGTAAGACATCGTAAAAATTGGGTTGTTGAGTAAAAATATTATCAAAATTTTTTTTTTCTAATTAATGTGTAAGTATTATACCTTTTTAAAAAGAGGAATAAACGCGTCAAAATTTGACGTCACTTGCCATACTATTTTGGTACATTTTTTTTACACTACAGTCGGTCAAAGTTGCGAAATTCAATAGTTTTCCATATCACCTTTAGTTAAAATAATATTTTATTTTAAAATGGTACAATAAGTACTTTATTTTTACATTCTATTTAGACACAGCAATACCCTAGATTACAAAACCTCCAAGAAATATCGAAATTATCAGCATTAGCAGTCACAGCATTCAAAAGTATGTCACAGGGTGCTCATTTCCCTTTTTTTTTTAAATCAGTATAATTCTGTAAGTACATGGGGTGGATTTTTTAAAATATTTTTCTGAGTACTGTTAGAACTTGGGGCATCGTGGGAATCCAGTTGGACGCCAGGTTCTTGGACACCCTGTATATCTGTTAAAGAGAAAAACTTAAATAAAATATAAACAGATAAGTCTAAGATAACTTGGATATAATTAACTAAACACCTATACAATTTACTCTTAAGAAACTTCAATGGGCCAACTAATTAACTGTTAATTTCTGTTTCATATCGAATTCTACCGAAAGCTATTTCAGTACCGCAGCTAATAATATAAACGGATTGTTCAGAAAACTAATCTTAAGCTAGCAAATGGCAAATATCAGTTTCTCATAAAGTGCGGGTATTTCATGAGAAGCTGAAATAAAACGGAGTCTGAAGGTCGAACGTCCTTTTGCTACTAGAGTCAAGGTCGTGACCTCTTGCACAGACTAGTTACGAATAAGATGGTTCATGATTTTGGGTTTAGATATTTTTATGTTGTGCGATGAGTGAATGGTAGATGTCCATTTTTTATATATGGTAACCTTTTTTTTATATTGACTTTAGTTCGTTTTATTTTCATTATATAAAAAACTAGCTTCCGGCGCGCGGTTTCACCCGCGTAAGTCCCGTTCCCGTGGGAACTTCAGAATTAAATATAGCCTTTGACACTCAGGGTGAATGTAGCTATCCAATGGTGATAGAATTTTTGAAATCGGCACAGTAGTTTTTGAGTTTATTCATTACAAACATACTCACAAAAATACAAATCTTTCCTCTTTATAATATTAGTAGGTATAGACTAGCCCGATTGCATTGCTGATAATACATATAAACCATCCTTGAATCACGCTATCTAATAAAACAACCGCATAAAAATCCGTCTAAGTATATTTGGGACGGACAGACAGCGGGAAGTGATTTTGTTTTAAAATACTATCTAATGATGTTACTGATAGTATAATTATACTAAAATTTTAACCCTGACTACTAAAGAAAACTGGCTTGTGAAAATATTTATATTAAATTATTTTCATGCTTTTTCTTGTTTTATTCGGAACTAAAATAAACCTACTGTCATAAGTCTTTACATTTTATCTGAATACTCACTTTAAGATTTTCACATCACAACTGCAGTCAACATATTGACGCATACTGTTTCCATTTAAACTGAAGTGATCTGTAAAATCTTATCATCAACCTTTCTTGCCTTGAGCAGCAAAATGGAGGCAGTAACGTTCATATACATAAAGTGTATTATTACAGACTACAGGAATAAGTCTGTAGTCTGTAAATACGGAAGCTATAACAGCTGTGGGTCTCAACAGGACATTTCACTAATTGCGTGGCTGCGTGGTCGGGGGCTACAGCGGAAATTTTTGCTCGAGATCGCGGTTGAGATAAAGTCGGTGACACGGAAAGACGGACTAACAGCCGGATTTATTTGTTTTGACTGTGTCGGGGCAAGACTATGGGTATTTTGCGAAGCCTCTCGGTAACGACTTTTTTTCGGCTTTTATACTTTTACGCTTTAAATGCTCAGGTCGGAAAGAAAGGGATCTCTGTGTAGAGTTGTTATTACAGATCAGGGTTGTTACGGATGCAAAAATTTATACATCCGCGGATGCAGATGCGGATGCGGATTGTTAGAAGTTCACATCCGCGGATGCGGATTTGATGCGGATGCGGATGCGATGCGAATACAGATGCGGATTTTGGGATTACAAAAAAACCATTATTTAAATTAAGTGCATAAATAACTGAAAATCAATTTATAATACATCAAACAATCAAAAACACAACAAACAAAACCTGTAAGATCTTGTTACCAATGTGCGCCTGCCTCTTCGTCAGTTACCGAATGAAGTTAGCAATTACCAAAACAAACGCGAAGAACGTGCCACTTTGACTCCGCCCCCTTTCTTTACATGTTGTTACTCGTTGATGTGAATCTGCATCCGTAAAAACTCCGCATTGATTGATGCGGATGTGCATGCGGATACAGATGTCTGAATTAATGCGAATATTCCGCATTTGCGGATGCGGATGCGAATATTCGTAACACCCCTGTTACAGATTACTGCTAGTTGGTAAATAGGGCCTTTGAGGTGCAAGGTTATGGGGCCGCAAGACCGCTCTTACCACCCACGTCTTACACCACTGGTGAGGGAATTGTGTAAGTGCTGGGTGTTTTCATACAATTATAAGTATATTTTGTGGCAATGGCAACCAGCAATAATGGAACTGTCGATTCGGCTCGACCATTAGTTTAACGTCTTATTCAAATCTATATATATAAAAATCAATTGCTGTTCGTTAGTCTCGCTAAAACTCGCGAATGGCTGGACCAATTTTGATGAATTTTGGCAGTAATCATCGCGTTAACACAGGGAAGGTTATATAGGGTAGGGTATGGTAGGGTAGGGGTAGGGTAGGGGTAGGGTAGGGTAGGTTAGGGGTAGGGTAGGGGTAGGGTAGGGTAGGGGTAGAGTAGGGGTAGGGTAGGGTAGCGTAGGGGTAGGGTAGGGGTAGGGTAGGGTAGGGGTAGAGTAGGGGTAGGGTAGGGGTAGGGGTAGGGTAGGGGTAGGGTAGGGGTAGGGTAGGGTAAGGGTAGGGTAGGGGTAGGTAGGGGTAGGGTAGGGTAGGGGAAGGGTAGGGGTAGGGTATAAAAGTCCACCCGTGCGAATCCGGGGCGGGCCGCTAGTATTACATAAAATCAAATTTCTGATAGCTCGTTGATAGTTAATAGGCATGCAATAATGGTAACGATGCCAGCGCATTAGCTCCATAGAGGCAGCTTTATCGATAGTTTGCATAGTTTTCGCAGATATTAATACCGATTTGCGATTTAGAAGCAATAACTGCACTTATTTCGAATTACCCAAAATTAGCGTCATCATTGTTTCTGAATCGTAGATATTAAAATATATTTTGACCTCATCATTGTCATCAGTCTCTTCCAATGAATTATGAGGATTATTATGAGCTTTTCAAAGATTAACCATGTCAAAATCTATACTGTCTGCTATTGTGAATGGTTTTTTTTTATTTATAATTATTTATTTTATTAAATTCTTAACCAGTATAAAACATACACATAGGATATTCCCATATTCTGGTATATCTCTAGCAGTAAGGTCGATAACACTTACATCTATCTGACTACTTCAAATGAGGGTTTTATGGGTAAACAAAACATACATTATACCATGATCATGAACTGATCTAAAACTTATATATTATTATGTAAATCCAAGTTTTAATGTTATAATACAATAGGAATCTCATGTACAATAAAAAGATAAATGAAAGAAATTTAAATTACAATCCGGAACGTATAGGATTACTTCTTTTCATCATCATCATCATCATCAGCCCGTATAACGTCCACTGCTTAACATGGGCCTCCTCCCCAGGGAGGGTATTGCCATAGTCACCACGCTTGGCAGGCGGATTGGTGACCGCAGTATTATGTTGTAACACACAAGGAAACGCTGCTACCCGTTCCTTGATATACGATTATTATAGATGATGTTATAACAATCGGGACCAACGGCTTAACGTGCTTTCGTGTAGTCCCTCAACCAACCAGACCCGGAAATAAATCTTAGAATTTACACAAAGATTTCTTGTCCGGTGTGGGGATCGAACCCACGACCTTTGATATTTAAAGCGAGCCAATTACCGCTACGCTACGGAGGTTGCCTTACTTCTTTTACGCCTAACTTACTAATTGACTGAAGCTTGAACTATACAAACCTCAAATCCTCTATGAAAGATCTGTTAATTAATTATCCAAACACTAGGAAAATTCTATAGACCTTGCTTTTCAGTGAGCTCCGTAATTGGTTTAATTAGCTTGGGTGAGCGTTTCAACATAATTAAGCGTCTCCTGAGAAGGATTGAACTTAATTTTGTTTTGGAGACAGACCTTCTTACATGAATAATTAGAACAGGGCTGTAGACTATTAATGCTTTGCTCCACCTACCTATTTACTTAAGGGGAGGGGGGTAAAATATGAATTAAAGGGTCAGTAATAACAAAAGCAGGGTAAATTATAGTAACACTTCTATGATCGCAAATCCGAGTGATCATCATCATCAGATTGTAGATGGTCCACTGCTGGACATGTGCTATCCCCTCAGAGAGGTTTTCTCATAGTCATCATGTTTGCCGAAGGAATGTGGAGAAGTGTGAAGTGGAAATTGATCGCTGACCGCAGTATTATTATATTATCTTCAAATAATAAACGTGCTTTCCGATGCACAAAGCGGTTAATCACTGAACCAACTGGGGCAGAAGCCGAATATAAAATGTTTCCTTAGCGCGAGATTTAAATCCAAATCATGTTAAACGGTTTCTCACAGCGCCGCGCTCTATTTTATGTTAACTTTGTATTGTAAGTATCTTATAAATAAAATAACAAAAGCTTTTACTTATGTAAACCTATTGCAGGCATATCCGAATAGTCAAAACATATTTTGGCTTATTATTTTAATATATTCAATAAGTAAATTTAGTTTAGTTATTATAGTTATAATAATAATAAGTAGTATGTATTTTATATTATTATTTATTTATAGCTTTAGCGTAAAGGCGTTCTCAAAACAATTTTATTTTTTATCTATAATTTAATAGTCTAAAGTTCTGTCCTTTGAGTATGGTATTATTTAGATGGACCGTAAGTATATCGTTGGATGCGATTTTATGCTACCACCAGATCCAATACAAACTGAGAAGACCCGGCGAAACAAACTCGCCATGTCAAAGTTATTTTGGACCAGTACTGTCATTATTTATTTAATTGGCTTACACAATTTATCAATCGGTTGCCTTTATACAACTTTTATTTACATTTTGCTAGTATAACAGATCAGATAAATTTGTATAGAAGATATTTAACAACTTTCTTGAAGAAATATAGGTTGAATTATGCAAAAAAAAATGTTTGTACTTCTGATACAAAATCTCAACACCTTCCATTCGGTCAGATTTAAAAAACATTCAATTTCAATGTTTTGTCTGAGCCGTTATACATTTTAATTATTCAGTTAAACGTTTTTACCAAGTTGTATTCTTTTTAGTGCATTCTTATGTATTTTTATTATCATAATGGATTTGGCATGAACGTGGCTGTAGATATTTTTCGCGGCCACAGATGAGTTTTTAACGCGATGAAGCAACTTTATTAATACCTTGTTTTTAATGGAAAGAAACGAATTCTTAATGCTGGTTTAATTCGTTACTTTGTTTTACAAATGTGATGTGCTTTTAAAGTTTTATTTCGCAGTTTTTTGTGAAATTGATTAAAGAAAGATGTTTTATCCTCAGGCTTATTATGGAATGGACATAAACCGGAGGAGTTATTGCCATAGTCACCCCATTTCGCGACCTGCTGTTGATGCCCTTTTTAACAAACATCATTGATAAGTTTATAACAACGGCTTAACTTGATTTCCTAAGATTTACTTGGGTATCTGGTGGGTTAAGGAGTATTCGCTTAACCAACCAGACCCAGAAAGAAATACAACAATGAGATTGTTTGTCCTGAGCAAAAATCAAACCCACTGCCGAGCATTGACTGTGAAATAAAATTTACTTTATAAATAAAATCAATAAAAAAATTGTTAAAAAAAATTTGACTACAATCGCCTATCTGAATACCTACTACACTTTTAATACATTTATCAGACTTGGATATGTTACACAATACAGTTGGAGAATTCAACAACGTTAAAATGTGCGCTACCGAACCTAATCACCTAATTTCTAACGAAGAAATATAATTTTGTTGAAATAACTATAATTAAAAAAAAAAAAAAAAAAAAATCATTTATTTCAGGCAATCATAACCCATATAAAGAAACACACAAAAAAAATATATAATAATAATAACATTGGTATAAAATTAAATTAAAATTAAAATACTATAAATTCATTACAAATAAAATAAATTAAATAAAAACTATTTTATCATTAGAAACTTATACAGAAGAACCATCGATTATATTTTATGCTGTTGCCTCGACTATTAAGCCTCGGTATATGGCTTTAATATGTTTCATTCCTTTTCCACTTTCTAATGGTATAGTTACTTATCTATTATATGACACGGAAACTATGACATACAGTTAGTTTGATGTTATCTGTACCGACTAATATAATTTTAACAAAAGAAGTAATAAACTAAGAGACCGATTTCAAACATTTTCAAAAGAAGAAGGAACGAGATAATTCTAATAAAATATAATCTAAGTCCACCTTATAGCATGACACAGTCAAATAACATTCAGTAATAAATATATATTCATATTTAAAATAGCTTTTTTATACTTGTACTTATTTGTGAGAATTAAGAATACTACGAAAAGCCAAATCATTCAGGACGTTCTCAAGTTAAATTAGGAAGCAGGTTGGTCACGGACCAGAGCTCCTACTTCAATTTTATACATTTTCCACGTTTATTCGTTATTTATGGGAACAATTTAAGTTTATTAGATGCTTTTTTCTTTTCAATTCGTAATGAGGAAAAACATTAACCTGGTTTTACCATTTCTTTTTGCTTTCCGCTTCATCTTTAAGAGTTTTGTGTTCATTTAAAACATTTTAGATTATCTGAATATGATTTGTATGGGGAGTCTGGTTTTAAATACCCATAAAACTATGAATAACTTTTCTAATTAAGAATCAGACGTACTTGTGACAGAGCAGATATGTTTTTTAATGAAGTTTAAGCTTATATGTAAAATCATAGATATATTTCCGGGTTTGTTTCCTGAAGAGATTTCTATCAATAACTTTAAGCTGATGACAATTGTAGGCTTGGAATTATGTTTATTGGTCCTTATAATTGGGTTAAAATGAGCCAGTATAGAGGCAGTATATCGGCCGAGGAGAACCCAGTGCATCGTAAGAAGCCGCGTGGCTACCTGAGGAAGCCGGATGTCATGCGTACGGTTGATTACCGGTATCGTCACTTATCGGCGTTGGAGGAGCACCCGGGGGCTTAATGTGGGTAGACCGTACTCCAGTAGCTCGACTGCCTAAGTGCTGCGCATCTGCGTACCCCACCGCCGCGCCGCTGCGAAATAGCTACGCAGTGGCGAAGGATATGCATAATGCTTTTGCATGCATGAGCTTAGAACAAGAAGATGCATTTGTCTGTGTAATTACTATGTAATCCTGCGGTCAGCAAACCTCCTATCAAACTATGGCTACACTGTGGAATATGGAAACCCCTCCCGACCTTTAGTTTGCAAAGATTCTTCCGATGCCCACGTAGACCCGAAGTCCGAGAGGTCCGCGAACTTTAAAGTAAAGTGACAGTTGCACAAAACTCCCCTAAAAACTAAAAGCCAGAATCCCTTAATATCCTCGACAGCGACCGCCCTGAGCCGAGGTCCAAGTCCCACAGGGGACGCCCTCTTGCGCAGGTTGCATAGTTTGTAGTTTTGAAACCATTTATCTAGGCTGGAGCTCCGCTCGCCTTTGTGTCCGGTGAAGTAGCAAAAGCCTCGTGGCAAACGACATATTTATGTACGTCTGAAAAATAAACTGCGGAATATGGGTCATTTACAAACGACTGATAATGATGAATGCTAGACACCTTAAACTTACTTAATGCCCAAATACTTTTTCTAACACAAGATATAAATGAATGAAGACATCCCCAGTGTTCGTGTGATTGATGCAAGTCTGGAAACTTTTATAAAACTTAATATTGTCAATCAATAAAACAGTAATCAATCATTGCCGTATTTCCTTCCATTAATTTTATAGGGATGTCAGATAATATTTTATATAAATTACAAGTTTTTGTGTTTAGAATATTTTGCGTAGAACATAATATATCCTAAAAGTACCTCACTATAATAGACTATATGCGAATGGAGTAAGATTTGTGATAATTTTGAACCCTTTAATTACTATTTTTTTCAGTTTTTAGCGCGTTTTGTCTGTACGCCTAATCAAGAATTTAAACCCTACTTATTAATTTTGTCTCACTTTATCAACTATTGAACGTGGCAGGCTAACTACAGGGTGCCATTTATAAATTTATATGATCTTTGCTAATATTACATAGCAAGAGAGTAGATTTACATTTTTAATCAATCAATTTAATCAACTAATAAAAAATAAAATCCCAGTTTGAAAGAGTTTTAAATATGGGTCCAGTTTTAAATAAAAAACTAAGTATTCTAAGAGGAACAAAGGCTACGCGGCGCATTTTATACTGACGTTCACGTGAAACCGCGTAGTTTAATTAAATAAAGTAACCTGCTTATGATCTGGACGACAAAGGAAAAATGTAAAGGTATACAGGGTGTCCCAAAAGATTACGTAGCTGGGAAGGGGGGTGATAGGGATGGTCACAAGGGTCACCAGAAAAATATAAAAAAATCCCTCTGGGTGTTTAAAAAAATAAATGGCATTTTTTAAAAGACTAAAAATTTTACACCTTGTGCTAATTGTACCTACAAATATGGCTGTATTTAAAAAAAAATGCTGTTATGTAATCTTCAATAACAACAAGGTCATCAACATCAACATCAAAAATAACAAGGTGTAAAATTTTAAGTTTTTAAAGAAATGCCATTTTTTTTTAAATACCCAGAGCGGATTTTTTTTTATTTTTCTAGTGACCATTGTGTCCACCCCTGTCACCCCCTTTCCCAGCTACTTAACCTTTTGGGACACCCTGTATAAAGGACTACCCACTTGAATAGAAGTATAACATAGTTTATTCAAAGTAAATGCACTATCTAACTTTTGGATCGTCTCCAAAATACAGAGTTTGCATTAGGAATATCAGATTTATCCGAGTAGGTACATCATACGGAAGGCAGTACTACCGCATCGATTTTGATGTCATGAATTTGGCTCAAGGGAATAATTTCATAGTTTCTGGGTAGTGCTTACGTTCAGGATCTAAGAATATTGGAAACAAATGTACTTATTGAGGTCACCGGAGTGTCACAGGTGGATTGCTTAGTTAGTGGTTTTGTAAAACCGCTAGTCGTTTTACAAAACAGCGACGTTATGTAAAACATCTAAACAATTCGGTCACCGTAGCCTAGTTGGTAGTGCTCCTGCCTACGAAGCTGGTGGTCCTGGGTTCGAATCCCGGTAAGTGCAAATATTTGTGTGATGAGCACGAATATTTGTTTCTGAGTCATGGATGCTTTCTATGTATTAAAGTATTTATCTATCTATATAAGTATGTTTATCGTCGCCTGGTACCCATAGTACAAGCTTTGCTTAGTTTGGGGCTAGGATGATCTGTTTGTCATTATTATTATAATTGTCATGTGGATCACTTTCATGCATGGCACGTTTAACAAAATATTATGAAAGTTTATATTTAATGCAGATTTTACTACGCATCCTTAAGAGACCTTAGTAAGGTGAACTGCAATGTCCTTGTGTATAACATAAGAGGCACTTTTGATGTCCTGACTTAGGGCTGGCACTCAGAATTTTCTGGAGATAAAGTGTACTCACATTTTTCTTTATCCAAGACCTTGCTTACGGTGAAACTTTTTTTTTCTTTGCAGTTTAATTATAGAATCAATGTACTCTATTTTTAAATTATAAAAGCCGTTATAAAGCTATCTATCGATTGTATCGTATAAAAAGTGGCAAAGATACAAACCCAGAGCTGATTGATCGAGCGCTGTTTTTATTCCCTTTGTTCCAGACTGCCAATATTCTACTTTAGTGGATATAAATTCACTTTATTAGTTTTAAAGTAGAAGCACTTACATCCGAACCACATATGGCGCTTTAAAACTAGTAAAATCCGTTAAATATTTGTTATTGCCTGTATAGTCTTCAAGTTGAAGACTTATACAGGCAATAACAAATATCATCCATATCCTATCCATTTGGAAGAAGTTCGTCTGTAAAATACAACATGTGATCATTCGATCATTGTATTTGCTCGATTTCTTTGTGATCGTGATTATGATTATTCTTCTTTTCATCACATCAGCATTCATGTCGATTTGGTATTCTTTAAAATGCTTCTTTAGTCTAGCAGCTAAATGAGACGTAACGTAGATGCTGATAAATTCTTACTAATTTGTTAGTTTAGCGTTAGCCATGTTTGGCCGTAACTATCGATGGGTTTGATTCCCGGCCGGGTAATATTTTTCTCTCGAGATAATTTTAAGTAGGTGCCAGGCCGAAATCTAATTTTAAGTCATTACTATGTTTTTTTCATTGTTACAAACGTTACCAGAAATCCGTATTTAATATAATATTATGAAACTAATTTGTGCCCGCGACTTGATCCGCGTATAATAAGGATTGCATAAGTTAAAAGGCAAAACAACAGACGGGCAAAATTTATTTCTTTCTCTATATTAGTATCAGCAATAAAATCATATGCATTTAGCAAAACTTAGTTATTTTCCATTACACACAAACAATTTTATATATCGGTATAGTTATAGTATATTATTATCAGTGTTCTAGAAGTGTTCCTATTTCGAACTTATATAAGAATGGCGTGTAAATACATGAAACCTCGTACTACAAGCTCTTAAACGTAAGTAATTGTTTATTTTTGTTACATGTTGTATAAACAAAACAATGTGGCGAGTTGCCAAAGCGTTGAGGACAACAATACATCTCATCCACTTTCTGCATCAGCTACCTACAGAACACAACACATTGATTTTACGAAGCTATTGTACTGAGGTACTATATTTATTTAGTAGTAAGACTCAGTTCACATCTGTAGTGTACTTCTAACAGCCCGTGAACATCCCCTCTCCTTCGGGAGGAGTATGTTTGGCAATGGATATACGGGCTGATGATAATGAATGAAAAACTTTGTCGATAAGCCCAACTAGCAGTACTTAGACTGCTAGAATCTAGCACCACTACACAGATACCACTATATCTGACTACCCGGAGAAGAGTGCGATACGAAGGAGGCCTGATTATCCTCGCCTAAGTTCTACAACAACCAGCTTTCTTCTATGCTGAACATGATCCTACTCTTAACAGACCATAGCAAGCGAGAGTCGTGAAGGAATATTGCATTAATCACCACGCTTGGCAGGCGGTTTGGGGATCGCAGTAAGATGTGGCTCCTTAAGCTGATAGATGCTGCTGCTCATCCGTCAGGTGTGTGAAACCTATGAGAAATCATGAGGTGGTCTATTCTTAGCCGGACACCACACAGCCAAAATACACATGATTACAAAATTACATTCAAATGCTTATTTTAACTTGTGTTATGTATGTTACTTATGACTTTTGGCAGTTTTATTTCATTTGCAATAAATTAATAAGTTAAAACACTGGCTAGTGTTTAGGTAAAAAAAAACTGAATTTTGAATCTGTACCGAACTACTAACCTACATTTATAAGTAACTAGTGGCCCCCCCCGGCTTCGCTCAGGTCGACTTTTATTTTAAATATTTTGGGATAAACATATACAAGGTGTAACGGAAAGGGTATATACACAGCAAGAGCAAGGCTTCTTTGGATCATAACAAACGATATAGCAATGGTTTCAACTCAAAAACAAAAAAAAAAGTCAGTATTATTTTGCAAACAAAAAATAAAAATGCGGAACCCTTTATTCAGAAATACCAGGAGTAAGAGGTTTATTTTTACTTGCAAATAGTTCGTTGACATCGACCAGCTGATTGAGTGCTAGTGATAAGTAGTGATGTATTTATTTCAATTTGAAAAGTTTGGTTTCTGGTATCTATGAATTTAAAAAAAATCATTACTTCCGGACTTGTAGAGATAGGATTAAATAACCCTTGCCATATCGTTTGTTATCATCCAAAAAAGCCTTGCTCTTTCTAGTATATACCCTTTCCGTTACACCTTGTATATATTGGTTTAAACTGACCATAGTCTTGAAAATCTTGTAGCCACGATTAAACTCGAAGTCGAAAATCTTACAAAATCAAAAGTCTTCTGTTGCAGTGTCACGGCTTAAATTAATATGTTATTTAGACTGTCAGTTTTAAACTCGTAATATGTTTTAAATGCACTGACTGATTTTAATAATTCAAAAAGTAATCTACAAGTACTGAAACAGTCTTAAATAATAAATTATTGGATAAGGATTTATACGAAGATATGAATACCGTGGTCTTATAGGCATGGTTTGGTCTTGTTAGGTCAAAAAAATTAGTTATAATTACATAACTACTATAGTTAGACAAATGGTGCCCCAAAGTTTTTTATAGATATTTATATGTTTTTTAATATTGTAGAACATTTTTTTGTTCTATCATAGTTTCCGCAGCGCATGCGATGAAAGTTTACATTATCGAAATTTTAGTAAGGATATATTATAAAAAATATAGCCTATATTTTCTCTGGGATAATGTAACATTCTTTCACAATTATGTGAAAGAATTATTCATCATTGACATATTACGATACCATTATTAAAATTCTTATGTCCGAGAAAACAAACAGCCCAGTGTATTCTAAGCCTTATCCGAAATGAAACAACATTGGGTCAATATATCTATAACTTTGCTAATGGGGACATACTTACAAACCTACAAATACGTCACACGAATTTCATGATTTATACCATTCCCCACTTTAGTATCCTAGAGTCACGTCACAATTTATATACATAATGTTTACATTTATCTTTTTTCTCTTCTTTATTCTTTACATCACTTCAATGATCGCAATTTGACATCAACCAATGTTGTTATATATTTTAATAATACATACATATATATATTCTTATACTAAAAAGAAGCATAGATTTTGGTAGGCACATGAAACGGAGTCATATTTTTTTAATTTTATGTGATTGAATTATCCGCGGAAACATAAAATAAACGCCATTTTATGTGAACGGCACAACTCATGTCTCGATTTGTCCCTGACATCGAATGTAATATGAATGATTTATGAACCGAAATTATTCATTCATAAATCTACTTTAAAGCCTTTTTAAGCAATTTGAACGAAAGGGCTATTCGATGCAGGTTTTTTTTAATGTGTCCGTAAATGTCTCCTAATTTTTACCATTATTTTATAAAAGCTTTTATTTTACTTACTGTGTATGTATGGTTGTGTCAAATCTTGCAATCTTCGTCCCACTTCTTGACTCCCGATTGAGCTACAATTTTACATGAAATCAGATGTCAATGCAATATAAAAAATGTGTTTTGAAATTCGAAAAATGAATACAATAATTATATTACCTACTTGATCTTTCTTTTTATTAGTTTTATATTCATTTCATATTCATTTATGGATATTAGTATATTTTTTTAATTTACTTTAATTAAGTATAATTTATTCTTTTAATGCAACATTATAATAAAATTCAGAATAAGTAAACTATACTTAACTTAACTAAACTAATAAAAAATAATAAACTAAGCTATTCAAATTATACTAAACTTATCAAATAAAACTACATATAAGAAAAGACCCTGCGGGAATGGTGCCCAAAAATATTGCGAAAAAATTTTTAGATGTGAGAATCGTCGTCGTCAACAAATACGTCACTTGTGTAACAAATACGGCACTAGTTGTACTAGGATTTTGTATTATGTTGAGAGCGGTTTCGCACTATGTCCGATCCGAATCCGATCCGAGCCCGATCCGAACCCGTGAAAATATTGGTCTAGGAATTTGGAAAGAAATCAGATGACGGATCGGATCTAGTGCGTAAATGACCATAGAAATAGTTCTACGGCTACTACGGACCATATTTTCACGGGTCCAGAACGGATTCGGATCGGACGTAGTGCGAAATCGCTCTAAGTCAGTAAAGGTGATTTTCCACCAGAGTGGTGAGACGAGACGAGGAGAGAAGAGAATTGAAATCGCACTGACCCTTTTCCACTAAAAATAGCCATCGCGAGCTCGCGCGTACTATCATGACGGTATTCTCAGATACACGATAATAAGAAGCAACGAACAATAATAAGCCTCTCGCGTGAAGCGTGTTTCTGTTGCAAAGTTAATTGATACTCTATACCGTAACCGGTTCATTTTTACACAAACAAATATTTCAATTCACGCCTTATATTCCGCATATTCTCGTCAATCCACACTGTTTTCACCAAAGATGCGCTGGGAGAGGATTGAAAATTTGCCATACAAATTTCAATTTTCTCCTCGCCTCGCCTAGCCACTCTGGTGAAAAAGCATCATTATCAGCCCGTATAACATCCACTGCTGAACATGGGCCTCCTCCTGAGGGAGGGTATTTGCCATAGTCACCACGCTTGGCAGGCGGGTTGGTGACAGCAGTATTATGTTGTACCAAACAAGGAAACGCCGCGCCGTTGCCCGTTCCTTGATATACGATTGTTATAGATGATGTTATTACAATCGGGACCAACGGCTTAACGCGCTTTCCGAGGCACTGAGGGTAGTCCCTCAACCAACCAGACCCGGAAAGCAATCTTAGAAATTACACAAAGATTTCATGTCCGGTTTGGGGATCGAATCCACGACCTCCGAGATTCAAGGCGAGCCAAATACCGCTACGCTACGGAGATTGTTGGTGAAAAATCACCTTGATGAAATAAATTGACGGGTGGGATTAAATAATATTGATTTTATTATTTCTTCCTTTAAAAAGTTTTGATAACTAAGTAATCTTCAATTATGTCCGTCGGTTTGACATTTGTATGAAAATTCTGTCAAAATTAAAATTTACTCCCCTGAGGATTGTCAAATATTGGTCCATAATTAATTATATGTTTTCTCATGTTTTATCCCTGGTACTATTTAACGTTATCACAATTTTAAACGTAATATAAAATAAACCGGCTTTCAATATCCCGTAAAAAACCTGCGAGTAAAATTGTCCGTGACAATGTTAGCTATTTTCCATAAATCTAATATCATTTGTAAGTTTTTTCTCTTCCCGAAGATATTTTATCCTTTTCCTCTGAATGTCACACTTATGAAATACGGAGAAGATTGAAGTCGGTTCAAAAAATATAAGTTACTGGTGACATCCTGTGGTTTTATTCCTTTTATTAAGCTCATACAAATCTATTCATTAATTATTGGATGACTAACAACTAATCATTTATATTTTTACAATTATAATATTAGTAACATGGTCTTTAGTATATTTTTTATGACTTGTTAATTGATCTTAGGTCCATTACTAGACTCAGGTGCTTCTTCCAAGGGGATGCCACGATTCTTAGCAGATGAGTCAGCGATTGAGCGGCAGTTGTTATGAAACAGCGATCAACTGATCGTAGCATGTTTTATATGTCATATAATCTAAATCAAATCAAATCAAATCATTTATTCGCATAAATATGTGTTCACAGAGTTCTTACAAAAAATACAGTCCATTTCATATTAGCCTTTCGGCGTGCAAATTTTTACAGCTATAATACAGATTTATTATTTAACAATTATATAAACTTAAAAGTGGTCATTAAAATATTCATCTAAGGTATAATACGCTTTTTTAACTAAAATACCTTTTAATACAGCTTTGAAAACGCTATGTTTTTCTGTATTCTGTAGTTTTGTAGGTAGTTTGTTATAAACCCTTGGGGCCATACAGAATACACTTTTGTCATACAGTGCAGTTTTATGTGGAGGCATGCATACTTTATTTTGATGTCGTCTACTATTTAATTTCTCAAACATGTCTTTATTAAACCTGACGAATACAATTAATTCATAAATATATAAGCAAGGCAGTGTCAATATCTCATATTTTATGAAAAGGGGCTTACAAGAATCTGTCGGTTCTAAATTAAATACTGCTCTTAAACACTTTTTCTGCGCTCTAAATACCCTATTTACGTCCGTTGAATTCCCCCAAAATATGATGCCATATCTGATAACGGAGGTAACATATGCATGGTATGACATCAGTACAGTAGTATGGTTTACTACTTTATTTAACATGTATAATGCATAAGAAGATCTACTTAATTTCTTACATATAAAGTCAACTTGTGTTCTCCAATTTAAATTTTCTTCAATAATTATTCCTAAGAACTTTGTTTCCTTTACGTTCTGTATTTCATTATTTCCATATTTTACTTGAATGTCATTTATATTAGTTCTATAGTTATTTTTAAATGTCATTAGAATAGTTTTGTCAAAATTAATTATTAAATTGTTTATTTTTAACCATTCAATTATTTGTATTAAATTATCATTAATATCTTTTTCCATGGTCTTATATTTATCAGAAAAAACTGCTGTACTATCGTCTGCAAATAATATAATAGGATGGTCAATTACCTTTGGAAAGTCATTTATATATAAAATAAATAATAGAGGACCCAGTACACTTCCCTGAGGTACTCCGTACACTACCTACAATCTGAAAGGTATTATATTATATTAATTATATGTATTATGATACTCCGATTTAGTTTTTCGTAATCCGGCTTCGTGTCAGTATGACTTGAGATAAGTCGGTAACATTGTGATGAGGGGACACGTCACACCCATGTCATTTGTTATCGACGCCGACGCTACCGAGTGGCTATTTTGGAAAGGTATCCATATTTTGGTATGACATACTACTGGCATATATTTTCTATTCCTCTGTGGCAAAATTAGAAGGAGTTTGATCATAATATATTATGTAAAACGAAAACAAAATTGTAACCACTGCAAGTCTTTTGAAACATCCAGAATATTTAACATGGAATCCGCTCTATGCGATCCAATTATCATCCTCTTGGTATTTACGGACATTCTTCTCCGTATTTTTTCTTGACAGTTCGGCGTTAATTAAACGCGGTTAGAGAATGTGTGTAGATCAGTAATTTGTGCTCAGGCGGATATGTTTTCACATACCAAAATATTCAACATAAGTTCGTGCGGAAGCAGTGCGATGCATGGCCGCGGGTGCACTTGTCGTCTTTCACATGGAGTTTTTTAAGAAATCTAGTAAAGAAATGAGTGAGAATGTTGGTAACCTCAAACGTTATTTTTGAATAAATGTAACTAAAGATACTTATAAAAAATACCTAGACGCGGCTCTTGCTTATGTGCATATATATATATTGTTGACTCTGCTTTAGCAAAATAAACTTTGGGTGATACAAATTAACGCACCGTTCAATTGAAACATCTCAGAGACAAAATATCTACCTTAACCTTTTAAGAAATAGCATGAAGCCCTAATTTTAGAGGCTTTAGATGGAAAACAGAAATAATTTCAAATTACTATCGCTAAATTCGTTCTCCAATTTTAAGTAAGTACCAAGTTGGTATCAATAGAAAGATTTTTGTTATCAGAACCAATCATGGGTCTCAAATTTCAGAAAGTACTTGTCTAAGACTATACTACATATTATAATCGGATTACTAGCTTCTACCCGCGTCGTCGTCCGCGTGGAATATATATATATATAGACACACCTAAATATCGCAACCTCTTTACGCAGTAAATCCACCCACCAGCTTTTTGAACGATATGTCTTTAAACTTTATGGCTGAAACTTGATTAGATATTTTCAATACCCTTTGACTGTATCTTTTAAGTTATGACCAGTTGACAAATAACATAAAAGGATTTCTTTTACGAGGTGTGACTCATCTAAGAGACTTTTTCCAGCCTTTGTGATTTGACGATAGTAATAAACTTAAAAGAAATGCACGAAATAAAAAGAATAATATTATCAACTCGTAAAATGATAAGTGCTTAATTAAATTTGAGATTATATTGTGCTCTCAAAGACATCAAGAGTGGCAAGTAAAAAAGTTTTACGTGTAGGCTTGAGGTTTTGTTAATTCTCTTCTCATCGCCTTATCTATACTAATATTAAAGCTGAAGAGTTTGTTAGTTGTTTGCTTAAATCGGTTAATCTCAGGAATTACTTGTCCGATTTGAACAGTAATATCAGTGTTAGATAGCTCATTTATCGCGAAAGGCCATGTTGAATTATGAAGTTATGGGAACTTATGGGAACTGGAGTAACGGGGTTGAAACCGCCCCCCTCGTCCTCCCGACCCTTAGTTTGCAAAGAACCATCCGATGCCCTCGTAGACCCGAAGTCCGAGAGGCCCGCGAACTGTAAAGTACAGCGACAGTTGCACAAAACTCCCGTAATATACTAAAAGTCATAACCCCTAAATCTCATTGCCAGCGACCGCCCTGAGCCGAGGTCCAAGCCCCATAGGGGGTGACCTCTTGCGCAGGTTGCTTAGTTTGTAGTTTTTAAACCATTTATTAAGGCTGGAGCTCTGCTCGCCTTTATTCCCGGTGAAGTAGCAAAATCCTCATGGCTAACTACGTAAGTCAAAACGAAAAAAAAGGTTAAAACCGTGCGGGTATCTAGTACTCAATGTATGAGGAATATCCGTCGGTTCAAATCTCGGAGGTCATGGGTTCGATCTCTAAGTACCAAGCTGGTATCAATAGAAAGATATTTGTTATTGAAACCAATTTACGTGGCGGGTGGCAATTTAGTGGGCGTTAATTGACTACAAGTCTCAAATTACAGTAAGTGACATTTAAAAATAATATGTAGTATAGTCTTAATACTACATATTATTTTTAAATTACTACCTTCTGCCCGCGACTTCGTCCGCATGGAGTTGTAACTTCGGGCTCACTCCGATTTTAAAATAGCCTTCATTATACCTAGACCTAGATTATTAGGCCAGACCCAGAGGTAACTCAACTCTACTCAAGTCAACAGTGCCGCCATTATAATTAATCTAAACTCGCTATAGACATACTATAACATCTATTAGAAACAATTGGCTTAAGATTTATTATGTAGTGTATCGGGACAGTTTAGGACGCTAAAAATCTATTTTCCTAAACAAGAAAATTGCAGATCTTGCAATTTCTACGACGTTCTTTGACGTCAGAGACTCAAACTTTTTTCGAGTCTCTCGTGGACCTCTGAGAATCCACCTGGACCACTTTAGGAAACACTGTTCTAGGTAAAAGAGTGATAAATATTTCTAGACTATAGAAATTTGTAAGGCAATATTAGATAATATTCGCTATGCTATTATGTACTTGCAATACAAAAGATTGCTCTACGATAAAGTTGAATGAAACGTCTAAGGTTTCAATTTAGTTTTCGTCTCACGGTTGGTACCTATTCTATTTACTTTAGAGCTAACTAATAGAGATTTAAATGTATAGTCTCAGGTGTTTTTACTTAACGGGTTTCAAAGGACACCTTAACGTTACCTGAGTATTAAATACTGTGGTTGTTTATGGATCATTAGGGTTAATTTTATTATCATAATGTGTAGGTATTTTGTTACGAACCATTATTGGTTTAGTAAAACCTATAAAATGGAAAAGTACGTTCTTTTCCATTTTATTTTTCCAGCTAAAATAATTAATTCATTGTTTTAAGAAGAGTTAATGACTCAACAAGAAACAGTTTAATAATTCTTTGGTTCTTCAACTTTGATATCACATTAGAAATATTAATATTATACACATTCAGATAACTTTATAACTGTATATTTTCGATATGTCAAGAATACAAGAAAAAAAACTCGTAGTGCGTGCGCAGATGTCAAATTTCGATGTTATTGCTAGTCGCTAAATCATGCACTTATCATACTGTCAACGTCAATTTACATCAATATAAACTTGTTTTTTTAATTTTTTTTTATTGAATATTGGCTTACGTTTGACCATAATCTCGCTTGATGGAAGGCGAAGATAAGGGCTAAGATGATACACGCGTGCCTAGAAAGTGTCTGTTCACTTTAGCTTTAAAGCTGTAAAAAACTACTTCAGAATAAAGCTACTTACATATTAATACTAACAAACGTATTTAGAAGCAAATAGATGTATTAAAACCAATTGAAGTCTGTATTTGCTCTCACTGGGGACAATTATTTGGACTGCAGACAAACATTTGTGGAGCTCTCCCGCGGTAGGAAAACCTACACTCCACAGACTAACACTTTTAACTGGTTTGTGAATGAAGTTTCTATAAAAAGAGTTTTTAGAAATGAGGTATTTTTAGGGTTCCGAAGCCAAATTGCAAAAAACGGAACCCTTATCCGGATCCGTTATGTCTTTCTGTTCTGTCCGTCCGTACGTCACAGCCACTTTTTTCCGAAATTATAAAAAAAAATTATAAACATACCTTTATTATTCTTGATATCAAAAATAGGTAGGCACTTGGAACTGGTACGGAACCCTTCGTGCGCGAGTCCGACTCGCACTTGGCCGGTTTTTTATGAGGTTTATTAAATTATGTTTAAGCTATTTAAGAAAATAAAATGAATATAATTCTTTTTGACTACATAAATTATATGTGGATACCATGTTAAATCTGAATACAAAGTTATGCGAGAATCTAGCTGTGTTTCAAGGACAATGTTAGCTTAGTTAATTATATAATGTGACTAGTTTCCAGCACGCGGTTTCACCTGACTTACTGCCGTTCCCGAAGTAACTTCATAATATAATATAGCCTCCCTCGATAAATTTGCTATCAGACACTGAAATATTTTTTCAAATCAGACCAGTGCCAGACCAGTTCCTGAGATGAGCACGTTCAAATAGAAACAAACGCAGCTTAATATATTAGTATAGACTATATATTATAGTATAAATATATAGGGTGACTGGTAATTAGTGACCGATACCTAAACACATGATTGTGCTCATGATAACAAACAACTTTTACTATGGCATCAAACCTGAAATCGCGAAAAAAAAATCAGCTGCTCCCTACCATGTTGACGATTTATGTGAACATGAATGTATGGAACAGCTGATTTTTTTTCGCGATTTCAGAGTTGGTGCCATAGTAAAAGTTGTTTGTTATCATGAGCACAATCATGTGTTTAGGTATCGGTCACTAATTACCAGTCACCCTATATATAGATAGGAAAGCCTGCATCACATACTTGACCAGTTTTAATATTAAAAATAACTCATCATCATGAGATGATTTTTTAATTTATTTTATTAAAAAATATATTGATACGTATTTAATATAAGTTCTACAAAATTTGGCATATTGTTATAATATATCAACATAATAACTTATGAATTGTGTTTGTAAATAAATAAGCTTGTTTATAAAATGTAGTCAAAACTGAGATATTAACGTGAAATACATGTAAATAAAGTAGTAAGAGCGACAAAAATATCATTCATTATGGCGCCCGGCGTTTCGTTTGTGTTGTGTGGCACAAGCGACGAACGTAGAGCGTTGCAACCTATCAATACTAGTGCATACTATATCATAATAAAGACAAAAGAAGAAGAAAAAAGAACATTTACATTTTTATATTTGATTTAACGTATATAAACAAAAACTATTACTGCTGCTGTTATTTTCGATTACGAAAGAAAGTTATGTTCTTGCTTGAGTAATAACGAATACTATATTTTATGTCGAGATTCCCATGGGAATGGGAGCTACCCTATATTTTTATTAAATAAATGGGGTTAATATTAATAACTCGCTTTCATTCAAATTTTACGATATTGTATACATGAAACATGAACATGAAAAACATGGCAAGTAAGTTAAACGCTTTTTCCTAATGTAACTATTGATGCCTATTTCTTTGTGATATGTTTATTTATTTTTTTATTTATTCTTTATTGTACACATGAAATTGGAGTAAAAACAACATTTAAAGATGATGTACAATGGCGAGCTTAACTCATTAATGAGTTTAGTTTAACAAAGTAATTTTAATTTTAGTGCTCTGATGTTCAGTTGCGATACATTGCCATTATTTAAAAGTCGAAGTCAGAAATTTGACAAGAAGTTACGCTAACTTAATGAGATGTTGTGCGTGAATGGATATTTAACTTTATGTTAAACGTCAAACCGTCTTCGTCATCGTAAAAAAACATTCTTAAATAAAAAATATGTGGCATACAGAAATCAAACCAGAGAGTCTACCGAGTTCCGCTTTCTACCCATCGGGGTTGGTTTTCTAAAATTGTATTTATTAAAGGAACATCATTGTTCTTCTTTTTGAATAAATAGCGTTAAATTATAAGGTTAAAATTTTAAAATATCTTGTAAAATTATTAAAAAGTTTTAAATCATATGAAGAAATAGAGCGTATACCTATGCTTCTGAAATTGTCGCTTCCGCTTGTAATATAATCCTTGTAACACCTACGTTTATAAATATGACGTCTGTTAGTTTCGTCTCGTACATATCTCAAACTGTCCGCGCCAGAGTTTCAGTGATCTGTACATTTATGTGTTTTGACTGCAACATATTTTATTGTTGCTAACTTTTTAAATTCATTTTTTGTGTATAGAAATTTATTTGTTCAAAGAAACTTTGTATCGGCGAATTATTGATTTGATTTTCTGATAAACAGGAAAAAAGGCGAGTTGCGCTTCAGGCTTATTAGGTGTCTTATGAATTAAAAATAAATATCCCGGCCAAGGGGGAGCTGGTACTTGGATGAGGCCTAGTAACCAACTACGTTTGCTCTAAGAATAAACTTTAAATAAAATACATTTAAAGTTTGTTTTTAGTACTTAACAAGGAATATGAATGTTATGTTCAATACAGAATGTTTTTTCAGTAAAATAGATCCTATCAATAACATACCTATGAAAATGGGGGCCAAGTTCACCGAAATATACTTTAGGTGACAAGTTCCGTACCTATACGATGATCTTGTTTCTTTTTTTTATGATTACTAGCAGAGTTTTGCAGTCTATAAGTATTCTTGTTAACTTTTCGTGCAAAGCTAATATGCTTGTGTAACGAGTGGGTTCACGTCGGTAGTGCAATGGCTGGGGATCGAACCGGCGACCACATTATCGCAAGTCCGATACCCTAGGCAATTGGGCTACGGTCGCTTCAAACGATAAAAATATGCAAGATATTTAAAAGAACGAATAAAATTCTAAAGAGAATTTAATAAACAATTTCTTGTATTTTTTACAACAACAATGTCTTTTAAAAAATTTGCCTTAAATTTCTATAGCCTTTCAGATCTCTTAGCTTGAACTTAGACTGACAAGCTCTCGCATGTGTAGATATAGTTCAGTGTAGAACTAGCCACAGTCATGTTGTCAGAGTAAAGTTTAATCTATTTATCATACATTAATTAAAATCTGCGTAGCGTAGTGGTATTTGACTGGCTTTAAATCTCGGAGGTCGTGGGTTCGATCCACACGCCGGACAGAAAACCTTTGTGTAAATTCTAAGATTTATTTCCGGGTCTGGTTCGTTGAGGGACTACCCTCCGTTAATTCGTTGGTCCCGATTGTTATAACATCATCTATAATAATCGTATATCAAGGAACGGGCAGCAGCGTTTCCTTGTGTGGTACAACATAATACTGCGATCACCAACCCACCTGCCAAGCGTGGTGACTATGGCAACTAACCTCTCTCGAGAGGAGGCCCATGTTCAGCAGTGGATGTTATAAATTTTAACATTAACATCATATTATAACCTCTGTAGCGTACAGCTATTACAGCCTGAGTAATATTATGCATTGCTTTTCACTTTATAAAAATATTTGTTGAATAAATTACAGCAACACAAACAGTTTTGCTCAAGAATCTTAGCACGAATTTCATATGAGCAAAGTTATATATGAAACAAGTTTAGCGTTCAAGTGTCGTTATGTCATGATTCATGCAATCCGGGCAGTGTCAGGGCCATTAATACAGATCGGATCGCTTATGCGTACCCGGCCCCCACCAACGGCGGATCGAAGGAGTGTTCGGGGGGTTTTAGTGGTGTAGGGTCCTCTCCTCGTGGTATGAGTTTAGCATACCACGCTATGGAGAGGGCGAGTCCCACATATCCCGCCGCTAGCGCGAGACTACGCTGCAGTGGCGGTGGGAATGCGTTAAAGCATTTCCTCCCGGACAGCAACAAAAAAAGGGCAATTAATACACTTGAATAGGGAAGTACCTCCACCAAAGAGAATTATTAAGGACTAGCTTCCCGCGCGCTGTTTCACCCATTCTCGTAGGAACTTCATACTTAAATGTAGCCTAAGGATTTAGGCTCGATAAATGGGCTACTTAATTCTGAATTTTTTAAATCGAACCAGTATTTCTTCAGTTTTATATATAACTATACATTTTTGTGTTCCTTGTGTGAGTAACGTCATCAGAGCTCATATCGCAAGGAAGGATTATCGTTGGTTAAGCATGAGTAATACCTCTTGTATTGCATGCGTTCAAAGGCTATGGTATCTGTTTCCCACATGATAAAAAGGTTTGGCAAAAGCACGGACGCTCTTTACCAGTGCTGGAAAGCAATCTTTATAAGACATTATAAAAGAAAGTTACCGTGGAGGGAATCGTTATCTATCTTTGCTTTTCTCAGAAAGGACCAACGACAAACGGACATTGAATAAAATCGGATGACAAAGACAAAGATATGTCGCCTTTAAATCATTCAATCAATAGTTTAGGTAATCCATTAAGTATAACTGAAATAATGAAATAATGAATTTTATTCAGCACTTAGGTATTTACATACACTTGCACTTGTCAGAATTAAAAAAAAAAACAAACCTATAACTAACAGATAATTCTTACTCTATAAAATATCCGACTAGGTAACTTACAGTAGTAGGTAGGCAATAGCAAATCTACAGATTGCGTAGTCCGTCCGTCTGTCCTATGGCATTTTTTGCAATTAACCAATCATTATTATTATAAGAAGAAATTAAAACCGCATCCAAATTGCAAGTGGTCACATTATATCTAAGTGGCACACACCTGAGGGGTTTAGGACCACGACCCAGGGTGCCACTGAAGTAAAAAAAAGGTAGATATAAAGAGGATATGATCACAGGCACCGACTACAGGCGCTCAATTACAGGGCGGGGGTAGGGGCGCAACGCGGTCCTCGCCGGCGAGAATCCTACCCTAGCTAATAGTTTAGGTAATCCATTAAGTATAACTGAAAAGTTTATCAATATGCCCCCGCAAACAGCTGTTATTCTGCCAATGTTAGAGTGAATATAATGTTTCATTATCAAATATGTTGTTGAGTAAAAATTAAATTATGCCATCCTAGAACATGTATTTTTTTGCATCTATACTAATTTAATATAATCGGAAAACAACATTGATGGGCACCTATTGTCAAATCTCGCTACCATAAGAACTCTGGTAACCTTACTGATTTTGCTGTGGTATTCTCTAAATCTTTTATCAGCACTGACACTGCACAAACTCTGAAGTCCAGCTTTCTAATCACAACTGTGCGCTCGGACTGAAGATAGATAAATAAATTGATACTTTGTTGTTTTCATTTTACAAGGGTTATCTTTATGACGAAGAATATGGCGAATAGCAGACAACTTAGAAGCTTTCGCTAAGTTTTAAGAGGTGCTTTTACTTTTGTTTTATCGGATTAACATCAGGCACTTATAACATGTCATGCATGTGATTAAGCTTATTTTATTTTATTTAAATAACAATAAAAGACCGCATGCCTTTTATTATACAATGTTTTTCACAATTAAAGGTCCAACAGATTAGTCTGTATTATTTGTGTTAGGTAATTTCTTTCTTATCTTTGACTTACGAATACTCATCATACTACGTACAACGTGACTATGTGATTGCGTCGTTGGTCTAGCGCTGTTTGACCGTAACTAGCGGGGTCCTAGGTTCGATCTCCGGGTCGGAAAAAAATGGTGTAGTGCTTTGAATTTCTTCTTTAAATTCGTATTTCGAGAAAGCAAAGTGCCAGCCGGTAGCCTGGGTGTTGGTGGTGTATCAACCGCGCCTCAGAGAGCACGTTAAGCAGTCAGCCATGCGCCTCATCTCTCTCTGATCGTGGTATGCTGGATTTTGAGAGTACTTAATAATCGAGAGTGTTATACACTCTACTATATTCTGCGCAAAGGGCTAATCTCTTTGGGTTTGGTCGCCATGGCCGCAAACGGTCATGAGGACTATATATATATATATATACCTACTAAGTATAACTGTTAGAAAATAAATCTTTAATCTTATCAGTGAATTCGTTTCATAATACAACAATGTTTTTTTTTTCTATTTAAAGATAAAAACAATAATTCTACAAGTGGATAACGAATGTATTATTTTCATTTACTTAAGCAAAGCCGAGTAAATCTCAAGATTTTGAGTGATTGCATACTTTCTTTAACCAATTATCTCTCATCAAATAAATCGTGTTCGGTTTATATTGTAAGAGGAATAACACAATGAAGGCCATATTAACAAGATCGCTGTGAGAATATGTTAATATCAATTAGGTTAAGTGTAATTTTGTAAACGCTTTCACCTAAATATAGGCAGTTCTGTTTTATGATAATCAAATATTGGGTAAGGAAACACTCTTTGGCTTCCATGTACGAGTGAATACCGGTTTTAAAGAGAGCTCAAATAAAACGATGTACGCATTCTGTACTAGCTGTTCGTGCTATTTCTAACATTTCGCGTGATTATAATGAAAGAGAGTGTGAGTTTTGGTATACAGTATAAACTTATGTAGAATCTAAAACTTAGACTGAACCTACTATGTGCGTTGGCGTTGCTCGACCGTGTGAATAACGTGAGCGCCCTGTTCTCGTCCCTGCCACGCGCAACCCCCGCCGTCGTCCGAATGTGACATACGCCTTAAGTGGCGTCACCTCTATTGCGACTACTTAGGAACGAAACCCAGTGAAATTAGTGAATTATGTTTTCGCTCTCGTAAGCTTACGCGTTATATTTTTTCCAATATACATAAAATATAACGATGGAAGGTTTAAAGAAGACGTGAGTGGATGAAGGTGATAAGTCACATAATTTAAATTTGGAGTAAATCGAAGTTAAATTTTCACTTTTATTTTTTTAAATAAGTCGCTACAAAACTAATGTTTGTATTAAACTATGATGCCAGGTTGTGTAAATTACCTGAAATATGAATGGTATGAAAGCAACCAAACAAATTTATATTTTTTATATTTGAAAAAAAATCTTGACGTAACTTCTTTTTTCATAAACAAAAGTAAACTTTTCTGCAAGTTTAGATATTGAGAATGTGGTGCTAAGATGAATGTAGTTGTCTCGTAACGCCTTAAATGGACGGTTAAAGATCTGTAGTCGTATTGTATTGACATATCATCTTCATCTATGCAAAAAAACACAAAAACTCGAAAATGCGACATATCACTTCATCCACTCACGTTTTTAATTGTTAAGTAAGTCCGGACCGCATTATACTAGTAATAAGTATAAAGAACAAAATTTACGTTCGGGTGATTCTAACCGGGGATCTGTCGCGGGTAATATATACAAATACAATATAAAAGTATATACAAATTGAGCTACGACGGTATTCTAATCCCTTCAAGTAAATACCTATACCATTGTCTCCATGATTGTCGTTGCCATCAACTTAAATTTGCTATCAATCCCTCGATCGGTACGTCCACAATAATAATTGGATGTGAAAAAAGAATGTTTGATATTTTCACACAGTTAGCAATAATAGGATAGTGTCACAACCCAATACAAGAATCTAATTCAGCGCAATCTTGTTATATTTCACGTAATTTACCGCCACATTTTCCTTAACCTCGCTTTTCGTTGGAAATAAAAATAATATTGTGGGGTACCGCAGGGTTGCGCACCCCGGGCGCCTTTTAACATAATCCTTTCTTTTCTATTACATTTCTGTTTACGCATAGTTTGGTTGTAAACGGTTACTGTAGCACGAAATGAAGCTGAATCCTTGAGATTGATTCAGTTTATTGCGTTTTAAGGTCTAATGAATTAGAATAGGGTTTTGGAAGAGCGCTTAGGTTTAAATCTTTTGTATTTTAAGCTTTTGTTAAAGGGTTACAATCCTAAGTAAATTATATCGAAATTTAATGAAAAATTATAATATGGTTTGAGTATTTTGTATAAACTAGTTACTATTTGGCCCTTTTTAGGTTATGCACCTTTTAAAGGCATAAACGGAATCCTTACCTGTCTGTCTATCTTTAGAAACGAGTGAAACTATCAAACGGAATCTTATATCTAAGGGTCGGCCCACACGGTAAGTAGGTGTCGTGAGTGGGCGCATAATTCGCGTTTTAAATACGAAACTATAACCTCTCCTAGACAACATTATGTCGCTGCGATGTGGTGTGGTTGTGGTACGTGTAGGTAAACCATAATATTCAAGTTAAAAATAATTCCCTCAGCTTCTAAAATGTAATATATTTCCTACGGCCTCTATAAACACTTACTTTCTACTTGTTCAACAATAAGAAATTGAATTACAAACTTTGTTTTCATATCGTCCAACTTTGAAAATATTCTGATCACGCGTCGGCCATCGGGAGCTACCCTTGTCCAATACACATAACGACTTTAAAAGAAAAACGTATTATTGTTTAGGAAACAAAAGCAAATTCCATTATATTAAATTAATTAAATTCTTGGTTTTTAATTAGCTTAATTTTAGAAATTTCTTTATTTTTTTGTCTCTCTCTCCTTTCTTCGGAGTGGTAGTGGTGAAAGGTTGGACTGTAATTACATATTCGATTTCGATCAAAAGCTTATCATAAATTTAACAAATTTAAATTTGGTAGTTATAAGTCAAAGTCAAATATCAGTTATTCCGTAAAAATGGTTACATTTATTTGGAATCGTCACATTTTTTCCCTACCGTGCAGTGCGTGACGTGGCGACTACTGAGAAACACTGCCAAAAAGCTCAGTCTAACCCTCATTTTTATAATAATATTTTATAAAATTTTGGCATAATTTTCTATTTTACATTGTAATTGGAGCGACTCAATCCCAAGCATTTTTGTCACTAATATAATCAGAAATTTTATAATAAGCCCTCCTACACAATTTGGCTAATAGTAGTTTTAAACTTATTCATTGACAATACTTTTTTGTTGTAGAACATACACTGCCCCCTTAAAGAGTAATTTTGCGGATACGACTAGCATGTACCACAAGATTATTCTTATATCTAGTATTAATGTTGTGTGTATCACTTTTTTTACTGAATAAATCAATATTTTTATGTACATATAATACATTTTCGGAAATATGTTGCGATGCAACGGTTAGAATATTTATTTCTTTAATTTTTTCTTTGAAGCTCTCACGGGGATCAAGCTTATAAATAGCCCTCACGGCTCTCTTTTGCAAAATAAAAATGCTGTTAATGTGCACGGAGATACCCCAAAGTAGAATCCCGTATGACATTATGCTATGAAAGTAGCTGAAATGAACTATTCTAGCCGTATCAACATCAGTGATCCGTCTTATGGTTTTTACTGCATATGCTGCAGAACTTAGTATACATTTATAGAGCTCTGTCGGATGTACCATTATATGTCAGATACATTAGTCGTATGTGCCTTTCTCGTAAACAGGCACTTGATAGGTGCTTTGCAAACAAAATGTAATGATAAAACTATCACCTACGATAACAGCGAATCTACTTGAATCTAGGACACTCGACGTTGCTTCCGGCGTCGCAACAAACATCCGGTTCGGAAGTGCCTCATCAGGCCTATCTCGGGTGTGAGCAGGGAAACGGACTCTCGATCACGCTTCGTACTCACATAATATTATTAAATACTAGCTGGTAGCGTGGCTTTGATCGCGTGGTCATAGAGGCAGGCTTCGAGACTTATGTAACCTGTTGATATTTGCAGTGTGATTTTTTTTTCAAATTATTTGAACAAGGCCTTAGTCGATTTTTGTGACTTTCATAATTGCTTCAAGATTGATATATAATTCTGCCAACAGTTGTTAGACTTCTAAATTCATAATGAAGTTAACATAAACTCGTGGAAGTGATTTAAGTTTCTGCCGCGAAAAGGGCCTTCAGCGGAAGTCGAAGCTATTTCGCAATAGGTCGCTGTAGTGCTGCCGCCGACATATGTTTATATAGAGACGCCGTCGCGTCTCATCGTGCCAGTGTGGCTCCAGTCTTGCTGTATAATTGTGTATCATCATCATCATCATCAGCCCGTTCAACGTCCACTGCTGAACATGGGCCATCTCCCGAGGGAGGGTTTTGCTATAGTCACCACGCTTGGCAGGCGGATTGGTGACCGCGGTATTATGTTGTAATACACAGGGAAATGCTGCTGCCTGTTTGCTGATATATGTTTTGGCGTTGGCTCAACGTGCTTTCTGAGGCACGGAGGGTAGTCCCTCAACCAACCGAAAAGAAATCTTAGAATTTTCCCAAAGATTTCTTGTCCGGTGTGGTTATCGAACCCACGACCTTCGAGACTTAAAACGAGTTAAATACTGCTACGCTACGGAGGTTGTCAGTATATTACCAAATTTTAGCAAATATTGACACTGACGTCATAATGATTTAATTCGATGAGAAGATTAACAAATTTGCCAGGAACCAGTGAGATGTCAATCATGGTTCCACCAAGCACCATGGCGAGATTAACTTGGGCTATAACACCTTATTGATGCCACAAATCTACAATGACACATTAAGGTGTCAAAGCCATCGGCGTCAACACTGAGATCAAACCCTTCTCCCACATTTTGAAGAGTAATGTAGCATCTTCGGGTACAAAAGCGCCCATTGGGCTGTATTACGGTCATCTGTCGGGGACGGTCGTGAAAAGGCTTGATTGAAAATCATTTACGATGGACTCGTTTAAAGCGGTGTAAATGTATCAAATGCGAGGGCTTCTTGCGACGAACTGTTTTGGGATAGAGTGGATTGTGGGAACGGTTAGTATAAAGGAGGGGATTATGAGGTGGGAGTGAGTAAAACTTAGTATCCTCTTTGACGCATTTTACTATACAAAAAAATTAAACATTTAAAAGGTGAAGATTCTTAGGTCATTTTTATCATTTGTGGATAATTTTTAACCGTAAAGACAATGTTTTCAAACCGAATTAGTGAAAGCAGTATTGTGTTTTAATTCACTGTTTTCTGGTATACAATAGTCATAGTTGATGGTATGAAAATCGGAAGGTGATAACAAAATTACAATTATCTCCCTTTCCTAAATTTCTGTGCCTGACAGGGTCTACGATGATTTAAATAAGCGTCCCAATAGCTAGAGCGTCGGACTTGCGATCACGTGGTCGCCGGTCACCACCCATTGTTCTACCGAGGTGAACCTACTCGTAACACAAGCATTTTAGCTTAACAAGAGTACTATCTACTGTTATACCTAATATTAACACATATACGAGTGCAATAAATATATTCAATTGAATTGATATTCGAGACGCAGACAGTACTCAGTCCCTCAACTTCAACCTCATATCTAAATGTTATGTCATGAATTTTGAACATTCGTAAATTTATCATAAACAACATTCATTGTTGAAAAATATGTGTTTTTTAATTAAATCGTCCATTTAAAAATAAACTACAAGAGGCCGTCATATGTCTCTCGCCCGCGACGGCGCCATGCTGAAATGAGTTTTACCACAGATTATTAAATTAATAGAACTGGTTTAAGGTTCACGTGAAATCATTCAAGTGACGATAATTTCATATATTCAAATTTATATTTCCCATTAATTTAATATGCCCGTAGTGGTGGGATCTTACTTCCACTTGCTACAATCATGACATACCACTTTCGTATAGGTACCTAAACCTTAAATCAAATTGAATAGTCTGGTCACTTTTCCCAAGCTTGCGGTAAAAATTAAAATTAAATTAAAATATTATTTTATTCGAGAACTAAGCATTGATTATCATCATCAGCATGCATAATGTTCAAGGCTAGGCATAGGCGAGTTATTCGCTATCAATATGATAGATGGCTTCTTTTCGAACGGACGTTTATGTAGGTAGTCAGGCTTTTGCTACTTCACCGGATATATAATTTGCAGGCGGATTGACGATGTACGTCAATACTTTTGTAATCCAAATGCACAAGCGGCTGTTGATGTTTACTAATTAATATAATATTGTCACAAATAATTAGGACGAGCAAACTTGAGCCTGTAGATTAATATTATATTTTTGTGGGAATCGAACCTACGATACCAAGCGGCCTGATCTTACACGGCTATTAATTAGGTGGTAGGTATATATCGCAAGACTGAATAGTAAAAATATATCTAGAAGCACAAGAGCGGATGTTGCATATTACATTAGAATCATTTGTCGTATGTGCCTTTATCGTAAAATGACATATTCGGCCAAATGCTACTGAAGTATCAAACGATGTTGGTGCTATATGTTGTGCGGTATCCGGCGTGCCTGGTCTGCAATGGCTATATACTGTGGTTTTACGCCTTGTTAAAAGTCAATGCAATTACCACGATGTCCATTGCGGCACTTTGGCGACTTTATTTTCGTTTTCGGTTTTTATTACGGCACAATAACAGTAATTAGTAATCTTCAACGCCACTCAGTTCGCACATTAAGTATTTGTTTTATGTGAAAAGTCAATGTGATAAAACTTTATGATGTCTTTCGTAAAACGATTAATTTTGATTGGTTTAAAGTTTCTTACTCTTGATATGTCTTATTTGTAAGTTTTATAGTGGCTGGAACTCCGTCGAAGGGCAACACCCCCTTCGTGGGCGGCCCATGTTCAGCAGTGGGCGTTATACACACTGGGGATGAAGTTTCTTATTCTTGAAATGTAGCTACCTACTATAAGTACTTTTAACAGTGGCTGTTGCTAATCAGCTCATGTCGTTATTATGAGATAACTGAGATCTCGGGTTTGGTCGTCGGGTCGAGCAATAATATGGATTATCGTAATTTTACAGGAATAGCCCGAAGTTAAGAAGTGTGTGGTGTTTCACCCGTGCCTCGGAGAACTTCGTCGGTGACACTGCAATAAGTAAGTAACAATAGCTAGTAATTACGGTTGAAGATCAAATGTATCAATTTAGGATTTGACAAATTAGAATCTACATACCTAATTGTTTAATGATTGTTTTTCTGTGACATAAACTATTTACTGTGAATCAAACATACAAATATGTATATGTATATCAATGAATTCGTAAGATATAGGATTAGGTGACTAGACGCCAGGAATTGCATCATCTTTATCACCAGTATAACGTCCAGTGCTGAACATAGGTGACCAACGTTGGCGGTTTCGTCATAGTCACAAAGATTGGCAGGCGAGTTGGCGATCGCGGTATTCTTTTGTATAACACAACTTTATACGATCACATACGATGTTCCAATTCCTTGAACTTTCGGGCATGGGTTTCTACTACAACAATGTCATTCAATCAATAGCTCAGTACTTACGGCAGTGGTTTCTGAGACCAGGTGTTCTTGGTTCGATTCCCACCCGGGACTAGGTCTGGCAACACAGCCCAACGGTTGTCAAAAAAATTGTTCTCGTAAATTAATTATTTAAAATTAATAAAATTAAACTTAAACGTGTAAAATATAATGTGATAACTTAAAATAACGTGAAAATAATAAATAGTTGTAACAAATTCGTGTAAAATCAAGCTAAAATAGCCAAACGGAGGATCTGTCAACTACCGGCTGTCAACGCTCGAATTCATTAACCTCAAATTATTGTTTATTGGATTGATTTTAGCATATATCCCGGCGAGTATTACTTTCTTTAATAAGATTCGATATCCACACATAACAAACACTACTCGACTCACATTGTGAGCCACGTCCATCCACACACTAGCCACATTCTGTCTCCATTCGCTTGACGTATAGTGGAAGTGAATTTGATGACGAATACCATTGGCTCCAGACCAAAATATACTAACAATACTGACTAACATCATAGTAATACTATTCCGATTGTGTAATAAGATTCCCAAGTCTAATAAAGTAGCATTTTATTGTATAATAATATAACGGGGGTATACAAATATAATATTAAAAAACCCTTGTAAATATAATTAAATATCTGTTATATTGTGTTGTCCCAGTAAATACAAACCATACAATAAGTGACCTTCTACTGTATAATATATTAAAACATATAAAAAGGTCCTATTTATCTTTATATCTCATTTAGTTCTTATTCTATATAGCTACTAAGCCACTCCTATCTCTGTTCACTTTACTCCATCTAAACTTTTCTACTCCTAAGTACTCTGTTCACCTTTTCAACTTTACTTTCAGCACATTCTTGTCCTCAATACCAACATGCAGACCCGCAGCATGGTAGCTGAACATAAACTGAAGTCTGTGCTCAAGGACTTACAGACATACAAAGACCAATGTCAAAAATTAGAACAAGAGCGCGAGGACAATGAAGTGGAAATTAAAGTAATAATTGACAACAACACATTATTAAAAAGGGAATTAGTCAAGATTACACAACAATTAGAAGCAACTATTGAAGAGCGTGACAGATTGATGGTGGAGGCAGAATCCTTTGATCAGTGTAGGTCTCTCTATGAACTGGCACTTAGTAAAATTAATGACCTTGAAATAGAGTTAATTGATTTTAAAAACAAAGAATTATGTCAAATTAATAGTGAGTCTATGACTATCCCGATAACTTGTATAGATATGGTGGTGTGTGAACCGGAGCTCACTCCTGTTCAAACAGCAATAACAATAGATCTGACTGGAGATGACTCTGTTGACTATCAGCCAAATATTAGGTCATTAAATAATTGTCAACTAAAAAAGTTTATCATAAAATTGTCAAATGAACGCAGGACTTTGTTGAATAAACTTCAGAATTATGAAATTAAATTGGAGGATAGTAAAAATATTTATGAAAAGGACACTAAGGACTTGCTAAATGAGATAAAAACATTAGAAAAATCATTGGCAGTCACATACAGTAAATATAAATCTTTTAAAATTAAAATTCAAGATCTGGCTCATGTATGTAATGAGTCATCTAGTAAAACAAATGATTTAATTTCTTCCAAAATCATAACTAAAACATCAATAGACTCAATAATTAACTGTGAGCTCAAGACCCCAACGAGGTGCTCTGACTCATCATACACTAAATGTGGTACTACATCGGTCCTGTACTCAGATGACATAGGTGTAGGTCTGGGCTCTCTGCTCAATAATCAACTATGTCAGCCTTTATTTAACTGTTGTATACCAGGGTTACATTACAAAGATTTAGTAAATAAGATAATGAATACAAATTATTCAAATGAGTCCTGCATAACATTACTGGTAGGCAATTGCAAAAACTTAACAAAAAAAGATATTACAGATAGTTTCACAAGAATGTTGGACTTAAAATGCTATAAAATAATACTGTGTGCCTTCCCTTATTTAGAAAATATGTCTGACAAAACTAATAATTATATTCACATGTTGAATAATCATGTACAATTTCTAGTTAGTCATTATAGTGATAGGTTTACATTTTTTGATGTAAATAGTTTTACCATTAGTTGTAGGGTGACCAGGAATACAGTGTATGTCCTAAAAAAATCATTAAGTTTAATTGCTAAATTATTAGCATCCAATATTAACACAGTCATACAAAGTATGACAAAGCCTATATTTTTACATTGTTTTAGTAATATTACTAAAATTAGTCTAGTTAGTAATTTAAACCATTAAGTACGACAAAGGAGAAGTGTAATAAGTTTTTGGTCTTATCGCACCAGAATGTAAACCGCTTCTCTGGCAAAATATTAGATGTAGAACTTTTTAATGAAAAATATAATATTGACATTGTATGCTTTACAGAAACATGGCTGAAAGCACACAAGATGGGTTTTAATATAAATGGCTATATGGTTGCTAGTTTCAATAACAGGGTCTCTGCTGAGGGTGGAGGTGTACTTATATTGATGCGAGATGGTTTGAAATTTAAAGAACGTAGAGATATTAGCAGTATGTCAGTAGATCGGATTTGTGAGGTCGCTTGTGTTGAAACACAGCTTTACTATATAATATGTATATACAGACCACCTTCGTCAGACTTCCAACATTTTATAACTACAATGGAAGATATACTTAAAAAATTCAAAAGTAATAAAAACATATTGATCTGTGGTGACTTTAACATAGATATATTGGTAGATTCAACAGAAAAAAATAGTTTTCTGGCTCTTTTTATGTCTTTTAATCTAAACTGTTTGTATTCTGAGCCTACTAGAGTTACACCAACAACGGCCACCTGCATTGATAATATTATCACAAACTTTGAGGTAGCCGATAAAAGTTTGGTAACTGGTGTTCCTTCTGACCACAAGTGCCAAATTGTTAAAGTTAGTAACGCATTGAATATAGAAAAATCAATTATTAGTTTCAGACCCCTCACAAAGAAAAACCTAGATAAGTTTAGTCATAATTTAAAAACGAGATTGTGTCAACAAACTTTGGATTCAGGCAGTAGTTCTAATGCTATGTATAATACATTAGCTCAATCAATTCATGAGGAATTTGAGAGAGTTTGTAAAATTAAACGGTTAGAAATCGATCCTAATAAATTAAAATTTAATACTTGGGCTACCAAAGGTATAAGACGGAGCCGAGATGTTTTGTATGAATTATATAATGTAAGGTCCTACACAACTGATGACAATTTTATAAATACTGTTAGGACATATTCTAAAATTTTTAAACAAGTTTGTATTCAGGCAAAGTCACTTTATATGAGTGAATTAATAAGAAAATCGGATAACAAAATAAAGTCAACGTGGAAAATAATTAATACTGAGACTGGTAAAAACAAAATAAAAGATAAAAGTATAAACTTAAATATCAGTGATAAGTTAGTCTCAGATAAAAATATTATTGCTAATTTTTTTGCTAATTTTTTTACTAATATACCAATGGATACCACTAGATACCTATCATCTTCCCCTCAGGAAGCTGAAAGACTATTAAAAGCGAACATTAAATCAGACGTGTCTAAATTCGGCTTCCGGACAATAAATGATGTTGATATTGTAAAGGCATTCCGAACAATTAAAATGAAAGGCACAGAAGACTTGTGGGGACTTTCTGTTAAAGCTATTGACACAGTAATACAAAATATCGCTCCTATTCTAGCGGCTATCTTTAATACATCCATAACTGATGGAGTATTCCCTGACTTAATGAAGATTAGTAAAATAGTGCCGATATTTAAATCAGGTTGCTCAAATAACGCGACTAACTATAGACCTATCTCGATATTACCAACTCTAAGTAAAGTATTTGAAAAGATTATGCTTAATCAAATGTTGACACATTTTAATCTAAATGGGATATTGCACGATAGGCAATTTGGATTCACTAAAGGCCGGTCAACTCAGGACGCGGGATGCACTCTGATTAAATCCATACTAGAGGCTTGGGAGGGGTCGCAAGATGCTCTTGGAGTCTTCTGTGACCTTTCCAAGGCATTCGACTGTGTAAATCATGAGACGCTCGTTCTGAAGTTAAAATATTATGGAATGACTGAAAAATCGCTTGATCTTGTTGTATCCTATTTATCTGATAGGAAACAAATAGTATACGTAGACGGCGTTGCTTCGAAAGAGCATTTGATGAAAATGGGCGTGCCCCAAGGATCTATTCTGGGTCCTTTTCTGTTCTTAGTCTACATAAATGATTTGCCATACATTTTAAATAAACTGTCAGATATAGTTCTTTTTGCTGACGATACCTCATTAATATTTAAAGTCAGTAGAAAAGATACTAACCTTATTGAACAGAATAAAACACTTAGTATACTTTCACATTGGTTTTCTTCAAATAATCTTTTATTAAACGCGGGTAAAACTAAATGCGTCAGATTTGTGCTCCCAAATGTAACTAACGCTAAACCAATTGCTTCATTAAATGGAGAACCGTTAGACCTAGTTCAATCAACAGTTTTTCTAGGTATAACATTAGATTCAAAACTGCAATGGGGCCCTCATATTGAAAAATTAACCGGTAGACTTAGCTCCGCATCTTATGCTGTCTGGAAAATTAGGCAATTGTCAGACGAAGCAACTGCTAGACTAGTGTATTTCGCGTACTTTCATAGCATTATGTCCTATGGAATACTGCTTTGGGGGTCAGCCGCTGATGTCAATAGTATTTTTATATTACAAAAAAGAGCAGTTAGGGCTATTTACGGTTTAGGTAGTCGCGACTCCTTGCGTACCAGGTTTAAAGAGATTAATATTCTTACCGTTCCCTCTGAATACATATACCAAAATATCATTTTTGTTAAAAAAAATATAGATCAATATAGCAAAAAAAGTGATATTCATAATGTTAACACGAGAAATAAACATAAAATTGCCATACCCGGTTTTAGAGTTAGTAGAACCAATAAATCATTTATGGGAAATTGCATTAGGTTTTATAACAAACTCCCTAGTCATGTAACTGATTTGCCTGATCCAACTTTTAAAGTATATATTAAACGGGTCCTCATATCTAAAGGCTATTATAGCATTAAGGACTATATTGAGGATAAAGACGTTTGGCTTCATAAACCTACGTGCGTAACACTTCCTAGAGACCCTGTACCCAAATAAAATAGTAGTACGCATAATAGTGTGATGTTCTGTGAACTATCTGTAATTGACCTACTTACATTATAATATATTATATTCATAGACCGCTAGTTCTGTCTCAAATTCTTTTATTTTTCTATTAGTATAAAAACACAATAAACAAATATTTCAAAGACAACCGTTTGGGCAAAAAATGTGTATGCCAATAAATAGTTAAAGTAACTGGACCAAAACCTACGTTCTGCCCATTTGAGTATGTTTCGCCGGACCGTCTCATGTGGGTCGTGTTAAAACCGGCAGTAGAATAACCCACTGAGTTTGTTTCGCCGGATCTTCTCAGTTGGGGCGTATTGGATCCGGTGGTAGCATTAAAGCGCGTCCGTCGTTATATACTCATGGTCCACCTAAATAATGACAATTGTTCTAACCTACTATAGACAGAACAAGCTATTTGACACAATATAGTTAAATAATAAACTAAGACGTTAAGACTAAAATATTATTAAAATAATAACTTAAATACTTGTTTAATTTGAAAATTTATAAAATATGATAATTAATAATAATAATATTATAAAATATGATATTATCTAAATAATACTTAATACTAAATTATTGTTTTGACTATTTGCAAGTGCCTGTAATAGGTTTACGTAAATAAAAATGATTTTTATTTATTTTATTTATTTTAAATTATTTGTGTGAACCACGAGTAGTTGTTCTGAGTTTGGGTGTACTTTTTGTCCGTGAA
This sequence comes from Nycteola revayana, assembly GCA_947037095.2. NCBI lineage: Eukaryota > Metazoa > Arthropoda > Insecta > Lepidoptera > Nolidae > Nycteola > Nycteola revayana. The sequence continues at coordinate 1,094,264 of OX344851.2, forward strand.
TGATGTGTTTGTAAAGACTCCTGCGACACAGGGATGTATTTCCCTAGTGCGTAAGTCTTTTTAAAAAAAGAAAAAAAAGGGATAGGTTCCTCCCGCCATGCCAGTGAACGCTCTGAGAAATGGTATAAGTCCAACAGGGGCCCTCTCTTCCGCAGGTTGCAATATTTGTGTTGTCGAATTACCAAAAGCCTCGTGGCTAACTACACAAATATCCGTCCGAAAAAATAATCAACAATCAATAGTAAATCAATAGTTGTTTTGTTTTGTGTCAAACCTGTAAAACAATTATTTATGAGTAGGTATAAAACTAATTTTAATGTTATTTTATTTTATCAATCAACTTGAATATTCATAAAATTTTAATTCAATTTGTTTTATAGCTACTCATAAATAATTTAGATCAAGCGATAATAATAATTATCTGTCACTAGAGTTGCCCAACTATCCATAGTTTCGCTATCGATAGGTGACCTCGAAAAATAGTAACAATATCGATAGTGCTATCGATAGTATCGATAATATCGATACTATCGATATCACAAATTAACTAATACTATTGATTGGAAGCAATAGTATCGATAGTATCGATACTATTACATTATAATAATATCAATAGTATCGATATTTTTAAAGTAATACTATCGATACTATCGATATTATTGCTCCTAAACACAAATTGGTCCTCGATAGTATCGATACTATCACTAATATCGATACTATCGATAGACTATCGATACTATTGATATTACGTCAACTATCGATAGTCGACTATCGATAGGCAACACTATCTGTCACCCCATAATCAGCATTTGAATTCCTGATTAAAGTCTAAATACCTTTAAACAACATTTAAATAAAGTATAAGAAAACAATACATTACGTAATAATGTTAAATTATAGGACTTTGTATGTAGGTACCGTATATAGTTGGAATTATTTATGTAGTTCAATATTTAGCAGAAATATTAGCAATACACACAATGCATTTGACTGGGGGAGTTTTTTCACCTTACAATATACCGCAGTCGAATTATATGACTGATAAGAAAATAAAAGAAAGGACTTAAGCTATATGTTAATGGTAATCGTAAAATAATACAATTTATACATAGTATTACAACTATACTTTACAACTATACATAGATTACTACAAATAGTACCTATTAGAAAGAAAGAAAAATCATTTATTGAACACACAACAATAATAAACATAAAATAAAAGTACAATTTAAAATATATGAATGGAATATAGAAAAAATAGGTACTGATTAATGTTGAGTCGAGTTCCTGTGAGTGTGTGTGTGAGTGCTAAAAATAAAATAAAAAAGCAAAATTGCCCGGAGGACATTTTTATAACGGCGCATTTCAAAAACTTAGTAAATTATGAGCGTTGTTTGTCACCACTGAGTTTGTCACACACCGACCATTGTTTGTACGTTAAAATATAGTTTAGATTTTATATTAAAACACAACTTATTTATTCTTTTTTTTTTGTTAACTTTATATTTACGTATATGGAATTTAATAATTACCTAATCGTGATGAATGTGGTCGAATCAAGGTTATGGTGCAAGATTTATTATTAGGGTAAAGTTTAACGTACTCGCGTACCCGGCGCTCAACTACGGCGGACGGAGGAGTGTCCGGGGGGTTAAAGTGGTGAAGGGTCAACTCCTCGTGGTATCAGTATAGCATACCACGCTATGGAGAGGGCGAGTCCCACATACCCCTTCGCCGGCGTGGGAACGCTGCAGCGGCGGAGGGGATGCCTAAATGCATTTCCACCGGAAAACTAAAAAAAGGGTACTTAAAGCTTAATGTAACATTGGGCATTTTTTTTTTTTTTTTTTCAAATCTTTCCAATTAATAGTCTAAACAGAAAAGTAGCCATTCCCGCATAGCTACAAAAACTCATCAATTTATAACTGAACAAATATCTACACCTGTTTGTTAAGACGAATATATCTTGTAGTTAGCCATGTGGCTTTTGCTACTTTACCTGGAAAGCTCCAAAAACATTGTTTGTAAGTAATATTAATGGTGCAAATAACGTGACCCAAAACATTTAACGGTTTGCTCCTTAAACAATTAGTTTCACTCACAATAACTTATTGTCGAAAATGTATCATTGAATTAGCCTCAATTTACAAGATTGCTACAATTAACTGTTTTGTCATGAGTTTCGATAGCAGGAAACTATATACAATACAACATACCTATCCGACTGTAAGTTGCCAATACCAACTAAGTGATTTGACGTGGTGCCTATGGCAAAATCCTCCGGGGAGAAGCCAATGATCAGAAGTAGACGTGATACAAAATGATATTGATGATGAATATGATTCCCCCCTCGCCCTCCCGACTTAGTTTACGAAGAAACTTACGATGCCCTCGTAGACCGGACGTCCGAGAGGCCCGCGAACTGTAAAGTAGAGCGACACTTGCACAAAATTCCCCTAAAAATGTAGTCATCATTTCTCAATCCTCCCCGCCAGCGACCGCCCTGAGCCGAGGTCCAAGTCCCACGCGGGGCGCCCTTTTGCACAGGTTGCTTAGTTTGTAGTATTTAAACCGGTGAAGTAGCAAAAGCCTCCTGGCTAATTACATGAAATGAACGGAAACTTGAACGTCTTTGGTAAAACTGTGTATCTTCAGGAGTGCTTAGTTCTTACACTAAACAACCTCTTAACACCACTGTCACCTATATTTATGTAATTAATTACCTGATACAATGAGGCCCCGTTTGTTTTGCGCTGACAATGACTAATGCTTCATGATCACCTATGGTAATGTGTGGAGGAAATTAGTGATATTAACAACACGTCTTTACCCTTGTGTTGGTATATTCTTGTGTATAAGTGCACGTAATTACATTAAGTTACTTAAATTAGCCTTTTTCATGGGAAGATTTAAAAAAGATCCATTAGGGGCAGCACCGGTGGGAGGGTACATATGTTTTGAAATCTCTATTGACAACAACGTCAAACGTATAGAATTATAATGGAACATGGATAGGAACGGCAGATGTAGGTGAGTGTAAGTGGAGGAGTTGAAATATATAAAAATAAAGACATTTTGATTACCACTAACGCCATTTAGCGTGCCTCGGAAAGAATGTTAAGCCGTTGGTCACGATTGTTATAACATCATATATTATAATCGCATACCAGGGAACGGGCAGCAGCTTTTCCTTGTGTATTACCACATAAAACTGCGGTCATCAACCCGCCTGTCAAGCGTGGTGACTATGGCAAATACCGTCCCTCGGGAGAAGGTTTATTTCCTTTATGAATAAAATTAGTCATATTGCAACATTTTGTTTTAGGTAGTTGTCAGTTTTTTTTTGGCAAAGCGGGATTTTGAGTCTAATGAAATAAATAATGAAATAATGAACTTTATTCAGCACTAAGGTATTTACATACACTTGAACTTGTCAAAATTACACTGTATAAGACTAAATCTAACAAAAATATCACTTAAGTAGCTAAAAACATTGTTAAAATTATTTGATCTTACAGAATTTTTAATCAGTCTGTCCGTCTGTCGTGCGATAAATGACAAATGTACACATTATAGTAAGATGCCTTAAAGGTGACAGGTCTAAAATTAACTTCCAAGAATCCGGTCAAAGTCTAAGCGACATTCAACTGCGGGCACCCTTAAGGGGTTAGGACCAACGCTCAGGGTGCCACTGGAGTAGAGTAGATTTACGATCAGTGGTGATGATGGCACGAGATCACAGTTCGGGGAATAAGCAACAACGCGGTCCTCGGTCGTACCGTCGAGGATCCTACCCTAGCCAACCAGCAACCTTTCACTAGCTACCTAAGTGGACGACCCGGAGAAGAAAAGAAAAAGAAACTCCGAGATTTATTTTTACGTCTCTTTTGCTCTGTTTTCGAGTGGAAATTGCGGAAATCTGTCGGCGAAAGTGGGACTTAGTGAAAAAATTATATAATCAGTGGTTTCAAAATACTTGTTCTTTTAGTTTGAGCGTGTCGTGTATCGCACTCAGCGTTGCCAGTTTTTATTTTACCTAATTGGATTTTGAAACTTTTCGAGTGGGAACTGTGGGATGGTCCAAAGCGGGACATAATAAATAAGCGTGTAAGTATAATCAAAAGTTTTTAGGTGCCCATTTCTTTCTTATTTGAGTAAGTATGTTGGCAAAAACAGCCGTATATGAATGTAAAAAATATATAACTCCAACAATAACTTTTTAATTTTAGAACTCTTTATAGAAAAGTTTACCGCCTATTAGATTTCTAAAAATGTAACTAATAAATGCATGTATCCACCTGCACGATGGACCGACGACCTCATAAAGATCGCAGGAAATCAATGGATGCAGTCCATTAGCAATCTTTGCCGCTGGAAATTGATGGGATGCCTATGTTCAGTAGTTGACAAGCTGATATAATGAAATGTATGTATTACGCGCTTTGCCTAAAATGCAGGTTCAATTCTTGTCTAAATTTATTTTTATCATGTTCAATTTGCCAGTTATTTTTTTATATAAGTTGGCACACATTACACACTGTATGTTCTGGCAACTGGTCTCCTAAGCTTCATCATCAGCCCGTATAACGTCCACTGCTGAACATGGGCCTCCTCCCGAGGGTGGGTATTTGCCATAGTCACCACGCTTGGCAGGCGGGTTGGTGACCGCAGTAATAAGTTATACCACACAACGTGCTTTGCGAGGCACGGAGGGTAGTCCCTCAACCAACCAGACCCGGGAAGAAATCTTAGAATTTACACAAAGATTTCCTGTCCGGTGTGGGGATCGCACCCACGACCTCCGAGATTTAAAGCGAGCCAAATACCGCTAATAGCTACGGAGGCTGTCATGTCCCATATCAGCTTGACGTTACGTTCATGAATACTACTTTATTAAACAGTGTTTGTATTTGGTTGTAGTATTTTTTATCGAAGTATTTCCCCAATTGAGGACCGTACTAACTCTATTTCCTCTCTTACTTCTTAAGTGAACCGCCATAATAACCAAACGAACGATGTCAACTAAAAAATATCAAAAGTCTCAACAGCTATATAAAATATACGAAATGGCTTAAAAGTTTGCAACAAACTCTTAGAAATGAAGCATGGTCCGCAGAACCACTCATATACTGAACTTGGGGAGTTATTGAACAACTTTGTTATTTATTACGGGACTTAATTAACACTAAAAGTAATGACCGACTTTATACTACTTTATAAAAGCGGTTTAATTCAATTAACTAACTTTTTTCTGATAAAATTAAAGTCCTGTTTAAGCCGGGTACTCACTAGCGAATTGTAACTATAAGGCTGTGACCACAAACTCTGCGTCCGGCGTATCGCGTAATGATAATAATAATAGCCTTTATATTACAATATTTTTTACACTTTGTTTTTTTTATTGTATGACACCGGTACTTGAGGATTGTCTTGCTGTCCAGCAACTCGCACTCGCTTCGCCATCAAATGCGATTCTGTGCTTGTCTTTTCCAAGTTGGTCCCGTTATTTTTGTAACGTCGTCTTACAATCTACGACATTGTCTCCATTTCCTTATTTTGTATTGTCTTAGACACCAGTCCGTTACATCCTTAGACCATATCTTCTTATTACTCCTAATCGTTTGTCCTGCCCATCTCCATTTTAGTTTTTTAATACATCGTTTTTAATGTAATCAGGCACGAAGTCATCGGACTTTATCATCAAAATTGTTTCAATCGCAAAATAAAAGACAACTCGCAATGTATTTTTTAATATACCCAATGTATACCTAACGCCCATTTTATAAATGAGCAGGCTAATAACTCCAATCTATTGCAACCCAGTCCGCAGTTCGTATTATTTTAATATTCCTATTTATAAATTGTTATAAAAAATAGGTAATATAAAATGGAACCTATTCTTACATCATACTTTTTTGTTTATAATTGTTGATTTTTGTTTAAATCATACATAGTATGAACCCTTTGGGAATATTTCCGAACAAATATAAATATTTATTTAACTATAAAGGCGCTATGCCATACATTACACGTACCTGATATTAACTGGTAAACTGAATGCAGATGCAGCACCCAACCTGCATGATGCTTTGTCACATGTCTAAAGGTTCCTCCTCGTATGTCATCTTCTATCTATCTATCTTATATATATAAAAGAAAGTCGTGTTTGTTACAACACTTATAACTCGAGAACGGCTGGACCGATTGCCATGGTTTTTGATTTGTTGGATTTGTTTCCGTCCCGAATAGCAGAATACATTTTAAAAACAAAAGAAAGTCGTGTTAGTTACACTATTTATAACTCAAGAACGGCTGAACCGATTTGGCTGAAAATTGGTAGGGAGGTAGCTAAGAACTGGGAGAAGGACATAGGATACTTTTGGGTAGGGGTAGGATAGGGTAGGGTAGGGTAGGGTAGGGTAGGGCAGGGGTAGGGTAGGGTAGGGGTAGGGTAGGGTAGGGGTAGGGTAGGGGTAGGGTAGGGTAGGGTAGGGGTAGGGTAGGCTAGGTGTAGGGTAGGGGTAGGGGTAGGGTAGGGGTAAGGTAGGGTAGGGGTAGGTGTAGGGTAGGGGTAGGGTAGGAGTAGGGTAGGGTTAGGGTAGGGGTAGGGTAGGGCAGGGGTAGGGTATAAAAGTCCACCCGTGCGAAGCCGGGGCGGGCCGCTAGTAGACAATATAAAATACATGTTTTAGGAGAAATTAAGACTGTTGTGACACACTCACTGAGAATTTAAAGAATTTAAACCGCGATCTCCTTCATTCTTCTACGCTAATCCTAGCGTGACATAAAATTGCATTGTTATGGCTCATTAAGCCGGTTGGTATTTAATTGAGTAGGTAATATAATTTATTATGACGTTTTAAGAGCTTCCACAAGTGTTAGCTGTTATTTTTTTATAGCCCGTTATAATAAAACATTTGTTCTTAGCATGAATCTATGTCGTCATCAGAATTTAAATCTGTCAGACCCTCGGAATTCCACTTCGGTACCTATGTATTGCGAGGTAATGTGCAAATTATATCCCAATAAAATATACTTATGTATATAGGAGCCAAGTTTAAAATTAAGCTTATATGCGAAGTCGTTTACGTATATCGCTGATAAAAGAGTTGAGACCTAAATGTGCTCCAAGTTCTGTAGATAATATCTACTGAAATGTATTTCTAAGAATTTACAATATTATTATTGTAAAATAAATTTAAGATACAATTTCTTGTTCTTTTCTGCGACAACTTATTTGTTTTGGCTAACATTATCTTAATTTCGCTTGCAGGGTACAATGGGTAATTTGATTTCGTTAAAACTTTCTGCTTTAATTGAACTGGTAATAATGTACTCGTAGTACTCCTATTATCTATATCTACTCGTATTATCTATCGCGATGAAACCGGCAGTAGAATACCCCACTGAGTTTGTTTCGCCGGATCTTCTCAGTTGGGGCGTATTGGATCCGGTGGTAGCATAAAATCGCGTCCGACGATATACTTATGGTCTATCTAAATAATAAAATACTCAAATGACAGAACTTTAGACTATTAAATTATAGATAAAAAATAAAATTCTATTTTCATACCTGACAGCTTTTACGCTAAAGCTATAAAAAAATCTAATACAAACTATTTATTATTATTATAACTATAATAACTAAACTAAATTAATAAATGAAATAAATTATATTAATGAGCCAAATATGTTTTGACTATTTGCAAATGCCTGTAATAGGTTTACGTAAATAAAAACTTTTTTTATTTTATTTTATTTTATCTCATTAATAAATCAGTATATTTTCGATGCATCATCTACTGTTACATTATTTTAAGTTAATTAATTTGTAATGACGCATCTCCAAACCGTTTAACCTTGTTTTTACTCGTAACGATTTTTAAAGTGACCATTATGAAGTTAAGTATATTAAAATTGTGTAGCTATTGATAAAATAGAAAACGGTCGCGATAACTTAAAGATCGTTCTACAGAAGGTTTTTACAACACCTTTGTTTACGACAAACTAATGAAAATATAATTTAATCTTCAATAATATACTTTTTAAATGGCACAATTTACTATTTGCCTCCGGCATTTGTATACATAAAAATCTTTCATAAACGTTGAAGGACACACAATCAGACAAATGGCGCGTAGTGCCGCCGACACACTTGCCATACAATAGTGAAAACACCCCCATTCACCCACACGCCCGTTATAACGGAGCATTAAGTTCTAAGTTCGTGCAATAATTTCCACCAAATTTGAATGCCAAAATAAATGGCGAACATGGCATTCGCGAGTTTGTTTGTGTCACTAGATTTAAGCAATGTTGTATGTGTTAAAGACCTTGTTATATATTTTCTATGTACGAAAAATTTTACACTTCTATATGCCCGAAATATTCGCAGTAGTTTAACATTTGAACAGAAAACATTCACCGGGAATTTTAAAAAAAACTGGCCCAGATTAGCATTGATAATAATTTATGAAGCGACCGTAGTCCAATGGCTGGGACGCGGCGTCGGACTCACGCTCATGTGGTCGCCGGTTCAATCCCCACCCATTAGTAAAACTGCAAGTAATATTTAAAATATATATATAATAATCTTACCACCAATAATAGTCGAACATAATGGGTGAAGGCTAAGATCGTTTTCTAGTAGAAGCGTTTCTGATGGTTGCGGAGTAAGACCCTCCCGAGTTCTCCGTGACACTGCCACCAGAAGCATCAGAAGTAAGATGCCACGCTGGTCTTAGTAATAGATACTTTAAACAGAGTGGTGGATGGTTGAGTCCAACATGATCTGCCGTCACTGTCCAACTTAGCTCCACCACGTAAAAATAAAACTTAGCAGTCATCTTCGTTGAGTTATTACCTTACTGAAGAGGGTCAGATCAGAGAACTCAAAATTGGTAATTTTATAAGCCGTTAAATCCTAAAGTCTGCATTGGTGGCTCAGTGGGTACGGTAGTTGCTTCTGAGACCTGGTGTTCTGGGTTTGATTCCCACCCGGGACAATTATTTGTGTGAACCACAAATATTTGTTCTCAGTCTGTATGTTCTGTGTCCGTGAAATGAATGTTTGTAAAGGCCTCTACGACACAGGGATTTATTTGGCTAGGGCGGGAGATGTCTTTAAGAAAAAAAGTAATAGTACGTAAATCGTATGTAAATAAAAAAAAATAAGGATTTAGAGAGACTATAATGTCAAGAAGTCTATTAAGCTTAAAAATGTGCAACTTTAACTGCCCGTTTACGTTCACTGCTGAACATGGGCGTCCTCTTTACATACATTGGCAAGCTAGTTGTTGAGCTTAATCACCACGCTTGGCAGGCGGAATGGTGATCGCAGTATGTATAAATAGCCTTGAGCTGATAGATGCTGCTTGATATCCCTAAGTGACATACCTATAATAAAAGAAAATAAGGGCTTAATAGAGTACCAAGTGTGTTTGCCAACAATCTATACAAAGGATTTATGAAATAATACACGACACTCATACTGTAAATGTTAGGTACATATATTTCCAACTTCATACATACATAACCAAGGCATTGTATTATTACATTCACATTATTAGGTAAACTACAACGGTTCAGTGGGGAAAGACAATCGACCATCTCAAAGGCAGTCCTAACTTGCATTATATGCAAATAAATTACGAATGGACTAGCAACGTAAATTCATAACGTAAAGTCATTATATCTAATTTAATGTAAAGGTTTTAATAGATATTTTAGGGCTGTGTGATCTTAAAGTTACAGTTGCGCCTGATGAGTCTTTCATATGCTCCGCTCCTTATGTTGAGAATATGAAAAACTCGTTTGACGGTGTGCAGATGTGAGGTCAGATTACTGGACGCTGCTGGTCGCTGAAGATACGTAACTATCAACACTAACAAGAGTGGAACCCGTGGTAAAGGCTCCAATATCCAATTTCACACGTTTTTATCTAGTACCTATCTAATATATAAAATTCTCGTGTCACAGTTTTCGTTGCCATACTCCTCCGAAACGGCTTAACCGATTTTGATGAAATTTTTTGTGCTTATCCGGTATCTATGAGAATCGGCCAACATCTATTTTTCATCCCCCTAAATGTTAGGGGTAGTCCACCCCTAAATTTTTATTTTTCAGACAAAGTTAGGGGTAGATTAGAGGTAGGTGTAGGGTAGGGGTAGGGTAGAGGTAGGGTAGGGGTAGTGTAGGGTAGGGGTAGTGTAGGGTAGGGGTAGTGTAGGGTAGGGGTAGTGTAGGGTAGGGGTAGTGTAGGGTAGGGGTAGTGTAGGGTAGGGGTAGTGTAGGGTAGGGGTAGTGTAGGGTAGGGGTAGTGTAGGGTAGGGGTAGTGTAGGGTAGGGGTAGTGTAGCGTAGGGGTAGTGTAGGGTAGGGGTAGTGTAGGGTGGGGGTAGTGTAGGGTATGTATCGATTGAGGCAGTACGAAGTCTGCCGGGTCAGCTAGTATGTTAATAAATTATTGTTTTAGCAATACAATTTACCTATGATTTAATTTATTTTATTGATACATGTAAAAATGTTAATTGAGCATTAAAGCATTGCTGTTTTCAATTACATTTTCCACTTTAATAATGAAAAACATTAATCTGATATAATGTTAGAGAAAATTCAAACTATATAAAAAAACATAAAATAGAGAAGATTTATTATACCTGCAATAAAGTTAGAAATGCGAAGATTTATAAACATATTTGTTAGAAATTTAAATAATACTCCATCAATGTACCAGGCTAGCAGAAATTAAAACGGGCAATGTTAGCATAAACAATAAAGCTCAGAAAAATACAGTGTATTTGTAGCAGATCATTTATCTCAGCTCTTAGTGACAAATGGACCATACTAGTTATCGTGCTGTCAGGATCAGATGACAAATATACTTAGAAAAGAAATGCTATACAAATGGTGCCTTAAATGTGGTTCATTGGTAATTAAACAACAGTGTTACTACGAAACGGTAAGAACCACATGACCATATTGACATAATTAATTATTTTTGTATTTTCTGTATTTGTCATTCAACATTCTCATTTTAGATACAGCTGTATTACATTATTTCGAACTTTACGTACACTTGTTTTCGTCACAGAAATTAATTAAAAATTTTGGTTAAAGATTTTATGCCTGTTGAATCTTAACCAGCTTAAGATCTGCAATTGTGAGTGTTAACGTTGCATATCCAGTATCATAAAATGAAGTTTATTTTAGAAAATTGAATTAAAAATATTCACACTGATTTACAAAAATAACTATTACTACTACTCTACTATTTAAAAGCTACAAATATATAATTTCGTGGAACCCTGGCGACCTTTCTCTAAGAATTCACCTAGATTAACTACCAAGATATATTGCCTACTCACCTAGATGATCGTTTAAAATATAAGTAAAAACGACAAAAGTCCTTTAATAGGAGAAATAGAATTATGATGATTAATATTATTGAGCTGTCGATAATATGATCTAATTCTCTTAACAGTCGCGTGAAAATATACAACCTTGAGAACTCTCTTTTCGTTTTATGTAATGAAATTAACTGCAATCATCATTAGAATCATACATTTAAATAAAAGATTCTTATATAAAATATTATATTTCTAATAAAAGGTCAGTAGATATAAATAAAAATTGTTGCGACAGGATATGAACGGAAGAGGGTTTTATAACATTCAAAATGAATCACCACCTTCCAGAAAAGACGATGAGGCTTGAAAACAATAAAGATTTCTCTAAATTTATAAAAGTAAAAGAAACCCATAATCGTTTAACTAACGCAATTCAAGATATTTGATGATATGATATAGAACCCTTGATACATACGAGTTCAACTCGCACTTGACCGGTATTTTATAACGATCTAAGCAAGGGATTTAGTCAAGTTAAAATATTGTGGTTAACAAGATAGCATGAATTAATTTAAAAGGTTCATTTATGATAATATTCTTTGAATATAAGTAAAAGTTGTTTTTAAGCGCACTCATAACATTTTAACGCTAATTTCGCCTTTAGGCTAAAAGCAGCTGGCACTAGTTTTGTTAGACATTATATAACTACGATTATCTTTACCCACTGAAGTATGAATAGTCAGTAAATCTATTTGCTTGGCTTAAGTAAATGCACTGATTTATTTGGCTTCCAGCCAATACTAACTCTAATATTTATTTCTTTCATACGAAACTCTCTTTAGTACTGTAATCGTATATAAATATATTTTTCTCTCTATCAATAGTTGGTATACAAACAAATTTATTTCTACCCTCCACCGAATCACTTACATCTAGAGTTATAGAATACACATTGTTAGTTTTAACATCTAGGTTTAATATTTGTATTTGTTTATTGTTCTCGTTGGCAGTGTCCTCTATGGCTAAATCGTTAGAGTAATCATTATCATTATTTACGTTATAAGCCTCGTCATTAGTTTCATTGAGAGCCGCGATTATTTTCATACTATTACGTCTAGTGTTTTCAACATTAATTATTTCTCCAACTTTCAACTGCTGTACAGTTTCATCCTTAACTTTTTTACTTTCCCTGTTTAAAATTATCTTTTGAGACGACGTTCTGTTACTGTATCTTCTCCAGAACGAATCTGATGTGTTCTGACTGCTGGAGAACCCGGTCGATGTCGTAGTATTGAACGTGTCTCTTCGTTGCATTGATTCCCTCAAATGTCTACTGCATCTCATTAAATTATTTATCTTCAATAGCTTCACAAAGCCCTCTCTAAATTTCGAAGACATTAAGTTGTATAATATTGGATTGATAGCTGAATTTAAATACAGCATAACCCTACAAAAATATAAAAGTATATAATAACCATCTAATCCTAATGACATTATTGTCTCTGGTGGAAATACGATGATCCAAAGCGTAAGCGCCTTGAATGGTAGGAGGCAGATGAAGAATGATAAGACGACAGTTCCGAGCATAAGTATGACTTGCTTTCTGTAACGGATGACATTGCCCGTATTGCTGGTATTCTTGCTGTTTTGGGCGATGATGACGGGGTTCTCCATGAGGTTCTTGGCAATAACACTGTAGAGAGCGAGCAGGACAGCAAGAGGCACGATGAAGAAGATGACAATGGTGAGTATGAAGAACAGCGCTGACCAGGAGGTGTCAGCTTGAGTGAGGCAGACAGGGACTTCTGTGCCGTCGTAGTACGTGTCGTATGTGAACGTGGCTAGCGCGAGGATGGGGCTGTGGACAAAAAAATAGATATTAAACATTCGTCAAACCGATTAAAATGAATTAATACTCATTTAAAATTATTCTCCATAAAAAACAAATCCCGGCTCACAAAACTGCCTGTTACGGGTCGGACACACACAAGTATACAAGCAACGACTGTACCTGCTTATTATTCGATGCTAACTGTATATTTGTATCGGATAACTAATATAGTTGTTGCTTATATACATGGGTCCTTCGGATAACTAATATTGTCATTGCTTGTACATTTGGGGAACCGGAATAGTTGCTATTTTTAATAGAAAAAAAATTATTCTTTTATCATTGAACTTATATTTTATACTATTATCCTAAACTACTAAACTATAAACTCATATTATAAACGCGAAAGTTTGTGAGTATGTGTGGATGGATGGATACTTTGGCACCCAAAAACTTCTAAAAGGATTTCGCTGATTTTTTGCATGCGATTCGTTTATAAACTGGATTAATATATGGGCAATATACAAGTACAAGTAACAAGTTCATTTATGTTCATGACTCATATTATATTATCATATTTATACTTCAAAAGGTTACCTAATCATATTATAAATCAGGAACAATTGAATATAATAAAATACATTTTTAACCGAGCTAGCATTGATTTTAAGTGGATTTAACGGAGAATTTCAAAAGTTAAAAGTTGTAATACTAAGCGTAAGATCGAGTTTCATTCAATCCGATTTTTTGCTGAGACAATTTTTCATTTATCATCTTTTTACGATGTTTATTACGATAATATTAATGTTTGCTTCGTCGATTTATGTTACTGAGATATTAAAACGACAAATCAATCTAATATGGGATCCCATTAATTTTATTAAATAAAAATCTGTCAATTTATCAAAAACAAAATACAAAACCAATCTAACCAAAGAGGTTTTCAACAAGAACTTTGTGTTAGAAACCAAAATAAAACGATACATGTAAAGTGTCAATTCATTCAAATTATTGTATAAAAAAGTAAGGTAATTTTGTTAAAAAGTGATTCTTGACTAAATTTGATGAAAGAATGGACATGAAGACTAAAAAGTTCTATCTAGTCCGTCGTTATATTACCAAAGATATTGGACATGTATTTTTTTTTTGTTCCTCAAACAAAAAATAACGAAGATACAGCGCGTTGAAATTCCGTGTGACGTCACTTCGAGGTACAATTTTACCTAATACTGACGTCACAAGCCCCTCTCCTGAATTTAATAGTGTGTTTATGATCTGTATCTTTGTATTTTTTTATTGATTTGATAAATAAAAATATACGTGTCCAATATTGTTTAGTAATCTAACTGAAATAAATAAATAGTTTTTTTTAGTCTTAATGCCCATTGCATCAAGTGGTCGTGGTCGTGGTGGATATTTATCATATTTACTTGTTACTAACTTGCCAAACCAATTAAAATGTTATCATTGCCCTTTAATTTTATCTACAACTTTTAAAAAAGAATTTACTATAGTACCTCACATTTTACTTATCCAATAGACATCGATTAAGCAAAGGTCGTTTGATAGGTTGAAGAGTCGTTAAAAGTCGAGGCTTAGCTAACAAACTGCTCAAAGGCATAGAAAATAAAGCAGTATGAGTAATCTGAACTTTAACGGGTAACATTAATTTTTTTGAACTTTGGATACTTAACTAGGTACAGTTAAATTTAATTTTTATAAACATTAACGATACCTACTGTTCGGGTTCGAACTATTCAATATGTTATACTAGCAACCCGTAATGCTGATGTATTATACATATAAACCTTCCTCGTGAATCACTCTAAAAAAACCGCATCAAAATCCGTTGCGTAGTCTTAAAAATCTTAACATACATAGGTACAGACAGACAGCGGGAAGCGACTTTGTTTTATACTATGTAATGATTGATTTCGACCATTTACTTAATATATTTCCATATTAAAGTTTATTAAGAATTTTAGCATACAAATATCACGAAGTACGGCGGAATTAATATTTTATAGCTATAGAGAATATCTGAGCTAAGTATTTGCTGTTAACATAAACAGATAAGACAATGACAAGTCTAAATAAGACTAAATAACAGCCATTACATTTTATTGAAAGAAAGCTACAGAACGTTAAAAATAAGCTGCGTAAAATTGTTTTGACAACATTGTTAGCACATCATTTATATCAATTTGTATGCCTGTCGTATTATTATATCATTTTCGTATAATATTATACATCACGATGTGATGTAATGACCTTAGTTGTGATTTTGTAAGTATGTTTCAGTACAGCAGGAATCCTGAGGTTAATTATGTAACGATATGACTTTTATAAAAATGTCTTCATTACTGTGAGGTTATTGTAACGCATTCCTATGCCTATTGAAGCTACATTAAGTTAATAAATTGATATATTTAAACTATTTTTTGAAATGGAAAAATAGTTTAAATATACTAAGTATTATACGAAGTCGCGATTCGCTTAGTAACGAAGTCATTTTAATCCCAGTCATAGTCTTTGGACAACCGGACCCGCTCGAAATGGACCCACGAGTCCAGGACAGAGCGGGTCCAGTCGACCAAAGACTCGTAATATCGCTACGTGATGAGCCTCCACAGCTGGTGTTTCTGAAATATGTTCTTTACTTGGCAAACTAAATTGAAGCGGCCGGACTTGCGATCATGTGTTCGCTGGTTCGATCCCCACCCATTGTACTACCGTCGTGAACCCACTCGTAACACAAGCATTTTAGCTAAGCACGAGCAACTAAATACTAAATACTAAGAATACGATTTTTTTTTCGGGCGGACATATGTAGTTAGCCCCGTGGCTTTTGCTACTTCACCGGGCATAGTTAGTAGTATGCAAAACGCTGCTAGTAATCTTTATAAAAAAAAATGCGGAATCAAGAGTCAGTCGGATATTACCTACGTATTATTATAGGACACACAACTTTATTAATGCAGTTGTACTCTCTGTTATCCTATTCCAAAAAACCTATGGGATCAGACACTACAGAAGAGAAACCAAATCTTGTGATACAATGCAATCCGACACTACAATAGGGTCATCACACACAGAACCTTCATATTCACGTTCTCCGAGGCACGATTGAAGTAGTAAATAACAGACTTGACGATTTCGGGTATCCACTAAGAATGCTCTTGTGAAACAATTTCGTGAAACACATCTTTTTGACTTGGCGCTTTGAATCCAAGACTTCGTTTATTCAGGTGGATTAGACTTCTGCTATACCTATAAGGTAGTGACGTAACGTAATAACTTACATTATAACATAATGATCAAAAAAATGTTTTGGTATTTTTCGCTTACGAAGATAGAAAAATATTTTCTTCTAGACTGACGCAAAATGTAATAATAGTGGCAAATTATTCTAGACAGCTGTTTCCGATCAACCACGAAATTAAGTGCCGCAGGAATAAATTTATCGTCTAGTCTAGGGATTTTTGTTTGGATCAATTGTTTCTAAGAGAGCATATTAGTACTTCCCTAGAGCATATAACTATGGAAAAACCTCCACCTTATAGAATACCACAGTCAAATAACATTATTGGTTGATGTTGTATTCCTGTAGTAAGTTTCGTTTTTACCATACGAATGGATACTGAAAAATATGCTCATTTAGACGAACACATTGTCTACGGATCCATAGTATAGCTGTGCATCGTACCTAGCTTAGCGTATATTCGACGTAAGAAAAAGAAGAGACTGTTACAATCCACAGCTCCTCTGGCAATACTCATGACATCAGTCGTCAACAGAGATGTGTCTGTTGGAACACAAGACAAGTATTCAGACTCATAGAAAAAATGAAAGCCGACTTTCTAATTGCCGTATCGATTTGAAACTTTACAAGTGTACGTGATCAAAATGACAATGGCATAATTTTGTGCTTTCAAAATGAAGGAAGGTGGAAAGTGAAATTCTTAAAAGGGGCTTATTCAATTAACTTTGAAATCTACTTCAATTCCACAGTTCATTTACGTGCACTACGGAACATGAACCTTCTTTTAACACATCTTGGTAAGTCAGCGTCGTTGAGGGTTATCCCCATAATCACCACGCCTGGCCGTCGGATTGGTGATCGCAGTAAGATGGTCAGTAATCTTCATTCATTAGGTGTATCTCCCGTTGCCATGGGAAAAATGTAGAACATTATTGAGTATTTTTGAACTTTTTTTTGAATTATTTTTTTCATTCTTAATATTATTATGTAATTTTGTCTCAATCATATTAGTTAGTTGAAAACTAAAACGCGGGTGGAGGGAAGAACGTGGGTTTGATGGCAGGTTTTTTTCTGTAAAGTCAAAGATTTCGTTCCCGGTTCGGTTGGTTGAAAGACTACCCGAAGACTGATCAGTAAAGTAAAGTAAATCAAGCCAACTGTCATAACATCTTCTATGAAAGTCGTAAACTAAGAGTAGGGCTGCAGTGTGCACCGTGTTCATAACATTAACTAAACCATTTTGCTATATAGATTAAGCCAGCATTCCAATTTGTTGTGTAAGCTAACTAAATGCGTTTTAAGATAGAAAAATGAATTTATCTTGTTGTTGTTCTCAGCAATTGTAACAAATAAAACTGTAATGTATTTTCTTGTTTTGATATTATATATTTTAGATGAAACAAAAATACAGCACTTGGGCTAAAAATAGGCTTCTTTCACAAATAAAATAAATAGAAAGAGATTATGTTACCCGACCGACTATTACAAAGTTTTTATATTAAGGCTTCTATTCGTCGCCGGTCGCTGCCACCATCGGGGAAATGAAACCATCTCACTAAGAATAAAACGGTTCTTTCAGCTAAAAACCCTGAGATAGCTACCAAATATATTTAATAACTTGCCTAAAGCCATCAAATAATTGAACGCTTCAAACAAGATTAAAAGAAATTTCTATTTTTTATTTAACAAGTAAAAGTTTAAAAGGCTTTATACAGTTTTAGTTTCACCCGGCCAGTTTTCTTGGACAAAAACCTTAATTAAATACCTGCACCTATGATTATTATATTACCTGTAGTTAATGAAAAATATAGCTAAACATCTTGTTTATAAATTATCCAAAATAATTTTGCATGTGATTCTTCGGTAACAAAGAATTACCGCATTTTTACAAACTCAAGAGGAAGGATTGAAGATTGCAAAAGTGCTTTTCACAACATGTAACAATTTATCCTTGTTATACCGTACTCGTACCTGGAATGTAATAAAGCATATTTGGGATTGCCATAATAAGTTACATCGTTCCAAAAAGATATTTATGCCAATATATCATAGCATTGGTACAATTTTTTACAGTAATTGAGCTGCTGCATTGCTGCCGTAGCACCATCTTACAGAATATCATAGCATCATTAGTAATTAATTGTGTTCTTGTCTTAATTCACCAGAGCTCAAGGAGCTGGAAGGGTAGAGGATTACGATTGGGAACACGAAGAAATTAAGCATAACCGCTTGACATCAGACGGGCCATATAGTTGATTGTATTATGGTGAAAACATAAAATTAAAAAAAAAAGTTTATGGCAAGTTCCATTGAACACTGCAATATGTACGTTGGTGACAGCCCCTCTGACTTCGCTCCTGGGTTTCCAGGCGCTAAACGTTTTCACTCGAACCCTTGAAACAAACACTAATAAAATTAGCATTGTAACAATTAGTACCTACTACCTATAATAATTGTGCACATTTATATCGTACACCCACGGCATATTAGTGAGGGTTGTCAACCTGTTTTAAATATTAAACTAGACATTTTTTTATTTACACTGGCTGTAGCCTGTTTTTTGCCACAGATTTATCATAGGAGAGAAGACTGCTCTGAGCCGAAGTGCAAGTCCCACAGGGGACCGCTTGCACAGGTTGCTTCATATGTAGTTTTTAAATCTTTTAATAAGACTGAATTGTAAATGTATTGCTCGCCAATATGCCCGGTGGAGTAACTAAAGTCTCGTGGTTAACTACATTATGTGCCTTCAAAAACAAATTCTAATAGGAGTTATTCAAAATATGAGTGGCAAAAAAATCTTGAAAATTAAATATTAATTTGTAATTATAATATTTGTAATATGAAGTTAGAAAAGTCAATCGTTAGTTACGTCTAAGTACGTATGTCGTACCCAATTGATTGGTTCGCTGAACATCTTGACTAGTGTAAATTAACGATGGACCAATGAATCTCGAATGTTAAATCTTTGTCGGATTTAAGAAGAAGCATCTTACGGGCTTCGCATTTGAACTCCTTTGCCACGAAATATCAGTCGAATTAAAGTCATTGCTCAAACATAACAAAATAGATAAAAAAACAAACCGATGTACAAAACCTTTGACAGCTTTAAGAGGATGCCAACATTTGTTAAATATATTTATTTACAAAAAAATCTTCCGCCGAAATGAGCACATCCGTCTATTCCTAAAACTTTTTAACAAGCCTTTATTATTTGAACTTATAAAGTAACTTCAATACACAGAGTTTGTTTATTTCTTTATTCAATATTAATTTAAGTTCAAAATGTTATTTTGTTTAGTATTCCCGCATTGTTTCATCATTGTAGGCCTTGTAACCGAGTGAGCCTCATCATATAAAAGCCTATGCTAACCCTGGATATGATAGATTTCTAATGATCGTTTTTTAAATATCGGCTAAGCGGTTGTTGAGTTTATCAGTAACAGAAAATACATGCAATCTTATGTTAACCTCTTTATATTTTTTATAGACAAAGATTATATTTTATTTGTGTTGATTGAAACCGGCTACCCTTTATTTCGTAAATATTATGATAAAAGACTTATTAAGGCATGAAGGGTATAATATTATATATTTTTTTAACTACTCGTATTTTCCTAGTTCTATTGAAGTGACACTGGCATCTCAGGAACGATTTTAAAACAAAAACTCGTGATCATTAAAAGTTATTTAATATTATTTTAAATATTAATATAACTTTGTAATTAGAAATAAATTAATAAAAGAATGTTGGATCTATCTCTAAATTTAATATATGTTTTTTATGCAATTCGTTAGACAACCTTATCGTATAATTATTTTTAAATATCGGTCTCAAGTCAGCTTCTTCTGCTGAACTTACTGTCCATTACACCGATCTATTTTCTTGCATTCTTCTTAATTTATTTTATCCTCTTATGGAATGTAGCTTCAACTAGAAATCAGGATAGCCAAAAGTCGCTTCGTATTTAAGAAAAAGACTTGTGATGATTTCTTCAACAGAGTAATGGTAGATACATCACATCGGTAATTATATTTATGGTAATAATTATATTATAAGTATTATTATTTAATAGGGTATCTATTATTTATGTATGATAGATAGATAGATAAACTCTTTATTGTACACTAATAAAAACAAGAACACAGAAAACTTACAAACTAATCGGGATACAGAGCATGGTATGTATTTATGTGTATATTATCTGTAGGTTTTTACTCTATTGGCCTATGTTTATAATTTTACTATTCTTCCAAATTGTCCTTATCTGGAATAAATTTGCACCTACTTTTCTTTTCTCTGCAGCACCCTAAGGGTTACTGGGAGAAAATACCTTTGTCATTAAGTCCGCCTCTGTACGGTTGTTTAAAACGTGCACAAAGTTTAAATACATAAAACTTGTATACCTAACATAAACAAATGTTGTTGGTCGACAACCTTAACTTAAGCTATTGTTAGCACACAATATGCAATTACTTTGTCTAACTATAACTCAACCTATGCCTTGCATTGTCTGCTACACCATCGTTAAGATACGCATATATTGCTCGGGCTTGTTTCACTAGATTAGCATATTAGTTTTACGACACACGGGCAACTCACTACAGCAACAAAATTCCACTTCTGTTGCTGGAAGCGGCAACTTACTTAAGGGCAATATAAATGGTGGCCACTTATTTTTTTAAAGTTATTTTTTTACCATGAGTCTGACGAAAAATCTAGCTATATGAATATAGTGCGTATAATAGTAGGTAGCTCTGTAAACTATGGCTAGTTGTTCTAGGTTTAATGTGAATAATAATGTTGAATAGTGTGATGTTCTGTGAACTATCTGTAATTGACCTACTTACATATATTATATTCATAGACCGCTAGTTCTGTCTCAAATTCTTTTATTTTTCTATTAGTATAAAAACACAATAAACAAATATTACAAAGACAACCGTTTGGGCAAAAAATGTGTATGCCAATAAATAGTTAAAGTAACTGGACCAAAACCTACTTTCTGCCCATTTGAGTATGTTTCGCCGGACCGTCTCATGTGGGTCGTGTTAAAACCGGCAGTAGAATAACCCACTGAGTTTGTTTCGCCGGATCTTCTCAGTTGGGGCGTATTGGATCCGGTGGTAGCATTAAAGCACGTCCGTCGTTATATACTCATGGTCCACCTAAATAATGACAATTGTTCTATTATTTATTTATTTATAATAGTCTTTCAAAGACAAAAAAAGTATTTAAAATACGTGAGGCGTTTTGTATTAGTGATTTGTGGCCCATGTACCTCAAGCTACTAGTTATATTACTATACTTCTTTGTTTTTAATAAGCTCTTTATACCTTTGTAAAGACAATTACGACAGCTATGTTTTTCTTCTAATTTCAACCCGGGAAGTCGTTCAAGCGTCGAAACGTTATGGCTCGGGTGACGATAACCGTTATGAGGCGTGAAGAGGCATCTTATGTACTGCCGAGGTAAAATCCTGTTGGACCTTTTGAGTTTAATACATTCAAATGGAAAAATGTAATCGTGGTCCCCTAGCAACACGTGATACTGTTAGGAAGTACCAAGTACAAATTTAGAGAATTCAGTTCAGCAATTTAGATTTTTTTTTAAGTCAATGTTTGTTAATACCTTTAGGCATTTTAAGGAGATTGGCAGGCATATGCATTGTATGTGTATTGCTAGATGCTTTTAATTATGTTGATAATATTATAATTGTAACACGTCCGTCGACGTGCGTGTCCGATGCTTGGATTGCACTAAGCGATTGAATTATAATTATATTATTCAGGCTTTGTTGTCAAATTGTAAGCAGTTTCAATCGACCGCATGAATACCTACATGGTGACGCGGTCCACTGCGGCCAATATTATGTATTGGTTGTCCGGGTTCGTTCTTGTCGGCATTGTTTTAGATTGGTAATGTATTTGTTTTTTGTTTGTAATCAAAATCATAGTTCGGTGGTCCCT
This sequence comes from Nycteola revayana, assembly GCA_947037095.2. Classification (NCBI taxonomy): domain Eukaryota; kingdom Metazoa; phylum Arthropoda; class Insecta; order Lepidoptera; family Nolidae; genus Nycteola; species Nycteola revayana. Next base: position 1,116,674 of record OX344851.2, read on the forward strand.
GTTGCATTAAAACGACGCATGGTGACGGAAAGAACTATTTTTTGTTTATTAAATCTTTGGACAGTGCAGTGAATCAACAGGAAATTAACTCTTATTATGCTAACACCTTGCGATTTTTCCCCGTGGATAGAAAACCCTTTTTTTCACCACGTAGCTTTTGTTCCTTCACTGGGCATAAAAGCGAGTAGGGCTCCCTCCTAATACACTGTTGATGTCCAATGGAGTATGTAGAACTAAAGATGATATGGTTCTTCTAAAGTGGAACAATTAATAAAACGCAACTCATACTTTGTTCACATTTATTTTCATTACGTATTCGTTGAACTTATTTAAAATTATAAATAAATAAATATATTAGAACTACCATATAAATAATTCAATATTTACATGTCGTAAAAACGGGTATATAATATATTAATATGACTTTATTCAGCCAATCTGATGGCTAATAGCTGTCTAATTAGTATGTTTATGAGAAATATGCGCTGTGATTGGACACAACTCACGGAAGTGTTTTTTTTACTGTTTTAAGTTTTATGTATTTTGAGAGATTTAATCTGTAAGCAATAAAAATAACCCAGTAGTATGGTAAATATCTTTTCATACAAACAGAAACAAGTAGGTATTTCTTATAAGTGAACGTGAAAGATTCCTACAGAATTCTCTGGGTATATCTTCAATAATAATATTCGTATTATGTATCTATTCCGTTTTTTTTTAATTGTTATTCTTAAAACTGCATAACAACGAAATAGGTAGGTATTTTATATTAGTTAATTTCTGGGCTGACGCTGGACCCTACAATATTGCACAGACATTTAAAAACCATGTGCAATTGATTATGAATCTACATAAAAATAAGCTGTTCTCTTATTAGCGGAGGTCATTCATTACCAAAGTGATAGGACGTAAAATAGACGTGTAATTAATAATTGTTTTATTGTGAACCCAGTTGGGATGATATGGACAAGAAGATTATTTGGTACAATTAATTAATAAATAAGACTTAGACTGAATAACCAACCTGTGTGATATCTTAACAATAATATATATTAATTATTCATGATAATACTGATAAATTCAATTTAATCTAATTAAGTTAAACTAAGTTGAATTTTATGCTAGTTACATTTAATTACCGTATTCTATAATAAATTAGACAAAAATTTTGATGGGCATAGAATAATTTGACGGTTTTAATGGCTTTGAAACCAAAATAAACTGATTATTAATAGTTTAAATAGCTCTTGTAGCTAAATAACTGAAATCTCAATACCAACTCAGAATGTAGTGGTATGCTCAATAAGCCAAACACATTAAAAAATAATGCTTGAATTCTTTTGTTCACCGTTATTACTGTTTCTGTACTGCGTATATTTGTCATTTTAGCACAAATTTTCAGAGAAATCTACTCGTAGGGCTCTTAACCTCATTCGCTTTTAATAATTTTTCTTCAAAAGTCCTTAACGTCATAGTTACAAGACATGACGGTAAAAACTTAAAAAAAATCCTATGAAAGTTATGATGATACAATCCAAATAATATGTTTTTAAGATCTTAATACTATATTTACTTTAAAGTTCCGACCAACTTCTCATAACTACCGCTTTTCGTGTGCAATAACTTTTATGAGCTTAATATACTTATACAATTTAGCTGCTGAGGGCCATAAATTTCCATACACTGTTGTGTTTTTAATATTTGTTTTTGTATTTTAAACGTTATTATTTAAGTCTCAAACAAATTCTCAGGATACATTTTCATCGATCTCAATTAAATTTAATCTTAGACAAAGCTTTCTGGAAATTCATATTCTACACTTTTAGACTTTTGAAAAGCAACAACGCAGTCCACTTTGATCTTCTGGTAGGAGATGGCTCTCTTTTCTTCATCCATACTTCTCGTCTTAGCGCTGTTGATAAGCACGCTTCGTCTCAAAGATTGAACGCGCCCTAAACTGTCCACTTCTCCGCCTGACTTAATATTTTTACTATTGGAATGACCGATAAACTTGCCGATATCACCTCGCTTACAATCAATACGATCAGTTTTATGATCTACGTCAATAACTTCGGATATTTCAATGTTCCCTTCGCTACTCTTTCTGTTTATTATAGGCGAGGCATTCGAACCAACTGGCGCTGAATGTTGCCTCATAAAAGTTCTGTTAGTAAAAATCCTATCAAATATACCTTTTTCCACTTCGTCATTTCTACTCTCGGTTTCTGTATCAGTTTTGTCTATACTGTTTCGATGACTGAATAACTTTTTCAAGCTGTTCGTAGTTCGAGTCAAACTGCTGCTTGTTGTTGAGCCATTCGTGATGGTCCTCGTAGCCTGCCTGGACTTATCTACTAATCTCTTCTTCTTCTTCTTATAACATATACAGACTTTACAAAATCCAATGCGGAATTTAGACGACATCAAATTATATAGAATGGGATTAATGGCAGAATTTATATAAAGCATAACTCTTGCGAAATATAGTATGTTATAAAACTTTTCTGGGCTCATTTCGTCGTATAATTCTGCAGGCGTGACTATGATCCATAAGGTTAGCGCTCTATAAGGCATTAGACACAGAAAAAAACAAAGGACGACGGTCCCGAGCATTAATATTACTTGCTTTCTCGCTCTAGCATTGTACGGATCGACAGTCTTATTCATTACAACTTTGGACGCTGCTGTTATTAAATTTTTGGCTATAACACTGTATAATACTATCAATATAATGAGAGGTAGAATGTACAAAAGAATAATGATGGCGACGAAGAATGTGATAGGCCAGAATGTGACGGCCAGGGTCAGGCACTGCGAGTAACTGCTTCCATCGGTTCGAGTCACGGTGTGATGCTCAGCAATTCCCAGGATAGGACTGAAATAAAAAATAAAATGAAAAAGTATAAATTTTAGAGCGTTTGATGTACCAACTGATGGTGTTGCAACGTAAATCGTATCTACAAACAAAACAAAAACTTTATAACGAAATTATAATTTGAATATAATAATGAGGTGTCATATTTATCATACTTATGCAACAAAAGTAACCTACATACCGTGGAATTATACCAATTCAATTCAATTTATTTATTCAATAACAATTTACATTGTGTTTGAAATTAAAAGTTACAAAACTAACACACATGTCTCACATTAATTTGGTTACCAGGTTATATTGTAAATCATATAGACATTTATGATATGCAATTTCCTGAATACAATTCAGTTGTCTCGTTATAATCATGAGCCTATTATTAAATGTTCCGTTTCATTATATCCTCTCCTATATAATGAGCTATTAATTCATGTGGATGGGTGTCAAACGCATAATTTTAATTTAATTAATTGTTACTATGATGTATAGCTAGACTATTTTTATTGTATAGTTTGTAGGTATTTTTATTTAGTATTATTTATTGTTTAAAGTTTATAATAAGAAATGAAACTATAAATAATATCTACAGAAACACCTAAATACATTTTAATTAAAAAAATAGGCCAGTCTGATGGCAAAATTTTGTCTAGTGGTGGTTTATAAATAATAGTTATATTATTATTATGTCAACTTTTTAATTGTATACAACTTTTTATATGTACTTGATTGTACCTACATTTTGTTATTATTATTTGAAATGTTATAAATCATCGCTTAAGTTCTAACATTAGGTACGTATGCCAGAAATGGTAACTTGAAAAGTCACTCTAAAAAAACGATGTAATTTAACTTACTCGCCATTACAATGCCATGTTACTTATAGCTTTATTTCGCCAGTTTATATTGGATGATGTGTGTTTATAATTGACTGAAACACTGTGTCTTCAGATTTTCTAGCAAATGGTATCAAAATCACCAAAACGTACGTAATGTAAGTTAGCATTTTTGATATTTTAAACATTCTCACATTAACAAATTCGCCGCTGATAGAAATAGAAGAGAAATGCAAAATGTTTAGGTTATGCAGCGTAATGTACTATGATTAAAAAACAGCAAACATATTTCATGTAACATTTTAATTACTGCAGTAGGTTTTACGTCGTTAATTTTAAATGTTGGTCTTCGTTTATGGACGAGGTTTCTTTGACAAGTTAGTTTCAGTCCGTGAAGCCACATGATTAATATTTCGCTCGCAAAAACAATACTTTAGCTAAATTTTAGTTTCAGTAATTTTACTGAATATTATTACCATAATATTTCAACAGACGTGAATGGAATTTTTATTTACATCGTAATATCTTATTTTGACTTAAAAATGGATCATAATTTTGGGTCCTTGACAAAACACAAAAATAGATTTCGGATAAAAAAAAAAAATTAATTAACATTTTGTAGTTAAGAATTGCAAGTTTTACTATTTAAATTTGTTTGACACCCATGCATACCAAAATATATGTTAGGTAAATAAATAAAAAAAAAATAACTTGGTAAGAATATATAAACATTTGTTTTTGTGAAGATACCTAGGACTACACGTTTCCTGGTACGTTTCAAAAATTGTAAATAACGAACAAAAATTGTAAATAACGAACAAAAATAAATACTAATGAAATCATCAATCATTCTGATGCGACACAGATAAATAATGTTTTTATCTAATCATAATTATGCAACACCAATCCTGTGACATTCAAAATAAGTGAACCAAAAAATCTGAACCGAATGAAGTTCAGCTAGTGCCGAAAATACTTTTTTACATTCATCTCATTTAATAACTCTAACATTATGTTAATTGTTGAAGAACATTAGGTAAGTTACAAATGTTTGTGAACATTTATTTTTATCCAAACAAGGCCCAAAAGGCCTAAAGTATTGAGAAAGGCCATCGGCTTATTATACAGGACGTTTTCAATACAAATTTTGTCGGCAGATAGGCAAATGAGGAATTACGTTTTTCTCGTAACTTTAAAAGTATTATGCATCATTATAATATCTGAAAGAATGAAACAATTTTATTATTCGTTATGTCCGAAACCATTAGCCACAGCTGACGGAACATATTTTTTGTTCAGTTGGTATTTTTAGTATCAATAATTAGAAACACAGTAAACACACAAAGACAAGATGCATCATAAGCCGTGAACACAAACATATAAAGCATTATATACACAAAGCAATAATACATTAAAATGTAAAGCGGAATTCATACGAACCTTGTTATTCAAAGGGTTCCGCGATATTTATCTGCGATCGTGTTCGGGGGAGATGAAATCAGCCGTTGAAATGTTTGGTATTTTCCGTGATCTGTATCACGGAAAATGTAACCTAATTGAGTTGATAAAAAGATTGAAATTTCAAAATTAGCTTTTATCGTAGATATTAACTTCATGAAAATTCAATGTAAAATAATGATTAGTAGTCAATTACCAAGTAATCAGTAACATTAACATATTTTATTGAATTACTCATTTTTTTATTGGGGTAAACATTATTTTCATCAATTAAACAGTTTAAAGATCTAACTACTATGATGTGTATAACTGTATATACACATACAGGACGACAAAACCTAACCATCCTCTTTGCTTACTGTACTAGTTCTCATGTTGGGAGAAATATATTTTATATTAAATTACAAGTTTCACATTTTTCAAATAGTGCATTTTAAAGTAGTAACTAAGTCAGGAATTCTCAAACTATGCATCGCCTCGCCCCGGGCGCGTCGGCTATCTGGGTCCCGAGACACAAACTTAGATTTTATATTCACCAGCAAATACTTGGCAAAATGTATTTACTTTTATAGGGTCCCGTAGTCTGAAATATGTCAGTTGAATGGTATGACTAAGGTCTAATGTACGATTTTCGGTCACGGGATTGATTAATTTGAACTTTAGTAACAAAATAACTCAAAAGATAAAACTTTACGGAGTTTGTCATATAATATTTCAGCATTTAGTAATTACAAATATTTAATAGCATAACAAATACCTTCGAATTAATTAGCACCTGTTTTTTTTAGTTTGCTGATTGTATTGATGGCTTAATTGTTATGGTAGTTACTTCTTCTGGTGTTCTTGGTTCAATTCCCGGGACAACAAGTCGTGCTGAGTGGTCGTGAATTATGTATCTGTCTCGGCCATACAGGGATTTATTTAAATAGCGCGAAAGCTGTCTTAAAAAAGTTTCTAAACTGTTGAGATATTTAAAGAATGTGAAACTTATGACGACTTCCATTATTTATTTGATTATCCCAATGCAACTTTGGAAGAATTGGCACAATGCCGATAGATGACAGACGTAGTAAGAGAATGATCATATTCTACAACCGAGTAGAAGGTCATCATATTGGACTTTTAAAAAACTTGCCAGCGCAACCAGTAGTGCTATCTACTTAATATCCTCAAAAGTATTAAATAAATTCGTTGACATTTTGACACACAATAGTCGAAAATTAATCTGATGATATTAAATTATGATCTACAGCGCCTCTGGACTGAACAGCCACAATGTACTATAATGCCGCTATCTAGGAATTCTTAGGAAATACCTATAGGCAAATTTATTATTAAAATTCCCTGCACTTCGCGGCATTGTATCAAGTAAATTCTTAAGCTTCCGACATTTCTAATAACTTATAGGTACTATGTTTATATAAAAAGTTTTGATCGCAGAATGCAATTATGATAGACTTATGAAACATTCCAAAACACGTTTAAAATTCTTCAATGTCTAATGTTGGTAGTTTAAACACAACGGACACAAACAATATGTCGCTTAGAATTTATTACAGCGCCATCTTTTACGTAAACTGAGAACCAATAAGCGGAACAGCGTCGCATATATGAGTCCAACAATACGGTATTAAAAATTCTTCAGCATAATGCACTGGAAGACTAAACTACAGTTATCTAGTGAAGGATTCTTGGTGAGGTTATTGCGTTTACGAAGTCAGGCTTGAAGAATGTGCATTTGTGGGGTCGCAACTGAGAGGGTTATCTTTGAAATATTTTAGTTTAAATGTTACTGCGTGTTTTGTTTCTTTCAGTCAACTGTATAATGGAATAGTTTTCTGCCGCAGTTTTTAAAGCGTAATGTGCTATTTTTTGTACAAGTTTTTATCTACCCACCGTCGCAGCATGTAGGATAGCGTTTTCTATAACAATGATATGGTAATTATACTACGAGGAGAGGGTTTATCCACATAACTAGAACTGCAACATCCGGCACTTTGTGCTAATCTATCTTTTTTCTTATAAAAGTAGTTTATGTTATTATTAGGTAGGTACTTGGAATTTCAGTAGATGTTTTAGTGCAATGCTTGATAGCAATTGTTCCCTATTAGATCATTTGTCAAAAGATAGAAGAGTTCTAAACGTAAGCTCATCACGTTTTCTAGTCCAGTTTTAGCTTAATATTTTAAAAGCTTTATAGTTAAATAATTTCAAACATAAGAAATCTCACTGTGTAATATAAGAAATTAGCCGAAATTATATTAAAACAAGAAAAGTTTCTAAATTTCTCATGCCGCTTTTATCCTTACTAATCCTTACTAATATTATAAATGTGAAAGTTACTCTGTCTGTCTGTCTGTTACGCAATCACGCCTTAACTACTGAAGCGATTTAAATGAAATTTGGTACAGATATAGTCTAGAGCCTGAATGAATGAATGAATGAATGAATGAATGAATGAATGAATATTTATTTGCTAGAATTGTAGTTCTTTACAGGTGTTAGGTACATACAATTTTTGTGTCCATACAATCCACTATAAAATAGCATGCAAATGTTTACATTAATAATAAGTAATAAATACTACACAATCTGGATAACAACAATAACACACTTATAATTCACAGAATAAAATTAATAATTATTATAATAATAGCACAGATAAAATTTCAATATTAAATTAGATTAAATTGTTCGACAATGTCAAAATAAAAAAATTATTCTTTATGTCCATAATACTCATTTAAATTATAAAACACTTTCTCAATTAGCCAGTCTTGTACATTCGATTTAAATTTATTAATTGGAAGATCTTTAAACATTGCAGGTAGTTTATTAAATATTTTGATGGTCATTGGATAACAATTGCTATGGTACAAGTGTGTTCTCATTTTTGGCAGTACAAGTTTATTCGGGTACCTTGTATTGAAAGTGATAGTATCACCCAGTCGCTGGAACAGATGGTAATTTAATTTTACAAATTTACAACATTCGTATATGTATACGCAAGTGACTGTCAATATCTTTAATTTTTTTAAAAGAGGTCTACATGATGTCAATGGTGATACGTCACAAATGGCGCGAACACATTGCTTCTGGGCTATAAACACTCTATTTATGAGGACCGTGTTACCCCACAATACAATTCCATATCTCAGATTTGAGGCAACGTATCCATGATATGCCATCATAGCTGTTTTGAGATTGGCTACTTTATTCAGACGCCATAAAGCAAAAACAAATTGGTTTAATTTCTTTATTATTTTTTCAGCTTGGGATTTCCATGAGCAATTTTTGTCTAAAGTGATTCCCAGGAAAGTTGTCTCGTCTGTTTGTTTAATAGACTGGCCATTATGTATCACCGATAAATTAGGGGTTGTTTTCCTATTATAAAATTGCATATACGAGGTTTTTCCAATATTCACCAGTAGATTATTATTATTTAACCATTCTATAATAGATCGGATAGTATTATTAATTTCTAAATTGTAGTTTATGAACTTACTTTCAGTAATGACGACTGCAATATCATCAGCAAAAAGAGAATAAAAATGATTTGTCACATTAGGGAGATCATTGATGTATAATAAGAATAATAATGGGCCTAAGATACTTCCTTGGGGAACTCCGGTATTATTAAATCGCGTTTGGGAAACATACATTTCTTCTTCTTTATCACGATTAATATTGGTTATAGCTGTATATTGAGATCTCATTTCTAAATAACTTTGAAGCCAATCTGAAATCACACCACGGAGACCATACATTTCACACTTATGGAGCAGGATATTGTGGTCCACAAAATCAAACGCCCTGCTCATATCAAAAAACACGCCACACGTAGGAGTATTTTTATCAACATTTTCAATTACTTTTGCTATTAATTTAAAACCAGCTAGTGCGGTAGATTTACCTTTTTGAAAACCTGACTGTTCAGGTTTTAGTATATTATGCTTATTTAAAAAGCTTGTTAATCGTGAATACATAACTTTTTCTAGAATTTTAGATATGACAGGTATTAGTGCTATAGGTCTGTAATTACTTATTTCCATTGGGTCACCTTTTTTTAAAAGGGGTTTGATGACAGAGGTCTTTAATCTGTCTGGGAAAATGCCCTGTGAAAAAGATAAGTTAATTATATGGGTCAAAACTGGCATTATAATTGTCGCAGTGTTCTTTAATACATGTGTAGAGATTTCGTCGTACCCTACAGCGGGTGTGTTATTTAAAGATTTTATTGCTTTATATGTTTCTTCATAAGTAACTGGATGAATGAATAATGTTGAATCATTAGGAGAAATTAAATAAGTTTGTTTGGATTGGGATGTCAATTTTGGTATATTATTATTATTACATGTCAATTCTATAAATTTATCATTGAAAGCGTTAGCAATGTCACAACTATCAAGTAAGGTACGATTATTACATTTTATTTCGGTTATATATTTGTTCTTATTAGATACATTTGACTTTATTAAATTCCATGAAGCTTTACACTTATTTTTTGACCGCGATATAATTTTCTCATTTTGTAATTTTTGTGCTGATATTACAAGCTTTTTAAAACATTTATTGTATTGTCTGTATTTAATTTTAGTTTTCGGATTTTTATGTTTGTAATAGGTATATCTTAAGACTCGCTTCGTTTCACACGATTTTTTTAGTCCCTTAGTAATCCATTCGGAAGATATTTTAAATCTGTTTGTTATTTTTCGACGTAATATCGGAAAACAGAGTTTAAAAAATAACACGTATGTGTCGTGAAACTTGTCAAAAGCTGCATTAGTGTCTTCTTCATCATAAACGTCTGACCACGATAAGCTTGAGATACACTCTGAAAATTTTAAAATGTTTGTCATACTATAGTCCCGTTTGTAAACGTACCATTCACAAAGCGGTATGAATTTATTTGTAATAGGGACATGTAATAGTTGTGCCGTTTCGTGATCTGACAGACCGAGATGGAGAACCTCGGCCTTAGCTTCAGGAATATTACTTATAACTTGGTCTAGGCAGGCGTTGCCACGAGTAGGGACGTGTATATGAATATTGTAGTTATTATTATGTATAATTCTCTGAAATTCATATAGTACTTTATTTTCTTTCAGTAGGTCTATGTTGAAGTCACCCGCGATAATAATTTTCATTTTAGACTTTTTTCGTAGTATTGATAGTAGATATTCCAAGTTATTCAGAAATATGTTTGGGTTGCTATTTGGTATTCTATATATACAAATAATTATGCACTTATAAATAGGTATTTCTATCCCACAACACTCGAATGTACATTCATTGCAAATGTCATTTAAAAAAGGTATTTTTTTGGTTACTAAATAATTTTTGCATAATATTCCTACACCCCCGCGCTTTTGTTTTACTCTGGAATAAGAATCTACCAGTTTATATCCTTTCATATTTAAATTAGCTTCGTCACCTTGTCTAAGAAATGTCTCACATAAACATACTATATCTATATATATATTTTTATTTATTAAGCCATCTAGTACAATTCTAAAATTATCTAGTTTGCTAAGTATGCCTGCAATGTTTTGATGTAGTATTGTTAGGTGACAGGGTTCAGTTTTACTACGCTCTTTAAAAAAATATCCTTTGAGGGCGTTGATTGAGAGTATGAAACTGTATTTTGTGACTGTTTATTAGTTGTGGCAAAATAATCCAAGATAGACTTTTGTCTGAACTTTTCTGATGAGAACTTAGACGTTTTTATGATATTCGCTTTTAAGTTTTGCAATGTAAACCTCTTTTTAAAAGAATCCAATGTTAAAAACGTTTCTTGGTAGTCTAAACAGTTAATTTTATAATTGATTGAATTAGTAATGTTAAATAACTTATTTCTAGATACATATTCAATGTTAAGAAAGTGACAATTAGGAAAATTATTGCATATTAATTTTAATTGATTATTCAGCACATGTTCATTTAGAAATCGACTATGTATAACGTTTAAAAGGACAATAGTAATTTTAGGAATCTTTTTAAAAGTGTAGCATAATTCACTTGTTAACTCCATGGGGCTTTGATCATTTTCGCCGACACATAATATCAGCTTGTCTTTTTCTGTCAATAGCAATGAATCTAAATTTTTCAATAACTCCTTGGACGTGGCATAGGGTTTCACCAAGTTTGAAATTGCGTATTCTCCATATTTAGTGCTTGATCTGGAGTCCAATAGCTTCGCTGCTAGTCCGCGACATTGTTGTGTACTCAAAATAACGATTCTTTTCTCGTAATTAGCCTGGTTATCGATTACTAACGGAGTATATGGGAGCGAAGAAGTAGGTATTACCGAGATCGTCTGCAACTCAGTTTTGTTTTGTTTTTTTATGGATAAATTATTAATATGCGATGACTGATTATCCTCTTCCTGCCTCGATATAGTGGGACATGGAGTTGAGGTATTACGTTCAATATTAGTTAAAAGTTTTACAGATAGGTCCGGTGATTTCTCATTATAATGTGGAGAACATATGGAATGATTTGTAGACGTGAAGTCAATTTTCTTTCTTTGTAACTTTCTAAGAGAGGTCTTGGCTGAATTAGTTTTGGGAGACGAGCAAATCCTTATCAGTTCTTTGATTTTTTTGTCTTGGTCTGCAATACGTTGTTTAAGAGCCTTGTTTTCTAAAAGAAGCTTGTCAATCTCACAATCTGAGCTTTCTATTCGAACGTTGAGATGGTTTATAGTGGATTTTAGCTCATATATTTCTTCGTGATTCGGAATAGTTGATAAGTCGGGTAAGCTCTTCATGCTATTCGAACTGTCTGACAGCTGTGATGTTTTATTTATATTCGGGAGAGATTCATATGAGTTGTACTTTTGTTCTTTTTTACTGCGAAAAGTTATATTATCGTTATCCATTATGAATAGTAGTTATCCTCTTTGAAACTATATGGAGCTCGCTTTAGCCAACCAACAAAAAATGAATACAACGAATTAGTCTTTCGTCGCCAAGTTCCTTTTTTTTCCCGAAAATGGGGTAATTTTGCTATAGTGATAACACTGGCTATTCGGTTTTGCACTTTTTTATACGTTGGCAACATTCATTTTCGTTTTAGTCGCTTTTTTGAGGCACATCACTTTTGAAGTTCTATAGTCTATGCTTGAGTAATGTCAAGGGATGAGTCATAATCATGGCGGATTGTACTTGAATTTGAAATAAGAAATCGTATTTTAGTAATAACACTGGTAAATGTCACAATTTGAATGATGATACTTATGGTATGTTATTCTCCAGCTCCGTATGTGTTTATTGTATTCCATAGGTATATCGTTTTCGCAAAATAACGTACGCACTTGATGTTAAAACTTCATAGGTTGGAAAACGTTCACTAATCAGTTGTTGTTAATGTTTACGTATAGTTCCACAAACACTCCCAGTCAATATTTATGCACTTTTACACCAACGTATCATGTTTTAAGGGTTATATCATAGATTTAACTTATTTTTAATAATTAAAATCGACGCAACCAATGTTTACTTCAAGGCAGTGTTGCCATGCCATGAGAAATTCGTTACCATTATTTAGGCGCCATTGGGGTCAATTTTCTTGCAAATCAACGTCTGAACAGACTCAAAACCTCTTGCAAATAAAAGTCGTCTATTATTTTTAGCATGTCGACAGTAATTACTCTTTTATTTCGGGGGGGGAAATGTATTAGGTATCCCCACTGCCATAGCAGGAAAAACAGTCCTGCTATGGCAGTTTGGAAACTCGAACTAGGACTCGCCTCTCCCTAACGATGATATGATAAAGTAAGTTATACTCGTAGCTACTATCACGTGGAAGCCATCTCCAACATTTTTAGCCCGACTAGGACTTGCTACGCCACTCCCAGGACCCTTTGCTTTTAAACTGACCCCGCATTTGGCGGTGTCTACTAAGCAGCTTGAGAATTGTTAATATTTGTCGGGCAAGCTTATACTCAATGTACTATGAATTGATCTGTGCGTCCGTTGTTAAAAACTGCGATAAATGGGCTTAAGGGTGACCGGTGAACCCATATTACGCGTTTCTCGAGTTGGGGTAGCAGTTGACGTGGTCGCGAGCTCGGCGCTCACCTTATTCGCGTAAAATAAATATTTTATCAGCCATGTAACAATGAAAGAGCCATCAAAATTGGCTCAGCGGTTACTGAGATCAGCCGTCAGACAGCATTTTTTTATTAGTACCTCGGTACCTTTTATGCTTTGTTTTCCATTACAAACTGACTCTTCAATTTTATTTAATTGTATAAATAATTCCAAGTCTAAGTATCCATTGGGTTTGTATCTATTGACACAAGTGTTCCTCCCGACCCTTGTTTGCAAAGAACCATCCGTTGCCCAGACTCGACGTCCGAGAGGCCCGCGAACTATAAAGTAGAGCGACAATTGCACAAAACTCCCCTTAAATACTATAAGTCATATGTATATAAGTAAACATTATGCCCGGTGAAGTAGCAAAAGCCTCGTGGCTAACTATGTATATCCGACCAAAAAAAAAAGAAAATTGTTTACTTTCTATACAACGGAAATTGCCTTAAAAAAAGAATCGAAACGCATTTTCTCCGCTAAGCCGTTCCAATAAAGGCTTGCAGTGAATGTTGACAAGCATTTTGCTTTATGGTAGCATTGCCAGCTGAACGAAATGTCCGCTGAGCCATGCTACTTCGTATTAACTTCACTGTTAGATCGATGCTTGGTAAGGAGAAGCAAACGCCTTAAGTGGGGCTTACTTTGCAAAGAGGCATGTCTAAATTCAGTAAATAAATGTTACGCGGAGTTAAACAAACGATGTTTTGGGTATTTGACGTTTCTTAGTTTCCATCAATCCAAAACTGAGGAATTTGGAAATATCCTTCTAACCTAGCTAGAAAATAACATAATTTACATATATATCTGTGTATAACTTGTAAAATGTTTTTTTTTCTTACTCAACTTGTAGGGGCACTGCCGTGCTACCAGATCTAAGGTAGTTGTAGGTGCCCGTGGTACGGTAACGTAAGTATATCCCATTTTATTATTGTTACTAATCTATTTATTTAATTTTTATAAAGGTATAATATATAGAACGCCATTAGATTGCGCCAGTGGCTAATTAGAGATGACGGCGGCTACGTTTGATACCTGGTATGTTCGGTTCGATTCCCGCCCGGTAAATTAGTTTGATACCCACCATTTAAAATTGTTTGTATGAACCATGGATAGCTGTTCTGGTTCTAAGTGTGCTTTGTGACCATTAACGATGTTTGTTTGTAAAGTCTTCCGAGTGTATTTCTGTAATGGGGATATTTTTTGTGAAAAATACAAAAATATTCCTTTTCTCTTAAGTGATTTGCTGCCGATTGCTTTCTACCCGACCATACTTATTGCTTCAGAGAAAAGGACAAAACGGTTTATAGTTTGAAAGGCTGATAGAAATATTTCATCGGCTCTGGAATTTATTTCCACAACGCTGGATTTTTCTAAGTTTATATATTTTCGATATGAAATCTAGAACTTCCATTAACTGCAGCTTATAAGCGTATAGAATTTCTCTCGGCTGGTAGATTTTTGAAGTTAATGTTATGGAAATGTACTTTACAACATGGAGTACAATTTACAAGTTTTTTTACTGACAACATTCTTCTGAGATTAACATGCGTGGTCTTGAATATGAAGTTTTTTTCCCGTGCGATTTCCGGTTTTGAATAGACTACCCCATGTCTTCCTATGGGTGTCGTAATAGTCCACTAAGGGACATACAGTTGATGGATGAGCAGCAGTATCTATCAACTCAAGTTACTCATCATCTTACTGTGATTACCAATCCAACTGCCAAGCGTGGTGTTAAGGCAATATCTTTCAATGTCCCTGGTTTTGCCAAGTTCTGTAAAAGGAGGCTCATGGTCAATAGTAAATGTAAACGGACTGATAAAATAAATAAAAAGTTCTAATGAACCAAGTATCAAAGGATGGTGTCATTATATGTATCATGGTAGTATTAATAGCAATCGGAATGCTCCTTAGAGTTGGAATAGATTTCTTTTTATATATGAAAAGACAAGTAGGACTACTTGGATGTTAAGTGGCAGAGGGGTCCAAATAATTGAATTAATTCAGCACTTAGGTATTTACATACACTTGTACTTGTCAGAGGTACAAGAGCAGCTATGCTGAACAGAAGGTGAAATCAAACGACCCCCGAGTCACTTTTACACTTTTGATTTAAAAAAGTAATTTATTAAGAATTAAATTGATTTATGATATCATTTTCAAATCAAAACAGTCGCACGTCAATGTATAAAAATTTAATTTTAACAAATTAATGTTAGGTTCATAAATAAAGTATAACAATTTCAACCCTTGTGCCCAGTGGTCGCAGATGTGATTTGTATCACACTGTGTGGCACAAAAAGTTTATTCATATATGAAATATTAAATTACATTTTGGTGAACTGTGTTTTTGTTTGACAAACGAGTTCCGCATACATTTTGCAACGACTGTTATGAGAGTTCCATAACGTTATACTGCAGTTAACAAAAAAAATATATTGCAAAGAGATTGGTTGGTAAGTACCATATATATCACCTATCAGGGCAGGATTTAAACTTATATCCCTATCACTGCAATAGGCATGAGGCAAGATTTTGAAATCCTCTTGCGCAACGTGGGTAGTCATTTTCTAAGTACGAAAAACACAATATTTCGGTAATAAATTTAAATTTAACGAAGTTTAAGCCATATTTCTATTAAATTTTAAATGGCGCGCGAAAAAAGGCCTCAAGTGTCATGGCGTCGGCTATGACGTCACGCTATTGTAAAAAATGTCATTGAGTCCGCCAAACCTAACGTAGTGGTTAAATTCTCTTTGATGGTTACAATATCGTGACGTCATGCGCCGTGATTGGTGTTTCAGTCAAAATGGCCGATTGCAGTATTTTAATCTTTTATTTTATTAAAAATCACATTAATCTCAAGGTTATATATAAAAATAAATAAGTGTTATAATTTCTTTTTATATGTACTTTCCCCCAAAAACATTAAATCTTTAATTTTTTGATACTGCCGTCACGACTATTACTTAAACCACTTTCAAAATTTTGCCGCCCTAGAAAATTTCCCGCCCTGGGAACTTGCCCCGACTGCCTCTAGGGTATCCGCCACTGTCAGCCATTGAATTTACTCTGGAATGCGCAGCTTCTTGGAGTCAAGATGGTTAAGAATCGCTTTACTTTCACAAACAGAGTAGGTATCTGAACATATCATGAGAAATCTGACAGAGTCGTCATATTCGAATAATTTGCTGTATCAAATCAAATCATTTACCTATTTGCCGGAATATGGTACATACATAGAGTACCTATATTATAACAATAATAATAAATTCCACATACTCTGCCACATATGGCGTGCAAATACTTTTAGAATATCATCTTAATGTACATGTAAACGACACTGTGTATCCATCACATAGATGATTTTATGACATTTTTCATATATGGTGAAATGTGTACGCCGATTTATTTTATTTCAATGCTTTCCTTACGACACAGAGGTGATATATCGGGTGCGGGAGTTTAAAAAGTATGTAAGCAAAGTAAGTTATCCAAAGTGGGTAAAACCGGTTCACGGGGCTAGTATATTATAACATTTTTGCGATTTTCCATATCGAATCATCATATCATATGCATAAGGACTGTCCCTTGATTTACATATTCCGATATCAAATAGAGAATTGCTTTGTATGGATTGTTTTTTTTTAACACAGTAAGGACCTTTCATATAATAAAATGGGTAATGTATCTAAATAGGCTAGTGGTCGCAACCGAAACCATAATTAAAACGGCGTTTAATAAAATCAAAAACAAATGTGCCGATTTAAAAAAAAAACTTTATTCGCCCTGAGTAACATTGGCTATATTTAATTATGAAGTTCCCACGGGAACGGAGTTACGCGGGTGAAACCGCGCGCGGGAAGCTAGTTTATTATATTTGGCATTGTCATATTATATAACTTTATCATTTCTGTTATTATTTTATTAATAAATGTTTTTAGTTAAGTTTATTATAAGCGATTTATTATATAATTATTTTTATTTAATAATAAATAAAAATAAGACATAGGCATCTTGAAATTAACTACTGCGATAGCAGTCGACTGCGGTAAAAAAGCTCATCGCTTTAGGCAGGCTTAACTTTTCAACGAGTGACATTCTGAGCCAATGAATTTCCATAATAAGAAAAGTTCTATATCAGTTGTAAAGTTCGGTGTGATAATGAGTTTGTTTGTCCTCAGCTCTCAGCACTAGAAATTAATAGCTGTCGCAAGTTTCTGTGATCGAGTCTACAGATAGTGTTTAAGTAGTTTTACTTTAAAGTTGACACTTTTGACTTTTGTGTCAGTAAAACACAAAAGTCAAAAGTGTCAACTTTAACAGCTCACCAACTGTAATACCTACCACGAGGAGAGGACCCTACACCACTAAAACTTTCCGGACACTCTTTCGATGCGCCGTTGGCGGGGGCCGGGTACGAATGAGCAGTCCCCGACGGCACCCGCGGCCAATATGGTACAGCGGGATCTCCTGGGCCACTAGGACTATCGAGGTCCCGGATTCGAGTACAAATTTGTGTAGGTGATGTTTTATGTGTGTTACGGAGAGCATTTAAAATCAGTCGTCATACGAAATAAAAGGTCCTGTTTATCTAGTACAGTAAAATTCTATCATTATTTATTAGAATTGCTAATTTACCATATTTTTAATTTATCAGATTAAAAATATCGAAAAAGTCACTTGTAAATTATAGATGAAGAAAACTTGGTGCCATGATAATCCTTTTTAAATGTTTGTAAAAATCTAGCTTTATAACTAACACTCTAGCATAGTTTATGTTGCGGAAAGTAGGCTACAAAGCATCACGCTAAGAACTGCCACTTATCCAACTTATTAATCTAATCATCCAATTTTACTTCTCATACCACAAAATGTACTTTTAAAACAAATACTGCTATAAAAATTGTATAAAATCGCCATTAATAAAACCGAATACATGAATGTTAGTGAGTGAAAATGAGGCGACGAGCTCAGAGACTCTTTGGGATCGCGACAAATGAGCCAAATGCGCCGTGTTACGTGTTAAAGAACTGCGAACTAAGCAAGTAGTCAAAAGAAATGTTTTTGGAGCTGATGTTACGGAATATAATAAGTGAGCAAAGCTGTGATATAACTGAATGCTTCTTGGTACTATGCCACGTCACCCCGCAAACAAGATTTTCTTTTCTATAGGAGAAACGTATCAACCTTTCCTCTGACGAATATTGTGGATTGGGGAACGTGGCGCGAATAGCACGTCAACTACGCATCTTGTCAAAATATCATCCATGCCATGATATACCAGATAACGAACAGCAAACATTTAACATGATAATGCGGTCACCAAACCCTTTTCGGAGCGTGGCAATACCCTTTTTTCTTGGAAAATACGATGATGAATACGACATTCAATGCTGTACAAAACAATTCTTATCCAATAATTGCCTTTATCGTCGAAACATTTATTGTTTTTGTAGAGGTAGTATTGCATGCACTTTTACTTTTTTAAATGTCCGTCTATTATGGTCCAACAAATAGTCTGCAACAGTATAAAGATCGCAGAGAATACCAATTTTAATACGATATTACAAAATATACTAAAAGAAGCATCCGTTAATCAAAATTAGAAAAACATATCTTGTACATGGCATTAAATAAATGATAGCTCTAAAATAGCTTTCAAAGTAATTTTCTTATACCAATACATAATCTACAAATAACCAGTGTGTAAGTAGGTTATTTTCCTATCATCTGCCAATCTTGATTGACACATGAATAATGTTCGTGAAAGGATTTGAGCCAGAGATAGGCCAACATCTGGCCCTCAGCCTGGTCACAGGAATATGCGAAGTAAAGAATGAAAATTGTTATATATTATTATTGTGTGAAAAATTCAGTAAAAGTGATCAAGTCAGTAAAAGTCTTTATCAGATACAAAATAATCAAAATGGCACTCAATTAGTGAAATACTGTTGTTAGTTTAGTAATTTTTGAAGGTATTCGTTGCAAACAAAACTCCTGAACTTTTCAGCAAATTACCGCTGTAAGTTATAATTAAATATCATGAGTAATCAACGTGTAAGTGATCTGACATGGAAAGAAAATAAAAAAACCAAGACCTAAAAAGTAAGAGTAGCAACTTGGAAAGTTACTGGTCAACCTAAAAATATGGATAGACACTGTGAATGAAGAATCCACTGAAAAGAGAATTGACCTTAAATATACTACTAAACTCGTATTTCCAAAATATCCAAATAAAATCGGAACAGGGCAAGAGTAAAATTCGAATCAACTCCAGCATTATTTCTGATAGAGTTATTGACTTTGTGGTATGGCACCCTTATTTGCAGGCTTATATACAGCTTTATAGCTCCCGATGATAAATTGCCGCGGGAATATCAAGCAACGTAATTGAAATAAGAAGATAGGATTTATTGAATAATATCGCGAGACTGTGTTAACTTTCAGTGGTGTACTCATAAATTATTCTTAGGGAAGTCGTCGGTTCAAAGACTTACTGTCAAAATAATTTAAAATTAGAGTAGAAAGTGAACCGCAAATATATGTGTAAACTACAACTGTTGAATCGATCTTTTTTGCTTATATTTATGAACTTCATTGGCACACCTGTCATGTGAATTTGGATATTCCAGGAATTCTGAAGTGTAGTCTTATCTCAGCAGCAATAGCCATATAATATTTTATCGTTTATTAAGACTTTAGCGTTCCTTAAGCGTGTGAATGACGCGAGCGCAAACTCCCGACCCCGTTACCTGCTTCTCCCGTCGTTCACATTTGTCACACGCTCATGGAACGTGCACGCCCAATGTGGGGTCAGCCTAAGGTAATTGACGCGACAAAATTTTGCATTTTGTGTTTCCCATTATTTTGTTCAAGTTGGATCGCTGGTAATTCGAAAAAGTTGACGACGTGCTACAACTCTTTCAGTATTAGACTCATGGACTTTGCTACTATAGGTGAATAACTATTTAAAAGTGTATTTAGAAGTCCCTTTTATGTTCCGTTTCTTAATTGTTTGAGAAGCGGTATCCGTATATAGATTTCATTCCTGAACAACGTTGAAGTTAAATGCTATAATATACCAATGTCCATGTTGGGTGTTGAGTTAGTAGCATTATCATTGTAATCACAACGTGTTAGTAAGCTCTCACTGTGTAGCGGCAAAACGCATCAAGTATAATAAAGGTTAATCACATGTGTAATTGTCAAAACATCAGTGCTGGTGGCAAAATGCTCGAAACAGACCATACCAATCATGTTATAGTGCAAATTTCAAAAAGTAGTTGTATTTTGGTCCCGTTTCATTTTGGGTATTATTTAGTGGCATGTGGCAATCTTTTTAATTTAATAGAATTTACGTGAACATGTTATCAATATTCCATAACGTGACAGCGTAGGTAATCACGTCATACTGTATATTAGAATTCCAAACAAAATGTATATTTTTGACCACATGCTACCAAACACACAAAGTCCTGCAAAAAACACTCGATGACTTTTAAGTATCAAAATTCGTTATAAATGATATAGCTTTAAAGCTGGGTAAATCCACAGAGTCTAAATAGTCAGCAAACTCTGTATAGCAGCAAAAATCTTTCACATCCACATTTAGTTTAAGCGATCATTTTTATTATGGTGCCACACCATTCACCACGGTTCCGACTGGGCGGCAAATAAGTATTTTGCCGCCCATTTAGTCCAAATTATAGTATCGGATTCTGAAAAGCATTTTCCAAATATTTTTTTAATAAATAAAAATACCTCGTGAACAATGCTGCGAAGAACCAAACGAGGGCGCAGATGAGAGTCGCCCGCGTTTTGGTGCAAACATAGCCGGCCCGCAGAGGTTCGCAGATGGCGTAGTATCGCTCGAAACTGATCGCCAGTATAGTGAGCACTGACGCGTGGGTCACTGTCAACTCCACGAAGGGGACTGCTAGGCCTGCGAACAAAATATTAGTCAATACAATAACTATATTGATAGAATAGCTTGACACTAAATCTTGGTGCTTATTTTTTTTTATGACGGACATATGTTTGCCACCCGGCTTTTGCTACTTCACCGGGCGAGCAGAGCTCCAGCCTAGATAAATGGTTAAAGATCTTGGTATAATTTCTTTAACTATTAACTTACATTTCGATTTCTACGTACTCTATATTCATTGCCTAACAATTATGTTACTACTAACTGAGTTACTTGATATTTCTTGAAATTGAATACTGCGAAAAAAGAGACAAAGGGAAATCAAATAATATAAGACATGTAGGTACGGTCAAAGATGGATGTATCTTTACAAATTCTAAAACGCACTTAATAATATGTTTACATTAATTACAAGACCTACTCTTATATGTACTTTTGTATACTAACAGATCACAATGGGCACTTTTCTTATAAATAACAGGGGCCAATGGAACTGACAAAATCATATTTCATTATTTATTTAGGTTCATTGCGGTACAAGGTGTAATGCTAAAACCTTCTTCGACTGTACCTGTTTCTAAAATTACCGACACAAAAATATCATGACTCACGAACCATAACGTTCTTTACTTAAACAATAAATTATGCCAAAGCTATGAAAATGTGTTTTATTTTCTTTGTTTAAATTCACGAACAATATATTAGCTTTTTAGCTAACATATTTTTTATAATGAATGACTTATATGAGTTCATATTATTATGTTTTTTCTTAATTCTATATTTCATATTATATTCAAATGAGGGAATTATTCTATTTGAACATTAATACTTAAATTGCACAAAGAAATGAGAAACAAATTTTATGTTAGTAACGAACAATTTAAAGAACTTCATCTAAATTAAATTTGTTATTGGATTCGGAACAAAACAAGATATAAACAATTCAATTGAATTATGATAATTAGTTGAATTTCAGAATGTTCTAGAAAAAATATAGTTCCTAAAAATAATATAAGGCAATCTTGATTTAAATAAATCTTGGTTGTTGAAAAGGTTTTCTGCAGCGTAATTTATCTTGATAATATTCAATTTGTTTAAATTGAAACAGTGACGCTAGATTAATTTAGCTCTGGCGCACAAAAGGATACAATAATTTCGAGAAATATTTTGTAATTTTACCCTACAAGGAAATCGAATTCGTAACACCGCCACTGAGGCAGTTGGTTGGATAGGAACCCTATCTCCTCCAAGCCTGCCGTAAGGAACTTTTCCTCCCACAAGTTTTAGTTCTTTGCTGGATCTACAGGATAAAGGGATAAAACATAGACCGCAGATGAGGCAAAATTTCACAGTGTGGAACGCAGCAACAGTCTGAAATGAGTGAAACCGCGCGGCATTGCTAGTAATAACTAATAACATAATTTGTTCAAACTACAACAAAAACTCATTTGTATAAACAAAAACATTGTAAAAATTACTATAGAATTAACTAATCCCATTCAACTTTCCAAATTAACATAATACATTTTATCTGAAGCAAATTCAGTTGGTTTAAAAAGAATTGGAAAGTTTAAATAAGAAGTGATTAATATAAAAATAGCGCTGTATTATCGCGATAAACATATTTAAATTTAAATTATCGCACGTTTGAATTAAATACATCCGAAGCAAGTCAATCAGCCAGTCCATTAAAAGAGATTCCTTACAGGGATGCTTTGAAGTGCGGTGAAAGACAATAAAATGGAAATAGGCTGAAAGCTTACTGTGTATCTACAAGCTCGTCAAAGTGCTCATACGAACGGAACACTCAGTCATCCGATTACGTTTGACCACTGCACTGTGCGAACGTGTTAAATTCATGCGGAAATGCTATGTGATGCAATAAAACGATATAATATTGAAATAACAAGACAAACATACTAAAACTTGGAAATTGTTACCCAAAAGGGGACAAAAGCCTCGACGTTAATTCTGTCGGTAGCTGTAGTCGATTAAAACGAAGCTAATTTAACACACATCACAATGAACTGGTTGACATCTCATTCATGAGAACATAATTGAGGCGTATAAAAGGGATCTGTGGAACGGAATGAAACTGTGAAAGTCAATAACGCAGTAAGGTGATTTAAATTTTGAGAGTATTTCGAAATCTGCAGGATTAGAACTTGCTAAATGATGAATCGCCACGGCTGTCGAAATTTACTATTCTTTATCCACGTTTCTAAGGGTAGCAAGCTGATGTTAGGAGACCTGGGATTAGGACGGACAGAATAACCTGCTCCAAGGAATTGAGAACCCTCTAGTTCTATTATCATCCACACCTGAAGTTATTCAGAAGGCGATGTTTATTGCGATTATTAAGTTTCTTTCGCACATTTCTGGGAAACCCAAAACTGACATGTTTTAGTAAGCAATTATCAAACCCAGAACCGTATAGAAGGTATCCATATTCTACTGCAGCACCCCAATAAGCGCAGAAGAAAATAGTACGAGGGCAGTGAGAAATTTCGGGCAGATCGCCATTTTGACCTCATTCAATTTAAAACTTGTATTTCTGTTATCTCAATTTCCTTGACTGCGTAATTCTTCACTTGGCTACCCGCGTTAACTCAAAAAGAATGAGATACAGTAAAAAATGTAGATTATGCGACAAATGAATTCACAAAATTTCGCTACAACTTATTGCTTCCAAGAGGAAAATAGATTTTAAGCGGCCTAAACTGTCCCGATAGACAGCATAATAAATCCTACCCGCATTTGTGTCTAATACATTTTAGATATTACTGTAATACAAAAATAGGTGGAAAGATCTTAAAGCATAACCAATTCCGGCTAGGTTTGACTCATTGTGAACATGATCGTTTTAGTTCCATTTGTTTAATACCGCCGTTATGTTGTTAATCTCAAACATAAATATACATATGTGTGAAACTACAATGTTATTTATTTCCTTGTTATGTAATTGTTGAAGAATCACTAAATAGTATTAAACAAAGTCGCTTTCCACTTTCTGTCTGTCCCTATGTATGCTTAGATCTTTAAAATTTTAAACTAATTTTAATGTGTTTTTTTTAATAGATAGAGTGATTCAAGTGGAAGGTTTATTTATATGTATAAAGCTTTAGTCAGCATTGGGTCGAATTGGGTTTTACGAAAAATTTGATTTTCATTATTAGTTCTGTCAATATTTAGAAAGATACATAGACGATATAGTCGATCCTTAATGGAATCCAGCGCCTTAAAGAAATCACTAAAACCTCCTGTCGTCACTCAAGCACTAAAAAAATGTTAGTAAATATTATAAAAAACTAAAACGTAACATAACTGATTAATGTTTAGATTTAACTTAAAGTAGTAATACAAAAGATTCAAATTTATGTAATAGACGGTGATTCTCAATTATAAGTGTGACATTAAATTAAAAAGTATCGGTTCAAAACTATTATAGGTGGTCATGAAACAGCTATTATTATTGCTAATCTTTAAAGATATTTATGGGTTCATGAAATACATTTTAACATAAAAGTATTATTATGGAGACATCGCCTCTGTGTTCTTCGTTATCTTAATAACATATTAATTACAATGGTGTCATTAAAATATAATATCCAAATAAATTACCGATAATTTTCGTGAATAGTTTAATTTTGTCATGCAGTTTTAAATATTCAGTTATTCCTACAGTTTATCTTATGCCCTATAATTTAAGGATTTGCATCATGTAACGATGCGTTAAACCTAATTGCCTTCTGCAAGGAAATAGAACAAGGGAATAAGGTTTAGTTTAACGTAAGGTTAAATTTAACTCGTGTTATATTGCAATGGCGAAACTAAATCAAATTTATGCACCTTGTTTTGTTAGACCAGTATATTATTATCTAAATAAAGGCTTTTCCGCTTGATTTATCGTGGCTAGATAAAAGTGTTTTTGTCCGTCATTGATTTTACTAATGTTTTAATATTGGATGTAATATTTCTGTATGAAGTATGTGTTTTTGTTATTTAATGGGTCGTAGAAATAGCCAATTGTGTAATGCTTACGTCAAACTTACGAGATATGGGTTTTCTTTGAGTTTGTAATATTGGAAATGGCTATAATTTGGGGTGGGAACGTTGTTAGCTGATCTTGAACAAATGTTACATGTGAATCGGACCCATTAAAATGGTTCTGTATCACCTGTTTCTGGCGATCAATTAATATTGACTGTTCCATTATTAGTAACACAAAAACATTTGCAAAAATAGATTTTGGAAATCGATACTCTTCAAATCAATGCTAATCTGTACTATACTAATATATAGTTACAGTTTGTTTGTTTGCTTGTACACGCTTATCTCAGGAACTACCGGTAAATAAAAAACACGTTTCTAAAAAAAAATATAATATATAGATTAGGGCTGAAATGTCATTTTCGCAAAAAAGTGAAAATCTCAAAAGTGTCGACTACTACAAGTACAATAAGCAGGGCAAATTTATCGAGGAAGGCTTTAGCTCTAGTATAAGATAAAAAATACTGTCAATATGTTTGTACGGATACATTGCCTATGTTTGTTTTCCCTTTAGTATAAAGGGATAACAAACAGTAAGTACCAACAAAAAGTATTTAAATAAAAAACAGAAACAAAATAATAATCAAATTTAGATAAAACAACGCAGCGCAACAAGTACATTCATACAGTAGGTACCTACTTGGGAAGAGTGGCTTAAGAACATATTAAGTTAAACTTATTTGGTAGATTTTATTGACATAAGAACAGTGGTTTCGGAGATTTACCCATGCAGACATAGATGCGAGATAAATTAAATTCGATTTACTCACGCCCACGCTTTTGTAAATTTCCAATCGATTACCACTCACGAATTAATTTACAAAAGAATTTCTAAGTTAAACAAAATAAAAAATAGAGAAATCGAGACATTTTTTCATGGAACACTTTAATCTCGAGGAAGATATTCGAGACTTTAGAAATACGACGCTTCTTCTCATTTCTTTGATCTGCCTAAGAAAATAATAAGATCCAAATTTTGTCGTGAAAATAACTCGGGGACTAATTTATCTCTCTACCGGCTAAAGAGGTTTATTTACTTTTATTTTAAGTTAAGTAAATAAATCTATACTAATATTATACTTAAAGAGGAGATTTGTATTTTTGTTTGCAATGGAAACAAAAATAAATACAATAACTTTAGAAGCCATTTTATCAAACAATTTTATGGGCTATATGGAAGTTGACCCCGCAGGAAATCTAGTAACTATATTTAGATATAGTTAAGTAACAATAATTAAGTTATATGTAGATTATGAGAAGAGTACAACCCTTTTCTATACTAATATTATATAGGAAAGATTTGGTTTTTTGTTTGTATTGAATAAGCTCTAAAACTACTGGACCGATTTGAAAAATGCTTTCACTTTTGGGAAGCTGCACTATCTCCGGATGGCATAGGCTTTATTTAATTATGAATTTCCCACGAGAACGGGAGTTACGCGGGTGTAACCGCGCGCGGTCAGTTAGTTTTTAAATATATGTTTTCATTACAATTATTAATATAGCAGTACCTATTGTTTTATTGCAACTTACTCGTAAGCAGTTTTGTCATTTAAGTACGCAGAATTGTTAAACGTTTTTTAAACAATTTATCTTTACCATATTATGTTAAACTCATTGGCAGAAATATATGTTATATTATTAAGAAGTTTGTCATTATCACTACAAGTATAAAACAAAGTCGCTTTCTCTGTCCATATATCCCTATGTATGCTTAAATCTTAAAACTTCGCAACGGATTTTGATGCGGTTTTTTTTTAATAAATAGAGGGATTCAAGAGGAAAGTTTATATGTATAATACATCAGCATTGTACCCGTGCGGAGCCGGGCGGGTCGCTAGTGTTATATAATAAAGTATGCCTTCTCAACTGCGATTCTAGTGGTCTTGGGATTAAATTCCGAGTCGGGTTAAGTGACATAAGGTTTTAAGACTAATGTCTTGTCTCAGTTAGCAGACCCTAAATTTGTTTTCCTTCACTATCATACAAATAACCTGACCCCATAGGAATGTACAGAATTAATAGTTTAAATCGCAGTTGTAAAACATAGCACAGAGCACAATATTCAGTTCATATCCCATTCACATCTGAAACATGAGCTTGAAGTACTTGCCAAATTGCCAAACGCAGCATCAGTATAGCCGAGGATCGTGTAAGCTCAGTCTCATGACTTCAGGGTACTAGGCTAGTCAAATAACATTGGAGCTGTCTAAATTACCATTGGATGGCCGACCACCCAATGGTAATTTAGACAGCTGACTCCAATGTATTGCCCGTACAGGTGAATTGTTTCATTAATATATAAAATGGCCTATTATATTAATTAAGAAAACCAACTCCCGTTCCCGCAAGAACTTCATAATTAAATGAAGTTTTTGCAGCTTCTTCGATGAATGGGCTATCTGAAACTAAAATAAATTTTCAAATCGCACCAGTATTTCTTAAAATAAGGGCGGTCAAGTAAACAAAGAAACCCTTCAGCTTTATATATTAATATAGAGGTAGATGGATCGCGTACGCCTTAACTATTTGATGTACTCGTACCTAAGGCTCAAAGGTAGAGTTTAATTAACTTGCCGATGCATGCCGATGTATATCTTTATGTAAATATGAACCGACGCCAGAACTGCAATACGTTACGTCGTCAGTCATTTAAGTCATGTCCGTTTTTATATTTTAGTTTATGATGAGTAAATAAAGTAATAACAATTGTGTTTGTGTTTGAAAATTACCCGTATGTTAAGTTACCATATACCTAAAATAGTTATTTGTTATACAAGAGTGCAAAGTTGCTTTTTAACCGCGTGTTCAATTTTGATGACCGAGCAAGCGAAGGATTCTAAAATTGAATCACGAGCGCAGCGAGTGATTCAAAATTAGAATCCTGAGCGTTAGCGAGGGAATCAAAAGAGCACGAGGTGAAAAATCTTTGCACTCGAGTGCAACACGTAACTTTTCATTCCACCTCAGCGAGGAAATGACTAAATGTAACAATGACGTGAAAAATGCCGCGTAAAGAACCGCGTACAAAGCAAATTGAAAAAAGAACACCAAGAAGGTTCCGAGTCTGAGTTTTTAACAAATTAAAAACAAGTTGTATGATATATTCGGCACCATAGAGGTAGCAGTAAATAGGTTTAATGTTTTTTTTAATTCACAAACTTAGTGCACACGATGTTCTAAATTCAATTTACTTTATCCTCTAGAGAATAAAAACGGCTTTTCCACTCAGATATTGAAGATTAAAAATACTCTTTCCGAGATGGTGGGATGAAAAAATATTTTGGGTGTATCTAGTTAAACTTGTGAATGTGTAAGTGAGCGACTTTAAGCGAAAGTATAATAGTTTCAATTAATATTTTTCCGTTTAGCATAAACATATTATACATAATATTCACATTATACGCATATTTCACAACCTCTATAGTGTAGCGGTATTTGGCTCGCTTTAAATCTCGGAGGTCGTGGGATCGATCCCCACGCCGGACAGGAAATCTTTGTGTAAATTATAAGATTTCTTTCCGAGTCTGGTTGGTTGAAGGCAAAGCACGTTAAGCCGATGATCCCGATTGTTATAACATCACCTTTAATAACCGTATATCATGGAATGAGCAGCGGTTCCTTGTGTTGAACAACATAATACTGCGGTCACCAACCATCAAGCGTGGTGACTATGGCAAAAATACCCTCCCTTAAAAGGAGGCCTATGTTCAGCAGTGGACATTATATCGGCTGATGATGATGATAATAGAAAGAAAGAAAATACATTTAATTCAGCACAACACACAAGATATTACATATAACATGTAAATGTACAAAACAATGAGACGCCTTGCATGTTCTGCCGAAAAGTCGCCACCTCAGCATAGGCTAGGCGATACCTAGCACTGGTTTTCAGTTGGCAACTCGAGTAGTGACCCACGGACAAGGGATGGTACACTTAAACAGTTTAGGTACAATTCATGCATATTTATAGGGCAAACTAAATAAAAAAAAAAAGTAATAAATGAATGGAATACGTATTATATATATACATAGCTTTACGTCAAACGAAAATAAATATATATTAAGTATTTGTCCTTATTAAACATAAATACATATTTGGTAAAAAATATATATATTTTAAATAATTAATGATGATGGCGCATATTTAAACAAAGCCGCTTTTTGTGCAAAATGTTTACAATATAAAACCAATGTTATTTGTACTATTGTGTATATCGCATTTCGTTCCCAAAGCTCGTTGCAGTGGTGTGCTATGCTCAATGTGTTTCAATGTGCTTTTCATAAGAGAGAATGAGGCTACGAAAGACGCCAATAACAATGCATGAGCTTGTAACTTGTCAAATAAAGGTGGTTTTGTGGAAATTGAACTGACAAAGGATATTTTAAAGCTAGTTTAGGCCAATTTATGTTCCCCGCCGCCTACCGCCCTAGGCTCGGCCTTGGGGAGTGGGGAACATGGGCCCCGCTCCCTTCGAGGCTGACCCATGAGGAGTAGGGACGCCTCTACACTCCGGGCGTCCCTATAATTGGGCAAATGGGCCACTATAAGTGTGGCCCTGGAGATCCTGCGGTACCATATTGGCCGCGGGTGCCGTCGGGGGGCCGGATTGCTCATGCGTACCCGGCCCCCGCCAACGGCGGATCGAAGGAGTGTCCGGGAGGTTTTAGTGGCGTAGGGTCCTCTCCTCGTAGTATGAGTTAAGCATACCACGCTATGGAGAGGGCGAGTCCCACATATCCCGCCGCCAGCGCGCGAATACGCTGCAGAGGCGGTGGGAATGCGTCAATGCATTTCCCCCCGGACAACAAAAAAAAAAAAAAAAAAAAGGCCAATTTATGTTTAAGTGACTAACTTTGCAAAATGACCTCACAAGAAAGCGAATTTCTCTAAGACGCGAATTTAATTGGGCATGTAGGCAGCATTCGATATAGTACCTTATGTTGTTACAAAAGGTACTTCATCTAAACATTGAGAGGGAGGCCCCCTGATCAATCTCCAGCGGGAACGATTAGCAGTCTTTATCCACTGGCTCCTTGCTACCTTTACTAATCGTCAGTCGATCGTGTAGGTGGTCGTCCTACGCTGCGATTGTTGTCTTGTGTCAGAGGACTCTGCTCGAAAAACTCATCATCATCATCATCACCAGCCTGTTGTAGTCCACTGCTGAACATAGGCCTCCCCCATCGATTTCCAGCGGGAACGATCGCTAGCGGCCTGCATCCACCGACTTCCTGCGACCTTTATGAGGTCGTCGGTCCATCGTGCAGGCGGTCGTCCTACGCTGCGCTTGCCAGTACGTGGTCTCCACTCGAGAACCTTTTTGCTCCATCGGCCGTCAGTTCTTCGAGCTATGTGTCCTGCCCATTGCCACTTCAGCTTGCTTATCCGTTGAGCTATGTCAGTGACCTTCGTTCTCCTGCGGATCTCTTCATTTCTGATTCGATCACGCAGAGAAACGCCGAGCATAGCTCTTTCCATAGCTCGCTGAGCGACTTTGAGCTTTCTTATGAGGCACACAGTAAGAGACTCGAAAAACTAAATACTTTTTATCCCAGAAAAATGTGAGGGGCATTGTTAAATATCGAAGTGGCAAAAGAGAAGTCACGAAACTTAGGGCTTCTGTCAATGTGCGGGCAACCCCGCTGGAACAGCCGGTTGACACATAAATTTGAACGCGTTCTTATCCTAATTCAATTAAACCGTCTAAACTACATACGTAATTGTACAAAACTGGTTTCCGAATAATTGTCTAACAGTAAATCGTTTCGGCAATAAATCCAGCACTGAGGCGGACCGTCCCGACGTATTGATTAATAGAGCAACCTTATTTGGATAGGTTCCCTCATTCTTCTCGGTCAATATTGTCTCAAATAAATTAAGAGACTATTCAATTTAGGCATTTAATAGTCATTTATGGCTAAGAAAACCTGGGGCCGTCGAGGACAATGAGAGAAATTCGACCAGA
This sequence comes from Nycteola revayana, assembly GCA_947037095.2. Classification (NCBI taxonomy): domain Eukaryota; kingdom Metazoa; phylum Arthropoda; class Insecta; order Lepidoptera; family Nolidae; genus Nycteola; species Nycteola revayana. The sequence continues at coordinate 1,147,885 of OX344851.2, forward strand.
ATCAAAGTGTATCCAGATTTTTAACTCCCGACAAAAGAGCGATTGAGCGTTTTAAGTTTGACGTGTTTGTCTATGGCATTTTAGCTCCCGAACTGATGAACAGATTTAGATTTAGTTTTTTATATTGATAACCTAAAGTGTGTCAAAAGAAATACAGAACATGGTCGATAAAAGAGCCAGGTATCAATGGACACTATTAAATAGTTTAGTGACTGTTTTAGTTTAACCGACCAACGAAATTTGGTAAAATGGATTCTATTTTAGACAGACAAAAAGGGTATTTAATTAGTTTTGAACAAGACTGGTTTCGACATTGAATTATATTTATAACGTATAACATCTTTATAAGCGGATACAGCTTAATCATTCACTTTGCGTTGCGACGTAGCCACATGTCGCTTGAATATCGTTGATTTTTATTCTATAAAAGTTATTTGATATCGAACCGAATTCACAAAGGATGTTACTTAATAACAAACGGATGTTTATAATAGACTTCAAAAGACAAGAGTTACTCAACTAATGCAGTTTGTTTGTTTTGTCACCTTAAGAAAAATAAGAAGCGTTAGACTTTCAAGGGGTCAAATTGTGATGTTTTATTAACGATGTCGAAATAGGTCCAGTAGTTGCGTAACAAACATCCACCACACAAACTATCGCGTTTATAATATTAGTTGGCGACTTATATGTTTAGATACCTCCTGTACGATGAGCATATTTAATATAAGTAATAGATGTAATTGTATTCCTCACATTACTAAAGCAGTTCTCAGTTTAATAGGTATTGTGTGAAAGTCTTTTGTACAAAAACGTTTCAACTTGTAAAATGTCGGTTAAAGTTACGTGTTAAGTTCAGCTTACTAACTTTCCCAGTACCTATTAATATCTCGAGTTGGAAACAACTAACATTTGCACATGTCCATCACCCGTTTTACGTGTCTAACCGACCACTTCATTTTTGATTACATGTAATTTTTATGCCCAATGTTGGGCATTGGGCGTGCACGTTCATCGCTTCATTCATATGCCGGGACTCACACCACAACCGCGCCACGACAACGAGCGCGGGGCGTTTGCGTTGTGTTCACGCCACGCGGCCCTCGTGTGTGCCATATTGCAACAGTAATAGGGCCTAGTTTTGAAATGTTTTTCTCTAAATTCGATGAGGCCTTTACCCGCATACGCTAACTAAATATTCTAAGTCGACTGCCCCATTCCTCGCGTCATTAACTTAACGATAATATTCTTAAATTGCCAAATACCCGCTCATTATTATCACTTTAATACCTGAAGATATAAAGACTTAATAAAATACTCGTAAAACTGATCATTGTTTCGTTTCCAAGAAATGTTTTGTTCGTATAATTCCGGCCGCATGGCTGGGGTATTTGTGTGCATGCGCTAAAATATCTACTTACCTGTTTCTTTAAATGTTATCCGTGAAACTAATCGTCGATTTTTTTCGTTTAATTTTCTTAGTCGCCGTTTAATGTCGCGACATGAGAATATTTTTACATTCATGTATTGAACTTGCAATGTGTACGTTGGATAACATTTTAACAAAACCACATCCTTGAGCGATTAAACTGATACCACTAAGTGATACACTAACTAAACTGCATATATTTGCAGTTGGAATGGGAGGTATATTTCGATGAAAGCTTTTTATTTGTTATAGATATTTTGGTACTGATGTAAAAACGTTTTGTAACTGTGATGTAAAAATAAAACTTTCGTCTTTGCTTTAAAGCAGTGGCTTATAAGAAAGCTCAAAGTCGCTCAGCAAGCTATGCTTGGCGTTTCCCTGCGTCATCGAATCAGAAATGAAGAGATCCGCAGAAGAACGGAGGTAGCTGACACAGCTCAACGGATTAGCAAGCTGAAATCGCAATGGGCAGGACACATAGCTCGAAGAACTGACGGCCGATGGAGCAGAAAGGTTCTCGAGTGGAGACCACAAACTGGCAAGCGAAGCGTAGGACGACCGCCTGCACGATGGACCGACGACCTCATAAAGGTTGCAAGGAGTCAGTGGTTGCAGGCCGCTAGCGATCGTTCCCGTTGGAAAGCAATGGGGGAGGCCTATGTTCAGAAGTGGACTACAACTGGCTTATGATGATGATCGTGATGAGTGGCTCTCAACCGGTGGTCCGCGGACCATTCGTGGTCCCTGAAAACACACGATGTGATCCGTGTAGCTAAATGTAAAATATGCCCTGCAGCCAAATGTTTATTTACTGAATATAGGATTCAGAAGTTGTTTAATAGTGTAATCTACACTATTGAACACCGTCTCAGTGAAAGATATTGCGTATAACACGTAGTCCATGGCTAGACATACTTACTTACTTTACTTTATCACCGCATTTACGTCCACTGCTGAACATATGCCGCCTCTTGACAGACCTTAGCAAGCCAGGGTCATTCCTATATTGCCGTAATCACCACCCTTGTTAGGCGGATTGGTGATCGCAGCTAGATGGTGAGTAGCCTTGAGCTGATAGACGCTGCTGCCCATCCATCAGCTGTATGTCCCTTAGTCTCATGGAAAGACATGGGGTGGAAACCACACGGTCCTCCTTCGCTTAAAGGGAAGGAACCACTGCTTTATAGGTATCATACTACAGATAACGTAGTCATCATTTAATATTTACGAAGTATCATTATCGTCCTCACAACCGTAACGTAGCGGTATTTGGCTCGCTTTAAATCTCGGAGGCAGTGGGTTCGATCCCCACGCCCTTCAATCCTTGTGTAAATTCTAAGATTTCTTTCTGGGTCTGGTTGGTTGAGGTTCTACCTTCCGTGCATCGGAAAGCACGTTAAGCCGTTCATCATATATCAAGGAACGAGCAGCAGCGTTTCCTTGTGTGGTACTGCGTATAATACTGCGGTCAACAACCATCACCACCAAGGTCATACGGGCTAATGATGATGATTATCGTCCCTTAGTCTCTTAGTTTACCAATACCTAAACTTTACAATATTGTTAAGAAACTATTCGCACACGTTTTTAATAAAACTAAAGCACTTAGCGAGTCTAAAATATGGCGTTAACGTGTGCAATATTAGAAGTTATTCGACAGCAACTTATTTCTACGTTTCAACTAGAAAGCCAATGCAGTTGGCAGAACATTTTAGTACTGGGAAAAAGGACAGGCTGTCTAGTTGAAAGCGCGACAATATAAACATTTACAAAGAAGCTTAAATAAAATCTCAATGCCTTGGTACCGAGAGAAATCCTTTTGACAATAGAAGATTTCTTTCCATGCTTTGTTGGTCAGAGGACTATCTCTCCTGCCTTGAAAATCACGGTAAACCTTTCAAAGTCAAAAATTCTTTATTCATACAGACACATTTAAAATATTTTAAATCATGTTCTTATGATGCGTCCCTTTCTTTTACTACCACCAGTTCGCGACGTGGCAACTCTGAGAAGAACTGGCAAGAAACTCAGAGGAATCCTTTTTTAAATAAATTTGATGTTAAAATTATTAAGCAGTATTGTTTCTGTGCATCTCACTCCCAAGCTGTTTTGTCATTGACATAATCAGAAAGTTTATAATAAGCTCTTTTACATAATTTATCTTTCACATATCGTTTAAACTTTATTGTAACAACACCATACATGCAGTCGAGTATAATAATATACTGGATGACTATTTATACCGTCTTCAAAATAATAGGGCGTGATATGTATATTAAATAGATGTCTAAGGCATAGTTATTTTATCTTTTTTTATACTGGAATAGAGTGAAAATTGTAACCGTAAAAATGCGTACCTAAGTAGATAGTTACGCTATTTCGCTCACTCTTTTCATTCATATTTGATTGCGGCCTAGTATTATAGGCACCTATTTTAACTCACGTAACGTAGTTACGGTGCCTAATTAAGTAAGTATTAAAAAAAAAAGATATATACGTATCACGCACTATTATTTTCAAGGCGGTAAAAAAGTCACCCAGTATAATCAAGCTATAGATCGCATCTTATCTATACTAATATATAAAGCTGAAGAGTTGATTTACTTGAACGCGCTAATCTTAGTAAATACTGCACCGATTTGAAAAAATATTTTAATGTTAGATAGCTCATTTATCGAGGAAGGCTATAGGCTACATTTTATACGGAAATTCATACGGGAACGGGAGTATAACAGGTGGCACGGGTATGAACATCGTGGTATCTTATATTAGTCAGTTATTTTATATGTTTGGCATAATTATGATGAAATCTACAATGTCATGTCGCAAAAGTGATGGGCGAAACTAAAATAATAGAAATACAAATTTTATTTTCACTACTAAAGCGCCATGCTACTCATTACATCTGCTTACAATCAACGCAACGGACACCGCAGTGGAGAAATATATAGATTTAAAAAACTTAAGTCAGTTGATCTAATAAAAGTAGGAAAAAATATATCACAATTTCATTAGACTGTTCCTAACACGTTGTGTTATTAATCGAAAAAGTTGAACTTAAAGTATGTAGTAGTTAAACAGAGCAATGTTTATTTTATTACATAAAAACATTTAACTTGCGGATTTCCTCGCCAAAACATTTCTCTGAGGATAATCTTCTATTGGGTCCCTCGTAACACTTAGATAGGGAAGCGAAAAAATGTTATTATATTCCAATATTACATTGTTGACCAGAACTACTATGTATTTACGGATCTACAAAGAAAATATCAAGATCATTTCAAATACAATTGTATTGGCTTGATTTCCAGTGTGGTTTTCGGCTTAGAATATACATGGGTGTCGTAACAGGCGACTAATGGATACACTAGCCGATGAATGGGTAGCAGCATCTATCAGCTCAATGTCATCATCATCTTACTGCGATCACCAATGCGCCTACCAAGCAATTCAATAGGCGTGACGACGGTATCAAAAAATTAAAGCTTTAATATTTTTAGGGGAAAGTACATATAAAAAGAAATTATTACACTTATTTATTTTTATATATAACCTTGAGATTAATGTGATTTTTAATAAAATAAAAGATTAAAATACTGCACTTAGCCATTTTGACTGAAACACCAATCACGGCGCATGACGTCACGATATTGTAACCATCAAAGAGAATTTAACCACTACGTTAGGTTTGGCGGACTCAATGACATTTTTTACAATAGCGTGACGTCATGGCCGACGCCATGACACTTGAGGCCTTTTTTCGCGCGCTATTTAAAATTTAATAGAAATATGGCTTAAACTGCGTTAAATTTAAATTTATTACCGAAATATTGTGTTTTTCGTACTCAGAAAATGACTACCCACGTTGCGCAAGAGGATTTCAAAATCTTGCCTCATACCTATTGGCAGGTCAGACCTGTTGAGCGCTATCCTTCAACAGCTCTGACTTGCCAATTGAGGTTTTAAGAGGAGGCGCATGTTAAGTAAGTAAAGTTTTTACTGAATAAAATTTAAATTTGAATTTAATAACTATGAAATTGCCAAAAAAATTGAAAAAGACAGATCAGTTCATTTTGCCCGGATTTTCAAGGGAGATAGGATTTCCTAAGGGGCATAATGGGGTTTGTTAAAATTATTCAATTTTTGCTATCAATATTTGCCATCAAAAGTCACGTCTCTCAGCTGAGAGACATGAGTTTTCTTCATTTTCTTCGCGCGTAAAATGGGCCTGTTGTAGCTACAATAGGCCCATTTTCCGCGCGAAGAACTAGCAACCTAGCCTTGACTATAAATACCATACACCATGCATATATTTCAATATATGCATGGTGTACCGTACCTTAGTAATAGACCTGAGTCTTGTTGCACAATACCACAGCCAAATAACTGTGTATCTTAACAGATCGCTAAGACTTATTGAACTGAGTGGCCTTCCTACCGTTGCACAAAACTCCCCAAAAAAACTAAAAATCATATCAACGCCAGCGACCGCCTTGTCCAAGCCGCACAGGGGTGCGCTCTTGCGCAGGTTGCTTAGTTTATAGTTTTTAAACCAATTATTTACGCTGGAGCTCTGCTCGCCTTTATGTCCGGCAAAGTAACAGAAACCTCGTGGCTGACTTCCACCAAAATAATGACTATCTATTAAATGTATGAATATATGCGCATTCTTATTAAACATATAATAATAGTTACGTACCAAATATTTAAAACATCGACATTATTATTCACTCTCATTTTCCTTAAAAACTTGAGCGATTTCAAACTACATATTATTAGTAACTCAATAAAAATGAAATAGTTTATGAGTTGTCACATTTCTTCGTCGCGTGTTGTGGCTTTCTGCTAAATTTATAGTTTTGTAGGACATGCTCTTTCAACTTGTTATATATATTTTTTTCTAAAAATACTACACGGTTACAGTTAAATAATGATTGCGGCAAATAAGGTGATTCCAAATTGTGCCCCTTTACTAAGGTCACGTATACTGATTACATTAGTAAATATATTTATGTAATTTTGTATTTTTCTATAAAAAATAAATGGTTTAAAAATATATATTATACTTCATTTAAATTACAACATTCCCCGCTACTGCGTTGCTGCCTGCACCTCTCAGTGAATAGTGCAGTGAGAGAAGCCTCACTTCACGCTTTCATTATGTATTTTAATGTAGGTTTATTTTTAGTACAGTAATACCCCGACTTACGCTACCCCGTTTTACGCAAATACGCGGTTTTTTTTTATCACCACGCGCATCGTCATGTTCGGTATACTGCAAGTTAAACGGCTAACTGCTAACCTAACCTAACATGAAACGAAAAACACTGTCTTTTAGAGTGTCAACTAAATTTTATCATAATAAACTTAAGGGACTTTGAATCTTAATTTAAAAAATGTATTAGCAAACATATTTGATCGACCGGAATAATAAGTGAAAATCTTTCTCTTTGAATTCAAACGTCACGGTATTATCGCTTAGATGAAAACCATGTTAGAATTATGGTGTTATAATTTAAAGATCATTTTTAATTTAACGTATTATTAAACATGTTTCTTCTGACCTATTGTTTTTTTTTAAGACTCTGGTCCCGATTACACGTACTTTATATGTATTTAAAGGCAAAGTTGATCCCCGACTTACGCGAATTCGACTTACACGGCTATCCTGTAGTCCCACCTATCGCTATATCTATATATATTGATAACATTAAACTAAATTCCACAAACGTCATCACTTCACATGCTTCCATCTACTGTTAAAAGTTGACATACATTTTGAAAGCACGTTATATATTCTACTAGCTTTAGTCTATCCTCATTCGCGCACAATTCGAAAGCATTATAAAAAATATGGACCTCATTTCAAGCTCTTAGTGAAATTCCTTTTTTTGCATAGAATAAATCAATTTTAGCATAATCCAGTGGTTAATAGATCAATCTCTAATATATACTAGGTAATATTAAGTGGTCCCGGCCCCCGCCAACGGATCGAAGGAGTATCCTGGGGGTTTTAGTGGTGTTGGGTCCTCTCATCGTGGTATGAATTTAGCATACCACGCTAGGGAGAGGGCAAGTCCCACATATCCCATCACCACCGCGCGAATACGCTGCAGCGGCGGTGGGAATGAGTAAATGCATTTGCCCCCGGACAAAAAAAAACGATAATATTAAGGAGTTTTTGAGGGTGTGAGGAGTAAGCTCTGGATTTACTGAACCGATTTTGATAATCTTTTTACCATCATCATCATCATCAGCCCGTATAACGTCCACAGCTGAACAAGGGCCTCCTCCCGAGGGAGGGTATTTGCCATAGTTTACCACGCTTGGCAGGCGGGTTGGTGACCGCAGTATTATGTTGTACCACACAAGGGAACGCTGCTGCCCGTTCCTTGATATACGATTATAATAGATGATATTATAGATAACAATCGGGACCAACGGCTTAACGTGCTTTCCGAGGCACGAAGGGTAGTACCTCAACCATCCAGACCCGGAAAGAAATCTTAGAATTAACACAAAGATTACTTGTCCGTTGTGGGGATCGAACCCACGACCTCCGACTCCGAGATTTAAAGCGAGCCAAATACCGCTACGCTACGAACCTCCGTAGCGTAGCGGTATTTCGCTCGTCATCCCTTTACCACAGCCACATTATTTGTAAATGTCATACATAAGTATTTTGAAGACGATGTTCCCATGGGAACGGGATCTACGCAGGTGAAACCGCACTGGACAGTTATATAATATGAGGGTAGAGTAAAATTTGATAATTTTTTAATGCATTTTCTGCAAAAGAGACTGAACTAATTTCAATCAGTAGGAAAAAGCAATATTGAAGAAAAAAGTAACGTAAAATAAATCGCTACGATTAAAAGTCGCACAGTCTCTAAGCCGTTTTCTTTATTACACTCAATTAGAACTGGCAGTGGTTTGCGCATCCGGTACGATAGCAATGTAATTTATACTCTATTGCAATGTAAATAAGGTGCATATTTCGTTGTACGAGAGTTGCAATTAGTATCTATGTTGCTTAGTAGGTAGTTCAGTGCAACATGTGCTTGGAATAGTCACTTGTTTAGTGGGTTCTTTTACAGCATAGCACTAAAACTGTTGCATTTTGGTGCGAAAAATACAAAAGTTAGATACGAGTAGATTGCTAATTTTTAATCAAATTTCCGCGTTTAAAGGGTTGAAAGAATCTTTTTGTTTCCTTCTTATCGTCGCGAGTGACAGGTATTTCGTTTTCGATTTATATAAAAAAGGCAGTAGTCTCAAGATAATTTAATCAATTTTACAAAGTCGTTGATTTTTTAGTTTTCTAATATCTTCAACTATCTTTATATTTTTAGAAATTATGTTCTCCTGTAAATCTGACGTCTGAACACTTAAGAGGTATTGGCTTGCGGTTTATATATATAGCAAATCAAATTTATCTCTAACATATAATTAAGATAACATTTTAAATAACAAATTAGTGCACCTATAGAAATTTTGTTAAATACTCATCATCATCATAAACCTGTTGTCGTCCACTGCCATAGGCCTTCTTCATCGATTTCCAGTGGAAACTATTGTTAGCGGCCTGCATCCACTGACTCCCTGCGACCTTTTTGAGGCCGTTGGTCCATCGTACAGGCGGTCGTCCCACGCTGCGCTTGTCAGTTCGTGGTCTCCACTCGAGAACCATTCTGCTCCATCGGCCGTCAATTCTTTCAGCTATGTGTCCTGCCCATTGCCACTTCAGCTTGCTAATCCGTTGAGCTATGTCAGCGACCTTCGTTCTCGTGCGGATCTCTTAATTTCTGATTCAATCACGCAAGGAAACGCCGAACATAGCTCTTTCAATAGCTCGCTGAGCGACTTTGAGCTTTCTTATGACGCACTCAGTAAGAGACCACATCACAGATCTATATGTCATCACTGGTAACACACATTAATTGAAGACTTTTGTCTTCAGTCCAAGATATTTTAGACAAGAAGATCCCCCGAAGCTTTCCAAACGTTGCCCAGCCAAGTCGGATTCGACGATTGACCTCTTTCTCTAAGTTGGTTCTACCTAGTTGGATCGTTTGACCTAGGTATACGTATTCGGTCACAACTTCGAGAATGGAGTTCCCAACGGCTATAGAGTTGGGCACTACATGGGCGTTATACATAAATTTCGTCCTGCCCAAATACTACTCTTACTTTAATAGCATAATTTACTTCAAGTTAATGTATTTAATTATTAAAAGCAATTTAATTACACCTTCCTTAGCACATGGATCAATCATTCTGATCACTATGTATGTTCTGTATAAACCTATTGCATTGATTAAAATTGCTTTTATAAAATAAACTCTTTCAAACAAGATCTTATTAAACAAAATACTTAGGTTAGCTTATTTTCAGACAACTAAATTGATAAAACCTCTACTTAAATTAAATTCTTCTAAAATGGTCCCTTTATTTAATGTAATTATTTTGTTTGTTCTGACCAAACATCTCTTTAGAACTAAATATGTAATCCCTTTGATGTTTTGTTTTACCAAAATAAATACAATTCACTCTGGGAGATGCTATTTGATAAAATTATCTTTAATTTAGACTGATTTATATCAAAGTAAATGTTAGTTTTAAATCTTTGTAATTAAGCTATTGCAGTTTATATTAATTAATAAAAACCTCGCAGCGGCTCTCTTTAGTGCGGCACGTTCTCCGAGTGCTGGTTTTTACTTTGCACAGCAGGTAGGTAGGGAGGCCTCTACACTCCGGGCGTCCCTATAATTGGGCAAATGGGCCACTGTAAGTGTGGCCCTGGAGATCCTGCGGTACCATATTGGCCGCGGGTGCCGTCGGGGGGCCGGATTGCTCATGCGTACCCGACCCCCGCCAACGGCCGTAGGTTTTAGTGGTGTGTCCTCTCATCGTGGTACGAGTTAAGCATACCACGCTATGGAGAGGGCGAGTCCCACATATCCCACCGCTAGCGCGCGAATACGCTGCAGCGGCGGTGGGAATGCGTCAAAGTACTTCAACGGACAACAAAATAAAAGAAAGGGAGTAAGCATTGCAATTCAACGGGGTAATGCTGCCAGCATTCTGGTAACCTGACTGCACCGGTGGCTCAGTGGTTACGATAGTTGCTTCTGAGACCTGGTGTTCTGGGTTCGATTCCCACCCGGGACAATTATTTGTGTGAACCACAAATAGTTGTTCTGAGTCTGGGTGTTCTTTGTGTCCGTGAAATGAATGTTTGTAAAGTCCCCCGCGACACAGGGATTTATTTCCCTAGTGCGGGAGTTGTCTTTTTTAAAAAGAAAAAAAAAGAAAAAAAAAACCTTGCCAAGTAGAATAGATTTACAGTAGTAGTATTTAATAAGTTAGCTTTATTTTAAAGTAGCTACTTTTAGTTGTATATATAAATGTTAACCAAATCGTGATAATGTATCGAATTTGATAAGGTTGCGACAAAAATACATTTATTTGAATTTATTCTCGCCTATTAAAAAAAAAAAGATTACTAACAGAATTTTGCCGTCTACTAGTATTCTTGTTAACCCCTCGTGCTAAGCTTAAATGCTTGTGTTACGAGTGTGTTCACGTCGGAAGTGCAATGGGTGGGGTTCGAACCTGCGACCTCAAGATCACAAGTTCGACGCCCTAGCCATTGGGCTACGGCCGCTTCATTATATTGCACTGCCGACGTGAACCCACTCGTAACAAAAGAATTTTAGCTTAACATGGGGGGTAACAAGAATATATAGAAAAATGCAAAATTCTTGTAGTTAGTAATATTTTATATTTCTCTAGGATAATAAATCTCCCTTCTTTATAATAGTAGTTACGATTATGATAATAATGTGCAATACCATTACGAAATCCAATGATGCTTTTATAGTAATAAATCAAATTGATAACTGTGGAAGTGGATATATCTGTGTTCGACACCAGATGCCGCCAATAAAATTGAGGTCATACTCAGTTGATACTCTGTTTACAAGGGAATAAAATCATGAAATAGTACAAAGTTTATTGATTTGCATTGATGATATTATTACCTTTTGCAAAGAGCACACTTATACAGTACCACGTGAAAATGAGTGGATTGATATAGAAAAGTAATAAATGTATCAATTACATCTCTACATAGTATAAAATAAAGTCGCTTTCCTCTGTCTGTCTATCCCTATGTATGCTTAGACCCTTACAATAAAGCAACGGATTTTGATGCGGTTTTTTTAATGGAAAAAGTGTGTCAAAAGGAAAGTTTATATGTATAATACATCAGCATTGAATCTTTCTTTTTTTTTTTGTCCAGTCGTAAATTTAATTACGCATTCCCACCGCCGCTGCAGCGTATTCGCGCGCTGGCGGTGGGATATGTGGGACTCGCCCTCTCCATAGCGTGGTGTGCTAAACTCATAGCACGAGGAGAGGACCCTACACCACTAAAACAGCATTGCGTAGCTGGGGCGGGTCACTAGTTAAAGATAAAAAATACAAGAGAAAACTTTTTCTTTTTTGCAGCATCTTTAATTGTTTTATTTTATTTGTAATCAACAAGTTAAACTACTATCTAAAAATAATCTTAAGAAAGAATGTGGTCGCTTAAAAGCGTTTATGGAAATTTTATAAACGTAAGTAAATTGCTACTGATTGTTTTGATTGACGAAAACATTGTTTTAAGTGAGCCGTAAATATAAGGAATTCTACAATCTGTCTGTACAATTTTAAATATTTATTTATAGTAACACAAATATTATTGCATTATAAGTGGTTGGCAGCTACATAACGGTTGTTATATTTCACTTTACATTCATATCGATAGCACTTAAAAGCAGGTTATGATCTCAGCTCCCATCATTAATATGACTTGCTTGATTCAAATTATTGAGATAAATGCATTAAAACTGACGAGTTTTTGGAAATTTTATGCATATTTAATGGAATGTAATCAAATTAATTATCGTTAACTCAGTTAATATTCATATTTAGTAGGTGATAGTATTTGTATAATAAGGCTGACCGACTACAGATGGCTAAGCATTCCAATAAAATGAAATTTATTTTTATAGCGATTATGAATTAAAAAAAATCAGGAATTGTTGATGGAGTCATCATAGTTGCCATGCCGTGACATGGTAGATTACTGCAATGTAGAGAGTTTGTTTGTTTGATTGAACGGGATTATCTCAGAAATAGCGGGCCCGAAGAAAAAAAAAATCAGTGTTAGATAGCTCATTTATTAGGAAAGGATATGTGTTATATCATCAGCCCGTATAACGTCCACTGCTGATCATGGATCTCCTCCCGAGGGAGGGTATTTACCATAGTCACAACGCTTGGCAGGCGGGTTGGTGACCGCAGTATTATGTTGTACCACACATATGTTGTTCCTTGATATACGATTATTATAGATGATGTCAAATACCGCTACGCTAGGAGGTTGTGCTATATATCATCACGCTAATAGCAATGAAATAATGAAATAAATAATGAAATTTATTCAGCACTTAGGTATTTACATACACTTGTACTTGTCAAAATTACAGTGTATAAGACTAAATCACTAAAGTATCACTTAAGTAGCTAAAAACATTGTTATAATTATTTGATCTTACAGAATTTTTAATCAGTCTGTCCGTCCGTAAAAATGTACACATTAGGTATAGTAAGATGCCTTAAAGGTAACAACAGGTCTAAAATTAAAATTAACTTCAAAGAATCCGGCCAAAGTTTAAGCGACATCCCCCTGAGGGCACCCTTAAGGGGTTAGGACCAACGCTCAGGGTGCCACTGGAGTAAAGAGTAGATTTACGAACAGTGGTGATGATCGCTGGCACGAGATCACAGTTCGGGGAATAAGCAACAACGCGGTCCTCGGCCATGCCGTCGAGGATCCTACCCTAGCTAACCTGCAACCTTTCACTAGCTACCTAAGTGGACGACCCGGAGAAGAAAGGAAGAAAGAAACTCCGAGATTATTTTTTTTGTCTCTTTTGCTCTGTTTCTTTTTTTTTTTTTTTTTAGCAATAGCGGAGCATCAATGAAGAATGTTTTAAAACCGTAGTTATACTAAAGTTTTTGCCTTAGTCACCTGGAATTGTTAAAGTGCAGTGTAACATACAAGAAAACGCTGCTGTCTGTTCTCTCATATAAGATTGTTATAGATGATGATTTACGGCACGGAAGGTGGTCCCTCAACCAACCAGACCCGGATTCTTTCCGGGTATTTTAAGTTATCTTAGAATCTACACAAAGATTTTTACGTCACAGAGGTTATTATACAATGTTTGACGTCCAACATTGTATAATAATATACGAGCCACTGAAATAATATAAGGTTTAAGACATTTCTAGCGGCGTCGAGAGCTCTTCAGGGATCCGAAGACACTTCAGTTCGATGCAAAACATAGTGATATCAAAGAGACGAGCATCATGTACCCTCAACACGTTTCCAATAAAATGCGCGATTGTTACTACTACAGTATTTTCCGTGGATTAAATGATACACTAGCTGTGCCCCGTTGTTTTACCCGCGTTACTCTGATCCAGTGGGTCGGAGCCTGGATATTTAGTACCCTATGTTTAACCAGCTTATAAACTATCCGCGTGCAAACATTCAGCCAAATCCGTTGAGAATTTTTTGCGTGAAAGAGTAACAAACATGTATCATCCACACTCACAAAATTAGCTAAAATTCACAACTAAATATGTTTATGAATATTACGCGTAAAAATCGTACGGTGACCTTTTGTGTTATTTGCTTTCTGTAATGTGTAATAAGCAAACCGACAAAAACGTATTTGTTTTCTATATCACTTTTCTCTCTCACCTGGAGAGGTGAGAGAAAAATTGGATGTTTATTTCCAATATACGTACAGACACACCGAGTTAATATGTTGAATATATTTAACAGTAAATTTATAGTTGAGCACGGCGCGGCGGTGCCATCTTGTAACGGGCAACTAAGAAACCTCTTCACTGCATAACCCGACATGCTCTTGACTGTTTTTTTAATAGCGAGTGTAGTGTTATCTGGCAAAATATAAAAAAGCTGATAAACTTATGAAAAAGGTTACATTAGCGATATTGAAATTTCAATATTCCATGCGACATAAGCTTGTAATATTCAAATGAGTTAATGTACGAAAGTGAATATATACATAAAAACCGGTACATTACAGGTTTATGTAAAACTAGCTTGCCGCGCGCGGTTTCACTCGTGTAACTCCCGTTCCTCGGAGCATTACAATGAAATGATCCGTCTTTTCCAAAATTTTACCCTTAAGGGGTTACCCCTTGGGCTGGATTGGTTATCTGTACCCGGTCCCCGCCAACGGCGGATCGAAGGAGTGTCCGGGGGGTTTTAGTGGTGTAGGGTCCTACCCTCCTCGCTATGGGGAGGGCGAGTCCCACATATCCCACCGCCAGCGTGCGAATACACTACAGCAGTGGTGGGAATGCGTAAATGCATTTCAACCCGAAAAGAAAAAATAGGTGACCCCTTAGGGGTTCAATTTTATAATATCCTTACGTAGTGGATCTATACGTCACAAAAGGAATCTACGGTCCAAATATCAGTTGTCGAGCTTCAGTAGTTTGCCTCAGCTTTAATGAGTCAGTCAATCAGGACATGTTATATACAGGGTTATTTGTAAAACACCGGTAACCTCTCAGGACTACGTTACTAACATCATAATCAACAACTTTTGTTCTATGACTTTTAAAAATTCATCATATTTTAATTCATCAAATTTTCACACAAAAATAAAAATATTTAAATTCAACGCTCTAAATGTTACGAAGTCTTTGCGAAGCAAAAGAAAGCGATAGTACCGACAATAGCGAGGGGAGCGGGGAATACAGAGTTGAAATGTGTTAGATAGGACAACGAAATATTGAAGGTTTGTTTTTGGTAAATGTATTATGTTTTGTAAAAAGTCGTAGAACAAAAGTTGTTGTTTATGACATTAGTAATATAGTCCTGAGAAGTTACCGGTGCTTTACAAATAACCCTGTATAGATAATAAAGTAGGGAAGAGAACTGAAAAATATGACACAATGACATAAAAAACAACATGGATTTTGTTTCTGTTATTTCTTTCACATTGTAGCACATTGAGCCGCTAAACTATTTTTTTTTTTAAGATTACTAGCAGAGTTTTTGCACACGACTAGTATTGACGACTAGTTAACTCCTCCTCCTACTTGTGCTAAGCTAAAATATTTTTGCTACGATTGGGTTCACGTCTGTAGTGCAAACAAACCGAACCGGCGACCACATGATTGCAAGTCCATATGGCCACTTCAACATTAATTGACATTATTTGTCTAACGCGATAATTTTTTTTTTATAATTGTTCAAGGATTGTCAATAATTGGCTATTCTTCAAGCTTGCAATTTTAATTACAGCCGGTTCCCAACACGGTTGCTTTCATATCTTCCGCTCCCATGAAAATCTAGATATTATGTTGACGCAGAAAAACCACAAACCTTAACCAGAAATTGTATATCTACATTATTGTAACAAAGATAAAGCTTAATATTAAGGAGCAACAAGCCGACCGTGAAATTGAGCCACTAGTAAAAACTCATTCCGCGAGATTTGCAAGACGTATTTCTACATGCTTACTATATGCTCTATTTGACCTCCCTGAATTGTTCGAAGTTATAAATAGATTGCGGATATGTTTAAATGCCTTTTATTTGAATGTAATACAAGTCAGTAAAAACACGTTTTTTACATAAAGACAACTCATGATATGTATCCCTATGTGGCAGGGAACTTGCATAATTCAGCCAATTATTTCTTGTGTCTTGCATAATTCACGGACACTCATTACCATACCATCCGATGCTCTCGTAGACCCGAAGTCCGAGAGGCCCACGAACTGTAAAGTAGAAAGTCATAATCCCTCAATCTCATCGCCAGTGACCGCCCTGAGCCGAGATGCAAGCCCCACAGGGGGCGCCCTCTTGCGCAGTTTGCTTAGTTTGTAGTTTTTAAACCATTTATTAAGGTTGGAGCTCTGCTCGCCTTTATGTCCGGCGAAGTAGTAAAAGCCTCGTGGCTAACTACGTATGTCCGTCCGAACAACTAACACCCAGACTTAGACCAAATACGTGGTTAATGTGGAAATAGCGTTTTTAGCTCCTAATACTGTCCAAATTACAAATGAGTCTACATGCGATGACAATCAGTGCCACGAGTAACCGCGATCCAAATGACTGTACTGTACCAGCTTTACAACGTACAAATAGTTTTTCAAATAGTAGTACTGATTAGTACCCCTGCTCATTTAATTTTTATTTTAATGTATATTTTGCAAGATGAACACACGGTATTACATTCAAATACAGGTAAATTAAACATAAATCGTCAAATACTTGCTAAGTTTTTTTCATAAGTTACAATGTTTTGGATTTTCAAAGCAATACTTCTTGACGTTCCTATCCTGAATACTCATGGAAGCTTTGAAGACCTTACTTACACACAGGATTATAACATTAATCTTTAATATCACTTGGATGTGGTAGTATTCTGTGAAACGAAGAAGCTTTCCTAGCCAAGCAGCTTATTTTGCGTAACAATAATATGCTCTACCTTACAAAATTTGAAAACAAAGGTACATGTCAATTTATCTACATATATAGCTCCCGCCTACGTCTGTTGGAAGTATCTTTTAGATCAATTGATATGTTAGTGACGTAAGAGAAAGATAGCAGAAACGAATATCGCATATCAAAGCGGCACATTACGTTTCGGAGTGATAAGTGCTGTTATTTTATCTCAACGGTCCATATTCACTGAATATTTGTGTTAATAGTATTTCAAATTATGTTTAGTATTATGTACCTTTTAGTCTGGTATGCTAATGCAGCATATTATCTTTATGGAGTAGCTATAACACAAGATGGCGAGCAAATTTTTGCTCGCCAAATTAATTCACCAAAGTAATTTAAAAAAATATTTTTACTTAAATAAAAAAAAAGTATTTTGTTGAATTATATGGATGATCCAGAAACGTTTTTTTAACTACCTAATAGGCTTAATGGACGAACTGAATTGTAACAAATTTAAAGAAAGTCATCATCATAATAATCAAAATTATTATTGCTTTACTTTAATTACCAAAGTAGTAGTAGGTATTAATTGTATGTTAAATTGAAATGTACATATATAGTACTTACATAATTCCTTCCCAAGCACCCAAGTCTCCGGCTTCGAGTTGACTTCCACCAGGACCGTGGGAGTACACACCAGCAACACCATCAGGTCCGCTATGCTCAAGTTCACCAGGAATATGTTCGTGCTATTCCTCATGTCCTTCGTCTTAAGTATCACTATTGGCACCATCACATTCCCGATCACTCCTAAACACATTATCACTATACAAAATGTCATCGAAGTCACTTTTATGTAATACGGAATTTCTGCATACTCTGTAAAGTTACCGGACATTCCAAATGTCGTATTCGTGAAATTCGCTTTAGTGTTCGCGTGTTCGTACTCGAGATCCAGAGTGTCGTAAGTGCAATTTTGTGTTGCATTTTTGTAGTAGAAAATGGAACAGTTATTGAGTTGTGTCGCGTTCACATATGCCGTTGTGTGTGTGAGGTTGGTTGTTGAAATCATGTGTGTCAGTGCATCATTCACATTGTTCTTTTTAAGTTATGATAGCGGCGGTTCGGAGTGCACTCGGATCTGAAACAAACATATACATAGTTAAAATTATGTTTATTGGCCATTTTGAACAATTTGAATTTCACTTTGTCAAATAATATTAACCATTATCGATAAATGGCATCTACGTTTCTCTAAGAGAAGTGTTACAAAGAAATTGCTATAACCGGTCGGGAGTCACCGTGGCCGAATAGTCTAGGCATTAGGACAAATTAAGTAAGTATGTGCTACTATTTCACGCAAAGTATTCAAAACAAAACAAAATATTTGAAAATCTTAAATATAGTCTATTTTAAGCTTATCGAACGCATTTACTTAACGACCACGTTTGACGGGAAGGTCGGTGTCCGTAGTTTTAAGTTTTAATATCAAGTTACAAATTTCCAAGATCCATGCCCGTCACGGGCGACCCTCATGCCAGGTAGCTTACATTTTAACCCATTTATAAAGCTGGAGCCCTGCTCGCCTTTATGCCTGGTGAATCACCAAAGCCTCGTGACTAACAATATATATCAGCCCTTAAAAGAAGGCAACTGGTTATTACAAAGATGAGTCTTGTAACGCGTTAAATTCCCAAACTAATTAAGATGGCGCGTCTCCGTAATTTTGGGTGTTAAGGTAATGCGGCTCACTCATTAACTTCAGAATTTCTGTGTAAAATGAGTAATTTGTTTTAGTCGCTTTTTGTGACATTACCTAAAGGTTTAATTTGTGTCATTCTGTATGGAATTTTAATTTCAAATGTTTGCGATGTGTGTTGTCGATCCAAATATTTTCATTATCTTTCTAGCGACAGATTGTTGCAGTATTACCTACCATGAATTTTCCATTAAAAAAAATCTAATTAGCCGAGCCCTGTCCTGAAAGTTAAAAAAAAATTAGTCACACACGCAATAGGTCGACTTAGTTGACTGCTGTTGTTTTGAAAGTGCCGCTGCCTCTTATTGTTATACACAGACAACCCTGACAATTGTACATACTCTGTATACCGATTAATTTGTAAGTTTTATGTGTTCTTGTTTTATTGGTGTACAATTAAGAGTTTATATATCTCTGGCTGTTGCCTGGTATACTACTGTATAGACGCTGTTATGATCTCGTAGTAGATCTCGTGTATACAGTCTTCAGTCTAAAAAACGTACTTCCGTAAGTTATTGGTGAGGGTCTACTAGCCTCACCAATAACTCACGGAAGTCATTTTTGATGTTATACATATTTTTTTACCGGCTCAAAAATCCAACTCCTGACTTTAAACGGGACTTCAAGTGCTAAGCCACAAAGGTTGTCGTATTTAGAACATGTGTTTATATTCCCAACGGATGCATGTAAATCTCTAGATTTCCCTTCACTCCAAATAAATCGTGTACGATTTGTCTAAGTCTATCCTGAGGAAAGTTGCGACAATGCGCGGTGCGATGTTAAGATTTATGTCAAGACAGAACTGAAATGCGAATTCTAAACGCTGCATAAATCAGATTTATACTACAATACATATGTTTTTATTCATTCTTATTACTTCATTATTTCTCGCGGTGAACCCGTTGTCAAAACATTACTTATTATTTTAAGTAGATGAGACTAAATTGCTAATTTAGTCTTATCTACGACCAACTTGGATGAAATTGACAAAGTAACTAAACTTACATAATTTAGGCTTACAACTTGGAGTACGACTGTCATTAATGATAACAATTAAACTGAAATGTCATTAAGTAACACCTGCACAATATACACCATATATTTTATAACTGGGTACGCCACGTTGCTTAGATTGCAAATTGATGTAATTTATTTTTGCTTTATTGCTTGATGCGTGAAATGACTTAGCTTAGGCTTTAATCTGTGTCCAAGAAGGATATGGGTTATCCTTCTTGGACACAGATTAAAGCCTAAGCTACCAAACGAGAGATTTTACAGATAACTAGAAATGTTTTATTAGATAATAACTAGCTGTCCCGCGCGGTTTCATACGCGCAGATCCCGTTCCCGTGGAAACTTTAACTTAAAATATAGCCTATGTCAGTCACAAATGACATGGCTTTCTATTAAGAAATTTTATAATCGGTTCAGTAGATTCAGAGATTCCCCCCTACAACGTCACAAACTCACAAATCGATGGGGGAGGCCTATGTTCAGCAGTGAACTTAAACAGGCTGATGATGATAGTATAGATCAAGTTTTACTTGGTCATATCAGTGTTAGTCTGATTTTTGATGCGCTATTCAAAAACATAATTAAGTATATATGTTTCGTAGCGCCGGAGCCTGGGCTCTGGGCACTAACTGGGCTAAGACTCACTACAGAATTATCCGTTCAAATACAAATATCACTTTATTCTAAAAAAAAAATTTTATCACACCCAACCTAATCCGACATTACTCTTAAAGTGAATTTATTCCCAAACTACATAACTACGGCTGTTAGGCCAGACCATGGTAACGGCCCATGTAGAGAGATAGAACTCGACCACCCAGCATATGAGTATCATCAAAATTACCTATTGGCGGTTTATATTGTCTATTTATTATATTATCTATTTTAAAAGAGTTTCAAATAATAAAAACAGCTTCAATGTCGAAAACATTTCCTGTATAACCAGTTCAAATGATACGAACGAATACAAATGACCATCATCAATTTACTCAGTTTGTTTGTTTATGCACCGTGTGTCGGAAAGGTAAACAAACATAATAAGCACAATACATTAAATACATATACTTAATGTACAACTTCGTTACTTCAGGCTGGTACATCCACCAGTACTTATAGTACGATCAAGCAGTCAGGGAGCTGGTGGTGATTGGCCTACACATCGAAGAACACGCTTCTGTCTCCTCCAGTCCTAAGCTTGGTTTCCCACCGGTTGTGTTGGTAAGACGTCTCGTAACATCACTCTAGTCTCATCGAATTTTGAAAAGAGAGAAGCTTGTGTTTGCTCTCTCACTTTTATATAAAATCTATACTAATACTAGCTGACCCGGCAAATAGATGTTGGCCGATTCTCAGACCTACTCAATATGCTCACAAAATTTCATAAGAATCGTTCAAGCCGTTTCGGAGGAGTACGGGAACGAACATTGTGACACGAGAATTTTATATATAAGACGAGAATTTTATATATTAGATTATAAAGCTGCAGAGTTTATTTGTTTGTTTAAACGCGCTAATCTCAGGAACTACTGGTCCGATTTCAAAAAATCTTTCAGTGTTAGAAGGCTAAAGGCTATTATTTTATTTAATTATGAAGTTCCCACGGCTCGGTTCCACGATATGCAGGAGAAACAGCGTGCGAGAAGTTAGTGTCTAATGTGTCATGTGACCTAACTCAACAGAACTAAATGCTGCTACTAATACGCGCCCATGTTTCGTAGTATATGTACAAAAGGTCAATAGATAATTTACATAACATATCCGTTACTCCTGTGTATTTGGATGCCCGTCGCAATCAAGGAAATTACTTTAGATTCTGCGAAGGTCAAAAGGATTCGTTTCGTCTAGGAAATTGAGTAAGAATCCTCTGCTATTACACAAAGATGATTGAGAGTTTTGTATAAGCTACATTTATTTATTTAGATTTCATAAATAAATTGACACAGGTTTTTCTTTTGAAGGCTGAAGCATTCTTATATTGGTATGCTGAGAAATATTTTTTTGGGTATAGTGGTTTCTCAAATTTGTAAGTCTAGAACCTACATGGAAAATGTTAAACATTTTCCCATTTATTTTTCGCAATAAAAATAAACGCGCTCATTAAGCAATTGGGCTAGTTGTTAACCTCTACAATTTATGTAGTAATCTGCTATGGCAACTTAAAATAATTTCATGTTGGTATGCGACATTTTTTACGTTTTGCGATTAATGTACAAAGTTTTCGCTGCCGGATTTTTTTACGTAATTGCTGTTCCCGAAGTGGTTTAAATACAGTTTATGCCCATGACAAGATAATAAATAGGCCTGCCCTTCTTTACAATATATCATAATTCCCAGTTTTCTTATTTGAAGTATACTAAAAATGAATCCATTAACTTTCAAAATAGTGGCATCATCTAAAAATAAACCTTTACATTTAATCATATTTATAACTACGTGACGATCGAGCTGTCCAAAATAGACTTGACTGCATCTGGATACAACTTGATACTAAAAGAGCAACTTAACTACAGGTCAGACTTAACAAGGTTTATCATTTAGGTCTCAATTTCAATATTCTGATAAATATTCTCACATTTTGCGATATTTCAGATAGCTTATTAATATCCTTACGGTTTCAAGTTAGGTAAAATTTGAAATTAGGTTTGGATCGTGGCACCGACCTACAGGGCGTATTTACGTAAATAAGGATAATAATTTCGTCTTAATAAGGAAAAATTATACATTTCATTAGGGCAAAATGTAAATATTTCGGACGGCGTGGCGGAGAGGGTCTTGTAGACCCCTTTTTCTAAAAACATTTTACGTCTTCAAGTACATTTTACAAATTTAAAATAACTTCAACATTACCGTACAGTAATATAATGAAGATTCCTGAATAGATTTGTGTACCTGGATTATGCTATATGAAGTAGGTCTCTTATATTTTATGTGAGCAAAAACTTATTACACGTCCTCAACAAGCGATTCAGACATCCCTATACTGGCAAATACCACAGGAGCAAGCTGGTTTCCTTAAAGGGAAGGCAATCCTCCTACTGAACCTGAATCAGTTAGTCGAATCGAAGTATTCATCTTTGAGCACCAATAGTTTAAGCCTCAGAGCTATTTTTAAACAGAAATAGTTTTGGTGCTCAAATAATTGATGCTGAAAGAGGAATACCTACTCCGAATCCTGCTATGCATTCCACAAACCTCCGATAATATAAAACGGTGGATGGTGCTTCTTGAGATGGCATTTATTATTGTATTATTTTTGAATAATACCTATGTTAAAAGACAAACAAAATGTTCAAATATTTTAGAAAAAAATACCTTGCGGAAATTAGGAAGTAAAACCACAAACTCGCCGCCACTCTTAATTGACTGGTCATCCGACCAGTCAATTAAAGAATGGCGATATTTTAATATTTCCATAATATTATATTAATTAACTACAACTTAGTCAGTAAGACCACCTAAATGCTCCTAAAATTATATATTTTCCAAACAAGATTCCTGAACTAACCAATTGATTAGAAAGTATTGAGTGTAGATGTAACATAGACTCAGTAGATACTTGAACTCGTTTCAACTGTGTTATCATTAATAGCAATCAAACTGCTTTCTATTCACAATAGCAATAGTCTAGCAGTCAACAAAAGGAATATCTAAATATCTAATTCAGACTGAATATCTTATACAATGAACAATAAATATGGCCATTCATGTTGTCTCTTGATAGCTTTTATGAGAAGTCAAGAATTGAACCACCACCCGCAGTCTTTTTTCAGTTGAGAAAACATTAACAAATCTGCTTCAGTAAAATAAGAAGCGTTATGAATCTTATATTTTAATCCAATTTACTCAGTCCGTGAAATTTATCAACCAAAGGAGAATGCCCACGGCGCTATGGACAAATGTACTCAATTCAACATTTTTGTGTCTTCATCAAATCATCTTTAAAATACTCGATGGCATGTCTAAATACTACCTCAAAAGATTTTACACAATCTACAATGGCATTTTCGAGATATTTACAAAAAAGAAATTACTATTTTGAGGTTATTCTCGACCAAAAATTAGTTCAATAAAACTATTTAAAAGGGTCTGAATGGGTTAACGGGTGAGCTTGGTGTCTTTGAAGCACATTTGTGTAAAATCTGTAACGGTTTAGCTCTGTCAGGTGGCTAGGTGAAGTAAAAGGCTCGACTCGAAGCACAACGTAACAAAAACAACAGAAATAACTGTAGGTATTGTATTGCAAAAATATGACAGACGCGCAATAAGTGCCAAATAAGGTTGCACACATACTGATGAAAGATCGATTTTTTATTGATTTCCGTAAACCAGCCAGTGGTATTTTACGAATACGACTTGGCACCGATGCCACCGTTTACAACCACTGATGTTAAAAATACCAGCAAAAACATGTGATATAGAACTCTGTTATTACTTTACAATAATAGATTGAACAATCAATACAAAATCGATATCATTTTATTTTATGTAGGTTGGTACGCACATTACCCGCAATAGAAAAAATGGACATCCCTAGCCTAGAATTGACAGCCGATAGTAAAAAATGGCGTCCTATAACGTCGGAAACATAAAAGTACTAATTATTGTTAAAAAAACTATCCCAATATAAATATCAATCAGTCTTTTTAAAAAATATATTTTGGTTTTTAGATATTTCATGCCGTTCAAGGTTTTGAGACACAAGTCATTTATCAAGAGTACTGCTCCTGGGCAATCTCCTTTGGTCAGTACTTTTCGGGTAAATAAGTTACGACCGTAAAGTGACAGTTGCACGAGGTTCAATGCGTTTTTTGGATGCTCTACTCGTTATGTTGAAAATACAAAACCCTCGTTGAACGGTGTGCAGACGTCAGATTACTATATTATTATTGCTGGTAGCAAAGCATATGCGCGTCTTGAAATTCTGCTGGGAGTTTTGTCCGAATATTTCATACCCGACAGCTTTTAGGCTAAAGTTATATAAACTATTATTATACGTAGCAATAAACAAATAAAATTAATTAATTAAATCAAAAATAAGCCAAATATGTTTTGACTATTTACAAATACCTGTAATAGGTTTACGTGAATAAAAACTTTTTTTATTTTATTTTATTTTTATTTAATACACCGTATCTTTTAATTTGCTACACAGTGAATTGATTTATTCTCGATAGTTTCTTTATTCTTTCAATCGGTCTGTATAAACCCGTATCTATAAAAAAATGTTTATATTTAGGATATTGTATAAGTAATTAATAAATGTTATAGCAATAACTGTATGAAAAAATAACAATTTATAAATTATTATTAGCTACTTAAGTGAAATTTTTGCAAGCTGATATAGTCCTTAACATTGTGGTTCTGACCATAAATACTACTTACATATTATTAGTTTTTGGATATATATTACACGAGCAGCCTGTGGGCCAAATATTCGCAAAGGTCGTACAACGCTCTCCGCGTTCAGTACAATAACGCGTTTAGGATGCTGGTGGGGCTGCCCCGCTTCTGTAGCGCATCAGGGATGTTCGCGGATGCGCATGTAAATTGTTTTTACACAATTATGCGCAAAAGGTGTGCGTCTATAGTGCGCAGGGTGTAGGGCGACTAAAATAGTATCCTAGGCATGATTTCAAGTCGCCTAGACTGTGCTTTAGTGGGTGACTTTTGTGCCATCTCACACGGTTGCCACCGCGGCGATCCACTATTATTTTTTATGTAGTTTTGTGTAGTGTTATTAGGTATATATGTTACTAATATAGTTTTGAGTTTTACTAATTTTCTTACTAAGTAAGATAATTCTATTCTATTCTATTCTATTAGGTTTAAACCTATTAACCCAAGTGAAAAAGTAAATAATATGAATAAACAAATTTCATCGTATTTTCAGACCGAAATTCCAAGTACTCGTAATTTGAGCAATTCGGTATAAACTATATTGTGTGAAAACTGTTTTGTTTTAACAAAAGCCTACCCTTTTTTTTTTTTTTTTTTTTTTTTTTTTTTTTTTTTGTCCGGGGGGAAATGCATTTACGCATTCCCACCGCCGCTGCAGCGTATTCGCGCGCTGGCGGTGGGATATGTGGGACTCGCCCTCTCCATAGCGTGGTATGCTAAACTCATACCACGAGGAGAGGACCCTACCAACCACTAAAACCTCCCGGACACTCCTTCGATCCGCCGTTGGTGGGGGCCGGGTACGCATGAGCAATCCGGCCCCCCGACGGCACCCACGGCCAATATGGTACCGCGGGATCTCCAGGGCCACACTTACAGTGGCCCATTTGCCCAATTATAGGGACGCCCGGAGTGTAGAGGCGTCCCTACTCCTCATGGGTCAGCCTCGAAGGGAGCGGGGCCCATGTCCCCCACTCCCCGAGGCCGAGCCTAGGGTGGTAGGCGGCGAGTTTCAGCCCGCCGCCGACGGCCAACACGCCGTCTGCGAAGCGGGTGGGCGGAGGGATCTACTTCCCTCTCCCGCTCCGCGGCCTCCTTCTGTGACATTACTTGTCTACAGAAGGAGGCAACCGCCTCCCACGACCTCTCGCTTTGGACCATCTTCGAAATGATGGTCGGCAGCGAGAGGTCGTCTCCCACCACGCCAACGAGCTCCTCCCGCTCGTTGGCCCACGCCGGACACTCCACCACCGTGTGCTGTGCCGTATCGTCGGCACAGTCACAGTGGTGACAGCGAGTGTCCGGCTCTCTCTGCGCCACGTTGCACAGGTAGTGGCCGAAGCAGCCATGGCCTGTTACTACCTGTGCAACGTGGTAGGTGACGTCGCCGTGACGGCGACCGGCCCACTTTTTTAGATGGGGCCGAATCGCCTCCACCGTACGTAATCCGCTCCGCGGCGCGGCCTCTAGCCGCTCCTGCCATTTCCGGAGGGTTTCGCGACGGACCTCAGTCCGCCACCGTGCAACACCCTCCGGGAAGGGGTCGCGGCCAGAACGCGCCCCCTCACACCTCCGCCGGTACGCGGCGGCTAAAACCTCCGCCTCCAGGTCCCACGGAGGGGACCCCGCAAGGAGGCAGGCCGCGTCAAACGCGACCGTGCGGTAGGCGCGGGACGCCCTGATGGCCATGACCCGCTGCGGACGTCGCAGCAGGGCCATGTTTCGCCTCTTCAGGGCGTCGACCCAAATGGGGGCACCGTAGAGCGCCATGGAGCGGATCACTCCGGCGTACAGTTTGCGGCAGGTGCTCCCGGGTCTGCCGATATTCGGCAAAAGCCGGCCAAGAGCACCCGCCGCCGCCACCAGCTTCGGGGCCAGCCGCTGAAAGTGGGCCCCGAAGCTCCATCTGCTGTCGAGGACTATGCCTAGATATCGCATATTGTCCCCGACAGCAATAGATTCGCCGCCCACTATGAGGTGGGTGCCTGCAGGTGGCGCTCGCCGAGGCCCATGAAAAGTAAGGGCCTCGGTTTTACCGAGCGCCACCTGCAGGCCCAAACAGCGAATACGGGCGACCATTTGTGCCACGGCTGCTGTAGCCAAGATGGTCGCACGCCGATGATCGGGCGCGCGGGCGGTCACCAGTGTGTCGTCAGCGTATGCTATCACGC
Organism: Nycteola revayana; assembly: GCA_947037095.2. NCBI lineage: Eukaryota > Metazoa > Arthropoda > Insecta > Lepidoptera > Nolidae > Nycteola > Nycteola revayana. Next base: position 1,175,205 of record OX344851.2, read on the forward strand.
TGACCCCCCGGAGACCGCGCATCCGCAGCGCCCAATCAAACCCGATGTTCCACAGGAGCGGCCCCAACACCGACCCCTGTGGAACACCGCGCGAGACCGCCCTCCGGCCAGTCTCGCCGCCGGACGTCGGGTACACTACCTCCCTGCTTTGGAGGTAGTGTCCCACCAGTGCCCGGAGGTACCTGGGCACCCCATGGTGCCTAAGGCCCTCCTCAATGCACGCCCAGGGGAGGGTGTTGAATGCGTTGCGGATGTCCAACGACACCGCTAACAACACCTCTCCCCGGCTGGTCGCCTCCTGCGAAAGTTCTCGCACCCTCGCGATCGCGTCTATGGTTGACCGACCCTGGCGGAACCCGTATTGGTCCGCGTACAGGTCGGGACCAACCTCACCAAGATGTGTGGTGAGGCGAGACGCGACCACCCTCTCCATCAGCTTGCCCAACTCGTTCAAGAGAACGATTGGGCGGTAAGCCGATGGAGACTCCGCCGGTCGCCCGTCCTTACGGAGAAGGACGAGGCGACCGAGCTTCCAGGCTGCGGGAAAGCGACCCTGCTGAAGGCACGCATTGAAGAGGGCGAGCACTCTGGGCTCAAGCTCCTCCATGGCGAGTGCCCAGACGCGTCCAGGCACTCCGTCCGGCCCGGGGGCGGTATTTTTGATGGCCATTTTTGCCACCGCCGCCCCCAACTCCGCCGGTGTGACATCCGGCGGAGTTTCCTCATCGTCGCCGTCGTCGGTCGGCATCACGGTGTCAGCTGGCATGGCCATAGCTGGCGGCGAATATTCCTCCTGACTGGGGAAGAGCTCCTCTACAACTGATTGGAGGAGCCCTGGCTGTAGGCTCTCCGTCACCGGGGGAGCCCAGGGGCGTAGTTTATTACGCACCCCTTTATAAGGTCGTCCCCACGGATCTCTATCGAGGGCCTCCAGCGTACTCGCCCAGCCATCGTCTTTCGCCTGTGCTATAGCCACACTCAGCTGACGCCGACTCTCCCTGTAGTCGGCGTAGGCCGCGGCAACACGAGCCTCGTCCCGAGGTCTCCGACGGTTCGACCGGGTGTACACGCGCCGCACCGCAGTGCACTGCGCACGCAGCTGCGCAATGGCGGCGCTCCACCAGTACACCCGTCGCTTCGGTGGACACGGGCGGACCCGGGGCATGGATGCGTCGCAGACGCTTACCATGGCCCCATCGAGTCCCCCCGCGACAGCGTTCACGTCGGAATCGGAACTACAAGGTCCCGCGACCCACGCCTGGACCAGGGCTGCTTCCTTCAGCAGCTCCTGGTCGAGCTGCCCCAGCGCCCATCGCCGACCCTCGCTCCTGGGAGGCGGCGCAGGGCGGGCGGTCAGAACCGTGGAGGATGTGGAGAGTCCGAAACCGATATATCGATGATCGGACAAAGTCTCCACATCCTCAAGGACACTCCAGTCCTGGACACGGCGGGCCAGGGGGGGGGACGCAAAAGATACGTCCACAATTGACCCCCCATTATGCCTCACGCACGTGTTAACGGAGCCACGGTTCAGGACCACCAGGCCCTGCTCCACCGCCCAGTCCTCCAGCGTCCGCCCTTTGGGGTCAGATGCGGGGCAGCCCCAGGCTGTGGATTTGGCGTTCAAGTCACCCACCAACAGCACCTCGGCGCCACACCGACTCAGCAGGCGGCCGACCCCGTCGAGAAACTCCTCGAACTCGGCCAGCCCGCGATTCGGCGAGAAGTAAACGCCGATGATGGTGAGCGACCCCACCACAGCCTTCACAAAGCCCCGCCCTCTCACGACACTGGAGAAGGGCGGGGTGCCGACCGACGACGACAACAACAACGCAACCAAGCCATCCCGATCGCCGACCGTATTGGGCCGGTCGGGAACCATGTATGGCTCGGCGACAACTCCGACATTTATCAACCACTGCGCCATGGACTGCAAGAAAAGGTCCTGAGCCCTGGCACAGTGGTTGAGATTTGCTTGGAGGAGACGGAACACGGACCTATCCATTAAGGGCCGTGTCCATCTCCTCCACCACCGCCACCGGAGCCACTCGCTCCGGGAGATCTTCGGGCCTCCGCACACCCTTGCTGGGCGGCGCCCGGCAGAATTTGGAGCCGACGCTGTGGTCGGCTTTTCTGCCGGCTATATGGCAGAGCACGCACTTGGGCTGCGCTCTGCACTGCGCCGCCCTATGCCCCGGCTCGGAGCACCGGAAGCAGAGTTTGCTCCGGTCCTCGCCACCGCACCTGCAGCCGACGTGTCCCCTAGTGAGGCAACGGTAACACCGCAGGGGCCTCGGCTCCAGCAGATGGACGCGAGCCGAGACCAACCCCACGAAGAAACGTTTTGCTTTCTCCAGCCTGACGGCCGCAGACACCGGGACACCAAGCACAATTGTGCCGAGGCCCGTGTGATCCCTTTGAATCACACCCGGTCTTAAAGACGCCGCCGCACAGCCCCCAACCCCGGCGACCGCGTCAACGACATCGACCTCCGTCGCACAATCTTCGAGGCCGGTAAGCCGGACGCGGACGCTTTTTTCTGGTCGGGTGACTTTCGCCACCGCCGGGTCCACGCACTCGGCCAACTTCGCGGCAAAGGCGTCCGCCTTCTCCGCGGTATCCGCACCCGGGATCTCAAAGATTCGGCCCCCAGTCACCGCCTTGCGCGCCCGCATATCGGTGATCCCGAGGTCCACCACATTGATGGTTTGGTGGGCCCTGCGGATCACCTCGGCGTAGGTGGTGCCCCTACTCTCCGCCTCCGGAGAAAGGGTGAGCACCACCACAGAGGAGCGCGGGGCACGCAACTGACCCCTGCGCTTTCCTCTACGCCTCCTCTTTTTGGGGGCCTGAGACCCCTTACGAGAGGGGGCTTGAGACGCCTCCAAACGCTGGCGCTCATTGCGCCGAGCGTTTTTAGAGACCTGCGTCTCCCAGCCCCCATCCCTCCTAGGCTCCACCGCTACCGGCGTCGACGACGCAGCGGGAGCGGGAGCTGCAGCAGCCGCAGCTGGCGACACCTTCCCCTTGCCTTTGCCCTTGCCCTTGCCCTTTCCAGAAGGGCCTTGAGCGGGAGCGGCCGATTTAGGGGCGGCCGGCTTGGCCGTACCCCGTTTGGTGACGTCCGCCCAACTGGTGGACGGCACCGCGCCATCGGAGGGAGGGGAGGGTTCCTCCCTCTTGCGTTCGTGGGCCAGAGGCGGCCGCTGAATCGGCGCCTCGGAACGAGCACAAATGCCCTCCACCATATTTGTTACCCTGCCCAAGAGCTCCCGGCTCATCGCCTCAAAATAAGGCGGGAATTCCGAGACTCCCTGGGCAGGCGGCGGCGCCGGCGCAGGAGATCTGCAGCGACTCCGCATCACCTCCGTTCGGAGGTCCTTGAGCTGCCGCTCTAACTCTGCCATTCTCTCCTTGAGGGAGCGGTTCTGCTCCCTCAAATGGCGTGTCTCCTCAGTGGCGGTTCTGCTCTGGAGGGTCTGGAATACCTCCTTGAGCCCCGCCACAGAGACTTTTAGCGCCTTTTGGCAGGTTCCTTTGAGGTTGCTAGACTTCTTAGCAACCTCAAGGATTACCGCCGCGTGGGCCTCCACCTCCTCATCGAGGTCTTTCAGGTAGGCCTCACCTCCCGGCGTTGGCGTCGGCAGTCGCTCCTGCTCAGCCTGCGCTTTGAGTAGGCCCTGCTCTGCCTCTAGAGCAGCCAACCTGGCCTTCTGGAGGCCCACGTATTTGCCCGTAGTTGGCGGACGACCTCGACCTCTCTTCGGTACGGGGGAGGTGGCTTTGCTCTGCATTACTACAGAGCCTGCTGACCCCTCTGACCCCGACTCCGACTCTGACGCACCACTACTGGCGACAGTCAGCTTCTCTCTCGTCCTCTTCCTCTGGGAAGAGGACGATCTGCGCCCGCTATGATCCGAGTGCACCGACACCAGCGAGCTGGTGGACGATGCACCCGAAAGGCGCCCTCCTAATTGGTCTAGGCTCTTTGGGCCGACCATGGGACTTCCAGATCTGGATCTGTCCCCACGCAGGTGGTATGGTGCCGGCCTGTTGGCCTGCGCCTCCACCGGGCTTTCGCCCTCTCCGCGGGGGCTTGCGCTCCCGCCTCTCCTATCCTCGCTCACCCGTCTATTTTTATTAGTTTTAAGAATTGATTTCATATCTGATCCCACGAGAAGGGTCGATGTAAAGGGTCGACTGCAGGGTGACGCCCATTCCCGCAGCAAGGCAAATACACCCAGCCAGCGCCACGCTCGACCGGGGTTGGCACCGTTTGCGACGGAGTAACCCCTCCGCCATCCATCCCTCGCCACGGTGCGACAGCTTGAATTGGGGCATTTTTTATAGAGGTTTGCATCCTCGCGACCCGGGCGGTTAAGCCAAGGCCCCCGGTCCCCAAAACATGACTGGGGATTACGGGTTGGGAGCAAGCTCCTCGACCGGCGGTTAGGCCGGTCCCACAAACACCAAAGCTCACCCACAAAAGCAGGGAGCGCAACAACATGTGCGGAGGGCCCAAAAAGACTCACCCGCCAATGGGGCCCAAAAAGACCCCACCATTCAACAACCAGTGGGCCTCAAAAGAGACCCACCTGCCTCCGGAGCCCAAAAAGACTCCAGCGACGAAAACAACAATAAAAAGAATATCTAATATTTCTAACAATAATAATTAATAAATTAAAAATATCACAGAAACTTGGCAGGGATGCCCAATAAGACGCCACCCGCCCGCGGGCCTCCAGTCGCAAGACGAGGCCCGCTACATCTGGCCAGCTGTTAGCCGCCGACCACCAACAAAAGATTGGTGGCCGACGTTGCCCAGGGTGCACCACGAGGAGGTCGCTGAAGCCATCGCACCCCAACAAAAGCCTACCCTGCGTGTAATTTATATTCCTTTGATATTTTCTGAACATTATCGCTAATTTATTCATTACACGTATTAATTAAATGAGCTGTCGTAAATGTCAGTACAAAGCAACACGATGTCAACGAAGCTAATACAATAATGGTTGCTTTTATTAATTTTCATAATAATAGCGTGGTTTTATTTCAAAACAAACTATTTGTGTTCGTAGTCGCCCGATAAAATATTCTAACATTTTCGTCTATTTGAGAAAAATGTTCCATTATAACAAACTTCGTTGTGTTGTAGGAAGGGCTAAAAATGTTTCTTTTCTCACAAGAAAAAACGAGTAACTAGGTACCAGACAGCTGCGTAGGAGGCGTATCGAAAAAAATAAACGGCATCGCACGAGTGCAATGCTGATGTATATAAATATAAACCTTCGTCTTGAATCACTCTATCTATTTAAAAAAGCGCATTAAAATCCGTACTATACCCCAACACGGAACTAGAGACCTGGCTGTTAAGTAGCGGGGCTAACTCGACCCCTAGCATTTTTTTTTCCAAAAATATATTTGAGGCAAAGGCATTTTCTTTTCGAGAATCTTATTTTTTATTATTCCTTGTCAAACCTTGTCACATTGACAAGGTTTCAGCTTGTCTCAAATATATACCCAAAAATTGGTGCCAGCTCTTTGAATACGATAATTAACAGACACAAAGCATACTCAGGCTTCGTGGCAGCACAAAATTGTGAAACAAATAATTAGACCGGGTGGAATTCGAACCTAGAACACCAGCAATGACCTACCTGGTCGACTGGGAAAGTACCTCCTTCTTACAGAATACCAGATTATTGATTAATGCTGTGTTCCTGTGCTTGAGTAGGGTTTTCAGATCTCTTGGTTAGGGCGAAGGAGAAAAAGCCGTCAGTATAAGGGTGGCTAGTGTTGTACATAAATACCTACTGTGCTGGCACTAGGCACTAGTCCATTTGGAACCCACTTTTGCAACATCTGGATTGGAGTTTTTTTTTTTTTAATTATTACTAGCTGTGTTTTTACATTCTACTAGTATTCTTGTTAACCCCTCGTGCTAAGCTAAATGCTTGTGTTACGAGTGGGTTCACGTCGGTAGTGCAATGGGTGGGGTTCTACCGACGTGAACCCACTCGTAACACAAGCATTTAGCTTAGCATATATTTTTATTTATTATAATTTGCATGGTATATATAATAATAAAAAACAGTCTTATACAACAACTGAACCACTTGTGCAGTTAAAGTAAGTTACAAAGCCTCATTATGGCTGAACTACAAAGTAGATTGAAGTCGAATTAAAAGCGTATGGCAACGTTATTAAGTTAAACGCTATTTGCAGTTCCGCTTCGGTTCAATAAAACTAGTTTTTGTTTTAATCACTTTAGTTGAGGATTCTCTTGATTGTTTCAGTTAAGTTGCTCTTAAATAAGTGTGTTGGGAGATGCAGTTTGTTAAGGCGCTGTACTTAGTCAAAATAGGCTTCACAAAACAATTTTTTAGCCAAATGTTTACATTTTAGAGCAGCTAAAAAAATATATGTTAATCTTGATCATATTTATGGGGGGACCATTGTGTTTAAAACACGTTTTCGGTAAATTTTCTCGATAAAAAAAACCATAAAATAACCATTTAAATTGAAATTGTAGCAATTGTAACTGTATTATTTATAAACAAATCTTGATAATATTAATAACAGTGATGTAATATATAATAATAAAGGGAACTGTTGTTTTTATTTATCGATTGGAATAAGATATTTGCAAGGATTAATGTATTTAATAACTCGAACGAGTCGAACGAAATGTTGCGCCATCGCGGTGTCTCTTCGCTTCTCTTTCATTTCTACGCGGAGCAACAGTGACAAAACTAATAGGTAAAAGTCGTCTATTCACCGCGCCTTAAGAAGTCTTAAGTAATTGTTCAGTTCAGTTTAGTAGAATTCTAGAGTAAGTTTAATGAACTGCTCGAGTGAAGACGTCAAAAATATGAATTTAAGTCTCATATATTTATTTTCTTAATATAAATAGTTTGTAGTCTGATAGCGATGACAAATATGAAATAATGCATTTATTCAGCACTTAGGTATTTACATACACTTGTACTTGTCAGAATCACAATGTTACATTATTATTCGTAATCTATAAATAAAACTAGGTAGGTAACTAATAGGTAGCAGCAAATTGTAAAATATTACAAACAAAGTACACCGTCCGTCAGTTTTTCATTAAGTCTTATACTCATAATAAGTTTATATTCACATTAATTATTATTATATTAATTAATTATTTAAAATTACTTAATTATTTTCCGAAAATCAATATTTTTATAATAATAAATATGAAGAGTTGTTACTTCTGTAACAATGTTTTTGCTTTTCCTATAAAACTCCTAAGAATATAAATATTTTACCTTGATCAGACACTCTTCACTGATATAATAAAAAGGAATAAAGAAACAAATGATTTTATTTTTAACGTTGCTATTAAATAAAACATGGTAGGTATCACTTAAACAAACACAACTCAGCCAGTCCCTCCAGCAATATATTCTGTTAGCCCGCCTCCTTCCGAGTCAACAACGTTATATATTTGTAACTAATTTATTCGTGTATTAGGAAGAAAACAAATTTAGCTTAGTAAGCAGTGGTCAGTACTACGGTCAACAGTGAAAGGTAGGAATTTATATCAGTTTTCCAATATTAAATTGGATTTTTGCGTAACTAATATAAAGAACATCTAAGATGAATAATAGAATGTATGTATATGCCTTTGAAAGTTTTTCTAAATCGTTCAACTCCGATTTTAAGTACGAATTATAAGTATTAAGAACGAATTTTAACCCTAAACTTATTACTTAAAAAACTTTGTAATGAAATGACTACCATTTCGTTACACGTATCAAACATTTGTCGGTAAGAAAGCAAACCCAGCCTATTTAATAATTTATGGCTAATGTATCAATCCTCAGATAAAAAGTATAATTGGAATAAATTTAAATGTTGACAGATTTTGTATGGAAATTCTGCCAAAATGAAAATGAACTCGTCTGATAATTATTAACAGGCGATTTAAAAAAAAAAACAAAAAAAAAGGAAAAATTGTTCAACAATTGTAGTAGAATCTTGATTAAATTATTTGAAGGAAACAATGAATACGAACAATGAATATTATATTACTTTGAATCAAACAAAGATTCTACTATGAGTTCGTCAAATTAATAAATTTAGATTAACAAATTTATTTATTTAAATATAATAAAACACATTATGTTGTAGTCACTACTGGCTATTTTTACTGTAGAAAGCCGTAGTGTTCGCTACTTCTCTACGAACATCGTAAAACCTTGTTTGCTACGCCGCCCGTAGCAAACTCCGTAGCGCAGCAGTAAATAGATTTGGATCGTAGCAAGTTACGGTTAGGTGTGTATTGTCTTACGCGTTGTTGAAACTAAACTTATGTAATTCAATTTATATTATAATGTAATTAAATTAAAGTCCATTTTAATTAATATTTAAACACCGACTCATCCTTATTATGTATCTGTGTGTTTATTTCAACTCAAACATTTCAACGAGATTTATATACTTTAAACTCATTATTTAAAACCTAGTTTAATTGAAAGTGTTCTTAGTTAAAATTATCATGATATAATCAACTCATATCTTATGAGTTTTAAATCATCTACTACTTTACTATTTTTACATGTTTCTGTCATTAAAGTTTAATAATTATCTGAATATAAATATATAGATCAAACTATCATATCACTAATAATATTGTGTGAAAAGAACGCGACACGCGTTCAATGACCGGGTCAACATCGGGTTAACACGTGATGATTGTTCACAACTAACACAACACATACTTATAAATTGAGATCGAGAGGTTAGATCAACTTACTGTGTGCGCCTTAGGCTTCGGACAAGAAGTGAGCGAGTTGCGGTCAAGGCGAGGACCGGTCACAAATTTAGCGGGTATAGAGGCCGCTTGAACTACCTCGCAGCTACTTTCTTTTTTTTACCGCCCTAACTACAGGCTCCAGAGTTCTTAGTGAGACAGCCACCTTGGGTTCCGTTCCCAAGAGTAATGATTCAAAAAGCAGTTAGACTTTTTGCTTTAAGTCCAAAAATGTGACGTGATAAAATATAGCGTGAATTTAGGGATCTTAGCATGTTCCTTAATTTGTAATCATTTGATATGGGATTCCCAAATTTAAACTATTTGGCGATAATTTTGTTAACTAACTTGAAAGTTAAGGAAGCACTGCTTTAGGTCGCGATCACGAAATCAGCTACTTTCGGAATAGAAGCGGTGGCGGCGTGGCTGCGGTGCGGCGGCGACGGCGACGGCGGCGCGGCGTACGTGCGTTGCGCTTGAGTCAATTGCTTGACTGCATCGCCGCCAGTTCGCTCCGCTGGTCTGTAAGTACGTGGCCGCGTCTTACTACATATGGACCCTAGGTTTAAGTATGAATTATTAACCTAACTTACGCCACGTTGCAACGTGTCAATAGCTGTTATTAACGTCTTAAATGCACTTTGGCGTTGGTGTTTGTAAGGTGCAAGTCACTGATCATACCAACACATTCTGCTTCTCTGCCGCCAATTCATCCAATAATAGCAACTAATAAACAGAAATGCTTCTCAAATCCCCACAAGATGCGGCTAACATAACCAACATGTTGCAGTGACCCAACTAGCCTCGCGCTCCCCTAGGGTGGCTGCGTCATCCAATCATGTGTTAACTCTATAGTAGGGTGACCGCAAAAAATTGGTAATTCCGAAATCAATGTTTTTTTTTGAGAAATTCTTAACATTGGGATGCAAACGAGGGTCACTAGTCGTAGTCATTTATTAATTTAAGTTCTCGTATCAAATATTTAAAAACTTGTTCTTATGTTTCCATGTAATTTTCTAGTGTGACGTGGCTACTCCGATAATATCTAGCAAAAAACTCAGTGGAGATCCTTTTTTTAAATAAGTTATCAATGTTTATACTACCATGTTATCTATACTAAGATATAAAGTGCTAGGTCCGATTAAAAATAGTGTTATATAGCCCATTTACCAAGGAAGGCTATATTTAATTATAAAGTTCCTAGGGGAACGGAATTTACACGGGTTCCGCGCGCAACAAGCTAGTAATACAATGTTTTGAAGCAGCAGTGTTAAAGTAGAGCAAGTCTCTCCCACGCGATTTACTTGTTATTTTCTCCCATGCTATAGACTCGCAACTATTCGATCAGTTTACACCCCTGTATGTTATCTATTTATTAAACATTTAGCAATGTAAAACGCAAATGTAACTAGCTTTGACCCGCGACGCCATCCGCGCACATTTCGATTTCTACATACAAACGTTTTTCTTCCGTTTTACGGAGTGATATTTCAAAATTCGTTTTAGTGCATGCCTACATGCAGCGTGCAAATTTCAGCGTAATCCGTTCAGTGATTGAAACTACCTTCACCAATAGTATTACTAGGACACACGCATCCTGATTTCTCAACCTTTATCCTGTAGTATGGTCAGTTGGTCACCCTACTCAATGGTGGCCGGGTCACTACAACACGTGATGTTATATTACTATACAACTATATAAATAAACATAGAAATAATACATGTGCCCGTGGTTTCACCCGCTGTTATGTTGCTTCTCTGCCCCTAATAACTATAACAGACATGTGCCTGTACAATTTTAACCTATATGCTTATCCAGCTTATAAACTATTTGGTCCAAATCGGATTTTTACAGAGTGACTATTATAGCAATATTTAAATATTCATCGCAATTTGTATTACTTAGGTGCCTTTATTGGTAAAATAGCCTATTTTTTTAATTAGTACCATGACTACAATCCTAATTATCCATTGTAATTATTTAACAATCGTAAATAGAATAAAGATCCAGAGACACAAGCCAACATGATCAGTTGTTTAATTAATGTTATTGGTTTTAGTAAGCACTATGTAATAATGTTTGTATTTACAATAAAGATTATTTTTATTAATAATTATTATATTATCTGAAACAAATTAAAAAGATCAGATACGCTTAATTAAAAAAAAAAACCATTGAGAATACCGCAGCCTATTATGTAGGCGTTCTCTTTTTGTTTCTTTAATCACACGGGTATGCACTTAAACTGGACACCTATTTAATTCTCTTTCGTATTCCTCTTTAAAAGATTCACTCACTCGAACTCTCTCTAATCCTCTAGTCAATGGACGTACATACTGAGCCTATATGAGCCGTGCAAATGTGTATTGATGCTAAAAACTGAAACCTCGGCCTAGACCCTCTTAGTTTAATGGCGCAGAACGTAACCACATTAAAATGGTTGGATTGTTTGATTTTTTACAGTCACGAAGAGATTAGGCAATGGAACAAGTTTGGTTTTATGTTTGTAAGCGGTTACTGTAGGACTGTAAAAGGACTGACAACCGCTGGAGAAAACGCGTCCTAGAGTGGAAAACGAAGGTTGTATTTATTCTTTAAGTATCTAACACTAGCAATAACCAAGGATATTTCAAAAATTAATACATTAAATGAAGGCACGGGACATCAAAGTTTGTACAAAGAAAATATTCGTGAACAATTAGACACCAATATTGAACATAAAATAGTAAAATATAACAACGACAATCTATCACGTTCATGAGTTGATGCCTAACACTCTAAAACTTCATTGTTCATTTTAGCTCTTGTCAACGACATTTCGTTGTTGTTGAAAGTAAACTCATTAACACGTGCCTCCTTGCATAAATTGTTCCCAAGCTTTGTTTGAGAAATACTAGCTTTTGAACGCAGACTTGTTCGCTTGAAAAGTAACTTATCTATCTCACAGGAACCGTTCGCTTTTTTGCACAAAAAAACTTGTACTAATATTAGTAATATTTTACATTTGGATACAACTTTTGTTTTTGTAATAACTTGGTATCTTGTCTTAACGTCGCTTTTTTTTTCAAATATAAACTTAAGCAGGGAATTCTATACTTCACATTTTTCTTATTTATTCTAATTATGATGTGTGATGTATTATAGTTACTTCTTTAATTTTATTTAACATAGTAACATTCCATTTTATTTCTCGGCATTTTATACATATAGATAACAGTATAAAAAGCCGAAAAATAAACTGAGTTCAGAGATGATTCCGTCGTTAAAAATATTACCAGGCTCTAGTTTTGTTATGTCCGTTTGTCTGTATGTTTATTTATCCACCACTAACTTTGAAGTCTTTGACATGTTATACGACTCGCAGAGATGGATCAGATAGAAAATCGTTTTAGGTTTGTATGGAATTTATTATCGTGGCCTTAGCGGATCTCACACAATTATTGACACGCGTTGGATAATGACGCATCGTAACGTCTCTTCGCCTCTTCTATATAATTTTATTCGCGTCCGTGCCTTATCCGTCCCGCGTCTGCGCTACGCCTTCGCCTTACGTTGTTTGTGTAATTCAGGCTTTGATGGAAAAAAAAATCTTGTGAACCTGTGCATGCGTTTCTCGATCGAAGCATTATAAAATATAGCGTATCTATTACTTCTGAATAATGTAACTTACTAATAGTAAAATAAGGTATTGTATTTATGGTTCTACCTACTGACCCTTTTAGACCCAAAGACATAGAGGCCCGCGAACTGTAACATGGAGCGACAGTTGCACAAAACTACCCTAAAATTTTTTTAGCAAAAGCCTCGTGGCTACCTACATATGCCCTGAGCCGCAGTCGAAGTCCCATAGGGGACGCCGCTTGTGCAGGTTGCGTAGTTGGTAGTTTTGAAACCATTTATTAAGGCCGGTGAATTAGCAAAAACATATGTGTGCTAAACCTTTATAGATTAGTATAGTTTAGTAGTACTATCAGAAGTAGCTATAGATAAATATTATGACACATTAAATATCCTGTTATCCAGAATAGTTGGGCTTTCACTTTGTTTTACTACAAAATGAACTTTTATATAAATCCACATCCAACGAGCTCACTGACGAACACTTTATTAAGAGACGAAACTAAGCGAATCAATTTTAGACTTTGAACAGCTGAAATAGAGCAGATATTGCGTTGTGGCGTTTTAGTAAGAAGTTAAAAATATTTCGCTTTATTTCCACCACTTAGTGTTGGATTAATTGAATGACGAGTAGGTATACGATTGGCTTTTATTCTCAGAATTGTACGTTATGCAGAATGAAGACTATCGATTGCTGTCTTAACTAGCAATACCACGCGTTTTCACTTGTACTAGTAGAGTAATGTTTTCTATCACATTTTCTAAGTCATAACCTAGATTACCATAATATCATACAAAACAGTTGTATGATATCATAATACGAAACATGAAACAAATATTTAATTTAAGATTTTAGCCTACCAACTAGGTAAAAAGTTTTTGAGTTATTGTTTAAATTTTTTTGTCCATCTGTCTGATTTTTTGAATGCTTATCACTCCGAAACTACTGAGTGTTTTTTTATGAAACTTGGTATGAATATAATGCAAGCAATAGACGTAGGATATTACAAATATATTCCCTCGGATATCTTATCATAATTCTCTTGAATGATAAAATGTTTAAATATTTAACTGCTTAACGCGTACTCCTATTAAATTATTATTTTAAGGAAGTGGTGATCTAAGGCTTATTTAATACATCTTACAAAGTTGTTGCTTTTAATAACCAACAACTTTGTGCTTTGAATTTCTACCATTAAAAAAAACAGCTAGTTACAATTACAATATAACTTTGAATAATTCAATAGCTAATAAACTCGAGGTTGTCAGTTCGTTCTAGATTTCTAAACTCTGAATACTTTAAGTAAAACCATCGCAACTTACCGGCCACGTAAGCCTAAGGAAGAATTACAGTTTTCTAAATGGGAGTCTAGCGACATGGGCGTACCGAGCGGGCGCAGAGGAGGGCAGCTTACTAGAATGGGATCCAGTACCTAATATTGCCATACATGTTTATTATATATTAAAACCTGGTGATTATTTATCTGGCAGTAGTACAGACAACCTCCGTGGACGATTTAAGTCCCGAAGGTAGCTGATTCAATTCACACGCTGGACAAGAAATCTATGTTTAAGATTCCATCCCTCGGAAAGCGCGTCAAGCCGTTGGTCCCGATTATAACATCATCTATAAGAAACGTATACCTATGAAGTAACAGGCAGCAGCGTTCCCGTGTGTGTTACAGCATAATACTACGGTTACTCGGCAACTCGTCTACCAACAATGACAAAACCATGCTTCGGAGGCCCATGTTCAGCAGTGGCCATTGTATGGGCTGATGACGATGATACCACGGGACTGCAGAAATTCGAGCAACAATTGCGGATACGATCAATTAAGAACTTTGTTTTGTGGTTTTACGTTTATTTGCATATTTTTTTTTAAATATACCCCAGCCTTACTGGTCAGTAAGGCTAGGTACGCCCTGTAGGGACCTAGATTTATATTTCCTGACCGAGTCACCCACCGCTTTCACTTAGAACTCAGCAAACACTTTATGAGGCGACCCTTATTAAGCCGGTTTCTTATTACGTAAATGTTCACAATCTCAATTTTTCTACTTAGATATAGCTGAAATTTATGATTAAATACGCCAGTGAGTATCATCACCTTACAGTAAAAACATTCGTTTTGATTCCCAAGTAGGTAGACTTCTTCCCTAATATTATAAAGTGGAAAGATTTGTTACAATATAATAAACGTCCACTGCTGAACATGGGCCTCCTCCCGAGAGAGGGTAGTTGCCATAGTCACCACGCTTGGCAGGCGGGTTGGTGACCGCAGTATTATGTTGAATTTTAGGTTAGAATACGTAGGTAAAAACATTTTTACTTTACAATACAACTTGTAGACCAAGTGAAAAAAAACTCATGTTAAATTAAAGATAAAAAAAAGTTCTTAATTTAGATCACTCACTTGATATAACAAATTGGAATTTACTTACCTACTTTTTAATTATATTAACATACCCATTTAGGATAAAATATAATTTAGTTTTACATTATTTAGTGATGTATAAAAACATGTACCTAATGTTTCATTAAATATATGACACGTAACATCCGAACTTACAAATCATAATACGCTCCATCATATAATTATAAAAACTAAATGTACATATATAAAAATGTACTAGTATGTTTCATGTTCCGTCTAATTTATATGGCAGATAAAAAGTGACATCAAAGAACAAATATGTGTTACCTGTCACAACAAAAATGGACACCAACTACAAACATCAACGAAATGAAGAATATGAATAAATGAGCAGTCGCGTAAATAACGGACCTACGTACACTGTCATTTTGTCATTCTAGATATGCAGATTGTAGGTATTGTATTAGTGAAGACATATTCAATTTAGCGTTACATATCTAAATGTCAAATATTACATCTATAATATAATATTATAAAGAGGAAAAGTTTGTATTTTTGTATGTTTGTTTCGAATAAACTCAAAAACTACTGAATGGATTGTGATCATTCTCTCTCACCATTAGAAAGCTAAGTTATCCCTGAGTAATATAGGCTATAAAAGTCTACCCACGCGAAGCCGCGGCGGGCCGCTAGTGAGTTATATTTCGACAAGTCACTTTACCAAGGTACCTCATCGTGGCCTCATTTATGGATATATAAATAAAGATAAAGATTACTAGCAAATTTTTGCAGTCTTATAATATTCTTGTTAACCTTCGTGCTAAGCTAAAAATGCCTGTGTTACGAGTGGGTTCACGTTGGTAATGCAATGGGTGGGAATCGAACCGGCGACCACAAGATCACAAGTCCGACACCCTAGCCATTGGGCTACGGCGGTTAAATTGATTCGGACAAGGATTAATTTGATTCGTAACACACGTAATGATTGTAGTGCGGAAGTTATTACAATAGTAGAAGATCCGACCCTACATCGACCTTCACCGAGCTTATAATAGAATGAAACATGTTTTATAATAAATTAAGTATATTAGAAAATATATTAAAAATGGGTTGGCTAAAGTAATCCTGGACAGACTTTTTTTTAATGGTTTGAATTAAATGTTTGCAACAATTAATTTAAAATCATTAAAAAAAGATAAGATAATAAGTAAATTTTATTATTACTAAAATTATTAAACGTATAGTACGTTCAGCTGTTAGGTTGGACCTGGACGAACTACTGGGTTACTAGGTACAAAAAGGTGTGTAGGTGACAGTTACTTTCACTTGATTGGATAATTACAAAATTATAATAACAAACAAGCGCTGATTTTGCGTTAATTTAATTTAATCTTTTTAAAATTTCATTAAAATATTTTTTTAAATAATAATTAAAAATAGTCTGCCCAGGATTTTTTTTGCCAACCCATTTTTAATATATTTTCTAATATACTTAATTTATTTTAAAACATGTTTTATTCTATTATCAGCTCGGTGAAGGTCGATGTAGGTTCGGATCTTAGACTACAAAAACAAAAAGGAAAATAAATGTGAATATCTTATAAAATTATAATCATAAACAGCAGATATCATACTTAAATATAGCAATAAATCTACAAAGGATGTTGATACCCAATGATCTGCACAACAATACCCGATGTTCCTCCGACAGTAAATAAATGAATTTATTACAACAGTTAACATATTTTAACGAGTACACGAGTCTTTTCATACTATTTATCTTTCACTGAGTAGTTTTATTAGAGTCGTAAATTGATTACGAGTAGGTGCTTAATCAGGAATTGCTGGGTAGTAAAATTGTGTTTTTCTTATTCTCAGTAGGCGTTAAGATAATGTTGATGTTGCAGTCAAAACTCTTAACCAGTCAAAAGTACTTTTAACTAGCTAAATCAGTCAAAATCAACCTAACCTAAAACTACTTTTGACTGATGTTGCTAGTTCATAGTACTTTTGACTGCAACATTGATAAGTTAAAAATGTTGTTTTGTATTTATCCTATGACGTCTCATCCTTTAGGGTTTTTTTTTTATCGTTATGTTCCTTAGAAATCTAACAGTGATTCTTTCTTTTTAAAAAACATTATTCGTCTTATAAGTATGCCTAGATCTTTATAGGTATACTTCTATAAGTATACCTATAAAGACCTAAAAATAAATTACGAATTAAGGCGCTGTACTTAATCAAAATAGGCTTCACAAAACAGTTTTTAGCCAAATGTTTACATTTTAGAGCAGCTAAAAAAATATATGTTAATCTTGATCATATTTATGGGGGGACCATTGTGTTCAAAACACGTTTTCGGTAAATTTTCTCGATAAAAAAAAACCATAAAATAACCATTTAAATTGAAATTGTAGCAATTGTAACTGTATTATTTATAAACAAATCTTGATAATATTAATAACAGTGATTTAATATATAATAATAAAGGGAACTGTTGTTTTTATTTATCGATTGGAATAAGATATTTGCAAGGATTAATGTATTAAATAACTCGAACGAGTCGAACGAAACGTTGCGCCATCGCGGCGTCTCTTCGCTTCTCTTCCATTTATACGCGGAGCAACAGTGACAAAAACTAATACGTAAAAGTCGTCTATTCACCGCGCCTTAAGACAGATTTACAAACTCTAATTTAATTAAGTCGTTACTTTTGAAATCTGGTGTACTGCGTTCGGTTCCCACCCGGGACAATTATTTGTGACAACTACAAATTTTTGTTTTGAGTCTGAAGGTATTTTGTGTCAGTGAATTGTTTATTTGTAAAGTCTGCGTGACATACGGCTTCATTTCCTATTGCGTCTTTAAAAAATCAAAAAAATAAGATTCAGCTGAATATAGGTACTAAATGAAATAAAAACCGAGTTTATTTTGCCATTTACATAACTTTCTGTAAGATTTGTCCTTGGTAGAGTAAGGAACGTATTTCTGTTAATTAAAGAAACTAGATTAAAATAATGAAATTGGATCAGTTAAGGGTTCCAGTTCAGGATGAGTAATGAAAGACGAAGCGACTTCGCACACAGGATGATTACGGAGCAACTCGTTAAATAAAGTTGTGTGTGCGTTTCGTATTGTTTTGTTCGTTTTTTTTAAACTCATCCACGAATGAACAGATTTCAAATATTCCTTGAACATTTTCAGGTTGCTGATGGGATTGCCTCGCTACTGTAGTGCGTCAGCGATGTTTGCTGAAGCACAAGTAGACGGCTTTCACGCCATTATGCGTAAGAGGGCAGCATCGCTGATGCGAAGGGTGAGGGGCAGTCCCAACAGCTACCTGAGGGTAATTGCAGACTACATCCATAGTCCAATTTGGAAGCATTGGATTGGGCTGCACATATTGTAGGCTGACTGGCGTTTTATCTCTTCTCTTAATTGTTGTATTTGTAAATTACTAACATATTAGTTTTTAAGTCATCTTGATGTACTACTAACACTCTATGGACCGAAAAGTCTGAAATAAATGTTTTGAATTGAAATAAAGCTACATATCCAAAAGGATACACTACTTATAAGAAGTAGTTCCTACGTGAACTATACAGAAAAGTATTATTGTTATATTTCAAAATTGAGATTAATTAATTAAGACCACCGTCAGGACTCGAACCTGCATTTTAGGTAACCACAAAAAATACAATTAAAATTCTTGCCTTATTTCAAATGAAGTTTAGAAAAATTAGGATTAAAATATAATTAAGTCTGGAAGTAAAGAAGTAAGGATAAGAATAAAATTAGTTGTTTTTGCGTAAAGCGCTGACAAACTGCCAGACAGAGACACTTTTTATATGTACGATAAACAGAATAATAAAATTGTTGATGCGTACAAAGTAATAAATATATTTTCGTAACATACTTCAAACATAAGACTTAGTTTACAAGTATAAATGAAATAATATCGCAGACAGAAATAGAAATAACCTATTGGACTACCTAATTCCTATTGGGCCCTTCTCTTAGTCTTCATATAGTTATATTTAAGGGCTCACGCAAGATTAGATCCTGGAAGGACAAAGAACATGTGTAATGCCAATTATCAGTTGTTAAGGTACTTAATCTCATACATACTGTGAAGAGGAGGAATGAAACGCATGTTACTAAAAGAGTTTTAAGTATACATGTAGATGGATGGAGAGGGAGAGGAAGGTCAAAGAAAAGGTGGATGGATTGTGTGAAGAGTGATATGCAAGAAAAAGAAGTTAGTGATAGTGTGACGGGTGACAGGACAGAATGGAAGAAACAAACGTACGTGTTGCGCCGACCCCAAGTAATATGGGATAAGGTCAGGAAGAAGAAGAATCACACAAAAACTACTAAATTGGATTTTGATGAAATTTTGCACACAAATAGTATTATTATATTATCATATGTGACAACCTCCGTGGCGCAGCGGTACAAGTTTCGTTTTAGGTTTTATCTTCGTGTAAATTCTAAGATTTTATTCCGCGTACCGGTTCGTTGGTTGAAGGACTGCTCTCCGTGCTTCGAAAAGCACATTAAGCCGTTGGTCCCGATTGTTATAGCATCATCTATAACTAGCGTCTACCGGGGATTAGGCTGCAGCGTATCCATGTGTGTTACAACATAATACTGCGGTCACCCGCCTGCCAAGCGTGATGACTATGGCAAAAACCCAGGAGAATACTTCAGGAGGACGCCCATGTTCAGGTGTGGACCTTTTAAGGGCTGATTATGATGATGACCTTTTGCATCGTCAGAAAAATCATGATTACCACCGCTGTGACCACGCCGTCGCAACGCCGCGGGGACAGCTAGTAAATAATAAAATATTTTCATATTTTTTATACTTGTCTGTTTCTTATTTAATACATACTACGGTAACTATGTTCTAAAGACGTTTATTTGCTCATAAATTAATCTCAAGACAGATCTACCACAGATCTGGCAAAGTGTTTTCCATTGCGAATTTATATCTCCTACTTCTGAGAAACTTCTATAAAAAAATAGCAATGATAAACGAAATCGTGTTAGTGTCAATAAAGCTTTTACGATTACTTAAATCTAGACCTACAGATGTTCCGAAATAATCTGCGTGTACAACGTGCCACATAAATAACATTGAATGAAAAATAAATTAACAACTAATAATAATTTGTTTTTCGAAATCACACTTGTCTTGTGGATATCCGTAGGTGTTTTCGTGGATTGCCTTTGTTACTCGTGTATTATGGTAAAAGTAAGTAACAAGTAACTAACAAGTTTTATTTTAAAACTTGGGCATTTTTTTATTATTTCAAATAAAAATGATTAAATATATTTTATAATATAAGTGGTCGCCGCAAAACAACAAAATAATTAATTAAAAAAATTGTACTTATTCATATTTTATGTGATTAATGTTACACGCTGTAAAAAGTTTATAGCTGTATAGTCACCCGTTGAAGTCCATTGTTCAGCTGAACAAATATACTGAATGACTATTACATTAGCTAGAACAATGTAATTATCATTATAACTTTGTGTAGGAGGCACAATGGCACATTCATCAATGCATCATAAAACGGTAATTTGTTACTTTAGTAGTTAGTTTATACTAACTATTAACCTAATTTCTCGTACATACTGAAGCGCAAATACACATCTTGTTTAATGAGAAAATTGCTTTTGATAACACGTCACCTGGCTTAAGCATGATTAAGTGGTATCACCACAATTTAGTCATAATTTCTTTATTATCATCAACAGCCCGTTTACGTCCACTGCTGAACATGGGCCATTAACAGACCTTGGCAAGCCAGGATTGTTGAGGGATATTGCCATAATCACCACGCTTGGCAGACGGATTGTTGATCGCAGTAAGATGTTTACTTTGAGCTAATAGATGCTGCTGCCCATCCATCAGCCATATGTCCCTTAGTCGCCTATTACGACACCCATGGGAAGACATGGGGTGGTCTATTCTAAGCCGGAAACCACACGACTTTCTTTATTAATATAAACCCAATTCAAATGTATCATTTACTAGCGGCCATTTCTTTTTTTACCTGGCAATTGTGAGAAAATTCGGGTAACGTACAGGAATCTTATGTTATGGACGGCCACGAAATTCTCTCGCACATTTTCGGGCTGTGGAAAACGGCTCAGCCACTTAATTGCTTGATGGTAGGATTTAATTATCCGCCTGGCTAGCAACCACCCTCACATGTAAGGCCTGCGCCAAACAGTTTTACTGTGTTTCGTAGTGAGTATGTGAGAGCCAGAGCCCGGAAAGGTGTCACTTGAATTGCGTGTTCCATCTAGGACCCTGTCTGTGCTTACCATCAGGCAAGACTAGGGTCAAACGCAATCAAGAAAATAATAAAAAAAAATATATTTTAAATTTATTGTTAAACATATATATTTATAATATTCCGCAAACTAAGCATATTCATCTGATTGTGCTTTGTTTGCGGAATATTCCTGTCGTGATACTGGCGCAGCGCGGCAATGGAACCCACATACGTTTTATTCTACTAGGCTACGAAGGTATCAACCAAATATATGTTCTAAATATTATAATTTATGCCAAAAATACTTTATGACGTTCGCGAAAAGCATAAAACAAACATTTTATTACGATGATATGAGTATCAGATAAAAGTAAAAATATATATAAGTAATTGGGTGTTTTTATATTTTATCTTTAGGATTTTATTTTTTAAGGTGGTTTTTAAGGTGGTACATTCGCATTTTAGGACAAGGGATGGACAATTTTACCAAATGTAATAGGATTTTCAATGCAAACAAACAAACAATGAATCAAATGTTTCCTCTTAATAATCACACTTAATCACTACATAGTATAAAAAAATTCGCTTACCGCTGTCTGTCCGTCCCTATGTATGTTTAGATCTTTAAAACTACGCAACAGATTTTGATGCGGCTTCTTTTAAATAGACAGAGTGATTCAAGAGGATGGTTTTTATGTATGATACATCAGCATGGCACCCGTGCGAAGTTAGTAAGTTTTGTTACGCTTTCATGCGAAAACTACTTAACCGAACATCATGAAACTTTGAAACTTGAATTTGAAATGAAATAAAAAATGCTATTTCATTTATTTCTATGTAAATCTATCCAAAAGCTAAAAGCTATATCCGCAGATTACGTCGTAAATCGTTTTTACACAAACATCTTAATAAATCGTAATAACCCAAAAAATAATATCGTAAATACACAAAATGGTTAGCTGTCCCCTTCCGTCCCGTGGGGTGAACTAAGAGGACATCGTTACGCACTTTACTTGTACAACTGTTATATATTAACTTTACTAAGTCTCGGGAAAAATATTTAATGACATCCTTCGTGGTGTAGTAGTAATACGACGCGCTTCAAGTCTGAGGGGTCGTGAGTATGATCCCTACGCCGGAGAAGAAATCTTTTTTATTTAATTTTTCTTTCTTGGTTCTAGGCTTGGAAAGCAGTTAGTCTTGATCATCTTAAACAATTGTAATGTAGGGAATGTGCAGCGACGTTTTATTGTGTATCAACATAATACTGCAGTCACCAACCTGCCTACCAAGCGGGTAGACTATGTCAAAACCCACCTACAATAAGAGGAATAATAATTTTAATGGATGTCATATAGAATTATATAATTAATATGGGGGTTATTAATCTTATTTGCCTTATATTATTAACTTTTAAGGCAAATCTGTACGTCATTTATTAGCACATTAAGAATATAAACATCCAATTCATTTAATATAATCAACAAAACATTAGTGACTAATAAACTAACGCTAATTATAGTAAATAAATATATTATTGATCATTATATTATTTACATCCAATAATATTTCACTTCCAATACAAACAAGCCAATCAGCTGACACACTTGTGGGAGTATCTAATTTTGTACAGATATAATTAGCCGACATAACTATTTTTAACGTTGTTTAGTTCCCTGGCTATATAATTATATTGTCAGTAATCATAAGTTGCCAGCTTTTAAACTATATCACAAAGGTATCTATAAGAAGATAGTGCTAAATATACGGATTACGGTAGTGAAGAAATTATCCATACAAAAAATATGTGTTGTTCTAAATTAAGTCGCATCCAGTGAAAAATAAAATGTAATATTTCACAAAATATCTTCACTAGATCAATTCCTACACATATGAAATATTCAAAATACATTATAACCAAACCGTAACCTAAAGATTCATACGTTAATGCTTAAATCATTATAACACCGTTATAGCCCATTCTAAATTAAACTAATACATATATTCGTGTGTTACACAAATAAATTCAATCCTAAATTACAGTGATCTAGAATATAATTTAACGTGGCAAATATGACCCTCTACCACGTTTTAACACTTGTACGTCAGAGCTTCCATCTACATAGTATTAAGAACGCTGCAAAAAACGCTATATTAAAACCAGAAGCTGCCAATTCATCACGAGAATTACCAATAAATAACTCAAAGAATTACACGCGGGTTCAACACCTACTAAACTTCAACGGCGTCGAATTCAATTTTACGAGCTGCGGACATCTTGATTGATGTTTTGGCAAAAAGCGTAAGAAACAAATTGATGTTTAGAATATTATAAGATTTGGTGTGACACTCTAACTACTCGACACGATCATTATAAAAAGTGACAACTGATGGGTTATAAATAGTGTGGCGATGAGCGTACCCGACTTGTCTTAAAGAGGGGCTCGTTTTGGCAAATTTCTAACTTTGACAACTTTTGTGTTCCAGGGGAGGATCGAATGCACTAGATATCAAGCTATTGCAGTTCCAGTCACCTTTATTATTGAGGTTAGAGGAGCAATCAGGGGGTTTACGTGAGAATTACTACAATTTGTTTCATATTTTATGGTCCGACTAGAGTAACCGCAACGAGTGCTCCATTTCGAGATTTTCGAGTGCTATTGTTATCAATCAATAGCAATGATGCCAATGTCATCATTCGCAGCACTTATATATTAACACAATTCAGTCAGATCACTCATATGATCAGGTTTATTTTGTAAATGTTTTAGCCACGCAAGAAAATGTAGAACCCATTGAGTGCAAGCTGTATGGAAAGGTTTAAAACGGATATATTCCATACGACGTCTTACAATTTACTGCAAGGCATATTCTATAATAATAATTGGTAGTGATTCATCTTCCAAGGTAGCAGGTAGTCAGGTACCCTCTCGGTACGCCACTGGTAACTAGTGATGATTTATAAATAGTGTGGCTACGACACTGTGAATGAGCTGGCGTTATTACCAGCCCTTGTGAGGCCCATTAGACACCGCCCGCGGCTATATTCGCGATGGGCGGTACTTTATAGATTAACACGTTTTGAAAGCTATACTATAGTGATGATAGTATTAGATTAGTGGAAACAGACAGACAGGAAATTGTAGACGTTGCGCGTCATATGAACTATGACGCGCTACGTCTATTAGAGATATTATCTCAGAAGTGTTATACAATTATAATACAAACGCTATTAAGCTTCATCATCAGCCTGTATAACGTCCACTGCTGATCGTGGGCCTCCACTCGAGTATTTGCCATAGTCACCACGCTTGGCAGGCGGGTTGGTTATAACAATCGGGACCAACGGCTTAACGTGCTTTCCGAGGCACGGAGGGTAGACCCTCAACCAACCAGACCCGGAAAGAAATTTTAGAATTTACACAAAGATTTCCTGTCCGGCGGAGGGATGACTAAGAGCTATTCAGCTAGTGGGTGGTGCCCATCCATAAGCATTTATCAACTCAAGGATACTCACCATCTTACTGCGATAACCAATCCGCCTGCCAAGCGTGGTGATTATGTCAATATCCCTCAACGACTCTGGCTTACCAAGGTCTGTTAAGTGGAAGGCCATGCAGCAGTGAACGTTAACGGACTGAGTAAGCAAGATTTCTTACAATTTAATCTTCAATTTAATCAACCACAAATATTTTTTATATAAATACTAGCGACCTGCCCCGGATTCGCACGGGTGCAATACTGATGTATCATACATATAAACCTTCCTCTAGAATCACTCTACCTATTAAAAAAACCGCATCAAAATCTGTTGCGTAGTTTTAAAGATCTAAACATACATAGGGACGGACAGACAGCGGCAAGCGACTTAGTTTTATACTATGTAGTGATATAAAATGTATATTTTTAATTTCTACTACCTGTTACCCATGTCTTCGTTTGTGTAGATTTCAATTTCTCCACACAAACTCTGCCATCACCTCCTAGGTGTTGTATTTTAAAAGGTCCTTTTATCGGATACCTATATTCTCTTTATAACGTAGGCATCAAGTTTCAGGTCTTTACAATCATTTATACAGGATTTCTACCTTCATTTTATCACCACTTGGGAATATATCCTGCTGCAACAGATTGGTAACAAATCGAAAAAAATACTTATTTGTAATCCAGATTTAAAACAGACAATCCAAGATAAACGGATAACGTCACTGAGAGTACCTACTTTTTTATACACAGCTCAAGCGGAGTTTCGTCTTCTTTAATAAATGCAAATACAAAAGTATTAAGATTAACATGTAAGAGGATAAAAATGAAACTGTCTCATTTTATTTTGGATTTATTTTAAAAAACTTTCTTCAATTTTCCAGTCTGTTTATGTCTATAGCTGAACATGGGCCTCCTCTTAACCGACCTTGGCAAGCTTGGGATATTATTGATAATAACATTTCGACACTAATTGTAAGACATAAACAAATTAACAATACCTTTTTAATATTCGAGACAAGTTGTTCAGCAGTAGATCCACTAACTCATAAATATTT
Source organism: Nycteola revayana (assembly GCA_947037095.2). Lineage (NCBI taxonomy): Eukaryota > Metazoa > Arthropoda > Insecta > Lepidoptera > Nolidae > Nycteola > Nycteola revayana. Next base: position 1,200,814 of record OX344851.2, read on the forward strand.
GGATGGAGCCTTGAATACTATTTACCATATCGACGCGTTGGCCATATGAGGACATACAAATAATTAGAGAACTAGAATTAAAGCGGCTTTAGCCCAATGGCTACGGCGTCGGACTTGTGATCTTGTGGTCGCCGGTTCGATCCCCACCCATTACACTACAAACGTGTAACACAAGCATTTTAGCTTTGCACGGGGGCTTAACAAGAATACTAGTACCTAGACTGCAAAACTCTCTACTTGTAAACTTAAGAAAAAAAAAGGAGCATCAATTGTTGTGTATGTACTCAGATGACATAATACAAAAAAGGAAAGATAGTACAATGACATTGCTTATTTCTAATCAAAATATGTAAAGATGACTAGAAAAGCTTTATACGGAAATAGAAAAAAGATAAATACGAATGAATAGCTTAAAAAGGTATCGGATCCGTGAAAATTAATAGTATTTTCAAATCGTACAATGCCTACTAACTTATAATCATCAGCCATACAACACAGGCCTCCATCGATGGGCGTTTTACCTTCTAGAATAATAGGGTAACGAGCTTAATAGGTCTACAATGGCCTCAGTGCCACGAATCACCAGATATGCCATTAAATAACGAGAATAATACCACTAGGCCTCTTTGATAACGCCCTTCTACCTACAGCTACGTCTTTATTAAAGCATAATTAATTCTTTAAGTGAAATCGATCAAGTTATAATGCCTATCTATTATACGAGTCGAACAAAGCCGTCACAGAACACGGTTGTTTTATGAATAATGTTCCGTGGCTCCTCCTATAGACTATTATTTTAATATGAGATTGTTTATTCTATGGGTTTACGTTGATTACAATTTGATAAGGCAGTATCTTGGTAATTTTATTTGGAATTATTTATAGAACATCAATTAATTTACCATAATTTGTCATAACAAAATAATTACAAGACTTGCCGCGTAATTATTTGATTAGTGAGTTATTATTTTGATAAATAATGGCAAATTAAGTAAATTAATGCGAATATGATACGCGACAGTTTTAAAGTTTATCTATTTCTTTGTAACAAAGTATTTAATTTTATACATTTTCTGAAAATTAGTCATATTTATTTTATATATATATTTTAGGCTTTTTAAAATGTCTAAATTTTATGGACGGTAGGTATAATGATAAACATATTGAATTTTAAAGAAACCCATTTAAAAAGTTTACCTGATATGATTACCTAAAACGTCTGAAATAAATATATTTATATATACATATATATTGAAATAAATAAATATATAAATATATTCAAATAGCTTTTTACTATCTGTTAATCAAAGTAGGTACCTAAACTTTATTAAATTTTTAAATAGTTGAATGCCTATTTAAATTGTTTAATTAGCTATCAATAATCCGTATTGACAGACCTGCTGGTACAGTTGCCAAGTCTTACAAAATACGGAAACCGAGAAGTTCTTTTAATGTCAGTTCACGCTTCTAATTTACGGGCGTAATTTTTCTATATTTTCAAATGTCAATAGTGAATTTTTCATTAGTTAACATATTTGTGGTACCTATGTAGGTATTAAAAAAAATCTGTGCTTTTAGTGACGCAATTAAATCGAATAGTTACAAATCAAATTTTAAGTTTAATCTTTTTTTACTACACGGGACAATTCAAGCAAAATTATCAGAAATATATTATACTTACCTAATACAACTCAATTTTACAGCTTTTAACCTCAAACCGAACTATTCAGTAACTGCTAGAAAAGTTTTATGGTTAATGTATACAAACGCGTGTACATTTTATTACAATTTATTTTTTAATTAAGTTTTCCTAATTGTCATCAATAACTTGAATAAAAAACATGAATACTCTGTCCTTCTTGATAAAGGGCAGGAGTCAATCCCATCACGTAGAAAACAAACGCATATTTTAATTCAATATATAACAGTTTAGGTACATTCAAAACCTACCGTCTTATGCAGATCGTAATTATTAATAGATCATCATCATCATCATCAGCTCATAGAACGTCTACTGATGAACATGGACGTCCTCCTGAGCCAGGGTTATTGCCATAGCCACCACGCTTGGCAGGCGGGTTGGTAACCGCAGTATTATGTTTTAATGTACAAGGAAACGCTGCTGTCCGTTCACTAGTATACAATTGTTAAAGATACGGCTTAACGTGCTTTCCCAGGCACGGAGGATAGTCCCTACACCTCAACCAACCAGACCCGGAGAGAAATCTTAGAATTTACACAAAGATTTCTCGTCACGAGTGGGGATCGAATCCAACCCATCGACCTGCGAAATATAAAGCGAGACTGATACCGCTAAGCCACGAAGGTTGTCTATATAGTCGCTATATCTAATAGAGAGATATTTATTGAACGTTAAACGTCAGTTCTTAGCTTAGTTAAATTCCTTTGTGCCCGGCGAGAAGACGACGGTCTGACAATCTTTGTTTAATTTTCAATCACAATTCTAAGTGCCTCTACTATATTAATAGTAAAAGATATTCAAACTTTTTCTTATTGCGACCAAATTTTTAATCTATTTTTTTAGCGACGCCCGTAATGCAGACACAGAGAAGAATGTTACTCTATAAGTAGTAACTTTTAACCTTCAGCATACGTCGATTGGTCGTAAGTTAAGCTTATTACGAAGAAGAAGGGTAAAAGTTCAAATGTAAGGGCCTAAACACACCACGTTTTTTTAACGCGCCGTCGACGCGCGTTTTTGTAACAAAGTACTGACTTTTGTACCCATACAGGCGCGATACGCACGCAAGTCAGTACTTAATTTCAAAAACGCGCGTCGACGGCGCGTTTATAAAACGTGGTGTGCTTAGGCCCTAAAGTTCATATGTAAACTTAAACACAGAGAATCGCGAACTGGGTTTCGCAAGCTAATGTAAAATTGATCCTTAATGTGTAATATAACTTTATTTAAGAATATCTTACGCGCGCGTTTTCACCCTTTTTTTTCGGTTGGACTTACTTAAGTAGCCTCGACGCTTTTGCTACTTAACCGGGCATAAAGGCGAGCAGAGCTCCAAAAACGACAAACTAAGCAACTTGCGCAAGAGGGCGCCCCCTATGGGGCTTGGTCCTCGGCACAGGACGGTCGCTGCCGATGAGATTGAGGGATTATGACTTTTAGTATTTTAGGGGAGTATTGTACAACTGTCGCTCTACTTTACAGTTCGCGGGCCTCTCGGACTTCGGGTCTACGAGGGTATCGGATGGTTCTTTACAAACTAAGGGTCAGGAGGAAGAGGGGGGACGCGTCGCGTTCGCGGGCGCACTCTTCTCCGGCGGGTCGGATAGAGTGGTCTCTGTGTAGTGGTGCTAGTTTCTTGCAGACTTTTTACTGCTAGTTGGTAAGGACGCCCCGAGGCCGACGGTGTTCACGACGCTTTGTCGTTTTCACCCACATAACTCAAGTTCCCGTAGAAACTTCATAGTAAAATATAGATTATAGCCTTCCTCGATAAATGTGCACTGAAATAATTTTTCGCAAAGGAATAGTTCAAATAATTCAAAAAAAAAAACTCTCAAACAATTCGAACACATTAAAACAAAACATCTACCAAAATCAGCGTAAGATATTTAATAAATAACCGTAATTAAAACGCAACAGGCGTTGAAAAAACTCCTCAAATAACGTTAAGGCCAAAAATTTAGACAGACAGAAATGGCTGTAAAAAAATGCCATTAGCCTTTTACAAAAAAGGTAAATCACAAGGATTAACGCAAATGGGTATTCGCGTAGTTCCTCAGATTTTCGCGTTCAAGCAAACAAACTAACTAACTTTTCAGCTTTACATATTATTAAGTAAGTAAGTATAAGACATACACAGTATTTGTCTCCCCAAAAATAGCCGATGGCAATAATATCCTAACATTACTCGTAGACACACTTTGAGAGTCACTGCCGCAATAAATATTCTAATTTTAAGGCAAACGTCAAAACGCTTTTCAATTCGCAACGAATTGGCGAATTCGCAGCGGCTCTTAGTGATGGCCTACATTCTTTGGCTTAACATTGAGATATCACTCATCTTATGTAGAATGCTTTAGCATTCTCGAAATAATGTTAGATTTGTCATTCGGTCGGAAAACATACTGTACTCGTCAACAAAATTACCGGTTTCATTATTTAAACATGTTCCGCAAGATATTTCTCCCTGCATTATGGTGATTTTACAATATTCAATATATCAGTTATTTATAAAACGTGGCTACAAGAGATATTTTATTTGCGGCTCCTAGAGCTCTAGTTTTTGGGTTCATTATGAAAATGTTAAAGGTTTTTAATAATTATATCTGTTGGGGATCCTACCGTGGGATGTATAATAAAAGAATGGACTGTATTTTTACACGGTATAATCCGAGAGAAGAAACAATATGTAAGTAGATAGTACATATGTGTCACGGGTGGAGGTGCGTCGCGAAGGGTCTGTCGCGCAGTGTGCCGCGCGAGGGCGGTGCCTTCCCGCGCCGCGCGCCGCCGGCCATCCATCGCGATGTTTGGTGCGCTTGCACCGACAATATCTATAAATTATAATATAGACAACCTCCGTACCGTAGCGGTATTTGGCTCGCTTTAAATCTCGGAGATAATTGTTAATTCTAAGATTTATTTCCAGGTCTGGTTTGTTGAGAAGAACAAGAGGTAAACCTATTACAAGATGAGAAGATGATATTAAAGCAATAGGTGGTCCAAACTGAAGACAAGTAGCTGAAGACATAGTAAAATGGGCATCACAGGAGGAGGCTTTCACCCATCCTGGGGTTCCGATAGATTAAATAAAAACTAAGCAACTATAAATACTATGATATAATTAAATAATATAATACATAGGATACTCATAAAATTATATTAAATAAGAAAAAATTGGTAAGTTGGCAATGGACAGGACACATAGCTCGAAGAACTGACGGCCGATGGAGCTGAAAGGTCCTCGAGTTGAGACTACGAACTGGCAAGCGCAGCGTAGGACGACCGCCTGCACGATGGACCGACGACCTCATGAAGGGTCGCGGGGAGTCAGTGAATGCAGGCCGCTAGCGATCGTTCCCGCTGGAAATCGATGGGGGAGGCCTATGTTCAGCAGTAGACGACAGGGTGATGATGAACATGTAGAAGAAAAAATAAATAACATAGAACAAACTAAATAAATCTAACACATACATAGATTTTAAGAAACGCTAATTTAAAAAAATGTTTATTTATTTTTATTTAATTATTAAACATAATCATATAGATAAAGTAGGTATCTATATTATGTTAATAGACAGAACTCTACGCTTGTTTTCTTTCATTGAAATCATGATATGTCGATATCGAACATTTCGTCCAATATTCCATCCTAAATCTAAATTTCTTTTCATATGTTCTACAGAGATTTTATTATTGGAAACGAACTAGAAGTTTCTCAACTAGACTTTCTCTTAAGTTTCAATCGAATAATAAACTTTATCAACGAATTAAAGATATAACTATCCTATATTCAGTATTTCCTCTCTTCTACGATAAAAATCGCTATATACTCGTATATTTTATTATCACAATTACAATAAAACTGGGAATAAAAATGATTTGTTGTACAACCGAGCACTCCAGTGTTAGATAACTTGCGTAAATACAGTAATACCCCGACTTACGCTACCCCGTTTTACGCGAATTCGGAGATACGCGGTTTTTATTTTTGATCACCACGCGCATCGGCGTGTTCGGTTTACTGCAAGTTAAACTGCTAACTGCTTACCTAACCTAACATGAAACGAAAAACATTGCCTTTTGGAGTGTTAACTAAATATTATCATTATAAACTTAAGAGGGCTTTGAATCTAAAATAAAAGAAAGGAGTTAGCAATTTGATCAAACCAAATAAAAAGAGAAAATCTTTCTATTTTAATTCCGATGTCACAATGTTATCGTTTTGATGAAAACCATGTTAAAATTATGGTGTGATAATGTAAAGATCATTTATATTTTAACATATTATTAAACATGTTTCTTCTGATCTATTGTTTTTTTTAGACTCGGGTGCTATAAATTCAACCCCGACTTAAGCGAATTCGACTTACACGGCTATCCCGTGGTCCCACCTATCGCGTAAGTCCGGGGTATTACTGTACTAACTTCCCGTGCGCGGTTTCACCCGGATTACTATATAGCCTATGTGTACTTCACTTACGTTACTCCTGAGTAACGTAGTTTTCTAATTGTGAAAGAATTTTGAAAAATGGTTCCGTAGTTCCGGAGCTTATCCAATGCAAAACATCAAATAAACAAACAATCAAATATTTCCTCTTTTTAATATAATATTTGTATTGATTGATTTTTTAGAAATTTATTTTTGGGTTGATATATATTTTTGTTATTTTTTTTTATCGCCGACTTTACTTTTGATCAGCAATGTTTAAGAATTTTATAAATATTTTTTTTTAATTTTACCATATTATGGACGCTTAGCAAATGAGATAATAATTAGCAATAGTACAATTCAAAACATTACAGTATTAAAAAACATAATTTATTTTCCAAAATCATATTGTTTTCTTTGTTAAATAAAAATGTCTTTCACGCCAATTTGCAGCACCGCACCTGTCACAACGCAGTCACATGTCAGTAAACCAACTCCTGAATTGTACACAAATAATATTACACGAATATTAATGAATCGTAGAATAAAATAAGAAAAAAATAATGGTTAACTGACGTCATATCCGATGAATGAAATAAGCAAGTTCGTTCACTTTTACTGGCATAATTCCAGAATTGACTAGTATTGTGGTTTAGATATATGTAAATGGATTCGTGTTTATGGTTAGTTAGCATACCGATAAATTCATATGATAATATTAATGGTGTACCTAGGTAATACGAGAAAAATATATAGGCGTACGTTAGGAAATGTTTATTAAAACTGTGTTACCGTGAAAGACTTCGGTGGGCATAAAGGCAGAGTAAAGGCATGCATTATTGTTCGAATTCCCACATTTAATTTATTAACCTAATTTAGATTAACCTTTATTACTTTGTGATAACATGAGTTGTTGTGTGATATAGTAGTTTTTAAGATTGAGATAAATTCCAAAACTATTACCTTATAAATTTTAGATATAACTAATCCTATATATTTTTTATCCAATATTTAATTCTATAATGTAATCATTACTAGCGACCCGCTCGGCTCTATTATACATATAAATCTTCCTCTTGAATCACTCTATATATAAAAAAAACGGCATCAAAATGTGTTGCGACAGACAGACAGCGTGAAGTGACTTAGTTGTATACTATAGTGATACATATATATTCCATTCCTGTAAAAAAAATATCTGTTTCATATTTTGAAACAATGCTCGTTCTGTTTATCGTATCTCATGCATTTATCTCTATGAAGCACACCTACACAGTGACCCATTTTTATTTGCAAACACTGTTTTAGATAAGTAAGATAAACTGTGCTGTATTTCTACTTCACTTTAATGTATTGTCTATTGTAGTGGGCAAATTGCATTTAAAATCGCAAACTGAGTTTTAAGAGTCAAAATACACGTTTCAAATATTATCAGGTTTCCCAGGTTATATGATTGTCATAGAATTTCACGATTCCAACAAAGCTTTTCACGTACATATTTGGTGAAAAATAAATAGACTTTACCCCCAACTTAAGGACTCCAAGGTTTGCCATTTCACTAACAATTTATTATCATAGTCGTTTTTAATCTCCAAAGAAAACAATATATTATGTCAGCATAAAAACCTCGTGATCTGATCATCTAATATCCAGTAAAAGGAAAGTTAGTTTTATTTACATGGCAACAAGAATCTTTTTGCAATGGATCCTTTAAAAACACGTTTATTACAAAGATACTCGACATTATCAACATCAAAGAGATCATTATCACACTTCCGAAAACGTTAACTTTTCGCGAGAAAGCTCACACCAGCAGAGAAAACTTACTACGGAGATTATTTATTCTTCTTTTGTAATAAATATATATATATTATTAACGGACTAATCTCATCGACACTCCCACTACTGCAACTCCTGTAAGACAGGATCAACAACTTCAACACACTGGAAATGTCACCGAGCCACACCAAGTGCCGGGAAAAAGTTAAACTGTCTTGGGACCCGCAACGAATTTAATCAAGAGATTTAAGAGGCGCAATAAAGACTTATGTTTTCACTTCCCTCCAAAATGAAGCGGGAGACAAAAAAATACAAAAAAAAAATTGGAGATGAATAGTCTTACAGGCTTCACCCGTGTGGCTTTCAGCTTAGAATAGACCCGTCTTCCCATGGGTGTCGTAAGACGTGACTAAAGGCTATAGAGCTGATGGATAGGCATCTATCAGCATAATCAGCTCTTCTTTTATTACAAGAAAATATGAAATACACTAAATCCGCTAATAATTCGCTTTAATCATATTGTGCTGGCCGATATTTCCGACCTATGGACCTGGTTGATCCTGGGTTTGCGCGTCTTCTCGGAGGCTTAAGGTGGCAAAACGGTTACATTGCTTGGATTAGACTGGATATTACACACTAGTATGTAAGACATAAGATTACAGTACATTAAAGTTCAGAATAGTGAGTCAAAAGAAATATTAAAATAACATACTAAGCGTAACTTTCACTTATTCATTAAATGGGTGATGACACGTTACACTTCTGCCATAACACTACCCACGGACCAAAAAACGGCAAATTGCTAAAGACCTTGCTTAAGACCATTTATACCAGTATACCATATATATACCAGTTCCATGTTTTACTATGATGATAATAATAAGTAGTTTACATTATAAATGTTTTTTTTTGGTTATTCTTGATAAAGATCGTGTGCGACTGTACTGATCGCTGAAAGATTGGCGCGCTTCCAATACTTTGATGTCGCCGCCTAGCGATTCGCGCCAAAATGGGTAACCGCCGCGCCGGTCAGCCATAGTGAATAATACGACAGCAGTTCATGAAAAAAACACATTTACGCATATAAATATTTATATACACTTGTATTTTAGATTTGAATTGTGTATCAACATTCAATTATTTAAAAGTAGATGATAATTTACCCTGTATAACCTTCATGGAATATCTTTTTGATATTCTGAGTATAAGGTACGCTACCCTGCTCGACACACTGTCGACGGCCACCAAATTGTTAATGAGGGACTTGCGGACGATAAACCCTACACCACCTTGGGACCGCTGTTCGCCCTCCCGGTAGAAGAACAAGTTGCCGGAATTCAGGGTCATCGTGTCCTGTCCCGCTCTTCGGACTTCTGACAAACCCACTATATCCCAACGCAACTTGTCCAATTCCTCATCCAGCTCTACGATCTTCTCGTCTGTCCTCAGAGTGCGTGTGTTGTGTGTTACCAGGGCCAGTTGTCGTGTGGGGTGGTACCCGGATCTCTTCCGGAGATTCTTAGCACCCCCTGCCCCGCCGTTACCATGGCTGGTACCGTGGCCAGGACTAGCGGAGTGGCCGGGGACTAGGGGCCTGATCCTGGTATGTGTCACCATGAGGGGTGTTTTGCCAATACTCGCCACGCTTGGCAGGCGGGTTGGCGAGCGCAGTGGAGTTCTTTTGATTTGATCATCACAGGAAACACTGCTGCCCGTTCCCTGGAATTTCTCTTAGTCGCCTTTTACGACACCCACGAGTAGAAATGGGGAGGTAACATTCTATGCCGGCACCCCACGGCATAGAATGTTACCTCCAGGCAGGTTTACGCACCGACCTCAACACACTCAGACGAAGAAGTGGAAGCTATGTATGAGGATATTAGTAAAGCCATACATAGCTCCAAGACCCACTACACCGTTGTTATGGGGGATTTCAACGCTAAACTGGGTAAACGAGGCGATGATGAGATGAGAGTGGGGTTGCATGGATATGAGCAACGGAACCGAAGGGGTCAGAGGTTGGCTGATTTCCTGGATAAAGAGGGACTCTATATGATGAACTCTTTCTTCCAGAAGCCACCTCACAGGAAATGGACCTGGATGGGCCCTGATGGTTCCACAAAAAATAAGATTGACTTCATCATGACAACCAAAAGACAAATATTTAATGATGTCTCTGTGATTCACAGGGTTAAAACCGGAAGTGATCACCGAATAGTTAGAGGCACGTTAAATATTAATGTCAAATTGGAACGATCCCGTCTGATGAAGTCTACGCTCCGACCTTCAAACGCACACATCCAAAACCCCGAGAGCTTTCAGATCGAACTAAGTAATCGCTTCGAATGTCTAGACAGCTGCGAATCTGTGGACGATCTCAGCAGCGGGCTAGTAGACACTGTGCATACGGTGGGGCTTAAATATTTTAAACCCCACCCTAGAAATAGACCTCAGAAACTATCCACTAATACCCGGGACCTCATGGCTAAACGACGTACGATGATGCTCCAGACTCCAGACGATGCGGAGTCATTTAGGCAGCTCAATAGACATATCTTAACGTCATTGCGTCACGACATTCGCTCCTATAATACAAAATGTATTAAGGAGACGATAGAGCGAAACCAAGGCTCCAAAGTGTTCGCAAGAGACACCTCTATTGGGCTAAGCCAGTTGACAAAGCTGAAGAAGGAAGATGGGGTAGTGACGTCGAGTAAGCCAGAGGTTTTACGGGAGATAGAGAGGTTCTATAATCAGCTGTATGCCTCAACAGTCAAGCCCGTTAACAGCCAAGCCAAAGACCCCAGAGCAAGGCTCACCCGACATAATACCGAAGATCTCCCGGACATCAGCCTATACGAGATTATGATGGCCCTTAAACAGCTTAAAAACAACAAGGCGCCAGGTGAGGACGGAATCACATCTGAGCTTCTGAATGCGGGTGGAACACCGATACTTAAAGTCCTTCAGAAGCTCTTTAACTCCGTCTTACTCGAGGGACAAACGCCAGAATCATGGAGCAGAGGTGTGGTGGTTCTGTTCTTCAAAAAAGGTGACAAAACCATGTTGAAGAATTACAGACCCATCACATTGCTGAGCCATGTTTATAAGCTGTTCTCGAGGGTCGTCACAAATCGTCTCGAACACAGGCTCGATGACTTCCAGCCTCCCGAACAAGCCGGCTTCCGAAAAGGCTTTAGTACCATGGACCACATACATACGCTGCGGCAGATTATACAGAAGACCGAGGAGTATAATCAGCCCCTATGCTTGGCGTTTGTGGACTATGAAAAAGCCTTTGATTCGGTCGAAATTTGGGCGGTTGTAAGGTCTCTTCAGCGGTGTCGTATCGACTATCGGTACATTGAAGTGCTGAAGTGCTTGTACAAAAACGCCACCATGTCGGTCCGAGTACAGGGCCACTGTACGAAGGTAATCCCGCTACGGAGAGGCGTAAGACAGGGAGATGTTATATCTCCCAAACTTTTTACGGCTGCTCTGGAGGACGCCTTCAAGCTCCTGGAATGGCAAGGACACGGCATCAACATAAATAGTGAGTACATCACTCACCTTCGATTTGCCGACGACATAGTGATCATGGCAGAATCGCTGGAGGACCTTGGACAGATGCTCAATGACCTCGATGGAGTTTCTCAACAAGTTGGGCTTAGAATGAACATGGGCAAGACGAAAGTCATGCATAACGCCCATGTAGTGCCCAACTCTATAGCCGTTGGAAACTCCATTCTCGAAGTTGTGACCGAATACATATATCTAGGTCAAACGATCCAACTAGGTAGGACCAACTTAGAGAAAGAGGTCAATCGTCGAATCCGACTCGGCTGGGCAGCGTTTGGGAAGCTTCGAGAGATCTTCTCGTCCAAAATACCTCAGTGCCTGAAGACCAAAGTCTTCAATCAATGTGTGTTACCAGTGATGACATATGGATCTGAGACGTGGTCTCTTACTGTGTGCCTCATAAGAAAGCTCAAAGTCGCTCAGCGAGCTATGGAAAGAGCTATGCTCGGCGTTTCTCTGCGTGATCGAATCAGAAATGAAGAGATCCGCAGGAGAACGAAGGTCACTGACATAGCTCAACGGATAAGCAAGCTGAAGTGGCAATGGGCAGGACACATAGCTCGAAGAACTGACGGCCGATGGAGCAAAAAGGGTCTCGAGTGGAGACCACGTACTGGCAAGCGCAGCGTAGGACGACCGCCTGCACGATGGACCGACGACCTCATAAAGGTCGCAGGAAGTCGGTGGATGCAGGCCGCTAGCGATCGTTCCCGCTGGAAATCGATGGGGGAGGCCTATGTTCAGCAGTGGACTACAACAGGCTGGTGATGATGATGATGATGATGATGAGATGATAATTTTAATTTATTTTATGCAAATTAATCGAATATAGGCGGACTTAATAACACAGATAAAAATAAACATAGATAGTAATCTTGTCTACACGCTGCCAAAATTGTTAAATGTTGATCTCAATTCTTTAAAGTATTCCATCAGAATTCTATAAGAAGTTGAGGTTCGCAGTAAAACAATACAAACTCAATCCCAAACCCAATTTCATACAAGTTCATATCACACCGAACGCACGTATCATTCTGAATCAACAAGTAATACCAGAATCTGAAGGAGTAGATGCTTAAGAAAAATAATATAAAGACAATAGAAAAGGGCTATTTTGTATCGCTACTAACAAATTCAAAGCGCCTAAGAATCTATTATTAGCAATATAGGCTGGTTAGCTGGGCTAGTATATACAACTGTTGTAATAATACAGCAGGACCTCTTTAATTTTTTCATGAAATAAACCCGATAGTATCTTGAATTTTGTAATATGTATTCATTTATAAATGTTAAATTAAATAAACTTCTAAAGAAGTCTTTAAAAAGAAATCCAATATCTTATTTTGTCGGGAGGTATTTAAGGACAAATTGAAAGCTTTTTATCGCAATTTTCGTAAAAGCATTTTTCTGGTAAACGCAGGTTCACTTGGTCAGCCAATTCAAGTCATGTAGGTTTAAATACCTACATGACTTGAATTGGAAGACAGAAACCGCGCTTGATTTGAAAAAGGCTTGCCGAGTGAAAACCCAGGAGGGGTGGGTAGGGCGTTCGGATTTCATAGGTGTTTGGATTAGAAGAGGTCCGGATTAAAGAGGTTATTGTAAAAACAATGTCAGTTTTTATTTATTTTACAAAAAAATCTTTAGTAACTGAATATTTAAACTTTAACAATCCGTTTACGTCCATTGCTGAACCGAATCCGGGCGTCTGCTTATCAGACCTTAGCTAGCCAAGGAATGTTGACATAATCACCACGCTTGGCAGGTGGATTGGTGATCGCAGTAAGATACTTGATAAGGTTGATAGATGCTTGATGATGATATGTTCCTAAGGCCCCCTTTTACGACACCCATGGGAAGATATAGGGTGTTGTATTCTAAGCCGGCAACCTCACGACCACAGTAACAGAACCACTACACATGACACTATTTACTGTTAAAGGTTGGCATATATATTTTGGAAGCACGTCATATAACTGAATGTTAGTATTTGAATCAAAGAAAAGCTTCTACCTTACAAACCACATAACTCACATAGACAAAAAACCCTACAATGAGTCGTTAAAAAAATAAAATGCAGGGTCGTTTGTGATAATTTAGAATTTATTACCTCGGGGCAGCGATTAAGGAAGTAATATTTCGTTCAATATGTCTCCTGTAAGCTATTACTATCCAAACGGTTGTAACTACCAATCATGCGGGTACTTGCTTATTATGTTAGAATATTAAAATAGTTTCGTACCTACTTTCTTTATCTTTTTTAAGTATTTCTTTTTTGAAAGAGGAAACTGAAATACTTAAATTGACCGTCTGAGCCTATTAGAATTCTGAAGTCGATATTAGATCATTTAATTCGACAGGTCACAAATGGGGTCAGGTCAGTGGTCAGGATTCGAAGATGAAGCTTTAATATTTTGTTCATGAACTAGAGGAGCCCTGCGATTTCGCCCGCGTTGGATTGCTACTGCATGCCATTGGCAATGGATTGGATTGTTAATACGAATCCGATCAAACTTTTTAACATGATTGAGTGTCAGACATCTATATTTTCACACTGAACTTGCATAAGGCTATGACACGATCGGTGAGAAATGAGGCGTCAGACCGATGTCTTAATTTGTTCTTAGAGACACGGGTAAAACACCAGCTACACCACAAGTACTTAGAATCTGGAGAGAAAATTTCTTGTATCACAATTTATCTGAACGATCCGGGAATAGAACCTGGGTCCTCGGTGGTTACGGTCGACCATAATGACCATAAGAGTAAATTACCTTTTCTTTAAATATTCATGGGCCTTCTTAACTAAAAGCTATTTTTCATTGACGCGCATTTATTAAAAAACATACATTTCTTTCTGGCTTCATTTAACTGAGGTATGTTAGTTGAGGTGAATATAATTGTCTATAGATTTTTTTGTAGTCAGTAGATTTACATTCTCAATGAGATGAGATTCCGTGATTTTGAAGTAGGTAAATGAAATGCGACTAAACAATAACGTTTTTAGGTATTACTATAAAGTTCAAAAATATAATCTGGAACAAAGAATATCTAGTGCTAACAAATAAAAATACCAATAAAATATACAATTTTTAAAACTAAACTTATATCTAGACCAGCCTTGAAAAATATATCTATCAAGAGCTAACTCGTAAATTTTACTAAACCTTTACTCTGAAATAGAACATCAACCATTTCAATGCGCTAGAAACATGATCCATATTTCTATTTAAATAAGGTTCAATTTTACTATAAATAGTAGTACCCAGTTATTCATGCAAAAATGACAAACATTGAAGAATCACGAACGCTATGCAAATTAAGGATAGTTCTATTGTACCAAGTAGAAACCATGTTCATTGTTTTGTAAAGGATATCACTACATAGTATAAAACAAAGTCGATTTCTCTGTCCCTATATCCCTATGTCCCTATGTATGCTTAAATCTTTAAAACTACGCAACGGATTTTGATGCGGTTTTTTTTTTATAGATAGAGGGATTCAGGAGGAAGGTTTATATGTATAATACATCAGCATTGTACCCGTGCGGAGCCGGGGCAGGTCGCTAGTATTATATAAATAGCGGAAGCGATGGCGTTATTAGTTGAGAAGAAACAGAAACAAAAGTCTTAAGGCGCGGTGAATAGACGACTTTTACGTATTAGTTTTGTCACTGTTGCTCCGCGTAGAAATGAAAGAGAAGCGAAGAGACGCCGCGATGGCGCAACGTTTCGTTCGACTCGTTCGAGTTATTTAATACATTAATCCTTGCAAATATCTTATTCCAATCGATAAATAAAAACAACAGTTCCCTTTATTATTATATATTACATCTCTGTTATTAATATTATCAAGATTTGTTTATAAATAATACAGTTACAATTGCTACAATTTCAATTTAAATGGTTATTTTATGGTTTTTATTTATCGAGAAAATTTACCGAAAACGTGTTTTGAACACAATGGTCCCCCCATAAATATAATCAAGATTAACATATATTTTTTAGCTGCTCTAAAATGTAAACATTTGGCCAAAAAACTGTTTTGTGAAGCCTATTTTGACTAAGTACAGCGCCTTAACAATATATCAGGCCACTGCCTCATTCAACAATTCCCAAAATTGAAATCACAAAGATAAATAATGATCTATAGTTTATTTTTATACCGATTTATGATTACATACAATCATAAATTTAAAAGTATTAGATATTTGGTTGGAATGTAAATAAAAAACGTGAACGTAAAAAGGTTTTATTATATTTAGTTGAAAAAAAATATTTACAAGTTTAACTGAACTCATAGATTTGGTATTGATAAAACAATAAAAGTAAATTCTAAAGTACACGATATGATGTACCGATAAATCATATAGACCTATATAGTCATCGCATAGCGATAGGTATATAAAAATGGCCTCACCATTTTTTTTTTATTGCTGTCAGTGGCAGACGAGCTGACAGTCCACCTGAGGGTAAATGGTAACCGCCGCTGCAATGCCAAAAGACATGTGTGTCCGATCGGCTAGTCGAAAATAAATACCATTAAAGGGGAGTTTTCCCTTAAATATTTATTTCATTATGATTTTAAGTATTTAATGTTATAGGGGCAACAGAAATATATCATTTGTGAAAAGTTAAACTGTCCAGTTATCACGATTTACGACAGACAGACGGACAGCGAAATCTTAGTAACAGGGTCCCATTTTAACACTCTTGGTACGGAAACGGAACGGAACGCTTAAAACAGCTCTAGCTATCAAACTCCAGCAAATTATGATGATTTACAACAAGCCATGAAACTTTTTTATTAAATCGCTATATCTATTTACATCACCACAGTCTGAGCGCATCTTATATTCTTAGATTTAGAAAAACGATATAAAACTCATATATTTATACAGCATTGTAGAAGCTCCTACGCCATTTTTCATTGAAACAAACCCTTGTGAACACGTAAGTGATATCACTTACGTGTTCACAAGGGTTTGTTTATCAAGGATACATTTAAAAATAGAATTGTTGTGAAGGCCATTGTAGCATTTATTGTATTTCTAAATACCTAAGCTTGTTTAATACCACTCCCGCACTGGGGAACTGAGGGTTTAGCCAAAATGCCTCTACAATCGCTGATCGCTAACGCAAGGCGTGCGGGAAAAATCAAATGGTCATTCATTGGTTGATTCTTCTTTGAAACAAGCGATCCGATCTTTCGGGTATCGGTTGCATTAACCTTGTAGATAGCATAGCGATTTCTAATCAGCGATCAGCATTATAGTGGCATTTTGTCTAGACCCTCTGAATCCCCTGTACCGTTACAAACACCTAATCCAAGGACACTAAGCTTCACCCCTTCTCAGAACAACTGCCTATGGTTCTATTAAGGCTGGAGCTCTGCTCGCCTTCATGCCCGGTGAAGTAGCAAAAGCCTCTTGGATACATATGTAAGTGCATCCGAAAAAAAAACCTTTGGTTGAGACAAATAATTGATCCGCATGGCAACCGAACCCACAACGTCACGTCTCTGAAGAAGCTACCGTCCCCAATACTGTACCATAGCCATCGATTCAGGCAAATGAAATGACTGCATAGTTATAGTAGACTAGCTTCTCACGTGGTATCACCCGCGTGTCTCCCAATCCCGTTATAATTTTATAACTAAATATAGGTTCACTATTGTTTAACAAAAAACATATGACAAAAGATCATTTTACAAACAACGTTTGAAAAACTATTCATTTGACAAACTTTCATTTCGCAAAAATATTACTTTAAAAACAATCATTTGACAAAATACATGTTTCGCAAATGTTTTACTTAGAAAATAATTAAACTGTTAAAATATTATTAGAATAATAATCACATGACTAAATCATTCGTTTGCCAAATTGGTGATTGTACAAAAAGTTAGAAGATAAATTATTAGTTTAAAAAAAAAACTAATTTCTAACCTATACTTAAAAGCTTGCGATCAAATTTTGAAAATATTAAATTGCATGGTTGCAATTTTCATCGTGGACAGATTATTTATTTATAGGCAAGTAATAATTTTGTATTAATACAAATTCCATAGAAATTTAAGTCTTTTAAAAAGAAATACACACTGCCTGAATTCAGCGAAATAAGTAGAATTCGTTTCCGTTGTGGTCTCAGTTCTAACCTGACCTAACCAGACATTGTGTCAGTTGATCCTACACATATTATATGATATACCTTCTTCTGTGTATGAAAGTCTGTTGTATTAACGTAGATTTTGGTTAATAAAATATTTACCAAGCAATGCATTTTGTCAAATGTTATTTATGCTTTACGTTGTTTTGCCAACTAACATGTTTAAAAAATACCTAATCAATTTGTAAATTAATGTTTTAGCATAATATTTTTTTTCGTAAATATATTGTCTAATGAGTAGTTTATTAAACAATAGTTTGTAAAATAATAAATTTATCAAGTATAATTTTGTCAAATGTTATTTTTCTAATGAAAATTTTTTATTTGTTTTTTGTCAAATGATCGGACACCCTAAATATAGCATATAGCATTCCTCGTTAAATATGGCTATATAACACTAAAATAAATTTGAAATTGGACCAGCAGTTTCTAATTTTTGAGCGTTCAAGTAAAAAAACTTCTCCGCTTTGTGTTTTACTAAAATGCGTCTTACTGTCGACTGGGTAAACCTACTGTAGTAACAGGTACTGAATCATTATACGTAATTACATCAATATCAGACGAACAGTAGGAAGGGCTGTAGCCATTAGGATTCCATTATAGCCTTGGCCCTAAAGATGAGTATAAGATAAACAAGCCTATCTCTAGGCTTAAGGTGACACAGCCACCCTTACGACAATCAAAATCAGAGCCTATCAGTCTGCAAAGTAATTACGTTTTCTTAATACTTACGTTTAGTTTTAATCTTTAATCT
Source organism: Nycteola revayana (assembly GCA_947037095.2). Classification (NCBI taxonomy): domain Eukaryota; kingdom Metazoa; phylum Arthropoda; class Insecta; order Lepidoptera; family Nolidae; genus Nycteola; species Nycteola revayana. The sequence continues at coordinate 1,219,227 of OX344851.2, forward strand.
ATTGTACTAATACGATTAGAGATGATTTGTATTTTTGTTTGCAAAGAATAAACTAGACTGATTTTAAAAAGAAGCCATTTGAAAGCTACGTGGCGTTATTCAGGATTAACATATAAATTTACATAATAGAACTATAATATAGCGCCATCTGGTATCTACCGAAACAACTAACCTATATCGCGTAATTCAAGTTTGTGTGCACCAACATGGTCGCGATCGACCGGCTTAAAATAATTTAATTTTATGAGGAACCGATCTTCTACAGTTTCTACGGAAACATGAGCTTTAGTAATTGAAACGGCACATGAAAACAAAATAGGTACTGCAAAATAATCTTATATTCCTTTTCTATTTCTTCTCATTCATTTAGCTTCGCTTCGTCAAACGTGCGATATATCTGTGGCTCAAAATAGAAAATAATGTTATAACACAATCCATTTGCGAATAACTAAAGATACCTGACACAGAACACGTCACACGGTACACGTACTACTAAAATAGAACAAAAACCTACCGTGAAATAAGACAGACAAGTTTTTTATAGAAATAACATAAATTATTTTGATCGTAACAAAACCCTGAATAAACATACAAACATAAAGAAACAACTGGCATGAAACTTGAAAAACAAATAGTAGCAAGCAGGCATATTGGTGCAGACCGCATACGTCTGAAAATAAAAAGGCTAATTTTGACCGAAATCAACAACAACAATGAAATAAGCGAATAAGTCTTAGCCCAATGGCTATATTAATTTAATTACAAACAACGTTTGAAAAACTAATCATTTGACAAACTTTCATTTTGCAAACATATTACTTTAAAAACAATCATTTGACATAATACAGGTTTCGCAAATGTTTTACTTAGAAAATAATTAAACTGTTAAAATGTTATTTGAATAATAATCACATGACTAAATAATTCGTTTGCCAAATTGGTGATTGTACAAAAAGTAGAAGATAAATTATTAGTTTTTAAAAATAACTAATTTTTAACCTATACTTAAAAGCTTGCGATCAAATTTTGAAAATATTAAATTGCATGGTTGCAATTTTCATCTTGGACAGATTATTTATTTATAGGCAAGTAATAATTTTGTATTAATACAAATTCCATAGAAACTTAAGTCTTTAAAAAAAAAATACACACTGCCTGAATTCAGCGAAATAAGTAGAATTCGTTTCCGTTGTGGTCTCAGTTCTAACCTGACCTAACCAGACATTGTGTCAGTTGATCCTACACATATTATATGATATACCTTCTTCTGTGTATGAAAGTCTGTTGTATTAACGTAGATTTTGGTTAATAAAATATTTACCAAGCAATGCATTTTGTCAAATGTTATTTATGCTTTACGTTGTTTTGCCAACTAACATGTTTAAAAAATACCTAATCAATTTGTAAATTAATGTTTTAGCATAATTTTTGTTTTTCGTAAATATTTTGTCTAATGAGTAGTTTATTAAACAATAGTTTGTAAAATAATAAATTTATCAAGTATAATTTTGTCAAATGTTATTTTTCTAATGAAAATTTTTTATTTGTTTTTTGTCAAATGATCGGACACCCTAAATATAGCATATAGCATTTCTCGTTAAATAGGGCTATCTAACACTAAAATAAATTTGAAATTAGACCAGTAGTTTCTGATATTTGATTTCTCCGCTTGTGTATTACTTAAAATGCGTCTTACTGTAGACTGGGTAAACCTACTGTAGTAACAGGTACTGAATCATTATACGTAATTACATCAATATCAGACGAACAGTAGGAAGGGCTGTAGCCATTAGGATTCCATTATAGCCTTGGCCCTAAAGATGAGTATAAGATAAACAAGCCTATCTCTAGGCTTACGATGACACAGCCACCCTTACGACAATCAAAATCAGAGCCTATCAGTCTGCAAAGTAATTACGTTTTCTTAATACTTACGTTTTGTTTTAATCTTTAATCTATTGTACTAATACGATTAGAGATGATTTGTATTTTTGTTTGCAAAGAATAAACTAGACTGATTTTAAAAAGAAGCCATTTGAAAGCTACGTGGCGTTATTCAGGATTAACATATAAATTTACATAATAGAACTATAATATAGCGCCATCTGGTATCTACCGAAACAACTAACCTATATCGCGTAATTCAAGTTTGTGTGCACCAACATGGTCGCGATCGACCGGCTTAAAATAATTTAATTTTATGAGGAACCGATCTTCTACAGTTTCTACGGAAACATGAGCTTTAGTAATTGAAACGGCACATGAAAACAAAATAGGTACTGCAAAATAATCTTATATTCCTTTTCTATTTCTTCTCATTCATTTAGCTTCGCTTCGTCAAACGTGCGATATATCTGTGACTCAAAATAGAAAATAATGTTATAACACAATCCATTTGCGAATAACTAAAGATACCTGACACAGAACACGTCACACGGTACACGTACTACTAAAATAGAACAAAAACCTACCGTGAAATAAGACAGACATGTTTTTTATAGAAATAACATAAATTATTTTGATCGTAACAAAACCCTGAATAAACATACAAACATAAAGAAACAACTGGCGTGAAACTTGAAAAACAAATAGTAACAAGCAGGCATATTGGTGTAGACCGCATACGTCTGAAAATAAAAAGGCTAATTTTGACCGAAATCAACAACAACAATGAAATAAGCGAATAAGTCTTAGCCCAATGGCTATAGGGCGTCGAACTTCTGATCTGGTGGTCGCCGGTTCGATCCCCACCTTTTGCACTACCGATGTAATCTCACTCGTAACGCAAGCATTTAAGCTTAGCACGAGGGGTTAACGGGAATACTAGAAGACTGCAAAAACTCTGCTAGTAATCTTTAAAAAGAAACCGTGGTAGACAACATAAAAAATGTAATTAAACAAATATGAGTAGGTAACCATTTCCTTGAAACCTGAAATACCAAACAAAACTCGCCTTGAAGTGATTGCTACCCGACGACGTAACGTTAACCGAAACTTGATGACTGAGGAACTCAAAACAAACGAGTTACCTGTCGTTTACGATATAAACAAAGGGTTTATTAAACTATTTAATTTATAGAATAGATCGTCCACTTTGCGGCAAATTAAAAATGCACAATATCAAGTGTTCATTCCGCTCAAAAATGTGTCTTAAGGCTGAGATTAACTTATTGTACCGTCCTTGCGCCCTCGAAAATTATGCACAACCATCTATACCTAAAAATAATTTAATTTTATGAGGAACCTATCCTCTACAGTTTCTACGGAAACATGAGCTTTAGTAATTGAAACGGCACATGAAAACAAAATAGGTACAGCAAAATAATCTTATATTCCTTTTCTATTTCTTCTCATTCATTTAGCTTCGCTTCGTCAAACGTGCGATATATCTGTGGCTCAAAATAGAAAATAATGTTATAACACAATCCATTTGCGAATAACTAAAGATACCTGACACAGAACACGTCACACGGTACACGTACTACTAAAATAGAACAAAAATCTAACCTACCGTGAAATAAGACAGACATGTTTTTTATAGAAATAACATAAATTATTTTGATCGTAACAAAACCCTGAATAAACATACAAACATAAAGAAACAACTGGCGTGAAACTTGAAAAACAAATAGTAACAAGCAGGCATATTGGTGCAGACCGCATACGTCTGAAAATAAAAAGGCTAATTTTGACCGAAATCAACAACAACAATGAAATAAGCGAATAAGCCTTAGCCCAATGGCTAGGGCGTCGAACTTCTGATCTGGTGGTCGCCGGTTCGATCCCCACCTTTTGCACTACCGATGTGATCTCACTCGTAACGCAAGCATTTAAGCTTAGCACGAGGGGTTAACGGGAATACTAGAAGACTGCAAAAACTCTGCTAGTAATCTTTAAAAAGAAACCGAGGTAGACAACATAAAAAATGTAATTAAACAAATATGAGTAGGTAACCATTTCCTTGAAACCTGAAATACCAAACAAAACTCGCCTTGAAGTGATTGCTACCCGACGACATAACGTTAACCGAGACTTGATGACTGAGGAACTCAAAACAAACGAGTTACCTGTCGTTTACGATATAAACAAAGGGTTTATTAAACTATTTAATTTATAAAATGAATCGTCACTTTGTTAATTCCGCTCAAAAATGTGTCTTAAGGCATAGCTTAGGCTTGTAATTTACTTGTTGCACACACCTGCGAAAATTATGCACAACCATCTATCCCGTGTGGTTTCACCTGCATAGATCCCGTTCCCGTGGAAACCTAGACTTAAAATATAGCCTTTGACACTTACAAATAATGATCCTTTCTATTGTTAAAAGAATTTGCAAAATCGGTTCAGTAGATACAGAGATTAGCGTGTTCCAGCAAACAATCAACAAATAGCCTGCCATGCGGTGATTTTACCAAAACTTCCTTAATGAATCGTATGATTAGTAGACCGCTGAAAAACAGCATAGTCACACAGTACAGTATCATCGGTTTGATTTAGCATGAGTGTATTATTCAAAAGATTCTCTTAATTTCCAGCAAAACAATAAAATATCTTACAAAGGAACCAAAACAGAATAAAAAACGAGTAATGTAAATTCAGTAGGTATTGATTTAACTTTCGCTTACGTCGATAAATCACTTGTTTTCCCTGGAGACGAAGGTAAACATTAATGTTGACATAAATAGACTACAAACAAACATATAAAATGTTTTATATATAGACATTAAACGTTATTGATCAATACCTACGTGGTAACGTAAAAAACATATATATAAAGTGTACCAAAATTAACTGTTTAATTTATTTATTCTTCAACTTCCAAATCTATACACATGTAATGAAGATTTTATCTCCATTCTTTGATAAATACTTTTTTTATACCATAGAGTTTATTGTTTATTTATTTGATTTATAATATTAAAAACATATTTGTCAGATTAGATTTAATAAATGAACAGAAGAGAATATAAAATAGATTTGTTGTAAATAAAATATGTAAATAATAGCTTTAAATGTTGTTCCTTAATTACAGGTAAGTTATTTTTATGTTTATATGTAAATACTTAATTTTTGGTTTTAAAATGTATTTAGTACAATAAAATATACTTAATTACATAGCAACACATTGAGTTGTTATTTCAAGACAAATAATAAAAGAACATATTATACACATATATATAAAAATGCATACCTATTTCCCTTGGTCTCGGCATCACTCGTGAACGGCTAGGCCGATTTCGCAGGTATAATGGCTAGGTAAATTGTATATGTATGTGTTGCGGCACCATCCCTTCATTTATAGATCAAAAACCAATATGATTCCGAAACATCCCATATTTCGTCTTATGGGATTTTATACATCTTATGTTTCAAGCTGAGCAAAATCAAACTATAAGATCGCAGTTATATCTACTGATGATTCAATAAATTGTTACAGTTGATTTTGTTAGACAGCACGTGTTTACGTGATAGGTAAAATAGAATTATTTATAACTATTGTTTTTCATCTGCGTTAGATCGCCATTAAATGAACTGGTACCTTTTTATTTATGTTTAAACCATGGAAAAACAACCATGCTCTATGTCAGGGCTACCAAAGTTTGTAAGAAAACTTTGCACTTACGAAATGCATTTTATTTTGTAGAATTCAATGTCAAACTATTACAAATGGAATACTGTTCTCATCTTTGGGATGGGTCTGCTAGATATCAGCTGGATGCTATGGACTCATTGTGTCTACATCCACACAATGAGTCCAGAGCATCCAGCTGATATGTAGCAGCTTCAGCACAAAGCTGAAGTTGGTCCCTATTTATGGTGCTCAAATTAGACTCTGTATAATAATAAATTGATTTTTTTATCAGTTCAATTTAAATAAATATTTTTCTTTCTTATGTTTTAAGAAACCGAAATCCCACCGAACGAATCGCTCGTTTCAAAGAAGAATCAACCAATGCCCTTCATTTTGTAAAAATAATCGCTTAAACACGCGACAACCATAGATTTTCGTTAGCGTTTTTATGCTAGCGATAGCTCCGCTGTAGTGGCATATTGTCTAGCCTCCCAGATCTATTTTGGTTTCGAGAGCTGTTTGAAGGTAACAAAGAAGAAGTAAGTAACGGATAGTTTTTAACCTGGATTAACATATAGGCTACAAAACATCACCCTCCGACCCACTGGAGCAGAGTGACGTGGGTAAAACCGCGAGGGCCAACTACTATAAAATATTGGCACGTGTTAATCGATAGCGAAGCGGGAGGCGGGGTACCTACGGTTGATTGAAACTGGTTGCCGTTTAACAACAAAGGCATATTATTATAAGTCATTCAGAAGGCAACAACGAAGCATCTGACTGATATTTAATAATTAAAATTAATCATAATTTGCACTGTACACACAAGAACGCGCACGCTCAGTGTGGGGTCAGCTTTATTCTTCTTCTCTGGTACCAATTATGTTAGAATGACTCCTATCTTGAACCTCGCCATCAGCTTAAAAGAAGGAATTATAAAAACATCCCTAGACTAAGATAAGAAAACCCACTTTTAGAAATACACAGTACACATACATTTACTTGGTAACACAAAATGTGCGAACTCCAAGCTTTTAATTTACTTAATAACGTTATTAAGGATGTACGTACATTGAGCGGTTATTAAATTATGAAATTAGCGACTTTTAGTTACAAAACTACGTCACCATTAAATTATATACACCATAGTTTAATGGTATTTATTTTTGATAGTATAAATACACCAACCAACGGCTTAACGTGCTTTCCGAGGCACGGAAAGTAGTCCCTCAACCAACCAGACCCGGAAAAACAAAGATTTCCTGTCCGGTGTGGGGATCGAACCCACGTCCTCCGAGATTTAAAGAAAGCGAGCCAAATACCGCTCCGCTACGGAGGTTGGATACTAAATATACAATTAAAAAATACACATATCTATACTATAATATTATAAAGAGGAAAGATTCGTATGTAAATGTTTGTAACTAATTTGCTCAAAGAGTACTGGACCGATTTAAAAAAATCTTTCACTATTTGAATGCTACATTATCACTGATTAATATAGGCTATATTTAATTATGAAGTTCCCACGGGAACGGGAGTTACGGGAATGAAACCGCGCGCGGGAAGCTAGTATTTTATATGTCTATTATGAATGTTATAGGTCAGTTTACGCACACATCTATTCCTAGTCGACCATTCGTCATCTTTCTTCCACATTAAGTGCGGTACATTAAATTTGATGTACATTATAAATTATTTTGAAACGTTTTAGTAGTTGCAAGATGTCGGTAATTCGTTACAAATTACTTTTAGCACAATTTAATGTTCTGCGTTTGTCATAATTATCAATTTATGTTTATGATGCGTAATATTTTGGTAATAAAGGCTAGGGAGGGACAGAAGAATTAAAAAAATCTTCCTTTATCTCATTCCAGTCGAACTTATGAATATACTTATCCCTTTCTAATGGCGGAGCTAGAGTGAGCTGCATTATTTGCCATCCCGCGATGTATCAGCCACGTAACTCCGGTTTCCATGGAAACCTTTTCATAAATCCTCTATCTTCTCCTTGTGGAAACTAGTAATTTGAAGGGCCATTCTTTGTTGAGTCTATTTCTTCTACCTTCTAATATTTGCTCTTTACAATAGTTAGTAAGTACCTTAACGTTTAATGGCAACTAAAGTATTTTTCATCAAGAACTTTGTTTTGCAAAATCAAAACCTTATACAATTATATAAAGCTGAGGAGTTTGCTTTTTTCCTTTAACGCGATAATCTTAGGAACTCTCCCGATTTGAAAAATTATTTCAGTGTTAGATATTTATCGAGGAAGGCTATATTTAATTATGACGTTCCTACGGGAACGGGAGTTACGCGGGTGAAACCGCGCGCGATAAGCTAGTAAACAATAAAAAAAGAAAAGCTTGGCGATTATGAATATCGACCACGGTTACATATGTCAATTCTTTCATCAAACTTTGCATCTCTAACACAACTAGTTCCTAATTTCGGGCTGGTACTTAGATTTTTCGTAAGTGATTTTTTAATTTACCTCAGCTTTCGACTCTGGTTTCGGAACCTTGCTAGTTAGGGTCGAATATAAATTACCTCTAGATAGCATGCAGGCATAGTATTTTCTTGTTACCTACTCCTAACGCCAAGTTAAACAGACATGTAGAACATCGTAACCTCTTATCTTCCTCAACTTGGTCACAAAGTCATTCACTACATATTTTTCTGTTCACATTTTATAGCGGTTTAATACTAAAGTTAACGAGCGGTATAAACAAAAGGAGACCGTAAAAAAACATCTTTATTGATCTTAAAGACTGGAGAACTGATAGACGGTGTACAAACTTAGTGCAATACCTAGCATGACCATACTCAGAATGTTTGGTTATGCTTAAAGACATTAAACTTTATTGGATTACAATACGGTTCATAACAAAAATCACAGTCAGTGATTATTGAGGACATTATGCAATGGTAGTCATGAACAGTTTTTTTTGGGACGTAATTTGAAGTTAGTCCCGATGCTTTTGCTACTTCACCGGGCATAAAGGCGAGCAGAGCTCCAGCATAGATAAATGGTTTAGACACTACAAACTAAGCAACCTGCGCAAGAGGGCGTCCCCTGTGGGACTTGGACCTCGGCTTAGAGCGGTCGCTAACGGGGTGATTGAGGGATTATGGCTTTTAGATTTTTAGGGGAATTTTGTGCAACTGTCGCTCTACTTTACCGTTCGCGGGCTTCACGGACTTCGGGTCTACGAGGGCATCGGAAGGTTGCCATGCACAGTAATATATAAATCCCGAAAGGATACCGCTTTAAAAATCAAATTCCCTTATTAGTAAAATAAATAATTGTTTAGCGAGAATTAGCAATGCCCCGCGATTTTACGTGCGTTATGTTACTGCTGCCCATACATGTTACATCGTAAAATTTCATGCTTTCTTTGTAGCTCTGTGCCAATTTTCATATTAATCGTTACTCAGCTAAATGATCTCATCTATCTTTTCCAATTTAATAAATGTCACATTTACCTTCCCCCCTATCCTCTCCCCTCTCGGTACGCCTATGACATTGACAATAAGCTTAACTTATTCATAGATGGCGTAATTCAATGGCCATTATAACAATATTACGTAAATATCACAAAATAATTCCTTAACTTAGCGAAGACAACTTTCACTTATTCCATATTAGACACGTTCAAGTTGACGCAGTTCTCAAGTGATGACACAACTGATCGATCCTTTTGCAGTAAAAAAAACATTAGAGGTTGCCAAAATGAACAAAAGTACCGTAAGTTTGTAAACAAACTTATTATGTCGACACAATTTCAATTCTGCTGTTTAATGATGCAATTTAACTGGTTCGGTTATAAGTAATGGCACCCTGAGCGTTGGTCCTAACCCCTTAAGGGTGCCCTCAGGTGGATGTCGCTTAAACTTTGGCCGGATTCTTTGAAGTTAATTTTAATTTTAGACCTGTTACCTTTAAGGCATCTTACTATACCTAATGTGTACATTTGTCATTTATCGCTCGACAGACGGACAGACTGATTAAAAATTCTGTAAGATCAAATAATTATAACAATGTTTTTAGCTACTTAAGTGATACTTTAGTGATTTAGTCTTATACACTGTAATTTTGACAAGTACAAGTGTATGTAAATAACTAAGTGTTGAAAAAAAAAAAAAAGTCCCTAGTTGGTCCAGCGGTTATATCATCATCATCAACAACGCGTATAGTTTTACGCGTTTTTACGTTCCACTGCTGCACTTGGACCTCCTCCCGAGGCAGGGTTTTGCTATAGTCACCATGCCTGTTGCAAAAGACTAGGAAATGCTGCTGGCCGTTCCCTGTTATACCGGGACGGGCAGCAGCATTTCCTAGTGTTATTGATGATGTTGCAACACCCAGGAGAAACGACTTAAAGTTATATACAGAAGTAACAATAGCTATATTTAATAACGAAGTTCCCATGGAAACGGGAACTGAGTGAGTGAACCGCGCGCGGGAAGCTGGTCTATACTTTCTATTATAAAGAGGAAAAGTTTTTATTTTTGTATGTTTGTTTCGAACAAACTCAAAAACTACTTAACGGATTTCGATAATTCTTTCACCATTAGAATGCTACATTATCCCTGAGTAACATAGGCTGTAAAAGTTCACCCGTGCGAAGCCGGGGCGCGCCACTAACAATATAATAAAGAGGTTAAGGTTTTTGAGTTTGTGACGTTGTAGGGGGGATATCTGGATCTACTGAACCGATTTTGAAAATTCTTTAACCAATAGAAAGCCACATCACTTGTGATTGACATAGGCTGTATTTTAAGTTAAAGGTTCCACGGGAACGGGACGACAGCTAGTATTTTAAATAGCAATAATATCACCTACTTTAAGCACTTACTTCAGAATCTGATCTGCAGAGGATTAACCTCCATTATACTTAACTATCGTAGTCCAGGTCAAATACCATATAACTACTACAGTTTGAAATGCTAGCACTATAACCAAATAGTGATAACTTTGGTCTCATTTTAGGTCACCCAAAAAGATAAACCTAGAATGCACGAGCACTTATTATTGATCTACCGCGATAAATGGGAAGATATGTAAGTGGATAATGCAGGGCTTTTTGCTCGGTGTCCATTTACCGATTGTTTTGGGTCGGAATAGAAACCACAGCTGAAATTCAGACATTGTTTACTGATGCTAAGTGCTTAAGCCAATATATTGTGCGGCTAGGATATCTGGTCACCTACTTCTTGTCGTGGAAATATAAAAAAATCTAGCATGATATAACAAAATATTTGTCTCAGGTATTTGTACACATCGCACATCTTAATGATGTACCTGTGTATTTGAATAATACATATCTGTCCGTGGGGACCGGGAGCCAAATTAATTTATAATACCTCGCAGCGGCCATCTTTAGTGCGGCACGTTCTCCGAGTGCTGGTTTTTACTTTGAATATCAGGTAAGCATTGCCATTCAACGGGGTAATGCTGCCAGCATTCTGGGAACCTTGACATTTAGAATAGTAGTATTTAATAAGTTAGTTTTATTTTAAATTAGCTAATTTTAAACCATATCATCTGTCCTTATTCCGATTTATTTGTGTTCAGCGCCATCTTCTGTTTTCGCCGTCTTGTGTCTTCCATTCTGTCCTATCAGCCGTCACGCTATCTCTTACTCCCTTTTCCTTCATTTACAATTACTTCTTATACAATCCATTTATCATCATCTATATTTTCTTCGGCCTCCTTCTTCCTTGTCATCCATCTAGGTGCATCCATTTATATAATTGTGATACAATACATATTCAATAATGATATGACTGTTTCTGATAAGTTTGGTCTTGTTTTTTTTTGTTTTTCATTTCGACGGTTGGATATTTAGTTTTTATTAAGTTCATTTAAAAAAATCAAACTTTTTAACAGTCAGGGTATGGTAAGCAAGTTGGAATTGTGTTTAACAAAATATGTTCAAAATAACTTGAACTTCACCGGTGGGTCAAAGGTTACGGTAAGTAGTTGCTACCAGGACCTGGTGTTCTGGGTTCGATTCCAATCCGACAATTATGTGTATGAATCACATATAGCTGTTTAGAGTCTAGGTCTACTTTGTTTCTGTGAAGACACAGGGAAGATATCCAAGTACGAAGTGTCTTTAAAAAAATGTACAATCAATTATGTAACTAGATAACAATTTCTTCAGCAAACGGCCTCAAATCCCAATCTTAAATGTAAGAAGATTTAACATCCGCAAGGCAGTTAATACGAGTTGTCTGAGCCCATTAACTTAATGTCCCGTGACTAATATATATAACATATCCTGTTATGGAATTAAATAGAGAGGTACTGCATTACCGTCGACGAAATATCGATAAAAACCCAATGTAAATTGAAGACTTTACTTTTTATTTCTCTACACGCCATAGACATAAAAAGAGGTACATGTTTTTTTTAACTCACTAACAAAGCGTCGATGCATACAGTAACACAGTGTGCGAGCAAATTCTGCTGGTCGGCACGGAGGTGCGGGATGTCCCGCGGGGTATAACTATCGTTTATTAACCCATGTCTCGTTTTGAGTTAAAGAATAAATGGTCAGTTTAGGTATGACACACAGCTCCACAGTACCGCGCGGAATTTTAATAAACAACGCCGCCCCGCGCGGAATCGCCAAACAAACTGCTCGGAACGTAAATCTGCTTCTTATTCACTCCGCTGTCACACCAATAGGTGAATCGCCCTCCACAAAAAGCGTGACAAAATATGAATTTTGGAAATAAAAATAAATAAACGGTATTTTTGAACCTTAAATCTTATGTTTTTTAATGTGGGTAATTAAACACTTTTTATTTCAATTAATACTTTGTACTTCTTCTTGCTTGATATATCGATATTGGGCAACTTATCTTTTCACCACAAAGACATGAAGTCAGCCTAGATAAAACTTGGCTATAAAAATCAATCGTGGGTAAAATTTTACTATACCTTTCGCCTATAAACGGCTATTATAGTCGCCAAAACTGTCTGAGTTTTGGATTTATTTTATATATTTATTTACCATATTTAGATTACGTGTTTACCTAGGTAGATGTTATGTCAATATCAATTTATTAAAACTGAAACCATTTGTAAACTATTCTTATATATTTCGTTCGTTTAGTGATTAAATGTTAATTTAGTATTTTTATTTCATAATTATAAAATACACTTTTAAAATGGCTGTTTCTGGACTTTCTGCGAAATGAGTACCTATTCTATAGTTGTTGTTGTCCTATAGTTGATATACATACCCGTAATTGTCATGAGTGTTAAGATAATTTTCACTGACATTTTCGAAATTTTCTCCAAATGTACGGCATTTTGAGAAACAACTCGGTGGTTATTGACTTTCTACTATTGTTCATACTTACAAACTAAAAATGTTATTAGGACCAATCAAAATTTCTTAAAAGTATTAAATTAGTATCTTAAGATCACGCCATTTTATAAAGCAAATCATAATATTTTTCTTATGTATTTCGGGTAGTTCTTTTAAGGAAGAGGCGTTTTTTGAGGCTATGAGGATGCTAGATGCATTCCCCCCGAAACTAAATCTCGCAGCGACTCTCGTTAATGCGTTCCCCGAGTGCTGGTATTTACTTTTCACAGCAGATAAGCATTGCCATTCAAGGCAATGCTGATAGCATTCTGGGAACCTTTTAGTTGTATATACCTATACCTAAATTATATTTCCCACTATAAATAAAAGGATATAATTTGACTTCCGTTCCATAAAGTACTCTGTGTAAGAGCCCTTTGTACACATTAAAACCTTATCGATTATTGTCATTCAAACTTGTTCAACGAGTTTACAACTCGTAAGAACGGAAGTTTTTTTTAGTCATAAGTACAACATAATGTATGTTATCTTTGCTAATATTTCGCCTGTTCCGATAAAGAAAAATGTCGATTGTAAATGCTCATGTCCTCCGACTATAATGAGGCAGTTAATAAGCATATGTATAGGATATTAACAAAACATGTACTCCTTATCTACTGCACATATTTGGAACAAAATTACCTGTTATATGATTGTCATAGATAATTATGACATCCGGACTCAACTTAAATTGATGTTCAAGACACAGAAGATACAGTACCTACCTCAATTAACTGAGCATAGAATACATAATGTCACACAATAGAATGACCACCAAAAGAATCAAATTGAAGTCAGAGCATAGCATAGCTACGCTCAATAAGCAGCTCAACTCGAGACGTAACTCCACATTAAGAATTATACAGCCAAGTTACGTTATTTATCAATGTTCTGTCGATATGACATTCTGTCACCGTGTTAGGTGCTTGATATCATAACAAACTTCATCGTGTACAATCGGAGTTCAAAGTTATTTTTATAAAATTGAAGTCCTGTAAAAATCATAGCATCAATTTTATCCACACTACTGCACAAAAAGTAAATCATGCCTTTACTAAAAAGTAAATAAAAAAAAGGTCAAGGGTCAAATATAAAATAAGAATATTAAATCTTACTTGACTTATGTCACTTCGATACTATAATTGTTCTACCAATAAAGATCACATAAATGAAGCAAGTAAATCCTTAGTTTAAGATTGAATTATAAATAGGCCAGTAACATCCTTCTCGATGGCTTTCACCTTGACTATGATACGAACTGCCATATTACTTGAGTAGTATAGAGAAACATGTAATGAAGGAAAATTACCCACAGTTTCTTGGCAGAACACCCAGTCCATTTCAGCATTATTGCTGTAGATCAAGTTTCCAATAGAGTTTAAAGCGTTGTTTGTCTAGTCGTTGTCTTTTAGCGTTCAAAGAACCCCGGGAAATATATACGATATGGTGTCGTTGCGTCTTAATGCCTAATTGCTCGTGTAACTTTAGAACTCTCAAGTATCTTTCTTAATGAAGTAGATAAAAGTGTGCAAATGAATACGTTTTTTAATGGGTTATACATACTTTACATACTGTTCCTGCCCTGACGTTAACCCATTTACTCCTACCGGGTGTTATAATGCCACGAAATATATTATATAGTAGGTACTACATTATATATATTTTTTTTTTATTATTTAACTATTACATGCAAATTAGTAGCTTTCTCCTACTACTTCCAGATTAATAGGATTTCTTTCAAAATTTTGGTGATTATTTCATTATCACGTTCTGAAATGTTGAATAGTTTCAGGAGTATCTGGATTTTTTTTTCAAAAATTTACAGCAAAACTTTTAAGGACTCCTAAACTTCTGTGTTTCATTTTGTTCTCGGTTGCCTCGAAGCAGGCCTGATAAGGCCGCCAATTTCTGTTGTTGTTGTAAAAAAATAGTTTTGAAATACTTTTTCTGTGTTCTGTTCTTATAAGTGACCTTACCCTGGAGAAAGTACATGGCCAGCAGTGAACATTATACGGGCTGGATGATAATAATGAAACGACAAATGTCGTTTAAGATTTTTACCCCTGGGAAAACAAATTAATACTTGTAACCTGCAGTATCTGTAGGTTTGTGTCGGTCAAATCTTGCTGTATGTTAAAACGGTTATTTTCAACCAACTGAATTAACATTTTTCATACCCGTTTCGTTTAGATGACAACGCTTGGTTAGCTATTAAACTGTAACTATTTATAACATCAAGAAGCAGAAACGTATGCATTTTATAGGATACAATTTTATGAATCATTTTCACTTATTGACATTAGAAATAACTTTTCATCTTTATAACATTTCTATAGATTTTCGCGTAGCTCCGGTTTCCATGGAAGCTTAATCATAGGCTATGCTACTCTTGGATAATATAGCTTTCTAATGGTAAAACATTTTTGAAATTGGTCCAGTAGTTACGAAGCTTATTCAATGCAAACAATCAAATCTTTCCTCTTTTTACCATAGACAAAGAACGAATAGTTCTCGTCATTAAAACAAAAGTACGGAAACGTCTACCGGAAAATACATTCCGACAATGTTCCTAGATTTTTACGGTGCAATGGATGAGATTATAATAAAATTGTCTGTAGCCAAGGGAAATCTGCGACTTAATTGCTAGCCCCGGGGTTCCGGATCCTCTAGCCTTATATTAATGCCGTTTTATTAAAAAAAACTGGGACTGCGGCGGACTAACCAATGTTCTTTGTCGCTTTGAATGAAAAACGGTAAGGTTCGCCAACTTTTAAATCGCTTTATTTTATTGTATAGGAATAAAAATAAGTTGGCACTACTTTTTATGTCACTGTTATTGAAGAAAGTATTTTAGATATTTATGATTGTCTGTTTCTTTCATTTGTTTTTTTAATATTGAAATCAGTTTTACATAAAAATGGCGCGAAGTATAAACATCCTCTTAAATCAGAGGCATCCTACGCTAAATTAAGCAATTAAAACTTTAACCATAAAGTAGTATTGCCGAGAAACCCTCTGAGACCATTATTTTAACGAAATTAATATTGGAACTTCTTAATTTTCACTCCATAAAAAACAGAAGTTGATGAAACAAATACAATACGTTGAGCAATAAAAATGGCGCTGACATTAACAATTAAATATGGCGAACTATCGATACTATACACAAAAAAACTATTATTATTCGGAGCAAAACTTTGTAGTAAATAATAAAACTGACTTCGAACATAAATTCAGTATGAAATAAATTAACGCAGAACATTTCCTATGTAAGCTTTTTGACAGTCAGGTACATCAGGTACTTCCATGCTTGGACGATATAGGAAGAATAAATTTATTGATCCTTGTTTCAAGTGGCAGAAGGTTCCTTAATAGAAGTTGCCAATTGCCTTTCTCACATTCAACACACGTATCTGAAAGCATTCAACACAGGCTGCCGTAACCTTTAAAAAATATTTGGTATCGGTTAGAAAATACCACAGCCAAACGACTTTATTAATTAATTATGTTCTGTTTTTGTGCATGAATATGTAGTCCAATCTAACATGGGCGGAATCCAGGTTCCTCAGGCAGAATTTACTTAATCGCGCGTAAGGTAATATAAAAATGGTAATATACAAAATATGCAAAATACATACTTTTTTTATTGGACGACGATGATATTTATCTGGCTCATACTATATCCCGTACCTGTAGAAAATAAAATACTTTTTAAAATACAAATTATATATAGTTTGTCTGTTTTGACATGGTCTTTTTGTTTCGTGTTCAATAAGTGGATGGTCCAACCTGTTGCTCATTTTCAGTACAAAAAGACAACAAAATGAAATTCTGAAGGCGAATAAGACTAAACTAATATATTGCATTAATTTAAAGCGCTTTATTTACATTTGATTTAAAAAATCTTACAATTAGTCGATAAGCTACGAATATTTATGAGCAAATTAATTTAGAATCTAGATTACTAATATTATAACGCTCAAAAGTTAGTTCGTCTGATTTTAAAATTTATTTCACTGCCCATTAGCCGATTTATTGAAGTATTACATCACGCCAAGATCAATACGAGCGGAGTAATTATAAAAAATGTTTCAAAATCGGGAGTTAGCCCAAAGTAGGTTTCCTCGCGGAGTCGCTTGAAGTTAGTTAGTCGTGCTATATAAGCGCAACACCCAAAAATATAAAATACAAACCAACATTTATGTGTTCTTCAATTTTACGCGCAAAGTTTTTACTGCTCCATCTAGTTCTGGCATTTGTCAAAAGTCACTGGCATTGTAAAATTTCGACACTTCTAATTGAATTTAAAATAACGAAACTTTAATATTATCACTTGAAATTGGTTTTTAACAAAGAGAAACGATGTGATATTTTTTCATATATTTAAGAGATTAAGACATGACGTTCCAATGCTGGTTTAAATTCAAATATCTTTTTATAATTAAATTTAAATAAAAAAGGTTTTTCCATAATGTTCAGTTTGTCGTGGCGACTACTTAGAAAATCCTGCCAATAAACACAGTAGAACCCTCCTTTTTTAAATCATATTTTATTAACTTATTAACATAATTTTCTATTTTACATCGTAATTGGAGCGACTCAATCCCATTTTTGTGACAAAAAATATTTAAAATATTAAATTAAGCTACACAATTTAGCTTTAATAGTTTAACTTACAAAATGTAAATAAACGGTTAAATAAAACATGAACATCAAATATCGCACAAGTGGTTTTCATAAGTTACAGTGCAGGCTTCGTAGACCCGAAGTCTGAGAGTCCTTGTCTGCAAGGACTGAGACTTCGGGTCTCAGAGTTTCGTTCAAGTATCGAAAGTCTCGTGTCTAACATCTCGTACATTTGGTAATACAAGGGCACAGTTTGTGTGACAATGACATAAATGTTATTTAATTTTCGCTAACAAGTAATTATGATAGAAAGTTTATTTTAATGGGACAGAGAATAGAGCA
This sequence comes from Nycteola revayana, assembly GCA_947037095.2. NCBI lineage: Eukaryota > Metazoa > Arthropoda > Insecta > Lepidoptera > Nolidae > Nycteola > Nycteola revayana. Next base: position 1,237,152 of record OX344851.2, read on the forward strand.
AAATACTTGAATTGGTAATTCTGTACCTTCGTCTTAAATTGCGAAATGTTCTGTCCACTACATGATGAACTGTTATTTTTGTAGTTTTTTATGTGTCTTTCTTTACTAAAACAACTTCTTAAAATAAACATAACGAATCGAAGTGCAGATACTTACTACGCCCAAATCTATATTTATATTACAAAGCTGAAGAGATAGTTTGCTTGAACGCGCAATTACCAATACTCAGGAATTACCAATGCAATTTAAAAATTAGATCAGTGTTCGCGAGAGTGACTAATTGGCTATCCATTTATCGAGGAAGGCTTTATCTTTATATCATCACGCTACTATTCCAAGCGGACGCAGTCGCGAGCACAAGCGAGTGCTAATTCAAATTTGATTTCGATTGACTGCCTAAATTGTGTTTCTTCTTCTTCTTCTTCTTCTCTCCTTGTCTCTCTGTTTCGGCTACGATGCCGGACCGATCTCGATGAAATTTAATAAGGAAATAGGGTAAGAAATAAGGTCAGATAAAGTGACCCTCGATTTAAACGATATCGTTATTGTGAGAAGAAATATTTGTTCTGTTCTTAAGCTTACAATACATTTTTATTTTGTAAACCAAAAAAAATATGTCAAAAAAAGCGAATATGTCAAAGTCAAAATCAATAATATTTTTATTCATATAGACACAATTCAAAACAAATTAAATCATGTTCTTATGATGCGTCTATTTCTTCTCCTACCACCAGTTCAAATACGTGGAAACTCTGAGAAGAACTGGCAAGAAACTCAGAGGAATCATTTATTTTGCAATATTGTTAAGCCATTCTGTCATTTACATAATCTGATATTTTATAATATGCCTTTTTACATAATTTAGCTTTGACAGTGGCTTTAAATTTATTAACAGATAATTCTCTAATATTATTTGGGAGTTAGTTATAGAAGCGAATACATCGCCCCATAAAAGAGCGAAGTTTTATGTGCAGCATATAGACTGGTCAACGATTATAATCGATAATAAAATAAAGATAATTATAATCGATAATAAGATAAAGATAATTATAATCGATAATAAGATAAAGATAATTATAATCGATGATAAGGATAAGGATAGTCTTGACCAACAGCTTAACGTGTTTTCCAAAGCACGGAAGATACTCCCTCGACCATCTAGACCCGAAAAGAAATCTCAGATTTTACACAAAGATTTCTAGTCTAGCGCAGGAATCAAATCAAAAACTTAAAGTGCGACTTATAAGCACCATGGAGATTATTATAATATCATTTGACATAAAAATAATGTCTTAAATATCGTTCTTGGCAGTCCAGCTATTGCTACACTATGTTCACACTCCTTTCTAAAATATTCCAATGAAAACTTTATGTATGAGCTGCAACATACTAGGTCACACAAAATTGTATCTTTCTACACAATTAACCCTCGTGCATAGTTCACGCACTACTTCTTGACACTTCTTTACTCTGCTAAACTACATGAACTTTAAATTTAGTAGATATTAAGAAATATTGTGTGTGTATTTTTCATGGCAGCTATCAAACAAAAGATGATATGAAAATACGGATTCTCAGATTCTACAAGAGCTAAGGAAAGAACGAGTTTTTTTTTGGTTCGGATGTACCTACGTTGTTAGCCACGAGGCTTTTGTTACTTCACGGGGCATAAAGGTGAGCAGAGCTCCAGCCTTAATAAATGGTTTAAAAACTACAAACTAAGCAACCTGCGCAAGAGGGCGCCCCCTGTACGGCTTGAACTTCGGCTCAGGGCGGTCGCTAGCGATGAGATTGACGATTATGACTTTTAGTATTTTAGGTAGTTTTGTGCAACTGTCGCTCTTTGCAAACTAAGGGTCAGGAGGACGAGGGAGAACGCGTCGCGTTCGCGGGCGCACTCTTCTTTGGCGGGTCGAATAAAGAAAGAACGAGAAAGGAATTTGATAAATTCGAGTAAAATAGTCGGATATTTATATGAAAATAAATACACACCTATAAATAAATAGGTACTGTGTTTAACCGGTTTTCAAGAGATTTTTAACTTTTTACTTAAAGACGTGCTCTATTTTTTACGTACTGTCAAACATACATCAAATAGTTAACAAAACAAACAAATTTAAAGCAAAATAGCTTTATAGAGAGACATTTAACAAAAAAAATATTAAAAAACAATTTATTTTTTTGAAATTCAAAACGGAAGAAAGGATTAAACAAAAATAAACGTATATTGGCTAAGTTTTTTTTTTGTAAAATGGAACACCAAATAGCACAAATAAAACGAAGCAGGCGGATATAATAATAAAGCAGACAACTTCATTTTATTTTTGCCATTTAATCAAGACGTGTTGCGCGATGTATATTCTTGAACACAAGGTAAGCAGTGCAAAGTATTTAGATAGACACGTTCAAGATTATATGTACAGCGCATCTGACGCGGAAAAGATAGTTGTACCATGTCACGAAGTTTGACAAGTTTACATGAAAAATCAGATACGCTTCTCAATTTTTCACACATATTCCCTATGAACCACGGATGCCTTTCCGATGATTCAGAAAAAAAGTTTAATTAGCGAATAAATTTCTTCAATTCTTTAACAAAAAGTACTTGGTTAGTTGCAGCAAACAAATAATAGATGTCACCAGAAAATAATAAGAATCGTAAGTTGATCAACTTACTCGTTAGTTGATCAACTTTCTAGTTAGTTGATAAAATTAACGAGGTTTCGAGTGATAAAAAAAACCTAAACCAATGGGTTCAACAGGACTTATTAAAGTTGACGTTTTTTTTATTTTGTTAGTAGTCTCGATTGGTCGAATGTCATAACAATTAAGTAAATAATATAATAATAATGCGCGATCACTGAAACTGACAACTAAATTTAACAATATGAACAGCACGGAAGTTGATCAACTTACGACTCCTATTATTTTGCCGGTAACATTTTACATAAACTTTGACAGAACTATTAACTTGTATGAGTAAATTGTATTAACCTACAACGCTCAAACAGTCTTGATGCTTTAGTCACGCGATGTTTCTTAGTTAAACAAACTTTACGATGTATCGACATCATTGTGGTATACAAACAAGTTACTGTAGGAACCTCGTTAGAGCTTTGTTTTCAAGTCTGTCTCAACTAGGACAATATAATTGAACGAATATTGAGATCAGTGACTTTTCTCATGCTGTAGACCCACAAAAGTGAGTAAAAACAACGAAGATAAATAGTACAAACTCGCTGGTTTGTTAGTATTTCCATCATTCATCATTATTAGAAAATGTCATGTTTACCAATTTTTCTGTGGTCTTAAAAGCTATATAAATAAAAATTACTAAGCGACGTTAGTCGTTCTCAAGTAGTTACATATTTAGACTTCCAATTGTTTAAAACTACTTTTATTATTTACTACTGACTACTTCTCAAAATTTTCTATACCTCAACTAATTGCATAGTTTAATGAGTCACAAAAAATTAATAAACTGTACACATAACATGATTTTAAATTCCAAATTACAGATAAACTATGACGTAAGGTAATGACGTGGTTAGTAAAAAATAACCTCAACCTAACCTATCTGACTCGGACTGCTCGGAGCCGGAATTCCAATGGCATTGTATCTAATAAATGGAGAGTTTTTTATTGGCATTCGTTTAAATATTCTAAACCATAATCATGCTTACAAAAAAGTGTTATGAAGAACTGTTATTAAAAGAACAAAGTAACACCACAACAATGGCGTAATTAAGCAAATTAACAATTACCTATTTCTAATCTAGTTCTAGAATTCTCTTGTGAAAGTGAACTTTTTCAATTACGTGTAACCACGCACAGTGTAGCAGTGTAAACTATACACACGCTATTTGAATAATGATTATTAGCTTTTATTAGTTTAAGAATGCTTTCAGATTTCACTAAACAGGTTTATTTTAAGATTTAACTGTATTTAACATCGTCCCGGTTACAGCCGTGTTACCAGAGGTGGATTAAACTTTGAGAACGTAGGCAAGGATCTCATCGGCGCCCCTATTTTATAAATTACTAGTACTAGTTAAATTTTGATCACTGTAGTTGACGTTAATACAAGTGTAGTAGAGGTTACTCCGATTTGGAGCCGGCATTTCTTTATTACGACTTGTAGTAGCCTCAACTATAGTTGATATTCCAGCGTCTATTCTGCCAGCGCGCCTCTTTGTACCTTCACGTCTCTAGACAACTGCTAAGTTTGTCGTATGGATAATCCGCCTCTGCGTGTAACTCTATTTTTATATGAGAATCTACTATTATAAATCTTACAATATACTTTACTCATGAATTATTCTGTACGATGAAAACCGTATGAAAATCCAATCCGGTATTTTTTGAGTTCACAATACGATCAGTCAGAAAAACTGTCACTGTCACTGTTGGGGTTTTCTGTTGGGGGTTTCTGGTAATATAAAATGTTAGTAGTAATAGTGATTTAAAAAAACTTGTAGCTCTTTTTACTCTCTCAAATATCATCAAGATTTGTTAAATACGTTTTTAGTTCAAGAGTATTTTACATATCCATACGTCATCGCAAACTATCGTCTTGATAATATCAGTAGGATTTATCAATAAACAGACATCTATTTCAGTAGCAGGATTTCTAACGACGATCGTCAAAGCTCGGCCCATATACCATAACCGTGACAAGAGGTCTAGTAAGAAAAAATAGTACTAAGTTCAAAAAATATATTTAAATTGATTCAATTTCTAACTCAGTTCCCAAGGTAACAACTAACTACTGTTTTTATTGATGCCGGATAAAAGTTGCGACCTATGTTAACCGGACCAATAAGGAATTAATTGATGTCACAATCAAATAAGTCGCAACGCAGTTTAGGCGCTACGATGAAATAACAGAATAAAATATACAAATAAACTGCAAAAATCAGAACCATGTTTTGTAGCTTTGCCGCAGCCGAGTAAAAAAAAATCCTTACTATGGATTGGTACGTATACGTAAATAATTCGGGTTGACTTCGGCCACTAAATCCGTTCACAAAGTTACTAAAATACTGTTATAAAACGGTAATTTACCAGCTTTTCCCCAAATCCGATAGAATAGAATTCTCATTTTGGAGTATTCAAGTAAGCACGAGTCTACGTCGCATCTGCCCTCATTTTCCTCAAGTACATAAAATAGTGGAACCTATGTATTGAGCACTACCTACAATATATATGATAAAACTCTGAGATGCATACAAATAGGAAATTGTGACTTGCTGAGAGTAATATATAACGTATCACTATATTTGGATACTGCTAGAATGGTTTACTTTAGTTATTTTCATAGCGTAATGTCTTATGGAATTCTTCTGTGGGGAAACTGTGCGGACATTGACACCATTTTTGTACAACAGAAACGAGCTGTAAGGTCTATATATAAACTTGGTCCGCGGGTTTCCCTACGGGAGAAATTCAAAGAGACTAATATTCTTACAGTCGCATCACAATATGTCTATGAAAACCTTTTATATGTTCATAAGAATATAGATAGTTTTAAGAAAAAAAGCGACACTCATAATGTTAATACTAGATCTAAGCATAATCTCGTTTTACATGCTACACGTCTCCACAAAATTAGCAATTCTTTTATGGGGCAATGTATACGCTTCTACAACAAACTTCCTAATAATGTAAGACATCTTTCAACAAACAAGTTTAAACGATATGTCAAAGATAAATTATGTAAAAAGGCTTATTATATAATTTCTGATTATGTTAATGACAAAACTGCTTGGGAGTGAGTTGCTCTGAAACAATACTGCTTTATAAATCATAGTAAAATATAATTTATTTTAAAAAAAGGATTCCTCTGAGTTTCTTGCCAGTTCTTCTCAGAGTGTTAAGCCAAGTCATAACATGCCTGTTAAACTTCTTGCATTTAAAAAGTTTCGGCGCGTTACTTTTGAAAATTGTACAACTTAGGCAAAGCAATATGCTTTGATTACGTTTCACATTTTGATACAAAGATCGATATTGTACCTATGGAAAGTTGTTTCATTTTTGTACATTTTATATTTTATAGATATGGACCGTGAATTTCAAAAAAAACTTTTATTTTATGAGTTTGAATATGTGTAGATGCTGCGCATTGGTTACGATAGTTGTTTCTAAGACTAGCGTTTTGGATTCGTTTCCCCTCTATTAGTGTGAAATACAGATAATTGTTCTCAGTCTGGAGGTTCTGTGTCCGTAAACTTTTAGTTTTGTAATGTGGCTGTTGTCATTATTCAATTTAAATCAATAAATAAAAACAAACAGTAGTTATTCTCTCTCCCCGTACTCGTCCTCCTCATACGCCAAATACAACGGCGCGGTTTACCCGCGTCAACTGCTACTCTGCTCCAGTGGATCGTAGGGTATATGTTTGTACCCTGGTGATCCAGCTTATTATCGATCGTCGTGCTAAATTTCAGCCAAATCCAGTTCAGTAGTTTTTTAGTAAAAAGCGAAACAAATATTCATACATCCATCTGTACAAACTTTCACGTTTATAATATTAGTATGATTTTTGTTAAGGTCATTGACACGGGACTATACCCTGAAAATAACCCACTGAAATTCCAAACTTATTTCATTGACACAAAGTTTATTATCCTATATCCTTTCTTCCTCGGATAGTAACTCTGTGTTGAAATAAAGCCTCAAACATCGTTTATACTCGTAAGCTTACTATGCATGCTCTTGCAACAATAAAACCAATTTAGCCCGGATCCGTTTGCATCGCATCTTTAAAGCGATTTCATTTACTCTTCCATTCTATTACGATTTGTGTAAAAGATCTCATTTCATTTGTACATACAAGATATCACTGGTATCTCGCTCAGTAAAGTAAGTAAGTCATTTAATGGGTCAGTTATTGAAAAATAAAACTATTGATACAAATACAAACTTGCTGCTATGAGCTGTGCTCGCCTTTACGCAAAAGCCTTGTGGCTGACATCATAAATGTACGCTCGAAAAATCTACAAGTCACTAACGACTGTGACGGGTGAAACGTGTTCCTTTTTCAAAAAAATCGCGTATTTCTATAGACTCGCTTGTTATATTTTATTCTCATCATTATAGCTTAGCTTTTAACTTGATTTAAAGAAAGGATAAGCTGATATACTTTACGAATCAAGTTCTCAATGAACTGCTCGTCCTGAAAGTCCTGTCCAACCTTATATGAAGAGGGTATGTTACGGCCTGCAAAACCATTCATTTGCTTTTGCTGACCCTTTTAGTTAGCATAGGCCCTTTTATCTATAAATTGGTCCTAACTATAGTATATGTATAGTCGGTTTTAGTGATTTGTTTTCTTTAGTCTAATTATTTCATTGATACAAGTAGGTCAATTACATGAGAGACACAATTTTCTTCGTTTTACTCAGAAAAAACAAGTTTTCTGCCAAAAAAACGAGATCTATCTTCAATGTAAAAAAACTAATTTCTAATACACGATGATATACGATTTATCATTAAAATCATCAAAATGTATCAGAGATAATATGTTTATTAGCAATAAATACAGCAGCAAAGTAATTTAGCACATTTCAATCTTCCGAATCACTCGGGGATACGAAATGAAACCAAAATGACGCTTAAATCACTCAAATTGGAGAAAAATGTATGAAAATCGTATTTTGGCGCGACTCCAAATGACTTAATAACACTGTCGAGATCTTAGTGTAGTCATATTGAATATAATAATATTATTGAAGATCGAATTAAATATCTCACAATAGTCGTAGAGATAATTTAAAAGCAAATTTTTTGTAGATCTGCACTCTCAAAAGCTTCTTACGGGTCCCTTTTGAGTACGTAAAAGTATCCAATCCCTCCGCTCAACACTTCAAACTTATACTGAATGTGCTATAGTCACTAAAATAACAGACGAGAATAAAAGTGTTAAATTAAACTTTAAAATTCTGTCATTGCATGCCCAAAATTGGAAACTATTGATCCACTTTAAAGTTTTTGTAGTATCTACAATTTATGGCATTAAAACGATATGTATATATTTGACTGCACCGGTGGCTCAGTGATTACGGTAGTTGCTTCTTAGACCAGCTGGTGTTCGATTCCCACCCGGAACAATTATTTGTGTGAACCACAGATAACAGTTGTGAGTCTAAGTGTGCTTAGTGTCCGTGTATTGAGTTTCTGTTTAGTCCCCCACGAAACAGTGATTAATTTATCTTGTGCGAGAGTTGTCATTTTACAAAAAAAATAAAAGGAAAGGGAAGCATCCTTTCGTACAATTTTTAATTTCGAATGTACCATGGTACTACGGAACTTTTCTACGAATCTGATTCTCACTTGGCTGATTTTTATATCACAATGCGACAGCAAGCTACGGTTTGTCTGATCCTAAGCGGTTACATACACATGGCCACTTCCGACCCTTTGTCGACACACTGTGAAAAGGGTTTCTTTTGTAAGGACTTCACTAAAATAAACAAAATTATATATATAAGATAGTTCTAGTAAAGATATCACACCAAGTTCATAGAGATGTTTTCTTACTTAGTAATAATAAAGAACAAAAGATAAAAATCATTAACACCCAACATACCTTCCTAATTAATTAACGTACTGTTAAGAAATTCAAATTTGATCTTTAATAAATTAAAAAAAAAAATCTATAACAGTTCATTTGATTCTATAACAAAATCTAAGGATCAATTGGCACTTTTTATCGCGGGAACATAATGTTAATTTAATTATTTACTACAGGTCAATAATAGATATACAGGGTGTCCCAAAAGATTACGTACCTGGGTGATAGGGATGGTCACAAGGGTCACCAGAAAAATATAAAAAATTCCCTCTGGGGGTTTAAAAAAATAAATGTCATTTTTTAAAAGACTAAAAATTTTACACCTTGTGCTAACTGTACCTACAAATATGGCTGTATTTAAAAAAAATGCTGTTATGTAATCTTCAATAACAACAAGGTCATCAACATCAACATCAAAAATAACAAGGTGTAAAATTTTAAGTTTTTAAAAAAATGCCATTTTTTTTTTAAATACCCAGAGCGGATTTTTTTTTTATTTTTCTAGTGACCATTGTGTCCACCCCTGTCGCCCCCTTTACCAGCTACTTAACCTTTTGGGACACCCTGTATATATGTTTTTGATTTTTGCTCGATTTTTTTTTTAAAGAATACTAGCAGAGTTTTGCAATCTACTAGTATTCTTGTTAACCCCTCATGCTAAGCTAAAACGCTTGTGTTACGAGTGGGTTCACGTCAGTAGTGCAATGGGTGGGGTTCGAACCGGCGACCTCAATATCACAAGTCCGACGCCCTAGCCATTGGGCTACGGCCGCTTTATTTGTAATAAGCTTGTGTGAATATAGAACGGTGCATTATGAGTTTCCGTGTATGCATTATCCCTTGGGAGAACCCTTCTATACCATGAATCCGCTGATAAATTCCAACGTCGCTAACAGAATCAAAATAGTAGATTGTTGTAATAGTAATAGTAGATGAACCATAAGACATAAAATATAATTTTCATCTACCTGTTTTTAAATTTGGCGCGCTCCCAGTTTTTCAGCCAGTCACATATTCAATACATTGTTCCCGCATGGTTTGTGATTCACCTCTTTGCTGATTGAAAAATTATTAACAATATCCACATTCCAAATTCAAATCAATTTTGGTCCCAAAGGGATTAATGAGCTATTATGGTCCCTGTTTACGAGGAATAAACTAGCTCTTTTTGAATAGATGTGATAAAAAAATACTTTCGCGTGTTTTGAACTTAACCTTTAACGATTATGAAAAGAATTTGCTCCAAAAAGATGACATTCAAATCATGTTTTTGTATGTTATTTTCTGTAGGATGTGACCGTTTTTCTTTAGAAGTTATCCTTTTAGTGACTTTTTGTGCGAAATGATTTATAACCAGCCAGTTTCGTATAAAAAGTGCTTTAACAAACATGTTTAGATACGTTATGTATATTTTGTTGCTTGAATACCTACCACGCAATATATTGTAGGAAAATACATAACAGAGAATCAAATATTCTTAGTTTTTTTTATGTTTTTTGATACGCGTAATGTCAGTGTAGAGAACCGATCATTGGAAGCATTTGTCGAGCAGTGTAGTGCAAAGGAATTTGTTGCCTCTACTCTTATCCCACCTGGGGTGCCCTATGAAATTGATCTATTGTGGTAATCTGATACAATCATTTGAGATGACCGAGCCCAATAACCATAGGTATTCTATGTTGTCTAACCCAGCTATGTTGACATGATCATCATCTACAACCAGTATAACGTCCAATGCTGAACACTATTCACCACCACGCTTGGTAGGCGGAGGATGTGAAGGCTTCGGCTTTGAGATAGGCTTTTGGAGGGAGGCTGTTCCTCCAAAGGTGGGTAGATTCCTTCTCTGTAACACAACTATCGTGCAATCGTCAAGCAAAAATAATCATCTTTCTGTGATGCCAAAGTCTATTGTTTTTGTTTATAATATACTTTCGAACAAAAGCACTGCGGCAGCTATATCACGTATTTAGAATAATATATATAGCCATATACTATGCAGATGTCTTCTAATATACTTCACAAAGTGTTGATTATCTAATAAATAGTGTCCCAAACAAGTGGTGCTGGTGTGGTCACAGTTCTCGCACCACATTACGTACATTTGTTTCACGATAATAATGAAGATACATGCCGGGGTCTGATTTTATGTGCCCAGTGCGAAGGACACCGCTACTATTTTGTCCGTACTTTTTATTTATAGACCATTAACGACAATTGTACTACGATTTATTAATCGACGCCTATAGTTTTATTGTTAACTGAATAAAATTGTTTTACACAATCGGTGACCTGGTTTTCGGATTTTGTGAAACTGTAGTGAACTATTTTTTGTTTCAATTCATTCTATTTAAATTATCGGTATTTACACTTACTTTTTTTATTTACTTAGGTAACTAAACGTTTTTGTGTCAGTCCGTCATTAATTTATTAACTTCACTTGATTCTTTGGATGATTGACTACAGGTGTTTTTTTCGGACTGACATATCATTTGTCAGTCAGTCACGAGGTGTTCACTACTTCACCGGGTATAAAAGCGAGCAGAGCTCCATCTTATTAATTGTTTTTAAAACTAACCTAGCCCCTTAAGGAGGGCTGGATTCCTCGAAGTTCATTTTGTACCGTAAAAGCATCTTATGACAATGTGAACAGGACTGACGGATGGAAGGATTATAAAATTTGTTATGATCAAATAATGTACAGATAGTTTTTAATTACTTAAATTATACTTTTGTTAAATTTAGTTTTATACATTGTGATTCGGTTCAGTATAAGTGTAGGAATGTGAATACCTAATTGCTGATATTTTTTTTCACTTCAAGCCTTTGAATGGCTGATATGTAATTTGAATTTACCAATACTTGTAATGTGTAGTTTTGTGAAATATAAATTATTGAATACTAGTAGGTATTTAATTCAATCTAGCGATGAAATCAAAACAACCTACTAACAGAATAAATGTTTTAATAAAATTATTCAAACGAGTTTCGCTATAAAGAGGCCAAAATAATTGTAAACATAAATAATACCTCTCATTTTCAAGTTTCAGATAGCAATAACCTATATAATTTGTAAAATTGTTACTTCTATACAATATAATAAACTGATATAAATATGAAATTCATTATTTTACCGTTTCCCGGAATTTTATTGAAACCCGGAGTGACGTTATCGAGATATTTGCGTCATAAAATTTGAATTTGAGCTACAAAATGGTTTTCAAACGGAGATTCAATGAACGTTGACAGAAATTGAAACGCTTTTGCCGTTCATTTTGTAAGTCACACAAATAATGACGACTTTTGCTAACTTCACGCTTTTCTTTGTTATAAAAGTGAGGAACCAAACAAAGCAGATTGTTCCAATTGAATTAATTGGCAATGCAATTTAATCACAGCAGATAAGCGTTACCATTAAACACGGCAATACAGCATGTATTCCGAGATTTTAAAAAAAATACGCTTATCACAGACACCAGCTCCTTATTTTTTTTTTTGTTTGATTAAAAAAGACAACTCCCGCACTAGGGAAATAAATCCCTGTGTCGCGGGGGACTTTACAAACATTCATTTCACGGACACAAAGAACACCCAGACTCAGAACAAATATTTGTGGTTCTCACAAATAATTGTCCCGGGTGGGAATCGAAACCAGAACACCAGGTCTCAGAGGCAACTATCGTAACCACTGAGCCACCGGTGCAGTCAAAGTCGTTAAATGAAAAAAAAACCATAATAAAGAACAAATAATATGTAAGACTAGAATAAGATGGTCAATGTTAGCAGAATTAAAAGTATTATTATTATATAGCCAAGTAGTAAAGATTAAGAATTGTTAGTATTTTATGAGTTAGTTTTAGTTAATATTAGCTACTCTAAGTTGTACCTGTATAGGTATGTATTATTTTTGCATATGTATAAGTAATTTCGATGCTTCCAAAATATATTCTCATTGACAAATTATAATAATAAAACTTACAAAAATATAAAAAATTCCTTAATTTTTTGATTATGCCATAATCCAACAAATATTATAAGCATGAAAGTTTGTATGCAAAAACTTTCATGCAAAAACTACGCAATGAATTGTGATATTTATAAGCTGTATTGACGTAGTATAGGCTACAAAACATCACGCTCCGATCCACTGGAGAACGATGAATATACGAATACAAAATAAGTCACAATCATTTCAGTATGTCGGTCATATTATTCTCAAGTTATTTGCGAACATATGAAGATTATTCTTTGTCAAATTAAATGTAGTAATTAAAATGTGAGCTAAAACATACCGTTTGGTATACAACACAAAACAAAACATTTTTATTTTTAAATGTTTTTGAATACTTTTCGGAAAAGTTTACCATATACTATGTTTTAAAATTGAGAATAATAACGTCCCCCTTAGAGACTTGTTATAAAAGAGATTGATAAATTTCGATGACCGGTAGTATTCCACCGTAGCCTAATTGGTTAAGGCGTTAGGGGCTTAACCTAAGATGCGGGTTCGAGTCCCGCCGGTAGTTGAATTTTATTAATCTCAATTTTGAACCACAATACATTTTTAGTTTGAAAAAACTTTTAGGTCACAAAGCTTATGACACAAGTAGTACTTGCACATACGCAGATATTGTAGACACATCCTATTTAGTATTCAGTGTGTGTATAAGTATAAATAAAATATTAGGCGTGACTGTAAAATTTCTTGAGACATTCTCTCTAATCACAATTTATGGGGAACGCGAAATGGCTACGACAAGGAAATGTTCAAATTATTTATTTTCTGTATTGTTGCCTACTTCAATCACATACACACTTGTACCTATTAGCATTCGATTCGTTACTTTTATAGTTTATTTATTACTAGCCTTCCACACGGCTTGATTCGCGTTACTCTTGTCCCCATGGGAAATCATAAAATATATGTCTGTTAAAATCAGAATTCTACCCAAATATACCCACAATATCTATCTATACTAATATTGCAAATATGAAAGATTTTATTGTTTGTTTGTATTGAATAAGCTTGCTTGCTTTAATTACTTGACCTGTCTGAATAATTCACCGTTGGGAAGCTACACTATCCCCGGATGACATAGGCTATATTTAATTATGAAACTCCCACGGGAACGGGAGGATATAAAGAGAATAAGTTTGTATTTTTATGTTTGTTTCGAATAAACTTGAAAACTACTGAACGGATCTCGATTATTATTTAACCATTAGAATGGTACATTATCCCTGACTAACATCCTACTAATATTATAATGGCGAAAGTTTGTAAGTATGGATGGATGGATTTTTGTTACTATTTCACGACAAAACTCCTGAACGGAATTGGCTGAAATTTTGCACCGGGATAGGTTATACGCTGGATTAAAATATAGGCTACAAAACACCACGCTCCGACCCACTGGAGCAGAGTAACGCGGGTAAAACCGCGGGGCGCAGCTAGTAGGCTATAAAGTTCACCTGTGCGTCGCCGGGGCGGGCCGCTAGTGTCAAATAAAGTGAGACTGTAATGTAAACGACATGACAAACTCATGTAGCTTACATTCGGTCAATTAAATGGTTCATTCATTCACATCATATCTATCAAACGTTGATAGATGTTTAAAAATAACATGTTTTGAAATAACATTTGTAATTTTGAAATTTATCCATTACAACGAAACGTAAACTCTTACTAACATACTAACAATATATTCATTGTTCACTGAAATTGAACTGTGCCTAAAGTTTAATAAACTTAATGCACAGTTCATGTATGTACACTTGATGTCAGAGGCATTATCTATTAGTCACCATAATATACTGGTAACTTTTTTTTACCATCTTGATAATAATATGGTGCAATGTGTTATATGGAATAGAATCTATTGACCACAGTATATTTGTAACAGTATCTCGGTAATTAGAGTTTCGAAAAATCTCATAAATTACTTGGAAAGAAATACACCCTACAAAGCGCGTGCATAATAATAAAATAGGTGCCTATAATACCTAGGCCGCAATCACACATGAATGAAAAGAGTGAGCGAAATAGCGGAACTACCTACTTAGGTACGCATTTTTACCGTTACGATTTCACTCTTAGTCAGTAAAAAAAATAAAATGATAAAATAATTATGCCTTAAACATCTATTTCCTATACATATCACGCCCTATTATTTTCAAGACGGTAATAAAATTACCCAGTATAATGTAGTAGAGTAAGTATGCCAATTCTATCAAGGCATGGCAATATCTTATAATAACAATTGCATTTCATTGCAGCGACATTATCTGAAACCCGATAGGACACTAAGTGCTCCCATTGTTCTAGCGAAAAACAGCAAAAATGTGATAAACGGAGTTTACGTGAGGCTAATAACTAGCGTACTAGCGCTTCTAGCTCTTTTTATCTTGGATAGGTCGTCACTTTTCGAAAAATTACATCCATATATGCCATGTATGAGTAATAATACAATATCGTTAAGAAGATAAAATATTTTTAGTCTATATTTTTGTTTTGCAAAGAATGACGAACGTCTTGATTTTGTTGTATTATGTATCAAAATTGAGATTAATAAAATTCGACCACCGGCAGGACTCGAACCTGCAAAGCCCCTCGGTTAAGCCCCTAATGCCTTAACCAATTAGGCTACGATAGAACCCTATCGGTCATCGAAATTTATCAATCTCTTTTATATTACGTCTCTAAGGGGGACGTTAGGGGCTTAACCTAAGATGCAGGTTCGAGTCCTGTCGCTGGTCGAATTTTATTAATCTCAATTTTGAAACATAGAATATGGTAAACTTTTCCGTAAATTATTCAAAAATATTTAAAAATATTTTGTTGTATGTTTAAATTGGCTTTATTTAAAAACTTCTAGTTTAGAAACGAGTAACACTTCATCAGAACGTGTCATTTGCCTAGCACGTCTTTGAATAGACGTTCTTATAGTGAAATTGATTGCATTTTTTGCTTTTTTGAAAAGACAAGTTGCACGCTGTTGCACGGTTACTTTACACCTAGACCCGGTGAAGTAGCAAAAGCGTCGTGGCTAACAACATACGTCCGTCCGGAAAAAAAGGGAAAAGAAAAAAGTGGTAAAGACCACTTTTTAAAACACGTCACGGACACAATGTTAACAGATTGACAATCTTGATTTGAAACAGCTGTTGTGCCGGTGGGAATGGAGTCCACAACACCAGGTCCCACAAGCAATAACTGTAACCACTTTTCGTCAACAATCCATCTACCAAAGCAGTTATATCTATTACAGTAGATTGTTGAGAGATAACAACATCTTTTAACTTGACATTTGAAACACCAAAATTTATTTCGATCCGTGCATATTCATCCACTTATATCCCGTTCCCGTAGGAACCTGGTCTTGAAATATATCCTATGACACTCATAAATAATGTGGCTTTCTATTGGTAAAACATTTTTCTAAATCGGTTCAGTAGATCCAGAGAAAACCCCCCACAAACTCACAAACTTTACCTATACTACTTTATCACTACATAATATTATACAACAATGTCGCTTCCCTCTGTCTGTCTCTATGTATACTTATCTTTAAAACTACGCTACGGATTTTGATGCGGTTTTTAATAGATAGAGTGATTCAAGAGGAAGGTTTATATGTATAATACATCAGCATTGCACCCGTGCAAAGCCGAAGAGGGTCACTAATTATTTAAAATATAATTGTAGTATAAAAGTATAGTCAGATATGTCTAAAACCCTAAACATAACGTAGAGAATTTGCACACTAAAAACAAAACTACGAGACTTTTCTCTAGTCTATGAACATAATAATGAGATTCTTTGGCCTTATTGAGTATGTCTACGTATTACAGGCTCCATTGTTGGTCGTTCTTTATAACCTTTACTAAACTTATTGAAGCCATTTTGGCTTTCTGTTTGGAATTTTGTTAGCATCTGAATGTCGGTAAATAAGTTAACTAATACAGAAAGTTAAGGTTGTGAGAGAAATGAGTTTGTGTTTGTTTCGTTAGTCTATGGTTCAGCGCTAAGACGGATTATCCACAGTCTATTCAAGTGACGGAAAGAGAGTGTAAAGCGTTTAGTTTTTGTGTCAATAGACATATACCTCAATCACCAACAATAAGAATTTTTGTTAATTAATTTTCAAATATTGTTGATGATTAATGAATATTTTAGTAATAAGTCACAGTCCATTTTCGGCTAAGCCTATTTGTAAAACATTCATCATCATGATCATCAACAGCCCGTTTACGTCCACTGCTGAACATGGGCCTCCTCTTAACAGATCTTGGCAAGCCTGGTCGTTGAGCGATATTGCTATAATCACCACGCTTGGCAGACGGATTGGTGATCGCAGTATAATGTAAACCTTGAGATAATAGATGCTGCTGCCCATCCATTAGCCATATGTCCTGGGTGGTTTATTCTGAGCCGGAAACCACACGGCACAGTATCCCTGCCTGTCAGGACATACATCATTGTCTATTACCGTACCGTACGTATGAACACAGCCCTTATACTTTGTTTCGGTTTCATGTAATAAGTATAAAATTAGGAAGCAGTTACGTAATGGCAGCTAATGTGAAACATGTAAACTTTATATTAAAAAGTTTGTACACGAACATATGATATGCCCTTTTAATTTGTTTTTCATTGAACTTGAACTTTGAACTTACGAATTTTAGTGTATTTATCTATAATATAAAAATGAATCGCAAAATGTGTTGGTAAGCGCATAACTCTACAAAGCCTGGACCAATTTGGCCAATTCTTTTTTTTTAATGTTCGTGGAAGTTCAAGGATGGTTTTTACGGCCAGAAAAATTCGAATAATTGCCTGAAAACCCCTTAAAACAGCCTTTTTCTTTTTCCCATACAAACGTTTTCTAACTAAAATGTAGAGTCAATTTGAGCTTTATTTTGTTAATTAAAAACTTGAATTTTTTTGCCAAGATTTTTTAGGGTAGGGGTAGTGTAGGGTAGAGGTAGTGTAGGGTAGGGGTAGTGTAGGGTAGGGGTAGTGTAGGGTAGGGGTAGTGTAGGGTAGGGGTAGTGTAGGGTAGGGGTAGTGTAGGGTAGGGGTAGTGTAGGGTAGGGGTAGTGTAGGGTAGGGGTAATGTAGGGTAGGGGTAGTGTAGGGTAGGGGTAGTGTAGGGTAGGGGTAGTGTAGGGTAGGGGTAGTGTAGGGGTAGGAGTACCGCATAAACGAAGTCTCTACGGCCCAGTTTATTTTATACAAATGTTTAGGTCTTTTATGTATCGATTGAGGCAGTACGAAGTCTGCCGGGTCAGCTAGTTAACCATAAATATAATATATTTATGGTTAATCATCATCAATTTACTTATATGGTTTCGGGTTTTAAAACATGAAGCCATTGTGATCGATATTAATTTTTGAATCTATATCTATATGTTACGGCTAATAGCCGAAGTGCGGCTACACCTAGTTTTAAGGTGCAGTCGGCCACATGCGTTTATAAGTCCCTGTTCGACTCCATTGGTTTAGGTTAAGGTTATTTTTTTTTTAACCACCCCAACACCTTTTTATCCCTGCATAGGTATTGTTTAATTTAGAGTTAACTTAGAGGAACTTATAGGAACTTATTAAGGTTGACCTAAGTTTAACCGCAAGTTGTCGGCTGCACCTAGTTATAGCCGGCTAAAACTAGGTGTAGCCGCACTTCGGCTATTAGCCGTAACATATACATATAATAAAACTGTAGAGGTCAAATGTCTATAGGTGCATAGAAAAAGAAACCACTGAAAACCACCTTCCGATGCCCTCTTAGACCCGAAGTCCGAGAGGCCTGCGAACTGTAGAGTGAAAGTTGCACAAAACTCCCCTAAAAAAAATAAAAGCCATAATCGACATCGACAGCGACCGCCCTGAGCCTAGGTCCAAGTCCTACAGGGGACGCCCTCTTGCGCAGGTTGCTGAGTTTGTAGGGTTTACACCATTTATCTAGGCTATAGTTCTGCTCGCCTTTATGCCCGCTGAAGTAGCAAAAGGCTCGGGGCTAACTATAAAAGACCCTCCGAAAAAAAACACTAAAAACCGAGTCAGAAGATTTTAGAAGTAAAATAGAACAAATCCTTTTTTTTCTTTTTTTTTCTTTCTGTTTGTACTGTTGAAACTGTTGCACCGATGCAAATTAAATTTTGCCTGGTACCTTACATCCCCGGTCAACTTTTTAAATACTTTTAAACAAAGAAAATTAATGAGTTCCAGTGGGATAGTTAAAAAACCGAATGAATAACAAACACCACGCGGACAAAATCGCGGGCATCAGCTAGTTTTCAATAAAAGACAGTCTGCAGTTCTACAGTTGAATCTTTATTTAGGGTTCCGTATCCGAAGGGTAAAAATGGGACCGTATTACTAAGACTTCGCTGTCTGTCTGTCTGTCACCAGGCTGTATCCGCGATAACTAGATAGTTGGACCTTTCACAAATTATGTATTTCTGTTGCCGCTATAACAACAAATACTAGAAATAAAATAAACTAAATAATTTAGGTGGGTTACCAATTACCATACAACAAACGTGATTTGTTTGGGCTTCTTTGCTGGATATCAATAACGTCAACAGGTAGGCACTTGAAAATGGTACGGAACCCTTCGTGCGCGAGTCTGGCTCGGACTTGGTCGGCTTTTTTTTGAGCTTAATAAGGAGTCTTCTTTAAACCTACACCTGGATTGAAAAGGTGATAGAGTAAGTGGAAGAAAACAATGTGTTGCGCCAACCACCAACAAATTGGGGTAGGCAGGAAGATGATGATGAAGTAATGTAATTAAAATAAGTAAAAAACTAATATAATTATTCATTAAGTTTGTAAACTTTATCATATGGATTTATTTAGCAGTTAAAATGTTATATGAATGTATATGAGTTTGTTGACAACCTCCGTAGCGTACCGGTATTTGGCTCGCTTTAAATCTCGGAAGTCGTGGGTTCGATCCCCACTTCAGACAAGAAGTCTTTGTGTAAATTTTAAGATTTCTTGCTGGGTCTGGTAGTTTGAGGGACTATCCTCCATGCCTCGGAAAGCACGTTAAGCCGGTCATCGTATATCAAGGAACAGGCTGCAGCGTTTCCTTGTGTGAAACATCATAATACTGCGGTCACCAACCCGCCTGCCAAGCGTGGTGACTATGGCAAATACCCTCCCTCGGGAGGAGGCCCATGTTCAGCAGTGGACGTTATACGGACTGATGATGATGATGATGTTGATGAAGAGTTTGTTTGTTTGATTGAACGCGCTAATCTCAGGAACTATTGGTCCGATGCGATGTGAAAAATTATTTCAGTGTTAGGGGCTACCTATTCAGTGTTTTTCACATCGCATTTATTGAGGAAGGCTTTTAGTTATATGATAAATTTCCTACGGGAAGGGGAGATATGCGGGTGAAACCGCGCGCGGAAAGCTAGTATAGTAATAAATAACTACTTTATACAGTACATACTAACATGTTATTAATATATTTAATGTTCACCATTATAAAGATATATCACCTATTAGTGAGCCACAATGATTAATCAGTAGCACCCATACTTGTGATTTAAAGACTTTTTAATGTGTTATTACGTAACGGCGTGACAGAATATGATGTGACTAGAACATTTATTACTTTTTAATTTTCTTTATGGCGCGGAGAATGGCGTCGTTGGGTTATTAATGATTGAAACTTTTTTTGGAACTATCATGTCGAAACCGTCTACGACACCATTTTTCCATTTGTGTTTTTATAGTAGAATATTAAACTGTTATTTTGCGGTTTCAAGTATTTTTTCCGAGTTTATTCTTAAGTACCTATTTGTAATATTTTTTGGATATATTATCCGAAATAGGTTTGTTTACAAAAAGACTACTCGCGCACCACAGAATGAATCACTGTGTAACGAGGACCTAACAAACGCTCTATTTACGGACATTAAGCACAACCAGACCCAGAAAAACGGTACAAACAAATAATTGACCCGGGTGGGAATCGAATCTGCGCCTTGACTACGTAGGTATTTAGTAGTCCTAATTATTTAAAATATGTAAAGTGATTACTATCAGAGTTAATTAAAATTATGTAATAAATTTAAATTATGTAAAGTGATTACTATCAGAGTATTGCCGTCTACTAGTATTCTTGTTAACCCCTCGTGCTAATATAATATCGAACCGATATTATTAGCCACACAATCTGGTTACAACGAAGCTATGATAAAACTTTTTTGTTTACTATGAAGGTTGCTAAAGGTTTTTTTTCGGATTGACATACGTAGTTAGCCACGAGGTTTTTGCTACTTCACCGGGCATAAAGGCGAGCAGAGTTCCAGCCTTAATAAATGGTTTAAAAACTACAAACTAAGCAACCTGCGCAAGAGGGCGCCCCTTGTTGGGCTTGGACCTCGGCGCAGGGCGGTCGCTGCGTTGAGATTGAGGGATTATGACTTTTAGTATTTTAGGGGAGTTTTGTGCATCTGTCGCTCTACTTTACAGTTCGCGGGTCTCTCGGACATCGGGTCTACGAGGGCATCGGATGGTTCTTTGCAAACTAAGGGTCAGGGTTGCTAAAGGGTCCACCTGTCAATACACGGAAAGTACACTAAGCGGGTTGCGATAATGTCCTCCATGACTATGACAATCACTGGATAACGCGATGACCTTACACTTTTATTAATATAGTCAAGTGGAGCTACTGGTGTTTGCCACTGTAAATACACTACACTTTTAGTTTAGAGTACCTAGATACTAGAAATTGATAAAAATACATTTTATCAATTTCTGTAAACAAGGTCTTTTAACTGACCGTGGCGAGGTAGGATCATTAAGTCATGTAGGAATCCGTGTGTATATCTTTGTAAAGGATTTTTAAACGTGAACTTCATAAACAAAACAATTATAAATGTATATAGTTTGGATTATTTATTGAAGTAAATTTTATTGTATTTATTATAACTTTATTATGCAATGTTAGTATCTACACAGGTTATCTTCATATGTAACCGTATTCAGATATCAATTTTTTTTAAAGATGTTGCATTTTACTAGTATTTATGTTAACCCCTCATGATAAGCTTAAATGCTTGTGTTACGTGAGGGTTCACGTCCGAAGTGCAATGGGTGATGATCGAACTGGTGACCACAAGATCACAAGTCCAACACGGCCGCTTTTTAATTATTTTATATTTAATTGCCACACCTTCCTTGTTTTAAACATAGTCATTTAAATCAAGGTATGGTTTCATGTTATTGGAAATCCCTTTAATTAGGTTAAGTCCGTTTGTTTCACCAAAACACCTTTTTTTTGTTGTCCGGGGTGAAATGCCTTTACGCATTCCCGCCGCTGCAGCGTATTCGCGCGCTGGCGGTGGGATATGTGGGACTCGCCATCTCCATAGCGTGGTATGCTAACACATACGACGAGGAGAGGACCCTCTCCTCGTGGTATGAGTTTAGCATACCACTAAAACCCCCGGACACTTCTTCGATCCGCCGTTGGCGGGGGCCAAGTACGCATAAGCAATCCGGCCCTCCACCATAATATCCGATTTTTAATGAAAGAAACGTCAATTTATTTGACTACACCAAAGGAAAATTCAATTTCTCCTTTAATGATGACAGTTTCTATGATTTATTGTTTATGAACCAATTATTTTGTACACAGAGATTTATTACAATTCATGGTGTAAAATAAGAAGTTCATTGGGATGAAACAATAATTCTAAGTACTTTATACTAAGCTTTTAAAAGTCCTTGCAAAAGCTCGCTCTATGAATCCATAGCATCAAGTAGGTACCTACTGGTTAAGAGTAGGTACATTAGATAGATAACAAATACGCAAATTTATGAATAGATACCTACCTCCATATTAATGCGTCAAAGCCATGATAGCTAGTTACTTAAGCAAATAGTAGAAAAATTACTTGAATATTTCTCACTGCACAAGGTTTCAAGTAGGTATACTTATTGCAAATTCATTGACAGTTTATTGATAAATTTTTGACTTTCGTTTTAAACATAATTCCACTTAATACCTGTCAATATAAAACGTTTAGATATAAAATGAAATACAATTGGAATAGCTGACTTGGGGGCACTTAATAAAACTACAGACAATTTAACAATAAGAGTTAGAAACAATTTTCTCTCTGTTGCTCCCAAGAGATACTATTTTACGTACTTTACTCATCATTTTAATCCTAATAGTGGTAACCGTTAATATGTTCAGTTTGTATTTTAAATATAATATTAAAATCTATTTGAAAATCTCGAGTCTGTTTTAATGAAAAAAAAACAGGATTTTGGTAAATGTATATGAATGCATACAAGGCAGGTAGGTTTCAAAATGCGGACGGCTAAGGAGTGGAATTCTCTGCCGGCGTCAGTTTTTCCGGAACGCTATAATCTGGACATCTTTAAGGCTAAAGTGAACAGACACTTTCTAGGCAAGCGTGTATCATCTTAGGCCTTATCTTCGCCTTCCATCAAGCGAGATTATGGTCAAACGTAAGCCTATATGTAGTAAAAAAAAAAAAAAGGTATAACAAAAACACAAAAAAAATACTTTTATGGCTGGACCGATTTTTACAGGACTGTCTCGGGTAGATTGCAATTTTTATAAGGTAGGCTACTGTTTATTTTGTCCGTATATACTGCCTTATGCCTAATTCCTGTGTATGTAAATAAAATAAATGTATAACTCAAATTATTAATTAATTTCTAAAAGTAATCATTAAATTAAATAATCAAAATCAAAGACAAAACGGGTACTTATAGCAAACTAAAATATATATTAATTTTTTAAGTATTTTCTTTAGAAAACACGTCATTCAAATACATGGAACGTCAATCTTATTAAAAAATAACTTAATTTAAACATCATGGTTCAAAATATTTGTGTCACTAACGCATTAGCAAAAGCGCATTTTTTTTTGTTTTTTGTACCTAAAATAATATATTTTTATGACACGTTAAACTGACTCGGAAAATAATGTATAACATCAAACAAAATAAGCCGCAAATTCGTGAAATTCACACTCGTTATACTCATTCTTATAACCTATTTTGAAGACACCAATTATTTTCAGTAGGTACCTACACAAAAAATGAAATGTTCTAAGATCTATTTAATACTTACATACATCGAAATCTCGGTCATCCGACGACGAAAAAACACACTAACACAATTTATTGTAATTCAGACACTGATTTGACACAGTTGTAATATTATTTTGTCACTTATTTACGCGAAAACTTTCGCGCGGGAAACTTTGACGAAGAGCGACGTGGACTCGTCCGCATTCGGCGCCGGTTTCGCGGCTACTGGTAAAGTCACGAAGTGGCCTAGTGAATTTTCGCAGCCAAAGACAAATTTTCTTATTTTCCATTTGGATCACGCATCGAGGGCGGGAAAGCCGCACCAGAGTTATGAATGCTCAGCTTTGTCTATGACGTTTACGTAGGATGGCGGGTAATTATCAAGAAGACGATTTATAGCCCTCTTGTGGATTTCAAGAACCTTTTTGCTTACACGTTCCAAGAAAATAATAATACAACGAAACGGTAAACGTTTTTGCCCGCACAAGTTTTTATCAACATACATTGAAATTTGAAATCGTCATTATTGAAAGAGGTAGATGAATGTTTTTGAGTACGAATAAAAAAATTAAAAACGCAACCAAGTGCGTGTCGAGCCTTGGAATATTTTATTAACGGCACAAATCCACAGTATGAATAAAAAGTGGGCTTTTATTATTAAAAAACTTTTAACTTCAGAATGTATGTCGTAAAAAGCCGCTTGCTTCATTAATAAAAACAATATCCGTGGTGCTTTGCAACTGGCTTTTCCAATTGTAAGTGTCTCTTCCTGAGTTTAAATATCTCATTCGTTCATTTATGTCTCCCGCTTTGCGCTCTGGAGGAAGTGGAATTTTACTTTCCAACTCCTCCTATAAACTTTCTGATTAAATTCGGTGCGGGATCCAAGATATTAAGATGTCCCGGGACCAGCCTTAGCCTTACAGCTTAAAGCCTCTTTCGTGTGTGCCGCTGTTGATACTGGCTTACAGTCGCGGGAGTGTGGGAGGGATTAGCCCCATATAAAAAAAAAATGCCTCGGCCGAATTCGGCGTACCTAGTGTTTTTTGCCACATTTGTCAAGTACCTATCTAGTCGAGTGCGCGAGACCAATTAATGTTTTATTTTTTATTATTTTAATCCATAATAATAGTTTTTCTAAGAAGCCATATAAGTACATGCTGATTCAATTTCTAGTCTGTGACAAAATTAAGAAACAACTGAGTAATACTTTGGTAATACTGAGTATATTCTATTTAGCCAAGGTTGCAGAAGGTTACGACTTGCAAGGTTTCCCCCAAAATTGCAGTTTTCCCACGCGGATACTGTTTCCTTTAAGTATTTGGTAAACGATATGAATCTATTACGATAGATATATACGCTGAGTGATGGACGCCCTTGAGCTATAGACATGGGCGTTACTAGAGGGACATCTCGAAGTCTATAAATTTACTAGCTTAAAATAAGCCTAGCCTTCCTCGGTAAATGGACTAACTAAAACTGAAAGAATTATTCAAATCGGAACAGAGGTTTCTGAGATTTGAGCGAGTTCAAGCAAAGAAACAAACTCTTCAGCATTATTATTAGTATAGATAAACGAATCACGTTATATGGTTAATTTGTTTGCAATTGTGCATTGAATGTATTTATTGATAAAATAAATAAAAAAACACTAAAAGAGTAGAGTTGAACGTACGAACGCACTTGCGGCTACGGAACTAAATCCTAAATACTCCGAATAACGGTACCATAGAGAACATCACAACAAAATAAAAAATAACATAGTTAATGAATATTGTGAGAGTCGTCGCTAGAGCTCGAATAGGCTTAACACGTGTGATGCAATAAGGTGAATCATTCTTAATTCCACAAGTCGTATTTCATAGAATACGAAATATGTTTATGATTTTAGCAAATTTTTTTTTCTTTTTTGTTTTTTGGCCACTACTAGCACTCTTGATAAAATGCTTGTATAAGTAATCTTGTACGAGTTAAATTTATTATTGCGTGTTAACTTATATTATATTATATATCCCGAGAAGTTTTCATCGTATAAAAACAAAGACACGAAGAAAATTTTGATTCCATTTTGAATAGTAACTTAAATTACAATATTACCAAATTCTCTATTAGCCTCTCCCTAGGCCCATTGTCATGTAAACTCATATATAATTCGTAAGTATATTCGTTCGCTAAGGGCTCCCGCACACGGGCCACCGGCCACAACCACAAAACGCCGCCACCGGCATATTTCCTGTAGCTTTCATACATTTTATATGGACTCGCCGCACACGGTTGATGCCGGTGGCCGCCACACGCTACACTGCTCGCTTCTTGTAAACTACAGGAAATATGCCGGTGGCGGCGTTTTGTGGTTGTGGCCGGTGGCCCGTGTGCGGGAGCCCTAAATGCCACGCGGCGGTTACGCCAATACCTATAAGGATCATAATACATCATAAATAAGCTCAGTTATCCTTCATCAAAGCTCTATAGATCCCCGTTTTCATTGTAGTCTGTGCCTCCCGAGTTTTTAGCCTTAATAAGTAAGTAAACGATATTTATTCAACACTTTTATTTACTCATAAGAATTCGTCAAGAAATACTTTATTCAGTAATTGTAGTAATAAGATACAGCCATCCACAGATCTTATTGTAGCGACATGTTCATCGCACAAGGCAAAACGTAAAAGGATCAAATATAATGTCAAAAGTCAGATGACGTTACATATCCTAAATCGCGCAATATAAGTTTGCGCGATTTAGCAAGTTCTCAACCCGAAGAGTTGGGACCGAGATCACGGCGCATACTACCCTTCTCGATCAGAAAAATCTTTTCTATGTGTGCAGGTACACTAAATACAACCGCTTTCATGTATGATGATGTTAATAGTAGACAATTTTGAGAAACCAAAAGCTTAGCTCAAAGGTGTTAAAACTTTGAAAGGAGTCCAGTTGGCAGAGCCAGTTTGAAATTTTAAAAGGGCGCAGGCGGTCCATGTTCTTAAGGAACAGGGTCATATTAATATGTAGTTAGTCACGAGATCTTTACTAGTTTCCTGACAATAGTTTTGAGAAAGAAACTATACTATATATATATGAAAGTTGGAAACAACCAACATATTCTCAACGGATTAGTTACTCAAGTTCTGCGGCACAGCTTTACCTGGAAAGCCTCTCCAACTGCTAACCACGTATTACCTTTACCGTTAATCTACTTATTACTAATAGTAGAGGATACGATTAAGAACGACCTTCACCAATCTGTTTATTGGATGAAAAGTTTTTTATATCAAATGTAATATATTAAATAATATAACGCGGGTGGGTTGACTAAGAAATTCCTGGCCAAACTATTATTTATTAAAAAAAATATTATTTAATTTTTTATTGTAAATCGAAATATTTTATTTTTTATTGCAGATTGTAGCAAAACAATATTATATTTTGATATAAAATTTATTTATTAAACAAATAGGTGAGGATAAATAGTATCGACATTCCTATTAATACCTGGCAACCCAGTAGTTATGCCAGGAAACAAAAAGAAAACCTAACGTTTTTATATTCTATAGGCTTCATACTTTCGATTAGTTTTAAATTTATTCGTTTAAAGTAAAGTAAATTAAATAATTAAATTAAATTTTAAAGTACATTTTTAAATAATATCTAACAGTTTGGCCAGGAATTTCTTAGGCAACCCACCCGCGTTATATTATTTAAGTCATTAAATTTGATATAAAATATTTTTCATCCAGTAAACATATCGGTGAAGGTCCTTCTTAATCGGATCTTAGACTATAACTAAATGTTAACACATAACATATGATGAATTCAAATTAGTTAACCGACTCCTAACGTGATACAGTTCGAAAATGACCAAACTACCATTGGTGATCAACATGAAATTGAGTTTTAATGAAAATGTAATACGATTCAGAATTGATTGGTGGTGTTGGTAGGATATTTAAGAATGTGTTATAGTGTCATCATCGAATTACCTAAACTTTTGTATTAAATTTCGTCACGGACCATCATTTATTAGTCGGCCATTCATACACGTTTTAAATGTGATTTTTTAATGTTATAATAGTTAGAGTACAATAGTGGAGTTTGGAGACCATAGGGCTGGCTCTTACCTCGGCCAACGAATAACGCTTGGCTATCTAGCGGGGTAATATATCCAGGGCACCATGCCTGCGGGTGGCGGCCTACCGGATGTTTTTTATTATTTTTCATTTTGTATGGTCCAGAATTGTAATATTTAAGATCAAAGTTTAAATCTATATCTCTCAGGTTTGTAGGTATTTCTTATTCGTTCACATTATAAAAAAAAAACCTTTGCTCATAACTATTTATAACACATAACAACGACCATTAAAAAAACCATAAAGTTAACTTTTTATGTTTTTTGTTTTATATTAATCTCATGTAGGTATAAGTTATAAGTAACTTAATACTTTTTCATTAAAATTCAAACTGATCTTAGTATGCAGTTTCATTTCACCACAAAAACTCTATAAATTATGTATCTTTCATATTATGAACTTCTTTTGTAGAAATTACGCAATATTATTCATCTTAAT
This sequence comes from Nycteola revayana, assembly GCA_947037095.2. NCBI lineage: Eukaryota > Metazoa > Arthropoda > Insecta > Lepidoptera > Nolidae > Nycteola > Nycteola revayana. The sequence continues at coordinate 1,265,377 of OX344851.2, forward strand.
GAGCCATGTACTTAGTGCTATCACAGTATACAAATAAACAGTAGGTAATCTACAGTAGAATCCGTTTAGTACGACTTCGCATACAACAAACAACCGTTTATAGCGACGTTAGTATAGGCATATGTTTGGTTTTATTAAGAGCCTCTAGTAGTCTAGTAGAGAGTTCATCCGTTTATTACGACTCCGCTTATAACGACTGACCGCTTTTAACGACGGAATTCTACAAAAATGACCTGTTACAACGACGACGATGAAACACGTGTTTACAAATAAAAAGTAGATTTCATATTTCGTAATGTATAGGTGCATTAGGTGCACATTGTGAAATAATTATTTTGATTTCATGTTTTTTGTCTCTAATAATCACATACATATTATTATTTATAAACATTATATAGTTATTAGTATTTAATTATTTTTATAAAAAAAAACTAAAATTGAAATTGTATGTTCTTTTAGTACGTCTTCCGGTTAGAACGTCGTAATATCGTAGGTCCCTTGGCCGTCGTTATAGCCGAGTTCTACTGTACTTACTTATCATGGTTTTGACGGTCATTACGTTCCCATTCGGTACATTTTTAATTAACAGGGTTATTTTTAAAACACCAACAACCTTTCAGGGGGTGAAAGTACTGATGATTATAAGCAACTTTTACTATGGGACCAACCCTGAAATCGCAAAAAAATAACAGCTATTCCATACATTCATGTTTTCTTACCTCGACAAAATGTATGTATAAATATCCACTCATAGTAGAAACCATAAAAGTTGGACTTATTAAAAAATACATTTAAAATGTTGTCATCACACATCAGTCTACATGGGTATTGGAAGGTCAATTGTAAACTAAGGGTCGGAATGGCATCGTATTTATTTAAAACAGTACCGAACCTAAAACTACTCAAGTACTTGAACCGCAGTAGCATTTAAGTCATGTTTTATAGACTTAATCAGCGGTATTTATATTCATACAGTGGCTACAGTCCATCTGACATTGTTGATCTCAAATTATGTTATAAAATTCAATTTCATCATCATCATCAGCCTGTTGTAGTCCACTGCTGAACATAGGCCTCCCCCATCGATTTCCAGCGGGAACGATCGCTAGCGGCCTGCATCCACCGACTCCCCGCGACCTTTATGAGGTCGTCGGTCCATCGTGCAGGCGGCCGTCCTACGCTGCGCTTGTCAGTTCGTGGTCTCCACTCGAGAACCTTTTTGCTCCATCGGCCGTCAGTTCTTCGAGCTATGTGTCCTGCCCATTGCCACTTCAGCTTGCTTATCCGTTGAGCTATGTCAGATACCTTCGTTCTCCTGCGGATCAAATCAAAATTCAATTTAAGTTTTGTATTTAAGTAGAGAACACATTCGTATATATGTTACGGCTAATAGCCGAAGTGCGGCTACACCTAGGTTTAGCCGGCTACAACTAGGTGCAGCCGACCACATGCGGTTAAACTTAGATGTTCCTATCCTACTTATCTTCGGTTAGAACTAGGTTTTAATTAAATAAACAATATCTATGCACGACACAAAAAGATGTTGGGGTGATTAAAAAGAAAAAAAATAACCTAAACCTAAACCAATGGAGTTGAACAGGGACTTATTGAGGTTGATCTAAGTTTAACCGCATGTAGCCGGCTAAACCTAGGTGTAGCCGCACTTCGGCTATTAGCCGTAACATATATACTCTTAAAATTCTCGCTCATAACAATAAACTATAATTAAACTTGATTGTTTAAGTTACCGAAGATTTAGCATCTTCGCATAAAAGTTAATTAATTAAAGTATTAAAGATAGTAAGTATTAGAATGAAAATATAATATTAACTATATGTAAAAACTAATATAACTGCTTATCTTACGAAGTTTATATTAAGTTCTAACGAACGCGAAATTTCATATTATACCTTATCGTTGGTTTGTATTTATCTGTATTTTTAACGGTTCTCATCAATCATCATTCCATATAACATCAACTGCTGAACATAGACCTGGGGTATTGCCAAAGTTACCACGCTAGGCAGGCGGGATGGTGACCGCAGTATTAAATAAAGTCAAAGTCAAAAATACTTTATTCATATAGACACATTTAAAATATTTTAAATCAGATTCTTATGATGCTTACTACCACCAGTTCTGGACGTGGCAACTCTGAGAAGAACTGGCAAGAAACTTAGAGGAATCCTTTTTTTTTAAAAAATTTGTACAATGATTAATAAAGCAGTATTGTTTCAGAGCAACTCACTCCCAAGCAGTTTTGTCATTAACATAATCAGAAATTTTATAATAAGCCTTTTTACATAATTTATCTTTGACATATCGTTTAAACTTGTTTGTTGAAAGATCTCTTACATTATTAGGAAGTTTGTTGTAGAAGCGTATACATTGCCCCATAAAAGAATTGCTAATTTTGTGGAGACGTGTAGCGTGTAAAACAAGATTATGCTTAGATCTAGTATTAACATTATGAGTGTCGCTTTTTTTCTTAAAACTATCTATATTCTTATGAACATATAAAAGGTTTTCGTAGACATATTGTGATGCGACTGTAATATTATTAGTCTCTTTGAATTTCTCCCGTAGGGAAACCCGCGGACCAAGTTTATATATAGACCTTACAGCTCGTTTCTGTAGTACAAAAATGGTGTCAATGTCCGCACAGTTTCCCCACAGAAGAATTCCATAAGACATTACGCTATGAAAATAACTAAAGTAACCAAGTAAACTCTGCTGGCCGTTACCTGGTAAACGATTGCCATTGATGATGTTATAACATTTGGGTCCGACTGCTCTACGTGCTTTCTGAGGCACGAAGGGTAGCCCCTCGACCAACCAAAAAAATATGTTTATTTTTTCTCAAAGATTTTATGTTCGGAGCGGGGATCGAACCCACGACTTCCGATAGTTAAGGTCGTTATAGCGTCATGCCACGAAGGTTATAAATTTAAGGTCTTTTTTATAAAACGGATTTTGAAAAGAATAACATTTATTACATAAATGTGGTGTGTGTCACTTAATTGTATGCTTTTATAAATATATACCTGTAATAATTAATGTTAATATAAACGTATTATAAGTAGAGGAATTAATGACAAACGAACAGACGGAGTACATTGTCTGTAATGTCCTACAATTAACAGCACTCACAGGTTGCACTTGCTAGTTATAGTTACCTAAGTAGTTTAATTCAAAGAATAAGAATAATAACGTATTCATTACAGTTCTTTTTTATTGTGATTTCGACAAGTACAAGTGTATGTAAATACCTAAGTGCTGAATAAATTCATTATTTCATGTTGCAATTTGTAACTGAGTCGTATTCTTCAATCGGTAACATTACGTACCAACATAACAATTACAAAAGATCTATATTTACACTTATGATGTGGTATTTACGTATGCAGTTCCTTTGAAAACCTCATCGTTGAGGAAAACGGACTAAAGGACAAAGGTATTCTGCGTAGTCGTGATCCAGAACATAATTAAGTTGAATGAATAATACACATACATACACACAGTATGAAATGAACGGCAAAACGAAAGCTAATATTTGTTACTAGTTGCGCGGCTCCCGTTCCGGTGGCAACTTCATAATAAAATATACCCATAGGCTATCTAACACTGAAATAATTTTCATTTTGTTCAAATCGGACCAGATGTTCCTGAGATTAGCGCGTTCAAGCAAACAAAAACTCTTCAGCTTTATTTATTAGTACTAGCTTCCCGCGCGCGGTTTCATTCGCGTAACACCCGTTCACGTACGAGTTCATAATGAAATATAGGCTTCTTATAGGCGAGAAATATTGAGTATTATGAGCGAAATTAACTCTCAATATTTCGTGTTTTTAAATTATATTTGTATGGATTTACGCAAAGTAACGCCTGATTTTACTCATTATTTTCTTACATAAAATCATGTGCATACTATATGTAGCTCATTTTATACTTATATATAAAGTAGAGCAGTTTGTTTGTTTGAACGTGCTTACTTTAGGAACTACTGGTCCATCTTGAAGAATTATACCAGTGCTAGATAACCCATCTATCGAGGAAGGTCTTAGAAGAAGGCATAAATTCATTATGAAGTTAACCATTTTGCAACCCAATATTCACCCAACGGCAATTGTGACCTAACAGCATCAACTGATGGTGAAGAATGATTTTTTGCTGTCAAATTAGAAATAAATAATATTTTTTAAAATACAATAATTGTAAAACTAAAGCATTATAAAAATATGAGGTCGATCTTCGGGCCAACAATAGTTGATGACGATACCTTGACTTATAAAATAATTTAAAGAACACTTAAATGTTACAGTACGGATATCTTATTGAAGTTTTAATTCTAATAAAAGTTTATTTACAAAACATCTGTCAAAGGAAAGTCATTCGACAAAACGAGACAAAACTGGTTCAAACTCAATTTGAATTGAATATTTTTCCCGGTAATAAATCTGGACTTGTTTTTTCCTTGTTAACATCAAATTATGGGAAGGAATTGACGTAATCTTAGGCGGCTGAACCATAGACAAACATTGACTGAAATAGGTTAATTTTTATATCCAAAACACTGTGGACTTCTTTCCATTCGTAGGGACGAGAGGAGATTTAAACTATACGTAGGTATATTTGTTTGTTCATACATATGCATTAACAATTGTCCTCTCGCCCTTACGAAACAAAAAAGATATTTTGGTCCAAATATATAAGCTATTTAAATATTTATTTTATTTTATTAATACACTTCATAAAGTACCTAATAATTGATCTTATATGTCTGATGAATTTAATCAATGATTGTCAGCAATTGTACCATCATCATCATCAGCCCGTATAACGTCCAATGCTGAAAATGGGCCTTATCAGGCGGGTTATTGACCGCAGTATTATGATTTAACTCACAAGGAAACCCTGCCGCCCGATATAGACGATGTTATAACAATCGGGATTAACGGCTTAAAGTCATTTCCGAGGTATGGAGGGAAGTCCCTCAGCCGATCAGACTCGGAAAGAAATCTTAGAATTTACACAAAGATTTCTTGTCCGGCGCGGGGATCGAAGCCCACGCCGACTTCCGAAATTTAAAGCGAGCCAAATACCGCTATGCCAACTGAGTTACGTGTAGTCAATATGTTACGGCTAATAGCCGAAGTGCGGCTACACCTAGGTTTAGCCGGCTACATGCGGTTAAACTTAGATCAACCTCAATAAGTCCCTGTTTAACTCCATTGGTTTAGGTTTAGGTTATTTTTTTTTTAACCACCCCAACATCTTTTTGTGTCTTGCATAGGTATTGTTTATTTAATTAAAACCTAGTTCTAACCGAAGATAAGTAGGATAGGTACATCTAAGTTTAACCGCATGTGGTCGGCTGCACCTAGTTGTAGCCGGCTAAACCTAGGTGTAGCCGCACTTCGGCTATTAGCCGTAACAAATATACTAAAATAAACGCAAAATCTCAAAATCGATCGGTACCAACAATAATAAATTCGGTTCTTATATTTGTTTTGACGGCTTGATATTGAGCAGGTGTTTGATTTTTGTATATCGGTGTAAAAATGATTTACGAACAAACTCGCCTACTGGTCTTATTGACCGTTTCCGTCCGTGATCGGATGCGTTTTATGAGTTTCTATCAGAGATTGTATCTCAGAAAATATCAATAGATAAATTCCCGGGAATTTCCGCGACTTGGAAGCTATACACTTTCCAGTCCCAATTCCCTAGAAATGGCGAGATGAATATGGTTGGGGGAGTAAATTCTTGGTCTGTAATTATTGCTTTATACGGGATAAAGCAATAAAAATAATAAGCAGTAATATATTTAAAAAAAGTGTCACTTTTAGATATTAAAAGATACAGGCAAATAACAGGTAATGTCCAACTTCGTCTTGTAATTATTATGAAAAATGTATTATTGGCGCCATCTGTTTCCTCAAAAAATGTGATTGGGTATTAAACTATTATACTGGGTGACATGTATATAGGGTGACTGGTAATTAGTGACCGATACCTAAACACATCATTGTGCTCATGATAACAAACAACTTTTACTATGGCACCAAACCGGAAATCGCGAAAAAAAAAACAGCTGCTCCCTACCATGTTGACGAGTTATGTGAACATGAATGTATGGAACAGCTGATTTTTTTTTCGCGATTTCATGGTTGGTGCCATAGTAAAAGTTGTTTGTTATCATGAGCACAATCATGTGTTTAGGTATCGATCACTAATTACCAGTCACCCTATATGTAATAGAAAAATAAATGATAAAATAACTATGCCTTAGACATCTATTTCCTATAAATATCACGACCTATTATTTCCAAGACGGTAAAAAAATTACCCAGTATACAAAGATTTTCCTCCAATAGGAAATAGAAAATAAAAGTGTAATTCCGTGTTCTTGCACCCGTCAAGTATTTAAGTGTAGACAAGTTAAATTGGGTAGTTATTTTTTAGGTATTATGACATACTTTTTTATGGGACGGACAATAAAAATAAAACTTATTCAGGCATCCCGGGACAGTATAAAGCCGGGATATTAACAATGATCTTCATATACCGCATCTCTAATGCCAACATTGTCAATTTTATGAAGCCGCCGTTCATACTGAACATTGAATAAACCATTATGTTATATTTTTGAATAAATCGATTTTATCCAGCACTGAAGAGGAAAAATGTTTGCATTTAATTTCAAACCGACCGCGACGCGAATATTATCATGCGAAATCGTTTCAGTTATGTTGCGGTCATCGAATGCAATATATATGCAAAAGTTGAAGTAAATTTAAGACGATGCAGAGGAATGTTGGTGGTATTTCTCCACAGAAAGTGAACCACGGCCGTCTGTTTTCGTTCAGAACTTGTATATGTTCGAATTGGCTTGCGAAGTTATATTGCGCGATACAGGTTAGTTAGGATGCTAGGTGCTAGATGGCGCCGCTCGTCTACTAGTAGTTAGTGTGCGGCTACTGTAGATGTCGCTACAGTACTCCCCTCAGAGACTGTAAGTCGTTCTGCTGAGTTGGAGTTCCAGTGAGTCGGAATCGATGTGGGTGCCAGTGAGTCGGGATCGTTGTGGCTGTGACTGCGTGCGGCGAAGCTGGCAGTGCTGCGCGGACCGGTGCGTGTGAGGTCGTGTGTGCAGTGCCGTAGTGCTGTAGTCGGAGTCGGTGAAGCCGTATTGTGGAAAGCTAGTTGCTTGTTGGTTGTGGTTGAGCTGGATGAGGAGTAGCTTGCCGGAGTAGCCGGTTGCGTGTTGTCTACAGGGACACTAATTGTAGAGAAACGGTTGATGGTGTTCCTCCACAGAAAATGAAGATCTTCTTTGCCGGGCGAGGTGGTGTGCCCGGCGACCAACGGCCATTTGTTACTGTTCAGAACTTGTATATGTTCGAATTGGCTTGCGAACTTGTATTGCGCGATACAGGTTAGTTGGGATGCTCGGTGTTAGATGGCGCTGCTTGTCTTATTGTATTTAGAACTAAAACATTGTCTTCATTTCACCAGCTCGTGAACAGCCACCTCTTAACAGACCTTTGCAAGCCAGGATCGTTGAGGGATATTGCTATTTTAGGAGCATGAGTATTATATTATTATTAACAATAATATGATGATGGTGTTGCAACAATGGCCATGTCCGAATGAAAATTTTCACAATGACATATATATCTGAATTTTCTTTTTAAATCAATAAAGTGGCGTCAGTTTATGGTCACGGAGGAGGACGCTACACTATTATAACCACGTTTGGTAGGTGAATTGGTGATCGCAGTAAAATGGTAACTAACCCTGAGCTGATAGACGCTGCTGCCCATCCATCAGCTGAATATCCATTAAAGGCCTCCTACGACACCCATGAGAAAACATGAGGTGGTCTATTTTAAGCCAAATGGCAAAAAACATTGTACGTGGATGAAAAAAATAGAGACAACATGGTAGGCACAAAGTAGTATAAACTGCTGTAGTATAGGTATAATAATCATATCAAGAGAAATAGGGACTTTTTAACTGTGTCAAATTAATTGGTACAATATCCTGATTAAAGTTATTTTAAATCTGTGCATACGTCCTTAACAAGGCATGGGCATCCCGAATGATTGCACGGGTTTTGCTATAGTCACCACGCTTAGCAAATGAACTGGTTACCGCACATGGCAACGGCGTGCATGTCAGTACCTGCTAGTGCTATTGTGAAGTCATGGAACGTCATTATTAACCCGATCAAGTTTTTGGTATTTTACCGTGGCACGCCCAATTTTTTTTTCTGTGTAAACCGAAGATTTATTCAATAAAATCCAATATTAGCTTTTGGTCACGATCTGAAAATGGAATCAGGTCGGGTCTGGTTTATTTAATAATCACAAGAACTCAACAAATAAACCTGAACGCGAAGGGCAAAGGGTATTTTAAGGATGAAACTCAATATCGTGTCCTATCTGAACTCGAGGAGCTTATTGCCAATAGAAATCAAATTCACGAACCAGTTCAGCAAATAAACAGTTCGATCAATTTTAATGTTACAATTTCTTGTTGGTGACATTTGACATGACACAAATATTTGTTATTATCTATCTATTAACTAATTAATTAAAACTTTTTTGGAGTTTGGTTTGTAATATTAAAATAACCGCTTTTTACTACATGCATAGGTATGCATATTTATGGACCAAGTGAGAAATTGGGCATTATACATAATGCCCGGTCATTATGAACAATGCACTGACACTACTAAGTTCAATGGTTTAGGTTTAGGTTATTATTTTGTTTACCACCCAAAAACCTTTTGCGCTGCTCATATGAAGTACGCACAATTATTATATAAGTTAGTTTTATTTTTAACTAGCGGCCCGCCCCGGCTTCGCACGGGTGGACTTTTATACCCTACCCCTGCCCTACCCTACCCATACCCATACCCTAACCCTACCCTACCCCTACCCTACCCCTACCCCTACCCTACCCTACCCTACCCCTACCCTACCCCTACCCCTACCCCTACCCTACCCCTACCCCACCGCTACCCTACCCCTACCCTACCCTACCCTACCCCTACCCTACCCCTACCATAATAATGCTGCTAATACTGCTTTATTAATAATTGTAAAATCAAATTTATTAAAAAAAGGATTCCTCTGAGTTTCTTGCCAGTTCTTCTCAGAGTTGCCACGTCCAGAACTGGTGGTAGTAAAAGAAAGGGACGCATCATAAGAACATGATTTAAAATATTTTAAATGTGTCTATATGAATAAAGAATTTTTGACTTTTTGACTTTTATAACTTTATTTTTGTCTGTTTTTCCCCGTTAATCTCGGGAACGGCTAGACCGATTTTGACGTGAAATTATAAATTTCACGCGGAACAAGTCGCGGGTACATCTAGTTTATACCTACTAATATATATATAAAGACGAAAGATTTGTATTTTGTATGTATGTTTGTTACGAATAAACTACTGGACGAATTGCGATAATTTTTACCATGAGGATGCTATATTATCCCTTAGTAAAATAGGCTATATTTAATTATTAATTTGCCACGGAAACGCGGGGGAAGCCGCGTGCAGAAAGCTAGTTACAAATACTATATTAGACAGTTTCTGAAAGATTAATGCTCCAACATCAAAATAAATAAGAAATAGATTAGATTTGATAGGACAGTTGAGTTAATACTGTGACAAAAGGGTCAAGGTATTATGTAAAATAAAATTCTTCGTCTAAAATTACAAGAACAAATTCTTAAGGTATCAAATTTATTACTCTTAAATTTTAATTTCCGGTTCTTTAAACGTTTTTAAGTTCAAGCCCGGAACGATGATGTTATTTTATTTTATTAAATACCTACCTAAGCATCTACTTAAGGTTCTTACCATAAATGTGAAGAAATTGTATTAGAGAGACTGAGAAAGCTATATATTTTTAGATAAACACCTATTTTACTATTTGCCCTTTTCCGATTCTTTAGCAAATATTCAAAGCGGCTGTAGGCCAACGGCTAGGGCGTCTGACTTGTGATCTTGTGGTCGACGTGAAACCACTAGCAACACAAACATTTTAGCTTAGCACGAGGGGTTAACAAGAATTCTAGTAGACTGCAAAACTCTGCTAGCAATTGCTAATTTTTAATAAAAAATAGAAAAAAATACAAAACCGCTACTAAATTACTACTGCTGTATTTCAAAGTCAAAGTCAAAGTCAAAAATTCTTTATTCATATAGACACGTTTAAAATATTTTAAATAATGTTCTTATGATGCGTCCCATTCTTTTACTACCACCAGTTCTGGACGTGGCAACTCTGAGAAGAACTGGCAAGAAACTCAGAGGAATCAGTGTATGTCCTAAAAAAATCATTAAGTTTAATTGCTAAATTATTAGCATCCAATATTAACACAGTCATACAAAGTATGACAAAGCCTATATTTTTACATTGTTTTAGTAATATTACTAAAATTAGTCTAGTTAGTAATTTAAACCATTAAGTACGACAAAGGAGAAGTGTAATAAGTTTTTGGTCCTATCGCACCAGAATGTAAACCGCTTCTCTGGCAAAATATTAGATGTAGAACTTTTTAATGAAAAATATAATATTGACATTGTATGCTTTACAGAAACATGGCTGAAAGCACACAAGATGGGTTTTAATATAAATGGCTATACGGTTGCTAGTTTCAATAACAGGGTCTCTGCTGAGGGTGGAGGTGTACTTATATTAATGCGAGATGGTTTGAAATTTAAAGAACGTAGAGATATTAGCAGTATGTCAGTAGTTTGGATTTGTGAGGTCGCTTGCGTTGAAACACAGCTTTACTATATAATATGTATATACAGACCACCTTCGTCAGACTTCCAACATTTTATAACTACAATGGAAGATATACTTAAAAAATTCAAAAGTAATAAAAACATATTGATCTGTGGTGACTTTAACATAGATATATTGGTAGATTCAACAGAAAAAAATAGTTTTCTGGCTCTTTTTATGTCTTTTAATCTAAACTGTTTGTATTCTGAGCCTACTAGAGTCACACCAACAACGGCCACCTGCATTGATAATATTATCACAAACTTTGAGGTAGCCGATAAAAGTTTGGTAACTGGTGTTCCTTCTGACCACAAATGCCAAATTGTTAAAGTTAGTAACGCATTGAATATAGAAAAATCAATTATTAGTTTCAGACCCCTCACAAAGAAAAATCTAGATAAGTTTAGTCATAATTTAAAAACGAGATTGTGTCAACAAACTTTGGATTCAGGCAGTAGTTCTAATGCTATGTATAATACATTAGCTCAATCAATTCATGAGGAATTTGAGAGAGTTTGTAAAATTAAACGTTTAGAAATCGACCCCAATAAATTAAAATTTAATACTTGGGCTACCAAAGGTATAAGACGGAGCCGAGATGTTTTGTATGAATTATATAATGTGAGGTCCTACATAACTGATGACAATTTTATAAATACTGTTAGGACATATTCTAAAATTTTTAAACAAGTTTGTATTCAGGCAAAGTCACTGTATATGAGTGAATTAATAAGAAAATCGGATAACAAAATAAAGTCAACGTGGAAAATAATTAATACTGAGACTGGTAAAAACAAAATTAAAGATAAAACTATAAACTTAAATATCAATGATAAGTTAGTCTCAGATAAAAATATTATTGCTAATTTTTTTGCTAATTTTTTTACTAATATACCAATGGATACCACTAAATACCTATCATCTTCCCCTCAGGAAGCTGAAAGACTATTAAAAGCGAACATTAAATCAGACGTGTCTAAATTCGGCTTCCGGACAATAAATGATGTTGATATTGTAAAGGCATTCCGAACAATTAAAATGAAAGGCACAGAAGACTTGTGGGGACTTTCTGTTAAAGCTATTGACACAGTAATACAAAATATCGCTCCTATTCTAGCGGCTATCTTTAATACATCCATAACTGATGGAGTATTCCCTGACTTAATGAAGATTAGTAAAATAGTGCCGATATTTAAATCAGGTTGCTCAAATAACGCGACTAACTATAGGCCTATCTCGATATTACCAACTCTAAGTAAAGTATTTGAAAAGATTATGCTTAATCAAATGTTGACACATTTTAATCTAAATGGGATATTGCACGATAAGCAATTTGGATTCACTAAAGGCCGGTCAACTCAGGACGCAGGATGCACTCTGATTAAATCCATACTAGAGGCTTGGGAGGGGTCGCAAGATGCTCTTGGAGTCTTCTGTGACCTTTCCAAGGCATTCGACTGTGTAAATCATGAGACGCTCGTTCTTAAGTTAAAATATTATGGAATTACTGAAAAATCGCTTGATCTTGTTATATCCTATTTATCTGATAGGAAACAAATAGTATATGTAGACGGCGTTGCTTCAAAAGAGCATTTAATAAAAATGGGCGTGCCCCAAGGATCTATTCTGGGTCCTTTTCTGTTCTTAGTTTACATCAATGATTTACCATACATCATAAATAAACTGTCAGATATAGTTCTTTTTGCAGACGATACATCATTAATATTCAAAGTCAATAGAAAAGATACTAACCTTATTGAACACAATAAAACACTTAGTATACTTTCACATTGGTTTTCTTCAAATAATCTTTTATTAAACGCGGGTAAAACTAAATGCGTCAGATTTGCGCTACCAAATGTAACTACCGCTAAACCAATTGCTTCACTTAATGGAGAAACGTTGGACCTAGTTCAATCGACAGTTTTTCTAGGAATAACATTAGATTCAAAACTGCAATGGGGCCCTCATATTGAAAAATTAACTGGTAGACTCAGTTCCGCATCTTATGCTGTCTGGAAAATTAGGCAATTGTCAGATGAAGCAACTGCTAGACTAGTGTATTTCGCGTACTTTCATAGCATTATGTCCTATGGAATACTGCTTTGGGGTTCAGCCGCTGATGTCAATAGTATTTTTATATTACAGAAAAGAGCAGTTAGGGCTATTTACGGTTTAGGTAGTCGCGACTCCTTACGTACCCTGTTTAAAGAGATAAATATACTTACCGCTCCTTCTGAGTACATATACCAAAATATCATTTTTGTTAGAAAAAATATAGATCATTATAGTAAAAAAAGTGATATTCATAATGTTAACACAAGAAATAAACATAAAATTGCCATACCCGGTTTTAGAGTAAGTAGAACCAATAAATCATTTATGGGAAATGGTATTAGGTTTTATAACAAACTCCCTAGTCGTGTTACTGATTTGCCTGATACAACTTTTAAAGCATATATTAAACGTGTCCTTGTATCTAAAGGTTACTATAGCGTTAAGGACTATATTGAGGATAAAGATGTTTGGTCTCATGAACCATCCTGCGTAACACTTCCTAGAGACCCTGTATCTAAGTAAAATAGTAAGCATAATAGTGTTATGTTCTGTGAACTATCTGTAATCGGCCTAATGAGTTACATTAATAGACCGCTAGTTCTGTCTCAAATTAGCTTCTTTTATTAGTATAAAAACATTAATAGATAATCAAATATTATAAAGACAACCGTTCGGGAAAATAATGTGTATGCCAAATAAATAATAAAAGTAACTGGACCAAAACCCACGCTCTGCCCATTTGAGGATGTTTCGCCGGACCGTCTCATGTGGGTCGTGTTAAAACCGGCAGTAGAATAACCCACTGAGTTTGTTTCGCCGGATCTTCTCAGTTGGGGCGTATTGGATCCGGTGGTAGCATTAAAGCGCGTCCGTCGTTATATACTCATGGTCCGCCCAAATAATGACAATTGTTCTTAATATAATTTAATATAGACAGAACAAGCTATCGGACACAATATAGTAAAATAATAAAGTTAAAACTAAAATGATTAAAAACAATAACTAAAATACCTGCTTAATATGCTCATTTAAAAATGTTAAAATTATACATAGATTAATAATAAATTATTGTTTTGACTATTTGCAAGTGCCTGTAATAGGTTTACGTAAATAAAAATGATTTTTATTTTTTATTTATTTTATTTTTATAATCCTTTTTTAAATAAATTTGATTTTATTAATTTATAAAGCAGTATTGTTTTAGAGCAACTCACTCCCAACTATTCCCAAGCTGTTTTGTCATTGACATAATCTGAAATTTTGTAATAAGCTTTTTTACATAATTTATCTTTCACATATCGTTTAAACTTGTTTATAGACAGATCTCTAACATTACTAGGAAGTTTGTTGTAGAAGCGTATACATTGCCCCATAAAAGAATTGCTTATTTTGTGGAGACGTGTAGCATGTAAAACAAGATTATGCTTAGTTCTAGTATTAACATTATGAGTGTCGCTTTTTTTCTTAAAACTATCAATATTCTTATGAACATATAAAAGGTTTTCATATACATATTGTGATGCGACTGTAAGAATATTAGTCTCTTTGAATTTCTCCCGTAGGGAAACTCGCGGACCAAGTTTATATATGGACCGTACAGCTCTTTTCTGTAGTAAAAGTTTCTGTATTAAAATAAAGTACCAGTCTCAGTCGATAGTAGATAATTCACATAATTGACTCAATTGTAAAACACTACCAAATGATGTGGTGTGTCAATATGAAACCGTTCCAATACGTGCCCTACGTGTTCTTGTCACACGAAGACAGGCACCAACCTCTGACATTTATTTTTTAGGGGCTCGTTCCGCAAGCATACGGGACCAGTTGATAAGCATCTGTTATTTTTCCGTACTGGAAACTTACTGGATGAAAAGATAGGAAGATGTTTCGCCCAAATCATGGGCATAAGTCGCGCAGTATCGCAATCAATAGAGAGAGCAAGAGGAGGCCTATGCAGTCATAATAAAAAAGCATAAAGGTTTGGCATAAAAAAAAGAAAAAAAAAAGGCTGGAGCTCTGCTCGCCTTTATGTCCGGTGAAGTAGCAAAGGCCTCCTCCTAGCTAGCTACATAATGTCCGTCCGCAAAAAAACCTTTTCCATTAGGGCAGCAGTATGTCTCAAGACAGCTTGACCTTGTAGGTAGTTAAAAAGCACTAGAATAAGTAAGTAATATATAAACAATTTATATTTTATGGTCAGCGTAAATAAAGATAGTTTTTTTTGTATGGTTTTAAGTATTATTTAGTGCTATTTTCTTCCCCGCTTATTAACATATCCAAAAAACCACCCCTACATAGTTCTTCACCTAATTTACTAATTACCAACTTAATAATCCTAACGAAATAAATAACAATCGATCAATATTTCGTTTACTGTACAAACATTATTAATTTGAACATCAATCATTGCCAACATAAACAGGGACTATCGACTTTCGTTGTATTGATGACAGTGTTCAGGAAAACCGGCTAACTTATTATATTACGAAATTCTTAATACTTGTTAGTTGGTCGAAAAATCGTTAATTTGGCACCTACCTCTTTTTTTTAACTGAAGAAAATTTCACATAACTTACCTTCCAAGGTGCTCCATCGAACGCCCGCAAAGGGAAATCCCCAGCTCCCACAACATCTCGTTTTCGACCATCTAGGAGACGATAGTCGGTAGCGGAACATCGTATGCCCCATATTCCGCCTTTTAATTTAGTTAAGATCAACTGCAGCTAGTTGATTAATGCCAATCTAAATGCTAGAAAATGTCGTTCAGTAGAATGATTTTAAGCGGAACAGACTAAGTCCTCAAATCAAATCTTTGATTGTCTTGATCACATAAAGTAAGGAGTCTTTGTTGGAGGCGTTGCATATCAATATATGGGGAAAAGGTATGTGTGACTGAAAAACTTTCATAAAAATATCAACAACCAAAGTACCTATACAACATTTGAAGATGCTTTGAATCCCACAAAAAGATAAGTAACTGCTCACACCCAGACCCCAAATAATAGGTTCAAGTCTCCTCCGAAAATATACCCATAAAAAAAGCTACGCTAAGCTACACAACATAGCCTCTATATACATTTATTTTAAAATAGTAATAATATTCGTTTATTTAAAATAGTCATTATGTTTATTTGCAGAAATCCTGTTAAGATTTCGTCTGATTTCGATTTCGTACTGAATTATTTGAAGCGCCAAAAATAACATTCAAGTATAATTTAAATTGATATTATTAATTGCAATAATAACACAACATCTAAAATCTGGTCGAAAGGGCGTGTACAGTATATAAATACAGTGCACTCCATCTTGATAACTCGGCTAGTGTTATAAATTATTACGTTGAATTATCGCACACTGTGACACTTTCAAATGACATCGTGCCGCAAAATAATAAACATATGTTTTACGCTTAATATTAATGTTAGTCATGAATTATTTTTAAATAAAAAGCCGGTAAATTAAGATCTTGCGCATCGAGGCTTGCGATCCGAATCCTAAGCAGTTAATAAAATTGTCAAATCAGCATTACTTTTATGGCTTCAACGAGACACCGGCCTTAGCATTTGGCATTCAAGATATGTGAACCCTAAAAAGAAATGTCAGAGGCACATTTAACATGTTAGACTTTGGCGCCGTTGCTATATCCACCATTCAAATCAGTCGATCAGTTCTGATCGTCAGATTTAGTATGGTTCTAATTTTAAAGTCTGTAGACATCATTGAGAACTTATCTATACGTCTATACTAATATATAAAGCTGAAGTGTTTGCTTGAACGCGCCAATCTCAGGAAGTACTTAGTCCAATTTAAAAAAATGTTTCAGTGTTAGATTGCCCATTTATTCAGGAAGACTAGGCTATATTTAATTACTAAGTTCCTATGGGAATGGAAGTCTCGCAGGTACATCGCGCGGGGGAAGCTAGTATATTGCCTAGTTGCATATCACAACGACAAGTTAGAAGTTAAGCAGCTCATTTATTTAGCTTTAAGACTAATTTTAATTTTCAAGTCAATTCAGGTAATTATTTTTTTTGATATTATCATCTCATTAGATATTATTTAAAGCTTGTAATTTTTAAAAGTAGTTGCGCTACTTTCGTAACCGCATCTTACAACACGTCACTTTAACTGCATTTCATCAAGCAGTGGATGAAAGAGGATTCGGAGCGCTTCATCAAATCTGCGGCTCAACACCTAAAAATGTTGATGTTGTGCACAAAACATAGTGACTCCTCCAGACCCTAAGTTTTCAAAGATCCTTCCGATGCTTTCATAAACTCGAAGTCCTTAAGGGTTGGGAATTGTAAATTAGGGCGGCAGTTACACAAAACTCCTCTAAGCATATAACCATACCATACATCTCATGTGCTAAAACACTGAATCCTTCAATTAGAACTGCCAAAGGAACGTGTTATTAATTATTCTAAATTAATCATTTGTTGTGTGCTAAATAACGTCGCTCTCACCTTATTATATTCTCTGATTGAAACTCCGCATTGAAGTCCATTGGATAGATTGATTTGCCGTGTTTAATTTCTATGGATACTGCAAGAGCAATGTATCACAAACAATTTATTTGAGTGTTAGTGGAGACACCTGTTCTGTTATGTTAAAGGCCGGTCACAACGCCACCTGCCGCCGACCTGTCTGGCCGTCTCAGCCGCCGCTTATTATTTCACGTAACAAGATAAAATAACTTTTGATTTATTATTCTATTGATGTTTATTTTCGTAATGGACATACTCGTGTACAGGGTCGCACGGAAATGTATAGCAATGTACTGAAATTATTTTATTTGGTTCGTTCTGGATTTTCTCGCTTTCATATAATTTTGTATCGTAAATATTCAACTGATTTAATTGATGTCCACAAACTTTTATTAATATTGAGTTTGTAACGAAGCATTTTCGTGACTTTTATTTAACATGTAAACGATGATTCGTCACAAGTGAGATTATCCATTTGAGGTAAGTAACGCCATCTAGTTTAGAAGGAAATCAATACTTAGCCTGTATTGATTTTTTTAGTTTCGTTTGACAGAATGCGTTGATGTGCATTGCACAATATTTTTGTCATCATTGAATAATTTATTGATTAATACTTGTTTTTATTAAAGTTTTTTTAAGTACAAATACATAATTTACTAAAATAATCTAAATCTTTTGATTAAATATTACTTAAATTGGCCGATAGATACTTAAAAATATTCCATGGACCAATAACACTTCATTAATATTAGTCCATTTTTTTTTTACTTCAAATTGCATATTTTGTGTTATATAAATGATAATTATGAAAAAAAAATGTTTATAACCAAATATGTATACCTTATTTCAAGGATTTTTTTATCATATTACCTATATTACTTTTTTATATTATAACTTACTTGTAGACATTTTAATACAGGACTTACGTAACGGTAAATATCTTTAAAATTATACAGTTATCAGTCTCCCTGTATGCGAGTTTATGTTGGGAAGTATCTGACTGTACATTATTTATTTTGGCACTATTTTTATTTGTGAGACAAGTATTTCTTTTGACGTTTAGGCAATCCCTTAAATAAATAGTCCATACATTAAAGCGAAGAGTGTAGGTATACTTTGTACCAAATTAGCTTAAATGAGGAACAAGGAACGGGCAGCAGTGTTTCCTTGTGTGGTAGGTACAACATAATACTGCGGTCACCAATCCGCCTGCCAAGCGTGGTGACTATGGCAAATACCCTCCCTCGGGAGGTGGACGTTATACGGGTTAATGATGATGAAAATATTCTCAAGGTCATTATTTTGACCTACACACACTTCGAAAAGAGAAACAAAAAGCTAAAATTTGTGATAGGTATACAATTTAAAAATAAATTATTCCTGCTAATTATAAATTACAAATTTTCCCCGACACAAGTTGAGAGAAACAAGCATAATCGCTTCTGGGAACACAGTAGTAATAATAATAATATGTAATAATATGTATCTATTTCAAGACTTTCTTCGTATAATACACGCATTCTCCGTAACTGCTGAGCTGTAACTGAAATAATGAAGTGACGGAGACATTTTAAAAGAACTTGAATTTATTAATGGATTTTCCTCTAGTTTTTGTATTATAAAAACTCCTTTAGAACTGCTGGCTATACCGTCTGTCGACGCCCGCGACTCGATTGGTACCGTTTTATTTCGGACGAACTTATGTCGTTAGCCACGAGGCTTTTGCTACTTCACCGGGCATAAGGACTCGATTGGTACCAGTATACCTAAGTCTACTTACCAGTGTTCACATCAGTTATTTTGTGTTCTTACGTTTTGTTTTATTACGGAGCATCTATATCTATATCTATCTATATATATAAAAGAAAGTCGTGTTTGTTACAACACTTATAACTCGAGAACGGCTGGACCGATTGCCATGGTTTTTGATTTGTTGGATTTGTTTCCGTCCCGAATAGCAGAATACATTTTAAAAACAAAAGAAAGTCGTGTTAGTTACACTATTTATAACTCAAGAACGGCTGAACCGATTTGGCTGAAATTTGGTAGGGAGGTAGCTAAGAACTGGGAGAAGGACATAGGATTATTAGGAGATAGACTTTTGGGTAGGGGTAGGGTAGGGTAGGGTAGGGTAGGGTAGGAGGGTAGGGTAGGGTAGGGTAGGGTAGGGTAGGGTAGGGTAGGGTAGGGTAGGGGTAGAGTAGGGGTAGGGTAGGGGTAGGTTAGGATAGGGGTAGGGTAGGGTAGGGGTAGGGTAGGGGTATGGTAGGGGTAGGGTAGGGGTAGGGTAGGGTAGGGGTAGGGTAGGGGTAGGGTAGGGTAGGGGTAGGGTAGGGGTAGGGGTAGGGGTAGGGTAGGGTAGGGTAGGGGTAGGGGTAGGGGTAGGGTAGGAGTAGGGTAGGAGTAGGGTAGGGGTAGGGTAGGGCAGGGGTAGGGTATAAAAGTCCACCCGTGCGAAGCCGGGGCGGGCCGCTAGTCTATATATATAAAAGAAAGTCGTGTTTGTTACAACACTTATAACTCGAGAACGGCAGGACCGATTGCCATGGTTTTTGATTTGTTGGATTTGTTTCCGTCCCGAATAGCAGAATACATTTTAAAAACAAAAGAAAGTCGTGTTAGTTACACTATTTATAACTCAAGAACGGCTGAACCGATTTGGCTGAAAATTGGTAGGGAGGTAGCTAAGAACTGGGAGAAGGACATAGGTACTTTTGGGTAGGGGTAGGGTAGGGTAGGGTAGGGGTAGGGTAGGGGTAGGGTAGGGGTAGGGTAGGGGTAGGGTAGGGGTAGAGTAGGGGTAGGGTAGGGGTAGGGTAGGGGTAGGGTAGGGGTAGGGTAGGGGTAGGGTTGGGGTAGGGTAGGGGTAGGGTAGGGGTAGGGTAGGGGTAGGGTAGGGGTAGGGTAGGGGTAGGGTAGGGGTAGGGTAGGAGTAGGGTAGGGTAGGGGTAGGGTAGGGGTAGGGTAGGGGTAGGGTAGGGGTAGGGTAGGGCAGGGGTAGGGTATAAAAGTCCACCCGTGCGAAGCCGGGGCGGGCCGCTAGTTTTTAATATATTTTTTAATCTTATTTTTGTAGTAATGAAATAATGAATTTATTCAGCACTTAGGTATTACATGCACTTGTACTTGTCACAATCACAATGTTGCACAATTATTCTTATTCTATGAATTAAACTAGATACTTAACGAACAAGTAGCAAATTGTAGAATATTACAGACAAAGTAGTCCGTCCGTCAGCTTGTCATTAATTCCTCTACTCATAATAAGTTTAAGTTCACATTAATTATTATAGATTTTAGTGGATCTATATAGAAAAAAATGGTAAAAACATACAATTAAATGTCACACACCTGGGGGCACCCTTAAGGGGTTAGGACCACGACCCAGTGGTACCAGTGGTACCACTATTATGCAAATAGATGATGATAATTGTTACAATCTAAGTTAAATGTTTTTAGGTAATTTTTATTCCGATTGTAATGTGTTTTGTGCATCAGATTAAATAAATAAATGTAATATTGCACTTTAACATTTATTGTGATAACATCTAGCTTTGATCGTCTTCCAACGACATTGAACTTATGTGTTGCACATCGCTGGCGGTCAACTACAATAGGCGTCGATCTGTCATCTTAATTAATGAATGTTGTGACAGTGTTCATGGTTTATTACAATGTAAAGGAGTTATTCTTAGAAATATTGATTTATGAATATGTTCTAGATATTAAATGTATCTTAGGGCCAAAGGGCATTTGTATGGTAGGTGACAAACATAATAAAAAAATAGATTAAACATAAACAACAATATCCAGAAAAAGCGAACATGACAAACTCGCTGGGCGTCGGATTTGCGATCATGTGGTCGCCGGTTCGATCCCCAACCAATGCACTACCGATGCGATGGTAACAGAAATATGTTAGCTTAGCACGAGGAGTTTACAAATATACTGGCAGTGCGCAGAAACTCTGCTAGTAACTTAAAAAAAAAACCCAAGTAATAATTTATGTTGTAAAATCGATCACGGATCGATGTAAATTAAATAGAACAAAAAATAAAAATACCATAGAGCTAATACCGCCGGGCGCGGAATAGAAATAAAAAATAAGACAGAAAAAAAAAATTCTTAAAGTTTACTTTATCTGATGACATGTTCTTATGATTATATTATCATTACATGTTCTCCTCGCCTGATCATCCATGTCCCCATGCGTGCCTGCATGCAAGCCGTGCGTTGCATGCAGACTTGCGCCTATTATATCTAATAATTTCTCACGCACTCATAATCAAAACAGAGAGAATAACAGCCGTATTGGGACCTAGTTCCCACACCGAACACTAACAGATATAACTAACAAGACGCCTCAAGAGGATTTACTTCCAAACATAGTGAATTGTAGAATAAACCTACGTCCTCGTACAGTGTCTCTTGCGGACCAAACGGATTAATTCAACTAAAACTTTCCACTTCGTAAATTCGATTTTCGCGAACTCTTATTTACGCCACTACAAAATGTAATGAATCTCCGTCCAAGAATCACCGTACAGCATTCATTGCGCGGTCTTAACGTACTCGTAGTTCAAATATTTGAAGTACAACGTCAATGTATATTGTGTTGAGCAGTATTTTTTGTGGTAACAGCTGCTGCTCATCCCCTGACACATGTCGCGATGACACGCGTTTTAATATATCCAGTCAGTCATCGTTCCACTACTTGTAGCGGTCATATTCTGATTTATCCACCGAGTGATTCTCAGTAAAATCGCCATGAAGGAACACTGATATTATTATTTTACATTTAGGCAATGCGATCTTATATCGCGGCAGTGTTAAGAAACATTATATATACGCAAACGCACAAATAATTAGACATGACTCTCAATCGGATAGAGCACTGTCTATCCGTGACCACGACTGGTGTAACCCATGTCGAAATATCAGTTTCAAAAAAGGTAATGATTGTCTACTATCTAACCTAACCAACGTAACCAAAGCGCAAAGAACGTACTTTTCTTTTTTAAATGAAATCATTTTTTTATCTAGCTTAAAAGTTTTTCTTTAACAAAATTTAAAATTTGAGCTGAATAAAATTAGACCACCGGCAGGACTCGAACCTGCATCTTAGGTATAGTCCCTAATGCCTTAAGACTTTAGAGACGTGGTATAGAACAGATTGATAAATTTTGACGATTGGTTGGGGTTCCACCGTGGCTGAAAGGTAAAACTAAAATGCAGGTTCAAGACCCTTTTTTTTTTTGCGCGGGCAAATGCATTTACGCTTTCCCACCGCCGCTGCAGCGTATTCGCGCGCTGGCGATGGGATATGTGGGACTCGCCCTCCATAGCGTGGTTTGCTAAACTCATACCAAGAGGAGAGGAACCTACACCACTAAAACTCCGGACACTCGATCCGCCATTGGCGGGGGCCGGGTACGCATGAGCAATCCGGCCCTGCAAGTCCTGCCAGTGGTCTAATTAAATAATCTCAAATTTAAAGTTAGGAATTTTTTAACTTTTCTGTAAAATTTTCAAAAAAAAAAACATTAATATACCTATTTCAATTAATCCTGGTTTCACTGCAGCTTTCTGCTAATTTATTTAGATATTGATCTTGATCACAGCCTCATAGATTACAGGCTTATAGGAATATTTCAAATATGTAACTATTTGGTTCACAGCCTCCATACCCCATACACATAGGTATACCTACCCCTGTGTGCAAATAACCGTTCATGAGTATTACGCGAATATCTTGTCAATAGATATATCAACTAAGAGTTAAGGCGAAGCGGCTTCATTTCAATGTTCATGCATTTTAACATAGGTTTTACGGATTCGTTGTTAATAAGCTTTAGGAGAGGAAATAGGCATCGATGATTGTATTCCAAAATAAATGGGGACTTACTCTTTAACTTACTTCTACCTTAGTAGTAAGGTGCACAGAAGAAAAGATACAACAGCAGTGTAAAGTCAAGCCTCTCTACAGGCTACGAACACCGTAATTAGGTTCGAAAGTGGAGAATTGTACTGGTGGATTAGTGGTTAAGGTAGATGCTTCTGAGAAAGACCCGGGACAATAGACACGAAGACAAAAAAAATCTATTCAGTCCGTCAGACGAAAAATGACGAAGATACAGAACTTTAAAATTTAATGTGACGTCACTTTTTGGCTCAATTTTACTTAGTAGTGACGTCACAAGAACCCCTCTCCTGTAGACGTGCGCGACGCGACGGCGGTTTGGTGAAAACAAACTCATATAAACGTATGATAGCGGCCGCATTGCAGAAATGACAATCGAAATTTATTTGTTACTAGCGTCACCGCCGTACCAGTGCGGCACCGGTCTTAAAACGACACATCTTGCCAAATTCATTGATCAAGCGTTGTAAATGACCCTATGATTACCATAATAGTTGGCTACCGCTTTTTTTAATTTACCTATTAATCTAAAAGTACTACTTCCAGCTTCGCCTTGCGAGTAAAGCCGCAGCCCCGTGTATAAGCATAACGCAGATCGACAAACAAAGCCTCTCGCTATTAAATAGAGCACGTACAGGATTAATGAATATCCGTTTAATGATAAGATTTACATTTTACCTCATTTTAGTGCACAATACGAATTAATAACGCATTGAATCAGTAGTACAGTATGAACAGAAGCTTGTAAAACATTTACAAGATGAGGTTTCATATTCTTATTAACTAGGGACCCGCCTAAGTTTCGCACGGGTGCAATGCTGACTTATTATAAAAACAAACCTTTCTCTAAAATCACACTTTCTATTAAAAATACGTATCAAAATCCGGTGCGTAGTTTTAAAGATCTAAGCATACATAGGGACAGACAGACAGCGGGAAGTGAGCTTTATTTTATACTATGTAGCCGACTGCTTGTAAACCCATAATAATAGACCGAAACAACTAAAGACTGATGCAGAATAACTTATGCGTTAAGGCGTTACTTTGCAGAAATCCACATTAATCTAAATAAGAAAGACAAAAAATATCTAGCGTTAATTCCACAAAAAAACATGCGATAGATATTTTTGTCTTTTTTATTTAGCTTAATCTTTAATACCTGATCAACTAGCGAAGGTTCTCCCTTTATTTTAGCAGCTTTCATTCTGCGGAAGCTCATTTTACGGAGTACCTCAACCAAATAACGTTATAGGTTATTGTGGAGTTCCTGCATGTGAGTATAATAGCATGGTAAAATAAAATCCTACCTAGGGTGACACAGGCAGTAGGCGTAGGACATCTAGTAGACATACGCCGCAAAAGTGCTAAGTTCTCAGTGTCTTAATATGTGCTTAATTGGAGTCTGCCGTTTCGTATGAAAAATAATTTATAAAATCAAATCAGTCAGAATAAGTCTGTGGGCGAGGAGGCAGTGGAACGGAAGGATCATTAATCTCCCGTCGGTTGTGCTTCATAGATAAACTCTTAGTTTTACTATCAAACTATTATTTTAATAGCCATGGCTGTAATAGACCATCATATTAATTTATTGTGTTTGCACTTGTCAGTTCCTTATTGTGACGAACTTTGTGGACAAAAACCGCTGCTATTTTTCGACAAACAGAATTTTGTATCGTTGTGATAAAAAACTAGCTAAAACTTACAACAGTGTGGCCTAGGAGAGCCTGCGGCGCCAATTTGGCCGCGGTTGCCGTCTGATGGCCGGATTACTCAGCGTACCCGGCCCTCACCAATAGCAGATTGGAGGAGTGTCCGGGGAGTTGTAGTGGTGTAGTGTCTTCTCCTCGTGGTATGAATAGCATACCACCGTTATGAAGAGGGCGAGTCCCACATACCCGTTCGCCGGCGCGGGAACTCTGCAGCGGCGGAGAGAATGCGTAAATGCATTTACCCTCGAACAAAAAAATACATTTTGATGGTGACATTTTCTGAAATCGTTTAAGCAATGAAATCTTTCTTATTTTCAGTATTGGCATAGCGCATTTTTTTTGACATAATATAGGTACGAGTCGAATCAAATAAGTAGAATATAAACAAAATCAAATCATAAATATTTTCCATAATTCCTAATGATTTATAACGAACATTGTAATGATTTACAGCACAGGTCGACCGGTAATGTGTTGACAAATGTTTTAACAGATCAGAAGCTCCTAACCTAATAATGTGCCCGTAGCACATTATTCATATAATATTAGGAATATTATATGAATAATGCGCCTCTAACTAACGAGGTATTCAAACGCTCGCCAATGTTAGATTTACTATAAATATTACTGAAATTATGATAGACCTGAGAGTGCATTTTGAAAATATTTTAAAAATAATTCGAGCAAAGATTGTTGTGTTCGTGTACCACCTCGTCCTCAACAAGTTGTTTATGTTTAATTGGTGTCTTGGAAAGCACGTAAAGCTGCTTGCACCTGATCTCTCACGCGGTGGGCTACGGTATGTGCTGTGCCCTTGAGCGTCCAACTCCTAAAAATCCGCCCTTAAGACTACTCACGGACCGAATTATGCCTACTACTAGTATTCTTGTTTACCCCTCGTGCTACTCGTGGGTTCAAGTTGGTAGTGCAATGAGAAGGGATTGAACCGCGACCACATGATCGCAAGTCTGACGCCCTAGACATTGGCCCATGGCCGCTTTAGCAACAGTAGCTAAGTCTTAGTAAAGCTTAAAATATAATTCCGTCAACAAACAGCAAATATTTATTTTTAACAAAGCTGAAATTAATTAATTTGTGACTCCATCATGACATCGACAAGTCAGTTTAAAAAATTCCATTTCATCTACTATTTCCATAGTGCATTCTATTTCGTAAACGTATATACGAGTATAGTAAGTACTATTGACTACCTACGTACGCGACTCTAATATAAGAGCCCTTTAAAATCAACTGAAATGATAGGAAAAGTGACAAATATGACCCACTTAGCTCGGAGCTAAGTTCAGTAAAGGTCGTTCGTTGAAACTTACGGGAACATATTGCGAATACAAACGCTACATTCCGATGCATTCGTAGACACAAGTCCGAGAGGCCCAAGAACTACAATACAAGAGACGCACTGGTACGGAGACTGCGATGCGACAGCGTTTTTTCAAAACAAACTCATATAACATATTATTATGTCGGCAGCCGCACTACAGGAACGATACGTGAAATTTATTTGTTTGTAGCGTCGCGTCACAAGAAGCCAAAAAAGGTGCAATAAAAATCGAGTAGTAATATTGGCTATATTTTTTCATAGGAGGACTAGGGCTCCGGGGTGAAAACGCACGATGAGCAAAATTTACACATTGGAAACTATTTTGCCGGGTAGGTATATCACTAGAAGAGCTAAAATTACGACTAATAATATACTTACTTATATACCTATTACTTCTGTTTTAGAAAAATAAATAACCAATCAATAATAGAAAAGCAAATCATTATAGTCATTAGGTACCTATCCTACGCATGGGATTGTGTTTGAATTCCAATAATTTTATGTTTATTTTGCAATTACAGAAATATATTTTTAAAAACTAATTAGACGTAGAATATTTATAGCGGTTGTAGCCCAATGACTAGGGCGTCGTCGGTCTTGTGATATTGAGATCGCCGGTTCGAACCTCAACATTAATTTAGTTACAATATGAAAATAAATTTTATTCTGAACTCCTTAATTGACTATCGGCAAATATTAATTAGAAGCCCAGGGCTGTTAATATTAATTATACTTCGAAAATCGGTAGGATATAAGTCATCATCATCAGCCCGTATAACGCTCACTGCTGAACATGGGCTTCATCCCGAGGGAGGATATTTACCATAGTCACCACGCTTAGCAGGCGCGTTAGTGACCGCAGTATTATGGTGTACCACTCAAGGAAACGCTGCTGCCCGTTCCTTGATATACGATTCCTCTTGTCCTACTTGTAGTCAAAATGTTCATTCATGCAAATCAATTGAATATTATTTCAAATAGTTAATTAATTTAATGCTTCTGATTTATGAAATGTCTGTCGTTTAAATTATTTTATTTTATTCTTTATTGTACACACAGAAAAACAAGTAACAATACATTTTAGACAAAGAAACAACATGTACAAAAGCGAGCTTAATTAATAAATTATATTTATTGTATGAAAATAACATCTACATACGACGTATAAAAAGCGACAGCGACAACTACGGAGCAAATCAATTGCAAAATGTAAAAAATGAAACGCTACCATAGCAACACGTCAAATGAAATCGTTGCTATAATTGCACAATTAGCCATCAACTAGCAACAAGCAATTTTGTCCGAATCCTACTTTAAAATAATGCTTTGTGTTTAATATAAATCAATGTATGTTTTCTACATAATCGCCGATGTTTTTTTATGTAATCCCAATGCCGGTCTCTTAAATGCTAATCAAAACATTTATTTTTAATTCCGATTGTTTTTTTCCGCAAAGCTACCACTTTAAGTCAAATTATTAACACATTGAAGGAATGTCCGTCGCATGGAGCTAAATGAAAAAAACAATATTTTTACTTTTATTTTTAGGTCTATTTGTTTATTGCCATTGAATATATGTATAATAATATCTAGGGACAATGTCACACAGATCATCCTAGCCCCAAACTAAGCAAAGCTTGTACTATGGGTACCAGGCGACGATATACATACTTATATAGATAGATAAATACTTAAATACATAGAAAACATCCATGACTCAGAAACAAATATTCGTGCTCATCACACAAATATTTGCACTTACCGGGATTCGAACCCAGGACGACCAGCTTCGTAGGCAGGAGCACTACCAAGTAGGCTACGGTGACCGTCCGTATCTTTTTTCATTTATTAAAAATCTTCAAAATTATTTAATATTTAATAATATCAGCTGTCAGCCCTATCGTTATAATTTTATCAATATCTCCAATATTTCGAAAGGGATAACTTATATAAACAAATTTCTCGAGATAAAACTTATCAAAGGGATCATCCAATTAATTATTGTATCGAATCGAGACTGTCAGTAGATTTAACCTTTATAATTATTTGACAGTAGTTAAATAGAATATTTTGAAAACCCCTTCCAATTATAATATGCCACTGCTATATCACATATTTACGAAATAACTTAAACTATCTAAGTATAGATACCAACTATTATATATATTATAAAGAGTAAATACATTTGTATTTTTGTTTGTTACAAATATATTCAAAATCTACCTGACGGATTTGAATAAACCATGAACCAATAAAAATCTATGTTCCCAAGTAGTAAAATAGGTTTTTTTAGGCTTCGAAGTCAATTATGTTTCAACATTGGATTACATGGACATGGACGTGGGCCTGGGCGTGATGTGGGTGTGGGCGTAGAATTGGGTGTGGGCGAATAACAGCTAAATTATTTATACCATTATTAATTAAGGTATAAATAAATTTATTTAGAAATAGGTAGTTACTTATAAAAGGACTCCGGCCTTTCTGGTCTCGCACATCCCGCCTGATAGTTGGGGATTACCTTAGCCTACGAATTTTGCAGTAGCAAAATACGGTCCAAAGACGTTCCTCACGCCAACAATATCTTAAGTTATCTCCTCCTTGTAATATAGTGTGTATGTGTAGTTATTATATGTATGTATTTACATACACGCATTTTAATTATTATTTCTGTCTTCTAACATCTCTTCTCGCAATTCTACTGGAAGAGATTTCTAAAGCTATTTGTCTTTTCATTTTACCTATTATAAATGTACCCCTCATTGAACATTCTATGCTCTTTATACTTTTT
Source organism: Nycteola revayana (assembly GCA_947037095.2). Lineage (NCBI taxonomy): Eukaryota > Metazoa > Arthropoda > Insecta > Lepidoptera > Nolidae > Nycteola > Nycteola revayana. Next base: position 1,294,488 of record OX344851.2, read on the forward strand.
TCTTGTACACGCTCAACATTTTCTTCCGTATATTTTCGTCTCTTTCTTTGCAACTGAAACATATCATTCGGTTGCGTCAACACTGACGTACGTAGCTAGTAACTTCGACAGAAGGTAACTCAAAGAATTCCAGTAGTTTTCTACGTTTGTTTAGCTTCTTTAACTTCGTTATTACATGAGTTGTAACACGCCGTTGTTTCACTTGTGGCAGGATATGTGTTTAAGGACTAAACCAACTTACACACCCACCCACGCGACTCCTGTAAGCCTGAGGGTCTAGACAAAATGACATGACTGTTGAGCGATCTTTTAGTGGGTTGGTTCGCTCTTCATGGTATGATAAGCATACCAATGCCGAATAGAGGGCGTGAGTAAGCAATTAAATAAATAATTAAAAGACCAACCGTTTGGGCTATAAATGTAAATTCCTACTCAAAAAAATACTGGCCCAATAACATTTGTCCATTTGAGTATGTTTCGCAGGACCGTCTCATGTGGGCCGTTTTGAAACCGGGCGGTGGTAGAATAATCCACTGACATTGTTTCGCCGGATCTTTTCAGAAGAAGCGCATTAGATCAGGTGGTAGCATTAAAACGCGGCCGTCATTCTTCATGTCTCATGGTCCACCCAAATAAAGACAATCATGACTAATATTTTTATATTAGGTACAAACTGTCATCTCAATTTATTTGTTTGTATAAATAAGTATTAGGTAGGTATGTTTGAGTCTCAAAAGTAAAACCCGTAGCGTAGCAGTAGCGTTCTTACAGTACAAATGTGAGACAATATGTAAATATTAGTTGGTTACTTCCCTCCGTGCCTCTGGAAGCACGTTAAGCCTTTGATCCCGACTGTCATTTACCTGTACATGAGAGGGTACTATTATGGCAGTCACGACTGTCAGATTTTTCTGAAACATTAAGAAAATCCAGGAAACTTTATCAGAATTAAATACAAGGTTTTTGTGATATAAAGTTGTATTGTAGACTAGCTGATGCCCGTGACTTCGTCCACATAAAATTAGGATTTTATAAGCTACCTAACAATGAAATTACCTTCTAAATTGGCACTACCGTTTTGAAGATTAGGCAGAATACGCGAAAATGAACCTTATAAAATTAGCTTCTTTAGTGAAAGTCACGTCTACGTCGGTTTAGCCGTGGCTGAGATTAACCGGAAGAAATAGACAAACATTTTGTTTTATTGTGTTTTTGTTAATAATGAAATAATGATCATAAGTTCCCTATATAAAGTCGATGCTTACCTAGATGTACAGCATTCGCCGCACCTGTCAGCCTGCAAGATGGTTCTTATCGCCTCGTCAAGATTTTTTATTTATTTTTCATAGAGAATTTTAATTTTCATAGAGAATTTTAATTTTCATAGAGAATTTTAATTTTCATAGAGAATTTTAATTTTCATAGAGAATTTAAAAAAAATAACGTAGATATTTAATAAAAAGCTGTCATAGCTTTTTATTAAATATCTACGTTATTTTTTTATGTACTCGTGGACGATTCTTTTCAAGATCTATTTCTGCTCTTTAAATTTTTTAATGTGAAAGTTTTCTCTTAATTCAGACTTCCGTCCTCCTTTTGGTATCACTTCCTAGAAAAAAATAACAATACTTCCTTATAAAAAATGGCTCCCATATAAATCGAAATGTCCTTCTCTCGAGGATTGACTTCCATTCCATTTTTTATGTTGACTTTTGTTTCTTTGGAAAACTTATGAGGCTTTCATGTTTCACTCTGTGTATTTAATATTCAGTGCGTTGCAAATGTTGATTTCCCACGATATTCGCTTATAGCACAATATGCGTAGGTAATTATTGAAACATACGTACCTACCTAATAACTAGAAAATTATTTGTGATTACAATTACTTAACATTTACTCGAGTGATTACAATTAACAATTACTCGAGGGAAAAATATTCGAGCATTAAGGTCGCCGGCGACGATGACCGCTGCCCCTAACTCATGAAGAATATTTTTATAGTGTCGAATGTTGCACACAATTGCAACACATACGGAAGCCACCGTGCGCGAGTCTGACTCGCACTTAGCCGGGTTTTTTTTCAAACAGATGGTTTACAATCTATCCGTAAGTTAAAGTAATCAGCAGTTACAGAAAACATGTCTCGCGTCTCGTAATAGTCTAGACTGTTGACATTCACAAGACCCGACTTAACACAGGTATATCAACTTAGGTTTTGCATATTTTACAGCATCTAATTGGTTTGGTGTCTGGTTTATGTAAACTTAGAAAAAATACTCTTTCATTCAGAACGATCATTACTACATACCTACACATTTATTCTCTTTATTTATGTTTTTTATTCCCAAAGAGATTTCGTCCAGTTGCTCTTGTCCGGATAAAGACGGACATGGTAAAGATTTTTGATTGCGTGTCCTACCAAAATAAACGGAGTCCGGCTTATGCCTGTTTTAAGCTTTACACATTTCGCAAACGTGCTAATGTCGATCGCAGCTAAGCGCTGACGAGTCAACTGTCGGTCGCACCCGCAGACTGCGGTCTTCCCCAATCTTTGCGCAGGTAATAATAAAAATAGCTTGATATTTTGACGTACCTATTAACAACCCCAAACACTGACTGGTCTGTCCGGCTAATGATTTGGCAAACTAGCAGCCCTACTTCCAGTAAGTAGACCTACGAAAGAACATCGAATGTATTATACGGACTTTTACTATCCACCTTTCAGGAGGCCATAAATTATAACAATGCCTTGTACACAAAAATAAGTAGATATGTTCTACATAACATTAAAAGCCAAATCATGTTCATTTTTATTATTTTTCATACAAGATGGCGGAACGTAGCCATTTTGTGGTAGTCCAATCATTTGTCATCGTGACAGCCTATTACACGGCCGTCTCGTTCATAAACAATATAAAATTTCGTTTATCATTCACAGTGTTCTTGCTTACAGGATTGACTGGTAGTATTATAGCGTTCATTTAATAAAGTTAGTTACAGAATTAATTAATACATTCGAGATGTGAAATGCTTGTTTGTAACTTTAGTGGCTGGGTCGTCTCGGGGTCTCTTCGAGGTAGGAAGGAGGTAGGTAGTGAAACGCAAGAACAACGGTGAAGGAATAGAATTTATTTACAAGGGAGTCTGCTTAAGTAGGTACTAAAATAGATTTACAAGTGGTCGCATTCCGAGATAGTTTTTTTTTTTTTTTTTTTTTATTGAAGAGGGAGGCAAACGAGCAAGTGGGTCACCTGATGGTAAGTGATCACCGCCGCCCATGTACACTCGCAACACCGGAGGAGTCGCAAGTGCGTTGCCGGCCTTTAAGAAAGGAATAGGCTCGCTTCTTGAAGGTTGCCATGTCATACCGGATCGGAAATACCTCCGCTTTTAATTGATTCCACAGAGAGGTTGTGCGCGGTAAAAAGTTTCTCGAGAAACGCACGGTGGAGGACAACCATTCATCCAGGTGATGTTGGTGGAAGTTCTGGCGAGTGGATCTAAGGCGGAAAGCAGCGGCAGGTATGAGTTCGAACAATTCCTCAGAGCACTCCCCGTGATAAATGCGGTAGAGAATACAAAGAGACGCTACGTCTCTCCGCAAGGTAAGAGGATCAAGCCGATTAGTGGGAACCTCGTCGCCGGCGATGATTCGAGCTGCGCGACGTTGAACGCGATCAAAAGGAAGAAGCTGATATTGTGGTGCCCCGGACCAGAGATGGCAGCAGTATTCCATATGCGGCCGTATTTGCGCTTTATACAATTGAAGGCGATGCGCCGACGTGAAATACTGCCTGGCTTTGCCGAGGACACCCAGCTTTTTGGAGGCTAATTTAGCCTTGTCTTCCAGATGACCGCGAAATTTGACGTCACTCTCGACGTCGACGCCGAGAATCCCAATACTCTGGCTGATATTAAGGGGAGTGCTTTGAAACTGAGGAGGTATGACAATGGGAGCCTTTTTCGCAGTAAACGCGCAAACCTGTGTCTTTTGGGGATTGAACTTGACCAAGTTACGATGGCCCCAATTTGAGACTTGGTCTAGGGTAGTCTCAATTTCAGACACAAGTTTGTTCCGACCCTCAAGGACGTGTGCCCGAGAAATGTTGGAGCGGCCAAAGTAGGAGGCATCTACCGTACTGTCATCTGCATAGCAATGAATGTTATCTGATTGTAACATGTCATTGATGTGCAGAAGAAACAGGGTTGGCGAAAGCACACAGCCTTGTGGGACGCCAGCATTCACGGGCATAGAGTCGGAGCATGAACCGTCGACAACGACCTTGATGCTGCGCTCCATGAGGAAGCTGGCAATCCATCTGCAAAGTTTCTCGGGCAGCCCGTAAGAAGGAAGCTTGGAAAGAAGCGCCTTGTGCCACACCCGATCGAAGGCTTTCGCAATGTCCAGACTCACAGCCATGGCCTCCCCCTTGCTCTCAATCGCCAACGCCCAACGATGGGTCAGGTAGGCTAGAAGATCACCAGCTGACCGACCCTGACGGAATCCATATTGGCGGTCACTAATTAGCTGGTGTTCCTCTAGATACCGTAGAAGTTGGCGATTAATAATGGTTTCCATTATTTTTGAGAACAAGGAGGTGATGGCAATTGGCCGGTAGTTACCCGGATCAGAGCGATCGCCTTTTTTAGGGATGGGGTGCACTAAAGCCGTTTTCCACGCTTGCGGGACTACCCCTGTATTGTAGGAAAGTCGGAAAAGGCGCGTTAACACAGGAGCCAACTCTGGAGCACATGTTTTCAGCACAATAGGAGGGACAGCATCTGGCCCACTGGACTTGTGGATGTTCAGAGAGAAAAGTACTTTTCGGACGGATTTTTGAGTAAACCGAATGTCTACTAGAGTACTGTCACACCGTGGGATGGTTGGCGGTGGTTTCTCCCCGTCATCCAAAGTGGAATTGGATGCAAAAAGAGAGCCCAGAAGATCGGCTTTCTCTTTTGCATCGTGAGCCAACGTATCACCTTCCCTGCGCAGAGGTGGAAAAGATGGCCGACAGAAATTCCCTTCGACAGCCTTAGCGAGAGACCAAAAAGCACGTGTGCCTGAAGGAAGACGAGCCAATCTCTCGCCAATTCTGCCGATGTGCTTTGCCTTTGCCATGGCTAGGACTCTTTTGAGGGATCTGGAAGAAAAATTATACTCCTTTTTTATCTGGTCAGCTTTCGGATTCCCAGTTGCTACCGCATCGACCCAGGCTTGAAATTTTTCTTGCTTTTGGCTAGATGCCAGTTTGCAAGAAGAAACAAACCAGGGCTGGGACCCGCCACCAACGGGCACTGAAGAGCTAGGAATAAAGAGTTCCATGCCCTGCAGCACCACATCAGCGACGGAGTCGGCAGTTGCACTGGGATCCTCTAGCGAGAAGCAAATTTGTTTCCATGGGTAGGATGAAAAGAAGGTCCGCATCCCATCCCAGTCCGCTGACCTGAAGTGCCAAACACGGCGGCAGCCCGCAATGCGAGACCGCGGTCGGTGCATGAGTGGCACCACACTCCGAATCAAGCAGTGGTCCGACGTGCCTAGCTGAGCATCGACGGTTACCTGAAGCCCTTCCGGATGAGAGGTCAGCAGAAGATCCAACAGTGAAGGCGTATGGTTTTCCACATCTGGAACTCGTGTAAATGAGGAAACCATCTGTGTCAAACCATAAGCCATGGCAAGGGCATGAACAGATTTACCCGCATGGTCCGTTTTCTGTGACCCAAGCCATTCAATGTGATGGGCATTGAAGTCGCCGAGTACCACAATCGCGGCGGACGGGATCTGTTCTAGCACGGAATCAATGGCCATTTCGACGTGCTCGAGGAGTCGGTCTGTTTCTGCGTCACCACTGTGGGACCTATAAAGGCAAGCGTATATCCGACCAATCCGCTTCGACTTAACTAACTTACAACTAAACACAATTATTATTGTAGGTTGCGCGCGGGGCGCGTTCGAGTGTTTGATGACTGATTTGTGCGATGTACTTGGTAAAGTGTTTGATGACAGATTTGTGCGATGTACTTTGTGGGTTGCTACATAACTATCAAGATATGTCGCATGTCGTCTGAAGGAGATCCATTGCTTTTTCAATGCAATTGTTCTCGCTCGCTGGTCTACATCAGTCAGTTACATAGGTAAGGGACTTTTCGTTGACACAATATTGTTATACAAAACAGTTCTGTTTCTTCTCAAAATTAGGATAGGTAAATGATTGGTCTCGCGCTTAGCTTCGAAAATGTGGCAACTCAATATTGTAGCGTGTAATCGTGTATGTGTAGATACTGCATCGATGGTAGGTGTGTGATCCCGAGGACGTTCTTATTTCTTGGAGTTTTACACAGTTTAGTTTATGGTATATTATTTCGGTTTATTAAAACTTTCGACATGTATTTCTCGCACAGAGCGTGACTGGCTCGGGTGCCAACATGGCGGTATCTTGTTTTTTTTCCGGAGCGGGAATCAAATCCAAGACTTCCGAGATTTGAGACATGACTGTATAAATCTTGTCTAAGCTACGGAGGCTTTTGGATAATCAAGTATGACTTAAAATTTATTAAAATACTAGCTGCGCCCCGCGGTTTTACCCGAGTCACTCTGCTTCAGTTGGTCCAAGTGGGATATTTTGTAGCCTTTATATTAATCCAGCTTATAAACTATCCTCGTGCAAACTTTCAGTCAAATCAATTTAGAAGTTTTTCCGTGAAAGAGTAACAAACATACATACATCCATACAAACAAACTTTCGCATCTATCTATATACATATAATAAAACTGTAAGTGGTCGATGTCTGAACATTGAAGATTTTTATGAAAAACTGTTACAGGGGGTCTTAATTATAGCAATAGAAGCCAAAACAACCATTTTTAGAATTTTTGTCTGTCTGTCTGTCTGTCTGTCTTTCTGTCTTTCTGTCTGTCTGTCTGTCCGGGCTAATCTCAGAATCTACTGGACCGATTTTAATGGAACTTTTTTTATTTGACAGAGTATTACCTGGACTGTAAACTAGGATATAAATAGGGTAGGCAGGAAATTGAATTTTGATTGCTTTTAACCGATTTTAGAACTTTTTTTTTAATCAAGTGACTGTTATCTGGACTTGAACAAAGGAAACAAATAACCACCTATTTGCTATCATGTTAGTGTTCTGTGGTATTTCAGACCCTTTAATGTTATAGGAAAAGTATAAGACGTATCTTTCTGAAGACTTCCATCATTCTCTGAGGAGCAATTTAAATCAAGAAATTGATCCAAATGACGAAAGAGTAATTAATAGTTCCCTTTGTTCTATTCAGGAGATCCTTTTATCAATTGATGGTAAATCTTTGAGTGACTTCAGTCTTCCTTCTCCCCAAATGATACCTGACCAACCGCGTATCTATCGTGAGTATGCTACGGAGATAAACTATAGCTCCACTGACCTTACCGCTGTAGTAAATGACAATTTACAAAATTTTACACCAGAACAAAGGGAAATATTTCACATCGTCGTCCAAAGCGTACTTAATAATGAAGGGAAGATATTCTTCCTAGATGCTCCAGGTGGTACTGGAAAGACCTACCTTACAAAAGCGATTCTTGCTGAATTCAGGCGACAAGGTAAGATAGCTTTGGCTGTAGCATCTTCCGGAATCGCAGCTACACTTCTTCCCGGTGGTAAAACTGCCCACACAATGTTCAAAATCCCAATCGATTTAGATAGCACTGAAACACCAACATGTGCAGTTACAAGAAACTGCGATAAAGCAAAGGTGTTTCAGGATTGCTGTCTTATGCTGTCTTGCTGTCTTCAGGATTGCTGAGATGAATGCACAATGGCAAATAAAAAAGCTGTTGAAGCCGTGGATAGAACACTGTGGGACATTCGCCGAAACGATAGTCCAATGGGGAATGTGACGGTACTGTTCTCTGGCGATTTCCGGCAAACTCTTTCGGTTGTTACTCGTGGAACCAGAGCCGATGAAATCAATGCGTCATTGAAACGGTCATATCTATGGCCTCAAATAAAAAAATTGCGTCTTACAATAAACATGCGAGCACAACTAGGCGAAAATTCTCAGGCACAAGCATTTTCTAATATTATTTTGGAAATTGGAGAGGGTAGGTACTCTTCCTGAAGATGAAGGACAAGTTGTAATTCCCGAAGTTTTAGGCAGAGTTGTGTCGTCCGATGATGAGCTGATAAATTCAGTGTTTGGAGACGTTTCAAGTATTCCGCATCATGATAATTCTTGGTTATGTGAACGCGCCATACTTACACCAAAACACGAACAAGCTGCTGCATTAAATGAAAACATTTTGGCAGGTATTGTTGGAGATGAAGTGGTTTACACGTCCTTTAACAGCGTTGTAAACGAGGACGATGCTACAAACTACCCAGTAGAGTTTTTGAGCTCTCTAACAGCGAGTGGCCTTCCTGCACATAAAATCACACTAAAAGTCGGAGTGCCCATAATGCTTTTGAGAAATCTAACTCCACCCAAATTTTGCAATGGCACCCGACTTAAAGTAAGTTCTTTGCAGAGAAATTTAATACATGCTGAGATTCTCACTGGATGTGGTGCGGGCGAAACCGTTTTTATACCAAGAATTCCACTCATTCCCAACAATTTCCCGTTCGAATATAAGCGCACACAGTTTCCTATAAGTCTCTGCTTCGCAATGACCATTAACAAATCCCAAGGTCAAACTCTTAAGGCTGCTGGAGTGGATCTAAGATCTAACTGCTTTTCCCACGGCCAGCTGTATGCTGCATGTTCACGATTGAGTAGCGCTGAACAATTGTTTGTTTTAGCCCCAATGGGAAAAACTAATAATGTAGTTTATAGAGAAATTCTTTGATTTAAAAACTTATTAATTACTTTTACATACTTCAACGCAAACGAAGTCGCGGGCACCAGCTATATTATAATATTTCTGGCATCTCAACTTCACTATAACTAGGGTAGGAGTAGTAGTAGGATTAGAATGAAATTTATAGTTTATTACCTTGAATAACACATACTTTGCATTCTGGAAAATGAAGGGTTTCATGAAAGAAAAACCTAATCCACGCGTGCGAAGCCGCGGGCAGAAGCTAGTTTATAATATTAGGGGAAAGTGGGGGGAACGCTAATAATGAAATAATGCCGAATTCTATAGGTCTAATATGTTAGAAAGACATATTTTACATATCTACTACCATTTGGTCGATCATGCCACCGCTAGTGCCAGTCAACAACCCGGGAGACGCAGACGCACATACTTGTCAAGGTATTCAATTTTCAATATTTTGTATGTTTTTTATGTATTTTTTTGGCCAATTCAAGTTGGTGTAGCTTTATTTCTATCTACAATAGTAATTTAGCTTTTATATAGTGTAGTACTTAATCGACTTAATGACAATATCGCAATTGAGAAAAGAAATACAGCCTAATATGTTTATTGCCATTTTATTGTTTTCGATCTAGCGGCGGAAAACCGAACACTCCATGTCGAGCAATCTCGAACGTTTGGAATTACCCTACTCCCAGTTGTTGGTTTCCCGTTTAACTTATTTTTATTATTGTTTCAGATGCCTCGTACTTAAAAAAGAAAAACCGGACTGAAATACAGTTAAGAGATCTCAAAAAGGCTATAGACAGCGTTAAAACCAAAACCTCATTTTTGGAAAAGCGGAAGAAACGTGTGTTCCAAAAACTACCATTTTTGACGACCTAAAGAAAATAGTAATTACAACAGCCTAGGTCTGGACGAAAACCTTTATTTACAGACGATCAGAAAACCTTACGTTTATGTGATATCTGTCGTTAATAATGTTAGTTCGTAATTACTCCACTTGGTGTTCGTATTTACCCGACTGATCGGACTAATATCGGGTAGATATAGCCGAATACTAAGAGCGGTTTCGCACTACGTCCGATCCGAATCCGATCTGGACCCGTGAAAATATGGTCTGTAGTAGCCGTAGAACTATTTTTATGGTAAATTACGCACTAGACCCGAGATCCGTCATCCGATTTCTTTCCAAATTTCTAGACCAATATTTTCACGGGTTCGGATCGGACATAGTGCGAAACCGCTCTAAGGGTTTGGTTTTTATGTCTTAATATTGCAATTTATTAAAAAGACCAAACCTAAATGTTGATTAGTGCATTCGTTAAACAGATCAGTAACGTTTATGATTAAAAATAAAAAAATAAGAAAGAACCTCTGTCATCTTCAAATTCTACTGATGTCCGTATTACTTAGGTGCACTTACCCCTAGTAGGATATGTGTGCGTTACGATTGCTCCGCCAAGTCGACCAAATAAGTAATAATAAAAAATAACTTAACCAAAAAAAATACGTAATTTGTCAAATTCAAAGTAAACACACTAAAATTAAAGAAACTAGCCATGGTTCTACGAAAATGGCAAAGCTAGTACACGGCCTAGGGCGGCCAAGGGCAGTGCGCCTCTGAACAGTAATGCGATTCTCAGAGCGAGAGACATAATGGATTCTCAGCGTGCATTAGACAACCTTTTAATAGTGCGACGGTTGGTTACTTTCGTTAACTTGAGACAAAGAAATATAGGTATATACCTACCTACTATGTTTTTGTTTCTATTCTGTAGAGATTTTATTGTATCTATATTCATGTATTACCTATATTATTAAAGTTAATGTACCTCGTGGGTTGACCGCGGTTGACGTAGATAGTTACCCATGGATACAAGAAGTAGCCATCTAGATATTAAAAATACATAATTAAAATTTAACAATTAAGTAGGTACGTATTTTGCACGGAATACAACTTTTCTGTGGCGTAGCGAGCCCTGAAGGCATTCGTATTAAAACTTGTTGGGTAGCCCTTCTACTACACACTTTCAGGGCCCTTGTAGCCCGAGGTCTCGTATTGATACGTTGTTAGCTACGCTTCTATTTTGTAGTGTATAATATATTTAACATCAAGTTTCTTAAACGTCAATCAAAAGAATTAGAAGCATACTGCTACGCATCGGCGGCGTATAAAAGATACGGGGCACCGGGTTAAGATTCCTCCAATATTAACCTTTGGCCTTTGGAAGAACATCCATGTTTTTAGTGATCCTCATGATAAGCAAAACCACCATAATGGAGAGCGACATCCCAATTACCACGCAGTCACATTCGCTTTCGATTTCATATATTAATTTTAGGGTTTCTATATTACATGTAACAAGCTGTCCGCGCGGTCTCTGTCTAGTCCGAATCTGGTCGTTGCGGACCCTATTAACCGTAATTTTAGTATCACTAAAATTGACGAAGTTTTACATAAACGTGCAACCGCTATTGTCCCACGTAATAAAGGTAGTTTCTAAATATTCCATGTGCCCGGTGAAGTAGCAAAAGCCTCAGGGATAACTACATACGTCCGTCCGAAAAAAAAAAAAAAAAAAAAACACTAAATACTTATTCCAAATCATGCCTTAGGAATAAATTTTATTAAATAGTATATTATGTGAGTTTGGAGTCGATAGCTTTAAAAAGAAAGGATTTTCCATACAAACTTACACTCTGTAGCGACATCTACAGTAGGCGCACACAAACTACTAGTAGACGAGCAGCGCCATCTAGCACCTAGCATCCTAACTAACCTGTATCGCGCAAAACAAGTTCGCAAGCCAATTCGAACATATACAATTTCCGAACAGTAACAAATGGCCGTCGGTCGCCGGGCACACCACCTCGCCCGGCAAAGAAGATCTTCATTTTCTGTGGAGTAACACCACCAACCGTTCCTCTACAATTGGTGACCCCGTAGACAACACGCAACCGGCTACTCCAGCAAGCTACTCCTCATCCAGCTCAACCACAACCAACAAAGCAACTAGCTTTTCGCAACACGGCTCCACCGACTCCGGCTACAGCACCACGGCACTGCGCACACGACCTCACACGCACCGGTCTGCGCAGCACTGCCAGCTTCGCCGCACGCAGTCACAGCCGCAACGGTCCCGACTCACTGGGACCCGCATCGATTCCGACTCACTGGAAACAGTTCCGACTCACTGGAACTCCAACTCAGCAGAACGACTTACAGTCTCGGAGGGGAGTACTGTAGCGACATCTACAGTAGGCGCACACAAACTACTAGTAGACGAGCAGCGCCATCTAGCACCTAGCATCCTAACTAACCTGTATCGCGCAAAACAAGTTCGCAAGCCAATTCGAACATATACAAGTTCCGAACAGTAACAAATGGCCGTCGGTCGCCGGGCACACCACCTCGCCCGGCAAAGAAGATCTTCATTTTCTGTGGAGAAACACCACCAACCGTTCCTCTACAACTCTTTAGGTTGTTCAGAAAAATTATTAACAACAGTTTAATTTCTTTAAATAAAAAGTATTTTCTAGTAATTTAAAACCCCTAGTACCTACCTATTAAACTATAGATATTTCATACAAACATTGACTTTTTCTTACGGGTTATTTTTTTTATGGGTTGAATTTTGCAGTCTTACTGAGCTCCTATGTCCTAAAAGGAACCCCCACGCAAAATTTGAGACTAGCATTTGTAGTTTCTGAGATTTCGTGATGAGTGAATGATTTACCTTTCGCTTTTATATATCCCTATCCCTACTAATATTATAAATGTGAATGTCCATTTCTTTGTTACGCTTTCACGCGAAACCTACTCAACCGATCATCATAAAACTTTGTAAATATATTCTTAGAGGTAATGGAAGTAACATAGGATGGAAAACATGGAAGTAACATTATTGGTTTCAATGCGAGCGAAGCCGCAGGTAACAGCTAGTAAACATATAAATAGAAGCCTTTCTGAAGGCATCCGCGGCGCAACACCCAAACCCGTTGGTTGTTGCAGCATCTGACTATAGGCCTTTGCCCACAAAGCGTCGTAAACACCGTCGGTCTCGGGGTGTCCTAGATGACCCGGACGACGAGATAACAATCTACCAACTAGCAGTAAAAAGACTGCAAGAAACTAGCACCACTACACAGAGACCACTATATCCGACCCGCCGGAGAAGAGTGCGCCCGCGAACGCGACGCGTCCCCCCTCGTCCTCCTGACCCCTGACCCTTAGCTTGCAAAGAACCATCCGATGCCCTCGTAGACCCGAAGTCCGAGAGGCCCGCGAACTGTAAAGTAGAGCGACAGTTGCACAAAACTCCCCTAAAATACTAAAAGTCATAATCCCTCAATCTCATCGCCAGCGGCCGCCCTGAGCGGAGGTCCAAGCCCCACAGGGGGCGCCCTCTTGCGCAGGTTGCTTAGTTTGTAGTTTTTAAACCATTTATTAAGGTTGGAGCTCTGCTCGCCTTTATGCCCGGTGAAGTAGAAAAAGCCTCGCGAAAAAAAAAAACTATTCTCAAGGAATATGGATAGCTTGTAGCCAGTCGCAGCCACGGAGGGTCGCAGTATTCATGACTCTCACAATTTCATCTCATCATTCTTAATGTTAATTTTAATGTACTAGATAAGGTTACACTAGTTATAAATAAAACAATAATATAATTTTACAATTTTTTTTATTTGGATGAAGGCCGTACGCTAAAACTCGCGCGAAGATCAGCACGACCAGCTTGAGTCGCACGTGAACCCGCGCGAGTCTTGACTTACGCCCGGAGTAATTCAAATGCTATGTACATGCAGTCATGTAGTTATCAAGATCTCATCTGGAATGAAGGCATCGTCTGTTATTTCTACAAATACATAAAAAAGTGTTCATTTATAACCCGAATTTAGTAATATAAAGTAAATAAATACTCGATACAAAATACTCCAGCGCTTAGACATTAGATAACACATCACTCCCTGGAGTCAGAGATTATAACTATTCAATTAATTTTAACAAATAATTGCACTTTCACGAGTAAGCTGGTAGGTAGGTTTGTGTCACGAAAAATGCATATTTATAAGCTCTAGAGATGTTTAACCCGCAATACCCGCTATCGCCTCCGAAGCGAAGAACTTGACGTCGACGTCGGGGTCCACGTTGAGCTTCTCCAGCACGGGCTTGACCTGCGGCTGGATGACGGCAGGCTCCAGGAAGGGCGCCATCCTCTGCAGGGTCTTGGCCACGTTGAACCGCACGTTGGCCACGGTGTCGTCCGCCATGGACAGGACCGTGGGCAGCAGGACCCTGGTGGTGATCTCCGGGCCGCAGACCTCGGCCAGCACGTTGATGCAGAACAGGTAAGTCATCCGGTGCAGGTAGTTCTGTTCGCGCGACATGGCCAGCACCTTGGGGATGACGTTGGTCTCGGCCCACGTGGAGCCGTACTGTTCCACCAGCTTCTTCAGGTTGAGGGTGGCGGCCTCGCGGATCGCGTACACGTGGTCGATGAGCCAGGACATGCACAGGCCCGTGAGCTTCTCGTCGAAGAACTCCTGGCCCAGCTGTCCGGCCAGCAGCGGCATGTGCTCGATGATGGCCAGGCGCACGCGCCACTTGGTGTCCTCCGCCAGCTCCACGATGGCTGGCAGCAGAGACTGGACCAGCTGCTGGATGCCGATCACCTCGTTCACGCACTCCAGGTTGGAGATGATGTTGAGCCGCACCTCGGGGCACTCGTCCTTCAGCTGCGTCAGGAACAGCGGCAGCAGGTGCTCGATGGTGTTCTGTCTGCCCACGATGGGGCTCAGGCCCATGATCACGGAGGCCAGCGCGGACTTCACGTGCTGGTTGGCGTCGCAGACCAGGTCCTTGATCTGCGGCAGGATCATCGACATTATTATGTGCTCTTGGTGAGCCTTGTCCAGGTTCACGCAGAAGTCCTTCACCTGGAATAAAAGACATTAAATGAGATTTTTTTAAATCTGAATCAATTGTATAAATGTAAAAAAAAAGTCCTAACACAATTTAGGAACAATCTACCAAAAAATACCACAAGAGAGGTAGACATAACCAAATATTTCATCAGGCTCCTAAACAGATTTCTTGTTACAAAATTTGATGATTACTTCAAGACTACATAGAAGCTTAGACGCAATATTTCATATATTTTTTTGTCACCCCAGGTATACACATAAATGATTCTATATGGCGATAAAGTATATATTGTCCAACAACTTATGTGAACTATATTACCTTTCCAGCGGCAGCGGCGCGAACTTCAGCTTCACTGTCCTTGAGCAGCGCCTGGAAGATTTGTGCCAAGTCTGTACGCGCCAGCTCCTGGCCCACGGCTTGTTGTAGTTCTACGAATCTGGGAAATACAAAAGTCTTGTTTAACATCCTGTTTTTATTGGACATAATATCTCTTATACAAATAGTATAAAAGTTTACTACACTATTATACTTAAGCAGGCACTAGTACTTAGTCGTAGTAAATGCATATTTAAGTGAACCAAATAAATAAAATCTGGTTGATCAGGTTATGTTAGTTTTCCTGAGGTTCTGAGTTTGATTCCCACCCAAGAAAATCATTAATAATTGGTCATGGTCAACATTTTACATTTACTCACCACTGGTAGAAATTGTTGATCAAATAAGATGTTGCCCCCAAAAGTTTTAGTAAGTGAAGAAGGTAATAAGACTCACTTATCGGCCACCATGTATCGTACACGCCAGGAAGTGTCTCCAGCGCGTGCTCTTACTGTGGGCATCACAAGTTGTTCCATGTCTTCAGGTGGAAGTAGACCAGCCACTGCAGCACACGCCTCGGCAGCTAACAAACGAACTGAATCTTGTTCATCCTGGAAGAAATTATGAATAGATTAAAAAACCAGTACACTTTAGTGGATATATAGTCTATGCTGCAATGCTTAAAAAAAGAAAGACATTTTGGGCTTTGTTTAAGATGTAAAATGATATCACATTCCCCGAGTCCTGGTTTTTACTTTGCACAGCAGGTAATCATCACCATTCAAAGGGTTAATGCTGCCAACATTCTGGGATCCTTGCCAAGCAGAATAGTAGTATTTTATAAGATAGTTTCATTTTAAATTAGCTACTTTTAGTACAAATATCTAGAATTATTATGTTGGAAATATTAGAAACATGTATAATTGAAAGCAGATACTGTCCTTTCTAAAAGAAGATTTAAGTTCTGGAATAGTAGTCAGTAAATTTCTAAAGATTTTATCTCTTAAGCAATAACATCAAATTGGTATCTACTCACCTCAGCCAAACGCACAAACTTAGGTATAAGGTCGCTCTTGACATATTCAACCTCCACAACCTTGGCGAACTCTCCGAGCTTGTAGGCAGCAGCTCGGCGGACCATGGGGGTGTCGTCCTGACACAGCGAGCAGAAGTGTTGCCGCAGCTCAGCCTTCACTGCGGCCGACACTCGGGTGTAGCATACACTGTAGCAAAGTGGTGGATGTATAATATAGTATACTTTATTGAAAACTATAAAACATTTAGTTAGTGCTATAAAATCAATACTGGTAGAATATTGTAAGGTGCATATGGCAGTACCAGAGCTGCTAGAGTGGGCTGAGTTCAAATGCTTTGTCCAGTAGTCAAAGGTGTGGACAACAATGGACTAATCCTACTGATATTATGGTGTTTCAGGTCAAACATATATATGTATAAATAAATTAGGTCTTTTCGCAAGAATATGCAATTAGCATCTTAATTTATCTTCTCTAAATGGTTTGCTAAGATATTATAATTTTTTTTAAATCATGTATTCAACATGATTTAAATTTTTATGTTAAAATGTACAAATGATTAATCAAAGACTTTCAAAGATGAGAAAAAGAATGATCTCGGAGTTTCTTATAGTCTTTCTTCACTGGGTGTCACAACATAGGTAGATAGAGAAAGACTCGTAGGAAGCTATGATAGGGTCTGGTCGCCCTTGCAAGGCGAGGCTCGCAACGCGTTCTATGCTTGACCTAATCCCAGCCCACGCTGGAAGATTCTAATTATATTTATAATGCGCGGCTATCAGATGCCACACCACATGGTAGATTTAAATTCTATTTAATAACATTACTGTTGAAATGTATACCAATTAATTAGTCAAGATTTTTGTTTCTTTATATCTTTTCATCATTGTATTTGACTTATAATAAGTATGATCGATTCATCTACATTATCAATAAACATTTTCATTTCCTTTTCATTTTCATTTCAATAAAATAGTAAATGTAGTAAGTAATGAGTTCAAACATAATGTAATGTACATTTAAAAATATATCAGTTGTCAACTGAACCTATGTTTGATTACACAACAGAATGGAATAAATCCGAGGAAGTAATATGTTTTATTTAAATCAAAATATCTCATCATAGAGATTATAAGTGTTTTGATTTTCTCTGTTATCACTCTGTCTGATGGCTTAGACTACATAAATGTCAGTTAATTCATAAAGTAAAAAGCATGGACACCTATTTTTTTTAATCACTCTTAATAATATCATTGTACCCTTACAAAGGTCTTATTACAAAAACATAACAAAAATTGTATTATATGTTATATAATACAATTCTTATTAGGTTTAGTTATATGTAATAACATATTATTATAAAAATGTTATCTACATAATAGTAATTACTTGTCGAGGATGTCACAATCTGGTAACTTGGTTCTGCTCTGATAAATATTTACTGCAACAGTTGTTTGGTGTACCATAGCAGTTTCATACTAGTATATACTAGATTATATATCCAAATGATGTCTCATGTACTGAACAGCATGCTGATACACTTCTCCCAAATGACATTGGTGTAGCACATGGAGGGAGGGATTGTGGGTAGGCCTCTTCCTTGTTGTATAAATAGCATACCATTAGTAGAAGAAAAGTCTAAATACTCAAAAGTTTATTATGAATATACTTGGCTAACCAGATTAAATGCTAATAACAGTAAGAAAATTAACTAACATTTTCAGTGTAACTTATTACCTGAATAATCCACAAGCAGATGCTCTTGAAGTGAACCAGTCACCTCCGGCCAACCTCTGAACCAATGGTACAAAGTGTTGTTCCAGCGCTTGTGGTGTGTGATGTGCAGCGACCGCTCGGAGTGACGCTACTGCCTTGTCTCTCACAACTGTCTCCTCCACTGTGGCGAGGGACTCCAAGGGGGGAAGAAGGCAATGGGCAAACTCACCACCACCAACAAGGCTAATGAAGTTGCCTGAAATTTACCAATAACTTAGTCCATAAGACATAAAGAATCAACATTTTAGCTATCTAAATTAACAAACAAAGTTTAATTTTAATGCATGGTAGGTATGTGTAATAATGTTAGCACATCAATACAATAGGAAAATATAGTAGTATATAGAAGGAAAATATAGTCTAAATATACCTATCACTGTTCACCTATATCAGAATCTCAAGATAAATTTGAGTTAAGTAAAATAATTGAAGCAAAGGGACAAAAAATGTGCGAAATCTAATATAACGTAAACATTTGCAATGGAGTTACCGAGTTGCTCAGCGAGTGCGAGTTGGACTTCATCTTCATCATAAATGGTCTCTGTAAGGAACGGGATGAGCTCTGATCTAGTTCTTTCGACTCCCAAAGCCAACGCGATGGTGGATAATTTCTTGATAGAGTTCAAACGAAGTTGTACATCCTCGTTCTTCAACTCGTCTATGAGCACCGCAATTGGATACAGTGACTCATCAGTCCCGGAATCGCTCGCTGCCATCTTTAACTTTATTTCGCTGCTTCGATTTCAAAAATCACCAACCAAGGAATATTTTCACTAGAGTTATGAGCAGAATTTAAATTATTTAATAAAAAAAAACGCTGTTGAACTCAAATGCAGCAAGATGGCAGCTTGTTTTTTTTTTATTTGTCATCGAAATTCATCGAATGTTGCAAGGACTAATAACTATCTGCGAATATGTATAGGACACGATGTTGGTGATTATTGAAATTGCCTGAATAGAAACAACTTCTCTTTTTATATTACCATCTACTGTTGATGTTCAAGTAAACAATTCACTATAAATAATTGGCGGATGAGATAAGTATGTAAAATTAATTGTATTGTTTTTTTATTTCGATATTTCTGTATTGATTTTTTTCATTTTTAAAGCTCGCAATACCAGCTGATGAATTTAAAAAATGAAGCTGCCATCTTGCTGCATTTGAGAACAACAGCGTTCGTTTTTATATTTTTACCGTCCGAACCCAATTCCTGAGAAAAACACATTTTGTGTGATTAATGTGAAATCGAAATTGCGAAATAAACTTAAAGATGGCAGCGAGCGATTCGGGGACGGATGAATCACTGTATCCTATTGCGGTCCTAATAGACGAGTTGAAAAACGAGGATGTGCAACTTCGTTTGAATTCTATCAAGAAATTGTCCACGATCGCGTTGGCTTTGGGAGTGGAGAGAACTAGATCAGAGCTCATCCCGTTTATCACGGAGACTATTTACGATGAAGATGAAGTCCAGCTCGCTCTTGCCGAGCAACTCGGTAAGTGCGTGGTGCAAATGTTTTTATTATTATTTTTCAGATAATGATTTGTTTTCATTTTTTTCTTATTTTCACCTACATATACTATTATTTAACAGTATAATATTAATATTGCCTGTAATCTCTGTGGCCTAGGTGTAAATAGTGTGTGTCTACCACATTTTTCATTTTAATCGTGACTTAAACTATTTAAATGTTATATGTAATGTTTAATAATTTACTAATAAATTTTAGGCAACTTCATTGACCTTGTTGGGGGTGGTGAGTTTGCACACTGCCTGCTTCCCCCCTTGGAGTCCCTCGCCACAGTGGAGGAAACAGTAGTAAGAGACAAGGCAGTAGCATCACTCCGAGCAGTGGCTGCACACCACACACCACAAGCTCTGGAACAACACTTTGTACCATTGGTTCAGAGGTTGGCCGGAGGTGACTGGTTCACTTCAAGAGCATCTGCATGTGGATTATTCAGGTAATACAGGTAATTAGTTACATACAAGTGATTATGTTTATTTACAAATTATTCTGACATACACATTATAATTCTAGACAATACAATTGCTATGATAAATACACTAACAGTTGAAACATAATAATTTGCTATTAACACAAGAGTAGGGCAAAGACATAGGCTTAGAAGTTCTAAGAAATTTTGTTCTAGTTTGATTTTAAGCTATAATTAATTATATTTTAATTGATGGATCAAAAGCTACTGATTTCAGGTTGGCGATGTCTAATTGCATGGCCTTTAATAGCTATCAAGTAATTTTTAATTTATTTCTTTAATATTAGAATTCTCATTGCAGTATGCCAAGACTAGAATTTGAATTCCAATCTTGAAATAAAGATGTTTAATAGGACTCCATCAGAAATAATATATTAGTCCTTAGGCCTTAAAGTGACACTTGGATTATATTTATTTATTTCACATATCGAGGGTTTACTGCATAAACTGGTTATCTGACATTTTTTCCTAAAATGAGTTAAGAACACCGAAATACTTATTTTTTTAAGCTTAATCTACTGATAAAATCGGCTAAGCGCTACAATGAATCATTCCGTTGTTACTTGGTGTGAAAACCGACTAAATTCGCCAAATTGGTCAATTCCTATTTGCTAAAATAACATAAATACTTTTACCTCTTAATATTAATGAATCTTTTCTGAAAAAAATTATGTTGATTTTTAAAGAAAGAAAGACTAATTAGTTATTTTTGTTTTTAAACTATTTTAAAATTATAATTTCAATTAAAATTTCAAATTAAAATTGTTATAAATTATTATAACTTTTTAATTTAACACTATTATAGCTATCGAAATAAAAAGATACAAGCAAAACCAACTACATTTTTTTATTTTGTTAACTACACCTGAATCAAAATCATTACTTACTATATTATTAGGTAAAGCTTAGTTATTAACAAAGAAGTAACTATATTGTAATAAAAATCATTGTAATTGTTAATAATTTCGGTAATACGGTATTTAAGCAATATACAGGCAAAACAAGCTAACAGCACGGCTCTACTTACAATATTCTTTAAATAAAGAATATTGAAATCCGTATTCAAAAATATCAAACAAAAATATATTGTTAAAGATATATTCCAACTAAACACTAAGTTAACATATATGATGTACTGAAAGATTAGAGATTAAATTCAATGCAAATTTTTAAAAGCAATTATCTTAGAACCTGGTTTATAGCATTTAGCCGGTTTTCGCAGTAAACCCTCTATATATGGAATGAGCTTATAAAATATATAATTTAATATTACCATTAAACTTGATAGTTTATATTAACTATATAAACTTTCAAGATAAGTATGTCAAGAAAATTTGGTAAAAATTATATTAAATCTGTTGTACACACTATGCACTCATTATCATGTATCTCTTTCCTAAAGGTTTGCTAGAAGGGAATTTATAATTGAATTAAGCTCGCCTTTGTATTCTAAAAATGTTAATCTATGCTAGCTTTAAAATAGTTAGCATTTTATATGTTACATTGATTTAGTTTAAATGAGCTACTTTTAGTTTTACATATTTAATATATTTTATCCCTGCGAAATAGCAAGAGAATTGGCATTGCAATTTAAATTTATTAGAGCAGAACCACTAATAGTAAGAATCAAAATTACATAATGCAAAATCCTTGACAATATGCATGAAGACTAAAAAATTCTATTTAGTCCGTCAGTTAGATTACCAAAAACAACTGGACACATATTAATATTTCGTTCCTCAAACGAAAAATGACGATGATACAGGGCTTTTACATTTTTTTATCAGTTGGACTTACGTAGGTAGCCATGGGCCTTTGGCTACTTCACCGGGCCTAAAGGCGAGCATAGCTCCAGCCTTAATAAATGGTTTAAAAACTACAAATTAAGCAACCTGCGCAAGAGGGCGCCCCCTGTGGGGCTTGGACCTCAGCTCAGGGTGGTCGCTGGCGATAAGATTTAGGGATTAAAATTTCGTATGATATCACTTCTGTGTAAAATTTTACCTAGTAGTGAGTCACAAGTCCCCCTCTCCTGCTCTTTATAGTTTGTTGTTGGTCTGTATCTTTGTTACTTTTGATTGATTTAATGAATAAAAAAATATGTGTCCGAAATTTTTTTGTAATCTAATGACAGACTAAATATAATTGTTTGGTGTTCATGCCTATTGTTTTCAATAGAAGTTATTCTTTTCACATTTTACACTTAAAAGATGCATCATCATCTGTACTAATATTATAAAGCCGATGAGTTTGTTTGTTTGTCTGAACACACTATTGTTAGGAAGGGTTGTTAGAAGGCTTTCATATATAATAGCTACATATATCATCATGCTAAGATCAATAGGAGCAGAGCACTTTTCAAGAACTGTAACTTGAGAATAACTTAGCCAATATGATTGATTCTTGTTAGTTACTACGGTTGGGATCCTTACGGCATCCACCGTGATCCTAATCCAGGTCATCCATTTATCTAGTTGGTGTACGTCCTACACTACTTGCCAATCCGCAGTCCCTATTCGAGAACTTTTTGGCCCCAATGACTACCTGTTTTCCATGCTATATGGCCTGCCCATTGACCCTCCTTCTTCTCCTTATTTCCGATTAGATCTCGTAAAGAAACCCCGAGCATACCCTGATCCATAGCTTGTTGAGCTACTCTAAGTCTGTTCATAATACCTATAGTGAAGCACCACGTTACCAATCCATAGGTCATCACTGGCAACAGACACTGGTTGAAGACATTCGTTTTCAGGCATTGAGGTATTTTGGACGAAAAGACGTTGCGAAGTTTCCCGAACGCCGAAAGGTGAAACTGTTAGGATGTTGAAAATTATTTGAAATAAATAATTAAAAATAAATAAATGTATATTTTTTCAGTGTATGCTACACCCGAGTATCAGCCCCAGTGAAGGCTGAGCTGCGACAACACTTCTGCTCGCTGTGTCAGGACGACACCCCCATGGTCCGCCGAGCTGCTGCCTACAAGCTTGGGGAGTTCGCCAGGGTTGTGGAGGTGGAATATGTCAAGAGCGACCTTATACCTATGTTCGTGCACTTGGCTGAGGTGAGTATGGATAGTTCGACTCATGTGTGTGTGCGGCGCTGTGTGGGTAACATTGTATACACAGTTAATTTATAGTAGTCGATTATTGCAGCATAATTATTTGGTCTTAGGAGTAAAGTATAAATATTTTTATTAAAACACAAAAATAGCAAGAGTTATGCCTGGTCAAAATCATAAAAAAAAAACGCTAACTTGTAAGCTTATAACGATAAGCTTTGAAAATTTGTGTAATAACTATATTTTGTATGCTCTATGTGGGAGTATACTTTTGTTAAGGCCCAGGTGGAAAGAAAAAGTGGACTGTATATAATAGGTTTATTGCCGGTATTACAAATCTAATTATTTAAAAATACAATAAGTGTTGTACGCGGTTGGGACGGATTCTCTCTTCATTTGTTTTCTTAATGTTTTCTTTTTAATTTTCATTTCGCGCGCTTTTCCAGTTGGCTATGGTTTGTGTTTATTTTTAAATGTAGTTAGAACTTTTAAAATGTGTTAATGGTTTTTGTTTTAACAACTTTCGTGTTATCTTTGTCTATCGCCGCGCGCACATATATTTCAACTATCCCTATAAATACAAATATTTTTTATCTATGTTCTATAATCATAATTATCAGCCCGTATTGTTATGCCATAGTCACCATGCTTGGTTATTCTACTTGGTATTTTATAAATTAGATGCACAGGTTAATGCAGCTTTCTATTCCCTGATATATGATTGCTATTACTTCTACTGCTCAACGACAGAGGATATTCCCACCAATAAACCATCATTCCATATGATCACTACCATATATCCACTAGTGATGATGATATTTGTTGTTTGAATAAGAAATCAAATATATTTAGTCAATATAAATTTAAGATGGGTACCGTGATACAGAAACCAATGGTAAATGTTAGAGGCCTATGCCACGAGGCGATCTGAGCTTAGGGACATTTTATAATGAACATGAATAGAATTTAAGATGCTTATTTATATTTTATGACAATGACTAAAGTTTATTTGTAAAAAATATATCATACGCCATTTTCCAAGACTAATTTAGATCAGTAGTAAAAAGTGCGGCATAAACATTGATGTATTTAGTAATTCGCTTAACAAATTGAAAACTAAATCTTAATTCAAAATACTTTTATTTTGTTTTAAATTCCTAGTTTTTTAGTCTAATTAAATATATTATAGCTTATTTAGTTTGTAATTTCGTAAATTCTATTCCGCAAAACATTAATATGTTCTTTAAATATTACACTTAAATAATACTTTGCGCTTCGTTAGTTTGTAGTAATGGTATGTAATTGTTATACATATATAAGACAATTTCGTCCGGATTTATAAGGAATCGGCAAATTAAACAAATGTGTTGCTCTGAAAAGACAAAGATTTTATTTTAAAATAATTTTACATTTTACGCTATATACAATCACTATATAGTTTTTATACAATACCTGAAAAGGCAAAGAAACGACATTTAAAGTAATTTAATTAGTTTGTCGATTCCCTGCACAGGATAATTTTTATTCACAGCTTTTCGTTTTCATTAATCATTCTCGTCATATTAAAACAAAACTCTTGACATTGACTTTTGCAGTTCCGTAGACAATGAAGGTGCGTTTAGATAAATAAAGAAATGTAATCTCTTTACACATATCAAATGCAAAACCTAGTAATTTGGTTAAGACTGTGTAATATGAACCTATAATGTGGGTGTGCTATTAATAAATAAATGACTTATGATTTCACCCAGGATGAACAAGATTCAGTGCGTCTGCTAGCAGCCGAAGCTTGTGCTGCAGTGGCCGCGTTGCTTCCTCCCGAAGACATGGAACAGCTCGTGATGCCCACTGTACGAGCCAGTGCCGGAGACACTTCCTGGCGTGTACGATACATGGTGGCCGATAAGTGAGTCGTATGCTTCTTCTTCATTCATAAAGTACGTCACACGAATTCCATTAGGATTATTTTCAGGGTATTAAGGAGTTTTACGTTTTTTTAATTTCATGGTAGAGACAGATATATAACATTTTTAAACGTGATATCAAGGATCTTCGGACACGTAGGGATGACCCTACGTGTGACGTACTTTAGCTGTATCCTGACCACTTGATAAATATAATTGGTGCCAAATTATCTCTATATAATTTATATTTTAAATCGATCCGCGTAAAGGGCACGCAGATCACGAACGAATTATTTTTACTTTAGACTGTCAAAATAAATAAATAAAACTACTCTCTTAATATCAACCTGAGTAAAAGGTTCAAAATATTTGGTTTCTATCAAATCATAACAGATGAGGTACGCTTTTCGTCTCAAACAATGAATATACTTTCATTTAGCTTTGTTCCTCAGGTTCGTCGAACTGCAACAAGCCGTGGGCCCCGGCTTGGCCCGCGCAGATTTGGCTCAAATCTTCCAAGCATTACTCAAGGATAGCGAAGCTGAAGTCCGGGCCGCTGCCGCTGGAAAAGTAAGCTTTCTTTCAAACAAGCTTTAAAATTGAGCCCTATAAATTAAACATTTTCGTAGCATTGATTTGTTGAATGGTTCTCTATTACTCAAACTGTTTGCAGGTCCATCTCGCACGTTGTCACTCGTGAATATTTCGTACGGGATCGGTTCTGGGTAGTGTTTGTGATGAGGGCCGCTCAATTTCGCTTCAATAGTTCTATCCGTATAATTTTCAATATTTCACATAATTTAATCTATCTCTATTGTTACAGGTAAAATTCTTCTGCATGAACCTAGACAAGGCTCACCAGGAACACATAATAATGACAATGATCCTGCCGCAGATCAAGGACCTGGTCTGCGACGCCAACCAGCACGTGAAGTCCGCGCTGGCCTCCGTGATCATGGGCCTGAGCCCCATCGTGGGCAGACAGAACACCATCGAGCACCTGCTGCCGCTGTTCCTGACGCAGCTGAAGGACGAGTGCCCCGAGGTGCGGCTCAACATCATCTCCAACCTGGAGTGCGTGAACGAGGTGATCGGCATCCAGCAGCTGGTCCAGTCTCTGCTGCCAGCCATCGTGGAGCTGGCGGAGGACACCAAGTGGCGCGTGCGCCTGGCCATCATCGAGCACATGCCGCTGCTGGCCGGACAGCTGGGCCAGGAGTTCTTCGACGAGAAGCTCACGGGCCTGTGCATGTCCTGGCTCATCGACCACGTGTACGCGATCCGCGAGGCCGCCACCCTCAACCTGAAGAAGCTGGTGGAACAGTACGGCTCCACGTGGGCCGAGACCAACGTCATCCCCAAGGTGCTGGCCATGTCGCGCGAACAGAACTACCTGCACCGGATGACTTACCTGTTCTGCATCAACGTGCTGGCCGAGGTCTGCGGCCCGGAGATCACCACCAGGGTCCTGCTGCCCACGGTCCTGTCCATGGCGGACGACACCGTGGCCAACGTGCGGTTCAACGTGGCCAAGACCCTGCAGAGGATGGCGCCCTTCCTGGAGCCTGCCGTCATCCAGCCGCAGGTCAAGCCCGTGCTGGAGAAGCTCAACGTGGACCCCGACGTCGACGTCAAGTTCTTCGCTTCGGAGGCGATATCACGTATCGCCGGTTAATAAATATCGTAGATGGCCATAAATATGTATTTTTCGTGTAATGAAACGTACGATTTACACGAAATAATGCAATTATTTGATAAAATTAATTAACTAATGATACTCACCGACTCCAGTAGAAGTGACATGTTATCAAAGCACTGGAGCATTGTATATCAAGTACATATTTATTTACGAGATTGGTGTTATAAATGAACACTCTTATATGTGTAGAAATGCCTGTTGTACTCTGCCGCAGAGCCACCATCTTGCCATTGACTGACACTATTCATCACTTCTCATTTCGTCGTCTGATACACATTCAGCGACACATTCGTACATCGTAATCGGTATTAATCAGTGGCTCTGCGGCAGTATACACTCCAATGCCTTCATTCCAAATGAGATGTTAAAATCGTCATGACTGCACAGCGTGTACATAGCATTTTGAATTACTTAATCCGAATAAAATATTATAAAATACAAGTATTATTGTTTTTCTTGGTGAACAGAAATCCATACACGCGAGACTTGTCACATGAAATTGGTTGTAGATTTCAGTATTACAGCAAAAAAATGCTCTGATGAAAAAAGAAAAGAATTATTTATTTTATAATAGTAATCATAAGCGATTTGATGGATGGATCTGAATGTCGGGCTGTAAAGGGGCGGATAAAATAAGACTGCATTCAACGAAAGTCAATGTTGAGACGGTGCGGAGTAATAAGAATTGATCGGATTCGAAATGAGGATGTAAAGAGGCTCCAGTGATAAGAGGAAATCGCTTGGCGTGGTATGGGCACATTATGCGTAAGAATGACGGCATGTGACGAAAAGAAAGCGTAATGTGAAGATGGAGGATAGAAAAAAAATTGACTGTGTAAAAGAATACATGTGTAAGAAAGGTGTGAGTATGGAAGAGAAGTCTGATAGGGAAAAATGGAAGAGGATGACATATTGCGGCGACCCCAAGTAATAGGAGTAGGGCAGGAAGATGATGCTAAGCCATTTGATAGAAATTTTTAAAATATAATTGATTACAAAGCGAGTAAAACAAATTGCACATCAGAAACCAGTGATATTTTATGAAGTTACGTAATTTCTAGAGATGGGCCGACTAGTCGGGAAAGCCGACTATTCGGCATCGTTTGTAGTCGGCGATTATTCGGCAAAATGTACCGATTATGATCGGCGCATAACAAATGAATTAAAACAAATAATTTGTACTTGTTTAATAATTTTTAAACATTACTTAGAGTAGTTATCTAAAGTTACAGTCTTTACAACATAGGAACGTATTAATCAGTCAGTAATTAAGCTCAGCGGCCGCGCGAGGACTAAGCCGAGTGATGATGAAAAAGCCCGAACACCTCCGACAAGTAGGTATTAGAATGATCGGCATTGCCGATTAGTCGGCCGACTAATCGGCATTTTGAAAACCGATTAGTCGGCTAGTCGGTTAGTCGGCAAATACTATAGTCGGCCCATCTCTAGTAATTTCTATAAGTCAGCTAAAGGCAAAATAGACAACAAAATTTGGAATACGGCTAAGAACTCCTGGCTTAACGATTATTGCAATTTATTAGAGATGGGCCGACTAGCCGCCGACTAGTCGGGAAAGCCGACTATTCGGCAAAATATGCCGATTATAATCGGCGCATAACAAATGAAATAATTTGTATTTGTTTTATAATTTCTAAACATTAATTAGACTTGTTATCTAAGGTTAGTCTTTACAACATAGGAACGTATTAATCAGTCAGTAATTAAGCTCAGCGGCCGCGCGAGGACTAAGCCGAGTGATGATGAAAAAGCCCGAACACCTCCGACAAGTAGGTATTAGAATGATCGGCATTGCCGATTAGTCGGCCGACTAATCGGCATTTTGAAAACCGATTAGTCGGCTAGTCGGTTAGTCGGCAAATACTATAGTCGGCCCATCTCTAGTAATTTCTATAAGTCAACTAAAGGCAAAATAGACAACAAAATTTGGAATACGGCTAAGAACTCCTGGCTTAACGATTATTGCAATTTATGAATAAATATATAAATCTACTGCTATGGTCAGAAAGTTAAAAGGTTAATATAGGCACGGAATAAAACAAAATTCAACTTTCTATACTTTATTTCCATTGAAAACAACAGTATCCTAATTCACTTGTAGTAGCTGAATATAGATCTAGCCTTAGAGTGAACAGGAAAACACAATTTGGAATGTAACATATCGTTACTTGGCTATTGCTTTATCTTATTTACATAAATATCTGTCACATCACACTGCTAAGTTCAAGCGGTATCACAATAAATAGTAACAATATTAATTTGATTTACAACAGATTTCAATTATTACATTATAATTTGAACACATCAACGATTTGTGCACACAAACATAAGTTAGATAATTTATAATATCGTGTTCAAAGCACCAAAAATTAAAAAAAAAAGATGGCATTTATTCAATACAATAATAATCCCTCGGTAGATCTATGGGAAATTATATACACGAGACGGTTGGTTGCACTGCTAATGGCATTACTTACGATAGCGATATAATTTGTTTTAATAATTTGCACATGTTGTATACATGTATGTAGTACAATTATAACTATTAACAACTTACTATTAAACAGTATTATTATCTTACAAGATGTTGTGGCCCTCGCTTTTAAGCTGTATAAAAAACAGGCTATTCTTTACAGATATTATTAATGCTAGCTATCTCAGAGTATAGCCCGTCTCCCTACATATACACCACACTATTAAAATCATACTATATTAATCAGGATGGTGCATTTGTAAGTCCGAAATGCATGACCTTTAAATTCATATACAATTTCTTCACGATCGCAATACTGAAATGGTCTGTGAAGTAAACATGTTGTTTTTTTATTGTCACAGCTTGGAATAGTGAGTTAAAGCGAGGGCGTCCGTTTGTATGCGTCGTTTAGTGACGGGAGTCGCGTGGGTAGAACTCGGCCACGATGGAAGCGGGGATACGTTTCAACATTTCCTTGGGGAAGATACGCAGCAGCTGCCAGCCGATGTCGAGCGACTCGAACACTGTGCGGTTCTCGTAGTTACCCTGTAACATAATATTGATATGTTGAATTATGTATAATGAGTGGCGTTTTATGATATGGGTGACTGCACCACCGGTGGCTCAGTGGTTACGGAAGTTGCTTCTGAGACCTGGTGTTCTGGGTTCGATTCCCACCCGGGACAATTATTTGTGTGAACCACAAATAGTTGTTCTGAGTCTGGGTGTTCTTTGTGTCCGTGAAATGAATGTTTGTAAAGTCCCCCGCGACACAGGGATTTATTTCCCTAGTGCGGGAGTTGTCTTTTTTAAAACAAACAAACAATATCCTAATACAATTTTATGAGAGTGAATCGGTTACTTAAAGTGATGTTACAAGAACATCTGTTTCATTATACTAAGAAATAAATTCACAGTGGTTTCCTATAAATAACTATATTAAATCTGCTCAAGATGTCGTTAGGCAATAACACAAATTTATTAGTACAAATTTTCGAAATCGTAGTATGAGAGTGTAGAATTCATTAATTACTTTTATTAGGGTCGTTTGAGTAGAAGTATCATTAGCAAATTCTACTACATAGTTATACACCGGGTGTAAGGAGGTTTTTACCTTCAACAAGGACCATAGTGTTAGACAACATTAATACGATTTAACAATAATTTTTGGGAGTAAAGCTAAATAAAAAAATATACCGGTTGTAACATTATTGTTGTCCAACTTTTAAGAGCGTCATTCAGTATCCCATTCCCAAAAATAACAGTACATATATCATGAATAGAAGACTTTATTTTTATTTTCTGATCACCTTTAAATAAAATAAAATAAAAATCATTTTAGCTTTATTATATAAAAGTGTTGTGTTTACCTGAGAGATGAAGTTCTTCTCGAACTTGGTGAGGAACTCGAGGTAGAGCTGGTCGTCGGGCGACAGAGCCTCCTCTCCCACGACGGCCTTCATCGCCTGCACGTCCTTGCCGATGGCGTAGCACGCGTACTGCGGACACACGACAGGACATTAGCTACGCGACACGACACGACAGGTATACTATAGGTCTACACGACAGGTATACTAGCTGATCTTAGCAAATATGTTGCACGCAAAGAAATAAAATTTGTAAAAATACATCCGTCCGCGTAGATTCCGATTTTTCCATACAAACTATGCCACCCAGGATTTTTTTTTAATCCTTTCTTATCGAATGTTTAAGTCATATAGTGAAAACACACTACAAGTTCTAGGTCTCTCAGGTCAAGCCTTTAGGCTGTTCATTGATCCATCACTCAGTCAGTTATACAAGACAATGCGTTTTATTATAGATAATAATATATTAGCAATGTTTTAAAGTATCATTCAGGAAATTGATCTGTGAAATAGATCAATTTCAAACATTCTAAATTCGTAGATTGAATCATTGTTATTTCTTTTGTCATTTAACATCTTCAGTGCCCATGAAGCATCTATGTGTTTAATTCCTGACATTGAAACGAATAATAATAAAAAAAACCCCAAATATTTGCACGATTTCTACGACGCTTCTATGCGATATAATTTGCACATATTATAACAGTAGCACATTTATCTTATGTCGGTCGTACCGTTCTCGAGTTTCAAATGAAAGTTAACTTACAATATTATTTATAAATAACTCACCAGCTGGTTGGACACGTCGGAGTGGTCCTTGCGGGTCATGCCCTCGCCGATGGCGGACTTCATGAGACGAGACAGGGAGGGGAGCACGTACACTGGGGGGTAGATCTGTCTGTTGTGCAGTTGACGGTCTACGTAGATCTGCGGGTAGAACATATTATATTGTTATATATATTATTTGAGAGTTTAATATGCTGACAAGAGTCTACATTTTGTTGATTCAAGTAAAAGTGACATTATGCTATATGCCATATGAATGTCACAATATCAGTAGTGATGAAGGAGGTCGAGAATCAAATGTTGATTTCATTGATAAGTACATTCACCAACAAATAGTCTAATGAATTAAATATAGTTCTCATGCTTTTCAGTTGATGATATTTTTTTTATTTATATAAAAATAAATAAATACGTAACTTCAAAATAAATAATTATTTATTGATCTAATATCTCTCCTCATATTGCTGTTCGATTTAAGGTAGCCTTGGTGCATTTTACAATTATAGACCTTCATATTTGTTACATGTATATAAGCTACTACCTGTATGTCATGGAATGCAATTAATTTGATTTATACGCCGAATCACAGGTTTTTTGTCTACAAGTGATAACTTAAGTCAGACAGCCTTCTTAAGCACAAGTTATTAGTTCAATTCAATAATAAAAATACACAGCATATTATATATTATGTAGATGTATATCACTGACCTGTCCCTCGGTAATGTATCCAGTCAAATCGGGAATAGGGTGAGTGATATCGTCGTTAGGCATAGTAAGAATGGGGATCTGTGTGATGGATCCGTTCCTGCCCTCGACACGTCCCGCTCGCTCGTAGATGGTGGCCAAATCCGTGTACATGTAACCTGAGGATAGCAATGGAATGTTATTGTTATATACTTTATTATGTTTAAAGATAAAATACCTAGATTAAGAAAATCAGAAACATAAATAATAGTCACAAAAAAAAATGAAATTCGAATTAAAAGTACCTACAATGTATTTCTTGTTTTGAAATAATGAAGACTACTTACTACTACTGTGACCATTCGGACAAATTATTAACTTTAAACATAAATAAAACAATTTCGGTGGTGATGACTAAATTTTCATTCGTTGTTAAATCGCATAATCGATCGATCAGTCATTAGAACTAACAGATTAAAATTATTTCGAACATGTATTAGGGGCGCCCCTTGGAAAAATTAGATTATTTTCTATTGCAAGGCACAAGAGCCCATTTTGCCCTGGACATTTATCATTTTGTTTCAATAGTATTATTGATGGCAAATCGTCATGCCACTAATCAAGCGCAACAATTGAAAATTCACCATGTATAATAAATAATTCAAGTACAATGAAATTAAAAATTCTAAATTATTTATATTTGGACTAGTATGAAGTCCATTTTTGATTGCTTTAATATAATCCTAATATTCTATGATCACTGGAAGATAACTAAACCCACTGTAGTGAGATTCAAATACAGTAGGGCGTCGTTATTACTTTTTCGGATTGAATTATTGTCCTCATCTTGGTTATGATGCACCCTGCATCTTTCACCTACACCCGCCTCCTCCGCGAACCCCATTGCCTGTGCACGGCCGGATTACAGCGATCACCGAACAAGCGGGAGTCCGGATTAACGAGGCCCTACTGTATATTGATAGGAACTGCATGTAAAAATGTATGAAATGGTGCATAACTATAGGTGTAGTGTCAACAGTGTCAGTACGTACCGGGGAAACCACGACGACCGGGCACCTCCTCTCGGGCGGCCGACACCTCACGCAGAGCCTCCGCGTACGAAGACATGTCGGTCAGGATTACCAACACGTGTTTCTGGTAACAAAAAATATAATTAATAATATTTATTTCTTAATAGCATATACATACATACGCTCACGCCTGTGTGTAGGGATCGTAGCCACTTGCTACGATCCCTACACACATCTTTCGCTTCATTCACTCTCATAACATGCTTCATACAAGCACGTCGGTTTAAGGTGGACCTTATTTGACATATATAGCATTACACATATACCACCACCCATTATTATATAATTGACATAATCTAATAGGCCTAAAGTTCATTGCTGAACGTAGGCCAGTCTCATTAATCCAGCAGAAACGATTGCTATCCACCTGCATGCACACTGGCATCCCATAATTTTAAATTGAAAATACCTATTTTTATTATCAAAATTATTAGAACATTTTATTTTAAGACCCGCTGTAACTTAGCTTGTTATAATATTTACCTAAATCTTATTCATCAATCACTATATATTGGTGAGATCTGCCTCAAAATCCGTTCAATAGTTTTTGAGCTTACCTTGCGATAAGCTAACTATTAAACTGATTTTAATCAATATTGATAAAAAAATCGACAGAAGTGGTGGGTTTTTTTTTTCGGACTGTAGTTAGCTGCGATGCTTTTGCTACTTCACCGTGTATAAAAGTGAGCAGGACTTCAGTCTTGTTAATCATTTAAAAACTACCAACTAAGCTAACTTCACAAGAAGGCGCCCTCTGTGGGATTTGGGTTACGGTTCAAGGCGGTAACTGGCGAGGGGCATGATGACTTTTAGTTTTTTAGGGGAGTTTTGTGCAACTGTTTTTGGATGGTTCTTTACATACTAAGGGTCGGGAGGGCAAGCGTCGCTTTCGGGGCGCACTCTTCTCCGGCGAGTCGGATAGACTCTTCTCTGTGTGTAGTGGTTTTAGGTTCTTGCAATAATCGTGGATTACAGTATTTATAATATGTAATGATACAAACCTCGCATTGGTAAGCCAAGAACTCGGCAGCGGTCAAAGCGAGACGGGGTGTAATGATTCTCTCAATGGTAGGGTCATTGGCCAAGTTCAAGAACAGGCACACGTTCTCCATGGAACCGTTCTCTTCGAAGTCCTGTTTGAAGAACCGGGCGGTTTCCATGTTCACACCCATAGCAGCGAACACGATGGCGAAGTTGTCCTCGTGGTCATCCAACACTGATTTGCCGGGGACCTGGGTGACAATGACATACAATTATTAATTAAATATCTACATTAAAAAATCTTTTTAGGACTCGCTCTCTCCTTTAGCAATGGTGTGCTAATCAAACCAAGAGGAGAGGTTTCACTAGGGGGTTTTAGTGGGTACCCACTAAAACCACCTGGACCCACCAGAGACCACTCTTCAATGTAGTAGAGTATAAACTATCAGGGACAACTCAGGGTAATTAAATCAAATTCAACAATTTAATGATGATTACAATACATACCTTGACAAGACCGGCCTGTCTACAGATCTGGGCGGCAATTTCATTGTGCGGCAAACCGGCGGCAGAGAAGATGGGGATCTTCTGACCACGGGCGATGGAGTTCATCACGTCAATAGCGGAGATACCTGGGTACACGGGGATAATTAATAGTAAAAATTTGCCGCCCCCGGGTTAGAACCCGGGCCGGAACATATTAGCACTAGGCCAATGACGCAGAATAGAAAAGTATTACCGAACGATTAGGCAACATCAAAAATAATATTAAAAAACATCAAAAAATTCAGTTGATTTCAAAAACACATTTAAAAATGTTGCTACCTTTTTATAATAAGTTAAACATTGCTAATTATAATGAACATACCGGTCTGAATCATTTCCTCGGGGTAGATACGGGCCGAAGGATTGATGGGTTGACCCTGGATGTCCAAATAGTCCTCAGCCAAGATTGGGGGTCCCTTGTCAATGGGCTTGCCGGAGCCGTTGAATACACGG
Source organism: Nycteola revayana (assembly GCA_947037095.2). Classification (NCBI taxonomy): domain Eukaryota; kingdom Metazoa; phylum Arthropoda; class Insecta; order Lepidoptera; family Nolidae; genus Nycteola; species Nycteola revayana. Next base: position 1,329,417 of record OX344851.2, read on the forward strand.
CCTGTATAGAAGAACATGCGGGATTATTAGAAAAGTATAATATAATTTCAATGTTGTGTATTTTAAAGTTTTCATGCCATTTTCAAGTCATGTCATAGATCAGAGGTCTCCAAACTTTGACGCCTTAGGGCCATAACGATTTTTTCAATATGTTTGAAGGGCCAAAACATTCTTAATTATAATTTTTCTATACTTAACTATACTCTCATTTCTAGACTGGTCGCAAAGTGTGCGACCAAGTAATTATCATTTTGTGTTATTTTTTTTTTATTTACTTTAACTTTATGCTACAGGTCTGTACATAAGGCGGACTTAATGCCAAGAGGCATCTCCCAGTCAACCTTTGGGTTAAGATGAAAAGTTAAGTGGTGCAAACAAAGACTAAGTAATAGAATTCAGAAATAGATAAGAAGCAATTTCAAATATTAATACCTACATCAACATATATACTTACATACTTAAATACATACATACATAGATATATATATAATACAATTTTTCAACTTATCACAGCAATAAGACATTGGATGCGCGGGCTAGATTCATGACACTAGGTTTAAGCTGTCGCGGGCCGAATTGTTGGCACTGGCGGGGCGGATTTTGCCCGCGGGCCGTAGTTTGGAGACCTCTGTCATAGGGCTTACGCAGACCGGGACGGCATGGCAAGGGAATTTAATTTTTACTAATGGACATTCAACCGTACTGTTAAAGAAATACGACATAAATTGCTATGCTTTAAAATGATGCCCTGGCATTGAAAGGGATTTTATCGCACGGCATTAAAAGACGCGCCACAGGCTCCCGTGGCGGGATGCCGTTGCATACTGCGGTAGGCAACGGCATGCCGCGGACTCCGGCGCTCGTAGTGACATACTGCGGGGTGCGGCGGCGGGGGGAGACAAGCGGGGAATGCACTCGATCGAACGCAACTGAAGACTAAAAGTGTATCCGGCAGCAGGAGTTGCTGAGGCGTGCTTTGTCGTGCCGCGACACGCTGTGGCAAAGTGCTGGAATGCCGCGGTATCCAAGCGGCCAGTGTGCGGTCTGCGTAGGCCTATAGATGATGCCATTGCATGACATTTCAACTAGTTTGTGTTTCTATGATAAGCTTTCCATAAAATGCTACATTTTATAACTTGGTGATAATGTTGCTTTCGTTGCGTTCTATAATGACGGTAAAATGTATATTAGTTTTTGATTTTGTCTATTATAAACAAACTTAAAAATCTTTTCATATATTATTATAGATCAAAATATTTTTCCATAAATATACTGTGAAAACATAATGTTATATAAATATAGGCTAACACCTAGTAATAATAAATCAAAATTATTTTGTATGTATATGTTACGGCTAATAGGCGAAGTGCGGCTACACCTAGGTTTAGCCGGCTACAACAAGGTGCAGCCGACCACATGCGGTTAAACTTAGATCAACCTCAATAAGTCCCCGTTCATCTCCATTGGTTTAGATTTAGGTTTTTTTTTTAACCACCCCAACACCTTTTTGATTCGTATTGATTAATTTAATTAAAACCTAGGTCAAAAGGCAAACTAACATGTTATCGAACTTTAGCTGCTTCTCAAAGATAAACCTAAGTTTAGCCGGCTAATCTTAAGTTTGTGTTCACACCTACCTTTAGCCGTAACATATATACCAAACATCAAGTTATTCACGACTTATAACATGACAAAGTAACATTGATTTTTTAAGATTATTTGGAACAATTTCATGGCATTAGAGTGAATAACAAGTGAACACAAAGCGAGTAATCACTCTATATGGCATAAGACCAAGCTCTTCTGGACTTTAAAGGCGTTTACACGAAAATATTTTTTCCCTGCACTATGCATGACGCAACTATTGAGAAACTATGCCAGAAACCTCAGGCTTTTTATCTGGAGATGATTACATTATGATTGATTATATTATGTAAGTTTTACTGAGACTGAGAAATTATGCTTAATAACTCTTTAAACAGATATTAAGCATAATTTCTCAGTTAATCATCATCAGCCCGTATAACATCCACTGCTGAACATGGGCTTCCTCCCAAGGGAGGGTATTTGCCATAGTCACCACGCTTGGCAGGCGGGTTGGTGACCGCAGTATTATGTTGTACCACACAAGGAAACGCTGCTGCCCGTTCCTTGATATACTACTATTACAGATGAAATTTATAACAATCGGGACCAACGTTAGTAATAATATCTTGCTATACTATTTTCTCAATAGTTATATGCCGAGCGGCTTATATTTGTATGTGTATCCATGCCGGCGGCTCCTATGAATGCCGCCGGATACACGGCGGCTTGGCACTGTGTGTAGTAAGCCTTTATTATAACTGAACTGAAGTGTTGCACTATAATATAAGTTGAAAACTTACTAAAAGTATTTTATTACAGGTGTACTTCTTGCAGGCATTCATTGTATGTGTAATAATTGTATTGTTTTTTAAAAATTAAAAAAAAAAATATTTAAAACATTATTGGTTTTATTCATCATATTGAATTCTCAAAAAAATAGTTTAAAGCTTGTTCACATATCAAACAAAATTCTGTTTTGAGAAAAATAATTATGATAATATTGACAGACCTCTGGACATATGCCTTGAAATATGAGTCAAGAATAACTTAAAAAAATAAAATTATATTAATATACAAAGTACAAGTGCACAGTGCCTGAAGACGAAAGTCTTTAACCAGTGTGTGTTGCCAGTGATGACCTATGGATCTGAAACGTGGTCCTTCACTATAGGCCGTATGAACAGGCTCAGAATCGCTCAACGAGCTATGGAGAGGGCTATGCTCGGGGTTTCTCTACGAGATCAAATCAGAAATGAGGAGATACGTAGAAGAACGCGGGTTACCGACATAGCCCAATGGATTAGTTCGTTGAAGTGGCAATGGGCAGGCCATATAGCACGGAGAACAGATGGCCGTTGGGGCCGAAAAGTTCTCGAATGGAGATCGCGGATCGGAAAGCGTAGCGTAGGACGTCCACCTACTAGATGGACGGATGATCTGGTTAAGGCCGCGGGATCACGGTGGATGCAGGCCGCTTCTAACCGTAACAACTGGAGATCTATGAGGGTGGCCTATGTCCAGCAGTGGACGTCCTACGGTTGAAATGATGATGACAAGTGCACAATGATCCCTTCCTCACCCTGCACAGATTTAGGGACAACTTTATTCAAAAGACTATGTATTTTATTTTTTGTATGGAAATAGACTCACATACCTATTAAAACAGCATACATTTTTTTATTTAATCTTATAAAAAAACCTAAACATATTTTACGTTATGCAAAAATAGCTCCTTCGATTTTCACTTGTTATTATTTATTTTTAAAGTCATTCTTTGTGTTAATTTTTTTTCACTTGTTATTATTTATTTTTAAAGTCATTCTTTGTGTTAATTTTTTATTCATTAAAGTACATAAAGTAAACATACCCAACATATCTTCGGACACAGGTGTACGCAAGATGTCGCCGGTGAACTCACAGACGGTGTTCTTGGCGTCGATGCCCGAGGTACCCTCGAACACCTGGACCACGGCCTTGGAGCCGCTGACCTCAAGGACCTGGGGAATAGACATTCAACTGATGTACTTTGTTGTCAATACTTGTTAGTGTTTGTTTTTGACAAGTTGAAGTAAGTTAAGATATTAACATGTGATCATCATTAACAGCCTGTTTACGTCCACTGCTGAACATGGGCCTCCTCTTATCAGACCCCGGCAAGGCAGGATCGCAGAGGGATATTGCCATAATCACCACGCTTGGCAGACGGATTGGTGATCGCAGTAAGATGTAAACCTTGAGCTAATAGACGCTGCTGCCCATCTATCAACCATATGTCCCTTAGACGCCTTTTACAACACCCATGGGAAGACATGGGGTGGTCTATTCTAAGCCGGAAACCACACGGCAAGTGCAAGAATGTAATTGATTTCAGGTTATTAATTACATTTAAGGTTAAATATGTGTTTTACAAAATAATTATAAACTGAACAGGTCTGACTAAATACTTTTATCATACTAGAACTCAACTCAAAATAAGGAACCATACATTTTCAATAAACACATTTAATTTTGATACTCATACTCAATATACATTTTGATATTTGAAATTAGTGTAAAATAGAAAGTTTTATTTACAAGGTTTGATTGAAAATATTGCTTTAATTAGCTATATATTATAAGGGTATTCCATATTCTAAAATCTTTGAAAACTCTATTATACAGATAAAATTAGTTAAAGGAAAAATACATATAACTAAACCATTTTATAAACGTCCCTGAAACTGGATTCTGAATATTTTTTTCTTTATAACAAATATCTATTATATCAGTATACAAAAAAATATGACTGAAAAAAACATGACATTATTATCATAGTGTGCATACCTGACCGGAGCGGAGGGTTCCATCAGCAAGCCTGAGCTGTACGATCTCAGAGAACTTGGGGAACTTGACCTCATCCAAGATGACCAGGGGTCCGTTCACACCAGACACGGTGTTGTAAGCTGGACACAGACAAAATAGCACAATTAATGTAACAGTAGTAGATAAAAGTAGCCTATAAATTAAAAGCTTGAAATTTTTCAACTTTTCAACCAATGAAGCTTTAATTGATATCAGTAGAAGCATTTTTTTTTAATATGCATATTGATGCTTGGAAGGCAATCATTACTAAGCGACATTGAGTAAACTTTACAGGCGAGTGATTTAAAGTTCAAATATCTCTCGTAGAAATATTTTTTTTATAGCTTGTATGCTAGCTAGCTGTGTTTTTGGATAGCTATAAAAAAATGATTTCTAAGTGGATTGCTAAGTGGTGATTGCCTTTCAAACGTTGATATGCTTGGCAAATCAGACTTAGGCCTGTCTTATGATAAGCATATAATAACCATAATACAAGGAGAAAAAAAAAAATTAAGTTTGCAACCAAATTAGAAGGAAACTGAACACAATACAGTTTATCTTATCTTTTCTAATCTTGACTGGGTATGTATTACATGGAACGTGTTAATAGAAAAAAAAACATCTTTCATTATGATGAAAGATAATGAAAGATGTTTTGTTTTTTCTGATGAATGGAGGAGCAACTTTATACAATATATTGCATCTCATCATGTTTAATGTTGTGTCTACTTATGAACCTAACCAAAGCTAATAGTAGGTAGTGTTCAATATTTGTCTTTATATTTAATTGTATACAATTTTTTTTAACATATATAAATTGGAGGTCAGGCTAAAAACAGGGATTGTTCTGATAAATATATTTTATACAAACTCAATGAAAAGATTAGAAGCATACAATTTTTTATCAAGATCATTGGTTTGGTCATATACAAAAAGATATATCTAGTACCAAGTGTTTACTACCATTACTTTAATAACTGCCATAGATATAAATTTGCTACTCTGTTATTTCCCTGTAACCATCAATTATAATAAGCATACTAAAAAACAAATCTATAATTACTCTATGGCCACTCTCTATAGCTAACAAATCTAATTTGTGTATCAATATGGATAACTGGAGTAGATTTGGGTGTGAAACAATCTTAATAAAAAATATATAAAAATACTTATTATTACGTTTAGAGCAAGCTCTTTGAGATTTCTGTATCCTTAACACTTATACTTTTTTTTTTATAAAGAACTATAGACACTACTCGTCTATAGTTCTTTATAAAAAAAAAAAAGTATAAGTGTTAAGGATACAGAAATCTCAAAGAGCTTGCAAAGGTTGTATGTGTATAGACACACATACAAACAATGATTTGTGATATGTAAAATGTAATGTTACATATCACAAATCATGTGATTCTCATTATCACAATCTATTCATCTATGTTTGAATGTGTAGAGATTTGAAGTTGAAGCAAAGGTTATTGCTTTTCTAACATCCTATGTTTAACTCCCAATCATCTGATGCACAGCTGATTGTAATGCACAGGAAGTGGCAACACCTTAGACTAAAAATCCTTGTTGATTTTCAAACTTATAATATCAGTTGACTACAGATACTCCTAATACAATATTAATCACTTCTTCTTAATGCAAATCTTAATTACCTAATATATTTTTATGGTTAATTAAAATTAACAAGAATAAGGTTAGTTGCTTGGTTCAATTAGAATTAGCAAAAAGGGAAAGATGGTAATGTGAGGTGACAAAAAGAATTAATATGCCAATAAAGTTACTTTATCTCCTATCAAGTGATATTAGTGAAATTTCTTTTTTACAATATAATTATGTCATGATCAGCTTGTGTGCATTATTAAACTGAATACATCCCCTTCTGAATTCATCCCCCTGAGTAGGATTATGGCAAAATAACTATGATATCACTTTATTCTTCAATATATTGATGTATAACATCATTTTTATAATATATTCTCTATGACATTACTCAATTACCATCCCATGTTTAGTAGCATCACTGAAGGTAGATATGCAGTTTTTTTTTCGAATTGCATAATTTTATCTCGGGAGGTATTAAAACACTGTTATGGTATAGTTACACTTATTACATGATCAAATTTTATCTGACAAAATGTAAGTACAAAGATGTGGAAAAATATTGAAATATTTAGTTATTAAGAAGAATAATTCACTAGATTTTTCATCAAACCAAGGACATTGTGTTTATCTTAAAGGGCCTCAAACCTAATTGGTTGCTACTTGTACTCAATTTGATAGATCAGGTGACTGGAAAAATGAACATCTGATTAGCCAAAATTTCCTAGACGGGAGCAAAAAAATGGGAATACTGTCTTTTGCTATAGCACTTATACATACATTTGTATACTTTCTACTAGGAATACAATACAAAATGAACACACCTATCGCCCAAAGATATTTATCTCAAAGATATCGGGATTATGCCTTTATATTACAATTTCTTGTATATTACGTGTACCTACATCTCTAAAATCGTAAATAAAACTATAAGGACCTCAGCTAAATAGGCGTAATAGCAAAGTAAGGGGTAAAATCGATACTCTAATTGACAAGTTGTATGACGTTAGCATTGATACGAACATAATTTTGGGATACTTACTCAGACGGGGCTGGGAGATGAAGTCCCGGGAAACAGCCAGGACATGCTCCTTATTAGCCTGAACCGCCGAAAGGGTCTTTGCCATTTTTCAGTTTTCACTTTTAGGCAGTCCGCTCAATAAAACAGCAATTTACACTGCCTCTTCGCCCGAAAACTGACGAATGGAAGTATTATCTATGCTCCTTCACGTGCCGTCACGTGACCTATCACAAGGCAAAAGTTGCTCTATGGTGGTATAAATTTCCCAAATTACTAAATATATTCTAATTTACCCTTGAGTTGTCCGTATAAACGATTTTTTTACTATTTTGTATTTATAATACTTCACCCCTCTGATAAAAACTGTATTTCAAGTAGTAGAAAGTGAAATAACTTTTACTAATTTCTAACCGACTGTCAAGGCTGGCACATCATTTTACATCTACCTACATATTTTAAAATCTAAAATCATAGCTGTCCCAGGCGGTGTTAGTTGTCACCATGAACCTCAGTTCGCTAAGAACCTGTAGGAATCTCTCCTGTGGTTTCTAATAATTTAACCAATGTGTGTATGAAAATACCTACCGTTGCTTTTCATTTTAATCGTAAATAAAGCCGTTTAGATTATTGCTGTAGGTAAACCTGAAATAATTAGGAAGAGTTTTTTTGTGTAAATTCACCATCTCAAAGAGTTCCTAGCTGTAGCTCAAAGGCAGCATCTTATCCCGTATTAATTGAACCTATAAATTTAAACGCATTGTTTTTTATAAAAGTTTCTTAATGTTTTTTCAAATGTACAAATTTTATATGAAATAAATCAAAATTGAGATTAATAAATAGTGATAAACATTACTTCAACAAATATCTCCAAAGTTGCATTTGGAATATAATAAAATAATTAAACAATGAAACCATTTAAATTTTAAATTTTTTGGATACTTTAAGGAAAAGTTTCCCGATTACTTTAAAACTGAGATAAATAAATATAAATATAGACAACTGGCAGGATTTAAATCTTAGGTCTTCTATACTACATAACATGCATCTCTATTAGTTAATTCCAATTTTGAAATTGGTAATCAGTGAAATTTTCCTTCAAAAATTTAAAATTACTTGAAAATGTCATAAATATAAATCAACTGAAGTGTAAGTCTACATTTAATTTATATGAGGAAATAAACTAATTCTATTATTGAAGAGTCCTATTTATGTAAAGTCTTTGTCGAAACGAAATTACCATAAATTTCCGCAAAAATATTCTTATGGCAACATTTTTATGCGATGTTTTCTATTGTTTATGCCTGCTGCCTTTCAAAACTTATCTTTTGAGCACAAATTAAAACATATGGGTACACTTAATAAACTTTAGACATTCGACATCATTATGCACAATTTCAATATGATTAACCGTAAATTTCCTGATCTGTAATGTATCACCATGAAAACTTTCTTCTGTTTCATCTACGTAGCTCATATTCCCTGAAATATTAATGTTTGGGCATTTGTATACGTACAAATATTTTAAATTTATGGTGTTAATCATACGACCGAGAATGTGTTGGAGTATTTTATTCCACGAAGCGTAGTAAGGTTAGAAGCGCTCAAAAAACTAATGACACGAAGGCCATAAAACACAACGATGAAACAAAACATGAACATAGTATATTTACAAAATAACAGATGGCGTTACTAGAATTAAAACTGCATAGGTATATTAATTCAATTAACAGTCTTTTAGACTAATCGTTTGATTACTTTAGCCTATGAGTATTTAAAAATGATTCAAATTAATTAATTTAAACACAAATCTCATGATTATACTACAAGTCTCTGAAATATTTCATATAGAGCCAGGTCAACTTTTAAAGGACGTAACTGCATTGGCTGGGTTGCCTGTGAATTGTTATAATATGTTACACGGGAAAAAATATCTTCTATTGGTTATTTTTTAATATGTACATTTAAATTGGTATAAAATTTGTAACTAATTAAGTCCACTATTTAAGTTATTTTTCACTAAAGTTATATCATGCTTTCGTTATGACACGTTACCCGAGCGCTGGAATTTTCTTTGCTCAGCAGATAAGCATTGCCATTCGTTTGGGGTAATGCTGTCAGCATTCTGGGAAGTTTGCCAAGTCGGTAGCACAGATTTAGAATAGTAATAGAGCTGTCTTAAGTTAGCCATTCCACATCATAATTATCGGGATTAAGAGAAATCCACTCGAGTTAGAGCACAAAGTTATGCACTATATTTTCTTTGCTTAACTGTTACAAAGTGTCAGGGCCGGTTCGTTTTAAGGGGGTAAGGGGGACCTGGACAACTGTTATTACAATAAATATTGACATTACAGTTGTTTAATTAAAATTTCAAATAACTAAGGTAATTGTTATGTATTTTTAATGATTCGTTTCCAATGGACAAGTACTGCGTCACAGGCATAAGACTGACATATAAATAAACAAGTACCCTCTTGTTGTTTTGTCGAAACTTAATAGTTTTCATTTAATATTTGTTAGATCTAAATTTGTGATTTTTTTAGTTGGATGTATTTTATTATTTAGTTACCTACTCAATGTCATAATCTTGTTTTCATTACACTGGTAACTTAATGTCAAATTCTGTAAACTAAAACAAAATCAAAATATTGCGTTTATTGTGTTGATATACGATATAGTTCATTATAAAAAAATTAAGGGATCACAAAGACAATAAAACGTTATATTTAGGTAATAATTTTAATGTTGTTATTATTGTCAGCAATTAATCTGAAACTCGGGAAATAAAATGTTGTTTACTGGTAGCCTTAATTGTGACGTTTGTTTGGGGGCTGGACGTTGTTTCCGATTTCGATAAAAATAAATTAATTTACAGACCGCTCAACTGCTGGGCGTCGCACTAGAATTTAAAATAATAGCGCGTGCATTAGATTTATTCGTATTTAATTGTACTTGTTTATACATTTTTGATATTAATATACATTTTCGAGATGTCTGCACTCGGTAAAGTGGTGCCGAATGTTTCTAGCCGCAACTTTGGTAGAATAAGTGCCGCGTTAACTAGTGCTAAATCAAATAGAAGTTTTTTTACATACACTCAAGAATTATCGCAGCCTCTCGACAGGAAACCTGATATACTGACAGCAAAAGAAGCGCTGGGAAAATGTTTGAAATCTGGTAAGTGAATTATTTTGTTATTTTTTAATAAAACATCTGGCAATTACTTTTAGTTGCATTATTTTATTGATCGGTTGACCTTTATAATAAACGTTTCACGTACTTATGTATTTAGCATATAATTTATGCAAATCAGGTGTGTTGTTAAAACAGTATGTTTTGCGGCGGCCTCTTGTAATAAAGTCGTCCTCTCGATGACCCGACACGATGTCTTTAATACTGCAAATATGTATGTTTTTGTTTATTTGTAATATGCTATTATTACGGGCAAATATATAATTGCTTGTGTTTAAAATTTAAATTTTTCTATAATATTTTCTTATGCCTAATATAAACAGCTTTATTTTAAAATGATTATTTATTTGGCATGTAGCACATAATAAATATTACAATGATTTTTCTGTATGAATATGTACATTTATAATTAAACTTTTTTTAAACAAGCCATTAAAGAGAATAAACAAATATTCCCTTCTTAATTCCTTAGAAATAATTTGTAGCTTCCTGAGTATATTACTTGTCACCTTGTCAGTTAAATATACCTTAAAAGCCAATGATAGCTGCACTTTTGTATATTATAAAAAAAAAAAAATAGTTCCATATTCAAATAATGCTGTGCATTCTGAGCCTGTCTGAACTATTAACCTATCAACAAGGGAAGTAGTAATTGATAGTTTACTAGTACAAAGTACTGTTCATGTTTGTATTGAGACAGTGACTTTGAACCTTGGGCTGTTGGACATAGTTTTGATATTCAATTGGAAATAAACCAGCCAGCATTATTACTTGTAAGAATGTTCTATGAAATCTTTGTAACATTATGTTTACATTTTATTTGCTTTCAATATCCATTCTTATTGTATTTAAAAGTATAGTAATATGTAAAAATATGTCAGGCAATTGAACTAATTCTCTCATTGAACTATCTCCAGATCCTATTAGAATCTTATAACATAGTCTATAATTGCTTCTGGATATTGTTCTGCTTATAATGAATGTAAGCAACAAAGTAACATTCAATAATGGCCAAATAGTGTCACAGCTTATCAATTTCATACTGAAAATATCTGAAGGCTTTGTATGTGGGATTACCCTCTCCATAACAGTGGCTACAGATATAGTTGGTATAGTCTATTGTATAGCTGTGGTAAGTAAGCCATTATTCACTCTGTTATTACTATAACATGAACGTCTAGTAATTCTAGTAGTATGTAAGTTGATTTACTACAATTATTTACTACCCCTCCTAAGCTCTTACATCCCCCTCAAATACCTAAATTGGTGTATGCATTTTTCTTTTAATGTTTTCGTTTTTTTATTGATTCTTGAGCAGTCATGATTCTAGATATAAATAAAAAAATACTAAGAAGATAGAGGAGTTTAAGACACAAGATATTCACTTAAACTAATTCTAGCTTACATAAAAGTTGAATAGTCCTAAGATGTTATGGTAACAATAACAAAATATGGTTTTTTATTATAGGAATGGTAGTGTAAGAGTTATTATGATACTGAATAAGAAAAAAAAGTAAATATGTTTTTATTTAAGTATACCAGTAGTTAAAGATTCAGAATTTGAGTTTGGTAGGTGCTATATCAAACCCAGGATTATCATAGTTAAAGCAAAAAACATGGAGCATTTGGGACTTCCTCCCAAAATATGTCAGTGTAAACTAGAATAAATATAAGAAAGCAATTTAAGGTAATTTTCTGCTCTTTTGTTGTTATATTTTTTTTTGTGTTTGTACACTACCTAGTTACTCATAGCAGGAATAATCCTACTAATGTTATAAACGCGAAAGTTTGTAAGTATGGACGGATGGATGGATGTTTGTTACTCTTTCAAGTAAAAACGACTGAATGGATTTGGCTGAAACTTTGCATGGGATAGTTAATCAGCTTAATTAACATATAGGCTACAAAAAATCAAGCTCCGACCCACTGGAGCAGAGTAAAGCGCGTAAAACCGCAGGACACAGCTGCTAATACAAGTATAATGTATTGTCAAGGTGACTACCTATTGACTTGTGTTTTGTAATAAATAACTAAGTGTATGTCTATTGAACTCTATTGTCTTTTAACATACAATTAAAATAGTAATGAACTTTAAACTATTTTTAACTATTTAAGCGGCCATAGCCCAATGGCTAGGGCGTCGGACTTATGATCTTGAGGTCGCCGGTTCAAACCCCACCCATTGCTCTACCAACGTGTACCCACTCGTAACACAAGCATTTTAGCTTAGCACAAGAGGTTAACAAGAATACTAGTAGACAGCAAAATCCTGCTAGTAATCTTTTTTTTTTAACAAAGATTACTAGCAGAGTTTAAAGAAAAAAAAAGAACTATTGATATAAATCTTTTCAAAATTAATCTAATTTATCATTGCAATAGTATATGAGAATAATTGTATGGATAGCTTAATAATTATTAATTTTTTATCGAAAAAACGAATATACCTACTAATATTATAAAACTCATACCTTACAAATTTATGGAAACTAGACTGCATAGTGGCCAGTTGCTCCTGACATCTGATGTTTGTGGTTTTATTCCCACCTGGCACATTTATTTGTGTGAACCATGGATCTGATTCTGGGTATGGTTTGTGTTTATTTTTTTTAAGATTACTGCCACTGTTTTGCAGTCTACTAGTATTCTTGTAAACCCCTCGAGCTAATGCTTGTGTTACGAGCGGGTTCACCGAATCGAACCGGCGACCACAAAAGATCACAAGACCTATGACCCTAGTTAAAAAGAAAAATTCCCCTGTTAAAAAGAAGTCTGGCAGATAACACATAGTAGGTACCAACAAAGTTTATAAAAACATCTAAATACACAGTGTGTTTGAGCATTATTCTTTGCCGAATCATTTTTTTTTTAATTTTATATTCATTCATTTATTCAAGTGACCATGACTCATAGTGCTACTATACTCAGTAAAATTTATTATTTTAACTAATAGTGACACTAAATACATAATAAATGAACGGAAATCAAATGTAGTTAGACTTTAAAATTGCAACTATTTGTATGCTATTGACTATAGAGCATTATTTCTCAACCGGGGGGTCACAGTCTGATATTCAACCTATGCAACCTATGCAAAATGTTTGTTTATTAAAAAGAATACATTTTATTGTAGTGTTATAAAATTAAATTAAAAAAAGTTGTACAAATGTTTTTGAGGAAGCACTACTTACCCACTTTTGGTTGTTATTTAATGGAAACTTTGCAGAAATCCATAGCTACTAATCTAAATTAAAAACTTTATATATATTTTTTTTACTTTAGATTAATTCCATACTAATCTAAAGTAAAAACCAAATATCTAGGGGGTAAATGTTAATTCCGCAAAAAAATGTTTCAAAATGCTGGGATGCCTTTTTGCAGGGATGTCCCTGCAGGGTGGCTGGTGGTTGTATTTTTGCATGTTTTACATTTTCATTCCTGCATGTTGTGCATAGTTTTTGCGGGCGGGAGGGCGGTGAAAAATTCATCCCAGCACGCGGAATTAACACTAGATATTTGGTTTTTAATTTAGATGTGATTTTAAAAATCATGGTCGATGTATGGAATCCCCCTTAAACGCTTATTTTATTTTGTTTATCGTTATTACAGTAGAAGCAACAGAAATACGCAATTTGTCAAAATTTCAACTGTCTAGCTTTGGTGCATGGTTTGTGAGATACAGCCTGGTGGCAGAGAGCGGAGTCTTAGTAATAGGGTCCCGTTTTCACCCTTTTGTTACGGAACCCTAAAAATGGACGAAATCGGTCGGGAAGTATAAAAGAAAGTCAAAGTAAACACATTCATTAGTTAAAATTAGATAGTATTTAAAGAATAGTGTAGTGATAACCGTCCCCTTGTGCGATGTTTGCCAGATAACGCGTGCTAATGTTTGATATTCGTTGGGTAAACATTATGTGTGCCTATGTTATTTGTTAGCTCAATATCTTGAAACCAATGACAGACTGTCATTTTATTAGATAGCTTCTAGTTTCCCGCGCGCGTTTTTACCGGTGTTACTACCGTGACCGTAAGAATGGCATAGTTAAATATAGCCAATAGTCTTCCTCGATAAATTGGCTATCTAACACTGAAATAAATTGACAAATCGGTGAAAGATTTTTTGAAATCGATCCTGTACTTTTGGATCTTTTTCAATGCAAACAAACAAACTAGCAAATGTTTACTCTTTAAAATATTTGTGTAGATATAGATGTAGCAGTATCTAGATAGAATCGTCGCCGGCAAAGATCAAATTTAGAAGAGCATCTCTCTGCGTCTTTAATCGAAATCGTGTTTATCCCCGAAAATTACCAAACCAATTTGTTTCACATATCTCAGCCGACCACGAACTGGCAAGCGTAGCCAGAGACGACCGCCTGCACGATAGACCGACGACATATAAAGGTCGCAAGGAGTCAGTGGATGCAGGTTAGCAGTAGTTCCCGCTGGAAATCGATGGGGGAGGCCTATGTTCGATGATGATCTCAGCCGTTTTCGGTATATTTTAATACACTATGTGCAAGTGCACGGTAACGTTGGTGGATAAACAAGAATCTAAAATTAAAAATAAGACGTCAAGATATGGTCAGCTAAAAAATTGGATCAAATTAAAATGTCTATCTTTTTTATTCGACTCAGCCATTTTCGCTATGTGTATCTTAATATATGTTGCATATACATATATTATAGTGCTCTATTGATATATATATCCATCATTCATGCTCAATAGAAATACAATCACATGAATAACATTTTCGTAGTTTTTTTTTCTATCTCTCTAATCTTAACACAGGTCAAGGTCCGCAATAATACGGACTTGTGCCAAATTATATTATGTAACGATTATAATGACAATGTTGTACAGTTCAATGAAATTGTGTATTTTAGTTGCTAGTCGCCCCGGTTTCACGCTTATGCACGATTATAATGTGCAATTTTAGAGCTAGTTTATTCGATCTGAAAATGTTTAAGTAAGGATAGAATTCTTGGATTATAATTGCCTGACAACCTCCTTGGCGTAGCGGTATTCGGCTGGTTTTAAATCTCGGAGGTCGTGAGTTCGATCCCCACGCCGGACAAGAAAATCTTTGTGCTGAGGGACTACTCTCCATGCCTCGGAAAGCACGTTAAGCCGTTGGTCCCTATTTTTATAACATAATTTATAACAATCGTATACCAGGGAACGGGCAGCATCGTGTGTGTTATAAGTATAACATAATGCAGTATTATGTTATACAGGCCAACCCGCCTGCCAAGCGTGGTGACTATGGCAAATACCCTCCCTCGGGAGGAGGCATGGTTCATCAGCCCGTATAACGTTCAGCAGTGGACGTTATACGGGCTGATGATGATGAATTGCCAAACTCTACTTTGTATCCAATAAAAATAATCATTTCATCATTTTTTTTTTTTATATTATCATTTAATATTGTATGTTGGTTTTATACTAGTCTAATTTAAATACAAGTGCAGTTGTCGTAAATAAGTACCGTACACATAAACGAGTGTTCAGTACATAGGTACTGTACTACTTATGTACAAATTATGCATGGCATTGTTAAAAGTCAGCCATGGCCACTTTATAAGCAGATAAACACAATAATAATAAATTCTACGTCATGTTTAGGCGAACCGGTTTTCGTATATAATTGGAGTTTTTAGTGTGTTTCTCAGTGACAATCTCTGGAGCGTGCTTGCTAGATGTTAGTATGAATCTCGCTCCATGAGCAAGCTACAAACGCTAATAAGGTTGATAATCGAATGCAGCAAATTGATATATTGCCCTTTACAACATACATATATATAAAGAAAATATTTCTTGACAGATGAATTTACACCTTATGGTAATGTGGGGTAATCGATTCTTGACTAGAATTATTCCTGTCTATAAACTAGAATTAAGTGCTGTAAAGTAAATACGAGCCTATTTGATATGCTAGACTTATACAGGCATTGGCTTAATAAATAAGTTTAAAATATTTGTTGTAGGCATAATAAACCCTAAACACAAGCACGTCGGCTTAGGGTGGAATGTGGATATTATTTGACCTTATACGAGGATGTCTTCGATTTGGTCAGAGAACGTTCACCGACGTGCTTGTATGAAGAATGTTATGAGAGTGAATGAAGCGAAAGATGTGTGTAGGGATCGTAGCAAGTGGAGGTCCATTGTCTCTGCCTACCCCGCTGGGAAACAGGCGTGAGCTTATGTATGTATGTATGTAATAAACCCTAAGTAACAAATACATGTTTACCTTCGGTATTCGTAGGTGTTGCTGTGCCCGACAGGGTTCATAATTGGTACCACTATAATGTTAAAACACCTGTAAACACATTGTGAAACGCAATCAAGTATTGAGTATTGAAGTCATAGTAATCGTTAAGTAACTATGTACCTCCAGGATCGATCAATGGTTGGTAAAAAATCATTATTGTCTAATTAAAAAAGCAAATGTTTTTTCAATGTATGTTCTATATTAGGAAAGATTTGATCGTTTTTTTTGCATTCAATAGGCTCCGAAACTGCTCGGAACTATAGGACCGGTTTCAAAAATTCTGAACACCGTTCAGGAGTACCTAACATAGGCTATATTTAATTACTAGCTGACCCGGCAGACTTCGTACTGCCTCAATCGATACATAAAAGACCTAAACATTTGTATAAAATAAACTGGGCCGTAGAGACTTCGTTTACACGGTACTCCTACCCCTACCCTACACTACCCCTACCCTACACTACCCCTACCCTACACTACCCCTACCCTACACTACCCCTACCCTACACTACCCCTACCCTACACTACCCCTACCCTACACTACCCCTACCCTACACTACCCCTACCCTACACTACCCCTACCCTACACTACCCCTACCCTACACTACCCCTACCCTACCCCTACCCTACCCTACACTACCCCTACCCTACCCCTACCCTACCCTACCCTACCCTACCCTACCCTATTCAATTTTTTAATTAACAAAATAAAGCTCAAATTGACTCTACATTTTAGTTAGAAAACGTTTGTATGGGAAAAAGAAAAAGGCTGTTTTAAGGGGTTTTCAGGCAATTATTCGATTTTTTCTCGCCGTAAAAACCATCCTTGAACTTCCACGAACATTAAAAAAAAAGGATTGGCCAAATTGGTCCAGGCTTTGTAGAGTTATGCGCTTACCAACACATTTTGCGATTCATTTTTATATTATAGAAGATGAAGATCCCACGGGGATACGCCCGTGAAACCGCTGCATGGAAAACTAGTATTTCATATTAGTGCAGTCATTGAAGCGTTAAAGGTCCGATTTTTTTTACTGTGAACCGATTTGCATGAAATTTTGGAATTAAGCTCATCTTACATTTAACTTCAAAAGTAAAAATGATCTGAACTCCGCACCCACCCTGGCGGGGGTTGCTACCCCTTCTCGGTGGTGTATTTTTTTTTTACAAAATAACCTCGGATATCGATAGAAGGCCTAATTACAAGAAAAAAAATTCTACAAAGTTTTTCAAAAAACCCAATACTTTTCAAGTTATTGGCAATTGAAAATTCGGAATTTTTTCACGTTTTTCATCGGTATTTTGCAAATAGCTCCAAAAATATGCATTTTCACGAAAATTTTATGATATACAAAATGTAGCAGGTAAAAAACTGAACAAATCGGTTATTTATAAAGTGTTCTAAGTGCAATATTAAATTAGATATTAAAGATCAAAGCCGTTTTTTATTT
The DNA here is from genome assembly GCA_947037095.2 of Nycteola revayana. Classification (NCBI taxonomy): domain Eukaryota; kingdom Metazoa; phylum Arthropoda; class Insecta; order Lepidoptera; family Nolidae; genus Nycteola; species Nycteola revayana. The sequence goes on from OX344851.2 coordinate 1,347,386, forward strand.
TGTCTGAAATTTAATCGATGTATTCAATGCCATCTAGCGGCTAGCGGATACATTTTATGCATTCTAATGAAATAGGGTTTTGTACTGCTTGAAATAAGCTTTAAAACGAGCACTGTTAAAAGTCTTTTGCACGCAAAATGAGTGAGCGGTAATGCAAATAAGAGGAACATTTAATGGTTTTTTCTTTTAAATCAATGGGTTTCATAAGTGCCATTTCCATCAACATTTAAATTAATCGTATTCCGTCTATAATTTACGTTAATATAAATAGTTTGATGGATTCTAGCAGTTTGGCTACTTTAAGTCTCATATTTTTCAAAAAAATCACGATTTTAAGAAAAATAATATTTTCGAATTTTTACAAAAACCACCTTCTTTTCTTAATATCTCAAAAATGATGAATGATACGTATCAAAGTATAATGATAAAAAATGTAGGTCTTTTTCTGACAAAAAATATTTATTTTTTATTTTTTCTGTCACACAAAAATTGACGGAGATCGATTGTTTAAAGAGCGCGCGGCAGCGCAATCACAGTCTCTCTCGAGCCCTTTGACCCTTCACCGTTTTAAAATAAAAGGGTTTTCACTATATATTGTAATATTAAGTTGTAGCTCTATTAATTACCTTTAAAATGGTTTTTTATAAGTTGTGATAGCATCAGAATTGAAGAAGTTATGGTCCAAAAAGTAATCGTATTCTAGCGATAAAATGGCTCAATGTAAATTTTTTCCATTAAGGGGTTGTTTACACCCCTTAAAAATAAAAGGCGGAGCTCAGATCATTTTCACTTTAGAAGTTAAGGGTAAGATGAGCCTAATTCCAAAAATTTCATGCAATTCGGTTCACAGTAAAAAAAATCGGAGGTAATACCTAATTTTTCGCTTCAATGACTTCACTATATATTTTCTACAATTTTTACCTCCAAAATGTTTGGTTGGACGCGAGTGGACACACATGGTTTGCTTCTGTATTTCAATTAAATACATGTCAGCAAGCCATAAAGAGACGGCACGATTTGACGTCATCGCGTACTATTTCTTGCTCACACGAATATGTGGCTAATAATGCGACTATTATAAGCTAATCCGACTAAAATTGTCTGCGTCTGGTATTTACGGGATTCCACAATGAGAGAGCTAACATACAAATAGCATAAAATATTAATTTAATGTAAAACGAAGTTTATTTCTAGGCACCTAGATGTTTTTTTTATTGTTTGAAACGTATGAATTTGACCGACTTAAAAAAATCTTTTAAAATAAAATAAAATAAATAAAATAAAAAAAAGTTTTTATTCACGTAAACCTATTACAGGCATTTGTAAATAGTCAAAACATATTTGGCTTATTTTCGATTTAATTAATCAATTTTATTTGTTTATTGCTACGTATAATAATAGTTTATATAACTTTAGCCTAAAAGCTGTCAGGTATGAAAGTACAATATTATTTTATTATTTTATATCTATGATTATATCTAAGTTCTGTCCTTTGAGTATGTTATTATTTAGACGGACCATAAGTATCTCGACGAACGCGCTTTAGTGCTACCACCGGATCCAATACGCCCCAACTGAGAAGATCCGGCGAAACAAACTCAGTGGGGTTATCCTACTGCCGGTTTCAGCGCGGCCTCATCGAGACGATCCGGCGAAACATACTCAGATGGGCATGTCCTTTGATTCTAATGATCAAAGATTTTTTGAAATCGGTCACTTTTTGACCATTTTAACTCATTTTATATCCATAGGATACAGAAGGATTCTTAAGGAGGTTTGGTTTATCTAATATACTTACTAATATGTAAAGCTGAAGAGTATGTTTGCTTGAACGCGCTAATCTCGGAAACTTCTGGTCTAATTTGAAAATTTATTTCCCATTTATCGAGGAAGGCTAGAGGTTTTTACGGGTAGGCAAGTTACAAACTAAATTATATTATTATATCAGTTGACATAAAAAAAAAAACAAAATTATATGTATACTTGGCAAACAGCTACATATGATGAGTAATTCAGTTACAAAACATCTTCTATTTATCATGATCTATTTATCTTATCTTTAATATCTAGTGTCGACTGATCTAATATTGTGTTGTGTTCAACTCGCCAAGTCGCCGTATGCAAACAGGACCACAGATGTCAAACCCTGTGGCATTTTTATTAAATTGATATTAAATATTGATTTCATTTAAAACATTTTAGAGGAACAGGTGTTAGTGTTGTTCTACACAAAGGGAAGATCTTCCTGGTCGAGTATGATGGTATGCCCAGTAACCGCGGTCTGATTTTTCATGGGGTCAGAGCCCACTCGTCTCCTAAGATTCGCACCCTTTGCCCACTCGTCCCCTGGAACTTTTGAGGGGCCCATTCGCCCCCTGAAGAATATTTATTTTTATTCATTATTCTAATATAAGTACATGTATATGTGTATACTGCAGCTTGGTAGTCCGGGTACAGTCGCGCAGAAAAGGCTAAAATAAAAAATATAGTAATTCGGTAGATATCATGTTTATTTCAAATAAGATTAACACATAAAAAACACAATGTCCTAGAAACTAACGAAATACAACTCTTTTACAAAAATCAGCCTTGATTGACCATCATATAAATAAACATTAAATATAAAATATGCAAAAAAAAAATAGAACACATATCAACAGTAAAAAAATCACTTCTTATTTTTTGTATATTTACCAACTACATACATGCAAAATCATAATAACTTAAATCTAAAAAAATATAACAGTACAAAAAAAATACTAAAATCACAGTAATTATTGAAGACTAGATAAATCAACATATATTTTTTTTGTATATTAACCAACTACATGCAAAATCGTAATAACTTAAATCTAATAAATTGTAACTAGAAGTACCTACATAAAAATTGGCTAAAATCACCGTATTTTTCACTGAAAAAGTAGAAAAAGTAATATTTTATCATACAAAATAGAAAATTATGTGAGTGCATACACAGTAGTATACTAAAAATCTATGTTTTACCTTAAAATAAAATAAAGTATTTAATAGTAACTATTAAAAAGTAGCAGTTGAATTTTTTTTTCTGTGTTTTCGTTCCAATTGTATACACGTAATTCTTTTGAAATAGGCATGTATAGGTAAATAGTATTTTTCCTTCACGTACAAGCACTGAACACTTCACTCACTAATTAAATTTAATAAGTAATCCTACAGGATACGCTAATGAAAACTTTCACTCGAGACAGTATAAAAATCAGTACGCTTGGATTTGCAACTATAAGTAAACTTAATGTAGTAACACATTCCTGGAATAAATACGCCGAAGTTGTCTAGTACTGGTGTTAGCCAATCAGGTGCAAGTCCTTTCATCGAGCGTCTATTGTTTTGGGCTACGCCTTTGTTATTTGCTCGCGCGCAGATACTATGGCTAAGATTACCCCTCCCGCTTCGGCATTCCACCTTATGTCTTATTTATAACCCGTTTTTTTAACAAGCCATTCGTAGTGAGACAATTTTACATCTTAAGCCTATCGACAGGTTATATTATTATCATGACGGATTATCATTCATCATAGCTCTTTTTTCAATGATCTGTTATGATTTATTAAATTAATTCCGTTAATAAACTGTTCACAAGTGTACTATGTTAACCGTTTCTTATGTAAAATATAGCTAATTTTATCTCAGGGGACCAATAGGCACCTGAATAGGTGCCGAATCTTTAACTTATATTGTATATATATTAGAGGGGACGAATGGGTACCTTAAAAAATATTTTTTATTAAAATATTAATTGGTCCTCTACCAGGAGACCAATGGGCACCTATATAGGGGCCGAATCTACAACTTTTATGCTGGGGGACGAATTTTAGGAGACGAGTGGGCTCTGACCCTTTTCATGTTGTGATGCATCTTTAAGGCTAAAGTGAACAGACACTTTCTAGGCAAGCGTGTATCATCTTAGGCCTTATCTTCGCCTTCCATCAAGCGAGATTATGGTCAAACGTAAGCCTATATGAAGTAAAAAAAAAAAAAAAAAAAAAATTTGTACATAGCATCAAGCGGCATGCGAACTTCTATTGCTCGATGTTGGGTGCTGGATGATGTAAGATTCGTGACGTCACACGACGTATGACGTCTGTCGCTACATATTGTTGTTTTCCGAACACTGCCCACGAAGAAAAGACTTTAAGTCGTTTAGACTAAACAAAAGTCGTCCTTCTAGAGGACCTAGTAAAGTCTATATTAGAGGCACTCAAACTTTTTTTCTCGTAGACTCCTTTATTAACTTTGCTGCCTTCGGTGGACCCCTGGTTGCTCAATTTCTATTATATTACACACTTACAACTTGAGAACGACATATTTTTTACGACAACGTTGAGTCTCCCGTGCACCCTAGGGGTCCACCCTGACCAGTTTGGGAATCACTCTATCTATATTGGTCTATATTGAATCTTAATATTTCCAAGGGTTATCAAAATTCATTGTTAATACATAATCACTACATAGCATAGTATAAAACGCAACGGATTTTGATGCGGTTTTATGATTGATGATGAGTGATTCAAGAGGAAGGTTTATATGTATAATACTTCAGCTTTGCACCCGTGCGGAGCCGGGGCGGGTCGCTAGAACAAAATAAATGTAACATATTCAACATGGTTGAGTTCCTACACACTCGCAGTATACCGTCATGTAACAGTTATGTTGATCTCAACATACACCGTTACTCTTCTTATCCGACTAAATAATGCAACAAGTCATTATTTGATAAAATACTTCATCATCGGCATCAGCCTTCCCGGGGGAGGGTATTTGCCATAGTCACCACGCTTGGCAGGCGGATTGGTGACCGCAGTATTATGTTGTACCTCTGTAGCGTAGCGGTATTTCGCTCGCTTTAAATCTCGGATGACAATTGTGAACCAACTGGGACCATACAGAAGATTCTTAGTAACAGGTTTTGGCGTAAAGCCAAAAGTGTTCTGTTGTGTATAATGCAGACATCCATGTTGTAGGTCACATGAAACGCCTATGTGATGTCCTTATATCTTCAAATAGCCAGAAAAACAAATAATATGCATGCAAAAAGTGCAAATAATATGCAATTACCATCACTGCAGCCATATTCTTAGCATATTATTATCTATTAGTTAATTTTATTTTTGTTCTTATTGATTATTTTAATTTAATGTATCTACTTACCTTATGTGAACTAGATATTGTGTTATTCTATGTGTGTGAGCGGAGTCTCCTAACACAAGCTTTATTAGCTTAAAAGGAAACTTCAAAAACTAAATTAATTTATGTATACTGTTGATGCATAATAAACTATTTGTATTTTGTATCTATTTGTAAAAAGTGCATCTTACAATATAAACTGTAAGTTTAAAAATAACAATTATCCATCTGTCCTATAAAAATGCGATAAAGTATATTGTAATTTGTAGTAAGTATATTGATAAAGGTAATAAAATATGATGTGCAGTGGAAAATTCATGATAATCGCAATTTATTTTTTTAACACGCTTTTTTATGCTTGGGTTGTATGTAACGGAATCTTTGAACTTAGTTTTCACCAGTTTCCAGAAGTCTGATTAATTTGAAACTTTGCATACGTATCAAGGACCGATGACAATGCAATAATTTGATAACAGTTTCCCATTATCCTTAAAAAATAAAAAATAGTTTAAAAGAACTAAAAAAACACGCTTTTATAGCTAACCGAACTAAAAAATAGAAAATAAATTTCACCTCAAAATAAAATTATAATAAAGTTTAAGTTATTAACAGAATAATTCAATTCAGAGTGAAAAGCGTGGGGTGCTTGCTAAAGTAAATGTCACAATCATTCTATTGGCAACTATCTATGAGAGGAGAGTTATGGAAAGTGGTAAAATGCACCCCACGCTTTTTACTCTGAATTGAATTATTCTGTTAATAACTTAAACTTTATTATAATTTTATTTTGAGGTGAAAATTATTTTCCATTTATTAGCTATAAAAGCGTGTTTTTTTAGTTTTTTTAAACTATTATTTTTATTTATATATGTTAAACGCGGCATGTATAAAATATTGATGGAATTGTTGTTAATTTGTCACTTTTACACGATAAGTATTGTAGTATTTTCTTTTTTAATGTTGTATTTTTAATTTGATCAACTGTAGGAGCCCAACTGTCCTAGATTAACCAAATAACAAACACTTATAACTCAGAAGTCGTTAGCTAAAATTAGTCAAAAGTAATTTCTCAATACCCCAATCAGCGATTACCCAGAGCCTAGGTCCGAACTCCGAACCCTACAAGGGCGCCATCTTGCGCAGGTTGCTTAGTTTTGAAACTATTTAAAACGGGAGCATTGCTGCATTGAACCCTCGTGGCAAACTACATTATAATTTTCCGAATAAAAAAGGTAACATTACTCCGCCATACTCATTTATTAGATTAAACTAATTTTACCTTTTGCTCTGGAAAAACTGACGCCCAATGGATAACTGTGTTGCTAAGCTGTTTTTTTTTTTTCGGACATACATATTTATTTTGCCCTGAGCCTTTTGCTACTTCACCGGACATAAAGGCGAGCAGAGCTCCAGCCTAGATAAGGTTTAAACACTACAAACTAAGCAACCTGCGCAAGAGGCGTCCCCTGTGGGACTTGGACCTCGGCTCAGGGCGGTCGCTGACGGGGAGATTGCAAGATTATGGCTTTTAGTTTCTTTACGAGAGTTTTGTGCAACTGTGTAAATGTAAAAAGATATTTGTGAAAGGTACATACCTACATGTATGTATAGCTCAGAAGCAGGTCGGATGTGTCATTAAACGTCAGAAACATTTGTCGTATGTATGTGCCTTTATCGTAAACTATGACCTATGACCAAATCCACCACCAGAGACCTGGTGTTCTGGGTCCGATTCCCACCCGGGACAATTATTTGTGTGAACCACAAATAGTTGTTCTGAGTCTGGGTGTTCTTTGTGTCCGTGAAATGAATGTTTGTAAAGTCCCCCGCGACACAGGGATTTATTTCCCTAGAGCGGAGTTGCCTTTAAAAAAAAAAAAATCTTCTGAAAATGATAATACATCCGTCCTTTTGCTTCTGAGGTCTAGATATATCTTGAACTAAACCCATCGCCCTTAACTGAGACCGCAAAAGTGTTGAAGGGCGAACCCACTGTTTGAATCGAAAAATGCCTACCTAGTATCTATTAGTCGTAATTAATATTCAGCATATTAATTGAATGTATTTATAAAAGTCATGCATTACTCACTCACGCCGCATTCCTAACGCTTTACTTCAAGTTTAAACTATGCTAATTGTATCAGTTTATTCAGTTCTATTTTTGTTTATTAGGTACGGAAAGACACAAATTAATTAAAAATATCTATCGCTTCTTTCGTGGTAGAACCCTTTCCCGCGGCAATGTCTTCTTAAAATATATCCTATGTAAGTATTCGGGATAACGTTCCCATCTTATGGTGAAGAATGATCAAAATCGGATGCTAAGCGTGTTGACTATTCACAAAAACCCTTCGCCGGTAAGAGGCCTATGTTCAGCAGTGGACGTTGTAGGGGCTGATGAAAAACCCTCACTTTATTCATTTATCATCTAAATGAATAAAGTGAGGGTTTTTGTCATAGTCACTACGCTTGGCAGGAGGCGGGTTGGTGACCGCAGTATTATGTTGTAACATAGAATGAAACGATGCTGACCATTCCCTGGTATATGTTTGTTATAGATAATGTTATAACAATCGTGACCAACGGCTTAACGTGCTTTCCAAAACACGGAGGGTAGTCCCTCAACCATCCAGACCCGGAAAGAGATATTAGAATCTACAAAGATTTTCTTGTCCGGTGTGGGGGCGATAGAACGCACGACCGCCGAGATTTAAAGCGAGCCAAATACCGCTACGCTACGGAGGGTGTAGTTTCGCCACTTTACAAATAAAAAAAATGTATTTTACATTATTTTTGGTTTACTTAGCGTGATGATATATAGCCGATCGCCTTCCACGATTATCGGGCTATCTAACAATGAGAGAATAGCGGGTTCAAGCAAGCAAACAAACTGTTAAGTTTCATAATATTAGTATAGATGTAATTCAACTAGTAACTTTTCACCTTGTCTATATATTAATAGTAAAATAAAAGCATTTTTGTTTTACTCGCATGTAGTTTTAATAAATACTATTTAATTACCTTTGACATCACCTTTAAATTAATCAATTCGATTTATTTAAACGTTAATTTAATTATTTAATTAAACGCTGAATATTCACGAGGTATCACACATAATATATGGTAATTGTGTAATACCGCGTAAGTGACCGTTGCTACTAAGATGTAATTTCGTTCGTCAAGAAATATATTCTTTATTTCTGTAGTGAAGGGCGAAATATCGATTTGCTCATTCGATCTTCAACCTTATTAACTGTTGTCACTTACGCGTTATTACTAGCGGTAAAGTATTTCTTATTTATGTACACAAATTTACAGGTACTTGTAGTCAAAACATAAAAATGTAATTAATCAATAATATTGGTTTACGTTTTGTTCTTAATACTTATTTATATATTACTAGCTGGCCCGGCAAACTTCGTACCGCCTCAAAATCTACGCGGTGTCATACATCTACCCTACCCTACCCCTACCCTACCCCTACCGTACCGTACCCCTACCCTACCCCTACCCTACTCTACCCCTACCCTATCCCTACCCTACCCCTACCCTACCCCTACCCTACCCCTACCCTACCCCACCCCTACCCTACCCCTACCCCTACCCTACCCCTACCGTACCCCTACCCCTACCCTACCCCTACCACGTATTGTGTCGCGTCACACGGGAACGGCATAAAAAGTATCCTATGTCCTTCTCCCAGATCTTAGCTACCTCCCTACTAATTTTCAGCCAAATCGGTTCAGCCGTTCTTGAGTTATAAATAGTGTAACTAACACGACTTTCTTTTATATAATTACTAGCGGCCCGCCCCGGCTTCGCACGGGTGGACTTTTATACCCTACCCCTGCCCTACCCTACCCCTGCCCTACCCAACCCCTACCCCTTTTTTTTTTTTTTTTTTTTTTGTTGACCGGGGGGAAATGCAGTTACGCATTCGACCACCGCCGTTGTGAAAACAACGGCGGTGGGATATGTGGGGACTCGCCCTCTCCAGTGCGTGGTATGCTGCTCATACCACGAGGAGAGGACCCTACCGCCACTAAAACCCCCCGGGTACTCCTTCTTCCGCCATGAGTGTGAGGGCCACCGGGTATCGCTGAGAAGCGCTTGCATTTCCGGTGAACCCCCACGGCGGCCGTCCGCAGCTTGAGTGGTGCCGCGGACTCTCCGGGGCCACATTGTGTGTGGCCCGTATAACCATTGACGGGACGCCCGGAGTACTCAGGCGTCCCTCCTCCGCACGGGTCGGCCTCTAGAGGGAGCAGGGCCCATGTTCCCTACTCCCCGAGGCCGAGCCTAAGGCGGCATGCGACGGGTCTCGGCCCGCCGTCTGCGGCCAGTACGCCGCCTGCGGAGCGGGTGTGCACTGGGATCTTCCTCCCTTACCCGCTCCGCGGCCTCCTTCTGCGACATGACACGTCCACAGAAGGAGGCAACCGCCGCCCAAGACCCCTCACTCTCGACCATCTTGGAGATGAACCCAACCCCTACCCCTACCCTAACCCTACCCTACTCCTACCCTACCCTACCCCTACCCCTACCCTACACCTTTGACTTTCTTTTATATATATAGATAGATATAGATAATTAAACTAATTTATTTAAATTTGTTTACACTTCTCCACAACATTAGCAATTATTTTATGGGGAAATGTAAACACTTCTTCACCAAACTTCCTAATGTATGAGATCTTTCTATTAGTTTCTATAAACAAGTTTAAACGATATGACAAAGATCAATTATGTAAAAAAAGCTTATTATAAAATTTCTGATTATGTCAATGACAAAACTGCTTGGGAGTGAGTTGCTCTGAAACAATACTGCTTTATTAATAACTAGCGACCCGCCCCGGCTTCGTACGGGTGCAATGCGCTTGTGCTCTCAGATTATTTAAGTAATATCACTAAAGGCAGGACACATATCGTATGACGCACTCGAGAATCCCCCCGCCACCGACCGCTATGAGTCGGGGTCTAAGTCCCTAACGGGCACTCTTGTGCATGTTGCTTAAGTTGTAGTTTTCAAACCACTTATTAAGCTCTGCTTGCTTTTATGTCCGGTGAAATAGCAAAAGCCTATTGGCTAACTACACCATGTCCGTAAAAAAAGCAAGCGAGAATATTGGGAAGAAATAAAAAAAGGCGTCGTGCTTGTTGGGGCCTTGAAATAATTATTATGAATGATATATTGAATTTTATAAAATACTGCTTCACTTATCTGTCATCATAACATAATCAACAACTCTGATGAGAAAATAAATATATATAATTTTACCTATGACAGGTTAGTTGACGCTAATGTGATTATATAAACATTAACAGCTGCCTTGTTATATTGTGTCATAATAAACAGATAAGGGGATATGTACTGCAGGTCAAAAACTTCTAAGTACAGTCTACTGCACCAATAGCTGCACATATCGCACAAGCATCGCACTACACAAGCACAAACACTATAACTCACTCTTCCACCCACACGTGCGCACATTGCGGGCACGCTCATATAGATTTAGTTCACTGTTGTATTAATTTAATCATATTAATTTATTATAAGTTATTAAGATAGATATGTAAATGTAATCAAGTTAAGGGAGAGCGGCCTCTTCTGGCACAGGTGTTTTCTCACTTAGAGAGGTCAACCTTAATATTGTTGAACCAACTTTGATATTGAATAAAACATTTTCTATTTTCATTTTTCATAGTGTCAGATAATTTGTATATATTATGTAGCTAATACCTGCATGGTCAAATGGCATGCATATAGCTTATTATGTAAGAAGCTTTCTTCATGCAGATGTTTATCCAATCCGTTGACCTGTATTTATGTGCATATTTAACATAGAAACAAACTCCAAATCCAAATATATCTTATCTTATTTGTTTGCTAATTAATTATTATCGTTACTTCTAACAACTCTCCCGATCAGCAAGCGCGTATTTGCGCAGCTGACTGTACCTGATAAGAACATGACCGGTATATTATTATATTGCATTAAAACTTCGCTTGTCAGAGTATTTGGTTGTGAACATGTTTTGTACGTCATATTGATACGGGACACGCCTTACCCGCTCCGTTCATTATATGACCGCGATAGAAGAGTTCATGTTTATACATTACAATCTTTATGCATGTGTATGAGTACATGTTTATATTAAAATCTTTGGTCGAATGAAAATGAAATGAAATACTTTTTGTTTTTACAAGATTACTTGCAGAGTTTTACAATCTACTAGTATGCTTTTTAAGGCGCTGTACTTAGTCAAAATAGGCTTCACAAAACAGTTTTTTAGCCAAATGTTTACATTTTAGAGCAGCTAAAAAAATATATGTTAATCTTGATCATATTTATGGGGGGACCATTGTGTTCAAAACACGTTTTCGGTAAATTTTCTCGATAAAAAAACCATAAAATAACCATTTAAATTGAAATTGTAGCAATTGTAACTGTATTATTTATAAACAAATCTTGATAATATTAATAACAGTGATGTAATATATAATAATAAAGGGAACTGTTGTTTTTATTTATCGATTGGAATAAGATATTTGCAAGGATTAATGTATTAAATAACTCGAACGAGTCGAACGAAACGTTTCGCCATCGCGGCGTCTCTTCGCTTCTCTTTCATTTCTACGCGGAGCAACAGTAACAAAACTAATACGTAAAAGTCGTCTATTCACCGCGCCTTAACCCCTCGTCCTAAGCTAAAATGCTTGTGTTACGAGTGGATTCATGTCCGTAGTGCAATGGGTGGGGTTCGGACCGGCGACCTCAAGATCACGAGTCCGACGCCCAAGACATTGGGCTGCAGCTGCTTCAATTGAAAAAATATTTGTGTAAAATCAAATATCGGATTGTAGTCTGCCTCTATAATGTACGAACATCCTCGAAGAAGGTTTTAGACGGTGGTTTCATGTTGTAATTAAATTATTCGCTTACGTGGTGTCACTGTAATGTTTTATTATTTGGCATTACTTATAACTTCTACTGTTTAAAAGCTATTGAATAAAGCTTGATTCTGGCTCGGTTTTGATGCCAAGAAGCAGTAATAAAAGCCCTAAATCATTCGAGAAAAAAAAGACCCGAGAAGAATTCAAATCAGATTACATCTGTACAAATAAATAAAATTGAAGTGTCAGTCAGAAGTTAGTTAAATAAAATTAAAGTAATGTTTGTCAGAGTATTCCGTCTAATTTATAAAATTATAGTACCAGTTTAGACCGTAATTTAATTGTTTATAAATTCCTTTTTTTACGGGGATGAAGTTTATACTTTTATGTGGTTTTCGTGGCATAGCAATCATCAACCAGACTGACAGAAATATTTGATTTCAGACGACTATTTCATCTAGCACTCCGTCCTCCGAGCCTTAAAATCATTTTTCCTATGTTCAGTGGCATCTTTTCTTTGCAGGTCAAACTGTGTTCGCCCACGGCGCCGCCGCGACCCCCGTGCCGTTGCTCAACGCGATGACAGAGGTCGGCAAGGAAGGGTCCATGAAGGACATCCAAGTAGTTCACATGCACACTGAGAAAGACGCGCCCTACGTAGCTCCCGAGTGCAAAGACATATTCAGGTTGGTTTCTTTTAACCGCTTTAAAATTCGTTCAGTAGGTTTTGAGTTTTATCGCGAACAGACAGACAGACGCGACTAAGGACTTTGTTTTATAATACACTAGCTGACCCGGCAGACTTCGTACTGCCTCAATCGATACATAAAAGACCTAAACATTTGTATAAAATAAACTGGGCCGTAGAGACTTCGTTTATGCGGTACTCCTACCCCTACACTACCCCTACCCTACACTACCCCTACCCTACCTCTACCCTACCCCTACCCTACACCTACCCCTAATCTACCCCTACCCTACCCTACACCTACCCTAAAAAATCTTAGCAAAAAAATAAAGCTCAAATTGACTCTACATTTTAGTTAGAAAACGTTTGTATGGGAAAAAGAAAAAGGCTGTTTTAAGGGGTTTTCTGGCAACTACTAATAAATTAAAAATTAATTAAAAAAACATTCTCCAGCGGAAAAAATTGTGAATCTAAACCATTCCCAGATCCCCTTGAACACACACAAAAAAATTCATCAAAATCGGTCCAGTCGTTTGAGAGAAGTTCAGTGACATACACACTCACAGAAGAATTATATATATAAAGATATGTAGTGATAGTACCGCGATTTTTAATGGCTGATCGAGTATAGTGGATGGTTGAAATACATTTTGTGTAGTTGAAAAAGATATTAATGTCCTTAAAGCCGTCCATTGTCCTTCAATCTGTTACATTTATAAGCATTGTCCATAACTTTCATTATGAATAAGACTTAGGGACTACTTACATTTATTCACCTATATTCAGCTTAAATCCATAAAAAAGAACGATTTTGTATGGAGTGTGTAAGTCCAGTTGTTCGGACGAACAAAATTGTCGTTTTCTATGGACATAAGATGAACAGTAGGACGTTCACCAACTAGATGGACGGATGAGCTGGTAAAGTCGCTTTCAACCGTAGTAACTATGAGGTGATATCTATGGCCTATGTCCTGCAATGAACGTCCTACGACTGCAATGAAGATGAGCTGAATGAGTAGACCGTTAGTGTTACTTTTTACTGACAAAACCAATGTAGGTACTCCTAAAATTTCAACCTTATTACATACTAGCTGACCCGGCGAACTCTGTTTCGCCTTAGAAGCATTAAATTTCCCTTTTTCCCGTAGGGATGAAACATTTTCCCGGAATAAAAAGTAGCCTATGTGTTATTCCAGACTACTATCGCAAAAAAATGTGTTTATTTACGACTTTGCATTAGAAATCTTGAAATTATCAATGGTTCTCTAATTTATTAAGCATGTTATTATACATATAAACCTTCCTCTTGAATCACTCTATCTATTAAAAAAAACCGCATCCAAATCCGTTGTGTAGTTTTAAAGATCTAAGCAGACATACATACAGACAGACGCGGGAAGCGACTTTGCTTTATACTATGTAGTGATAAAATGAGGTTTATAGTTGTTGCTTGCCACCGATTATATACAGGGTGACCCAAAAGATTACGTAGCTGGGAAGGGGGGTGATAGGGATGGTCACAAGGGTCACCAGAAAAATATAAAAAATTCCCTCTGGGTGTTTAAAAAAATAAATGGCATTTTTTAAAAGACTACAAATTTTACACCTTGTGCTAACTGTACCTACAAATATTGCTGTATTTAAAAAAAATGCTGTTATGTAATCTTCAATAACAACAAGGTCATCAACATCAACATCAAAAATAACAAGGTGTAAAATTTTAAGTTTTTAAAAAAATGCCATTTTTTTTTAAATACCCAGAGCGGATTTTTTTTTATTTTTCTACTGACCATTGTGTCCACCCCTGTCACCCCCTTTCCCAGCTACTTAACCTTTTGGGACACCCTGTATAGTAAGTTACATATAGATTGTTCACAATATTTTATCCGATTTGAGCGACACAAAGTTACTGGTAACAGACTTTGTCCGGCTTTATTACGTCAATGCTCTTATCGTTGTTTATTTGAAGCATTACATTTTGGACTTTTGGGCGCGGTAAACAACGTATGTTAAGTAATTTTGTATTGATTGCGTCATTTGACTCGATCTGACGAAAATACGAAATAGTTAATTAACGAAACCAATGACATGCAAAAATGACCCCTAAGACCCCTTAAAAACGTAGGTAACTGGTTGCGGATTCGGATGATTTTTACCACTACGCGGATCCCCGTCGACATTCTTGTCACCTTTTTTTTTTTTTTTTGTTGTCCGGGAGGAAATGCTTTTACGCATTCCCACCACCGCTGCAGCGTATTCGCGCGCTGGCGGTGGGATATGTGGGACTCGCCCTCTCCATAGCGTGGTATGCTAAGGTCATACCACGAGGAGAGGACCCTACACCTCTAAAACCTCCCGGACACTCCTTCGATCCGCCGTTGGCGGGGGTCGGGTACGCATGAGCAATCGGGCCCCCCGACGGCACCCGCGGCCAATATGGTACCGCGGGATCTCCAGGGCCACACTTACAGTGGCCCATTTGCCCAATTATAGGGAGGCCCGGAGTGTAGAGGCGTCCCTACACCTCATGGGTCAGCCTCGAAGGGAGCGGGGCCCATGTTCCCCGCTCCCCAAGGCCGAGCCTAGGGCGGTAGGCGGCGGGTTTCGGCCCGCCGCCGACGGCCAACACGCCGTCTGCGAAGCGGGTGGGCGGAGGGATCTACTTCCCTCTCCCGCTCCGCGGCCTCCTTCTGTGACATAACTTGTCTACAGAAGGAGGCAACCGCTTGTCTATGTACCTGGGAATCCACCTGTACCCCTCTCCCCTCGCCCTCCCGACCCTTAGTTTGCAAAGAACCTTCCGATACCATCTGAACCTTCCGTAGACCCGAAGTAGGAGAGGGGCCTCTCTGACTTCGGGTCTACGGAAGGGCAAACTGTAACGTAGGGCGACAGTTGCACAAAATTTCCCTAAAAATCTTAAGTTATCATTCCTCAAAGTCGAGGTCAAAGTCCCGCAGTTGCTTAGTTTGTAGTTTTCAAACAATTTATTGAGGATGGTGCTCTGCTCGCTTTTATGCCCAATGAAGTAGCAAAAGCCTCCTGGCCAAAAAAACTGGACCTCTTTGGGATTCACCGCCCTAGACCCTACAATGTTATGCCCTAGTGCTAATACCTACTTACTGCCAAAATAATAATTAAAAACATGCCACCCGGTGCCTATCACACGCTTATCAATTAGTTTACACAAATATACAAGCAATATTACCCAGATTAGTTAATAATTACAACTTGTAGATAAGATAACGATGTTATTAACAAATAGCGGTGACAGATCAGCTAAAAGTGAAGAGCTTGCCATTATTTAATGTTATGTCTTGGCATAATATCAGCATACAGGTAGTAAACAGTTTTATCGGCGTTTGGCGGATGAATCCATCGGTCCATTGCGGCAGACTGGCATCCTTTAGCTATAACACCGAATTGGCAATCAAATTAATTCTATGCTATGTACTTTATAAATTTCTAATTCTTAAAATATACGCAAGATAACTGATCAGATTGTAGGCATGTTTCTGTATAATTATGTAAATCTGGGGGAGAGCTCCCTGTACTAGAAATCTACTTAAAATTATTATTGTTGTCTTCACACTTTCCTGGCATGAGTGCCAGGAAAGTGTGATACATCGATACATCGATGTACATCGATGATACATCGATGTATGGGGATCACTAACATAGATACTAAAAATGTTTAAAAAATGTACAAAATTATGAATCAAAGACTTTAAAAGATGACAAAAAGAATAATGTCGGTGTTTCTTATAGTCTTTCTTCTACGAGTGTCACACCGTAGATAGATAGAGAAAGACTTGCAGGAAGCTAGGATAGGGTCTTCCCTATCCTAAACCTTCCCTTCCCTTAAACGTCTAAAGTTTAGGCTGGAGCACTGCTCATCTTTATATCCGAGATGTAGTAGCAAAAAGCTTGTGGAAAACTACATAATGTCTGTCAGAGAATAAAAAAGCATTCGTGTTTAATTACAGCCTTTTACGTTTGTTTTAAAAAGACGACTCCCGCACTATGTAAATAAATCCTAAATTAGTGGAATAAATAAAGGATTGAAAAATGTGTTTTAATGAACACATTTTTCGCGGACACTTAATCACAGATAGTTTTTGGACACTAACAGCCCGTTCACACTAGTCGTAAGTCGCATATGACTAAAAGCCGAATGCTGACCAGAGCATTCAACTTTTAGTCATATGCGACTTACGACTAGTGTGAACGGGCTGTTAAGACAAGGGTGACATCCAGGCTCAAAACGAGTATCTGTGGGTAACTCAAATAATTGTCACCCAGAATACCAGATGACAGAAGCAGCTACCATAATCACTGAGCCACCAATTTATGTCTTAGTGAGAATAGATTCCAATAGTGATCATAGTTATTAATTGCAGCAGACAAAAATTTAAACCGGCAAATATCAGTCCTTCAAAATGGACCTGCGGGTTGATAGGCGTATATCTAATCTAAGATATCAAGTCATTCCATGTAACATATGATTACATTATTTCTCCAGATGGCAGATTATAAGAAACTAGACTTATCGCGCGGCTTTACCCGCGAGGTTCTGGGTACTTTAGGAAAATCGTCATTGAAATGATCTCTGTCATATGTCAATCCAATCTCTGTGTCAAGTCTCGCTTTCAGTCTCGGAGATCCTGGGTTCGATTCCCACGCCGGACAATAAGTCTTTGTGTAAAATCATAGATTTCTTTCTTGGTCTGGTTAGTTGAGGGACTACCCTCCGGGCCTCAGAAAGCACCTTAAAACTCCCCAATTCATATAACATCATCTTTAACAATCGTATACCAGGGAACGGGCAACAACGTTTCCTTGTTTGCTACAACATCATACTGCGGTCACCAGCTGCCTGCCAAGCGTGGTGAATAAAGCAAAACTGGAGGCTATGACCAGCAGTGGACGTATATACGGGCTAATGGTGATGGTCACCCCTCGCCCCTCTCTGTCCTTTTGATCCAGTATATTATTGTCTTATACTCACAGTAGACCTCAAAGTTAAGCCATTTAATAAGCCATAATATAGTTTAATATTCCATTTTGCCTCATCCCCTGGATGAAAAGCTGCCTATGGTATAATTTAAACCCACCGGCCTGGACTCCATTGCGGTGAAAGTCGGTTCGTTTAAATCGTACAGTTAATTATGTATAAGTTGGAAGGAAAATTATACAATATTAGAAAACTGATTATTATTCTTTGTCATGATAGATGTTTTTTAATAAAATGTGGTACAGTGGTATCTAAGCCATCTTGTGTATGATATCTCTCATGTAGTTGAGATAATAGTAATCTGTAGCTTTGTCTGATAGCAAGACCACAATACTAAGAAATTGTATGTTAAGGTATGATAGACGAGATATATCAATTTAACTGAATTTAAGAAAACGTTAATAAAACCACTAAAATTGTTTGAATTTTCGTATAGTAATTTATAGGATTCCAGGCTATTGAGACGTCTTTTGCCAGGATTTGGGATCCACCTGACGTTAAATGGTATAATTGGCCAAAGAAAAGGACAGTGGATGTACAACATACGCCGCACTACACTACACACCCATTATTACTTTATATAAACATTTCAATTTTCACCGCATGCAATATTAGTAGTTGGATGCTTTGCACAAAATCCCCTACAAATCTTAAAGTCAACATTCCAAGCCCTACATGGGAGGTCCAAGACTTACAAAGGATTCTTGTGGTTGCTAATTAAGTAGTTTTTCATCATCATCAGCGTTAAACTGCCCGTTTATGTCCACTGCTGAACATGAGCCTCCTCTAAACAGACCTTGGCAAACCAGGATCTTGCCATAATCACCACGCTTGGCAGACGGATTGGTGATCGCAGTAGGATGTAAACCTTGAGCTAATAGATGCTGCTGCCCATCCATCAGCCATATGTCTATATGTCCCTTAGTCGCCTTTTACGACACCCATGGGAGGACATGGGGTGGTGTAATCTAAGCCGGAAACAACACAGCAGTAGTTTTTTAACCAACTTAAAAAGCTGGAGCCATGCTTGCTTTTATACCGTTGAAATACCAAAAATCTCGTGGCTAACTATACATGTCCGTCCTATTATTCAATTGGTATCAAGGTTTCAAGGATTCTTTTTAATTTTTAGATCGTGTTCCCTCTTCATGGCTGCCAATGTGCGCAAGTCAGTGGCAGAGGGGCGGTCCGACGCGATCCCCATCTTCCTTCAGGATATACCCAAGTTGTTCTACAAGAAGATCATCAGGCCTGACATTTCGCTCATCCAGGTAACATTGTGTTACGTATCTATACTAATATATAAAGCTGAAGAGTTTGTTTGCTTGAACTCTGTACTTATCGAGGAAGGCTTTGTTTAATTATGAAAATAATATATATATATATAATAATAACAACACAACCGTTTGTAGTTTGGGCAATAAATATGTATGCATTCTAAAATTAAAATAACGACCTAAACCCCGCGTAATTGTCCGTTTGAGTATGTTTAGCCGGACCGTCTCATGTGGACCGTGTCGAAATCGGTGATAGAGTAACCCACTGAGTTTGTTTCGCCTGATCTTCTCAGTTGGGGCGCATTGGATCCGGTGGTAGGATTAAAGCTCGTCCGTCGTTATATGCTCATGGTCCACCCAAATAATGACAATTGTTTTGGCATAGCATTGACAGAACAAGCATATTGCGTCGCATCGTTCATTATAAATAATTATAATAGGTTTATAAATAAATAACAAATGTAATTTAAGACTGATAAATAATAATTAATTGGTTTACGTAAATAAAAACGATTTTTATTTAATTTATTTTTGAAGCTCCTATGGGAATGGGAGTTACGCGGTTGAAACCGCGCTCGGGAAGCTAGTTATCTATAATTATGGTTAATTATCTCGTATTTACGTTAGTAAAACCCTTTGTCCTGAATGACTGACTGAATGATTGACGGATCCGAAACTGCTAATCGTAGAGATCGAGAGGGGTTATTCTTTATATGTCACAGGCATCAGGGAATGAAAAAGGGGTAACGAAGTTTGTTTGGAAAAATCGAAATCTACGCAGATGAAGTGGAGGGCAACAGCTAGTCTATACTTATAATAATACTAGCTGGCCCGGCAAACTTCGTACCGCCTCAAAATCTACGCGGTGTCCTACATCTACCCTACCCTACCCCTACTCTACCTCTACCCTAACCCTACACTACCCCTACCCTACACCTACTATACCCCTACCCTACACCTACTATACCCCTACCCTACCCCTACCCTACCCCTACCCTACCCCTACCCTACCCCTACCCTACCCCTACCCTACCCCTACCCTACCCCTACCCTACCCCTACCCTACCCCTACCCTACCCCTACCCTACCCCTACCCTACCCCTACCCTACCCCTACCCTACCCCTACCCTACCCCTACCCTACCCCTACCCTACCCCTACCCTACCCCTACCCTACCCCTACCCTACCCCTACCCTACCCCTACCCTACCCCTACCCTACCCCTACCCTACCCCTACCCTACCCCTACCCTACCCCTACCCTACCCCTACCCTACCCCTACCCTACCCCTACCCTACCCCGCCGTTTTCATGTTATGTCGTGACAACGGAAAACGGGTTTAATTTTTATATATATAGATAATAAAAAGGAAAGATTGTTTGTATTAAATATACTCCGGAACTACAGGTCCGATTATAAAAATTCTTTCACCGTTAGAAATCTTCTTTTTTTTGTCGTTGGTAATACTAAATCCGCCGTGCCGTGTGGTTTCCGGCTTAGAATAGACCACCCCATGTCCTCCCATGGGTGTCGTAAAAGGCGACTAAGGGACATATGGCTGATGGATGGGCAGCAGCATCTATTAGCTCAAGGTTTACATCTTACTGCGATCACCAATCCGTCTGCCAAGCGTGGTGATTATGGCAATATCCCTCAACGATCCTGGCTTGCCAAGGTCTGTTAAGAGGAGGCCCATGTTCAGCAGTGGACGTACACGGGCTGTTGATGATGATGATGAATACTAAATCGCGGTAAGCAGTTTTCGATTAATAGTTACTCCGTATATAGCATTACTCACGAACAAAATACTTTATTCTGGCAGGTTTCACCCCCCGACCACCACGGATACTGCAGCTTGGGAACCTCCGTCGACTGCGTACGCGCAGCTCTAGTCAACTCTAATATTATTATTGGTAAGAGACCACGTGATATAAATATTTGTTAGCAGTATAGCAGTTCAGCTAAACCAATAAAATGATATTAATTTTGACGTAATTAAGCAGAAAGCACTTAATCCACACTAAGTCACTTTTGAGTTATCGACGTTTGAAGTTTGAGCTGTTTTTGCTCTAACACAAAGTATATACTCTTAGAAAGGGTAAGTCTTTCTTACTCCTTGAGGGATATGACTGATAAAATACTAAAAGCCATAATGATATTATGACTTTTAGTATTTTAGGGGAGTTTGGTGCAACTGTCGCTCTACTTTACAGTTCGCGGGCCTCTCGGAATTGGGGTCTACGAGGGCATCGGGGATGTCTTCCTTACTCCTTCTAATCTCTTTCTGAGACCTTAACATTTTCTGGGACTTGGTGAGCCTCGGTGCTCATTGCTATTTCCAGTGTGTGTCACTGTTAATTCTGGCTTACTGAAGTTACAGTGGTGAGAGTGAGGGTGGGTTTAGTAAAGAAAAATACTGATAGAATATTAGCATTCTGCACTCCTCTATATAAATTATAAGTGTACGAAATAGAATATTCCTCTGTCCGCATAATTTTCGTAAAAAGGGATATCTACAAAGTTTTTGTTTATATTTAGATACCTATGTCACCGGAAAATAATCAAAATAATACGAAAAATAAGGCTAAGATATCACGAAGCGGTTTCCACCCGCGCCCGCCGCGATTACGGGCCCGCAGCTTCTGTAGGATGTAGATTTATATTCAAAAATCAAGAGTACATTTCATTACGCGTTTTACACCCACGGCGCGCTTAGATCGCGTGGGCGACATACACCCGCAGCCTCGGCGGGTCGCGCCCGCGTTCTCTGCGATCGCTTGGAGCACCATAGCTGGCCGTAGTCGTTTAACCGCCCGTCTTGCGTTTATCGCCCGCCAAGTTTGAGGGCGATCAAAATAATTCTTAACCGCGACGGCTGCGTGACCGCCCAAACCACCGGTCTCGTGATTTTAGAAATAAAAAAAGCAGATACACCACCGCGGCGGGCGCGGGTGAAAACCGATCCGTGACTTCTTACCCTAACTTGATCAACTTCCGTGCCAGTTATATTGTTAAATTTAGTTTCAGTGACCTTGCATAATTATTATATGATTTACTCAATTGTTATGACACTTGACCTAACGTAACCAAATGAGACTATGCTACTGTTGTAACAAAAAAAAAATATATATTTCAATTTCAATAAGTAATGTTGAACCCCATTGCTTGAGGTTGAGCATTATTATTTTCCGGTGACATATACGTTACTTAAAAACGATTCGTGAAGTTTCGCTAGAGGGTAGATGAGTTCGTTCAGAAAACACATTTCACATGTGTTCTTCATATTGTTAGCATTTTAAAAATCGGATTTTTAATACATGATAGATTCCACCCTAAGGAGTACGATGCATAGTTAACTTTTGACCAATGTGTGGTATAAGTCATTTCTGCTCAACTACGTACATTTCCAATGTATTTTATAAGCTGTTTAAAATTTAATTGTACTAACTTAATTAATAAATTTGACGTATTTGGTGATGCCCAAGTGTCATTGACGCCGAGATCATCAAATTGACCTTTCTGTGAATTAATTTAACTTTTTTATTTGTTATAATTTATTGACGTATTTATTTATTTTAATTAAATAGCAAATATACCTATTGTATTGTTTGTTGTATTGTGATATGGAAGATTTCTAACTGTTGCTACTATACATAATATGACGTGATACAGAAAGACAGATCATTAGCATATCCGCAATAGATTTTAGTTGCCATGTTTTGTATTTAATTATATTAATCATATTTCATATGTATAATTGACAAGTACAAGTGTATGTAAATACCTAAGTGTTGAATAAATATAGTTTAATTAATTTGCGTTTAGAGTTGTGCAAAGTTGTTACTTTTCCGTCGCCGTCGTTAAGTGACTCGAATGTAACCGTTAAACATAAACGGTCATTCTCATCACAAGAGTTCCTCTTATTTAGGTAGTTATCGTCACACACAGTTGCCACTGCGATCACGATTGGGTACAGGATTCAATTAGAGGTTGTCATTCGGCAATGGTTTGTACTTTTCTATTGTCTTAAAAGGTCCAAATACAAGATACAAGGATACAGGGAGAGAGACTTGCCGCGCAATTACTGTGACACGGAACGACACACGTTACTTTGGAACTTAGTTCCTTCTTGAAAGATCACAGGGATCACTTTAGTCAGAGGATCACAGTGATTTTTTCACTGTGACGTTATTTATCACCCAAGTCTATTAGCGTTAGCGTTTTCTGCTAGCGATGCTCCGCTGTAGTGGCATGTTGTCCGTGCCCTCTGGTGAGATGTTGCGATGTCCCGCAGGTCAGATCAACCCGCACATGCCGCGCACGTTCGGCGACGCCATCATCCACGTGTCGCACCTGGACTACGCGGTGAGCGACAGCACGCCGCTGCCGGAGCACGGCGCCAAGCCCGCCGACCCCGGCGAGACCAAGATCGGACAACTCATCGGCGACAACCTCGTGGTGGACGGCGCCACGCTGCAGATGGGTACGTTTCGCGTTTTACATCTTATGGCGAAGTTGAGAAGTATTCAATGTGATATTTAGACCATCAACCTGATAAAAAAAATTATATATATAAGTCTGTATGTATTATATCTCAAATTATGGAGGTAAATTAAACATATGTGTTGCTCTGAAATCAGAGGAACGACATTCAATGCTTATTGTCCGTTCCTTCACAATTTTGTTACATAACTGTGAAAATTAATATTTGACATCTTTAGGTCAACCGCAAAAAAACCATAGAACCATAGACACTAATAGACAGCGCTATGCGCGAAATACAATATTAAAGAAAAACAACAAGCCACAACACAGGCTGTGCTTAATATGTCTTTCACCGTAAAATGTGTCATATTAGTGAATGTTACGTTTTGATTTGAGAATAATATGATTTAACTTTAATTATTTATGTGAAACAGTGGTTCTCTGTGGTGTGGTATGCATAGTCTGTTCTGCTTCCTAGACTGTGTGTTAAGGGCGATGCTAAATCAAGACCTCAGAAACATAAGGACGGATATACTATTATCTTCAGAAGCATATGGTCGTAAGTGCCAGTTTACGATAAAGGCACATAAGATAAATGTAACTGAAGTATAATGGCACATCCGACTTTATGCTTCTGAGCTCTAGAAACATTTGTTTAAAACTAACTATACTTTTTCCATTTCTTTATTTTCTTGATGACAGTTCTAATTTGATAGTTTTAATGTTGTGAGCAAATAAGTAATTTAAGTAATAAGTAATATCGATCGCATATATTTATTATAATTTGAAGAAAGACTAATACAACAAAAACATTCTAATATATTTTTTCAAAGTAGGAACACTCAATGGCCCACCGCCATTTTGTGTTTGTTTATATAATATTCGTTAATAAATTTGTACAAAGTATCCGGCAGTAGTTTAGTTTCTTACACTTTGTTAAAAAATATCGGGTCTGTTATCGCGTTACGTTTATCGATATCCCCATCCCTATCGGTTTCGGTTCGGTATAACCTTGTAAAACACGCCCATTTAAGTTTTCCACAGGAGCTGTTATCGAGAAAATAAAGAAATGGAAATAGTATAAAGAATGTAAACCGTGTATGTGTAGGTATCGGCAGTATTCCCGACGCGGTGCTGTCTGCGCTCAAGAACCACAAGGACCTCGGCATTCACTCCGAGATGTTCAGTCTGGGCGTCATCGACCTCGTCAAGAGGGGATGCATCACTAACAACAAGTAAATCATTTATTTATTAACCACTTAGGTATTTATATGTAGGTACTTGTAGTTGGCAAAATCATAATAAGTAAGTCTAATTCCCGTAGTGAGAACAACACCTGAGACTCACAACCTATGACAACCTCTGCAACGTAGCGGTATTTGGCTCGCTTTAAATTTCGGAGGTCGTGGGTTCGATTCCCACGCAGAACAGAAAATCTTTGTGTAAATTCTTTCGAGGTCTGGTTGGTTGAGGGACTACCCTCCGTGCCTCGGAAAATAGAGATGGGTTGGATTAGTTAAAATTGATATCTAATCCACCTAATCCTAGTATTTTAAAATACCTGTTCCATTTACCTAATCCTAATATTTATTCAATATAGCTGACCTGTTACCAATATTATGTAGGTATCGTATGTGGATTACGTAGGAAATATTCAGCATGATCGTTCCTGTTAAGTAATCGGGAAGTTGGCATATGAAAAGTTTATAATATGTTTTCACTCGTACTAATCATAAATTATGGTTGAAATGGAAGTACTTTCGAAATTAAATTTATAACAATTAATATTCTAGGTAGATTTTTATTAATTATTCCATTCATGGTACAATTGAGAATTAGTCGAATAGAATATTGTAATTCACTTTTATTTTACTAACTTTGATATCGATACTAAATTAGATATATGTCATATTAGTTACGCCTCTAGCAATGCCAGAGTATTAAAAAAAAAATAAGGAATGTAAATTGTACTCTTATGTTACGAATATTTTGTAAAATACCTAATCCTCGACGCTTTTGATTAGGTACGGATTCGGATCAAAAAATACCTAATACACTAACCTATTCTAATATTTATGCCTCACGTCTATCGGAAAACACGTTAAGCCGTTAGTCCTGATTGTTGATCGTCTATAATAATCGTATATGAAAGAAAGAAGAAAGAAAATACATTTATTTACGGCCCATACAAGGAAATAAAAATATTAATAATATTACAAGTAGGTATATGCACCATAAATGGGAACTGGCTTCAGCATTAAGCTACATCAAAAATCTAAAAGATCATTGCGCAACGCTGGTATTCTAGCTAGCCCCAGTTTTGACGCCACGCATGCCAAACGTCAAATAAAAACATATAATATATAAAAATTGGCAATAATGCATTCAATATAAGGAACGGGCAGCAGCGTTTCCTTGTGTGGTACAACATAATACTGCGGTCACCAACCCGCCTGCCAAGCGTGGCGACTATGGCAAATACCCTCTCCCGGAAAGAGGCCCATGGTCAGCAGCGAAAGTTATACGGGATGATGATGATGATGAGACACACAAGAAAACGTGCTGCTCGTTCCCTGGTATGACATTTTTATAGGTGACTAGCTGTGCCACGCGGTTTCATCCGCGTATATCCCGTTGCCATGGGAACCTCATCTTAATGACACTCACAAATAATATGGCTTTCTGTCAATCATTGACAGTAATTGACAGTCATGTCAATAACATTGAAAGAAAATGCAGTTAAGTTTTCAGAAAATTTCAAATTTTTGTGTTTATGTATCAAGGAAAAAAATTGTTGACCGGAACAACAATTTTTTTCTTAGATATGTACCTACCTTCTACTGGCAGTCATAAACACAACCAAACAATAATAATAAGGAAATAGGGATTCATTTATATTATATGTAGATGTTATAACAATCGTGACCAACACCAACAACCAGACTCGGAAAGAAATCTTAGATTTAGTTTTTAGATATCTTGTCTGGCGTGGGGATCTAACCCACGACCTGCGAGACTTATACACCACCTTAATAAATCCTTACTAATATTATAAATGTGAAAGTAACTCTGTCTGTCTGTCTGTTACGCAATCACGCCTTAACTACTGAAGCGATTTAAATGAAATTTGGTACAGATATAGTCTAGAGCCTGAGAAAGAACATAGGCTATATTTTATTATGAAATTCCCACGGGAACGGGAGTTACGCGGGTGAAACCGCGTGCGGGAAGCTAGTTACTATATAGATACTACGTGTCCTTCCTCAAGGCTCTATTGGTGGAAACTCACTGAAAATCCGTTAATAACTTCTTGATCTTATCGCGAACAGACGCGAAGATCTCCAACCCGAATAAAAATGCAAGTGCTAAAATATATTTTTTATTTGACAGGAAATCAATGCACAAGGGTCGTATCGTGGGCAGTTTCCTTGTCGGTGACAGAAACTTGTATGATTTCGTCGACAACAATCCTTTCATAGGTGAGTGAATCCTACCAATATTATAAACACGAAAGCTTGTAACAATGTATGGATGCATGTTTAAATAAAATCTACTGAAAGGATTTGATCGAAAGTTTGTACGCGGATAGTTTATAAGCTGGATTAACATCATCATCATCATCAGCCCGTATAACGTCCACTGCTGAACATGGGCCTCCTCTTAACAGACCTTGGCAAGCCAGGATCGTAGAGGGATATTGCCATAATCACCACGCTTGGCAGACGGATTGGTGATCGCAGTAAGATGTAAACCTTGAGCTAATAGATGCTGCTGCCCATCCATCAGCCATATGTCCCTTAGTCGCCTTTTACGACACCCATGGGAGGACATTAGGTGTCTATTCTAAGCCGGGAACCACACAGCATTTCTAAGCCGGAAACCACACGGCATACGGATTAACATAATAAAGGCTACAAAATATCACGCTCCGACCCACTGGAGCAGAGTGACGCGGGTATAACCGCGGAGCGCAGCTATTATTCTCATAACTATAGTATAACTATGCATAGGCGTGTGGTTCATAAATCACTCTATGTCTTCCCGTGGGTTAAAAGGCAACTAAGGGATATACAGCCGATGAATGGACAGCAGCATGTATCAGCTCAAAGATACTCGGCGGCCGTAGTCCAATGGCTAGGGCGTTGGACTTGTGATCTTATGGTCGCCGGTTCGAACCTTGCATTTTAGCTTAGCACGAGGGGTAACAAGAATACTATAGTAGTCTTCAAAAACCTCTGCAGATTACTAATTTTTAAAAATAGAATGAGCTGCGATGAAGAATTCGCCTGCCAAGCGTGGTGATTATAGCAATATCCCTGGGCTTACCAAGCTATGGTAAGAGGAGGTCCATGTTCAGCAATGAATGCAAACAGGCCAGGAGACCCCGTCAAGTCTTTTGTAGAAATCACGTTCGTTTTCAATAGTTTTACATGTTTTTTTTATGTTATGTTACAACAGAAATGCTGACGATCGACTACGTGAACAACACGCACATCGTGTCGCTGCAGCCCAACATGACCGCCATCAACTCCTGCATCGAGGTGGACCTCACCGGACAAGTCTGCGCAGACTCCATCGGTCTGTACCACACCCACTTTACCAAAACATTACGTGTAATGTTTTAAAGCGGCCCTAGCCCAATGGCTAGGGGCGTCCCCACCCATTGGACTACCGACGTGAACCCATTCGTAACACAAGCATTTTAGCATAGCACGAGGGGTTAACAAGAATACTAGTAGACTATAAACTCAGCTAGTAATCTTAAAAAAAAAAGTATCATTTAATAGCTA
Source organism: Nycteola revayana (assembly GCA_947037095.2). Lineage (NCBI taxonomy): Eukaryota > Metazoa > Arthropoda > Insecta > Lepidoptera > Nolidae > Nycteola > Nycteola revayana. The sequence goes on from OX344851.2 coordinate 1,375,697, forward strand.
AGAACTATTTTTACATTATTTGATCTTTATAGACTTTACAATTCGTTCATCCGTCCGTCCTGCGATTTATGACATTATTGTAAATAAGTTATAATCTCAATATCATCGTGTGTGTGGGACTTGGACCTCGGCTCAGGGCGGTCACTGTACCGACCCAAGTCCCACAGAGGGCACCCTCTTGCACAGGTTGAGCACGTTTGTATATTTTTGAAGTGTCATTACATGTCATTACAAAAAAACATTGTTTGATTACATTTAAAATTAATTATAATTAAATATTTCCATAATTCTTGATATGATTAACTGCTCAATAGTCATCTATAACAAGGGTATACAAGAGAACAGTTAGCAGCGTTTCCGTGTATGAATTGTTACGTAACTCCGCCGCACGCAGGGGTGGCTGGGGGAGGTCACCGCGGTCCTACCCCTGCCCTGCGAGAGAGCGCCTGTAGGCGGTGCTTTGTTACTTCAGTGGCACCCTGGGTCGTGGTCCTAAACCCCATAAGGGCGCCCACAAGTGTGTCACTTAGATATAGTGTGACTACTTGCAATTTTTATGCGTTTTTAATTTCTTTTTACAGGACAGACGGATTATGATGGACTATGTAGTCTGTAGAATTGCTATTGCCTGCTTCTGTTAGTTACCTAGTCCGATATTTCATAGAGTAAGAATTATCTGTTAGTTATAGCTTTTTATTTATCGTATAACATTGTAATTCTGATAAGTATAAGTGTATGTGAATACCTAAGTGCTAAATACAATTCATTATTTCTCCATTTTCAAATATAACAATGATTTGTGTTCGCTATAACATTTGTTGTTGTTGTTAAGTCATTTCTAAATTTGAATGTACATATACCTCTGTCTACCCTCTTCTTGAAATACATTACAATGTTACTATTGTTGTAGGAACTCGCATGTACTCTGGTTTCGGTGGACAAGTGGACTTCATCCGCGGCGCGGCGGAGGCGGTGGACGGTAACGGCAAACCTATCATTGCCTTAGTGTCTACCACCAAACGTGGCGAGTCCAAGATCGTTCCTACACTCAAACAAGGTAACTATGCTGATTTATTTGTTATACTTAATATTTGCTTGAGAACTGGAGAACTAGCCTCCAGTTCTCGGAGCCTAGTAGATACTGGTGGATATTAACATGGATATGCCTTTTAAAATACGTGTTTTCAGACTTAGTCCACATTATGGTTGATACATATTTGTAAAGAATAGCTTATATTGACACGTATTTGTAAATAATGATGAATGCATGATGAAGAGGAGTTTCTTATAGTCTTTCTTCTCCGGGTGTCACAACGTAGGTAGATAGAGAAAGACTCGTAGTAGTACTCAGCTATTCCATAAATTTGTGTTCACTTACCTCGACAAAATGTATGGAAAAGCTGTTTTTTTTTTTGCGATTTCAGATTTGGTCTCATTAGTCGGATAAATTACGAAAGTCAAACGATTTGTTCCACAAAAAATTTAGTATTTTCCGATAGTCCATAAAAAAGAAGTAGGCGGTAGTGTCACGCCATACTTTTCCGGTGTGACTTATAGCCTGCAATACCGACGCGAATACGTTAATTAAAAAAACACAATTCAACCATTTGTACCAGGCTAATTTTTGCACAGTTAATCATCGTCGTGCAGCCATTTACGAACATCACCATGCCATACTTTTCGGACGGTTCCAAATGGGCGCCATACCGCCGAAAATTAGCAATTTTTTTTTTGACTAACTCCCTCGCTCTTGGGCCGCCGGTACTGGCGCTATGATCATCATTTTTCTCTATGTCATTACGTAATAAGACCCCTAAAGAACCGTCATACTGGTACAAATGAACCAGTATTTTGTGTCAGTATCTCCGGGTCTACATAGTAAAAGTTGCTTATAAGGTTGTTAATGGTTTAAAAATAACCCTGTTTACTAGTATAGATTATGACTAATTACGTTTTTTTTTCTCAGGTGCTGGTGTAGTAACGACCCGTGCTCACGTCCACTACGTAGTGACCGAACAAGGCATCGCGTATCTGTTCGGCAAGACCCTCCGCCAGCGCGCCTACGAGCTCATCCAGGTGGCGCACCCCGACCATCGCGAAGCGTTGGAGAAGGCGGCCTTCGAACGCCTCAAGTGCATGCCGGCGCCTTAAGAAGATACAACAAAAAAAAAATACTGAAACCCCATACTTGTTGAATATTTTTTCCATAAAAATGTCCCATAGTGGTTTTGATAACAAAGCGTCGAGTTACCGAACATATAATACGTATTTCTACGATAATTGAACGTAGCGCAATTTCCTGAATTGCTCTGGGACATCTTTAAAAAATATTCGTGTATCTTGTAAGTAATGTTTTTAGACGAACTTTTAAGTCAGTGTTGCCAGACTCGGAAGTTTCCTACTAATTTGTAGACTCCACTAATTTTATTAGCATTGTATTACAATTTATAGGAGTTTGTTAGATGGAACGCACTACGTAAGAGTTACTATAAACCTTGATGTTGATGCATTTTGTTTAGGGTATTATTTGTATTAGAATGCTAGTTGAACACGTTTAAACATCCTATATAGATTTGTTATAATATGTGTAAGTAACATGCCTTAAACAGTTGGAGTAGTCGAATAAATAATTAAAACCATTCATACGCAACAACATAATTGTAGAATAGATATATGCATTTTCTACCGAATTTATGGTTAAAAACGTATTGTTTTTAGTCAACAACTCTTTAATTGTTAAAAATTGTGTTGAAAGTTTTTGAAGTATTTTTATGTTCTAATTAGTTTTACAAAAGTTCATAATTTTATTAGTTGTAATATCTTTTATGTATTATTTATGTTAACGAATAAATAATGTATGATTACTGCATGCGTTTTAATTTAATTAGTCCTGTCAACTATCTAAGGGTATATCCATAATATGAAGGTATGGTCCTAACCGCGCATTTTCACTCGCAGCTCCCATTTTCGTGGGAAACTTGTCATAAAATTACATCGATTATTAGTCAATATTATAGCGAAAGAATTTTTGAAATCAATCGAGCAGTTTTTTGGATATTAACGTTACAAAAAAAAACTATTTTCTCTTTATGATAAAAGCATAGACATGTCGCGACGACAGAACCATTAATTCCTATGTTTTTGATATCTTAAGACGCTTTTAGTGACCTTACTTGTTTGTGATTATAGAGAACCTTGGATATTTTATGAAATAATAGGATGAAATTATAAATATTTAAAATATTAATGGATTATCACTATGTTACTCAATACAATAAAATTTAACAATAGGAAACTATCCTAATAAGTGCTAACTTAAGTAAAATTTCATTAGGAGTAAATGGGAGTTCCGAAATCAGAAGGTGGCAACACTAAGTGGTGACAGCTAAACAGCGTTGCCAGATGTACGAGAAATCTCGTACCTTTACGAGATTTGGAAGTCTCCGTACGAGAAACTAGAAAAAAAAATCTCGTACACTTTTTTACGAGATTTCAACGTGTCGTGCGACTTTTAATGACAGCCAAAAACAAGAGATAGACGATCAATGGAGAAGATTGCCTATTACAAAAGCTCGCTACCCTGAACAGCTTCAAGATACAAAAGAACCCGATGAGTTCTGGGCAATGTTACTTAAAACAGAACATTTCTCTGAATTAGCCAGTTTTGCTCTCACAGTTCTGTCTTTGCCTCATGCAAATGCAGATTGTGAGCGGGTTTTCAGCAAAACTAATTTAATAAAAACAGACATTCGAAATCGTCTTATAACAGAAACAGTAAATGGTTTTAGCCGCAGAAAGTGCAAAAGGACCGATCGCAAAGGAAATTGTATAAATTTCGAACCATCTCAGGAAATGTATTCCAGAATGACAGCTGAAAAGCTATACAATAAAAACGAAGACGATTTTATCAATACCCTGACATTACATATCACTAATAAATAAAATCATAATTAAAATTATGTACATACTAGTACAAAGTAGCTACAAAAAATATTACTCAATCATTTGTTTTATTTTTTTCAAGATTTTGGTAAAATTATTAAAAAAATATGAATCACCTAGAGTAATGTTTTTTCATTTGGCGGTCCCAAACTTAAGGAATATTCTCTCTCAGGCTAGCTCTTAGATTTTTAAAATGAATACTTTTACGAGATTTTGTATTGAAAGTACGAGATATTTAACAGCCCTAGTACGAGATAAAAAAAATCAGCATCTGGCAACCCTGCAGATAAAACAGCTGAGTTTACAAAATAAAGTTTCATTCATGTTTAATTTAATTAATAAAGCTCAGTGTTGATTAGAAAATGGAATGGGATTACCAATATATTAGTTAAATTTTATATATTTATTCGTTTCAAAGTTTATTATGTATCTACATTCGTAAGTTTTAAGTGTATTGTTACACGTAACTTGCAGCTTGTTGCAAAGTTGCTGATTTTGCAATAAATATAAATATGGAGAACGCAACGTGCAGAATATGTTTAGGAGAAAATGTCCGTATGCTTCCAATAGTAAATACGGCCCTTCAATGTATATATGAAAAGATAACTGGTCTCATGGTAAGTACTTACTGATACTTGAATTAATAAAAAAGTTTTGATTAATAATTTCATCGTTTACTTACTTTTTAATTTTAACCACTTTAAATTTTATCAATTTAACTCTGATAAATAGGTAATTTATATATTTATCATAATAAAGATACCTAATAGGTTATAACTTAATTATTTTTAAGTACCTATAATATAAAGAAAACTGTTAGTACCTACTGACCTTGCCTTGACCTTACCTCAAGCATGGTTGCATCCTCAAGTGTCAACTTGAATTTATACTAATATAATAAAGCTAAAGAGTTTGTTTGTTTGGTTGAATGCGACTCTCAGAAATTACTGGTCCAATTTGAAAAATACTCTCAGTGTTAGATAGCCCATTTATCGAGTTATATTTTATTATAAAGTTCCTACAAGAACAAGAGTACCGTGGAAGCTGCATGTGGAAGCTAGTTTTGTTACAAAATTAGACTTTCTTGATTTTGCCATAATTATAAAGTTTTTTTTACTATTTTTGTACTAGGTATACAATATTTATTATGGTTGTTTGATAAATTGACGAAATGTTAATAGTAAGTAAGCCAGTACAGCTCCCACCCTAATGAGCCAGGATCCTAACCCATGGTGGGCACTTTTTTTTTGTACATGTTACTTTGCTTTTATTTTTTAATCCATTAAATAAATAATGGAATGAAATGAAAATTTTATTTTAAGAAAAATGCTTCCACTCTTTATACTACAAACAGAGAGCTTAGTGAGTCTATGCACTAAAATCCCCTGGATGTTCCACTAAGTCCGCCAATATCATAGAGGCCTAGGAAGATAAGACACATGTCCATCTGAAAAAAGTCCGCCATTATCATAGAGGCCTAGGAAGATAAGACACATGTCCATCTGAAAAATATTAAAGATGAGAAGCGAAGTAGTAATAAAGAAACTAAACAACAGAATTTTCATAATAAAGTTGTAACTTTTCTCTATTTTAAGTTAATATATATTATTCTAACTTAAATCACTTCTGGAATGATTTCAGTTTGAAACAGCATCTAGACCAATGTTGGTATGTTATATGTGCCATAATCATCTGAAACGGACACACCAATTAATAATGAAATGTTACCAGACTGAAAAAATATTTACACAGATTTGCAATGGCAATCATAATTGGCAGGTAAGGAATAAATTAATATTATAATATCTTATTTGAATGCATTCATGGCAGTGAAAAGTCAATACATCAAATTTTCTTTTTTATTAATATTGAAATAATATTATTTACTTGCTTTATGTGCCTAGCATATAAAATTTCGGACATTTCCCATGACTGTTTTTATAATTTTTCTTGCATACAAACCAATCATAATAATTATAAATACAGTGAAACCTGTTTAATTGGGATCTCAAGGGACTAAGGATATTGTAACCAGTTTTCCAATTAGACAGGCTTACAATTTAATTGTCTTATTTACAGAAATAAAAAGTTAAGATAATACTGAAATAGAAAGCATGTGCATAAGAAATTCGAATGTTTGTAAACAATTGTGTCCAAACCTGTCCCATCGTGACAGTCAGACTTTTGCAGTCTACTAGTATTCTTGTTAACCCCTCATACTAAGCTAAATGCTTGTGTTACGAGTCGGTTCACGTCGGTAGTGCAATGGGTGGGGTTCGAACCAGCGACCTCAAGATCACAAGTCCGACGCCCTAGCCATTGGGCTATGGCCGCTTCTCTTGTAAAGGTAATTGAGCTCCAACACCCAATTATATAATTAAACAGCGAAAAAATCCTAGATATCTAATAATTCCATGAAAACGTGCCGGGACCTCATTGTAGTTCTCAATAATAGAGGTTTCTCACGTATCCAGGTCCCAATTAACCAGGTTTCACTGTACAATAAAAAAATAATCAGCCAAATTAGTTAACTTGTTCTCAAGTTATGCATGTTCATATATTTTGGCATTTCCTTCCTATTTATATATGTACATAGATAAGATGTTTAGTTACTACTTATAACAATACAAAACTTTAAATCTGTTTGTTGTGGGCAATATCCAAGCTGCGAGATAAATTTTGGCGCAATTTTCGTTCAATGTTCACCTCACAAATGAGTAACAAAACTCGGATTGACAATTTGATAACTTATGTATTATTTACCGGGTCGTAAGCCCAGCAGCCGCGGCTATGTTCGAATTGGCGTGCGACCTTCTATTGCGCGTTATATGTCATTTTTAAGTAAAAGCTGTTCTAGATGGTGCTGCTGGGCTTAAATCATTTGGTGCGCTGTAGATGGCGTTACAAGATATCATATACTGTAATAATCTATCTATCTTCTCCTATATTATATAAGCAGAAACTTTTTTTTTTGTTTTTTTGTTGTCCGGGTGGAAATGCATTTATGCATTCCCACCGCCGCTGCAGCGTATTCGCGCGCTGGCGGTGGGATATGTGGGACTCGCCCTCTCCATAGCGTGGTATGCTAAACTCATGCCACGAGGAGAGGCCCCTTCCAACCATTAAAACCTCCCGGACTCTCCTTCGATCCGCCGTTGGCGGGGGCCGGGTACGCATGAGCAATCCGGCCATATAAGCAGAAACTGGCAGCCTGATCGATCTACGCACAGCTTAAACCGCGGGGACTACCAAGCCAAGACATTGTCGGAAAATTACAGAGAAATTGTCGGAAAGTGGCTTTTCTTATGTGATATATTTATTTTGCGAAATTAAGTGGCAATAACCAGACCTATGTTAAGTCATCATTAGGTCAAAAACATAGAAAAAGCCTTGTGAATATCTGTAATCTTAATTTTATACTTTATCACTGTATTGAAATGACTTGGTCTACTGATGCTAATAACTTTTAAGGCTTATTAACAATAGACCAGTTGTTGATTTTTGCATTCGCGAAATAAACAATTATTTTAGTATTTTTTTTTCTCTCTCTTTATAAATGTTTGTGTTTCGTATGTGTGGCGTCCGAGCCTCAAGTGTTGTCCTTAACTATGTACTTATTATTTTGTATTCGTTTTGTGTGTTCGTTAAATGTTTTTCTTTCTTTCTTTCTTTCTTATAACAGTTAAAAATGCCATATTCCGACATATTCATCGATATTATACTTAAAGTGCGAACGTTACGCCTTAAGTTACATAGATCTTTTTTTTTTTAATGAAAATTATTTCACTAAAGGGGTGAAAAGGGGTTGCAAAGTTTGTATGAAGAAATCGAAATCTAAGCAGGGTAACAGCTATTATACATATATTTTTTTCTATTACAGCGAGAACTACTGAATGATCAATTATCAAATTTCAATTCACTGTCTATGAGGACAGTACTGAGAATAAATATACCTTCGCCAGCCAATAATGTTCCTCGAATAAAGGAAGAAGTTTCTGATACTGATGTCAAAGATAATATTACGACATTATGTGATGATCAAGTGAGTATTGTTTTAAAATTACTTTTTAATTACCTACCTTCCATAAGTCTAAAGAAATTGTTGTTTCTTGTTTTCTAACAAATGAAAAACACTTAAAAAACTATTGGACCTCTAGGAGGCTATTACGTAACAATATAACTATGACTTTGATAAAAATGTTTTCGCTACTCAGCGTTTACTATGCATGCAACAATATTTTCGATAGAGCGACAGTTGCACAAAACTCCTCTAAAGAAAGTAAAAGCCATAATCCTCCAATCTCCCCGTCAGCGACCGCCCTGAGCCGAGGTCCAAGTCCCACAGGGGACGCCCTCTTGCGCAGGTTGCTTAGTTTGTAGTGTTTAAACCATTTATCTAGGCTGGAGCTCTGCTCGCCTTTATGCCCGTTGAAGTAGCAAAAGACTCGGGGCTAACTATATAAGACAGCCCGAAAAAAAAATCTATGCTTTCCGAAGACAAGTTGGTGAAATGTGGGACGCATCGTTTTTAAGAAAGTAATTTAGCGTATTACATAATTAAACTTAACTTAATTTCAGGCTTTGTCTGCTACGTCGTTGCTGGAAACGATCCAGAGCGACAAATGGTATGCAGATGTTAAAGAGGAACCTATTGACTCTGACGAAGTTCATTTCAATATGAAACAGGAAAGGGAAGAAAATTATTGTGAGTCTTTATTTATTTCGGACTTATTTCTCCTTTTCTTTCCGTAACTATGAAGTTCCCACGGGAACGGGTGAAACCGCGAGGGAAAACTAGATTTTAAAATAGATATGACATTTTAAAAATGTTATCAATTAAGTGTATCTTGTATTTTCAGTTCTACGTGAATCAAATTCCGTTGAAGAAGAATTAAATGCAGATCCAGACAACTCACAGTCAGATGATAATGATGATGATGATACATTGTCATTCCCCAAGCTCGAAACTGAAAAGTTAACAGTTAGGAAAAGCGAAAAATATCGACTCGGAATTACTATATCAGGAATGAATAAAAGTAAGTTTAAACGACAAATAAAACGATTAACGGGATAAGTCGCGCCTCAAATCGTCGTCGACTGCACCGGTGGCTCAGTGGTTACGGTAGTTGCCTCTGAGACCTGGTGTTCTGGGTTCGATTCCCACCCGGGACAATTATTTGTGTGAACCACAAATAGTTGTTCTGAGTCTGGGTGTTCTGTGTGTCCGTGAAATGTATGTTTGCAAAGTCCCCCGCGACACAGGGATTTATTTCTCTAGTACGGGAGATGTCTTTTAAAAAAAAAAAAAAAAATCTTATAGGTTTTGGGTTCGATTCTTGCGACAGACATGAAAAACTTAAGTGTTTCTGTACCTAGCGATGGACCATTATATCCGGTTTTACGTCATCATCATCAGCCCGTATAACGTCCACTGCTGAACATGGACCTCGTCCCGAGGGAAGGTTTTTTGTAATAGTCACCACGCTCGGCAGGCGGTTTGGTGACCGCAGTATTATGTTGTACCACACATGGAAACGCTGTTGCCCTTTCCTTGATATATGATTATTACAGATGAAGTTATAACGATCGGGACCAACGACCTAACGTGTTTTTCGAGCCAACGAGACCCGGAAAGAAATCTTAGAATTTACACAAACATTTCCTTTCGGGCGTGGGGATCGAACCCACGACCTCCGAGATTTAAAGCGACCCAAATACCGCTACGCTACTACTACTATTTACTACAATTCCTCATATATAATATTTCTTAATTTTAGGAATGCAACAACATAATTCAAATGATCTACCAAAAGCTTTAACTGAGAAGAGCAACCTAACGAAACAAAATGAACCAAATACAAACACAGAAGTGTTGACAGCAAACATACCAAATAAAACTACCAACGTAACTATTGTTAACAATACTCTTAGGAATCACTATCGTAAGGAAACGAACAACTCATCAGTTTATAACAAACATAAAAAAATCGAAAATAAATTTTGGTATCGCCACATCAATTTCAATGAAAACCCTATAAATAACAAAGAAATTTTCAAATGTGATGTTTGTAACTTTACTTGTAACCATGGACCTACATTTAAGTTCCACATGCGTATACACGCCGGCGAGAAACGTTATAACTGCAGCGTATGTAAGAAAGGTTTCATTACACCGCGTGACATGTACCGGCACGAATTGCAACACACTGGTGAAAAACCCTTTGAATGCGAAATTTGCAACAAAAGCTTCAAAGAACAAGCTAAATTGAACATGCATTATCGCGTACACACCGGCGAACGCCCCTACAAATGTAATGTGCCATTATGTGATAGGAGTTTCACCAATATGAGCAACTTGAAGAGACATACACGCGTTCACCATACTAAAGAAAAACCCTACGTTTGCGATTACTGCGGGAAAACATTCACTGAGAAACGTGAGATGACAGTGCATGTACTGAAACATAATAACGTAACAATTTTTAAATGTAATTTATGTGGCTATGGGAATAATAAAAAGAAATCATTTAAGTCTCATACCTGTAGAAATCCTCATACATTCCCTTTTCAATGTAAGACATGTTATAAAAGATTTGCTGATCGAATTAAGTTTGAAAAACATGGCCACTCGTCGTTGTTTGAATGTGATATTTGCCAAAAGACGTTTAGTTCTAAGTCTGGTTTAAGAAGTCATATCATATCCCATACGGGCGAACGACCGTTTGTGTGTGATGTATGTAATACTAGTTACAGTCAGAGAGGTCATTTGAATCGACACATTCGTACGCATACTGGTGCTAACCCGTACAAATGTAAACAGTGTCCAAAAACGTTTACTCAAAAAGCTAGTTTACAAAGACATAGTCTTAAATGTAAGAATTTGTATTAATATTAGTTTTTTTTATTATGATTTACTAGCTGTCTCACATCTTAATATATGTTTTGAATACTTTTTGGAAAAGTGTACCATATAGGTACATACTACGTTTTAAAATTGTGATTAATAAAATTGGGCCACCACCGGCAGGACTCGTACCTGCATCTTAGGTTAATCCCTTAACCAATTAGGCTACGGTGGCAATAACAGGGTTCCGAGGGCTTATAGTTATAGTTTTAAGGGGAATTTTGTGCAACTGTCGCTCTACTTTACAGTTCGCGGGCCTCGGCCTTCGAGTCTACGGAGGCATCGGAAGGTTCTTTGTTGTTCCGTCCGTGTGCATCCTTCACGGACACATAGCGCACCTAGACTCAGTATAACTGTAGTTTAGTTTATACTAATAGATGTTCCGGTTGGGAGTCAAAGCAGGAGGCTATAAATCTCGTAACGATATTTCTATGACTGGTAAAGATTATTCACAATTCAGCTTTTACTATGCATGCAATCCGACTAATATTATAAACGCGAAGGTTTGTTATTACGGATGGATGGATGTTTTTTACTCTTTCACGCAAAAACTACTGAATGGATTTGAAACTTTGCACGGAGATAGTTTATAAGCTCGATTAACATATAGGCTACAAAAAAATCACGCTCCGACCCACTGGAGCAGAGTACCGCGGGTAAAACCGCAGGGCGCAACTAGGAAATTAATATTAATATTAAATATGTCAATTGACTAAATTAATATAGCTTCAATAATATAAACGAAATATACGATTAGCCTCAAGGTTTCAAAAGCATATTATTAAATGTTAATACTTAGGTATATTAACCTCCGTAGGGTAGCGGTATTTGGCTCGCTTTAAATCTCGGAGGTCGTGGGTTCGATCTTCCGCGCCGGACAGGAAATCTTTGTGTAAATTCTAAGATTTCTGTCCGGGTCTGGTTGGTTGAGGGACTACCACGGATGTGCTTCAGAAAGGGCTTTAAGCCATCCCGATTGTTATAACATCTTCGTATATCAAGGAACGGGCAGCATACAACATTATACTGTGTCTCCAACCCGCCTGCCAAGCGTGGTGACTATGGCACATACCTTCCCCCGGGAGGAAGTCCATGTTCAGCAGTGGACGTTATACGGGCTGATGATGATGATGATAGGTATATTATTTTTATCTTAAGAGAAAAATCAACTGAATTATAATATAATAATATATGAATATAAATTTTAATGTTAGTTGTTAATTTCATTTGTTGAGACTTCGAAAGTTTTATTCATTGTTAATATTTTATATTTTGTGATACCAAATGTTTTTTTATATATATATAGTGAAATAAAGATTTAAGAATAAATAGCTGTTTTCTATACTAATATTATAAAGAGGAAAACTTTGTTTGTTTGTTTGTTTGTAATGCATAGGCTCAAAAAGTACTGGACCGATTTCAAAAATTGTTTCACCGTTCGAAAGCTACGTTATCTACGAGTAACATAGGCTAAAGTTTATTTTGGAAAAAGATAGAGTTCCGTAAGATATTTGGGTTTTCGGACACAAGGTGTAAAAAATCAACCAGAAAAGTTACTTATTTTGCGTAAGCTGCCTAAACTATAAAAGATAGAACCTTCAAATGTTCTAATTAATTGTAGATCTTATAAATATCTACAAAAAAGTCCGCGACACACTTTACCTATCTATGTCGAGTGAGGCACAACAATCATTTTTAGGGTTCCGTAGCCAAATGGCAAAAAACGGAACCCTTATAGATTCGTCATGTCTGTCTGTCTGTCTGTCTGTCTGTCTGTCTGTCTGTCTGTCCGTCCGTATGTCACAGCCACTTATTTCCGAAACTATAAGAACTATAATGTTGAAACTTGGCAAGTAGATGTATTTTGTGAACCGCATTAAGATTTTCACACAAAAATAGAAAAAAAACAATAAATTTTGGGGTTCCCTATACATAGAACTGAAACTCAAAAAAAAAAATTTCATCGAACCCATACGTGTGGGGTATCTATGAATAGGTCTTCAAAAATGATGTTGAGGTTTCTAATGTAATTTTTTTCTAAACTGAATAGTTTGCGCGAGAGACACTTCCAAAGTGGTAAAATGTGTGTCCCCCCCCCTGTAACTTCTAAAATAAGAGAATGATAAATTTTAAAAAAATATATGATGTACATTACCATGTAAACTTCCACCGAAAATTGGTTTGAACGAGATCTTGTAAGTAGTTTTTTTTTAATACGTCAAAAATCGTAAACCGCAATTTAGCTTTCATTCAATCAACTCGAATATAAAAATATAAAATAACATTTCATTTCATAAACATACGCTTTTTTATTTATTCTTGATATCAAAAATAGGTACGCACTTGTAACTGAAACGGAACCCTTGGTGCGCGAGTCCGACTCGCACTTGGCCGGTTTTTTATTTAGAAATCACATTACATTTAGAACCGTTTATTTTACTCATGCCATTAATCCTTATCAAAATAAATTATTTCATCACTAAGTACAGTTTATGACGATAATATTTGATCTTTGAATGATTAAAATTGGACGTTTGGTTTTGAAGTTATGGCGAAATTAAAATATTACGATTTCTGCTGCAACTTTACGTTGCCCTATCACGGGTCGGGGCTCCCGACCATCAGTATATTTTGTTACCTGAAAATAATTTAACGTCAAATGTTGTTTATAGAGAACCTCTACAATGATCGCTTTAGTTATCTATACATATAATAAAACAGTAAAAAGCTGTGTCCGTACATTGAATATATAACAAAAAAAAATTGAGGGGTGTTTAGAAAAAGTAATAGAGCACGAATCTAAAAAAAAATCTGTCTGTTTGTCTGTTTGTTTGTACACGCTAATCTTCGGAACTACTGGACGGATTTTAATGAATTATTTTTTTGTTGTATAGGTATAAAGTCTGGGCAACATATAGGCTATAATTTATCTTGGAAACTTGAATACCTGATGCAGAACCGCAACAGAACAGCTAAATTATAAGAGATACAAAAATGGTACCATAGCAAAAATTGTTCCATGTGTGTGATGAGCATTTTCTGCTGAGAGAATAAATTTGAAGATCTGGAACACCTGATGTTGAACTCCAAGAGCCCAGCTATACTATAACATATTATTATATAAGAATGACGTCTTAGCAAGAGTTGTTCAGCCTGATGAGCACTGTCTGTTGACGTATAAAAATTGAAAATCTGGAACACCTGCTGTGGAATTCCAAGCGCCCAGCTACACCATAACACATATAGGAATGTCGTCTTAGCAAAAGTTGTTCGGTCTGATGGGCATTTCCTGTTGACTTATAAAAATTGAAGATCAGAAACATGATTTCCACATCAGGAAATCAAACCTATCACTAATTTCACTGTATAATTATAAAATAACACAAGCTGGGAGTAACTCGACGCGGTGAAACTGTTAAGTTTAGAAATGATTTTCGATGAATCATTGAAAATTTGACTCTACTGGCCAAAACTCCCATTATTTTTTTTATTTTATCGAATAAATATTCCTTCCTTCGGGCTTATTTTATTTGAGTGTTTAATTTTCTTTTCCATTTATTTATTTATTTCCACAATACAAATATCATTACAGGTTTATCACCCAATGCGATATTGTAGACAACCAAAATTAAACTTAAAAACTATTTTCCATTTTAAAATTACGATCTCACTTATAATGCTATATAAGTATAATCTACCAAACAGTCGAACTATAGCATATTTCATAAAGCACTCTGACTATGAACCCACCCAAGGTACAACAGAATAGATCGATGTCTTCTGCTATATTGTTAAGAATATGAAGCGCGCGCGTAAACGGGGCCTCACTCGTGAGATTAGTGCGGCCGCGCGGCACAGCCAGCAGCCGCGGCCGCCGCACAGTGGATCGTCCCCATACAAGAGGTTGGACATAGAAACAAAAATTGAAAAAGTGTTTATTTTAAAAAAAATATATATACAGTCGCATTTCTCTATTGAAGAGCAACAAAAATGATTACTACGCGTTTTTTATTTGACCAGCACTTCACGAGCAAATCGATGAAAACTCTTATTTTTGTATGGAAACGAACACAAAAATGTCTGTATCTCATGATTCCCTCCTTGTTTCGATTTGCGGTTTTCATTACTGTTATTTACCTACTTTATGCCACATTTTCTCCAAAGACACATGGTGCCCCCAGAGGGCCCCTTCCGAAATATTTTTCCTATAGCAACTATCTTTGTTATTGTATTACTGACGGAATAGAGGTACATTTGGTATACTTATTACCGAGAATTAGTTACCACTAAGCAGTTCCTTAAATAACAGGTGCATTAGTGAATAATTTAATGACTTATTAAGGCTTTTGTTGTAATATAACAAAAGCGTTAATAAGTCATTAAATAACGACAACCAGTACTAGCTTAATCTAATTAGTTATTGTAATTACTGAGAATTACACATAATTAAGAAAGTAAATGAAGAAAAGGCGCATTAGTATGTTTTATATATTGAAAAAAAATATCGCTAATGAGTTGTGACATCGTATTAGTTAGCTAATAACAAGTCGAAAAGAAAAGTTTTATGATGAATAAGAAAATATGTATTAAAATCTTTTTAATGCAACATGACACTATAAAATATCATTAAACCTTATAGTAAATTACAATTAAACCTACAATAATTTAAAAATAAAAAAATAAACAACTACCAATAACTAAATTAAAAATATTAAATATAATAAAAAATAAATAAATTTAGTTACTAACTATTAAATAACTATAAAGCTTAAACTACATTTTCTTCATCTTCATCATCATGATCATCATTGTCGTCATCTTCTTCAATGTCACTATATTCCGAAACTGCTTCAACTATTGTATCAGTTGAAGTGTCAATGAGCTCCAATTCACTCCGATCAGGTATGAGCAAATCGTCCAGTTCTCTAAATGAAGATTTTTTAACTTTATTGGTCATCTTCGGTCGTAGGCTCGTAAGAAGAGGATCGGAAGATAACAGAAGATTATGAAGAATGTCTTTATTAGTGGCGATGCTACTGTGCTTCCGTGTATGATTTTCTCGAAATTTACGAAAATCCTTGTTTCTTGCTTCAGATGCTTCCTCAGACAAAAAACCTATAGGCACTACTGATAGGTGCTCCACTATCTGCGATCCATGAATCAGCAATTTATGTAAACTAGATGGCATGTTATACCACGGATATAACTGCACGAATAAATTTGCTGTTTCATCACAATATAATTTGAATTTTTGAATTTGAATTTTTTCGCCTGAAGAAATGCATTGCAAAATTACGGCGAGTCTTCTAATTAAATTGACGTCTAATTTAGTAATATCCGCAGTCATTTCAGGGTTTGCAAAAAATCTTCTAGCAGCATTTCCAGTGTTTGTATTGCCACTACCCTGCTTAACAACATCTAGAAGTAAGCCTGTCTTTCTTCGGAAAGCTGCTTGAATAGCTTCTTTCTTATCTTTAACTATTTGTTTGTTGTCGTCACCTTTTGCTTGCCATGATTTTATGTCCATTTTGTAAGCAATGTGTAAACATTCCATAGAACGAATCCAAGCATGCAACGAACTAAATCCATGCTTGTATAAATCTTCATTCACAGGTTTAGCTCTCACTTCTTCCAAATTATTCATCTCGCTTGGGCGAGCTTTGCACAAATCACACACTGCTGCTGATGTTCCAGATATTATTGAATGCACTTTACCATCAATCATGGTTAACCACAGATTGTGCGTAACAGTAGCATAGCCGCAATCAGTTGGGATCAGTCCACGAATCTCAGTCTCAAATATCTCCATTTCAGCGTTCACGTTTGCCTCCGTTTCTTTCATAAACTTAAATGAAATCGGACGACAGTATGTGGTTGACGATGGCCGACTATTCTGCCACACTGTGATTCCACTAGAAGTCATTAACTTAAGAGGTACAAGACTTGCCATAAATACACTGCATAAATCTTGTTCACTGGTTGTTGTCCTTTGATCGAAGCTCCATCAAAACCCCATTTACTGTGAAGCACAAGTTGTTCACCAGCATCAAAATTCGATTCAAGTGGATCGACCAGCCTCCTAACTGTGAGATCAAGGAGGGCTTGGAGCCGTATCTTTGCGGAAGTATCAGTCACAGTTACGTCTTCTTTTGCCGGGTAACACTTAAGCTTTTCTCTCACTAACATGTAATAGCTTGGGTATTTCGTATGACCTTCTTTAAAACTAAAGTCCCTAAGTGTGATGTAACGCCATTTGGATAACTGCATGCTAACATAAAGAGCAAGGGCTTTGTGAGTAGGAACTTCATGAAACAAAGTATTCTGTTTAGTTTCCAGGACATTCAAAACTGTCGAGACGTGTTCAGGATTTCCCAGCAAATGTTTCATTATTCTGGCCACATAATTTTTTCCGGCAGACTTAAGTGCACTTTCAACATAGGTAAAAGCTCATTTGGACGACTGCAACTAGCAATATTTTCATCAACACGTCTTCTTTTCTGTCTACTCGATAGATCTTCAAAGTGTTTGCGAGGAGAAATATATGTGGAAGTTGATGCATCCGATTTTGATGGACTGATTACCTCTTCTGCCTCATTTTCAGCTTCTTCAGTGGGAACAATATTTTTCTTAAAGCAATTTGGCCAAATTATATCGGAACTTAACCACTCTCTGTTCTTGTTCATGAACTTGTCGACTGACCTTCTTGATCGCACCCATTTGGAGTAAATCCGATAGCAAAATCGTCGACACCAGTTCTTTAGATCCGACACATCATTTTCACTTAACTGGACGTTACTATTCGACTTCAATGTGTTAAATAAATCATCATAGTCACGAAGGTCTTTATGATTACAAAGAGCAACATAAAGATCTAGATAAGTAGAAAAGCCACGGAAAGCCATAATGACAACACTTAGTAGAGGTTGTAATTACAACTGAAGTATATTTGCAAAACACACACATATTTAAAGGGCAGCAAGTTTGCAACTAGCAATGAACTTGATAAGCTAATGATGACATGAGCCAATCACAATGCATAGCTTAATGGCTGTTAACATAGTAATTACAATAACTAATTAGATTAAGCTAGTACTGGTAGTCGTTATTTAATGACTTATTAACGCTTTTGTTATATTACAACAAAAGCCTTTATAAGTCATTAAAGTACTCACTAATGCACCTGTTATTTAAGGAACTGCTTAGTGATAACTAATTCTTGGTAATAAGTATACTAAATGTACCTCTTTTCCGTCAGTAATACAATAACAAAGATAGTTGCTATAGGCAAAATATTTCGGAAGGGGCCCTCTGGGGGCACCATGTGTCTTTGGAGAAAATGTGGCATAAAGTAGGTAAATAACAGTAATGAAAACCGCAAATCGAAACAAGGAGGGAATCATGAGATACAGACATTTTTGTGTTCATTTCCATACAAAAATAAGAGGTTTCATCGATTTGCTCGTAAAGTGCTGGTCAAATAAAAAAAGCGTAGTAATCATTTTTGTTGCTCTTCAATAGAGGAATGCAACTGTATATTTTTTTTTTTCAAATTAAATACTTTTTCAATTTTTGATTCTATGTCCAACCTCTTGTATGGGGACGATCCACTGTGCGCCGCCTCCGCCACACATATCTGTCCGGAACACACAGGCACACTTGTTGCAACGCGCTTGGATTTTGAATTTTCCCTTTCATCACCTTGAAAATGTATGAGACCAGCGCTAAACTTCTTCTCACTTTTAGCTCATTATAACCTACCATACCTAAGATGAATAGGGTAGGATACTTATTGGGATAAAATGGATATACGCCGTATAATTTTTTATATAGATATCTTATAAATTTATTTTGAACTGTCTCCAGCATAAGACTATATTTAGTCTCATGTGGTGACCAGATGACTGCGTTAAACTCTAATTGACTTCTTACTAAAGAGTTATACCTACAATGCAATAATTGCCTTAATATTTTTGAAGCCCTTAGCTACTCGTAGAACGAATCCTAGATTTCTGTAGGCTTCTTACAGATTTTAGTCATACACTCTCTAAAGTCTAGTTTGAGGAGAATATGACGCCCAAGTCTTTTATTTCGGACACTTTCTCTATGGCTTCCTCACTAATTTTATTTGGTATTCGTATGTAACCGGGAAATGTGATCTACTGAAAGACATAGCCTTGCACTTTGACACGTTAAATTGCAACTTATTGTGCTTACTCCAGGTTACCACTCTATCAATGTCTTGTTGTAACTTTTGGCAATCTTCTCTGTTCCTGATAGAGAGATACAACTTTAGATCATCGGCGAACAATGTGCAACGAGCATTTTTGACAACTTTCGGAAGGTCGTTGATCATTAATAAGAATTCCAAGGGCCCGAGTTTACTGCCCTGATTTACTCCGCTCCTAGTGAAATAATATCCTGACCTACATCCATCATATTCTACGTACTGTTGTCTGTCTCGCAAATAGCTGGCGAAGAAGGTTAACAAATGGGGAGTAAACCCTACCCCTGCCAGTTTAGAGAGTAGAATGTCATTATCCACTAGGTCGAATGCTTTCTTGTAGTCGAAGAAAGCTACGTCTATTTGCCCTCCAGCATCCACCTCCGGTACCATGTAACTCATATAGTTTATTAGACTGTTGGTCGTGCTTCTAGCGGGTCGAAATCCGTGTTGCTCATCCGAAAGTTGTACATTTACCTGCGAAAGTATGGTTTTGTGTACTGCTGCCTCTAGTACTTTGGCTGGTGTCGAAAGCACTGCTATGGGTCTGTATTGGTCCACACTTGATGCCGCTTTTCCTTTAGGGACCGGGAAGACTTTTGTAGTTTTCCATATTTCTGGAATTATGGCTTGCGCCAGGCACTGATTAAATATGTATTGAAATGTATTGTATGTATTAAATATGTATTGAAGAAGAGCGCAACGAACGTTTGAATTCTGATCGACTTCGACTTACGACTTCGAATAACTGTCCCGGGCCTTTGAATTCGACATCAGACGTTTCAGATCTTCGATTTTGACGACCCTGTTGTCACTGGCATAAGCAACAGAATCCGCGTACGAAGTCGCGGGCGGAAGCTAGTAATAGATAAAGCTGAAGAGTTTGTTTGCTTGAACGCGCTAATCCCAGCAACAACTGGTCCGATTTGAAAAATTCTTTCAATGTTAGATAGCCCATTTATCGAGGAAGGTTATAAGCTTTATTTTATTATAAAGTTTCCACGGGAACGGGAGTTACGCGGGTGAAACCGCGCGTGGAAAGCTAGTAATATTATAAACATAAAGATACATACAACCGTAGAGGCACGGTTTGTTGGTGGGCCTCCACAGATAATGAAGATCTTCTTTGCCGAGCGAGTTATATGCTCGGCGGCCGACGGCCACTTGTTGCCTGCTGAAGACTTCTCAGGCGCCCGTAAGGGCACCGAGGAGTCGGTATCGGGGCTGTTTACCCCCTGACCGAGGTCTCAATACACTACCTGTGACTTTGGTTTGGTTGGGATGTACCCGTGGCATATGTCCCTAGGGACTGGTTATGGTGGACGCTGTGTGTGAGCGCCCGGGCTGTGGCCCGGGGCAGGGCCACTTGTTAATATTCAGAACTTATATCTGTTCGAATTGGCTTGCGAACTTGTATTGCGCGATACAGGTTAGTTGGGATGCTACGTGCTAGATGGCGCTGCTTGGCTTCTTGTAGTTTGTCCGGCTACTGTAGATGTCGCTAAACAACTATTGTTATATGCTATTGTATGCGATTCACAATATTCACTAAACTCATCCATATGCGATATTTACAAGGTTTTGGTAAACAAAAACGTGTTATTTAATTAATAAAAAAGTACCGCAAACTAAATTACTGACATTAATTTAAGACAATAGAAATTGATAGATATTCATTGTTATTTGAGAAGCTATGTTTTTTTTAAAGTAAAAATATCACATACCTATCTAAATAAAAAAACCGGCCAGGAGCGTGTCGGGCACGCACATGAAAGGGTTCCGTAGCCAAGACTAAAATATTATTAAAATAATGACTTAAATACTTGTTTAATTTGAAAATTTATAAAATATGATAATTATAGATAATAATACTAAATACTAAATTATTGTTTTGACTATTTGCAATGCCTGTAATAGGTTTACGTAAATAAAACTGATTTTATTTTATGCATATCTAAAATGCCAATTTGTTTTTAATTAATAAAGTTAAATTTCATTTTGCGGTCGACTCCATACATTTTTGTAGGACGACTGTAACTACATAAGTTAGTCGAGTTATATAAAAATAACTAACTATGATACCGAGTCTGCTAAAGTAGTCCGGTCAATTTATACACCCTCACACACACGCACACACAAACACGTTACCCACATGCACAAACACTTCATGAGTAAACCTACCCATCACTTATTTGATTTGATTTTTTTTTTCTTTCTTTTTTATTCACAATTTGCAATTTGTATCAAGTAGAATGTGGGAGAGGGCACTGACTTCTGTAATACAGGTTTTACCTAGCTCAGAAGTCAGGGTTCTCAAATCATATTATCATATCAATAGACAACCTCCGTAGCGTAGCGGTATTTGGCTCGCCTTGAATCTCGGAGGTCGTGGGTTCGATCCCCACCCCGGACAGAAAATCTTTGTGTAAATTCTAAGATTTCTTTCCGGGTCTGGTTGGTTGAGGGACTACCCTCCGTGCCTCGGAAAGCACGTTAAGCCGTTGGTCCCGATTGTTATAACATCATCTATAATAATCGTATGTCAAGGAACGGGCAGCAGCGTTTCCTTGTGTGGTACAACATAATACTGCGGTCACCAACCCGCCTGCCAAGCGTGGTGACTATAGCAAATACCCTCCCTCTCGGGAGGAGGCCCACGTTCAGCAGTGGACGTTATACGGGCTGATGATGATGATTACCTAATAGTGACGTCACACATAATTTCAACGCGCTGTATCTTCGTCAGTTTTTGTTTGAGGAACGAAAAAAAAAAAATTATAAATATAATTTAAAAAATAAATCTAGAATATTATTCCATAAAGGTTTTTATCAAAATCACAAACTCAACACATTTCATGAAACGCGTCCGCTCCACAAGGTGGTGGTGACAAGGTGTTCACTGTTCCACAAGCGAGCTGTACATCGTCGTGGGTCATATTCGTGTACTCCAGTGGAAATGTAGACCCACGCACGTTGACAGCGTTGAGCTATGTAACTATTATACATAGTTTTATGTATGTGGTAGGCATATAATTTAGATTTAAATAGTCATACTATGTTTGAAGTTCGTAGTTTTTATTTGTTTTTGTTTCAAGATTTTATTTTTTGTTTTAATTTGTATAATTTAAATTCGTTGTTGTATTTTATTCTTTTTATCATTTTATTTTTTATTTTTTTATTTATTTTATTCGTCATGTCTGTCTGTCTGTCTGTCCGTCCGTATGTCACAGCCACTTTTTTCCGAACCTATAAGAACTATGATGTTGAAACTTGGCAAGTCGATGTATGTTGTGAGCCGCATTAAGATTTTCACACAAAAATCTAAAAAAAAAACAAAAAAAATTGGGGTTCCCCACACTTACAAATAAAAAAAAAAATTCATCAAACCCATACGTGTGGGATATCTATGGATAGGTCTTCAAAAATGATGTTGAGGTTTTTAATGTCATTTTTTTCTAAACTGAATAGTTTGCGCGGGAGACACTTCCAAAGTGGTAAAATGTGTGTCCCCCCCCCCTGTAACTTCTAAAATAAGAGAATGATAAAACTACAAAAAATATATGATGTACATAACCATGGAAACTTCCACCGAAAATGGGTTTGAACGAGATCAAGTAAGTAGTTTTTTTTTAATACGTCATAAACCGTAAACCGAAATTTACCTTTCATTCAATCAAAGTTACAACGAACTACAAGAACTTTTATATTATGTTACTTGTTATATTCTTGATATCAAAAATAGGTATGCACTTGCAACTAGTACGGAACCCTTCGTGCGAGAGTCCGACTCGCACTAGGCCGGTTTTTTTTTAATTTTATATTTTAGACTATAAGACTAAGTCATATTCATATATAATTGCAATATTGTTTTTTGAATAAATAAATTGAAATTCGAGCAAGCCACGCATGTATCAATGACGCCAATTCATGAGAAGCCTCTCCGTGGGTTGCAGTGGACACTCACACATACATTTTCTTTCTTACAGCGAATTAAGCTTCGCTTTGTAAGAAAATGTATGTGTTAGTGTAGCCTCTACGTGCGTAACCTCTCCGTGCACAGCGGTGGGTCCGTGCCTTAAAGCTACAGATATCAATAACCTAAAAGATTATTGCGACAGCGCTTATATTCTAGCCAGTCGTCAATCTATTCTTCGAAACTATAATATTATAAAGAGGAAAGATTAAATATGATTGTTTGTTTGCTTGTTTGTATTGAATAGTCTCCGAAACTACAGGACCGATTTCAAAAATTATTTCACCGTTAGAAAGCTACACTATCCTCGGATGACATAGGCTATATTTAATTATTAAATTCCCACGGGAACGGGAGTTATGCGGGTGAAACCGCACGCAGGAAGCTAGTCGTCTAAAAAAATAATAATAATGTTTTAATAAAACAAGTAAAGAACAATAATAGGAGGGTAATAATGAAAATAGGGGTTCCATCCGTCTAAAAACGTAACTATTTTGTTTAGAAAACACAAATGTCAATAACGTATGTTTTCTGTCATCTAAATGTCAAATTGTCTAAAAGTTGGCAGCACCGAACGCAGCTGTTAGCGTGTCGTATTGTTTATTTGATGTATTTTATGTTAAATTGTTTAAAAAGTTGTTTTATCGGAGTTATAACAACCATGACTGCGTTTGCGGCTATGTGCAAAGAGTTATTAATCGCGTGCAAATACAGGATAATTAGGAGAATAGGTGGTGGTTCATTTGGAGACATTTATTTAGCGATATGCTCTGATGGTATGGTAAGTGCTTCTATTTTTATTGAAATCTGTTTAGGTAGACAACTGATATTTTATATTTCTTCCAATATTCATTTGTCTTGACAGTGTTAAAGTGGTCAAAATTATTGGTATGCATAGGGCATTTGACTGTTAACCTATATACGATTCGTTGGTCCTATTATCAGTATATTGTTATTAACATCACTTAAACATCGATCATTTGAAAAAAAAAAACGTCATTGGTTGTTAACAATACTCACGGTAAGTCTTGTTTCGTGACAAATATGTCTTAAAAAAGTTCATGAAAACATGAGTCAAACTTTTAATGACTTTAAAAATTAAAATGCTACATTCTCTCGTATAGATTGCATCTGTTCACCTGTAAGAATATTGCTAAGTATGCAACAATAGTAGGGGCTGCTAAGGTAATTAATAAAATATGCAACAATAAAATAAAACTGGATATGGCTGCTACACTTTCGCTAAATACAGTGTAAAACTAATATTGCTTTACACTGTGTAACAATGAACTTCAAATAAATATATTCATGAGTGAAGAATTTACTTGTATCTGTGTACATAGTAGTGTACCCTTAGCATAAATGAAAACATGCTTATGGAATGTGTGTTTTATGATGTTTAAATTTATAGATCAATCATTTTAATGTACCATACCAAAACAAAGTTTGTTCAGATAATTCTAATTTATTATTATATTGCATTAAGGACTTTCTGAATTTGTGTGATTATTAGTAATCTTTGATTGTAAGACACAATCTTAATTTAAGACAAATTATGATTAGTGGTTACCCCAGAACAGAGATAAGTTTACTATCAGTCAAGCAGTTTAACTGGTTGATTGCTCATTAATTTGTTTAAAATGTGGGGCTGATATAAGGGTTAATTAGGAAGATTTTATGCAAGTTGTTGTGGAATAAACTAGCAATGAACTGCAGAACTCTACTCAAGATTTAAGATCTTAAATGTCAGAAATGGGTCTATAACAATGAATTACTATGCCATTGCCTGTGTATTCATGGTAAATAAAAAGAAAGTAGATAATAACTTTAATAATATGTTAATATTGTGAGCACTTATTTACTAATATACTGTCTCTGCATGACTAATGTTGGCTGGTAGAAAATACCTAAGGCCTTAAAGGCCTGCCTGTGTTCAATTTTTAATGTACCAAAGTTAAATAATTATATTAAATATTTTGTAGGTACTAACAAATTGTGCATGCCCAATGTGATTAATATAATTTATTGTTGATGTAGTCAGCATCCATTAACATTGTATTATTGTAATAGTAATGTACGGCAAATATCTTTGTTTCTGTAAATATTTTTTAAGTTCTTAAAATAAACATATTTTATTACCTTTTTTTTCTTTCTTTCCATATGAGATATACCATTTTTACCTATTTTCTATTGAATCTCAACTAACAACACAAATTTCAATAATATTAAAACCAATTATTCTGAAAAATTGAAGAATTTATGATTTGTAAAGGCTACTAGAATTAATGAATTATTACATAACTTTATTAAAAACTATATATAATTACACATAACAAATATGTTTATGTATAATTTTAAATATACATTTATTTAATTATACATTAAAATATAATTTAAAATAAATTATAGAAATTTAGCAATATTTTACTTTTTATCAATATGAATATTTTAAGGAGTACATAAGTTTCGTATGCGTCATTTAAAAAAGTAAATTCAACGTAGTTAACGTTCACAGAAATGTGGGCTATGCAGAGATTTATGTATAACTTTTAGTTTAGCTTATATTAACCCGAAACCATAGTTGACGTATGACCAAATCTACCATCTTGAATTTGTAATTGTGGTCTGGCAACATTTACCAATAGCGTTACGTTTAGAAACTTAACAATGACGATGTTGTCATGTTTTATTGATTTTTATAATTTGAAAATAGAAAACAATTTATAGTGTGTCAAACAAACATTTTTAACACAAAGGTCACACAATAACTTCAAAAATATTTGTTGCGATTTATAACATTTTTGAGACAAATATTTAAAAAAAATTTAATCCGAAGAAAGTATTAAGAACACGCGTGGCCTACTTTTCGAACGCAATTACATCCTCCATTCAGTCACAGTGTCGTAAAATGTAGTCGAGAATTAATAATTGTTTATTCTAAAAGTGCGTAATTTGTGCTATCGATTTATAATTGACATTTATTTGGGACAATAGTTACTTATAAAACGTCCATGATGCCTTTCATGAAACTCATGAACTCAAGGAAAGATATGTTGGTGAATGCAAAATACAAGGTGTTGAAAAAAATTGGTGGTGGATCGTTTGGTGACATATATTTGGCGATTAACGTCGCTACTGGCGAGGTAAAGTGAATATTTTCCCTTTAGTATTCTATTTAGTTGAAACTATTTATATGGACATGTTTCACTCGACAGTGAAGGCCCACGCGTCACTAAAGGCATGATGGCGGGGCGAGGGGTGCATGTTGATTATTGTCAATGACGTATTTCTGAAAATTAGAAACATCGATTTATTTCCAGGGTCGCTGGTTATAACATACATAAATCAGTTGAGAATAACACTGTGCAATTAGGTAATATTTTTTGTTGGTGTAGCAAATATGGCTTTCAGATAATTTTTAGGCCCACACCTGTTTTCATTGTAGCATTTTTATTATTTTATTTTGGTCAGTGGGTAATATACACAAAGATTTGTGACCATGTTATAATCTATAATTAAAATCTTTTGATAAAGGTAGGTTCATATTCGGTATATTAATTAAGTACTTAATTTTACCTACATATATCATTTTGTAGTTAATTAATATCAAAATGTGATAGAATTCTAGATTCCTATACAGCAACTGATAGATTATTCTGTTGCAAATTATATGTGAATTCCATTTTTTAAACACCAAAATGATTATATTAGGTGTAAATAAAAACTGTATTAAAAAAAAGAACTGAATGAAGTACTTCATAATTGTATTAATTGTAACGTAGAGTTTTAATTCTGTTAATATTGACTATTATAACAAGTATTTAAGATTTGCATTGATTAAAAAAGTAGACTGTAAAGTAGAGTGACAGTTGCATAAAACTCTCCTTAAATACTAAAAGTCATAATCCCTCAATCCCTCCTGGTTGCTTAGTTAGTCGTTTCTAAAACATTTATTAAGGCTGGCACTCTGCTCCCTTTTATGCCCGGTGAAGTAGCAAAAGCCCTGTGTCGAACTATGTTTCTCAAAAAAAAACATGTTTTATAAAAATAAATACATAAAAGCATTTTTATAAAAAAAATAGATATGCCAGTGACTTTGTCTGCATAGCAATTTTAATTATTTTAATTAGACCCTTTTTTTCGCTATAAAAAGTAGCCTTTGTAGATTTTATACTATCTGTGTACCAAATGTCATTTAAATTAGTTGAGTACTTTTAGCGTCAAAAGGCTGACAGACTTTTGCATTTATAATGTTAAAAATTATGTAAAAAAATTGTATTTTACATAAATCTTAACATGTTATATAATCAAAGTAAATGTTTTTAATGAAAATGAGTGATGAATGCTGAAAATGATTAAGATTACCAACCAGGTACTAACTCTGCCCTCCTTAATGCAAACGCAGTTGGTGTTTAGAATACATTCAAATTTCAAATGTAATGTTTACGGCGGCTGTCAATAGATTGAGCTACAGTCGAGTTATAATTCGCAAGCGATTGGTGTTTTCTATTGACATAGGTCAGCGGTAACATTTTTATTAAATCTACTTACTCTGAGGAAACATGTTTTATTTCACTAGTACCTCTTGCTGTCGGTGACTTAGACTCCATAGCATACATTTGGTATCTAAACAAGAATTCTATATTACATGACTTTTAAAGTGAACCTAAAAAATAAAAATAAATCAATCTTTATGTATAGATTAGGGTCCTGAAATGTCATTTTCGCCAAAAAGGGAAAATCCCGAAAATGACGATAACTGTACTAAACTGTACAATTAGCAGGGCAGAGTTGGTAATCTTATTGAAAACATTTATTTATTCAGGTTAACTTAGGAATTAATCTTATATAATAATCAAAGTCACATAGCTACGAATAGGAAAGAAAACCTGGAAAGCAGGTAATTTGTTTGGTTGCACTAGTTGCTTCAATGACCTTGTCTGAACCTTAGATGTGACCAGTGGCTTAGAGTCTGGCCATGCATTATGAATTGTATTTAAAGTCTTCTGCAACATAGGGATTAATTGCCTAGTGTAAAAGTTATCCTTAAAAAACAACTGGACACTATACATCATATCATGACATGTTTAGAACACATTTTCAGGGCTTATCTCATCTTTAATTTGATTTTATTTTCAGTATAAGTCAGTGTTGTCAGATAATTTTTGTTATACTAGCTGCGCGCCGCGGTTTTACCCGCGTTACTATGCTCCATTGTGTCGGAGCGTGATATTTTGTAGCCTATATGTTAATATAGCTTAAAAACTATCCCTGTGCAAACGTTCAGACAAGTCTGTAGTTTTTGCATGAAAGAGTAACAAACATCCACACATATACTCAAAAACTTTCGAGTTTATAATATTATTAAGGACTAGATTCCCGCGCATGGTTTCCCCCGCCTAACTTCTGTTATTGTGGCAACTTCATCAAAAATAATTAACACTGAAATCATTTCTCATATTTTTTTTTTATAAACACACAACCCTGCAACAGACAAAATAAATCCCTGTGTCGCGGGGGACTTTACAAACATTCATTTAACAGACACAAAGAACACCCAGACTCAAAACAACTATTTGTGGTTCACACAAATAATTGTCCCAGGTGGGAATCAAACCCAGAACACCAGGTCTCAGAGGCAACTATCGTAACCACTGAGCTACCGGTGCAGTCAAAATTGGTCCAGTTCCTGAGATTAATGCATTCAAGCAAAAAACCAAACAAACTCTTAGCTTTGCATAGAATATTGATATTATATTTCATTATAACTGCACATCTTGATTGTGTTGTATGCATACAGACAATGATAGATGCATCTTTGATCTATTTGTATGTTAATGTTTGTATTTTTGGGTAAGTAAGTACTAAAATGTAAATAATTCATAATAAATTGTAATAAAAAAGATACCTAGCTAAAAGTATCCATGCTGTTGTATAATTAAACAAAACAAATTTATTTTAAATAACAATTTTAATTAAAAAATTAAACAACTTATACTGGATTTTAGGGTGATTTTAGATATGGTTTTGGGTAGCCTAATTTCTATCTATTTCTAATTTGGACTAGTTTAGATTTTTCTTCATCCATTAAATAGATTTTGACCTGCTAAACTACACTTTACAATATGCTCTTTCTCTGGCTTTGTTTCTTTATGCTGGTACCCTAGAAACTAGGGAATCTTTATCAGCATTATTTTTATCAAATCCATCAAAGTCCGACAAATTAGCCTTTAACTGGTCCTCTTTTTTTATGATAGTCATCTCCAATGTTGTTTCATTTATTTGCAACATCCTATAGACTTAACAATGGCAGTTCATTCGTATTTTTGCCTCATCCTTGAGATTAAGCATAGGTCAATACAGATCGAATTCGTAGTCTTACATAACCACCTCCTCTATTTACCATGAAGGTGTCATTTTGGTTCCAGTCGTATTCTCCGTAAAAACTACCGAATTATAAATTTCGTATCTTGTGGCAACACTACGATTGGTAATGGTAGTTTCAAAGCTACCAATTGCTTGCAACACTGCCATTGTGACGTCACTCGAATTAGGTTGACGACACCTTCTTTGAGTTCGTAATTTAAACATTTTTTGTGGTTTTTCAAAGTGTTCCTACGATTTGTAGTATTTTTAAAGAACTGTAAACGCTAAATTAACCAAGTGTTGTGTTAATAGTTCACTCGGTGTGATGGACCATAATTTATTTTAGTGACAACGAGTGATGAAGGAAAAAGAAAATGGCTACCTTCGAACGCATGTTGTTAGCCAGGAAACATGTACTGATATCTGAGAGATACAACGTTATTCGCAAAATCGGTGGTGGAAGCTTCGGAGATATCTTTTTAGGAATAAATATTAATGATGGCGAGGTAAATTATATTTCCAATATTGATTTTTCATCGGTCGTATCCAAGGAGTCGATTTCTTGTGTCAGAGACGGCGATGTATTTCGGGGTTTTTGTTCTTGAAAATGGCGGTCTGGGCGTATTTTAAACGATAATGGATGTAGAATTTACTGTATTTACAGCTTTTAATGATAAATAATGATTATGTGTATAAGAATGATTGATTTATGTAATTAGGCCTTCTAAATGAATAGTCATTTGAAGTAGAGGTGATATTTTGTAGATGTGTTGTAGAAGCCTCCAGTAGTCCTTTATGGTCGCTGTCGCTCGAGTTTCGCAACACACCATCATACTCAACAATGTGATTGTGAAATTCGTTGGATGAGTTTGTTTCATGTATTTAGCCTTGTATCTTGTGATTTTGGTAACAGCTGGACATTCAACAATAGCAATATTATTATTACATGAAGTTTCACCTGCCTAGACTGATGCTCTTGTCCTACTTATCGCAAATATAGCACATTGCTACAATTTGATGATATAAAACCACATTTAAATCTCCTTGGATCTTACAATAATTAAATTGTGAACTTAAGATAGATTATTGATAGGTCTATCAAGTTATAATATACAAAATTCTAATACCTGCAATATATGAAGACAGTGTATGTAACTTAATCAAGATAAGCCATAGTTATAATATTTATAGAAAAAATAATATGGGAACTACAACAAACAAACAATATGTATCATGGAAATGGATTTGTAAATGATAAAATACAATTAATGTTATGTATACAGGGTGTCCCAAAAGATTACGTAGCTGGGAAGGGGGGTGATAGGGATGGTCACAAGGGTCACCAGAAAAATATAAAAAATTCCCTCTGGGTGTTTAAAAAAATAAATGGCATTTTTTAAAAGACTAAAAATTTTACACCTTGTGCTAACTGTACCTACAAATATGGCTGTATTTAAAAAAAATGCTGTTATGTAATCTTCAATAACAACAAGGTCATCAACATCAACATCAAAAATAACAAGGTGTAAAATTTTAAGTTTTTAAAAAAATGCCTTTTTTTTTTAAATACCCAGAGTGGATTTATTTTTTATTTTTCTAGTGACCATTGTGTCCACCCCTGTCACCCCCTTTCCCAGCTACTTAACCTTTTGAGACACCCTGTATGTGTATATGACCAATTTATATAACTAAAAAGTTCAGAATTGGGCTGCCTCTTTGATTGGCTTCCCATTTGCTGCATTTCTAGAAGAATAGTATATAGAAATTTTCTTAAGACTATATTTTTTGCTATGTAGTGATAAAACTGTGTAGTAAGGATTCATTCTGTATTTTAAAGTACAAACAATCTTTCCTATTTATTATAAATGTACCAGAAATCTGTCTAGCTCATTTATGAGTACATTTAATTTTATACTGTCTTTTTTATTTAGCAATAAAAATAATCAAACACAGACTGCACCGGTGGCTCAGTGGTTACGATAGTTGCCTCTGAGACCTGGTGTTCTGGGTTTGATTCCCACCCGGGACAATTATTTGTGGGAACCACAAATAGTTTTTCTGAGTCTGGGTGTTCTTTGTGTCCGTGAAAGGAATGTTTGTAAAGTCCCCCGCGACACAGGGATTTATTTCCATAGTGCGGGAGTTGTCTTATTAAAAGAAAAAAAAAAAACGTGAAAATTTCGTTAACGGTTTTTTTATATATTAAAAAAAAAAATTAAGTTAAAAATGATTAAATATGAAATTATGTTTACTAATATCAATTTATGATTAACTAGCTTCCCGTGCGCGGTTTCACCCGCGTAACTCCCGTTCCCGTGGGAACTTCATAATTAAATATAGCCTACTCAGGGTGAATGTAACTTTCCAAAGGTGAAAGAATTTTTGAAATCGGAACAGTTTTTTTTGAGTTTATTCATTACAAATATACACACACACACACACACATTAAAATACAAATCTTTCCTCTTTATAATATTAGTATAGATAAATCATCTAAACACTACTTTCTGGCAAGCTATTAAATACTGCAAATTTTCTCACATCACTATTATCCGGAGTCTACTAGTCATTACATATACTTTTGTGGTTAAGCTTAGTATAACTATAACAATATTTCACCCTATATCATATTTTGAACACTGAATAATGTAAACACATAATTCAGTGATTAAAATATGATGTAGTAAAAATAGAGGCATATTTATATATTCATAAAGAGGTTTTTAGTAGCAAATCATATTTCTGTGAGTTAAATTTACAAGTTTTCAATATTGTATTAACAATTTTCCATCTATTGTTAAGTAATTCTAGTCTATATAAATAAATATAACTAAAGTGTCTGTTTGTAATAGACAAAATATTAAAGTTTTTCACTAAATTCATATGAATGTACAAGGAAACACAATTTAAACAATTGTTTTTCTGTGCGTGTCTCTGTTTGTTTCAGCTAATTTTAGCATTGGCTGGACTGATTTGTGATAAATAATTTTATAAGGTTAATTTAGACTATGTTTTATTTTTTCAGTCTGTTTTTTTTTGTCTGTCTATCTTCAAAACTGTAGTATTCATTTTGATGGTAGTTTCATTGTTAGATAGCTTATAAAAACTACATTCTGCACAACAAAGTTGTGGGTAGTAGCTTGTATGCTATATGTTAAGAAGTAAATACACATTAGCACCTCTTAAGTTGGTTAGGAGAACATTATGTGTGACTGGGTCAAGGTTGTTTAATTATTTGTTACTGCAACAGCTGATTCTATTGAAGAATTATTTATTAGAACTGTTTATTATGGTTTATTAGTTTGATATTGCTTCTTTTTACTCAAAGTGAAGGCAATGAGTTTTAACATAACATTTTGAGGATTTTTAGAGCATAGTTTAAATTGTAATTGTAGCCTACAAAACATAGGATACAAATATGTATTTTTATACTCTAGAATTTGATACTTCACATTACCAATAAATTGTCAGTCATAAGAACACATTCAGATTACCTATAAGTTTTCTAAGGATTCATTTTAAAGACAAAAATAAAGCATAAGCTCCTAATACTATGAGTCATATGCCCATATTTGAGTCATAGTGTGGTATGTACCAATGGTTTTGTTTTGTTGTAAAAATCTATACTAATATCATAAAGAGGAGAGATTTTATTGTTTGTTTGTATTAAATAGGCTCCAAAACATCTAGACCAATTTGAAAAAATCTTTCACCTATGGAAAGATACACTATCCCTGGATGGCATAGGCTATATTTAATTGTGAAGTTCCCATGGGAGCGCGCGGGAAACTAGTTGTTAATATAACTCACATAGAGCTCATTTCAATTAATTATCCATTATATTAAAATTTATTGCCTTCTATTAACTGTCTCAATTGAAAAGGAGCCTACTTCTACATGTATCCAACTTCTTCAACGAAAAACTTTTTACTCTACATCCAATTTTTGGCAGTCAATTCTAAAATGATTTGTACAACAATATGCATCCAGGAGTCAAATATCCCATATTTTCCCACCAGCGACCATCCTGAGCTGTCCAAACCCCATAAGGAGCACCCTCTTGCAGATTTTGGTTAGTTTGTAGTTTTTACACCATCTAAAAAGGCTGCAGCCCTGCTCGCCTTTATATCGTCCCGTGACTAACGTTACAATATTGTTACAATAAAAAAAAAAAAATATTTGTGTTTGTTGTTACAGGAGGTAGCAGTGAAGGTAGAATCTATAAAGGCGCGACACCCCCAACTTCTCTATGAAAGCCGTGTATATAAGATGCTCCAAGGGGGCATCGGCATACCACACATAAGGTAATTTTATGTACCAGTTACTGTTATTATTTACTAGCCTAGTTGCTTTTATATGTATAACATTAGATTTTACCATATATGCTTGTCTTAACGCGCGGCGAAGTAGCGAAAGCCTTAAGGCTATATAAATCTTTTTGAAAGAAAATAACATCAAGATAGTGCAGTGAAAAGTGCAGATAGATGACAAAAGTGGAGATTTTAGACTGATTAGGAAGAACTGGTGGTCCATTGTGAGACGTGTCTATCTTCATATTATAAAGAGATTTGATTGTTTGTTTGCTTGCATTGAGTAGGCACCATTAGAAAGCTATTCCAGGAACAACAAGATATTTAATTATAAAGTTCCCACGAGGACGCTCGCACATCGCTTAAAGCCAAGGAACCACTGCTCTAGATAGATAACCCTACCCTTATTGGGTTCTATCCCCTTCCATAACAAAATCCGGGATAGGAAACAGTTCTTATCACTACATAGTATAGAACAAAGTCGCTTTCTCTGTCCGTATATCCCTATGTTCCTTTGTATGCTTAAATATTTAAAACTATGCAACGGATTTTGATGCGGGTTTTTTTAATAGATATGAGGATTCAAGAGGTAGGTTTATATGTATAAAACATCAGCATTGTACCCGTGCGGAGCCGGGGCAGGTCGCTAGTTTATTATAAGTACTTAGTTTAAAGTAAGTAGTAGTAATATCAAAGTCAATAGGAAACCGATAAAAGATAATGCAATTATGCGTTTAATGAGTCAGTTAGTAAAACGTGATTGATAAGCATGTCTATACGTCATTGTTACGTAGTCCAGTCTTAATTAGCGTTATTGGCAATCTGTCAATTAACCTATTTGTTGCCAATTTGATACTTCATAGTAATTAGGTTAACCCTTTACAACGCAAACACGAGTTTTAGAAATGATTGTTTTTAAATAGAAAATAAAAGCGCAAATTGTACAGCAAATATTATTGTTAAAGTGACCTTCAACTTATATTTCGTGTCTCCTAAGAAGTATAAATAAATTTCGTAACGTGACTACCTAACACTATTCAAAATTAGACCCGCTCGCGATTTCACCCACTGAGCTCTCGTTCCCGTAGGAACTTTATAATTAAATAAAGCCCATGTTACCCCTGGATTGAATGCACCGGTGGCTCAGTGGTTACGGTAGTTGCTTCTGAGACCTGGTGTTCTGGGTTCGATTCCCACCCGGGACAATTATTTGTGTGAACCAAAAAATTGTTGTTCTGAGTCTGGGTGTACTTTGTGTCCGTGAAATGAATGTTTGTAAAGTCCCCCGCGACACAGGGATTAATTTCCCTAGTGCGGGAGTTGTCTTTTTACAAAAAAAAAATATGATAATGTAGCTTTCTAATGGTGGAAGAATTTTCAATGTAAATAAACAAACAAACAAATATTTCCTCTTTACAATATTAGTGCAAAGTCCTTAATGCAAACGCAGTAGGTACTTGCAAAATCTCGATTTGGAATTAAACGCGGTAAACACATTTTTTGATATCTAAACAAGAAGTCTATAATATCGTCGGTGATATTGCAATACGGCGTAAGTGACAATAGCTTATAAGGTTGAAATCAAATATAGCAAATTATATTTTTTGCCCTAAAAGATAAAGAAAAAACATATTTCTTGACATATGAAATTACACCTTAGTAGCAACTGTCACATACGCGGTATTGCAATATCACCGACGATATTACATGACTCTTAAAGTGAACCTAAAAAATAAGAAAAGTACAATCATTATTTATGTATAGATTAGGGTCCTGAAATGTAATTTTCTCAAAAAAGGGGAAAATTCCAGAAATGTCGATTACTGCAAGTACAATAGGCGTGACGACAGTATCAAAAATTAAAGATTTAATGTTTTTAGGGGAAAGTACATATAAAAAGAAATTATTACACTTATTTATTTTTAAGTATATATAACCTTGAGATTAATGTGATTTTTAATAAAATAAAAGATTTAAATACTGCAATCGGCCATTTTGACTGAAACACCAATCACGGCGCATGACGTCACGATATTTTAACCATCAAAGAGAATTTAACCACTACGTTAGGTTTGGCGGACTCAATGACATTTTTTACAATAGCGTGACGTCATAGCCGACGCCATGACACTCGAGGCCTTTTTTCGCGCGCTATTTAAAATTTAATAGAAATATATATTTAAATTTATTACCGAAATATTGTGTTTTTCGTACCTACTTAGAAAATGACTACCCACGTTGCGCAAGAGGATTTCAAATCTTGCCTCATGCCTATTGTAGGGCAGAGTTTGTATAGAGTATTTTTTTTAATTATGATCTAATTTCGACCATGGTAACCAGTAGTATTAATTATAGTACGTTATAAAAAAAAATTGTATTCTGTCTAAAAATATCAAGGAATTGACGACAGCTCTCGTATAACTCTTTATATTTCAACTGTGTTTTGTTGTAATATAACGAGACCCTCTTGTCGTAGTGCGTTGCGTAGTGGTACAAGTTTCGCTTAAGTTTCGTGGGTTCGATCCCCACGCCGGACAAGATATTTGTGTAAATTCCAAGTTTCTTTGCGGGTCTGGTTGGATGTCTTTTCATTACAATTAATGTCCTTGAATGTGACCTTAATTCGGCGATCTTCATAAAAATAGTCGACCCCAATCCAATAACCGTTACAAGGTTTATAAGATTTCTGTACATATTCGCGTTAAATGTTATTAGTGTATAACTAAAGCCATAGAAAGCGGGTTACCTAACTCGCAAATCTGTTACGTGCGCAAATGATTTGTGCTCAAAGTCGCATGCTCTTGCCAAATTGTCGAGTTGTATATTGTTATTCAGAAGTGTTGATTTTGTAATGCACTGGAGAAAGTTGTATTTAATACTTCACCCGCTTGACTCCCGTTCTCGTAGAAACTTCATAATTCAAATATAGCTTATAGCCTTCCTCGATATATGGGCTATCTAACATCATCATCATCATCATCATCGACAGCCCGTTTACTGAACATGGGCCTCCTCTTAACAGACCGTGGCAAGCCAGGACCGTTAAGGGATATTGCCATAATCACCACGCTTGGCAGACGGATGGTGATCGCAGTAAGATGTAAACCTTGAGCTAATAGATACTGCTGCTCATCCATCAGCCATATGTCCCTTAGTCGCCTTTTACGACACCCATGGGAGGACATGGGGTGGTCTATTCTAAGTCGGAAACCACACGGCTATCTGACACTGTATATTATTTCAAATCGGACCAGTAGTTGCTTAGATTAGCGCGTATATTATAAGTATCTAAGTATAGATTATATTGTCATTTGTATTGTAGTGGGTTTGGTTGCTATGGTGATTATAATTGTTGGAGTTTACGTTTGTTATTTATTTTGTCTGCTCTAGCTGCTGCCCGTGACTTTGTATGCGTAAAATAAGGAAATCGGTACTACCCTTTTTGGGATTTGACGGAATACACGTGAAGCAGACTGACAAAATAAAACGCAGCCTACATTATATTTCTATAGCTATCTACCATTAAAATTACCATCAAAATCAAATAGATTTGCTGAGACAAACATACAGACAGTGATTAGTACTTACATAACTACCCTATATCAACATCATCAGCCCGTATGACGTCCACTGCTGAACATAGGTCTCCTCCCGTCCACTCCACACAAGGAAACGCTGCTGCCCGTTCCTTGATTTACGATTACAATTGATGATGTTGAAACAATCGGGACCAACGGCTTAACGTGCCTTTAGACCCTCAACCAACCAGACTCGGAAAAAAATCTTAGCATTTACACAAAGATATACGTTCCTACTCATTTAGTTAAAACCTGTTATTGTTCCATTACTTACTTCAATTTTATTTATTTTTATTATAAAGATATACCTAACACTCGTATTTGCATTGATTTAATTAACTCAAGATAATATTATTTTAACAAAAAGTTTATCACATCTATTTAGACTATTAGACCAAAATCGACCATGTACCTGTGGATCGAGTAATCCACGATAATATTATTTTAACAAAAAGTTTATCACATATATTTAGACCCTCCAGACCAAAATCGACCATGTACGTGTGGATCGAGTAATCCTCACTTACATTAGGGTCCTTAGCCCACGTTAAAACTTACTGGGCTAAGATAAGGTCACAATGAAAAGATATTAACTAAATATTAATCGTGATTCTTTAAAAGTTGTCTACAATCAGAACTAAATAGCCTTCAAACTTCAGTAATCTGGCTAGACATATCAGTGTCATGCCCACGCAAAAATTCATTGGATCCAGTTGATTACTTGTTTATACTGATATTGCAAAGGTTAAGTTTTGAGTTTGTCAGATGGCAAGCGGACCGATTTTGACATTTAATTTTCTTTTTACCAATAAAAAGACACATTATGTGTGAGTTCCATTGGCTTCTTCAATGGGACCTATGAAAACCCAAGTCTGTTTTTTTTTAAATGATCATATCATAATTGCTTTATTTATGACTTATATCAACATATCGTCGGTGATACTCCGAAACCGCGTAAGTGACAGTTGCTAATAAGGTTGAAAATCTCATGTACCTAATCGATCTTCTTCCTTTAAAACATGTACAAAGAAAATATTCATTGACAGATAAAATTAGACCTTATTAGCAACTGTCACTTACGCGGTTTTGGATATCAGCATTTGTGCTGGATCAGCGATTTATTTTCCTATATAGAAAAAAATATCCGTCAGCAGAAGTAGCTGATGAAATAGTTAACTTTTACTGTGTATAAAATGTTTCAAAAACCGATTGTGGAGATGCCAGTTATTGGTTCTACGTAGCGCCATGGCGATAGTAGACATAGGTCCCTGGTAGAGTTGCTTAAATGTTACAAGGTAAGCGTATCAGAAAACGAGCATCGAAGGAAACTTAAAGAGCTCGTAGTTTGCATTTGGTAACAACTTGTTAACATTTACAAGAAAACAATTGAAGGGGCTCAAAAATTCTCTTGTTTTGGTGGAGAAATTAAGCGGCAAAGCAATAATTGGGAATCGTCAGTGAACTGGGGTATAATAAGAAACGCATCCCCTTTCTCTCTCGCGGGAATCAAGAAATTTGTGAAAAATCCCCGCGTCTGCGAAGGGTATATAGGACTCTCCAACTCCAAATAAATTCGCGCGGCTTTTTAGCCCTTCTGAAAAGCCCCCGAGGTATTCCTTCCCTCGCTGTTATTGAAGGACCCAAGGTCTTTTTGGGTGTCAGTTTTTAACCTAAAACAAAGTTAAAAATGTCTCACCTTAATTGGTTCTAACGAGTTCTATCTTACAAGTGCGCAGTTGTATTGTTGACCTATATCGAGTGTGGTTAGACGTACATATTATATGCAAACAATACTAGCGAACGAACACTGTTTATTATGCATTGACGGACTCATTGCCGATGGAGGTCATGTGTGATATATTTAGCGCAGTGTATGCGACAGGGGTCTCCGAACTTTGATATTTATACGAAACGAAACATAAACAGTAAGGGGTTTATTTGAATGGAATATATTTAACGTTACTGCTTTATATATTTAAAGGATATTTTGTTTTTTTCTAAAGGTATTTCCAACTGTTGCTTTTAGTCCGTTGGCCAAGGTTTCTGACCTTATCTCAGTGTACTCATCCGTGGAATAAAGTCCGATCTACAGAACCATAAATCGTCATTTTACTGAACTTTATTCATCTCTAGAATTGATAGATTAGTATAGGTCTCCGGCTAAGAATATACCACCCCATAAGGCCGCGTCCCCATCATGCACGGCGCGGCACCGTCACCGTATATGGCACGGCGCCGCGGTGCAGCACGGTGCCGCGAACGGTGCGCCGTCCATTGCCCAGCACGTTCAAGCGCATCAACAGCGAAATATCGAATGAATAGGGACAATGGACGGCGCACCGTTCCCATGGGTGTAGTAAGAGGCAACTAAGGGAGACACAGCTGAGGGCAGCAGCATCTATCAGCTCAAACATACTCATATCTTAACCACCAATCCGCCCGCCAAGCGTGGTGATTACGGCAATAACCCTCCTCCTGTCATGTCGTGGACGCAAACGACTGATAAAGTAAAGAATAAAGTCCGATCTGTAGAATTGTCTTGATCACTGGCATAATTTTTTTATTCAGTAAAGTAGCAAAAGCGTCGTGGCTAAGTATGTCCTTCTAAAAAAAGAAAAAAAGACATTTTTTTTATTTATCATCGATGCCTTGTCTTGCAACGTTCCATGAAGCGACGCGTATCTTGTTTAGGCATTTACGCCGTAACTCTGATGTAAATAAGGCCCTAAAAAAGTAATCTTCCATCTTCTTTTTTCTTTTCGTTTAAAAAGTTCGTAAAGAAAACCATTCAGAAGTGATTCGTCATTCGTATCGCTAGTCGTACTGTTACTTGTTTAGAGAGAAGTTATTGCATCCGCTTGAGTGCGTCACCTACCGTGAAATCACGTGACACTACAGTTAACTTCTGTGGACGCTGGCGCGGTGGTGTGGAAAATTGTTGTACTTATTAATAGCTTGTATATTTACACGTTGATAGAACACAAAATATCAAGTTTTAATTTAAGCACTTTTGCACCGCCCCCTCCCGCCAGCAAATGATATGCACAATTTGCATGAACGACAATTTAAACATGAAAATACTTAGACTCTTCGGCTGGTGATAGTATTTTTCATGTTTTTGTTTTTTTTGCCTGTTTGTTTATCCTTGTAGTTCAGTTCATCTCCAAAAGGTAGTACCGATCATTTAGACAGGACTTCATTGGTAGAAAGCTAATGTTGTAAGGACTAACTGAGGCGTTTTTAATGTGGCATTTTTTTTCCAAAACTACACTTCGTAGTTTTGGAAAAAAAATGCCACAGACACTTCAAACAAACAATACAAGCAAATGCAAATTATTAGTTACTGCGTTACCCCTGTTCGGAACCTAGACCAATATATATAGGGTTTATTCGAACCTGCCGAAGTTTCTATTTGACTATAGCTGATATGTTTTGTTGCAGATGGTACGGCTACGAGAAAGAACACAATATTCTGGTGATGGACCTTCTCGGTCCGTCGCTGGAGGATCTCTTCAACTTCTGCTCCCGCCAGTTCACCATCAAGACTGTGCTCATGTTAGCAGGTCTGTATGTTTATATGCTTCGTTGAAACTGCATCAGTGGTTAGGCGGTTACGGTGATTGCTTCTGAAACCTGGTGTTCTGGCACTTCTGGGTTCGATTCCTTCCCGGCACATATAGTTATGTGTACTTTGTGTTTATGAAGTCCTCCGAGACACATTTATTTCCTAATTTATTCCCTAATATGATTTATTCCCTTATGTGAAAAATAAAAAATAGCAGCGCAAGACTACCTACAACTATGTTTTGTGGGTGGTGATAATTCATAATTGTATATTACAACTAAATCCGACTAAAATTAATATAATTTTCGGTCATCACCTGACCCGACATGATGGTGTTCAATGTGTTAACAAAATTCATATTTTATTATGTAGTTCATAATAAGTTTATTCATAATAAGTTTATTCATAATAAGATGTGTACAGCTCAAAAACTCAAGTACAACATTACTGCCGGTATGCTGATATCCAATTAATGAGGAGCATACCTTCTAAAACAATAAAACCTCTGTACAGTCACAGAGGTTTTTTGGCATTTTAATCTCTATTTAATACTTATTTCTTCTTCTTCTTACTTTAACGCTGAACACTAGCATTAGTATTTTACTACGTATTATTTTTATATTTTGTACGGTTTTTTTTTAATTTCTTTTTATTTTTCATTTGAATGCACACACATCGGATTATCAAGGTAATTTTTATGTTGAGTTTTCATTTGTCATTACATTGTAACAGACAATAAATATTGTGTCAATAACTAAAAAGCGTAGTGATTAGTAAACATATTTTACATTCCGTCCTTATTGGGTCACTTACAAGAAATTTCTATTGAAATAAACTGTACTTTTGTGCAATTGTATCCTCATTTATCTCGCCTCATATTGTCTGTGTGTACAAAAATTATTAAATAAAAAAAAATACTGGGGTCTATAGTAGTGATGACGATGTTGTTTCGCGATCCAAAAAATGTAACTAAGGAAATGCAATACACGCCTATATCGCGTATAACTTATTAAGTTGTGCGATCAAGCGGCTACAATCATGACTTTTGTGATTTAAGTGATTTAGGGAAGGCTAAAGCATATTCTAGATTTGATCTGTACTTAGCTATTATGATGTACAATTACAGTGTGTTTTATTCTAGTATACTTTGCACACAGATCAAATGCTGGGCCGCGTGGAGTTTATACACTGCAAGTGTTTCATCCACCGTGACATAAAGCCCGACAACTTCTTGATGGGCATCGGTCGCCACTGCAACAAACTCTACATGATCGACTTCGGTCTAGCGAAGAAGTTCAGAGATCTGCGCACGCGCGCACACATCTCGTACCGCGAAGATAAGAATTTAACTGGTAAGTATCATGTATCTCTTTATTGTTTTACATTTACTGTTTTACATAAGTCTCTTTTGTCTTTTTATAGACAATTAGCGACAATGCTGATGTGTAATACATAAAACTTTCTCGAATCACTTTCTATTACAAATAACCGCATCAAACTCTGTTGCGTAGTTTTAAAG
The DNA here is from genome assembly GCA_947037095.2 of Nycteola revayana. Lineage (NCBI taxonomy): Eukaryota > Metazoa > Arthropoda > Insecta > Lepidoptera > Nolidae > Nycteola > Nycteola revayana. The sequence goes on from OX344851.2 coordinate 1,418,075, forward strand.
ATCTAAGCATACATAGGGATAGACAGAAAGCGAGAATTAGTCATCAGCACGTATAACGTCCACTGCTGAACATGGGCCTCCTTCTGTTCTATTTGCCATAGTCACCACGCTTGGCAGGCGGGTTGGTAATCACATTATGTTGTACCACAAAAGGAAACGCTGCTGCCCGTTCCTTGCTATACGATTATTATAGATGATGTTATAATAATCTGGACCAACGGCTTTACGTGCTTGCCGAGACGCGGAGGGTAGTCCCTCAACCAACCAGACCCGGAAAGAGATCTTAGAATTTACACAAAGATGTCCTGTCGTTGGGATCGAACCCACGACCTCCGAGATATAAAGCGAGCCAAATATCGCTACGCTACTGGCGTTTAGACGAGCATCCGGGGGTTTTAGTGGGTAGACCTCACCTATTGGTATGATTAGCATATCATCGCTATGGAGAGGGGAGTCCTACATATACCCTGCTGCTATGGCGGTGGGGACGCCTAATGCATTTCCCCCGAAAAAAAAAAAAAAAAAAGTTAGGAGTATTGCAGCCCAAAACGATTTCTTTTTTACTAGTAGGTATTTGAATGATAGATTTATATTTTTGTAGGTTTAGAGTATTTTGAGAGGCAAGTTGTCACTTAAATTACGATATAATCTAACAGGCGTAATTATTTTTTTTTGCAAAAATATTAGTTATTTATGTATTGCCAGCATGCGGTCGACGTACGATGTTATAACAACCGGGATACGGAACCGAGAACAGTATTATTAAGATATATGTCTTAGGTCTATTTTCAAAAGTATTTAAATAATCATTGCTGTCCGTTCTCTGGTATACGCTTGTTAAAGATGATGTTATAATAATCGAGACCAACAGCTTAACGGGTTTTCCGAAGCTCGGAGGGTAGTACATAAATCGATCAGACCCAGAAAGACATCTTACAATTGACACAAATATATCATGTTGGGCGTGGTCATCGAAACCACGGCCTCTGATACTTAGTGCGAGTCTTATACGGAGGAAGAAACATTCTTAACTTGTAGTAAGACGGAGCGCTTTGAGTAACGCACTGAAGCAGGCAAAAACTGTGCCTTGGCATGTAAAAGCCACAAACGCAGCTTTTCTTTTCGTAACGTATGCCTTTCGCACACACGGCTGACTAAAACTATGCCTTACCTTGTCAGTCGATTTGTCATTCTGTCGCAGCGTTAGGTGCTTCATGTCACAAACTTCATTATTTGTTAACAAACATGCCGAGTTGTACCATGAAAGTGTGTACAACTCATAGTAAACGTTATTTTTATAACATTTGTGGTATTGTGAAAAATTATAGCAACAATTTTACCCACACTCATGCACATATACACAAAGGAGATAAATTAATGTTCATACATACATAAGCTTACGCCTGTTTCCCAGCGGGGTAGGCTGAGACAATGGACATCCACTTGCTAAGATCCCTACACACATCTTTCGCTTCATTCACTCATATCACTCACTCACTTCATTCACTCTCATAACATTGTTCATACAAGCACGGTTTAGGGTGGATCTTAATTGACTTTTGCGGGGATGTCTCCGATTTGGTCAGAGAACGTTCGTCGAGGTCTTCCCCTTCCGACTGTGCCACTCACACTTGCCAAGTATACCTGTTTTGTCAATAAATGAATGTAGAAGAGGCAAAAGTATAATAAGGTATATAGATGGTAGCAAGTGGAAGGAGGTAGTCTCTGCCTACCCATCCCTATGGGAAAGAGGCGGGAATGTATGTATGTACTAATGCATACGGCTCAAGTGCATTGTCCGACAGCGGTTCGTCAATACGTTTTAGTCGGTCTGAGGTAGTAATAAGCTTCCAATCGGTTAACCCGTGATTTTCAGTTCGGTACCCTTCTCATAGTATCACTACGAAGTTTTTGATCATTATCATAATATAAGTTAGTACGCCGAAGTCACGAAGGTGTTGTTTGCGACAGGTACGGCTCGGTACGCTTCTATCAACGCCCACCTCGGCATCGAGCAGTCGCGGCGAGACGACATGGAGTCACTCGGATATGTACTTATGTATTTCAACAGGTAAGCTTTCATATTTATATTTAATTTTGGTTTTTATGTATTAAGTTTTCACGTAGCCGCAGCGGCGAGGACCTAGGTATTTAGGGTTAATCCTGATTACTTTGGAAAGATATTCCTGGCCTTGGTTTTCTATAGTAATACTAGCTGACCCGGCAGACTTCGTACTGCCTCAATCGATACATACCCTACACTACCCCTACCCTACACTACCCCTACCCTACACTACCCCCACCCTACACTACCCCTACCCTACACTACCCCTACGCTACACTACCCCTACCCTACACTACCCCTACCCTACACTACCCCTATCCTACACTACCCCTACCCTACACTACCCCTACCCTACACTACCCCTACCCTACACTACCCCTACCCTACACTACCCCTACCCTACCTCTACCCTACCCCTACCCTACACCTACCCTACACCTACCTCTAATCTACCCCTAACTTTGTCTGAAAAATAAAAATAAAAATTTAGGGGTGGACTACCCCTAACATTTAGGGGGATGAAAAATAGATGTTGGCCGATTCTCATAGATACCGGATAAGCACAAAAAATTTCATCAAAATCCGTTAAGCCGTTTCGGAGGAGTATGGCAACGAAAACTGTGACACGAGAATTTTATATATTAGATAAAGATAAAAGATTATTTAGATGTCTGAATTACTCTCATTAAAGATAGTAATTATTATGTTTGTTTACTTTGAGTAGGCTCCGAAAGTATTGGGTCGATTTCAAAAATGTTAGAAAACCTTTAGAAAGTTTATTATTTGATTATGAAGTTAATAAATAAGTTATAATAATAAATCATTTATTCTCGAGACCTCACATAATGAACATCAGACTCGTTACTATAAAATTGAGTTTAATGTACTTAGATAGCTTAATGTTCAACTTTGCGAGGGACTGGTGTCTAATTTAGGTTTTTTTACAAAACCTGTATTACAGGATGCCATAAAATGCCATAGGATTAAACCAAAAAAAAAGGAAAAACAGTTCCTGTGGGGACGGTGTAGCCACGCGGCTGAAACCGCGCGTGTGTATCTAGTATTTGATAGAGCTAATGATTAAGGTTTTGGGTTCGGGTTTGAACACTAACCGTCGGCGTTATACTTTTTTTACTAGCAATTTTGTTAACCCTTCGTGCTAAGCTAAAAATGCTTCTGTTACGAGTGGGTTCACGTCGGTAGTGCAATGGGTGAGAATCGAATCGGTGACCACAAGATCACAAGTCCGACGCCTTAGCCCAATGGCTACGGCCTCTTACGCAATTGACGGATTGTTGGAGGACAAACATGCGAACATTATGTCTTATACATATAGATTAGGGGCGATCTGCCGCTACTACAGTCGATTAGCTTATATAATAAAACTAGCGACCCGCCCCGGCTCCGCACGGGTACAATGCTGATGTATTATACATATAAACATTCCTCTTGAATCCCTCTATCTATTAAAAAAATCCGTTGCGTAGTTTTAAAGATTTAAGGATACATAGGGATATAGGGACAGAGAAAGCGACTTTGTTTTATACTATGTAGTGAAGTGGTGTTATGGTCCACTTTAGTCTACAAATACATGCAAAGACGCACAAACTTAGTGTTTGTCGTATTCAATCTAAAAAATACCTATTTATCATTCGATACTTGATTCTGATACTTGTTATGAATGGCATTGGTCGACAGTAAACAATTGATCTTGGGTATAGTGCACTGGTTAGATAAGTTGGCGACCCCTGATGTAGATTTATAAAATCTATAATAATATCATAAAAAGGAAAGATTTCATTGTTTGTTTGTATTGAATAGGCTCCGAAACTAATTAACCGATTTGAAAAAAATCTTTCACCGTTGGAGAGCTACGCTATCCCCGGACGACATAGGCTATAATTAATTATGAAGTTACCGCGGGAACGGGAGCTATGCGAGTGAACCGGGACGCTAGTGACTTATAATTGGGCGATCAATTAAGGGTTAGGATGGAACTGAGATATTCTACACACATCCATCACCTGTTTTGATGGCTAAGGAATAGAATAATTATGTTATTAATAATTAAATATATTGCATATGTTTATTATATATATAGGTTTCGTAAATAAAGAAAATAATAATTACAGCACTTCAAATATTAAATTATAATATTTTAATATTATATCATTCAGCTCAATGTCAGTGCATTGAACTTGTAACATTGATGTTTATTATTATTTATTAAATAAATTTGTCATTTAATTATAAAAAAATGTATGTTAGTTGGTTGTTTAAAATATATATAAACATAGATATTTATCTAATCGATAATTTAATCCTACTATTATTATAAACGCTGAAGTCTGTATGGATGTTTGTTACTCTCACGCAAAAGCTACTGCATGGATTTTGCTGATTTATAGCCTGGATTAACATTTAGGCTACAAAACATTACTCTACGACCCCTTCGGGTAGAGAAGCAGTGCAATACGGGTAGTTGCTATATTTATTAATAAAAAAATCTGCGATTTAGTAATGTTGCAGTAGCAACAGTTGGTGAAAATTGATTGATGTTTGTTACACAGATACGACAGAATGGATTTCTTAAAAAAATAGGGTTTTTTTTTAAGTTTTGCAGTTTACTAGTATTCTTGTTAACCCCTCGGGCTAAGCTTAAACGCTTGTGTTACGAGTGGGTTCACATCGGTAGTGCAATGGGTGGGGTTCGATCCGGCGACCTCAAAATCACAAGTCTTACGCCCTAGCCATTGGGCTACAGCCGCTTAAAGTATGTATCGCAGCCATCTAGTCAAATCAACCATTCAATGGGACGGCCATCGGATATTTAATGGAATGCCTAGGCCAATCGTTGATTGAACTAACATCACTTAAAGTTTAACTAGTTGACTTTAGTAAGCTAGCCCTTGTTTGTGACTTAAATTTAGTTAATATTTAGGTTTTTTTTAATCACTTAAAAGTCCAAAGATTTGGCTAGTGGTCCTTTAGCTTTTTCATTAAATGCCCCTATCCAACTATATGACATTCTTAAATTGATTGAGACGTTAAAGTAACTTCGTAATAAAGAAAGACCCTGAACGACACGTTAGACTGACGCAACTTATTCAAAAATAAAGTAATCTCAATTGGTTGTTATCATTTCGCGAATGATTCACTGAAGTATGTGTGAGTCATATCAAATACGAGAAAAGGTGGTAGTACCAAGAAATTCAAGCACTGCTGTTGTAGCAACAGAAGCACATTCGTTTATCAGTTTTATTGTTTAGTACTTTGCTGCAGATTGTTGGGTTATTTACAAACCAGAGTTGTTAGGATGCACAAAAACATGATTGATGTAAATTCTCTTTGATTTGTTTTTCTTGTTCTTTTTGACGGATATCATTATGTAGTTTTCGAGGCATTTGAGACTTCAGCGGGCATTAAGGCGAGCAGAGCTCCAGCCTAGATAAATGGTTTAAAACTACAAACTAAGCAACCTGAGCAAGAAAGCGACTTCTGTAGGACAAGGACCTCGGCTCAGGGCGGTCGCTGACGGACAGATTTGAGGGATTATGGCTTAGTTTTTTTTAAGAGGAGTTTTGTGCAACTGTCTTTGATTTGTCAACAAAACAATATTGTTAGTACCTACCATTGTAGTTGTGTAAATCTCTTTTATACTATACTAGTATCCCGCGCGCGGTCTCACCCGCGTAACTCCCGCTCCCGCTCCCCCTCTTCATAATTAAATATAGCCTATGTCACTCACTGTTAAATATAGCTTTGCAATGATTAAATAATTTTTTAATGAATGAATGAATGAGTGAAGAATTTTTGAAAAGGCACATACGACGAATTTTTCTGACGTATAATGCTTTCCTTCCTTATGCTTCTGAGATCTAGATATGTAAAGATATATTAATTTATTATTCGTTTTAGTTTTTTATTACTTTTAGATATCACTTAATGTTATCAATTTATGCGGACAATGATATCTTATCAAATTACTTTAAATATGTGTTATCGCTATACTACAACTTTGATTCCAAACAAAAATAACTAAACGTATCAAGGGTAATATTTTAGCGTCGGACTTGTGATCTAATGGTGGGTTCGATTCCCACCCATTGCACTACCGACGTGAACCCACTCGTAACACAAGCATTTTAGCTTAGCACTAGGGGTTAACAAGAATACTAGTAGACTGCAAAACTCTGCAAGTAATCTTAAAAAAAATGTTCCAATATAACGACGTCAACATGTAATGACAAGTTTCCGATTGAGTCCGGTTGTACGGTTACCGGTACATGTCTGGCATGTTTAAACATGTTGCAGCTTAACTCGTCTTGAGATACTTGTTTCATTGACGGTTAATTCTTTTTAAACGTGTATTTTTTCTGTCTACTGGACGTGATCTGTTGTGTGGATTGTTTTTTTTTTTGTCACTGATTGACCGAAGACTGCGTATTTGTAATAATACTAGTGGATTTTAACCGTTTGAAAGCCAAATTCGACCATGTGTAGAATACACTGGTTGCCAGATGAATTCACCAAAATATCGGGGCAAAACTGTCCCTTACCATGCCGTGACATCTTGTTAGTAAAGCAACACACAGCACATTGGAATTGGAAAAACATCTTTGTACCTACCAATACAAATTCCGTGAAGTTGGGATTTTAAGACCATTGTCGGGACAACTAAATCAAAAATGTAAGTATCTTGTAAAAAAAGCTAAGTTTGCGAGACTTGACATTTTTCACTCGGTCAACAATTTTTAATGGTAAAAGAACTTTGTTGCGAAACTTAGATTTTTTTTGACGAGATATGTTTTTGATGACATTTTAAAATTGAAAATAATTTTTGGGTTTGAAAGTATTTTGTTGGGAGTCTGGACATCATATGAAAAGTCGGGACAATGCAGACCACCTGTCAACCCTAACTCGAGTACAGTAGCAGCCGGTAATTCTATTTTTAGTTCCCGTGGGAATCTCAACATTAAATATAACGTACTAGCTCCTCCCTCGGTTTTAACGGCGTTGCACTGCTCCTCTGCTTTAGTGGGTCGTAGCGTGATGTTTTGTAGTCTACATATTAATCCAGTTTATAAACTATCTCTCGCCTAATCCGTTACGTGATAGAGTAACAAAAAATACAACTTTAATATAAGTCTTGAATAAAATACTTTTCTAATTGTAAATTCATATTAATTATAATATTAGATAAGTCCGATTGAGTGTTTGAGTTAAAAATAAATGCATCGAGAGTATTTCTTGTATTACACACAATTATTTTTTCCCCCGCAGAGGCTCGCTGCCGTGGCAAGGATTGAAGGCTATTACAAAGAAGCAGAAATATGAGCGCATCAGTGAGAAGAAAATGTCTACCCCCGTCGAAGTACTTTGTAAGGTATGTACCATTAGCCTGTGTAACCTCCACAGCTGAACAAGGTGGGGGCTCTTGTTCCCCCATTGGCGGTATGTATCATCAGTAAAGTCCACTGCTGAACCAGCCCCCCACTCCCCTTTACGGACGGACGGCAGTATCTTAATTTGGATAGTAATACTGATGATAAATCGTTCTTCCGACTTATTAGCAACAATTCAGATATCATTGAGTATTACAGAGGTAAACGTTGCCTGGTATCCGATTGTCATATCTATATCTATAATAATACTAGCGGCCCGCCCCGGCTTCGCACGGGTGAACTTTTATACCCTACCCTACCCTACCCCTACCCTACCCCTACCCTACCCCTACCCTACCCCTACCCTACACCTACCCTACACCTACCCTACCCTACCCCTACCCTACCCCTACCCTACCCCTACCCTACCCCTACCCTTCCCTACCCTACCCCTACCCTACCCTACCCTACCCTACCCTACCCTACCCTACCCCTACACAAAAGTATCCTATGTCCTTCTCCCAGTTCTTAGCTACCTCCCTACCAATTTTCAGCCAAGTCGGTTCAGCCGTTCTTGAATTATAAATAGTGTAACTAACACGAATTTCTTTTGTTTTTAAAATGTATTCTGCTATTCGGGACGGAAACAAATCCAACAAATCAAAAACCATGGCAATCGGTCCAGCCGTTCTCGAGTTATAAGTGTTGTAACAAACACGACTTTCTTTTATATATATAGATTATTTAGAGGAAAGATTTTATTGTTTGTTTGTTTGTATTGAATAGGCTCCGAAACTACCGTTGGGAAGCTACACTATCCCCGGATGAAACAGGCTATATTTAATTATCAAAAGCTTTGACCTGAATGACTGACTGATAGATCGACGCACAGCCTAAGCTGATGATCATTGAGATCTGAAACTTGGAGGGGATGTATGTATTCTCTCTATAATATATATGACCTAGGCAATCTGATATGATCTAAGAGAATAAAAAGATAGGCTAAGTTTGTATGGAGAAAACGAAATCTATGCTCACCAGCTTGTAATTATATAGGTATGTTTGGCTTATAAAAATCTTTGTGTTCAATCTTTTTATACGGAAAGATTTTTTGTCTGGCCCGGAAATAAAACCCACGACCTCCGAGACTTCAAGCTAGACTGATACCGCATACGGATGCTGTCCTTTACCTTCTTGTAATTAAATTATTTATGTTAACTAGAAATTCCTACTATTGGCCTTGATAGTAATGAAATAATGAAATAATGAATTTTATTCAGCACTTAGGTATTTACATACACTTGTACTTGTCAGAATTACAATGTAAGAAGATAAAATAATAAATAATAAAAAAATTATAACTAACAAATAATTCTTACTCTATAAGATATCCGACTAAGTAATTAACAGTAGTAGCAAATCATACAAATCTACCGACTGCAAAGTGCGTCCGTCTGTCCTGTGATATTTATTGCAATTAACCAATTATTATTATTATAAGAAGAAATTAAAACCGCATCCAAATTGCAAGTGGTCACATTATATCTAAGTGGCACACACCTGAGGGCACCCTTATGGGGTTTAGGACCACGACCCAGGGTGCCACTGAAGTAAAAAGGTAGATATATAAAGAGGATGTGATCACCAGCACCGACTACAGGCGCTCAATCACAGGGCAGGGGTAGGGGCGCAACGCGGTCCTCGCCGGCGAGAATCCTACCCTAGCTAACCTGCAGTAGTTTCGAAACTTAATTGTAAATTTTGGAAATTGTAATAGGAACTATAACATCATGTTATTTAGCACTCTGGTATTTAGATACTACGAATATCATAAAAAAAAAACTATTTTGTTTGCTTGAACACACGAATCTCCGGAACTAACTACTTGAATTATTTCAGTTTTAGATAGTCGATTTGTCGGGGATGGCTATAGGCTATATTTAACTATCAAGTTCCTACGGGAACCTGAGTTACCCGGATAAAACGTGCGTCTTATAAAATATCCACTGCTCGTTGTTGTACTACCTACTCGTTGTACGATCAAAATCTCAACCTGAAATCAAGATGGCCTCAATTCATACGCGAAACAAACAAATTCACATTCACATAGTAATAGAATAAGTGCACCTACAACTTATCGTCTAACGAGAGAATAGACGGCACTAGTAATGGATTTGAACCTGCGACCTCGCGCAGAAGGCCACGTTCAATCTTTGTTTCTCACTGCACTGATAGAAGCGGTTTCGACTAGATACATACACGTTGCGAAACACGTTTATTTAAGTGAAAGATTTTATTACCCGCGTCACTCTGCTCCAGTGGGTCGGAACGTGATATGTTAATTCAGCTTATAAACTAACCTCGTGCAAACTTTCAGCCGAATCTGTTTGGTAGTTTTTGCGTTACGTTTGAACAAATAATGTAACCGCTAGAACAATGTGGCTTCTGCTACTATATACCGTATAAACAGGATTTCCTTGACACAAACCTACGCAAATATCTAATCGAAATTAATATCTAGACATTTATTATTATTATACATATATTCATAGATTGTGTGTATGCACTGCTGTATTTTTATTGCTGTGATGCATCAACATTAAATTGTATACGTTTTTATGGTTATCTTCCTTGATAACATGCCAGGTATAACTACTTCGGAAGTAGTACCGGATGATAAAAAATATATGTTCTTGAAGGCTGTATTTAATTGTAATCTGAGATGTACCGTGCGTCTGGAAACGTTGAGTCTGTAACGTCGATCAAAAGCAACCAACTTCCATAGCTGTAATAATTTTCATTTAATACAATAACAAAAAAACTGTTATTGTTCCTTCGCACGAGTGCTAACCTGATATGAATATACATAAACACCTTCCTCTTGAATTACTCTATCTATTAAAAAAACCCGCATCAAAATCCGTTGCCTAATTTTAAAGATCTAAGCATACATAGGTACAGGCAGACAGGGGGAAGTGACTTTGTTTGACATGTAATGATTAGAAATGTTAGTTTTTAATCAAATGAATATCACGAAAAAAAAAATTGAAGTCAAGGCACAGGCCAAAAATAAGAGTTACAATATTCTTTGATATAGCTTCGAATAGCTTTATCACGTAAAGAATTCAAGTATCATACATTTGATCGCTCCGATACAGTGGCATTTTGCTTAGCTATGTCTTTTTGTAACGCATTATATTATATTGTCCTCTTCGTGTTAATATGATTGTATTTTTAAGGTCAACACATTAATAAATATTGTCTTTTTACAGGGAGTCCCGGCCGAGTTTGCGATGTATTTAAATTATTGCCGCGGTCTGACCTTCGACGAAGCACCTGACTATATGTATCTTAGACAGGTGAGTTATTCAAAACTTCGGTTATATTCTCGAAATATGTGTCATATTGAAAATTAAGTGTTAAATTAGAAGACCAAGGACGTTCCACGTTCTTAAGGCGCAACATTCACACTTCAGTTATTTACATATATACATAAGCTCACGCCTGTTTCAGGTATTTAACGGAGAAATTGTCGGAAAGTGGCACTTCTTATCTGATATATTTAAAGGAGATTATTTATTTTGCGAAAGTAAGTGGCAATAACAGACCTATGTTAACTCATCATTAGGTCAAAAATCATAGAAAAAGCCTTGTTAATATTTATCTATAATCTAAATTTTATACTTTTATCATAGTATTGAAATTCCTTGGTTTACTGATGTTATTAACTTTTAAGGCTTATTTACAATAGACCAGTTGTTGATTTTTATATTCGCAAAATTAACAATAATTCCATATTCCGACATATTCATCGATAAATACTTGAAGTGCGAACCTTGTGCCTTAAGAAAGGCCAGGTTAAAAGTACTCTTAACCGAAGGACATGCATGAGGATATTAATGAATGTAGAAGAGGCGAAAGTGGTATGTCAAGATCGTAGCAAGTGGAAGGAAGTGGTCTCTGCCTACCCCTATGGGAAAGGGGCGTGAATGTATGTATGTCAGTGTTAAATAAATGTTGTAGTAATTAGGATGAAGCTGAAGCTAGCTGCCAAATATGCAGCGGCCAAGCCAAAACCAGGTCCTTGGAAAGCGTTAAGCGCCCCGCTCTTGAAAATTATTAAAATTGACGGGAAATTTTATTCCTTGCAGTCGTGATTAGAGAAAAGGCCCTGTAAAAGAAGAAATCATTCCATCCCAGTAGTCAACATAGAATAGTAGGCCCCAAATCGGATGAACCGAGAATTTTTAGAATTCTTGCACTAACCAAAATCTTGGATTTTAAGTTTAATCTAAGTCAGAGTCTCGGGTGGTCAGAGTGACCTTCGAGGACATCTGTGATTTTTTTGGAGCGGGTTAGTCCCATACCGTGGGCCGTCCCCACGGTGGGGATAAGTTAAGATTTTTATAATTTCCCGCTCCAACCCCGTGATAAGCTCAAATGCTTGTGTTACGAGTGGGTTCACGTCGGTAGTGAATGGGCGATCGAACCGACGACTAAATGATCGCAAGTCCGACGCCCTATTCATTGGCCTACGGCCGCCTATATATTATTTGTATCAACCTCGCTTACTGTGAAGCTCTACTATACGGAATATTGTTACTTTACGCTTGCACCGTTGGCGGCGAGTTTTTGAGAGGGCCATAATTTAGCTGTAGTAGTATTATGACCGTATAATCGAGCGTGTAATGTGTGTGCTCGCAGTTGTTCCGCATCCTGTTCCGCACGATGAACTACCAGTACGACTACACGTTCGACTGGACCATCCTGCGCCAGCGCAAGCAGCACATGGAGGCGGGCGCCGCGCCCACCGACCGGCGCTCGCCCTCCGTGCAGCGCCGCGCCGCGCAGCAGCCCAGCCAGCCGCCGCCCAACAACGAGGTCGGTCGCCACTAGCTCACCTACTCACGAGCTCACTCCCTCACCTACTCACGAGCTCCCTCACCTACTCACGAGCTCACCTACTTACTCACTCACTCACCTACTCACCTTCTTACTCTTTCACTCAACCACTCACCTTACTCTTTCACTCACCCACTCGCCTTACTCTTTCACTCACCCACTCACCTTACTCTTTCACTCACCCACTCACCTTACTCTTTCACTCACCCACTCACTCACTCATTCTCTCACTCTCTCACTCTCTCACTCTCTCACTCTCTCACTCTCTCACTCTCTCACTCACTCACTCACTCACTCACTCACTCACTCACTCACTCACTCACTCACTCACTCACTCACTCACTCACTCAATCACTCAATCACTCAATCACTCACTCAATCACTCACTCGATCACTCACTCAATCACTCACTCAGTCAATCACTCACTCACTCACTCACTCAATCACTCACTCACTCGCTCACTCACTCGCTCACTCACTCACTCACTCACTCACTCACTCACTCACTCACTCACTCATCACACACTGTCTTTACACAACCTCTTAGCAACGCAATTCTAGATATTTAGTCCTTCCTAAATCTTTATCCCTGTGGTCCTTACTCCTCATTCCGTTTCCCAGATCAAGTTATGGCTTGAGAAAAAGGACTCCGCCACCAAACCCCCTGTCAAAGGGCGTTCAGTCAATCGGCTCAAGGAAAATCCCATACCGTAGATTACCGAACATATTTAATGTACAGAATTATACCCTCAATAAGTCGTGTTTCCTTTTTTTAAGTTAGTGAAAACGACAATTCGTTATTGCACTGTTTATAAAATTCCGGTATATCATTTGTATGTGATAGAAGGTGTATGAAATCAAAAGACTTTGTGGTATGATGGTGTAACAAATGATATAGAAATGCTGGATTATACAGTCATGCTTCCCTTGATAAATATCAAAATGCCTGGAATACTTTGTACTCATTTTTTGTTTTTGTGTGCTATCGAAATAAGAAAAATAACGGCAATATGGTACCCAAAATCACAATAAATCACTTTTACACTAAATACTAAAATTGACGAGTAGAATTTTAAGTTATTCTGTCTTAAGTGTTTTGGTTTCATGATGATACAGTGAAACCTGGTTAATTGGGATCTCAAGGGACCGAAGATTTTGTACTATTTAAAGAGGTTTTCATTTATCCAGTTTTCCTATTAGGCAGGTTTTAAATTTAGTTGTCTCATTTAGAGAGGTCAAAATTGGAGATAGTACGTCATAGTACTGACAAACAAAGTATGTGCGAAAGAAATTCAAATGTTTGTAAACAATCGTGTCCAAACCTGTCTCAACCAATTGGAATTGAGCTCCAGAGTTCCAATTATAGAGGTAAACATCGAAAAAGTCCTAGAAATCAAATCTCATTTAACCAGGATCGAAAAGTCCCATTAACAGAGGTAGTTCGAGGAAAAAGTGCCGGAACCTCATTGTAGTTCTCAATAATAGAGGTTTTTCACTTATCCAGGTCCCACTTAAACAGGTTTCACTGTATCTCTAAAAGTTCTAATTTTTTCCTGCTATGAATACTATAATAATAAAAATTATACTGTCAAAACAATCAAGGCATCCTTAAAAAACAAAAAATGTCTCTTGCTTCGTGGATGTAAGTCCGCCCGTAAAGAAAAAATCAAATGGATAGCAGCTCAGCATATAGTTAGCCGCGAGGCGACTGCGACGCTGATTTTCAGCTGCCTGTCCGTTGATGAAGTACAAAAATGCTAATTAATCTTCTCACAAGTCCACAACAAAGGAACTGAACTGTACATTCTTTAGTAGACAGATCAAAGAAGGGTGTCATCAATTTATTGTCATATTTTTTTTTGTACGTTCAATTAATTTGAAATGACAAATTGTGTATCTTTCGAAGCCGGTGCTTGATATATTCTGAACAAAATATTCACTATATCAATTAGATTTCCTTTTTATACACTTTTTACGAACCCTAATACTATACAACTATGATTGAATATAAATATATTCTTGTGTGATTGTTTGTGTACGTATCTGTTATTTTTTACTCTGTAAGGTTTAATTTACATTGATCGTATGTAAAATATTTCCCCCAAGTGCATGTGTACTTTTTGCATTATTTCTTTATTATCTTGGTTTACATTATTAAGTACATATAATTGGCATGAGGACTAAAAAAAACTATTTAGTCCATCAGTTAGATTATCAAATCAATAAAAAATTACAAAGATACAGAGCAAAAACAAACTATAAAGTTCAGGAGTGGCTTGTGACGTCACTTCTAGGAAAAAATACCTAGAACTGACGTCACACGAAATTTCAACCCGCTGTATCTTCGTAAGTTTTTGTTTTGGTATTCTCACTGACGGACTAACAGAATTTTTTAGTCTAGCCCATTGATGAAATAGGAGGTTAGAAATACATTATCTAGTTGATTGATGGGTGTTCAATTTCGTCGTCTTATAAATACAAAATTATTTTTACAATACATAAAAACAATTGACTTAATTGTTTTTATGTATTGTAAAAATAATTCACCTGTTCTTTTATCACTACTAATATTGCTAAAAGTACATAGTTCGCAAATAAAAATAAAAATATATTTAATAATATCAACATAAAATGATTATATTTTGTATAAATAATTGTTAAAAAATCGTATAAATTGTAAAATGAGTTCGTGAGTGAAAGAATGTTGAATTTAGAATATATACAACGTGTATTTGAATAAAAACAACCTTTTAGATAAGCTTTGTTATTTTTTAATTGAGAAAAATACTTCAAACATAGCATGACGGTAATTTAATAATTCAAATTATTTGGATGTAGAGTATTGTTATAGTAATTACCATTATTTAATTTTGCTAATAAGTTATAATGTAATAAGACTTGAAATTAATTCCAGACTCGTTGCATTAGTTCATTAGAGAGGGTATTGGGGTTAACTGGCACTGTAGTAATGCAGGGATGGCGAACCGAGGCGCGCGTGCCCTTGAATTGGTGCAACCTTTATGGAAGCTCTCCCGAATTAGACTTGTATTTCAGGAGACAGGACCTTCGTAGGTTACATTAATCGTGTTATAATAGATATATGTAGTATGAATAGCACCAATGCTATATAATACTACTAGCTTCCCGCGTGCGGTTTTACCCGCGTAAATCCCGTTCCCGTGGGAAATTCATAATAAAATATAGCCTATGTTCTTTCTCAGGCTCTAGGCTATATCTGTACCAAATTTCATTTAAATCGCTTCAGTAGTTAAGGCGTGATTGCGTAACAGACAGACAGACAGAGTTACTTTCACATTTATAATATTAGTTAGGATGTTCTTTCTCAGGCTCTAGGCTATATCTGTACCAAATTTCATTTAAATCGCTTCAGTAGTTAAGGCGTGATTGCGTAACAGACAGACAGACAGACAGACAGAGTTACTTTCACATTTATAATATTAGTTAGGATTAGGATAAATGCATTGTTGTTACCCCAATCATTACGAAGTCATACCAATTCTTTAGAGATATTGTATATTATATATTATCATATCAAAGTTCGCCACCTCTGTAGAAATGTGTTAAAATTTTCAATAGTTGCCATGTGATGATTCAGATAGTATTCATTTTCTGTTTTATTTTGCATAGTACATTATTAAAGGCGGAAACATATTGTTAAAACGCGACGCGTGTTGAGTCGAATCAAATGTATTGTTTTCTATGTATAGACCAGAATCACACCATGAACAGCCGACACGACGCCACGCGCGCACCGACGCACGGTGAATTTCAGGTGTCGACACGAGGCGTCGCATCGCGTTTTAATAATGTGTTTGCGCCTTAATAGTATAGTTTTAATATTAAGTTGACTTTTTTTTTTTCTTAACAATACCATATACTAATCGATGTATTTTTGTTCCGCAGTGAAAGAGATTACGACGTTCGGCAACAACGGGTGGTCCGGTGAAGAAGAGAGCGCGATAGCATATGTGTGTGTGTCTGTGTGTGTGTGTGTGAGGACCCGCGGCGGTGTCGAACGCGTCGATGACAACGGACTAGCTTCCTTTCAGTATAGAGGCCTTTCGTTATTGGATCCCGATCCATTATCTACAACCACCCTCGAGCTGCGGTGGATTGATCTTTCTGTGTGCTCACAGATATATTGTCTTTTTTTACTGTATAATATTTAACTGTAAATTACATTACAGATGTTCATACGATAGGGAAATTACATTATTAATTCAGTTTGTAGTTATAACTCGATGATTGTTTAGTTTTCGATGTTAGTTTTCTAATTAGCTAGTGTTCACGATTATTATTATTATTATTGTACGACGAGGCCGGACGTATTGCAGCATGTTGTTGTAAATAGCGAGTTGTCTGGAATACGGCCGGCGGTCGACGCGGTAACACGATATCGGCTAGTTGTTCATAAAATTGCGGATTTATAATGAATAAAGTAGTCTATAACAGAAAGTAAAAAATGGTAAAAATATTTAAAAAAAAGAATAAAAATGAAGGAAACGACGTGGTAGAAACTAAGTGAATTGATTCCCTGCGCCGTGGAATGTACCGTGTTCGACAAAACCCGACATAGTTTTAAGGTTATTTTTACTGAAAGTTCATTTATTTGGCATATATCTCTTATTAAATTGTACATAGATATGAACATGGTGTATTTCACGGAGTGTGGCACGGCGATTTATCTTATTTCAAGATTATAAAATTGTAAATATAGTAAACTTGTTTTAATCACTACATATTTTTTTAAGAAAGCACTAACTGCGTATGATTTGTGGCGTATTGTGATACTGCATGTACAGTATACAGAGAGGTTCATTTACTGAGGACCACGAGAGAAATACATATTTATTTATCTGCGAATAGGTAACCCAAGTTCTCTGCGATGCTCTCAGCGATGAACCGAGACCGATGATTATTTATTTCTAATTCTTTTATTACATGTTGTCTTTATTTGCTAATTTTAATACTATTTTGTGGAGGTCCTTTACGCCTCGAAGTTAGGTTATATTGTCATTGGTTTTTATTGAATACAATAATATTAGAAACCGGTAAATATGTAGTCTCGGTCGACAAACCGACTCCGTATAAAATATTTTTATATGAAACAACTTAAATGCTTCCAATAGTACCGATGCTAGAAGTATCATGATACTCCATGTTAATTGTAAGACATAACTTTAAGTTGCCGAAATGATTAGCGTAAATGATGTTTGATTGGGCAATTGGAGACAAAATTATTCAAATTTTATATAAAATATATACCATTTATAGCCTATGTTGGTATGTTTGACGTTTGTGAGTGATATTATGGATCTCATTCGTACAGATCGGGTTGTTGGTCGTTGTTCCCAGCTACTTTTGCGTTTTGTGCAGTTGTACACTAATGCAAAGCTTAATTAACGTGTTGCGACTGTATTTATGTGAAAGTGGTTGTGAAACAGATCTTATCGAGATAGTTCAGACCTCGGGACGGACGTTTTGTCTCCACTTGTGTGTATACTGTGTGTGTGTCAACAACACTCTATTAATAAACAGTAATATACTATTCTGTCGTTTATTTTTTTTTCCTTTACCATGGTGCTATCATACCTTCTGGCCACTTGCCACAGGCCATACTGCCAGCTAGCTTGGCGGGCGGGCGAAGCGAGAGAAGGAAACTTTACATACTATGCGGAATATTATAAACATCATTTTGGCGGGACCAATTCTTGTAATTGAAAGTTTCTATAACTTGCGCCAATAAAGAAACGAATCTAAAATGGCAGCGGCGATCATGCGCTCTCACTCTAAACTGTTGATGTCTTGGTCACACACGGCGCGTACTGCATGCAAAAAGAAATCGTAAAGAAAGCTAACGGAAAAAAACGACTTGCGAGTGGTTAAGGTAAAAAATGTTAAAGAAAAGTAAGCAAATAAACAGTTCTAATTTTTATGAAAGATTATGTATTTTTTTGTATACGTTACACATTTCAACACATAAAACTAACAATTGTATTTTACCTAAATATACAATAAACAAACTTTCTTTCTATCTTTCTTTTTATTTGCTGACCCTACCGTCTGTCAGTGACATTCATGGACGCCATTTTAGATTCGTTTCTTTATTGGCGCGGCTTATACCACGTATATTTTGTACCCATTTAGTACTATTTTGTACCAGTCCTAAAAAAATTGTACCTTACACGACATAAACGGAATTTCACGATAACACTGGTCCCGCCATTATGATGCGTTATAACGAGACGATGCCTGTACACTAAAACTACAACGAATTACATCATCCTGATCAAACCAGTATTTAGAACCTGATTTAGTACCTCCGATAATCTACAGCAAGAGACTAAGATCTCATAATAAATCGAAGATATCAAATATACAAAGTAGGATGTGCAGATTATTTATTTATAAAGTATATTAAAGACCGACATATTTATATAAGTTTCCTGCTTGGTCTAACCGATATTATTTAATAACGTAATGTAAATAATATCATAACAATATATAATAAAGCGCCTGCATGAAAAATAGCTGCGACTTTTTACTTGAAGTATTTTTGCTCGTTAAATTATTCAGGCGTATAAAACGGCCAAATTTTTTTATTTTTTTTTTAAAACTAATGAGATCTTCGTCTCTTGCTGTAGATTATCGGAGGTACTAAATCAGGTTCTAAATACTTGTTTAATCAGGATGATGTAATTCGTTGTAGTTTTAGTGTACAGGCATGGTCTCGTCATTATGACGCATCATAATGGCGGGACCAGTGTTATCGTGAAATTCCGTTTATGCCGTGTAAGGTACAATTTTTTTAGGACTGGTACAAAATTACAAGAATTGGTCCCGCCAAAATGATGTTAAGGAATATTGGCGAGCTAAACTATGGGGTTCACACCGAAAACTACGGACGGACGGGCGAGCGAGCGGGGGGTGCGGATGGGAGAGCGCGTGTTATGTCACTCGCGCGCATGACGTTGTAGTCATTGCAGTTGCATGACGGGCGAGCGGGTGCTGGCGGGCGAGCGAAGCTAGCGAAGCGGGCGCGCCTAACGAGGTGAACGAGTAGCTTCGCTGGAATCTTTGGATATTTCGTTAGCTTGGCTCACATTGCTGACGTAGGTTAGTCGGTAGCTCGCGGTGTGAACCGAAGTATGTAAAAGGTGAAACGATGCTCGTCCGCCTAGCTCGCTCGCCCGCCTGCTGGCGGTGTGGCCTGCGCTGGGTCAACTCACACTGGCGAACTCTGAAGCGTCGCGTCCAGTTTTGCAACATCACGCGCGGTAACCGTGCTAAATCATAATAGTGTGTCTGGACTACAGAGCTGAGGGCCTAGACAAATTGCTACTACGGAGGAGCGATCGCTAGCATAAAATCGCTTGTATTATTTTGTTATATTGTTACGCCATGCTATCTACAAGGTTTATGTAACCGAAATCCGGTCTCCATCAGGATGGCCGGTCACTAGGCGTATTTAGAATTGAATTTATGCCCAAGAATTGCTTCCCTATTGCTTTTATTTGCTTCTTATTCTCAAACAATTGCTTCCATCGTAATCTAGAAGAAATACTACATTTTATGAGTGACCGTTCTTCTGATATCAGGTCGGCCGGTCACCGCGTCGTAGTGGCCCTGATAAATAGAATTATTGAAATTTACGGTAGCCATTAATTACTTCCCATTTGCTTCTCTCAATGTTTTACAACGATAATACTGAAACTATCACGGCAATAAAGATATCGACTAAAGTGTTGTTTATGAATATTTTTAGCGCCTGATAAAAAAATAAAGCAAATCTCATATTTAACATTGCAGTTACGCTTGAGTAGGCGATAAATCTATCATATTGTAGCGATGACCTACAGCTAAGTATTGTGTTATTTAAATCAAGTGCCTATCGTATTTAAAAAATCATACGAATTTAATAAACACCTTGGGAAAATGAAACAAACCTTACATTTTACACTTTATTCAACATTGTCATATAACTTACAGTAAGTAACAATAAAATTTTACATAATTGTTAATTAGTCCTTTCGGGCCTCGTACTGAACACCTAATCTAATTATTAACATTCGAGAAAAACACCAATTCAAAACAGCATAACAAACGGGATAGTTAATACAAGTAATACTGTGTTTTACATACTAATCTCATTCACCTTACAAAAT
This sequence comes from Nycteola revayana, assembly GCA_947037095.2. NCBI lineage: Eukaryota > Metazoa > Arthropoda > Insecta > Lepidoptera > Nolidae > Nycteola > Nycteola revayana. Next base: position 1,438,612 of record OX344851.2, read on the forward strand.
GTATGCAAATTAATTATAATATTTAATGTTACGTGAGAAACGGGTGACATATTTTTACCAAATAGCTTTTATAAAATACTACAGAGCTATTTATTTGAGTTTTTTTAAATATACTGTCGTCAGGCATTCGATAAAATAAAATGGTAGTCGCAGTAGGATAGACTTGCAAATTGTAGACGTAGTACAATGGCTAAGGCGACGGACTTGCGATCGTGTGGTCGCCGGTTCGATCTCCAACCGTTGCACTACTGACGTGAAACCACTCGTAACGCAAGCACAATTAGCTTAGCACGAGGGGTTAACAAGAATACTAGTAGTGAGCAAAAAACTCTGCTAGTAATCTTTAAAAAAAGTCTACATCTTAATTGTATAGGTACAATGTTTGTGATAATGTTATGATTGTAATGCCGTGGCCCGGCGATATTTGTGCGATCCGCGGGCTAACGGTTTCTGTAATGCAGCCGCAGTAGTACGCGGTAAACAATTAAAATTAGCTGTTCCGCTGTGATACTGCATTATTATATGTGGCCTTTGAGCAGAATAGTGTGACGACCAGTGTTCCAAGGTCTATTTCACGATCTGAGCAGTAATTTTTTAGCGAAATATATAATGTGCTTCCTATGTAGGTAGATGTTTAGGAAGTAAGACATACATATGCCTTACCTTTAACAGCAGGTAGTATTATATAGTGAAGATCTTCAAATCCTCGAAAGTGGTCTGAGTCTTGGCAAAGCAAATATAGCATGTAAACGTATGTTTCTCGTACCTATCTTGCAGTTCTGTGCGACAGATGACTTCAGGTTAATGAATTCCTGACGACGATATATAAAAAAAATATGCTAAAGCTAGCCTTTTATATGTTTAGTACACTTAGCATCATAAAGACAAACTACCCTTTATCTTATACATATACGAGGGTTCCTGTCAACATTACAACAAATTGCCCGTGTTTATAATATGTGACTTAAGACTGAATTGGCCAAATGACTTAAGTATAAAATTTGTTGTAAAAAAAAAAAACCTAATTAAAAAAAACAATTGTAGGTTTCTAACATTGAATAATAATAGATTTATGCTCATTTCTAATCAAATAAATATCAAAATCGTTGTTTAAGCTAACACCACGTAAGTAGGTAATGTTTGGCAGTTTTATTATGTTGATGCCATTTGCTAAGATAAACGGAAGACATATTTCAGCCAATAAGAAACATACCTACCACATCCAATATTACAAAACACAAAGAAACTTAAAGTATAAAAGAAACTGGTAGTGTATCAATATCACATTTCTGAAATACGTGGTGTTAGAACTTAAGCGATGATTTTTTTTTTTATAATCCTACATAAGTGTCCCTAATTTTCCCTTTAAGTGGCATAAATATTTAAACTTTATTTGGGAATGGTTAATAAAATGGTTTCATTATCAATAGGTAGAAGAATGATATCTAACTCACAAGATGGTCTATAACTATGATATTACATATAAATGTTAAGCCGAATCTCTTTATAATTATAGGTACACTATCTAATAAAATATGATTCTTGCAAAACATATGGTAAAAGGCAGTACCTGTCATAATTTATAGCTTTGAATTAAAACGATACAAATTAATTACTGAAAGATTCAGAAATAACTTCACTTACGAAAGTTAGCGAGCTTAAGCTTAAGCGTATCATAATCTGATTTAAACTATATGTTATGACACAAAAGCAAATATAATAAAATTAATTACCTTTTCTCAATAAATATTTACTTTATTTTATGAAAGAATATTTAAAAAATCGGGATAATTTTTGTTTTATGGTAACCCCAAAGATTGCTAGTCATTACTAATTAAAAAAAAAGAACGCTAAATTGCTACGATATTTACTGATATGGATTAAGCTCACAATAGGCATATATGTACGCTTATTTATTACATGGTGATAATAAACAAAAATACAAACATACATTAGCTATTTACAAAAAATAACTACCTTCCTACTGCTAAGGTAAATGACGAGCAAAATTACGTATGCATAGCTATCAGCAATTCGGTCGCAAAGTGACAGTTGGACGCTGTTCAAGGCGTTTTTTGAATGAATCATCAGTAATGTTGAGAACATAAAAAAGTCGATGAAAATGTCAGATTGCGATCGGATCGCAAAGTATGTGTACCTAATCACGCCGCGCTGGTATAATATCTACAGCAAAACCAGAATTTAGTTATGTTCGCTATTTAGGCATTGAAAATAGTTGTGCTACTTATAATAAAATAAAACAAAAGAGTAATTATAATATTTAAAAAAATTGTAAGTACTTACTTAATTTAATCAGTATTTTACATTGTTTCAACTGAGTTCTTTTATGGCCGACAAAAGTAGGTATATATTACTATATCTGCAATTAATTGATATAGTAATATTGTTTCGCTAAAATGTGCTTTTTTTCAAAACAGTAGCATAGCTTGTTATTCGACAGTAAGCGTTATCACAATACATTTAAATACATTTTTCATTATGGTCCACTACAATTTAATTTATAGCTCCGTACATTTTAAAATAAGTGGGATTCATGGAAGTTAGTTAAATTGTACTCCTAATTTATTGTATTAGTTTTGTTATGTCTCTTAAAATGTCTATTTTTACAATTCTGTAACAATTTAATTTTGAGTAATTTCGTCTGAACTTTTTAAAATATCTACTGAAGGTTGTATAATCCAAATGTTACCGATTAAATCTGCAAATGGTACCATGATTAGGTACTAACACATAATTAGTATATGATATTTAGTTATTTAATTCATAATGAATTATCATGTTTGTTTATACCGGTTCAAAACACTAATTCGTATTTTGGTTTGTGTCGTACATACTTACGAACCAACTTTATTTCATTTATAACACGAAAGTAACTTTTAGTATTAATGATGGTATTTAAAATTTTAACTGAGTTTCGTTATTATTTTTTGTTTTATATTAATTGGGTATTAAGGTTTTCAAGGTATGGCTTTACGACCGATTTGAGTTCAAATTCATTTCTAAACACTAATCATAAACTCTTAATACTGACTTAGGTTCCATAAAATTTTTAATTTTCCTCAAATGAGTGTCCATCAACGGGCAACATTTATTTGTAATTTTTATAACATATATATATTATTATATGGAACATTTTTACAAAAAGGGCACATAGATAATAATTGTTTTTTTTTTAACATTATATAGGTACTTAGAAACTATTTTAATTGAATTAACATCAAATTGACATAATAATTGATGCGTTATAAGGTTAAACATTTGGAATTAATTTGTGTAACATACCGCTGGATAGTACCTACGTAAGTATTTTAGTTCACAAAGTTGATTAAGCCGTGCTTAGACTAAAACAAAAATTAAATAATATCATCATTGTGGTATAAGTATGAGCGTTAAAACTAACATAAACATTAACACATATTAATTTAATGGCTAAAACAGAATAAAATATATATTCAGCTAACATTCAGATTTATTATTTTTAATCTTAATATCGATGATGGTGCCGAATATAACATCGGGTGTATGTGTGTTTAGGCTTAAAAGACAGATATATTTTAAGAGAGATGACGGTTTTTAATTTTTTAAACGGTAACTTATTCGTCTGTATATATTTATATAAACAGTTTAAAGAAGCAATTTGAGATTCTGATATCTTATAAGTAATGAAAAAATATGTAAGGTAAAGTACGTTGGTAATAATGCGGGATAGCCAATAAAGTTATTATTGTCGGAGATAATATACATTACACAAATATTAATTGACGATGACTATACCACATTGGGAAAAATAGTGAATTTCCCAATAATGAGAGGAAGTTTTACCATTGAGTTGCAACACGAATTCAGTGATGCCACCATAATCTAGGTGTACATTGGATTATCTAATAATTTTATTTGAAATAGGTTAGCTAGTTTATAATTATATCAAAAACTTATAGTTTTCAATTAAATTTAAAAAGGATTTTGTAAAGGCTTCTCTGGTTACATTATATTAAAATTGCCGTCTAATGTCGAATACAGGGAGAAGGTATTATTATTTTTATTTTCTATTCTACTAACTTTATTGTAGTATAAGGATCGTTCAACCTTTAAGTTAAAATAGCTACATTACGTTAATTTACGTTAGTTGTGACATGGAATAGTAAAATTACATTTGGATTCATTCGCTTCTAAAAAAGCGACTGAAAATCACTATTTAACTAGATTTTTTTTTAATATTTTAAAATAAAAACTTAGTAAAGCGTTCTTTGTTGAACATAATATGTCAAAGCTCTTAGATATAAGCACAGCACACAATAATTATCTAAAACTGTTTCTTAAAATAAAAATACCTTTAGCTATGGAACAAACAATTCTTCTCACTCTCATAATTTTATGAGACACCACGTAGACACAGCGACATTAGAATTACATTCGATTTCTAAAAGAATTATCAAAATAACTAATAAGCTGCCAAAATTCTAAACTGTCAAATGAGTTTCAATTCATTTCAGAATTCAGTTTAATAAATTGAATTGAATTGAGTTTTTAAAAGCATGATTCAGGTAGGTACCTACTTTTAATGTAATTGTTTAGATTGCGTTTAGGATTTTGTAGCTCGCCATTTAATAATTCATGTTTCAAAAACTCAATTTGATTTGTCAGCATTAGTCGATTGATTCACGTTTGAAAAATCGAATGTAAGGTTCAACCCACACATACCACAACCATATATGCGTTGTGGTCGCGATTTAGTCAGTAGCATTCACTGACGGCAAAATATGATACCTACGTGTGAAATGTATTATTTTTTTTTAATTCAAAATATGCACCCGACCACGTGTTGTCGTTGTGTTAAGTATGGATTGAGTCAATGCATTAGTGTTAAAAATATGTGCCTATTGATATCGTATGAGTTAAATCAACTATGACTCAACTTATACAAGTAACACTTGGTATGATTTGAACGAATAAATTTGAGTTCCGATATATTATTCTCAATAAGACTAGGTATGTACTAATAGTATTATTTTTCAGTTTCTTTTTTTTATAAATAGACACATATTTTAGTAGGTAATAAGGAAGGTACATCATATAAATATATCTAATAGATCACAGTATGAGAATGATAGGTATCTAATACAAATTATTTTTGAAAGTAAATAGAAGAAAGCTGAGGTAAACTTCGATCAATGGAAAACGGGACTTTGGAAGTATTTTTAACAGTAGATATCTATATATTTTGATAATTTATTTTTAATGTTTTCGTAAATAGCACTAATGTTATATTAATTAGTACCTATTGTTTATTTAATAGAATATGTATATATTATATTATGACTATTCTATTTCGGTTAAATACCTATTTACAAATTGTCTAATTACTGTGTTTTTCTATTACATCTAGAAAATGTGATGTCATAGAAGATAAGAAACCAAACAAAACCCTTGTCCAAGTGGATACAGCTAGACATTTTTGCCTTATTTATGGTTTTAACGATTTATGGTTTTAACGATTTATGGTTTAAATATTTATCTAAGTAATCCCATAACCTTAGCTCGCGCATGCAGCAGATTTTAAAAACTTTATTTTCATTCTGCCAATATGTTTAGGTACACTGTGAAGCGCGCTTAGATTAAGAGACAAGTCTTTGCTTATGAAACAAATTCTATAGATCTTCATTAATCACTAAGAAGAAATTTGATGACACATTTGTTAACTGTAGGTATGGCTATTTCGTCTAGATTTAGTAAAAATACAAAATGTCTATTAAAATATTTAAAATTTTCATTGTTAGTTGGTAATTCGTCAAATATCGATGTTTCTGGTCAAAAATATTATTTTTATTTATGCAATAATAATAACACTACGCACTTTAATAATTAAAATGAATATCAATGTAACACCACATAACTACGTTATAATAAGATATATTTGCGACTAGTTAGATACGTTCCAAAATTGGCATTGGACTAAAACTAAGCAAATATTCATAAGATATTATACATTAAAGCGAATTTATTCTTTATTGCACGTTTATACACCTTTTTGGGAGGTTTAGCGTACATTTTTTTTATATTTATACATAGCTAATAGTGTGATCGGTGCCCTATCATCGTATCCTCGTTAATTGGTATGATTTTAAAATTAATAATAATATGGTATATGAACAGGGCCGTAGCTAGACTTCATTTAAGGGGATGATCGGTGGTGACTGCTTTTTTGAGTTAAATCTTATTATTAAAAATACGATACGATTTAGTGAACTGTTTGCAATCCCAATATTATGTCTTACTTGATATTCTTTCATAAGGCATAATGTTAATACGTAGTACCCCAGGATACCCGTAGTTACGGCCGTGAACATAACATTTAATAAGCTTTTAACATATATTAATGAAAACGATTAGGTTTCAACATGTTTAATTATATTTTATAATCGAAATAAAACGAGATTGTTCTCTTTTAGTTTTTCCATTGTGTTTTCGGTTGTCATGTTACATTTTGTGCGCAGGCAACACTCCCTCATAAGCTATTTACATCGCTTCGTATTTTTATTATAAACATACACCTGTAGGTATTTTGATTTCATCAAGTTTCGATTATAAAATGAGTAATAATATAATTAAGAAGGTTATTAATTTTTATTTAAGTACTACCTACTTTCAGACAGCTTTTGTATTATTTTAGCGTGGTTTGAGTAATAAAGGTTAGGTACACACTCCACGCTACCATACAAATCACTAAAATGCTTAAAATTAAGAAAAAAGAACACTAAAATTATATTTACATATTCCATAGAAGAATGTTTTTGCAGTCATAGACTAAAAGCTTGTCTAGATCATCTCCCATGATGAATAGCGAAACGTAATTCTCATATTTGCACATTTGTTTCAAACGAACATTTTTTTAAAACTTCATATTCTAAGAAGATTACTAGCAGAGCTTTGCTCTCTACTAGTATTCTTGTTAGCCCCCTGTGCTAAGCTATAATGCTTGTGTGGGGATCGAACCGGCGACCACAATATCACAAGTCCGACGCCCCTAATCATCACAATCACGAAATTGTTATTTTCTTTTTAAGGTTCGTAGCATAATTATAAGAAACAAAGTTACCAAGATGGAGGGGTAGGGGGAATTCAGTTAGTAGTACCCCTTTTCCAGTACCTACAACTATAATAAGCACTTACTACCTATATAGTCGGACCCGGTGGCAACGTTTCTGATTTGCTCCCCCTACATAAAAATCTAAATACGCCGTTGTATTGTTTTTATAAGTTAAAACTAAAACTTCATCTTGCTAATAAGCACCATGGGCGATTATATAGAAGCCTTTAGTCATTTTACGGAATTTACTCTCACTGACAGTAAGCTATTTCACTCGGTCTAAATGAATGTGACTCTTTAAGATTTAAGCCTTAGAATAAATAACTTTAGTATCATATAACTACTATTCGTTACTATAGTTGAAAGTTCTGTCGGCCTGGAGGTCTGGAGGCCAAACAAAGGAGTGGAGTCTTAGCCAAAAAATATTTTCCAAATAAAATTAATATATTTTGCTGTAGTTTTTTTGTTTGTTTTTGATTACATTTATTTAGAAGTCTATTATGGGACTGTTTTTATTAAACATTTAATACTGCGACGTACATTTAGCAAGAAAAGTCTTGTTTAATATTTACTCGTCCTAAATACAAATGCAGCGCATCAAAACTAGAAAAAGAAACTGATCCAATTTTAGTTTAGTTTTATATCTCACGCGGAGCTTAATATCTGTTTTAATTATATTATTGTAATTACCACACATTCCTTTAGCTGCTGGCTCAAAGTGAATTAACAGAAATCCTGTGTATTTGTGTAAATAAATTATTTGGGCGCAAACGTGGTCATACGCAGTTACGTTTATAATTTAATTTGCATATTGTTAGTTGAAAAACATTTTGAATTTTACAGTAGAACCTACTTGTTGCTCCAACCATTATGTCGTGTTATAATCGACAATGTCATTAAACTTGGAATATTATTATATTCTAAGGCTTAAACCCAAATAGTTATGTGATATACTAGCAATACTATTACGAATTAGTAGAAACTATCTCGAGTGTTACCATGACCTCTAGTCCTATGTGACAGCCATAAAAATATACTTACCATATAATAAAATGCATTATGGAACTGATATCGATGCATTCTTTTTATCATAAGACAAGAGCGATATTGTGTATGTTCTAGTTAATTTATAAGTAGTAGTTAGAATTATAAGTGTGGCTAGCAATTTGTATTTGATACTATATGGCTTGAAAACGGGAATTGTTAACGTCGCTTCGATGCCTCAACGCTGTCCAATTTGTACATGTTATATTCTTTACAATCATCCTTCAATACCATGTAAATGAATATTCAGTTACAAATAAATTGCAATTTTCTTCAATTCATATGAAATAACATTCGAAAAGCAGTATGTAAACAAAATTAGTTCATAAAAATAGGCCTGTTATGTAATAAACATTAAATATAAAATATCTTTGGTTCTAAATCAAAATTCGTATAAACATCGACATGTATAAAGTTACGGTTAACCGTAACATTGAATTTTCATTTTGACAGTCAATGACACCAACTTAACGATACAAAAATTAATGTTGCCACTTACAAAATTAATATAGGGAGGAGCAATCCGGATCGGTGAAATGACCGAACACGTTTAGTTCGTAGAGGCTGGCTAGAGTGATGAAGAGAATGTACCACACCATCAACACTGCGCCATATTTCCGGTCCAACTTCCAGCCGTTGGCGTGGGTCGCTACCACCAGGAATATCACCGTTGAGAACAGAGACAGCGTCGAGTAGATGAGACCTGAAATATATTTTAAAGTTAGAATTATTTCTAATTTTAAAATAATTGTGACAAAAATTAACCCCTCTCTGGTCCCTCATCTTCAAGAATTACCCGCTCTCGTCCTGCAGTAGCGTCAGCATGACATGATTGTAATTCGGAGTAATTTGTTACTTTTGGACGTTGTAAGTATTTGATGGTTTTGCTGAACTTTTACTATATTTAAATAGCCAATTATCGTTATTCTGGACGCAGACACCATTTATTATATATAAAAATGTATTTAAGTCTGGTGTCAAGTTAATTCGGGGAGTTGCTATTTCTGGAATCTTCGTTTTCTGCTGCAGATATACCTTTATGATAAACGTTGACATGACTGCCGGGGTGTATGATGGCAGTCTGGATGAACCACGGCAAGCCGAGGCACACGAGGATATCGAACACGTTGGACCCCACCGCGTTGGACACCGCCATGTCACCATATCTAAAAGTACAATTCATTATAAATTTAGTTATATTGGTTTATGCTAAACCTAAGTGGGACTGGGCTGGACATGTCTGCCGCATGTCAGATGACAATTGGGCTAAAAGAACCACCGATTGGGTCCCAATAAACAGTCGACGCCATCGCGGCAGGCCGAGACGAAGATGGCGGGACGAGCTTGACTCCTACCGTAGGGACTGGCCGGCACTCGCAAAAGACAGAGTTGTGTGGAAAAGGGAGAGGGAGGCCTTTGCCCTGCAGTGGGACAACACAGGCTAGTTAAATTAGTTTATAAATAATTTAAAATATATTTTTAAATAATAAATCAAAAGTTTGTTCAATTAAAATGTAAACAACCTAAAGATAAATAAATAATCAATTGTTGTCTTGACTATTTGCAAGTGCCTGTAAATAAATAAAAATGATGTTTATGTTTATAATGTTTGGTTTTTTAATTTTTTTTAATTCAGCACATACAGTGCTGTGCTCTAAAACATAAATAGCCGACGTCACCCAAAAAGCAGGCTGTTTTTGTGTTTACAACGTGGGTCCCTGAAAAGAGTCGACATCGTGGTAGACCATGGGAAATATGGCGGGATAAACTCTATACCTACAGGTAGGTCCCACTCCTGTCTGTAGGTATCTAGCTCATCCCGTCATCGGACTATTGACCCCTAAGATCTATACTACCGAACAACACAGATAGTCAGACAAAGTTTATGACACAAAATGGTCCAATAATGTATATAATAAAATGTTACTGACCCTTCCTTGATGACAGCGAGTGAAGATAGAGCGTCAGGCACCGACACTCCCGCCGCCACGAACGTCAGACCCATCACTGTGTCCGGGATGCCCAGCGTGTAGCCTGGATCCAGACAGATGTTTAAGTACAAGTGTATGTAAATAATGAAATTTATTCAGTATTTACATACACTTGTACTTGTCAAAATTACAATGTATAAGACTAAATCTAACAATAGTATCACTAAAGTAGCTAAAAACATTGTTATCATTATTTAATCTTAAAGATTTTAAAACCCGTCTGCCGTGCGATTAATGACAAATGTACACATTGTTGTAAGATGCCTTAAAGGTAACAGGTACAAAATTAACTTCCAAGAATTCGACCAAGATCTAAGCGACATCGAACTAAGGGCACCCTTAAGGGGTAAAGACCAACGCTCAGGGTGCTACTGGAGTAAATAATAGATTTACAAATAGTGGTGGTGATCGCTGGCACGAGCTACAGGCAAATATTATGCAACCTGGAGACACCAGTTAATGGAGAAGAATTTATATGCCGACTTCCCTCTTACGGAAATATTCATAGGAAGCAGGATGGGGTAGCGTGGAAGCGTCACACAAACAATTTGTAATTGCACCTAGAAGTATAAAATCTAGACACCTATAAGTATACTCTCCTGCAAAGCCACAAATAAAGTCATATTTATGTGTTAAATCTTGAAACTAAACTAGTACGTACATTACGTCTATAGTACAGTAAAGTAGGCACAGAGTCTTACATTTAGATCGATCAGTATAAGTCTGTAACTATAAGATATACTAAGATGTCTTGTTAAGAACCAAATCATCGATTTTAGACACAGGAAAAAGACACAGCTCGGGAATCGTACTTAGTAGTTAATTTTTCGAAATGATCAGATTTTTGATTAAATTGAACACGTGACCGTGAAATGATGACCATTTTTTTCCTGTCTGAAGCCTGTTGCCTCAATTATCTTCCTTGGCTTCAATGGCCTTCCTATATTGATTCCAAATTGTCCACCAACTTACCAATAATAGTGATCATCCACACCATGAAGTAGGAGTAAAAGCTGATCCACAGCATGCTGATGATGAAGGTGACGGGGTACCAGGGGCCCCGGCTGTCAGGCATGGTGTGCCGACACGACCAGTGGACGGGGTAAGCTATGTACCAGCAGAATAGCTGCAGTACGTCTGTAGATCAAACAGATTCAGGGTCAGAATAAGATGCAGATTCCAAATCGAAAACATAATAAGGGTCCGCATCAGACGATTACTGATGAAGATGGTTTTATCGGCCATCTTAAGGTCACAGCTCATTCGAGCCACCCACCCCGCGCCGCCTCGTCGCACGGCGTCCACTCGTTGTCGACAGGTGGTCCACGGGTGGACGCCACGTTATGACCATTAAACCTCGCGCGGTCAACCAGAGGACCCCGCGCGGTCAACGAGTGAACGCCGCGTGGTCAACGAGTGAACGCCGCGTGGTCAACGAGTGGACGTCGATTGGTCTACGAATTTTCGAGTAGTCTGTTAACAATTGGCATTAAGTGAATCATTTGCGGCCAGCGCGCGGTCCACTCGGGACTCGCGCGTTGGCATTGCGCAGTCAATAATAATATAAAGAATACTAGCCGCAGGAGGCGAGGCGGTGCGGAGTGTGTGCCGGGTGGCTTTAATGAGCTGTGACCTTTAATCAGTAATTCTTCGTGAGTGGTAGTAACACGAAGTTGTTCATTGTTACAGCCTTAGTAACTGCTGGCGAATGGCTGGGGAACAGGTTTTTCTGATAAGATATTTATTTTTGAAAATTGTTCCTTTTTTATAAATACAAGTATTATTATGTGCTGTTTTGTTTGAGTGACAGTATGTTTTACGTGTGATTTTGGCTACCGAATAATATGCATGAAGATTAAGAAATTCTATTTAGTACGTCAGTTAGATTAGGTACCAAATACAACAGGTAGGTTAGATAAAAATATTGGACAAGTATTTTTTTTCTCGTTCCTCAAACAAAAAATTACAAAGATACAGCGTGTTGTAATTTCATGTCACGTCACATCTAGGCACATTTCTAGTAGTGACGTCACAAGCCTCTCCTGAACTTTAGTATGTTATAAAAAAATACGTGTCCAATATTTAATTATTAATCTAACTGACGAACTAAATATAATTTTATGTATTTATGCCTATTATAATAATATAGTTTAATCATCATCTTTTCATTTCACTTCGCCTTTTAAATACAGCCCACTAGCTCGCTTACAGTAACTGTTTACTTTGTTAAATCTACTTAAACTTCATTGTCCACATAGACCAACATTAAAATAGGATTATTATTTTTCTATTGGCTCCCGTGCTTAGCTATAACCGACGAATAAAAATGATGAATTTGTTCACCACCTTTAATTTTAAAGGGGATAAAATATAATGACCACCAAAAATATATACTTGACACCAGAAAAATAAAGTCTAAAATTATAATAGTACTAGCTATTTTAGTCACGACTGCACTTCAAATTGTATTCGAACACCAAATGTAGTAAATGATCACCAAATGTAGTAAATGATCACCAAATCTTAGCGAGCAAATTATTGCGCTATTTCTACCTTAATAAAATCAATGAAAAATGACAATCGGTTAGGTTAGGTTAGAGCTGCGGCCATACAACGCCAGGTGGTCTACTCTCTAAGTCCGTCAAAGAAAGTACGGGCCCGTCCGAAAGTAGCTCGAAACTTAGAATAGTTTCGAACGGAATCATAGAAAATTTTCGTGAACGAGAACGATAACAACTTTGCTGTCGCGAAAACTGACATAACGTTCCGTCAAAACAAGTGTCAAATTCAATTTTTCGGACGGGCGAAAAAACATCAGGAGTAGGATGAACTGTCATATCATTTGGTCATTCATTCTTAGTTCGGACCCCGAACGAAACATATGTACGTAGGTGATCCGTAGTAGGAAACGTTCCGTAGTTACGGCCGTAACTACGATTTCGTGCTTAGGGAATAGACCCCCTGAACCGAATCGTAAATTAGTAAAACATTTAGGTACTTTTTGTGATCATTTACTACTTTTGGGTTAACAATGATTTATTTGGAGTCATTTTGCTTAAATACGATAGCGGAAACTTTGGTTACAATTTTACATTAAAATGCGGGTTTAATTTTGGTGATCATTTTTACTATATCTGATGGTAAGTTAAACATAAGCCATTTTAAAGTTGCGAAAACTTATATGTTCCATATCTAAATCTATATTTAATATATAATTTACTAGTGATGATTATAATTAATGAAAAGGGAACTCCATGTGTGTGAAATATTACTTACTTGCTCCAACAGGTTTAAGTAGAGGGTTCACAGCAGTTTCGGGGTTGTATTCCTTAGCCTTGTAGTAAGCGGGAGCAGCAGGCTGCAAAATATCATCTTCATCATCATCGGCCTTTACAACGCTCACGGCCAAACCCCCTATGGCCATTTATTGATCGAAGGCCAAAGGGGGTTTTCCCATGATTGGCGGGTTGTTGACATATTAGTAAAAGCTGGTGATAAGGAATACGTTTTTTATAAATGCTGTCATAAAAATCGGGACCGTGTATTGTGCAGTTCCTCGACCAATCAGACTCGCATGCGATTAAATAAATAGGAATAGCAACGCGACAGCAGATATCACTCAATAATTGAGACTAATCGTTGTTTTTATAGGTAAATATTATAATATTATTATTTGTTTTGTTAAGTTTTAAAATAAATCGCTCGTCGTTTGCCCATAGCAAGGTTACGTAATAAACGAAATGAAACGATTTTTATTCAGCACTTAGGTATTTACATACACTTGTACTTGTCAAGAAAATTTACAATGCATATAACATTAATTAAAAATAGGTAACTTTTACTATTAAATTATGTTTAAATCTATATCAGGTGTGCCAGAAGTCTGTCAGTCTTGTGTTAGTAAATAAGCTCTTAATATTAACGTTAATAACTATTTGCTATATTTATTTTATTCAAACATTTAATAAATAAATATTATAGCATATTTTAGAGTGCAATGGCCGGTACTCGTATAGCTGAAGAAAAATATTGTTACCTAAATATTCGTCCAGCGCGGAAACAGAAACTTTAAACTTCTTTATTTCATATTATATATTATCCTGTATTTACTGAAATGGTTAATTATTTCGTACCTGTGGTGGCTGATGTCCCTGTGGTTGCTGTTGTTGTTGTGGCGAAGAATCTTCGGAATGTTGTTGTTGTTGACGTTGTTGTTGCTGACGTTGTTGTTGTTGCTGATGTTGTTGCTGGGATGGCGGTTGAGTGCCCTGCTGCTTAATAAATACATAACATTTTATTTATATGCACATATAGATAAAATAGAACTAATTTAAAAAATTGTTAAGATGCTAGTGTAGCAATAAAGGTATATTCAAGGATATGTATTTATGTAAAGTACTGTACCGACTGGTCCCAGGCCTGGTTGGCGTCCCACATCTGGTTAGGGTCCCACGTGGGTGTCGGCTCCGCGTTATAAGCTGCGTTGACATAAGCACCGTCAGGGTTGTACGTCGCTAAAAAATACAAATAAAAATTAATAATATTATAAACAAAAAAGGATTGCGATACAACTTCACAACCGGGATTGAAAAATTGCTGCTTTAATGTGATAGTGACATAAAACCAAATGTGTAAGTTTTCGATAGTGAGTTTTAGTAGGTATACCTAATTATATTACGGATCAATTTGTGTTTAATCATAACCTTAATGTGTGTCACTATCGCATCAAAGTAGCGAAATGTTTGTCGATGATGAATGGATTGAGAACGATATATGATAATTTTTAAACATGATTCACGTTACAAGTAATTGTGACGTGAATGACATGGGGGACTTGAATGCGAAACTGGGCAAGAGAAGGGGTCATGAGTTGAAAGTGGGGACTTTCGGTTATGGGCAATGGAACCCTAGGGGATAGAGGCTGGCCGACTTTCTGGAGAATGAGTCTCTATATGATGAATTCTTTCTTCCAGAGGCCGACGAACAGGAAATGGACCTGGCTGAGTCCCGATGGTTCCTAGAACTAGCACTAGCACTAGAACTACTACGACTACTAGAACTACTAGAAACGGATTCAATTATGTCTCTGTAATTCACAGCGTGAAAACCGGTAGTGATCACTTAATAGTAAGAGACGTGAACCATCCAATCCATTGAACGGCGGTCAATCGCCGAATCCAACTCGGATGGGCAGAATTCGGGAAACTTCGCAGCGTCTTTTCGTCCAAAATACCTCAATGCCTAAAGACTAATGTTTAATCAGTGTGTGATACCATTGATGACCTATGGATCCGAAACGTGGTCCTTCACTATAGGCCTTATGAACAGACTCAGAGTCGCTCAACGAGCTATGGAGAGGGCTATGCTCGGGGTTTCTCTACGAGATCGAATCAGAAATGTGGAGATACGTAGAAGAACGCGGGTTACCGACATAGCCCAACGGATTAGTTCGTTGAAGTGGCAATTGGCAGGCCATATTGCTATATGGCCTGCGGAGAACAGATGGCCGTTGGGGCTGAAAAGTTTTCGAATAGAGACCGCGGATCGGAAAGCGTAGCGTAGGACGTCCACCAACTAGATGGACGGGTGATCTGGTTAAGCCGCGGAATCACGGTGGATGCAGGCCACCTCTAACCGTAGCAACTGGAAATCTATAAGGGAGGCCTATGTCCAGCAGTGGACGTCCTACGGCTGAAATGATGATGAATCCAAAATTGTACGATCGGGAACCGTGCCGAACTATAAGATAATAAAGTAAATGTGAGTGAGTGTAGTGTACTCACTGCCCTCCTGCAGCGGAGTCTCCTTGGTGTGTCCCTCCATTTGCGCGTACTCGTCGCCTCCCGCGCCCCCCGCCGCACTCGCCGCCGCCTGCCCCCCCGCGCTCCTGTACACGACACACGTCATCACAATTTTTTCCATCAAATTCAAATTAAGTACAGAGTAATTATAATGAGTTTAAATATACAAAATGTTAACATTATTGTACTTTAATTTTTCTTAGTCATCTCCTAAACTAAGCAAGCTTGTTTCATACCTAAGCCGCTGAATTACATAGCTTCGTGTTTTGTTTTTTATGCTAATATAGATTTGTATATGTGAATATACAAATAATATATGTTATTATTTCGTATTCATAGAAAATAAATTGAAGGAATTGACTGATTTGTTACATAGTCTCAATAGTATTATGTATGAAATTTTACTAACATTCACGCAACTATTATTCCTTTAATTTCATTGCTAGTTTCATTTTATTATTATTTTCTTGAGAAGAAATTTAACCCGATTATAAGGTGTCCCAATTTAAAAAATAGTAGTTATTCTGAATTGGGCGTATGTAAGTATGTGTTTTTTAAACTTATTGAAAACTTTTCGGCAAAGTTGTGCGAACATACTATATTTCAAAATTAAGATTAATACATTTATGAGACAGCTGTTTTTTTTGTCCGGGTGGATTTGCATTGACGCGTTCCCACCGCAGCTGCAGCGTATTCGCGCGCTGGCGGTGGGATATGTGGGACTCGCCCTCTCCATAGCGTGGTATGCTAAACTCATACCACGGGGAGAGGACCCTACACCATTAAAACCCCCCGGACACTCCTTCGATCCGCCGTTGGCGCGGGCCGGGTACGCATAAGCAATCCGGCCCATACATTTATTTGTGCCTGCCCGTAGTCTAAATTTATTCATCACAATTTTTAAATTGAGGTTCTTACTTATTTGGCGTCACATGGATGTATCTCCGTAGTAAGGGAGTTATCTGTAGCTAGTATAATATCTTACTTGTAAGTGACAAGCGCCGCCTGCTCCTCGCGGGTGGGCAGCTTGAAGGGCAGCGGCAGCGTCAGCGCCCAGCGCTCCAGCTCCGAGTTGAACCGGAGCGCCACGCAGTACACCACGTACATTAGCAACATGAACAGGGCCTCGGGCCTGGGAACATGCGAAGGCTTTTATTGGTAAATGCAGAACAAAAATAAATCAAGTTTATAAGGACTTGGAGCTTTATGTAAACATTACATAAAGCTTACTGTCAGTCATGTACCACCAAACTCGATAAAGTTAAAAATAGACAGGGATTGGAAAATTCAACATTAATTGTACAATTAGGTAGGTACTTTCATCATCATCATCATCAGCCCGTATAACGTCCACTGCTGAACATGGGCCTCCTCCCGGGGTAGGGTCTTTGCCATAGTCACCACGCTTGGCAGGCGGATTGGTGACCGCAGTGCTGTGTTGTAATACACAGGGAAAACGCTGCTGCCCGTTCCCTGGTTCGTTTGTTATAGATGATGTTATAACAATCGGGACCAACGGCTTAACGTGCTTTCCGAGGCACGGAGGGTAGTACCTCAACCAACCAGACCTGGAAAGAATTTACACAAAGATTTCTAGTCCGGTGTGGGAATCGAACCCACGACCTCCGAGATTTAAAGCAAGCCAATTACCGCTACGCTACGGAGGTTGTCTGGCATATCAAATTTGATGCGATTGTAATTAATCTATTATGTTAATTGTTCAATTCTCGAGCTGGTCAGTTTGTTGCGACTATTGGGCATGTGCGGTACAGGCAGCAAACTTAGTGCCGCCCTGGGCACTGATGAAAATACCGCCTATCACTGGAGTTTTTCGTATTTTTTTTGGGGCGGAGGATAGCTCTGCCAACCAGACCGGTTAAGAAATCTTAGAATCTACACCAAGATCTTGTCCAGCGTGGGGATCGAACCCACGACCTGCGAGATTTAAAGCGTGCCAAATACCGCTACGCTAAGGAAACTGCTTACCAAAACA
This sequence comes from Nycteola revayana, assembly GCA_947037095.2. NCBI lineage: Eukaryota > Metazoa > Arthropoda > Insecta > Lepidoptera > Nolidae > Nycteola > Nycteola revayana. Next base: position 1,456,549 of record OX344851.2, read on the forward strand.
CGATGGAGTTAGCGATACGATGGTGCAAAGCATGAATCGCAGCAAGATGGGAGTATTTTTGAGTGGATAGATGCTGCTGCGATCAGATTTAGTCGTCTCTTACAACACCTATAGGAAGATATGGCGTGGTATACACTAAGCCATGCTTACCAAGACACGATGGAGTTGGCGATGGTGCAGAGCATGACGAGGATGGAGATGGCGTAGAAGAAGCAGTCGCGGCACAGCGGCCACCAGTTGAGGTGCGACACCGTGCCGGCGCACATCGCGCACACCGAGATCACGAACATTATGTTGAACACGGCCGAGCCGATCACGCCCGACACGCCTGCGACGAACATTCATATTATGTCTTTAACTGGGCATAATGGCGAGTAAGGCTGCACCCTTATTAAAGGGTTTATAGATTTCAAACTAAACAACTTGCCCAAGAAGGAGCCCTTGGATCGACTTCGATAAAAAATAAAATAAATTATTTATTAATAGCTGTTCCTGCAAACAAGCTATAATCTCTCATTTCACCCATTTAGGGGTTGAATTTCGAAAAATCCTTCGTTAGTGCTCATCTGAGGTACCTGTGACAGATATTCTTCAAATTTCAGGTTTCTTAATCTTACAGTTTAGACTATGCGTAGTCGTTAATCAGTCATGATATTATCTATACTAATATTATAAAGCTGCAGAGTTTGTTTGTTTGTTTGAACGCGCTAATCTCAGGGACTACTGGTCCGATTTCAAAAATTCTTTCAGTGTTGGATAGTCCATTTATCGAGGAAGGTTATAGGCTATATTTTATTTTCAAAAAAGTTGGGGATCCGTAAGAAAATTGCGTTTTTGTAACCCAAGGTGTAAAAGCGAAAACCTATTTATGCGTGCGCTGCAAAAACTATTGACAATAGAACAAAATGATGTACTACGGGTTTGTAGGTCTTATTAAGATCTACAAAAAAGTCCGCGAGAGCATATATCTAACTATCATAGTTTAGTCACAATAACCGCTTTTATGTTCATAAAAAAATATTAAATCGTCTGAAGAAAGAAACTACGTTAAATGTATATCGTTATATTAATCCTTATCCAAATTAAGCATAATGTTATTAAAGGTATTTATGAAGAAGTAAAATACTTTTTGTTTTATTCCAATCGGACATTTCGTTGAGAAATTATCACGAGTATAAATACGCAAGGAATGGGTACCTAATAAAGAGTTATTTGCCGTAATAGATAAAGCTGAAGAGTTTGTTTGCTTGAACGCGCTAATCTCAGCAACTACTGGTCCGATTTGAAAAATTCTTTCAATGTTAGATAGCCCATTTGTCGAGGCTATATTTTATTATAAAGTTTTTATGGGAACGGGAGTTACGCGGGTGAAACCGCGCGCGGAAAGCTAGTTTTGAAATAAAAATATAGTCAACTACGCTCCGCGTTTCCTATATCGATTTTACAACCGAACGTATATTTCTTTTATATATTATATATATTATTTCGTTGGTCAGCCTTGTACTTTTACTTCTACAAACAACCCATTGCTGTTAAAGATAAACAAAAGAAGCTTACCGATATCATCTTGAGCGCAGAACACGCCGATGATGACAGTAGCCAACTCCGGCGCAGAGCTACCGGCCGCCATAAACGTAGCGCCCGCCACGTCGGGCGCCAGTTTCAACTCTGGAACAACAGACTCCGTTAAAGAATAAACCACGTAGTTTTTTTATTGGATACACAGTCTATTTATTTGGAAACCGGACAGTTCAAGGTTATTATTACAAATAATTGAGACTTCTGTGGTACAGTTGAAAGACTCCCCCGTACCTCAAGGGTACGTCCCAATATTTTTAAATTATGGAAAATTTTCTCTCGGGTAGAAACTCATGCACAACAGTGGATGTTATACGGGTTAATAATAAGATATATTAAAGGTAAATAAAGAAGAATCAGCCAAATTTTTGGTTACATTTAAAATATTATGAGATATTTTCATATTTTCACGATATCTTTCCAAAATTGATTTTTTTATTTGTGGCGAAAGAGCACATCCGGCTGTATTTTCTGCTTCCTGACCCTTGCCTTGTCTGTTAAAACAGTTACGGTGGAATGAGAGCCAAATTTGAATCTCCTTCCAACCTAAATGTGCACTCATGCTGTCATTGTTTGCCTGATCTCACTTTCTAAGATCCGGCGATTCCCCTTACCCTCACAGATCCTGTCGAGACTGGAGACGAAGTACTCATCGCAGACGATAGCCAAGCCGATGAAGGTGAACATAGCCACCAAAATGTGGATAATTAGACCGCCGTGCTTCCGAGCGTTCTGACCCATCAGCGGTTGGGGAAACTGAAACATTATAATTAAACACTTTGTTATAAATTTGTCGTATGTTGAGAAATTAGTAGTTATTATTGACGTTCAAGATTGACGCTAAAATCTTTGTATGTGTCTATTATCAGTGCACTTTAGCACATAGTCATAGCCGTGGAAGATCGACCTTCACTCAATATGATAACCAGATGTGACATACTTTTTAGACAAATACTAACATGCCTATGATAATTTGCCTGTCTAAAAGTGTTTATGGCTAATTTTCAAGGGTCGATCTTTCACGTCTCATCTACTAACAGGTTCTGACGACTGTCAAGATTGGAGCTTTAAAGATGAGATTTAGAATGTTTAAATTAACTCTGTTCGGATTAAATGCATAGTTAGATGTTGAATATGATGAACGAAATGTGAATATTATGACGAACGAAAGGGGAAAGGCCCATATTATAATTGAGCATTTTTTTATTGAATTCTTTGGGGAAACAACCAATCGTTGCTATAGGGAAAATAATTAAATTAAATATAAAATGTATACATAAAATTTGCAACTAAAGATGATTAAAATAAAATAAAATAAAATAAAAATCATTTTTATTTACGTAAACCAATTACAGGCACTTGTAAATCGTCAAACATTATTTGAAAATTAATTATTATTTATCTTAAATTACATTTGCTGTTTATTTATAAACCTATTCAAATTACTTATTTATAATTAAATTGCCTTGGTGGATCTGCGGTTGCAGTAGTAACCTCTGAGGGCTGATGTGTACTTTAAGCTTTGAGTCTAACTATGCTTTGTAGTCGTGAATTTCTAACGACACCTGCGATGCAGGTGTGTAAGTAGATATGCCCGGTGAACTAGCAAATGCGTCCTGGTTAACTAGTTATATATTTTTATGACCTTACGAAATAAAAAGTGTATGTAGTACGATATTTATGTTAAAAAGAGAAATGTGTCCATTTGTGTTGATCCTGCGACTTAAGGGTTTATAATCGTACCGCGGCGTTGTTTTAAAATAGTTACCTGTTCAATGGCTGGGGGACTGCAGTTGACTCGCAAAGGCTTTACAGTGGGGTTCGGTGTCCAGTTACTTCTTTCCTCTTCTCTCTCCCTCTCCGTTTCACTACTCTGTAAAATATAAGATGATATTTGTATTTGTATTCTAAGCAACTTTTGACGTCGAAACATTGAAGCCGTGGGGTCTGGGAGCCCAATTAATTTATAAAAACCTTCCAGCAAATTCATCTATTAAGAAAATTTTAACAACTTGTATAAATAAGCTATCTTGCCGTATGGTCACAAACCAACCCATACCTAGGAAGGTTCTTCCCATTTTAACCTTCTACACCCATAGGAATGGGTGTAGAAGGTGACTAAGGGACATACAGCTGATGGATGGGCAGCAGCATCTATCAACTCAAAGATACTCCCATCTTACTGCGATCACTAATCCATATGCCAAGCGTGGTGATAAAGGCAATATCCAGTGGCGTAGCTATCGTAGGGCCAGGTGGTGCGATGCACCAGGGCCCCGTACCTCAGGGGGCCCTCTAACCTAAGCTTTGAAAAGAGCGGGTCAGCTAACTCGCCAGCTCTTGAAGCTATGCACCGGGGACCTTGCCCACCTAGCTACGCCACTGGCAATATCCTCAACGGCACGTTTTATTTTTATTCAGCAGTGGATGTAAACGGGTCAATGTAGTAAATATAAATAGTTAAAAGTTATTAATTTCTTAATGAAGTCTGAAGTTTTGTTTATCTTTGTAATTTATCATCAAATATTAAAGCATTATGCTGTCGAAACACTTTGTAAACCAAGTTTTACGAGGTGACTTCAATCATTTTCCAATATTTATCTTGTTGAATCAAATATGATGTCATTAAATTCAGAAGCAATATCGAAGAGTACCTTATAAATCTTTCCGCGTCAATGGACACTTTAGATTACATTTATCTATATTTATACATACATATTTTTTTTGTAATTGTAGGCATAAAATTAAAGTTATTTATGTCTGTTTGTATAACATAACATAACTAACTATAATGAGTATATTATATATGAATTATTTGTCGGCTTTTCTCTTTTTTCTTCGAGACAGGTGACGTTCCTTTGTCTCTGCCTACCGCTATGAGAGAAAAGCGTGACGATATCTCTTTTTCTAGGTTAACTCAGAACGGCTGGTTGCATTTTAAAGGAAAATACTGCATTTTTTTGTTATGGATAAACAGAAAAACATCAATACTGATCTAAAAAAAAAATACCATAACCTAGTTTCTTTAGCTAGAAGTCAGCAGGTTATGTTTTATGAGGGGCCGGATTGCTCATGCGTACCCGGCCCCCGCCCACGGCGGATCGAAGGAGTGTCCGGGGGGTTTTAGTGGTGTAGGGACCTCTCCTCGTGATATGAGTTTAGCATACCACGCTATGGAGAGGGCGAGTCCCACTCGTCGTACGCTGCAGCGGCGCGGCGGTGGGAATGCGTAAAAGCATTTTATTTTATTATTAAGCTAGTAGTAATATATGAGAGGTACTGTACCTCAGTGTATCCTGCATCTTTTTGCGTCTTCTTATCCGCTTCCTCTTCCTCTTCCCGTTCTTTTAAATCCTTCTTAGACTGTTCCGTGGGACTCTCTTCACTGCTTTCCCTCTCTGTCGGCGATGTGGCAGGGAGCATTGTTTCTAGAAAATATAAACAGAAAGTAGTATGATTTTGACCTTAGATTATACGTAAAACTATAGAGCGTGAATATCGCTGCGGTCCGTTGCGTTGATTGTAAGATTGATTGAAGGTATAAAGCATGGAGCCAATATAGTGAAAATACATATTTATATTTGTTTTATTTTGGTTCCACCAGTCATTTTTGCGACTTAATACTGTAGATTTCATGTAGGTCGGAAACTAACGAGTAATTGTTTGGTCAAGACATGAAGACACCACGTTGTTGTTCATACCCGTGCCACCAGGCGCGCTCTATAACTTGCTTATGATGCAAATAGTGTTTGCAAATCTGTTATTCAATCCTATATTCACGATTTAACCTAATCTTGTCGTATATTTGATTTGTGTTAATATTTCTACAGGCAGACATCGGTTTTATCCCATCCCATGTGTTCCTATGGGCGTGGTAAGAGGTGATTAAGGGGTATAAGGCTGATGATGCCAAGCGTGGTGATTATGGCAATATGTCTCAACGACCCTGGCTTGCCAAGGGCTGTTGAAGTTCACTACAGGCGGATCGGTGATCGCACTCAATTTTAAAATACCATATCTAAGATATGTGCACAAACATTCAATTTGAAAATATATTTTTGATTTGCTCAAAGACTATTCCGATGTGGGAATCAAACTCTCAATCACCAAGATCTAGCTAAAATTATGCCAGTAGGCTACGCATCTGATTTATAAAATTAAAAACAAAAAATATCTCCTGTTTATTCCACTTAATAATGTGTCTAAATACTGCTCTTATTGCACCGTCCTCCCGCTCGCAAAAAATATGGATAATAAAAAATGGAAGGACATTTTGCGGGCAGATCGCTGCAAAAAGGGCATTTTTACACATTTCTTAAGCTGAATAGAGATATTATCTAACATATTTTGTTGTTTTAGTTTAGATAAATATATATTATTCACCTTTAGCAGTCTCCTCCACTGTGACACCGAACCCTGCAGTCTGACTTTTCTCGACTCCATTGGGGATCTCCGATGGCTCCGACGCGTTGGAAGGGCTGTAAATCGCTTGGAACACGGAGTACGCGATGAAGAACACAGACACCGTGAGCCAGCGGTGCCGACGAGGTCTTCGCATCCTCTGGAACAGATACCAGAGATAAATTTAACAATTGTTAAGTAGTCAACTTCAAAAGTTCGCTCGAAACGACCCACTGGCTAGGCGCCGGACTTGTGTTCTTTTGGTCGCCGGTGCGATCCCCACCCATAGCACTACCGACGTGAGCCCACTCGTAACACAAGCATTTTAGCTTAGCACGAGGGTGAACAAGAATACTACTGCAAAACTCTGCCCGTTTTTTTATAAAGAAAAGGCCAATGTTTAAGTCATTTATTCCGTAAAAATGGTTACATTTATTTGGAGTCGTCATATTTTCCCTTACCGTGTAATGCTTGACGTAGCGACTATTGAGAAACACTGCCAAAAAAATAGGTTAGTTAGTTATCTTCTTTTCAAAAACAATAATATTCCACAATATTTTGTTATTTACACCGAAATTGGACATCAAGCATTTTTGACACTAATCTTACGTAACTATATCAGAAACTTTATAATAAGCTTTGCTACACAATTTGGCTTTAATAGTTGTTTTAAACTTTTGATAATTCTTTTATATTACTGGAAAGTTTGTGGTACGTTCAGACTACGGCCATTACAGATGACGGATGTGATGGCAATACAATAATAAAAGAAGAAGATAAGTAAAATAAAATGTATTTCTGGACAAGAAACATAATATTTACAAATAGTAATTATTATATGAGTGATAACAACAGTTTTGGAACTATGTCAGCATTATCATCGCTCAGTTGATAACTGCGACATTCTGCCTAAAGTGTAGATAAGGTAATTTTTGTTTCTTGAAGTTCAATTAATTGATTTTAATTTTCGTTTGAACCTAATTAAATTACTTTAAGGTACATTCGTCTTGAGCTAAAAACATTTTACCACACATATTTACATTTTATGTGGACTATACCCATGCACAATCTGGGCAAAATGGGACTCAAAAATTAATTTCCCAAATTTAAGTAAAGTTTTCTTAATTAATAATAATAATAATCTTTATTGGCATAAAAATCCCTGGCCCCCATGCTAAGTGTAACCTGTGTATTTCTAAGATACGGTAGAGGGCACTGGGTCCTACAGGAACTATTTACATTTTTATGCGGAGATATTATTTACTATTTTTAAGTAAAGGTATTTAAAGTAAATACTTAAATGAAAATAAACAAAAACAAAACAAAGCAAAGGTAAGTGTAGAGTGTATTGTGTGCCCACGCACACAATACACGCGTGTGTGTATGTGTAGTGTGTGGGTGTCAATGTGAGTGTATGTGTGTAAGGGTGTCTGTATGGCATTAAAGAAGTAAGAAATTCATGTTTCAGAAACTGAATTGAATTTGATAGCAAACTTAATTAAACAGTTATGTTTTAGATTTTTACTTTGATTTGATTTTAATTGATATTTAACTAACATCTCTTGCAGGGTTTCCTCCGCGTAACTTCCATTCCCTTAAGAACTTCATTAAATATAGCCTACTTTACTCTTGGACAATGTTCATGAGATTAGTGTGTTCAAGCCAACCAACACGACAAAAGACTTCAACTTTATATATTAATATAGATTAGTTTTAAATAAAATAGCAGCAATGCAGAGTAGTGCACTGCGGGTAAAACTGAGAGTCTAAACTATTTGGCTCTGTAATAAACTGTTATAATTATCTATCATGAAATTATGTTCACATTTACAAATACTACATTAATTACTACCTAAATAAAGGTATTCGTTTCTAAGCTTTGTAAATCGGTAGGCAAATAGAGATTTTATCATTTGTCTGGCCGATTACAATGATTAATGACACCTTGCTTGCTTTCTCTGTCGTGCCAAAGGGTGTTTAAGCGCGCCGTCTCATTTCAAAATTGCCCTTTTCACTTTTTAGAATTGACTAGTTGTGCTCCACGGGTTTACTGCCTTACACTGCTCATGTGGGTATCATGATGCTTTATATCTTTACTCAACTAATGAAAGTTTCAGTTCACCAATTTCAGAGCTACGATGTCACAGACAGACACACACAGAGCGGTCAAACGTATAACACGTTTTTTTTGTGTTGTGGATTAAAACTACTGTAATCTATGCTAACATAGTCCAGTCATTATAGTAAGATCACCTCGGAATTCGAGATACCCAGCTGTAATTCTGTAAATAGGACTTGTATATTGACACCCTAAAAGTTGTCTCAAAACCTACATATAGTAGGGTGTACGCAACAAGGTCAAAGGTCACAAAATAGATATATCAATGATTATAAATATTTGTCAATTTTTATTAACTATTATATTATATTTTTGTGACGTTTGACCTTGAAATTTAATACTTGCGTACACCCTACCATATATAGGTTTTGAGACAACTTTTAGGGTGTCAATATACAATTATTTACAGACTTACAGCTGGGTATCTCGAATTCCGAGATTTTTACCTAATTTAAGCTTAAATGACTGAACTATAATAGACGCTAGCACGAAGACAATGCTTGAAAGACGCTAGTGTGGAGGACACTAGCGTCTTTCGAGCATCGTCATCGTGCTAGCGTCTGTACAGCTCAGACGCAACGTCGACGCCGCGGCGACGCAACGCCATCGCTGGCTAGCTGCACATCGCTAAAGCAGCGCTACCGTCTCGTTACCACGGCGCCAGCGCAGAGTTATTACCGAACAATATAAAGACATTGAAGGACGCTGGAAGGGTCTCTTAATGTCTCACCTTCCGGGTTTAGCTTTGACTATAGTTGGTGAATGGAAATCAAGTGCCATCATTGTTGATGATGTACTGTAGTAGACTTCCCATGGTTTTTAACTAATTTACTGTCAATAAAATAGCTCTTTATAGGTACATGGGTACGTAATAATCAATGTGTTAAGTTCAGTTCGGTTCTTCTGGTGCTGCCTTTGTTTGTGGACAGGCTTCCACAATTATTATTTTTGCCAATGTCAGAGTTATACACCGTCAAACTAAGGGGCTTGTACGGTTATTTAATATAGATCTTGAGCATAAAGAGATTCACAAACTCAGTATGCTAAGATGTCGTCATATTTTTTTAGTTTGCCTTATACAAGGAGTGAAGTCAAAATTCCATGTCTTAAGAAATTATTTACAATACGATTTGTATACGATGATGACTGAGAACGCACATCAGATTGTATTTTAGATTTTTTGATAGTAATTTACACGATGCACATCGAATTCGTGGGTCAGACTTATCCTGTACCTACTGAGTCATTATTTTTTGTGTTGGAGCTACGCTTGCATAAGGAGTCAACATTATTTTTGATTGTGTTGACGCATCAAAAGAAAACGTCGATAAAATCGTAAACGCACCGCGCCAGTTACCGACTCGCATGTCCGATCCGATTAATGTATGTTGTTTGTTCAAAAATAGTAATGGCTGCCGATACCCGGATAGTCTGTCGGATTCAATTATCTGTTGAACAAATCTGACATAGCCCGTTTCTGTGGGAACTTCGTAATTAAATATAGCATTATATGTTAATCCTGGATAGCGAAGTTTTCTAATGGGGAATGAATTGATGAAATTGGTCCTGTAATTCCGGACCCTGTTCAATGCAAACAAACAAAGAAATAATTCCTCATCCTACTAATATTATTATAAACGCGAAAATTTGTGTATGTGTGTACTGAGAGCCCACTTTTATTTTTGCGGTATTTTGCAGTTTAACTAAAAATAGTGCTTAGTAAAAGTTGTGGAAATATTTGTAAAACGAATATTAGAGTTTGTACAGAAATCACTCAAAAGATATATCGCCTTAAGTAGGTCCTTCAGTTCACACACATAAGCTCCCAAATCTAGATATATCATGAATTCACCAACAAATTTTGGTTATAGACCTTTAGTAAAACATGAATAAACATCTACCCAACATTAAAAAACCTAATGTGAATAGATAATAAAAAATTACAAACGTCTTTCTGTGGTCCCTGAGGGACCACATAAATTTATCTCATAATTAATAGATTATAGCATGAACATTCAATATTCATAAGCCAATCTTCAGTAAAAATTACAAGGAAAATTTTAAAACTAAAGAAAGATCACAAATAGTGGTAAATATTGTAAACTTTACGTTTTTGTTGGTGGGCCCTCAGTTCACACACCATGCAAATGCTAATTGTTTAAAATATAATTAAATACAACAATTACAAAAATGTGGAGCCTTTCAGTGCTTAGTAATTTTTTTATAATGATCGATCTGTATTTATCTTTTTACTGGTTTTATTGTTCTTTTACCAAAAATGTACAAATTAGGTTTTCCATAGGTACTAGTAGGGTGTCCATGCAGTCAAGAGATAATATTGTTTCAAGAACCATTACATACATTAAGTTTCAAAGTTCCTGCATATTCATAAAGTGTTTGTAAAAAAATTACCAAGCACTGAAAGGCTCCACATTTTTGTAATTGTTGTATTTAATTATATTTTAAACAATTAGCATTTGCGTAGTGTGTGAACTGAGGGCCCACCAACAAAAACATAAAGTTTACAATATTTACCACTATTTGTGATCTTTCTTTAGTTTTAAAATTTTCCTTGTAATTTTTACTAAAGATTGGCTTATGAATATTGAATGTTCATGTTATAATCATTAAATTATGAGATTAATTTATGTGGTCCCTCAGGGACCACATAAAGACGTTTGTATTTCTTTATTATCTATTCAGATTAGGGTTTTTAATGTTGGGTAGATGTTTATTCATGTTTTACTAAAGGTCTATAACCAAAATTTGTTGGTGAATTCATGATATATCTAGATTTGGGAGCTTATGTGTGTGAACTGAGGGACCTACTTAAGGCGATATATCTTTTGAGTGATGTCTTTACAAACTCTAATATTCGTTTTACAAATATTTCCACAACTTTTACTAAGCACTATTGTTAGTTAAACTGCAAAAACCCGCAAAAATAAAAGTGGGCTCTCAGTACACACATACACGAAAATTTGTAAATATATATTTTTTTTTGTAATTTCTCCTTCAATGTAATTTATCATGTGTTCATTATATGTATTTTCCTTATTTGTATGTGTTATGTGTGTACATCAATAAATTAATAAAATATGGATGGATGGATGTTTGTTACTCTTTCACGCCAAAACTACTGAACGGAATTGGTTGAAATTTTGCACCGAGATAGGTTATATGCTGGATTAACATATAGGCTACAAAACATTACGCTCCGACCCACTGGAGCAGACTAACGCGGGTAAAACCGCGGGGCGCACCTAGTACAGCACATATGTTAATCCTGGATAGCGAAGTTTTCTAATGGTGAATGAATTGGTGAAATTGGTCCTGTAATTCCGGATTATATTCAATGCAAACAAACAAAAAAATAATTCCTCATTATCTATATATTAATACGTGACGCAAAAACTTTGTACGCCTTTTTACGAAATTACAAATTTCGCAAACTTAGAGTTTATATAGTGAAGGTTTAACCAGTATCGGATTTACCAGCAGGCCTATGGCGGCAGAATTTAGGGGGTGGCCCACATTTTTTTTTCTTTGAATAATAAACACTTAACCTCTAAAATGTTCAATACAAAAATTTTAAGTAGTTTTATATAGAGGACGGAAAAATATGAATAGCCTACAGGCGGCAATTGTGTAAGTTTGCCACTGGTGACTACTATTTAGTATATATTGATAGGTGATACATTAGTATAGTTAGGTATATACAGGGTGTCCCAAAAGATTACGTAGCTGGGAAGGGGGGTGATAGGGATGGTCACAAGGGTCACCAGAAAAATATAAAAAATTCCCTCTGGGTGTTTAAAAAAATAAATGGCATTTTTTAAAAGACTAAAAATTTTACACCTTGTGCTAACTGTACCTACAAATATGGCTGTATTTAAAAAAAATGCTGTTATGTAATCTTCAATAACAACAAGGTCATCAACATCAACATCAAAAATAACAAGGTGTAAAATTTTAAGTTTTTAAAAAAATGCCATTTTGTTTTAAATACCCAGGGCGGTTTTTTTTTTTATTTTTCTAATGTCCACCCCTGTCACCCCCTTTCCCAGCTACTTAACCTTTTGGGACACCCTGTATACATAAATGTATTCCCAGCTAAAATCTTACGTTTCGTCATCTCAAGTTATGACCGTTAATAAATAAATAACATTCCTTTAAAACCTCAATTTGTGCGAATGTGGAACCCTCAATAAAATTGGCCATTTTATTTGCACGTAAAAAGCTAAGGTAATAAACCTCTGGGTTCATAGAGTGGCAAATTATTGCTGTTTTACGTTGTAAGTATTGATTTAGTGTAAAAGGGCAACTGCGGCGAGATTTGGGTTAAAGATCGATTTGGTAAAAGCGGTCTTGTCTGAGTTCACTTTTAAAGCTTCCGTTGTAGGTCGTTACATTTTTAATCAGGTTTACCTGTAAGAAAAGGGATAACGGATGATAAATAAAGAAGTAGACACGGAGTGAAAGGCTTAATGAAAATTTTGGCGTAAAAGTTATTTGTTATCATCTTCATCAGTCCGTATAACGTCCACTGCTAAACATGGGCCTCCTTCCGAGGGAAGATATTTGCCATAGACACCACGGTTAGTGACTGCAATATAATCCCTTAGTTTGCTAAGAACCTTCGGATGCCTTCGTAGACCCGAAATCGGAAAGGCCCGCGAACTGTAAAGAGAGCGACAGTTGCACAAAACTCCCCTAAAGAAACTAAAAGCCAAAATCCCTCAATCTCCCAGTCAGCGACCGCCCTGAGCCGAGGTCCAAGTCCCACAGGGTACGCCCTCTTGCGCAGGTTGCTTAGTTTGTAGTGTTTAAACCATTTATCTAGACTGGAGCTCTGCTCGCCTTTATGCCCGGTGAAGTAGCAAAAGCCCAGGGCTAACTACATATGCCCGTCAGGAAAAAAAAAGACTGCAGTATTAAGTTATACCACACAAGGAATCGCTGCTACCCGTTCCTTGATATACCATTATTATAGATGATGTAATAACAATCTGGATCAACGGCTTAACATGCTTTCCCCTGAAAGGGGCTTTTTGAAGTCCCTCAATCAACCAGACCCGGAAAGATATCTTGAATTTACACAACGATTATTGTCTGTTAAAGGTTTAGGGTTACCTTGAGCTACCTTCTATCACGTATAAGTCCCTTAGTCGCCTATTACATCACCCATGGGAAGTCATGGGGTGGTCTATTTTAAACCGGAAACACATGATCTGAGCATTTGGGCAAATTTTCCTTGTGAATTTGAAATAACTAAATGCGATATGGGCAGCGTTCGGGAAACTTCGCAGTATCTGTTCGTCCAAAATTCCTCAAAGCCTTAAGACGAAAGTCTTCAACCAGTGTATGTTGCCAGTCATGACCTATGGATCCGAAACGTTGTGCTTCACTATAGGCGTTATGAACAGATTCAGAGTCGCTCAACGAGCTATGGAGAGGGCTATGCTCGGGGTTTCTCTACGAGATCGAATCAGAAATGAGGAGATACATAGAGGAACGGATTAGTTCGTTGAAGTGGCAATGGGCAGGCCATATAGCACGGAGAACAGATGGCTCTTGAATGGAGACCGCGGATCGGCAAGCGTAGCGTAGAACGTCCACCTACTAGATGGATGGATGGTCTGGTTAAGGCCGCTGGATCACGGTGGATGCAGGCTGCTTTTAACCGCAATAGCTGGAGATCTAAGAGGGAGGCCTATATACAAAAGCGATCGTGTAGCGGCTGATGCTGATAGAATCATAATGCCAGGTTAAAGTCATGTTTTTTTTTTGTGAAGATTATTAGCAGAGTTTTGCACACTAAGTTTTAACTGTATTCTTGTTAACCCCCCGTGCTAAACTAAAATGCTTGTGTTACGAGTGGGTTCACGTCGGTAGTGCAATGGGTGGGGATCGAACCGGAAACCACAAGATCGCAATTCTGACGCTTTAGCTATTGGCGGATTATCGGATTTGTGGTCGCCGGTGCAAAAACTCTGCTAGTAATCTTTATAAAAAAAGAGAGTTTAGTGTGGTATCAGAATATTATATGCTTGTTAAAAAAACTAGTTTAAGGGGCCCTCTATACTTTCAGGTATCTAGCAGCCCGGGGCCTCGTATTTCCTCATTCCTCTGGCAGCGACCGTCATAAGCCGAGGTCCATCCAAGTCCCACATGGGGCGCCCTCTTGCGCAGGTTGCTTAGTTTGTAATTTATAAACCATTTAATATAGCTGGAGACCTGCTCGCCTTTATGCCCGGTGAAGTAGCAAAAGCCTCGTGGCTGACTAAATAATGTCCGTCCGATTCAAATTAAAAGTCAAACACTAGAATTTATGATTGCAATTAAATTTCAATGACTTTTAACATACTTTCATTAACACGCCGCATCAGCTTCACAAATGTAAAATTAACTCTCTAAATTCAGTAAATTGAATTTGCATATTTTTTGCTGAGTGTGCGTGCTCAAAGGGATTTAAAGGGGCGCAATTTGTTCTGCTTTTGCCGAGGTTGGGACGCGATCGGAATTACAAACGAATTACTCGGATACAAGCTGTAACAGAAAAGTGTAGTTGGTAAAGTTTTTTTTTATGTATTTAGCCACGAAGCTTTTGCAACTTAACGGGTCATAAAGGCTAAAGCTCTAGCCATAATAAATGGTTTACAAACTACTTACCGTTCCTGTTTGTTCCGGCTAATCTTGTGACTTTCACTGGTAGAGCTACCAGTGAAAGTTTTTATTATACCTTACAAAATTTGCTAGCTCTAGCAAATTTTGTAAGGTATAATAAAAACTTTTTATTTTGTCTGTCTGTTTGTTTGTCCGTGTATTCCGCTTAATCTCCAAAACGGTACCGATTTGAACTTCATTGTTCGGTAGCTTATAAAATCCTTTTTTTAACGCAGACGTAGACGCGGGCAATGGTTATTAATTTTATTTAAAAAAGGTTATTAAGTATCATGGGGATGCAGAGCGTTCCATTCTTAGTTCTTTATGTTACATCCAATGTATAAAGTTACATGAAATATTTAAGTGTGTAGTTTGATGGACCCTCGATATCAAAGGGACTAAAATATTTATAGGCACATATTATATTTGATGGTAACTCAATAATTTGATGCGCAGTTGTATTTTGAATAATTTTTTGTTGTTTCTATTTTGTTTAGGTATTTTAAGCGGGAGAATAGGCTAGTTGACCCATATAGTCAAAGTCGAAGTCAAAGTCAAAATTTCTTTATTCATATAGACACAATTCAAAAAATTAAATCATGTTCTTATGATGCGTCCATTTCTTTTCCTACCTCCAGTTCAAGACGTGGCAACTCTGAGAAGAACTGGCAAGAAATTCAGAGAAATCCTTTTTTAAAAAAATACAATTTATCGTTACTTTTACAATATTGTTTAGCAGCAGTGTCATTCCAGACCAAGTTTCTCCCATGCCTGTCATTTACATAGTCTGATATTTTATAATATGCCTTTTTACATAATTTAGCTTTAACAATGGCTTTAAATTTATTAACAGGTAGTTTTCTAATATTATTTGGGAGTTTGTTATAAAAGCGAATATTAAATAACTAGATTCCCGCGCGCGGATACACCCGCATAACTATCGTTTCCGTGTGAACTTCATAATAAAGTAGTCTTCCTTAATAAAAGGGCTATGTAACACTAAAGGGATTTTACAAATCGGACCTGTTACTGAAATGTCTGAAATGAGAGTGTTAAAGCAATAAATCTTTTCAGCTATAATATAAAAAAAAATTAAAGGATGTTTATTTCTGTAAGTATTTGTCATAAGAAACATAGTAATTTGAGTTCATAAAATTGGAAGATGGCTGTAAAATTTCACGACACAAGATGGCTGACAACGATTTCGTCTCTATAGTATGACAACCTCCGTAGCGTAGCGGTATTTGGGTCGCTTTAAATCTCGGAGGTCGAGGGTTCGATTCCCACGCTGGACAGGAAATCTTTGTATAAATTCTAAGATTTCTTCCTGGGTCTGGTTGGCTGAGGGACTACCTCACGTGCCTCGGAAAGCACGTTAAGGTACCGATTGTTATAACATCATCTATAATAATCGTATGTCAAGGAACGGGCAGCAGCGCGCTTCCTTGTGTGGTTAAAACATAATACTGCGGTCACCAATCCGCCTGCCAAGCGTGGTGACTAAGGCAAATACCCTCCCTCGGGAGGACCTCCCTTGTTCAGTAGTGAGTAGTTCAGTTACCACACAAGGAATCGCGGTTGCCCGTTCCTTGATATACGATTATTATAGATGATGTTATAACAATCGGTACCAACGGCTTAACGTGCTTTCCGAGGCACGGAGGGTAGTCCCTCAACCAACCAGACCCGGAAAGAAATCTTAGAATTTACACAAAGATTTCATGTCCAATGTGGGGATCGAACCCACGACCTCCGAGGTTCAAGGCGAGTCCGAGGCCCGTCCCAGTAACATAGGCTATTAATTATGAAGTTTTTACGGGAGCTGGAGCTAGTAGATAAACAAAACTCTCTGATATCTAACGTGAAGCCACACAAAAATAGAATACTTAAAAATACGTCTGAATGAAATGTATCTTGTTTTTTTTTTAGTTCGTTCAATTAACAGTGAATGAGTGAATGTATAATGTTACCGGAGGGTGGAAGAGTTAGCGCGTCGCTTTTAATCCGACTGTAGTCATTGGGATGGCTGGAGTGCGATAATTCGAAACGACGAAAATTGTGATACAATTCACATATCTTTTATCCTACTAATTTTTGTAAGTATGGATGGATGGATGTATGTTTGATACTCTTTCACGCCAAAACTTCTTAACGGAATTGGCTGAAATTTTCCACCGGGATAGGTTATACGCTGGATTAAAATATAGGCTACAAAACATCACGCTCCGACACACTGGAGCAGAGTAACGCGGGTAAAACCGCGGGGCGCAGCTAGTGTTATATAAAAGGAGTTAATAACGTCATGTTCGTGTTTTGTAAAGACAAAATGTCCCTAGAGAGTAAACGGGACAGCATGAAAATTTGCCGTTGCAAAAACAAGACAGACATATACGTACAAGTGTGCCAATTAACTTAGTTACGTGGTGACATGTTTCGAGCCCGGGGACCGTATCTACCTCTTTTTTACTATAAAATCATTGTATCTTTTAGTAAAGTAGAGCGATAGTTGCACAAATCTTACCTAAAAATCTAAAAGTAATTATTCCTCAATCTCCCTACCCGCCTGAGCCGAGGTCCAAGTCCCACAGGGAGCGCCCCCCTGTGCAGGTTGCTTAGTTTGTAGTTTTTAAACCATTTATCAAGTCTGGAGCTCTGCTCAGCTTTTTTCGGACGGACATTTCTGTAGTTAGATACAAAGCCTTTGCTACTTCAAGGGGCATTCATTTTGTGAAAATGTGAGAACTATAAGGTAGAGACTTAACAGTTTTCAGGCCTTTCGGACTTCGGGTCTACGAGAGCATTGGAAGATTTTTTTACAAACTAAGGATCGGGAGAGCGAGAGATCGATGTAATTTTTATCGGAATTTAAGAGACAAAATAACGAGTAATTAATGACCGATACATAACACATGATTGTGCTCATGATAACAAACAACTTTTACTATAGCACCAAACATGAAATCGCGAAAAAAAATCAGCTGCTCCCTACCATGTTGACGAGTTATGTGAACACAAATGTATGGAACAGCTGTTTTTTTTTCGCGATTTCAGTGTAGGTGCCATAGTAAAAGTTGTTTGTTATCATGAGCACAATCATGTGTTTAGGTATCGGTCACTAATTACCAGTCACCCTATATATTTATATTAGAAAAATAATTATTATTCCGCAATTAAATTTTAAAAACCATTACACGGGTGAAATTTATTGGTACACTTACTTATAGTTATATATATCAACTGAAATTATATATATATATAGTAGCTGTTTATACCCGTGTCCATCGTCAGCCGTATTAACATTCCCCGTGGTGTTAAACAAATTTTCTTTCATACAAACTTTGTCCCCATAATAACGAATACAATAAAAAATAATGAACTAAATTGGTAAAGTTGTTATCAAGTTAAGCGCGTTCACACATTTTGGCTATTCATTTTTATTAATGTGCCAGATCTGTGCGACCTTTTTATATGTTATACGTTTTTATACCTTTTTTTATTTGTCATTTTGATTATTGGACGGAGAGCTGACAACCGAAACGGCAAGGTAATTTGATCATTCATAAAAATGATTTATCAGCTTACCTGGAGCATTCTAAGCATAAAGACGTCGACCTGGCAGGATTCGCGTGGTGGATGTGGGAGTTATGGGGTGGGAAAAAAATAAAAAAAAAAAGGTAATGTGATCAGGATTACTTTTTATGCCAAATGGTTTGCCTACCTCCCCAAAGCACACAAAAAAAAATCTGGCGTCATTTGGTTGGTGGAAAGGTATCGCCAGGCTTAATTAAAGGGAGGAAAAAAATTATTTTCAGTCCACCACGCGAATCCTGCCAGGTCGATGTCTTTATGCTTAGAATGCTCCAGGTAAGCTGATTAATCATTTTTATGAATGATCAAATTACCTTGCCTTTTCTGTTTTCAGCTCTTAGTCCAATTATATATTATATTTTGATATTGTTTCCAAGAAAACTAACTGCGTTCCTATTAAACAGTCTCTAATAATGTAATATATATGACTGGCTGGTTGGCTGTATACAGAGAGCCTTGGCCATTTTTCAAACATAGAACACGACAGTGTGCTTATAACCTATAACTGTTTCATTACAATCCCTATTCATATATATAATAAATAATTTATATAGATTAATCGAAGCAAAACTCTCTATATAAACTATTACACGAATAGAGGATTAAAAGATTCATCAATATAGTATATATCCGGAAGTATAGAAAGCTTAAAATACCACAAAGCTCGTACGGGAACAACGCAAACCGTAAACCGTTTTTAGCTAGTATAATAATATTGTGTGTGAAGAGCTCAATGTATATTGGTTGGTGTTGTTTCACTCACACAAAGGTCCGCGTCCGATCAATACTTGTGGCGTGGTTACATTGCACTTGAACACGTTAGCGCGTAGACGTCGCGGTAGGTTATGACTATAAAACTATGATCAAAAACGAAGTACCTGCCTAGTATGAAATTTTGCATACTTATTGTTTATGCTCATCATCATCATCATCATCAGCCCGTACAACGTCCACTGCTTAACATGGGCCTCCTCCCGAAGGAGGGTTTTTGCCATAGTCACCACGCTTGGCATTCGGATTGGTGACCGCAGTATTATGTGGTAATACACAGGGAAACGCTGCTGCCCGTTCCTTGATATACGTATATTATTATTATAGATGATGTTATAACAATCGGGACCAACGGCTTAACGTGCTTTCCGAGGCACGGAGGGTAGTCCCTCAACCAACCAGACCCGGAAAGAAATCTTAGAATTTACACAAAGATTGGGTCGGTCTTGTCCAGTGTGGGAATCGAACCCACGACCTCCGAGACTTAAAGCGAGCCAAATACCGCTACGCTACGGAGGTTGTCAATGCTGAATGCTAATATTTCTGAAATAATAGTCGAATTAAGACTAATAAAATAAGCAACCACTAGTAAAATAAGCGGCCGTGGCGAGGACATCCGACTTGCGATAATGTGGTCGCCGATTCTATCACCACCCATTGCACTACCCACGTGAACCCACTCGTAACAAGCATTTTAGCTTAGCACGACGGGTTAGCAAGAATAAGTAGTGTAAAAACTGTGCTATTAATCTTTAAAACAAAACGTATCCAATAGGGATGTAGACTAAACAAATTACGCTATTTAGTGCGTCAATTGCCGTGTGGTTTAGAATTGTCCGGCTTAGAATAGATCACCCCATGTCCTCACATGGGTGTCGTAAAAGGCGACTAAGGGACATATGGCTGATGGATGGGCAGCAGCATCTATTAGCTCAAGGTTTACATCCTACTGCGATCACCAATCCGTCTGCCAAGCGTGGTGATTATGGCAATATCCCTCAACGATCCTGACTTGCCAAGGTATTTTAAGAGGAGGCCCATGTTCAGCAGTGGACTTAAGTCCACTGCTGTACATGGCTGTCGAAGAAGAAGTGCGTCAGTTAGATTACCAAAAAGGATTGAACACGTATATATATATATTTTTTGTCTCTTAAACAAAAAATGACGACGATACAACGCGTTGAAATTTCATGTGACGTCACTTGTAGGTACAATTTACGTACGAGTGACGTCACAAGCCTCCCTCTCCTGAACTTTATAGTTTGTTATTGCTCTGTATCTTTGTATTTTTTTATTGATTTGATAAATCTAAAAATAGGTTTCCAATATTTTTTTCTAATCTAACTGACCGGCTAAATATTTTTTTTAGTCCACATCTCCAATGTTTTGTTTTAAAGATTACTAGGAGTTTTTGCACACTTAGTATTCTTGTTAACCCCTCGTGCTAAGCTACAATGCTTGTGTTACGAGTCGGTCTACGTCGGTAGTGCAATGGATTGGAATCGAATCGGCGACATGATCGCGACGTCATAACCTACAGCCACTTATTATACAAGTGGTCGCCTATTGGTCGAAATTCGACCGAAATTGAAAAAAAAAACATTATCATTCTACCGAAATACCACTCCTAATTGTAATAAGGGTTATATAGTGTACAAACCGTAGCAGACCACTGTCTCCTAAGTCACACAGGTGTTCCTAGTTTGGGGGGCAGGGCTACATTTCTTGTACGCTTATAATGCATAATGAACGATGCCTAGATTCTAAGCAAATGGTATGGACTTGTATCAAAAAAGTTTTTATTATTTTATTATTATTATTCTGCACTCCTTCTCTATACAGGGTGTCCCAAAAGATTACGTAGCTGGGAAGGGGGGTGATAGGGATGGTCACAAGGGTCACCAGAAAAATATAAAAAATTCCCTCTGGGTGTTTAAAAAAATAAATGGCATTTTTTAAAAGACTAAAAATTTTACACCTTGTGCTAACTGTACCTACAAATATGGCTGTATTTAAAAAAAATGCTGTTATGTAATCTTCAATAACAACAAGGTCATCAACATCAACATCAAAAATAACAAGGTGTAAAATTTTAAGTTTTTAAAAAAATCCCATTTTTTTTTTAAATACCCAGTGCGGATTTTTTTTTTATTTTTCTAGTGACCATTGTGTCCACCCCTGTCACCCCCTTTCCCAGCTACTTAACCTTTTGGGACACCCTGTATAAACTATAAGTCTACGAAATCTCAAATTCCTCCGTCCGCGCAATTATCGTAAAAATGGGTACAAAGTAAGTATTTGCCTCATGTATTAACGTGAACATAGATAGTAGATTTCCGCTTGCGGTTTCACACGCGTAACTCCCGTTCCCGTAGGAACTGCATTAAATATGGCCTTTGATACTCCTAGGTAAAGTAGCTTTCTAATGGATTTTATCGGACGGATAAGTTCCTGAGATTAGCTTCTAATTCTTCTAATCCCAGTAACTTTACTATAGTCCATTTATCGAGGAAGGCTATAGGTTACATTTCATCATGAATTTCCTACGAGAACTGGAGTGACAGCGTGACAGCACACGGGAAGCTAGTCTTAATATAATTTAGCTCTAAAGAAAGAAGGCACTCGGGTACAGAAAAATAACTTCACATACCAGAAAACGGTTCTTGAATAGAGCAAAAATAATGTAATGCGCATTTATTGTTCCCTCGAGTGTGCTTTTGTTGATCCTCCGCGATTTGAGCACGATACCGAGAGCCTCCTTCAACCTTATTGCCCCTTTTTAGGGTTCCGCAGTTAACAAGGAACGTCAGAGATTTGTCATGTGATTTCATCTAGTTAGTGTGATGTAGCTCAAATGTTTGTAGCAAATTGGCGCGGTCAAATCACTATCACTGCATAGTATAAAACAGAGTCGCTTCCCTGTCTATCCGTCGCTATGTATGCATAGATCTTTAAAACTACACAACGGATTATGATAAGAATTTTAATAGATAGAGTGATTCAAGATAAAGATTAATATGTATAATACATCAGCATTGCACCCGTGTGACGCCGGGGCGGGTCGCTAGTAAATAGTAAATCGTATATGTGTACAGGCGATTATTCCGTAAATTTTCCGCGCGCGGTTTTAAACCCACGTAACTCCCGTTTCCGTGAGAAATTTATAATAAAATATAACTTAAAGTCTTCCTCGATAAATGGGCTATCAAACACTGAAAGAATTTTTCAAATCGGACCAGTGGTTCCTGTGATTAGCGTGTCGAAGCAAACAAACGCACTTTTCAGCTTTAGGTATATTTTAAGTACCTAAAGAGTATAATTTAAAAAACTTTATAGTTATAGTATGCAATCTCTAAGAAGATTAGGCATCTGCGTAGGACATATTAAAGTGCACAAGTGTGCGAAAACACAGACGCAGTATCTATTCTATTACTCTCAGAATCCGATGGGACGGTTCTAACCTCAATAAAGGTTGTGTTCGCAGTTAATCGATAATCGGGCAAGTGCGAGTCGGAGTATGAACTGGGTCATGAACAATCACATCTTATGAAAGACTTTTGGATTATTTCTTTGTGTCCGCACTTCACGATATGACGTTACAAGTGTATTCGAGATGTGGGCATGCCCATAGTGCCCACAACGGTGGATCCACCTTTGCCGATACGACCAGTGACAGATCAGGCAACGGATCGACAGCTAAAAGTGCTCTCTGACACACGAGTAAAACATCAGCAACTTCCTGACATCAGGTTGGTACTAAGAACGCGCTGCTGACACGCGTAAAACGATTTTTAACACACTTTTATTAGCTTGGGTTGTATGTATGTAACGGAATCTTCGAACTTAATTTTCACCAGTTTCCAGAAGGCTGATTAATTTGAAACTTTGCATACTTATCAAGGACCGATGACAATGCAATAATTTGATAACAGTTTGTTACGCATCCCTAATATATGGATATCGCTGACACCTTTCCAAAGTTACATAGAAACCAATATGCACAATCAGCATGGAAGTATTGCATTGGTGCCGTGTGAAAGCACGAGGCTTGTGTCAGCATAAACGTGCCTACAATGACGTCAATGGGAGCCAACGCGGTCCCTGCGCTTCGCGAGGGCCGGCATTCTTGATCTAACTTCGGTCATCAATCATACTCTAATTAGTTTGTAATTCAAATTGTAATTTTAATTTAATTAAATAAGTCAAAGTAAATTGGTTTTTTTTGAGACCTCTGGCCGCAACCTCCTTAAGTGGCGCAGTCGGTAGGATAGTTAGAGTCAGTGCACCAGCAGCTGCAGCAGCTATCCGGAACCTACAAGAGTTGCAGACCAGGGGGAATCCAGCAATCGATTCGGCTCAAAGAAAATGCTGTAAGTGATCTGAATCTTTCTTATCCCTTACCCATTTACTTTCATATCCTTATAGTTCCTTATTTTGTTGTAGGTATTTTAGTTATCCAATTATATATAGGTTCAAGCCGTTTCCCAAAGGGGTAGGCACAGTTAGCGTATAGTGATTTAAATTTTTATTTCGTTATTACGAATACCTAGCGTAGAGTAGGTATTTAGTTATTCATTATCTATAGTCTCACGCCTGTTTCCCATAGGGGTTGGCAGAGATAGTAAAAATTATTTTCTTTTTATTTTATTAGTTTAGGCATTTCAGTGGTTTAGGTATATCCTTTTTAGGTATAGCTTCACGGCGATACCCGGAGGATAAGCAGAGACATCGAAATTATTTTTTTTAATTGCATTTTATTGTTTTATGTGTTTTAATTGTTTTATCCGTGTATTTTAATTTAGCGACCGTTAGGTTAGGTATCCAAAATTCTTCACCCGAGAGGATTAAGGATCGTTAGGTTAGGTAGTACTAGCAGCGGTAGTACTTGTAGTAGTAGGCTTAGTGGGTTTGACAGAGGTAGGAATTTAGACGGAAAAATGGTATACAACGACGTAGATACCATTTACAAATCCCTTCGCTTATTGCCCGAATTTGACGGAAATCCGCATATTTTAACCCGTTTTATTAATTTATGCGACCAAATAGTGATAGCTCATTTTAGTACGGAGCCAGGGCAGGAGTTAGGTAACTTAGCTTTGATTAACGGAATATTAAATAAAATAACTGGTCAGGCGGCTAGATTAATTAATGCTAATGGCATACCGGAAAATTGGCAGGGCATTAGGAGTGCTTTGATAAATAATTTCGCAGATCATAGGGATGAAACAGCTTTGTATAGTGACTTGTCCCTTCAGTCTCAGGGCTCTAGTACTCCACAAGAGTTCTATGAGCGTTGCCAAAATCTTTTTAGCACGATTATGACTTATATTTCGTTGCATGAAGAAGTTAATACGACCATTGAGGCAAAACGTAAGCTTTATCAAAAATTAACTTTGCAATCATTTCTGAGAGGGTTAAAAGATCCCCTAGGATACAGGATACGCTGTATGCGTCCTGAATCTATGGAGAAGGCGTTAGAATTCATCCAGGAGGAACTCAATACGTTATATTTGCAACAGCGTAATGATGGTAGTAGTAGTAAGCAGCACGTTCCGTCTCAAGGTAGTCAAAATTTTTCCCAAAATAATTTTATACCTAAAATGTTACCTTTCTCCCCACCTATGAGACAACCTGTATTTAATATGCCAGGACCATCTAGGCAGTATCCTATGCAGCCTCAGAATTCTAAGGGTTGGCAGCCTAATTTTAATCAGTCGCAACAGCCTCGTGGAATAACGCGCACTCAGCAAATTATGCGCGCTCCACCGCAAAATTATAACCCGCAGAGTAATGTTTTTAGAATAAATAATAATCGACCTAATTTTTATCCACAACAATCAAATAATTTTAGGAACCAGGCTCGACCAATGAGTGGTGTAAGCCACTTTGCACCGAAACAATTACCACCTGCAGGGTTGCAAGGTCACGATTGGCGCAGATTTGGAAATCCACCCCCATCTAACTATTTTAAAACTAGGGAGGTGAATTTCAATGAATTCGACTGCAATGACTATAATGACTATTATAATGATGACTACACTTATTCGGACTTTGACCAGAATTATTTACCTTACGACTATACCGATCCGCCGTACTATCCGGAACAATATTATACCGTAGGTACCGAGTGTATGGAAGAGCCTACCGATAATAATGTAGGTTCGGAAAGTGAAAATTTTCAGAAGGAGTCGAAGTTAGAAAAGCCAAAATAGAAGTTAATTTTCACATACAACGACAATTAGGTTATATCCAAATTCAAAATCCACCCTTAAAATTTTTAATCGACACCGGTGCTAATCAGTCATTTATTAGCCCGGCATCTGTTGAAAAATATTTCAGTCATATTCCATTAAACTACGACCCGTTTGAAGTAACTAACGTACACGCAACCAGTAAGAATGATTTTTCGTTAACCTTACCCTGTTTCCCGGAATTTAACGAAAGCGGAGACATTACTTTATTTGTCTATAACTTTCATAATTACTTTGACGGACTTATAGGATTTGACTTACTAGACACTTGGGGTTCTAACATTGACCTTGGTAACAAACTACTTGTGACTCGTAACGCTAAAATTCCTATTCAAATGTATGACTCACGCAATGTTAACTTATACGAAGAAATTATTCCGGCCAACTCTAGTAAATTAGTTAAACTGCCAGTCAATAGTTTAGACGGTGATGTAATTGTAGAAAATCAGATTATTTGCAATTGTTTTATTTCGGATTGTTTAACAAAAGTGACTTATAATCGTGGTTGGGTGGAAATAACTAACCCTACATCTAACGATATTATATTTTCAATGGACAGACCGGTTGAAGCTACTTTATTTAACTTAGAGTTTGATAGTACTGAAATTTTATCCGACCGTGCCAAAGAAGTTATTTCTCGCTTACGTATGGAACATTTAAATCCGGAAGAACGCGCTAATTTAGTACGATTGTGTGCTAATTATGCTGATGTGTTTTATCTTGAGGGGGAATGTTTATCGTTCACCAATAAGATAAAACATAAAATTAGAACTACAGATGAAATTCCAGTACACACTAAAACTTATAGATACCCTTACGTACATAGACAGGAGGTTAGGGACCAAATTAATAAAATGCTAGAGCAGAATATCATTAGGCCCTCCAATTCAGCATGGAGCTCTCCGATTTGGGTAGTACCCAAAAAGGCGGATGCTTCAGGCAAAGTCAAATGGCGTCTAGTAGTAGATTTTAGGAAAGTCAATGAGAAAACGATTGACGATAAGTACCCTATTCCCAATATAACAGACGTACTTGACAAACTTGGCAAATGCCAATATTTCACAACTTTGGACTTAGCCAGTGGATTCTATCAAGTTGAGATGGATCCAGAAGACATACATAAGACTGCATTTAACGTTGAGAATGGCCATTACGAATATTTGAGGATGCCAATGGGACTCAAGGGTTCTCCCGCGACGTTCCAGAGGGTAATGGACAACGTCCTCAGGGACCTGCAGAATGATGTGTGTCTTGTGTATCTAGACGACATAATTGTGTTCAGTACCTCACTCCAAGAACACATTCTTAACCTAGAAAAGGTATTCCAAAGGCTACGGGAATCTAATTTCAAGATCCAGATGGATAAATCTGAGTTTTTGAAGTTGGAAACCGAGTTTTTGGGACACGTTATATGTAACGAGGGTGTAAAACCTAACCCTAATAAAATCCAGGCTATTCAAAATTATCCCCTACCTAAAACACCAACTGAAATCAAACGTTTTCTCGGACTGTTAGGCTATTATAGGAAATTTATCCCGGATTTTGCACGTATTACTAAACCTCTAACACAGTGTCTTAAAAAAGGTTCAAAAATTAATCTAGATAAAAATTATGTTAACTGTTTCGAGCATTGTAAAACACTTTTAACGAACGACCCAATTTTACAATACCCAGATTTCACTAAAGAGTTCATTCTTACTACCGATGCGTCCAACGTAGCTATTGGCGCTATTTTATCTCAAGGTACCGTAGGCTCCGATAAACCAATTGCCTACGCATCAAGGACGTTAAATTCAAGCGAATGTAACTACAGTACCATCGAGAAGGAACTCTTGGCGATGGTATGGGCTACAAAATACTTTAGACCATACCTATTTGGCCGTAAATTCAAAATTATTACTGACCACAAACCTTTGCAATGGGTCATGAACTTAAAAGAACCCAATTCGCGACTTACAAGAT
The DNA here is from genome assembly GCA_947037095.2 of Nycteola revayana. Lineage (NCBI taxonomy): Eukaryota > Metazoa > Arthropoda > Insecta > Lepidoptera > Nolidae > Nycteola > Nycteola revayana. The sequence goes on from OX344851.2 coordinate 1,483,885, forward strand.
GGCGGTTGAAACTTAGTGAATACGATTTTACTGTTATATACAAACAGGGTAAAGCTAACACTAACGCGGACGCTTTATCCCGAATCGAATTAAATAACGATGAATTGATGTCTATTGCCGTTAACGTTTCCCAGAAAACCAATACATTAGATGATTCACGGACTGTTACAGTTACAGAAGATAGGCAGTCCTCTTCAAGAACTGCCACAGTACATACTGATAATGAAAAACCCATCTTGGAAGTCCCGATATCGGATGAACCGCTTAATAAATTCACTAAACAAATCATTATAAATGTTGTAGGCGATATTAAGGGCAGACCAGCTTTTACTAAACCATTTGATACCCATACTCGTATAAATTTACAAGTTTCTGAATCGAATTTAGAAGAGGATGTGATTAATTGTATTAAAGAATATGTTAACCCAAAAATTAAAACTGGCTTACTAATTAATCCCCATTTAGCAATGTACACTATAATACCTATAATTCAAAAAACATTTAAAAACTCATCTATGCACTTAATACTAACTAAGCATGAAGTAGAAAATGTACGTGAATACCTAAGACAACAAGAAATAATTAACAAGTACCATATTGGCAAAACCAATCACAGGGGTATTAACGAAACCTACTTATCCTTATCTCACAAATATTACTGGCCAAAGATGAGAGATAATATATCAAAATTTATTAACGAATGTACAGTGTGCGGTCAGGCAAAATACGATCGTAACCCGATCAAACAACAGTTTAAAATAGTTCCACCTGCCACAAAACCATTTGAACTTGTTCATTTAGATTTACTTACTATCCACGGCGAGAAGTACCTAACTATAGTCGACGCATTCTCTAAATATGCTCAAGCATATTATTTGCGTGATGGAACAGCTGTTAGTGTAGTACAGGCGCTTCTTAGCTTTTGCACGCATCATGGCATACCGCTTACAATAGTTACTGACAACGGTACAGAATTCACTAATCAACTAATCTCCGAATTCGTAAGGTTACATAAAATTAACCACCACCGCGTAGCTCCGCACACGCCTAACGAAAATGGTATAGTAGAGAGGTTCCACTCCACTATTTTAGAACATTTACGCATATTAAAATTAAATAAAAAATCCGAGTCTATTCTAAATTTAATGCCTTATGCAATTTTGGCCTATAATACTAGTATTCATAGCTTAACAAAATGTAGACCAATGGAAGTTGTTACCGGCCATTTTGATCCCCGAGACATTTTTGACATTAACACTAACTCTCAACTATTGCAACAGTACATTGTTAACCATAGAGACAAAATGACCATAGCCTACAACACCATACACGACCTATCAAAGACTGCTCGCGAAGGACTGACTACTAATCATAATAGGAATAGAGAACCGGAAATTGAATACTCCCCGGAACAACAGATTTTTGTGAAAAATCCGTTAGCTTCACGACAAAAATTAGCCTCCCGTTACACACATGACGTTGTTATGGCCGACCTCCCTATTCATATTTATACTAAGAAGAAACGAGGTCCAATAGCCAAGTCCCGACTCAAACGAGTCCCTAAAAGAGTCCAATTGTTACAGAACGCTGCTGATTCTACACCTTCTCCTTCGGACTTCGCAAACACAGGAGATAAAACTTGAGAGTCTGAATCATGGGCCCGGTATCTTACCCTTTAAGTTAGGTCCCACTAAAATTATTTCCCATTACCATTCTTTCCTACAGCGAATTGATCTTGAAAATTTAAAGTCCCGTATTGTTTCTATTAACGACCAATTAGATGATATTACGCCCCATTTACATAATAAAACCGAATCGCTTTACGAACCTCATATTACCTATTTAAAAGATAAGCTTGGTTACGTTTTAAATCAATTGGAAACTTTTGAGTCAACTCGTGTTAAAAGAGGATTGGTAGACGGTCTTGGATCAGTAATTAAAAGTGTTACAGGTAACCTGGACTATACAGATGCTATTCATTTTAATCAGGTTATTAAAACCCTCCAAGATAACGAAAATAGTTTAGCTACAGAGTTTAACACCCACATTAGTATTTCTAAAAATTGGACTACTCAGTATTCAAAATTATTAAGTAATGTCATAGATAATCAAAATAAAATTATGAACTTAGTTAGCATAATTAATAAAACAAACGCTGCTCGCGATAATGACTTGATCAAATATGCACATCTTGCACAATCATTAATCGTACTAAGTGACAATGTTGATTTAATTTCGCAAGAAATAATTAAATTACAGAACGTTTTAGCATTTATTAAAAGTTCCATAACACATCATTCGATTTTAGATTCGTCAGCGTTACACGATATAGTTAGTAAGTTAAATGTATTGTACGGCACTGACAAAGTCATGCCTTTAGATATTAGAGAATATTCCGATATAATTAGAATAGGTTCATACTATGTAGGTAATGAGATAGTTATAGTGTTTAGGTTTCCCATTGTCATGTCACCTATCTATGATTTATATAAATTGTCCATAGTTCCAAATAAGTACCATGAAATCCTATCTCCATCCCATCCATTCATAGCCCTCCATGAGAAAGATTTCAGATACATAGAGGCAGAATGCCCGAAGACCAGTAAATGGTTTGTCTGTAAGGACACGACGAGCTTGCAAAGCCGAACATCTTCTGACTGCATACAGCAACTCATTACCACGCAACAACGAAAGTCTTCCTGCAAAACTATCGCAGTAGAGTTAAATAGACCAGCATACGAAGAACTCGATGAGAAACATTACACTCTCAGTTTCCCGAACCAGACGAAGATTCATCTTTTCTGCGGCCAGCATCTATATGAGGTCCTACAGGGTAGCTACCTAGCTATAATACCACAGCAATGCTACCTGGAAACACCACAGTTTACGCTATCTAATGTCCACGACCGACTAAGAGGACAAGCGCTAAAGTTAATGGATTTACCCGAGACGACAGCCTTCACAGCATCACCTGTACCAACGCTCGAACTACATTCAGCAAATCTAGATAAACTACATCAAATTAACACTGAGATTTCGCTTCAATCACCAATAAAATTGAATCAGGACTTTGATCGCAGCCTCTACCATACTACCATACCTATGTACATTATCTTATTAAGTGCACTCGCACTTACTAGCTGCCTACTGTATCGGAAATATATACGAAGCCAACTGAGAAACTTGTCGATCCCGAATGAACAAGGACAACCTGAACTACAAGCAGTCTACGCTGTACCAACCACCACGAGGATCGATCCTAGCAACCCACCTGCTCAGTTTACGACCAAGGTCTTCAACATTCGCCGTTCTTCGGGGGGAGGTGTTACGCATCCCTAATATATGGATATCGCTGACACCTTTCCAAAGTTACATAGAAACCAATATGCACAATCAGCATGGAAGTATTGCATTGGTGCCGTGTGAAAGCACGAGGCTTGTGTCAGCATAAACGTGCCTACAATGACGTCAATGGGAGCCAACGCGGTCCCTGCGCTTCGCGAGGGCCGGCATTCTTGATCTAACTTCGGTCATCAATCATACTCTAATTAGTTTGTAATTCAAATTGTAATTTTAATTTAATTAAATAAGTCAAAGTAAATTGGTTTTTTTTGAGACCTCTGGCCGCAACCTCCTTAAGTAGTTTCCCATTATCCTTAAAAAATAAAAAATAAATAATAGTTTAAAAAAACTAAAAAAATTGAAAATAATTTTCACCTCAAAATAAAATTAGAATAAAGTTTCAGTTATTAACAGAATAATTCAGTTCAGAGTGAAAAGCGTGGGGTGCTTGATAAAGTAAATGTCACAATCATTCTATTGGCAACTATGTATGAGAGGAGAGATATGAAAAGTGGTAAAATGCACCCCACGCTTTTTACTTTGAATTGAATTATTCTGTACTAATAATCTACTTCTACTAATAATAAAACAAGTTGTGAAATCGAACCTATCATTGCTATAAAAAACGGGCAATTATAATAGCCTATAAAATACGGGTATTATGACAATTTGCAGAATAATCTCTCTCCCAAAGTACCAGGACAATATAAAACGTAGAAGGACCGTTTATTGATTCATCGCAAATTAAACAGACCATTCAAGATGTACGAGAGTGCTTCGCGAATATCGAGCACCAATCCAGTTATTTGATATTAAACATTGAATTTGAACGCTTAAAAACTTTTGTAAATGTAAAAATATAAGGATTTTTAAAACATTATTCGTTTATATTGCACATGATTAATAATAGAATGTCGAAATAAATGATATTTCTTCATCACTTAGGTATTTACATACACTTGTACTTGTCAAGAAAATTCACAATGCATATAAAATTAATTATAAATAGGTTACATTCACTATTAAATTGTCAGTTTCATATGTATAAAGCTGAAGATTTTGCTTGTTCGCTTGTACGTTCTAATCTTAGGAACTGATGGTCCGAATTGAAAAAATATTATAGTGTTAGATATAGTCTATGTATTGAGATTTTTTTAATTTTATTATTATTTTGACTGCACCGGTGGCTCAGTGGTTACGGAAGTTGCTTCTGAGACCTGGTGTTCTGGGTTCGATTCCCACCCGGGGCAATTATTTGTGTGAACCACAAATAGTTGTTCTGAGTCTGGGTGTTCTTTGTGTCCGTGAAATGAATGTTTGTAAAGTCCCCCGCGACACAGGGATTTATTTCCCTAGTGCGGGAGTTGTCTTTTATAAATGCAAAATTAAAAAAAAAAAATGCAAAATTAAAAAATTATTATATTTTATTATCAACAGAATATTACACAGATTACAGCAGGGTTTTACAGTCTACTAGTATTCTTATTAACCCCTCGTGCTATGGTAAAATGCTTGTGTTACGAGTGGGTTCACGTCGGTAGTGCAATGGGTGGGGTTCGAATCGGCGACCTCAAGATCACACGACACCCTTAGCCATTGGGCTACGGGAGCCATGTATGTGAAATTGCGCGTGGGAATGAGTATTACCTATATATTTGTACCCTGTATAATAACCGTGATATGACGTATTCTACTAACAAAGTCGTCAGCCTATCGATCGACAACCGAAACCACGAACGAACTATAATGTTTACAATGTAAACAAAGTAGCATGTATACAGTGTAAACAAATGACATACCGTGTAAACAAAGTAACACGAATCACGGCACAATGTAAAGCTGACGCGGTTTGATTAGCTTTTAACGTATTATGTTTGACTAACTTGCCCGCGAGTAAGTCCGTATAAAATTCCATTATTCAACACATCATTTGTCACCCATTTCTATTCTCTTAGTGGTGGAGTTTGTAAATTATCTCAATACTTGTTTTATTTTATGAAATACTTACGTCAAATAGAAATTATACACTTTCCAAATTTCAGAGAGTCTATATAAAATGCCACTACAGCGCTGTGATCGCAAGCAGAAACTGGCTTTGCGTTAGCCATTTTCTGCTTGCGATCACAGCGCATGCATGGATACTTAACATTTGTCAAGTTGATTTATCATTCATTAGTAATACTATCGAAACGTAAAATAAAAATGTCAAAATAGACATATGGACTAAGAGCTGACAACCGAAAAGGCAAGGTAATTTGATCATTCATAAAAATGATTTATCAGCTTACCTGGAGCATTCTAAGCATAAAGACGTCGACCTGGCAGGATTCGCGTGGTGGATGTGGGAGTTATGGGGTGGGAAAAAAATTAAAAAAAAGGTAATGTGATCAGGATTACTTTTTATGCCAAATGGTTTGCCTACCTCCCCAAAGCACACAAAAAAAATCTGGCGTCATTTGGTTGGTGGAAAGGTATCGCCAGGCTTAATTAAAGGGAGGAAAAAAATGCTCTATCTCGAGCAAAATACAATTTAAAATATAAATTTTCAATTATTTTTTTCGACATGTTCCCACCACTATTATTGGCTGGCTTTTTTTTCCTAGCCTCTGGGAATAATAAACTTTAAGCACAAAAAAAGCCAGCCTTGTTCTTATTACCTAAAATTTTTTTTTTTCCTCACTTTAATTAAGCCTGGCGATACCTTTCCACCAACCAAATGACGCCAGATTTTTTTTGTGTGCTTTGGGGAGGTAGGCAAACCATTTGGCATAAAAAGTAATCCTGATCACATTACCTTTTTTTTTATTTTTTTCCCACCCCATAACTCCCACATCCACCACGCGAATCCTGCCAGGTCGACGTCTTTATGCTTAGAATGCTCCAGGTAAGCTGATAAATCATTTTTATGAATGATCAAATTACCTTGCCGTTTCGGTTGTCAGCTCTCCGTCCAGTATGTTTTGTAAAGAAAGGATCTGCTACGACTTGGCTACGAATATGCTACGGCTTAGCAGCGTAGCGTACGTCGTAGCATGAATGTTTTCTTATTGAATTTTTGTTTTAACATAGGAATATCAAATATAGTCTCATTTATTCACATACTTCATTGTCTCTGCACCTCCCTATGGTAGACTGGTATAGAATGCCTCTGGCATTAAGTCCGCCTATGTACTATTATAGTGCTGACGTTTTAAATAAATAAATGGGACTACCCCATATCTTCACATGGGTGTCGTAAGAATATACACCTGTTAGATGAGGAGCAGCTTTCAGCTCATGGTAAGTTACCATCCTATTGCGATCATCAATACGCCAACCTCAGCTACAACATTAGCCCGTCCACTGCTGAACATGGGCCCCCTACCGAGCCTTCTGCCGATTTATAACGGCAGTATTATTAACTCCAAATTTACTGAATCGATTTCACAACAAAATTGGTTAGATTTTTTGGCTCTAAAACTACTTGACCGATAAGAAAAAATGATTCACCGTTGGGAAGCTACACTATCTCCGGATGACAATAACTCCAATAATGAACCCCACGGGGTAAAAAAATGACCTTAAAAGATCCTTAATTCGCGTGCGCTGCGAAAAGTATTCTTTCATGGGCGATGGGATCATTTGGCATTTGACCAATAATATTCCTAGAGCTCAGAAGCATAAGGTCGGATGTGTCTTTATCGTAAACTGGCACTTACGACATAATGCTTCTGAAGAAAATAGTACATCCTTCAGTATGCTTCTGTGGTCCAGATTTGATTTGAAATTTATTCTGTGTATTAAGACCTAAATTTTTTTGACTAAAATGTATTTTTATAATTAATAGAAAGCCATTAAGCACACCTTAAATGAAATTTTATTGCCATCACATAAAAACGAACGAACAAAGAAAATGCAATCAATGTGATTACATTCGACAAAAGGGTTGCCGCATTCAATTTCATTACAATAATAGGAAAACTGAGCAACTGAAATTAAAGATGTCTGTTAAAAGATTGGTTCACGTTTACTTCAATTAACTTGGCAGGTTTTACGGATGAATGGAGGGCATTTTCCGCCCTTTTTTAGGGGTAAAAAACTGTCTCTTGACTTTGATGGATACGTATTTAGAGATATTTTCACAGTTTTTCATGTATTTATAACTCAAAGATTTATCCGACCCGCCGGAGAAGAGTTCCCGACCCCTTTTTGCAAAGAACCTTCCGATGCCCCGGTAGACCCGACGTCCGAGAGGCCCGCGAACATAGAGCGAATGTAGAGCGACATTTGCCCAAAATTCCCCTCAAAATCTAAAGTCATCATTCCTTAATTCTCTCCACCAGCGACCGCCCTGAGCCAAGGTCCAAGTCCCACATGGGGCGCCCTCTTGAGTTTGTAATTTTTAAACCATTTATTGAGGCTGGAGCTCTGTTCGCCTTTAAGTCCGGTGACATAAAGGCGATATGAATGAAATACATGAATAAAAAAAAAAACACATAACCACATCAGCTTTGATAATATTTGAAAATTATTTATTCCGCAAAAATGGTTACATTCATTTGGAATTGTAATATTTTTCCCCCTACAGTGCAGTGCGTGACATAGCGACTACTGTGAAACACTGCCAAAAAACTCAGTAGAACAAGCTTTTTTAACAATAATAATATTTATCAATTTACGTTGAGATTGGATCGACTCATTCCCAAGCATTCTTGTCACTGAGATAATCAGAAATTTTATAATAAGCCCTACGACTACATAATTTAGCTTTGATAGTTGTTTTAAACTCATTTATTGACAATTAGCTGCGCCCCGCGGCCTTACTCGCGTCACTCTGCTCCAGTGGGTCGCAGCGTGATATTTTATAGCTTACATGTTAATCCAGCTTATAAACTATCTCCGTGCAAACTTTCAGCCAAATCCGTTCTGTAGTTTTTATAGTGAAAGAATAACAAACATGCATCCATCCATACATACAAACATTCGCCTTCATAATATTAGCAAGGATTCTCTTATATAATTGGGAAGTGTGTTGTAGAAGCGTATGCCAGTTCTAAATAATGATTGCTTTGAGTATCTTGCCAGTTCTTCTCATAGATGCCACGTCCAGAACTGTTGTAGGGAAAAAAAACAAAGAGGACGCGACGCATTATAAGAACACTAGCTTGCGTGGCCGTAGGAACTTTGTAATAAAATATAGCCTATAACCTTCCTCGATAAATAGACTATCCAACACTGAAAGATTTTTTGAAATCGGACCAGTAGTTCCTGAGATTAGCGCGTTCAAACAAACTCTACAGCTTTATAGTATAGATTATTTAAAAATATATTTTCAAATGGTGTGTATGTGAATAAAGATATATTGACATTTACTTTAATTCTTTTGAGGAGATCACAAAACTTAAAATCTACGAAACTTATCCATTTATTTATGACACGTCTCTAAGTGGAACATGGATGCCATCTATCTATAATAGTTAACATTATTCAACATTAGCTATAATAACACAATTGTGCTATTTCAACTAACGCAATAGCTACAATCAGTAACTAACTCAGTTATTTCCGCAGCGCTGGGTAAATGGGATGGACACGCCCTCTAGCGTCCGCTGCACACATTAGTAGTGTATAAAGTGCTACAAAATTATATGCCATCCTTATAACAGTAAACAATATCGTTATCTTTTTGTAATGTCTCCGCTTTGTAATAGAGGGAAGTGAAAACTTAAGTCTTTCTTACTCTTCCTATTCTCTTTCTGATTAAATTCGTTGCGGGTCCCGGCAGTTTAACTTTTTCTCGGGACTTGGTGAGCCTCGGTGCTCATTGCCATTTCCAGTGTGTGCTACTGTTGATCCTGGCTTACCTGTAAGCCCCCTCTCTCACTCTCACCCCCACCACTGCAACTCCTGAGTTGCAGTGGTGGGGGTGAGAGTGGGAAAAGTCTCAAAATAAAAAAAATCGTTATCATCATCAGCCCGTACAACGTCCATTGCTGAACAGCTCACCTCTCGAGGGAGTACATATTTACGGTAGTGACAAAGACTGTCCTTGTATTTGGACCTCTGTGTCTCTAAACATCAGGTGGATAGGAATTTAGTTGTCAAGTATCTCATTTTGTAATTTATATCACAGTGTGGATTCCGGCTTAGAATAGACCGCCACATATCTTCCTAATGCCCGGTGAAGTAGCAAAAGCCTCAGGGATAACATAAACGCCTGTCAAGCATGGCGATTACGGCAATAACCCTCAACGACCCTAACTTGCCAAAGTATGTTAAAGAAGAGGACGGAGCCCATGTTCAGCCGTGGTTGTTTAGTTGTGATAACGTCTATTTGCGATGTCTTTTGTCACCAAGGTATCTCGTTTATGGCACAAAAGCATCCTAAAATTATATTAATATGTAAAAATATCCAATTCAGAGATGACGTCACAGATTCGGTCAGCACCCCCATTAAGGCCATTGGCAAAGAGATCAGTAGGTCAAGAATGTTTGGCAACTTTTACTATCATAAAATTTTAGGGCAGCTACACACCCCAAATGTTAAGGGTTCTCTTTTGAGAGTCCAGAAAACCTTTGATTTTTCGAAACGAATGTTTGTAGTTAGCCAGAGAGCTTTTGCTACTACACTGGGCATAAAGGCGAGCAAAGCTCCAGCCTAAATAAATTGTTTCAAAACTACAACTACACTAAGCAACCTACGCAAGAGGTGTCCCCTATGGGACTAGGACCTTGGCTCAGGGCGTTCGCTGGCGCGGGGGATTGAGGGATTATGACTTTTAGTTTTTTTAAGGGAGTTCTGTGCAACTGTCGCTCTCCGTTACAATTCGCAGGCCTCTCGGGCTTTGGGGTCAACGGCATCGGAAGATGCAGTCCAGGAGAGTCTACGGCACCGTAATAAGCTGCGGCCTCCGCTGAAGGGCTCTTAGAAGCCGCGAGGAATCTGGGGCTCTCATGAAAATCGGCGGAGTTAGATAAGCTCCCGAGGGATTTAGTGGGCAATCCTTATCCTCGTGGTATGAATAGCATGTCATAGTGAGGAGACGGCCAGTCCTACATATCCCGCAGTACGGCTCCCCATTCAGGTGTAGGTACTGTAACGCCTACGGGTGCGTAGCTCAGCAGGGCTCGCTGCTTCTGGTCCTCGAAGAGGGTGTGTGAGGGGTACGAACACTATACACTATCACTCTTTTATAAATGAAAGAAGGAAGACTTTATAACTTTATATTAGAATGAACACATAAACACACAACACATTTTACTATCACAATAAATTAATAACGGGCTCACGTCCCAACTTCTCGACAGCACAAATCTCTCTGTGTAATATAAATATTATTTCGTTTTTTACAATATTAATAATCTTTTATTCGTTTGACTTTTTACAACATCCAGATTGAAGTACCTATTCATTTCTTTATTTATTTAAATACTAGCGGCCCGCCCCGGCTTCGCACGGATGGACTTTTATACCCTACCCCTGCCCTACCCTACCCCTACCCTACCCCTACCCCTACCCTATCCCTACTCTACCCCTACCCTACCCTACCCCTACCCTACCCTACCCCTACCCTACCCCTACCCTACCCCTACCCTACCCCTACCCTACCCCTACCCTACCCCTACCCTACCCCTACCCTACCCCTACCCTACCCCTACCCTACCCCTACCCTACCCCTACCCTACCCCTACCCTACCCCTACCCTACCCCTACCCTACCCCTACCCTACCCCTACCCTACCCCTACCCTACCCCTACCCTACCCCTACCCTACCCCTACCCTACCCCTACCCTACCCCTACCCTACCCCTACCCTACCCCTACCCTACCCCTACCCTACCCCTACCCTACCCCTACCCTACCCCTACCCTACCCCTACCCTACCCCTACCCTACCCCTACCCTACCCCTACCCTACCCCTACCCTACCCCTACCCTACCCCTACCCTACCCCTACCCTACCCCTACCCTACCCCTACCCTACCCCTACCCTACCCCTACCCTACCCCTACCCTACCCCTACCCTACCCCTACCCTACCCCTACCCTACCCCTACCCTACCCCTACCCTACCCCTACCCTACCCCTACCCTACCCCTACCCTACCCCTACCCTACCCCTACCCTACCCCTACCCTACCCCTACCCTACCCCTACCCTACCCCTACCCTACCCCTACCCTACCCCTACCCTACCCCTACCCTACCCCTACCCTACCCCTACCCTACCCCTACCCTACCCCTACCCTACCCCTACCCTACCCCTACCCTACCCCTACCCTACCCCTACCCTACCCCTACCCTACCCCTACCCTACCCCTACCCTACCCCTACCCTACCCCTACCCTACCCCTACCCTACCCCTACCCTACCCCTACCCTACCCCTACCCTACCCCTACCCTACCCCTACCCTACCCCTACCCTACCCCTACCTGAAACAAATCCAACAAATCAAAAACCATGGCAATCGGTCCAGCCGTTCTCGAGTTATAAGTGTTGTAACAAACACGACTTTCTTTTATATATATAGATAAAAATAGTTCTTTATTCCAATACGGCCAGTACGTCATACCGGTCAATCAATGTAGTGAGCGATTAAAACCTTAATCTCACTACAGTACCTTACCCCCCCATATAACGTTCTGAATATAATTCATTCATCATAAATCAGATATCTAATTTCGAAGATTATCTTCTACATACAAACTTACAAAGAATAGCATTGAAAAATATGACTACATCACTATTTCCCTGTCTTTATCCCAATTTATTTGTGGTCGGCGAAATGCTTTTTTTTCTTCCATTCTGTCCTGTCAGCCGTCACGTCACTTACTCCCTTTTCCTCCTATCACTACTCACATACTCCATCCATCTTTTCTTTGGCCTCCCTCTTCCTGTCCATCCATCTACATAAGACAAATATGACTACAGTAAATCTATAATAAACTAATACCCATGGAGATGTTAAGCCGTAAACTTTGGCACGTGACTATCTCACTAAACAGGCTCTTGGCAAGCCATGACGCCTCACCAACAAATTGTGTTACGTCGTGACATGTTTGTGTTACGCATTGACGAGTAGCTTGCTTCAGTTAGCTTTGTGACGTGAGTACAATTTGTAAGAGATTCCAAATCATTGGAGTAAGATTATCTATACCAATGTTATAAAGATTACTCTTCATATGCATATCACTCAAACACACACACCTGGGGGCCGAGTCTGCTATTTTTTTAAGTATTGTGCCACCGTTGTTCGATCATGATATCATTATGCCAAAAACGGTAATCTATTAATCTCACTATGGTGTCGGCGCTGGAATGGCAGTTGGTGTTGCTACCGCAGAAAAGGGCCGTCAATAGAAGTAGCAGGGAAGATGGTTAGGGAGATTGTAATGTTTATTTAGGCGATTTCAAAACTTATAAATGTATCATTTGTTATTATATTCAACTACGCTAATGTCATCATGGCGTCATAGTGACACCATTATGACGTTATTTGGATTAGTAGATTACCAAATGGGAAAAAAACCGACCATTGAATTGTCATTGACAGTTCATGGACACGCCATTACGATAATAGACTCGGGGCCCAGCTTACACTCAACATTCCTTACATCACCACACATGGGCACACTCTTTCTGACACTCACCACACCTTACACGATCACTTACCTCTCTCCATAAATTAATACACACCAAGTTACTCAGTTTTTAGCTTAGTTAACTTTATTATATTGTTATTTTTAGTGGATTTTCTTAAATCTACATAAGGCTGTACTCGTTTGTTTAATTTCTTACGCAAATAACATTCTTAGAGGTTTGGCGCTGCATGCTGAGATACAGGTTTCACCTAGTTCGTTTGCAGATGCACCTATTTTGTATTGTATTTATAATAGCTTACTATTTTTTAAGTTGTTTCTGTACAATCTTTTCTGGTAAATAAATTATTAAATTATATAAAAAAGAGGAAATATTTGATTGTTTGTTTGCATCGAATAAGCTTCGGAACTACAGGACCGATTTCTAAAATTCTTACACAATTAGAAAGCTACTTTATCCAGGAGCAACATAGGTTATATTTCATCATGAGTTCCTACGGGATCGAGAGCTACGCGGGTGGAACCGCGCCCGGGAAGCTAGTCAACAATATAAGTAGATCACGTACGCGTCACAAAAAACGCGAGATACGAGTTTGGAACCCAATGTATTTCCCGAATCTATCTTTTCTTTTGTTATATATTATTTGTTAATATTTCTTGTTAGGTTTATTTCAGATTAGCTACTTTTAGTTCATATTTACACTGTTGTTTTATCGTTGCCAATAATTAGACAGGACGATTTGTATAACTATAGAAACTTAACATCATACTTTTAACATTGACAGTTTATGTAAAATTTCTTTTGACAACCTCCGGATTTCTCCGTATTTGGCTCGCTTTAAATCTCGGACGTCGTGGGTTCGATCCCCACGACAGACAAGAAATATTTGTGAAGATTCTAAGATTTCTTTTCGGGTCTGGTTGGCTGAGGGAAAGTTTGGATGTATGGATGTTTGTTACTCTTTCACGTAAAAACTACTGAATGGATTTGGCTGAAAGTTTGCAAACATATAGTTTATAAGCTGGATTAACATATAGGCTAGAAAATCTCACGCTCCAACCCACTGGAGCAGAGTAACGCGGGTAATGTGGCATAAAGGTGAAATTGGTGCCTGTTTATGGTGCACGATGTGGATTTTATGTATTACTTAATTTTATCTTGCTATTGTTCGTAATCCAGTGCATTATAAATAAATATTTGTCTGACTTCTTTCTTTCTTTTGGATTAGGTTGTACGAACAGGCACCCCAGGTCCGACGTTAATCTGCATGTTAAAAGAATATGCTGCTAGTGGAAAGTTATATAAATAGATCGATTTTCCTATAAAAATTAAATCATTTCGTTGAGCAACGACAAAAAAATCGCAGTAACCCAAAAACAGTTACAAATACGACGTTTAACCTATAAAATATACATCCGATTAGTTCAGTAATCATGTTAAGTATTACCTTTCGACACACATGTCAACAGGGGCCGAAGTTCAATCGGCTTTATAAATTATTCACATTAGACTGATGGCCCACCCAACAGACTTGGGGATTTGGGGGTCGATTTGAGGGAGGTATTTTTAGGTAGTACTGCAACCCTGTTATTATATATTTATGTTTTTATAAAGCTGTGTGTCTATAATTTTAAGGGCAATTTTCTTTAAATTTAAATTAGAGCAGGAATGTTTCGAAACAAAACAAAAATAAATCAACATTAAAGAAGTACTTAATTATAGGATACGTTACGTTTAAGGGACGTTGTTTTTATAATCCCTTTTGGTAATTGCCCGCGTATTTTAATATAAGTAGGCTCCTCTCTGCTATAAATTAGTAAATTTAGATTATATATCTATGTTGCTGTGCCCGAGAAGGTTCATAATTAATACCACTATGGGAAATGCATTTACGCATTCCCACCGCCGCTGCAGCGTATTCGCGCGCTGGCGATGGGATATGTGCGACTCGCCCTCCCCATAGCGTGGTATGCTAAACTCACACCACGAGGAGAGGACCCTACACCACTAAATCCCCCGGACACTCCTTCGATCCGCCGTTGGCGGGGGCCGGGTACGCATGAGCAATCCGGCCCTAATGTTAAAACACCTGTAAACACATTGTGAAACGCAATAAAGTATTGAGTATTGGTAAGAACTAAGCTTGTTTCACTTAGGTTCCAGCCAACAATATAATATTCAAGATGGCAATTGATCCTATTCTTTGGGTCTCGCCATCATGTTTTTTTTTGAGGAACACAGAGATACGAACGTTGATTTTAATATAAATCATCATCATCATCAGTCCGTATAATGTATATTGCTGAACATGGGTCTCCCTCCGAAGAAGGGTTCGCCATAGTTACCACGCTAACCAGGCGGATTAGTAACCCCAGTATTATACAAGAAAACACTGCTGCCCGTACCATGGATTCCTTGCACACGCGTTTTTTTCTTAAAACTTAAAAGCACACAGATGTGAGCTAAGCATCTGCCATATTGCCACATGTATTACATAGTAAATTTCGATAAATGAAAATGGTGGGATCGTACTTAGGTGTTTTAATTCTGAAATTGATACTAAGAGCTCATCCTAACTTCGTTTATTAAATAAATTAGGTTTAAACTCCGCCAACATTCGAAATTGACGGCGAGCATACAGAATGGGCATGAGCGTGGGCGTGGGTATGGATATGGGCGTGGGCGACTATACATTTTTTTTTTATATTACTAGCAGACTTTTGCACTTTACTAGTATTCTTGTTAACCCCTCGTCTAAGCTAAATGCTTGTGTTAGTAGGTTTACGTCGGTAGTGCAATGGGTGGGGTTCGAACCGGCAACCTCAAGATCACAAGTCCGAAGTCCGAAGTCCATGAATATGAAACATCATTCACTAGAGTAAAACCGCGTGGAACAACTAGTTTATTGTAATCATATTAAGATTTCTGTGTTGGCGGTCTAACAGGAAATATTGAAAACTGTGTAGGAAGTACTTTTAGTTCTATTATAAACTAGCGACCCGCCCCTACGTCGCAAAGTTTCCACTCATATCATTCCACTCACTTTAGATTACAGCTCTGATCCAACATGCAGAGTAGTAGTACATTTCTGCTACAAGTATATGGGTCATACACAAAAAGTGATCATTACGAAATATTAATAATAAAACTCCACGAATTGTCTTGAAACATTATATTCATTTAAAGTTAGATATTAATATTCTTGCAAAAATATTACAACAGATCAGTCTTGGATATTTTAGGAAAAAATCACATTTTTAGTTTTTTTACGTCTACTGAAGAGACCGTGTTGTCTACAGAAGATAACAATAATGGGCCTTATATAATCAAATCGATAACATGAAGAATAGAAACAATGAAAAATAAACGTAAAATGAAGTTCTCCTTAACCCCTAAAGAAATTATAATAAAAAATCTTTACCAAATGAGTACAAAAAAATAATCGAAATTTGTCCACAGAACAGACATTATACTTCTGTGGGCATTAAATGAACAGAATATTAAAATATATTATCCTCGTCAGAATCATTCCACATGATATTTTTCGGGCGTTTTTTCTGTGGTGAATTTTCAGAAGCTTCAGAGTCGTCTGAATAGATTCTTATCTTCTGGGGTCTATGCCTTTTGCTGAATATTTCGATGAAAAGATCTGGAGTCAGTCTATCTGACAGTCTTGATGAATTTGACTCAGTCGGAGCTTCAGGAGTAGCTGGATCAATAGGAGAATCTCGTACAGGCAAATACTCAGATGAGGAGTCTGGTGATGCGGATCTTTCAGGGCAATCAGGTGACAAATTGTACAACGATGAATCAGGAGTGGCTATGGTTCTAGATG
Organism: Nycteola revayana; assembly: GCA_947037095.2. Lineage (NCBI taxonomy): Eukaryota > Metazoa > Arthropoda > Insecta > Lepidoptera > Nolidae > Nycteola > Nycteola revayana. Next base: position 1,500,638 of record OX344851.2, read on the forward strand.
TTCTAGGCATAACGAATCCCTGATGTGGTTTATTTGGATTCGACCCGAGCACGGCGTATACATAGAGTAAATACAGAAAGAAACTCTTTTTACAAAACCTTCTTTAATTATCTAGAAAACCCATCAGATCTCTACCAAATTAATATGGAACCACACTAAAGTATGCCCATTAAAAAAAAAACAATTTGGTTAAAAAAGGAATAAAAACAAATACATTAAGAACCTCCTTTTTTTTAAAATCGGATAAAAAGTGAATAACACGACTGTTCTTTTTTTTAAATACAGTGAAATTGCATTACTTCTGTTGACATAGCTCCCTTCTGTAGACACTAAGTCTACAGTGAAGATGTCTACACGAGAGACAAATTTTGGTAAATCAAAGATGGCATCCTGCATTATGAAGTGAGAATTTAAGCAATATGATATTTGCATATCGCGCCCAAACGCATATACTGTCTTGATCTTTTTATGTATTTAAATAGGCTACTTACTCAGGTATCCTTTGCACAGGAAAGAAACACTGATCTCGACCGGAAACTTGTGTAATTGAATAAAATTGCGATTTTCCACGTCACACGCTCTTTACCTTAATTCATAACCGGGCAAATGACAGAGAATATAGTGCTACCGACGCAAGAAACAAAATATTAATGATGCGTTAATCATTGGTAAATTTTGGTTCATTTTATGCGTCTACAGAAGTAGACCTAAAATCTGTGAACAACATGTTTATACGTTTTATTTCAAAATTAACAATTATCTGTTTTTTAAAACGTTGTGTTATGTATATTTGATAATATAACTGATGTAATGAAACATAATAAAAGTATCTAAATTATGTGTATATATTTTTAACCATCACTTAAACTCAAATACTTGTCATCCGAACAGTCTACAGAAGGAGATTTTTTCAGATTCAAATGGAAAAAAATATCATGTAAATTTTAGTAAAGCGCTATTTTTTTTATGAAAGATGATAAGTTTTAAAGACAAAAGAACTATTATTAAATGTATTCAATGTTGATATAATAATAAAATACGGTTTTAAGTTACATGAATACATTTTTTTCGATTTTTGTGTATGACCCATATAATATATGAATAAATATCGTTTAATTCGTTTAATACTACGTTCACCAAACCGCATCCCAAGTGCCCTCTTGGCCCATGTTCAGCAGTGGACGATATACGGGCTGATGACGATAATGGCATTGTTTTATCAAATCTCTATTTTGAGGATTCCATAAGAATATTGTGTACATCTTCTACAATATTACATACTGAACAATTTGGTTAATTAACTTTAATTCCCATCTAATATGAAAACATCTATTTAACGTAATATGTCCTGAAGGGTCTTTTTAGAGGCATCACAATATTGGTTCTGCTCATATTGGCCTGATCAATCCATCATCAGACGGGAAATGTTCGTCTGAAAAAGAACCACAGTACATCAAGAAGCTCCCCATACGCAACGTTCTGAAATACATACCACTAGTACTAATCGACTATGGAGGTAGAATAATAGAAGCCGGAACAGCACAGAAGATCCAAAACCGGGTCGAAAAGCACGTTCGACAGTTTACCCGATCATGATAAAATAAGGTAACGTCCTTGGCATTATGGAAGTTGAATAACGTCCACTTTTTTTCGGACCGACATAATTTAATTAAATTTCACAATTGAGAATAATAAATTTTGACCGCCGGCAGGATTCGAATTTGCGAGGTATCTATAGTCTCAAATTTTTTAACCATTCGGCGACAGTAGAAACCAACCGCTCATCGAAATTTATCAATCTCATTTACAAGAGGAACGGCTTAGAGAAGTGTTATAAAAGAGATTGATAAAAAAGCTATTGCTTCTTTACCGGGCATAAAGGCGAGCAAAGGTCCAGCCTAAATAAATAGTTTAAAAACGACAAACTAAGCAACTTGCGCAACAGGGGAACCCTGTGGAACTTGGACCTCGGTTCAGAGCGATCGCTGACGGGAAGATCGAAAGGGATCTTATGGTTGGCTATAGTTTTGTAGGGGTACCTATGTCATAGCAAAGCAAACTAGTCATAGCAAACCATGCTTTATAGTTCCTTACAAATGTCCCTATCCCTACGATTGTCAAAGATTATGTCATAATGGCAGCCTATGTGGCGTAGCGCTAAATCTTGCTTTAAATGTTTAAACATTTCGGTTCGATATATATTGTAAAATTAAAGGTTAAAAGACTTTCCTCTGAGGCTCGGAAAGTACTTTAAGCCGTTGGTTGATGTCATATCATTTATAACAATCGTACATCAGGTAAGGGACAGCAGCCTGTACCTGTGTCTATACTGTACACAATACTGCGGTCACCAACCCGCTTGCCAAGCGCGATAACTATGACACCCCCTTTGAGGTTGGCCCATATTCTAAAGTGGATATTATACGGGCTATGACTATGATGTCATAACAATCGAGACCAACGGCTAAACCTACCTACCCGAGGCATTAAGAATAGTTTCAGGATTAATTACTTATTATCTAACTTAGTAAAAATCTATAAACATAGGAAAATTCCACGGACGTAGGAGTATGAAATATCGCACACTTTAAATTACTATACTAAAATAAAAATATCTATTAGATTTTTGACAATGGACTAAGACTAAAACACGTAACATTAACTAAAATAAGTCTATCGATTAAAATTTTTCGTACATATTTTTATAAGCACGATAAAATACGTTATACGAATTTGGTATGTCGCTATTTTTCGATATAACGTCAGCAGTAGCTTCATATCTTAATATTTTAATATATTTGTTAGTTAGAATTAATAATAATTGTGTTTTAATGAAATCAAATCTAAATTAAATAATCAAAATCTTACCGTAGGCTGCATGGCGCTGGCGGGCGGCCAGCTGTTCTCAACCGTTCGTCGCTATTTATACGCCCAGGATATTGATTTTCCCGGAACAGTTACGTAATACACGACACGACCCAACGTTTACCGCCCCTGGCCGTCACACTCATATAACGCACATTACTAAAGATTCGAATATAGAACTAAATACATTTATTAAAAAGAAAAACGAATCAAAGAAATCAACACTTAGAATTATTACTTTTTTTTTAAATATTCGGAAAAAGAATGTTTTCTATGTATTATTTTTAAAAATGGAAGCCTGTTTATGGGAGTCTTCTTTTTTTAATTTAACAGAATTGACAATGGTACCGTTATGGTCAGTCCTCCGCGGAGGCTTTATGCGAGCGAGCACAGTGGCGCCCCCGAGCTGACTGCCGGTCCCGCAGGGCGACTGCGCCGTCCACGCGTTCAGACATAATCCTAACATTATAGTACTCGCCGTTATAACAAGAGCGATAAAGTTCAAATTTATTTGATGCGACCGGAAAATTGAGGGCACATTTTAGTTGCGATTTTCAAAAACCTTGTATGTATAGACTTAAGGTTGATTATTGCTTGTGTAACATGTAAAGATATTTGCTTTGGTAAGTATTCTTTTAGCATTGACGGAAGAATAGACATGACGGCGCCTACTTCTCATTCATTTGTCAGAACATATTTTGATTAAATGAGTTTAGCGATGTTTTGTCGGCTTTTTGCTTTTGTTCTTTATTGAGAGATACGTAACAGGCGGTATTTCGTTTCTTTGCTCTGAAAAAAGCATTCTTGTTATTAAAACATAAAAAAAGTATTTTACGCGATTAGAATTCGTATTAGGAACGTTATTGTATATCATCAGCAAGTATAACGTCCACTGCTGGACATGGGCCTGCATCGATGGGGGTGTAGCCATAGTCACCACGCTTGCAAGTCGGGATGGTGACCGCAGTATTATGAATTTACAGAGGTAATCGCTGCTGCCCATTACCAGGTACGTTTTTCATAGATGATATTATGACGAAACGACGGCTTAACGTGTTTTCCGAGGCACGGAGCATAGTCCCAGAATCAACTAGTTTTGGAGTTCTGTTTCATTAATTAAAATATTTTTTAATACCATAAACTAATTTGGGTACCATTTTTTTCACCAAATTTCTAAATTTTGTATACGCCCCGCGGTTTAGTATTCAATTTAGACTCCTATGCCAACACGAATTCCAAGAAGTACTGTTAAAGGGCATTTCAAAGTGTTAAATTTTCTTCCAAATCCATTTAGGATATGATTTTCGTGATTGAGTTACTTACATTTAAACAGACACAATCATATTTTATTTTTTTATAATTAACTAGCTGGCCCGGCAAACTTCGTACCGCCTCAAAATCTACGCAGTGTGCTACATCTACCCTACCCTACCCCTAATCTACCTCTACCCTACCCTACCCTACCCCTACCCTACCCCTACCCTACCCCTACCCTACCCCTACCCTACCCCTACCCTACCCCTACCCTACCCCTACCCTACCCCTACCCTACCCCTACCCTACCCCTACCCTACCCCTACCCTACCCCTACCCTACCCCTACCCTACCCCTACCCTACCCCTACCCTACCCCTACCCTAACCCTACCCTATCCCTACCCTACCTCTACCGTACCCCTACCCTACCCCTACCTCTACCCTACCCCTACCCTACCCCTAACCTTCCCCTATCCTACCCCTACCCTACCCCTACCCTACCCCTACCCTACCCTACCCCTACCCTACCCCTACCCTACTCCTACCCCTACCCTATCCCTACCCCTACCCTACCCCTACCCTCACCCTACCCTACCCTACCCTACCCTACCTAAAAATATGTCCTTATCCTATGTCCTTCTCCCAGTTCTTAGCTACCTCCTTACCAATTTTCAGCCAAATCGGTTCAGCCGTTCTTGAGTTATAAATAGTGTACTAGACACTACACTACTTTCTTTTATATATATAGATATTTTAATAATAATCAGATGAGTTTAAACGGCATTAAATACGTACCTTATTACAAGAATAAACTATCAGAACCACAACAAAAAAAAACAAAATGAAAATTCCGACAACTTGAGCACCTCTTTTTTTGTAGTCGGTTAGACACTGATTTTTTCGTAAATGTAAATGAGTGTCGTAGCTAACCGTAGTACATCCGTAGCAGGCCTCGTAACTCGTAGCACACACCGTAGCACTTTGCTACTACGACTGTCTACAGAAAGTTGAGGACGACTACGACAGTAGTATAATAGATGTAGTAGTATTTTAGTAAACTTCTTTCTTCTTAGAAGTCGAATACTCTTGACAGAGTGGTCGTGGTCATGTCAGAGTCGATGCTTGTGACACAGCAGCTCTTGCGACCCGTCGCCATGTGTCTCTGTTTCTGGTGGAGTGGGAACAAACTAGTTAAATTATAAATGGGAAAGTGTGGATGTATGGATAAGATGGATGGATGGGTTAACTATTAATGTAACCTTTTTTGTGGTTGCTATTACTACCAAAAATATATAATTTCGCTGGTTAAATATTACTGTGACTATTATATATCGACTTGTTCATTTTCTTCAAGATCACAAGTCTGACGCCCTAGTCTGTCGCCGGTTCGAACCCCACCCATTGCACCGACGTGAACCCACTCGTAACACAAGCATTTTAGCTAAGCACGAGGGTTTAAAAAAACAAATGCTGTGGAGAAATAGTTGGTGGTGTTCCGATTTGTGATGACATCTGACATCTTCCGTCTATCACTACATTATTTTTTTATAAAGTTTTCTATCAGTGTTGCAGTCTACTAGTATTCTTGTTAACCCCTCGTGCTAAGCTAAAATGCTTGTGTTACGAGTGGGTTCACATCGGTAGTCCAATGGCTGGGAATCAAACCAGCGACCACAAGATCACAAGTCCGACGCCCCTAGTCATTGGGCTACGGCCGCTTCGAAACTACAATGCAATAAAACTACACGAAATAACTAACTTACTATATACAAGGTGTAACGGAAAGGGTATATACATAGAAAGAGCAAGGCTTCTTTGGACCATAACAAAGGATATGGAAAGGGTTACAACTCAAAAAAAAAAAAAAAAAACAGTATTATTTTGCAAACCAAAATAAAAATGCGGAACCCTATATTCAGAAATACCAGGAGTAAGAGGTTTATTTTTACTTGCAAATAGTTCGTTGACATCGATCAGCTGATTGAGTGCTAGTGATGTATTTATTTCAATTTGAAAATTTTGGTTTCTGGTATCTATGAATTTAAAAAATCATTACTTCCGGACTTGTAGAGATAGGATTAAATAACCCTTGCCATATCGTTTTTATGATCCAAAGAAGCCTTTCTCTTTCTATGTATATACCCTTTCCGTTACACCTTGTATAGTAAGTTAGTCGGAAGGGAAAGACCTCGACGAACGTTCTCTGTTCAAATCGGAGACATCCTCGCAAAAGGTCAAACAAGATCCACCCTAAACCGTCGTGCTTGTATCAAGAATGTTATGAGAGTGAATGAAGCGAAAGATGTGTGTAGGGATCGTAGCAAGTGGAGGTCCATTGTCTCTGCCTACCCCGCTGGGAAACAGGCGTTAGCTTATGTATGTATGTATAGTAAGTTATGTGTACTATTGTTCGGTACTGCTAAACTTTCGGAGCGTTGCTTCTTACTTCTTATATAACTCGTATTACACAGAATCCTTGAAGCTTCAGTTATAACGTTTAAATGGCTTCCACGCTTTCATTTATACATTGTATAAGTTTAGATTGTATACAGGGTGTCCCAAAAGGTTAAGTAGCTGGGAAAGGGGGTGACAGGGGTGGACACAATGGTCACTAGAAAAATAAAAAAAATCCGCTCTGGGTATTTAAAAAAAAATAGCATTTTTTTAAAAACTTAAAATATTACACCTTGTTATTTTTGATGTTGATGTTGATGACCTTGTTGTTATTGAAGATTACATAACAGCATTTTTTTAAAATAAAGCCATATTTGTAGGTACAGTTAGCACAAGGTGTAAAATTTTTAGTCTTTTAAAAAAAGCCATTTATTTTTTTAAACACCCAGAGGGAATTTTTTATATTTTTCTGGTGACCCTTGTGACCATCCCTATCACCCCCCTTCCCAGCTACGTAATCTTTTGGGACACCCTGTATATGGCTTAGCGATCAAATTTTGGTACATGTAATATTATTTAGACGGTTTCAATGTACAGGGTTATAAATTTGATAGAACACTTAGATATATTTTTCGTCTACGGAAAATTCGTCTAAAACAATTTGTCTTAAACAATTCGACTAAAAAACAATTCAAATATTAACAATTCGACTAATTTGTTAATGGTCGAATTGTTTTAGACGAATTTTCCGCAAATCATATTTTTGTGTTTAATCGATATGTAGATGGATGGAGAGGGAGAGGAAGGCCAAAGAAAAGATGGATGGATTGTGTGAAGAGTGATATGCAAGAAAAAGGAGTTAGTGATAGTGTAACGGGTGACAGGAAAGAATGGAAGAAACGAAACGACCCCAAGTACTTAATATGGAATAAGGGCAGGAAGAAGACAATACCTTAATCGAATTTTAATACATAATCAAATTATTCTTTAAAAAATAACCAATTTCGCAGTTACCCACGAGGCTTTTCTAACTACACCGGGCTTAAAGGCAAGCAGGGCTCCAGTGTTATTAATAGCACCTTTTGTAAAAAACAAAACATTACCGTAATAGCCTGTTTTTATTTATTGCTTTGACTATGATTGCTATCCAGCCGGTGATCTTAATAGATATTTTCATTTTTTAATTATTCCAATGCTTATCTTATTACAATATATTTTCTACAAAAACTAATAAGTTCAGTTTCCAACTAGATATTTTTATATGTTGCATACTAGCGCCATCTGTTTGATAGCAGTAACAACTACTGGACCAGAAAGCGTCATATTAATAACAGATGCACACCTATAGATGGCGGTAAGATCTTACTGGGTTTGGACAAAAACTAGGAGTGCTGTAATTATTTTGAACACCTTTTGTGAAAACCGTCTGCACTCTTATTTACTGTATAACTATAATAGAAAATGGTTACTAAAATCTGCTCGCTAGAAGCGTTGGTGATATCGGCAAATTAGCAATTTAAAATCAAGTAAAATTCTAAACCTATAACATTTTTTTTTCTAATATGCTATTTTATTGTTTAACTACCTCGACTCTGCATTATGCATATTCTATCTTAGATAAATGATTAGTCACGTAAGCTCTTATCATTTATCGAATTTATTATTATTATTGTCATAGAAAAATACATAGATGAGGTACAAAAAGTGATCAAAATGACGACTAGAAAAAAGATGATTCCAATCAGTTCATCATCATCATCAGCCCGAATAACGTCACAAGAACATGGGCCTTTTTTTTACGCATTCCCACCGCCGCTGCAGCGTATTCGCGCGCTGGCGGTGGGATATGTGGATATGTGGGACTCGCACTCTCCATAGCGTGGTATGCTAAACTCATACCACGAGGAGAGGACCCTAAACCACTAAAACCCGGACACTCCTTCGATCCCCCGTTGGCGGGGGCCGGGTACGCATAAGCAATACGGTCCAAACATGGACCTACTGCCGAGGGAGGGTATTTGCCACAGTCATCGCGCTTGGCAGGCAGGTTGGTGACCGCAGTACATATTAGGTTGTACCGCACAAGGAAACGCTGCTGCCCGTTCCTTGATATACGATTATCATAGATGATGTTATAATAATCGGGACCAACGACTTGACGTACTTTCCGAGGCACGGAGGGAAGTCCCTCAACCAACCAGACCCGGAAATAAATCTTAGAATTTACTCAAAGATTTATTGCCCGGCGTGGGGATCGAACACACGACCTCCGAGATTAAAAGCGAGCCTAATACCGTTACGCTACGGAGGTTGTCGCTTTTAGTAGGTCGGTACCTAATCTATGTAATTTTAAATCTACAAAAACTTAATAATAAATAAATATGAATGTATATAAAGTTGATCAGTGAACATACTTTGGTTGAGAAAATAATTTTTTATTTTTATTTTTTATTGTCAACTCAGGACGCCATTGTGACAATGCAATAAATATCCGTGCGAAGTAACTTTGCACGGGGGTTAAAATACTATCAATGCTAAATGTTTGGGAGTGGCAGAACAGATGTGGGAAGCCTATAAAATTATTGTTGTCGCGTTAAGTAGGTATGTACAGTACATTTATGGTGTCACGATGAATAAAACTGTAACAAAATATTGTTTATAATTCAATGACTATGTATATTATATTATGTTACTGTAAAAGTTCGAACTACGGTAAATCTTAAGATAAGTTGGTGAAAGTGTAAGGATATATACAGGGTTATTTGTAAAACACCGGTAACCTCTCAGGTCTACGTTACTAACATCATAATCAACAACTTTTGTTCTACGACTTTTAAAAATTCATCATATTATTTTAGTTCATCAGATTTACACACAAAATAAAAATATTTAAATTCAACGCTCTAAATGTTACGAAGTCTATGCGAAGCAAAAGAAAGCGATAGTACCGACAATAGCGAGGGGAGCGGGGAATACAGAGTTGAAATGTGTTAGATAGGACAACAAAATATTGAAGGTTTGTTTTGGTAAATGTATTATGTTTTGTAAAAAGTCGTAGAACAAAAGTTGTTGTTTATGATGTTAGTAATATAGTCCTGAGAGGTTACCGGTGTTTTACAAATAACCCTGTATAGGTTACTGTACTGTACATAGTAAAATTTAAATTATTTACTTTTTTAATTAATAACTTTTTTATATATTAAGTACGATATAGTCTAATTTATCCGCTCTAGTATAGTCTTAAGTGAATGCATCCGCTAAAATTATCTATTTAAGGTTAGAAAACAAATGCTATGCGTTTTTTTTATTTCTACACATGCCGCGGCACTCATTGTTTAGGTTTATAAGCAACTAAAAGGGAAAACAGTATTTTAAAATGTCAGGTATAAACTATGCTTATATCAGGATTAGTATAAGACGAACATAATACCCAAATCCATTCACAACATTGGCAATAGTTGAAAATAACAACACTTTATAGAAAAAATCAATACAATGATGTGTACTAATAACTTAGTGACATTTGACAACTTTCTCTGGTGTCAAGCTGAGCTGTCAATTGAAATGTCCTGATTCGCCACACTGAAAGGCCCCGTCACACGATTTACTAAAGTCAAAATTTCAATTACGCACTTATACCAAACGTCACTTACATTTATTCCTCAAAAATAATTCAATTCACGACTTTATTGCTATGAACATAAAGGTGTATTACTCATAATGGGATTGTGTCAAATATTTGTCATTGAAAGTACTTAGTATAGATGATAATGTTGAAAGGATCATGAGTGCATTAGCCATTGTGAATACACAAAGGGATTTCTTCAATGATATACGTCAAAGGTATGAAGGGCCCGCACAAAGTTATAGCGGTGCTAAATTGAACGAAAATGAGCTTTATTTTATCGCAATAAGGGTTAGAGGCAGTGAATTATCTGTCTTTGTTTAGTACAAAGTCAAAAGCTTCAATAGATTTTTTTTCAGCTTTGCGTTAGTAAATTGGATTGAATCTTTTATTTGACACTTAGTTTTGAGTGTTTAAATGTTATTGTTTGTAATCCGATTATAATTGTTTGTTTTGTTTTCAAGTGGTTTGGTTTTCAAAGCAACAGGTGTGGATATAGATGGATTACTAGTCTGAATGGTATCATTATTTGAAATTTGTGCCGGTCAGTCAGACTTAAGTAGATAGATGTTGAATAAACATCATAAGTAAAATACGTAATAGTGGTAGTTCGGTAAACGAAAGCTTTTTCAAAGAAAATATAATATTTTGAAACGAGACATTTCAAAGATCATAAAATATTTGTTTTATTGTGAATACGATTACATTTTTAAGTATCTATAAATGTTATATGTACAACATAATTGTATTTTATAATAACATTTTTCAAGCGTTAGTGTACAGTTTACCTTGTAACTTTAAATCGAAACTGACCGATTTAAATCGAGATGAACTTTGATAATAGGTATTATTTTTTATAAAATCATATAATAATCAATAAAATATCTAATGTATTTATAATATAAATCTACAAAGTATTGAACACAAGTCCTTCGACGTTTATATATGTTTTATTTTTGAGATGAATATTAATTTAACACGGCTGAAACCACGGAAATTCTGATGATCCAGTTAAAAAAAAAACGATTCTCTCTGTATAACCAAAATAATAACGATTTCTTATATTATTATATCTTTGGTCCATTCAAAATCGCGGGCAGATATTTGGCCCGTGTCACTGAAGTGACTTTATATGTTTTTTTTGTGTTCGCGACAGCTGCGCGTTGAAAAGCTCATATCTCATAATGTATTGTGTTTGTGGCCACATGCGGTAACTTACTACTATAGTTTAATCTACTGTAACGGTTCGTAAATAAGCGTTCGGTTTGTTATGTCCACTAAAGTTATCAGAATCAACAATCCATCTTAAATATACATAGGTAGTTACTTGGTCACATCTTCGTGAAATATTTAAATAGAAGGTTACATTGAAAACATTTTTGAAGTAACTGCGCCCCTTGGTTATAAACCCGATTTTCAGTGTATGAAAAAAGTTGTTAAACAAAACCGAAAGGCTTTTTAATCAAAACACCACAATGATTCACACAACCTTATGATTTCTCAACCATGTAACTCTCCCATACTTGCGAATTTTAAACCAACTTTCTTGTAGTGGCTTCGAACATCCGGAGTGGAAGAAAAGGTTAATATGACTGACTTATATTAAAAATTAAACTAATGTTATACTTTCCCGATTGCTATTTAGGAAATGTATACCATGACCGATAGCTTACATTCACCACATATTTATTTACTTCAATCTCGGTATTTACGTGTAAGCTGTATTTCCTTAGTACCTATACATAAGTAAATTCATACACTTTTTTACCGTCTTGAAAAAAAATAGGGCGTGATATGTAAATAGAATAGATGCCTATGGCATAGTTATATTATCAATTTTTTACTGACATATATAAAACATCGTAAAAGTAAGAATTAAAAACTATTACGATTATAGACCCTACTCCGTGACCTAAGTACCTAGGTAGTTACGCTATTTTCATTCATCTATGATTGCGGCCTAGGTATTATAGGCACCTATTTTATTATTATACACATGCTATGTAGGCTGTATTTCTTTTAAGTACCTAATTTATGAGATTCTCACACCATATTATTATCAAGACGGTAAAAAACTCACCAGTCTACTCAATATACCTTGGGCAAAGTAACTTAGGTAAATTACACAGTAAATTTTAAAAAGTGGATAATAAATTAATTTTACTCAATGCAAACAAAGTCATATCAAATACAGAGACATACAATACCTCAAGTCATACGCCAAAATTACACTCCAGAAACCAATAATATTAATAATGATTATATTTCCAACATTGCGAACACATTTACAAAGATACATGCCATAAAAAATCTACACATCTGACCGAAATAAAAGGCGCCGAAGCCACAAAGTATATAGCAATAGTGGATAACAAATGATTTGTATCCGCCATAGAAGTTTGTCAGTCACGCGTGAACGCAAGGGCTCACATAGCCTATGGGTCCTAAGGGTTTGTGAGGGCCAAGGGGAACTTGATTGACTGCGATATAAATCTGTTGGATTGTCATTTTGAAACGAGTTGAAGATGATAGTTGCAATCGTAAATTTAGGATAACGGTTAAAAAGTTTTCTTTATGAATATGGTACAGTCTAATATTCATAGCGCGTTTACTTTAATTTTTTATTTTAAAAGACAACTCCCGCACTTGCGAAATAAATCCCTGTGTCGTGGGGGACTTTACAAACATTAATTTCACGGACACACAGAACACCCAGACTCAGAACAACTATTTGTGGTTCACACAAATAATTGTCCCAGGTGGGAATCGAACCCAGAACAGAGCAACTATCGTAACCACTAAGCCACCGGTGCAGTCATTTTTTCAGTATTTCAATTCAGTATTTCAATTTTTCAGTATTTCAATTAGGTGTCTACTTCAGAATTTTAGACTATTTTACATTTGTGTCTTTTTAAATCAATGCATACATATTAAGGTACATAAAAAGGCATATTCATAGTAGTTAGGTAATTATTTGGGATGCTTTCTGTTTTAAAATCACTATGCAATGCATGCTGACAAAAAAAAGTAGTTACATCTATGCTTACTACTATATAAAATTGAAGAGTTTGTTTGTTTATTTGCTTGAACGCGCTAATCTCAGACACTACTCGTCCGATTTAAAGATTATTTCAAAGTTAAGAAGACCATCATAGCAAATTAGATTCGGGCGCGCGGTTATCCCGCGTAACTATCGTTCTCGTAGTTACTTCATAATTTAGAAAAAAGGTAGAATTTAATATAGCCTTCCTCGATGAATGGGCTATCTAAAACTGTAAGAATTCTGCAAATCGGATCAATAGTTCCTGAGATTAGTTCAAGCAAAAACAAAACAAACTCTTCATCTTTATATATTGGTATAGATTATTCACTTTTGATTTTTTTGTTTTTTTTGTAAAATTATTGTAAATTATTTTAACAGATGAGCATGTAGATATATGGAATGGGATATGTAGTTATATATTATATAATGAGATAATAATTTTATACAAATAAAGTTTTCCCATTGGTAATAATAATAATTACAAGCCTTCGTCACATCACGGTAGGTACCTTTTAGTTAATATGTAGGTATATGTCAAGGAAAATAATAGTTAAATAATGTATTTAAATTAATAAATCTGAATTATAACTGTAAAAATTTGCACGCCGAAAGGATAATATGAAATGGACTGTATTATTTGTAAGAACTCTAACCACATATTTGTGCGAATAAATTATTTGATTTGATTTACCTATATTATAACGTTGATCCAATATTTTAAATAAAATGTTATTTAGCTACCAACTTTAGCACGCAAACACTTTTTTATCAACTTATCTTGCTATATTAAAACTACTTAGGTACTTACATAATTTTCATAATAAATCAAGACTTAATACATATTTAAAGTACAACTAGATCACATAAAAACTCGACAACATTTCATTCAAAACATTTCGCTACACTCACATCATTTCATGTTGCCGAAATCGGTATGTTGAAAGCATTTAAACTCGTCAGTATAAAAGACATTTAACACACATACTTGTCATTTATAAAGGTGTTGAACCGACAAAGTTAATACAACACTTTCAAGTCGAGCGGCGGCCGCTGCTACAAAGTCACTGCTCCGCCCCATTTGACATTTCACAAACTATAGACAACAATAGTACTTTTTTTTCATCTATATTGTCTGTTATAGAGGTGATTGTAAATTAGATTACAAGATGTCGGCCGCATTGATGTGGCGAATTTTTGTTTGGTTTTTGCTTGACATCTCGTTCAGGTGCGTTTGAAGTATTTGATGTGCAATGTTGCGTATATTTGTATTCGGTTTATCGGGTCTCGGTTGATTTTAGAATGCTTATTAGCAAATAAACTAAGGCTAATATATGGACTTAGGATCGTAGGCACATTTGGTTAAAGAATTTTCAAAATATTTAAATTATAATATGGTATTATGGACAACCTCTGTAGCGTGGCGGTATTTGGCTCGCTTTAAGTCTCGGGGGTAGTGGGTTCGATCCCAACAACGGACAAGAAATCTTTGCGTAAATTCCAAGATTTCTTTCCGGGTCTGTCCCTCCGTGCCTCGGAAAGCACATTAAGCCGTTGGTCCCGATTATTATAACATCATCTATAACAAGCGAATACCAGGGAACGGGCAGCAGCGTTTACCTGTGTCTTACAACATAATACTGCGGTCACCAATCCGCCTGCCAAGCGTGGTGACTATGGCAAAAACCCACCCGTAACGATATACCTATGAGTTAGTTAAAAATTCTTCATTACTATAGTTTAATTTAATGCATTTCTTATGTTATTGTATACCTAATTCAGGCTACGATATTTGTATTATAGTCATTCATAGTAATATTAATATAGTAGGTAGGTATATATACCTATTTTTCAAAATTCTATCCAGGAGGCTAATCGAAGAAGAATTTTGAAAATATTTAAGTTACAACTATCTATTTATACTGAAAGTATTTAAATTCCATATTTATAGGTAGGTAGTTTAGTAAAGAGGTAGTTTTAGTTAAACATTATGGATACTGTATACAGGTATCAATAATATGTGGAGGCTAATTACATAAACATATGACTATCACTACGTAGTACCTATAAAACAAAGTCGCTTGCCGCTGTCTGTCCGTCCCTATGCATGCTGAGATCTTTAAAACTACGCAACAGATTTTGATGCAGTTTTTTTAATAGATAGTGATTCAAGAGGAAGGTATATATGTATTATACATCAGTATTGCGCCCGTGCGAAGCCGGGGCGGGTCGCTAGTGTTCATGATTGTATCGTCCGTATCATATATACATATTACTGATCAATTAGGTTAGATTTCCGCTTTGGACAAAAAAAAATGTAGGTATCTAAACTTAATTTAAAAAAAATCCAGGTTTGGTTGTTTGAGGGACTACCCTCCGTGCCTCGGAAAGCACGTTAAGCCGTTGGTCCCGATTGTTATAACATCATCTATAATAATCGTATACCAAGGGACGGGTTGCGTGGTTGTGTTGTACAACATTATACTGCGGTCACCAACCCGCCTACCTAGCGTGGTGACTATGGCAAAATACACTCCCTCGGGAGGAGGCCAATGTTCAGCAGTGGACGTTATACGGGCTGATGATGATGATGATGAAATTCTTACGGGAACGGGAGTTACGCGGGTGGAACCGCGCGCGTGAAGCTAGTATTCAATATTTTTTCCGCCCTGCAGCCAATATTTTGATTAGCTACGTAAGTTAATAAATTCTTTATATACTGAATTATATATGTAGCCAAATAAGTTCATAAGAATCTCGTAGCGGATCTAATCAATTTTTTTTTTCGGACGGAAATAATATGTAATTAGCCCCGAGACTTTTGCTGCTTCACCGGGCATAAACGCGAGCAGAGCTCCAGACTAGATAAATGATTTAAACACTACAAACTACGCAACCTGCGCAAGAGGGCGTCCCATGTGGGTGTTGGACCTCGGCTCAGGACGGTTGCTGACGGGGAGATTGAGGGATTATGGCTTTTAGTTTCTTTAGTTCTAATCAATGGAACACGTTCTCCAATTACTGGTATTTACTTGACACATAAAATAGGCATTGTCATTCATTGTGACATTTAGCGGGACAATGTTACCAGCGTTCTGGTAACTCAATACTCAATATAATATTCAATACAACAATTTCACAGGTGTTTTAACATATTATTATTTCTTTTAAATATTACTAGCAGAGTTTTTCGGTCTACTAGCGACGGTACTACGGTGGCGTAGCGAGCCCTAGACGGTTGGAAAGCCTTTGGTCTGCGCCCCTAAAGTGAAGTTTTTAATTTGAATCCATATTTTGTGTTTATAAAAGTTCTAACAAGCTCAAAAGCGCTACAGTTACATTAGAAAATTTTATAAAGAGGTTAAGTATTCTTAAATTTTCTAATTTTCCTCGCATTTTTGTTATTGTTTTCTTTCATAAGATCCATCTCCTGACTATAACAAACACAATAAAAAAAGAATTAGAGAAACGGTCCAGCCGTTCACGCGTGATGCCGTGACCAAGGAAAATAAGGATTCATTTATGTATTATACTAGCGACCCGCCCCGGCTCCGCACGGGTACAATGCTGATGTATTATACATATAAACCTTCCTCTTGAATCCCTCTATCTATTAAAAAAACAGCTTTAAAATCCGTTGCGTAGTTTTAAAGATTTAAGCATACATAGGGACATAGGGATATAGGGACAGAGAAAGCGACTTTGTTTTATACTATGTAGTGATGTAGACGTGAATATGAGTAAAAGAAATAGATGTGAATATGAGTAAAAGAAATTAAGTAGAAACGTTCCAGTTTTGACAAAGTTAAACGATATGTCAACAATCCATCATTTTATAACAACTTTAAACCCTGTATTTACGATGGTTAATTTTAAAACATGTCATATTGAGATCGATCGGGTTTAAGCTATCGAGGTAGGTATTGTCAAATAATTTGTTCATCTTTATGGGGATACAGTAAATAAAAATTAAAACTACCTACTAACTAGGTTAAACAATTTGTTCGTTTTAAACAGATTAGAGCAAGGCCGGCCCAAGATTTTTAAGTAAGTATTTTTTTAAGCCTGAATCACTATTCAGTTTTCAAAAAACACTGGGTCTGTACTTTTAGAGGTAACTACTGAAATTAAACATGAAAAAAGATGCGAAAAAGAAGAATGGTCGATCAACTTGCTGGCGGCGCGGACGGGCCAATTCAAATGCCTTGGCGGGTCTTTTTGGCCCGACAATCGGGTTTAGCCGGCCTTGGATTGAGTGTTTTAGGTTCGATTAGGTTTTTTTTATGTGAACCACAGTTTGTTTTTCCGAATCTATGTGTTTATAAAGCCCTCCACGACACAGGGATTTATATCGTAAGTGCATTTAAATAAAAAAAATATACCTACGTGAAGCTTTAGCAAATTTCGTATAAACTTTGTACGAAAATTGCGTGGATTGTAAAAAATGTGCACACTTATAATTTATATAGAAAAGGAGTCCAGAATACTATTTTTATCTTAATTATATTCGATTTATAGTTAAAATAACCTACAAATTGTGAGCTTAAAGTAATAATACCGCGATCGATGCCCCATAGCCCCCCTAATTTTATGGCTCCTCCCATTTTGACCCTCGTTTAAAAACTATAGCCCACACTCCCCTCGGTTAACTTGTTGTGGTAACCAAATTATTTTAGGGGAGATTAGATGCCATGTTTACTTTAATTTTTTTTATTTCATTTGTACTCTTGTGGTTCTTTAAACTTGGTACGTTTGTCTGGACTGACTTTCAAAATCCTTTTACCTATTTCATATGAATAATAGAAAGCCGTTCAATCAATGAGTGAACCAGTGATGACATATGGAACTGAGACGTCTCTCACTGTGTGCCTCATAAGAAAGCTATAAGTCGCTCGCTAGAAAACTCGAGTTATTGCACTTTTCGTAAGGACGGCAGAACGGATCTGTGTAGTTATGCTTATTTCTTGTTTGAGGGGAGATACAATTTTACTCGTTCTGGATTAACATAATAACTTAAAAACTTCGATTAGGTATATACTACCAATAATCGATTTTTTTTCTGTGATATGTGTTTTAATGCTAATTTATTCAATTACTTTCATTATTATTATTTTTTATTATTAATTTTATGACATTAGAATGTCATAGATGTAGAATTTTATGTATTATATTTATATTTATTCGAAGTTATATTTCTGATTAGTGTTATTATTTATTTAATTTTAAAGAGCTTTGCTCCGCATTTCCCTGCGATTTCGAATCAGGAATTAAGAGATCCTTAGTAGAACGAAGGTTGCTTACATAGCTCAATTTACTTAGCAAGCTAAAATGGCAATGGGCAGGACACATAGATCAAAGAACTGGCGGCCGACAGAGCAGAAAGGCTCTCGAGTGGATACCACGATCAAGCAAGCGCAGCGCGGGACGTTCCTTGCTGCAACGGATTTTGCTGAAAGTTTGCAAGGGGATAAGTTCATAATCTGTATTAATATATAGGCTACTCTATGTTAATACAGCTAACATCACGCTCCGACCCTTAGGAGCTAACGCGGGTAAAACCACGGAACGCAACTAGTGTTTCATATATATTTTTTTTTACTTGAATTTCGAATGACATGTTCAATTATAAAATTGTCCGTTTACATTTCTATTGACATTACGCAGACAATATTTATTTACGAAGCTAACAGCTAAATAATAAACAGCGCAATTCATAGCTTTGTTCTCGAGCACTCGGACTCCGGCGACGAGCCGTCTAGCGCCGAATGAATGGCGCTCCGCAGACAATGATGGCGCGGCGTGGATTTATGGCGCTTTTTGTTTTGTACGCGATTATGAGGTTTCGCCATAGAAGACCACCGTGTAGCAAATATTGATGTACAGTGTGTTTCGGTTTTGCGTTTTTATTTTTATCTTTTATAAATGTTAAAATATAATTATTTTTACTTTTTACACATTTGACGGCATTATTGAGAGCATACTAAATTAATTAATTTGACCGTTCCTACCATTAGTTTAAAATTATTAATCGACCTGCGTCTTAGGGATTCATCATCATCATCATCATCATCATCCTGGTGACCTGTGACACAGGTTTTTTTCAAAAACCTATATCAGGCACCAGTCTCTCACAAAGATAGAATACAGCTGAAACATGATTGTATACACTTAACTTAAGTCTGCTTTGTGAAGAGAGAATAAATGATATTTATTATTATTTATCATGGCCAATGGTCTAGACACAAGTAATTTACCTAAGGTACAGGTTCAAGGTCTGCATATTCTTTATTTTTATACCAAAATGTTGTTATATTAAACGTAGTTTTAATATAGGGGTGGTTTTCTATGTATTGTTGTAATATAGAATTCAAATTTTTATCAATTCTAAGCTGTGTTACAAGTTTTATAATTATAGAGAACCTGTTAATTAATTATGATATAGGAATATTTTCAATGTTCATATTGAAAAAAAGAAATGCTTGTAGTAGTAAATTATAAACTTTAATGCTGTTGCAAAAGACTGTATTCTGTATTTTCCATTTCTAAAAATATGCTTGATTCATTAAGTTGCTAAAGCAATATAATATTAAGTGAAAATTAATTTATATCAATCAATCAATTTATTTATATCGATCGCAGGTAACATTATTAGTACCCGGTCCCCGCCAACGGCGGATCGAAGAAGTGTCCGGGCAGTTTTAGTGGTGTAGGGTCCTCTCTTCGTGGTAGTTTAGCATACCACACCATGGAGAGAGCGAGTCCCACATATCCCACCGAAAGCGCGCGAATACGCTGCAGCGGCGGTGGGAATGCGTAAATGCATTTCCCCCCGGACAACAAAAAAAAGATAACCTTATTAGGTACAATATTATAACATTTCATGGTGTGATATAAATATGAAGCTCACTGTGTACAGCCATGCAATTTGATGTTTTTTTGTTTGGATCAAAAATGGAACACCCCATTTACACCTACGCGAGTTGTGTTCTATTCATTCACTCATTCATTCATGGTACTTGCACCATTTTATGACGACCGTAGTAATTGACCACAATGATACACCAAAAAAAGATATACCGCGAAAAAAAAAACATTAAAAGTATGAAGATGTCACGGTTTTCAAGAAATTCGACTAAATTATACCAAGATATGTGTATTATACCAAAGAATGGTAAGTATTTTATAAGTAAGGCATTCTTGTATAAGATTTATATGAATTTTATAATGACGTGAGGGCTATCTTCGGAGTGGAATCAGTATATTATGTTAAAGATTTATGAATCGACGCAAAATAGTGAATGAATGTCCGATGCGGTTTCATTTCATTCATGGTTATGAATTTGAATGGTTTCGATTAGGTTATAGCTAAATTATATTTGTTTCGCTTCATTAGAGTTAATAATTCTTAAGTTTTGTATAAAGCGGTGTAAAGATTTGATTCTAGTCGTAAATTGAGTAGTTGGCAATGTTGCCAGCATTAAACGAATTAAACAATATTTATTCAGCACTTAGGTATTTACATACACTTTTACTTGTCAATTATACACAGTGAAATATTATTTTAATATAATTAAATACAAAATATTGCAACTAAAATCTATTGCGGATTAGCTAATGGTCTGGCTGCTAGTCTAGTATTACATCATATTATTATGTATACTTATAACAAGAATTAATTAAAGACGTGAGTGGATGAAGGTGATATGTCGCATTTTCATGTTTTGGTGTTTTTTTGCATAGATGAAAGTAAAAGGATACTACATATATTAAACCGTTCATTTAAGGCTTTACAGGACAACTACATTCCTCTCAACACCTAATTTTCATAATCTTAACTTGCACAAAAGTTTACTTTTGTTTATTAAAAAAGTACATAGTTATGTCAAGATTTTTGATAAAAAATATAGATTTGTTTGATTGCTTTCATAGCATTAATTTTTCAGGTTATGTACCTATTATATTTGGTATCATAGTTTAATACAAACATTAGTTTTGTAGCGACCTATCTCAAAAATAAAAGTAAAACTTTAACCTCGATTTACTCAAAATTTTAATTATGTGACTTATCACTTTCATCCACTCACGTCTTCAATTCTATATTTAAAATCTTAATATAATTTAGCTCTATAGAAAGTGGCACGTCTTTAAACAATATTTTTACATATAAGCGACCTTAATGGGCTAGCACCACGGCATTCTTGCCATCTTGGTAGGTAGTATAGATTTAGAATCTATACTAATAACGCGGTAATCTCCGGAACTATCGAGGTAGGCTTTAGTTAATTATGAAGCTCCTACGAAAAAGGGACGTGTCCTACGCGGATGAAACCGCACGGGGGAAGATAGTAAATATTTATCATGTTAGTTAAACTAAACTAAAAAAACTCTTTGTTATAGTTGTAGGTAACTATGTATTTTATTCATTAATGTAAAATGTTTTGAGTAAATAAAAATATATTTAAATTAATGACAAAATAGAAGGTTACAAAATTGTGAACGTCCTACGCTACGCTTGCCGAACCGCGGTCTCCATTCGCGAACTGTTCGGCCCAAACGGCCAACTGTTCCTCACTAACAAATGTCAAATACAAAAAAAAATGTTAAGACATATTCTAAAAGAAGTTCACTTTTCAAATCCTGATACTATTTTAAAGAGAATACATTTTATTCGGATCAATCACTTGAGCTTGGGCTGTAGAGGCGCGATATAACAAAACATCAATTACCTATAACTGTGATTCAGTTCCAAATCTTGTCACAATCTTGACGAATCGCTTTCTTTGTGAAATCACGGACTTATCACACAGGCGAACGCGAGACATTGATACCTCTTTTAATCGATCACTTTTATAAATAAACTCGTCCTAGTGATAAAAAAAAATGCTCATCTAGGTCAGTTGCCCTTGAATTTATTGGTAATTTCGTAAAAAATATATACAACGAAAACGATTGGTTTAGTCGCCAATCTTTATCTAGTCCCATCTTAAACTTTTTAAATAAATTTACTAAGGAGCCACCCCGTATCGCTTATAGGAGTTACAGTAGCGGGAGTGTGGGATGGATTAGTACAAAAAAAACAAATTTTATACGCATCATTGTATAGTTCTTCACTTCAACATCATTTTAACGTCCACTGTTGAAGTTGGGACTTGGCAGGCCAGTCCTTGAGGAATATTGCCATAATCACTACGCTTGGCAATAGGATTGATTTAAAGATAAATTATGTAAAAAGGCTTATTATAAAATTTCTGATTATGTTAATGACAAAACTGCTAGGGAGTGAGTTGCTCTGAAACAATAGGTATTGCTTTATTAATAATTGTAAAATAATTTATTTAAAAAAAATGATTCCTCTGAGTTTATTGTCAATTCTTCTCAGAGTTGCCAAGTCCAGAACTGGTGGTAGAAAAAGAAAGGGACGCATCATAAGAACCCGATTTAAAATATTTTAAATGTCTTTAAATGAATAAAGAATTTTTGCCTTTGACTTTAAGTTGCGTCTTACGACATCCATGGGAAGACATAAAACAGCTATTCTAAGTCGGAAACCAGTCGGCATGATGGTCACAGAGTTTTTTTTTAATTTTGAGTCTGTGGTTAGAAAAAGTAAATATACCCACATACTTACATCCTAAAAATGCACTTGCAACAATTCTCACGGTACAAGTTCATTCAATCAAAGGCCAAAATAAAAAAAAACAGAGCCACTAACAAAAAAAATTACAACTTTTTAAATAAACAAACTACACAAGCAGACAAAACGCTAAACAAGCCAATCGATCTTGCGCGCCAAATTTTGACAGCTCGCGCCATTTCCAAAACACGTTCGGTTATACGCACAAAACACATCATATGTTACGCAATCAAAAGTTATTGTATTTTACTTGATTTGCTTAGATTGATGCCCTCCATCCATTTTATGATCACGGTGACAGTGTGTCAATTTTTTCTCTCTGAATCCCGGAAACTGATGAATTTAACGAAACACTTTATAATGTGTGGATTTGATATTATTTTGTTTGTAACAATTGATTGTAAATGAAATGCAATGAACTAGGAGTTGATTAGCATAATTTATTTAAAAACATAAATTGTAACATAAAATTAATTTTATTCAGCATATAGGTATTTACATACACTTGAACTTGTTGGAATTACAATGTTACCTAAATGTTAAATTAAAAAAAAACGATAACTAAGAGATAATAGGCATGAGGCAAGATTTTGAAATCTTCTTGTGCAACGTGGGTAGTCATTTTCTAAGTATGAAAAACACAATATTTCGGTAATAAATTTAAATTTAACGAAGTTTAAGCCATATTTCTATTAAATTTTAAATAGCGCGCGAAAAAAGGCCTCAAGTGTCATGGCGTCGGCTATGACGTCACGCTATTGTAAAAAATGTCATTGAGTCCGCCAAACCTAAAGTAGTGGTTAAATTCTCTTTGATGGTTACAATATCGTGACGTCATGCGCCGTGATTGGTGTTTCAGTCAAAATGGCCGATTGCAGTATTTAAATCTTTTATTTTATTAAAAATCACATTAATCTCAAGGTTATATATAAAAATAAATAAGTGTAATAATTTCTTTTTATATATACTTTCCCCTAAAAACATTAAATCTTTAATTTTTTGATTACTGTCGTCACGCCTATTATCACTCTATGAAATATCCGGCTAAGTAACTAACAGTAGTAGGAAACGGCAAATTTTACAAATCTACAGACTATATTCAGTCCGTCCGTCCGTCCTGTGACATTTATTTCTGTTATCTAATTATTATAAGAATACATTAAAACCGCATCAAATTTGCAAGTGGTCATACTATATCAAAGTGAGTTTGCGAACAGACACTCAAAATTAGGGTATTAATTCAAGCATCTTGCGGTCATTGTTTGTTAGATAATACGCAAAAAGATAAGATTTAAATACTATTCCTGCTAATATATTTAGGGTAAAACAATAAATAAAAAAAATAACGTGGATTCGATCCCCACGCTGGACAAGAGTTCATTGTGTAAAGTAAACTATTTCTATCAGGGTCTGGTTGGTCGAGGGCCTACCCTCCATGTCTCAGAAAGCACTTTAAAGACTCCTTGTTTAGGAGTCACGGTTTCTACTTCTGTATGCCTTAACTATTGTAAACTTTGCTAGAAATTAATCATCATCATCATCATTAGCCCGTACAACGTCCATTGCTGAACATGGGTCTCCTCCCGAGGGAGGGTATTGCCATAGTCACCACGCTTGGCAGGCGGGTTGGTGACCGCAGTATTATGTTGTAGGAACACAAGGAAACGCTGCTGCCCGCTCCCTGATATACGATTATTATAGATGATGTTATAACAATCGGGACCAACGGCTTAATGTGCTTTCCGAGGCATGGAGGGTAATCCCTCAACCAACCAGACCCGGAAATAAATCTTAGAATTTACACAAAGATTTCTTGTCCGGTGTGGGGATCGAACCCACGACCTCCGAGATTTAAAGCGACCCAATTACCGCTACGCTACGGAGGTTGTCTAGAAATTAAGCACATTGTTAATATTGTAATTATGAAGACGTTGTTGGCCCCGATTGTTGTAACATCAGCGTTATTACAGGGAACGGGCAGTAGCCTTTTTATGTGCGCTACAACATGACACTGCGGTCACCAACCGGCTTGCTAAGTGTGGGGACTATGGTAAAACCCTCCGTCGGGATGAGGACAACGTTCAGCTGTGGACGTTATATAAGCTTAAGATTATAGCTAGTTATAAGTTCAAGGTTTTTTTAAGACTACCCCCTCGCACGAGAATATTTTTTTTTTCGAAACTATGACGTTCGTATATCCGCGAGTCTTTTGCTACTTCACCGGGCATAAAGAGAAAAATTAATACCTATGTCGCGGGGGACTTAACAAACACTAATTTCACGGACGGAGCGCATCCCCGATTCAGAACAACTATTTACATCAATTCCTTCAGAGTTTTTGTAACTAGTTACATTACCAATGCAGTGATCGAATGAAAAGCGAGATACGAAACAAAAGTACGTTGCGAGTATAATATGTCGTTTCTTTCGCGCGTAATAGTTACTGCTCTGTGCCTTCTTAAATAGATGAAAAACTAACTAAGACTAACCTAGTGTTAAAATATTGTAATAGTGTAAATAGAGATAAAAAAACTAAATAGTGTTCAAATATTGAAATAGTGTAAGTACATAAAAAACTTAATATAGTAGTGTTAGACTATTGAAATAATGTAAATAGAGAAAAAAAAGAAAAAAAAATCTAAATGTAAACATTTTAAATCATTGTATATACACGTATACAATCAAATGAACTCCTAAATACGCTTGCATAACTTTCATTTTATTAAATCATTCGATGCAGTCCGTCCTAAGCCTGATTAAGTATGAAGGGAAGTTTATTTATGTTTGTATTACGTTATAACGTTAATGATGTAACTGCTTATGGTAGCTACAAAAACTAATTCGTTCAAAAACCTAAAGCTTGTGACATGTGATGATTTCGTAGGTAACCATTTATATTTTCGTTTCGCAAATACCTCGGTAACCCCATGTTAAATCACTAAATAGAATTTGACAAATAACTAGTTACTAAAATCACTAGTTTACAAAACAGGTTACGCCTTCAAAGTCACTAGTTACGTTACGTTTCGCGAAAATCACGTAACGACCCATACCTACTTCAGAGGACCTTCCTATTTCATACTTGTATCTTATACCTACTATTTGAAATGTTATCTCTTACGTAGGAATAAATATAAAACTGCAGTGTCTTGACTTGTTTGTCATTCCAAAATAACAGGTTTTCACTAAATACATATGAATGTATAGGGTACTAATAATAAAAACTAACACATCAATTAATATTTAAAAAAACCGCCGACCTAAAAAAAAGCTTATAAAAACATATTTCGAGTTTTTAGATTTAATTTCGTTCGTTAATACACCTCATTTCCTTTCAGTATAGTGTTCATTCATATTTCATTTGATATCTACCGACTAATTCACCTTTCAAACAAATAAAATAAAATCAAAATCGTACCGATTTTGATCCGTTCGGGAGCTAAGATGCCACAGACACGTCAAACACCCCGTTGTTTTTGCGTCGGGGGTTAAAAACATAATTTAAATAAAAATTGTGTATTTCTGTGTGTCTATTGTTCCAGCAAGTGTTTTGACGGGATTTTCACAGGTAAATAGCTTATTTGATAAAGTTCCTATAATATAGGCTACTTTTTATTTTGTTTGCCTGTTTCTTTTGTTAGTATTTCCGCCTTATCACCAAAACGGTAATACCGATTAGACCTTCTTAGAATTTACACATGGTTTGAATTCACGTTCTCTGAGATTTAAAGCAATGTACCTTTTAAATTCATCTATAGTTCCATATATCGCTTGATTATATTAGCAGTTCGATTACAAGGCGTTACTTAAAAAAGTATCTAAAGAATTAAAACAGTTTTACCCGCGTTTACTTACTTTAATAATTTTAGGAAATAATATATTCACGTGTAGAAGTTCAATTCAATTGAATGCCATATTCTCTTTTTACTTAATTCACACAACTTACACATTTCTATTAAGTTTTTATAGTTAAGCAATCGAGAAATGTTGGAAACCGCTTAAATATCTTAAGGTATAAATGTAAAAACTTTCGAAGTTCTCACAAAATTTCCTATAAATATAAAAAAATATGAAAGTTAAGATAGAGTATCTAAATATGCATATTTTTAATATCAATAGGTCGAGGGAAACCGCAAGTTATCTACTATTATTATCAAGACCCACAGAAATCAGTGGGTATTTTAATCTAGTTAATATTAGACCACTATAGGATAACGTAATTTCATTGTTAACTCTCCCATAAACATCTAACAATACTCATACATAGCACATACGTGAGTACATAACATTAATATAAATCGGCAACCGCAACAATTGCAAAAACCATTAAAACAAACAAGATTGCAGCTGCGAGCAGAGGCCAGTGGAGCGTGGCGCTCAGCCCCCGGGCCCGCCCCCCGACCCAGCACAAAAATCAACATAAATAACAATACACACCCCTATCTCAGACACTATGACACTTCCCCCAACAAAAACAACGTAACCACCATAATAAAAAATATAATATTAACCCCTTTCTACCTGAACTTAAAGCTCAAAATAAAACGCACGTTGCAACTTCTCTTCTCATTCTCGAAAAATAAGTCGCATCAAGTGTGCAACAATTGAAAAATATTTTGTGTCTCTTTCATCCATTGAATAGATACTGATCCCTCTACTTTTGGGAGCTTTTATTAAATTTATTGTCAAAGGCATGTATATAAAAGTTGTTGAAATGAAAAAGGGTCTCAGTGCGTCGTCTGTCGTGTGTGATACAACATTGTTAGTGATCCAAAATGTTCTCCGAACAAAGTTATTCGAGGCTGTTTAGGCCTTGGGATGTGAGTGATACCAAAGACGAAAAACAAATAAAATGTGAAATAACCACAGACACCGAAACTATTACAAAGAAAAGAAAAATCGATGAGAATAAAAGAGAAAATCGCTTGCGGAAAATTCGCGGCACTTTCAAAAAATCTGATGCGAGTCAAGATTCCACCGTGTCGACTACTACTGGCGATGCTGATGAGGACGTGAAACACACCCCCATCGAAGAGAATCCTGTCGAAAAATTAACTTTGTGCTGCAATAGACTTCTACAAGAACCTGAAAAAGAAGAAAAGAGCGAAAAGCCGTCGGAATTGAACGTGACACCTTTATCTTATCCTCAAATACCACAAATGCCGGCATACAGTCCGACGCTAGTTCCAGATTACCTCCCAACCGCAGATATAGCTCACGCTTTAGGTGTCCCTCCAACTGACCCTCTCCTTCTCGAATCTTTAGCTCAAGGATACGCAATGGAGCTCGAATACGCCAGAATACTCCATCAAGAGAACGAGGCTAAACTAATGGCGCGGAAGCAAAGGCCGAAGAAGTACAAATGCCCTCATTGCCACGTAGGTTTCTCCAACAATGGGCAATTAAAAGGTCATATACGCATTCATACGGGCGAGAGACCATACAAATGTGACGAAAAAGACTGCGGGAAGACTTTCACAAGGAACGAAGAGTTGACCAGGCATAAGAGGATACACTCCGGAGTTCGGCCCTACCCCTGCTCGACGTGTGGCAAGAAATTTGGGAGGAGGGATCATCTGAAGAAACATACAAGAACACATTATGTGCAAGCAGAAAGAATGATGCCTGTGTTTGTGCCACTGTCAGCGATGCCACACGTAGCTGGGTTCCCTTATTTGTACGGTTACTGAAATTAACCTTCGAGAAAAAATTGTGTAATAGCCAAAAAGTATATCTTTAGAAGCGCCGCCTTAACGTCGAATTTTAGGTGGTTTCGACTTTTGAGTAATATTTTGCTAAAAAAGATTTAATCATACTCAATGTCGATTTGACTCAATAAATAAAATGTGAATAGAATAAAATATATAAATATGTTAATAAAATACTTTTATATTGTAAAGATCGTTGCGGGAACTCGATTTCCCGTTAGTTTGTAAAAGAGTATGAACAGAGCTTAAAGTTTTAAAATGTGTGACGACGACGTTGGAAATTAAAATAAATATATTTTATAATTTATTCTGGTTTTTTATTTGGTTATCTAGCGAAGTTAATAATAATATTGTCTTGTGTAAGTAATATATATATGTATATGTCACCGGAAAATAATAAGAATCGTAAGTTGATCAACTTAATAGTTATTGGTTCAACTTTGTAGTAAGTTGACAAACCAATGAGGTTCCGGGTGGTTAAAAAAAAATTACCACCTAAACCAACGGGAGCCAACGGGAGCTAACGGGTTCAACGGGACTTATTAAAGATTAAGTTTTTATGTTTTGTTACAAAATCATGTTATTTTTTTGAGATCACCCGAAACCTCATTAGTTTATCCACTTCACGATTCTTATTATTTCTCATATATATAATAATATATATACACAAATATACTCAGAATATATATACATACTTAAGGTAAGGAAAGATAGTGTTCTTTTAACTATTTTAGAATATGAGAATAGTGTTAAAACTACCTATGTTAGGTTAGGTTAGTGAATTCCATAGCCTTACAGCGTGAACTGTCTACTTGTAGAATGTAGAATGCGGGTACTCCCGTTCTAATAGGTTTTCTGAGTCTAGAGTCCGTATAAACACTCAGTGTTTGTTAAGTCACCCGTGATACAGGCTTTTATATACCATTGCGGGGGTAGACTTGACTAAAAACAAAATTTGATTTAGTGTCCATGAATTAAGTTGGTATTCATAAAATCTAAAAAGGTAAATTTCCCGATAACGCGATAATGTTATTTTCAAAGCTAATCAACACACGGTAATGTGTGTCGAAAAGTATCTTCTAGAACATTCGTGATAGCTATATTTAAAAATCTATGATCTTCGGTATCCGACAATTATTACACTAAGAAAGTTTAATTCAGAAAAACTCTAACCATACTTTTAAATTTATTATAGTTTTAGTTTTGCATGTGGATTAGTTCGTTGAAGAGGCAGTGGGCATGCCATTGCGCGGAGGAAAAGTTCTCAAATGGAGATCGCGAATCGGCAAGCGTAGCAAGGCACGTCCGCCAACTACATGTACGGATGATCTGGTAAAGGCCGCGGGATCACGGTGAATGCAGGCCGCTTCCAACCGTATTAACTAAAGATCTATGAGGGAGGCCTATGTTCAGCAGTGGACGTCCTACGGCTAAAATTATGATGATGGTGTGTTTTGTCATAGTCTTGTGTAGTTCGTGAACGATGAACGAATAGGAGCTGTATCTTCGCACTGTACTAGAAGAAACGTTTCCAAACGCTGAATTGTAATCGGTCTAATAGCTCAAATAGCTCTTTTCGTACTTCGTACATTGTAAACCGCAAGATCGTATAAGTGCGAGCGAGAACGAAAAATGAAATAGCACTGACTGATTGTTTTAGACAAGTACGTCATACGAATTCATAGTCCTAAGCCTGTTCAAGTATGAAGGAAAATCAAATATGTTAAATTAATACAATAGTAACCATAATTTGGTCACCGTGGTGATTTGGCGGCTGCTCTGTGGTCCGCAAATACGTTCTAAGTACTTAACAATGTTCCTAGAGAACGTATTTGCTCTGTGGTCCGCGCTGTCCTATATAGAAATGCTGACCGAGCGCAAAGACCGAATAGAGCTGTTAGAGCTTATAGAATGAACTAGTTCACTGTCCGAAATGAACTAGTACGGAGCGATCTTAAATGACCGAGCAGGCACAAGACTAATGTCATTTTCACTAGAAACATATATTAAAATTGATCTTAAAATATACCTAATAAGTTGTTATAAGTTTTATACTAATGTCATTTTCATTCAGTTTGAATGCACGTACCTACCTAATTCAAGTACATAACCACTGAATTTGATTTAGCAGCCACTTTTAGTTAACAATTGATCATATTAGGTAACCTTAGAAATATAGTGACCTAATTCAAAATTTCGTATGTGTGTCTTTTATTCATATTACGACCTAAATTCACCGTTACCATCGACCCATATTAAAAAGGTTAAAATTAAAAACTAATAAAATACACATATTTTTAAAACCACCGAATATTTAATTTTATTTTTACAAAATTAATGGATTTGACAATTCTTTTTCGCCATTTACTTAAAATTTGGTATTTTCAAATAGGTCACTTTATTTCTAAGCGTGCGTGTTGTTTAGATCCACGTTTGTAACGACATCTAGGCTGAAGCTATCTTCGCCTTTATGCCCGGTGAAGTAGTAAAAGCCACGGGGGTAAATAAGTCGGTCCGAAAAAAATTTTTTTAACGTAATTTGGTTTAAGACAATGAAATTTATTCAACACTTAGGTATGTAAGTACACATTATTTGATCTCTACAAATTTATAATTCGTCCTGCGATATATGGAAAATGTTAACATTATCATTAGATGCTTGAAAGGTAACAGGTAAAAAATTAACTTCTAAGAGTTCGGCAAAGGTCTAAACGACATCCACCTGAGAACACCCTTAAGCCCTTAAGGGTGGGTTAGGACCAACGCTCAGGGTGCCACTGAAGTTAAGAATCGTTTTACGAAAATTTGTAATGATTGCTGGCACGGACTATAGGCGCGTCATTCCGTCGAGGATCCTACCGTACCTAACTTTCTTAAGCTAAATTATACAGAGTCAGAGAGTATGGTTTCAGACTTCAGAGTATATATCAATCTAATGTATAAAGCTGATGAGTTTCTTTGTTTGCTTGAACGCGATAACCTCAGAAACCGGTCCGATTCGAAAAAAAACCTGTCAGCGTTAGATAGCCCATTTATCGAGGAAGACTATAGGCTGTTTTTAATTATAAAGTTCCTACGGGAACGGGAGTTAAACGGGTGAAACCGCACGCGAGACGATAAGAGTTTAATATTGTAATACTTACCCACTTATCTACAACATCGTTTTCATTAAAATAGGTATCATGATAGTTTACTATTTCCTTGGTTCACATAAAAAAACACAATACCAACAAATGAAAATAAGATTCGCCTTCATCAAAATCGATTAATCACTTACATAAATTGATAATAAAAAAAAAGCTTGTGCAAATAATACTGAATTAGAGAACGGACTTCCGGCGTATGAATGTATGAATGCACATACATACAAACAATTTGTATTGTGAATGTTTTGACTTTTACGTCATAGGAAGAAAAGTTACAAAAAACTTGGACACTTGCGTCAATAAAAGATTTTTGAGAAACGTTTACTAGAAATTGATTATGACATGGGTGAGCCATGTTTGGGCACTTGAAGTAGAGTCAGCTACTTCAATTTCATTTATGTGAGTTCTAAAAACCTAAATACCTAATCTACTAATAATTTGAAATATATAGAAATACTGCCATACAACCTCCGTAGCGTAGTGGTATTCAGCTTACTTTAAGTCTCGGAGGTCATGAGTTCAATCCCACGCCGGACAAGCAAATGTTTGTGAAGATTCTAAGATTTATTTTCGGGTCTGGTTTGTGGTGGCCTAATTGCCTCGGAAAGTACGTTAAGCCGTTGGTGCCCATTGTTATAACATCATCTATAACATTCGTATACCAGGGAACGGGCAGCAGCGTTTCCTTGTGTGTTACAACATAATTAAGCTGTCACTAACCCAACCCGCCTGCCACGCGTGAGGACTATGGCAAAAACTCTCCCTCAGAAGGGGGGGCATATTCAGCAGTGGAGGTTATACGGGCTGATGATGATGATGTTGTATTTGTATTTGCCTCGTTATTTTTCATATTCTCAAGAAAACCTGTCAAATTTCAATAAACAAATAAACGTAGAAGAACGAAATTTAGAACCCAAGTAAATCTTTCATCAACATAATTTCAGCCGTAGGGCGTCCACTGCTAAACATAGGTCTCCCTCATAGATTTCCAGTTACTACGGTTTGAAGCGGCAGTAGCGGCTTGCATCCATCGTGACCCCGCGGCCTTCACCAGGTCATTCGTCCATCTAGTTGGTGGTTGGGCCAACCCAACCACCAGCTAGATGGACGAATTGTATCCTACGCTGCGCTTGCCAATCCGCGGTCTACCTTCGAGAACTTTTCGGTCCCAACGGACATCTGTTCTCCGTGCTATGACAATGCGCGATTTTTTCATTTTTGATTTGATTCCGTAAAGAAAATCCCGAGCAAAGCCCTCTCCATAGCTTGTTGAGCGACTCTGAGTCTATTCATAAGGCCTATTGTGAAGCACCACGTTTCGGATGCATAAGTTATCACTGGCATCACACACTGGTTAGACTTTCGCCTTTAAGAACTGAGGTATTTTGACCGAAAAGACGTTGCAAAGTTTCCTCGAGTAAATCTTTACTAATATATAACGCTGAAAAGTTTATTTGTTTGTTTGCTTGAATGAATGCACTAATCTCACGAACTAGGTACTAGTCCGATTTGAAAAAATATTTCAGTAACATTAAAGATATATAAGGTCTTCAGCTGGACTTTTTAAAGTAAATTAAACATTAAACCAATAGTCTACACTAAATATCACACACTTCCTTAAATAAAACCCCAAATATACTTAAAAAGAACGCTTAAGGTAATAAATTTACGATTGTCCATTTTGCGTCATCACAACATACAAATTAGTTACTTTCCCACGTTGGTTTGCCCATGTTTCAAATAAATACAAATAATATTAAGACATTTCTCGGATGTCCGTTTACCCAGCAGGACTCTTACTGCAAGGCAAAATATTTTTAAAAACGCTGTTTAATTGGTTGCATGAGGTGTTGTCATTGCGCACAGCTTGACGTCCATTGTCAAATGTTGACTTCCGTTAGTTAAATTAGAGCATGAGGCTAAGAATTGGGGCAAAAGTGATATTATTAACTGTAACCAGATTAAGATTCAAAGAAGGAAAGAAGATCTTTGTTGTAGAATTATTTATATTAATACGGAAGCCAAATCTTTGTGTCTACTTCTTATTACGGAAATTGCGCGAACGGAAGAGTATGAAATTTCGCGTACTTATAGAGAATAAGTGCAGAATGCTAATATTTCTTTTATTGTGGTTGAATTTCGACCGGTGGCGACTAAGATCTATTTAGATAACTAGAATTACTACTTAGAGTTATTCTTTACATTACTAGGTTCTCGTTAGGGGGGTAAATGTGTGGTAGTGTATCTACGCCACTTTCGTTAAGACCAAATATTTTTTATTCTTCTGCAGAATAATAAAAAATATTTTATTTCTGTTAGAATTGGAGCCCTTTCTCCGAGTGCTGGTATTTATTTTGCGCATCAGATAAGCATTGCCATTCAAAGGGCAATGCTGCCAGCATTCTGGGAACCTTGTCAAAATTATATATTTAGTTGTTCATAGTTAATTAATATTTTTATAACTTTTCATAAATAAAATTATTGCTTAAATTTGATAAACAACATTTTATAATCTATTTACTAATATAAAGGTAGGTACCAATTATAAAGAGATATGTGAGTTCGGGATAATCTACAGTAGGTACAACTTTTCTTTTTATTCCTGACCCAGCAAATTACCACTTTGCATCTTATATTAAGTGGCGTAGGCCCAGATAGAAGAACTGCTAGTGCTAGTAAATTTATATGCACAGCCCAGCACTCTTATGGTGTCGGTCCTGATGACGCCTGAGACGGCATGTAGGCATATCCTTGTCATCATATATTTAAGGTCAGGTTTACTAAGGGGCTTAACAAGACAATAAAAATATGCATAAAAATATACACCAGATAGACACCTTTCTACACACTACTATCTTTAAAAAAATATATTTTACTACCTTGCCTATAAAATCGCGTATCGACTAATAACGTACATTAACGTAAGTATTGAAAACATTTTAAAAAAACTGTTAGCGATCCGTTCCCACGCACGCTAAAAATATGATGGGATTTTCAATGTAAGCAAAACCTTTTTAACCGATGAACATAATCTTTTTAATTCTTTCGACAAACAGTAGTAATATTTATAACAAACCCGCCTACAATCCTACAAATTCGCTGAATAGATATAATTTATTGGCTAATATTGACCTTTGCTTGTGTTGCCAGTGTAAAAAATAATCCTATCTTTTTTTATAGACACAGGTGAATTCAGTTCGACCATAGTGAATGGGTACATTTATAAAATTAATGATAGAATTTATGTAAACAATTTTTGTTTGACCATAATTTGTCAATGGGCGTTTTTTGTGGAGATTTCGGATCGTCAAATATGGGTGTAACCCATTTGAGATCGAATATTCATGAATTATTATTTTAAAGACCACAAATCGTGAGATATCGAATTGGAGTTAAGGCTAAAGTTTTTCAGCTTTCATTTTAAAAGTGGAAATTTAGTCGTAGATTAGTATAAATAATCATTATTACTTTATCAGCTCGTCTACGCCCACTGCTGGACATGGGCCTACTCTTAACAGACCTTGACAAACTAGGGTTGTTGATGGATAATGCCGTAATGATCGCACTTGGCAGTACGATTGCTGGTCGCAGTAAGATGGTAAGAAATCTTGAGCTGATAAATGCTGCTGCATCCATCAGCTCTATCCCTTAGTCGCCTCTTCGACAGCTATGAGAAAATTATTAAAGTTAACAAGTTAATATTGCCGGTACCTTTTTTTTGTCCGGGGGAAAATGCATTTACGCATTCCCACCGCCGCTGCAGCGTATTCGCGCGCTAGCGGGTATAGGTGGGATAGGTGGGATATGTGGGACTTGCCCTCTCCATAGCGTGGTATGCTAACTCATACCACGAGAAGAGGACCTTACACTACTAAAACCCCACGGATACTGCTTCGATCCGCCGTTGGCGGGGGCCGGGTACGATAAGCAATCCGGCCCCCCGATGGCACCCGCGGCCAATATGGCACCGCGGGATCTCCTGGGCCACACTTACAATGGCCCATTTGCCCAATTATAGGGACGCCCGGAGTGTAGAGGCGTCCCTACTCCTCATGGGTCAGCCTCGAAGGGAGCGGGGCCCATGTCCCCCACTCCCCAAGGCCGAGCCTAGGGCGGTAGGCGGCGGGAATATTGCCGTTACCTACCTAAATAAGACGCCAGAATATTGTAGATATACCTGTAACATATACCTACTCTTATAAATGTAAAAAGATATGTAAATGAGTATGAGGAGATGTGACGTATGAGATTTGTTTTTTTTTTTGGACTGAAATTTGTGTCATTTGTGAGTTAGACTTTTGCTTCATCCCTAGGCCGGCCCTGGAATGTGCCTTGCTAATTAGCCAAAGAATTTACTCTCAGTATAACATTAAATGCTTGTGTTACGAGTGGTAGTGCAATGGGTGGGGTTCGAACCGCTGCGGCGACCTCAAGATCACAAGTCCGACGCCGCGCCCCAGCCATCGGACTAGGGCCGCTTCAAAAAATGTACATTGTAAAATGGCTCTAGTGCCTCGCAATACCCTTCAAGGGTTTTAAATCAATTAATCTGTTATTTTAAATGTATCTGCATATATACATCGATTGTAGGTAGGTACTACCAAAAATAAATAATTTAGCCGAGTAGTAACGCATAATAATCATGATATTTATTATTTTCATTTTTAATTCAAAAAATTAAAATAACCGTCGTAAAAATCTCAAGCATTACGTTATAAATTGTCAAGTATAATAATTGTCCGTGAAATGCGCAATAAATTAACGTCACTCCTACAATGGCTAACCCATGGGAACCTCGGTCAGGTGGCACGGATCACGCCTTTAGTTAAATACAATGAGTTTTTTTTTCACTACCTGAAGCAGTAGTAAGTAAGTTTAATGAGCCTATTAACTGACAGCGGGTAGAGCTTCGACAACCTATTTAGCGTATCGGTGTAAGCCTTGCTTTGAGTCTCGGAGATCGTGGGTTCGATCCCCACGCTGGACAAGAGATCTTTGTCTAAATTCTAAGATTTGTTTCCGGATCTGGTTGATTGAAGTACTACCCTCCGTGCCTTGGAAAGCACGTTAAGCCGTTGGTCCCGATTGTTATAACATCATCTGATCTGTAACAAGCGCATACCAGGGAACGGGCAGCAGCGATTCCCTGTGTGTTACTACATAATGGCAAACTATGGCAAAAACCCTCACTTAGGAGGAGGCCCAATGTTCAGCAGTGGACATTATATGGACTGATGATGGATGATGATGATGGGTAGAGCTTCGGTAATGATGAGTTGATGACATAACGTTCTGAGACGTGTTACTGTGTGCTTCATAAGAAAGCTCAAAGTCGCTCAGCGGGACATGGAAAGAGTTATGCTCGGCATTTCCCTGCGTTTCTTTTTCGGACAGACATTATGTCGTCATCTGGAAGGCTTTTGCTAGTTCACCGCGCATATTTCCCTGCTTGATAGAATCAGGAATGAAGAGATCCGCAGGTCGTTGACAGCAATGGATTAGCAAGCTGAATTGGGCAGGTCACAGGGCTCAAAGAACTGACAGCCGATGGAGCAGAAATGTTCTCGAGTGGAGTCCTCTTTCCTGTGCGTAAGTAAGATCACAGAAGCAACATTAACATAATGAATTGTCATTTTTAAAATATTGTTTTAAGTGTTGCATTGTTATCAAAATCTTAGTAAGTAATATTGTAATGTGATTAGCCTCCAGCTCGCCTTTATGCCCGGTCAAGTTGCAAAAACCTCGTGGTTGACTACAAATGTCCGATCTAAGAAAAAGTCTATGTTCCAAATAGGTGTCAAGAGTGGAAATTGATCTCAGAACGGGTCTTCGAAGTGACTAGCTTAGCCACGGAACCACCAGCCAACATATTCTCATTAAAAAAAAACTTGTGTTCTATCTTATTTACTGGACATTACAGCCTTTTGAGCCACCGCCGCCGTAGCTATAATTCGGTCAAGAGGACAATTCTTGAATGTGATATCATAATTGTGTAAGCCATAAATTAATGTCCATAGCCATGGGAATATCGGTCAGGTGATGGTCACGCCTCCGCAATGCTGCCTAACTACCTGAGGTTATTTGTTTATGGTAACCATAAAGTCAGGGTGACAATGGACAGTCCCAAAACCATAGTGTGATTGTTTTTATATAGTTCAAAGTTTTGTATTATTAGGATCTTAATTATGATAACAGAGATGAATTATAATATGTATTCTTAAAATGTTAACAATACCATAATTGTAATAGTTGTTTGTATAATCACCTCCAAATGCTAAATTTAGTTACGTTTCTTATATTCATGACTCAACGCTACGGTCCATACAACCTTAAAAGTTGTGTTACAAGAATAAAACTCTTTACAATCGTAATAAATATCGGTTTCAGAGGTTAATTATTATAAACGTAAACATAAACCTATGTTATACATACCGATATTTAACCTTATTTGTATTCTATAAATAAATTAAAATGAATTAACAACATAATAATTAACTATGTGTAACTTAAAGTAGCTAATTTAAAGTAAAACTAACTTATATAATAGGATTACATACTAACTATTCTAAATCAATGCTACTTCGCAACGTTCCCAGAATGTTGACAGCATTGCCCCGTTGACTGACAATGCTTATCTGCTGAGCAAAGTAAATACCTTGAATTTGTATACATGTATTATGATTTATTGTTTTTTTTATTTAAATTTTATATAATTGTAACTGACTTCCAAATCTCTTTGTATTGTCAATTGTTTATTTGGAATTTCTTTCTTCCATGTGTATAATTTTATTGATATTTAGTGTGTAAAATGAATTTTGTACCTACCTATGACAATATGATGGTTCATAGTTGGACTGACAACTCTGTAAATAACAATACATTATGTTACCTATGTACAACTAAAAAGACTATTTGTATTTGATTATTTACTTTGTAGAAGATGACACCAATATCATATAATGTTTTTCTTTAACACGTATTCCTAAATTGACCACAACATTTGGTCACCCTACACAGTAAAAGATTGCGCTAACAATACAAATAAGTATATTTGCGTCTATTACACTGACAAAGCTCATTCATAACAAGTATTATAGAAAAAAAATCGCCCTTTCCCACACTGTGCATCACCATTCGCAAATAGATACAATTCTTACTCTAATTTGATACGGATTCTACAGGTTTCATACGATTTGCTTCAAAAGTAATTGAATGGAGGTAACCTTTTTTAAACATAATCGATTTGATTCGATTTGTATATTTGTTTAATCGAGTGATTGAAGATTTTGACACTATTACACCTTGGTTTGACTCCCACGCAATGAGTAGGTAAGTAGGTACTGAATGAAAAGAAAAAATATGATCAAGTTAACATTACAGGGGGTGTTCGGTTGCGTACAAAGGTATCGGGCGTCGCAGATAGCCTTGAAGCGGCATATTTAAATATTTATTTCAGAGTTTTGAGCTCAAAGAACTCCTCCTTTGTGTGATAAGGAGTTCCGGTAAGAAAGTATGAGATAAAAGAATTTTGCGTGTAGGCCAATAATACACTTACAGTATAAATTTACAGCTTATATTATTTTAACGTTATAGATAATTATAATATATTAATATTACAACAAGATACCTAATTAAAAACTATCTGGCATTAAATTATCAATTGCAATTTTCAATAAACTAATTGTGTTTCAAATATACCTACCGTAAGTGACAGTAGCTATTAAGGTGTAATTTCATCCGTCAAGAAATATTTTCGTCACATATATTTTTAAAGAGAAAGAAAAATTTTGCTACATTTGATTTTCAACCTTATTAGCTATTGTCAGTTACGCGGTATTGCAGCACTTTCGACGTTATGTTTTTCTTATAAAGAGCTTTTTAAAACAACACATACTTTTTTTTGTCCAGGGGAAATGCATTTACGCATTCCCACCGCCGCGGCAGCGCTTCCGCGCGCTCTCGGTGGGATATGTGGGACTCGCCCTCTCCATAGCGTGGCATGCTACTCATACCACGAGGAAAGGACCCTACACCACTTAAACCCCCCGGCACTCCTTTGATCCACCGGTAGCGGGGTCTGGGTACGCTCAAGAAATCCGCCCCCCGGCGGCACCCGCAGCCTATATGGCGCCGCGGGATCTCTTGGGCCACACTTGCTTTTACCCATTTGCCCAAATTATGGGATGCCCGGAGTGTAGAGGCGTCCCTACTCCTCATGGATCAGCCTCGAAGGGAGCGGGGCCCATGTGCATCACTCTCCGAGGCCGAGCCTAGGGCGGCAGGCGGCGGGTTTCAGCCCGCCGCCGACGGCCAACACGCCATCTGCGGAGCGGGTGGATGGAGGAGTCTTCTTCCCTCTCCCGCTCCGCGGCCTCCTTCTGTGACATTACTTGTCTACAGAAGGCAACCGCCTCCCACGACCTCTCACGACACAGGTAAAACTGCTATGACTGCCACAAAATATAATAATATCAAGTCAAGTCCAAAGCATATGGTATTATATTGTTTGTACAATCTTAGAAGTGGTATTCGGTATTCCTAGTCTATAAATAACTTATTATTTTTACCCTCACTTATAAATATATTTATAAGTTATACAAACGACCACAGAATCATAAAAAGTAACGTAATGATCCTAATGATCGCATATCCCCTGCGGAAGCGCGGGAAATCGCAACAAAGTGTCATGGCGGCCACCCATGGCGGGTATTGTTCAATTTGTCATTGCGGTAATATTGATAACCCATCTTGCGTATTTTATTGTTACATCGGAAATAAATTTGAGGTAACTTTTAATAGATGCCTTACTAGATTGAGAATGAATAAATTGCGTTAAAATATTGATTAATTGTTGCTCTTTGAATTCATTTTACTCTTATATTGTATGAATAGATTTTGTCATTTAATGTTGCTTATTTAAAAAGTTTAGTAGTTATACCATACAAATATAACAGAAAAAAGTAATGCAAGGAAAGATATAGGCTAAAAGCTAATAAAAACAAATATTGTTTACAAGCATTCACTTTAGGACACATAGCTCGAAGAACTGAC
Organism: Nycteola revayana; assembly: GCA_947037095.2. Taxonomy (NCBI): domain Eukaryota; kingdom Metazoa; phylum Arthropoda; class Insecta; order Lepidoptera; family Nolidae; genus Nycteola; species Nycteola revayana. Next base: position 1,541,356 of record OX344851.2, read on the forward strand.
GGCCGATGGAGCAAAAAGGTTCTCGAGTGGAGACCACGAACTGGCAAGCGCAGCGTAGAACGACCGCTTGCACGATGGACCGACGACCTCGGGGAGTCGGTGGATGCAGGCCGCTAGCGATCGTTCCCGCTGGAAATCGATGGGGGAGGCCTATGTTCAGCAGTGGACTACAACAGGCTGATGATTCACTTTAGGTACTACTCGGGAGTTTTTTTTATCGCGGAGGTCAAAGCCCTACGACACACAATTTAGCCAACTGCGGAACACTCTCTTTTTGGTGTCCGATGGGAAATGCATTTACTCATTCCCACCGCCATTGCTGCGTTCCCGCGCTGGCGGTAGGATACGTGGGACGCGCCCTCTCCGTAGCGTGGTATGCTACTCATACCGGGTACTTCTCCTTCCGCCACGGGTGTGGGGGCCACCAGCTATCGCTGCCTCCTCCATAGGATTTGCCAGAGCCACCACGCTTAGAAGGCGAGTTGATGACCGCAGAATAATGTTATAACATACAAGGAAACGCTGCTGCCCGTTGCCTGGCATACAATTGTTATAACAAACGGAGTCAACGGCTTAAAGTGCTCGGCACGGAGGGTAAGTCCCTCAACAAACCAGACCCGGAATGAAAACATAGAATTTACATAAAGATTTTGTAGAGGAATGGTCGTGTTCCTCCACAGAAAATGAAGATCTTCTTTGTCGGGTGAGGTGGTATGCCCGGCGTCCGACGGCCCATTTGTTACTGTTTCTTGTATATGTTCGAATTGGCTTGCGATTTGTAGTGCGCGATACAGGTTAGTTGGGATGCTGGGTGCTAGATGGCGCTGCTAGTTGTGTGGTGATGTTGTGCGGCTACTGTAGATGACGCTACAATTTCTTTTCCAGAGTGGGGATCGAACCCACGACCTCCGAGACTTAAAACGAGACTTGTACCGCTACGCCACAGAGGTTGTCTTTAATACAGCAAATTAGTACATTGCGGGTAAAGTCTGATTATTAAATTTGATCGCTTCAAAAATGTTAGAATTTTAATTCTGACTGTAAGAGCCAGAATTAAACTTCTCCAATACCAGTGCGGCTCCCCACTTAACCGCGACATTTCAACAGCCGAATTAAATTAATTCACAAATAAAATTGAGCTACATATCAGTAGGCTATAAATCGTGGACGACCATCGTAAGTATCTTTTGTACATCACCCTTATGTAAGGGTGGTTCATAATGGTGCCACGATATTGTGGTCAGGCCACACGCGGGGTGCCATTGTCAAATTTGTTAGGGTGCTTAAGACCCTAAAGTTTCGTACGAATTTATAAAAATATTTTCGCGTCGACTATGATATAAGTACCTATGTATATAAAATTCATATAGTAGACACTCTACTGACAGCCTCCGTGCCGTAGCGGTTTCGGAGGTCGTCAGTTCGATCCTCACGGGGCAGGAAATTTTTGTGTTGATACTAACATTTCTTTCAAGGTCTGGTTGGTTGAAGGACTATCCTCTATACCTCGGTAAGCACGTTAAGCCGTTGGTCCCAATTGTTATAACAATCGTACCTATATCAGAGAACGGGCAACATCGTTTCCTTGCGTGTTACAACATAATACTGCGATCACCAACCCGCTTGCCAATCATAGTAACGATGGCAAATACTCTCCTGGGAGGGGGCCCATGTTCAGCGGTGGATTTTATACGGGCTGATGGTGATGATGCAACACTTAATCTAATATAATGTCCACTGCTAAACATAGGCCACCTTCGAAGTGGGTATTGCTACAGTCACCCGGCTTGGCAGGAGCCTCGGTGTCCGCCGTATTATCTATACTAATATATAAAGCTGAAGAGTTTGTTTGCTTGAACACGTTAACCTCAGGAACTATTAATCCGATTGGAAAAATATTTCAGTGTTAGATAGCACATTTATTGGGCTTAAATGCGGTTCAAACATGTTTAAAGAAATACGGTGAATCCAAACAACGTTTTTCAAGTGTTGTTCTTGCATACGGGAGTCACTAAATCAAAACTAGACTGAAACAAGTGTAAAATATTCTCGGATAGTGAATTCCACGATGTATTTGAATTAAATGTAGGAAAAGAAAATGTCCCTCATTTTTAGGTCAAATGTTTTATGCCACGTCTGAGATCTGCAAAAAGAGTAATGGCTAAAGCAGGTACTATTCACTACGCTGTACAATAAAATTAACTGAAAATAGTTCAATCAATTTTTTTATTTACTCAAAGCTCATCTCTCACCAGAACTATTTTATCAAGATAATCTACAACAATCGACAAATAATCATTACTATTAATACCATTTTTAACAAAATTATCTATATTTTTACTGTCTTCAACATATGCTTTTAAAGCACTAAACAATTTCACCGCCTTCTCATTCCCTTCATAATATCTCCAACAAAACTGCTTTGAATTCTTTATCGTTTCAAGAATTGTGTACAACATATAATTATCTTCAGAATCATATTGCCACGAAGTTGTAAATATATTTAGTAAACCCTTACAAACCATTGGGGTTGACATTAGTTCTATCAAACCGATTCTTTGATAATATTTTTTCTTTTCTGCATCCAGTATGATACTTTTATCTTCATTTCTAACTTTTACATGCTCTTTTAGTATTTTATTAAACATATCTAATAAGTTTTTAACAGCAGAGTTATCTAGATTAGACATTTGTTCATAAAATGGAACTAAGCCTTTTAATTTCATGACTCTGGCTTGTACCTTCGGGTTATTTGGTAACCATAGGCTTAAAATGTCTACTGCCAAGGCTTTGAGAGCGGCATTCTCATGGTCAAATATGTCAAGGATACTGTCTACGAAGTAAACAGGAAAACCAGCACTTGTTGTTGAAGAAGATTTTTGAAATAAACCTTTAGTAAGAAGTAGGAGACCAGATTTCAGTTCTTCGTGATCTAATTTTATGTTGTCGCTTATAATTCTTTTAAGACCACTAAGTTTTATAAACTTGTATGCATCATCTGGGTTGTTTAATTGTTTAGTTAAATCTTCTAACAAAAGTACCATTTTGTGATAGATTTTTTCTTTACTTTCCGTATAATCTTCGTCAGAAAGGCTTATATTTCGAACCCTATTACCGAGATATTCAAGTTCAGTTATAGTTTTAGCTAAATCTGGTATCATATCGTGATCATAATTATCCAAAATCGCATCTTCATCTGAAAATAGGTGTAAGTACATCATAATGAGTAACAAAAAAACTTAATTGAAAAGGTTGTACACTAATAAAACTAATTATATTTCAACAATCATCATCATCCGCCCGTATAACGTCCACTACTAAACATGGGCCAACTCCTAAGGAAAGGTGTATGCTATAGTCACCACGCTTGCAGGCGGGTTGGGGACCGTATTGTTATGTTGAAACATACAGGAAAACGCTGCTGTCCGTTCCCTGGTACACGATTGCTATAGGTGATGTTACAACAATTGAGATAACCGACTTTACGGGCTATGAAAGGCACATAGGGTAGTCCCTCAACGAACCAGGGAATGGAAAGAAATCTTAGATTTTGTGCAAAACAAAGAGATTCATAATTATAGGTATTATAACAACATTCCAGCATTATTTTATGAAAATTTTATATATTTGTACATTTAAACATTTTTCAAGAAAGAAGTTAGTTAAGTAGGAGATATTTTCAAAATAAGAAGAAGATGAACTGAAGAAGAATTTAAAAATTCTTCTTCATTGCAGTTGTCACAGTTTTAAGAGATTGTTAGTAGGTACAGACTCACCTAAAACCTTTCCAGACATATGTCCGCTAATATTTTGCAAAAGTACAATAGTTATGTAGAATATTATTAATTGATATTGAGACATTATATCTATATTTATTATTATTGGTATAGCGTACACGGTCGCGATTGAAACCAATGCTTGACACATAAATTTATCAATACATAACTTACATTTTTTATTTGCCATAGACACATTTGATTTTAAGTAGACCATACGTTTTGAACCTCCGAGTTTTTGAACTGAAATAGATAAAGAAGTATTGAGGATTTTGTAAGCCCATAAGCTAATGAAACAAAGGCGCCTAAAAATACCAGATAATGTGCAGGCAAAATGAATTTCAAGATTTTGAAATAGCCCTACGATTTGAATTTTTTAAGTTTACTTAAGGATAATATTTTCTTTTTAAATTAATGGCCCGCCACCTAAATCAGATGTGTTTTTGCTAACGTCAGAAGGTTGAATGTTAAATCTTATAAAATTGTTAAATCAAAAATATTGAAGAGCAATCTTAAAAGAATATATTTTTGGTTTTCTCATGGATAAGATCAAACATTACCTACCTCTTTAGCATCAATTTTAATTTAAAAGTTAGTATCTATAGAAGTAGGCATAGACTATGGATCATGGTCTTTTGCCACAATTGACACTGCACGATGCAACTTAATTAATTCACACTGCCATATCTACAGCCTTCTCAATATACAATTTGTTTCTATTATCGACTATCGCTGCTTAGCACAGTCTTAGTTATAGCGCCGTCAACGTCTCATGGATTCTCTCGCTATATTGTCGCTGTGTGGAGACGGCTCATGCTGCTGTATACCTCGCAAAAGTGGCATGGTGCTCATACCTGTTCTTAGTTTGGTTAGTAGCGAATTAAACATCAATTAAGTGATTCGATTCGACTCGTATGGCATTGGTTTATGGACTACGGATACCATTTGTTATGGTGGCATTAATAAAACGATTTGTACTGAATAACTGACTGACGGATCAACGAACAGACTATCTACTAATTAAAGAGACCTGAAATTTGGAAGATATTTATTTCATTCTGTTTTTAATAACATAATTGTTACTAAAAAAAAGAATAAAATAAATATTTAAGTGAAAGGACGACCTTAAGAAACCTTAAGAGAGCATTCTTAAGAAAGGCCAGGTAAAAAATTCCTTAAGCCGAAGGACGAGGAGATTACCTAATGAATGTAAAAGAGGCGAAAGTGCTATGTCAAGATCTTAGTAAGTGGAAGGAAGTGGTCTATCCCTACCCTTATTGGAAAGAGACTTGAATGTATGCATGTATGTATGTATTTATGTTGGGCTCTTTTTTATTTTTCTTATCGTGTCGACCTGGCGTTCAAATTTGAGAAGACCAGTACTCGGCCACTGACACAGCATTACCAGTGGCGTTGCACAGGTCCTCGTGTGGTGTTGGGACACGAAGGGCAGAATAGAATGTGGGGCTCTTATGTACAACAAACGTGATATTTTTTTAATTTAAATAACGACAACAGATACCTAGAAACTTAAATATTAACAGAATATTTAGATTTATGTTCACTACTTGTAAATACATAGGTATATAGAGTTTAAGATTGGTATCTTTAAAAAAATTATAATATTTTTATTTATTTATTTATTTATGTACACATACACACAGAAGATATAGATACAACAAGACAGACAAACAGCAATGTACAAAGGTACTACTTATTTCTTAAGAAATCTCTTCCAGTAGACCTGCGAGAGGAGAAGTCAGAAGTAGAAAAATTTAAAAGCGTGTAGGTAGATACACATACATATAATAACTACATATATACATAGATACATACATACAATATAATCATAAACTACATACTATAGGTATATGAATACATACATATATTCATATATATGATGTTACGAAGAGGAGAGATAGTATTCTTTTAATTTAATTTTGAATGATGAAACAGTATTGCAACTACGGATATAAGCGGGCAGCGAATTCCACAATCTGACCGCATGTACTGTAAAGGAGTAGGAATAAAAATTGGATTTGTGGGAGGGAAATCTTATGTATTGTTTTGTTTATGTGAGAGGAGAAATAAATATCTTATTATTATTACCTTATTAATAATACCTTCGTAATATCTAATGTGGTTTAGATAATGGTGCGGAACACTTTGTGCGCGAGTCCGACTCGAACTTGATCGGTTTTTTACTAGTATCCTTAGATTATCTACATCTAGGTAGGTACTTAAATTGCATTTACAATATAAGCCTATGAATTATGAGCCTCCCAAAATAAATCATATTATTTAATGAAAAAACTTTTATTTTGTTGTCATATTAATAAAAATACGTAGGTATACAATTTTTTACTGTTCCATCACGTAAAAAATGATAATGTAGGTATTTTCAGATCTCAAGCGTAGTGGACATCGTGACGACGGAGATGGGGAACGACTGCGCCGCGTGGGTCTACATCCAGTCCTTCAAGATGTTCCTCATCACCTTGTTCCAAATGGCGAATCTATTGCTGTTATTATCTTCTATTATTGTTAGTATTCATTTAAATCAAGGTATGGACGTAAGAATAAGATAAACAGAATGAGTTCCTTCCCTCCACACAACAGAAAACACAGAACTCTGTTCCGTGCGTCCCTCCATCTTTCTCTCTCATCATCTTTTATTTTTAACGAAATCTAGAATTTATTTTAATAAACAACTAGCTGGACAAAGCCGCACAAAAGGAAGAGTGGAAGGTTATGGGGGAACCCTTTGCCCAGCAGTGGGATAATAAAGGTTAAAAAAGCAACTAGCTTCCCGCGCGCGGTTTTCGCTCGCGTGGCTCACGTTCCCATGGGAACTTCGTAATTTAATGACATGTCATTAGTATAGCCTATGTCATACGGGGATAGAGTAGCTTCCCAACGGTTAAAAGTTGTTTCAAATCGGTCAAGTAGTTTCGGAGCCTATTCAATACAAACAAACAATCGAAATCTTTCCTGTTTATAATACTAGTAGAGAAATTGACACAGACAACCTACACAGCTAATAATGATAAGTACATAATAATTATTCAAATATTTACCTAATTATAAAAAAACAACAATCATATACCTACCGGACATAGTCGATCTCCATGTAAGTATGATATTTTGTATGATGTGGCTAGTAGGGCTGCCAACTTTTTTTACAAAAAAAAGTATATTTAGGTCCAGTGGCGGATTTACACATTTGCCGCCAGTAGGCTATCCAAATTTTATCGCTTCTGCATACCTTAACAATTGTATAGTTAGGTACCTATTTATGCTAGTTATGCATAACAAATTTAATTTTTGAAATTATTGGCATGAGGAACGGGCGCTGCACGCGGTAATGCGTGATTGATTCCAAAGGCTGACCAGTGAGTCAGATTCACGTTGAGACAGACTCACTCTTCAGATGTTAGAGAATTCTGTTAATTATTGTATAAGTACCTACTTAGTACTAAAAATAAAACAAGAATTTCTCTCCCAAATGTTAAAATCTCGAAAATTTTTGACGTTTACAATTTTTTTTCCAGTAATAAAATAAATGTGGGCCAAATTTGCCACCCACTAAAACCTGCCGCCCTAGGCTCCAGCCTACTGAACCTGCTGGTAAATCCGCCACTGTTTAGGTCTGAGAAGAATATTGAACAGTATTTAAAAAAAAAATTTAGTGTATGTATGTACATGTCACACTTAATGTCTAAATTATTTGACATAAAATATAAAAAAAATGGGTCAGCTTTTCAGTCCAATATATAGTGTTAAGCATTTTGTATATCTATTTATTTTTGTTCAACAGTAAAAAGTATAAGTAATATATTGAAAAACAGCATAATACTGCAGTTATTCCCAGTTGCCCCCACTGTCGACGCCACTACTGGTGACAAATAGGATTTCTTTCCATAAAATGTCCCATTTGTCACCAGTGGTGGCGTCGACAGTGGGGGCAACTGGGAATAACTGATAATACTGTTTTTAACAGTATAATTGGCAACCTTAGATGTGGCGTCTAATAGGTTAACATAAGAATATTTTCATAGTTGATTAATTATTCTAAATAGATATACCTACTACCTACTAATTCTGTCCCAAGATATTTAAGTAGTGGTTACAGCCGGACAAGCAGATTGATTTCCACCTTCTATATACCTATATCATTATATCATTAACTAGTGACCCGCTCCGGATCCGCACGGGTACAATGCTGATGTATTGTACATAACAACCTTCCTCTTGAATCCTTCTATCTTATAAAAAAAACCGCATCAAAATCCGTTGCGTAGTTTTAAAGATTTAAGCATACATAGGGATATAGGGACAGAGTTAGCGACTTTGTTTTATACTATGTAGTGATGATGTGTAAAAGATTGTAACGAAATCTTCAATAGCCGCACAAGAACTACAAGAAGACAAGCAGCGCCATCTATCACGTAGCATCCCAACTAACCTGAATCGCGCAATACAAGTTCGCAAGCCAATTCGAACATATACAAGTTCCGAACAGTAACAAATAGCCGTTTGTCGCCGGACACACCACCTCGTCCGGCAAAGATCTTCATTTTCTGTGGAGGAACAACACCAATAGTTCCTCCACAATATTTTATGTCAGTACCTGCTGTACTGACATTAACATAATTATTTATTCATATCCATTCTTTACTTAGTAATTTTTAATTACTATCGGTAGGCGCTACTAAAAGGAGCGCTCCGAGGAATAAAAAAGGAGCGCCTCAAAATGGTAGCGCTTCGAGGAATACCTCTTATATTCATTGTTTTCCAAATCTTCTACGCAGGTCTAATTGGCAGAGATTTCTTTAGAAATAAGTAGGTAGGTCTTGGTTTGTGTTTTATTTCATCTTTAATGTGTGTGTGTGTACATAAATAAATAAAGCATAAGGTCGGATGTGCCTTTATGCTTCTAAAGTATAATGGTACATTCTATCCATATGGTTCTACGATCTAGATATGTTCTAAACACATTTGACTATAACAGGACAACGCCATTCTTGTCCAAGTATACGTGTGGTACACATTCGCCTTCGTGCTGATGACGCTGGTGGTGACCATGGTGGAGTTCCTCCACAAGTACATCCTCGGGAAGACTAACTACACGGAGTTCATCTCTCAAGTTGTATACTTGTTTGGTTAGTTGGTACTTTTACGGCGCCGCATTTCTAGCCCGGAAAGGACCCGTTAATATTTTGAACGCCAATGTTAGCCATGTTGGCTACAAATGCAACCGTGCCCTGTGCACCAACGTCGGCTATAGTAGCCAAGGCACATAAATATATTGTATCACTAATCTCTCGACCCTTAGTTTGAAAAGAACCATCCGATGCCCTCGTAGACCTGAAGTTCGAGAAGCCCGCGAACTGTAAAGTAGAGCGACAGTGTCAAGAACTCCCCTAAAATACTAAAAGTCTTAATCCCTCAATCTCATCGCCAGCGACCGTTCTGAGCCGAGGTCCTGGGGGCGTCCTCATTCGCGTATAGTCCCAGTCGCCCCCACATGGATTGCCACCAGGTGGCAATTGGGAGAAAAAAATCCCAGTTGCCACCGGGTGGCGACTGGGACCTTATTGCCCCCACTTCAAATCGCTGTACATTGCGGCGTGGATCGCCAAACCCCCTCATCACTATTTTTCTTACGGCCGCGATGACGGGGTTGGCGGTCACATTTCCAATGTGGTTTTATTAGTAGATAAGTGATATTTTTAGGGACATACAAACAAGATTTAAAGAAAACCACAAAATATTATCAATAAAACCACACCAATACAAACAATGCACACAATAAACTACCCGACGGATTAAGTCATAAAACACGTGTTTCGTCAAAATGAAGGAGTTAGTTAAAACTTCATGAATGTGATTGTGGTAGGTATAACAATCCTTTTATTTTGTGTAAACAATCGTAAAAGCTTGTAAAACGTTAGTTTACCTATTGCTATTTTTTGCCGCCTATAGTCGGTATTCATTTGTTTTGTTTGAAGCACTCCAAAACCGACTCAGCGATAAGGAGTACACAAATCACAATAGATGTGTCATTCCCACTTGCATTTTGGCCCTCGGCGCGTGCGGACGTGTTCCGTGTGCGCTCCGCCAATTTACAAGCTTACGTACGCTTGCCGTGCGTTTCAGTCGCTTGCGACCATCATTACATCAGAGGGGTGGCGTCTTTTTAAAGACAGCATCTCTCTGATAATTCTGTTTCTAGACTCTTTGCCCCTTCAGGGAAAAGCCACTTTGTGGTCCTTGGTGGAAACGTAACCGTGCCAACGAAGCCAAGTGGGGTGTTGACTCGATACACCCGGCTTTGTCCCATCAGGACAAAGCAGTAAATTGGAAGGGACTAGAACCACCGGCCTTGGGGGCTCCCCTAGTCGACGCTAGTTATCTCCTCATTCCCACCCTACCCTTTCCCTATAAATCCCATCCTTAAGTGTCGTTTGGGTGCTGACGGCTTCGGCCCATATCACCCTCTGCACTTAAGCCGATAGGAACCCTTAGCACATTAAGATTGGCGAAGGGATTACAAGCTTAGGGCTCACCCATAGGCACTCAAACCTCCTCGCTTATACCCGGCGAGGAGGGTTACACATTCTTACTCATCCCCGGGCCCATCCAACTCGGGGACTAGGCAATATAATAAGATAGGAGCGACAGCCGAGAAGTTTGTTGTGGGTTCTTCTTCTCGGAACGCTACGCGAGGAACCCTCGTAAGTTCGTCGTAGTCAACCTGACATTGGACGTCAAAGATGTTGGAGCACTCCACCCAAGGGTCGGTAGACTACTTCTCACGTGCAGGCCAAATTATTGGATCGCGAGATCCAACACTTTGGCTGGAACTATGTGAGAAGTACGGATTGCCGAAACCAGGGGAAAGTGACTACACTTTGTCCTCCGATGAAAGGCTCGGCACAGTAAATACGGCCCTTTGTTCATTGCCTGATAAGGAAATGAACAATACTAATTCCGACAACCATTGTTCGTCACTTGCACCTGCAAGTAGTAAAACGAACAATGGGGCTAAATCCCTTTGTTCACGAATGACCGCCGCCGAGTTAATTAGGTACAAAGAGACCGCGAGGACAAAAGCCGCGCGTAAATCCGCCAAACGGGTCTAATCGCGGCCGACATCAGGTAGTGACCGCGATCGCTCGCCGAAAACGCGAAAAACGTATTCGCGGTCACCCTCACCTTCCCCTTGCGGAGGAAGCTCTCGGCCGTCTGAGTTTTCAGACTCGGATGACAATGGTACGGGAGCTCCATGGCAAGTGGCAGGTAAAGGGGGAAAGGCAAAGAGGAAATCTGAGTCCGGTTCGGATTTGGAGTCAAGATCTCCTCAGCCAAAAAAGCTTCTCGCCTCAGAAGCTAAATCACCTTCCCCTCTACCAGGTGCATCGACAAACTCGCAAGTTCGCCCTGAATCGTCTTTGATCAAAGAGAAAAGACCGTCACCGATTATGATCCAAGATATCCCGAGATGGATGCAAATTAAATCATACTTTCCGGCTAAGGGCTTAACTGTTGATGATTTTAGGGCGACGTCTATTCAAAGACAGGGCGTAATCCGCCTCCAGCTCAAATCATCACGTCATTTTCGCTCAATAACTTCGCTTTTAGACAACGAAAAAGTTAAATACTTTACTTCCGGACTCCCGGGCGAGCAACCCTTACGTGTAGTTATTCGCCGTGTACCACGTCACCTCGAGATTGATGATATTAAGGCATCGATCTTTAACCAGGGATTCCCTGTGCGCGAAGTGCACCGTATGCGCAAAGCAAATGGGGAATCATTCGACATGATTCTTGTCCATCTCGACAAATCTGCGGAGGGTCAAAAGATCTTCGCTATCAAATCCATCTGTGATTTAGATGGACTGATCGTTGAACCTCCCAGGCGCAACGCTACCATAGGACAGTGTCACAATTGTCAGCAATTTGGGCACTCATCTAGATATTGTTATATCGAACCGAGGTGCGTGAAATGCCTCACCCCCGGTCACCATACGTCTGAATGTAGTCGGCCCAAGGACCGAAACGATAGTTCTGATCCGCCTGGCTGTGCAAACTGCCAGGAAATAGGTCACCCAGTCAACTATCGGGGGTGTCCTAAAGCCCCGAACAAAGGACTTCACAGTAAAAGGGGATCCAGGAGCACACGAGGCAGGTCCAAGGTCGCTCGGAACCCCGCTGTTTCCGTCCCAGTTCCCGAACCCAACCCTAACATACCTCATATCGACTCCACCCAAGTCCGGGGTAACAGCCTAGGACCGGTGTGGCCGCTCCCTATTTGGCATAAGTCACAATCCACCAACGAAGTCACTAAGACATCGCAGGTGGTGGCCCCAGTGAGAACTGCCGCTTCCATAACTCAGGTCTCTCAAGCCTCGCAGGCCCCCCAGGCCCAAAAGGCCAAGACCCTTCAGGTCGCTCAGGCCCCTCAGGCTCAAAAGGCCAGGACCCCTCAGGTCTCTCAGGCCCAAAAACCTAGGGCCCCTCAGGCCGTAAAACCACCCCAGGCCCAACCCATGATGGTCCGGGCCCCAAAGCCCAAACAGCTTATGCTTAAATCACGTACCGCTTTTCCTAAAATCGATATCATTGCTAATTATATAGCCTTTATCGATATCGACGCCATTATGGAACTCGCTGATCTCGTTGAGATGAAAAACGAGAACCCTAATGACCAGGAAATCGCTCTTCAGACCGCGCTTCAAACAGCAAAGGTCCTTCGCTCGTTTATTAATCGCAACTAACTATGGATAGTGTTAGACAAGTAGGAATGAGTTAAGTCTCTTGTAGGATTAAACCTAGATCCCTCCGGATAGGGTTCTTTAACGCGGACGGTATACTAAAGCAGCGTGATGAAATTGGAGAATTTCTCCGTGACCATCAATTAGACCTGTTTTTAGTTCAAGAGACATTCCTCAAGCCGTCCAATCGGAGAAGTCCTGGAATCGCGAATTACCGCGTAGTTAGAAATGACCGGACTAATTCTGCAAAAGGTGGCACTTTGATATATTTCAAAAGGTCATTGCATTGCATACCGTTGGACCCACCAGTCAATCTTGTAAACATTGAAGTTTCCGTCTGTCGGCTAGGCATGACAGGTCATCAGCCAATCACAATCGTTTCGGCTTACCTTCCTCCGGACAAGGAGTTGCTTCGGAGCGATATCCAAATCCTTCATGATTTAGGGGGAGCGGTCATCGTCGCCGGCGACCTCAATGCTAAGCATGTGACATGGAGCTGCAACACGAATAACTCGAGGGGCACCTCACTGTCACAATGCTTGGAATTAATTCCCTTCGATCCTATCATTCTATTTGAACCTACTCATTTCCCTTATACTCCTGGCCACCGACCGGACATACTCGACTTTGCACTTGTAAAGAACGTAAACTTACGTTTATCTTCTGTACAGGTGCATCACGAGCTTTGTTCGGACCACAGGCCCGTCATCATAGATCTACTGTCTCCCAGTAGTCACTCAGATCCTTCACAGACCAAGACTGTTACTGACTGGAAAAAGCTCGGGTCCCGACTCGAGTCTGCTTCCTCAGAATATCTTGACTCCATACCCTCTCATATTCAAACCCCCGAGCAAACACTTAACGCTATCGACTCTCTCACAGCTCACGTACATTGTCAGGTGAATGAATGTTCACGGGAGGTACCAACAATCGATAACCTCGATCGATGGAAGCTCCCTGATGATGTGCGTGCGCTGATGACCGAGAAGAATGCGGCCATCAGAGCCTACGACTCGTATCACACCGAGGAAAACCGCTTGCGCATGCGATCTCTTCAGCGCGCTGTAAGAGATCGTATCAACGAAATGCGAAACTCCAGATGGGATATAATGTTGAGTGACCTTAAACCGTCACATTTGGCCTTTTGGGATCTTTGTAAGAAGCTCAAATCCATTACCTGTTCCTCCATGCCCCCTCTCAATCGCCCAAATCAACGCCCCGCGTTTGACGACGATGAGAAGGCCGAATGCCTAGCTAATAGTCTAGAGACCCAATGTACGCCTAGTACTCTACCTGTAGACCCAGTCCACCTCGCAGAGGTCGACGCCGAGGTTGAACGTAGATCAGCAATTCCCTTACCCGCGATACCCGTCCGTTCCGCCGACGGCCCCCCCGCAAATGGGGAGGACGACGACAATGACGTGCTACCGGCAGTTACCGTAGACGAAGTGAAATCTTTGATCAAGGACTTACATCCTAGAAAGGCCCCAGGTCCCGACGGGATTACCAATCGAGTGCTTAAGCAATTCTCGATCCCTCTGCTGTGCCTCTTGACCGCAATTTTTAATGCGGCTCTAACAAATAACATATTTCCACACCAGTGGAAAGAAGCCACCGTGATTGGTATTCCGAAGCCTGGCAAGCCAAAGCAGGATCCCACTTCTTATCGCCCTATAAGTCTTCTCAAATCATTGGGAAAACTTTACGAGCGCATAATATATGCCCGACTTCTAACATTCACTATGAATAATAACCTTCTTCCAGATGAGCAGTTTAGTTTTCGAGCCAAACACTCTTGTGTTCACCAAGTGCACCGCATTGTTGAACACATCCTTGTTAAATCAGGCAAACACAAATGTCATACTGGAGCACTCTTCTTTGACGTAGGTAAAGCGTTCGACAAAGTTTGGCACAATGGCTTAATTTATAAGCTCTACCAACTCAAAGTGCCGGACCGTCTCGTGCACATCATACGAGACTACCTCTCGGGGAGAACCTTTAGGTAACGTGTTGAAGGAGATTACTCTTATCCTCACCCGATCCAAGCAGGGGTGCCACAAGGCTCAGTACTTTCGCCACTCCTGTTCTCGCTTTACACAAGTGACATCCCGAAACCCAAGAAGGCCCATCTGGCACTCTTCGCGGACGATACCGCTTTATACTACTCGGGCCGCAGTCCTACTGCAATTCACGACGCTCTACAATCCGCATCAAATGCCTTAGGCAAATGGTTCAGAAAGTGGAGAATCGAAGTCAATCCGACAAAGAGTGCCGCTGTACTCTTCTCGAGATTCAACAGCCCACCGGTCATTCCACCGGTCAAGATGTTTGGCGAACCAATCCCTTGGGAACGGCAAGCCAAGTACTTAGGCGTAATCCTTGACCGAAAGCTAAACTTTAGAGCGCATGTAGAAACCGTTCGTGCACGGGCTTCACTTACGCTCAGTCGACTACACTGTCTCTTAAATTCACGCAGTAAACTATTGATAACAAGGTTAGGATTTATACCACGTGTATACGGCCGATTATGACGTACGCGAGCACTGTATTCGCTCATACAGCGTCTAGCAGTTTGTACCGCTTACAAACTGTCCAAAGTAGATTCACTCGACGTGCCACCGGGGCACCGTGGTTCATTCGTAATCGCAACCTGCATTCTGATCTCCAACTGCATTCCATCAAGCAGTGGATGAAAGAGGCGTCGGAACGCTTCTTTGAATCCGCGGCTCAACATCCAAACCCGTTGGTTGTTGCAGCATCCGACTACAAGCCTTTGCCTACAAAGCGTCGTAAACACCGTCGGCCTCGGGGCGTCCTAGACGAACCGGACGACGAGATCACAACTTACCAACTAGCAGTACAGAGACTGCAAGAAACTAGCACCACTACACAGAGACCACTCTATCCGACCCGCCGGAGAAGAGTGCGCCCGCGAACGCGACGCGTCCCCCATCGCCCTCCCGACCCTTAGTTTGCTAAGAACCTTCCGATGCCCTCGTAGACTCGAAGTCCGAGAGGCCCGCGAACTGTAAAGTAGAGCGACAGTTGCACAAAACTCCCCTAAATAAACTAAAAGTCATAATTCCTCAATCTCCCCGTCAGCGACCGCCCTGAACCGAGGTCCAAGTCCCACAGGGGACGCCCTCTTGCGCAGGTTGCTTAGTTTGTAGTGTTTAAACCATTTATCTAGGCTGGAGCTCTGCTCGCCTTTATGCCCGGTGAAGTAGCAAAAGCCTCCTGGCTAACTACATATGTCCGTCCGAAAAAAAAAAATGTGTCCTTCCCTTCCCCTACCCTTTACCGGCTTTTGCATCTATGACATTGAAATGCAATTAAGTCTATCTATAATCATGTCAGAGCAAAGTGCGTCTTGCAGCTCCGGACAAAGTATACTATATATAAAAAGACGACATGGGAAAACATAGTTATTGTAAATATGTAATTTGATTATCTGTGGCTGATGATGACTAGCTTTTGTTCCTAGTACTTATAATTATTGTAAAAACTAAGATTTTCTGTGATACGAATTTACACCAGGTTTTTATGATTAATAATAATAAGTGATTAAAAGCAACTACAATAAAGAAAATCTTGTTTGTATGTCCCTAAAAAATATCACATATCTACTAATAAAACCACATTGGAAATGTGACCGCCAACCCCGTCATCGCGGCCGTAAGAAATATAGTGATGGGGTTTGGCGATCCACGCCGCAATGTACAGCAATTTGAAGTGGGGGCAATAAGGTCCCAGTCGCCACCCGGTGGCAACTGGGATTTTTTTCTCCCAATTGCCACCTGGTGGCAATCCATGTGGGGGCGACTGGGACTATACGCGGTGAAGTAGCAAAAGACTCTTGGCTTACTACGTATGTTCGACCGAAAAAATAAGCATTACATAAAGCACGACCTAAAACCGACAAGCGACAACTCGACTTCTTCGATAGGGCCAGTACCTATATTCCGGGTGGTATGTATTAAGGTGAGTGTGATCTTAACGACTATAGAGATCGGATAACTGGTTCATTCAGCATTAATTTGCTTTTTTAAAATTTGGATGTTTTTTTATCCCCTCATTTTTTCCACTAGTTTAGTTGAAAATCGATTATGATACTTACAAATTTATTTCAGTGATATTTCGGTGCTTGCCTCTTGTTGACACGTACAGAAAACACCTTCGCGGCGAATTATAACAATTTACTTTAAATAAAAAAATCAAATAATTTTTAACTTTTTCTTTTATATTTTTGTACTATCTACTATATACACTGTGAATATTAAATATCTATAGAAAAAACATCGTACAACAAAACTTAAAATTAACGTGAATACGAAAATAACACGGTTCTCATTGAACACATACACATAATATCTGCCTATTTATGTATAAAAAAAAAACTTAAAATGTCTATTTCCTAGATTATTTATCCAATATAAATTGACAGCTATTTATTTAATTAAAAAAATTCGTTTAGTCCAAAAAAAAAATCTTTACAGCTTTATAACATATACTTATTAGTCGAGTCACTCAAATAGCTATCAAAATATAATGGAAAAATTGTGAGATTGGTCCAGAGTTTAAAGTCACGAGACATTCAAAATAATAACATAATTAATTCTATTCATCGCAAGTCTTTCTCACTTATTTTAATTACATTTAACAGGTTGCATTTATGTTTATTTATTTTTATAATGGTTCGCTATTTTGTTTCTATCTATAAGGCGTTTTTTACTTAAAGGCACCATATCGCAATACTAAAACTCTGGCACAACCTCACTAGTTGAATACCATAAAAATATGTTGGTGTTTCAAATCATGTCGGGTCAAAAGTTGATATTAACAATATGCAAAACAAAGGGCCAGTCCTAAAAAAAGGTTATACATTCATACTGGATCTTGGGCAATTTATCCAATTCATATTTCAAGGAAAAAACTTATTAAAATCGTAACTGTCTTTACGTGAATCTTTTAATATTTGTCGAAACGTAATTCAACGTTTTAACAAAAACGGTTCCAATACTATGATGAACAGAGCCGTTTTAAGCGTTTCCTCAATAAGCCGGTTATTTACAATACGGCGAAGATTCGCCCAGACGAAATACAAAACTTTTCAGTCTTATTATAAAACAAAGTATTAATTTAGTTGATAAAACATAAGCCGTATTCTAAGCGATTGACACTTGACTCTATCATTTTTTTTTCTTAAATCAACCAAAATACGCTAAGGTTTTTTAGTACTAAATTTAAACTTCATTTTTGTAATAACAAATATGATCAACGTCTCTGATTTTTGGGAAAAAAAAAATTATAACTAGTAGGATTATTTTTTCCGAATTCGATTCCAGAAAAGGGAATGGGCCTTTTTTATAATTTCAGAATCAGGGCATAAGACAGTATGTCTTGTGCTCAGAAACATTAGGTCGAATGTGCCATTATACGTCAGAAACGTTCGTCGTATGTGCCTTTATCGTAAATAGCAACTTACTACCAAATGCTTCTGAAGAAAATAGTACCTATATTCTTATGCTTCTGAGGTCCAGATATACATAAAATTTGTTTGTGTGTATATTTTGCGGAATAATACGGGAATAACAATATCAACTGGTCTCAATGAAAAACACAAAATATTTAGTGTACACTCCACTCAATATGGATGTTCAGTATCGATTTATCGATTTAATTACGCCTGATTCTATTATTCAATGTCAATTAGCCCAATTTTAATCTTAACAACTAACTGAAAAAACAGCTATGTTAACGAAAAAAAAAGCCTTTTACACATCTCGATACGTTTGTATAGAAAAATATTGGTTTTACTATCGTAGGTATACTTATATATATATGGTGTCCTAGAGGTTATTGACTGCAGGTTCAACTTCTATAATGACTAACTATTTCTTAAACTTTGTATAAACGCACCGTCTTAATGTGTACGCACACGACCGACTTAATGTAGGACCGATGATCTGTCATTGTAGTAGACCATTTATTTTCCTATTCTGTAAAAAAATACCTGACATAAACATTTATTTTAAACCTTTATGACTCAAAAACCCAAAGAAATACATACATGTTTTTTTTTCTTGACTATCGGACAAAATCCAAATTTCTGTAAACTGTAATATTGTAGGATGTCATAAGGTTAAAAAATATTACGTATATATATATATATACAGGGTTATTGAAAATGTGACGTATTCCTGTTACGATGTTAAAAGATGACGTAAAAAACAAAACAGATTTTGTCATATAATGATGTGCCCAAATGCAAAATTGACTACCATGAAATTTCCAGCTATTTCAATATTATATCATAGCAAACAGTCTTTACAATCATCATAAATAATATGGCCAGAAACTACAGCACTATTTTTCTAGTGACCCTTACATTCTTTATTATTACAATTTAATATCTTAAATAACTCAGAAACCATTTAGGTTAGGGTAAAACATTATATGACAAAACCTATTGCCCAAAACCTATTGGCCTTATCTATAATATTCTAACACTGCCGTCGTAATTAGAAAAGGCACAACTAACATTTTACAAATATTTAGAAAATTGAGATTAAAATATTTTTTGAATTGCAAATTGATGCCCTTTAAGCTTATGCTATCTCTGATTATTTTGTAGCTGAAAATCCACAAAAAATCAGGCAGATAGGCCTTTTTTTCCTGATTCCCAATATATATGAATTATTCATTCATGACAAAAAGTGTTATTTGTGCCCTTTTTCGGTAACACGGCAGACAGGAATGCGTCACATTTCCAATAACCCTGTATAAATCGTTATGTCCAACATACATCAGACACAACACCACATCTGTCGTGTGCGAACACGCTTACATATATTAAAACTGAACATATGCTTCAAAAATCAAAATATCAAACGCTTTATCGACATTCGCTAGTAACTTCACACATATTGGTCATTTATTTATCGTATTTAACATCTAATGCATTACACACAGAATTAACAGATTCACTTCTCGCATTCTCGAAACTTGCATGTTTTTGATAACACTATTCTGGACCTCAAAAGCGGATGTACTATTATACTTCAGAAACATTTGGTCTTAAGTGCCAGTGTACGATAAAGGCACATACGACGAATGTTTCTGACGTATGATGGCACATCCAATCTTACGCATCTGAGATCTAGAATGTTTTTTACATCAAGACCAATGACTACAATGATATTCAATATAGACTGTTAGAGCGGTTTCGCACTACGTCCGATCCGAACCCGTGAAAATATAGTCCGTAATAGCCGTAGAACTATGTCTATGGTAATTTACGCACTAGATCCGAGATCCGTCACCTGATTTCTTTCCAAATTTCTAGAACAATATTTTCACGGGTTCGGATTGGGTTCGGATCGGATTCGGATCGAACATAGTGCGAAAACGCTCTTAGGCACAAAAAATTGCTCAACTAGTTTAAGTCAAATCTCCTTCACTTCATTTATTATTTCTCAAAAAGTGACATAGTACTGATTCATCAAACGTCTCATAAAAATTACGAGGAATAAATTTTCATTTTGACAGATATCAAATGAAAATGTTATCCTCTGATATTCTTAAACGAGGATTATTAAATCAGTCCTAATAACTTATTAATTCTCAAAACCATTTTAAATATATTCCATGGATTTTGTTTTTTTTTTTTTTTTGCTGACAATTGTAAAAACAGTTCTTAATTGCTGTCATAAAATTACTGAATCCCAAAAGTTTTATATTAATTATTTACCTAATTTTATGCGTAATTTTACCATGAGCACAAAATAGTTGAGCAAATTTATGTTTTGAAAGACCAGTCTACATATAGAGGTCAACAATCACGACACATGTTTTCCAATATCCTTTTGTAAAAAAAGAACTTTTTTTTTTTTTAACAAAAATATGCAAGTCAAGTAATTTATTATTATTAGGTACTATCATCAGTTACATAAAAAGGCTCTGTAGGCATATAAACATTAATAATTATATTACATATTCAACCTACTGAAAAGAACTTACAATATTTATATACTTAATCAGTTTTCATTCATATTATTATAAGACTTCCGCTCATGAAAACCATTTTGGCACTAGAAATCATACTGAAAAGTAAAAAAGTCCAATTGTTAGCAGTTGGTAGAAATCAATCTTGATTTTTTTAAATAAATTCATGAACACTTCTCGAGTTACTTTACAAGAAGTGACGTAGGATCTTAGCATAAACAAAAACCATTTTGCCAAAGGTGGGAAAATGTTTTTTGTAATGTGCTATGTGTATGTGTAAGGATCTATGGTTGGAATCCAATCAATCTAATAAGCAAAATTATTTTATATCTTTTTTATAAACATGTTCACAGAACAACCAGCGGCGACAATAGACACAATTAGACTCCCCATCAAATGATCTTATTTTCTGAAAGTATTTGTCATATGGAACGTAAAAATAATAATTTCTGTTCAAAATATAAATTTTGGAAAATACTTTTTTTAGTCTATGTCGGCTAAAACGCTATCCGCCATTTTGTGACGTCATAGATCTAGTAATGAAAACAAACTTCAAGTTATGTAAGTGACACTTGATCAGCATACCAATAGAGGTATTATTTGGCATCTATTTAAAGAATTGGAATCAAGATTGCATATCGACCAAACGCCTCTCAAACTGTGAGATCACAACACATCTTCTTACTGTTACATTCTCGTACAAAAATTATAATAATCCTACAGAATCGCGTGACAGTGTTCGCATTTGTGCATAGGTGCACTTTTTAGGCTTTAATGTAGTATTTTTTATAATGTAGATAGTAGTAGACTATCAATTAGACCTGTGGTCACACCATTCTCCTCAAGGAATTTAACTTAAATGTGACGCTTGAGCAGCACAGCGGACCGGCAAAACTTTATCATTTACCGCGGGATGGTGCAGTTGCATTATAGAAATTGATAGGCCATGGGCCGCACGCATATCGGCCTGCGGGCCACAGTTTATCGGATTACAGTAGTATTCACAAACAATACTTGACTTTCAGTATTGGTCAGAGAGCTAGCACCAATTTTTGGTAATCCAAAAATTACTACCAGCTCTCCTTACTATATTTATCACTGTCCCTATTGCTATGGTAATGGTAATCATCAAAGTGAAATCTGACATTCCTAAGTAAACTGAGTAAAGGCGGAAACATATTGTTAAAACGCGACGCGACCTGACGAAACGCGACGCGTGTTAAGTCGAATCAAATATATTGACCATGTATTACCAGAATCACACTATGAACTAGAGTTGCCCAACTATCGATAGTTTCGCTATCGATAGGTGACCTCGAAAAATAGTAACAATATCGATAATGCTATCGATAGTATCGATATCACAAATTAACTAATACTTTTGATTGGAAGCAATAGTATCGATAATATCGATACTATTACATTATAATACTATCGATAGTATCGTTGCATTAAATGCACAAAACTATCAATACTATCGATAGTTTGTAAAGCTATCGATACTATCGAAGACCAACCCATGTTTAGGAGCAATACTATCGATACTATCGAAAGTATTGCTCCTAAACACACATTGGTCCTCGATAGTATCGATACTATCACTAATATCGATACTATCGATACTATTGATATGACGTCAACTATCGATAGTATATCGATAGTCGACTATCGATAGGCAACACTACTATGAACACCTGTAGTGTGATTCTGGTCTATAGAAAACAATACATTTGATTCGACTTAACACGCATCGCGTGTCGTCAGGTCGCGTCGCGTTTTAACAATATGTTTCCGACTTAAGTGTTGTTTTTGAACATGACTATTAGAATTATTTCACATCAGGAAGAATGCGGACATATAATATGATTCGTATTTCACTAATTAACATTCAACATTCAAGATAATTGCAACAATTTTCTTGTTTGTTGATATTATTATACAATGTAACAAATATTTTTGCAGTATTTCAATAAAATATATTTATAGGATAAATTACTTAGCAATTGTGGATGCAACAAATTCATATGTGAGTGAGTTATGCAAGTAGGAATGAACACTAAGAAAAGAAAAAGAGGAAATTCAATGAAAATTAAATCTGGACATCAGAAGCATAAGAAATGATGTACTATTTAACTTCAGAAGCGTTTGGTCGTAAGTGCCAGTTGACAATAAAGGCACATACGACGAATGATTCTGACGTATAATGGCACATCCGACCTTATGTTTCCGAGCTCTAGATATGTCATCACAGCCTCAATATGTACAGAAAGAATAGTTTTAACAAGTTGATGGACAGTAATGTCTAACCGAGATACGACCGTACGCCACACGACGTCGTAAAATTGCATAACAATAAATATTATCTTCCGATGCCCTCGTAGACCTGAAATCCGAGAGGCCCGCGAACTGTAGTCAAGCGACAATTGCACAAAACTGCCCTAAAAAAACTAAAAGCCATAATTTATCTAGGCTCTGCTCGCCTGTATGCCCGGTGAAGTAAATAAAGCGTCGGGACTAAAGACAAAAGTCCGTCCAAAAAAAAAAAAAACATTCTATGTACAACTGTCGATGTTTACGTCTATTGCCGTTCTGTCGTATTATAAATTACTAGCTGTCCCGAGCGGTTTCACGCGCATAGATCCAGTTCCCGTGGAAACCTTGACTTAAAGTATAGCCAATGACACTCGCGAATAATGTGGCTTTCTATTGGTAAAAGGAAATTGCAAAATCGGTTCATTAGATCCATAGAATACCCCCTACAACCTCACAAATAGTAACTTTACTTCTTTCTAATCTATACTAGATAGATAATGAACAATATTTTGTGGCGCCAGTGAATAATCCCACTAATTAAATTAAATTAAATTTCTTTTTATTTCAGACTTGTGCATGTACACTACTGTCCATATTGTTTTGTTAGTATTAGCATTAGTAACAATAGTGCTTATAACTAGGTTAGTATTGTTAGTTTTATACTAGATGCATTTTAATATTATTTATTCAGACCTATGACTGTTCCCACCCAGTGTCTCTGGAAGGGGCAGTCTGGTCTGGCAGCAATCATTTTTAGAACGCTGTTGTCACTACCATGCAGGCGCTGTAGTAAGGAGGCTGCTTTCTTTCGCATAATTGCGTAGAAATCATCTGTGCGAGCCTCCGCAAACATACCCGACGCACTACAGCGCACTACTAATATTATAAACGCGAAAGTTTGTAAGTACGGATGGATGGATGTTTGTTACTCTTTCACGCCAAAACTATTCATCAGAATTGGCTGAATTTTTGCACCGGGATATGTTATACGCTGGATTTACATATAGGCTACAAAACATCACGCTCCGACCCACTGGAGCAGAGTAACGCGGGGCGCAGCTAGTGCATTAATATAGTACTACCAGGGATGACCGGTAGACTAGTATTGTCCATCAACATGTTAACTTAATTTTTATAGGCCAAGACGAAACGGTGCTCAATCATAAACTTTCCGTTATTTAATTAATGATCACCTAATCTTATAAATATTGTCAGTCTGCAAGCAAGGCGATTTAGATCATTATTATGTCGCCAAATATAAATTGTACTTTCGATAAGGCCCAACAAAGTCACAATTAAAATATTCCAACAGCGGTATTCACGCACAATACTTGAGTCACTGTCGTGGTCTCTATTGACAAAGTGACACAAGACTTGTTCTTGAAGACCAGTTAAAGACAGCCATAAGTCATCAAATAAAAATATAAATAATGAGAACAAAAAGACTTGAAGTTAGACATACGAATTGGTGTGATAATGGACTTAAAGTAATATTAGAATTGACTTTTCCATGACTTTATCAGCCCTAAACGTCCGTACCACAATCTTAGACAAACAAAGGTCTTGCACTCGACTGGATACCTAGGCACGTACTTGACAAATGCGACAGTAAATAGTACCCGAGCCAGTCATGCTCTGTGCGAGGAATACGTGTCGACATTTGTGTTACAGTCGAAGTAATATGCCAGTTTGAAGTTGGTAGACCAATGGCTAGAGCGTCGGACTTGTGATCTTGTTGTTCGGCGGTTCGATTTCCACCCATTGCACTACCGACATGAACCCATTCGTAACATAAGCATTTCAGCTTAGCACGGGGCTCAACTGGAATACTAGTAGAAGTAGGCAAGACTCTGCTAGAAATCAATGAAAACAAAAAGTTTGCGTAAATAATACAACAAGAAATAAGGACATCGGGATCATATACCATCAGTACAGTGTCTTATACACACTACAATATTAAGTTGCCACACGAAGTTATCTATGGTTTAAAGCTCGCGCGGTATCCAGTCGAAAAAGAGACCAATCTTTTACCAAGACCTTAATAAACATCGAGACATACATACATGATCATGGACGTAACATCCATGGTCAAAGCGACACCATTTCATAGTACTAAAAAAGGGCACTACACGAAAAGAAGATCATTTTTAACTCAAAAACCGAAGCCAACGCTTCTACCGTCCATAATTCAATCAACATAATTTTACAACTACTATTTCAATTTTCTAATATATTGTTCTATCATTGCCACTATAAGCTTAAGCTTGTTAGAACTTTTATAAACACAAAATATGGATTCAAATTAAAAACTTCACTTTAGGGGCGCAGACCAAAGGCTTTCCAACCTTCTAGGGCCTACGCCACCGCTTCACTAGTTAAAATCCGAGTTGAGTCCCTCACTAACTGGCTGTCGCTAGTTAACTGACGCTCTGGTTGGCGATTGACACGATGGGTTGCTGGTTGTTGCTGGATATGACGGTGGAGCCCGGGGGTATCTTCTGTGGGACCATGCCGTCGATGTGGCGGTACTTTTTGAGTCTCGTCCACTGCCCGTTGTTGTAGTTCATTTGGAAGTGCATCTCGGAGAGCATGGTTAGGTATGTGTCGTCCGATTGTAGAACGTTCTCGATGTTTTCTGATAATTTGATTGTTACTATGTTGCCGAGGTTCGGACAAGGATTATCTGTAAAAGAAAATAGTTTCATCATCATTCTTATACTTTCAGGCATAAAAGGCCTCCTTCATAGATCTCCAGTTACCACGGTTGAATCCACCGTGATCCCGCGGCCTTTACCAGGTCATCCGTCCATCTAGTTGGTAGAATTCCTACGCTACGCTTAGAACGCTACAAGTAATTATGTATACACTGTATATTACTTCATTAAGACCCGATTTTGCAATGGTCAGATAAAAAAATATCACTAGAATAAAATTGAATTTGGAAAGAATTGCCATACAAAATCTGTCATTGTTTAAATTTCATTTGCTATCTTGTATTCACAGATTTTTTTATCTTTTACTTTATCATTGCAGAACATGGGCCTACACTTTACAGACCAGTCACGTTTTGGCAAACCAGGGTGTTTGAGAGATATTACGATAATCACTACGCCTGGCTGGCAGATTGGTGATCACAAACAGTAAGATAATGAGTATCTTGATGAGAGACCCTTGGTCGCCTCTTACGACATCCATGGAAAGCCATGAGGTGGTCTATTCGAAGGCGGTAATTTCATTAAATGTACCAATAGTCCAGGGTCGATAATTTTTAAAACCAAAAAAAATCATAATAGGATGAAACCCATTAGAAAAGGAGGGAAATATGATAAAAATGAAAGGAAAAATAATTAACGGGCGATCTGAGGTTGGGAAGGGGATGGGGGTGAGTTTTTAAGGGTAAAAAACGGTTTTTCTCGATTTCCGGCAAAACTAAAAGTCCTATCGAAAAAAGTCAAATGGAAAAGTTGTAGATAATAAAAAGATCTAAAACTTTTGTATTTACACTTTTTTCACATAACCTCAAAATTTATGTGAAAAATTAAAAAAAACAAGTTTTTGGTTTTTTATTTTTATCTTTTACAAAAAATTTTTTTTTTTAACGAAATTTTGTGAAAACTTACCTTTTTATGTCCCAAATACGCTGTAATTTATTTAATTAAAAATATTTATTTTTTCACCTTATTTTGAATTAATATCGAAAAAACACCCTAATTTTCAATCGAAAATTCACCCGTCAAAATATCAGCTTTTTTCAAAAAGTTGGTGTGGTTTCTGTTCGTTGGAATATCTACTTTCCGATGGTAAAAAAAAAATATATGTTACTATGGTAAATCTTCTCAGAAAATGCAAAAATTCAAAAAAAACTTGAATTCGAAAATTTTTTTTTAATTATTATAAATAATTTCATCTAAAAAATTATATTATTATATTGACACGGTCTCGTCATTATATTGACTTTGACAACTTCGATGAATAAAAGCTGATGTCAAAGTCTCAAATTTTTTGTATTTATTGTCGATTCTTTTTTTGCTGGATACCACTAAACGATTCAAAGCTGCTTTTTTTATTGCATACACTTGCTTATCATCTGCCTTATTGCAAATGATACAAACAGATTCATCCATACTAATAATCTGAAAAGACAAAATCGAATTAATAATGTCTTCACTATTTAATCGTGTATAAACTCCCATGAAAAAAAAAATATTAAAGAAATCAATGTCAAAATGTATAAATAATATATTATAAATCTATAAAAAAGTATAAAATATATATGAAAATCGGCCAAAAGTTTGTTTTATTAGAAATATATTTACGATATATATTTTATATATTTTTTATAGATTTTAAATATATTTTTTATAGATTTTGAAATATATTTTTTTTCATGGGATTAACTAAATTTGTTTGTGCAAAATTAAGGAGATAATTATTTTTTTATCTTGTACTAAAATATCATTTAATTTCAATCTTTAGGTTATGTTAAGTTAAGCATACTATTTTTTAAAGAAAATATTACGATTTTTATGGTTGAGTTGATTGATACAGATAAAAATAGAGATAGTATTTACCTTCCTATGCAGATTCGAAAAGTTTTATTGTTTTTTTAAGTAAACTTGTCACAATTATCTTCAAGAAACTCAGCGTGCACGTGTATTTTTATAAACGATGTTGTATACTGTACTGTATTTCGAATACTGGTTAGGCTAGCGGTTGTAACAGCTGCTACGAAATATATAGTATATAATAGTAGGTATGTATGTAGTAAGACCCAGACCCGCCTAGCCCCTTCCCCACTTCTCCACGAAATACCTTTTGATGGGCTACAATTTTTCGTAGGTCACTCAGGTATATCTACTCAGGTATATATATAATTTATCTCAAAATAGTTATAAATAAGCATCTACGCATATAATTTAAAGAAAATTAGACAACTTTCTCCAAATATTGTAGATGTCTTATTAAATATTAATTTAATTAACTTATTTGTTTGTTAATTATAGTAGTATATTTTTATTTGCAATTTTTTTGTTATCAACGTCACATGTAATCTAACGTTTTTCGAGTAATTAAAGTCTAAATTTTAATAAATAGCTCAAAATTATTTATAATAATTAAAAAAATTTTTTCAAATTCAAGTTTTTTTTAATTTTTGCGTTTTCTGAGAAGATTTACCATAGTAACATTTTTTTTTTTTCACCATCGGAAAGTAGAGATTTCAACGAACAGAAACCACACCAACTTTTTGAAAAAAGCTGATATTTTGACGGGTGAATTTTCGATTGAAAATTAGGGTGTTTTTTCGATATTAATTCAAAATAAGGTGAAAAAATAAATATTTTTAATTAAATAAATTACAGCGTATTTGGGACATAAAAAGGTAAGTTTTCACAAAATTTCGTGAAAAAAAAAAAAATTTTTGTAAAAGATAAAAATAAAAAACCAAAAACTTGGTTTTTTTAATTTTTCACATAAATTTTGAGGTTATGTGAAAAAAGTGTAAATACAAAAGTTTTAGATCTTTTTATTATCTACAACTTTTCCATTTGACTTTTTTCGATAGGACTTTTAGTTTTGCCGGAAATCGAGAAAAACCGTTTTTTACCCTTAAAAACTCACCCCCATCCCCTTCCCAACCTCAGATCGCCCGTAAATTATTTTTCCTTTCATTTTTATCATATTTCCCTCCTTTTCTAATGGGTTTCATTCTATTATAATTTTTTTTCACTTTTCATTATTTTTAAATGCTTCTACCCTGGTCTACAAATACAAACTGAAGTACAAAAAACAAATATAGAAATAGTATTTACCTCTAGAGCCCGCCATAAAGCCAAGTATAAGCGCTTTCTCCGGCCTCGTGACGCGGTTCGCGTTTCTGAACATATCTTGCGCCTCCAACATTTGTTCACGCTGAAATCAAATATATCACTTATTTATTTATTATTTATACTTTATTGCACACAGAAAGTTACATGATATATATTGTATTAATTGGAAACAACATGTACAAAGGCGAGCTTAATTCAATTATGAATTCTCTTCCAGCAAACCTTTAGGAAAGAGAGATACATGATAATTAGGGCATAGCAAGTGTACAACAGATTTTATTTAAATCAATATAATATATGTATAAGTATTATATCTCAATAGTATAAAATATAGCTTTTGCTAGGTCTACGTAAGTTCAAAATTCAATATTTATAATAATATTATTTCTCAAATTAATCCATGGATTTGTGACGATCATGCTATGAAAATCCATAATTCATATGACAACAGTCTATTAAAATAAATTGTTGGTAACATACCAGTACACAAATTTCAAAATTAGCTTTTGTTCACTTAGTTTGCCTTACACTCAGATAGTAGCCGACCACCGAAGTATTTTAATGGACATACAATACAATAATAAACTAGAAAAAAACAATTTTAAAAGTTAAAACTTTCGTCTTAGAAACTTGAAAAGATATTGATGAATTTCATCGAACGGTCGAACCACCGGTGGTTCCACCGTGGCCAAATGGACTAGGCATTAGGGACTACACTTAAGATGCAGTTTAAGTCAGCTGTTTTTAATATTTTTTTCTTTCTTTTATTTTTCTCACGAAATGTACCCACGGCTAAGATTTCTCCGCAATGATATCCAGAAAGGTCTCCATGTAGAATCAGTGATATTAAGTGATCGGTATACCATACGTAGTATGCATTACATATAACAATATTACCGTAAGCGACAGTCCTCTGCGCGGCAACAGCGGTTGTTGCGTCTGTTGCACGTTCTGTTGTTGCGTCTGTTGCACTTGTTGTTGTTGTTGTTGTTGTTGTTGCGGGGCGCCGGCCGGCTGCGCCACGGGTTGCGGTTGTTGCACGGGCTGCGCCATTTGTATCTGTAGAGAAACAGCCATTGTCATTGTAATATAATCTATTAGATTTATTAAGTGTATTAATATATTAGCTTACATATCGGCTTATATTTAACACAAATATTATTTTGAAAAATTGTAATATATGTCATGAGAAGAAACCATTGGGGTTATAATTAAATTAGCTACTTGTTTACAGATATTTTATAACGGACAATGGCAAATCGCACACGGATGAAGCATTATGATGATGCCTTTATTTTGTAATCTATTATACAGATAAAAATACCATATTTTGATTAAATTATAATTAAATTCATACCGGCAACATATCTATTAGATATAAATAAAAATGGATCAAAAAGATGAATGTACGTACATACATAACATGAGAATAATTTGACCAATTTTGTTATGGTATTTTGTTTTGCTATTGTAACAACCCACCCACCAGCTAATCTAAGTCCTAACCTAAGCAGATGATCACGTCCTAAACCTACATACAACCTACCTAAAAGGTAGATTATCGATAATCCTATTTATTAGTGATTTGTATTGGAATTCATTTTGAATAAATATGTTAAAGGAATGGCTCATGATTAGTGAACCGTCAAGTGGTCAGGAATACGTTGTGGCTGGAAATAACCCTGATTATATTGAAAGGAGGAAAACTATCTAAACTATAACTGTTACGCTGCTCAATTTATCGGGTATTTTCAGAGACAGAATGATTTAATATGTTGTGTGTATGTATAGAAAACGTTGGTTAAATGCACATGTTAAAAGTTATACCAAATAGGCTTTAAGGAATTTAATTATAATCTTTGTTTTATAGACAGTAAATGTTAATAAAGGACACTTTTGTACACAGCTTGAGGAATCCTGCTCCAACCCCGCAGGGATTCAGTCAAACTCGTCTCCAGACTTGGCCATTCGCCCTCCGTATCTTGACTGCAGATGGTCTTCCTCATCATCATTATCATCAGCCCGTATAGCGTTCACTGCTGAACATGGGCCTCCTCCCGAGGAAGGGTATTTGCCATAGTCACCGCGCTTGGCAGGCGGGTTAGTGACCGCAGTATTATGTCGTAATACACAGGGAAGCGCTGCTGCCCGTTCTTTGTTATATAACTGTTATAGATCAGGGGTGGCCAACCGGTCGATCGCGATATTTTAGTCTACAACTACGTGCCACAGACGCACAAAGTTAGTGTTTATCGTATAATAATCTGAAAATTTAGCTATTTATCATTTGATTGATTTATATGATACGTGAATCAAAGCTATGTATGTCATAAAGTCGATCGCACACAGTAAAAAGTCTTAGGTCTTATTAATTTGGCCACCTCTGTTATAGATGATGTTATAACAATCAGGACCAACGGCTTTACGTGCTTTCCGAGGCACGGAGAGTAGCCCCTCAACCAACCAGACCCGGAAAGAATCTGAGAATTTACACAACAATGTCTTGATCGGTATGGGGATCGAACCCACGACTTCCGAGGCTTAAAGCGAGACATACGCCACGGAGGTTCACAGTGTGCATTCTTAAGAAAGGCTAGTTTAAAAGTAGTCTAAACCGAAGGACATGTATGAGATTAATGAATGTAGAAGAGATGAAAGTGGTATGTTTGTATCGTAGTAAGTGGAAGGAAGTGGGGGGGGGGTGCTGTGTACTCACGGGCACGGAGGTGGGCTGCAGCGGCGGCATGGCGGGCAGCACGCGCTGCGCCTGCGCCACCACGGCCTGCGCCACCTGCGCCACCTGCCGGCGGGGAGTTACGTCTTTATGCGTTCGGAATATGGCCCGACTGACTCACTGACTGACTGACTGACTACTCAAGCTAGACACGTCATATTTAGACCGTGGCTTCCTTTTGTGACGTCCACTAAGAAAAGATTTTGTTAAATTCAACCCCTAAGGGGATAAAAAGGGAGAAATCAATAATAAAGCTTTTACGGGAACAGGAGTAACGCAACATCGGGTGTATGTCCCTTAGACAGCTTTTACAGCACCTATGGGTAGATAGAAGACATGGGATGGTCTATTCTATTACAGAAGAAACCAAACGCCATTGGATGTATTACTGCTATTATAGCAGCTTATACTTACGTATCTATGACATACGACTGAGAAGAGCGACTAACTAGAAAAGGCGAAAGGAATGTGTATCGGCCGAGTATTAGAAATTTAATAAGTTGCTTTTTTATCCCTATGAATACTATATTTATTTACTCACAATATTTTAAAATACATATATTTCTCCAAAAAATAATACGAATAATAATCTTAATAGTAATCGACTTCCGTGCCACTCATATTGTACAAATACAAATAATTTATTTCTTTAACAAGTTTATACTACATACTAGTGATAGAAATGTCCTTTTAAGCAAGTAAATGTCTGTAATAGGTCACTCTGATGAGTACATCATTGCGCGCGCACATAGGGAGCGCAGCACGTCATACCGACATTATTAAAATTGCGTTAGTTTTAAGTTTTTTAATGTACCCTTTTATTTTTGATTATTTTTACGGGTACTGTATATAAGCCGTGATTCCAAATAAATTACACAGAACATTATCCGCCTTCTTATTGACAACACGCAACCCCTAAACTATCAAATATATTGTATGCTAGAATCACCCACTTAGTTATAAGTAGAGAACGGGTTATATGCAACATAAAAAGCTTGTTATATGCATGAAAATTGGCAGAATATGCTAAATTAAATGATAAGTTTTAATTCAATCAATCAATTCAGTCCCTAAAAAAAAGAAAAGTTTGTTTTAATTTTATTTTATTTCAAAATCAGCATACAACTAGTAAATTATCCTTGAATAGGTGACCATTGGTGTCACTACACATTACAGTTTATTACGTGACATTATTATTTTTATTTTTTATTTTTATAAATGTATATCACAATTATTATTATTAATATATACATTTATTTTGTGACTATAATTTGGTTTTATTCGCGATATTATTATAATGATGATAGTAGGCAGGATGACTGCACTGTACTGGAAAAAATATTGTAAATATACCGATAATATGTATTATAACTCGATATTAGATAAAATATGCTAGTACCGTTGAGAATGGCTTAAATATGCAAATGCATATAATCTGGTCCCTAGTTATAAGCATTCTAATGAGACTACGTCCCTTAGACGTGAATCTACAATGAAAATGTTATTGTTGATTTGACAGATATCACGTGTCATTTAATTTTTTTTATTGACAGTTTTATGAGGTACAATTTATTGATATATGTTCTAGAACATAATTCCCACACGTTGGGGCGATACACGACTATGCGCGTCAAGCTGACGTCAGAACGGCGTGTCTATGACACTATCTATTTAATATTAAATTTCTTGAGGTACAGTTTTTTTTCACATAGTAGGTACAGTTTAGGTACAGTTAGTTGGTGCAAATTTTGTGTCTATTGAGACATCTCTCACAGACACCCTCCTACAACAACCATGGGCAAACATGAGGGCGGTATTTTCTAAGCCGGCGAAATAATAATAATAATAAACAAATACTTACAGGTTTAATATTCTGCAGCAACAACGTCTTGCCTCCCGGCTGCAG
Source organism: Nycteola revayana (assembly GCA_947037095.2). NCBI lineage: Eukaryota > Metazoa > Arthropoda > Insecta > Lepidoptera > Nolidae > Nycteola > Nycteola revayana. Next base: position 1,574,694 of record OX344851.2, read on the forward strand.
TATGACGGCGGACGTGTTGAGTATGTTCTGTTGTAGCAACACCGGCTTGCCCAGAGACTGGCCGGCTATTAGCAGCTTAGGCTGCTGTCCTATTACTATGGGTTTCGCACCAGTACCCTGTTGAGTTCAAGAGGAGTTTAAAATAAAATATACATTTAAGTTTTATTATCATTTTTATTTTGGATTGTAACTGCACATGTCCGAGGATGACTTAAGAGTCTTGAATTTCAGGGGTTGACTTCTATTCAGGACAATTAGTAGCATAAATCACAGAGTTGAGTTTTCGAGTCTGGATTTGCTTTGTATTCATGAAAAATACAAAAAAGGCAAGGCAAGACTAGTTAAAAAAATGTTTTTATTTTCTTTTGGGCAAATATCAGCAAACTCTTTCATAACGTAAACGAAATATTTTATCATACTTTATTACTTTATTCTCTTTCTAATTATTATACTTTTTCATAAAATCTATATGGTCAGTATAAATAAAAAATTGATGAAATTTAATAACATAAATAAATATTTCATAAAAATACTAAAACCATTTTTTTGAAATTGATCATATTTCTTCTGGAATTTTCAGATAAAGATTTCAAGTTCATTATGTATTATCATGTTTAGTGTGATTGATGAGGACGAAACAAGCAACTGCTATTGCCTATTTGTCACAAATCTCACTCCGAATATGTTTTGCTGGAAGAAAACTCATAAATGAGTTAAGATCACCATAGTACATCATCTTTAAATAGTATTCTTTCATAACTGACTTTAATGTGTAAAATAAATAATAAATAAATAAGTGTCAAGTATCGCGCATTAGTGACGTACCTGGTGCACAAGTAGGGGGCTGGCCACGGGGGGTCGCGGCTCGTCCAGCGCGGGCGCGGTGGGCGCGGGGGCCGCGGGGGCGGTGGGGGCCGAGGTGGGCACGAGGGGCGGGGGGGACTTTGCCGTCGCTGCACACACAAGTATATAGGATTATTCTTCTTTAAGCCAAGGATACACTAGGGGACAAATGTCGTGCGACACGTGTCGCCAGCGACGTTGGGTGAAGTAACACGACATTGTCGGACTTTGGTCGACATGTCTGGCAACATCGCACGACACGTGTCGCCAACTACATCGAATTAAGTAGCGCGACGTTGCCGGACTTCGCTCGACATGTCTGGCAACATCGCACCGCAGCCAACAACACTACCTCGGTGGGTGTAATAATATCGATTGCCTTGTGAAACAAAACTTCGTGATGTCGCCAGATATGTCCGGCGACGCTTCGCGAAGTCGCACGACTTCGCCTGACGTCGCTACGGACATAAGTCGCGCGATGTCGCCAGATATGTCAGGCGAAATCGGCTGGCTTCGCTTGACATGTCGCCGATACATGTCGTGGCACATTTGTCTCCTAGTGTATCCTTGGCTTTATATTTCAAGACCTCAGAAGCATAAAGACGGATGTTGTTGACGTATAATGGCACATACGACTTATGGGCTCCAGATTTAAGGACCTCCTAGCGAGTGAGAGCTTCCTCCATAACGGTGTCAGCCTTCATTCGACAAAAACTCGTAACTAAGTTTTATATGTAGTGTCCCATAGTTTTCTGCAGTCTTTTTAATCCCATCAATGTATCTATCAGGGATCTCTTATCTATAAGAGGTTAATATCATCATTACATTGGTTTAGAAATCTCACAGAGGACTACAATATAATATGAATTTATTATATAGAGCACAAATGTGTGCGCAGACGCAGGCCTCAATTTTTTATACTCAACTTTAGATAGTAAATAAATAGTTGTAATATAAAATTTTTGAAACATATATATAAATGCCGCTGGTACTTAACTTTTCTCTAGAGTAAAAAACCTAACCTTAAGACTCGAACTTTCAAGCTTCACTCTGATTACGATCCAACAACAACTTTGATTATGTATCGATTAAATTTATACCACAAGTTATAAAAACAATGTAAATTTATACAAAATGACTATGTATCTATTACCTTTTTGAAAAAAAATATAGAAAAAGGATATAAATATTGAAAGATTATAACAATATAAGCCATGTCTCACAACATCTATACAAATATTTATAAAAGTTATGTATATAATAGATCATAGTTTGGAATAGCATATGAAGGGTACAAAAAAAGAACAGGGAATGTCCAAATAGATAAAAAAATAAAATTAAAAATGTTAGAAAGTATGTAATTTTTATTGAGATTATCATTTCGGTCATAAACAAAAACGTCTTTTGCAGCCCCATCTAGGTATATAGTTTCTATTAAAGTTTGTGATTTAGGCCTTAGGGTAAAAATATTATTATTTGTGTATGTATTATTACTATTTATAATTTTATGTATGTATTTAAGTATATGTGTGTATATCTATACGAGGGACTACCCTCCGTGCCTCGGAAAGCACGTTAAGCCGTTGGTCCCGATTGTTATAACATCATCTATAATAATCGTATGTCAAGGAACGGGCAGCAGCGTTTCCTTGTGTGGTACATCATAATACTGCGGTCACCAACCCGCCTGCCAAGCGTGGTGACTATGGCAAATACCCTCCCCCTCGGGAGGAGGCCCATGTTCAGCAGTGGACGTTATACGGGCTGATGATGATATCTATACCTACACACTATTAGTGCTTTCTTTATTTTCATCTCTTCTTTCGCAGGTCTACTGGAAGAGATTTCTTTAGAAATAAGTAGTACCATTGTACATTGCCTTTTGTTTGATTTGTTTTTTGTCTTGACTATTGTGTGAAAATAAATAAATAAAAATAAAATAAAAAATAAGGGTATTTAACGGCCATAGATAAACTAAATCCAATAAAAAAAAAAGTGACATTCCCTGTTTTTTGCCTGTACCCTTTATATATATATAGACTTGCGTATTCCGAGGCAAAGTGAAATCGCAGGTCGTTATTATTTATATAATTGTAGTATAGATGGCAACATGTAAAACAATAACCAAATCCCATACCAATGATGGTTTCCTCTGGCTTCGGCATGGTGTAGTTGTTGAGGCCCTTCGCGTAGTCGGGGGGAGGGGAGGGGGGCGCGGCAGCCGCAGCTTTCTTCGCACCTTCCTCCATTTCTGTAAATGTATATGTAAAATGTAAATATATAGTAATAAAAATGTGTAAAATTTATATATAATTAGTATAATAATATGCTGAAGATACAAATATAACAAAAAAGTTTAATGAATGATAAAAAAAAACAAGATTTTAGAATGGGACAAATGGTTAGTACATAGTACAGAAATATTTTTTTTTATTTTTTTATTTTTTTTTAAAATACAACTCCCGCACTAGGAAAATAAATCCCTGTGTCGCGGGGGACTTTACAAACATTCATTTCACGGACACAAAGAACACCCAGACTCAGAACAACTATTTGTGGTTCACACAAATAATTGTCCCGGGTGGGAATCGAACCCAGAACACCAGGTCTCAGAGGCAACTATCGTAACCACTGAGCCACCGGTGCAGTCAAAATTATCATATTTAGAGTGAGATTGGTGGTTACCAGGCAACAACAGTGCAAAATTGATATCAAGACCCTAGAAGCATAAAAACGGGTGTATCTGTATCTTCAGAAGGATCAGGTCGTAAGTGCCAGTTAACGATAAATATAAAAAAGAAAACATTTTTATTTACGTAAACCAATTACAGGCACTTGTAAATAGTCAAACATTAATTAGGAAATTTATTATTACATGCAGGTGGATTGTTGACCGCAGTATTATGTTGTACTGCACAAGGACACACTGTTGCCCATTCCTTGATATACGATTATTATAGATGATGTTATAACAATCGGGACCAACGGCTTAACGTGCTTTCCGAGGCACGGAGGGTAGAATTTACACAAAGATTTCATGTTTGGTGAGGAGACCTAAGAGATTTAAAGCAAGCCAAATACCGCTTCTCTACGGGAGTTGTCATTTGTTAATTTATATTAAATTAATAGTTATAATTTATATATGCCTGTTCTGTCTATATATACATACGACGCATGTTTCTGACGTGTAATGGCACATCCGACCTTACGCTTGTAAGCTGTAGATATATAACAGATGAGTGACTGACCCAACTTTCTCCGTTTCTTGATCTGCGCGTGCGTGGCGGGCTGCTCCGTGATGTCCAGCAACTTGATGCCGGCGCGGGGCGGGGGGGGCCGCGCCGCGCCCCCGCGCCACCCCCCGCCCCGCGCCGCCCAGCGGGACGGCAGCCCCTTCAGCGGAGCTACGGAACATAACGTATTCGTATAACAATACCATACACTGAACACTCTACACAGTAGTTACACGCAGATGCCCTCGTAGACCCCAACTACCACCAAATGTGTTTCGAAATAGGAGAGCACTGACAACTTTATTTATTTAAGCTGGAGCTCTGTTTGCTTTTATGTCCAGTGAATTAGCAAAAGCCATCTGGTTAACTACATATTCGCCATATACTAAATTTAAAAAATGAGATTAATTAAATTCGACCACCGGCGTAACATCCCCCTTAGAGACGTGTTATAAAAGAGATTGATAAATTTCGATGACCGGCAGGGCTCCGCCATAGCCTAATTTGTTAAGGCATTAGGGGCAACTAAGATGCGGGTTCGAGTTCCGCCGGTGGTCGAATTTTATTCATCTCAATTTTAAACATAAATAATGTGAAAAAAAAATTGATAATTCTCTTTTTTTTCCTAGCCTCCCCCTACTTCTCCTTACCTAACATCTGAATTTTAATATTTTTTCACTTATCATAGTAAATTCCTATCAACATTACAAAATCTTCTACACTTTCTGCATCCTATAGTGACAAAATGTGGTATAGCATTGCAGTCAAGAAACAGGCATCAAAGCTGTGCTGTCTAGACACGGGTACATCGCCAATAACTGTCTAACTTTGACCTATGACTAGAATTTCCTATACCATGTTTAATTTTGAACTGTATTTCAAATATACATGCTAAAAGTATACATACTAGTATCAGTCATCTTCCTAGGCATGCCTCTACTCCTGACGGGCACAGTGGGCGCCTGCGCCTTCTTCTGATTGGCTTGGACCTCAGTAGCTTTAGCCAGAAGTTCACTCCGTAATGCCACAGACTTGGGTTTACGTTTTAATGTGAAATGCTTTACTGGGTTTGCTTGTTGGCCCACCTGTAAGTTGAAAATGACTATATATCTTTCTTTTTTTTTTGGGGTTTTGGGGTGGAAATCAAACCTACTTTAACAGGTCTCAGACGCTACTGGCACAACCAATGAGTTACTTCATATCATAGTTAAATTATATCCATGCTCAGTGTATTACATTATGGTTAGGCGTATGGCGTCGAATGCGTTCCGGCGTATTCAATCTGGTTAACTATAATTATTGAACCGCCGTATTTCCAAACTGTCCTGTTTGATAACGGCTAGCCGTAATGTAACACGGCAGACTACACGAACCGGTTGCAACACCTACACCACATACTACTCACCACAGAAACTAAAGCATTCTTATTCAGATACAAGCACTCCAATGGCAATAATCCAAGTTCCGAATGCTTTGCCAAAGCTCTTCGTAGTTCACTGATCATGTCACTGAAGATTGGTCGGGTCTCATCAAACTCTGCTATCTCTGTATTAAGGGTGCCAGCTGAAGGGAATGTCTTGAGGACCTCGGCAAGCATGGCCACCCAGAGGTCTGAGTCCACGGCCGCCACTTCAATAATCTCTTCCAGTTCATTTCGCCACTGAAAAAAACAAATGGTAATTAATATTAGTGTAGGTGTTTTTAAAATAATTATGGTAGTGTTTAAGAATATTTGAATTTCAGTAGAACATTTGTTATACATTAGAAATATGAGTATTCTACACACAACCTCCATAGCCATATCTGGCTAGTTTTAAATTTCGGAGTTCGTGTTTCCTAGTCTGGTTGGCTAAGGGACTAACCTCTGTGCCTCAAAAAGCATGTAAAGACATTGGTCCCAATTGTTTAAACATCATCCATATCAAACTGCGCGCGGATAGCTATATAATATAGTTTAGAGTTGTTATCAAAGTATTAAACATTGGTAATGTGAAAACAATTAATTAATATAAATATAAAATAATATCTAGTAAATTTTAAGCCATAATGTTTGTAGCAAAAAGCTTGTAAAAATAAACAATGAGTAATCTATATCTATCTATTCTATACAAATAAATAAAATTGATGTGTCTGTTTGTAATGGAGAAATAACAGGTATTTAATAAATGTAAATGTTTTTTTTAAACAAACTTGTTTACAAAATCTTATTGATTTTATTGTAACTATACCATGTGTGCTAATGTACACTCTGAAATGTTTTCATCAGCCTAGGCTAAGTAGGTACTTATTTAATATCTGGACTGGACTTGAGGATCTGGACTCACTTAATAAAAACAAACATCTCAGAGGACATTAATTAAAAATGCATTAAATATCTATTATAGAAAAACATTTAATAAACTTCTTATCTAAATGCTGAATGGAACAAACTAATTTAAAGTATGATAGGCTGGCTAGAAAACCAGCGCTGCCGCAATGATCTTTTACATTATTAAAGTAGCTTAATGCTGAAGCCAGTGCCCATTTATCGTGCATATAACTGTATTAGATATTATCAATTTCTTATGTTTTATTTCCTTGTATGTGCCATAAATAAAAGTATTTTCTTTATTTCTGATAAAGGCACCCACTTTCCATTCCCTGACTTGACGAATAATCAAATCACTAGAGGCACATGCATCAGCTTATTAAGCTGCTAGTGTGGTTACTATATATTAATAATAATAATAAAAAGAAAAACAACCTATTGCACTTGAAAACAGAAGAAAATACATGTAAATATTTTCCCGCCTCTAATTTTAACTTGGCCAAAAACATTGTTCAGATCATTTGAAATGCAATATGTATAGGTTATTTTAATTTTAAGTTGACATTAACATCTTATTGATTATGAAAATATGATTATATTCTTTATTATGTTAATATTGGTACTAGTCTATTCTAATATTATAAAGAGGTATTGTTTGTGACATTGTAAGGGGTTAACACAGGACCTACTTAACCGATTTAGAAATTCTTTTACAAATAGCAAGTCACATTATTTGTGAGAGTCCTAGGCTATATTTAAAGATGAGGTTCCGACAGAAACAGCATCTTTGGGTCAGTAATACATGCAGAAGATATTTCATATTAGAATACAGAACTAGTAAGAAAAAAGGAGAACATTTTGTAAGTATTCGAAGTGTTTTTGAGGCAAGCTTTGAAGAAAGTTATTTGTGTTAAATGGGGACTATATTCAATAGGGGTTTAATTTAAGCAGCCAACCTTAAACAGTGGTAAAGCAAAGATTATGACAACATTTCGGGTTTCCCACCCATAGCGCGTTTTGGAAGCTATGAAAAATACAACGTGCAGTCCTTATCACAGTTGTTACTTGAAAAATTATGATTCGTTTTGAAATTTTTACACGTAAATACTGTATCAATACAGTGGCATTACGAAATCATGCATGAAATATATGTTTGAGAATGTCAAGATTATATTAGAAACATATTAATATTGAATATTGTAAGCTACAAAGAAGAAATAAAAGAATTTCATGGTATTTTATCACGTAGATCCAATAAAAATGACAACAAATAAAACTACTATAGACATGCTGTTTATGCATTTCACTCATACACGTTGATACGCGATGCGGTAGAAAGAGAACGAAAACAACACAGTTACGCAAAACCATAGAACATCAAATAGAAAAGTTACCTCTTCAACATTTCTGCGCGGGATATGAAAGAAACTTAGCAATAATTTTAATTTCACTTGTGTTTGTAAATCTGGAAAACAATCCTTGATATTTTTTAACACTTCAGCATTTAATTGTGTACAAATTGAGCCGCTTGTCCACGAATCATTAGAAATACCGAGTTTATTGTGGAGCCACAAAGATGTGTCACTATCCCGAACGTTCGCCATCTTGCAACTGAGATAGTGACGTATTCACCATGTGTGTTGTGGACAGTACTCGAAAAATCGATAATAAATGATTTTTCATTTTAGTTATTTATTTATTAGTTTTTGTATTAAGAAGTTATTACAACTGATATTATTGAATAGACATGAAGGTCGAAATATTATATGTAATAAGTTAATCGCGTTATTTATTACATACATTCTATCAATTTGTTTATATCGATAGAATCGGACAAATTATGCATGCACTAGTAATTTAGTCTATGGACAAAACAATTAAACTACGCTAGCACCAGCGTTTATTAATCATTTCGTAAAATATTGTTAGTTATTTTAAATACTTGTCTTTTCATCTGCAATTAATTTCTGCCAGAAAAAGCTTGTTGTTAACCGAATTTTCTTCTGGCGTCGATCGGTGGGAATATGATGATGACTGAATTTCCGCATTAGTACTATGAGAAGGAAATTAATTGGATTTCTGATGCTGAATAGTAGCTAATATTGGTTACATTAATATCGATAGACGTGATATATAATACATTCTCATAAAATTCCTTTTGTATCATAGTAGTAAAAAATAAAATCCGTGGGTCTTAGGGGCGGATTATCCTACTTATAGAAACTCATTTGGCGCCTTAAATAAACTTAACACCTTGGACTATGACAGAATGTAAACATGACATACCGTTGTATTTGAAATAATAAAATATTGCTTTGGTGATTTTATCGATTAAACACTAGATGCTAGTTTAGCATTGTAATTAGGGTCATATTATATTGTACAACAATGTCTGAAATATCAACGGCTTCCAATATTTATGAAGAACATTTAAATGAAGATACTATATTAGATCTATCATCTCAAGAATTGAAAACTGTGCCTGAGATAAAAAATAATCACTTGAGCGTAAGTACATTTATTAGATCAACAGATATTCATTAAGATGTATTAAGGTCTTTTGAGAGGAAATAAAAGTTTATTTACCGTAAGAGTCAAGTTTATATGCAAACGGAAAGCGAAGGAAGGCTGGGACAGCCACCTTTGGAACTAGTGTTGTCATATTTATCTATGTAATATAGACTGTTGGACCCGGGCCCCGGCGTGTAGCATTCGTTAGACGAATAGCTTGTCTTATAAGTCTTGCCCTCCCCTGAATAATGGTTAGGCAGTGGGCACGCCTTTGGCTCTTTGCATTTGAAATTCTTCGTTGGAGTACGGAGAGTAGTCTCTCAACCAGTCAATCAACACATTATAGTTCTTTGTTTTTACTATTTCCCAGTGATGAATTAGGTTTACTTAAATTAACATATTGTTTATCCGCTCCGCTAAGCCATGGCGCTAACATTAATACAAAAGTAAAATTTAAATGTACCTAATTATACCCTTTTTTCAGGTACTTTACCTTCAGAATAATAATATTACCTCTTTACATGAAGACTTCTTCTTGTTCTATCCTCATCTCATGTACTTGGACCTGAGAGACAACCAACTAACAGATTTACCGAAGTCAATAAGAGACCATTGTCACCTCACACATTTACTCTTAAAAAATAACAAACTAACTTCACTTCCGAACGAATTAGGAACTGTCATTAATTTAAAAGTTCTCCAACTCGCCGGAAATCCGATAAATTACCCGCCAAGTGAAATAATAAACGCGGGAATTTCTAGTGTCACTAAATTTTTGAATGAAAAGTTTATAGAAACTATGTTCTTGGATCGTTCGGATGTATCAGATACAGTAAGCACTTACGGAAATTGCACAGAAAATATGTTCGGTCACGAAGCTGTAAGCTACAATTCCGTTATTGATGGTGACAAAGTTAAAAAGGCCATGTCGATTCGCTTTAACGAGAAAGAATCTGAGGCGTCTGATGAAGAGTATTACACCAAAACGAAAGGTAAATGTCCTAAGTTAGCAAAAAGTCGTTTCATACCGCCGTATTACCAAAGTTCTAAGTACGTGAAACCTTTGAGATCCGATGTGAAAGATAAACACGAAGAGAAAATTAAACAAAGGTATTTTAAAGACGTTACTATGAAGAAGCACAAGGAACTGCTCGCGATGAGAGAAAAGGTTCTGCAAGGAAGAAAGTAAGTCCACATTCTTTGACTGCACCAATAGCTCGGTGGTTACAGTAGTTGCTTGTACCTGGCGTCCTGGGATCGATCCCCACTCCAGACAATTTTTTGATTATTATTGATTGTTTGTAATAGTCCCCCGACACTTAGACTTAAAAAAAAATAGGTATTAAATATAGACATATTTAATACGTGCACTCCATGGGTTTATCAGTCTTGAACTTCTTCTACTCCAGTGGTTCATAGCCTTAAAATGTAAATGATTTTGTTGTACCTACATAATTCTGAAAAATTTATCCAGTAGGTACCTAGTTATTACTTGAAAGAGTAACAAACTGTCGATTTCAGCTTTCACGTTTTGAATACCTACTAGTGGATTCTTATGGGTTAGCAAAAATTATCAACCTTATACCTAAGTTTGAAGAAAGAGGTATACTATCGTGTTCTAATTTTAAGCATTATGCATCTTGAGCTCAGAAGCATCCGTCCTTATGCTACTAAGGCCTAAATATGCATATTTGCATCTATTCCCATAAATTGGATAACTTTCTAATTATACTTCTATTCCAGAAATCTTGAGCTATTGAAAAACTGGCGTAAAAACTACAGAATGAGTCAGTGCTTCGTAGAGAATAATCATAAAATGAACCCTGAAGATTTTCCTTATGATACACACCCAGATTACATGACATTTTTAACAAGAGATGATATTGAAAAAGATTTACCCGACAAATATAGGAAAAAGCTGGTGAAAAGGTGTAAACAAACAGTGCCTAGGAAAAGCAACAATGATGTGCATTTAGCCTTGAAGATAAAACAACTGTTTGAGAACTTAGAAGCTATTGATTTGAATAGAAAAGATATGACGCCTAGAACTGAACAGAAGACCCTTATGAATGAAATTCAAAAGGTAATACTTATATATATATATATTGTTATTGGATCACCACTCGCTTTCACCCGCGTTGCTCCTGTCCCGTGGGAACTTCATAAATAAATATAGCCTATGTCATCCGGGGATAGTGTAGCTTATCAACTCAGTGAAAGTATTTTTCAAATTGATCCAAGTAGTTTTGGCGCCTATTCAATACTTATAATCAAATATTTCCTCTTTATAATATTAGTTTAGATTACTAGCTTACCAGGCGCAGTTTCACCCGGGTAACTATAGTTCCCGTAGGATCTTCATAATTAAATGTGCAATAAAGTATTTTTGTGAAGAGTACGAGAGAATACGAGTTTTAAGTATACATGTAGATGGAGAGGGAGGGGAAGGTCAAAGAAAAGATGGATGGATTGTGTGAAGAGTGATATGAAAGAAAAAGGAGTTAGTGATAGTGTGACGGGTGACAGGACAGAATGGAAAAAAACAAACGTGTTGCGCCGACCTCAAGTAATATGGGATAAGGCCAGGAAGAAGAAGATAGTATTTTTGTAAAGTTGAAAGAAAATTTACAGGCAGATTATTAGTTCTTTTAAATTAACGCGTTCTAGCTTACTAACTCTTCAGCTTTATAATTTATTAGTATGAGCATAAATATCTTGCTTTTGCTCACAACATTATTGGCATAGGTTTAGTTTTCTCCATACAAGATGTTCTCTGTGGCGAAGCAGTAAAAAACTCATTTTAAATCTCGGAGTTCGATCCCTGCACCAGTTTTTTTTAAGAATACAGCAGCGTTTTGCAATGTACTAGTATTCTTGTTAAAATTTGGGTTAAACCTAACATTTGCATTGTGCAATCGGTGTTTAGGGGCTACCATCAGTGTATACGAAAGTATGTTAAGCCATTGGTCCCCGATTATAACAATTTATACCATAGAACACGTAGTGGTGTTTCCCTTGGTGACTGACTCTGGTAAAAACGTAAATAATCTATATTAAATTACATTTTGTTCCGTTTTAAACTTACAATCTTGGGTTAAATTCGCAATCTATAAGCTCATTTAAGCACGGAATGTTTGTTGTTGAAATTATTATTTTCTAACTATTTTGTTTTTAATTAACGACAACATATTAATAAAATACTTGTTATCTTTTTCAGATTTCGGAAATAAAACAAAAACTCATGGAATTATCATCAACTAATATCCGATCGGTAACTACAGATTAAAATAAAAAGATACAGTATGACATGAAGTATTTATGGTATGTACTTTCTTTTGATCCCCATGATTGTTTTAAAGTTTTATGATAAATAAAATTCTTTCAATAATATTTTACAATTTTTATTACCGATTTATCAAGTCAAGAGGGCCGGAACAATAAAAAAATTATATACAAATATAACACATATCAGAGACTTCAATTATGAAATACACTTGTACAAAATAATGTACACTCGACCAAAGAGATAGGTTAACACCTTCTGTATAAATTAATGTGTATAAATATGTTTATCATATCAGCCTGTTATCGTCGATTGCTCAACATATTGCTCAGCTCAGCAGGAACAATTGCTAGCTGCCTGCATTCACTGACTCCCTGCGATTTTTATGAGGTAGTCGGTCCATCGTGCAGGCGGTTCCCTGACAGTTTGTGGTCAGTATGACAGCCGATAATTCTTTGTGAGTGAAGAGTTCGCTGCTGATTGTGTACAAATACACATAACAGTGAACTCATCTCATGCACATATACATTTAAAATGCGATTCACAATGTGTAAACCTCTCTCTTTGGTTGGATGTACATAGCCTTTATATATAATTAACACACAATATTATATTTAACTTGCCTGAATATAAAATGTGGGCAAATCGAACAGTTATATCAATAAATTCAAAATAATATAAAAGGAACATCACATTTCTATTACGTAATACATTATTTTATTTATATAAGGTGCTACCAAAATATATGCCTTGTCTTTAAAGACAGATAATAATTATCATGAGTAGTGTTTGTAAAGAAATTTCTGTGACAATAATATAATTATTAATTAAAATAGATGTTTCTTGAATAAAATTGGCGGCAACACCGATGTAAAATTACATGTATTTTATTTTATTAAAAAAAAAGACAGTTACGTCCCGCGGTTTTACCCGCGTTACCCTGCTCCAGTGGGTCGGGGCGTGATTTTTTGTAGCCCATATTTCAATCGAGCTTATTAACTATCCCCGTGCAAACTTTCAGCCAAATCCATTCAGTAGTTTTTGTGTAAATGGGTAATAAACATTATCCATACATTCTTAAAAACTTTCGCGTTTATCATTTATATTATAATTTAAATTTATAATTAGTAGGATAAAAAATGTATTACAGACATTTCTTCACTAACACTATCACTATACATGAAATGCTGTTAAATTGGACCATTTAATAATGGTGGCCTGCTCACTCTATATGCCCGTTGAAGTAATAAAAACTTCTTGGCTGACTACATAAATACACATAAAAAGAATTAAAAAGTCACACATATATTTTGTAACCACCTCATATTATATTGACGTGCAAAATTATATGTTAAATTTCTATATTAATGACTATTTAGATTCAATTTGTTTCTTATCTATAATTATACAAGCACAGTACAGTTCCTTTTAACAATAATAATAATCGGTTTTTTATTTTCTTTTTTAATACTGAAGCCGTGAAAAGTATTGGCAAATAGGTCCAACATGCACGTACCATAACCAATTAACCATACCATATAGCAAAGACAAAAAAACCCGCATCTTAAACGGATTTCATTTTCTTATAAAACGCGTCATTATAACTGTGACGTAACATTATAAAAATATTGGTAAATTGTAAATTATAATATATAATGTAATCCTTATGTATTATACATATAAACATTCCTCTTGAATCACTCTATCTATTAAAAACCTCATTAAAATCCGTTGCGTAGTTTTAAAGATCTAAGCATACTGGGACAGACAGACAGTGGGAAGCGACTTTGTTTTATACATACTATGATAATCGTTAAAATGTAAACTAATGTGTTAGTCAAGATTTTTTTGCCATCGATTCGTCTACATTATAAATAAAAACGTTTTCATTTCAATCGGTTTACTCGTTTAAGAGTTACGACACCATGGACAGACGCACACAAAACGGTCAAGCTTAACACTCCGAGGGATATTATAAGTTTGACCGCTCTGTCTGTGTTTATGTCTGTTTGCGTCAGGTGTAAAACATGAAAATTTTGAACGTGCTATTTGTACTATGAATTTTGAATACAAAATACGCACCCGCCCACGTGTTGTGGTTATGGTACGTGTAAGTCGACGTCTCTGAATGGGGTTAAATAATAATATTAATAATAATAAAAAAAAAATATAGGTAACTTAACTATGAAAGCATAAATGCGATGTTGTGCAATACAAAACTATAATAATTATATTAAATTTATAGATAAATGTATCACTTTATACTATACAGTTAGATGTTAACATTAACATAAATATTGTGATTGGTTTAATATACAAAATAAAGTATGGGATTGACCAGAAAACATATATAAGGTGACTTTAGTCTACATGGGGGTCGTTCATACGAGTCGTGATGTAGCAACTTGCAGGCCGAAAGCCTAAACCTTTAACGGACAGAAGGAATATAGAACTCATCATATTTTGAACGCGGTTGGATTCAAATAAAGTCCAAAATCAATGATTTTGAAACATACCTACTGACCGTTAAGGCGTTAAACTTAGCGCCATGTGTAGTGGACTAGACACCAGACCTCCATTGCCATTAAGGCTAAGGAGACTGATGTCACGCTTAGGTCTCAATTACGGGGCGCGTGGCGTTTTGCGTCGCGGCCCGCGTCTAAATTCTTATTGAAAATAAAATTGCCTAACATATACGCGCCCATACAACGCCATGTGTTCGAATTTAGAGCGGACCCCGCCGCCCCGCGTCACCATAAATGGAGAAAATATTAAAATTAAGAAAGCCTGTTTTTAGGTTTAACAAATTTTCTTTACGCATTAAAATTAAAATAAATCTCCTACTATTATGAAGTAAGTTAAGAATCGAAGATAATTTTCCAAATAGAGAAAAGTCCTTTGATGTCGATGCTCTTCTCAAAAGTAGATATTAAAATACTAAATTAAATAGTTTGTTAGCGTTGCGCTTATACAATTATAATAGCATTTCGTTTAATTGAATACTAAGTTAGCATTTACATTACGCTTAAGCTGTGAAAAAAAAAAAAACACAAAATAAAAGCATTATACAATTTTATTTTTTCTAACTATAAAGTTTTGAGTGTTTTGGGGAATCTGTAAGCTTTCCCATCATCAAAGAGAAGGAATAACAAAATAAAGAAAAGACTAGAGAAGAATTGTAATTTAAAAAAAGTGAAAATTCCATTTGATTTTACCTTCATCGCTCAATAAATCACAAACTTGCCTCAGATTTAAACTACTAGTTAATTAGTTACAAAAATCCATCAATTACAAATATCTACATGATTAGATCTAATTTTAAATTTCTACTATCAAAGGAAAATTTCAATTTATGCGTCAGACAATTGTTTAATGAATTGATATCACAGAAACTACGGTTACGCAACAAACTTATTGTTGTTCCATTCAATCTATATCAAAATCATAACCTTTCATATTGCTTATTATTTGGAACTAATTTTTTTCGGCGTATTATTATTTTTGCAAATTATCTGTTACCAATTGACATAAAGAACATGTCAATGTACTAATATTATAAAGCTGAATAAGTCGACTGCCATATATAAAAAAAAGATAGATACAGATCAAACCTTCTTTCACCATTAGAAAGTTATGTTATCGAGGAACATAGGCTATATTTTATGAAGATATTCCTGTAGGTACCTGCTTGTATATATATAAGCATGTGTACAACTATTCTGTAAATAAACTACTATTTATCCTTCTTCACCGTTATGTCCACTGCTGAACATATGCTTACTTATATATACCTTGGCAAGCGAGGGTCGCAGAGGGATACAGCCATAATGCTTATATGATTTTTGTTGAGTGCCATTTTAGAAATTTGCTTTAAATAAGTTGCAAAGTACACTTATACATTAGTATCTCAAATTTTTGTGTTTGCTTGACTATTATTACGGTTAACTTGATGGTAAGCAGTTGTAGTAGCCTATGAAACCTTGGTATATCAATTATATACACTCAATGATTCTGTATCCAAATACCCAAAGGACAAATTAAGAAGTAAACTCGTCCCACGTTGGGGCGCCAATATCAGAATACGTCATGTCACTATACTTACAATCCTTTTCATCCAAGAATTGTACTGTAACAGCTGTGACTTTCATAAGCGATTGAACTTTTTTTATGACTTGGTTCACGGGGAAAATTCAAGGCAACGGAACCAAACCAAAAATAAAACTGCTCATAAACATTACTTTGAAGCGGCCGTAGCCGAATGGCTAGGGGCGTCGGACTATTGATCTTGTGATCGCCGGTTCGATCCCCACCAATTGTGCTACAGAAATGAACTCACTAGTAACACAAGCATTTTAGATTAGCACGAGGGTTTTCAAAAATACAAGTAACTGTAAAACTCTGCTAGTAATCTTTAAAAATAAAATATAATAAATTTTAATTTCTTATGACAGGCTCACCAGTTATCATGCCAATTTTACTTGAAATTGAGTGTAATATGCAAAAATAAAATCAGATATACGCCTTACTTTACATAGAAACCAATACTAAAATTAATTTTCTTCCAACCTTTGCTATCTGACTCGCCTTATCAACTCCCTTAGCCTATTTTCTACGGAGGCATAGTTAAACCCTTAGCAAGGCAATGGTCACATAACGACCAAAATCTTTTGAACTCTATGTACTTGTAATAGTGATGAATTTTAAAAGCCTGGCTAGAATGAATACACCAAAATATTATTTAAATGAGAAGCTTTTTAAATTCGACGTTGCTAGCTCACGCGGTCGAATATTTAACGGTGTAAGTTCGCGGCTACGAATTCAGCGAGATGCGGAAGCGGTAGACTAGCGATGCGCGCCAATCATGCAATACCCGCGCTGCCGCCGAGTTTGTGGCCCTGGCTTCAGTGCGCTTGCGTTTGTTGTCCACAAAAAATAGGAACTACATAAAGCGGCATCGTTACACTGTAAAAGTGTAATAATTTAGATTAATGTATAAAATAACAAAAATCTGTCTGTCAGCCTAGCATCACATCATAATAAATGATAAATTATTATTTAATTTTAGGCGATATACTTATATGTAGTTTCTTCTGCATTAAATCATGTACTATTGAACATAACTAAGCCTCCGCAGAAAACAAACTATTTACTTCATAAAAAAAGATTTATAAAGTAACGCCATCTATTGATAATACACCTACTTCATTATCCGACAAAAATAGCATCTTACCGAATTACTATCACAAATTGACATCCATACTGCCTTACTCAGTCTTTACCGACTCTTGACTAGTCTATCCATTCAATTCTCACGATAATTTTGGCTTAAAATCTAATTTCTGGAGCACTTACTTATAAACTGAGTCCACAACCCAACTGATTTCAAAATACTAAAATATTACAATAAATAAAAAACAAATGCAAAACGCAGGACCTTGTTAAATATCCTGCAGTTTTCGGCGGCGTTCAAACGAGTGCCCGGGGTGATTTAGTGGGTTAGACCCTCTCCTCTACTATGACTACCATATCACACCAATGGAAAGGGGACCTAGATACCTCGCCGATGCGGAGTTGGAGATGCCTAATCCATTTCCAGACCCCAGAAGCCTAAAGACGGATGTATTATTATCTTCAGAAGCATTTGGTCGTAAGTACCAGTTTACGATAAAGGCACATACGACCTTATGCTTCTCAGCTCTAGATTTCTAACCGAAAAAAATAGGGACTTGTAAAAAAAATGTTTCGTTAAGTGCAAAATTAGATTGCAAACTCAGTTTTTAAATACGTGCTTTAGAATAGCAAGTTATAAAATGATTTGAAAAATTGTGATGAGCTTAGTTTATAATGAAAATTAGACTTAAGATTAACACGCTGAAGGAAGCCTATTACTTATATTAGTATACATTACATAATGTACACGACATCACATAACATACATCTATATTAATGTATAGTATATATGTATAATGTATATACAATTTTATACAAAGTATCGGCTGAAGGATGTTACGGTTCAAATTATGAATAACATATTTATTAATAATAACCTATTAAAATGATCATTCAATTACATTGATATTTGTTTACGTATAAAGACAAAATATGTCGTAGGTTTTCGAAGATGTAAAAGTGTTTTTAACTTACACCGTCAGTTTTTAATCGTGGCTAACACTCAGTGAAATGATTTTATATTTGGTAGTACGAATCATTCGTTTTATATACTTTTCAATTGCATAAAATTTACAGATACTTCAAACATGTGTAAGGTACAAAAAAATTGGCCTCGTTTACAAAAACCTCGCACTGAAATAAAACATATTGCTTTGTATGAGTGCGAGTGAGATCCGAGACGCCACACGCGACTCGCGACTCCCCGCGTCTCCGTAAACAAGGCCTTAGGAGCGCCAATTCGCAATTACCCTTGTTACCCTTATTAAACAATAAGGGTAACTTATTTTTGTAAAAAAAATTTGATAGTAATACCGATGAAAATCGATACGATTTAAAATTCACGGTGTGTATGCAATTCCTTTACCAAGTAGTATTCGGTGAAGCGATTTTTTTTTATAAATATTTAATTTTTATTTTATAGGAACACCTTATAAAATTCCGATTTTGTTAATGAGCAATTATTTGTGTGACATTATACAGTAATTATAATATAGACCGTAACATTACCAATATTTAAAAAAATACAAAATTAGATGATTGAAAATGTAGATCGACTATGTATACATTACTTTGTTACATAGAAATACCATACATCATTTGAAATGAAAGAGATAATGATATCAAAAGTGATTTACAATAAAATTGTTTGCAAAAAACCTAAGGAATAAATGGTATTGAACACAGTCATTTATGTGGATTGTGAAGCCAATTAATTAAGTACGATATTTAGTTACTGAAATACAATTGAAGTGTCTGATTGTAATGAAAAAATAACAGGGTTTTACTAAATTTATATGAATATGCAGGGTTATTCTGAAAACATTAACAACCTTTCAGGGGTGAAAGTACTGATGATTATAAGCAACTTTTACTGTAGGACCAACCCTGAAATCGCGAAAAAAAATTCACCTGCTCAATACATTGATGTTCACTTGCCTTGACAAAATGTATGGAACAGCTGATTTTTTTCCCGATACTATTGTGTACTAATCACAAATACATAATTAAAAAATACTTTGTATGTCTGTCTGTGTGTATGTTAATTCTGACTAAGCTCGTAACGGCTGACTTTCATTGTTAGATAGCCTTATAAAATCCTTTATTACGCGGAAAGTAGCTGGTAATCAATAAAAATGGAACTTGTTATAGTTTTCATGTTTTAACAGGTAGGTTTTTAAATTAAAACCACAAAATATCTAGTGTTAATTAAGCTCAAAAAATAACTTAAATGCCTATAATAAAACGACAGAAGGACATTTAAAAACATGTAAAAATGCAATCACAAGCCGAAGACCTACTTAGCCGAATCTGTAAAGTAACGATTGATTATATTAAATAAATAAGGTTTTTATTTCGTTGACACCTTATTAAAGAATGTTTATCTGTTAACATAATTAGCTTCACAATCCACATGACAAAGAAATTATCTTAAGTTAAAATACAATTCAGTATTGAAATTGTATAACGAATGAGATTAATATAAAAGAAGATTTTAACTGAATCTCTTCAATCCAAAAATGTTTTTACCACAATTTCTCGTTAACAATTCACACAGTAAATACACGACACGTGGGTGGTCTTCTTGTACACAGTAAGCCAGTATTTTGGGGGCTGGTCATAATTCCCGGTGCCCCTATCTGTCTAGATGAGTACGTAACCACCCACAATAAAAAAAAAATCTGGCACTTGACCGTCATTTACGGAATTTAGTTATACGAAGTTTTTTATACTTTTCGTGTTTGAATCTGCGGTATTTGATCGCGGGGAGTCTAAGCGGGCGCTAGAAGGTACGTCCGAGGTACACCCGTCCTCCCGCACATCTTTCGATTTCGACGAAACCGAGTTTACTGTAGAACTGATGTAAATAGAGGTCGGTTGCGTTTATACACGCGTGTACGCCGTTAGCACCTGCAATACAAAATGTTAATTAGTTAACGTTATAACAAATAGTAAATCTGTAAAACTATCGTGTAAAGTTATGCATTATGTTATTGGGTTTGGTTGGAAACCAGGTCTCAGGCTGACTGTGCTTTGAAATGCATGTAGAAATTGAAATTAATATCAATGAGGATGAACTTGATTCTGTAAAGTAAATATATCCGGTATGTTTGTGTTCAAATGAAACTAGCAGTAGTGGAGGTATATACCTCCACTACATCTAAAATATCTGGCGTGTGGCCAGATATTTTAGTGTCTTTATTGCATTTAAGGAGTTAAATAATATCCATGTTCCATCACGAACTGTCTCTGGTTCAACATATTATTAATTTATTATAGAATATGATGTTTAATTAATAAAGAAAGTGAAAAGAAAATTGTTATGCTTGAAACTCGTTGAATAAAAAAAAATATGTCGAGATAGCGGACGTACTGCACAGGACGACATAAGTTGTGAGAGAGGGTAAATAACGTAGACGTGCATGAAACTGGTGGATTATTCCACTTTGTTCACCTGGGTGATATCACCCAGGTGAACAAAGTGGAATTGATTAGTGTACTTTGATCACCTCGGAAATAAATCACCTGGGTGATATCACCCAGGTGAACAAAGTGGAATTGATTAGTGTACTTTGATCACCTCGGAAATAAATCACCTGGGTGATATCACCCAGGTGAACAAAGTGGAATTGATTAGTCTACTTTGATCACCTCGGAAATAAAACACCTCAAATCTTGGATCTTATGGGTAAATCAGTACTGTAAAACAAAACCCAATGTTAATAAGATAATGAATTTTTTTTTAATACAATTTTAACCTCCGTACCGTAGCGGTATTTGGCTCTCTTTAAGTCTCGGAGGTCGTGGGTTCGATCCCCACGCCGGACAAGAAATTTTTGTGTAAATTGTAAGATTTCTTTCCGGTACTGGTTGGTTAAGGGACTACCCTCCGTGCGTCGGAAAGCACGTTAAGCCGTTGTCCCTATTTGTTATAACATCATCTATAACAAGCGTATACCAGAGAACGGGCAGCAGCGTTTCCCTGTGTATTACAACATCATAATACTGCGGTCACCAACCCGCCTGCCAAGCGTGGTGACTATGGCAAAACCCTCCCTCGGGAGGAGGCCCATGTTCAGCAGTGGACGTTGTACGGGCTGATGATGATAATGATGATGACAATTTTATAACAGATTGCTGTAGAATAAGTTATTTTTGTGCTCTTGCTGATTTAAACTATCTGATTTGTTCTCTGAAAAACAATAGATACATATTCATTATCCTATTAACATTGAGTTTTATTTTACAGTACTGATTTACCCATAAGATCCAAGATTTGAGGTGAATTATTTCCGAGGTGATCAAAGTACACTAATCAATTCCACTTTGTTCACCTGGGTGATATCACCCAGGTGATTTATTTCCGAGGTGATCAAAGTACACTAATCAATTCCACTTTGTTCACCTGGGTGATATCACCCAGGTGATTTATTTCCGAGGTGATCAAAGTACACTAATCAATTCCACTTTGTTCACCTGGGTGATATCACCCAGGTGAACAAAGTGGAATAATCCGAAACTGGTAGGTGGGGATACATACCGTGCGTAACACTACTATTGGAAATGGGTACGTAACGTGCACGCGCAGCCATCTAGTGGGCGGGGGTACAGACCGTGTGCGCAGCACGACACGAGCTAGTGGGAGAGGGTACGTACCGTGCGCTCGCAGCACGACACTGGTGGGTGGGGGTACGTACCGTGCGCGCGCAGAGCGGCGAGTACTGCGGTGAGCAGCACGACACGAGCTAGTGGGAGAGGGTACGTAGCGTGCGCTCGCAGCACGACACTGGTGGGTGGGGGTACGTACCGTGCGCGCGCAGAGCGGCGAGTACTGCGGTGAGCAGGCGCGCGGGCGCGGAGGGGTCGCGGCACGCGCGCAGCACGACACGAGCTAGTGGGAGAGGGTACGTCACGTGCGCTCGCAGCACGACACTGGTGGGTGGGGGTACGTACCGTGCGCGCGCAGAGCGGCGAGTACTGCGGTGAGCAGGCGCGCGGGCGCGGAGGGGTCGCGGCACGCGCGCAGCACGCAGCACGACACGAGCGCGGGGTGCGCGCGCAGCACCGCGCTCGGCGCCACCGACCCCACGAACTGGTGGAAGTGGCGCACGCATTCCTGTGGGAAACACTTATTTAAAACCAGGAGCGTAACGTAGTCTTTTGCCGCCCGGGGCCAACCAGAAATTTGTCGCAAAAAATGTAAAAGGCAAATAAATTAACTTTAGCTTCTCTCGCAACATAGGATAGATATTAACATTATGACAAGTGAACAACATTAGCGATGGAGATTGTAATAGCTGAGGCTTCAGCAAAATTAAAAAGATAAAAACAAAAAGCGCCACAACGCCGTGTTAAGCGTGTCACAACGCTTTCTTAAGAAAAGCCTCGATACTATCTTAAGAGCACCTCGACGTTAAGTGAGAAACGCCGCGACTCAGTTTTCAGAGCATCGCGATGGTAAATTAGGAGCACGGTGATGACGTGTTTAAATGGCGCGACGCTCACGAGAAAAGCGTAGCGACGCTGTTTCTATGGCCCTAAGTAAGAAGAATCGCGACTTGAACCAAAAGGTTGCAGAGACGCTAAGTTAGGAGAACGTAACGTAGCCTAAAAGGCGCAGCACGATTTCGCTTGGCTTCAATCAGCGCGGGCGCGATTTGTAGTTAAAAAAAAGTTATATTTATTTTTTAAATCAAAGTGCGCCCTTTTCCCTTTGCCACCCAAGGCCATGCCCTCCCTCTCACTACGCCACTTTTTGAAACTCTAACTTTAGCACTACTTCATATGAAAATTACCCATGTCAAAATATTTTTTATCCTTTTTTATTTTTCGGGCGGAACCAGAATTAAATATCACTCGGCGTCACAAACATTTCACCTTTCCGAAAATAAGTTTAAAGCATGCCCAGTCGGTAGCGCATACATTTTATTCAAATATTAGTATTTTTTTTTTTTTTTATTTTAAAAAAAAAAGTAAAAAAAAGTAAAAAAAAAAAAAAGTATATTCAATTGAAAGTGCATTTAATGACTTTTAAATGGGATAAAATATAATGACCACCAAAAATATATACTTGACACCAGAAAAATAAAGTCTAAAATTATAATAGTACTAGCTATTTTAGTCACGACTGCACTTCAAATTGTATTCGAACACCAAATGTAGTTAATGATCACCAAATCTTAGCGAGCAAATTATTGCGCTATTTCTACCTTAATAAAATCAATGAAAAATGACAATCGGTTAGGTTAGGTTAGAGCTGCGGCCATACCGATCGGCCAGAACCGAATAGTAAATTAGTAAAACATTTAGGTACTTTTGGTGATCATTTACTACTTTTGGGTTAACAATGATTTATTTGGAGTCATTTTGCTTAAATACGATAGCGAAATGTTAAAACTTTGGTTACAATTTTACATTAAAATGCGGGTTTAATTTTGGTGATCATTTTCAATTTTTATCTGTTATATGTTACTATATCTGATGGTAAGTTAAACATAAGCCCTTTTAAATTAATAATCGTTTGATTAAATAAACACAATACGAACGTAAAAAAAAATGTTTCCAAAATACTCGTTAAAGGGCTAATAACTGCATCACCCTTCAGTGGTAAAAAAGGTCCGATCCAGGTTCAATGTGTGTCAGTCGCTATCCGGACATTGCAGAGGACACACGTGAACAGCTTAACCGAGTAAAACGACCGTCAAAATGGATACTACCGCTGATGAAGCCGCTCAAGTGATTGTACTACTGCAATTGGGGATGTGGGGCAGTGTGATGTTGCTCGGCGAATGAACCTCAGCCGTTTTTCCGTTCGACGAGTGTTCCAGTGGTTCCAAGAGACTGGTGGCTATATTCGAAAGTTTGGATCTAGAAGATCGCTTCATTGTGTCAACGTCTTTACGTAATCGGTTGTCCAATGCTGTTGAATTGCAACAGCAGCTCCAGTCGGCTCGTAGAACATCTGTAAGCGTCTCCACGATAAGGAGAATATTACGGGAGGAAAATATTGTGGCCCACAGACCAGCCACAGGCCCAACATTGACTGCACAGCATCGCAGAGACCGATTACAGTTTGCACGCGAACATGTGAATTTGACGCTAGAACAATGGAGGGCCGTTTTTTCCCGGATGAGACGAGAGTGTGTCTATTCTGCAACGACAGGCTTCGAAGAGTGTACAGGAGGCAGGGGGAACGGTACGCACAAGCTTGTATTAAAAAAACAGTAGAATACGGGGCTCATGCATGTTCTGGGGCAGCTTATCAGTGGACGGCGAAACAAATCTTGTGTGCGTTTCACATACTCGGGGTGCTCGCGGGCAAGGGTCGCTCACTGCTCATTGGTACATTACAGAGATCCTGGAAGAACATGTGGTCCCATATGCAGGTTTTGTTGGCAGTTGATTCACTTTAATGCATGATAATGCCATACCGCTGTAATTGTACGCGATTACTTGGAAGAGGTTGGGATGCCTGTTATGCAGTGGTCAGCGCGTAGGCTAGACCTGAACCCGATTGAGCATTTTTTTATATGGCGCACATTTAGCGAAGGCTACTTAACAGTATTTTGAAATTGTTTTTAATGGGAAATGAAGAAATTACAATTCTAAAGGCGTTATTTTTAAAACAACTTTATTTGACGTTTGTAAGGAAATCATAATTTAAAAATGTTATTCAATTATAATAAAGGGAAAATCGCAGAAATTGCTGAAAAAGTCGGCAGATTGCACAAAAAAAAAATATGGAAAAAATACTGAAAAGGAATCTACAAATTTAATAATAAAATTTAAATGATTTTCCTTTGTATTTTCAGAGAAAGAAAGAAAATACATTTATTTACGGCACATACAAGGAAATAAAACGTAAAAATTTATTAATTAATTACAGGTATATGCACCACAAAATGGGAACTGGCTTCAGCATTAAGCTACATCAAAAATTTAAAAGATCATTGAGAAACACTGGTATTCTCGTTAGCCCCAGTGCCCCAGCCCCAGAGCAACCATTGCAGTTTATTTTGCCGAATCCTTACGAAAATACAAATTATCTTATATGGTTAAGAATGGTTTACTTGGATCGTGAAAAAAATAAGTTTTTTACGGGGTAAAAGTTCATAAAGGAATATTTTAAAATTGACGTGACATAATAGAGACATATTTTATCTCACCTTAGCAGCGACACTGAGGTCATCCCTCTCGGTGAGCTCGTAGGGGTACTTGGTGCACATGGCGGGGATCCACGCGACCTCCTGCTTCTTGTAGAACTCCTTGCTGTTCAGAGCCGCGCACGCGTAGCCCACGATCTCGGGTTTGATTCCTGGATAGAATGTTATATTTTAACTGCGATATAATTCACTAGCTTCCCGCGGACGGTTTCACATAACTCATGATTCCATAGGAATTGATAAATTTGCTACCTAACACTGTAATAATTTTTAAAACGGAACAGCAGTTGCACCTAAAACTACAACAATCCCCGGCCAGCAACCGCTCTGAGCCGAGACCCAAGGCCCACAGGGGGCACCCTCTTGCGAAGGTTGCTTAGTTTGTATTTTTCATTGATTAAGGCTGCAGTCCTGCTCGCCATTATATAGGGTGAAGTAGCAAAAGCTTTGTAGTGGAAAAGAAACAGTTTGATAGTGTAGTATCCCAACGGTCAAAGATTTTTTTCATTGTTCCAGTAATTTCGGATCCTATTCAATACAAACAAACAAATTTTTCCTCTTTGTAATATTATTATTATATTTACTATCATCAGCCCGTATAACGTCCACTGCATGGTCCACTTCCTCCCGAGGGAGGTTTTTTGCCATAGTCACGACGCTTGGCAGACGGATTGGTACCGCAGTGTTATGTTGTGATACACAGGGGAAACGCTGCTGCTCGTTCCCTGGATCGCGTGTTATAGATGATGTTATAACAATCGGGACCAACGTGGTTAACTGACTTAACGTGGTTTCCGAGGCACGGAGGATAGTCCCTCAACCAACCAGACTCGGAAAGAAATCTTAGAATTTCACAAAGATTTCTTGTCCCGTGTGGGGATCGAACCCTCCGAGATTTAAAGCGAGCCAAATACCGCTACGCTACGGCGATTGTCCATTATAATATTAGTATAGATAATAATGTAGTCACCATTAACAATGTGTTGTATTCGTTTGTCGTCCGCGTCGGGCTCGTCCGGCTCCGGCGCGTGGCGCGCGCTCGCCTCGTCGTCCTCGATGACCATGCACAGCTCCGGCGTCAGCGTCAGGAATGGCTGCACTAATCTGTATCATTACATATGCTGTGTCAATCTCCATACATACATCTTTCCCATAGTTATACGTTCCACGTTCAAATCGAGGACGTTCTTTAGAAAGACCAGGTTAAAAGTACCTTAAACCGAAGGACGTGTCTGAGGAGATTAATGAATGTAGAAGAGACGAAAGTGGTATGTCTAGATCGTAAGCAAGTGGAAGGAATCTTCCTAAAGTGCACATATTGAAGAGGGTGGAAATACACCTAATTTATTGGCGGAAAAATAAAAGAAAGGTAGAACAAAGGTAGGTACTGCTTATTTCTAAAGAAATTTCTTCTCGACCCGCGAAAGGAAAAAACAAGAAGAGAACAAGAATAGTATGTAGGTTTAGAAAATAGAGATACAGATGAAGATTAAATAATATAGACTTTGAAGAATAACAATAATTATTAATAAGTAGAACCATCGTGTTGCAGAAAGTTCATAGTAAGAATCTTCTTTAAATATAATTTCATATCGAGTCATTAAAAGGCAGAAATATCATATCTCGGGAAGTATTAGAATCAACTAATTGTCATTTTTCTAAAGATAATTATGCCAAATAAAATGTTGCCGCCTTAAAAGTATGCCATTGTAAATTCGGACCTATAAACATTAGACCAAACAATAATTATAATTAATAATTTGTATGCCTTAAACATATTCGTTTAAAGAAGTTTAAGCCAAGTATGTTATGCCAAATAAAATTCGGAACATTCAAATTCTGCCAGATAGGGAACCCACTTAAATAATATTCCTTAACTCGATTTTTGGAGAGGGAAATCGTTACAATCTCTTATGTTAAGCAGGGGGAGAATCCCATAACCAGAACAGTAAAGGAATTGTAGAAGAGTTGAGTAAATGTCGGGTTTTTCTCGCGCGATAAGTAATTCACCAATCTAAAAAGCGAGTACGCTGCCGGCACTTCAGAAAATAATGATAGACATCATTATTTTCTGAAGTGCCGGCAGCGTGTCTGTTATTCTGGTTCACAATGTTTGATAACAATTAACCGTTAGTGGATCAATAAGTACCTGTCCGCTGGTAAGGTCTGCAGGTCGCTGGGGAACAGATCGCTGCAGTCTGAACCGTCGCGACAAGTTTTGTGACAAATTGCGCATATCTGAAAAAGTTACATAATATAAGGACCGATTTGATCAGATAAAATTATAACAGGATAAATTCTCATTTTGATAGAATTTCTGTATAAAATCTGTCTTAATTTAAATGTATTCCTCTGATCTCCTTACTCAATATTATTTAGGAAGGGTTATATTATATAGAATTATATTTTGTTGTGATATGATGAAGAAATATTAAAAGTAATATATTTTTAGAAAAGTATTAATAATTATCAATTCGTAAGTATCAACAGCAAGTCGTTTACTAGGCAACTTATAATGTTGCAAACAAACAAATGAAGACGATTCATTATTATTTAAAATAAAATAAGATGGCAGCCGTAGTTACTTAAAATAAATAAAAAACTAGTCAAGTGCAAGTCAATTTGTTGTCGTTATTGATATCAAGCAGAAAAGGGCAACAATAAAAAAAAGTTTGTTGTATGGGTGCTCCCTTTAAATATTTATTTTTAGTAGCAATTCATACTGAGTTGTTACAGCGGCGATAGAAATACATCATCTGTAAAAAATTCAACTGTCTTGCTATCGCAGTTGTTGAAATACAGCCTGGTGACAGACAGACAGCGAAGTCTTAATAATAGGGTCCCGTTTTTATCCTTCGGGTACGGAACCCTAAAAATTGTTGAGAAATTTACTGGATACCATTATATATTAAAAATCATAATAAGAACATGATTTTACACTTTGATATTGCCAAAATATTTTCGATTGTAATATATTCAATAGATAATAAGAACATGTCAACTCACCGCTTCCTCGTCGGCGGGGGTGTAGGGGCGCACGGGCAGCGGCGCGGCGGGGGGCGCGGGCGCGGGGGGCGCGGCGGGGGGCGCGGGGTCGGCGCCGCAGTCCAGCGGCAGCAGGCGGCGCAGGTCGGCCGTGAGCCCGCCGCGGAACACCCACGGCTCCTGCGACCCGCTCTCGAACGCCTCGCGCCAGCCCTTCGAGAACCCTGCACACACGCCGGCTCACACACGGTACTCACACCTCAAATCCCTACCATCCTTACAATATTACTATTTATTATACTAGCGACCCAAAGTCTTTTCGTCCAAAATTCCTTTATGCCTAAAGATGAAAGTCTTCAACCAGTGTGTATTGCCAATGATGACCTATGGATCCGAAACGTGGTGCCTCACAATAGGTCGTATGAACAGGCTCAGAGTCGCTCAACGAGCTATGGAGAGGGCTATGCTCGGGGTTTCTCTACGAGATCGAATCAGAAATAGGGAGATAAGAAGAAAAACGCGGGTTACCGACATAGCCCAACGAATGAGTTCGTTGACGTGGCAATTGGCAGGCCATATAGCACGGAGAACAGATGCATGGCCATTGGGACCGAAAAGTTCTTGAATAGAGACCCTGAATCGACAAGCGTAGCGTAGATGGACGGATGGGCTGGTTAAGGCCGCGGGATCACGGTGGATGCAGGCCGCTTTTAACCGCAACAACTGGAGATCTATAAGGGGAGCCTATATGCAACAGTGGACATCCTACGGCTGTAATGATGATCGTGATACTAGCGACCCGGTGTAAGGCTGACTGTCCACCGGAGCGGAGCGGGGTGGCGGAGCGGGGAAACGGAGAGGTATTAACCAATAGGATTGCACAAAATCTCCGCTCCGAGATTTTGTGCAATCCTATTGGTTAATATTTCTCAGTTTCTCCACTCCGCAGCCTAGCTCCGCTCCGGTGGACAGGCAGCCTAATACTGATGTATTATACATATAAACCATCCTCGTGAACACTCTCTACTAAAAAAAACAATTCGTTGTGTAGTTTTAAAGATCTAAGCATACAGCGAGAAGCGACTGTTTTATTCTAAGTCATGATATAACTGTTTACTATATGACATGTGACAGCCTCCGTGGCATAGTATGTCTCGTTTTAAGCCTAGGAAGGCGTGGGTTTAATCCCCACACCAGAAAACAAATCTTTGTGTAAATTCTAAAATTTCTTTCCGGGTCTGGTTGGTTGACGGACTACCGCCCGTGCCTCGAAAAGCACGTTAAGTTATAGCATAATCTATAACAATTGTTTACCAAGGAACAGGCAGCAGCGTTTCCCTGTGTAATACAACATAATACTACGGTCACCAAGCCGCCTACCATGCGTGGCGACAAAATAACAAAACACTCCCTCGGGAGCTAGTTCAGCAGTGGACGTTACAAAGAGTAATGATGAACAGAAATAAAAATTTATAACTTACATGTATAACTGCCCTGTGTGT
The DNA here is from genome assembly GCA_947037095.2 of Nycteola revayana. Taxonomy (NCBI): domain Eukaryota; kingdom Metazoa; phylum Arthropoda; class Insecta; order Lepidoptera; family Nolidae; genus Nycteola; species Nycteola revayana. The sequence goes on from OX344851.2 coordinate 1,604,690, forward strand.
TCGCCGCGATGTTCGGAGGGAATTTTCCAAGTTCTGTAACAAATAAGAATTATACTATTATAAGTAAATAGAATATCCATAAATAATTACCAAAAAATAATATATATTTTCGTTCGCGTAAAATAAGCATGTTATAGTAGGCATAGCCATCCCTGTGGAACAGCACTCACCTAGCCATCTCAGGAACCCGTCCAGCAGCGCCAGCACGGCGCACAGCTCCCACACGTAGGGCTGCAGCTCTCTGTTGGCTAACATAGCTCCCTGTGGAACAGCACTCACCTAGCCACCTCAGGAACCCGTCCAGCAGCGCCAGCACGGCGCACAGCTCCCACACGTAGGGCTGCAGCTCTCTGTTGGCTAACATAGCTCCCTGTGGAACAGCACTCACCTAGCCACCTCAGGAACCCGTCCAGCAGCGCCAGCACGGCGCACAGCTCCCACACGTAGGGCTGCAGCTCTCTGTTGGCTAACATAGCTCCCTGTAGAACAGCACTCACCTAGCCATCTCAGGAACCCGTCCAGCAGCGCCAGCACGGCGCACAGCTCCCACACGTAGGGCTGCAGCTCTCTGTTGGCTAACATAGCTCCCTGTAGAACAGCACTCACCTAGCCATCTCAGGAACCCGTCCAGCAGCGCCAGCACGGCGCACAGCTCCCACACGTAGGGCTGCAGCTCTCTGTTGGCTAACATAGCTCCCTGTGGAACAGCACTCACCTAGCCACCTCAGGAACCCGTCCAGCAGCGCCAGCACGGCGCACAGCTCCCACACGTAGGGCTGCAGCTCTCTGTTGGCTAACATAGCTCCCTGTAGAACAGCACTCACCTAGCCATCTCAGGAACCCGTCCAGCAGCGCCAGCACGGCGCACAGCTCCCACACGTAGGGCTGCAGCTCTCTGTTGGCTAACATAGCTCCCTGTGGAACAGCACTCACCTAGCCATCTCAGGAACCCGTCCAGCAGCGCCAGCACGGCGCACAGCTCCCACACGTAGGGCTGCAGCTCTCTGTTGGCTAACATAGCTCCCTGTGGAACAGCACTCACCTAGCCATCTCAGGAACCCGTCCAGCAGCGCCAGCACGGCGCACAGCTCCCACACGTAGGGCTGCAGCTCAGCGTGCAACTCTTTGTTAGCTGCGGCCGCGAGTCGTCGTGCGAGGCGCCGCGTGCGACACACCCACCACGCGAAACGACTGCGACGCCGACGCCATTCACTCGTCTAAATAAAAAAATATAACAAATCTTAAAAAATAATTGATGATCTGCTTGTATCAAAATACACCACTATTTTTAAGTTTCAAATATGAAAATATCACCATCAAAATCAGCCCATGTTATATGCACTGTTGCACATACCCTGGAAGGAGGTGTTGGTCACCCGCTTGACAGTATTGTGTGTAGATTTATACACAGGTAAACGCTCCTGCCCATACCTGGTATACGATGGTCGTAGATGATGTTATGAAAATGGTATAGTCGTAGTATGTCGTTCGTGAATCAAATACTATTCATATTTTAAAAGTATTCAATCCTGCCGCCGGATTGAACACGGCAATCGTGTTCTACACTTGATTTGGAAAAAAATACTTATATTGGATGTACGTTATAGGTTGTGTCTCGTACAGTTATATGAGTGTAATTAGAGCACAAACTACTGTAAATATGGGCTATAAAAATGTGACTCTTATCGTTAAACAATAAAACGGAAACACGAATTCTGCTGGAGCCACTTTAATCCGGCAGGAATAACATTTGTCAATTTTTTATTATCTTAAATCCCTTTTTATTTCTTCAATCACTTATTTATTTATTTATGGGTTTTCCAACAAAGAATGCACCTTACATTCTAACGATATTAAATATTAAATAAACCTAGTGCTTTTCGAATTACAGGAAACCACATCATACATCAATTTATATCACTTAGTTAAATCTATCAATTTAGTTAAATCTAATTCTGTTACATAAACACACCAATTAACTACTCGTGTAAATTAGTTATATGACCGCGTCGAATAGCTTCAGAGATAGATTATGCAAAACGATTTTCCAGCAGGAAATGCAACATCTCAAAAACCTGAATTCGCACTTTTTGGCCTACATAATAATAAATATAGGTTCTCTAATCGTGCACAATATTTCTCTCTACGATCATTCGTTTAGAATTTTCTTGCAGGAATAACGTTACCCCAGCAAGAACCATTTTTTCTGTTTTTTTTTTCAAAACGACGCGACTTATTTATGTTTTATACAGTGCACATTAAGAGCAGGTTGCACTCTAATTATATTTTCCATTCTTTCTTGCTAGGGTAACGTATACCTGCTGAGTGCAAGTCTGTTAGTTCCGCTGGAAATCGTTTGGCTGAGGGCGGCCTATGTTCAGCAGTAAACGTCAATAGGCTGAATGATGATCATATTAGTAGTATTACTGATATCAATACTTAATGTTTCCCGCACGGTTTCAGCCAAGTAACTCCCTTGCCCTTAATGATGAAAAATACAATAATTTCCTCTTATTTAAATCATATAATCATAAAGAACCTGCTTCAACTTATTGTCACCGCGCCATCGGCACGTCTATGGTATTCATATACTCTTTGCCGGTTTCGGCGGGAAATACGATCGTCATATGTTATTTTTCGTCAAAATGATCTACAAAAACTCTGTGACCATTAGCTGCTTAAAATACACAAATTAATAATATCTGTGGCGAGATTTATTGAAATAATCGTCTAATAATTCCCAACACCTCGAAATATTAAGATCACAGAAAAAAAAAATTGTAGAAGTGCTACGAAAGTCCTGGCGCGTGTGCTACTATTACGTCGAGTTTTGCGAAATTTAATTCAATTAATCAAGCGGCCGTAGGCGCGGCCCAATGGCTATGGGCGTCGGACTTGTGATCTTGTGGTCGTAGGTTTGATTCCCACCTATTGCACTACCGACGTGAAACCACTTGTAACACAAGCATTTTAGCTTAGCACGAGGGGTTAACAAGAATACCAATAGAGTGCAAAAGTCTGCAAAAAAAAAATCTACCACAGTGAGAGTACGTTAGTGTCGATGTATACGATTCAAAATTATATTAATTTAGATACTGTCACGCAAATATATAGTTTATTATACATAAATTGGCATTTGTGAATATTTTTATTGAAATGAAAAAAAATTCAAGATTTCTTTGTAGTTAATCATTTGATTGTGTGAGTTTTGTTGATATCGGCACTTATAGTAATTAAGGCGATTTATGCCTTTCAATATTTATTTTTATTTTTGTATTTGCGCTAATTGTAGTTTTTATATACACTACAAATTAATTTCTTAAGTATCTATACAATCCATAGATAATAGCATGCAATTTTTTTAATGGGAAATTATTGCTGGTTTATAATTCACGTATCAAAACATAAATTCAGAATATAAGTAGTCAAATAATGACACATCAATGTGAATATTAAAAAAAAAACTGTTGTTGATTAATGACTTTGGTATCAATACAAAATATCGTTATAAATGAAGACGTGAGTGGATGAAGGTGATAAGTGACATAATTTAAATTTAGAGTAAATCGAAGTTAGAGTTTCACTTTTATTTTTTGAGATAAGTCGCTACAAAACTAATGTTTGTGTTAAACTATGATGCCAAGTTGTGTAAATAACCCGAAATATTAATGGTATGAAAGCAACCAAACAAATTTATATTTTTTATTATTTAATTTGAAAAAAATCTTGACATAACTCCTTTTTTCATAAACAAAAGTAAACTTTTCTGCCAGTTTAGCTATTGAAAATGAGGTGCTAAGATGAATGTAGTTGTCTCGTAAAGCCTTAAATGGACGGTTTAAGATCTGTAGTCGTATTGTACTGACATATCACCTTCATCTATGCAAAAAAACATAAAAACTCGAAAATGCGACTTATCACCTTCATCCACTCACGTCTTTAAATGTTAGCTTGGTTATTTTTATTCTTTAAATTTGAAATAAATGCCTAATGCCTTTAATTTAAAAAGCATTTTTCAACTAACCATTTAAATACAGTAGAATCCGTTTAGTACGACCTCGCATACAACAAACAACCGTTTATAGTGACGTAAGTATAGGCAAATTTTTGGTTTTAATAAGATCTTCTACGAGAGTTCATCCGTTTTTTACGACTCCGCTTTTAACGACGGAATTCTACAAAAAATACCTGTTACATCGACGACAATGACGTGTTTAAAAATAAATCGTAGTAATCATATTTCGGTGTAACATTATTTATATACGGTACATAATGTATTGTGCACACCTATACAATTGTGGAATAAATATTTTGATTTCATGGTTGTCTCTCATGATTATTTTTTATAAACATTACATGGTTATAGTATTAGTATAGTTCAGTATTTAATTATTTTGATAAAAAAATTAAATTGAAATTGTTTGTTCTTTTAGTACGTCCCTTGGCCGTCGTTATAGCCGGATTCTACTGTATTAGTTTTCAATATAACATACATAAAAAATGTATAGTTATTCCTACCTCAGGTTTATTCCCTCTAGGCAGCATGCTGGCAGCGTGTGTCGTGAGCCAGTTGAAGTCATGTAGTAGCCTCAACCCTCGGGAGCCGTGCTCGAAGGGCAAGTAGAACAAGTCACACAGAAGCAGAAGATCATCTGCTACAAGCGCATTCGCGTCTAATGTTGGTTCGTCAGGATCTTCGGGTCTGGACAAAGAAAGTGATTTTTAAATCTCTACTTATAATAATCTGCTTCAATAGTTAATTTTTTTAAGCGTCTATTATACATTCCCATTTATAATTAGAATTTATAAGGCGAATTTAAACCGTAGTGTTGGAAGGGGAAGACCAAGGCGGACATTCCATCTTTAAATCGGGGAAATTCTTAAAAAAGGAAAGGTTAGAAGTATGCAATAAAGTATTGAGTATCCTAAACCGAAGATTAATGAATGTGGAGGAGGCGAAAGTGGTATGGGGCCGTTCAAGTATTACGTAAGCACTATGGGGGGGCGGGGGGGTCTTTGCTTTGCTTATTTTGGATGACATGGGGGGTAGGGGAGTCTAGATGATGATTACGTCATCGGTAGTTATTTACTTTTTTACACGAATGGCAACCCTCACATTGTCTTTGCTTGAAAACGAAACGCATTTTCGGGGATTCCCGCAAATAATGCATACGTTTAGGCACTCGCTTTAGAACCGAGTAGGGAAATTACCGCGCGTTATTCACTTGTCTAAATTTCCTCTGTCAGTGTATTGTTTCGTTTGGATACTATAGCGAGTAGACGTATTGTAAGCATAGCAAAGCAAGTTAACATTTGTGTTACCATTGATTCCATTAGCCAAAGTTTAATGTTTAAATAAGATGTCGTTTCAAATAGACAAATCCAAGTTATACCAAAAACTGTTTGAAAGTTTAAAAAAATCTCATACAAGTACGAAAGTACAAAATGTACAAAAGTTAGTTAATTGAAAAATGTTTACGTAAGCATGGGGGAGGGGGTAAGAGCTTTGCTTACTTTTGCTGACAAGGGGGATGGGGGGGTAAATAATTGTAATAAATCTGCTTACGTAATACTTGAACGGCCCCTATGTCAAGATCGTAGTACGTGGAGATTTATGTATTTATGTAACTATCTAATATATAGTAGTTTGTTCATTGAATTATTTGTGTATTCTATGTCATTTATTATTTTATAATGTAGGTATGTACTTATATGTTTTATTTATCACCTGCACCTTAATTGTTATTCTCTGCATCACCCTAAGGTTGACTGGTAGAGAATGCCTTTGGCATTAAGTCCGCCTTTGTACCATATTGTGCATAAAGTTTTTAAATAAATAAAAATAAAATATACCCCTTAAACAGACAGAGGGAACATAGAACCCACCATATTTTGAACTCTATGTACTTGTGATAAAGATCAAAACCAATCAATTCTAAACATACCTACTGCCCAGTTAAGGGTTAAATAGTGGCACTTTACAAATCATTATAGTGCATTTAAGTAATAATACGATAATGACTATCTTTTTAAACGCGAAATAGAATCAGTCCTAGATTACAGACTGCAACTCGTTTTTTACTCCTCCCGGTTCCCAAGGCAGTTTTACGTTTTCCCGGCACTTGGTGAATCTCGGTGCTCATGCCATTTCCAGTGTTTGCCACTGTTGATCCTGGCTTAAAGGAGTTGCAGTGGTAGGCGTGCGGGTGGGACTAATCCCAAAAAAATAAAATAATGACGGGAACTAATTTTAACTTGGAATGAGTAGCCAAATAAAGAGAGGCCTTTGTCCAGCAGTGGACTGAGGAAGAATGTATGGATATAGGATAGGTTAGTATAACTTACTCATCAACGACGTCTGTCGGTTCGGGCGGCTCTATCATCATGTCGGTACTGAGCGGACTGTGGCTGGGTTCCACCTGCATCGATCCGTTCTGGAAACAAGCATTATTATTTAATTCCACTGACCATCATCATCATCAGCCCGTACAACATCCACTGCTGAATATGGACCTCCTCCCGAGGGAGGGTTTGCCATAGTCACCACGCTTGGCAGGCGGATTGGTGACCGCAGTATTATGTTGTAATACACAGGGAAAACGCAGCTGCCCGTTCCCTGGTATACGCTTGTTATAGATGATGTTATAACAATCGGGACCAACGGCTTAACGTGATTTTCCATGTGCGTGTGAACTGAGGGACGGGGGAGGACGAGGCACGGAGGGTAATCCCTCAACCAACCAGACCCGGAAAGAAACCTTAGAATTTACACAAAGATTTCCTGTCCGGTGTGGGGATCGAACCCACGACCTCCGAGACTTAAAGCGAGCCAAATACCGCTACGCTACGGAGGTTGTCCGCGGTAACTCCCGTTCCCTAGTTAATTTGGTCCACAATCTAGTCGTTGCGGACCCGTCGCGTTCGCACTCTTCTAATAGAGTGGTCTCTATGAAGTGGTGTAAGTTTCTTGCAGTTTCTGTAATGGCACTTACGATTTTAATTTTGTTTATTATGAAATGACATTATTTTGGGAATGTTGCCAACAGACAAAAAATTAGTTCCGTTTCTAGACTTTTTTGCCAAGCTGTATGTACGCACCTCGCTCATGTTGTCGTTCATGACGACGTCGGAGTCCGCGGCGGCGGAGGGGGGGTCCACGTCCAGCGCCTCCCCGCACCCCTCGGGCAGGGAGGGGTTGCGGGGGCTCAGCGTTTGTGGGGTGTCTGGGGAGAGACAACATATCTTTGTTTAACTAATTAGGAACATTATTCCCCTTAATGCGAAATTACATCAACAACCCATGATGAGTAGTATAATTCTTTTAACTGTCTTAATTCGTGTAATCAATTCCCGCATCTTAACTTCGTATATTGAAGCGGCCGTAGCCCAATGGCTAGGGCATCGGACTTGTGATCTTGAGGTCGCCGGTTCGAACCCCACCCATTGCACTACCGACGTGAACCCACTCGTAACACAAGCATTTTAGCTTAGCACAAGTGGTTAACAATAATGCTAGTAGACTTAAAATCTCTGCTAGTAATATTTTTATTTAAAAAAAAGTATATATTTAGATACAAGTTTACCCTTAATCGTCTCTTACGACACCCGTAGGAAGACATAACGTGGTCTATTCGAAGCCAGAAACCTTACGGCAAGTTATCTTTAAAAAAATCTGGAATATTTACCTCCAATACTCATATCGCCGTTCCTCTGTTGCTCCTCGGCCTGCGTCTCATCATCAATAATAATCTCATCGCCATCTTCCTTCTCTTTCTTCTCAAAGCATTCACTCTCATTCATTGCATTCACTATATCGTTCTTTTCAGCGTCTTTATCTTCTAACGCCTTCAGTCCTAATATAGGGACGGGTAGAGTGGAAACGGGTATTTCTGCGGGCAAGGAGATATTGGAGCTGGCCATAGGAATGATAGGGTTAGGTATAGATTCGTTGAGAATAACTTTTGTTGGAGAAACTAGAGAATTCATCACAGGATTCGTAACTGGATTGAAAGTCTCGATTGGCGATACCTGAAAACAAAAGAGTTAGATAAAACTGAAGTTTTATATAAAATACTTCTAAAAATATACATATTATAAACGAATTAAACGATATTTATTCAGCACGTAGGTATTTACATACACTTGTACTTGTCAATTATACACAATGAAATATAATTAATATAATTAAATACAAAATATCGCAACTAAAATCTATTGCGGATTAGCTAATAGTCTGTCTGCCAGTCTAGTATCACGTCATATGTATAGTAATAACAATAATTAATTATATAATTAAAATCTTAATATAATTTAGCTCTATAGAAAGAGGCACGTATTTAAACAGTATTTTTACTTATAAACGACACACGCCTGAGGGCACCCTTAATGGGCTAGGACCACGGCTCAGGGCATCGCTAATGCTATGAGAAATATTACTGTGACAATAATTATATTTTAAAAAAAGAGGGAGTGACCACTGGCACGGACTACAGGCACTGGACCATCGGATTGGGACAGGGGGCCAACGCGTCCTCGGTCTGTCCGGCGAGGAGCCTAGCCTAGCTAACCTGCAGGTTTAGCTACCTAAGTGGACGGCCTGGAGAAGAAACTCAGAAAGAAACTCCGGTTTTCTTTAATAAGATAAGATACTCTTTATTGCGCACATAACATGTCTGATATATATAACAAATAATAGTGAGTAAAAGAAAAAGTAAAGTCGTTAGTCTTATCGCAAACAGCAATCATTCATTCCATCCAAAGGTTTGGATGGAATGAATATGGATATATAATGTATTCTATTCTAAATTAATTAAAATTAATAATTGTAATTTAATATATTCTCGGGATGGCATCCCTTTAACAGCAGAAACATTTTTAATTTTTGTTGAATTATAAATATTATATACATCTAGCTTCCCGCGCGGTTCATACTAAAATATAGGCTATAGCCTTCGTCAATAAATGGGCTATTAAACACTGAAATATTTGTAGAGGAACGGTTGGTGGTGTTCGATCACATATAATAAAGATCTTCTTTATCGGGCGACGTCCATCTGTTCCTATTTAGAACGTTGTATATGTTCGAATTGGCTGGCAAACTTGTGTTGCGCGATACAGGTTAGTTGCAGTGCTACGTGCTAGATGGCGCTGCTCGACTTCTTGGAGTTTAGCGCGTTCAAGCAAACAAACGCACTGTTAAGCTTTATATATTATATTAGTATAGATCAGGGGTCTTCAAACTTTGAAGCCTTAGGGCCTTAATGCTTTTTTCAGAATGTTCTAAGGGCCAAAACTGCTTAATTTTATCTGCCATTAACTTACTCGTATTTCTAGATTAGTCGCTAAGTGCGCGATCGAGTAATAATTATTTTGTGTTTTCTTCTTAACTTAACAATAGGACATTGGCAGTCGTGGACCAGATTGAGACACTACTCTTAGGGTCTCGCGGGCTGAATTGATGGCACTGGCGGGCCGTAGTTTGGAGACCCCTGGGGGCAGGGTCTGCTATTTTTTTAAGTATTGTGCCTACGTAGTGCCATCATGATATGCCAAAAACGGTAATCTACTAATCTCACTATGGTGTCGGCGCTGGAATGGCAGTCGGTGTTGCTACCGCAGAAAAAGTAGCAGGGGAGATGGTTAGGTAGATTGTAATGTTTATTTAGGCGATTTCAAAACTTATAAATGTATCATTTGTTATTATATTCAACTACGCTAATGACATAGTGACACCATTATGACGCCATTTGGATTAGTAGAATACCAAATGGGAAAAAAACCGACCATTGAACTGTCATTGACAGTCCATCGACACGCCATTACGATAGTAGACTCGGGGTCCCGGTATGATAATAACTACTTAGAGATATAGGGAAAAGAACTTACAGTAACGACTCTAGTGGAGAGGATGGGCTGGTTGGTGGCGTGGCAGACCTCGGCCAGCGCCTGCAGCTGGCTGGTGTTGACGGTGGGGATGGGCATGTCGGCCGTGGACGTGGTGGACGTGTTGCAGGTGCCCGTCACCAGCGACATGCACGTGTTCACCGACGGCAGGATGGGCACGATGGGCACGGGGGGCACTGCCGAACCGAACCATCAGGTACAACATGGTTTTTTTTTAATACTTTACGGAAAAGTTAACCATATACTATGTTTCAAAATTGAGATTAATAAAATTCGACCACCGCGGCGAAAAATGTGATATACGGACCGCCCGTCATCTTTTAATATTTAATACCAAATGCAACTTTGGAGATATTAGTCGAAGTAATGCGGATCATTACCGCTAGATGGCACTAACGTCCACCTTAGAGACATGTAAAAAAAAAAGAGATTGATAAATTTCGATGACCGGTAGGATTCCACCGTAGCCTAATTGGTTAAGACATTAGGGCCTTAACCTAAGATGCGGGTTCGAGTCCCGCCGGTGGTCGAATTTTATTAATCTCAACTTTGAAACGTCTTTTTTATTACCAGTATAACGAATCAAAGTAATTTGGAACATGTTTATTCTAAATTTTTGTGTATAGCTCGTCTAAGCTGACGCGCCCCTCTACTTCATTTATGGATTTAGATGTGTGAGTGAAAATATGAATAAAGTCACTTGATCTGCTTTTTTTGGACGTACATACGTAGTTAGCCGCGAGGCTTTTGCTACTTCACCGGACATAAAGGCGAGCAGAGCTCCAGCCTTAATAAATGGTTTAAAAACTACAAACTAAGCAACCTCCGGGCGCCCCTTGTGGGACTTGGACCTCGGCTAAGGGGGTTGGCGGGCGAAGGGGATTGAGGAATGATGACTAAGATTTTCGGGGGAATTTTGTGCAACTGTTGCTCTACTTTACAGTTCGCGGGCCTGGAGGACTTCGAGTCTACGAGGGCATCGGAAGGTAAAAAAAAATAAAAATAAAAAATATTTACAGGCACTTGCAAATAGTCAAAACAATAATTTTGTATTATTTTCTATAATTATCATATTTTATAAATTTTCAAATTAAACTAGTATTTAAGTTATTATTTTAATTATATTTTAAATTTTCAATTGTCATTATTTAGGTGGACCATGAGTGTTTAACGGGTGTCACTTCATCTATGTGGAAGCGAAACTGTTCCGTCGCGTGATAAATCTGACAACGCTCTATGTACGGACCAGCGCGTGCGCATTGTATGAAAAAAGACGTCCGCTGTCTCGCGCGTTCAGGCAATCAGACAAATAATCAAACAAATCCAACATTAAATGGCTTAGGTAACTGACACAAAGGAATGACCAATTAACTGCCCCGTGCCTCTCTGCCTACTATATTGATGATGGTTTGTCAGTTTGTCACTCTGCCGTTTTTTGTACTTTTTCATTTTTCCTTTTTTTTCATGTTTGTTGTTTCATATGAATGGCGTCCGTGTGTATCCTTATTATATTTTATGTTTATTGCTGTTGTGTGTTCAATAAATGTTTTTTATTTCTTTCTATTTTTATGTACTGTACAGTAAGGTATCAGCCCGTTAACGTCCACTGCTAAATATGAGCCTCCTCTTAACAGACCATGAGAAACCAGGGTCGTTGAGGGAAATTGCTATGATCACCACGCTTGGCAGGAAGTCGAAATCCCTCGAATCTCATCGCCAGCGACCGCCTTGAGCCGAGGTCCAAGTCCCACAGGGGACGCCCACTTGCGCAGGTTGCTTAGTTTGTAGTGTTTAAACCATTTATCTAGGAAGGAGCTCTACTCGCCTTTATGCCCGGTGAAGTAGCAAAAGCCTCGGGGCTAACAACATATGTCCGTGCAAAAAAAAAAAAGCGCAATATTTGAATCTTTCTTGTAAATGCCTTAGTGGGGCGAGTCATTTCAATTTAGACGTGCTCTACCTGTCATATACTATAGTATTCTTTTTATCATTGTCAAATATATTAGGCCATAGTGATACTAAGACCAGCTCCTTTAATTCCATTGTTAATTACTGGGTGACTTTTTTACCGTCTTGAAAATAATAGCGCGTGATATGTATATGAAATAGATGTCTAAGGCATAGTTATTATATTTTTTTTTACTTATATAGAGTGAAGATCGTTACGGTAAAAATGAATACCTAAGTAGGTAGTTACTTCGCTCTCTTTTTTCATTCATGTGTGATTGCGACCTAGGTAGGCGCCTATTTTATTATTATGCAGGCGCTGTGTAGGATGTATTTCTTTTAAATTATTTATGATATTTACGAAATTCTAATTACCGAAATACTAGTATAAATAAACTGTGTTCTATAGATTCTATTCCACTTACACAACACTCCATATTATTATCAAGGCGTTAAAAAAGTCACCTAGTGTAAGTGCGTAACTTCTTAATTTTAAAAATAGCTAATGTTATTCATGGATAATGTAGCATTGTAATGGTGAAAGAATCATCGAAATCCGTGCAGTAGTTTTTGAGTTTATTCGTAACATAAATACAAATCTTTCCTCTTTAATAATATTAGTATAGACTAACTGTTATTTGCGACTTCGTTTGCGCAATCATTTCGATGTGTGCAGGTACAGGGTTATTTGTAAAACACGAAAGGAAACCCTTGTGATCTTTCGCTTTTATATATACCTACAAACATTGAATCTTAGCAGTCGTAGATTCGATCGTACTACTAGAGCGATTTACACAGCGATATGAATAATAATAATAATAATAATAAGTACACTTTATTGCAAAATATAAAATAATACAGTAACTTTGATAACATAATATGGGAATTATCCTAATAATATTTTGCAATCGGCATGAATTATTTCTAATAGTAAAAATAATATAAAATAACCCCGTATACATAGATCAATCTGTGTAACAGGGTTATTTTTAAAATATTAACAACCGATAAGGGGGTTAAAGTACTGATGATTATAAGCAACTTTTGCTACTGGACCAACCATGAAAACGCGTAAAATAAATCAGGTGTTCCATACATTTGGTGGAGGTAAGTGAACATAAATGCATGGAACAGCTGATTTTTTTTTTCGCAATCTACCTTAAAACTAAATAAAACTAATAATAATAGGATTCGTTGATTTACCTGTGCTAAAATTACCTGTTACAGGCGGTTGAGGCTTGATCACGGGCCCTTGAGCCGTCTTAGGTATTGAGAACTCAGGCAACCATTCATTTATCGCTTGCCTGTAATATAATAAAATCACTCAGTTAAACATCTGATACATTTTGTTTCGGACGGACATACGTAGTTAGCCACGAGGCTTTTGCTACTTCACCGGGCATAAAGGCGAACAGAGCTCCAGCCTAAATAAAATTGGTTTAAACACTACAAACTAAGCAACCTGCGCAAGAGGGCATCCCCTGTGGGACTTGGACCTCGACCCAGGGCAGTCGCTGGCAGGAGTAAGCTCTAAAACATCACGCTACTAATGCATGCGTATAGGCAGGAATGCAAAGCGGTTACATACCTGAGAGCTTGTCTATGGTGGTACACATGCTTGCCGAGAGTGAGAGGAGCCTCGTCCTCACACACGCCTTGTTCGCTTTCCCTCTCTAGCTTTATGTCCCAAGATACCGCCTCCACTGTGAATAGAACATATTCTTTTATAAGTAGGCATATTATTAATTCGTATAGATTAGGTCAAGTTCTTGGTGCGTGTAGTAGAAAAGTAGCCTGCTGGTCAGTTCCCGCAATATTGCGCTGTGATGCGGTAAAACATAGCTTTCATATATTTGATAAACACCTCTACGGGTCTTCAGAACAAAATCGTATGTGACATGTCATTTTCAGAAGGTATCACTTTAAAAACTAACTAAGCAACACTAGCTCTTGTTTTAAATGTCATACCTACAGAAAATACATAACATGTCACATACGATTTTGTTCTAGGGACCCGTTGACGTATAGACGAGTACAAATATATCGCGGGCTTCAACCCAGAGGGTCGTTTAAGCATTACCTCTAATTTTCAGAAGACGAAAAAAAAAAGTTTACTGTATGTATCTATATAATTGAATATTTGCGTGTGTCTATGTAAGTACTTCCATATTCATGTATAATGCTTGGAATGTTGTTGTCACTATTTTAAAGCCTGTTATATTTACATTTTTTTTTTTATATATACGCCCTTCTGATCCAATTCCTGCGATCATGCTCCTGACGATATTTAACAGCTAAAACTGAACAGACAAATAGGCAAGATTGTTAAACAAGTTATGAGCAGAGAAAAAAAATGTTTTTATTTACATAGATAGATATATAACACTTACTATGCGCCGGCGCATCGAGGCTGCAGCTGGCCCAATGCCCAAGAGTCCTGATCGGGATCATGTTGGCGTTGTACTCGCAGTTAGGGTTGGTGAGGACCCCGCGCAACAACGGGATCAGTTCCGGAGAGCGACCACAGTAAGGACCTGACGATTCATAAAATAAAGCTATTGAGTCACATCATTTTAAAGCGGTAGTAGCCCAATGGTTAATGCGACGGACTTTCATGTGGTAGCCGGTCCGATCCCCACCCATTGCACTACCGACGTGAACTCACTCGTAACAAAAGCATTTGATAATACTAGTAGTGTTTAAAAACTCTGCTAGTAATCTTTAAAATAATATACAACGTTGATATGACAGAGGGGCATTAAGTTACGCTACGTTTACTATACTTGTTTTTTATTAATAAAAAGCAACCAAATTGAGATTTTTTTTCTTTCAAACAAACTAAATAGCTTACAAATCAGAGTAAAACGTAACCACCCTTTGTAAATAAATTTCACTGACCTAGCAAAGCGGCAACGTCGCGCGCGCGTCGGTGCGGGATGTTTTGCAATGATTTGCGTCAGAGCGGCAACAACGCATCGTAGGTTATACTCAGATTTATCGTTTTAAGGTGCATGACCTATGCGTAGACATAATCAGCTGTTAGGAAAGCTATATCGTGTTCAAACGGCGCAAAAACTTAAAAAATCATTTGCGACTAAACTACTGCTCCTATTTAATTGATTTTTGGTACAGAGCTTGGAAATGGTACCTAGTATAGGCAGTTTAAAGGAAAGCCCCTCTGTCGTATCAACTTTGTATATGTTGCAGTCAAAACTTTTAACCAGTCAAAGGTACGCTTAACCAACAAAATCAGTCAAAACTAACTAAAAATAACCTAACCTAACCTACAACTACTTTTGTCTGATTTTGCTAGTCAAAATGCATCACTTTTTAACACAGTCATAGATAGTATGACTAAGTCTATTTTTACATCTTTTAGTAATGTTACTAAAACTAATCTTGTAAATAATTTAAACATCTAAGTGTGACAATAGAGAAGTGTGAAAACTTTCTGATATTATCTCATCAAAATATAAACCGCTTCTCTGGCAAAATATTAGATATAGAATTATTTCATGAAAAGTATAGTCCGATATAATATGTTTCACTGAGACTTGGCTCAAGGCGCACAAGATGGCTTTTAATGTAAACGGCTATGGGGTCGCTAGTTTATATAATAAGGTTACGTTTACGTGAATAAAAACTTTTTTTATTATTTTATTAAAAAAGTACTTTTGACTGGCTAAGAGTCTTAGTTTTTAAATCAAACGTTTCTTTATTAGACTTCGGTTTTAAGTATAAAGTATTTTTGTGTATTTTCTCAGCAGTAGGTATTTAGGACGCAGACCCGAAATATAGAACAATAGGTACTATTTATTATATTACGGTTGGCAATGAATTGTATTAGAATTAAAACTTTCGTGAGTGGTACACATATTTATATTATGTAACCGGTTTTTTGTTAGATTTCGGTTTTAAGTATAAAGTATTTTTGTGTATTTTCTCAGCAGTAGGTATATAGGACGCAGACCCGAAATATAGAACAATAGATACTATTTATTATATTACGGTTGGCAATGAATTATATTACAATTAAAACTTTCGTGAGTGGTACACATATTTATATTATGTAACCGGTTTTACTCACGGTTTTTAATCATCGGATATGTCCGACTAGTTTCGAGACCATCCCGATGACCATTCTCAAGGAGTAGTCGACTCGACGGCGCGGCGCGCGCCGGGCGACTAACTCTATCCGATGATTAAAAACCGTGAGTAAAACCGGTTAAATAATATAAATAGACAATGAATTAATTTATCATGAAGACTTACCCAAGAATATTCTCTTTTGGTCGTAATCATTGGCGTGCAGGTTGTCCCAGATGACGGGAGGTCTACGTAACACCTGAGTTATTTCCTCTATACACTCGGTCGTCAACACTTTCGATATCACTTTGGGGCCTGGAAATTAAAAAATATAACATTACTGGGAATTCCTTTCTCGGCAAACGTAGAGGAGGACGTGTCCCGGCAAGATGGACCGATGACCTAAAAATGGTAGCCAGAGTACACTGGATCATCATCAGCCCGTATAACGTCCACTGCTGAACATGGGTCTCCTCCCTCGGGAGGGTATGTAACCAGACCCGGATAGAAATCTTAGAGTTTACACAAAGATTTCTTGTCTGGCGTGGGGATTGAACCCACGACCTCCAAGATTGAAAGCACACTACGGAGGAGTACACAGGATGCGGAGGGTGAATGACCGGGTGTTATGGCGCTAATTAGGGGAGGCTTATGTCCAGCAGTGGATAAGCTAATTGATTGAGATTAGGATACCGTACAGTGATTACATTTGAATAATGTATTATCCTAATGGTGAATTGATTTCAAAAATGAATTTATTACTTTACCCATTCATCATCAGCATGAATAACGTCTTCTGGTGAACATGGGTCTCCTCCCAAGTGAGATTTTGCCATAGTCACCACGCAAAAGACTAAGGGTGTCTTTTGTGTGGTGACTATGGCAAAAATCTGGTGACCGCAATCCAATGTTGTATGCTGCCTGTTTTCTAGTATACAATTGTTTTAGATGATGTTATAACATTTGGGATCCACCAGCCAAGAGGTTGGGGATATCCCTCTACGACCCCGGCTAGTCAGTGTTTGTAGAGGTCCACAATCAACAGTGGACGTATTTGGGCTGTTGAAGTGAAGTGACATACCAGTCCACATGATATCAATCTGCTGCGACAGCTTAGTGCCCAGGGTGTTCAGATACTCCGAGCTGTTGACAGTGGGCACGGCCCTGGTGGAGCAGTACTGTGTGGGACACAGCAGGAACCGGGGACAGCCAAGGTGCTGGTGGATCTCGTTTGTTACTGACACCTGTAAGAGGTAGAACAAATTTTGCAACTCAGAACTCAATACCTGTTTAAAAAATTAAATAGAAATAAAACAATATAACAGAGAAACATACCTGGGCGTGCGCAAAGCTCTGGAAGATCTGTTTGTCTGCCTCACTCATCTCTGGCTCGATGTCATCAAACAGTAGAGCAAAGCATGTGCAGCCAAATTGAGATACCTATAAATGTGAATGGCACATTATTATGCCCTGAGGCATACACAAAACAATATTACTGTGAAATGATCGCTTAATTATCTTTAACACTTTGGTGATCTAATCGTTTTTGGGCTAGCCAAAAAAGCCCTTTTGATTACAAGCAGCGTTTTGCAGTCTACTTGTATTATTGTTAACCCCTTGTGCTAAGCTAAAATGCTTGTTACGAGTGGGTTCACACTGGTAGGGCAATGGGTGGGGTTCGAACCAGCAACCACAAAGCCATTGGGCTATGGCCGCTTTACTCATTACGAATTTTTTTTCAATATGTGTATGGAGTATTGTATGTATGGAGAATTATGTGACTCTCCATAAATCTAGCTTAACTGGAAATATACATCTAGAAGAAAATCATCATCATCCCCTATCTGTTGAACATAGGTCTCCCTCAAAAATGGGTGCTGCCATATTCACCATGCTTGGCTGGCAGTATAATATCCTACTAATATATAAACGCGAAAGTTTGTAAGTATGGAGGGATGGATGTTTGTTACTCTTTCACGCCAAAACTACTGAACGGAATTGGCTGAAATTTTGCTCTGGGATAGGTTATACGCTGATTAACATATAGGCTACAAAACATCACGCTCCGACCCAATGGAGCAGAGTAACGCGGGGCGCAGGCAGTACAGCATATTCACAGGTAAACCCTGCTACCTGTTACCTGATATATATGTATGGTACAAATCTTACTTGTTCCAACTTCCGTTTCAGTGTAGTTATCTCTTTCTGGCTGCTATATGTAATATCCAATCCTGGCGACAGAGCATAACAGAATAAGATTCCTTGTGCCTTCGCAGCAGAGATGAGAGACGTCAGGTGTTCCGCTTCTTCTACTGTGTAAAGCTCTCGCCAGTATGCCCGATGTTTGTAGTCGTCCTTCGGAGCATACACATACATGTCCATACCCCATTTTTTGAGTCTGCAGATTAAAATAAGATTTCGTTTATATTTATTTAGAAAAACTTACAACTATAATATATCGTCATCTTCACCATCATCAGCTCGTATAACGTCCACTGCTAAACATGGGCCTCCTTCCGAGGGAGGATATTTGCCATAGTCACCACGCTTGGCACACAAGGAAACACTGCTGCCCGTTCCTTGATATACGATTATTACACAGGTCAACAAAATTTTACATTTTTCATGTTGCAGAACTTCTATTTAAATTTTTGTATTAATCAGTGTTAGTTAAAATCTGAACAATAATTACAATATATATATCACCTTATATTTTTAATATATTTGCTTGTAAATATATAAAAATATGCTGATTTAGCTATATTCGCAACTTTATTTAGAATAGTAAAATATTGTTTTTCCTTAACTTAATATATTAGATTGATAGTCCAACAACCGAAATTTTTAATACAGTTTACAAAAAGTTTCTAAGATTTTCTAATGCAAAGATATTAAAGATTTAGTTGGTCTTTATTTTTCTCATACATTTCAATAGAGTCATTTTGTATGGAGTTTTTACTGATGGCACTCAAATGTTAATATTTTCACAAAAGAACATTACAGCAACCAAATCATAAATGTTAATTGGAATCCAGAATAGCTACTTACAAAATCAGTCATTATACAATTATACTAATGGACTTATTAGTCTTTTTACCTGTGTTTAAAAAAGGCTTAAATGCCAATTTTCTAATTTTTATTGTCAAATATCTCTAAAATTAGAGGTGACAGAATATTTTTAGTGATGAAACAATATCCATCATCCTCTGAGATGACAAATAAATGTGTGTTTTTCTGTGCAACAAAAACCTTGTTGACCTGTGTTATAGGTGATGTTATAATAAGTAGTTAGTTCTAAAACTACATATTGCTGTTTAAAAACAAAAGGACTACAAATAAAAAAAAATAATTAAATGCAATTAAATACCAATGCTGGCAGAATTGGTACAATTTTTTTTATGGCCAAGCCGGTTTAATTTTTCTATCCTTAACTATACTCTTATTTCTAGACTAGTCGCAAAGTGTGTGTCCGAGTAATTATCATTTTGTGTTATCTTTTTCAACTTATCACAGCAATAGTAACAACAATAAGATATTGGGTGTCGCGGGTCCGATTGATGACACTAGTTTTAAGCGGTCGCGGGCCGAATTGTTGGCACTGGCGGGCCGGACTTGGCCCGCGGGCCGTAGTTTGGAGACCTCTGTACTAACCAATCAATCCTTTTTCGAACATTGTTTATTCTAAATTTTAGTGTACTTGTCATATTTTATACTATTTTTTATCATTTACATAAATATATTAAGTCAAAGCGTATCTAAGACCGGCGCCTTTTATTTCGATATTATATCAGTGCGTAACACATTTCTTTTTTATTTGTATCACTATTGTTAATACAGCAATAACTCAGAACAAAAACACCTATATAATTTTACATACACACTATAACAATACCATTTTCTTTTTACATTATTTTACAGGTTTCTAGTTAGTTAGTCAGGCAAAAGGTTTTCCGTACTTAGCCTCCTGAGTGGGCCTTTGTATGTGATCGTCTGAATAATTAATTCAACCACCCTAAATCCTCCCAGAACTCTGTCAGCCCCTTGATGTTATCAATTGTCAATCAATTTGGGTTGTTCAGGATGTTTGCCCGTTGTTGACATATGCTTTTACAGACAAAAATAATGTGTGCCAGTGTTTCGAGATCTTCCATGCATCCTCTGCTGGCTGTCCGTTATTCCTAGGTTAGCCAGATGCTGATTTAGGCAGCAGTGTCCTGTTAGTAAACTAATTATCCTGCTTAGTCTGTTTCTATTGGACATTGAGATACTTATTCTAATTGCCATTAAAATGTTATAACTACCACAAATTACTTAATTAGTTTTAGTAGAAGAATAATAACAATAAAAGTATGTTATGAATGAAGTAAGGAAATTTTTATGTAAGGCTTTCAGGTGAAGCCATCAGCTAAATGAATATTGGTTTGAATTCTTTCAGTACGCTTAATTTATTATTCTTAAAATAATAAATTTTATTTCCATTAAACATTTTTGACTATTTTTGCACATGGTTAATGGTAAGTAATTTGGTAGGTATGGTTCTTGTAAAGGAATGACATATTCAATATTTTAAGAAGACATTCCACACTGTGTAATTTTGCCTCATCTTGCCTTGTGTATGTTTTATCCCTTTATCCTGTAGATCCAGCAAAGAACTATAACTTCTGGGAAGAAACCATGTTTATTTTTTGTTTAGTTTTGATGTTATTTAAAGTGTTGCTGACGTCAGCAAATAACTGTTTTATTTGTTTATTTCAAAATCATAATATAATTTACATAAATAAGAGTTTTTATTATGGTAATCATTAATATCTAACTACATACAAAGTTTAGGTAGTGTATCTACTATATACAAAGAGTAATCGTGTTTTTTTCTATTTATACAAAATTGCAGTTTACTCCTTATTCCTGTCAATTCCGTATTTTAATTACATAGTGTGCATTCCTATGGAAATACAAGATTTATAAGTGTACAAGTTGTTGTAACCCGAAGATAACATTTTTTGGAGTTACTAGCAATGATATTTACAGACTATAGATCTTATTTTTCTTTAAACTTATATAAAACACTCTCATATAAAACAACTTACAACTTGTGTGACTTGTAAAAATATTAATGTAACAGTGTGTCCATACAACCCCTAGGATTATTCAGATTATCTAAATTAGTGAATTTACATGACATTGGTTGTAAAATTTACAATAAAGTTAATTCTTATGCACATAAAATGGCATTCAAAGCCTTTGTAAAAACTCTTTGAAAATGTGCTTTAGGATTTAGTGAACATTCCCAAAGAATTGTGAGAGTTGGAATCAGATTTTGTGAAAGTCAAATAACCAAGTTATGGACTGTTAAGTTGGGCCTTCAGTTCTCACATAGAGGATTGATATTTAATAAATATGGGTTACGTATAGAGCAACCATCCATCGGGTATTCTTGTTTGAAGAGAGCCCTGGGGGCCATCCAGCACGGGTTTTAAAAAGTGTCCACCATATTTCTCCCAAATCTGGGATCTGTTTATTCAAAATTGCCAATTCTGGTGCTGACAGCCCTAGTCATGTATATCTTTTAATATAAAAATTAATTTTAGAGTCACACAAAAAAGTTCAATTGTTTTTAATAGGAATTTAATTTAATAACATGTATTTTTAACAGTACAAAGTATTATTTACTGAATATCTTATTTTAACTGGCTTTTATATGTATGTGGTGTTTGTTGATGCATGACTCAAAGTATATAAAGTAGGTTACATATGTTATGTTTGATAGGGCAACATCTGGGTATTTCATCAAATTTATTTACTTCTAATAAGAGTTTTCTTTAGTAATCACTTAATAAAATCAGTTAAGTTATGCTTTAAAAGGATTTTATTGAGGTCCTATTGCGAAAATATCAGATATAACATAAAAACAGTAACTAATTTTAATTAGGCTATTAATCATATATAATGACTAGTTTAAATGATTACATTCAACAAAAACACTTACTTTTGAAACAAATCTTTTCTTTGCTCTGTAGTCCATGGTCGTCCGTAAAATCCTGTAATACGAAGGACAGGTCATTCACTTCTACCAACTCAGATAGTCAATACATATACAAAATCTATGACAAACATCTTTACACAAAACTATCTACGTATTTCAACGATTTACCTTCAACAACGCCGCAAATAAAGTCGTTTCGAATAGAATTCGGCTCGTCTGGGGAGCTTTCAGTCATTATTAAGTTGTAGTTAAGAAATTACAATACGAAATGAAATGGGTTCGCGGAACGACAAATTCCAACAGTTGAATTAGAATTTATACGCAATTCACAGTCACGTACTAACAGATGGAAGATTCCGATAATAACTGTATTATCGGTGACTTAACTAATAAGCACCGGTAGACTCGTATCGAGCGTAAATTAATAAATTACTTTACTCTTTACAATGAAATTTGGACATGGATGACGTAGTGTGACCAATCTCATAATGAAAAATTGAAAACTGTTTATATAGTCCTAATCTAAGTTGAAATATTTGTTCGGATTGAACGAATGTGATTTTTTTGTATAAAAAGAATGTTGATATATTACGAAAACAATCAATATTGTTTAATAACATGATAAAACGCATTATTATTCATAACATTTTCTTTAGTAGTAATCGATTTATTGGAAGCGGCAACACTAGCTTTATGTCATGTCAAATATGCTTAAAAGACGAATGAAGCCGTTTATTCATTGATAAAAAAAATATTTCCTGGGCTGCCTTTACCCGATGGTTTATTTGAGCCACTGATTTAATTTAGTACTTAATTATGGTGCATCTGTTTAATCTTACACTTTTTTCTTGTCTTTCAAATGTATGTACAGCCTCAGTGTAAGAGAGGCTAAGCTGAAAATGCACGACTGCTGACTTTTGAACTTGTACTGCACGATATATATTAGTTGGTATTCTAGATTCTAGATGGCGCTGCTAGTCTTCTTATGGTTTATTGTGTGTCAACAAATATATTTGAAGACATACAAATCTTAAGCTTAAAAAAATAAAGTATAGGAATATTGTCGGTTATCCGCATACAATAATATTCTAAATTCATGCTAACATTAATAACAGATTTTGGCACGCCCACGACCATAGGTAAGTACTTACCCTTTGCTTACGGTGAACGACAAACCGACTCGACGAGAACGACTAGCCAAGTGCTTAGGCGTAATCCTAGACTGAAAGTGAAATTTAACAGTTTCCACATTGTGCATGTGGAAACAATTCATTTTCTTCAGTTTACTAAAATTTTCTTTACTATTTTTTTATTGATTAATTAATTCTTACGCCAGCTATCGTGGTTCAAACGAGTTTTTTTCCATTTCTATATATTTTTCCGGTTCTGTTATCTTAAATCAATTTTTACTAGGTACAAAATTATTCTCCATTAGGGGAAGGTGGGGGGACACCGGATAGTTAAGAAAAAGACACAATAAATAAATCACTATGTTATTTATTGAGGTAATCAATGTCATAAATGTTTAAGTATATCTTAGGCATAACTTTGGCATAAAAATGTTTGAGATTAATCTTAGTAACTACACAAAATATATTTTTTTAATAAAAATAATAAATCCGAATTCACCCCATACCTATGGGTCAAACCGGATAGGCATTTTTTATTCAAGGGGTGAATACAGATACTAACAACAAAACCAAATAATCAAATTATTCGCAGTTTTTGCATACAATAAATAATAATTCTTGCTCAGAACAACTGATGCAACTTTCGTGAGCCCATTTAAGACAAGCAGTGCATTGGTACCATTCATCAGTGGACTTAGTTTGACTGTACTTTTCGCCACAAACCAAACACTCCGAATCCTCCTGATGGTTTTCTTTATGCGTCTTTTTACCGATACATTTACCTTTGCCTCTTTTTGTTTTAATTACTGATGTCATAGACTTATCTACCAGTTCATTTTTATACGGTGATTCATGTCACCAACTTGTTTTTTACCTTTGACCGATAAAATTTTTCCTATTTTTTTAGGTACAGAGGTCAATCCAGTCTCGTCCATGTGATAAATTCGCGTGGAATTAAAAGCGTGCTTAGCATAAAGTGTATCTAAAAGATTAAAAAAACGATGACACTACAGCTCTATTAAAGCCCATTGATCTTGCAGCTGATGTAGCTTCAGGTGATCTTAGTTACAATTCACAATGTCGTTTTAGAAATCCACTAACCCAATCTAAGCCAGCGAGTCCAGTTTCCTTATTAAAAGGATGGTTCAAATTATTTATTTCAGCCAATTGGAATGCCAAAAGTCGCAGATTTGATATGTTCAACTAGCATACCTTCCAGCTCATCAGTGAACACGCATTTTGCAGTAGCAGGACACTTTCTAAACACTTCGTCTTTGGATTTTCCAGCTTTGATCTTTTTTACATGATCTTCTAAGGAATTTTTAGGTACACTATAAGTATGTGACGCTAAAAGATAACCCATTTTGCCTTCCAGCACTGAATTTAAGGCTACATGCATGTCTGACTCCGACCACTGGAGCCTATTTGACTTTCTCACATATTTTCGTGGCACTCTGCAAAAAGTAAAAAAATGTAATTAAACAATAAAACAAACGCCCGTAATACCTACATATGAAATCAATCGGGGTGAAACCGGATAGTCGAAATCACCCCGTCCGCTTGTACCCCACAGGTGCCATGTTTAAAATCGTTATACTAACAGAGATTATGTTTACACTCATAGCAACAACAAATACCGTTTTAAAAGGTTAAATATGTATTACTTCATAACGAATACAACTGTACATGATAGCACATAGTTAAACTTAATGATAACACTTTAAAAAAGTCAAAATATTAAATAACTTACCTTCGTTTACAATTTTCGTTTATAGACGCACGCGCTGAGATGTTACCGTCGCCGCCATTTGCAACTGTACTGAATAAGCGTTCGCGCGTATTTCACCGCTAACTAGAGCGAGACAGCTGTACCCAGAGTTATGAAATATCAACTATCTGGTTTCACCCCCTGTCCGGTTTCCCCCCACCTTCCCCTACTTAATTTATCTATAAAATGGTGCGCAGATTGAGGAGATTACGTGGATTACCAATCGAGAAATTAATTAAATAGTCGCGGAACCGAGGCAAAACGAATTTTTCGGTAGTAGAGCACTCTCTAATGCTTCGCATTATGAGTCGTGATATAACAAACAAATAAAAGCATGTTAAAATTACATTTCTCCTAAAAGAAAATTGAATTTCGAATAACAAAACTAAACTTCCAAATAAAATACTGAACCTCCGACAAGATAACTAAGTTACCGACAACAGAGCTTTTATCAAAATAATCACACTTTTACGACTTGCATGAACTGTTTTAATGACTATTTTTGGTTAACAAATATGATTTCAAACTCTCAATAATTATGAAAATTCAGCTTAGATTAGCGAGGAGCGAAGCGACGAGCGGGTTAGGTTGATATAAGCACAGCGCCAGAAGCGACCTTAGGGCGTTTCTTCCATTAAAAATGATGATGATTCCAACAAGTACTTACAAATAAGCTGAGTTTTGTTATATTTTTATCTTTGATCTTGCTAACATTATAAAAACAAGAGATTTCTCGATTAATAATACAGGATAACAGTAAAATATTCTAGGACACCAAAGTCTACCTGGATTTAGATTAAACCATTAATACGACTGTTCTGACTTCTTAACACCTTAAGTATCTACCGATGTCAACCATAAAAAGGTATTACTACAAGTACATTTTTTATTAGTTTCTATATTACCACTCAGTATAGTATTTTCAGTATAACGTCGTAGTTAAAATAGCAGCACTGTCTTTGAAATATGAAAGGTAATTTATGAATTAATAGTCGGCAAGTAAAGATAAAAATTACAAAGCATAGTTCTCAGTAGAACGTAATTTAAGCTGGAAGAAAAGTATTATAGCAGTAAACAGTCATGTTTATTTTTCGATGATTTCAGTACCTATCTCATTTGGTCGTTTCGTCATTTTTATTCGGATAAAAGTAGTCGGAAAGTTAGTATTTTAGGTAGTAGATTTAATATATTGAGTATGGACAATTCTTTTTTTTTTTGTCGGAGCTTTTATTACTAACCTTATACATATAAACCTTACTCATAAATCAATCTATCTATTCAAAATAAACAAAAAAAAATTGGTAGCGTCGTTTTAAAAATCTAAGTATACTCACATATTGACAGACAGACAGCGGGAAGTGACTTTGTTTTATACTATGTAGTGATGATGTTTATTCGACATAAATACTTGTAGCGACATCTATAGAGGCCACACAAAACTACAAGTGACGAGTGGCGCCATCTACCACCTAGCATCGCAACTAACCTGTATCACGCAATACAAGTTCGTAAGCCAATTCGAACATATACAAGTTCCGAACAGTAACAAATGGCCGTCGGTCGCTGAGCATACCACCTCGCCCGGCTGAGAAGATCTTCATTTTCTGTGGAACAACACCACCAACCGTTCCTCTACATGCTCTTATGATTGTGTGATTTAGGAATGTTAGATAAAACAAGACTTAAAATACAATACAATAAAACACAAACTAGTGAAAATGTTTTATTTATTTATTATGTTTCACAATCCGAAATATTAATTTAATATAATTAACAATACTAATTTTATACCTATAACGTCTAGTCACCCTTTGTGAAACATTGATAGCAAAATAAAAACTTCTGAAGTCAAATTTGATACCTAGGGTCGACTGAATCGTTCAATATCTCGCTCATCCCAGAGATCGACACTCGTATCGGTAAAGCGACCATATTCAGGAAGCTCAGTAACAAAGACCAAAATAATCGCCTTCCAGGCATCAATTTTAAGCATACGCATGGAGCAAAGAAATTCGTACTCAAAATACGAACGTCGACTTAACACTATTTACATGCGGAACCGTTGTAAGATCTTGGACATATCGTGGCAGGATAGAGTAATGGGGTTATAGAAATAGCACAGCTTAACTCAACCTCGCTTCTCAAACAAAGACCCCTGTGTTGGGTAGGGCTTGTGAAAAGGATTGTCTCTCGGCTACTGTACCGCCCACCGGTATTATGTTAGGTGCAATAGTAGGTAAATGCCAGACGCGTTGGCAGATATTAACTTCGATATAACGACTGCGCTAACGGTATATACTCGTAGCTTTGGGATTGAGATTGGCGGATGGACGGATTGGCCCAACTACTGCGACAAAGCCTGGTATAGAACATATCACTGATAAGAGACAAAAATGGAAAATCTTCAGGGAAAATTAGAACCAATCGCCGCGAACTTCATTTGTTAGTACCGGGGCAAGTCGTCACTCTCGTTATTGGATTCATTAGTCATTCCGTAAATACGTATTCGTTCCGTAAATAAAAAAAACGAACGACACCTTTGATCCAATTTTACCTTGGAGTGACCTCACAAACTCCTATTCCGAACTCTTTTGCTCTGAATCTATAATTTAGCTATCAAAACTCAATTGAATATCGCCGTTGATACTGCAATACCGCGTATGTGACAGTTGCTAATATGGTGCAATAGGCGTGACGACAGTATCAAAAAATTAAAGATTTAATGTTTTTAGGGGAAAGTACATATAAAAAGAAATTATTACACTTATTTATTTTTATATATAACCTTGAGATTAATGTGATTTTAACAAAATAAAAGATTAAAATACTGCAATCGGCCATTTTGACTGAAACACCAATCACGGCGCATGACGTCACGATATTGTAACCATCAAAGAGAATTTAACCACTACGTTAGGTTTGGCGGACTCAATGACATTTTTTACAATAGCGTGACGTCATAGCCGACGCCATGACACTTGAGGCCTTTTTTCGCGCGCTACCTATTTAAAATTTAATACAAATATGGCTTAAACTTCGTTAAATTTAAATTTATTACCGAAATATTGTGTTTTTCGTACTTAGAAAATGACTACCCACGTTTCGCAAGAGGATTTCAAAATCTTGCCTCATGCCTATTTCATCTATCAAGTAATACTTTCTATATATTATTGTGTTTTCAAGGGCAAACAACCAATTTGCTACATTTGATTTTCAGCCTTATTAGCTATTGACACTTAGGCGGTATTGCAGTATCACCGACAATATGCAATTTCGTAAAGGGTTAATTTCATATGGCTTGTATTTTGCAGTTGTGCCTTTTTCGAAATTGGTTATTGAAATGTTTCGTGGGCATTGCCTAAAATCACCCGCTATCTACGCAAAGCCCTTTCGGCTATTAGGTAGCTGTTTCCTCTGAATAAGGGCAAGTGAAGTAGATTCATTGGTCATATTGTTGATGTTCATCTAAAAAAGTCCTGATATCTGAGCTTATATGTGCATCGATCATTTCTAGAATTATAACAGTAACATTTTATTAGTGTGGGTGACTGAGATTCAGATATGTGAAAAGCACAACTCATATGAAAATTTAATTCGTTACCTATTTATTGTAACGTAGTTGTACAATATTCGGCTATCGATATGGCAAGCAAGAAATTACATTTCTTGAAAACTTGATTTTGACAATTTTGGTACCCAATAATTAAATTCCAAAATTGAGAAATAAATTTAGACCCCCCAGGACTCCAAACTGCAACTTAAGTATATTCCCTAATGCCTTAACCAATTCAGCTACGATGTAACCCAACCAGTCATCGACATTTAACAATTTCTTTTATAACACGTCTCTAAGGGGAATATTAGCCACCGTAGCCTAATTGGTTAAATCATTAGGGGATATACCTAAGATGCAGGTTCGAGTCCTGCCGGTGGTCTAAATTTATTAATCTCAATTTTTTAATTAAGTAGAAGGTAAAGTTTCCGTAAAGTAGTAAAAAAAAATAATAGATACCTAATAATTGTATTATTATTATATAGCTATAATATCTACTTACATACTAAACAATAAAATATAATTAATGACTAGAACAATAATACTGGATGTTTATTTTAATCTAACTTAGCTTAAATATGTACAAGATCCTATATTTTATATACAACTAAAGTTGACCCCACAATGGAAGAGAAAGTTCCTCGAGCGTGTTCACACGCTCTCGACACATGATCATTGATCATGCGCAATCCTAATATGGGGTCAGCCTAAGATTCTACGAGTGTTGATATAACTTTTTTGTTAGCAGAGTCAGTAACTGTTGTCTGTAATTATTCTACAATTGACTCTCAATAATCCTATTTAGGACTCCTATCTTATGTCTTTTATTTCCTTGTCCTTCAGAACATAAAAATCGCTCACCAATTATGTGTCAAATTACTTACATAAAATATTAAATAACAAATAAAATTGAAGAGTTAGTTTGAAATCAAAAACCGGTAGACCTAAACTAAAAGTAACTAGTTACCGATAGCGGCTGAACCTATTTCACGAGACTTTTTATCGAGATAGCCAATTTTGTAAGATAGGTAGGTACTATTTTCTCGGACGCGGTTTCAGTCTTGTAACTCATGTTCCTGTAGGTTATGTATAGTCTTCCTCGATTAATGGTCTACCAAACACTGAAATTATATTTCAAATCAGATCAGTAGTTCCCAAGATTAACGCTTTCATGCATACAAACAAACTCTTCAGCTTTATATATTAGTAAGTATAGACTTAGTGGCATAAACAATGTTATGACGCGAAATACATTTTAGCTTAATCTCGGTGAGCAATTACTATGTTCCGATGTTTACAAGTCTATAATATTTAGATGCTATTTCTCCTATCACATAAATAGGGATGACAACTAAAAATTTCTATTTGGTCCGTCATTTCAGTTAGATTACCAAAAAATATTGGAGACGCATAATTTTTTGGTTCCTCGAACAAAGAAATGCGTAGATACAAAGCGTTGAATGAATTTCATGTGATGCCACGTTTAGGTACAATTTTACCTAGGAACGATGTCATAACCCCCTCTCTCCTGAACTTTGTTGGTCTGTATCTTTGTAAATTTTTATTGATTTAATTAATCAATAAATACGTGTTCAGTATTTTTTGGTAATCTAATTGACGGACCAAATAGAATTAATTTTCTTAGTCGTCATATTAATACAAGTTGTTCTTCATATATTTTACGCGCTTGCTATATGTAGACGGCAGGGAAGCCGCATTTCTGTAAATGTCAGCCAAGCATTCCAGCCGACATGTTGCCATGGACACGCATGTGTCGATTTAAATTGCCAGACTGAGAAAACCTGTAAAAAATAAAAAAATATTAAAAGACTGACATGAAACAAAACAAATAGGTACATTTAGCGTTCACAACGATCACGCTCCGCCGCAGTTTTTCCCGTTCCACTTGCTTGTGAGCGTTACTGTCGTAAATTCAAGTGGAATGGATTATAGAGCGTTATGAGCGTGGAGGTAAATAATACAAACGGCGAGTTAATAAAAATAATGCAAAAGATTTAAGAGGTTAGGTTATAATCTGTAAGCCTTGAAAATAAAAATTAATTATTGTTTGAATCGATTTATATTGAAAAAAATTATAATTTAATTTTTTATATTTAATATTAGTGGCGTATTTAATTAATTTACGTTTACGCTGGTGTATTTAATTAATTTACGTTTACGCTGCAGAAACATTCGCTTCTACTAAAATATCTCTTTCCGCATGAAATAACGTAAGCTTAGCTTAACGGTCGCCATTTTTGATGCTTTGAGTTTTGAAAACGCCGCTCATTTTCTCAACGATCACTTCGACCCACCTTTTTAGATGGGTCATCGTGAGCTTCGCGTGAGCGTAAGTCATGACGTCATAAGTGACGTTTTCGCCACGACCACAACGACCGCGGTCGTTATGTGGAACGACTAAAGGAGCATTTTGATCGTTGTGGGCGCTTAGTGGAACGCTCCCTTAAAAAACTATACATTCCCCGTGGCCACCCCAGTTGACACACTGTTATGTCTCCAAAAAACATCGTATTTCTGTTTACCACACCAGTGAAACCACGAAAAATGCCCAATTTTAGGTATTCTTTGTTGGGCATATCTATTAGGCAAAGTGCTGGTGGTCACACCAAACTGGTGTGGCCAAACAGAATTACCTAATTTTAGGCGTTCATCGTGGTGCTTTCTGAGAAAGATATCTGGGATCAGTGGTTTCTATGAATAAAGTTTACGACGAAAAGTGCTATCTACGAACAGAAAGTCCTGTCCACAGCGCTTCCTATGGACCGAGATATCTATGAACAATGTTTTCTATCAACAAAGTTTTCGGCGAAACGTGATGTCTAGGTTCCTATTAATAGTATCGTACAAGCGTGTTTCTGTCTTACGTTCCACACTCGACTGACATAGTTTAGTTATCCTTTGTCCGTGAGTTACTAACTCGGATTACCAACTGAAAACCAGGAGGCTAATCAGGACATCAGACACGAAACAAGTTAACAAAATTTTAAGCAAAAACTTAAAAAATATATGTTAAATAATATTATATGTAAATCAGGTGTATGATGTAGCTACTGATATAAGCATATCAGTGGCTATTCTATACACTTGTCAAAGCATAATAATATGCATTATACCTATATTTTTTTAAATATACATTATGTACTAATAACAGTTATAAAACTGCGACTCATCCATAGTCAAACCGTTAAATCGGTTTTGTGGAGCACTATGTAGAAATAATATTGTCAAGCTGTAATAAATAAATAAATAAAATAAATAATCACGTACCTAATGATATGACGATGATTTCGATAAAAATATTTTAATTACTGTAGAGTTATTGTATTATTGAGGCTACATTAACTTAATAAATTAACCTACTTAATTAAAAAATGTTTCAAAATTGAGATTAATAGATTCGACTACCGGCAGGACTCGAATCTGCATCTTAGGTTAAGCCCCTAATGCCTTAACCAATTAGGCTACGGTGGAACCCTACCGGTCATCGAAATTTATCAATCTCTTTTATAACACGTCTCTAAGGGCATTAAGGGCTTAACCTAAGATGCAGGTTCGAGTCCTACCGGTTGTCGAATTTTATTAATCTCAATTTTGAAACAGTAAAGTATTCAAAAATATTTAAAATATGTTTAGCAGGTATAGAATTCGCTGAGTAGAGAAGACATTTTTTTTCAAAGTCATAATAATATTAATATCTCGTGATTAGCTTTCAGCGCTAGGTAGGACGAACGACCTTTTCGTCAGAACATGCAAGGCGTCTTATTGTTTTGTAACAAAAAGTTTTCTGTATACATACATTGTGTGTTGTGCTAAATTAAACGTATTTTCTTTCAAAGCGCTTTCAAAAAGTTAGTAAAAGGTCACAGAAAAAGGACTTACAATTTAAGTCCTTTTTCTGTGTTCTGGAGGCTTATCACGTAACGATATTAGGTATATACCTATCACGCAACGCCTATCCTACCTATTATTAAGGTGCGTACGACAAATATCTTTAGTTTGTGCTTATTTTTTACCTTTAATCTGAACGAGCCCTTTTTTTGTCCGGGTGGAAATTCGTTTAGGTACGCATTTACACCGCCCGCGCCGCTTCAGCGTATTCGCGCGCTGGCATGGCGGTGGGATATGTGGGACTCGCCCTCTCGTGGTATGCTAAACTCATAACACGAGGAGAGGATCCTGAACGAGCGCTTTTAGACGTTTTATTAGTGGAGGCTTAGATACATGATTGGTATAGCGTGCTACCCTAGATACCGCACTCGCTTTAATTTACGCAATAGCTCCGAAAATAGGGCAACACAATATTGTAGGGGTTATTAGACACTTCACTTATGGTATGTGATCCCAGGGCCGGATTTAGAAGTCCCGAGGAACCAGGGCAACAAATAAGATGAGGCCCCCTTGCCACAAATTAATCTAATATATAAAATTCTCGTGTCACAGTTTTCGTTGCCATACTCCTCCGAAACGGCTTAACCGATTTTGATGAAATTTTTTGTGCTTATCCGGTATCTATGAGAATCGGCCAACATCTATTTTTCATCCCCCTAAATGTTAGGGGTAGTCCACCCCTAAATTTTTATTTTTATTTTTCAGACAAAGTTAGGGGTAGATTAGAGGTAGGTGTAGGGTAGGGGTAGGGTAGAGGTAGGGTAGGGGTAGTGTAGGGTAGGGGTAGTGTAGGGTAGGGGTAGTGTAGGGTATGTATCGATTGAGACAGTACGAAGTCTGCCGGGTCAGCTAGTTTATCTCTAATTGTGTAGAAAATTTGAAGTATCTACCTACTTCTCAGAACGATTTGAATTCTGATATTTTACTGATTGTCTAATTTAAGTGAACAAGTATAGATGAATAACCGTCATTACAATATTTAAGAACTATTAGATTAATGATGATTCAACATACTACTGTATGCAAAGGTTCTACACCGAAAAAATGAATAAAAGAAAAGTTGTAGAGTTTACTCGTCAGAATTTGAAAGATTTTAAATCTATTGTGGGGGCCCCTCTATTGTGGAGGCCCCGGGGCAGTTGCCCTGGACGCCCTCCCTTAAATCCGGCCTTGTGTGATCCCGATGTCCTTTCTTCTTTTAATGTTATTTTTACTCAGTTATATTACGCTAACTGGCATATTACTTCGATTTTACTCTACCGCCTTGCAACATAATACGAAATAATGAAAAAGGGTTTTAAGTAATGCCGCGCGTTCACCAGTCGCTTACTAACTGCCTCACCGGCTATATGTGTAGTTAAGTATCTATGAATTAAATTGTAAAGGAGAAATATTTTTTTTTCTACATTCGTCGAATGTACTTAATACATTTTAATATTAGATAGGTATACTCCCTTACCTTAACAAACACAATTTGCACTGGTACGGCTTTTCCCCCGAGTGTATTCTCAAGTGTTTCGTTAACGTCGAACTGTCGGAAAACGCCTTTTTGCACGATCTGCATCTAAAATTGATAAAAATATTTTAGTTTAAGTAGGGAAGTAAAAGAAACAAGATGTAGGAGAGTAGGCTGCGATGGTATGGTCATGTAAAAACAAGACCACTAGATTGCGTGGGAAACTCTTTCCACTCCTCGTCAAGGATCCATAGGTAGAACCAAAACAAGCTGGAAGAGTGCTATGAAGGAGTGCAATGTCTCCGAAGGCGATGTCAGAGATAGCGCGAAGTGGAGGAGACAAATAAGAGAAGGCTGACCATCACCTTATGGAATTTACAGCCAGGAAGAGAGAGAAGATAGGCTAATATAAGAAAGTAATTAAAGCAACTCACTGGTACGGTCGTTCCCCGGAGTGAGTTCTCATGTGAGTCGTCACACTAGAACTTTGACTGAATCTACGATCACATATCGGGCACCTGTATAATAAAGAATTTTTTATAAGAAATAGACAAATAAGCAAATAAATGTAGTGAACATTACTAGTATTCTTGTTAACCCCTCTTGCTAAGCTAAAATGTTTGTGTTACGAGTGGGTTCACGTCGGTAGTGCAATGGGTGGGGATGGAACCGGCGACCATATAATCGCAAGTCTTATGATCTTAACATTATTGAAATAATATAATTAAAGGTACTAGAAATCAGGCTGGTCTTAAATCTCGGAGGTCGTGGGTTCGTATTACCTCTCCGGACAAAATATCTTTGTGTAATATCAAAGATTTCTTTCCGGGTCTGGTTGGTTATGGTTCCTATCCTTCTTGCCTCGGAATGAACGTTAAGCCGTTGGTCCCTACTATTATAACATCTTCACAAGCAATTAATAGGGTGACTGGTAATTAGTGACCGATACCTAAACACATTATTGTGCTCATGATAACAAACAACTTTTACTATGGCACCAACCCTGAAATCGCGAAAAAAAATCAGCTGCTCCATACATTCATGTTCACATAACGCGTCAACATGGTAGGGAGCAGCTGATTTTTTTTTCGCGATTTCAGATTTGGTGCCATAGTAAAAGTTGTTTGTTATCATGAGCACAATAATGTGTTTAGGTATCGGTCACTAATTACCAGTCACCCTATATATAAATATAACTACCAGGGAACAGGCAACAACCCGCCTGCCAAGCGTGGTATAGATAAAATACTGTTATTTTGAACTATTGATCAAATTATAGAACAACCAAGCGTTTGTTGTGATACATATCCGATCGCTCACACTCGCTACAATCGCTATTGCAATACCACTTAAGTGACAATATAGCTTATAAGGTTAATTATCAAATATAGCAAATTCATATTCCTTCCTTTAAAACACAACCAGGAAAATATTTATTGATGAATTAAATTACACCTTATTAGCAACTGCTACATTTGCGGTATTGCAGTATCACTTAGAACAATCTCTTTTACAATTCGATCGTTTTTCTGACGTACCTGAAAGGCTTCTGTCCCGTATGCGTCCTAACATGAGCCGTCAAATTAGCAGCTTGCGAGAAGCTCTTATTGCAGTCTCCACATCGGTATGGTCGCTCCCCGGAATGTGTTCGAAGGTGTGTCTTCAGAGTGCTGGGTCTGGCGTAAGTCTTACCACAGATACGGCACAGATTGGGCTTCTGTTCATCATCTTCTGAACACCCACTTAGTGCTCCAACCTGCGAAAGAAACAAATTTCTATCATGGGCTATCATAAAAAATAATGGCGTGGACGGCTAGAGCTGGTGAATCCTTCTACCAATTAACGTCAAGAGAATCATTTGTCTGCTCACACATCATAATCTTCCTGCCTTGCTCCCATTGTTTGGAGTCGGCGCAATATATTATTGTCTTCCATTTTTCTTCATTAGACTGTGTTAAAGACAGTCTATCCATCCTATTCCAATCCATCTTCATATTGAGCATTGTTATCACTATGCATAATGCTTATACATAAAAAAAATAGTGTATGTTTTAATTGTGTAAATTACTCACTTTTTTTTTTATGAAATATAGGCTATGTTATTCCGGAATAACTTTGCTAAATAACTCTAGCAACTGTACAGAAATTTATATCTGTGTCACGGGGGACTTTACGAACACTTAATTTACGAAGAATACCGAGTGGGAATTGAACCCAGCACTGGTTAGTCTGAGTCTGAGACCCATTGGTGATAAACCCATCATGGTTTTTACTTGCAGCAAGTAAAAACCATGAAATATAGCTTCATTAGCCCGTTTACGGCTACTGCTGAACATGGACCTCCTCTTAACAGACCTTGGAAAACCAGATTTGTTGAGAGATATTAACAATTTCACCATACTTGGCAGGCGGATTAATGATCGGATTGGTGAAAAGGTATCCTTAAATTGAACAATAATATTTTCACTTAAAGAATGTTCTGTTCTTCTTATTTAATCAAGGCGACGGGCTGGTAGTTACTCAATGTAAAGCCCGTTAGCATTTTTATCCTGCGATTCAATTTAAGTATTAATTAATCGTTAGAGCACTAATTGGTTTTCTCCTTGGCTCCTTCATATATATCGCTTATAGTGTGAAGATAAAGTGATCTGTGTAACTCCACCTGCACTCTAAAGGACCTGCCCGTGACCACCACCAACGCCGTAAATGTGGCACAGTTTTGGTCGAAACATATTTAATTTCAAGGAATCATAGACACGACGAAGAAGAAGAAGTGAGAAGATTATCATTTACCGAACTACGATCCTTCTATAAGTACTTTGCGCAAATACTACAAAAACTACCTGGTTTAATACTACTGACCTGAACTTTCCCAGAAGCATTGACGCATGTAGTGTACCCATACTCCTGAGGGTGCATTTGTCCTTGATGGTTCAATATGTAGCCTCCACTCATATTCTGGTCCTTCTGACTCTCCTGCATATACAACTTAGAAGGTGACCGTTTTAACGACGCCCCTAATTTCTGATTCCCATAATTGGATTTCTGTGGGAATACCGAATAATTTGGATTCGGTTTCTGAGGGTTCTGAAGTAGAGGTTTGAAAGTGGAGGTGGCTGTGATTAGAGGGTCGCTTTGGTTTGGTGCTCGGAAGTCAGCAGTGAAGGAGTACGTAGCCGACGGGTATGATGATGAAGAGATAACATTTTGCGTTTGAGGGTATACCACGTTGACGGACGGTGATGATGCATTTTGGTTCCATTGTACCTGGTGATGAAATTGAAATTCGGTTAAAAAAATATTTATGCATTGAATTTTTTTTTTGTAATTTGGTGTCATTTTTTTCTCTAGCCCATACTGACCCAGTGCTAGGCAAAGGGCTCCCCAAGATTCTATTTCCTAAAGAATAATAAAGTCTTTAGGTAGGTATTAAGGTATGAATAATAAATAATGTAATACTTTATCGACACATTCAAATTTCCTATTGTGTAGGTGTATAATGTACCTTTTATTTAATTTATCACAAATCTTAATGCCAATCATATTTTTAGCTCCCTGTAAAAAGCTCTTAAGTGATTGGCGGTTAAATTAAAAGTAAAGCCGCCATCTTCATTCTCACGAGAGTTTTTTTACAGCTGAGTTAAAATAACGTTCACAAAACTAAGAAAGTAAGACATACCTGCGAGCATAGCTGTTCCGGTGGACATCCATGCATGGTCATGTTCATAGACACGTTAACGCTCATGGTGGGAAAGAGTGGGGCGGCCCCATAGTGCTCGTAGTACGGGTAGCCGCCGCCGCTGTTCACCATCATCTGGTGAAGAATACAATCGATAAGCGGGTAAATATTTTTTCTGAAGGACATATGGAGTTAGCTTCGAGACTTTTGCTACATCACCGGTCATAAAGGCGAGCAGTGCTCCAGCCTTAATAACTTGTTTAAAAACTACAAACTCAGCAATCTGCGCAAGAATGTGCCACCTGTGGGACTTGGACCTCGGCTCAGGAGGTCAGTGGCGTAGCTAGGTGGGCAAGGGTCCCGGTGATTTATTGATGTAGCTTTAATATACCGTAACAATATCATAGGAAATACGTTAGAATAATCCTAGGTACAGTAATGAGGACATTTTTTTTATTTTTTAAAAGACATCTCACTCCCTATGGAATTAAATGCTTCTACCTATTACGGGGACTTAACAAACACATAATGATCAAAGTCATAGTCATATTGTTAAACTAGCTGCGCCCCGCGGTTTTACCCGCGTTACTCTGCTCCAGTGGGTCGGAGCGTGATTTTTTGTAGCCTTTATGTTAATCGAGCTTATTAACTATTCCCGTGCAAAGTTTCAGCCAAATCCAATCAGTAGTTTTTGCGTTAAAGAGCAACAAACATCTATCCATCCATACTCACAAACTTTCGCGTTTATAATATTTTATATTAAGGATGATTAGCGTCCAGGAACTAAAGGTAAGAGTAATTTAAGAGTATCAGTATGGCTCCGGCCTTATTCAATACCTACATATTAATAAAGATGAGTCTCTACATAATCCCTTCTTCCTGATTTTAAATCGAAAGAAACCTCATACAAGCATTAATAAAAGGAAGCCCGCTATAATCTAAGACATATTAATTACAATGATTATTTCATAACGCAACCCCCGTAGGCGGCAACCCCTCGAAATATCTATAAACACCCCTTTTCGAAACCACCCTCTACATTTAGAATACAAAACAATAAAAAGTCGGTGCTGAGTGAAGTATATCTGTCTCTGTTCCTCGATTGAGAGGGGTGGTAGGTGTGAGTGAGAGGGATATACCTGAGGGTGTACAGCTTCGGAGGTACAGTCTCCATGGACGACTGCGTGTTTCAGTGAGAGTAGGACGTCCGCGGCCTCCCCTCCTCCCCTCTCCCGGCATTCCCCCGCTCCGTTTCTGTGAATAGAAAATTGTTATGAGTAGGTACCTACTGTGTAAAGGCACATCCATTAATAACAAAGCAAAATAGGTGATTTTTGACTTTCCGCGATCTCTTCACTATTTATCATGTCACGTTATTACGAGGTGAATGAAATAAAATATCTACGTGATAATGAAATAATAAAATTTATTCAGCACTTAGGTATTTTATTTACATACATTGACATGACTAAATCTAACAAAAACGATGACGTCAGTCAACAATGTTAATATTATTTGATCTTACAGATTTTATAATCCGTCTGTCCGTCTGTCGTGCGATGAATGACAAATGTAAACATTATTGTAAGATACCTTAAAAGTAGGTAACCGGTACAAAATAAACTTCCGAGAATCCGGCCAAGGTGTAAGGGACATCCACCTGAAGACACCCTTAAGGGGCTAGGACCAACGCTGAGGGTGCCAATGGAGTAAAGAGTAGATTTACGAATAGTGGTAGTGATCGCTGGCACGGGATCACAGTTCGGGGGAGGTGTAGCAACGCGGTCCTCGGACAGTCCACCGAGAATCCTACCCTAGTTAACCTGCAACCTTTGAGCGACCCCAACCTCTCAAAGTTGATTTAGCTTCTGTCCCCTACACAAACCTTTAAACACGTAACACAATTAATGGATGC
The DNA here is from genome assembly GCA_947037095.2 of Nycteola revayana. Classification (NCBI taxonomy): domain Eukaryota; kingdom Metazoa; phylum Arthropoda; class Insecta; order Lepidoptera; family Nolidae; genus Nycteola; species Nycteola revayana. Next base: position 1,644,019 of record OX344851.2, read on the forward strand.
GCCCTTAGATATCGAAAGTCATATAATTGATAAATCATATCTCATATATAAATAAGTCTGAATAAACAGATAAATCCCATCATCGGCCCGTATAACGTCCACTGCTGATAATGGGCCTCCTTCCAAAGGAAGGGTTTTTGCTATAGTCACCACGCTTGGCAGGCGGGTTGGTGACCGCAGTATTATGTTGTTACACACAAGGCAACGCTGCTGCCCGTTCCCTGTTATAGATGTTGTTATAATAATCGGGACCAACAGCTTAATGTGCTTTCCGAGGCAAGGAGGTCAGTGCCCCAGCCAACCAGACCCGGAAAGAAATCTTAGAATCTACAGAGACCTTTTCTTGTCCGGCGTGAAGATAGAACCCACAAACTCAACCCACAAATTAAACAGAGCGGGCAAGGATTTAGTCTAAAGCCAAGAATGCATCGCGAACCATTTTACGTGCGAACGTGATTAGATAGCACGTTTATCGAGGAAGATATAGGCTGTATTTGATCATGAAATTCTTACGGGAACGGGAAGTACGCGGCTGAAACCTCGCGCGGAAACTAATAATAATGATATAGGTAATGAATTTATTCAGCACTTAGGTATTTACATACACTTGTACTGGTCAAAATCACAATGAAAAAGAAATATAATTAATAGGTTATTATTCTATGAATAAAACTACTTAGGTAACTATAACTAGCAAATGCAACCTGTGAGTGCTGCTAATTGTAGGACATTACAGACAATGTACTCCGTCTGTCCGTGTGTTATTAATTCCTCTACTCATAATAAGTTCATATTTACATAAAAAAATTAGAAAGCATAAAATTAAGTGACACACACTTGGACCCTTATAGGGTTAGGACCACAACCCAGAGGTGCCACTGATATCAAAGTCAGATTTGTGGATATAAGAGGAAGTGATCGCTGGCACGGCCTACAGGCGCTGGATCACAGGGCAGGGGTAGGGGCACAACGGAGTCCAATCTGCAACCTTTCACTAGCTACCTAGGTGGACGACTAATAGTAGTATATTCCATTATAGTTTCACCGTATTTAAATCTATTCTTATATTTAAATCTAATGTTTCTTCTCCGACACAACAACTGTGCGAATTTAGCATATTCAAATTGCAATCAAAAGTCATTATCAGTACTTATCCGTTATTTTCTTAAGTTTATTCTTTTTTAACACCGTTGCTCGTAAAGCTGATGTAATTCCACCGGTTTTAAATTTGTAAAGCGGGTCATAAAAAACGCGTGTGTTACCAAAGCAAATAGTTAAGTTGTAGTCCATACAAATTCCATAACAGTATTATTGGCCATTTCGCGCGCTGTTGTTATTCAAATTTCGAACTAATCGCCGCGCGGCGCCAGTAAGTAGGCAGCGCTAGCGCGCTGTTAAAATGGCGGGAAAGCAACAGTGTGCATTCACAGATTCAGTTTATTTAAAATAAAAAAAAAAACAGTTTATTCGGTAATTTAAAAACTTGGCTGCATGCTCTAACGTCTTTGCCAACAATTTCACGCAGCTACGGCAGAAAATAATCCTCGCGCCATTTTTCTCAAATTTTCTTTTCTTTGTACTTGTATTGTGAAAAATGGTTTTTTTTCTGTTTCCTCGCAAATGTGTTAAAAAACGTCGTACGATATACGTGCGTATTGGTGCGTACATGCTCGGCTCAATTACGCCCTCGCCTTCGGCTCGGGCTGAAATTCCGCCTCGCATGTTATAACCATCATAACGCACTAATATCGTAATGTACTATTAATATTTTAGATTATTTAACTTAATTAAAATGAAGCACTGTTTATTATTAAAGTTGTGTACAGAACAACAGTAACTGGAAAACAGGTTGACTTGTCAAAACTATTTTATATATTACTAGCTTCCCGCGCGCGGTTTCACCCGCGTAACTCCCGTTCCCGTGGGAACTTCATAATTAAATAGTGCCTATGTCACTCAAGGTGAATGTAGCTTTCCAATGGTGAAAGAATTTTTGAAATCGGCACAGTAATTTTTGTGTTTATTCGTTACAAACATACACACACACAAAAAATTCAAATCTTTCCTCTCTATAATATTAGTATAGTATAGATATTAATCTGTTATCATTCTGTATCTGTGCCTGATAAATAAAATAAAATAAGTATAGACTTACTTGTACCCAGAGCAAGGCGAGAAGGGGAACAGGGACGGCAGCGGGTCGAGCTCCAGGGGGGGTAGCGAGAAGGAGCCCATGTCTTCGGACCAGCTCTCGCCCACTTCTCCTGAGAGCGCTTCGCAAGCGATGCTGTCGCCCAAGGCGTTTAACTCCTCGCCATTCTCCGGGCAGCAGTTCTCGTTTTCTTGCTGCAAATTTAAACGTCTTTTATTATGAGAAACATAATATGTACTGGATGACATTTTTACCGTCTTGAAAATAATAGGGCGTGATATTTACAGCCTACCTATATGAAATAGATGTCTAATCTAAGGCATAGTTATTTTATTATGTTATTTTTTTTACTGTAATAGAGTGAAAATCGTAACGGTAAAATGCGTACCTAAGTACCTACTTAGGTACGCATTTTACCGTACGTAACTACCTAGTTATGCTATTTCGCACAAACTTTTCATACATGTGTGATTGCAGCATAGGTATTAAAGGCACCTATTTTATTATTATGCGAGTAGGGTGTATTTATTTTAGGTTATTTATTGGATTTTCGTAACTCTAAAATCTGACATACTAGTACACAAATGCTGTGGTCTATAGATTCTATTCCACTTATACTACACATCATATTATTATCAAGACGGTAAACAAAAGTCATATATGAAAAGTTACGCGAGTAAAGCCGCGCGCGGAAAACTATTTAAAATAGAATATTTCAACTTAAAAAAATTTGGTTTTCATTTAAGAAACGTAAAATTTATTCACTTAATTACCACATTCCAAAAGTAGCTACTGCACTATAAAAAATCCAAAAATTATAAAATAATGTAAACTTATTAATATAATTAAAACTTTAATTAAAAAACCTCTCGAACGTCGTCTGTGTAAACCCCATCGAAATGTGTAACTAATTCAGCTGGTGGTTGAATATGAACCTTTTGAAAATCGATTTTTAACTAAATATTATGAAATATAAGGTTTAAATCATTTTATTCTCATAAAAGACAAAAAGCCACTTACATGAGAATAGACAAGAAACATTCAGTAAACTTATTTTAGGTAACCGTCACCAAAGTATATGTATAGTATATAATATGTAATGTATAGAATTAATGAATAAATATGTATATATAAAAGTGTATAGTAGTATGTATAGTAGTGTATAGTATTATATAAAATTATTCCATACTCATTCAGCAGTTCAAATCTCAACCATTAAAGTGCATTGGAGAGCATTAGTCAAAGCAGTTTTCAATTATGTGTTTGGATAGCTGAGACTTGAAACTGCTGAGAGAGCTAACACTTTTTATATGTGAGGGTAGATTATTAAATAGTTGTGCTCCTTCATATGTAATACTCTTTCTAGCGTTTTTAGTGCGTATTCTTGGCAAAACAAGTAAACTTGGTCGACGAAGACTGCGTTTAGTAATTTGAGATTTTGTAGTAAATGATAAAGTAGTGTGGATGGTTTTGTCTATAATTTTTCTAATCAGAACGCAAGTATTATATGTGTAGAGTTGTTTGATATTCATCAGTTTTGTTTCTTTAAAAATTTTACAAGTTGGTGTTAGGTATGGATAGCGGAATAATATCTTTATAACCTTATTTTGTACTCTTTGTAATTGTTGCAACTTCGTTTTTCCCGCACTTCCCCAAATTTCTATGAGATATAATAGGTGCGACTTAATAAGAGAATTATAAATAGTATAGCGTATCTTTTTAGGTATGCACTGGTTTATACCATGAAGTGATCCTGTAAGTGCTGATAATTTATTTTTAATATGGTCTATTTGATTGTGCCATGTTAAGTGATGATCTATTCTCAAGCCAAGATACTTTTCGCAGGTTTTTTGATCTAGTGGGATGTTATCAATAGTTAGTGTGTCGTGCTGCGGAATTTTTTTATTCTTAGCTTTAAATACAACGTAACAAGTTTTTGAAATGTTTATGGTTAGTAAATTATATTTGAACCATTCGAATAGAAATATAAATATTACGACTTTCATCATTCGTCTCCGACATCGTTAAATGCTGCAAATATTTTGTCTTGTCAGAAACACATAATACAGAATTCTATGTCGTGCGACATTATTTATATTACCAATACTTCTCGCTACTGCTAAAAATATTAATATATTAATATGCCTTATCATTGATCTGCAGTTATAGCTTTTAATAGGAATAGGAAGGAGACAACATATTTTACTTATGCCGGTGAAATTACTAAAAAATATTGGACACGTATTTATTGATTTATCAAATAAAAAAACTGATATTTGAATTTAGAAAATCAAAAAAAAATTTTTTTTTTAGTTGTCCGGGGGGAAATTCTTTAACGCATTCCCACCGCCGCTGCAGCGTATTCGCGCGCTGGCATGGGATATGTGGGACTCGCCCTCTCCATAGCGTGGTATGCTAACCTTATACCACGAGGAGAGAACCCTACACCACTAAAACCCCCCGGACACTCCTTCGATCCGCCGTTGGCGGCGTCCGGGTACGCATAAGCAATCCGGCCCAGGATACACAGCACCAACAAACTATAAAGATCAGAAGAGCTTGTGACGTCATTCGTAGGTAAAATTGTATCTTCAAGTGATGTCACATGAAATTTCATGCAATTTCTTAAAATCTCATCTTCATTATTTTTTGTTTAAGAAACGAAAAAATCGTGTTCTATATCTTTGGTAAACTAACTGACGGACTGACTAAAAATATTGTTTTAGTCTTCATCCTTTTTCTATAAAACTATAGCTCATTAGTAACGATTCACGCTTTCAGCCGTTTTAGATAAAATTCTGATAAAAATTCAACAACGAGCTATTTCAAATCACCACATATTTTATGTAAAACAAAATCGCTTCCCTCTGTCTGCCTGTCGCTATGTATGCTAATTGCGTAACGGATTTTGATGCGGTTTCTTTTTAATAGATAGTGATTGATTGAGTGGCAGCAGGTAAATAATATGATGTACCCAGAGTTTGTAATTACTATGGCGACAGAACCTTAAGAAAACGCATTCCCTTTAAATTGAATACTTTGCCTGTTGACATCAGACAAGAAGTAAATAAAATAAAATTCGCACGTCAGCTAAAGAGATATTTATTAGATACTATGTAAAGTGTAGGTATTAAGTATACTTATATAGGTTATAGATGTAACTGATAAAATGATTGTAAAAGAGACTCAATGATCTCACAGTTAAACTGCGTAAGCAGTTTTGTGGGGCATGTAATTAGTTTTAAGAAATTTTAAGTGAAATACAGCGTTAATTAATTCATTCATTCATTAATTTATGCATTCATTCATTCATTCAAAGTGATTAAAGGAACTGGAACTACGCGTCTGAAACCGCGCGTGGGAAGCTAGCAAATTATAATTTATCACTGTATTAAAATGTGTCTAAAAAAAATATTAAAAAAAAAGTACCATATCATATCAATATATGAAAATATCCATTTTTAATCTATATTTAAAACGATCACATTTATTATTTAAGTACAACATCTATGTAATGCAGCTGCAAAAAAAGGGACATGTTAACAAAGATTTGGCCACATCGAAAGTGCTTTTTCACCTTTTTAAAACTTGAGATTAGAAAAAAATACAAGTATGTAGGTATTACTTTTGGCACCCAACATGGGGCAGCAATTTCTCAATCTTCTATTTTGAGAGAAAACCTTTTGCAACAGTATCTTCTGTACTAATTATATTAACATAATAAAGAGTTTGATTGTTTGAGCGCGCTTATCTCAGGAACTACTAGTCCGATTATATAAATTTTCTCGGTGCTAGGTTAGGTTAGCCTTTCTTTATAAATAGGCTATATATTTATCAATAAAGATTATAGGCTATATTTAATTATGAAGTTCCTACGCTACTCGGGTAAAACAGCGCGTGGGAAGCTAGTTTACAAATAAGGTGGGTTTAGTTGGAAAGGGTAATTAATATACATATAAGTTATAATAGAATTTGTTACAGAAATTTTAAAACAATTCAGTGTCCTTAGATTTGGTTTAATCATTTTTGAGTATTGAACGCCTTTTGAATAAACCCAACTAATTATGGCACCCACCGTGGGACTTCAATATGGCTTATAATTATTATTTGCAATAATTATCAAGATACATCAGAAATAGTTCAAAGTATAAGTTTAACTTTAAATATAACCCGTTTATTCAAAGGCTTCGACTCTATATGAAGACATTATCTTTTTAAATCGATAAATACCAGTTCATTTAGACTAATTTGCTGGTATAATGCCATTAAAAATGGTGAATTTCAAGTAATTATTCCAAGAATTTTACACATAGCTTTCTAGAAGGAGGAATGTACAACTGCATGTTTATGTATTCGTTTCATCATTAACCTTCGTAAATACAATCACATCTCTCATTTTCGCAAAGAAGTTGTGGGTGACTCACATAATAATCACATTGTTAATATTAAACTTACACAATAAATATATATTTCAACTTAAATTCACACTATATATATAATTAACAATATTTACATAATTACATATTTACAACTTTATAACTATACTATAATAACAATTAAAACATATACAAATATTCATACTACACATTACATTACAAATACACAAATTATTTATAACATTAATAGGTATTTATTATTTATCATGTCACGATATTCGTCCGTCATTTATATTGACATGACGGGCGAATATAATGTCGTGATACATCGAACCAGCGCTTCGCCCGTCGGCCGTACCGAGATCCTTTGTTTCAACTTACGACGACGTCACACGCCCCATGCGCGTGCGCATTCCTTCGCCGCGCACAACCAGTCGAGACCTACGCTTTACGGTGAAACCACGTTCGCTTGCATTCGCATTTGTGTTGCATTACCCGCGTATAATAGACATTATAATATATTGCTTTGTCGCTTGCTGCTTAAGATTGTATAGTACTGCTGTGCCTTCTAATAATATTGGATATTGTGTGTAATGTGTGAGGAACAATAAACAACTGTGATCAATAAGGACTAAGTTATTTACGACCCTGCAACTGCTCGTAAGTCACATATATATTTTACCACACACCACACCTACCTACCAAAAAGTCAAGTGGCTCCCGATTCGCCTTCGCAGGAATAGCCGGATACTATGCCTCCTTTTCAATGTCCTTCATAGCCCTACATCTCCTTCCTATCTTCGTGAGCGCTTCTCTTTCCTACATTTTCCTAATGCTCTCTGTAGATCTCAGTGATCTCACATTAAATCCCTCCTAAGTTTCCCCTCCCACAAATATGATTTCTACTCCTATTCCTTCAATGTATACGCTGTCATACTTTGGAACTCTGTTCCGCTTAACATCCGTCACACTAAAACTCTCGCATTATTTAAAAAAAGGTTAACTTCCTATTATCTATCTTTGTCGCCATAAACATAGTATGTTTATATATCTATATTTTATGTATGTATGTAAGTATTTAGCCGATGTGCGGCTACACCTAGTTTTAGCCGGCTACAACTAGGTCTAGCCGACCACATGCGGTTAAACTTAGATCAACCTGAATAAGTCCCTGTTCAACTCCATTGGTTTAGGTTTAGGTTTTTTTTAACCACCCCAACTTCTTTTTGTGCCATGCATAGGTATTGTTTAAGAGTTGAACAGGGACTTATTGAGACCTTAACCTAAGTTTAACCGCATGTGGTCGGCTAGACCTAGTTGTAGCCGGCTAAAACTAGGTGTAGCCGCACTTCGGCTATAAGCCGTAACATATACATATATTTATATATTAGTATAATTAGTTATTTATCGTATCTATGTCTATTAACCTTATTCACACATATTGTTTTTCTCTCTACTTCATAAATATAATTCAATAATAAATCTCTGCCAGCATCCCGCGATAGGAGATAGCAAATCTCCTATCGCGGGATGCTGGCAGAGATTTCTCACTGAAATAAGTAGTACCCTTGTGCCATGCCTTTCTATGTAGGTTATTTAGTGTATACATAAATTGAAAATATATAAATAAATCTAATCCCAAGTAAGTATTCCTAAAGTAAATATATATAGGGTGACTGGTAATTAGTGACCGATACCTAAACACATGATTGTGCTCATGATAACAAACAACTTTTACTATGGGACCAAATCTGGAATCGCGAAAAAAAAATCAGCTGCTCCCTACCATGTGGGCGAGTTATGTGAACATGAATGTATGGAACAGCTGATTTCTTTTCGCGATTTCAGGTTTGGTCCCATAGTAAAATTTGTTTGTTATCATGAGCAAAATCATGTGTTTAGGTATCGGTCACTAATTACCAGTCACCCTATATAATAATCCGATATTATTAATATTGTTTGTACATTACGAGATTTTATTACATGAATACAGCAGTTTAATATGTACCTACAGTTTATACATATATTTTTGACCGTTTAACCTCTTTGATTTGACTACGAAAACCTTGTTACACTTGCAAGATGAAGAAGCGGTCGTATCCTGACTAGGGGCGTCGTCAGTTCGATCGCCACCCATTGCACAACCGACGTGAACCCACGAGAGAACCCAGATAAATCTTTATAAAAAAAGGAGTGGTTTATTTATAACGGCTTATCATTCATGAAGTGACCTGACACGGCTCAGCATTAATATAGTATGATACATACCTACTCATATCATGTCTTGGGGTAAACCCGTTTAGCTAAAATGATTAAAAAACTATTAATTAGGTACACCTAAAAAGCTTTTATTCTATCTTAGGAATATCTTACACGCTAATATTAGGTACTTTGTATTTGGAATTCAAAACGCTGAGTGCCTAGACAAAATCTATGGAAAAATATATTATAGTTTACAATTTATCTAAATGGTAAACTTGTCTTAAAACATAGTTATCGATCTATTTAACTGTTATTGTATTTTTATTTAATAAAACACAAAAACTTGAAGCTGATATAAAAAATGCTATGCCATCTACAAGGTTTATGAAACCGAACGATCGAATCGCTCGTTTCGTTTCGGCGCAACGTTCCCACTTCAGGTTTTAAACGGAGAAATTGTCGGAAAGCGGCATTTCTTATCTGATATAGTTATTAAAAGATTATTTATTTTGCGATAGTAAGTGGCAATAACAGACCTACGTTAAGTCATCATTAGGTCAAAAACGTAGAAAAAGTCTGGTGAATATCTGTAATCTAAATTTTATACTTTTATCATTGTATTGAAATTCCTTGTCTACTGATGCAAATAACATTAAAGGCTTATTAACAATAGACCCGTTGTTGATTTTTATATTCGCGAAATAAACCGTTAGGTATTTTAGTATTACAGTTAAAAATGCCATATTCCTATATATCTATCCGATATCCGATATGCTAGCTATCGTTACGCTGCCGCGCTGGAGTGGAATTTTGTCTAGGCTTTCTAGTCTGAGAAGAACGAGGAACTATATATTTGTATCAAAATAACTGTATGAAAAAAAAATAACGCGCCCTTACCTACACTAACATTTAGAATAGACAGTGTTTCAAATGGGTTGAGGATGCTGAATCTAATGTTTGCTTAAACGCGCTAATCTCAGGAACTACAGGTCCGATTCAAAAAAATATTTTCGTGTCAGATAGCCCATTTATTGAGGAAGGCTTTTGGCTATATTTTATTATGAAGTTCCTACGGGAACAGGAGATACGGAGATAACAATATGTTGCAAAGTGCAGAACTAACTATATAGGAATTTTTGTTATGTTGGGCCTCTATCATATCATATACTAGCCATATAGCGTTTCCTAGACCTAGGCTTAGTCAGGATTACGTTTTAATTAAAAAATGAAGCATAGCCCGCTGTATTGATGCGTAATTCGTCATCAGATGATAACTAAAGCTTTGTATTTTCAGTCGCTTGATTAGTTTGAAATTATCCATTACAAAAAAATAAAAAGATTGAATCAATTGAATCTTTGTCTACGTAATATAATTATTCTAAAGAGTAGGCCAGTATTATACAATGAAATCTAAAAAGGTCTATTCAATAAATATACCAGTCCTTTGACACATTAATTTTTTTAATTTTTAGGTCAGATCTTTTTTTCATTATTAGTTTTATTCCGACGTTAGAAATTAATTTCTAGTCTAAATTATCACCAAGTTGCAAGTTGATATTTCACATTGGATATCTGCAATTTCTTCTGTATACCTTGTCTATATAATTAAGAGCAAAATTTAAAGATAATCAACCCAAATAGTCAAGTTCTTCATACATTTTGGCGATTAATTTTGATAAATATAGATGTAGACATATTATTTGATATTTTAGAAAAGGAAATGCAATATTACACATATTCATACTACTTACCAGTCGCTGTTTAATCCAATGACACAATCACTCACAAAAAAAACACAATTTTATTAACACAATCCACACCTGACAACATTCCTCCGGGAACTCCCTCAACTGGTTGTCGGTACAGAGACACTGCAGGGGGTCGCAGCAGCCATGGCACCCCCCCTGGCAGTACTCCACCAACCCGAACTGAGGGTTGTTTGGTACGTAGCAGTCCATAGCTCCGCCCTCGATCGTTCATCTTACAGCGCAGACTCCGCAAACATGTCGGTTTTAATGAAGTTTTCGACGCTTGTAGTCCCGCGACGGCATCTCTGCAAAACATTTATGATTTGTTATTTAAAATTATAGTCTCTTAACTGTGATTTTTTAGTTATCGTTTCACAGGGAAATAATTCATTTCTAATAATATAAAAGTTTCATATGTCGCACGCTTAGAAATATAGTGACCCAATTCAACATTTCGTACGTTAGTGTGACTTATTTTATTCATAATACGAACCAAATTCAACATTTGCATCGACCCATATGAAAAAAGTTTTATATACACACTAATAAAATACACATAAATAATATGTGTAAAATATTATTTATGTGTATTTTAAATATAGACGAATATTTTATATTTTCTTTAAAATGGTCCGTACCTAACAAGTTTATAACCCAGATTATCTTGTATTGATCGGTACTAAAGTTCATTTTGCAATGTACATTTATCGTTGTACACACGTCTTGAGGGATACTTTTTTTGTAACAAACATATCTAGACCTCAGAACCATATGGACGGCTGTACCATATTCTTCAGAAGCATTTGGTCGTGAGTGCCAGTTGCCGATAAAAGCACATACGACCTTCTACTTCTGAGCCTAGGTATGTCTATTAGAATTTTTTGATGTTAATTTTCGGTAGTAGTAATGATGGCAAATCGTCCTGACAATAATTACAGTATATACTTAGTAATTTGTTCAGCTATTTGTCATTGCGTCAACATCTAAATTACTTTATCAGTGCGTTTACTCATGCTGAACATGAGCCTCCTCTTTAAAAAACCTCGACAAACTAGTGTTTTTAGAGATATTGCTATTAAGACCGACAGTTGCACCAATCCCCCTAAAATACTAGAAGTCATAATCCCTCAATCTCATCGCCAGCAACTGCCCTGAGTCGAAGTCCAAGCCTCTCAGAGAGCGCTCTTGCGCAGGTATCTTGGTTCGAAGTTTATTAACCATTTATTAAGGCTGGAGCTCTGCTCGCCTTTATGCCCGGTGAAGTAGCAAAATCCTCAAGGCTAACTAGGTATGTGTGTCCGAAAAAAAAAACGGTAAAGACCATGCTTGGCAGGCGGATATGGTGATGGCAGTAAGATGTGAGTATCTTTGAGCTGATAGATGCTGCTGCCCATACATACATCATGTGTATGTCACATAGTCGTCTCTTACGACACCCATAGAAAGATAAGATGGAGTGGTATATTCTGACCACACGGAAAACACTACATACATACATAAGCTCACGCCTGTTTCCCAGCGGGGTAGGCAGAGACAATGGACCTCCACATGCTACGATCCCTACACACATCTTTCGCTTCATTCACTCTCATAACATTCTTCATACAAGCACGTCGGTTTAGGGTGGATCTTATTTGACCTTTTGCGAGGATGTCTCCGATTTGGTCAGAGAACTTTCGTTGAGGTCTTCCCCTACATACCTACGTATAGATCAAATACTATGACAACCTCCGTGGCGTAGCGGTATTTGGCTCGTTTCAAATCTCGGAGGTCGTGGGTTCATCCCCACGCTGGACAAGAAATCTTTGTGTCGATTCTAAGATTTATTTCCGGGTACCTACGGTTGCTGAGGGACTACCCTCCGTGCCTCGGAAAGCACGTTAAGCCGTTGGTCCCGATTGTTATAACATCACATATAACAATTGTATACCAGGGAACGGGCAGCAGCGTTTCCTTGTATGTTACAACATAATACTGCAGTCACCAACGCGCCTGCCATGCGGGGTGACTATTGCAAAATACCTCCCTCGGGAGTAGGCCCATATTCAGCAGTATACAATATACAGACTGATGATGATACTATGAATTTCATAGTTATAAAAATTCTTACCTCAATGATATGTTAATATGAAAACAATGTTCTGAAATATAATTAAAAAGTCAACTCGGTTTCTGCAAAACTTATACATACCGAAGAGTTATAATAATTTATTTTATTAGCTGTATTGTTTTTTTTCTGGCGGACTTGCCATGAAGCTTTTGCTACTGCACCGGGTATTGTTTTAAGAACTACAAGCTATGGAAGATGAGTCCTAATAATTCCGCCGCTGTGGCAGTTGAAATGGCTAATGTAATAACCCCTGAAAACTTAACTGGCTAAACATCTGTGACTTAAAGCAGTGGCTACAGTTGATTTCTGTTTCATGGTTTCTGGCAAAAAAGTTGATTCAAGAAAATAGGCTATAAAGAAGCCCGACTTTGTTTGTAATCACAGGATAACACGAGTCATTGTGGTACATATTTAGTGAATGTGAGGCCCTGGCGAAAACAAGGATGTAATTCCCCAAGGTTGGGCGAAATACTGATGTTTGCAAAACAAATGCTGTTGGAGGAAGAATGAAAGAAACGGAACTTATCCAAATGTCCAAAGCACATGAAAGCTCCAGTAAGTAAGTGTATGTTTTTTTTATCCCGTAGTTATAGTATTATTTATTTTATTTTATGACATTACCACCGGCGCACCTTAGTTTTACTTCGTTAATCTGCTCAAGTGGGTCGGAGCGTGATGTTTTGTAGCCTATATGTTAATCCAGCGTATAACCTATCCCAGTGCAAATTTTCAGCCAATTCCGATCAGTAGTTTTGGCGTGAAAGAGTAACAAACATCCATCCATACTTATAAACTTTCGTGTTTATAATATTAGTAGGATAATTCTGATAAGTAACAACAATATTTGTTTAAACTTGCAAATAGCAAGAACTACTCGTCCGATTTGAAAAATTCTTTCAGTGTTTGATAGCCCATACTAATATCAAGGCTATAGGCATTTTATTATTAAGTTCCTACGGGAACGAGAGTTACGCGGGTGATCAGATTAAAATGACTAGATTATCTTATATTGCGAGTCACTAGGGCTCATTTTGCAATGTATCTGCCATGTTTATCATTGCCGTATCCTTCGGAGAAACCTTTTTGGTAAATAACATAATGTTTATTTTAAAGTATTAATGTTACTTTACGCTAATTAACAAATCACGGTTTATAATGTCAAGCGCGACGGTATTGTAGACACCAATTTCACGTTACTATTATTTAGTAGTTACGATTACAATCGTAGAAAAAAAAAACAAGTTAAATTTAAGCACACGTCTTCCAGTTTATGCACTGAAATTTTTTAGGTTTTTATATTACTCTAGTATTCGTTAGTTCTAGTATTAGTTAGTTACCTAGTCGGATATCTTATAGAGTAAGAATGATCTGTTAGTTATAGTTTTTTATCATTAATTTATCTTCTTACATTGTAATTCTGACAAGTACAAGTGTATGTAAATACCTAAGTGCTTAATAAAAATTCATTATTTCATTATTTTTACAGTGATACTGACAAGTTTTATATAGAAAAACAACATTTGTCCAAGGATTGAAGTTTTTTGGAATTCCTAATTAGTCAGCGAAAATTTATCATAATCGATTATTTGAACTCGATACAGCGTATATAATAGTCGTATAGGGGCATTGCAGGATATTTAAGGAAATACCTTTTGTATATCCAAGCCAGGTTTATATATAAAAAGGACAAATCCAATTGAAAATATGCAGTTTACTATTCTATCTTCCCACGGGTGTGGTAGCAGGCAACTAAGGGGCATACATCTGATGGATGGGCAGCAGCATCTTTGCCGTAAATAGGAACTTGTTTCGTTTAGATAGCAAATTGGACCTTTTTTCGAAAACTCAAACGCAAGTTCACTAGTGCAAATTCACCCTGATGCTAAAGTTTAAATTAACATTATCAATTAGGAGCAAATCGAAAATTAATAGTCTTGCCTGGTCCAGCCATTCTTGCGCCCCTCATAGTCTACTATGCCTGGGCACCATTGGCACCACCCTATTTACGGCACTGTTATCAGTTCAAGGTTACCTACTATCTTACTGCGATCACCAATACAGCCAATGTTGATTACGGCAATATCTCTCAATTACTGGTTTGCCAAGGTGTGTTAAGAGAAGGCCCTTGTTCAGCAATAGATGGAAACGGCCTGATGAAAGTAGCTAGTAGGTATTACATGGTATTATGATTCTGGAAAGAAGAACGCGGGTTACCGACATAGCCCAACGGATAAGTTCGTTGAAGCATATAGCACGGAGAACCGGGATCACGGTGGATACAGGCCGCTTCTAAACGCAACAATTAGAAATTTATGAGGGAGGCCTATATCCAGCAGTGGACGTCCTAGTGCTAAAATGATGATGATTCTGGGAGCACGTCCGGGTAATGCCCTCGGAACCACAAAAAGAACTTGTCGAGAAAATATCAGCATATTCAAACTAACATATTATCGTACCTAGTTAAGAACATTTTGAAAAACCATGTTTTGAAATATGTCGATTCGATAACCCATAGCTAGTTCGTTATAAAATAATTTTAATCCACAGCTCCGACGGCGCGAATCACTAAGCCGATTGCAAAGTCGATGAATACTAAATGTAATTAATGTTTTATCTAATTGGATTCAGTTCCATTTTTCAACGTAAAATGAGAATCTGCAACTTTTTAATCCTTAATCAGATTAAAGGTCAGTGCAAGCGTCATCATCATCACCAGCCCGTATAATGTCCACTTGTAACATGGGCCTTGCTCGTAAGGAGTTTTACTAAGTCGCCACGCTTAGCGGGCGGGTAGGCGACCATCCTTTTATGCACCTGTCGTATAAATGTAGATAGGTAAACATTATTTGTGCTTAAAGGCTCGCTTCGCTCGCTCAAAGGTCGTGAGTTCGATCCTCACGCCGGACAAGAAATCTCTATATAAACCTACTAATATTTCTTTCCGGGTCTGGTTGGTTTCGAAAACACCCTCCGTACCTTGGAAAGTACGTTCAGTCATTGGTTCGAATTATTATAACATAATCAATAACAATTGTTTATTGCGTAAAGGAGACGAGAGCTGAGAAAACCCAATTGTGGTTGTAAACACCGAAGGCAAAAGATCATGCGGACGTTCACCAACTTGATGGACTGATCCAATTAAAGCCTTGTCGTCCTTGCAATAGGCATGAGGCAAGATTTTGAAATCCTCTTGCGCAACGTGGGTAGTCATTTTCTAAGTACGAAAAACACAATATTTCGGTAATAAAAAATTTAACGAAGTTTAAGCCATATTTCTATTAAATTTTAAGAAAAAAGGCCTCAAGTGTCATGGCGTCGACTATGACGTCACGCTATTGTAAAAAATGTCATTGAGTCCGCCAAACCTAACTTAGTGGTTAAATTCTCTTTGATGGTTACAATATCGTGACGTCATGCGCCGCGCGTCATGTTTCAGACAAAATGGCCGATTGCAGTATTTTAATCTTTTATTTTATTAAAAATCACATTAATCTCAAGGTTATATATAAAAATAAATAAGTGTAATAATTTCTTTTTATATGTACTTTCCCCTAAAAACATTAAATCTTTAATTTTTTGATACTGTCGTCACGCCTATTCTCCCCGGTCGTGAGAAACGCGCTAGACAGAAACCGGTGGAGACAGATCATCCGCTCTAGATGCAACCCTGATGCTGACCACGATCCTCAGATATGAGGGACTGATTAAGGAGAGAGATATATAATGATTGTTTACTAAGAAACGTTTCAGTGTATAACAACATAATCGCCAACCCGCCTGCCAAGTGTGGTGACTATGGAAAGAACTCTCGGGGGAGGCCTTTGTTCAGCAGTCAACGTTATACAACCTGACGATAATGATGAGGTAAACAATGCTGCCTATAACCTAGTATACGATTGTCATAAATTGAGTTCTTTAAACTTCTTTATGCGGGTCTATAAATAAGTTTAAAATGACTATTAAAGCCAAATTGTGCAGCAGGGCTTATTATAAAATTTCTAATTATCTTTGTGACAAAAATGCTTGGGATTAAATCGCTCTAATCTCAATGTAAAATAAAGTATATTGTAATTAGGTCAATAAAATATTCTGATATGATATAGTTAATTTAAAAAAAAGAGGGTTCTACTGAGTTTTTTGGCAGTGTTTCTCAGTAGTCGCCACGTCACACACTGCACGGTAGGGAAAAAATATGACGATTCCAAACAAATGTTACCATTTTTACGGAATAAATGAATTTTGAATTGAATTGAATTGGGTCCCAAGGCAGTTTAGCTTTTCCCCGGGATTTGGTGAGCCTCGGTGCTCATTGCCATTTCCATTGTGTGCCACTGTTGATCCTGTCTTACAGGAATTCCAGTGCAGAGTGTGGGTCGAATTAGTACCATCAATAAATCTGTAGTAGCTCGATGACTGAAGACTTGCTTTGACTCTCGGATATTATGGTGAGTTCGATTCCCGCGCCGAACGAAAACATCTTTGTGTAAAAATCACTACTAAATAAAACAAAGTCGCAACCCACTGTCTGTATGTCTCTATGTATGATTAAATCTTTAAAACTACGCATCGGAATTCGAAGTGTTTTTTCTTAATAGATAGAGTAATTCAAGAGGAAAGTATATGTATAATACACCACTACTATTATAAATTTGAAGATGTTATTTGTTTGCTTGAACGCACAAATCTCAGGAACTGATTTGAAAAATTCTTTCAATTTTAAACAGCCCATTTATCGAGGAAGGCTATATTATAACGCTAAGGCCAATAGCTAAGGAATGCACGCTAACGATGTTGCGGGATCACGCTAGTCATACTTTTTCACGATCTCGATTGATGGGATTGTAATCCGTGCTTTGAAAAGCATGTAAAACTATTGGTTCCTATGGTTGTAACAATATAACCATTGTAGACCATGCATCGTGGTTATTTTTCTTTATTAGCCACTTTACTTCCACCCTGTACATGGGCCTCCATATAACAGCACTTGGCAAGTCAGGGTCGTTGAGGAACCGGAGATCCCGCGGTACCATATAGGCCGCGGGTGCCGTCGGGGGGTCGGATTGCTCATGCGTCCCCGCTAACGGCGGATCGAAGGAGTGTCCGGGAGGTTTTAGTGGTGTAGGGTCCTCTCCTCGTGGTATGAGTTTAGCATACCACGCTATGGAGAGGGCGAGTCCCACAAATCCCACCGCCAGCGCGCGAATACGCTGCAGCGGCGGTGGGAATGTGTAAAAGCAATTCACCACGGAAAAAAAAAAGATTCCTTGAGGAATATTGCCGTAATCACCACGCTTGGCAGCCGGTGTGGTGATCGCAGTAATATGGGAGGGCTAATTTTTTGAGGCGAATAACAACTTATTAGTCGACTAACTACTTGGATACAAAAAAAACATGACAGCGATTAAATATTTTAAGTACAGTATTTTACAATTACATTATGTACCTACAAAAGGCAAAGATCTATTTAAACTAAATAATGGCTGCTACAATAAGACAGCAAATATATTAACAGGGCCGATGAAATAATAGGTGAGGTATTAAAAATAATGACTCGGCGGCTAATATTTACAGTAGGATATCAAACATTGTATTATTGACAATTATTGGTTAGGTTAGGTTAGACAGTTAATTTTATAAACAAACTCGTTGAATAATTTATGAAAACCTATTTTCAACTTCTTATCCGCCGTCAAGTTGTCGCCTAACAACAAATTCAGTTGCCACACCAAAAAATCACTGCCAAATTAAATTTAATCAAAGCTTACAACTCAAAATAAAGCTGCTACTTTATACTTAAAATGCTACTTCACTGTAGCTGCCAACTTATTATTTTTGCTACCCATTTTAATTATTTTTAAAACCCTAAATCAGATTAGTTTGTCGCTGCGTTAAATACATGCCATATGGGAGTATAGTTAAGTAGATAGATGCTGCTGCCCATCCATCTAGTGTATGTCCCTTAGTAGCCTCTCACGGCACCGGAAGATATCGGGTATTCTATTCTAAACCGGAAACCACAAGGTAGCTTTTACCTGTCTACAATATAATACCGCTGTCGGCATTTCCCCACTTTTTTTTCGGAGGGTGTGCAATTCCGCATTCCCACCGCCGCTGCAGCTAATCCTCGCGCTGGCGGTGGGTTATGTGGGACTCGCCCTCTCCATAGTGGTGGTATGCTTACTCATACCACGAGGAGAGGACCCTACACCACTAAAACCCCTCGGACACTCCTTCGATCCGTCGTTGGCGGGGCCGGGTACGCACGAAGCAATCCGGCCCAACTGTCGCCAACCCAACTGCCAAGCGTGATGACTATAGTAACACTTCCCTTCGTGGAACGCCAATGTTCAACGGTGTACATTATACAGACTGATGATGATGTAATTGTCTGAAAATACTCTGTTTGGGACAGAGTTCCACAGCTTTGGAGTCCGTAATAGAAAATAAGCAAAATGCTATGATAATGACAGGACTATCTTACGTAAACACCTACTTATGTAGAAAGAATTTTTGGAATCGGTGAACACAAAAATTCAATCGGTTAATAATTCTATTTCACCTTGTTGCTACTTATTAATTATCTATACTAATATACATGACAACCTCCATAGCGTAGCTGTATTTGGCTCGCTTTAAATCTCGGAGGTCGTGGGTTCGATTCCCACGCCAGAAAGGAAATCTTTGTGTAATTCCTAAGATTTCTTTCCGGGTCTGGTTGGTTGAGGGATTACGTTCCGTGCCTCGGAAAGCACGTTAAGCCGTTGGTCCCGATTGTTATAACATCATCTATAATAATCGTATATCATGGAACGAGCAGCAGCGTTTCCTTGTGTGGTTCAACATAATACTGCGGTCACCAATCCGCCTGCCAAGCGTGGTGACTATGGCAAATACCCTCCCCCGGGAGGAGGCCCACGTTCAATAAATGTTTTTTCTTTCTTTCTTTCTTTCAGTAGTGGACGTTATACGGGCTGATGATGATACTAATATATGAAGCTGAAGGAACTATTGCTCCGATTAGGCTTAAGGCTATATTTAATAAAAGTTTCTACGGGATCAGGAGTTACGCGGGTGAAACTGCCCGCAGGAAGCTAGTACTTAAATATTGTTCTAAAATTGTATAAGCGTTTTTTTTTTAATCTTCTCAATCATTTACCATCTACGTTATGGTAAACCCATTCCAGATATTATTATTTAATTTTATTTCATTGGGTTCCGCATATTCGCAGTTCTCCGGTAGAAATAGTAACTATTAACAACATATTTTTATTTGTATATATTCCTACCTATAACTAAAACAGTAACAAAATATAACTATCATTTCAATTCAACGTTCCATTTCGGTCCCAGATCGCATGGAATCCAAACGTTGTGATATGAAAAATATTATAGATGCTTATTTAACTACGCGAAAGATTAAAATTGACCAATTCTGCAATTCTTTGAGATATTAGTAAGCGTTCATAGTTTGTGTATCGTCATGTACTTCTGTCATTCTAATTAAATTACTTGCCTAAACTAAAAAAAATAAAGTATACTAATAAGAGTCAAAACTACGCACCTTATTAAACAAAATATCCAAAAACAAATGCACATAAACACAATATTAACACCGAATTATAATAAAACATATCACAAATCACTTTTCCACACAAAACCTCCTTTCATTAATTAAATTAAGGGAAACGGTCGAAGCATGCGCCATGGCAACACTCGCACACATCGACAATAATTAATATTTTTTTTTAAACATTATGGACAGTGGACGAGCCCTTCCAGCACGTTGATAGTGACTAAACTATCATTCAAGAATGCTAAGTGCACTCCGCCCCTACCATAATTGGCTCATTGGCTGTTTGTATCCAACCCCTCTGAAAAAAAAACATGACATATTGTGCGCGGGAAAGCAAGTGTCAACGTATCGGGTTAACATGGCCGGCGGCGCGGAAGCTTTGTTTTTGTGGTGAGAATCGTTTAGTGATGTTTAGATAAGTAATGAGATGATTTATAATGGTTGGCCACTTAATATTTGTTTATTTTTTTTAGATGTTACCTGTAATTATTTCTATTAAGTTGGTGACAGATATTGATAACTATCACTAAATATTACAAAAACAAAGGCCTCCGCCGCAGCTGTCTGTCTGTTCGCGATAAACTCAAAAATGACTGCACAGATTTTTAATAGATAGATTGATCCTTTAGGAAGGTTTCGATATAATATAATAAGCCAGTTTTGTGATAACTACCTACCCGTGCGAAGCTCCCTATTAATTACTTAAATAAACTTAGAATATTATTGGACCTAAACGTTTACATTGCTGTTCTACACTGTAGAATTAAGAGATATAAACTAAAACATATTTTTTATTCTTTTAATCGTAAGTGAATATCGTAATACAACTAAAAGTAGCTAATTTAAAATAAAACGAACTTATGAAATACTACTATTCTAAATCTATTCTACTTTATTCAAGGTTCCCAGAATTCTGGCAGCATTACCCCGTTGAATGTTATAAAGATTAACTAAAACTAATCTAATCTTCCGGATTAAGATCGTTATTTTCTCATAAAGAATTCAGATTCACTTACTTGAGAAATTGATTCATACAAAACGATATTTAATTAGTAAAACTTTATCACGCCTGCTACGATGCTACGGCGTAGCAGTATTTTTAAGGGGAAATACTCATAAATATATAATTTTGTGATTACAAATCTATGGGGTATATACACTCCCATTAATTACTTGTATTCTGGGGTGCCGAGGTTTGTTCATAATTTTGTCATATACCTAATAAATAAATTGAGAACTATCCACACTTTTTTCGTCAGCTAAGTACAGTTTCTATCCGAGAGGCTCGGGAACTGTAACGCAGAGCGACAGTTTCACAAAATTTCTCAAGTCATATTAATCCCTCTATTCCTCCGCAAGCGACCGCCCTGAGCCGAGGTCCTAGTCATACAGGAGGCTCTAGCGCATGTTGTTTAGTTTGTAGTTTATAAACCATTAATTAAGGCTAGTGTGTAGTGTGTAGCGGTGAAGTAGCGTAAAAAAATGAATAGTTACTTTGCTGGCTACTGCTTTCCGATAAAAGAAAAAAATCTAAGAACATCAATTCACAACGTCTAGTCTCTCCGTGGTTTAATTGATAGTTTAGGCGTATGAAACCTGAACAGAAAGACAGTTTCATCATCAGCTGAACATCGGTGGTGTTACCATAGCCACCATGCTTGGCAGGCGGGTTGGTGACCGGCGTGGGCCAACGAGCGGGAGGAGCTCGCTGGCGTGGTGGGAGACGACCTCTCGCTGCCGACCATCATTTCGAAGATGGTCCAAAGCGAGAGGTCGTGGGAGGCGGTTGCCTCCTTCTGTAGACAAGTTGTGTCACAGAAGGAGGCCGCGGAGCGGGAGAGGGAAGTAGATCCCTCCGCCCACCCGCTTCGCAGACGGCGTGTTGGCCGTCGGCGGCGGGCCGAAACCCGCCGCCTACCGCCCTAGGCTCGGCCTTGGGGAGTGGGGAACATGGGCCCCGCTCCCTTCGATGCTGACCCATGAGGAGTAGGGACGCCTCTACACTCCGGGCGTCCCTATAATTGGGCAAATGGGCCACTGTTAGTGTGGCCCTGGAGATCCCGCGGTACCATATTGGCCGCGGTTGCCGTCGGGGGGCCGGATTGCTCATGCGTACCCGACCCCCGCCAACGGCGGATCGAAGGAGTGTCCGGGAGGTTTTAGTGGTGTAGGGTCCTCTCCTCGTGGTATGACTTTAGCATACCACGCTATGGAGAGGGCGAGTCCCACATATCCCACCGCCAGCGCGCGAATACGCTGCAGCGGTGGTGGGAATGCGTCAATGCATTTCCTCCCGGAAAACAAAAAAAAAAAAGGCGGATTGGTGACCGCAGTATTCTTATATAACCGCTGCTATCCTTTACCTGGCATAAAATGTGATCAAGGCACGGAAGGTAGTCCCTTAACCAACCATACTCGGAAATAAATCTTTGACCACTATTTTAAAATGTTAATATTACATTTCGATAGTACTTAATACTGATGGGAAATCGTCTTGACTATTATTAGACACGACAAAAAACACCCTGTATATCTAGAGCTCAGAAGCATAAGGTCGGATACGTCATAACATATCTAGAGTATATGTATATCTAGAGCTCAGAAGCATAAGGTCGGATACGTCATAACATATCTAGAGTATATGTATATCTAGAGCTCAGAAGCATAAGGTCGGATACGTCAGAAACATTCGTCGTATGTGCCTTTATCGTAAACTGGCGCTTACGACCAAATGTTTCTGAAGATAATAGTACACCCGTCGTTATGCTCCATATTATTATAGCTACTCTAAGTAGTGAATTCAATAAACATATCTACGAAATTCCTCTCAACATTTTGACGTGGTATTCAGAACATGATACGTGTTCCACCCTGGCCCACCCAGGTAGCTTGCAACCTGTCGCTCCGGGAAACCCGTCCGTCTCATTGCACTCAGCTGCAGGTACCTTATGGGATATCACACGGATGATTTGGCGTGAGTTTTATACTTACTTTTGTAAACAACGTATGATACGTTGAACTCTAGTTCCCGTGGAAATCTCACCGTAATGTATTGCTTGGATAACGTAGTTTTCTGCACGTAAAATAATTTTTATTACATCTATTCAAAAAGAGCTAGTTTATTCCTCGTAAACAGGGACCAAAATAGCTAATTAATCCCTACCAAAATTGATTTGAATTTGGAATTTGGATATTGTTAATAATTTTTCAATCAGCAAAGAGGTTCACAAACCATGCGGGAACAATGTATTGAATATGTGACTGGCTGAAAAACTGCGAGCGCGCCAAATTTAAAAAAAGTTCATGAAAAATAAACAACGCGCGAAATTAAATGCATTCTGCTTCGTTCGTAGTTGATTCATATTCAGATTTTAGAATTATAATAAATGAGTGCGTCTTCCTCAAGTGAAAGTATTATTATGTCTTATGGTTCTTCATTGTACGTAAATAAATTCTTGTTCATAAGTTGCACTTACTTATTTTCTCATAGAGGGTGATAAAAAGTAGAGTGTCCACCTCGGGAGCAACACTATTTTAAGCTCGAGTGACATACTTTTAATCCCTCGCTGCGCTCAGGATTCTAGTTAAGAATCCCTCGATCCTCTTTAAAATAGTTGTTGGCTCCCTAGATAAACATTGTACTATTTTGACACAAATACAAATATTTTCTGAATATAGTAGTATAATAATAAAATATATTTATATAACATCAGACTACTACATAGCTTCAAAAGAAATAGAAAAATTAAGTAAGTATCACTCACTAAAAATTGAAATTACACGGCTATGGAATACACCCACAGAAATAGTTCCGGTTGTAATAGGCGCAACTGATGTAGTAGCTAAAAATATTAAGGCGCTGTACTTAGTCAAAATAGGCTTCACAAAACAGTTTTTTAGCCAAATATTTACATTTTAGAGCAGCTAAAAAAATATATGTTAATCTTGAACCATTGTGTACAAAACACGTTTTCGGTAAACTTTCTCGATAAAAAAAAACCATAAAAAAACCATTTAAATTGAAATTGTAGCAATTGTAACTGTATTATTTATAAACAAATCTTGATAATATTAATAACAGTGATGTAATATATAATAATAAAGGGAACTGTTGTTTTTATTTATCGATTGGAATAAGATATATGCAAGGATTAATGTATTTAATAACTCGAACGAGTCGAACGAAACGTTGCGCCATCGCGGCGTCTCTTCGCTTCTCTTTCATTTCTACGCGGAGCAACAGTGACAAAACTAATACGTAAAAGTCGTCTATTCACCGCGCCTTAACAAGTATTTAGATAAATTAGATTCGAAAATAAACGTACATATATATAACAGAAACAGCACTCCATACAGTGACTATAATTAGTAAAGTTCTAGGTGACACAGTATTTGTCAATCGACAGTCCGAACCTCCTCTTCCCTGAGGGTCTCGGGGCGGGAATTAGGACAATATAGAAATACCGAGCTCGCTCGTGTTGGTCAACATTCCAAACACATATCATAGTAATAATATACGAGTATATAATGACCTAGGTCTATTATATAGGGTGACTGGTAATTAGTGACCGATACCTAAACACATGATTGTGCTCATGATAACAAACAACTTTTACAATGGCAACAACCCTGAAATCGCGAAAAAAAAATCAGCTGTTCCATACATTCATGTTCACATAACTCGTCAACATGGTAGGGAGCAGCTGATTTTTTTTTTCGCGATTTCAGGTTTGGTGCCATAGTAAAAGTTGTTTGTTATCATGAGCACAATGATGTGTTTAGGTATCGGTCACTAATTACCAGTCACCCTATATACCCGGTCTATATAGTACTCTTCCTGCAGGAAGGGCATGCTATTGAAAGGAATCATCTTAAATCTCGGAGGTCGTGGGTTCGTTCCCCACGTCGGACAGGAAATCTTTGTGTAAATTCAAAGATTTCTTTCCGGGTCTGGTTGGTTGAGGGACTACCCTCTGTGCCTCGGAAAGCACGTTAAGCTGTTGGTCCCAATTGTTATAATATCATCTTTAATAATAGTCGTAAATACAGGAACGGGCAGCAGCGTTTACTTCATCATTTCAGACGTAGGACGTCCACTGCTGGACATAGGCCTCCCTCATAGATCTCCAGTTGTTACGGTTAGAAGCGGCCTGCATCCACCGTGATCCCGCGGCCTTAACCAGATCATCCGTCCATCTAGTAGGTGGACGTCCTACGCTACGCTTGCCGATCCGCGTTCTCCATTCGAGAACTTTTCGGCCCCAACGGCCATCTGTTCTCCGTGCTATATGGCCTGCCCATTGCCACTTCAACGAACTAATCCGTTGGGCTGTGTCGGTAACCCGCGTAAACAGTGCGTTTACTTGTGTGTCACAAAATAATACTGCGGTCAACATCCCGCCGGCCAAGCGTGGTGACTATGGCAAATACCCTCCCTCGGGAGGAGGCCCATGTTTAGCAGAGGACGTTATACGGGCTGAAGATAATAATTTTACGAAGTGTCAATATATTTAGTAGCTATACAAACGGCGGTATCAATAATATAATAATAATCAGACATACAGACAAAAATTAATTAAATAACATTTTTCAGTAGTATCGATAATAGAGTACACATACACTGTAGTGTTCATAACTAGCCCTTATAACGCTGAACATGGTCCTCCATCAGAGGAAGGGTTTGGGCATAGTCACCACGTGATCGCAGTATTACGTTGGAACACACAAGGAAACACTTCTGTCGAGGATACGATTTTCATAGATGATGCTATAACAATCGGGACCAACGGCTTAACGTGCAAGGGTAGTCCCTCAACCAACCAGACCCGGAAAGAAATCTTAGAATTCACCCAAAGATATCTTCTTCTGCCGTGGGGATCAATCCCACGACCTCTGAGGCTTAAACCGACAATTTTGCCGCTGCGCGACATTTATCAGGAAGTAGGTGGATAACAATAAATTGCCCTCTATTCGAAATCAAAACATCTTCAATGGATATTTTCGTTATAAGGGGAGCTAAAAAAATTATTTGATTGTCAAAAATAGACTTTTTCTTCCTCCCCTGCTCCCATTATTCGTGGTCGGCGCTATATGTCATCCTATTCCAGTTTTCCCTATAAGAAGTCTCACGCGGCCCTTTAATTGCTCATCACGCCGTACTTACTGAATGGATTTTAATTAATGGTATCATTATACAGCATATAATAGGACATAGTTACAGAGTACCTACATGTTTTATAATAATTAGGAATAAAACAATAATTCCGAAATTTCTTATAGTCTTTCTTCTCCGGATGTCACAACGTAGGTAGGTAGAGAAAAACTCGTGGGAAGATAGGATAGGGACAGTGGTTCTCGCGAGGCGAGGTTCGCGGCGCATTCTTGGCTTTTGAATAGATCCCGCGCTGGTCGATCTGTTTTTTTTAAGCTACGCGACTTTTTTTTTTTTTTGTATACTTACTCATTCAGTTCTCGTCAATTAACTCGCGTACAGAGGCGGACTTAATGCCAAAGGCATTTATTTTCGTTAAAATATTGTTGTTCTTAATTTAAGTAAATAATAAAAATAATGTTCTTAAATGTGTTAATGCATTATAAATGAAGTATAACAAGCGCGAATTAAAATCCGGCCTAAGTCTTAGCGAATTGCACAAGTTGAAATAGGATTAAGATAACTTAAAAAAAAATGTCATGCAATTCAATCTATTTAGGTCTTGTACCTAATTATCTTAAACAATATGCCTAACCTACATAAGTACAGTCCATCCCATCCATTTTTTACCTTACCCCATAGAAGCCTAACAAAACCAACGGATGCTAAAACATTCAAAAAATCTCGCAAAAACTCTTAAGTACCGCGAATTTTCTCAAGAGTAAGTTATACCGTGTGAATTTCTTAACTTATTGGTGTAGTCCATAACCATACGGCTCAATGAGGCTCAGTGAACAGTGATGCCGTGGCCTGGCCGGCTCCTGGGTGGCCTGGCCACACATGACGACCAGAATTTTATGATTGGAGTAATACGTAAACATTAGTTATTTACGTAATTAGAATTTTGACTGAAAATATGTTTTGAGAATTTGTAAAAAATTAGAGTATGCCGACTGAAATTGGTAAATAGTCGTTTCCGTAGGAAATTAACTATCAAAATGGTGAAAGAATTTTTAAAATCGGACTCTTCATATTCATAATATTAGTAGGTAATAGATATAAGATCTAGATCTAGACCTACTTAGTCTGGCCATAAATACTGTTAAGATTAAAAATAAACAAAATAATACATTTGAATTTGGAATCTGTCATTTTTATATGATTGTTCATTGTGTTTTCTCATTTTCGCGCCATCAAATTGTCAAATAATTTGTGATAGACCGTATTAAAATGGAGTGGGGCGATAAAGAGGACCGAATACGCCATACGCTCGGTTATAAGTCAAATGTTTGTGTACCGGGCTCCCGATCTTAATGCACTGGATTACGATTTATGGCCAGTACTAGAGAGTATGGCTTGCTCTAAACTCCATGATAATATGGAGTCCCTAAAACAATCCATACGATTGGCAGTGAAGAATTTTCACATGAAAAGAGTGCGTGCTTCTATTGGCAACTGGATAACGTTGAGGACGTTTAAAATACTTTATTGCAGCCAATGGAGACCACTTCGAATAATCTTTTTTTTATATTTTTATTGATTTTATATTAATGTACTAGCGGCCCGCCCCGGCTTCGCACGGGTGGACTGTTATACCCTACCCCTGCCCTACCCTACCCCTACCCTAACCCTACCCTACCCCTACCCTACCCCTACCCTACCCCTACCCTACCCCTACCCTACCCCTACCCTACCCCTACCCCTACCCCTACCCTACCCTACACCTACCCTACCCTACCCCTACCCTACCCCTACCCCTACCCTACCCCTACTCTACCCCTACCCTACCCTACCCCTACCCTACCCTACCCTACCCTACCCTATGTATCCTATGTCCTTCTCCCAGTTCTTAGCTACCTCCCTACCAATTTTCAGCCAAATCGGTTCAGCCGTTTTTGAGTTATAAATAGTGTAACTAACACGACTTTCTTTTGTTTTTAAAATGTATTCTGCTATTCAGGGCGGAGACAAATCCAACGAAACAAAAACCATGAAAATTGATCCAGCCAATCTCGAGTTATAGTTATAAGTGTTGTAACAAACCCGTCTTTGTTTTATATATATAAAGATTAAACTAACACTCTGCAATAGTAATAAATGTTACGTACAATAGTTTTTTTCTTTTTACATAATTTACGTATTATGTAACCTACCTATTCTTTTTTTTTGTTTAAAGTTTAAATACTTCAATAAATTTTCTGCGGATATGCACAAAACATTTGTTACCATTACAATTTTGTGGGTAAACACAGGTGCACTGTCTATTCCTTAATTCCTATAATACGGTGCGCCAATAAGGGTTGTATGCTGCTTGGAAAACACCCGCGCCGTCGCGTAGCGGCGTTTACTTTTGCTTGATCTAGGGGACCCACGGTACATTGTACAACGATATGACCATGATTTCTATGTGTTTACTTACTTTATCAGCTAATTTACGTCAACTGCAGAGTATGTGCTTACCCCTCAACAGACCGTAGCAATCCAGGAAGTGGCGTAGCTAGCAGATCAAGGTCCTTGGAGCAAAAAAAAGTGGCGCTCCTTAACTGTTAAGGTTTTATCAATGTATATATGTTACGGCTAAAGGTAGGTGTGAACATAAAATTAAGATTAACCGGCTAAACCTAGGTCTAGCCGACCACATGCGGTTAAACTTAGATCAACCTGAATAAGTCCCTGTTCAACTCCATTGGTTTAGGTTTAGGTTATTTTTTTTTAACCACCCCAGCACCCATTTGTGTCGTGCATAGGTATTGTTTAATTTAATTAAAACCTAGTATATCACGACGCAAACTAACATGTTATCGAACTTTAGCTGCTTCTCGAAGATAAACCTAAGTTTAGCCGGCTAATCTTAAGTTTATGTTCACACCTACCTTTAACCGTAACATATACATATTTTAAAAAGGCAATCAGAGGATTGCTAATAGGCACTGCCCCGCCCAGCCCTTCGATAGCTACGCCAGTGAAGCCGGGGTCGTTGAGGGATGTTGCTGTAATAATTACCACGTTTGGCAGGTAGATTCCCTTTGAGCTGATAAATGCCTTAGCTGTGTGTCCAGCTAATGGATGGACAGCAGCATTCAGCATTGTTATTTATTTGGTAACCTACAAATAGGTAGAATGCACTACCAACTTCCGTTGATTCCTATAACAAGGCTCTGGTCCATCCAACAATTGTCTGGAAGAGATCACAATTAAATTGTGATAAGACCGCCGATTGTACCTTCATTTATTTTATATCGTAGGTATTGTGCCACATATAGACATATAGAGTGTTGTATAGACATATGAGGCGTCTGGGAATTATGACAGGCCCCAAAATACTGGCTCAATGTGCTGAAAAAGACCACCCCATATTTTTATGTGTCATGTGTCTATGGTAAGTTCGGTGCAATAAAGTGTACTCTAATCTAATCTAGGTCTTTCCCTTGGTCCTCTTACGACTCTCAAAGTAAGATATGGGATGGTCTTCTTCAGCACATTTAGCCAGTATTTTGGGGGCTGGTCATAATTCCCCGACGCCTCATGTATCTATCTATCTCAGCCTATATGCACAAAACATTTCAAATACATGCGTCAATTTATTGAGTTACTTGCTTCCCGCGCGCGGTTTCACACGTTCCCGTGGGAACTTCATAATTTAATATAGCCTATGTCATCCGTGGATAGTGTAGCTTTTCAACGAAATTTGAAACAAACAGTAAGTATATCTATATAACAAATAGCAGAGATCACAAAATCGATACCTAACTATATAGATAGATTTTTATCGATCACAACTAAGTAAAAATTACGTTTTAGGCATAGCCAATGGTGTGACGTGTATGCCATCCGTATCCGGTTACCGGACCGGCGGACGTCACCCGACACTTCCGTTTTCGAACGATCGACTTTCCGACAGGTGAGACATTGATCGGAGGATTTACATTTTTTATTCAGATATCGTTTTATAGTTTAATGAGCTGTTAATTATTGTGAATATCCTGTATTAATAGCCTTCCATTTCTGTTGACTACTGATAAAGAATATTGCTTTCGACTGTGCTATGTTGACAGCCGCGGCGTAGCGGTAAGCAGCGGAGGTCGTGGGTTCGGTCCCCACACCGGTCAAGAAATCTTTGAGTAAATGCTAAAATTTATTTCCGGGTCTGGTTAGTTGAGGGACTATATACCCTCCGTGCCTCGGATAGTACGTTAAGCCGTTGGTCCTGATTGTTATAACATCATCTACCTATAACATTTTTTTAAATTAAAATCTCTTGCTTATCGTAGAAATCATATCGATGCAATATTTGTAAGCAACATTTTTTATAATTCTTTTGACAGGTCCACCTTATTTGGCCTTTTTAGCTTCGGGTCCCGTCAAGACTTCCCCGCTATCCTGTCACACCTCTTTGTCCTGCACTTAGAAGGAGCGAATTCCCCTTACAGAGACATCCTTAGATTTTGCAGAGCGATAAACACCCATAGTGACGTACACCTACACTTCGACTCTGTCAATAAACAAAAGAAAACATAAGTGATTTCGTTTGTATATTTTTGTTCTCTTTACTTGAAGGAATTATTGTAGTTAAGGTGCATAATTGTTGCATTTAATATTACTTATTACTCGTTATTATTGTAAGCGGTGTTTACCTATCTATAAGTCTTTATTGATATGGTTTTTATTTTTTTATTATGTTATTTTCTTTATTTCGTGTACTTATGCAAATAATTGTTAGTAAACGTAATAAAAAAAAAAAAAAGCGAACAGAAACGGGCAGTAGCGTTTCCCTGTGTATTACGGCATGATACTGCAGTCACCCACCCGCCTGCCAAGCGACAAGTAACCTCCGTCGGGAGGAGGCCCATGTTCAGCAGTGGACGTTATACGGGCTTATGATGATCTACTATGTTCTGTCCAACAGGGCTCATGAAACATAGATGCTTCCTGGCTTCCTGCCCACAGGTTCGCAAGTCGCACCTGAAAATAGAAAGAGTAATAAATCATTTATTTTTAATCAATTCTTACTATCATTTATCAACGTTTTCTTCTGGGAACCTTGCCAAGTATGAAGATTTAAAATGTACTTAGGTTTTGATTAGCTATTCTTAGTTGTATACAGATGTTAATTAAATTCATCATCATCATCATGATCAGCCCGTATAACGTCTTCTGCTAATCATAGGCCTCCTCCCAAAGAAGGGTATTTTCCATAGTCACCACGCTTGGCATCCAGATTGGTGGCCGCAGTATTGTATTGTACCACACAAAAAAACGCTGCTGCCTGTTTTTTGATATACGATTATTATAGATGATGTTATAACAATCGGGACCAACGGCTTAACGTGCTTTCCTAACGGAGGGTAGCCCCTTACCAACCAGACCCAGGCAGACATCTTAGAATTTACACAAAGATTTCCTGTCCGGCGTGGGGATCGAACCCACAACCTCCGAGATTTAAAGCGAGCCAAATACCGCTACGCTACGAAAGTTGTCGAATTAGATGCTATGATAATTGGGACAAAAGTTTAACAAGAATAATAGTAGACTGCAAACCTCAGCTAGAAACCTTTGTTTTTTTTATAATTAATAGTATCAGGCGTTACTTTGCGGAAATCCATATTAATCTAATTTAAAAAGGCAAAATATTTAGTGTTAATACCGCAAAAAAAAAAATTGTGTGATGTGACACACATCCCCTACATCACCCTGATGATGCTCCGTGGAGGAGGGAAACACGTGTCGGATCTTCAGCTGGTGATTGTATTTTTGCACGTTTTATTTTTCCTTCCTGCATGTGCATATTTTTGCGGGCGGGAGGGCGGTGCAAAAATAGCATTACAGCATATAGACACATTTTTAGCGGAATTAGCACTAGATATTTGTCTTTTTAAATTAGACTTTTTTTTTAACTAGACTCGGATTTTATTTTGTTTAGAACTTAAATCAAACCCCCGACCACCGATGATGTAAGTTTTATATTCAACAACAGTAACTAACTATGACAGTCGGAAACAATCATAATTAAATAAGATTTACACAGAAGTTCCCACAATGTAATTTGCCCAAAAAATCTAGATAAAAATCAGTAATTAATTGTATCATTTAATTTCCGCGCTTCTATTTCATTGTAACTGTGCAAAATGTCAACACAACTACAATTTGAATGTTTAAGCTATAAAAATAATGCTTTTACCCTCCGAGATTAAGTTGGCAACACTCACCTGAATAGTATCTTGAATTCATTAATGCTACCAACATAATCTATAGAGTACAAAACGGAGGGTGTACCTTAAAAAGTTGTAGTTAAATATTAGGGTAAAGACACAATAGGTTAACACCTGTATTTGCCCTAAGGCTCAACGCAAGTGTAATAGTTTGCGCTTGTTTGATCTGACAGGTAATGTTTGCTTTTCGAGGGGATGTTGGTAGCTCTTGAATAAACCATAAAGCAATTGGACAAATTTTTTTTTACATTTGTTTTGCTAATATTATATTCTTTTTTATTTTGTTTTTTTTTTAATAGATTACTAGCAGAGTTTTTGCAGTCTACAGTATTCTTGTTAACCCCTCGTGCTAAGATAAAATGTTTGTGTTACGAGTGGGTTCATGTCAGTAGTGCAATGGGTGGGGTTCGAACCGGTGACCTCAAGATCACAAGTCCGACGCCCTAGGCAATTTGCTGCGGCCGCTTTAAAAAGTAAGTACCTACCTACGATTATTATACTGCGAGATACTTAGACAGAAGCTGAAAATGGCGCGAGGCTTGTCGGTGAGTTTGAATTATTTTGTTGGGTTAATTAATAAGTAATTATTTTATACAATACGCTTTTATAAAAAAAAATATAGTATTATAACTTATAATAACTGTTATAATAAGTATTCGAAATCACTAGAAGGAAAACTTAAGGTTATAGGTATACTGAATATTTATATAAAATAGTCTTAAGTTCAGAATATTTTTTTCCGTAAATTTTTCATTTATTTGGAATCGTAATATTTTTACCCCCACGTGCAACAGTGCGTGACGTAGCGACAACTGAGAAACACTTTAAAAAAAAGTATTTTCCAGTATTTTTTTATTTACACTAAAATACACCTCAGTCTAAACAAGAAACAAATGCCCATCAATAAAACGCTCTACTCTCAACTCAGTTCATCATTTTCACACGAAATATCACTTACCGTCTCCGCAAATACTTTAAAACCACACATTAAGACCGCATTATCTGTGCTCATTATTTAAGCTCCATAGACTCAACCATATAATTTTCTCGCTTCCCAATCCGCAAATACAGGCAAGAGATTACATCGTTGTAAAATTACTGTAATCATCGCAAAGCGGTTTTACCGCCATTCTTGACAGCGCGGCAAAAAAATTAAAATGGCCACTATCTGTCAAGGCACGCGCCCGCCACGCGCCTCCCCTAAACGATTAAAAGTGTATAATAATACCTCTGAAGATAACTTGTGAATCCGCATAAAGTATTGAATTACACACATTTTATCTGTATTTACGTTTCCGATTGAGACATATCGTTTTACATCTGATTGCTATAAGTTATTGTAGGGATAATTATGTTGATTTTGCGAATGGGTTTTTAAGTTTCTATGGATGCGCTTTGTTCACTATTCTATAATTAATTTTGCAGTACATTTTATTAATTCAAAAATGTTATTGCTATTTAAATGCAAAGTAAAACAGATACCTGTATTTAATTTTGTAGACTTGTAGGTACCTATAGAAGTTGTGTAGGTAATTAGCCTTAGGATGCAGAATTTGGACTGTGTAAGAAATATCATCATCATCATTTCAGCCGTAGGACGTCCACTGCTGGACATAGGCCTCCCTCATAAATTTCTAGTTGCTACGGTTGGAGGCGGCCTGCATCCACCGTGATCCCGCGGCCTTCACCAGGTCATTCGCCCATCTAGTTGGTGGACGTCCTACGCTACGCTTGCCGATCCGCGGTCTCCATTAGAAAACTTTTCGGCCTCAACGGCCATCTGTTCTCCGTGCTATATGGCCTGCCCATTGCCACTTCAGTGGACTAATCCGTGGGGCTATGTCGGTAACCCTCGTTCTTCTACGTATCCTCCTTATTTCTGATTCGATCTCGTAGAGAAACCCAGAGCACACTGTCCATAGCTCGTTTAACGACTCTTGAGTCGAGAGAGAAACACATTTTGATTAGAATACATTTTCTGTGGTATTTTACTGTATATTGTTTTGTAAACAATTTAAAACTCAAATAAAAAGATAAATATCGGTAAAAATACTTAGAACTTCTAACCTAAGGTATCCCAAAAAGTTGCGAAATTTCACTTAATCAAAAGTATATGGGCCACGCTGCGCGCTGCTGGTCAAAATTTCTAACCAAACGCCTCAATACTAAGTTCTATTACTCGTAGAAGTAACAGGAACGATAATCACGTAACAAAATTACTAGGTACGATTTCTATGGTCGGATCGCTTATACCCAGCCCCCGCCAACGGCGGATCGAAGGAGTGTCCGGGGGGTTTTAATGGTGTATGGTCCTCTCCTCGTGGTATGAGTTTAGCATACCACGCTATGGAGAGGGCGAGTCCCCACATATCCCGCCGCCAGTGCGCGCATACGCTGCAGCGGCGCGGCGGCGCGGCGGTGGGAATGCGTAAAATAATTTTCCCCTGGACAACAAAAAAAAAGGTACGATTACAATAAAAATGTCTTCATTACTTTAATAAGAATAAAAGAGTATATTTTATAGATATAGGTATTATTTTTTAATATAGATGGGACTAAGGCCCTAAATAATAATCGCGCTTTAGAAATAATAACCAAAATTATATAACAAAATATTATTGCAATGTTAATTTTTACCCTTTTTTATGGGTAAATCTAGTGACATCCCTTGGTAAAATATGAAAGTATCTGTAAATTCTATACCCTATTGAATTAACATATGATTTTATTCTGGTACATAGATATGATATTAATCTGTTACAGCGTAAAAATTATATACTAAAATGTCGGGGTATTAGAGAAAAAAAATAAAAACCAAAATTGAAAAAATGCCTGTAACTCGATTTCTTGTGATCACACAACTAATTAAATCAAAACGTGCTGTTTTTTATAAACGTTTGTTATGTAAAATCGGATTTTATATTATATTAGTTGATAATTTTTTTTTTTTTTTCTGTTTCGCAGTACAATTTTTTCCCCATTTTCGAACCTCTTCATCAACCTCTCGAATTCTTAAAGAATATTAGGAATTGCCCAGCAGGAGTTCTAGTTATGCATGAAGGTTGCTAAGACCTAAACGAAAATGAAATAAAAAGAAACATGCCCGTTTTTGAGGGCAAATCTCACACTGAGCCTCGTAGACCCGAGGTCCGAGAGGCCCGCAAACTGTAAAGTAGAGCGGCAGTTGCACAAAACTCCTCTAAAAAAGTAAAAGTCATAATCTTTCAATCTCATCGCCAGCGAACGCCCTGAGCCGAGGTCCAAGCCCCACAGGGGGCGCAGGTTGCTTAGTTTGTAGTTTTTAAGCCATTTATTAAGGCTGGAGCTCTGCTCGCCTTTATGCCCGGTGAAGTAGCAAAAGCCTCATGGCTACCTACGTAAGCAAAACCGAAAAAAAAAATCTACCTATGTATATCCGTCCGTCTGAAAAAAAATTGGAAAGTTTAAGCTACTTTTCCTTTCATATATTTTTATGGATAAAGTCGCGGGCATTATTTAGTATTAAAATAAAAAGTATCGTATATTTTCCCGACTCTACCTCATTGTAAAAGCTCGGGCAAAGTTTGGAAAGCGCCATATTGAATCGATGTATTTATGCGGCTTCCACTGGGGCTTCGCAACGCTGAGTCAAATTAAACATGCTATACAACTCTATTGTGATATTGTTGAAAGCTTTCGTAAGTTCTTTCAACTGTAAATATTGGTCTTTAAACTTTTTAGTGAAACAACCTTCGTAGCATTGCGGTATTTGACTTCGCGGTTTCACCCCCTTAACTCCAATTCCCGTGAGATATTTATAATTAAATAAAGCCTATTTCATCCGGGGATAGTGTAGCTTTCCAACGGTGAAAGAATTTTTCAAATCGATCCATCAAGTTTCGGAGCCTATTCAATACAAACAAACTGTAGCGCCATCTTCAATAGCTGCACAAAAACTACAAGAAGACAAGCAGCGCCATCTACCACCTAGCATCCTAACTAACCTGTATCGCGCAATACAAGTTCGCAAGCCAATTTGAACATTTACAAGTTCCGAACAGTAACAAATGGTCGTCGGCCGCCAGGCACACCACCTCGTCCGGCAAAGAAGATCTTCATTTTCTGTGGAGGAACACCACCAAGCATTCAAAACAATCAAATCTTTCCTATTTATAATATTAGTATATATTTTGAGCTTCTTTACAGGTAGTATTTAAGTTTTCTTTTTTCATTACTCCATAAACATATCTTACTAATTTGGCTTTAGGTTCTTATAAATCCTTATTTTTTTTGTTTGCGGCCCCCGACACAAAGGCTGAACCGTAACTTTAACTACTATAAAAAGAGGTTGAGTACGGTCTACGACTGAGTTAACTAACTGATAATGGCCGACGTCGTCCGTCAAACCATTGGTAATTTCGAAAATGTTTTTTTCGTAAAAACCTTGTTTTCATCACGTTATGATGTTATGATGTGTTATCCAGCACATCATCAGCAGAGCAGGTAGGAGAAGGAAGTTTTAATGAACAAATCGATAAAAAAATCGGCTTAATCGTCCTGAATTAAGGGATTAAGTTTTTATTATTTGACGGGTAGGTACAGGCAAAAAACAGAAAATGTCCAAATATGTAAATATTTTAAGAAAAAAAACAATTAAGAGTTAGGAAGTATACCGTCGGCGATACTTATACTACCGCGTAAGTAACAATAAGTTAATAAGGTTGAAAATCAAATGTAGCAAATAGATTTTTAGCTCAAAAAAATGTACCTATATAACGAAAATATTTCTTGACAGATGAAATTACACCTTATTAGCAACTGTCACTTTGGCGGTATTGCAACAGCATCACAGCGTTTTTATTGAGATGATCGATTCAGTCATAAACAAAAATGTATTTTCCACGCCATCTGTTTTTTTTTAAAAGCTTGTGATTGGGTATCTAACTGAAGTAAAAAAAACATGAGAGGTGGTGTCACCCGTGGGTGTGACACCCGGATAGAACGAAGTTCTTTTATATATCTATCTATATATATAAAAGAAAGTCGTGTTTGTTACAACACTTATAACTCGAGAACGGCTGGACCGATTGCCATGGTTTTTGATTTGTTGGATTTGTTTCCGTCCCGAATAGCAGAATACATTTTAAAAACAAAAGAAAGTCGTGTTAGTTACACTATTTATAACTCAAGAACGGCTGAACCGATTTGGCTGAAAATTGGTAGGGAGGTAGCTAAGAACTGGGAGAAGGACATAGGACTTTTGGGTAGGGGTAGGGTAGGGTAGGGTAGGGTAGGGTAGGGTAGGGTAGGGTAGGGTAGGGGTAGGGTAGGGGTATGGTAGGGGTAGGGTAGGGGTAGGGTAGGGTAGGTGTAGGGTAGGGTAGGGTGTAGGGTAGGGTAGGGGTAGGGGTAGGGTAGGAGTAGGGTAGGGGTAGGGTAGGGCAGGGGTAGGGTATAAAAGTCCACCCGTGCGAAGCCGGGGCGGGCCGCTAGTTCTATATATATAAAACAAAGACGGGTTTGTTACAACACTTATAACTCGAGATCGGCTGGATCAATTTTCATGGTTTTTGTTTCGTTGGATTTGTCTACGCCCTGAATTGCTGACTTTCTTTTGTTTTTAAAATGTATTCTGCTGAATACATTTTAAAAACAAAAGAAAGTCGTGTTAGTTACACTATTTATAACTCAAGAACGGCTGAACCGATTTGGCTGAAAATTGGTAGGGAGGTAGCTAACGAACTGGGAGAAGGACATAGGATACTTTTGGGTAGGGGTAGGGTAGGGGTATGGTAGGGGTAGGGTAGGGGTAGGGTAGGGTAGGGTAGGGGTAGGGTAGGCGTAGGGTAGGGGTAGGGGTAGGGTAGGGGTAGGGGTAGGGGTAGGGGTAGGGTAGGGGTAGGGTAGGGTAGGGGTAGGGTAGGGCAGGGGTAGGGTATAAAAGTCCACCCGTGCGAAGCCGGGGCGGGCCGCTAGTATATTATATACTAAAGTTTATCACAATCTTTGTCTTATTATCTACCTATACCCCACCCCTCCCCTGTTTATCACTCTTCATTTCTAAATTGTTATTACAAATCAATTAAGTATATAACATAATAATAGTAACCAAACACTCTTTTTTTTTCTTACGGACATATTATTTAGTTTGCCCCGAGGCTATTGCAACTCTAGCCTAGATAAATGGGTTAAACACTACAAACTAAGCAACCTACGCAAGAGGGCGTCCCCTGTGGGACTTGGACCTCGGCTCAGGGCGGTCGCTGACGCATGACAGGGAGATTGAGGGATTATAGGTTATAGTTTTTTTGATTTTTAAAGGGAGTTTTGTGCAACTGTCGCTCTACTTTACAGTTCGCGGGCCTCTCGGATTTCGAGTCTACGAGGGCATCGGAAGGTTACCAAACAAACACTACGACTAACAGCGCCATCTACAACGTTCATTAACCTACATCGAGCAATAAAATGAAAGCCAATTGTAAATTAAATGAGTAGGTACCTATACCTACTGAATGCTGACCGAAGCCAGACATGCCATAGCGCACGACTAAGATCTTCAATAACTGTCGAGGAACATTACGAACCATTTGTAGTTTGGTATTCAATGTATATAAACAAATATACAAAGACATTAACATATTTTAACACTTGATTTGGCTAAAATAAACGATATAATTTTAATACATTTAATAATTATGGTTATTATAATTTAACCCCCCCCCCCTGGTAACACCTGTTTTATTTCTAACTGAATACAAAAAAAGTTACACTTTTGCTTTTTGTCATTATTATGT
Organism: Nycteola revayana; assembly: GCA_947037095.2. Taxonomy (NCBI): domain Eukaryota; kingdom Metazoa; phylum Arthropoda; class Insecta; order Lepidoptera; family Nolidae; genus Nycteola; species Nycteola revayana. The sequence continues at coordinate 1,683,313 of OX344851.2, forward strand.
TAAACTAGTCCCGCGCGGTTTCACCCGCGTAGATCCAGTTCCCATGGGAATCTCGTCTTGCAGTCTATGGAAATGCAGTCTATGACACTCGCAAATAACGTGGCTTTCTATCGATCGTTGACAGTTATTTCAAACAACTGACAGTAATGTCAATTCATTACAATAATTATATTGCAGTTTGGTTTTCTTAAATTTTCAAATATTTCGAGCATTTCTTTTTGTTAGTACTTTCTCCTGACAATTACAATCACAACAAAGAAAATTTGCGAAATCGGTTCAGCTGTTCTCGAGATTTACGCTTAGCAACACATTCAGCGATTCATTTTTATATTATACTAGTGGACCCCACAGACCTGCATGATTAATATATTAATATATATATATATATATATATATATATTAAATACCAAACGCATACAAAAAAAATCATTCAAATTGGGCCAGCCGTTTAGGTGGAGTTCAGTGACATACACACGTACAGTAGAATTATATAATATTTAGAAATATATAGAAAAATAATGAATAAAACCTCTTATATAGATATAAGTGGTTCGAAGTGTGGTATTTTATAGGATTAATATATATATATTGTATATATACCCACAGTATATGTGTAGAATTTTGTTGTAGTCTGGTAAAATTTTGGGTAATCCGCAAAAATAAACTCCTAACATATTCCCACGAGATCTGGTTCTATTTACGCAGGTGAAACCACGCGGGATAGCTAGAGCTCAATATTAAAATACTTACTGGTACCATATTATTATTATCTATTTAAACGAAGTCACTCATGATCTTTATTTTATTCTCATAAAAAGAGACTCTTCAAGAGACGTGTGTTACACTAGTTATTATTTCTGCGCTATTAGTTCTTTTTATAAGAAACACAAAAAAATTCCGAGTTAAATTCTCACAAATGCTAGAATTAAAATGAAATGTATATCATTTATTGTTCCTTAATTTATTTGTTATGTACCATTTTAGTAGATTTACACGTAGACACTAAAATGGTAGAATACTATCTTATCACTGGTAACAAATATAGATTATTTTTATTTTAGTCTAGCAACATCTAAATTTGGATTGTCAAATTTTTATTGTCGCAAAAATTTCAGTCATTATTTTCGTATTTTTTATCGTGACATCAATTACTAAAAGAAATATACAAAACAAATAAATTAGTTCCCGTGCAAACAAAAATATACAGTGTAACCCAGTGTTGGGCAGTGGTGGTTAAATTGCGAGTGTTAGCGTGTGCTAAGGTCTGCATAAATGAATTATGTCGTTAAGGTCGAAGGCACTGGCACTAGTGGAAGTGCTGTTGAGGGTCCCACCACTGTTTGTGGTGGATGAGTTTCTGAAGATCAGCTTGGGCCTGCCAGTCTCCAGCGGCGAGGAGGTGCCGACCCTCAGCAATGTTACAATAGACCACGTCGATATTGAAACAGATTTAAATTACTACGATTCTAATTTCTACAACGCGTTCTTCTGCACACTCTTGAAGTTCCTGGTCTGTTGCTTAGGTAAGTGTTTCAGAGACATTTGTTGGGTTACTCAGCCTCCAAATTGTTTCTCAATTTAGAGGTTCTCTTGCGAAACACTTTGTTTGGTGTGAAGTGTCACAATGTTGTTTAGTAGTTCTAGCTTCATATTTTTTGCCACTGTGATTATAACCTACTTAAAATTGTAGGCCTTGAACATATTTTACAGATTATCATAGTTTTCAAACCTTATTGCTATGTTGACTATTTTAAATCACTTATTCGTTGATATACTGAGAATTTAGGTTGTCTATGTTAATAAATCTAGAATTCACTTACTCATTAAGTACATGTATTGATTTTACAATACTGTAAACAAATGCTTACTAGTCAAATTAATGGGAATAACTCAACTTTAAGAAATAAAATGGAGTTTAGTTTGTTTGCTTGAACTCGCAAATCTCAGAAACGACTGGTCCGATTTGAATAATTATTTTGAAAGCCCATTTATCAAGGAAGGCTATATTAAACTATGAAGTTCCCACATGAATGGAAGTTTCATGGGTGAAAACAAGTGCAAGAAACCAGTAAGGAAGGTACTAGGTACTAAGAATTATCTGTTTCCTATGTTAACCATACCCCTTGTGACACATGACAAGCTACAAAGTTAGTTTTAGTTCCAGCATTGAGTTACTATGCTGTGTGGTAACTAATGTATGACTAATGTTTGTTATTATTAACATAATTATTAACAATTGCAACATTCATCAGGATTTACATGCATATAAATTGCAAACACTCAAAAGTGTGTAGTAACATCCATTGTTAAGTAATATTTTTGTATAAAGATGTAGAAAATGTATTGTTCATAAAGTGCATATTATTATGTACAAAAATAATAATTGTACATTTTAGTACAAAAATGTGAGAACACTATATCCTATTTTTTTCATAATATTTACATTATAATCTAGTCAGAACAGGCTTGAAAGTTCAAAGTTCAAAAACATTTAATCTGTAAAAATGGTTACATTTATTTGGAATTGTCATATATTTTTTTCCACTTACCGTGCAGCGTGTGATGTGGCCACGACTCAGTATCACATCCAAAGAAAAAAAATCTTTTTTTTTTTAATATTTCTCAATACTTAGATTTTTGTGTTCAGGTCTCCCTGAACTGCACAAAGAATTGGTTAGCATTTAAAATGATTACAGTTTTTAATACTCATTGTTTTTAGGTTTTCATACTCAAAGGATAAAAACAGGACCCTATTACTAAGACTGCTGTCTGTCTCAAAGCTAGACAGTTAACGTTTTTACAGATTACAGATTTATGTATTTCTGTTGAAGTTATAACAGCAAACAGAACTTCAACTAAAAATCGAATTAAATAAGTTTTATAGTTTAATAAAACACTTATTATGTAATTAGAGTTTATTGCAACACAATGCTAGGTGACAGACTGAAAAGTAGGGTGCCTACTTGCATATCTTTTTTACATATAAGAAAGTTAGAAGTACTTACTAAAGTAAACACAATGAGCATGAAGACAAAAAATCTATTTAGTCCGTCAGTTAGATTACTGATGAATATTGGCCACATTTTTTATTTATCAAATCAATAAGAAATTACCAAGATACAGAGCAACAACAAACTATATCGTTCAGGAGAGGAGAGGGGGGCTTGTGACATTACTATTAGGTAAAATTGTACCAAGAAGTGACGTCATAAGAAAATTGGAAAGGACAGTGCCTTAAAATTTTCTTCATAATTTTTTGTGTGAGGAATGAAAAAAAAAATGTGCCCAATATTTTTTGAAATCCAACCTGAATGCCTATTATACAGATTCTAAATACACAACAATAAGTATTAATGAGGCGCTAATATACAAAAAAACTTTTTTAGCAATTATGAATAGAATATTTATTTATTTGCTAGAAACATGGTAGGTACAGAGATGTTACACAATTTGAGCCCAACATGTTTGCAGCATACACAGCCTTTTCTGCCCGAATAACGGCAACAGGTAGACGCTTGATAATAATGGTTGCTTATTTCAAAAACTTATAATGTTAAAAATGTTAGGTATAAAAGATTTTTTTTAATATTATTCTGATAACCCAAATATTGTAATTATGACTAAGATAGGCTCAAGAATTCATTGTTATCAGAATGATTCAGCCAATTTGTATAATTATATCTAGATATTACTCATTGATATAGCATGAGTCTATTTTTTTATTTATAAATTTTAAATAAAAAAATAGACTCATATATATACGTTTATATATATTAGATATAAAAATGAAATGTGGCTAGTCTTTACATTCATCGACAGTCTATTAAGTTCACTGCTAAAAATGGGCCTCCTTTTTACATACCTAAGCAAGCCAGGGTTGTTGGAGGGATATTGCCATAATCACCACGCTTTGCAGGCCTATTGGTGATCACAGTACCACTACTGCATGTACCTACTGTATTGGCACTATCTGTCCTTTTGTATGTTGGACCCCTTTGGCACTTAGCATTAGATAGGTTTTTTTTTCGGATGGACATACGTATTTAGCCACGAGGCGTTTGCTACTTCATCGGCCGGCATTCAGGCCGTCCACTTAGGTAGCTAGGGAAACCTGCTGGTTTACTAGCCTAGGGTCCTCGCCGGACAGACCGAGAACCGCGTTGGCCCCCTGTCCCAATCCGATGATCCAGTGCTTGTAGTCCGTGCCAGTGATCACTCCCTCTTTTTTTAATATTATTATTGTTACAATAATATGGCTTATGTTTAACTTACCATCAGATATAGTAAAAATGATCACCAAAATTAAACCCGCATTTTAATGTAAAATGGTAACCAAAGTTTTAACATTTCGCTATCGTATTTAAGCAAAATGACCCCAAATAAATCATTGTTAACCCAAAAGTAGTAAATGATCACCAAAAGTACCTAAATGTTTTACTAATTTACTATTCGGTTCTGGCACTCGTCGGCCGCTACCGCGGCACCGCTCGCTTCGCTCGCTCGGCTCGTGCGTTGTATGGCCGCAGCTCTAACCTAACCTAACCGATTGTCATTTTTCATTGATTTTATTAAGGTAGAATAGCGCAATCATTTGCTCGCTAAGATTTGGTGATCATTTACTACATTTGGTGTCCGAATACAATTTGAAGTGCAGTCGTGACTAAAATAGCTAGTACTATTATAATTATAGACTTTATTTTTCTGGTGTCAAGTATATATTTTTGGTGGTCATTATATTTTATCCCCAATAATATTTCTCATAGCGTTAGCGATGCCTTGAGCCGTGGCCCTAGTGGCCGGCACCCTTAATGGGCTAGGGCCATGTGTATTATTAAGATTTTGATTATAGAGGTAATTATTGATGTTACTATACATATGACTTGTCGATGGACTGACAGACAAGTCATTAGCTTATCCGCGATATTTTTGTATTTAATTACATTAATCATATGGCGAGCACACCTCCAGCTAATATCAGACAGTTTTTTTTTAAGATTATTAGCAGAGTTTTTGCACACGTTTTTGTTCACGTGGGTATTGCAATGGGTGGAAATCGAACCGGCCACCACAAGATCACAAGTCAACGCCCCTATTTATTGGTATACGGCCTACGGGTTATTTGCTTGGTAATGGTACAATTACACATGCTCACTACTACCATGTTAAAACGAGGAAGCTCTTTAAACTGACACATTTGCTTTTGTTTAGCATGCTGTTTTACCATAGGCACTTAAACGTTATATTCTTTGAACCTTATCTCAATGGAATAAGGTTAGATAAGCTAACCTGTTCAGACGCGCTAAAGGCACGCCCTTTTCCAACCGCGCCGCAGGTAGCATGCTCAAAAATCGCAGGGCTCTCGATTTTTGAGTATGCTCGAAATAAGCATGCTCATTATTAGCAATGTTTCGACACATGATACTAAGTAGCAATTGCTCAATAGTAGCATGAGAGCATGCTTGTAATGAGTAGGGTTGCAATCTGTCCGGGTTTCTCCGGATTTGTCCTAGATTAGAGAGCGTCCGGGCCGGACTTCATTGGTAGTCCTCCCGCGACACACGCACTGTGCCCAAGCTGCTATGTTTAAAAAAACGTTTTGTCCGGGTTCTGGGCTCTTAAAGTCCGGGGTCTACACTCTGTCACTTCTTTTTCTTTTGTCTCACGTCACTCACGTCTTGTCCTTTCTTTTTTTTTGTCCGGGGGGAAATGCATTTACGCATTCACACCGCCGCTGCAGCGTTTTCGCGCGCTGGCGGTGGGATATGTGGGATGCCCTCTCCATAGCGTGGTATGCTAAATTCATACCACGAGGAGAGGACCCTACACCACTAAAACCTCCCGGACACTCCTTTGATCCGCCGTTGGCGGGGGCCGGGTACGCATGAGCAATCCGGGCCCCTGACGGCACCCGCGGCCAATATGGTACCGCGGGATCTCCGGAGCCACACTTACAGTGGCCCATTTGCCCATTTATAGGGACGCCCGGAGTGTAGGCGTCCCTAGGAGGCGTTCCTTCTCCTCATGGGTCAGCCTCAAAGGGAGCGAGGCCACTGTCCCCCACTCCCCGAGGCCGAGCCTAGGTAGGCGGCGGGACACGCATCTTGTCCTAAGTTACGAAATTTTGGAAATGACAACCCCTAGTAATGAGCATGTGTTACTGTAGTATAATGAAAGAATGATATCATTATAGTGTCACTTGTATTTCATATACCCACTTGTTGATTTCCATACAATGTATGACAAACCTATTGATTTGCTAATTAGGTTTTTTTTTTGTTAAATAGCCTTTTCATTGCATTAATTTTCTTATTAATTAACTGTAAATAGAACTGCATAGCGGTAGATTTGTATGTAGGTATTTACTTAACATTCGGCGTTAAGTGTCGAACTAGATACTGGTATTTTAGGGTTCCGTAGCCCACAAGGAACCCTTAGGGCGGTTCCGCATTCCGCTATGTCCGATCCGAATCCGATCCGAACCCGTGAAAATATTGGTCTAGAAATTTGGAAAGAAATCAGATGACGGAGATCGGATCTAGTGCGTAAATTACAATAGAAATAGTTCTGCGGCTACTACGGACCATATTTTCACGGGTCCAGATCGGATTCGGATCGGACGTAGTGCGAAACCGCTGTTATAGTTTCGTCATGTCCGTCCGTCTGACATTCCGTACGGGCACCGATTTTAAATTATGGAAAAATATTTTTTTCAGCCCCGCTCCCATATATATAAACTGCCTTGGAACTATGTAGATCAAACCCCCCAGTCTCGAGATAACCTGATACAAAGTGAAACGCGCCCCGCCCCCCTTAGATTGAGAAATATTACTAAAATGATTCTGAAAAAAAAGTGATATACCTCTAAGTGCTTTCAATTAAAACTATAGCGGACTCGGTATTATAGATAGTTATTTTTATACAACTCGACCAACGTATTTCTAAAATATGTCTGTGTATTTGTTTTGTATAATATCAGAAGATTGTTAAATTATATATAAGGCTAATCATATATCGGGCGTACGGGTTTCTCGAGCGTCATACCGGATGACGGGGTCGGACGCACGGCGGATCTCGCATCCTAGGGTGTACGCCCAATGTGTGGACAGCTTTAAAATTTCACAAATTATCTAACAGTGACATTATTTTTCAAACCGGACCAGCAACTAGTTCCTGAGGTTGGACTTTTTATAAAGAAGATAGATATACATGTCTTATTCTATTTATATGGGTCTTCGTAGATAATGTATTTTTTTTGTAGCTAGAATCCTGTATTCACAAGCCTAGATATATACTGACATTTGATCTGAACACTAAAACAATTATATACAAGTTATGTTCATAAAATGACCTGTTTTGAAGTCAGCACAAAGTAACTGCTTTCTCTTTGACAATCCTGTTTTAAAGTGTAAATGCCCGTGCGCACGCGCACCGTCCCGAAACACCGTAACGGGTTTACGATATGTTTTACTGAAAAGTGACTTCACATATTCAGTGTCCAGCACCTAGCTATGGAGTCCTAAATAATCGTTCGAGTGTCCAGAACTAGGATTCGAGTCATGTAGGTACCCTGAAATAGGTACTTATCATATTTTTAAGTTTGAACTAGCAGAGTTTTTGCATACTACTAGTCATCTTATTTTAGTGTGACCAGAGCAATAATATATATCCTATTGCACTGGCGCTTTTTTGACGTTATATAGCAAATTAATTTTCATTTAACTTATATTAGGTATAGTGTATAATTGGTTTCCGGTTGCCGTGTGGTTTCCGGCTTAGAATAGACCACCCCATGTCTTCCCATGGGTGTCGTAAAAGGCGACTAAGGGACATATGGTTGATAGATGGGCAGCAGCGTCTATTATCTCAGGGTTTACATCTTGCTGCGATCACCAATCCGTCTGCCAAGCGTGGTGATTATGGCAGTATCCCTCTGCGATCCTGCCTTGCCGGGGTCTGTTAAGAGGAGGCCCATGTTCAGCAGTGGACGTGGGCGGGCTGTTGATGATGATGATGATAATTGGTTATGAAATTGCTAAATTTGATTAATTTATTATTATAATTTTATTGAATAAGTCTCTAATTTAAAATCTTATTTATTTAATTGTTTGTTTTATATTTTTAAATTGTAGTTTTAGAAATAAATTAATATTCTATTATTATTTTAATTTTATGTAAAAAATCTTATTATTATTTCGAATGTTATTTTTTGTTTGCCTATAAACGTGGCGTTATCTAGAATACCAGCGCTAAATTCATACGCAAATGTGTGGATGTAGCATAAAACTGAAGTTGGTGCCTATTTATGGTGCACATGGAATTAATGTATTAATTTGATATTGTATTTTTACGGAAAACAGTGCATTATAAATAAATCTTTTTATTTCTTTCTTTCTATCTATCTTGTTAACACCCGTGCTAATCTAAAATGCTTGTGTTAGGAGTGGTTTCACATCGATGGTGCAATACGACCATTTTTAAGGGAAATTTCAGCAACATAAAAAAAAAAAGATTTGATTCCTTAATTTTTTTCCACTAGTGTATAATGGTGCATGATTTAAAAAAATCGTTCCTATAGTTTTTGGTTTGTTACAAACAAAAATAAAAATCTTCTCTCGTTATAATACTTGTGATCTTGAGGTCGCCGGTTCGATCCCCACGCATTGCACTACCGACGTGAACACCAATCATTTTAGCTTAGCATGAGAGGTTAACAAAATAGTAGTCTGCAAAAGTCTGCTTAAAAAAAATAGTAAGTATAAATATATATTATAATATAATCAAGTTAATTTAGGCTCTTAATTCTGGCATTATAATTCAAAAGAAACTGGGTATAATACTTATAACCGCGCATATCCTTCGTGTGTTACGTCATTCGCTTAGCTAGAGAGTAAATAATTAACTTCCCCTCCTTCCGGGCAGCGTTTAAACCGCAGGTTAGACGTGGTTCATAATTTATTGTCTAGTCTGTAGTCCCTATACTGTAGATCAGTTATGCTCTAAGTGTCCGTCCCGACTCCCGACCCTTAGTTGGTAAATAACCGATGCCCTCGTAGACACGAAGTCCTACAAACGTAGACGTAGAAGTAAGACAAACGTAGTTAGCCACGAGGTTTTGGCCCTTTTTTTTCGGATGGACATACGTATGTAGCCACGAGGCTTTTGCTACTTCGGCGGGCATAAAGGCGAGCAGAGCTCCAGCCTTAATAAATGGTTTAAAAATTACAAACTAAGCAACCTGCGCAAGAGGGCGCCCCCTGTGGGGCTTGGATCTAGGCTCAGGGTGGTCGCTGCCGATGAGGTTGAGGGATTATGACTTTTAGTATTTTAGGGGAGTTTTGTGTAACTGTCGCTCTACTTTACAGTTCGCGGGCCTCTCGGACTTCAGGTCTACGAGGGCATCGGATGGTTTTTTCGGACGGACATACGTAGTAAACCACGAGATTTGATGACACTTTTGTTCCAGTGGGACAAAACATTGATTTGAAAAATTCTCATGAAAACATATCACTTTAATTAATATTACTCATATGAATTCTAGCAGCACCGTACTATATGGTTATTAAGCAATTTAAAGTATTATTGTTTTTAATATCGAGTCTGTAAAGTTACAACATTAGGCATTGAACGCGTCCTCGCTCTCGGCCACTGCCACTCGCCGGGCAATATGGCGGTCACAAATGGTGCACAAATTCATTATTTTTTTTCGGCCGGATATTTATTTTGTTAGCCAATAGGCTTTTGCTACTTTACCGAGCAATTTTGTTTTGGCCGCTCCTTTAACAGATCATGGCAATCCAGGATCGTTGAGGTATACTGCCGTAATCACCATGCTTGGCAGGTTAAGGTTGAGTTGGCCGGACCAGGCCCCCGCCAACGGCGGATCGAAGGAGTGTCCGGAAGGTTTTAGTGGTGTAGGGTCCTCTCCTCGTTGTATGAGTTTAGCATACCACGCTATAGAGAGGGCGAGTCCCACATATCCCACCGCCAGCGCCCGAATACGCTGCAGCGGCGGTGGGAATGTGTAAAAGGACTTCCACCAGGACAACAAAAAAAAAAAAGTCTGGGGTTGAGTTGATAAATGCTGCTGTCCATCCATAGAAAGATATTGGATGGTCTATTCTAAGCCGAGAACCACACGGCTCAGAAAAATGCGCTTTCTTATATGGTTTACCAACTATGTAACCTTCGCAAGAGGGCGCACCTAGTTCCCATAAATTTTTCGTTTTTCAATTTGAGTTTGATATTACAAACAGACACATTCATTTTATTATATAACTAGCCACCTGCCCCGGCTTCGCACTGCAATGGTAATGTGTTAGTATGTGTTATACATATAAACCTTCCTCTTGAATCACTCTATCTATTAAAAAAAACGCATCAAAATCCGTTGTGTAGTTTTAAATATCTATGCATACATAGGGACGGACAGACAGGGAAGCGACTTTGTTTTATTCTATGTAGTGATACATAACGTAACTTCAATAAATTGTTAAACTCAACAACCTTGTAGGCAAGCGGTATGGTTCCATTGAAATCTTTGAGGTCGTGGGATAGATTCCCGTTTCGGCCGAAAGGTCATTGTGTAAAATTAGAGATTTTTATTCACTCTGTCTATTAAAAAAAACTGCATCAAAATCCGTTGAGTAGATTTAAACATCAAAGCTAGGGTTGCCACTTTTTATGTTTTATATAGTACTTCTTACAAAAAGTTGCTTAAATATATAGTACTTTTGGGAAATTTATTTTAAATAATTAATATTTTTTTACTTGTATGATCCGATTAAGATTCTGGGCTTAACGACTTTTTTTTTTTATTCCTCCACCTTTTGAATTATTACTATTTTTCATTGTTTTCATATGCCGCATGCCGCCGCGCTGAGGGTGCGGTCTAATTGTTTAAATGGGGTGAATTTTAGTTTGGCAAAAAAGTTAGTACTTAATTATTTTAGTATAATATAATATTATACTACATTTGACTGGAATATAGTAGGTACGATACTATAATAATATTGTACGGGCGGTAACCCTAATCAAAGCATATATAGGGACAGGCAGACAGCGGGAAGCGACTTTGTTTTATACTATGTAGTGATATGTTGACATCTTGGTACATAATCAAAATAGTTTACGTTGTTTATTTGTGTATCTTTAATGAATGTGATATACTCGAATCAATCATAAATGACTGACCTTGATATACGCTTTGGCGCTTATACATATATACATTTCATATTATTCAATTCTCTACAGACGTCATGTGCAATTCGACATGTCTTTGATAATAAACGTATGTTTTTGTACTATCACAAAGTCGCCTGTCTTATTTGTCGGCATGAAACTCAAAAATTGCTGCACGGATTTTCAAGTAGCAAATTTTTTTAATCAGTACGGTGATAGTACATTGTTTCGGAAAAAATAAAATGATAAAAGGTACGTATGTAGGTATATGTTTTTAAAATTGCGAAGGTCCGATTTGCAACTCCCTTATTGTAACTTAGTAGAGTAAGTGCACCAATTATGGACTGGTTCCGTAATATGGACTACCTGCATTTCTCAAAAACCGTCCGTCGTATTAAGCCATCGTTCGCCGCACGCTTAGCTACATCCCTCCTGCGGCTCGCTAGCCGCTTGCAGGTCGACGGAGAGCGCACACGTATTCACGGCACCCATTTTTCGTTTTTATCAACGCGCGTTGTAATTTTTTGCCTAACTTCGTGAGCTCATAATTTCAGCAAATATTACTTTTTGGGAAAGTGGATTAGACTAGGGGAAAGGTGAGTTATTATCATTTTTCATATTAAATTGCTATATCCAATAGTTTTTATAATTGTCTAAGCAATTTAATTTTAGGCAACACGTCCATTTTTTTTATAATTTGAATCCAATTTACACTAAGGTTCATATTTGAAACCATGTGGTCCATATTTTGTACACTTTTTGCAAAGGTACAAAAACTACTTATTTAAGAAAAAGTTGATTATTTCTAAAATGTTTATGTTTCTTAAGAATTGTAATAATTGTTTTTGATACCAAATAACTATCGAACTGTTCAAAATGTATAAAACTGATTAATCTTAAAAATTCAGAGTTTTATTTCACAAAATCCTTATGGTGGTCCATAATTGGTGCACTTACTCTACTGATATCTTCCGATGCCCTCGTAGACCCGAAGTTCGAAAACCTGCGATCTGTAAAATAGAGCGACAGTTCCACAAAACAAAACTCCCTTTAAAAACTAAAAAACCATAATCCTCTATCTGCCCACCAGCGATCTGAGCCGAGGTCAAGTCCCTCAGGGGACGCCTTCTTGCGCAGGTTGCTTAGTTTGTAGTTTTTAAACCATTTATCTAGGCTGGGGCTGTGCTCGCCTTTATGCCCGGTGAAGACGCAAAAGCCTTGTGGCTAGCCATATGGCCGTCTGAAACAAAAAAATGGTACAGTACAAGATAATCTAAGTTGCACGAACGGAATCTGTAGTTTAGATATTATATACTTTTTTTTTTAATATACTTACCTACTATATATATATAAACTTTTTTTAATGCTTTTAATAAGGGGTATACATAGATCGATTTTATTACCGAAAATAAATTATTTCGCTTAGTATTAGCAACCATTAAAAAATCGCGATGTCGGTATAACTTCATCGTTTATTATAACATTGTGATATTTATAAATTACTGGCTTTTTCCGCTCCTTCGTTTCTTTCGATTTCTCTATACCAACTTTGGACCCCGTTTCATTCCCTTAATGGGTTAATTTTGGTATGTCCGTTGTTAACCGATGCCTGTTTATAAAATACTAGCTTTTACTCGCGGTTTCGCTCGCATTGAAGCCAATGTCCCTATGCTTCTTCTAATAACTCCAAGAATATATGTGTATGATCGGTTAAGTAGTTTTCGCGTGAAAGCGTATATTAAAGTAGGGATCTGCGTGTAAATTTTAGCATATTCATTTGGGTGGTTTGACTTATGACTGAACAGATCATGCCAGTAACGGTTGCCTGTTAGTATACAGAAGATAAACAATCTCTGAACTTTGTAAACAACTTTATTATATTCGTATGACATCTTGTCTAGCTAGTTGTAACTATTATGTTTAGAAACCCGTTACCTACTTGTGTAAATGTATAATTCGATCAATTTTGGCCACGGCGGCCAGTCTCTAAGGTGTTTAGCCATCTGCGCAGGACATAGTGCACTAGTTTGTGGTGTTTTTCAGAAAGCGTTTCGAGGCCTCTTTCATCAGTGGATGAAAGAGCTTGATGGAAGGCAGTTGGAGATCAGAATGTAAGTTGCGATTACGAATGAACCATGGCCATGGTGCCCCGGTGGCACGTCGAGTGTATCTACTTTGAACAGTTTGTAAGCGGTGCAAACTGCTAGACGCGGTATGAGCAAATCCGGTGCTCGCGTACGTCATAATCGGTCGTATACGCGTGGTGTAAATCCTAACCTCGTTATCAAGTGATAATTTGCTGCGTGAATTTAGAAGACAGTGCCTAAGCGTGCACGAGCGGTTTCTACATGCGCTCTAAAGTTTACGGTCAACGATTGCGCCTAAGTACTTGGGCTTGCCGTTCCCAAGGGATTGGTTCGCCGAACATCTTGACCGGTGGTATGTCCGGTGATGGGACGAGTAATCTCCTTGTACACGTTACCTAAAGGTTCTCCCCGAGAGGTAGTCTTGTATGATATGCACGAGACGGTGGAACCCTAGTCTGCCGCCTGAGTGCCTAAACAAGATACCCCTACAAAGCTGACCGCTAGCAGAAAAACGCCAACGCAAATGTATGGATAGTTGACATATGTCATTCATTGGTTGATTCCTCTTTGAAACAAGCGATCCGTTCTTTCGGTTTTCGGTTGGATACACCTTGTAGGTAACAAAGCGGCATTTTGTCGAGGACAACCACTGTAGCGTAGCGGTATTTGGGTCGCTTTAAATTTCGGAGGTCGTGGATTCGATCCCCACGCCGGACAGGAAATCTTTGTGTAAATTCTAAGATTTCTTTCCGGGTCTGGTTGGTTGAGGAACTACCCTCTGTGCCTCGGAAAGCACGTTAAGCCGTTGGTCCCGATTGTTATAATATCATCTATAATAATCGTATATCAATGAACGGGCAGCAGCGTTTCCTTGTGTGGTACAACATAATTCTGCGGTCACCAACATGGGCGAGGGCCCATGTACAGCAGTGGACGTAATACGGGCTGATGATGATGATGATTTTGTCTAGGCCGTCTGATCTCTCACCAATCGTGTCGGTAGAATATAATTTTAAGTTAGTGCACACTTGTCCTGTAGTACAGAAATAAGTACTTCTAGCACTAGTAGACTTTTAGGGTCTCGGTGCGGAAAAAAACCTCGCGTGGAAATAACGCTGTATTAAGGCGCGGTGAATAGATGACTTTTACGTATTAGTTTTGTCACTGTTGCTCCGCGTAGAAATGAAAGAGAAGCGAAGAGACGCCGCGATGGCGCAACGTTTCGTTCGACTCGTTCGAGTTATTAAATACATTAATCCTTGCAAATATCTTATTCCAATCGATAAATAAAAACAACAGTTCCCTTTATTATTATATATTACATCACTGTTATTAATATTATCAAGATTTGTTTATAAATAATACAGTTACAATTGCTACAATTTCAATTTAAATGGTTATTTTATGTTTTTTTTTATCGAGAAAATTTTCCGAAAACGTGTTTTGAACACAATGGTCCCCCCATAAATATGATCAACTTAGATTAACATATATTTTTTTAGCTGCTCTAAAATGTAAACATTTGGCTAAAAAACTGTTTTGTGAAGCCTATTTTGACTAGGTACAGCGCCTTAATAGCCACTTATGGAAAATCCACGATCAGGACTTAATGAGCGTCCAAAAATAACGTTGGTATTTTAAGTTATTGTTTTAGGTATAATGATTTCTGTTAAATGCGTTGTGGACGGGGAAATACCAAGTTATGTTGCATTTTATATTCGTGGAATAATGTTGCCACTAAGGAAATTAAGTATTTTGAAATAGATCGTGTAAAAATAACCACCTGTTCCTGTGTAACCAAGTTTTTTTTTAATATACTAGCCTTTCGCGCGCGGTTTCATCCGCGTAGCATCCGTTCCCGTGTTCCGAATAAAATATAGCTTATAGCCTTCCTCGATAAATAGGCTATTTAACATTGATAGAATTTTACAAATCGGAGCAGTAGTTCCTGAGATAATTGCTTTCAAGCAAACAAACTCTTCAGCTTTATATATTAGTACAGATTGTCCTTAAAATTATGAACCCAAAAAAAATGATCGAAATGTTCTTAAGAGAAATGCAGAAATGTTATTAAGATAATTTAAATTGCATTTGTCATTTATTTGTTAGTATTGATTTATTTATTATATCATTATTGTATGTAAATAGAATAGTATATTAATAATTAATTGTTATATTCATTATACATGTACACGCCATTTATGTTAATTGGTATTAATAGATATTGTGCCGGTTGTTAAATATTTTACTATCTTGTTAGCAAGGAACAATAAATAAGATTGTGCACAGTTCTGTGTTTCGAATGCATTGATCACTTTTAAGCATTAGGTATATAGATTGGACTAGCACAGGGGTGGCCACTGTGGCCCACGTTTGATCGCGATCGACTTTTCGATCCCGGCAACTATTACAGTCGATCAACCTATCTATGCTTATATATAAAAGTGAAGACTTTAAAAAGTGAAGAATAGTGTTAATTTCGCTAAAAAAAGGTGTAATGCTGTAATGCTATTTTTGCAATGCAAAAATTAATTTGTACTTGTCAAAATTACAATGTGTAAGACTTAATCTTAGAAAAGTATCACTTAAGTAGCTAAAAACATTGTGAAAATTATTTGATTTTAAAGATTTTTTAATCAGTCTGTCGTGCGATAAATCAAGTCGAAAGTCAAAAAATCCAATTCACAAAATTAAATCATGTTCTTATGATGTGTTTATCTCTATTCCTAGGAAAAGAGATAAACGCTATTCAAGAAGTGGCAACTCTGAGAAGAACTGGCAAGAAACTCGGAGGAATCCTTTTTTAATTAATCAATTTATCGTTAATGAATTCCAAAAATCCGGCCAAAGCCTAAGCGACATCCACCCTTAAGGGGTTAGAACCAACGCTAGGGTGCCACTGGAGTAAAGAGTAGATTTACGAACAGTGGATAATATGATCGCTAGCACGGGATTACAGTAAATGAAAATGAAAACGTTTATTGATAATGTAGACGAAATTGATCGTAGGTACCTACTTATTATAAGTCAAATACAATGACAAACAAAAATCTTGCATTATTATTCTATAATATCCAGATTTATATTACAGTTCAACACTAATATAATTAAATATAATTATGTTATGGCATGTGATAATCGCCGATTAAAAAAAAATAAGATTAACCAGTGCGGGCTACGCGCCCTATCCTAGCTTCCTACGAGTCTTTCTCTATCTGGCTATGGTTTGACAACCGGAGAAGAAAGACTATAAGAAACTCCGAGCTCATTCTTTTTGTCATCTTTTATCTTTCTTACAGCTCGGGGAATAAGCAACAACGCGGTCCGCGGTCATAATTAAATGTAACGTAACTAACGCAGTAATAAAATACAGGAAATATATGTAGATATATGAAAACATTAATGTTAGAACCTCGGAGGCCGACTCACTTACCTTGTAACGTTGACTCCACTTTACATTATTTAAATTTAATATATATAATTTATTTTATCGTTATCAAATATAATGAGTTCACATCACATCAACAGCGCCTTCCACTGCTGAACACGGACCTCTTTTAGCAGGCCTTGGCAAGCCAACCCGGACCCCACCAACGGCGGATCGAAGGAGTGTCCGGGAGGTTTTAGTGGTTGGTAGGGTCCTCTCCTCGTGGTATGAGTTTAGCATACCACGCTATGGAGAGGGCGAGTCCCACATATCCCACCGCCAGCGCGCGAATACGCTGCAGCGGCGGTGGGAATGCGTAAATAAATTTCCCCCCGGACAAAAAAAAAAAAAACGCCTTGGCAAGCCAGAGTCGTTCAGGTATATTGCCATAAACACCACGATTGGCAGGCGGATTGGTGATCCCAGTAAGATGATAAGTAACCCTGAGCTAATAGGTGCTGCTGCTCATCCATCAGGTATATGTCTCTTAGTCGCCTATTACGACAGCCATGTGAAGATATGTGGTGGTTGAACTATTATTGGCTATTCTGAGCCGTAAACCACACGGGATATAATTACTCCTTATAACAAATATGACCATCAAAACAATCCCCCTCCATGGGGATTATAGCAATACCTCGCAGCGAACCTGATATCCCAAGGTCCAACTCAAAACCATGGGCCAACAGTTCACCAGTGGCAAAAAGGACTTGAAGTTGAAGTTATGCTTTAACTGTGCATTTTTCAGTTCAAGATTCGCTTCGTTTCCTTTATTGTGTTAAGAATAAAAAGTAAACAAAGAGGGCCCCGATTCTGATAATTTTAAAACGCGTAAAAGAAATCGCATGTATCGCAAAAACCGCTAAAGTGCGAATCGGACGAAGAGTTTTGTACCATAATTTATGTTAAAGTCCAGTCGAGTGGAGACAACGAATTGGCAAGCGTGGGACGATCGCCTGCACGATGGACCGACGACCTCATAAAGGTCGCAGGGAGTCAATGAATGCAGGCACTCTTTCCCGTTGGAAATCGATGGGGGACGCCTATGTTCAACCATGGACGACAACAAGCTGATATTATTAAAACATTTTTTTTTTGTCCGGGGAAAATGCATTTACTCATAACCTCTGCCGCTGCAGCGTTTCCGCCGGCGAAGGGGTATATTGGACTTGCCCTCTCCATAGCGTGATATGCTATAGTCATACCACGAGGAGAGGACTCCACACGACTAAAACCCCCCGGACACACCTCCGTCCGCCGTTGCTGAGGGCCGGGTACGTAAAGCAATCCGGCCCACGTTATAGTATATAATTATAGCTAGTTGCAACAGAAATACATAATCTGTGGAAATTTCAACTGTCTGTCATATTTAACGAGATACAGCCTGGTGACAGACAGACAGACAGTGGAGTCTTAGTTATATTTTCCCGATTTTTACCTTTGGAAAGTAACCCTAAAAAGGAAGACGGTTTAATTAAACTTACGTTATCCAGTACTTACTTATATCCCTATTAATATTATTAATGTGAATGTAAGTTTGTATGTTACGCGTTCACGCGAAAACTACTTAAACGTTCATAATGAAATTTTGTACACATATTCTTGGAGGTGTTAGAAGTAACATAGGATATTATTAATGGCTTTAATGCGAGTGATGCCGCGAGTAAAAGCTAGCAGGTTATATTTAATGTTAAAGTTACCACGATAATGGCAGAAGCGCGCGAAGTTAGCTTGTTTTACATAAATTAGCAGAATTAACGGCCAGTACAGTTATGTGGCCCACATTGTTGACTCTCAGCGGAATATCTGACTCATCGATAACACCGGTTTTATTAAAAAAACTTAAGGTCAATGTTACCTACTAGCTTGTGACTTTTTAAGTCATAATAATGTAGGTAGGTTCTATATGATCGATGCTATTAATAGCAATGTAGGCAAAGAATATGCCGATAAAAGTCAATTTTGGAGTTGTCTATATAGCTGCGAGGCTTTTGATACTTCACCGGGCATAAAAAGCAGGGCCCAGCCTAAATATATCTAGAGCTGGGACGCTCTATTATATCGTATGCGCCATTATAAGTCAGAAACATTCGACGTATGTGCCTTTATTGTAATCTAGCGGTCCGTCCCGGCTTCGCACGGGTTATTTTCTAGTAAAAAATATAGCTTATGTTACTCAGGGATAATATAGCATTCTAATGATGAAAGAATGATCGAAATCCGTCCAGGGGGCCGAGTCATAGAGTCAGAGTAGTGCCATCATGATATCATTATGCCAAAAACGGTAATCTACTAATCTCACTATGGTGTCGGCGCTGGAATGGCAGTCGGTGTTGCTACCGCAGAGGAAGGCCGTCAACAGAAGTAGCAGGGGAGATGCTTAGGGAGATTGTAATGTTTATTTAGGCGATTTCAAAACTTATAAATGTATCATTTGATATTTTATTCAACTACGCTACTGTCATCTAAGCGTCATAGTCATATTGATACCATTATGACGTCATTTGGATAAGTAGATTACCAAGTGGGAAAAAAACCGACCATTGAACTGTCATTGACAGTTCATGGACACGCCATTACGATAGTAGACTCGGGGCCCAGTAGTTCGTTACAAATGTAAACTGCCAGACACATTCGTTGTATGTGCCAATATTGTAAACTGTCACTTACGACCAAATACTTCTGAAGTACATCCGTCCTGCTTTTGAGGTCTAGAAATTGTTTAAAACTACTAACGCAGCAACATGCGCAAGAGTGCGCCCCCCTGTGGGACTTGCACTTTGTTCAAGGCGGTCAAGTGGTCACATTGACCTCTGTTTCAGTATTCAAAATTGTAGACGTTATAGATGTTTGCAGTCTCTAACCATTTAGAAGTATTAGGTTGTTTTGATGATAAAGTACTTAACAGTTTTGAGCCGTAATTTTCACCAATGGTTTAAATTCTATTCACAAAGAAGTAGGTATAAAAACGGCAGATAAACACGTTTTGAGGGTACCGTATCCGAAGGTTAAATAAATTCGGGACCCTATTACTAAGACTTCGCTGTCTGTCTGTCACCAGGCTGTATTACAAGAACCGCTATAGTTAGATAGGTGAAATTATCACAGATTATGTATTTCTGGTGCCGCTATAACAACAAATACTAAAAATAAAATAAATATTTAGGAGGGGCTCCCATACAACAAACTTTTTTTTGTTGTTTTTTTTCTTGGTATCAATAACGGCTATAGGTAGGCACTTGAAAATGGTACGGAAACCTTCGTGCGCGAGTCCGACTCGCACTTGGCTGGTTTTTTTATTTGTTATATTGTATTCGTTGTTATAGCGGCAACAGAAATGCACCGTATGTGAAAAAGTCAACTATCTCGGTATCATGTTTTATGAGATACAGCCTGGTGACAGACAGGAATAGGGTCCAGCTTTCGTATAGGAACTATAAAAATGAAAGGGAATGTCCCGCTAAGAAAATTTGTTTAAACTAAAGAGCAGAAATCTAAGAAATATTTCCCAAACTATGAACATGTCTACCCACCAATATTTTAACGCGGTCTTTTCTCTCTTTTCAGGATGTTTATCAGCGCTGTGCGTGTTCGTGTTGTACACGAAGCATCTCGTGATCGTGTACCTGTACCTCACTTCCGTGGGGCTGGTGTTCGTCTCCTACTGGACCAACGTCTCCGCCATCAAGCAGATCCAGGCCCTCACTCTAGTCCCCACCTCCCCACACCACTCCACCAGCATACTAGAAGACATATTAAACTTAAACATAAAAAACCTCCTAGATCTCGACGGTCCTGGAGTTCTCGTTATACAGAACTTCGCTATACAGTTTATGGTAGCTATTATTTTTAAGTATGTGCACCTCGGATCGCGGAATCCGACCATACAGAAGCTGTTACCCCTTAGCTTTATGGGACCTTCGTTTTTGGCGATGTTGCCGGTGCCACCAAAATTACTACACCACTCACCGGTGTTCACGTCGTTATTGCCACTGTTCCTAGTTAAATACGTGCTCGCTTCGTCTTCCTATAGCGTTATACAAGTGCTGTACGCCGGCTATCAGCACGGGCGGCTGTTCGTCAGCAACTTTGGACTGTCAGCGCTCGTGGAGACGGAGTGGATGCGCCTCAATGTGCCTTGCGTTTTAAGAGTGTTTTGGGTGTTACGCGTAGCAGAACACGCAATTTTACTCCTCATGGACAATTACGATGACGACGTCGAGGAAGGCTTGAGAATGTCGACTTTTCTGGCCGTTCAGTCCCTAGCTTCTATGGCCAAATCTCTTCTAGTGACCGGGTGTGAGACAATAACGGCCGTTCTCGGTATGACCTCAGTGATCTCATTTTTCTGCCACTACATCGGGAACTTCTTCCAGTGGATTCTTTTGACGGAGGAGGAAGAGGACAAAAGCATAGGAACGGTGTCGGCCATACTGTTCTATATACTAGCTCTGCAGACTGGTTTGACTTCTTTGAATCCTGAAAAGAGATTCATTAGATTGTGTCGGAACTTCTGCTTATTATTCACGGCGCTGTTGCATTTCTTGCACAACATCGTGAACCCGATGCTAATGTCATTGAGCGCCTCGCACAACCCCAGCACGCACCGTCACGTGCGCGCTCTCGGCGTGTGCGCGTTCCTCATCATCTTCCCCATCTCGCTGCTAGTGTACTTGTGGTCACAGCACACCATATCCACGTGGCTGCTCGCCGTCAGCGCCTTCAGCATAGAAGTCATCGTGAAGGTGGTAGTCAGCCTCATGATATATTCTCTGTTCCTCATCGACGCATACCGAAGTACGTTCTGGGAGAAACTCGACGACTACGTCTACTACATTCGCGCTTTCGGCAACACGATAGAGTTCTGCTTCGGGATATTCCTATTCTTCAACGGGGCGTGGATCCTGCTGTTCGAGTCGGGAGGGGCGATTCGGGCGGTCATGATGTGTATCCACGCTTACTTCAACATCTGGTGCGAAGCGCGAGCGGGATGGTCGGTGTTCATGAAGCGAAGAACGGCCGTCAACAAGATCAACTCGTTACGCGAGGCGTCGGTCGACCAGCTCAATCAGTTGGACGACGTGTGCGCCATCTGTTACCAAGAGATGCACTCCGCAAAGATAACCCGCTGCAACCACTACTTCCACGGCGTGTGCTTGAGGAAGTGGTTGTACGTGCAGGACCGGTGTCCGCTGTGTCACGACATATTGTATAAGATAGACAACGACGTTGTTAAAGACAACAACTCGGAGGCGGGCAACGAGGAGAACAGCAATAACCAGAACTTGTTGTTAGAAGAGGAGCCGGAACTAATGTTGGGGGAGGGGGTCAGATGACTGTTCGAGCTCGATATCTACCACGACGATTGAACGCGCTTTCGTTACACCGATTCATTTGAGTGGTATTTTTTCAATTTGTATAGTAAGTTATTGTTTTTTTTTTTACGTATATTATTATTGTAAATCAGACCGATATACCTGTGATGTACGGTAAACATTCTGTCTTGTGATGCATGGGTTTATTGTCTCATACTCACACCTATTAAAAAGTATGGACGGAGCGCTGTCTAATAATGCACTGAAGCCATTTTTTTGTGCTGTCGTGTAGGTAAAATTTGTTGCTATGATTTATCACGGTACCCCAATGATATAAAAATAACCTTGATCTTAAATTTTTACAGTCAGCATCAAAAACATAGTGACAGTGAAGATCTCCATATATACATCAACATCCAAAATGATTTCTAATTATATTGGACTCAAATATGATTTGAAAAATATATGACGTATTTCTGAATCCTTGACTTTTGTATTTTGGCAACCAAAAGGGGGCTAACGCGTTAAGTCATTTGAGTCCTATGACAATAAAAATAAAATTTATTTTTCTAGTGTGTCCCGTAAAGTTGAATACTTTGGATGCTTAGATACCCATGGCGTTTTAGCTGTTACGTGCTTTCGGTGGCTTGGTTGTAACGAAGTATTAGGCGTTGTGGGTGCTCCGGTATATTTGAACACGGAGGATGCGCTCACCTGTAGATGCGTCAATATTTATGATCATTTTGGTTGTTGCCGTGTGTTAGATCTTCACTTTCACAATCTCTTTGATGCTGACTGTACACTATTTCATGACACAATAAAATAATTATAAACGTCATAATGACCAACTCTTGTTATTGAAAGATTCTCCCACGTATATTTAGCACCGATTTAGTTCTATTTTGTACCTGTCCTGAATTTTTTGTACCTTACACGGCATAAACGGAATTTCAGGTTTTAAATACTGGTTTGATCTGGATGATGTAATTCATTGTAGTTTTGGGGTACAGGCATGGTCTCGTCATTATGACGCATCATAATGGCGGGATTATCGTGAAATTCCGTTTATGCCGTGTAAGGTACAAATATTTCGAGACAGGTATAAAATAGAACTAAATGGGTGCTAAATATACGTGGGAGACTCATTCCATTACAAGAGTTGGTCCCGTCATTATGACGTTTATTAATAATTGGATTTTTTTGTTAATTTACCGGCTTCAGTGTTACTCGCAGCGCTCCGGTTTTACTTTTTTTTTGGTTTGAGGTCTCATATATGTTGTGTGAGGTTATGTTAGTGTAAGTATTTAGCCGCCTCGATGCTTACCTTCGTCGAAGTCCCCTATTGTCACGTTAATTCTTAAAATTGCAAGTTTTTCAACAATATTGATAACTGGTAACACAGTGAAGTGATTGTTATTTTTTTATGTTAGAAAATAAAAAGCTATTTGTAAATTGTTAAGTTGTTTAGAAATAGCTTTTAATATTATTATATTTGGAGACGAACTTAAACGAAAGATTTATAAAAATAGTAAATTTTCTCATAATAAACTGTAAATAAACTATTATTTTAGTAGAAAGTGTTTTCTTTGTTGATGTTTTATTTAAAGGTACCAACAAGGCTGCCGAGCTCGACTGTATGGCCATAGCTCGAGAATAAATGAAAGAAAAATATTATTCAATGCCTTTGAAAAACATATATGTAAATAATAATAAAGGCGAAAACACATTATTATTAAAACGCCACGCCACGCCACGTGTCAACACCTGTGCATCAGTACGCGCGTGGAGTCGTGTCGGGTGTTCATAGTGTGTTTCTGGTCTATAGAAAACAATACATTTGAAGGCGGAAACATATTATTAAAACGCCACGCCACCCGACGACACGCCACGCGTGTTGAGTCGAATCAAATGTATTGTTTTCTATAGACCAGAAACACACTATGAACACCCGACACGACGCCACGCGCGTACTGATTTACAGGTGTTGACACGTGGCGTGGCGTTTTAATAATGTGTTTTCGCCTTGATTCGACTCGACACGCGTGGCGTGTCGTCGGGTGGCGTGGCGTTTTAATAATATGTTTCCTCCTTTACTACACAAACAATAAAATACGTCAAAAAATCTGTGTTAACCATTTAAATTTTTTGACGTATGTCTGACTAAACAAAAAAATATGACGTATTTTGTTGTCTCGAAAAAATAACTAGAGACAGGGCAAGGAAGCAATAAGCAATGTTGCTTTAAATGAAACAACAATATTAAATAACCATTTATTAAGAACAGTAATAACAAATATAGGTAATATTTATTTATTTTTATTACAACGTTGTTACAACTTGTTTACGCAGGAGTGTATAATATAAAAAAATGTCTGTTTTATTAGAAAACTAACTTTCCCTCGCGGTTTCATCCGCTCCTGAAAATCTCTTTAATAGAACCAAAGATAAAACCTCGTAAACTTTTACATTATTATCATTTCCTGCCTTCAATTATCATTTCCTAGTTTTACCAAAATTGGTTTAGGTAAAATGAATGAAATATATTGGATCAAGAAACTCGTACGAAAATATTAAGTTTAATTGATGATATAACAGTAATATAAATATCTGGTGACGCAAAATAATAGTTGCTCCCTTATATATGCCTTCCCTTTAACAGGAAATACTGATTAAAGAGAAAAACATGTTGCGCTTGAATTACGTTCTTTAATGTTACTTTATTTTAAGTAAAATAACTCTAAAAAAAGATCTCTATTAAAAGAATGGATACATATTAGATGTAACTTACATAATTCTATACGTATGTAAGCTCACGATATTTTTTTTCTCCCCGCCCTCCACTTCACCGCACGTTCCTAAGGCGCGGTACAACGGAGGATCTAACTAAACGATTATCGAGTCAAACTCATCAATACGCTAGTTTTTTTTTAATTTATATTTATATTTACATAGTGAACCAATAAAATTATATTTGTAACACCATACATGCAACCTATGTTTTACAAATGAATAAATGATTATGGTTAAGAATGGCTTTACAAGACCAAAAAAAAATAGTATGTTTTTGAGATCTTTCGAGATCTCAGAAAAATATTAAATTTTAGTTAAGTTTTAGCGCCTTTTTAGTTTAAATTTTAGCGCTAAGATTAAAACGTCATGTGAGTCATTTTGGTCTTCACGTTTCTGTGTCTTCGTCATTCCTGGATAGATGACGTCATGACACAGACTATGAAAATAGTAATGGAAAGCGTTTTCGGAAATTAATCAGACAAAAAAAATCATATTAAGTTTATACAACTATCTTCAAGTTTTATGAACAGATATTATTATATTTACATAATATATGATCCTTGTGACAAGTACTTTCAGAAATAAACATAATTTCAATAAACAATTATATTATATTCATAAATCCCAGCCCCAAAGACTGAGTAAGTGGACTAAAAAATCACGTTTCTCATCCCGATTAATAAATAAATATTCAGTTAAAGACCAAATCCTTGTAGCTAGACAGTAAATAGTAGTTAGATATACGACAGTTGGTAGATGTCCGCACGACCGTGGTCCGGTCCGCGCGCTCGAAGTTAGCTTTCACAATCTCGTAGTAACGCCCGTCGCTGTAACACGTAAATAAATTACATATTAATATGAGCCAGTTAAAGATTTGACTATGGTGCTCTGGGTTCGATTCCCATCCGCGACAATTAATAGTTGTTTAGAGTCTGTTACTTTGTGTCCGTGAATTGTGTGTTTGTAAAGGCCCCCCGCGACACTAGTATTAATTTTCCAAGTGCGGGAGGGGTCTTTAAAATAAAGAAGATAAAGTGGCAACATCATCAGCCCGTTTAACGTCCACTGCTGAACATGGGCCCCCTCACGAGAGAGTGTATTTGCCATAGTCACCACGCTTTGCGACCGCAGTATTATGTTGTACCACACAAAGAAACGCTGTAGCCCGTTCCTTGATATACGATTATTATAGATGATGTTATAACAATCGCGACCAACGTCTTAACCTGTTTTCCGAGGCACGGAGGGTAGTCCCTCAATTATCCAGACCCGGAGAGAAATCTTATAATTTACACAAAGTATTTCCGTTCGGCGTGGGGAGCGAACCCACGACCACCGAGATTTAAAGCGAGCCAAATACCGCTACGTTGCCTACCGGTCAAAAATACATGTAAAAAAAATGAACATTTGTCAATTTCCCTAGTTCTTAAAAAAAAGAAGATTAAGTGGCAACATTATAAGGTAAATAACAATGTATTGAATTCAAGAGCTGCATAGTTATGATTACCGCTAGACTGGGAGGAATGGGAGCAACGTGGGTATAACCGTAAAGTGATTTCTAATATTTTATGGGGATGATTATAAGAAACTTGCGACCTGCTCCGGCTTCGCACAGGTGCAATGCTGATGTATTATACATATAAACCATCCTCTTGAATCACTCTATCTATTAAAAACAAACGGCATCGAAATCCGTTGCATAGTTTTGAAGACTTAAGCATACATAGCACCTATGTATGCTTAAATCTTCGAAACTACGCAGAGAGAGAGACAGAGAGCGGGAGCGACTTTGTTTTATACTATGTAGTGATGAAAACTCACCTGAGCACCAAACACTTGAGTTTCAAGCACTTGACGCGCAGAATATCAATAGCCTTCTGACTCTTGTCACTGAAGCGAAGGTTCTCAGGGTCCCAGCGCAGCTCCAGTCGCTCCAGATTGGGGCAGTTGTTGGCTATGCCGTCCATCAACTGTTATGGAAAGAATACGGAATATTTAACCTGTTTTAATAGGAACAGGACAAAATTGAAGGAATATGTAGAAGAACGGTTGATCGACAGAAAATGAAAATCTTCTTTGCCGGACGACGGTCTAAAACTAACCTGTATCGCGCAATACAAGTTCGCAAGACAATTCGAACATATACAAGTTCCGAACAGTAACAAATGGTCGACGGTCGCCGGGCACACCACCTCGCCCGGCAAAGAAGATCTTCATTTTCTGTAGAGGAACACCACTAACCGTTCCTCTACATTCGTATTGGCTTGCAAACTTGTATTGCGCGATACAGGTTAGTTGAGATGCTAAGTGCTAGATGGCGCTGCTCGTCTTGTTTTAGTTTGTAAGGCAGTTTTAGTATCTATAGTAATAGATGTCGCTACAATTGTATTGGGATGCCATACAGGATTTAGATACATATATTCTAGCAGGATAAGGGTGGCTAGCCCTTTGACAATTTTAACATCAAGTGGATGGAAATATTTGCCAGATCAAAAAAATAAAACCACACTTTTCCAAAGATTCGATTAAATATTTAAAATACCCAGATATAATAAGATATTTATTACTAACCTGATCAACGTGAATGTTGACTCCAAGTCGCTCCTGAGTGCCCATTATCAGGATTCTGCAATATAAAACGATCAGTCAAGTCTAGAATACTCGAATTAGCTAACTTTAAATTGTTAAGCATGAGCCTCCTCTTAATAGACCATAGGAAACCAAGGTCGTTGAGGATATTCTCATGATAATCACGCTTGGCAAGCGAATTGGTGACAGCAGTATTAGGTTGAAACACACAAGGAAACGCAGCTACCTGTTCCTTGGTATACGATTATAGTTAGATGATATTATAACAATCAGGACCATCGGGCTAAGTGCTTTCCGAGGCACGGAGGGTAGTTCCTCAACCAACCAGACCCGGAAAATAATCTTAGAAAACACAAAGATTTCTTGTCCGGCGTAGGGATCGAAGACACGACCTCCGAGACGTCAAGTATTTTTCATAGAGAGCTCATCCAAAATTTCAGACTGCGACCGCGCCTGTTTATACCATACCTACGCGTGTCTTTTTTTAGGGTTCCGTACCCAAAGGGTAACAACAGGACCCTATTATTAAGACTTCGCTGTCTGTCTGTCTGTCACCAGGCTGTATGACAAGAACCGCGATAGCTAGACAGTTGAAATTTTCACAAATTATGTTTTTCTGTTGCCGCTAAAAAATAAAATAAATATTTAGGGGGGCTCCCATACAACAAACTTCTTTATTTTTTATTTCATCGGTGATGTGAGTCATGCCGCTCATCACCTACAGGCTGATGATGACGAGGGAGGAGGGCTGTACTCACTTGGCGTTGGTGAGCAGTTGCAGCACGCTCTGCCACAGCTGGTCGGTGATGTGAGGCATGCCGCTCATCACCTACAGGCTGATGATGACGAGGGAGGAGGGCTGTACTCACTTGGCGTTGGTGAGCAGTTGCAGCACGCTCTGCCACAGCTGGTCGGTGATGTGAGGCATGCCGCTCATCACCAGGCCGTGGAGCTGGGAGCCGTGGCGCTGGAGGAACCGGTGCATCGCCTCGTCTGTCAGGCTGTCGGACGAGTCCACGTCCAGAGCTACCAGGTTCCTGAAACCAATTGAATATAGCTTTGATATGCAACATTCTGGGCAAAAGTCCTGGGCCCTGATTGATATAGGCCCCAGTAGGTCATAAAAGACATTCTTAGCTGTTGTTCTCCCTTTCTATGTGTTAATTCCTATAGTACCTGATTCAATGACAAAATGATTAATTAACAATGATATGTTGATATCAAAGCCCATCCAGTGATGACCCTTGATATCAAAATATTCAGGGAGATATTAAGGATTCAGGAAACCCGACCCTTGTGTGTGGGTCGGGTTCCCTAAATACTTCTATGCTAAAGTCGGCCCTGTGTGTAACGGTCCTACGGCCCTAAGGTCGTCAGAACAAAAAAAACTAGTTTGCAATACGAACAGTTAGGATCGCGGTCGCTAGGCCATACACCATATTTTTCTTAAAGATTGTGATTGGGTATTGACCCAGCAAAGATAAGGATGTGCTTCCAACAGAAAATTTAAGAGTTATTCCTCCATTTGTGGCGCACATACTTAATGTAAATTTAAAACGTATTTATTTTCCTCTTGGATGCCGTTGTCAGACCAAACTGGAATGGGCAAACATGGGAAGCACTATCTTTCAAATAAACAAAAATCATCAAAATCGGTTCACTTTATCAAAAGTTCTGAGGAAAGAAACATAAAAAAATACAGTCGAATTCGGTCGAAGTCGGTAAAAAAATAAAAATGATTGACATTACCTGTTGTGTGCCTGTACCCTTAATATATGTTGACAAATCCTTCAGAACATCAAAAGGGACAAAAAAGTATAACACTCTTCAAAATCTCTTTTCATTACTAACCTGGCAGTTCCAGCTTCCATCCAAGCTTTGAGCACAGAATCATTGAACCCATTAATCTGTCCAGCGCTCAAGAACCTCAGGTTGGGGATCCTGGTCAGCATGTCGATGAGGCACTCGGTAGACAGGTCCGTGGCGGTCACATCCAGCTCCTGGATCGAAGACTTCTCCCATTCCACTTGCATCACGTGCTCGGATTGAAGACCTTAGAAAAAAAGAGAGTTGATGAGCTTCCCGATCGACTTCAATCATGGCGACCAAATTCCAAGGCCATCGCATCATCATCATCAGCCCGTATAATGCCCACTGCTGAATAGGTATGTACTTCTTCCTAAGGAAGGGCTTTGCGATAGTTACCACGCTTGGCAGGCGAGTTAGGTTACCGCATTACTATATTGTAACACACAAGGAAACGCTAATGCCGTTCCCTGGTATGCGCTTGTTATAGATAGCTATCACCACAACGTTATCTACCACATTTCTGCGTTCAGAAATATGCATGTAAGCCTGGTAGTTATGGCTATAATCCCTCAACGACTCTGACTAGCCAAGGCCTATAAAAAGAAAGCCCACGTACAGCAGTAGAACTCAATGGTCTGTTGAAGAAAAAACGCCACTAATGGGGCATCTCTGGTAAAATTTGTAAACCCAACACCATAATGAAAATTACAAGAATTTCACAAATGTAACATACTGCATCCATTCATCAGGAGGCAGGTGAGTCTGCGGGAGCGTTGGAACAGCGTCTTCATGGTGGAACCGGTCACCTTGTTGCAGTAGTTCACCGCGAGACATTCCAGCTGGAACACATAGGTAAGGTAACTGCTGGCTCCCGCACTAGGAAAATTAATCCCAGAGTCGCGGAGGACTTCACAAATACATAATTCACAGAGAGAAAGCACATCCAAACTCAGAACAACTATTAGTGGTTTACAAATTAAACCCAAAGCACCAGGTCTCAGAAGGTACTGCCGAATCCACTGAACAACCGGTCTTCTTCTTCTTCTTCCTGCCCTTATCCCATATTACTTGGGGTCGGCGCAACACGTTTGTTTCTTCCATTCTGTCCTGTCACCCGTCACACTATCACTAACTCCCTTTTCTTTCATATCACTCTTCACACAATCCATCCATCTTTTCTTTGGCCTTCCTCTCCCTCTCCACCCATCTACATGTATACTTAGAACTCTTTTAGTAACATGCGTTTCATCCCTCCTCTTCACATGAGCATACCAAGATAAACGAATCCCTTTCAACTTTTCAGTCACTGGCGCCACTTACAATCAAATTCAGAGGAATAATTACATTTTGACAGAATGCGACCGCCATGAGCAGCGGTACAAGTCCCATAGGGAGCGCCCTCTTGCACAGATTGCTTAGTTTGTAGTTTTTAAACCATTTATGAAGGCTGGAGCACTGCTTGCCTTTATGCCCGTTGAAGTAGCAAAAACCTCGTACATAACTACATATTTGATGTCCGAAAAGCAAAAGAGCCTAGGCATTTGTTTAACTTAATTAATATTACCTGAATACAGTTAGAGCTGAAGGCATCGATATGGGAGTCATCCACAAAGTTGATGCCGTACAAGTTGATGACGCGCAGGTTGGGAGTAGCAGACTTGAGTTTGTGTACGTTGATGACCTCGTAGATCTCTTCCTCTTCTTCTTCCACCTTCTCATATGTACCTGGAACCATCAGGCTTTGAGTCAACGTTATATATATTGTTACGAATCGAACCTTTTTAGAAAATTGTCTTTTCTAATTATTAGGTATTTGTTTGTTTGTATACTAATATATTAAGCTGGGACGCTAAGTGTTTGCGATAAGGAAGCGATTTATTCAGATCCTCAGAACTCAAAACTTTCCCAAGAGGTCGCCCCTTACTAACAAAACTGCAAAGAGACCGCTCTTTTCGACCCGCCGGAAAAGAGTACATCCTCGAACGTAACGCCTCCTTCGCACTAAAAACCATCCGATGCCTCGTAGACCTGATATCCGAGACACCTACGAACTGTAAAGTGTGAGCGACAGTTCCACTAAACTCCCCAAAAGTCATCATTCTTCAAAACTTTGTTTCTAATTTGTTCATATTACAAAGTTATGGAACATTTCCTCACTAAAATATTACACCACTACTAAGAGTTGATAATACCTCGAAAAATGAGTAAGTAGGTTAAAAGCTATTTATAAAATATAATTGATTGCTAGTGGTGACTTAAAAAACGCATATAATTTTTTAATGTATACAATTTATCATAAGCTAGAATCGCGAACTTCATAATTAAAAATAGCCTATGCTTTCCTCGAATAATGGATAGCCCATTAATCGAGGAAGGCTATATATATATATATTTTTTTTGTTGCCGGGGTATAAATGCGTGGTCGCATCCCCTCGCTGGCGCAAGGATCCCTATTGCGTGATCCATGCGCCAGCGAAGGGTATGTGGGGCTCTTCCTCTGTAGAACGCGGTGCCCTGTCGCACCGCAGAGAGGACATACCCACTAAAAAATCTTGCCTCCTGCATTCTGCCGTTTGGTGTGGGGGACCCAAGTACCGGTATCGGCCTTTGGTCATCCCCCCGGCAGAGTACGACTACAAACTCTCGCCCCGGTAAAAGGGCGAGAGTTTCCCCCCCCCCCCCTTGGCCCCATCGCGAGAGGAAGGCAATATAACCTAACACTACACAACATTTTTTTTTTAAATCGATATTTTCAAATCGAATTCCTGTGATTAGCTAACACACTCTTCAGCTCTATATAATATTAGTATAGATTCTAGAGATATAGAAGTATATATAGAATCAGGAGTTGCTTTGTGGAATCGTTGCGAATTTAGATTGGAATGACAACTTTTCTGAAGTTAAGTCCACTGCAAACATATCGATGGAACATATATTTTGTCATTCTGATCAAGATTAGTAACTATATTTTGTGTAATTCAATATTTAATATGCTTCAATATTTAATCAACTGTCGGTAACAATATACCAATGTAAGATAGGGCGACCCCTGCAAGATCGAGCAGGCCGATGACTTAAAATGGGAAGCCGGAGCATGTAATTATCAGCCAGTAAAACGTCCACCGCTGATTATTATGGGCCTCCTCCCGAGGGAGGGTATTTGGCATAGTTACCACCCTTGCCAGGCGGGTTGGTAACCGCAATATTATTTTGTAGCACAAGGAAACGCTGCTGCTCATTCCCTGATATACGATAGTTATAGATGATGTTATAACAATCGGGATCAACGGCTTAACGTGCTTTCTAAGGCACCGAGGGTGGCCGGAGTAAGCTGCATGCCGAAAGCGAAGGCACAAGTTTTATGACGCAAATTAAGTAAGGGTTATGTTCAGCTGTGGACTGATAGTCTAAATAATTACTGAAGGTAAACAAAATACAATTTCAAAATCGAATGATTACGTCTACATTAGACACTGAAGTTAAGAATAAATTTCCAACTTCAGAGTGGAATGAATATACCTTTATACTAATCGACTTACCAATAAGATGCAGTATCTCCAAGCCATTGATAAAGTTGTAGATCTTCCTCATGAAGCCTTCCATGAAGATGACCTCGGACAGACAGATGCAGAGGTACCGCAACTTCGTGGGGAACGCCTGCATCTCGGAGAAGTCGTGAAGTTGCATAGCTGGTAACAATAACACAAGCTATTAAGCAATACCTACTCATCATCCTTTTGAATGGACAGATAAATGATCGAAGCTGCCGTAGCCCAATGGCTAGGATGTCGGACTTGTGATCTTGAGGTGGCCGGTTCGAACCCCACCCATTGCACTGCCGACGTGAACCCACTCGTTACACAAGCATTCTATAGCTTAGTACGAGGGGTTAACAAGAATACTAGTAGATTGCAAAATCCTGTTAGTAACAATAAAAAAAAAAAAAATGCATTTATTTTTGTTAAGCTTAATTTTGCCGGCCTGTGTAATTGGATTACTGAAATAAATGGCACAGGACAGACGGACGGACTATGTAGTCTGTATATTTGTATGATTTGCAGTTGCCTACTACTGTTAGTTACCTAGTTGGATATTTCATAGAGTAATAATTGTCTTGTTAGTTATTTTTTTTCTTTTTTTATTTATCATAATACATTGTAATTCTGACAAGTGCAAGTGTATGTAAATACCTAAGTGCTGAATATAATTTATTTATTTCAATAATTTAAACTTTCGAGATTTTCTTTTTCGGGCGCACATTTATGAAATTAGCCACGAGGCTTTTGCTACTTCACCTGGCATAAAGACGAGTAGCGCTCTATCCTTACTGTCTGTGTCTGTCTGTCTGTCTGTCTGTTACGCAATCACGTCTTAACTACTGAAGCGATTTAAATGAAATTTGGTACAGATATAGTCTAGAGCCTGAGAAAGAACATAGGCTATATTTTATTATGAATTTCCCACGGGAACGGGAGTTACGCGGGTGAAACCGCGCGCGGGAAGCTAGTACTTATTAAATGGTTTATAAACTACAAACTAAGCAACCTGCGCAAAAGGGCGCCCTTTTGGGACTTGGACGTCGGCTCAGGGTGGTCGCCGAGCATTCGGAAGTGACTTGGCAAATGAACTATTAGGATGACTTTTGAAATATAATGGATTTATTAACATAGCCCAGCCATGATACATGTTCAGAAAAAGAGATAACAAGCTGAAACCTCGTATAAAACTTTATTCTAAAAATCTCTGTCTCACCTTAATTCACCTAAATCAGCTTCAGGGACAGAAAAAAGTTTTTATCACATCTATTCAAATAGAGCTAGTTTATTCCTCGTAAACAGGGACCAAAATAGCTCATCAATCCCTTAGGGACCAAAATTGATTTGAATTTGGAATGTGGATATTGTTATTATATTGTATGTCTTATGGTTCTTCATTGTACGTAAATAAATTCTTGTTCATAAGTTGCACTTACTTATTTTCTCATAGAGGATGATAAAAAGTAGAGTGTCCACCTCGGGAGCAACACTATTTTAAGCTCGAGTGACATACTTTTCAAAAACACTCTCGCCTTTAAAATAATTGTTTGCTCCCTAGATAAACAATCTAATATTTTCTAGCAAACAATTTTGACTATAAAACATTTTTAATACTATTTGCATGTATATACTATGAAATTGTAGATAATACAATTCTAAGAACAAAAAAATAACTGACGTGCATTTATTTTATGCCCAGTGAAGTAGCAAAACACTCAGGGCTAACTACATCGATCCGCCCGAAAAAAAAAGATTTGAGAGTTTATTAAATCTGCAACTAAGTAACCGTTGAATTTTTGAAAATACTCTAGCTAAAGTGCATGGCATTAAATTGAGAGGTACCTACAGATTCGTACAATACACGACTAAATGACAGTTAAAATAAATAACAGTTCATATTATTTCCTTGAGAACGACAACATATTGTAAAGTAAAATAATACATTAGAATAATACTTTCACAAAATATGAAGAAATTGTGTGCCCAGCGCGGTGGTATGCCCAACAAGCTGACGGTTAACTTTAGTTAATGTTTAGACTACGTATATGTACGAATTAGCTTGCGAACTTATATTTCGCGATACAGGTTAGTTAGGATCTTAGGTGCTAGATGGCGCTACTTATTATCTTGTGGTTTGTGCTACTGTAGATGTCGCCACACACTTAAACTTTGGATCCCAGTCCCCACGGTTCAAGTACCTATCCGACGCCAAAAGGCACAAACTGGTATCTTACCTGTACTAAAATCCAGCAGCATGTGAGTCAAGTTGGGGCACTTAGCTGCCAGCTCGTGGAGTACGGTGTGGGTGATTAGTTCTATAGGCAGTTCTATGTACCGGAGTGAGGGGCCAAACCGTATGGATATTAGTGCTAGCAGAGACTCCAGGGATCCTGCAAAAGGAATAGTCAATAAGATGAAGAAACGGACCGTACGTTTTGAAATGGTGAGTCCAGAGTATATATTTCAAACCCAATCAGTAGACTTTCGAGCTGAGTCATGTAGTTTCCCTTTACATTTTTGCCCGATTTGGAAATCGAACCCAGGATCTCACTAGTTATAGTCGAGACTGAGGTCGAAACCACTATTCTATGGTCGAAACAGTCAAACTTACACCAGACATAATATGACAGCCAAAAAATAATAGACGCCAAAACTAATCACGTTAGAATTAGTAACGAGCATCGAATTTAGAATTAATTGTGACGCCGACGTGCCATAATTACCACGCTTGACCGGCGAATTGGTGATCGCAGTAAGATGGTAAATAACTTTGTACTGGCAAATATTGATGCCCATCTATCAGTTATATGTGCCTTAGTCACTTCTTACGACACCCATTGAAAGACATGGGGTGGTAATAAATGACAGATATTTCCCCGAAAAGCAGTCTTAAAAATAAGTATTTGCAATTAGCGCCATCTATCGTTAACATTTAGAACTAAGTGCAAATATGGTATTGCAAGTAAATAAAAAAGCTACTAATTTGGTAGAACATTTGGAAGTAATAGAGCCATTCTAAAAATAGGCCTGTTTTCAAGTGGGGTTCGTTCTATTTTTGGAGTACTTACCAACATGCAGGCCAGAGATCTCTGGTCTTAAGCTGACGTGTGTCCATAACTTCGTGTCGTAAGCTACTATGCGCCATCTTTTGCAAACTGTGGCCATGCGACATATCTCCCGGTGTGATAAATATGAGAATATATTCAATAGAACTTTGTCCGGCAACTTCTCTATGGTCTGAAACAAGAATATAATAATAATATTTAAACAATGGAAATAAAATAAATGGAAGTGTCTCATCATCATCATCATCATCAGCCCGTATAACGTCTACTACTGAACATGGGCCTTCTCTCGAGGGAGGTATTTTGCAATAATCACCACGCTTGGCAGGCGGGTTGGTGACCGTAGAATTATGCTGTAACACTCAAGGAAACGCTGCTGCCCGTTT
This sequence comes from Nycteola revayana, assembly GCA_947037095.2. Taxonomy (NCBI): domain Eukaryota; kingdom Metazoa; phylum Arthropoda; class Insecta; order Lepidoptera; family Nolidae; genus Nycteola; species Nycteola revayana. The sequence goes on from OX344851.2 coordinate 1,719,495, forward strand.
CCTTAGTATAATTACAATACAATACAATTGTTATAGATGATGTTATAACAATCGGGACCAACGGCTTAACGTGCTTCCGAGGCACGGAGGATAGTTCCTCTGCCAACCAGACCCGGAAAGAAATATTTAAATCTACACAAAAATTTCTTGTTCGGCGCGGGGATCCAACCAACGACCTCCGAGATTTAAAGCGAACCAAATACCGCTACACCACGGAAGTGTCTATTGCACTAAATTTACATTTAAATACATATTAATTTAGTAGTAACAGGTTTTTACTAAATGAATATGCATTCAAATGCATTTAGTAAAAGTATAAAAATATAGAGTAGTTACTAATATTAACCTACTCTGTATACCTATGCCTACTTCTAAAATAAAAATATCCAAAACGGATACCGATTGAGACGGTACTTCACAGGTATAAGGCTGATATTATAAGGTATACCCCGTGGCGTAGCTATCGTAGGGCCAGGTAGTGCACTGCACCAGGGCCCCAGGCCTCAGGGGGCCCCCTAACTAGCCAGCCAACTAGCCAGCTCTTGAAGCTATGCACCGGGGCCCTTGCCCACCTAGCTACGCAACTGGCTATACCTAACTCAAGTGTCTAAATCTGGCTATTTTCTAGAAACAAAACTATTTTTCAATATAGACTTAAGGTGCGTACGAATTAATTAACTTGATGTATACAGGGTTATTTGTAAAACACCGGTAACCTCTCAGGACTACGTTACTAACATCATAATAAACAACTTTTGTTCTATGACTTTAAAAAAATCATCATATTTTAATTCATCAGATTTACACACAAAAATAAAAAAAATTAAATTCAACTTTCTAAATTTTACGAAGTCTATGCGAAGCAAATGAAAGCAGACAGTGCGCGGCAATGTATGTAGGTATAGAAAAATACAGAGTTGAAATGTGTTAGATAGGACAACGAAATATTGAAGGTTTGTTTTTGGTAAATGTATTATGTTTTGTAAAAAGTCGTAGAACAAAAGTTGTTGTTTATGATGTTAGTAATATTAGTCCTGAGAGGTTACCGGTGTTTTACAAATAACCCTGCATATAACTTGTAATTACACGTCCATATTGTCTAACATTGTTTTTTAACTTGGCAACATTTAAAATAACAATGTAATATAACAATGTTGTATGACACTTTCGTTGGTCGTTCTGCAGTGCTTTTCACAATGTCGACACAAGAGGACGTTTTGCTAGCTGCTGCAGAAACTTTTTTTTCGGATGGACTTATGTAGATAGCCGCGCGGCTTTTGCTACTTCACCGGGCATAAAGGCGAGCTGAGCTCCAGCCTTAATAAATGGTTAAAAACTACAAACTAAGCAACCTGCGCAAGAAGGAACCTAGGGGAGTTTTGTGCGACTGTCGCTCTACTTTACAGTTCGCGGGCCTCTCGGACTTCGGGTCGAGGGGCTGCAGCAACTGTTGTATTATATACGGAAAATAACCTTTCAAATAACTTGATAACATTCAGTATCCACATTACTGAAACATGTTTTATAACATCGTTATATAACATGTTATGTTATATCATATGTACGTACCTATACGGCTGTGACTTTATCCACGTAAAATAAACGCGGAAAGCACAAAGTACTGAACCGATGTAAAAAGAATCAGTATTAAAAAGCTACATTAGTCAGGAATTACATGGTATATATTTTAATAAGTGTTTCCCACGGGAACGGGACATAACGGTTTCGCCGTGCGGTAAGACTATTGTAATTAATCACTTCTAGATAATTGTTGGCACGTTGCAAGATTGGTGGACTTAAAATATGATTGCGATTAAAATATATTGACATTCAACAATTTATTTGTTTATCTATTCAAACAATTATTATAGTAATACCCGCGTAGAATACTTTAAGCAGGTTATATTTTGAGTTAAAAGAAAGACTATGTCCTATTTCCTGGGGCTAGTTTAATCTCTTACTGAATTCCATCAAAATCAGTTCAAGGGTAATTAGGCGTGCACCGGATGGCTGTATCGCCAGTCCTTTATGCCCGGTGAAGTAGCAAAAGCCTCGTGGCTAACTATAAATGTCCGTGCGTGTTAAGAAATACATGCTGCTGCTGCCCATCCATCATAAGGTTTATGTTCCTTAGCCACCTCTTACAACATCCATAGGAAGATATTTGGTGACTATTCTCATCCGGAAACCACACGGTAATTCACTATAAAATCAATCAATAAGAATAAACAGTAGGTATATTTTTATTCTAATTGACTGATAAGTAAAGAAGCGCCAAGTACGTGTTATATATTGTTATATATACTTAATTATTTTTCGAGTTAAAGTATCTATCATCATCATCATCAACAGCCCGTTTACGTCCACTGCTGAACATGGGCCTCCTCTTAACAGACCTTGGCAAACCAGGATCGTAGAGGGATATTGCCATAATCACCACGCTTGGCAGACGGATTGGTGATCGCAGTAAGATGTAAACCTTGAGCTAATAGATGCTGCTGCCCATCCATCAGCCATATGTCCCTTAGTCGCCTTTTACGACACCCATGGGAAGACATGGGGTGGTCTATTCTAAGCCGGAAACCACACGGTATAAAGTATATATATATATATATAAATCCATAGAAATAGGTATGCACATAGACTCAGTTTACTTGTGTCCTCTCGCGAGATATCGATCGATAGAAAAAAAAAATAAACCTTATTTATAAAGCAATTAGGTTCATTTTGACAGTCAAAAGTAAATAAAGAACTACCATTCAATGATTCACCTTGTTGAATGGTTAATTTTATATACATACATACATACAAAAACAAAAAATGGTCAAACGTAAGCCTATATATAGTAAAAAAAAAAAAAAAATAGAGAATGTCGTAATAGGTACATGCAATACAAAACTATATTTCAACTATATTCTACCATATTTATACTAGGTACCTAATAGGTACACAACGTACTATAAAACTATCTTTAGGAATGTATATAGTATGATTTATATGCTTCTAGTCTTTTATAAATGCATTAATAATGACTCAAGCATGTAGCCAAACATAATAACAACAAATAAATTTTACATAACATAACCTACCGTGTTAGCGAATGGACTTCTAACTTTCCCATCTTCACCTAAATAGACTTGACTAGCTTCCAGCGCTAATTGGCCCCACACGTCAGTAGACAAATCCATAATTAACACTTAATTCAACTATTAATATTATAATTCACAAGATTAATATTAAAAATTAGAAAAAATACGAATGAAAACGATCAGTTTTCCAGTTTATAGTTAACACACGTAAAGTTCGGTTCGAACTTATAAATGGGACGCTCGAGTTAAATTTGGAATCATCCGGGATTGGGCGATACAGCAACGTGTACAAACTTGTGAAAATATTTCAGTAGATATGTAATCCGTTCATTATTTACTCTTTAGTACAAGTAAAATAGAATATAATGATAGAAAATATAATAAAATACAAAACTCTGTTTATATAATTACCTAAATAAAACAGATAAAATATAGATAAAATTATTTTTTTTATTTTAAGCGAATCCATTCGAATTTTGTAGTGATGGCGGGAAATTCAAAAGTTAGAATAGAACGTAGCGTCGACTGCTTTGCGGTCATAGACTTTTTTAATAGTTTTATTTTGTTGTCGCTGTTACAAGAAACGTTACGAGTATTTTAACTCAATTATTGTGCTCTCCAACAATAATTTGTGAATTGTTTTCCCCCGCGACACAGGGGTCCTAGTGCCAGAGTTGTCTTAAAAAAGTACTACCTTGTCACAAGGATACTAGTTAAACTTAGAATCTATGCGCACTCCGTAGCGTAGCGATATTTGACTCGCTTTTAATCTCGGAGGTCGTGGGTTCGATCCGCACGCTGGACAAATTCTAAGATTTCTTTCCGGGTCTGGGTGGTTGAGGGACTATGACTACCCTGCGTGCCTCGTCCCGATTTTTATAACAATCATATATCAGGGATCGGGCAGCAGCGTTTCCTTGTGTGTTGCCACGTAATACTGCGGTCACCAACCCGCCTGCCAAGCGTGGTGACTATGGCAAAAAACCCTCCCCAAGGACGAGGCCCATGTTCAGCAGTGGACGTTCTATACAAAGGATAAAAAATCTAATATTTATATATTATATTGAATGAAATACTTTCTTCTCTTGTAGAATGATTATATATTACAATGATAAGTAATGACAACAATTTGCGGTACAAATTCTCAAAATGTCTGGGATTAGTCATTTGGTCAGGAAATGCCGCCATACGTGCCAAGAAATTTGGGCTCGAGTGTAGACAATACACACGCTGTCATTACAAATACCCTTTTGAATTAACTACTTACACCAATGAATAAATACAGGAGCTTCTTTTCATTCTTTTTCTTTTTGTTTGAGGATTAGGTACTAGCAGAGTTTTGCAGTCTACTAGTATGCTTGTTAACCCCTCGTGCTAAGCTAAAATGCTTGTGTTACGAGTGGGTTCACGTCGGTAGTGCAATGGGTGGGGATCGAACCAGTGACCACATGATCGCAAATTTGAAGCCCGAGCCATTGGGCTACGGCTGCTATTCCGTTACGTTCTGCCCATTTGAGTATGTTTCGCCGGACCGTCTCATGTGGGTCGTGTTAAAACCGGCATGGCAGTAGAATAACCCACTGAGTTTGTTTCGCCGGATCTTCTCAGTTGGGGCGTATTGGATCCTGTGGTAGCATTAAAGCGCGTCCGTCGTTACATACTCATGGTCCACCTAAATAATGACAATTGTTCTAACTTAATATAGACAGAACAAGCTATTTGACACAATATAGTTAAATAGTAAACTAAGACGTTAAGACTAAAATATAATTAAAATAATAACTTAAATACCTACTTGTTTAATTTAAAAATTTATAAAATATGATAATTATAGATAATAATACTAAATACTAAATTATTGTTTTGACTATTTGCAATGCCTGTAATAGGTTTACGTAAATAAAAATAATTTTTATTTTTTATTTTATTTTATTCCTTGATTAACACAAGGGTTATACTCCAATCATTAAATTATATTCATATTCAAGCGGCCGTAGCCCAATAGCTAGGGGCGTCGGACTTGTGATCTTGTGGTCGCCGGTTCGATCCCCACCCATTGCACTACCGACGTGAACCCACTCGTCACACAAGCATTTTAGCTTAGCACGAGGGGTTAACAACAACAATACTAGTAGTAGACTGTAAATAAAACAGCTAGAACTAACATTACAGATGTTATATTAACTGCGCTTTCTAATTAAATTCAGTTTCTGGAACATGAATAATGAAGATTTCCGTGTGTGTCAGGATGGCGTGAGAGATGTCTGAATAGTCACAAAATGTGCACCAAATAACTGTAGGTACCTAAACTGTACTAAATAAAAATATAAAAAATAAAAAATACTAAATAGATAGTGATATAGACACGCCGTTCTGACGTCAGGTTGGCGCGCATATATATATATATCAATAAACTATACCTAAACTGTACCTCATAAAACAGTCAATAATTTTTTTTTAATCAAACGTGTTATCTTTCAAATCAATAACAACAAAATTTGACCACTCCTTTATTTGATTTAAACGAGTGACATGTATGTTTGCCGATTAATTTGCAACAGGCGCTTGTTTTCTCGTAATACATATAATTAGAATATATTAAATACACATATAAACTAGAAGGAAAACTATGACTTATTTTTAATTAATAGTGAGATACATAATTGTCTGCCTTAACCTATGCATTAAAAAATAATAAGTAATAGTGAGGTTAGTATGATTATATTTACTCCAGTTTGCATAAATACTAAGGTTATACAGTGCGGGAATCGTTATTAGAAGCAAATGAAAATAAACTGTTTAAGTACTTACTAATTTTGTTTTTGTGACTAGTTATTCTTTTGTAATTAAATTAAATGAAACGAATGAAAGATCAGACGACAGTGTTTTTAAAATTTAAATTGTACTTTAAAGATAAATCTAATCTGCCTAACTTAATATGGATACCTTACTTAATATGGTTGAAAAAAAATTTATTTCTTGTTTTATGTTCAAGTTTTGAGAGAGTTTACTAATAACACACAAATATGATGTTTGATAAGAGTTTGATTAATGTTTAAAATTAATACATTCTTATAAAATAAATTAGCAGTAAAAAAAATTGTTGTTGATTTGACAGATATCACGTGTGATTTAATTATTTTTATTGGCAGTTTTATGAGGTACAGTTTATTGATATATGTTCCAGTACATAGTTCCTACACGTTGGGGCGATACACAACTATGCGCGCCAACCTGACGTCAGAACGGCGTGTCTATATCACTATCTATTTAATATGTAATTGCTTGAGGTACAGTTTTTTCCACATAGGTACAGAGTTTAGGTACAGTTATTTGGTGCAAATTTTGTGACTATTCAGACATCTCTCACGCCATCCTGACACACACAGATTTCCATATATTTTTTTACCGTTGGATTCAGTGTACGACACCTAACATTCTTACAGTGCTATGCAAGAACAATACTTGGCTTTAAGTATTCACTTGAGTAAGTAGTGCCTCACTGTCGTGGTCTCTTTTCTGCCCTGCTTATTGTACTTGCAGTAATCGTCATTTTTTACGAAAATGTCATTTCAGGACCCTAATCTATAGGTACATAAAAAAATTTAAATCATATATTTTTTTATTAGAATCATGTTTTTTATTTAACGAGCAACGCCGTACTTGAGATTTTTGTGCACGCCGTTTCAAGTGAAAATCCCAAAAATGACGATTACTGTAAGCAGGGCCGTATTGCTATGGTAATAGAAATCCCATCAAAAACATGAATGTGAAATCAGAGCCAAGTTCAATATTATGATATATGCCTTGGTTGTTGACTTCAACGACAAAAAAAGTGAGATCTAAATGGGTGCCAAGTGCAATGGTCAGTCCTGAAGTTTATTTATAAAATTTTATGTTTTATAATAGGTTTATTTATAACTTATATACTATAGGTACCCCAGCTAGAGCAATGCTATGTACTGGCCTACTTTATTAAATTCAGTAGTGCTCGATTCCAACACATACATACCTCCTAACGTATGTGTTGGAATCGAGCACTAGGGGCACTGCGGGAACTTATCAGGAGCAAACCGAAAAAACAATAGTCCTGCCTGGTCTGGCCATTCTTGCGGCCCCCAGAGTCTATGCCCTGTGCCTGAGCACCGTAGGCACCGCCTTATTTACGGCACTGGCTGCTGCCCATCCATCAACCATCCGATGCCCTCGTAGACCTGAAGTCCGACGGGCCCGCGAACTGTAAAGTAGAGCGACAGTTGCACAAAACCCCCTAAAATACTAAGTCATAATCCCTGAATCTCATCGCCAGCGACCGCCCTGAACCGAGGTCCTAGCCCCACATGGGGCGCCCTCTTGCGCAGGTTGCTTAGTTTGTAGTTTTTAAACCATTTATTAAGGCTGGAGCTCTGCTCGCCTTTATGCCCGGTGAAGTAGCAAAAGCTTAGCGGCAAAAAACGTAAGTAATTCCGAAAAAAAAAAAAAAACTACCCATCCATCAGCTGTAGCTACCTATGTCCCTTAGTCGCTTCTTACGACACCCATGGGAAGGTATTTTCTAAGCCACACCACCGCTTAAATATTATAAACATAGTACCTAAAATACCAAAAGCCAAAGGTAACTAATGGCTATATTAACATCAGATTTATCGTTCCATTTAGAAACACGTGTTTTAATCAAACGTAAATCGAATTGGAAGCGATATATTATAAAACGAAAATACAAACAGATGCACTAGGTATTTTAAAATATTTGTATATACAGGTGAATTGGTGATCGCAGGAAACTGGTTAGTAACTTCGAGCTGATGCTGCTGCCCATCCACTGGGCCCCGAGTCTACTATCGTAATGGCGTGTCCAAGAACTTACAATGACAGGTCAATGGTTGTTTTTTTTTCCATTTGGTAATCTACTAATCCAAATGATGTGATAATGGTGTCACTATGACGCCACGATGACAATAGCGTATTTGAATATAATGATAAATGATACATTTATAAGTTTTGAAATCGCCTAAATAAACATTATTACAATCTCCCTGAGCATCTCCCCTGCTACTTCTGGTGACAGCCTTTTTCTGCGGTAGCAACACCGACTGCCATTCCAGCGCCGACACCATAGTGAGATTAGTAGATTACCGTTTTTGGCATAATGATATCATGATGGCACTACGGTAGCATATTACTTAAAAAAAAAGCAGACTCGGCCCCCAGGTGTTTCACTTAGTCGCCTCTTACGGCACAACATGGGAAGCAATAGAATGGTCTATTCCAAGCCGTAAAATTGAATTGTATTTTTCCAATTGCACTGATTAATGAATTTGATCTTATTTAAAGCAAGCCCGCATAACGTCTACTGCTGAAAATGGGCTGCCCGACGGAGGTTTTTGCCATAGCCGGATTTAAAGTCCGGAGGCCCCGGGGCAACAAAGAAGAGGCCCCATGGCCACAAATTAGTTTCCCCTAAATGTGTAGACAATTTGAAGTATGTACCTACTTTTCAGGACGATTTGAATTCTGATATTTTACTGAATGTCTAATTTAAGTGAACAAGTATAAAATGAATAACCCTTATTACAATATTAAAGAACTATTACATTAATCATGATTATGCACTGTATACTGAAAAAATAAATAAAAGAAAAGTTTTAGAGTTTACTCGTCTCGTCGTCGTACAATGGAGATCTTAAATCATAGAGGTATATGAGTTTTTTCCAGCAATCCACATTCAGAATGAGATTTATGGTAAACGGACAAGAAAAGAGTACACAACAGACTTGCTAGATCTTACGCATTGATTTTTTGTCCTTCGCGTGGAGCGCTGTTCATTTCCATCCATTATATTAACGGTACCTTTCTCCTCGGTGGAGGTGTCACTCTAAGCATGCCTTCAACTACAAAACTACAAGAAACTCCACTACTTCACAACACCACACTCTACTGCAGCCAATATCCAACTGAACATTATTCATAACCAACCATTCTTATCATCAATTTGGCAGTCGGATTGTCCATGTTGTGTCAATCACGGTTATTTATAAATGGTTATGTTTGGAAGCGTAATCAATTGATTGGATGTTTTCGTCACAACATTTCTGACATTGTAATATTTTAGTTATGTAAATTAATTAGATATCATATACAGTTTTATTCCTTACCCTTGTTGCTGTGGGGACCACTTCGTAAATAGTCTTTGTTATTCAATTTATCCGGGGGAAAATACAAAATATGTTACGCATGCCCTCCGCAGCTTGTATGTGGAACTCGCCCTTTCCATAGCGGTGGTATGCTAATTATACCACGTGGAGAGCCTACCCACTAAAACCTCCCGGGTACTCCTCTGGTTCCAAATATCTGGGTCTAGTCTATGTTACTCCTGGATAACAGTTTCTAGTAATTTTGGAACCAGTGGCGTAGAGAAGGCGGGCGGCACATGAAAAGGGGCGGTGGCGGGACCGGCAGAAACCACCGCGATTTTTAAAATAAATATACCTATCTTATAATTTATAGTAGACTAGCTTCCCGCGCTCGGTTTCACCCGCGTAACTCCCGTTCCCGTGGGAAATTCATAATAAAATATAGCCTATATTCTTTCTCAGGCTCTAGACTATATCTGTACCAAATTTCATTTAAATCGCTTCAGTAGTTAAGGCGTGATTGCGTAATAGACAGACAGACAGACAGAGTTACTTTCACATTTATAATATTAGTAAGGATGCGGGGTCTCAATCGCGGTACAATTTTAAGGCAAGTTATTACCTTTTTAATAATCCGAGTCTATCCGTGACCACGACCCATGTCGAAACGTCGGATTATTAAAAAGATAATGATTTGCCTTAAAATTATACCGCGATTGAGACCCGCGTCTTCTATAAATTATATGATAGGTATATTTATTTTCTCAGAAACAACAATAGTTACCATTGAACTACCGGTAGATATAATCGAAGGCGAGTTAGCAGACGCTCTAACTATGAAATGAATAAAACAATCCGTATTTAGAATCGTCTAGTCGCTTTTAATGGAGTTAGTGTATGCAGGAAACCAACGGTCTATTTTAGTAATAAGTACTATATTTGTTAATTATTTAACCGCCCCGGCTTCGCACGTGTGCAATGCTGATACTAAGTATAAACGTAGGAAATACGTCTATGTGTGTGTAAAAGACTATATATTCAATGACAGATGTTATTTTGGGGTTCTGTGTCGAATTGGGTGGATTTTGAGGCATTGTTATAATCTAGTTAAATAAAAGGTCATGACCGAGTGTCGCAAACACTACTCCTACGACTTAGTAATGCTCCGATTTCACATAAAACGAAATAAACTAAGAATAATGCTACGAATAAGAATACTAGCGCCATCTAGCGGGAAAAGTGCCGGGAACAGACCGTATCTTTCACCTTAAAGAATGTCTGCATTTTAAATCTGTTATGTCTTCTGAAATAATCATTTAAATAATTCGATAAGGATTAATGCTGTATTGTTTAAAATCGCTTCGTAAATAAGCTATTATTTCTCGAAAGAAGTAAAGATTGAAAGTGGTTATTGTGGATTGTCCCTTAGAGATAAACATATACCGGCGTCATCAATGGGACCAACTAGAATACCAGCGCTATATTCATAACACAAATGTGTGGATGTAGCATAATCCTGAAGTTGGTGCCTATTAATGATGTCACATGGAATGTCTGTTAATTAATTTGATATTGTATTTTTTGCATTATGAATAAATATTTTTCTTTTTGTAGATATTTTTAAGGTGTACAATATTGTAGGATCTACATTATTTTGATCTTTATCGTAGGGTTCAGCCAACGTTTGCAATGTAAGCGTTAAACAATATATCTATTTACGATCTCAAATTAGCTTTCTCTAAAATTATGAGTGTTTTTCTACTATATTATGTTTTAGCTCCCCGCGCGCGGTTTCACCCGCGCAACTCCCGTTCCCGTGGGAACTTCATAATTAAATATAGCCTCTAATAATCAGTGATAATGTAGCATTCAAATGGCGAAAGAATTTTTTAAATCGGTCCAGTACTTTTTGAGCCTATTCGTTACAAACATACTTACATACAAATCTTTCCTCTTTATAATATTAGTATAGATTTATTATACGTATAAACCTGCCTCTTGGATCACTCTATCTATTAAAAAAAACCGCATCATCATCCGTTGCGTAGTTTTAAAGATCCAAGCATTCATATGGACAGACAGCGGAAAGCGACTTTGTTTTATACTATGTAGCAATAATTTTTTAACATTTATTGAAGTTTGAAGCTTTCGGAAGGTATTCTTCAGTTACCATTTCCGTTCGTACCTTCATCTTTGTCATATGAGTAAAGGGAAAATTTAACGGCTTGTCATTGGGTTAGTGTGACAATGCCAGTAAAATATTATATTTATAGCTCTATGATTCGTTGAGACTACCTCATTAATTTAGCAGTAGTATGTACGAACGTACGAAGGGTTGCCAGTTTGTCGTTTTTTTATCGGATACATTTCGGCGAGTGTGCTGAGGAACTGCACAACTTAGTTCTGCCTTCCCCTTTCTTCTATCGGACAACGCGACACTCGGAGAGGCGCCATCAGTACATGGTCGATATTCCCAAAATACGTACGAAGCGCTTCGAGTCCACGTTTTTTGTACGTACTTCGAAGATCTGGGACTTCGGAGTAAAAAGTCGAGTCTCCAACCTTATTAAATAGTTTAAAAACTACAAACTAATCAATCGGCTCAAGGAGGTCTCTGGCGGTTTATTTATTGAGGAGTTATGACTTAGTTTTTAAAGAGAGTTTGTCAACTTTGCAGTTCGCGGGCTTTTCGGACTTCGGGTGTAAGAGGTCATCAGAAGATTCTAGAATAAGTAAGCCCTTTTTTATGCTGCCATCAGGCACAAAGGATCTTAGCATTAAGTCCACCTCTGTTGTTCATAAAATTCAAATAAATTAATAAAAGGCGAGCAGGAGGCTAACGTAACGAAATAACTATGACTATAATACCTAACAATGTCTGCAAGCAAAAAATATGTTAAACTAGCTGTTTTACCCGCGTTTCCTGCTCCACTGGGTCGGTGCGTGATGTTTTGTAGCCTATATGTTAATCCAGCGTATAACCTATCCCAATGCAAATCAGCCAATTTCGTTCAATAGTTATATATGGCGTGAAAGATTAACAAACATCCATCCATCCATACTTACAAACTTTCGCGTTTATAATATTAGTAAGGATGAGTCAATTTACTAATTTAATGTAGCTTAAATAATACAGTATAACAATAACGTAGGAAATGCGTAACAATAATTAATCGAATCATAGTCATATTGTTACGTGACGAGTCTTATTAATATAAAGTAATTCGGAATATATTTTATAACTAAGCGTGTTAAAATAGCTTGTTTTCAACAAACAACCGTATTGAGGGTACAACGACATTTAATGGCTATTGTGTCTCCGATCTTCAGATGTAAACAAACATTAATTAATGAGATTGACGTTTCAATGGCAATAAAGTTTATGTATGTATATTATATGCCATCAAAAACATACTTGTAAAAAAACCCAAGTCTCGTAACGCAGTTCTTTTACCGTAAAACGTTGTGAGATCTATGTAATACCAAGTCGGTAAATTTATTCAGTCCCTACTTAAGGGACCTTCTATCTTAAGCTATTACGTAATTATCTCACCTTACAGAATCTTATTTTGACCTTATCAAAGTTCAAAACTTTTATGTTTTAAATAATAGATTAACTTGGCCATCGGATATAATTAGAATGTATCTCACAAGTGTTTATTGCGATGGCCAAGTCAATCTAATATTCATAACATAAGAGTTTTGAACTTTGATAAGGTCAAAATAAGATTCTGTAAGGTGAGATAATTACGTAATAGCTTAAGATAGAAGGTCCCTTAAGTAGGGACTGAATAAATTTACCGACTTGGTATTACATAGATCTCACAATGTTTTACGGTAAAAGAACTGCGTTACGAGACTTGGGTTTTTTTACAAGTATGTTTTTGATGGCATCTCATTTCTTTTTGTAGATAGTTGTACTTTTTTCCTTTGCTTTACAATTTACATTATTTTTTAAAATACCAACAATGGATTTTACCACTCTGTCACTTGATGATGAGCTTTCCAATTTTTGTAGGTTGTGTTCCTCTTTTTCTTTACCGGTACTACTTCTTGAACTTCAGCTACAGTTTTTCTCATAGCCCACTCCATTTCTCTATGGGTTTTTCTCGATATCTTTGATGCAACTATATTAAGCATGTCTAGACATTAAATGCTTGGGTTCCGTACCCAAAGGGTAAAAACGGGACCCTATTACTAAGACTTAGCTGTCTGTCTGTCTATCACCAGGCTCTATCTCAAGAACCGCGATACCTAAACAGTTGAAAAATTCACAAATTATGTATTTCTGTTGCTATAATAACAAACTAAACATAAAATAAGTATTAAGGGGGGGCTCCCATACAACAACTATTTTTTGGCCTTTTTTGCTCGATATCTATAACGGCAACAGGTAGGCACTTGAAAATGGTACGGAACCCTTAGTACGCGAGTCCGACTCGCACTTGGCCGGTTTGAGTCTATGGTATTCACAAATGGATTATTCCTGCGCTTTAATAGTTCCAATGTAGACTTAAATTTGATGTAAACCATCCAGATTAGTTACTTTGTGCCCTTATTTACAAAATAACTTAACTTACGCACATATGAATATCCACGTACCTAGCTGGCATGGCAACTCTCACCATATGAAACAAGAACAGATGCGTCGTATACTTTTTTATGCTTTATTGATATTCGTCGCACTCGTCAAACGTCATTTAAAATTAATCCGTAAGTATGTAAAATTGTTATCTCTCATTGGTTATAAATATTGTCAATGTACCTAATCGAAAACTACAACATCAAGCTTAACAGAGGATTAACATGAACTTATGTATGGCACTCACGGCCTTCTGGCTTCCGGCCTGTCAAAGGTTTTTAAAATTACGAAATTGATGAACTGTTTTTGATGGAATTTTGGTACAACTACATAATACATGTCCGATTATGGCCTTTTTTTAAGACAGCTCCCGCACTAGGGAACAAGCTAATATGTACATAAGTAAATTTAAAGCTACGTAGTTAACATCAAACTGTGTATAAAAATATTTGATAAAATGATTATATAAATATAGTTTGTGTCAGATTAATAAAACGTGGTTTGTGTGTATACCTTCGATATCACAGTAAGATTTGTTAGTTGCTTGGAAGAAAGTGACCGTCTTTCTGTGTTTCGAACGGGAAGCGTGAAAGCCGTGGTGTAAGTTTGTCCAGGGGAATGCAAGAATGTTACGCATCTCCTCCGCCACTGCGGTGTTCCGGCACGGGCAGTGGGGTATGTGGGACTCGCCCTCTTCATAGCAGTGGAATGCTAATCATAACATGAGAGTAAAACCCCTGGTTACTCCTCCGACCACAATTGGTGAGGGGCCCAGGTACTGTTGCCTATCTGGGATACCCTCTGGCAGCGTCCGCGACTCAATTGGTGTTGCGGGCTCTCCTGCGCCCAAATAACCAGTTTCAGGGACGCCCAGATTACACGGGGTTCCTACTTCTCAAGGGACCGCAGCCTCCTGCTGAGACATGGCTCAAGCGGGCAAGCCACCTCCATCAGACGCTGTTATGATTGTTAGTATCCTATCGTTCATAGCACAACTTATGTACTATCTTACTTTTACAATCCATTGTTTTTTTTTTTTCCTACGACTTTTTTTTTTTTTTTTATTACTTGTTAAATTAATCCCTGTGTCGCGAAGGTCTCACCGCTCAATAGATTCACGAAAACAAAGCACCCCCTGACTCAGTACAACTGTTTGAATTTCAGACGAATAATTGTCCCGGGTGGGAATCGAACGCAGAAAACCAGGTCTCTGAAACAACTAACCTAACCACTTAGACACCACCTTTCAACATAATTCCATCTAGGTCCCTATCTACACCTATTCCTCCATTAAATCAAACATATTCATGTACACTGATTCACTGACTGCAAATGTAACTTTGTAATTCTATACATTTATAAGAAATAACAAAGTTATTAATGCAGTTGATGAAACTGAACAACTGGACCGAAATTGCAAAATGTTGGAATTTTCCCATGAGTTTTACTCTTAACTCTCCTAATACTCAAAATTTGAAGCTTCTACGTCTGCTAGAAGTGCCTAAACATTTTGATGATCGGTCAGTCAGCAGTGAGCGAGTGACAAAATTACCGAAAATACCAAACTTTGACTAGTTATAATTCGTAAAGTACTGGTTCAAATTGAATGAAATTTGAAATATACTGTAGTTTTACAAAGCTTGTTTAGTTACTGAAAATTCAGGCTCCTATCTTTATCCACAACGAAGTTATAGGGGGTCGAAAATCGGCTGAGTTGCTTCGAGAAAAGATAGGTACGGCCGTGCACCTTTTTTTTTTTTTTTTTTTTTTTTTTTTTCTTACTCGACTTGGGGGGGCACTGCCGTGCCCCCAGATACACCGTGACTTTTAGAGCCCCCGCACATTGGCCACTTAGTGGCGGCCACTAAACGCGACCACCAGTGGTTCCGCTAGACCACTACACGCCGCCACCAGTGGCAGCCACTGGTGGCTGCATCAAGCCACCAGCGGCTGCGTCTGGTAGCGGCGTCAAGTGATTAAAAATGTTAAATACATCAACAAAACGCAGCCACAAGTAGCGAGCGCGGTCGACTCTCGCAGCTTGTGGCTCGGAAGCGGCCACTCAAGCGCTCAGTGTGCGCCGATTCTGTATAAAATGTATGAAGAAACGCGTCCGCAGCTTGTGGCGGCCACTAGCGGCTCAAGTTTGGCAGCCACTAAGTGGCCAATGTGCGGGGGCTCAGTCGTTGCGGCCCCCGCCAACGGCGGCGGATCGAAGGAGTGTCCGGGGGGTTTTAGTGTTGTAGGGTCCTCTCCTCGTGGTATGAGTTAGAATACCACGCTATGGAGGGGCGACGTCCCGCAGTTTTACTCGCGTTACTCTGCTCCAGTGGCTAGGAGCGTAATGTTTTGTAGCCTTTATGTTAATCCAGCGTATGATCTATCCTGGTGCAAAATTTCAGCCAATTACATTCAATAGTTTTGGCGTGTAAGAGTAACAAACATCCATCCATCCATTCATAGTTACAAACTTTCGCGTTTATAATATTAACATGATAATTTACAGCCGTCTCCTTTTAATTTTTAATGTTACATGTAGATAGTAATGAACTGATAGCAAATCGCCCTCGTTAATGCCGTTTTATCTAGGTCTGCAGGATCAAAGGATTTGTGTGACCCTTCCGACCCTTAGTTTGCAAAGAACCTGCCAATACTTGGCTCAATACCCGCGTAGATCCGAAGTCCGAGAGGCCCGCGAACTGTAAAGTAGACCGATAGTTGCATAAAACTCCGCTAAAAATCTAAAAGGCGTAATTAATCTATGCTTTTTGCTACTTCAACGAGCCTACGGCGAGCACAGTACGTAGTGACGTATGCCGGTCCAAAGCATAGACAGTAGGAAACTTTGATAATTGTATTGTGGGTTTTTGTTTTTTCTTACATAGACTTTCAAGCTAGCTATACCGCAGCTCATAGAACTATTCAAATAGGGAAGTAAGTATCTAGGTCTTATTCACAGAATATCGCGGCCAAACAATTAAATTATTTAGTACATCCCAGTTCACTCTAGAAGAGAAGTAAGCCAGTATTCATAGCCGTTTACACTCAAGTGGGCATATTATCATAGTTTTTTAAAGATAGAAATAAAAGGAAAAAATATTACTTTAGTCAGACATAAAAAATAATAGATATGTATTACATTTTTCATTTTTCTTGTTTTTGGAAATTAGTTTTAAAAATATACGTACACCGTGACCTTTTAATTGTTGCTAATACCTTTTTTTGCAATAGGTATGGATAAATGAATGCTTTTTAAAACAGGGAGACTGTTTTGGAAAAAACATTAATTTTAGTTTTCCGGACGGAAATATTTTATGAAGGCAGTCACGAGGTTTTTGTTACTTCACCGCGTACCTATAGGTAGATATAGGTTCAAGGAGACTGCTTTAATAAATGGACATGGCAACATGGTACAAGGTTAGATTTCCTTGTACCTTGTTTTTTTTATTGTAAGGTAAAACGGGCATCTCTAACACAGACATTTATTTTTAATCTGTGTCTGTCATTTAAATGTTTAATGCTATTAGTTCTATTACATACATAGATCGATTGTACTATCAAAAATACATTATTTCGCTAATAAGCATTCACTTCTACATTACCTACTTGATTTTTATAGCGTTTAGGAGCCGTATTTTTTTAAATCACGGTAGGTATATAAAAAATACCTATTTAATAAGCCTATAGATAACATTCAAATGAGTATTTCATTCGAGTTTTATTGGGTGTGGGAGTGAGAAAGTAATTAATTGTACCCTAATTATTTTGTGACTAATATCAGCTATATATATATTCGCATGCGATTTTTAAATATATTCGATGTATTCGACTCTTATTTCAAGGTTTTTAAATATTTGGTCAGTGGATTGTCTTATTTTATTTTGTGTTTATTCGAACGATACAAGCAATCGGATGTAAATATCTTATTCCTAATTTGAATAATTCCTTAACTTTTTTGTTATTAAATAAAAAAAAGAAAACAATCTTTTTGATTAATTTCATAACCAATTTTAGGACATATATAAAAATATTATATTTAAAAAAAGTTACCAGTTGTTTCCGACGGAAGCTAGACCCCAAGTCATCTCTATTGATGGCCATGGCCGCGCTGTCCACATTCAAAATTCCCCACGAATCCATGGCTCAAGATGACCTGCACCTACACTTAAAAAAAAACTCAAAAAGTTCCACTTAGGTATATCCACACACAACCACTGTCTACGACAAACGAAATGGGCGCCAAAATTCTTAAAAAAAAAAGTTATTCTACACAATAAAGCACCATTCCACCACCAGACTTCACCGAGTGTCACAAACGCGACCACAGTTAGCTCTGTAAAGTTATATTTTAGCAGATGTACCTATATGCTGTCAGACATTTAAATTGGCAGGCCAAAATAAGTACGGCATTTTGCTCCAACTGGGCGCACTGAAATGTAACGGCTGCCAAGACTCGTATTGCAATCGTGTCAAAGAGAACAGTGAATGCTAGGTTCAAATGTATGCGTCCGGCAAATGTTAGGGTGTGTTTGTATAGAAGCGCAGCGGGACGGTGCGGAGCTAAGCAGCTTATGTGATACTTGCTTTTTTACGGCCATAATGTAATTAGCAACGACGCTTTTGCTACTCACCGGGAATAAAGTTGAGCAGAAATTAAGCCTTTTAGGTAGTAGTTTATATTTACTAACTATTATTTAAATATAATGGCTAGAGTGATTTGGGTACTTATTTGTGGTTTAATAATAAACTCAAAACTGAACTAAAAATAATATAACAAAAGAAAGATTTTTTTTTAAATAAAAACAAAACACTGTCGCAACCGAATTAAAAATAAATTTAAAATATTATACTCTATGGTTATTTACATAAAGGTTTTATGCACAACATGTAGAATGTACCTAGTAATGTAGGTTGTCACTACACCTTATCAAAAAGTTTAATAACTACGACATAAAGACAATAATTATAAGAAAAATTGGAGCAGATTGCATTAGAGTGGAACGGAGTCTGGATACAGCTAAGTGAAAGAGAAGAACCTGTCGTGTACAGCCAATTCCGTCAGAAGTTATGTTGTTTTACAAATTACCACATCACTACATAGTATAAAACAAAGTCGCTTCCGTCCGTCCCTATGTATACTTAGGTCTTTAAAACTACGAAACGGATTTCGCTGCGGTTTTTTTAAATATAAGTATAAAGTGATTCAAGATTTATATGTATAATGACGGGAGCTACGCGGGTGAAACCGCGCGCGGGAAGCTAGTTTATAATAATAGTAGGATTACTTCAAAAGCCTGTTTACGTCCACAGCTGAACATGTGCCTCCTATTAACAGATTTTGGCAAGCCAGAGACATTGCCATAATCACCACGCTTGACAGGCGGATTAGTATTTGCAAAACTTGAGCTGATACTAGGGTTGCCACCTTTTTTTTGTTTAAATTGTACTTTTTACAAAAAGTTGCTAAATACATACATACATAAGCTCACACCTGTTTCCCAGCGGCGTAGGCAGAGACAATGGAACTCCACTTGCTACGATCCCTACACACATCTTTCGCTTCATTCACTCTCATAACATTCTTCATACAAGCACGTCGGTTTAGGGTGGATCTTATCTGACCTTTTGAGAGGATGTCTCCGATTTGGTCAGAGAACGTTCGTCGAAGTCTTCCCCTTGCGACTGTGCCACTCACACTTGCCATGTATACCTGTTTTGTCAAACGTTCTTCATCCAGTTGCTAAACATATAGTACTTTTTGGGAAAAAAGAAGAAAAAAAATAGTCCACATTTATTTTAATTATTTATTTCTCGTGAATTTGTTATTAATCTTTGCTTCGGCCATCAAGGTTAAACACCTTTAATATAATTATAAGACTCTGAGCATGTTAGATCCATATTAAAATAAAGCAACAATTCATTGTTTTCATATGCCGCGTTGAGGGTGCGGTCTAAATTTTTAAATGGGGTGAATTTTGGTGTAGCAAAAAAATATCTAGTACTTTTTGTACTATATTATTTTTCTATAATATATAGTACATTTTACTGAAATAGTATATAGTACGATACAATATAATATAGTACGAGTGACAACCCTAGCTGATAGACACTGCTGCCCATCAGCTGTATATCCCACAGTCTGGGAGTCTCACGTCACCCACAGGACCATCCGATGCCCTCGTAGACCCGAAGTCCGAGAGGCCCGCGAACTGTAAAGTAGAGCGACAGTTGCACAAAACTCCCCTAAAATACTAAAAGACATAATCCCTCAATCTCATCGCCAGCGACCGCCCTGAGGTCCAAGCCCCACAGGGGGCGCCCTCTTGCGCAGGTTGCTTAGTTTGTAGTTTTTAAACCATTTATTAAGGCTGGAGCTCTGCTCTGCTTATGCCCGGTAAAGTAGCAAAAGCCTCGGGGCTAGCTACGGAAGTCCAATCTAAAAAAAAAAAAGAAGTCGTACTCAGGAAGACTGAATTGAGACAGTGTAAGGTACATAAAATAGTTGTGGACGCTGGGGATTCTGAAGTGATGACTTCTAAGATATTTAGGGGAGTTTTGTGCAACTGTGTAATGCAGGGTTTCCCAAACATTGTTCTGTTAAGGCCCAGTAATGTTCATACTGCCCTTTCCACACACAATTCGTTTAAACCAAAAGATTTCATTGATTCTGTTAGGTAAAATAATAATTGGGCCTTCTCCTGGGGGAGGGTATTTGCCATAGTCACCACGCTTGGCCGGCGGATTGGTGACCGCAGTATTATGTTGTAAGTACCACACAAGGAAACGCTGCTGCCCGTTCCTTGATATACGATTATTATAGATGTTGTTATAATAATCGGAACCAACGGTTTAACATGAAACGTACCTTTTTTTTTTCATCTTTTTAAAAAAGAAGAAAAAAAATAGGTAGGCAGTAGGAAATCGCTGGTCTAATCCACTCCATTCTCCTTGGCCACAGAGTCAGAATGCAATACTTCTCATCACGAACGAACTCTTGTCAAAAGTATTGTTAATATCAACCTAATATCGTTAAGATAAGGTTCAATATATTTGGTTATTAGTGAATCGTAACGTACAGTTGCAAAATAACATTTCAGTATAGGCGTACTGCTCTTTATAACTCCGCTCCGCTTCAATGAAATCTCACCCTAAGATGATTTTATTTACCTAACTGTTTCTTATTACTGTGTTTTATTTAGCAATTTGCCTTAAAACCGAAGATCTTCATAGTCAATAGATTATCCTATTAATATATAAACGCGAAAGTTTGTAAGTATGGATGGATGGATGTTTGTTACTCTTTCACGCCAAAACTACTGGACGAAATTGGCTGAAATTTTGCACCGGGATAGGTTATACGCTGGATTAACATATAGGCTACAAAACATCACACTCCGACCTACTGGAGCAGAGTAACGCGGGTAAAACCGCGGGGCGCAGCTTGTTAGGTGTATTATAGCTCCCCACGCGCGGTTTCACCCGCACAACTTCGGTTCCCATAGGAACATTATAATTAAATGTTGCATAATTATTATCTTCCTCTGGTTTATATATGTTGCAGTCAAAACTCTTAACCAGTCAAAAGTACTTTTAACCAGCTAAATCAGTCAAATCTTACTAAACATAACCTAACCTAAATTTAGAAAGCGGCCGTAGCTCAACGGCTAGGCCGTCGGACTTGTGATCTTGAGGTCGTCGGTTCGAACCCCACCCATTGCACTACCGACGTGAACCCACTCGTAACACAAGCATTTTAGCTTAGCACGAGGGGTTACCAAAAATACTAGTAGACTGCAAAATAGTAATCTTAAAAAAAAACTGATTTTGCTAGTCAAAAGTACTTTTGACTGGCTAAGAGTTTTGACTGCAACATATTATATAAGTATACTTAGATTCGGAATCATTATAATTGTTTATTTTTTCATTTAATTTGTTGTTGGATGGAATCCAATTCATTAGTGTCATGTTCGTTTTGAGATAATCGTAAGCTTGCATTGGAATATATGTACTTTTAAGTATTATAGTACTAGCGGACCGTCCCGGCTTAGCACGGGTAGACTTTTATTGCCTATGTTACTCGGGGATAATGCAGCATTCTAATGTTGAAAGAATCATCGAAATCCGTTCAGTCGTTTTTGAGTTTTCCAAACAAACATACAAAAATACCTACAAACTTTTTCTCTTAATAATATTAGTATATGTTTCAAAATTGAGATTACCTAATAAAATTCGCACACTGGCGGAACACGAACCCGCATCTAGAGTTGAGCCCCTAATGCCTTAACCAATTAGGCTACGGTGGAACCATACCGGTCATCGAAATTTATCAATCTCTTTTAGAACACGTCTCTAAGGGGGACGTTAGTGCCATCTATCGGTAATGATCCGCATTACTTCAACTAATATTTCCAAAGTTGCATTTCGACTGTGAACCGGCAACATCTCCTATCTGAATTTTGACAACTTTTCAGGACGAAGAAAAATCAAGTTTATTCATATATTTGCAGTGTTATAAAAGAAACAAAAATATAGTTGGTGTAAAATACGATTATTTATTAGAAGATTATGTGAACATTCTTCTAAAACAACAATTTTAATTAGAAAATCGAGATATGACTTTATGCATCAGCTGTAGTACCAAGTTAGGATACTTTGCTTGGTAGAAAATGTCCTAAAGTTAAAAATATAATTTTGAATATTCAAGATAGGATAAATTTCACATTGCGACAAAAGTAATAGTATCTTTTATAATAAAAGTAATAATAAAAATGAAAATTATAAAATAAAAATAAACTTTGGTAAAATTGAAAAAATGTAATTTTTTTAGTCTTTGCAGGGTAAATTATCATAAAAATAATGACAGTCCCTAGGTATTATCGATTTCAGCTCTTGCAGGTGCAACCACTAGGCTTTATAGATACGACATCGTTCTTTGAATAATGGTGGATAAGATTTTACGGGATCAAATCGTTTTTGTCTTTGTGGTAAATCCATTAGATAAGTTCAAGTAAAATCAAGTTTTACTTTAATTTTTCCCGAGGGCTTATCACTTTTATATCGGTTACTGTTGGATCATTTTTTCCCCGACCAGGTCTTATAGTATTATATCGCAAAGGATTTAAATAGTCAAGAAAAAAGTCGCAAGTTAGGTCTATGGCTTCGTATGGAGTTTGCTTTTCACGTGCTTCTCTAGTAATAGATTCATAGTCACTAGGGAGTTTAATTTCTTTATTATTTAATTTTCTTTTGATACACGCATGAACCGAGTCAACCTCCATTTGGGTACTTCAAGATATTTCTGATATATCAAAACTTCATGAAGCAAACTAAAATTTAGCAGTGCATTTGCTATCACATTATTTTGATTTTGGGCTGTGCACCCATCAAAAAATATTATAATTGGCTTTTTTTCTGCAGATAAGCATTTTTTCCAAATAATCAATCAAACATGAAAAAAAAGTTGATGCCACTACGTGATTGTTTTTAACTTCGTTTTGTTTTGTAATAGAAAGCATTGGCACGAAATAATATTAAATATTATTTCCTCTCTCTTTGCTTTTTCTATGTCTTCCCGTTTTTCGTTTCTAGCTGTCTCTTTACTTTCTAGGTGTTTTTTCCAAGACTCTTCCTGTGGATTTCCTGCTTCGTAGCTAGAGCATAGATTGTATTTATCTTTTTAAACGTTAAAAAATTAAATATTTTTTGTGCTCATAACTTCACTAAACTTTTTGCGACTCTTTTTAGAGCTCTCTGTTCTTCGGTAAAATATTGTCAATTTCGTTTCTTTGAGTGAATACAGACAGTCTCACGCAAGTCGGTTTAATTTTGCGTTCATTTCTTGGAGTATCCTAAATAACCAAAGATCCAGCTTTTCTTAACCCTAAGTACGGCATTCCTTCCATACGTATTTTTTATTGACATTCCTCTTCCACTGGCTAAGGTCAGCCTTCTTTCATCTTTTTCGTCCTTCATTCATATTGCGATTATTTGGATCATAATATGAATGAAGATTAACAGTTTAGATTCTCTGAATGAAAATAGAAGAGTCTAAAATTTCTTGGGTTGGTAAGTTAGGTATGAGACTGTCAGATTCATTATCTCTGAGAATGGATGGAGACTCCGGAAATTCCTGGTCATACATATTTGTTGGAGAGTTTGGGTCGTGAGAATCATTTATAGTCTTTCCCAAAAAAAATTTTTGTTCCCTTATACTTTTAGACGTAGTGCCATACGCTAACTCCTGTTGTAATGGTATAACTTATTTTTCTAGAGGAGGCCCACTAGATGGACTTTTAAATCTGTGGATGGAACATAAAGTTCTTCCATATGAAATGATTTTAGAAAAACATCATCAGTGTAGCAAGAATCTCTCGTTAACATTAAGACTGGGAGTGTCTGTTGTGTCTGGGGAACAGTCATTGTCACGTAGTCTTTAACATTCTGAAAATAATAAAATAAATGACTAAATATCGAAATATGAGAATTCCTTACTTAAATTATAATTCTTAATTGTGCTTACCTCGCTAGATTTAGTACTCGCCAAGCTATCGGTATAGCAAGAATCTCCAGCTAACACTATAACAAGGACTGTCTGTTGTGTGGCGAATTTTAATAAAATTTATTCTTTATATCACATAATAACATAAAAAAATGTTTTTAACATACCTACCATTTTGAAATAAACTTAACGTTATTTACAATTTGTTGGGCACTTAAAACAAAGAGTACTATCTTGCTTTAATTTTCAAACCGACACCCACAATAAGAGCTTAAAACATGTAATTCATTTTGTCCTATCTTCGAATTCAAATTAATTGTGTTTAAAAATTTACATTTAAAGTGAAATTCTAATAAGTACTTACCATTTTATTTCCCGGATGACACCAATATTTTGTTATTATAACTTAAAACCACAATACACTACGTAAAATTAGTAATAATAACAATTTTTTAAAGTGCGCGCGAAATCGTGTTCATGTCGGTACAAGTGTGACGAGAAAGGACAAATTGCTCGCAGTTTAAGCGGGAACGCAGATAAGACGAATTGAATGAATTAGATTTTGACGGTAAATTTAATATTTTTTTTAGATATTATATTTTGCAACGGTGAAGGACAGGAAATAGTATAAAATGCCATTAAAAAGTGATTTTGCTTAAATTTGGAGATAGGACATATTGCCGGTTCACAGTCGATTTGGTATTAAATATTAAACGATGACACCGCCTGTATATCACATTTTTAATTAACCTAAACCTACTCACGTGGAAAGGGTTTTGAACGGTGTATTATGTTTTGCGTATATGTTTAGCCATGGATATGGATTTTTAAATCCTAAGCTGAGGTCCAAGCTCGACAGCGGGCGCAGGGTGCTCAGCTTGTAGGTTTTAAGCCATTTAGAGCAGGGCTGGCATGGCGGCTGAATCCGCGGAGAATCCGTGGCCGGTGGCCCGTTTGCGCGGAGCCTAAGGGTGCCCTCAGGTGTGTGCCACTTAGATATAGTGTGACCACTTACAATTTGGTTGCGATTTTATTTTTTTCTTATAATAATAATTGGTTAATTGCAAAAAATATCACAGGACAGACGGACGGACTTTGCAGTCTGTAGATTTGTATGATTTGCTATTGCCTACCTACTACTGTTAGTTATTTAGTCGGACATCTTATAGAGTAAGAATTATCAGTTAGTTATAGTTTATTTTTATTTTTTTATTAATTTATCTTCTTACATTGTAATTCTGACAAGTACAAGTGTATGTAAATACCTAAGTGCTGAATAAAATTCATTATTTCATCATTATTTCATTTCATTATAGTACCCTTGATAGTGGTTAGTATGTATTTGTGCCTTTTGGTGTCGAAACATTAGGGCCGTGAGGACCTGAAGCCAAATTAATAGATGAAAACCTCGCAGCTACCCTCTTTAGTGCGGCACTTTTAACACACACAGCACAGCAGTTAAGCATTGCCATTCAACGGGGTAATGTTGCCAGCATTCTGGGAACCTTACCAAATAGAATATACTTAGAATACTTAGTAGTATTTTCCAAGTTAGCCTTATTTTAAATTAGCTACTTTTAGTTGTATAAATGTGTTTTATTCATGTTATAAAACCATTTAGTAACTAGACGCTCGCATTTATTTTTTGTGAAGTGACTATTTTCTACTTTAGAATTCTGTCCCATCTAATATGTATTACCTCTATTTCTTCTATATAATCATTATCCTTAGCCTGTACGTATAACGTCTACTGTCAAATATGCTTATATCCTCCAGAAGTGTTTGTGACCGCAGTTTCATGGTATAAAAGTAAGTGAACGCTGCTGCCCGTTCCGTATACACCCGCGTAGATCCCGTTCCCGTGGAAACTTTTACTTAAAATATAGCCTATGAAACTCACAAATGACATGGCTTTTTATTAGTAATAGAATTTTCATAATCGGCTCAGTAGATCCAGGGATTACCTCCTACAACGTCACAAACTCACAATGTGGGCTAGTGGCTTAACGTGTTTTCCGAGGCACAGAGGTCCTAGACTATCTGTAGTTTGTGCAGCTACTTTATATCGCTACACTACATTATGCAGGAGTAATCGAGGCTGTGTGGGAGTGTGGTGAAACCGTGCGTGGGAAGCTAATCTATATATATATATATTTTTTAATTTTTGTATGTTTGTTTCAAATAAACTTAAAAACTACTGAATGGATTTCGATAATTCTTTCACCATTAGAAAGCTACATTATCCCTGAGGAAAATAGGATATAAAAGTCAACCCGTGCGAAGCCGGCGCGGACCGCTAGTAATATATATTTATATGGTTTCTAGTGTAATGTCTAAATGAATCGAAGATCTGTAAAAAAAAATAACGTAATAGAATAGTAATAGTAAGTAATCTTATGGAAGTATTTTATAAACTTGTACGTTTCTTAATAAAATAGTAGTTAGCAAATGTAATGTAATGTTAACAATGCTGTTTAATACCTATCACAAACTACAAAATAAACTGCAGAAATTTTAAATATGGCGGCATATTACTATACTGGTAGAAAGAAAATATTATTGTGTTTGGTAACATTGTAAATGAGTGCATTCAATCATTCTTTTTAATGCCATATGTTTTCTACTCATTCTCAAACTCATTCGTTCGGTTGGGTGTCAAAATGTCACATTGTTTTGCTTGCTTATTTTCTTGGCGCGGAGTCAATGATTTCATTTCATATAATGCGCATTAAGACACATTATGATTAAAAAAAAGCTATAAAACACATCTGTCTTTGTTATTGTCATATCTGAGAGAGATAAGAGTTGTATTGTGTATACGCGCTCAGTCTCAGTGTAGATTAGTTCGTATGTTCTCGGGCATCTTTCTTTATCTCTGAACTCGGAAATGCGGACATCTCCAGCGTTCTGATTATTATTCAGTTGATCGCGTGAAATAGTATCCGACAGTTGTACTAATGATCATGGGTCAGTGGTGCTGAAAAGTTAGCAATTAAAAAAAAATAACAATTGTTTTTGTTTGTGAACTTTTGAAAAAGGAAGACTATATTTTTCATATTACTCCGTGAATATTCAGTATGGCGGGCTATTTACCAGATTATTTATTCGATTTTGTTGATCAGTTAGATGAGCACCCGTGGCTCTTCGCTGGTCTAGCGTCAGTTCTAGTTGGTTTAAGTGGTATCCTCCCGCTACTCATCATACCGTTGGACGCGACCGATGCCTTCAATGATGGACGTAAGTATTTTTTGTTTACGTAAATTCCGCCCATGTGTTTTGTATTTTTAGATATTTCAAGTCATCATTAGAATGAATTTATGGCATGATGTTAGATGTGCCTGCTCTTTTGTGTTTAGAAAATCAGCTGGACTGATGTAAACAAGGTGTTGATTTTAATTTTCGACTTATTATTTATTACTATTAAGACATAAATTTACTTTTGATTATATAAATTATTTATTATATAAAAAACATTCTTTTAGTGGTAGAAAATACACATATACAAGATCTTTTAAATTTATTTATACATAAAGTAATACATTTTTACAGTTATTATGTTATCTTATTAAGTAACAAGCTTTTATTCAAATGCTACCATTTGCTATGCATGAGTTACTGCATAGCAATATAGTGAATATGTAATTTGTTTTAGCCCCTAAGGCTACCCACTGACCAAAATTTGTATTATTTTTTATGAATTCAGGGAGAGTGTTATGCATCAAATAAAATACTATAACTTTATACACTCTGAAGTCCTTGTCTTCTCAAACATAATATAGGCAAAACAATAATCTAATTATCACCTTATTGTACAGCAAACATTGATATTAGGCTGTGTGTACCTACAGAGCATAAAGATGCAGTTTTTGACATTGTCCATACAAAGTGTAATAACCTTATGTTTTGTGGAATGAGGCTGGAGCTCTGCTTTATGCCCAGTGAAGTAGCAAAAGCCTCATGGATGACTACATAAATGTCGGTCCCGAAAATAAAACTTGTGTGTAGGATTCAGGTGGTGACAATATAAAGAAACTGGTTCACAGTAATATGATAATAACATAAAAATATTTATTCTACAAAATATGTTGTAGTTATGAGAATTGGGTGAGGCATCACCTTACAATTTATACATATTTTTTCTCTTATTAGTGTAATATTCATTTGCATCCATAAATTGAGTGTATGAATTTTAGGACATCACAGGCATTATTACCCTAGACTGCACTGGGCTCAGTGGTTACATCAGTTGCTTCTGAGTACTGGTATTCAGGGTTCAATAACTACCCGGGACAATTATTTTTAAGAACTACAGATAGTTGTTCTGAGTTTGGGTGTGTGTTTTTGTTTCTTGTCTGTGAATTGAGTGTTTGTAATGTCCCCCACACAAGGATTAATTTCCGTAGCACAGGAGCTGCCTAAATTAAAAAAAAAACCTAATTAACATTTGTGTTTATGGTCATGCCAAAATATTTCTTTGTTGTATACAAAGACAAAGAAATATTTTGGCATGACCATAAATAAATATAAATAAATTTAGAACTAGCAACAAAGTAATGCTATAGGGCTAATTTTCTAGCCAACACTAAATATCAATAATACTTTTTTAAGAGATCAGACAACAAATTAATGCAACACTTCAATATAATTTACCTACTATGATTACTGATTAAAATTCTGATATTCATGCCAATGGTTCAGAGGTGATGTAAGTTACTTCTAGCATCTAAGTGTTCTGAGTTTGATGCCCACCTGGAATAATTATACTTAAAGTAAAAAAAAACATATTCGAACATAAAGTCATATTTTAGAACAAAGGAATGAATTCAGGAAGCAAAATGTAAATTAATTAATCTACCTATAATATAAATAAGTTTATGTTTTATTATGATTTTTTTTATATAAATATTTAATTATTAATTCACATTTTGAGCTGTGTCCATAAAAACATAGGAAGTTAACAACTTGTATATTGTATATATTTATGATTTTCTGTGACTTGTTTACTGTAGGTACTAGCACTTGTCAAGTATACCTGACATAGAGTTAATATTGAAATTAATCTAAACACTATCAATCCACAATCCACTTGTTAAACTCACTATTCTGACAAGTAAAAGTGTATGTAAATACCTCAGTGCTGAATAAATTTCATTATATTATTATTTATTAAATTAATTATGGCTTCAAGTTTTATAATGAATTCAGATTTTTCGTAATTTCCAGGTTTTGAGATAAAAAATGCTTTTTCCTCATTGACTGACGAATTTAAAGCACAGTCTTAACCGCGGATCCTAGAGACCTGAAACCTAGAGGGTATATTATATTGTCTTTTATGACATAGGCATGTGATAAGAAAGGATTACTAAAAATTTCACCCCTAAGATTCCACCCATTAGATTCCACCCCTAAGGTTCCACCCACATGATCACAAGATTCCACCCACATGATTCCACCCCTAAGATTCCACCCCTAAGATTCCACCCTTAAGATTCCACCCCTAAGATTCCACCCTCAAGATTCCACACCTAAGATTCCACCCTCAAGATTCCACCCCTAAGATTCGACCCGTAAGATTTCACCCACAAGATTCCACCCCTAAGATTCTCCCCTAAGGAGAAATCGATATCTACCCAAACAAATTCGCCGGCAACAGCTATTTTGAAAGTTAAATTACGTAAAGTATCTAGTTCCAGTTCATTTTGAAATCTTTTGACATTATTTAGCAACATCTGATTGTCAACTACTTGCAAGAAACACTTGAGATTGATAAATACTGCCGATCTACTCGGCCAGATAAACCTTTACAATATATTTATCTATACTAATATATAAAGTTGAAGAGTTTGTTTAATTTATCTAGGCTGAAGCCCTGCTCGCCTTTATGCCCGGTTAAGTAGCAAATGCCTGGGGGCAAACTAAATATGTCAATCAGCAAAAAAAAAAAGAAGAGTTGGTTTGTTTGTTTAAATGCGAAAATCTCAGGTACTAGCAGTCCGATTTGAAAAAAAAATATGTCAGTGTTAGACATTCATTTATCGAGGAAGGCTATAGGCTATATTTAATTATGAAGTTCCTACGGGAACGGGAGTTACGCGGGTGAAATCGCGAGCGGGAAGCTAGTTACATCATAAAGGGAGTAGTACAATATCTTTGATCTGACAAAGCAGTTAGTAGTAAATAGAGGAGCCCATTAGGGTTGCCAACTATACTGTTAAAAACAGTATTATACTATTTTTCAACTATATTATACTTTTTACTGTTGAAAACTAATAAAGTATCTTTACAATATACTGTTTTCACTTAAATACTTCACACATTTTTTTTATGTTTATTTCAAACTAGCGACCCGCCCCGGCTCCGCACGGGTACAATGCTGATGTATTATACATATAAACCTTCCTCTTGAATCCCTCCCTCCCTCTTGAATCTATTAAAAAATACCCCATCAAAATCCGTTGCGTAGTTTTAAAGATTTAAGCATACATAGGGATATAGGGACAGAGAAAGCGACTTTGTTTTATACTATGTAGTAAAAAATGAACAGTACATTTCACCCTTAATGGGTGATATGTACTGAGCATATTTTTTAAATTCTGTTCAATATTCTTCTAGCATCTAAATATACTTTTTCCTAGTAAAAAAAAGTTGGCAACCCTAGTGCCTATTGAGCTGCAAAATAGCTATTTACCGCTCGACTTCTTACTTATGATAATACTAGCAATAATTTGTTGACACCTACAAGAAAGGAGAGTGTCGCATTTTGGTAATTTATGGACAGAATATAACAAGGCTCTTATTTACGTCGCGCTTAAACGTTAAATATTATTGAGTTAATCTGGCTAATATTATTAAACTAGCTGCACCTCGCGGTTTTACCCGCGTTACTCTGCTCCAGTGGGTCGAATGTTAACCCAGCGTATAACCTATCCCGGTGCAAAATTTCAGCCAATTCCGATCAGTAGTTTTGGCGTGAAAGAGTTACAAACATCCATCCATCCATACTTACAAACTTTAGCGTATATAATACTAGTAGGATCTGAAAGTTATGATGTTGAACAAGTATTTTAATACAACGTTTACAGCTTTTTTTGTCATGAGACAAATTTATAAGCCCCACGGTCGGGACCCGTACCGCCGCAACCGCTGTCTCTGCATTTTAAATCTGTAATATTTTATTAAAATATTCATTTAAATTACACGGTGTAAAGGGCCATATTGATGCGAGTCGGACTCGCGCACGAAGGGTTTCGTACCATTTCCAAGTGCCTAGCTGTTGCCGTTATTGATATCGAGCAAAAAACATCGTTTCACCTCTTTTACATACTTCAGTTGACACCGCGAGTTACCGACTAACCTACGTCAGCGATGTGAGCGAAGCTAACGAAATATCCAACGATTCCAGCAAAGCTACTCGTTCACCTCGTTAGGTTAGGTTAGGAACCCCATAGTTTAGCTCGCCAATATTCCGCATAGTTTCCTTCTCTCGCTTCGCCCGCACGCCTAGCTCGCTCGCCCGCCCGCTGGCAGTGTGACCTGCGCTGTAAATATTGATTTTATTTTATTTTTAGTGTTTGTATTTTAAATCATTTGTGAAAACTATATACAGCCTGGTGACAGACATACAGCGAAGTCTTAGTAATAGGGTCCCGTTTTTACCCTTCGGGTACGGAACCCTAAATATGGTTATTGTAGGTATCCCTAAGAGATATAGATTCCTTCCAACATCCCTGATATATCACACCCATTGTAATAAACCTGGCATAATCAGGTGACCACAGTATAGTTTTATCGGAAGTAATTCAGTTCAACTCTTCAATCCGCGACCGATATTTTTTAAGATAAATATGATTGCCCAACTTATCTCTTTGTACTACCTTTATATAACCTTTATAAGATAAAGAAGATTTTTATTGGTAAATCTTATCTTTTATATATTTCAAATGTCTATCTATTTTCCTTCGTGTTTCATCAATATGACCTTCAATGAGGTTATTGCATTATGTTTACTTCGGTTGTTGGATCGTTATTGGCTTTAGGAAATCTTATTTATCTTTTAAATGTTGAAAACGTCTCAATGTTTCCCAGTCTTATCCTAATAATATTATAAACGCGATGGATAAGTAAGTATGGATGGATGGATGGTTGTTTGTTGCTCTCACACCAAAACTTCAGAACGGAATTGGCTGAAATATTTGCACCGGGATAGGTTATACGCTGGATTAACATAGAGGCTACAAAACGTCACGCTCCGACCCAGTGGAGCAGAGAAACGCGGGTAAAACCGCGGGGCGCAGCTATAGTTTACTATATTAGCCTGAGATTTCATTTCTCCTCATAAGTTTGACTTTGGAACCCCATGTCCTCTTCTTAGGTGTGAATATTAGCAGATAATAGTAAAACCTTTCTTAGCATACGACACAATAACTTTTCGGACGGACATATGTAGTTAGCTCTTAGGCTTTTGCTACTTCACCGGGCATAAAGGCGAGCAGAGTTCCAGCCTAGATAAATGGTTTAAACACTCCAAACAAAGCAACCTGCGCAAGACCTGTGGGACTTGGAACTCGGCTCAGGGCTGTCTCTGACGGGGAGATTGAAGGATATGGCTTTTAGTTTCTTTAGGGGAGTTTTGTGCAACTGTCGCTCTACTATACTTCGCAGCGATCAGTTAATTTCTTAATTATGTACAGTTTCTTTAAACTGTAATTAAGCCAAATCTTACTTTAAAAACCCTGTTCTTGTTGTACGTTTGATAACTTTTTCTGTACGCGGACCACGAACTAATTATTACTTTCGACTGTAACAAATTAAAGTAGATACTCTCGTAATATCAACTTAATGAAATTAACATAAAGTTCAAAATATTAGGATATATTTCAACGTTACGTAAAATTGTAACATTCAAAATAGAGGTAGGTACTGGTATTTTACCTCTGTCACCGGAAAGTAATACGAATCGTATAAGTAAGATGATCAACTTCAGTGCCACTGATATTGTTAAATTTAGTTGCCAGTTTCAGTGAACGCGCATAATTATTATATTGTTTACTTAATTGTTATGACACTTGACCTAACCTAACCAAACGAGACTATGCTACTGTTGAAAACAAAAAAACTTTAACTCCAATAAGACCTGTTGAACCCCCATTGGTTTAGGTTTGGGCAATTTTTTTTTAACCACCCGATACCTCGTTATTTTATAAACTAGCTAGTACAACTGACCAGTTAGTTTATAAATTAACGCAATCAGCTTTCGATGCTTAAGTAAGGTGTACGAGTAAGAGATGGAGCTGTCTCCAGAAACTAATTTCTGGTGACAGCTCCATGTCTTTCCCTTACTTCATCATCATCTTCCTGCCCTTCTCCCATTATTTGGGGTCGGCGCAATATGTCATCCTCTTCCATTTTTCCGTATTATACGCCTCTTCCATACATATCCTCTTTCACACAGTCCATCCATCCTTTTTTTGGCCGTCCTCTTCCAACATATCCCTCCATCTTCATATTCAGCATTCTTTTCGTCACCTGCATGTCATCCCTACGCATAACGTGCCCATACCACCTTAGCGATGTCTTACCCTTACCCTTACTTATGTTATCATATTATGTAATAAGCACAATGTTAGTATGCATTCATTGCATTTAATCGTTAACTGCGATAAACTTATTGCTAACAAACTTGAGGTTATCTTATAGGTACTATTCTATTACAATGTTACGAATCACATAATATGTAATTATTTCCGCTACCTATGTACATACAGGGTGTCCCAAAAGGTTAAGTAGCTGGGGAAGGGGGTGACAGGGGTGGACACAATGGTCACTAGAAAAATAAAATAAAAATCCGCTCTGGGTATTTAAAAAAAAATGGCATTTTTTTAAAAACTTAAAATTTTACACCTTGTTATTTTTGATGATGATGTTGATGACCTTGTTGTTATTGAAGATTACATAACAGCATTTTTTTTAAATACATCCATATTTGTAGGTACATTTAGCACAAGGTGTAAAATTTTTAGTCTTTTAAAAAATGCCATTTATTTTTTTAAACACCCAGAGGGATTTTTTTATATTTTTCTGGTGACCCTTGTGACCATCCCTATCACCCCCCTACCCAGCTACGTAATCTTTTGGGACACCCTGTATATAGGTAACATACTCGTAAAAATATTTCCTTCGAGAAAAAAGTAGTTATGTTATTAGTCCTCTAATTCAATTGCAACAATTTTCACAAAAAGCTTCAAAGGGTCCAAGTTTCATTGCGCTAAACTCTTTTCAACGAAACAGATATTTACAACCCACCAGAGCTAGTTTCAAAGCCGGTCATGCATCCGGCCCTATTGGGTGTATTAGATTATATTATACTAGGCTTTCTCCGGGTTACTATGATACCAAATAGAACACCGTGTCTTACTAACCGGATCTTGGTGGTATTAAGACCGTCTGGTTGACCTTAGTAAGTACGAAAATGATATTCAAAGTTATGATGAACAGTCTTATTCGCCATCCAGGGTAATTTTGATATGGTCTTCTTAAAGACTACTAGCAGAGTTTTTGCAAACTACTATAGGTACATATATTATGATAAATATATATTCTTGTAAACACCTCGCCCTAACTTAAAATGCTTGTGTCACGAGTGGGTAAAACGGAGGGAAATGAAGAGAAGGTCGTCTCTAAATTTTCTGGAGATATTGTTGTTCAGTATTGGCGACCACTCTGAGCCGAGGACCAAGCCCCCCAGGGGGCGCTCCCTGTGTAGTTTTTAAACCATGTATTAAGGCTGGAGCTCTGCTCGCCTTTATGCCCGGTGAAGTAGTAAAAGCCTCGCGGCTAACTACGTAAGTACTTAAGAAAAAAAAAGCGACTAATTTTACTGTACCTACTCCGCGAGGCGGGCAGTGGAACCGATACAGAGTAAATCTTAGTTCCCAATCTCGTTTTACTAGTTATTTTTATTGTTTCATGTTCTACGAACAAATTCAACGATGGCGTTTCTTCGAATTATATTGCATATTATCGAGCCAGACGTGCTTCTTAGAATTATTGATTATAATTTTATAAATAAAGAAGTCGCCATCTTTTAAACACACCATTGTTTTAAAATCATCTTCTGCTTATCATGTTTATTTTTCATAATTCATGTTAGTAGATAAGAACGGAAATAAATTTAGAATGGCATTAATAAATCTTTATTTTTGGATGACAAAACATAGTGTAGTCGTCCATTTTTTCTTTTTTTCAGTTCAAAGTCTTACTTCTTGTATTTTTTGGGGTATGACTCGTAGTTCTATTTTTTATGAGCATCCAAACACAATGCATTGATTTGAAGATTACCGCAATAAAACCAGAAAGATAATTCGGAATGCCAGTTCATATCTGTTTGACTTGAATTCTACTTATAAGAGTTACAGTTATCAATTTGGATGCAACTGTAGTCTCAGGTCATTCAAATGCAATCCATGTGACAAGCATTACAGGTCCACTTAGTTCGATTCCTTTCTAGGAGAGGCAGGTCGTGAACTTTTTTTTTACGCACATTGTGTAGTTAGCTATGTGGTTTTTGCTATTTCACCGGGTATAAGGCGAGATTCAAAAACTAAAAAGTAAGCAAGAAGGCGATCCCTTTGGGGCTTGGACCTCAGCTCAGGGCGGTCGCTGGCGGGGGGATTGAGGAATTATGAGTTTAGAAGCTTTACTTATAATCATATATTATTCTATAGGTCAAATAAGATCCACCCTAAACCGACGTGCTTGTATGAAGAATGTTATGAGAGCGAATGAAGCGAAAGATGTGTGTAGGGATCGTAGCAAGTGGAGGTCTATTGTCTCTGCCTACCCCGCTGGGAAACAGGCGTGAGCTTATGTATGTATGTACGTATGGATTATTCTTGTTGGATATAAAAAAATACTGCTTGGTTTCCAGCTTAGAATAGACCGCACCATATTATTTATTTCTTTTTATATTTCTTTATGTCTCGTAAGAGGCGACTTAGGGACAGACATTTGATGGATGAGCAGCAATCACCAATCCGACATCTATCAACTCAAAGATACTCCCGATCACCAATCCGCCTGCCAAACGTGATGATAACGTCTTCTATATCCAACAACGACCCTGGCTTGCCAAGTTCTTTTAAACAAGATGTTCAGTATAGTGGACGAAAACGGGCTGATAAAGTATATAACCACGTATAAATTTTACACAGTGATTTGCAAATTGTCTGATTCTTCCATTCCAAAAGACAGACAGACCAAAGAGACACAATTCTGGCAATAGCCGGTATACGGTTTAAACAAAAAACACCACATAAAATCGAAAATCTCATGTTTTTTTTTTAAAGATTTCTAGAAGAGTTTTGCAGTCTACTAGTATTCTTGTTGACGACTCTTTTTATGACGCTTACGCCAAGTTTACCAGGTTACGATTGGAACTGAAGGTTCGAACACAAGAGGCCTTTAAGTCACATCTCCATGGCATTGAAAATAAAAAAAATCGAGGTGATTTATCTTAAAACCACACATAACATTTTTGATAATTTCTCTATCATTAAAAGAAAATGTATGTATACTTTTGTTTCCGTTGCCAGGTCAATGAAGGCACATGTCACAATGGTTGTTGTACCTAAACAAGTGTTTCGTTATCAGCCGGTCTGTCCGTTTATCTGTACGTGATGAGTTGTCCGTATATAGATACTAGAGATTACACTAGTTTACTGTATTGACACAACAGGTCATTTTACTCGTGACCGCTTTATATTTATATTGTACTTGCTTCCCGTGTGCGGTTCCGCCCGCGTAGCTCTCGCCCTCGTGGGAACTTCATAATTTAATAAATATAATATCTATGTAATGGTGCAAGAAGGTTTGAAATCGGTCCAGTAGTTCGAGATACTTTTCAATGCAAACAAACAAATATTTCCTCTATATAAATACTATAAAGTATCCATTCTATTCTAAAAAGATAGATTAAGAGTAGCTGAGGTTTTTTAAATTTGAAGAACCAATTTTAAGAAATCTAAATATTCTTTAGACATATAGACATGTTTTAAACATTTCAAAACCAAGATCAAAAAGAAATCAAAATTAAAATATTCTTTATTCATATAAACAAAGAGGCGTGAATATATCTATGTATATAAAATAATAATTTTCTTTCGTGGTGTCACAACGAAGGTAGATAGAGAAAGACTCGTAGGAAGCTAGGATAGGGTCCGGTCGTCCTTGAAAGGCGAGGCTCGCGACGCGTTCTATGCTTCTGACCTAATCCCAGCCCGCGCTGGTTGATTCTAATTATATTTATAATACGCGACTATCACATGCCACATTGGTAGATTTAAATTCTGTTTAATAACATTAATATTGAAATGTAGACCTACTAATTAATTAGTCAAGTTTTTTTTTTCTTTGTATCTTTTATCATTGTATTTGACTTATAATAAGTACGATCGATTTGTCGACATTATCAATAAACGTTTTCATTTTTCATTTACTTATGATGCGTCCCTTTTATTTCTACCACTTGCTATGGACGTGGATCTTGCTCATCTATCAAAGACAAACTTCCAAATATATAAAAGAGACATAAAAAGTACATATCGATCACCTTTAATATAACGAGTCACAATGTCATTTCATAATCGCTCGTCTCCCGTGTTTCATCGTGGTATTGATATGGCGTCCAACATGACAGTTAACCGATTGCCATTGTCTGAATATAATGTTTATCTTATCTGTATGTCTTTACGCTTGTAATCGGATGGTCGTTGCCGTGGTACTTATGGCATACCCGTTATTTATAAAGTCATATCTTGTTGCTTAGTTATTTCTTAAGTATGCCGTGACGCGTGATTCTTTAACATACAATCGAATTGGGTATTTCCACTTTCAACCCATGATTTCAACCCACAACGATCCTGACTCGATCCGCTTCGATTCTCAGAAATGAATTTAATATAGTTTTCCGTTCTCTACCCAAAATGTGTTCCAATTTTAACCTGTCTATATCTATACTAATTAATAAAATTGAAGAATTTTATGTCAGAAACTACTGGTCTTATTAGAAAAAATCTTTAAAAGAGTTAGATAGCTTATTTGCCGAAGAAGGCTATATTTTAATATGAAGTTTTACGGGAACGGGAGCTATGCTGAACCTTCCGATGCCCTCGTAGACCCGAAGTCCGAGAGGCCCGCGAACTGTAAAGTAGAGCGTCAGTTGCACAAAACTCCCCTAAACTAAAAGCCATAATCCCTCAATCGCCCCGTCAGCGACCGCCCTGAGCCGAGGTCCAAGTCCCATAGGGGAAGCCCTCTTGCGCAGGTTGCTTAGTTTGTAGTGTTTAAACCATGTATCTAGGCTGGAGCTCTGCTCGCCTTTATGCCCGGTGAAGTAGCATAAGCATTGAGGCTAACTACACAGGCCCGTCTGAAAAAAAAAAAAAAAAAAAAGTGAGCTATGCTGGTGAAACCGCGCGCGGAAAGCTAGTAATATATAAATCTGAAGTTTGTTTGAACGCGCTAATCTCACGAACAACAGGTCAGAATTGAAAAATTTCAGTATTAGATAGCCATAGGCTGTTTTATTTATGAAGGTCCCACGGGAACGGAAGCTATCCGGGTGAACCGTGCGTGGAAAGTTAGTATAGTACTACATAAACATAATTCTTTAATTCAAAAATACCGTTTTAAAATCCCGACTATAATATTCTTTCGAATTCATAATACCACGCGTCTGTGTCAATATAAAAAAGTGATTAAACTGTATTTAAAACTAATTATACTACTATATGATAATACCACTCAAGATTGTTTATTTTAACGATAAAGTTTAGCGCTCTTATCTACACTAATAAATAAATAAATAAATGAAATCACAGTGGCAATAGACAAGGAATTAACGAGTTAAATACTTTGATAAGATATCTTTATAGCTGATTAGCTGTTCCGCGCGGGTTCACGCACGTAAATCCCGTTCCCGTGGAAACAGTAACTTAAAATAAAGCCTTTGACACTAGCAAATCACGCGACTTTCTATTAGTGAAAGAATTTTTTAAATCGGTTTGGCATATCCAGAGATTACCCCCTACAACGTCACTGACAAACTACCTCTTTATAATATTACTAG
This sequence comes from Nycteola revayana, assembly GCA_947037095.2. NCBI lineage: Eukaryota > Metazoa > Arthropoda > Insecta > Lepidoptera > Nolidae > Nycteola > Nycteola revayana. Next base: position 1,758,922 of record OX344851.2, read on the forward strand.
CTTCCCGCGCGCGGTTTCACCCGCGTAACTCCCGTAGGAAATTCATAATAAAATATAGCCTATGTCCTTTCTCAGGCTCTAGACTATATCTGTACCAAATTTCATTTAAATGGCTTCAGTAGTTAAGGCGTGATTGCGTAACAGACAGACAGACAGACAGAGATACTTTCACATTTATAATATTAGTAAGGATTTTAGATTATATCATCATCAGCCCGTATATAGTCCACTGCTGTACATGGGCCTCCTCCCGAGTAGGGATATTCGATATACATCGATGTATTGAAAACATCCATGTTTACAATGCAATAAATCGAATCGATCCGATGTTTTAAAATTATTTTGATATACTCGATGTATCGATGTTTTTTCAGTTTAAGCATCGAATCGATTATAACCCATCACTAAAATAAATAAAAAAAAATAAAAATCATTTTTTATTTACGTAAACCAATTACAGGCACTTGTAAATCGTCAAACATTATTTGAAAATTAATTATTATTTATCTTAAATTACATTTGCTGTTTATTTATAAACCTATTCAAATTACTTATTTATAATTAAATTAATTATTATAATTAATGTATATTGTCGCTAGGAGGCAAAATGCTTGTTCTGTCTATATTATGCCAAAACAATTGTCATTATTTGGGTGGACCATGAGCATATAACGACGGACGCGCTTTAATGCTACCACCGGATCCAATGCGCCCCAACTGAGAAGATCCGGCGAAACAAACTCAGTGGGTTACTCTACCACCGGTTTCAACACGGCCCACATGAGGCGGTCCGGCGAAACATACTCAAATGGGCAATTACGCGGGGTTTAGGTCCAGTTATTTAATTTATATTTTAGTAGGCACACACATTTATTGCCCTAACGGTTGTGTTGTTATTATTTGTTTATTTTTGCTCAATAAGATTGAATGATATTGAGACAGAACTAGCGTTAATTAATAGTTAAGGTATGTAAAGAAGTCAATTACAGACAGTTCACAGGATAATACACAGTTCTAGTCACAACTATTGTACTTGGCTATATTATTATGGTCTTCAGTGAGACCATAATAATATAGCCAAGTACACTTTCTTAAAAACTCAAGTTTGACCACTAAAATTTTACCTAACACCTTTTTTCGTATTTGATTATGTAAAAGAGAAAAGTTTATAATAGGCATGAGGCAAGATTTTGAAATCCTCTTGCGCAACGTGGGTAGTCATTTTCTAAGTACGAAAAACACAATATTTCGGTAATAAATTTAAATTTAACGAAGTTTAAGCCATATTTCTATTAAATTTTAAATAGCGCGCGAAAAAAGGCCTCAAGTGTCATGGCGTCGGCTATGACGTCACGCTATTGTAAAAAATGTCATTGAGTCCGCCAAACCTAACGTAGTGGTTAAATTCTCTTTGATGGTTACAATATCGTGACGTCATGTGCCGTGATTGGTGTTTCAGTCAAAATGGCCGATTGCAGTATTTTAATCTTTTATTTTATTAAAAATCACATTAATCTCAAGGTTATATATAAAAATAAATAAGTGTAATAATTTCTTTTTATATGTACTTTCCCCTAAAAAGTACTAAAAACATTTGTTATAGCTGCAACAAAAATACATCATTTGTAAAAAAATCAACTGTCAAGATATCGCGGTTCTTGCGATACAACCTGACAGACAAACGGACAGCGAAATCTTGGTAATAGGGTTCCGTTTTTACCCTTTGGGTATGGAACCCTTAAAAAGTACTCGATGCGTACCTACAAAATATCGATGTTTTCACCCGATACATCGAAAGACATCGATGTACAGTTCCAATTTATCGAATCGAACAAAACATCGATGTTTTTTCAAAGTGGACACCCCTATTCCCGGGGGAAGGGTATTTGCCATAGTCACCACGCGTGGCAGGCGGGTTGTTGACCGCAGTATAATGTTGTACCACACAAGGAAACGCTGCTGCCCGTTCTTTGATATACGATTATTATAGATGATATTATAATAATCGGGACCAACGGCTTAACGTGCTTTCCGAGGCACGGAGGATAGTCCCTCGACCAGCCGTACCCGGAAAGATATGTGGACCGATGTGTGGATCGAACCCACGACCTCCGAGGGTTAAAGCGAGCCAAATACCGCTACGCTACGGAGGTTGTCTTCTAAGCAAAACATAGTCTTTAAATTATAGGTTTCTTAGTCTTAAGTGTTTAAAGCTGTTCGTTATATATATATGTTACGGCTAATAGCCGAAGTGCGGCTACACCTAGTTTTAGCCGGCTACAACTAGGTCTAGCCGACCACATGCGGTTAAACTTAGGTTAAGGTCTCAATAAGTCCCTATTCAACTCTAAATTAAACAATACCTATGCATTACACAAAAAGAAGTTGGGGTGGTTAAAAAAAAAAAAAACCTAAACCTAAACCAACGGAGTTGAACTCGGACTTATTCAGGTTGATCTGAGTTTAACCGCATGTGGTCGGCTGGACCGGTAGTTGTTGTAGCCGGCTAAAACTAGGTGTAGCCGCACTTCGGCTATTAGCCGTAACATATACATATCGATCGTTAAACTTCTGTTTTAACCGACTTCGAAAAAGGAGGAGGTTTCTCAATTCGACCGTATATATTTTTTTAAGTTTGCTCGCGGATAACTTCGTTGATTATGAACCGATTTTGATAAATCTCTTTTTGTTGAAAAGAAGATAGGTGGTCCCATGATAAGGAAATTAGGGCTTGATTATGGTAAACCAGAGAAATAGAGGGGAACTTTAAATAATCGTAGGGGCGATATGTGACTTGCCCTCTTCATAGCGTGGTATGCTAACTCATACCACGAGGAGAAGACCCTTCAGCACTAAAACCCCCCGGACACTCCTTCGATCTGCCGTTGGCGGGGACCGGGTACGGGTATAAGCAATCCGGCTCCCAGACGGCACTCTCGGCCAATATAGCACCGCGGGATCTCCTGGGCCACACTTACAGTGGCCCATTTGCCCAATTATAGGGACGCCCGGAGTGTAGAGGCATCCCTACTCCTCATTGGTCAGCCTCGAAGGGAGCGGAGCCCATGTGCCCCACTCCCCGAGGCCGAGCCTAGGGCGGTAGGCGGCGGGCTTGAGTCTAAAAGCTGCAGTAACCCTGTATAAGACAAAGTGCGCTTGGGCACTATGCCCAAGCGCACAGCTTTGGACAACATTTGTGTTAAATATATCGTCATGTCTTTCTTCCATACGGGCAGTGGTGGATTTACCCCATGGGCAGTCGGGGCAAATGCACAGGGCGGAAAATTTTGCAAAGTGGAAATAAACTTTAACTAAAATTAAAAAAAAAAACCAGTGAAAGGGCGGTATTTGCTTAAGTGCCCAGGGCGGCACTAATTTGAAATCCGGCCATGCATAGGGGTAAGCAGAGACAAGGGAACGCCACCTGTGTCGATCCTGGCAACCCTCATTCGCTTCTTCCACATTGATTAGTCTATTTGACGGTCACCGTAGCCTAGTTGGTAGTGCTCCTGCCTACGAAGCTGGTGGTCCTGGGTTCGAATCCCGGTAAGTGCAAATATTTGTGTGATGAGCACGAATATTTGTTTTTGAGTCATGGATGTTTTCTATGTATTTAAGTATTTATCTATCTATATAAGTATGTATATCGTCGCCTGGTACCCATAGTACAAGCTTTGCTTAGTTTGGGGCTAGGATGATCTGTGTGACATTGTCCCTAGATATTATTATATTATATTATTATTATTGATTTGAACTTATTAGAGGTATTTATTATCAATTGTGGTAACATATTTAATGTATGTGCATGTTATAATTTAATTACCCTTGTTTATTACTTAACAATAGTATTGACATATAACTTCTTCGTTTTTCTATTTCCTTTGTTTTGTTTTGCTCAAAGCCGTTAGTAGAATAGGCATGAAGACTAAAAAATCTATTTACACACGTATTTTTTATGTATTAAATCAATAAAAATTGACAAAGATACAGAGCAAAAATAACTATAAAGTTCAGGAGAGGGCCACGTTACTCGGTGCTTTGGGTTCGATTCACACTTGGAACAACTATTTGTGTGAACCACGGATAGTTGTTCCGGGTCCGGGTGTACTTTGTGTCTGTGAGATAAGTGTTTGTTAAGTCTCCCGCGACACAGGGGTTTATAATGTTTATATATCTCTAGTGCGGGAGTTGTCTTCTATACTAATATTATAAATAGGAATTATTTGTATTTTTGTATGCCATGGAAGGTTAAGAGAAAGTAAAGAGAAATGGACGAAGTTAGTAATTGAATGGTATCCAAGAGATAGCAAAAGAAATAGAGGCAGACAAACCAAAGATGACCTCAAGAAAATAGCTGGTCCATTATGGAGCCGTATAACAAAAGAGAAGAATATGTGGAAATCTTTATAGGAGGCCACACAAACATCCAGTTGCCGATAATTCAAATGAGAGTTAGAAATGATGAAATCTATTTTGTTTCAGTAAAAAGGCATGTATTAATTGTAAGGAAAGAAACTGCATTAAAGGCTATTTTATTATTATTTTTATTTATATGATAAGGAAAGCTACTTTCACCCTAAGTGACATAGGCTATATTATTATAATTATGATGTTCCCACGGGAACGGGAGTTACGCGGGTGAAATCGCGCGCGGGACGCTAGTAAAAGAATATATTCATGTCAGAAATCATTGAAGAGACAAAAGGTGTTCTATCACATTTATATTTTGTCCGCCTAATAAACTAACGAAACTATATTCAAAGCCAACTTTACACATTGTTTATTTTTCGGATTATCAGTAGCAAAAGCCTTGTGGCTAACAATTAATCAGAAGGCTTTTTCTTCGCCGGGTATATAAGCGAGCAGAGCTCCAGTCTAAATAAATGGTTTAAAAATTACAAACTGCGCAAGAGTGCGTCTCCTGTGGAACTTGGACCTCGGATCGGGGCAGTTGCTGGCGGGGGGATTGAGGAATGATAACTTTAGAATTTTAGGATAATTTTGTGCAACGCTCTACGTTACAGTTCGCGGGCCTCTCGAACTTCGGGTCTACGAGGGTATCGGAAGGTTTTATGCAAACTAAGGGTCGCGAGGGCGAGATAGGAAGGAGAAGACGCATCGCGTTCGCGGGAGTTCTCTTTTCTGGCGGAACTTTACACAGAAGGAAGCATAGTACATAGGATAGGAAAATATTTAACATAAAGAAATTCAAGCCTTAAAATAACACATAGTTGTATTGTTCCAGCCGGTGGTTCCACGTTGAAGATCCTGTTAAGCTTCGCAGTGGGTGGTCTACTGGGAGACGTGTTCCTTCACCTGCTGCCAGAAGCCTGGGAAAATGACCTCAGGAATACTAAACGTAAGTTGGACTTTAAACATAATGTTAGTATTTTGCATGTTGTCAAAGTTCTAGACCAATTCAGATCTAACCTACTTTAAGATCTCACATTTTTAAATAACAGCAATTGTTATAGGTATTCATTAAAGCAAAGAATTAGAGTTTAATACTTGTTCATAATGTTATTTTGTTCCTATAAATACATATTTCGATTTTGCATAGAACTTGGCACTCATTCACATCTCCATTCTTTTTGCGGCGAGGCCCACAGCCAAGCTTAATTTTTGTATTGAACTTGGCTTTCCTTTCTTACATTTATGTTTTTGGTGGGATAAAATTTACTCCTGTCATCATTGTTTTTTCTGACCATAAAATGAATAATTATTATTTATATTAAGTATTATGAAAAAAATGACTTTCATATCTTAATTATTTGGTATATTAATCTTTACTTATATTACGAAAAGATTCGTAATTTTGTATGTATGTTTGTTACGTATTCGTAACAAACATACATACAAAATTACGAATCTACGACTAAACCCACTGGGCAGATTTCGATAATTCTTTCACCATTCGAAAGCTTCGTCATCCAGGAGTAACGTAGGGTATATTTAATGTAAATTAGCAACGGGAGCGGATGCTGCTTCGTGGATGAAAACACACGCGGGAAGCTAGTTTTTTAGCATTTCTGTTTTTTGTTGTAGTTCGCTTCCTGAATCCAAAAAGTTTGAACACAAGTAGTATACAATACAGAAGGTTAATGCAGTACAATGCCATTTCCTACCGTTATTAGGTAACAAAGCGCTGTGTTGCTAAGTTGTATAATAGTTAGTACTATGTGTCTACAGCCTTCGTCGCACTGGTAATCTAATTACCACTGGTTATTATATTCTTGTTCACCTAGATGATATAACCCAGGTCAACTCTGTAATATCAGCCATGTGAACTCTGTGATACAACCTAAGCTCCACGATGATATCAATCAGTTGAGCAAGGAATACCTCTGTAATATCACCCAGGTGAACAAGGTGTGCCTCTGATATCACATATTCAACTCGGTGATATGTGATATCACCGAGTTGAATGTGTGCACCTACTTCACAAACATGTCAGAGAAACCTATGTGATATCCGGGATAATATTGCTTTTTAGTGGTATAATATTGTCGAACAAAGTGGAATGAACCGAGCAAATGATACACTCGTACTATATAAATTCAGTAAATAATGTAATATGTAGGTAAGTACTTATAAGCCCAATGTCAATGTAATCTCATTCATATGCAATCGTACATTGTTCAAATTTTCCTCATACGACTAGTAACATATTTTTCAAGTAGGTAGTAAGTTCAATGCCAATATGAAGTTTAACGCATTTTTTTTTATTTTGACCCGTTTTTATTGACTCGTTGTTTTAGCGGTAATTGGGGCGCACGGAAGTGGCCCCGCCAAGTTGAACACGGCCGCAACAATTTATTGACTCCCTGAAAAGTTCGTTGTGGAAAGAAAATTAAATTTAAACTGTGTAAACCCTATTTATTAAAGACATCATCATCATCATCATCAGCCCGTATAACTTCCACTGCTGAACATGGGCCTCCTCCCGAGAGGGAGGGTATTTGCCACAGTCACCACGCTTGGCAGGCGGGTTGGTGACCGCAGTATTATGTTGTACCACACAAGGAAACGCTGCTGCCCGTTCCTTGACATACGATTATTATAGATGATGTTATAAAAATCGGGACCAACGGCTTAACGTGCTTTCCGAGGCACGGAGGGTAGTCCCTCAACCAACCAGACCCGGAAAGAAATCTTAGAAATTACACAAAGTTTTCATGTCCGGTGTGGGGATCGAACCCACGACCTCCGAGATTCAAGGCGAGCCAAATACCACTACGCTACGGAGGTTGTCAATTAAAGACATAATAATGTAAGATTGCTATGATTACTGTTAAACTATTCAACAGGCCGTTTACTTCCCCTACTGAACATGGGCCTCGTCTTAACATACCTTAGCAAGCTATTGAGGATTATTGCCATAGCCACCACACCGCGCAGACGGATTGGGGTTCCCAGTGAGCTGGGTGTATCTTTGAGCTTATAGATGCTGCTGCCTCTCCACCAAGTGTATGTGTTTAATCGTATCTTAAGACACCCACGAAGAGTCATGGAATGGTCTGGCTGGTATAGGTATAAAATGTTAACTAACTAATAACAAGGCATCAATTTATGACAAAGTAGTTAAATAGCTGCTTTTAGGTAGGTAGCTACTAAATTAACCATTAATATCATCATTAGCCCGTATAACGTCCACTACTGAACATGGGCCTTCTTCCGGGGAGGTTATTTGCCATAGTCACCACGCTTGGCAAGCGGGTTAGTGACCCAGAATTATGTTGTACCACACAAGGAAACGCTGCTGCCCGTTCCTTGATATATGATTAATATATAATATGACATTATAACAATCGGGACCAACAGCTTAACGTGCTTTCCGAGGCACGCAGGGTAGTCCCTCAACCTACCAGACCCGGAAAGAAATCTTAGAATTTATACAAAGATTTCTTGTCCGGTGTGGGGATCGAACCCATGACCTCCAAGATTTAAGGCTAACTAAATACCGCTACGCTATGAAGGTTGTCGAACTCCTATACAAATCTATACTAATATTATAAAGCTGCAGAGTTTGTTTGTTTGTTTGAACGCGCTTATCTCAGAAGATTTTTTCCTCCTCGTTACTGCCGCAATTAATGTTTATTGTCGACCTATATCTTTATACCTACATACGTTTTTAATTTACATTTATATACTATGGTTGTCAGTTGGAGTATTCCACTTTCAGCACCAAATCTATTCCTGTTTTTAATGGAGTATTTCTCATATAGCACTTATTTTTTGAGCACCAATGTTTATAGTATCAAAGTAATTCTGAAACAAGAATAATTTTGGTGCTTAAGCCATTGTTGCTGAAAGAGGAATACATTCATACCTACAAAAATACTTTCCCGCCTCTCTCCCAGTCATACCACAAGGGGAGGACCCTACAACACTAAAAACCCCCCGGACACTACTTCGTCCGCCGTTGGCGAGGGTAGAGTACGCAGGGCAGTCCGCCCCTCCGACGGCACCCGCGGCCAAATTGGCACCGCGGGCTCTCCTGGGAACTATGCCTTACCTTGTCAGTCGATATGTCATTCTATCGCAGCGTTAGGTGCTTGATATCATAACAAACTTCATTATTTGTTAACAAAAATTCCCAATTGTGTCATGAAATGGTGTGCAAATCAAATCTCAAGGTTATTTTTATCTCCCCTCGTCCTCCTGACCCTTAGTTTGCAAAGAACCATCCGATGCCCTCGTAGACCCGAAATCCGAGTGGCCCGCAAACTGTAAAGTAGAGCGACAGTTGCACAAAATTCCCTTAAAATACTAAAAGTCATAATCCCTCAATCTCATCGCCAGCGACCGCCCTGAGCGCCCTCTTGCGCAGGTTGCATAGTTTGTAATTTTTAAACCATTTATTAAGGCTGGAGCTCTGCTCGCCTTTATGCCCTATGAAGTAGCCTCGTGGCTATATATATCATAGGCAATAACTCACTTGTTCCACAAGTGAGTTATTCAGAGCAAGTGTTCAGAGCCTCGAACACCGTAGATGAGTAGCCTGCCTATCGGATTTTTAGCGGCTACATTTCGGGGAGTGTGCGGAGGTTCTGCATAACCTGATACCCCCTTCACCCTTCCGTCACCGGACGACTAGGCGCGGCGAGCGATTTCACCCTTTTGTTGTAGACATTCCTTCAATACGCACGATGCGATTTGCCTCTACTTTCATAATGCGGACGGCTAAGGAGTGGAATTCTCTGCCGGGGTCAGTTTTTTCGGAAAGCTATAATCTGGACATCTTTAAAACTAAAGTGAACAGACACTTTTTAGGCAAGCGTGTATCATCTTAGGCCTTATCATCGTCTTCCATCAAGCGAGATTAAGGTCAAACGTAAGCCTGTAAATAGTGAAAAAAAATCTGCTAAAAAAAACCTATTTTTTATAACATTTGCGTACTGTGAAAATCATAGCAACATTTTTGGTGCAGAAGCAAAAAATTACAGCGCTCTGGCAACCATACTTTATTAATACGTATACATAACTACTTAGGTATGTGTGTACGTTCTGCGCTAAGGTTTTGTGTTACAAATGAATGAAGCGCAATGACCAGTTGGTTTACAAATGAAATTAATAACATTGCCAGACGCATGACACATTGAAACTATTGAACGCACTTTGATACTATCTTTGTGTTTGTATGACTGTGTCGTTGCCATAGCGGCAATGTTCAGCTGTTTAAAGCAGGGGTCTTCAAACTTTGAAGCCTTAGGGCCTTAATGCGTTTTTCAGAATGTTCTAAGGGCCAAAACAGCTTAATTTTTTCTGCCATTAACTTACTCGTATTTCTAGACTACCTAGTCGCTAAGTGCGTGATCGTGTAATAATTATTTTGTGTTTTCTTCTTAACTTAACTTATCAATAGGATATTGGCAGTCGCGGACCAGATTGAGACTCTAGTCTTAAGGTCTCGCGGGCCGAATTGATGGCACTGGTGGGCCGGATTTGGCCCGCGGGCCGTGGTTTGGAGACCCCTGGTTTAAAGTACCGAGTTTGAATTTCAATAATTCTTTCACCATTTGATAGGTATGTTATCTGGCTATGCAGGACATGATATCATAACATAGGCTATATTTGATTATAGCGACCCGCCCCGGCTCCGCACGGGTACAATGCTAATGTATTATACATATAAAACTTCCTCTTGAATTCCTCTATCTATTAAAAAAAACCGCATCAAAATCTGTTGCGTAGTTTTAAAGATTTAAGCATACATATGGATATAGGGACAGAGAAAGCGACTTTGTTTAATACTATGTAGTGATGAAGTTCCCACAGGAACGGGAGGTACGCGCGTGAAACCGCACGCGAAAGCTAGTGTATAATAAGTCAGATTTAATGTGTGTGTCTTTTATACACACAATATTATGGTGAAAGTTTAAACATCCGGAGAGTATTGTTATAATTACTGTGTCATAGTTTCCCACGGTGCACCGTAAACCAAGTTTATAAATATACCGTTTAGAAACACGGAAGATGGTTTTACTACATCCGATATCTCAACCAACCGCATATGGAAAGAAATATATAAACTAATATACAAGGTGTAACGGAAAGGGTATATACATAGAAAGAGCAAGGCTTCTTTGGATCATAACAAACGATATGGCAAGGTTTTCGACTCAAAATAAAATACTCCAAGAAATTTTTATTTTGCAGACAAAAAATTAAAATGCGGAACCCTTTATTCAGAAATACCAGGAGTAAGAGGTTTATTTTTTACTTGCAAATAGTTCGTTGACATCGATCACCTGATTGAGTGCTAGTGATGTATTTATTTAAATTTGATTGGTTTCTGGTATATATGTTTTAAAAAAAATTATTACTTCCGGACTTGTAGAGATAGGATTAAATAACCCTTGCCATATCGTTTATTATGATCCAAAGAAGCCTTGCCCTTTCTATGTATATACCCTTTCCGTTACACCTTGTATAAAGCTGAAGAGTTTGTTTGCTTGAATGCGCTTATCTTAGAACCACTGGCCCGATTTGAAAAATTCTTTTAGTGTTAGAAAATATAGCCTATAGATAGCCCATCAAAAAAAAAAGACCATCCTTGATAATGGGCTATCCATTTATCGAGGATGGCCTATATTTAAAAAAAAAGCTAGGTCTTTGATATTACACAAAGATTTTTTGACCGTTTTGGCAATGGAACCCACGACCTTCGAGATTATAGGCGAGCCTTATACCGCGAGGTCTCGGAGGTACTTACTACAAAAAAAAAAGAAATGAAAACGTTTATCGATCTTACTTATTATAAGTCAAATACAATGATAATAACAAAAATTCTTGACTAATAAATTTACTAATTTCTTGACTAATAAATTAGTAAAGTAAAAGTAAAGAGAAGTAATAAAATTGGATTTATAATGTTCGTGCGTTCTATAATCAAAACAATTAATCAACCAGAACAGGCTAGGATAGGCTGAACCATAGAACGTCGCAAAGCAAGCCTCGCGTGTACGACCGGACCCTATTCTAGCTTCATACGAGTCTTTCTGTACCCTAACTACGTTGTGGCACCCGGAGAAGAAAAACTATAAGAAACACCGAGATCATTCTTTTTGTCATCTTAGAAAGGTTAAAGGTCAGGAAATCTTAGTGTAAATGTAAATTTCTTTCCGGGTCCGATTGGTGGAGGGACTACCCTCAGTGCGTCGGAAATCACGTTAAGCCGTTGGTCCCGATTGTTATAACATCATCTATAATAATCGTATATCAAGGAACGGGCAGCAGCGTTTCCTTGTGTGGTAAAACATATTACTGCGGTCACCAAACCGCCTGCCAAGCGTGGTTACTACGGCAAAATACCCTCCCTCGGGAGGAGGCCCATGTTCAACAGTGGACTTTAGACGGGCTGATGATGATGATGATGATGAACCTAGTGTTAATGTAGGTATAAAACAATATCAAAGTCATGTAATTTTGATAACATAACAACAAAGATTGCACATTCAGTACTGCTACAATTTACATAACAAACATGTTAAGGTTTTGTGTTATCAATAACAAACAATGAAATTAAACGTTGATTGTTTTGTTATAAAGTTCAATATTCATTAGCATAGGTTTTGTGTTCCGAGTGCTATTAAAATTGTGTAGCGTATGTGTACTTACCTAGTACCTATGATTCATTGATAAGTGACATGGCTTATTAATATAATTTATCTCGGTTACTAGCTCAGCTTGGTGGAAAATGGGCTTAATGAGTAGTACTAAGTGACTATCCGCCCGTACAATGTCACCTGCTGAACATCGGCCTCCCCGGGGGAAGGTTTTGCCAGGGTCATGCTTAGCAGGCGGGTTGGTGACCGTGGCAGTAGTATGGAATAACACATACAGGCAAACGCTGCTTCCCATTCCCTGGTATATAATTGATATAGTGGCATGGAGGGTACCAATCAAATAGCCGGAAATAAATTTTAAATTTCCACAAAGAATTCGTGCCTAACGAGATCGTATCCATCACCTCCGAGACTTATACCGTTATGCCACTGTGGTTGTCATACGTCAAGCTGGTTGTTCTACTCCACTGTGGTTGTCCTACGCCATGAATGTGCTCATACGCCACGGTGGCTGTCCTACGCCACGCTGGTTGTTCTAAACCACAGTAGTTGTTCTACGCCACTGTTGTTATCTTACTCCACGGTGGGTGTCCTACGCCACTGTGGTTGTCCTATGCCACGGTGGTTATCCTACGCCACTGTGTTTGTCTTACGCCACGGTGGTTTATTACGCCACGGTGGTTGGTCTACGCCACGGAGGTGGTCCTACGCCACAGTACTAGTCCTACGCCACGGTGGTTATCCTACGCTACTGAGGAAGTCCTACGCTATGGTGGCAGTTCTTAACACTTATTATTCAAATTTTCTTCCACAGCTGGCGAGCATGTATCTATGAAGAGCGGGCTCTGGTGTCTCACTGGAATGCTGGTATTCATCATAGTGGAGAAACTCTTCGCCACAGAGAGCGGAGAAGAAGAAGAACCCCCCAAACAGAACGGAACCATCAAACAGATAGAGATAGAAGAGATAGAGAAGCTTCTAGACTTGGAGAGGAAGCAGAGAGGGAAGGGTAAAGGAGGGATTTGTGAGGAGAACGGAAAAGTTACGGCAAAGCAGGTGTATGACACGTGCGTGTTTAATAATAACACTACAGGTAAGATTTATGGCTTTATTAGATTTTGCACATGTTTCCACGGTAACCGTGATGCTGGACTTGCATCTCGCCCTTTCATTATTTATTTTAATACTAGCAGCAACCCGCCCCGGTTCCGCACGGGTGCAATGCTGATGTATTATACATATAAACCTTCCCCTTGAATCACTCTATCATCTATAAAAAAAACCGCATCAAAATCCGTAGTTTTAAAGATCTAAGCATACATAAGGCTGTGTTCAAACCAAACTGACTGTCAGCCGCCGAAAGTGAGCGAACGTTACGCAGTTTATTGTATTTCCATACATATTCACTTTTTCGTTCACATCTAACCGACGTAGACGTAGACGCTGACATTCGGCGGCCGATTAATATAGCGTGTCACTACGCTCCGCGGACGCTGATTGGACGGACGGACGTAGCGTATTGTCAGCATAGTGTGAACGAAAATACCGTTTATTTTCACGTTTACACTGAGGCTCACAGTGAGCCTGCTCACATTCGGCGGCTGACATTCAGTTTGGTTTGAACACAGCCTAAGGATGGACAGACAGCGGCAAGCGACTTTGTTTTGTACTACATATACTACAGACAATAATATTCAAACAAATAAATAAAATTGGAGTGTTTGTTTGTAATATTAAAATAATCGCTTTTTACTACATGCATAGGTATATACGGTATTTATGCTAAAATAACATTTTTACAATTTTTGTCTGTCTGTCTGTTTGTTTCGATTTTGACGGGACTTTCACTGGCAGATAGGTGATGTAATAAGGTGTAACTAATAGTACATTACGATACGTGTGACCTAAGTAACCTATTATTGCACGGCCTGGTTGAATTTATGAATTTAAAAGTTAAATTCAAATAATTGCAATTTTTAATGTCATCATTTTATTATTCACTAGCTGGCCTGGCAAACTTCGTACCGCCTCACTATCTACGCGGTGTCCTACATCTACCCTACCCTACCCCTACTCTACCTCTACCCTACCCCTACCCGACCCCTTCACTACCCCTACCCTACCCCTACCTCTACCCTACACCTACCCTACCCCTACCCTACACCTACCCTACCCCTACCCTACACCTACCCTACCCGTACCCTACCCCTACCCCTACCCTACCCCTACCCTACCCCCACCCTACACCTACCCTATCCCTACCCTACCCCTACCCTAACCCTATCCTACCCCTACCCTACCCCTATCCTACCCCTTCCCTACCCCTACCCCTACCCTACCCTACCCTACCCTACCCTAAAGTATCCTATGTCCTTCTCCCAGTTCTTAGCTACCTCCCTACCAATTTCCAGCCAAATCGGTTCAGCCGTTCTTGAGATGTAAATAGTGTAACTAACACGACTTTCTTTTATATATATAGATTTCTTTATACTTTTTCTCTGTCATTTGTTCGCTGTCAATTTTCAAACTTCAACTGACATTTAAAAGTGTTTGCTTTCATTTTTCATGCATGTGTGAAGTTAGTCGATTAATTTACACACCGTGCAGAAATAGGCAACTTAGGTCACGGAAAAGCGTGCGTAAAATGCGGGTTTAGGTCACACTGTGCTATAAAATAACTTTTTTTGTTAAATTCCACGCGGACGGAGTCGCGGGCACCGATAGTTGTAAATAAATCATTGCATGGTGGTAAAGAGAGCGAGTTAGATTTTGATGTCAAGAGACTAACCTAGTCTAGCAGTGGCCGTTATGTGGGTTAGATTTTGATGTCTCGAGACTAACTTAATAATATGTCCAGCAGTGGACGTTGTGCAGGCTGATGATCATGATGACTGCCTGTTCCAGGAGTATGCTGCAACTCAGTAGAAGAGACCAACGGCTCCGTGCGCTGCAAGTCCTCGGGAGGCAGGTGGATGGGGCGCTGTCTGCTGAGGGAGGCGAGAGAGCAGGCGCTACGACACACCAAGGAGAAGACTGAGAAGAAAGATGTGAGTTGTTGATACATTATAAAAACGTATAAACAGCGAGCAACACACGACCAAAATATGTTTTGACTATTTACAAAAACCTGTAATAGGGTTACGTGAATAAAAACTTTTTTAATTTTTTTAAACATCATCATCATCATCCCGTATAACGTCCACTGCTGAACATGGGCCTCCTTCCGAGAGAGGGTAGTTGCCATAGTCGCCACGCTTGGCAGGCGGGTGGGTGACCGCAGTATTATGTTGTACCACACAAAGAAATGCTGCTGCCCGTTCCTTGGTATACGATTATTATAGATGATGTTATAACAATCGGGACCAACGGCTTAACGTGCTTTCCGAGGAACGGAGGGTAGTCCCTCAACCAACTAGACCCGGAAATAAATCTTAGAATTTACACAAAGAGCTTATTCTGCTACCGTAAAAAAATTTGGGGTCACAATTGATAGCTCCCTATCTTGGAACAGCCATGTTGCAGAGGTAAGCAGGAGGGTATACGGTACGTTTCAGTCCCTTAAGCGTCTCCAAAAATTCCTTCCTTCCATACCAAAGTCTCTTTAGCCCAAACTCTTCTTTTACCTCTTCTGCATTATGCTGACGTCTGTTTTCTGGATGCAACCGAGGAACTTCTTGGCAAACTTGAGCGGCTGCAAAATTTATGCATCCGATTTATTTTTGGCCTACGTAAATATGACCATGTGTCGGAGTTCCGATCACAATTGAAGTGGTTGCCAATCCGACGACGTCGCGATTGCCATATTCTTTCTCTTCTCTTTTCTGTCTTACATAATCCAAATGCCCCTTTCTATCTACGTGAACGCTTTGAGTATTTAATCCCACGCGATAAAATTTGCCGTACAGCTACTTCTCTTCTTCTCCGAATGCCTACACACACTTCCAGCCGCTATGATGGCTCTTTCACCATACGTGCAGTACGCCTTTGGAACTCTCTTCCCCACTCCATTCGTGCTAGTTCATCTATCGACGTTTTTAGAAAAAGAACAAAAGAACATTATCTCTTATCTCATTAGTAGTGTTTATTATATTTATGTATTAGTTTATTTTTATTAAGTACGTATGTATTGTATTCATTATACGTATTAGCATTAGTTTGATATACTCAAACTGTAACTATTGTTGTGTACAATGTTCTTGCCCGTTTATCACAAATCTCACTCTGAATATGGTTTGCTGGAAGAAAACTCATAAATGAGTTAAGCTCGCCATTGTACATCATCTATAATTGTTGAACTTTCATAACGTGTTCTCATGTGTACAATAAAGAATAAATAAATAAATAAAGATTTCTTGTCCGGTGTGGGGATCGAACCCACGACCTCTGAGATTTAAAGCGAGTCGTTTTTTTTAAACACAGGCAAAATTTTATTAAGACATTCCCACGGGCACTGCATTTGAAATGTTGATATCTTTACTAAGATGTAAAGCCAAACCAAACAAAGTGACAAAGGCACGTCATTCGTGAGTGTCGTATATTTTAAGTTAACGTTTCCACGGGAACGGGATCTAAGCGAGCCAAACCGCGCTGGACAGCTAGTGTATTATAAGTAATAGTAATTAGAAAATGAGAATGGCTAGAGGCGTCGGACTGGTGATCTTGTGGTCGCCGGTTCGATCTCCACCCATTGCACTACCGACGTGAACCCACTCGTAACACAAGCATTTTTAGCTTAGCACGAGAGGTTAACAAGAATACTAGTAGACTGCAAAACTCTGATAGTAATCTTAAAATAAATATATATTATGGTATTAGTAATTATTTGTTTGTAATTTGTATAATCAAATGTTTATATTGTAGGTGGCCGGATATCTCAACCTCATGGCTAACTCGATAGATAACTTCACACACGGTCTGGCGGTCGGAGGGTCCTTCCTCGTTGGCTTTAGAGTTGGCCTGCTCACCACCTTCGCTATACTAGGTATGTATCATCATCAGTATAACGTCCACTGCTGAACATGGGACTCTTCTTCTCTTTTCGAGAGGGTATAATGTAGTTAGCCTTGAGGCTTTTGCTACTTTACCGGGCATAAAGGCGAGCAGAGCTACAGCCTTAGTAAATGGTTTAAAATTACAAATTAAGCAACCTGCGCTATAGAGCGCCCCCTGTCGGACTTGGAGCTCGGCTCATGGCGGTCGCTGATTGAGAGATTGTGACTTTTAATTGTTTAGGAGAGTTTTACAGTTCGCGGACCTCTCTGACTGAGAGTCTACGAAGATATAGGAAGGTAATTTGCAAACTAAGAGTCGGAAATAGAGACCACAACAGTGAGGCACTACTTACTTAAATACTTAAAACCAAGTTTTGTTCTTGCATCATCATCATCAGTCCGTATAACGTCCACTACTGAACATGGGCCTCCTCCCGAGGGAGGGTAGTTGCCATAGTCACCACGCTTGGCAGGTGAGTTGGTGACCGCAGTATAATGTTGTAAACAAGGCAATGCCGCTCCCCGTTCCCTGATATATGATTTTTATAGATAATGTTATATAACAATCGGGACCAACGGCTTAACGTGCTTTCCGAGGCACATAGGGTAGTCCCTCAACCATCCAAACCCGGAAAATTATTCTAGAATTTGCACAAATATTTCTTATCCTGCGCGGGGATCGAACCCACTTTCTTGCATACCACTGTTATATTACTTCGGGAATCATTATAATGGCTGTATTTGTAATTGTTTGCAGTTCATGAAATACCTCACGAGATCGGTGACTTCGCCATTTTGCTTAAAAGTGGTTTTTCTCGATGGGACGCCGCGAAAGCACAACTGGTAAGTTACGTTTTCTAAACATTTTTTTTGTTGTATTTATAAACGCAGGAGGGGCTTCTTCAGAAATCATCCTGGTGTGGCGTGGATATGTGGGTAGTTGAAGATAAACCAAATAAACGCCTCTACTGCACTTAAATAAATTATTATAGTAAACTAGCTGACCCGGCAGACTCCGCACTGTCTCAATCGATACCCTGCCCTTACCCTACCCCTACCCTACACCTATTATACATATTATTTTTTATGTACAGTCAACAAAAGAGATAGGTTTACACCGTCAGTATCAAATAATGTTACGATAGTGCTAGTTTACTGAAAAGGCGCATACGACGAATGTTTCTGACGTATAATGGCACATCCGACCTTATGCTTCTGAGCTCTAGTATAGGCTAGTTGACACTTTTGAAATAATATTTATATGGTTAATAAACTGCTTGATCTACAAGCAGTTTATTTGAGATCTAGAAAGCACTAAAATAAATATTTTAAAATTGGCTTGACATTTAGAGATGAAAATGATGTCAGCCATGTTGGTCTATATACATTATCTGTGTCCGAGATCGATGACGTCATGACTCAGAAAGTGTAACAGTAAAGGATCGCGTTCATGTTTTTTAACGAGATGTATGACGTCACAAAATGGCTGATAGCGTTTTCGGAAGTTAAAGACATAGACAATAGATATAATTTTCATATTGAGTTTATACAACCATATTCAAGTTTTTTTTTAACATAAATTATTATATTTAGGTTCCATATGACAAATACTTTTAGAAATAAACATCATTGTAACATAATTTCATATGTGTCGGCTAGTTGACACATATGAAATTATGTTACAATGATGTTTATTTCTTCTTATATTATGAAGTTTCAACGGGCATAAAAAGGCAAGTAAAATTAAATAATAGGTACATTTTATTAATATATTTTCAGGCGACAGCTTCGGCCGGACTCATCGGTGCCATGACAGCTGTCATATTCAGCGGCGCTCGGAATTCTATAGGTATGTTGTTAGCCACGAGGCTTTTGCTTCCTCACCGTGCCCGGCTCGGGAATGTAGTAAGAAGTAGTCCGGCAGAAAAGTAAAGTCGAGCTCCAGCCTTAATAAATGGTTTATAGACTACAAACTAAGCAACCTGCGTTAGAGGGCGCCCCCTGTGGGACCTTGGGCGATGATGAGAGAAGAATAGGGAGGTTTTAGTGCAATTGTTGCTCTACTTCTTCTGTAACTAGACGAACGAATGACATGGCAAAGGCCGCGGGATCACGGTGGATGCAGACCGCCTGGAAATCTATGACGGAGGCCTATGTCCAGCAGTGGACGTCCTACGGCTAAAATGATGACAATAATATAAGTTTGTGAGGTAGTGAGGCAATAGAAAACCATTATTGCAATAGAATGGCATTATTAGTAATCATCAGACCGTATAACGTACACTGCTGAACATGGGCCTCCTCCCGGGGGAGGGTAGTTGCCATAGTCACCACTTTTGGCAGGCGGGTTAGTGACCGCAGAATTATGTTTTAGCACACAAGGAAACGCTGCTGCTCGTTCCTTCATATACGATTAATATAGATGATGTTATAATAATCGGGACCAACGGCTTAACGTGATTTCCGAAGCTCGGAGGGTAGTCCCTCAAAATCTTTCTACTGGATTAAAAATAAAATTTAAACAAATGTATGTAATGTTTCCAGAGGCGAAAACATCGTGGATAGTTCCGTTCACGGCGGGCGGGTTCCTGCACATCGCGCTGGTCACTGTGCTCCCCGAGCTGCTCGCCGAGAAGCACCGAGCGCAGGCCGCCAGCCAGCTGGCCGCCCTGCTCGTCGGCCTGGCACTCATGGCAGTACTCACTGCCTACTTCTAATAGAACACTACATACTAGCTAAGTAAAACCGTTTAAAATGTATATTTTTACACCAAAAGTTTAACTTAACTATTAATTTAATAGTCATATAATTGTCATCAATAGTTTAAATTTATGAAAAAAGTATTTTTTTCATATAATATTTTTTTGCATTGAATACGACAAAACGCAAGCGTTACGTAGATGGCGCCAAGAACACAGTCCGTAAACAAAAAAGCAAAATGAATGCTCATTTTTGATGAGTTCTAGTCTTGTGCCTGCTCGGTCATGTTCAAGATCGCTCCGTACTAGTTCATTTCGGACAGTGAACTAGTTCGTTCTATAAGTTCTAACAGCTCTGTTCGGTCTTTGCGCTCGGTCAGCATTTCCATATGGGACAGCGCGGACCACAGAGCAAATACGTTCTCTAGGAACATTGTTAAGTACTTAGAACGTATTTGCGGACCACAGAGCAGCCACCAAATCACCACGGTGACCAAATTATGGTTACTTTTGTATTAATTTAACATATCTGATTTTCCTTCATACTTGAACAGGCTTAGGACTGTCATTCTGATCAATCCGCCTACATTATCTATAATATAAAAATGAATCGCAAAATGTGTTGGTAAGCGCATAACTCTACAAAGCCTGGACCAATTTGGCCAATTCTTTTTTTTTTATGTTCGTGGAAGTTCAAGGATGGAATAGTCGAATCGTCGAATAATTGCCTGAAAACCCCTTAAAACAGCCTTTTTCTTTTTCCCATACAAAAGTTTTCTAACTAAAATGTAGAGTCAATTTGAGCTTTATGATGTTAATTAAAAACTTGAATTTTTTTGCCAAGATTTTTTAGGGTAGGTGTAGTGTAGGGTAGGGGTAGTGTAGGGTAGGTGTAGTGTAGGGTAGGGGTAGTGTAGGGTAGGAGTAGTGTAGGGTAGGGGTAGTGTAGGGTAGGGGTAGTGTAGGGTAGGGGTAGTGTAGGGTAGGGGTAGTGTAGGGTAGGGGTAGTGTAGGGTAGGGGTAGTGTAGGGTAGGGGTAGTGTAGGGTAGGGGTAGTGTAGGGTAGGAGTACTGTAGGGTAGTGTAGGGTAGGGGTAGGGTAGGGGTAGGGTGGGGTAGGGGTAGGGTATAAAAGTCCACCCGCGCGAAGCCGGGGCGGGCCGCTAGTTACAAATAAATTCGTATGACGTACTTGTCAAAAACAATCAGCCAGTGCTATTTCATTTTTCGTTCTCGATCGCACTTATACGATCTCGCGGTTTACAATGTACGAAGTACGAAAAGAGCTATTTGACCTATTAGACCGATTACAAATCAGCGTTCAGAAACGTTTCTTCTAGTACAGTGCGAAGATACGGCTCCTATTCGTTCATCGTAACACTAAATGAGTTCTAATATCACAAAGAAATGCATCAAAATAAATTAATGAAGTTTATTCAGCACTTGGGTATTTACATAGACTTGTACTTGTCAGAATTACAATGTGTAGGACATATACATATACTGTGTTGTTGGCGCCTCTACTAGTAAAACTTTGCAGTTTTGTCCTCTATGTAGCGAAGTCATGTTTTATTGAATTCATAGTAATTTCGTTACGTAATTGTCCTCCAGAATGTACGAGCATTTCATCAGTAGATTCAACTTAAAATCTTATATTTTTGTTTATACTCACATCGAATAGTCTGCCTTAAGAGGCGTAATGAAGAGTATTAATTATTTCGAATAAATTTACAATTAGACTGTAAAATATTGTTAAAAATATCTAATTTAAGTTTATTTAGATGCTTTAAGTTGTAAAAATACTCTAAAATACTTTATAATATGTATTTCAGTGATACGTAAAAAATATTATTTGAAATGATTTAAAAAGTTTATTTTCATAAACATTTTTCTTGAAATCATGTAAAGATTTTTACTATTATTATTACTGTATAAAATCACAAAAACACACATTTTTTACAATAAGGAGACTTGGTAACTTTTAACGATCTCCACTGTAGTGCCACTTTAAGAAAAATATACATATTAAGACGCAATGTTCACCCTTTAGGTATTTAACGGAGAAATTGTCGGAAAGAGGCATTTCTTATGTGATATATTGAAAGATTATTTATTTTGCGAAAGTAAGTGGCAATAACAGACCTATTTTAAGTCAGCATTAGGTCAAATTCATAAGCCTTGTGAATATCTGTAATCTAAATTTTATACTTTTATCATTGTATTGAAATTCTTTGGTCTACTGATGTTATTAACTTTAAACGCTTATTAACAATAGACCCGTTGATTGTAATATTCGCAATATAAACAATCATTTTAGTATAACAGTTAAAAATGCCATATTCCGACGTATTCATAGATAAATACTTTTTTTAGAATTAAAACTTTCGTGAGTGGTATACATATTTATATTAACTAACCGGTTGTACTCACGATTTGTCATCATCGGATATGTCCGACTAGTTTCGAGAGCATCCCGAGGTCCTTGCTCAAGGAGTAGTCGACTCGACGGCGCGGTGCCGGCCACTAACTAGATAAATACTTAAAGTGCGAACGTTGCGTCTCAAAGGAAGTTTTTAAATCATGTTGCTAATAAATGTTGTAAGCTAATTAATGATTATATCTCGAGCTCAGAAGCAAAAGGTTGAATGTGCCATTATACGTCAGAAACATTCGTCGTATGTGCCTTTATTGTCAACTAGCACTTACGACCAAATGCTTCCGAAGTATAATCATCATCAGCCCGTATAACGTCCACTGCTGAACAAGGGCCTCCTCCTGAGGAAGGGTATTTGCCATAGTCACCACGCTTGGCAGGCGGGTTGGTGACCGCAGTATTATGTTGTACCACACAAGGGAACGCTGCTGCCCTTTCCTTGATATACGATTATTATAGATGATGTTATAACAATCGGGACCAACGGCTTAACGTGCTTTCCGAGGCACGGACAACCAACCAGACCCGGCAAGAAATCTTAGAATTTACACAAAGATTTCATGTCCGATGTGGGAATCGAACCCACGACCTCCGAGATTCAAGGCGAGCCAAATACCGCTACGCTACGGAGGCGAAGTATAATAATATGAAGTAAATCCGTCCTTATGCTACTGAGGCCTAGATATAGCCGTGTGAGCTCGTGGTATGCAAGAACAACTTGACACTGAGTTTACTTAACAATATCTAGTTTTCATTTTTATAATTAAAATAACTACAAATTCTTGAGACAGACAACGTTAGAACTACCCTAAACCGAAGGACATGTGTAAATGTGGATGAGGCAAAAGTGGCATGCCAAGATTGTAGCAAGTGGGGGGAAGTGGTCTCTGTCTACTCCTATGGGGAAAGAGGCGTGAATGTATGTATGTGTTGCCATAGCAATAGAGACTAGGACAGTAAGACATAACTTACTCAAGTGAATACTTATAGCTAAGTAGTTGTTCTAGCATATCATAGTGAGTATAGTAACTCATCGGGGCTTCACACTCCTAGTCCTCCGAGAGCGTGTGTAAGGGCATGAACACTCCTAAACTATTAAAAACAATATAATAATATGTGTGTTGGTCTTAATTCGATTAAACAGCTGCGTTATAAGATTTTTCATGCGTTATCGTTCTTGCGTAGATAAATAAACATTAAATTCCAATTCTATTTATATATTTAACTGACCGACAGACATTGTCCTGCATGATAATATATTAATATGTATATATATTATATATGATTTGTGAATTTACAACATCCAGGGCGCCAGGGCGCATACAAAAAAAAACATTCAAAGCGGTCCAGCCGTTTTGGAGGAGTTTAGTGACATACACACGTACACTAGAATTATATATATATATAAAGATTAATTACAACTTTCAAGTTTATTAGCAACAAAAACACCAGCCAGTGTGGGTCATATATTTTATTATTATATTTCGTTTGTAATTACAACAAAAAACCCTGTTAATTTAGACTTAAGTATTTGTAAATTATTGTAAATAAAATAAAATATTAAGCTGTATATTACATAAGTTTTGTATGCATATTACTAAAACGTGACGGAAAGTATTTAGGTTTGTTTTTAACTGAACCTGAGTTACGGACTGAGTAGCAATGCACTGAATACTCATTAATTGCCCTTTACTATATCATAATCATACAATTAGTGTTATGTGTATATTATGATTTATATAAGCTTTATTTACCGAAATATTATACGTTATTTCATAGCTATAGGTTCTGGGCCAGTCTATATATATATATAGATGTAAATGCTAAATGAAAAATCTGAACTAAATTGACGCGTGACACTTCTAAGCCGCAGACATTGGCGTAGCTACCGAAGGGCTGGACGGGGCAGTGCCCCGGGGCCCACATGCCCGGGGATGGAGGCGAAACCATATAAGCAATCCTCTTATTGCCTTTTTAAAATATGATATTATATTGATATAACCTAAACATTTTTTTTGTCCGACGCCTCTTGTTAGCCGCAGACGGTCAGTTTAGTTCAGCTTTAACCTCGCTATTGTTTGAATTTTCAATCTAGTTCAGAAGCAAAGTGACTCTTCTCCACTCAGGCAGGCACGTAAGAGGGTACTATTAGATGCTACTATCATCATCAGCCCGTATAACGTCCACTGCTGAACAAGAGCCTCCTCCCGAGGGAGGGTATTTGCCATAGTCACCACGCTTGGCAGGCGGAGGGTAGTCCCTCAACCAACCAGACCCGGAAAGAAATCTTAGAATTTACACAAAGATTTTTTGTCCGGTGTGGGGATCGAACCCACGACCTCCGAGATTTAAAGCGAGCCAAATACCGCTACGCTACGGAGGTTGTTGAGATGCTACTATAACATGCTTATACTGTATTTTGTCGCGTAAATAGTAAAATGCATACAAAATATGTTCCACTAGTGATTAGTACAAACCCACTGTTAATATAAATATAATCAATGTGATAGATCTAGTAATACTTAGTACCTACATTTATTCAGTAACAGTCAATCTACTGGGCAAGATATCATTTCATTTATTTAGTGTGTTTTATTATCAATGTAAATATGGAGTTTTAATGTTAAAACAAGTGCATTTATTTAACCTGTTTAGTAGACTAGAAATACTGTTTTAAAGTTCAAAATCTGTAGTTTAATAATCTATTTAGTATGGGAGGGATATTAATCTTTAATGAAATGGCTAGATTTTATACTGCAGGTAGCCAACCGGTCGATCCCGGCAGCTAGTCCATCAACTTATATAATAAATATTCATATTTTCATAAATAGTCTACCAATACGTGCCACAGACGCACAAAGTTGGTGTTTCTCGTATAATAATCTGAAAAATTACATAATCGTTTGATACGAAATGTGTTTTATTAAAGATTACTAACAGAGTTTTGCAGTCTACTAGTATTCTTGTTAACCCCTCGTGCTAAAATGAAATGGGAAAAATTAAGTTTTTTTAGGGGAGTTTTGTGCAACTGTCTCTCTACTTTAACTCTTGTCGTACAGGTAAAGTGTTGGCTATGGAAAAGTAATAGTGCCAAGTCGGACGATCACACATTGTACCAAAAAGTAGCCTCCTGGAAATGCCCAAAACAAATGTATCATCAGAAAGCAACACTGTGGCCCAAGATTAAATTTAACCTCCCATGCTTTAAAAAGTTGACATAATATGTCAACTATCAATGTCATAATATCAATATTATATAAACTTCATTTGTTATGCACTTGTTATAAATATACAACTACAATAGATAGCCATTAAAATGTAAGTAATGTGATAAATAATGCCATTTACGAGTATTTTAGTCGCGCAGACGACATTATTATTAAGACAATGTGTTTAAATCAATAAAGCATTCAAAATCATTTGTTTTTTAAATTTTCCTTGGCGTAGTTATAAGCCTTAAAAGAAAGAAGAAAGAAAGAAACGTGCACCATAAATAGGCACCAACTTCAGCCTTATGCTACATCCACACATTTGTGTATGAATGTAGCGCTGGTATTCTAGTTGGCCCCATTGATGACGCCACGTTTATCTGTTCTGGTAGGTTCATAATCATTTTGGTTATGTAAAATCATTTGCGGATTTGATTGCCTCCTACAAAGCTGGATCAAAACGTAGGTAAAAGAGAAAATATATTATTTCTATATGGATATTTTTTTCGATTATATTATTTAACTAGCTGTCCTGCTCGCTTTTACTTTATCTTAAAATATAGCCTATAACATTCACAAATGACGTGGCTAACTATTTGTAAAAAAAAAAAAAAATCGGCTCCCCACAAAACGTTACAAACTCACAAAATTTACCTCTATGAAATAATGAATTTATTCAGCACTTAGGTATTTACATACACTTGTATTTGTCAGAACGATAATATGATATTGATACCTAGTTCAATATTTTGGGGTTTAATGTTAAGTTTTCGTTTCACTTTATGCGGTCAGTGGGTGGTCTTAGGGGCGGATTTGCCTTTAGTTTCTTATTAACTGTAAATATATTTTTTGTTTGCGGGTGCCGACACCAATGAATTAAGAATATTTTTTTTTTTTGAACAAACAAGAAGGTACATATTATTGTGTCCATTCTTCATTAGTAAATTGTATTCGTAACCATGGGGCCAAGGTTTGTATGAAAGAATATAGGCTAATAGGATGGCTGACGTCAAGCTCAAACAGCTAGCTAAACATCATTCTGATTAAGAGAAATTTCTAGTAACTTTCTTTAACAGAAAGTTACTTACAAAAATTCGAACACCAGTATAATGAGAGAACACACATACATATTTTAAATAGATACCTAGAGTATCCCGCGCGCGAAACCATTGCGGGATTCAGGAAAGTTGAACAACGCCATCTAATGTTATAAATGTAAAACTTTTTGGACCAGTGTTTTCACAATTTACGCGAAAACTACATAACGGATTTGTGTTTAATTTTTCGCAGAGATAGATCATAAAATAGATTAATGTATATGCTAGTTATAGTTTACTGGCTGTGACTTCGTCCGCATATATCCATACGAAGGGCAGCATTTAGCAAACTGCGTAGTGTTCTCTTTGGCTGTACCGAAATTTTTAGACCTAAATGTACGATCAGTGCGTTCTGTCATGACCGACGGTACTGAGACATGCTCACTTTATGTTGAAGTGAAGAAGTGTAGTATAATTTATAGAAGCTTTATAGAAATTATTGACCTAAATATTATATACGTAATTTCACAGCTGTCTGTTCTTAAGAGCCTGTCTATATTATATATAGAGGTCAATGCTAAATGTGAAATCTGAAATAAATTGATGGGTCCGCCACTACTAAGCGGCAGACACTGGCGTGGCTAGGGTTGCCATGCCAACTTTACTGTTAAAAACAGTATTATACGGTTTTTCACTACATTATACTTTTTACTATTGAACAAAAATAAAGTATACAAAGTACTGTTTTGAGCGTCAAAATGCTTAACACTATAAGTATTGGACTTGAGACGCTGACTCAAAATTTTAAATGTTTAATGTCAAATACTGTTCAATATTCTTCTCAGACCTAAATATACTTCTTTTTGTTTTGTTTTGTTGCAAGGGTGGCAAGGCCATCAAAAGGGTGGACGGGGCAGTGCCCCGGGGCCCACATGATTTATACTGCAGGTATTTTTAGTAAATAAACTTTTTCCACATTAATAACAAATACAATTAGAAGAATAGACGAAATGGGTCGTTATCAATTAATTCGCGGCCAAGCCTCTGCGCACTAACGTCCTACGCCAGGCCTCCATACATTTTTTTTATATTTATTTATACGTTTACAAAAAAATGTTTAACTATGAAAAATAATGTTTTTTCATTCAAACCACAATACCACTTAAGTAAATATGAATGTAGTTTATGTCATTACTTCATCTACACTAATATTATAAAGAGGAAAGATTTGTACCTATTTTTGTATGTTTGTATGTTTGTAATGAATAGGCTCAAAAAGTACTGGACCGATTTCAAAAATTCTTTCACCATTCGAAAGCTACATTATCCACGAGTAACATAGGCTAAATTTTATTTTGGAAAAAAATAGGGTTCCGTAAGATATTTGGGTTTTTCTGACACAAGGTGTAAAAAATCAACCAGAAAAGTTACTTATTTTGCGTACGCTGCCTAAACTATAAAAGATAGAACCATAAAATGTTGTAATTAATTGTAGATCTTATAAATATCTACAAAAAAGTCCGCGACACACTATACCTATCTATGTCGAGTGAGGCACAAGGACCATTTTTTTATTTAGAAATCTTGAATTTTTTTGGACTACATTTAAACGCGTTTGTTTTACTCATTCTATTAATCCTTATCAAAATAAATTATTTCATCACTAAGTACATCAGTTTATGTAGATAATATTTGGTCTTTGAATGATTAAAATTGGACGTTTGGTTTTGAAGTTATGGCGAAATTAAAATATTACGATTTCTGCTGCACGGCCCGTTGCGAAGTCTAATAATAATTTTCGTGCGATTTTTTTTAGATTTCGTTCTTAAAACTACACCTACGCTAAAGTTCTTCTCAGAGCTAATCAACAGTTCTTCTCAGAGCTAAACAACAGTTCTTTTCAGAGCTTTGAAAATGCCTAAAATGCCTAATCCCT
The DNA here is from genome assembly GCA_947037095.2 of Nycteola revayana. Lineage (NCBI taxonomy): Eukaryota > Metazoa > Arthropoda > Insecta > Lepidoptera > Nolidae > Nycteola > Nycteola revayana. The sequence continues at coordinate 1,787,296 of OX344851.2, forward strand.
AAAATGCCTATTAATTACATCATTAATTATATTTTCATCTTTAACAACTTTAACATCCACAGAAAGACAATCTGTGCAGCCTGCGGATAATGACTGCGTTGTCGATGTTTATGTCGGTGTCTGTGAATTGACCTGGGAATCATTTTGTTGACCGTGTCTTTCCTGGGTAGGCTTTTTGCAGCGGTAACCGACATCCGCACGGAGCCGCGGGCGACCGCTATCACTACATCACTACATATTATAAACAAAGTCCCCTCGCCGCGTCTGTCTGTCTGTTCGCGATAAACTCAAAAACTACTACATCGATTTTCATGCGGATGTTACCAATCGATAGAACGATTCTTCCGGAAGGTTTACGTATATGATTTGTTTAGTTTATGTGTACATTTGACTAATATATATTGATATTTGTCAGAGGTGTCGGAACAAATTAAGCCATTTGGGAGCTTTCAACGAAAACGCTGCCTAAACCCTATGAGATATAACAAAACAATGTATGGTGGCAAATATTCTTCTCTTTTAGATCTACAAAAAAGTCTGCGATAGCATATGTTTATCTTTCAAGGTTAACTTGCTATATCCATTATATCTTAGAAAAATGATAATTTCTAATGCGGTAATTGTAAAGCTAATCAGACGGATTCAGTATTTATCCTTATCATTTTAAATGAGTTAATATTCTTAAGCATTTCATGCAGATTATTTTACCCCTACACTATATACTTTTAATGAATAACTTAGAAGTTATCGCAAAATAACAGCGCGTGTTTTAGGTAGGCCGAATGCGATTATGCGCGCTCGATCCTTAAGAATTATAGGGCAAATTTTTTGTTTTGTGTTCGTTGTAACTATGATGGATAGATACTTGAATACCTATTTATTTAGTGTTTGTTGTATTGTTAGTCCTGAAGAGTATAGGTATTTCATACGATAAAAGTATACCCACCTACTTATTTCACTGAGTTTTAGTAGGTCATCATCATCATCAGCACGTATATCGTCCACTGCTGAACATGGGCCTCCTCCCGAGGGAGGGTATTGCCATAGTCACCACGTTTGGCAGGCGGGTTGGTGACCGCAGAATTATGTTGTAACACACAAGGAAACGCTGCTGCCCCTTCCTTGATATACGATTATAATAGATGATGTTATAACAATCGGGACCAACGGCTTAACGTGCTTTCCGAGGCACGGAGGGTAGTCCCTCAACCAACCAGACCCGGAAAGAAATCTTAGAATTTACACAAAGATTCTATGTCCAGTGTGGGGATCAAACCTACGACCTCCGAGATTTAATGCGAGCCAATTACCGCTACGCTACGGAGGTAGGCCGAATGCGATTATGCGCGCTCGATCCTTAAGAATTATAGGGCAAATTTTTTGTTTTGTGTTCGTTGTAACTATGATGGATAGATACTTGAATACCTATTTATTTAGTGTTTGTTGTATTGTTAGTCCTGAAGAGTATAGGTATTTCATACGATAAAAGTATACCCACCTACTTATTTCACTGAGTTTTAGTAGGTACCTATATTAATTTGTTTCTGTTTGTTTTGACCAAATTTCGCCCGTTTGTTAGAGGTTTAAAGACATTATGTAGTATAATTATCAGTATTGTACCCGTGCGAAGCCGGGGCGGGTCGCTAGTATTCCATAAAGCGATGTTTAAATAGGGATTTATTCATGACGCGTATGTGTGTCACGGGCCTGGCGGGAAGTGTTTGAACGTGACGAAAACATGTCGTCACGGACCTGAAATGGGTTAAGCGATTCATTTGTATTTATATAGATTATTTTATTTCAGCCATAATATAAAAACTCATAACAATTTAGTCCGGTCAATCTCGACATAAAAATAGTAGTCAAATAACATTAATTCCCGGAAAGCTGAAACTTTGTGAAGAGCTTGGGCTTACCATGAGAAAGGAAGTTTTAAAAGTCCCCATTTTACAGTTTACAATCGCGATATCGCAATAATGGTGTGAGTCACGTTATACATGATATGCACATATATGCCTCGTATGTACATTGCCAGGAGCTTAACACAAATAAAAGTGCCTATTTGTGTCTCTTTTATGTATACTATACTATAAACTATCATCATCATCATCATCAGCACGTATATCGTCCACTGCTGAACATGGGCCTCCTCCCGAGGGAGGGTATTGCCATAGTCACCACGTTTGGCAGGCGGGTTGGTGACCGCAGAATTATGTTGTAACACACAAGGAAACGCTGCTGCCCCTTCCTTGATATACGATTATAATAGATGATGTTATAACAATCGGGACCAACGGCTTAACGTGCTTTCCGAGGCACGGAGGGTAGTCCCTCAACCAACCAGACCCGGAAAGAAATCTTAGAATTTACACAAAGATTCTATGTCCAGTGTGGGGATCAAACCTACGACCTCCGAGATTTAATGCGAGCCAATTACCGCTACGCTACGGAGGTAGGCCGAATGCGATTATGCGCGCTCGATCCTTAAGAATTATAGGGCAAATTTTTTGTTTTGTGTTCGTTGTAACTATGATGGATAGATACTTGAATACCTATTTATTTAGTGTTTGTTGTATTGTTAGTCCTGAAGAGTATAGGTATTTCATACGATAAAAGTATACCCACCTACTTATTTCACTGAGTTTTAGTAGGTACCTATATTAATTTGTTTCTGTTTGTTTTGACCAAATTTCGCCCGTTTGTTAGAGGTTTAAAGACATTATGTAGTATAATTATCAGTATTGTACCCGTGCGAAGCCGGGGCGGGTCGCTAGTATTCCATAAAGCGATGTTTAAATAGGGATTTATTCATGACGCGTATGTGTGTCACGGGCCTGGCGGGAAGTGTTTGAACGTGACGAAAACATGTCGTCACGGACCTGAAATGGGTTAAGCGATTCATTTGTATTTATATAGATTATTTTATTTCAGCCATAATATAAAAACTCATAACAATTTAGTCCGGTCAATCTCGACATAAAAATAGTAGTCAAATAACATTAATTCCCGGAAAGCTGAAACTTTGTGAAGAGCTTGGGCTTACCATGAGAAAGGAAGTTAATCGCAATAATGGTGTGAGTCACGTTATACATGATATGCACATATATGCCTCGTATGTACATTGCCAGGAGCTTAACACAAATAAAAGTGCCTATTTGTGTCTCTTTTATGTATACTATACTATAAACTATCATCATCATCAACCCGTATAACGTCCACTGCTGAACATGGGCCTCCTCCCGAGGGAGGGTTTTGCCATAGTCACCACGCTTGGCAGGCGGGTTAGTGACCGCAGTCTTATGTTGTAATATACAAAGAAACGCTATAAACTATACAATTCTGAAAATATACAGTCAAAAGAAATATACAGGGTGTCCCAAAAGGTTAAGTAGCTGGGAAAGGGGGTGACAGGGGTGGACACAATGGTCACTAGAAAAATAAAAAAAAATCCGCTCTGGGTATTTAAAAAAAAATGGCATTTTTTTAAAAACTTAAAATTTTACACCTTGTTATTTTTGATGTTGATGTTGATGACCTTGTTGTTATTGAAGATTACATAACAGCATTTTTTTTAAATACAGCCATATTTGTAGGTACAGTTAGCACAAGGTGTAAAATTTTTAGTCTTTTAAAAAATGCCATTTATTTTTTTAAACACCCAGAGGGAATTTTTTATATTTTTCTGGTGACCCTTGTGACCATCCCTATCACCCCCCTTCCCAGCTACGTAATCTTTTGGGACACCCTGTATATATATCTCAGAAAAAAATTGTAGGAGCATTTTTGTAGATAATTTTAAGATCTACAACTTTGGTTAAGTATTTTTTCAAATTTTGACCTTTGACCCCGAATAACTTTTGTAGCGCACATAGAGATTAATGGGGACTTTTAAAACTTCCTTTCTCATGGTAAACCCAAGCTCTCCACGAAGTTTCATCTTTCCGGGAATTAATGTTGTTTCAAATATACTGACCGGACTAATTGTAATTTACATACATACATAAGCTCACGCCTGTTTCCCAGCGGGGTAGGCAGAGACAATGGACCTCCACTTGCTACGATCCCTACACACATCTTTCGCTTCATTCACTCTTATAACATTCTTCATACAAGCACGTCGGTTCAGGGTGGATCTTATTTGACCTTTTGCGAGGATGTCTCCGATTTGGTCAGAGTAATTGTAATTTAGAACGTTAGGAATAAGATAGGTATATTAAATAAATAAAAAATAATACAATTTACTTTTTAATTCATGTTTTATTTCTCAAAGTAACAATCAAGAGTATGATACAATGAGTTATATTAATAATTAATTAATAGATAGATTTTTACATTGCTTTAGAGTAAATGACAACGCAGTCCGTGATTTTAATACTATACTTAAATAAGTAAAACAGATTATACAAACTTAAAATGTTGATACATAATGTATTTGCACAGTGTGACATAAATTCCCGAGCATATAAGCTGCTTTGGGCGTTTGCTAAAAAAAACTCTAAAAACATTACAAATTAATATTTTTGAAGATAAAAATGTTAAAAACAATTTTTCATTGGCTTGTAAACATACAGGTCCAAATAAATCGGTTAAAGATAACTATGTAAAAAAATTAGTAGTTAGTTTTGACTCGAATAAAACATATAAAATTGGAAGTTTGTGATGAAAATACTCGCCAAATATATCGCTTATACTATTCTAAATACAAAGAGTATTAGCATTCGCCTTTACATAAAAGTAAAAAAAATCTTTTTTCAGATGTATTACAGACTGAATAATTTGTTAATACAGAGTAAAGATTCAGCTTTACTCAAAGTTTAAACGGACGGAAAAAATGCTAGAGACACAATATACCATTTTGTTAGTTATAAAAAAATCCTCATTAGGTTCAAAATTTAAGCCTCAAACACAAAGGAGAGGCAAGACTTGTATGGATATTTCTATAATTGGTACCAAAACAATCACTAGATATTATATTATAAAAGGCCCTTAGTTTGAACGCAGTAAACTCAAACATAAACGGATTCAAATACAGTTTCACGAATAGACAGAAGGATTCATGACAAAGGTACAGGTGTGTACAAAGAGATTCTCATTTAAACTATAGTGTTATTTAAACTAAGTACTCAGGTGAAAACGCGGGAGGCGACTAGCTAAAAATACCCAAAAATGGCACAATAAATAATAATGGCGAATGCGTATAAGAAATAAAATCATTTTTGTAGATGTTATTTAATAATATAATAAGAATATGATAAGTCGATACTGTTAAGCATTCACGTGTTAAACCACCACGAGCTAGTTTTGAGTAATCATCCGTTAAAACTTAATACAAACCTTCATATAGGAAATAACTATTCTTTTACTTTTGAATATTCTGCAATTATTTTTCAATAAAATGGATTGTACCATCCCTCTTGTGATCTAAGGCAGTGTTTTTCAACCTGTGGGTCGCGATCCCCAGGGGGGTCACGAAACCAGACTCGGGGGGTCGCCAGTAAAAAACTTTGTCAACTTACATCGTGCTTATTTTCAAAACTCGCAGCTAATTAAAAAAAACATTTTGGAAGTCTTTTCAATAATTCATTTGCCTTTCTATGGCACTAGGGGGGTCACTAGAATTTTTCAACCTGTTAAGGGGTCGCGACAACAAAAAGATTGAAAAACACTGATCTAAAGCTTCAGACTGCATTCATAAATCAATATCCGATTTTTGTGTGTCAACAAACGAATGCTTTGCAGCTTAACAGCGTCCTTAGTATGTCTATCACATGTTTCCTGTGCATCAAAATAGTTTTGTGAATGGATTTCCCCTATATATTTACTTACACATAGTACAGACATTAATTACAGACACTTAGATAAATGAACTTTTAATATTATTAAACATTTTTTGTGTGTTGCTTAATTTAACATTTGTTTATTTTACCGTTTACAACCGTTTTATACTTAAACAGATTTGTTATGAACCAAAGTTTAAGGTGCAGTTACATATGCTCAAAACAAGGGGATGCTTATTAGTATGCTTAAAACGAGCGTGGTCTTTAAACTGACACATTTGCTTTTGTTTATCATTCTTTTATTAAGCATAGGTACTTTTTAATAAGCTGCACTATTGATCGACACTAACATGCTCAATAAGCAAACCTGTTTAGACGCGCTAAAAGTACCGGGCCGATCCACCCGCGTGGCCTAAAATCGCACGACTGTCGATTTTTAAGAATGCTTGAAATAATCATGCTCAATCATGGTTCGACGCTACGTATACGCTTCGTACTAAGTAGCAAATGCTCAATAGTAGCATGCTTTTAAGCTAGTAAAGAGCGTGTGTAATTGTAGCTTAACAGTAATCACAAGATAGCTTGGACCGCAACTCCATAGGTGCATCAATATTACTCCCGTGGTTTTTAAGTCTTTGCTTATTAATAGCAGGACCATTTGCCATCAATATTACTATTGCGACGTAAAATTTTCTTTTAATAGACAGAAGGTTTTACAAATAAAAGTAGCCTAAGGAGATGGAAATTAGAAATGTTCTTGTAAAAATGATCTTTATTGCCTCGCAATACAACATAATTTAGGTTATTTGAGCGGCTGTTCATAGTCACATAAATTGATTGTTTAACTAAAAATACATCATCTCGTGACAAAGCAACGACCAAAGAATCTCAGTATATATGCCTTTCATTTAAAAGCAGAAAGTTTTGTATATAATAGCAAAAAGCTCAAAAGCATAAGGTCGGATGTGGCTATAGAGTATATAATTATCAACAATAAGACCAATATCTAGAATTCAGAAGCAAAAAGATGGATAAACTTTTATCTTCAGAAGCATTTGGTCGTAAGCGCCAGTTTACGATAAAGGCACATACGACGAATGTTTGTGACGTATAATGGCACATCCGACCTTATGCTTCTGAGATTTAGATATGATTTCACGCGGACAATGTCGGTTGGTCAGTTGTCAGCTATAGCTACAATTGATGGAGGCTATGACAACGTAAAAAAATGTCGCGTTACGATGACAATGCGTAATGTTTATACGTTTTGCATTTTGTCTGGATCTGTGCATTTTTTAGGTAATTGATCCGTAAAACAGTTAACTAAATATAATTAGAATAAACCTAACAACTAAATTTAAATGTAACTCCGATTTACATTGATCAAGTGTTTAGTGAAGTCGATAAGTGCAGTGGTGTAAACCGACAGTAGCGACGAACCTGAGCCCCAGTTGTTTTTTTTTCGGACGGTATATCGTTAGCCTCGAGGCTTTTGCTACTTCACCGGGCATAAAAGCGAGCAGAGCTCCAGCCTAGATAAATGGTTTAAACACTACAAACTAAGCAACCTGCGCAAGAGGGCGTCCTCTGTTGGACCCCAGTTCTGTTAAATTGAAGACACTTAAAAGATAAACACATTTTAATTTTATTGGAAAGGTAAAATAGTTGAAAGTGTTTTAGCTATGTTTGATGAGAATCAGTCCAAGATGGCCGCCGCCACAAAATGGCGGATCATATATTTTAAATATTTCGTGTCGGTAGTTTTAATTTAATTTGCGCCTCTGGTTTTATGTCACTCGGCACTTCACTTTCACAAGTAACTGTCCACTGTCCTTGACCGATGTAGATCGTGATATATAATTACATAAGCACAAAATTAAATGCCGATCGTATATACAGGCAGAACGTAAAGGTGCTCCTAAGATATATCCCTTCCCTTTAACAGTAAAAACTGTAATGTAGTCAAGTTTGTTGAAATAATTACATTTTTGCATTGATTGACTCATCAAAAATTGTTAAGCGTATAGAATAGAGTATATCTAGAGCTCACAAGCAGAAGGTAGAGGTCAGAGGAAGAAGGTAGTCGTGCCGACCCTGCCAACTACCGACCAATCGCTATCACCTCCATACTCTGTAAGGTTATGGAGCGTGTTTTAAACAACCGTCTCCCAGCATACCTGGAAGACAACGACCTCCTCAGTGACCGTCAAGTCGGATTCCGTCGAGGCCGGTCTACTGGGGATCTTTTTGTTTATGCTACTCACTTCTGGAGCGAAGGCATTGAGAGACACGGTGAGGCTCTTGCAGTGTCTCTTGATATCTCTAAGGCTTTTGACAGGGTTTGGCACGCAAGTCTCATTGGTAAGCTTCCGGTTTATGGTATTGCTCCCGAACTGTACTTGGATTCAGGATTTCTTGAGGGGGAGGTCGATTCGAGTTGTCATTGATTGCGCCTCGTCCGATCTTCTGGGTATTAATGCCAGTGTCCCTCGGGGATCTGTTCTCTCCGCGACTCTTTTTTTGCTGCACATCAACAACCTGCTAGTTACTCCCGGTATCTTTGGGTATGCAGACAGTCTCGGTGAGATACTTGTCTGATGCGAAGTCTGGGTCAAAGGTCCAGTCGTTCAGGGAGTCGATGATTGAGGGGGTGAACTCGATCTTGGAGGCTGTCTCCTTATGGGGTGATGCCAACCTGGTTGGGTTAAACCCCTCTAAAACACAGGCGTGTCTTTTTCGGCGAAACGGAGTCCATTCCAACTGACTCCGACTTTCCGGAATGTCTCCGTTCCGATCAGCGACCATCTTGAGCTCTTAGGGCTTGACCTCTCTTCTAATCTAAACTTCGGTCACTACATCGAGTCCATTGCAAGCACTGCAGCCAAAAAACTTGGCATTCTCTCCAAGATGAGGCGGTACTTCACATCGGAGCAGCTCTTAAGTCTTTACAGAGCTCAAGTTCGCTCCTCAAGGGAATACTGTTCTTATCTTTGGGATTTGGTCTGCTAGATATCAGCTGAATGCTCTGGACTCATTGGAGCGCCGAGCGAAGAGAGTCATAGGCAACTCACTCACTTGTGGAGGCAAGTCTTCAGAGCCTCGAACACCGTAGAAGAGTAGCCTGCCTGTCGGTTTTTTATCAGTTACATTTCGGGGAGTGTGCGGAGGTTCTATATAACCTGATACCCCCTTCACCCTTCCATCACCAGACGACCAGGCGCGGCGAGCGGTTTCACCCTTTTGTTGTAGACGTTCCTTCAATACGCACGAAGCGATTTGCTTCTTCTTTCATAATGCGGACGGCTAAGGAGTGGAATTCTCTGCCGGGGTCAGTTTTTCCGGAACGCTATAATCTGGACATCTTAAGGCTAGAGTGAACCGACACTTTCTAGACACGCGTGTATCATCTTAGGCCTTATCTTCGCCTTCCATCAAGCGAGATTATGGTCAAACGTAAGCCTATATTTAATAAAAAAAAAGCATAAGGACGGATGTACTATTATCTTCAGAAGCAGTTGGTCGTAAGTGCCAGTTTACGGTTAAGGCGCATACGACGAATTTCTGACGTATCCGACCTTATGTCTCTGAGCTCTAAATATATTTATTTGCCAGAAACCCAGTAGGTACATAAGTGCGAAGGCTATACCTGTGCCCCTCACCAACGGCGGACGGAGGAGTACCCAGGATTTAGTGGGTAGGGTCCGCTCCTCATGGAATGATTAGCATTTAGCATATCATTGCAAATGGAGATGTTGAGTCCTACATACCCCACCACCAACGCAAATACGGCGGATGGGAAGCGTAAAGTATTCCCTCCCCAGTAAAAATAAAGAAAAATTGTTACATAATATAATGATAATATATTTTCACTATTATTAAAGGTTTGGTTTTTAATATATTTTAGAAACACCTCATATTATTATTATTTCGTCATGTATATATACAATATGATGTTAATATATAATATATTTACATGACATACACTTTCTCAACGCGTTTCATGCAGAACACCTCTTTTGTTTTCGGACAAATTATTGACCCGTGCTCCTTCATCATCTCTTTCAGCGCCTGAAATGTAAAGAAGAATCATTAATTTAGTATTCAAATGTATACAATGTTTAACTAGGAACTGAAAATTCATATTGCTACGTCTGGTTGGCTTAGGGGCTACCCTCCGTGCCTCTGAAAGCACGTTAAGCCGTTGCTCCCGATTGTTATAACATCATTTATAACAATTGTATACCAGGGAACGTCACCAACCCGCTTGCCAAGCGTGGTGACTATGGCAAAAACCGTACCTAGGGAGGAGGCCCATGTTCAGCACTGGACGTTGTACGGGCTGATAATGATGATGACGTTGTTAAGAGCTAAAATAGGCCGTTTTTTAACATTAAGTTTCCAAGCTACTCGTGTATTTAAATAAATTAGGTTTTAAAATTCACAATTCTATTCTTCTTCGAAATCAAATCCTCCTCGAATCCTGCCTCAAATGATCAAAGTAATAAATATTTGTCTGGGTCCAGGAATAACATAATTAAAGACTATTTTAATATCGCAACAGTTCAACAATCGAACCCAAAAACAAATAGGTATAGCGTCCAAACGTAATAGCTTTTTTTTTTTTTTTTTTTTTTTTTTCGGACGGACATATGTAGTTAGCCCTGAGGCTTTTGCTACTTCACCGGGCACAAAACGTAATAGCGACGACATTTTTATCAAAGTCAAAGTAATATAAACTAGTGGAAAAAAAAGGGATAAACAAAAACCAGGTGAGGTTTTTCAAGTCGGATGAATTTCCCTTAAAACTGGTCGTACATGAATAAAAAAAAAAAGAATTTTGAAGCTTAAAGTTTTCAGTTTTGAGATCTTTTGATTAAAAAAAATTACGAACTTCTAATTTTTTTTATCCCTTAATTTTTTCCACTAGTTATGTAATTAGCCTCCTGGCTCAAAAATCTAAATGTTATAATTCAAATTTTTGAGCCAGGCGGCTAACACGTAATATTACACCTCCTGATCAGAAGGTCTAAGTAGCAAAATGTCCAACATCGCAAAACGTCTAATGAGCAGTAAGTCTAATTAGCAAAGTGTCCATGTAGCAAAACGTCCAACTATCAGATGGTCTGTATAGCAGAACGTCTATTTAGCAAATAGTCAAATTCTCAAAATGTCTGGATACTTAGGTACAAAAATATATTCTTAATGGTGACTGACACATTTGTCGTGAATGCTATTTGAATAGCATTACTCGTTTGTTTTTTTTTCCTGTAACGCTTCCTATTCATTACCAGTGTTGGGTCAATCAACTATTTTTTTCAATCAATTGATTAGTAATGACTAATTTAGTCACAACTAATTTAGTCGTGATTGATTTAATCATGACTAAATTAGTTAATCATAATCATAACTATATAAATTAGTCATTAGTCATTCAATCATTATTTTTGATTGATGACTAAACTAAAAATGCTAAGCTGGCTAACTCCATTTTTTGTTTCATGAGACATCTATCGCGCTATTTAAATTATTCATCACTCTAAGTTGATTGATAGCGTTCTCCATTTACACCGTTACCCATTAATAAAAAAAAAATTTTTAGAGTACAATACACCAATGCCATCTTCTGGACCTGTAGAAAGGATGTTTTCATATGCAACAATGACGAGTTTACCAAAATCACATAGATTGTCTGATGAACAATTTGAAAACCGTGTGGTTATGAAAACCAATTTAAATTATTTTAAACATAATTAACCCATAGTTTGTTGTTGTAATTGTATAACGTGCTACTGTCTACATGTTAATTAAAAAAATATACTGATTCTGTTGTAAAGGTTGTGTTTTATTTTATGACAAAAGCTTTTATTAAAACTTGTGAACAACAAATGAACATTCTGTGAATGTTAACTTGGCAACGGCGTAATTTTAGATATTAAATTAGTCATGAGAAATTTAGTCATGATTAAATAACTAACACTAACACTAATCAATCTTCAATCACCGTACATGATTGAATTTTTTTAGTCATTACTCATTAGTCATGATTAAATAATTTAATCTTAGTTATCAATCATCAATCAAACTAAATTTTGCACAACACTGTTCATTACATATACAATAGTTCTAGCTTTTAAACTATAAAAATGGATGAAGAACAAATATTTAATCTCATTGAAAGTCAAAAGAAGAAGCGGTCAATGGTAAGTCTTAGGGGAAACGTGTGCTGCTGCTGGATGGTCACAGGTACAATTTAAATATCACAAATAAGGTAGGGTCAACTCTATACAAGTGCTCCCAGCGCAATGAGTGTAGTGCATCTGTTACAATAAATAAAGACGAAAACATGATAATTCGTCAGTTAAATGAGAATATTTCCAAAGCTACTTTTGATAAAAACAGGACTGATTTAGTGATGGACAAATGCAAGAAATAAGATCGGCAAAAAACAAAACCCGTCCAGAATCTTTTTGAGATTTTAACTAAAAAAGCACACTGTTCAAGGTTCGTCGTAAATATTTAAATGTTCGTAAAACTGAATTCTTGAATAATGTAACAATAAATAGCAAATCTCTAATATTATTTTAAATATGTCAACTTGAAGTGAAAATGAAATTAAAACGTTTATTGATAATGTATACGAATCGATCGTACTTATTATAAGTCAAATACAATGATAAAAAGATACAAAGAAGAAAAATACTTGACTAATTAATTAGTATACATTTCAACAGTAATGTTATTAAATATAATTTAAATTTACCAATGTGGCATGTGATAGTCGCGTATTATAAATATAATTAGAATCAACCAGCGCGGGCTGGGATTAGGTCAGAAGCATAGAACGCGTCGCGAGCCTCGCCTTGCAAGGACGACCGGACCCTATCCTAGCTTCCTACGAGTATTTTTCTACCTACCTACTAAATTTAGCTTCAATAAAACAGTAACAATAAAATAAGAAAAGCGTTACATAACCCTACAGTTATGAAGACATGTATATCGTAATCATATCGATACGAGCCTCCAAGTACCATGTTAATTCAAACAATTATTAATCTTATTGTCAGTCTAAATAATGGTAATTTTAAAAATATTACCTTTTCACCATAAACTTGTCCGTTGGGCAACACCATGGGATGGTTGTGTTCGTTGAGCGGCGCGCGAGAGAGACGGCACACGAGGCGCGAGTGCGACACGTGCGCGTGTGGGAGCGAGCCGGCGAGAGCGTTGAGGGGCGGCTGGCACGCGGGGCAAGCCGACACTTTCGTGTTCTCACTGGAATGGAGGATAGATAATAACATAAATACGTTTTATTGCACACCAGAATAGTACAGGATAATAAAAACAAAGAATGTTAATGTGCGATAAATGTACAATCGGCGTCTTATCGCAATCAGACAATCAATAAAAGAAGTAAAGGGTAGTAAAAGAAAACAAGAAATAAATATTATGACAAAAATGATGGCGTAAAGTTCAAAAATATAATAATATGTATATAAATTTGGATAGCATCTACTTAACAGTAGTAAAATAACATTGAATAAAAAATATATGGACAAAATCCTAATAACATATTTATTTCTTAATGTTATTAGTATTATGCCTAAATGTCGCCATTTAGATATTTGAAACAGAGCGTGAGTTTTAAATACATAATAACAAAAAAAGCAAATAATTTTCGTGACGAGATTTTAAGACATAATAAACTAAAGAAATAAATCTATCATAAAGAGGGAATATTTGATTGTGAGTAGTTTCGGAGCCTATTCAGCGGAACTGTACTGTACCGGAACTGTACTGTACCTGTAGCACTGCGGCGTGTTGAGAGCCGCTAGCCCCAGCTGCAGCGCGACGGGCAGCGCGGGCAGGCGCGCGGGGTGCAGCAGGCGCGCGTGCTCCCAGCGGAACTGTACTGTACCGGAACTGTACTGTACCTGTAGCACTGCGGCGTGTTGAGAGCCGCTAGCCCCAGCTGCAGCGCGACGGGCAGCGCGGGCAGGCGCGCGGGGTGCAGCAGGCGCGCGTGCTCCCAGCGGAACTGTACTGTACCGGAACTGTACTGTACCTGTAGCACTGCGGCGTGTTGAGAGCCGCTAGCCCCAGCTGCAGCGCGACGGGCAGCGCGGGCAGGCGCGCGGGGTGCAGCAGGCGCGCGTGCTCCCAGCGGAACTGTACTGTACCGGAACTGTACTGTACCTGTAGCACTGCGGCGTGTTGAGAGCCGCTAGCCCCAGCTGCAGCGCGACGGGCAGCGCGGGCAGGCGCGCGGGGTGCAGCAGGCGCGCGTGCTCCCAGCGGAACTGTACTGTACCGGAACTGTACTGTACCTGTAGCACTGCGGCGTGTTGAGAGCCGCTAGCCCCAGCTGCAGCGCGACGGGCAGCGCGGGCAGGCGCGCGGGGTGCAGCAGGCGCGCGTGCTCCCAGCGGAACTGTACTGTACCGGAACTGTACTGTACCTGTAGCACTGCGGCGTGTTGAGAGCCGCTAGCCCCAGCTGCAGCGCGACGGGCAGCGCGGGCAGGCGCGCGGGGTGCAGCAGGCGCGCGTGCTCCCAGCGGAACTGCAGCACCAGCGAGCGCCAGCGCGACTCTTGCAGCAGCGACTTGTACGGCTCCACATCTAGCGCACATCAAAACGTTACAACTTCAAGTAATATAATTGATAATTCTCAACTCCTATCCACTCAAGTCCTAGTCTGTCCTCTGCAGTGCGATCGCAAAATAACAGTTGCACGTTCTTCAATGCGTCTCTCGTATGCTGAGAATGAGTTATGTTGAGAATACAAAAAACTCGTTGGACGGTGAACAGATGTCAAAATGCGATTGAATTGGTCGCTTTGTTTAATTATTCCCAATACGGTGTACCACCCTAGGAGCTTTCAATCTGGCACCCCTCTCAGTTCAAGGATACTCTCAGTACAAGGACTATCAACGGATCCCTTGAACTGAGAGGGGGTAAACCACCCGCTCCTAAACCTTTATGCTTAAAAGGTTAGAACGCCTATGCCTTGCTTACCTCTCAGGCCCAACAAGCTAAATCCCGTCAGATTACCTAAAACCTAACACTTTGTGCTCAAATCAATTCAACAACGACTTATTTGTCGATAATATGACTTTATTCGGTCACATCAATTGCCGAAAATATCATTTCAATCGAACTTGATGGCATTGTGAAGCTTGCTGATCTCATTATCAGGTTAATGAATGTGCATGGGAGGTTCTAAAGAATTAAATGATGATGGGCGTGCGTTGATGATAGAGAAGGAAGCCGCTATCAGAACCTACTCTTCAGAGAGCTGTAAGAGATGGTTGTGTAGCCGGAGAAATTACAAGAAGACGAGCAGCGCCATCTATCACCTATCATACCAACTAACCTGTATCGCGCAATACAAGTTCGCAAGCCAATTCGAACATATACAAGTTCCGAACAGTAACAAACGGCCATCGGCCACCGGGCATACCACGTCGCCCGGCAAAGATCTTCATTTCCTGTTGAGGAACACCACCAACCGTTCCTATACAGAAGCAACAAAATCTCCAAATGGGATACGATATTGAATGGCCTTGAACCAACACGCCTGGCCTTTAGGGAGACTCAAATCTGGACCCTGTTCTTTTAAACCCCCTCTAAATCCTAACCCTGTAAGTCTGGTTTCTCTACTTAGTACATCGAGTCTATCTTACAGATGTCGAACCTGTGATACATGTCCTTACCGCCGTTGATAACGATGCGCTGTCGTAGAGCGACAGTTGCACAAAACACCCCTAAAATACTAAATGTCATAATCCCTCAATCTCATCGCCAGCGACCGCCCTGAGCCGAGGTTCAAGCCCCATAGGAGGCACCCTCTTGCGCAGGTTGCTTAGTTTGTAGATGCGCTGTCAGCAGTTACCATAGACGAAAATTAATCCTTGATCATGTACCTAGAAAGGCCCCAAGTCCCGACGGAAGTAACGAACGAATGCTCAAGCAATTCTCGAATCCTCGGAACGGCAAGCATTTCGCTTGCCGCACCTTGCTACCGGTTGGCTTGTTATACCTTGATATAACAGTATTTTGCAATGAAAGTGATTCAATGTCTAGATGGGTACTATATAATTGATTTTATTGTAAATAAATGGAGTCCAACATATATGAACTTCTTTTTAAAATTGTTTCACTACCTATCTTGGCATTCATCATCATCATCATCAGCCCGTACAACGTCCACTGCTGAACATGGGCCTCCTCCCGAGGGGGGGTATTTGCCTTAGTCACCACACTTGGCAGTCGGGTTAGTGACCGCAGTAATATGTTGTACCACACAAGGAAACACTGCTGCCCGTTCCTTGAGATACGATAATTATAGATGATGTTATAACAATCCGAGACCAACGGCTTTACATGCTTTCCGATGCACGGAGGGTAGTCCCTAAACCAACCAGACCCGGAAAGAAATCTTAAAATTTTCACAAAGATTTCCTGTCCGGCGTAGGGATTGAACCCACGACCTCCGAGGTTTAAAGCGAGCCAAATACCGCTACGTTACGGAGGTTGTCTCTATCTTGTTATTGGCTGGCGTTAAACTAATAAATATCCTGTATCGAAATGCGACAGTCAAAGTTTTAATGATATTGGCATATCATTGTTTATTGCCATGTAGCCCAAGGGCCCTGTACATATGTCTTAGTCCCCAGTTCTACTAAAGGACCAGGGCCGGATTTAGAAGTCCGGAGGCCCCGGGGCAACTAAGGAGATGAGGCCCCCTGGCCACAAATTAGTTTCCCTCTAAATGTGTAGAAAATTTGAAGTTCTACTTTTCAGGACGATCTGAATTCTGATATTTTATTGATTGTCTAATTTATGAGAACAAGTGTAGATGAATAACAAATTTAATAATAAATTTAAGAAGTACATTAATCATGATTCTATAAAGTACTGTATGTAAAGGTACAAGACCGAAAAAATAAATAAAAGAAAAGTTGCTGTGTTTACTCGTCAGAATTTGAAAGATTTCAAATGTCTATTGTGGAGCCCCCGGCCCCGGGCCAGTTGCCCTGGTTGCCTTCCCTTAAATCCGGCCTTGTAAAGGACTCTAGATAACATTTGGCTGACTATACAGCTAACGCAAAAGGACGTTCGGATCCTGAGGGATATAAAACCGCTTCTAGTAAATGTGGATTTTTTCTCCGGACAGACATGTCGCAGTTTTAATCTGATAGTAGCCTATCATCATCATCATCATCATCATCATCATCATCATCGTCATCATCATCATCATCATCATCATCAGCCTATTGTCGTCCACTGCTGAATATAGGTAGTAGGTAGGTAACATTATATGCCGGCACTCCACGGCAGTGGCACAAACAATGTTATACTTCATAGCAAATTGAGATTGACTTGTTGCCAAATTTTGCTTAGTATACTAATTTTATGACTAGACACCTTTTTAGATTGTACAAAATATTGTTAACATACTCTTATTACATTTTATATACAATATACCTTTAAAATTAGAAATCTATGTAGTTAAGTGGTTATTTAAGACCCCAAGTTAGTTATTTAGATTAAAGTACTAGCCTGCCTGAACTAGGTAATCCTGTGTTTCAACACAGGCTTACCTAGTTCAGGCAAAAGTGCTATTCTGTAACTACCTATAAAATTAGATTTTAAATTTATTATGTCTACATAGTCCTAAGATCTTCTGAATAAACATTATTATTATTTTTATAATACCAAGAGCTTAGGCTCGTCACTATCAAAAAGTGACACATTAGGTTTTGTGCCACTGTCAATTTAAAGCTGCGGTGTATTTGGTCATGAGTCTTTTGCTACTTCACTGGGCATAAAAGCGAGCAGGACTCCAGTCTCATTAAATGGTTTACAAACCACAAACTAAGCAACCTGCGCAAGAGTTTAACTACTGTGAGGCTTCGACCTCGGCTCAGAAATGGCGGCTTTTAGTTTTATACGGAAGTTTTGTGCAATGGACTCGAAGCGGCCGTAGTCCAATGGCTTGGGCTTCAGACTTGCGATCATGTGATCGCCGATTCGATCCCCACCCATTACCTACGGGAACCCACTCGTAACACAAACATTTTAGCTTAGCCAGTGCCGTAAATCGCCTTTACTGCGCCCTGTGCGAGCTTCTATAACAAGTGTGCCTTGTTTTTTTTTGAGGATAGGTATATTGGACTTTTTGCGTATTATACCACCCACTGTGCCTCCCTCGGGGGAGGAGGCCATTGTTAAGCAGTGTCTCAGGGCGTGGACCCATGTCTACGGTGCGGCGCCGTTTGCCGTGCAACGGTACGGCACCGCCGCCGGCGGATGGCGCGGCACCTCGCCGCGCCACGGCATCGTATAACCCTCCTTTGACTTGTCCCAGAGAACGGGACGCGCAGACGTGCTTCCACTAGTGAAATCAAAGTCTAAATCTAAATCGTCCGCCATTTTATGCAAAAAATGACCACGTGCGCACTATGCAACTGACAACACAACAGTGAGTACGTGCGGGTACACGGCGCCGCACGTAGACACGGGTCCACGCCCTCACTCACTTAAACTCAATTGAATTTTTATGAGCAATTAACAAGTAGTCCTGTCTGGTCTAGCCATTCTTGCGCCCCCCAGAGTCTACGCCCTGTGCCTGGGCACCGGTGGCACCGCACGAGGGTTTAACAAGAATACTAGTAGAATGCAAAGACTCAGCTAGTAATCTTTAAAATTGTCGTGTGTATGTGAACAGAGTGACATACCTGTGTCCTTGGGGAAGGCCAGCATGCCCATGCAGTGCTGTATGTCGTGCAGCTGTCCCTCCTCGTACGCAGAGAAATGTTTCTTGGCGTATTTCACCGCCTCCAAGCGTTTGTCCTCGCGCACAAACTCTATGAATTCCTGTAAATAAATTGATTAATCAAATACTGCGCAGGAGTTCATTTTGCTATGAAAATTAGTGAAATTTTAAGAGAGAAGCGATGCAGTCTGCTATACAGATTATTAAATTTACATATTTCAGTTCAGACTCAGAAGTTTCATATAACCACATAATCTATACTAATATATAAAACTGAAAAGTTTGTTTGTTTGCTTGAACGCTAATCTCAGGAACTACAGGTCCAATTCTCTCAGGAAAATTCTCTCAGTGTTACATAGCCCATTTATCGAGGGAGGCTATAGGCAGTTTTATCATAAAGTTCCTTCGGAAACAGGAGTTACGCGGGTGAAACTGCGCGCGGGAAGCTTTTTTTGTTATATATTAATAGCTCAACTATTATTTTTTTTTTAAAGAGGGTTACTGAGTTTTTTGGCAGTGTTTCTCAGTAGTCTCCACGTCACGCATTGCACGGTGGGGAAAAGATATGACGATTCCAAACAAATGTAACCATTTTTACGGAATAAATGAAATTTGAATTTGAAACAACCCCATTATACATATTACATACATATTTTACTACTAAATTACTAGGTTTCCTGATATGTATAACGGAGACGGTGTACATAACATCGACTACAAACTTACGAGGTATTAATAAAGTGTTATATCCAAAGAACTCAATAATGTTTTCGGAATAAAAGAAGACTTAAATACTAGGAATTTATTACAATTTAAAAGTAACCCCCTCCCCCCTTACTCTATCATCTCCCCCTCTAATCGGACACCCCCCCCCCCTCTTACATTACCCTCTTTCTCCTGTAAAAGTGCTGTAACCAATGCCTACCTGTATTCGAATCTTAAACTCCATGTTAGAGTTGAGTTTCCTCAGCTTTGACTTGTTGTCAGAGCACCACTGCAGACACCGGGCCGTGCGACGGGACAACAACTCGGACTCCACCTCCGCAGCCGCCACGTAAATGTCTGCGAAAGACAGACGTACAGGTCAAAACTCTTGGCTATCAACATTTTAGAGGGGTTTGCTTTTAAACCTTTAATGGGCAGAGGGAATAAAGAACTCATCATATTTTGAACTCTATTGGATTGTAATAAAGTTCCAAACCAATGATTTTGAAACATACCTACGGATTGTTAAGGGGTTAAGTGCACTGGGGCTAATGCTGGTTTTTAACATTGATAACCCTCTCCTAGCAATTGATATGTGATCAGCCTGTCAAATTATTCCTTTTAAAATGTGAATCTAGGGTGGGTTACATCCAGAACTGGTGGTAGAAAAAACCCCAGAAAGATTTGATTGTCTGCATTGTGTAGTCTCTGGAACAACCGATTATAAAAAATCTTTTACCATCAAAAAGCTACGTTATTCAGGAGTTCCCAGGGAAACGGCTGCTAGGCGCATAAAACCGCGCCACAGGCTATTGTGCTTACACAAATAAATAAATTATCATTGCCGAGTGGGACAATGTAGTTGAAACAATAAATCTATACTTAATATACAGGGTTGATACAACAGAGGGGCTTTCCTTTGAACTGCCTATACTAGGTACCATTTCCAAGCTCTGTACCAAAAATCAATTAAATAGGAGCAGTAGTTTAGTCGCAAATGATTTTTTAAGTTTTTGCGCCGTTTGAACACGATGTATCTTTCCTAACAGCTGATTATGTCTACGCATAGGTCATGCACCTTAAAACGATAAATCTGAGTATAACTTACGATGCGTTGTTGCCGCTCTGACGCAAATCATTGCAAAACATCCCGCACCGGCGCGCGCGCGACTTTGCCGCTTTGCTAGGTCAGTGAAATTTATTTACAAAGGGTGGTTATGTTTTACTCTGATTTGTAAGCTATTTAGTTTGTTTGAAAGAAAAAAAATCTCAATTTGGTTGCTTTTTATTTTTATACCGTATCGGATTAATAAAAAACACGTATAGTAAACGTAGCGTAATTTAATGCCCCTCTGTCATATCAACCCTGTATAAAGCCCAAGAGTTGGTTTGTTCATTGGCTTGCTTGAATGCACGAATCCTAGGGACCACTGGTTCAATTTTGAAAATTCTTTCAATGTTAGATATCCAGGAAGGCTACAGATTATATTGAATTATGAAGCTTTTACGGCAACTGCAGTTACGTGAAAGAAACTGCGCGAGAAGCTACTGCGTTTATCTCAATAAATGTATTAATATTTTGACTTTGAAATAAGTACAGACCGACATTAGTGAGTTCTCTCAGGCTCCTGGCATCGGCGAGCTTGTGGGACGACTTGTAATATCCATTGCGTAGAAAATAATCCACCAACATGCGGTCCAAACGCACTTTACGCCACTGGTTCATCGTGGTCTGTCAACAAACAAAACATATTAATTGTTTTGACTTAGATTAGACTACCCCATTAGATAGCATTTGCTAATCCGCCTGCCAAGCTCAGTGGTTACAGCTATATCCCTCATCAACACCGACTTAAGAGCCAAGAACTGTTAAAAGGAGGCCTATGTTCAGCAGTGGATGTAATGCGCTGTTAAAGTAAGTAAAAAGTACGTAGTTAGCCAAGAGGCTTTTGCTACTTCACCGGGCATAAGAACGAGCGGTGCTCTAGGTTTAATAAATAATAAGGGAGTCAGGATATACAGCTGATGGATTTGCAGCAGTATCTATTAAATCACGGTTAGTTATCATCTGACTGCGATTGCCAATCTGATTGATAAGCATGGTGATTATTCATCATCATCAGCCTGTATAATTCCACTGCTGAGCATGGGCCTCCTCCCGAGGAAGGGTATTTGCCATAGTCACCACGCTTGGCAGACGGGTTGGTGACCGCAGTAATATGTTGTACCACACAAGGAAACACTTCTGCCTGTTCCTTGATATACGATTATTATAGATGATGTTATAACAATCGGGACCAACGGCTTAACGTGCTTTCCGAGGCACGGAAGGTAGTCCCTCAACCAACCAGACCCGGAAAGAAATTTACACGAAGATTTCCTGTCCGGCGTGGGGATCGAACCTAAGACCTCCGAGATTTAAAGCGAGCCAAATACCGCTACGCTACGGATGTTGTCCTGTTACGGGTGTTGCAATCCATTGCTAGTCTGTTAAAGAGGAGGCCAATGTTCAGCAGTCGACATAAATGGGCTGTTGAAATAAGTGACCCCAAATACAGAAAATAAGAGCAAGCAAGAGCATAGCAATAAAAAAAGTATGTTTCACCTTAACCTGTGGAGTGCTGGGTTCGGACAATGCAGCAGCCTGTTCCTTCAAATGTTC
Source organism: Nycteola revayana (assembly GCA_947037095.2). NCBI lineage: Eukaryota > Metazoa > Arthropoda > Insecta > Lepidoptera > Nolidae > Nycteola > Nycteola revayana. The sequence goes on from OX344851.2 coordinate 1,809,217, forward strand.
CAGACGTTTCTTACACATGTAGGCGGCCTGAACTTCTTCAGCGATGGCCTCTGATGCTTTACGCTTCATTGTGGTAAGTTTTTCAACCTGCAAACGTAAAACTCTTATAACATTTTGACAACTTACGTAGTTTAGGGTCCCATACCCGAAACAAAAAAATGGGACCCTGGACCCTGTTAAAAAGACTCTGCTGTGTCTTTGTATGACAACGGACTGTATAATGTTCAGCGATGATGAATTTCTGTTACAGTTATAACAACAAATACTAAAAAAAATATGTAAGTAGGTACCATATGTAATTATGTCTCTATTTGCAACTATAGACAAGTTTAATTATCTATGTTTACAACTTACCATACCACCAAGCAGTGAATCAATTTCTCCAGTAGTCACCGGTTGTTTACGGCAAGTAGTGTCCAGCTCACCAGCACCATTGCCAACCTGGCGTGCCTCCACATCTAACACTCTTTGGGCATTGCGATACCTTTTGTTGAAAACTTCATACGGTACCTAAAAGATACCATAGAATATAGTTACACTATGCATTATTTGAAGTATAATGTAAATTCAGATTAATGTACATCTATACAAATATTATAAAGAGGAAAAGGCACCAGAACAACAGGACCAATTCTAAAAAATTATTTGCTATTAGGAAGCAATGCTATATTTAATGAAGAACTTCCAACAGAAAGGAAGCTATTTGGATGAAATTAAGGTGTGATATGTATGATACGCCAGTACATTATATTACTATATTAATGCTATACCGGGTGTAACACAATTGGTGTCTGATCCTTATTCTGCTTTTCCACCAGAGATGTGTTGCGAGAATTTAGAAGCCAAGCTATGAATCTGTCACCATTTCCACTGAAACCTACTTAGCTGTGTAACATAGCAAGTAAGGTATGCTATTAAAATGTCCAAAATAGCTGGGAAGTTTCAAAAGTGACTTTTAGTTATAAATGTGGGCTACTACTGTAGGTACTCTGTTATGCAAATAGCTACACTACTCGCAACCATCCATAGCATGCATCCTTCCATATAAAAAATAAAGCTTACTTGACTCAGTTTCCTAGTGGAAACTAGTGTGCCTTGCTATGTGGACCAATGAATATGAATGCATTTATAGCACAGCACATCTCTGGTGGAAAAGCAGTATATGAATATGAAGTAGAAAAGCAGTATATGTTTAGGATAGATGCACTTTTTTTTTTGCATTGACTTCTTTAGTTCTCTTTAGCTTCTTCACTGGGCATATGGATACATGGATTTTTTTTTAGGTGGCATGGGTTACACTTTTTTTTTGTAAATCTGTCACCAATACTGATACACTCTGTATACATAAAAAATAGCCGAACAGGTTCCATAGATGTTTTCAAATGAATATCTAAGTCACAATCTGTACAGCTGTTATGGTGCAATTGAGTAACAAACATTCATACCTACAAACTTTTGCATTCATGTTATCAAAAATTGTGAGTTCAAGTTTGTATTTTAAAAGACTAGGAATATACAATACCAAAAATAATAAATAATCTATAATATTCTCATTTCAAAGTAATAAAACTAGGATATAGATCAAATTACCAATAATACGCATTTACTGTCAGGTATACGTACATACATAACTGTTTACATTTTTATCAAATTATGTGAATGACTACACCTTAAACAAATAATATAAATGATTTAGAAAATACAAATGAATGTTTAAATGTCGGAAACAAAACACAATTTCCGACACAAAGGCATAATAATTAACGATTAAAAAAAATCATATCAGCCATTTTAAATTGATCCACGTTACAAAAACGTAAATAAATAAAGGTCAGTATTACCTTCAATGTCGCGTGCTCCAAAGATTTTAATTCATTCATCTCGTGATTCGATTTAATGGTTCTTTTTAGTTTCTACTCTCTTCCACGACCTGTGAGGGTTTCAGAAATATTTCTTGTAGGAACCCTATAAATGAAAACAAAACTCAGCTGATTGATCAATGGTGACATACGTACTCTTATGGCGATTACAATGGTAGAAGCTATAATATTATACTAAATGACGACGATGACTAGGCGTTTATGTAAAGTATTGTATAACCATGTTTATTTCATCACAATTACAATTATTCATTAAATTGACTAGGTATTACAAACCTTTTTGTGAGAAAAAGTTTAATTTTTACACTACGTACCTACCAAATGCAGACAAAACAATCTATCAATTATATTTTGTCTCGTCTTTTACTTATGAATTATGTGAGATAGAAAATGTTTGGATGTGTGCTCAAAAACTATGCATCTTAGCTCTGAAATTAAAATGTAAGGTCAAAAACTATTACATTGGGATAAGATTTTGTTTAAATAGAAAAAATCGTAGAGGCTTTCATAGATATTTTGTTTTATTAACTTATAATAATAAAAAATAAATATTTTTACCAAGTAGCAAAACTAACGCATCATTTTTAAAATAGGTATTTGAATATATCAAACCATAGGCAATAAACCTGTGGCAGATAAACACATTCTATTTTGTTAAAAGAAAACCGGATACAATATCGTTTAAGGTTCATGTAGACTTATCAACTTGGAAACGTCACTATTATAATATGCAAGAGCTTTACTAAAGAGAAATGGTTTTCTGTACTATGTTGAAAGTAGTAAAGTAAAATGTACGTATTTAATAATTAAATTACGTACCTACTGTCAATATAGAGTAATTTAAATAAGTCAATAAAGTTATTTAAAAAACACTTAGTATTTTTATATGCTAGCAAAGCTGGAAATTAATATAAATATACGGTCTTCCCAAAATCATTTAAACTCAACGTCACCGACTTCTAACAATCTTCCACCATTAAAATGGTACGCTATGGATTAATAACAAAGACTATTGTATAAAGGAGATTCTATGACAACGGGCGCTTTGCGGGTGAAACTACGCTAAAATGTAGTTTTTATATTAAAATTTGTTCTTCTCATGTACGTTTATTTAACTAGGAACATAAAAACGGAAATAAGTATGGGAATGGGCATAAATCATAGGCGTATGAGTCTACCAGGTGGAATATATATTTATAACTATTATGTATGCTAAACCACATGAAAATACATTTAAAACCCTGTATATTCCTGTGAATAAATGATTATTATTATAATTGCTCGTTCTATTTATCTCGCTCCTAGTTATATTTTTACCCAATGCTAGAACACTGGTGGAACACCAATAGAATGTCGTAGTCGAGTTCGTGTTCCACTGTAATATTATTTATTTAACCATTACTGCTCTATCATTGACGCTATCATAACAAAAAAGGGATTCAATATCGGATAATATTGGACTGCAAAATAGCCACTATTTACCTTTCAACTAAAATATTTTTTTTTACTACGCATCTTTTAACTTATTCACACTCCGGGTAGAATACATTTATGTACATTAATAAGACAAAATATTATATTGATGAATACGAGTAGGTCGTCTTTATGCGATGTTCTACTCTATTAGAATTCTTCCCATTAGAAGCCCAATTATTACATTAAATAATTGTAAATTATTTACCATCTAAAGAACAAAACGTGAATTAAAATAATATATGTTATAATTCACTAATAATTACAAAACCGTTTACAATTAAGACTATCATGCTGTAATATTATTTTAGAAACCGGATCCGGCAATCGGACGAATCAATTGACCATAGACATTGTTTAATTTTTTTTATTGTCCATGCGTTTCGGCGCGTCAGCGCGTCACTTTCATTACGCAAATCCGCCATTTTGTATGTCGCTGGCGGTGCTTCACGGTATACTATCTCGGTTCAGTGATTTAACCCACGAAAAACTGGAAAACTTTGTTCAATTTGACTTTGCAAACTGACTGTGGATTTAGCTGACTAATTTGTGCAGTAAAATTGCTTTTACTTCTTGTGCTTTCGTGATTTGTGTGTGCCCTATAATTGGAGCGCGTGGCTGGTGACTCTTTGTTGTTGGAATCAGCGTATTTACGGTAAGTTTTTGGATATTTACTAATAGCAGTGTAGTTTAATTGTGTCACGAAGGCTGGGATAAGGTTTTTACTTGGTAATAAGTTAGAAGAATGAGTTATTGTCAAGAATGTGTTAGCGTCATTGATGCGGTCTCGTAGCGCGGTGATTGCTTTGCTGTGGCGGTTGCTAGCGGCTGACGACATTATTCTCGCGGCGACGCCGACGCGTCACCTTTCGATCGCGTGAGAAAACGTGTTGCTCGTCTAGTGACTGTTTCTAGAAATCTCTTGTAATCTAAAAATCGGTGTAGTAAAAAACTGTGCGTCCGGTAACTTATTACAAGTTTTTGAAAAGTTGCGGACATGTGCTCGTAACGGTTTCTTTACTTTTTCCCATAACACGTCGGTCAAACTACTAAAAAGTTAACATTGTTGGATTTAGTTTGGATTCTAAAAGTTGCAGGTGAGGTTATATTCGTAACTAATAACTTTTGCAAAAAAACAATTTGATAACGCGTCATACTATCATTCACTTACAAATAAGACGATAAGGAATTATTATCAACCCATCCAAAAGACATGTCTTGATCATACTTTGTTATCAGGCTACTATTTGTAAATAAGATTATTTTCTTTGCCTCCATTTAATATACCATGTAGTTAGTACAAGATAGGATGTATGAATTTTATTTCATACAAAATTATCATTTTGTGATAATGAATTTCTGTTTGAATTTGAAGTTGGTAGGTATTATACATTTTTGATAAGGGTCACCTTGTCTCTAGTTTTTGTTTTTAGGGTTTTGCATTCAAAATTATTGAATTTCAAGACAGGCATATACTTTAACATTTTTATTAAGTTATTTAAAGCAAATAATATCAATTGAAGAGTACCTAGTAGATAATAGTTATTCTCCATAATTTAGCTTTAGTCTAATTTATTGCAGTCAATTTAGTATTGGCTTGTTAATTTTCCTAAATACATCTTGTACTTATATTTTAACATTATTGTCATTATCTTTAAGCTGAATAAATTTTCTTCCATTTTATTTTCTTGTATTTGTATTGCATTCCTTATACTGTATACTTCAACATACCTAGTCATTTAGCTTAACATTTAAACTAATTTTGTTTGCTGGTATATCTATTATTTCATTATTGTACAGTTGGTTTGTCATCAAAAAAGTATTGCAATGATTCATACTGTCAATGTTAATTCAAGGTTTTATTTTTATCAGCTATGTCTAATCATCAAAACTTTCACATTCATGATGTTACTAAGAAGTTATATTGGCCAACTAGTAATTAACTATATAAAATTTACTGCTGATGTGTAAATATTACGTATCTACTGGGATTCACTTGGAAAAAACATCTTTAAACTCAATACTTTAGTGCTTTAACATTATACTAATGTTTAATTGTAAAATACTATATTTATAAATAAAAATGAATTGTCAAATTATATAGGGTGACTAGTAATTAGTGTGTTTAGGTATCGGTCACTAATTACCAGTAACCCTATATGTATGAACTTGAGAATGAATTGACCAATTTAGCTGCTTCTTTTTATATTGTGTACATAATTATGAGGATAAGATAGAAGTAACAGAAAATAATTGAAAAATCCTCCAGAAATGGCAATATTTGATGACGGATGATGCTGCATAGTAACATATAAAATTATTAACATGTCAATGGTTAAATTAATTAAATACTCACTATGTAATATTGTCGGTGATATTGCAATACCGCGTGTGTGACAGTTGCTACTAAGGTGTGATTTCATATGTCAAGAAATATGTTTTTTCTTTATCTTTTAGGGCAAAAAATATAATTTGCTATATTTGATTTCAACCTTATAAGGCATTGTCACTTACGCGGTATTGCAATATCACCGACAATATGGTATATATTTATGTTTTGGTCATATATCCTGCTATTAACAACACAGAAGCACTCCAAAAAGTTTTATATGCATTAAACTTTTTAGAGAATCCTTTGTCCTGTCATCTCAATATAACTTATTGCTTTAAAAACAATTTTTCTGAACATTTTTTTTTTATATTCTCTTATAACAAATGGAAAGCACAATTTGTTGTATTAATTTATAAAAAACAACTGCATGTTTTAGTAAGTGATTAAAACTTACAATCAATTAGCAAGAACTACTTCAGATTGAGTTAGCAGTTAGAGAAATTTCTTCCTACAAGCTTACAATCTTACCTGTTTATCATAATTGTGTGGTAGACATGAATAAGATAAACAATATAGGAATCATAGCTATGTGTAAAAATTTCACATGATGGTTATGTGAGATTTTACATGCATAGCTAATATTCCTATGTGAAGTATTAAATACCAAAATATAAACAAATGGTGAATGGTTTTCGTAATTGTTTCATTGGTTTTGATGTAAATACAAGTTTTATATCTTTATTCAGGCTGGAGCTGTGCTCAACTTTATGCCCGTTGTAGTAGCAAAAGCCTTCTGGTTAATAACATAATTTACCTCTGAAAAATAAAACTTTATATTAGTACAAGCTTTTGTATAGTACCTATCAATATTCTTTATACTATTAGTACAAGCTTTGGTTGCTGCAGCTTCATTCACATGAAATAGGTACTTAGCTAAAGTTTTTCTGATAAAGGGTAACCTTAGTCCTTTTTCAAGGTCTCTGTACCAAATTTAACCAAAATTAGGTTGAGTGGTTTAGGTGAGAAAGTGTAACAATTTTTTTTTCCCTATAACAGACACAGGTTACTTTCGTATTTATAATACATAGAAGTAAGAATAAACATGTCACAACTATAACTCATTTCAATCCCTACTTAATATTATTAATTAGTTAGTTACTTTGTCTGATATACATTCATGACAAAATCACTTTAATGATTTTGATGAGATCTGGTACAGAGACGTTTTTTCTTATGCTGTTGCCTAAGGCCTATACTCTGCCTTAGGCAAGGACATAAGCTACTTTTTATCACGAAAAAAAGGCAAGAAGGGTCGAAAAAGAGCATAAAAGAATATATTTAAGATGCTGATGAAAGTAACTTTTTCATGCGGATGAAGTTACCAGAAAAGTTAGTAGCCTATATAATGTCTTTTGTACCTACTAAAGTTAAATTACTAGGCAACTCAATGTTCACATTCATACAACTTGGTATGGAACTCTCACTGAATTTCATTTGAAAGTTTGCCCTTACCTTCTATTATTTTATTTGTTTGCTTTGTTTTGACATTGAGTTCTTTGCCAGTTTGATAAAATTGTTTGTAAAACTTCTTTTAATGAAAAATATACCAAAAGAAGCCCAGTCTCAGATTTATTGGATTCTGTTTTGATTATTTTGATGAGAAAAGTTTAATCTCGATTTATTGCTTTCCTAATCGGAATATTTTATTGCGCATATATTTTCGGATGCTGTCTCATCTCAAGGTAGTGACGTAAGCAAACCTATATTCTTAGAAAATTCAACCAAATGAGCGAAAAATGCTTAAGTAAACAAGCAAAAAACATTTTAACGTGTTTGTCCTCGAAAAGTTCTCTCGCGCTAAAAGTACTTGGGTAATAAATAGTACTTATTACAAAGTACACATAGGTACCTACATAACTATGAATATATAATTTTATACCTAAGTGTTATCAAACATCACTATCGTAAAATAATTTCGTAATCAGTAACACACTCCAATAGCGAACTAATAAGTAGATAGGTAGGTTCTTATTACACCAAGAAACAGCGTAATAAATCAGTATGTTTATGCAATATCGTATCCTAAAACTATACCAATATAGCCCCTCTAAAAATGACACATCGTGAACACTTAAATGAATTATTTTGCGCCATCGAAATTGTTGGCGCACTGGTACGTAGACACTACATATAGACGCCTAGCAACGTCTTAAAAGTTGCATAGGTAATATAGGCACCTACATATCTATATGATCGTATGTCGTAAACAAAGACGAGGGTACGTAGTGCGGCGCATCGGTTCGCCTCGACCTATCTTTACACGCTATGTCAAGAAGTATCTAGGTTTATATATAGCCAAGTATAGTCCTATATCTAGCTGCCTAGCTAGTGCAGATAACGATACAGTAACTTCGCTTGGTTTGCTCACACGTTCTAGGGTTGCCAGTTACTTGAAGTTTACTCAGCCATTAAAATGAAGTGCTGCCTTTTGACTAAGTATAAGTAAATGTATATTAACAGTTCTTGTTACATGTTTACTTGAACATTGTGGACTTCATAATGTTCAACGCGAATCCATTAATTTGTCATGAATAAAATTGCTATCGAAAATCATAATTTCAAGATAACGCTCTAATCACGGTAGGTATGAGATTTAACGGTTGCCACACACGCTCTCCACTGTCACCGTAAAACGTCACGCTAGACTTTTCCAAGTAATTTCTCAGTCTCGTGTATATTATAAATCGTTTATATGACATCCATGGAGCTCGCTTAGATACTCGGTAAATAGACGGACGGACAGACCACATCCGTTAGTGTCGGTGTATTGGACGTGTGTGAACACGCACACTGGCGCACACCGCAACATGCCACACGACCGGCTCAGCGGGTTGTCGATGGCAATCGATAGCTCGTTGCTTTTAAATACTCTGCTACAATCATTGCCTTTTTATTTAGCTTTGTTTTCTTGATCGAGGCCGTGGAAAGGTGTCTTCATAACTCGTTTTTTTTTTCTATAATTCCATGTACAGTTTATGGCAGAGCGATGCGAAGTTAATGGATTTGATGAAGCTTGAGGTTTAAACTGACGTTTTTATAACTGTAGGAGATACAGACATTTATAAAAGTTATTATTTATCTGATGGTAATATAAAAGTGATAGGTTTATAAAATTGCCTCATAAAATGTCAGTGTACTTTTTTAAAGCCATAAAACCTTTATGCTTTTACTTTATTTTAATTTGAGACTATAAACGTAGTGGTACAACTACACTTCATTTACCTAACCATCTGTCGCTACACTTTTACACTTGAAGAGGGCATTAGTGAGTATTTAATGTGGTTTCATTTTTTTTCTAATAAGCCAAAATTTGAAATCATTACTTTTAAGACGTTTTCGCCTGGTTTGATGGAGAATTGTGTGTGATGGACTATCATAGGTTAAATTGGTACCATAATTGTAATTAATTTTATAATCATAACCTTACGATAATTAGAATTAATTTTATAACCATACCCATACGATAATATTGTAAAACCATCCGCATCCATTCTAAATCCGACTACGTGTAAATTCATCTTCGATGAAGAATATTTTATTTGATGAAGTTTTAATTTGGAATCTACGCAATTTGTAAATCAATATACAGAAACATAAATCATAAATGTGCATTTATTAAAATAAATTAGTTACGATTATGTGTCTGATGAATTTGTAATGCTTAACATGCATTTATTCACCAGGATACTAAGTTTCCCTCGAATAGAATAAATTAATCTTAAAACAAAATCAGTCAATTATTTAAACCGTCGATTCATAATTGACGATTAATAACAACATATTAATTAAAATTGTGCCGCCAGTTTTTGCGAAAAACTACAATTTTAATTGATAAAAAATATTTATGTATGGTTTCTATGCTTATGACAGTGGTAGTCCTATATGGATAGGTATTGTGTAATATGTGTATTTTCATTACACATATCTGGTCCATCTCGTTGGTCTAACGGTAACATGTTGGACTGTAACTAGTGAGGTCCCGGGTACGACTCCCGTGTCAGTCAAAAAATAGTACATCTTGAAATTTCCTCTCGAGAATAATCTCACCCGTACCTCTGATAGCACCATAAGCTGTTCTTGCGCCTGATCTCACACCGGGCGTGTCGTTAAGAGCCGACCCAGCTAGAGAATAAAGAGTTCACTAGCTGTGTTGGGGCACGTACCTGTGCAGTAATGTCCTGCACAAATAGCTTATCTCATTAGAGATTGGTTGCCGTGGCCGAAATCGGTTGTATAAAATTATATTTCTTTATATATACGGAAAATCATAGTAATATCACGAAGTAAAGCGTGGCGCATTAATTTTCTACCTATTCACACGATAACATATTAATTTCTTATCTGCCTTGAACTGGCTACATTTCCATGACATAATCTCCTCTAGTTTACTAACAACTTACCTACAGCATAGTTAAATCTATATCTAACCTCACAAGCATAAAGACTGGTACTATTATCTTGAGAAGCATTTGGTCGTAAGCGCCAGTTTACGATATAGGCGCATACGACGAATGTATCTGACGTATAATGACACATCCGACCTTATGCTTCTGAGCTCTAGATATCATCCGTTAATTAAATGCGTAACGACACCACACATTTATACTGGGTGAATTCTAATTACTTGTTAATTACATTACTCTATTATATTTACGTGCTATATATAATTGAAGACGTGAGTGGATGAAGGTGATAAGTCACATAATTTAAATTTGGAGTAAATCAAAGTTAAAGTATCACTTTCAATTTTTGAGATAGGTCGCTACAAAACTAATATTTGTATTAAACTATGATGCCAAGTTGTGTAAATAACCTGAAATATTAATGGTATGAAAGCAACCAAACCAATTTATATTTTTTATTATTTAATTTGAAAATAAATCTTGACATAACTCCTTTTTTCTTAAACAAAAGTCAACTTTTCTGCAAGTTTAGATATTGACAATGAGGTGCTAAGATGAATGTAGTTGTCTCGTAAAGCCTTAAATGGACGGTTTAAGATCTGTAGTCGTATTGTATTGACATATCACTTTCATCCATGCAAAAAAAACACAAAAACTCGAAAATGCGACAAATCACCTTCATCCACTCACGTCTTAAATTATATTCGTACATTTTTGAGCATTAGACAAATTGGATAGTACTACAATATGTTACATACATACATATTACGTATTTCGTTCTTTTAACTAGTCGAAGTTATATCTATAGTACGACAGACTTGCTTGCTTGTTATTAAATACTAGATTCCCGCAAGCGGTTTTACCCGCGTAACTCCCGTGCCCGTACGAACTTCATAATTAAATATAGCTTATAGCCTTTCTCGATAAATGGGCTATCTAATGCTGTAAGATTTTTTAAATTGGCTCAGTAGTTCCAGATACTAGCGCATTCAAGCCAACAAACAATCCTTCAGCTTAAAAAAATAGTATAGATGTGTATTTTTTGAACTAATAAAGGGTTTAATAACGTGCGGCAAGCTCCTTTACAGCAGGAGTTAAGTTTTCGTTACAATTTGTTAGCATTTCAGTAAAATTATACTTAGTATGTTTATAACTCGTGCGGATTAAAATGACACCTGGCGCGAAATTCAACCCTCCCGCTACCCGCGGAAGGCCCCCACTCGTCCTGCAGTAACATAAGCATGACATTCATGCAATTCCAAGTAATTCGTTGTTTGCTGTTACTTGTTACTGTTATCTGATATTTGTTTAGTTTTAGTTATTTTGTTACGTTTGGAAGTTGTATTGTCATTTGATTGGTTTGTTGATACTTTTACGATATTTAAATTTCTGGATTATATTATTGTTTTCCGGACGAAAACAAATATGTATACATTAAAAAAATACCGTTCTTCCTGTGATCTCTGATTAGTTTCATTTACCAAAAATAATAATATTTTAAGAATAATGTTCTAGTTTGTGTTTTTACAATAAATAATATGTGAATCAAATCAATTCATTGGCAACTTATCTGAAATTAATTAAATATTAATGTAGATCCAATTCACGTGGAAATCTTGACTTAAAATAGCCTATGACACTCACAAATAATGTGATTTTCTATTGGTAAAAGAATTTGCAAAATCGGTTCAGTAGATCTAGAGATTATCCCTACAACCTCACAAAGAGTTCACAAACCTTTATAATATCAGTCAAAACAAGCAATTTTATTACAAAAATCATGTAAGTAATAGTAATGGTATCACTTGGTAATTTCAAATATTAATAAGTGGCTCCGAGCAACTGCGATACATATATACATATATATAAATTGATAAATTGCAATCATTTCTTACAATACCATTTACCAAAAGGATATTACTGAAAATACTTAGGTACTGTTGTTATACAACGGGTCGTTAATTTTCCTCCTACCCCTCGCTAGGGTGTGGACGCTGCCGTTCGCTGACCGACCTATTAAAATTGTAGTTACCGACTGCCATTGTGTTATTGTTCTAAAGATCTTGCAATCTGTGTGTCTGTAATTGTATAAAATACTAGCTTCCGCTCGCTATTTCACCCGCGTAACTCGTTCCCGTAGGAACATCATAATTATAGCCCTTGATAAATGGGCTATCTAACACTAAAATAATTTTTCAAATCGGGGTCAGTGGGTAGTCTTAGGAACCAAACTAACAAACTCTTCAGCTTTATATCACTATCACTACATAGTATAAAACAAAGTCGCTTTCTCTGTCCCTATATCCCTATGTATACTTTAATCTTTAAAACTACGAAACGGATTTTGATGCGGTTTTTTTGGATTCAAGAGGAAGGTTTATATGTATAATACATCAGCATTGCCCCCGTGCGGAGCCGGGGCGGGTCGCTAGTATTAGAATAAGATAAGGCAATGTTGTCAATTTCATCACATACTTTTACAAAATTATGAGATATGTATGTAGAAGATTGTTTGTTACTCTGCAATATATCTAAAGCAATCTTAAATTATGGAAACGTTTCTAAAACATTTTTGATTGCCTAGCAAAACCTTATTCGACATATAATATTATCAAGTTTTGGCAAAACGTCAATAAACTTTTAGTCGTACTTCAACATTTTACTAAAATGACTTTTCTTATCAAAATTATTATATCAAGATTTAAGACACCAACTGGGATCGTATATTATGGGTTATCTTCGTACAGTTAATTCCTCCATACAACGTTGACAAAGCATTGTCTCACAATGGCTAATATGATTTTCGACACAAAAGCAGGGAAGCGCTCGGGGAGGGGCGCTTCCCCTTGAGGGTTCTCCAACGCCTCACTGGCATGTCCAAGATTTGAGATATATGACCTTGCGGTACCCTCCGCCCGAGTAAGTCAGTTATCAAGGCCTCTATTTGTAGTTTTCGCTTTGATCTTTATATCTCTATATACATGGCACACTCGAATGCCAATGTTGAATTGGGTTCCGTAAAATGTTTTCTCAAATAACGCTGAACCTAGTGAAGCATCTTTGATTATATGTGCGCGACTGTATTTATACAACATAATGTAACTCCGTAAGAAATTCTAAAGATGTTTTTGGTAACAAAATATGATATGAAGGTATTTGACGAGGGTTTGGCGTGTTTTGTACACAAAACAACTCCTCAGAAGCATTAGGACGGATGTACCATTAATATTCAGAAGTATTAGGTCGTGAGTGCCAGTTTACGATAAACTCACATAAGACGAATGTTTCTGACGTTAGCACATGCGACCGTATGCTTCTGAACTGTAGAACTATAAAAAAATTGCCAATAAAACATTTAAGCTTAACTTATGTAAGTCGATTTAAAACGGCAAAGAAATCATTTGATATTTTATTGGTGATTTTCCTGTGTTACAAGTAACAGGAAAATTGGAAGAATTTCATTATTAACAAATATTCCACGTTTAATTAAAGCTTGTATTACAATTCGAATTTAATATACCTACGTTGTCAACAAAGTCATCGGTCCCTAGATTTTATTTATTGCTTTTTATTCGACGCAGTAGACTTATAGCAGAACCGCAGTGCTAATATTAGATCCTAGCAATTCGCAATATTTTAGCAACAACATAAATACTGCGTATTTTCAGCCACATACAGTGGGCGATGCTTCAATATTTAAACTAATCTAAAAATATATATCGTTGCGTATATACAACGTCCTTGTGAATAGAGTTTTGCTTACTTGATAAGGCAATTAGTAACATTTCTATTTATAATGCGACGACTTTAGTAATTCAAGATAATTACCTGAATTTTTATAAGTCGAAACGTGTTTTTTAATGTCTGATACAAGTTAAGTTACCGGCCAAGATTACGTTCTTAGTTTTTGTAAATAAAAGTGTATCAAATTTGTAACATATTAGGTACGTTTGTATCTTATCTTTACTAATATATTAAGCTGAACAGCTTGTTTGCTTGCTTGAATGCGCTAATCTTGGGAATTACTGGATTTGAACAATTTCTTCAGTGTTAGATAGTCCATATATCGAGGAAGGCTATAGGCTGTTTAATTATGGAGTTCCCACGGGAACGGGAGTTATGAGGGTGAAAGCAAGTATCATATATTTATTGATATTATCGTGAACAATATAATGGGTGTTACTATAGCAATATAAACATTGTGTATTATCCATTTGAACGCGATCATACCGTTGTTTATTGCAACTGAACGTGGGGCCATAATGCTGAATTTATGTCTCAATTTACTGTTCCCATGGCATACACGTTTGTGTACAGAATTGTTGTTTTCTTTATCTTTTATGTAACTGTGGTAATAAGTTTATGTAGTGTGGATATAAAAATATTGACTGAATATTAAAGTTTTTAAAGTGGATGCTCGGTGTTATCTATTCTATTCTGTTCTATCATATTTCGATTGGTTAATGTTTTTATGAAACTATTCCAGTTTCATAATCGGTTTTTCAAAAGGATAGACAGAGTGGATTCTATCTATTTCTAGTCTATCTTTTTCGCGCGGTTTCGGTCGCATTGAAAGTATCTTAAGTTACTTTTAATACTCCCAAGAATACCTGTACCAAAGTTTCATGATGATCGGTTAAGTAGTTTTCGCGTGTAAGCGTAACAAACAAACTTACATTTACATTTATAATATTAGTAGGGATAGTTGAGGCCTTCCAATTTGTTACTACATGCGACTTCTCTCAATTAGTTTGGTGATAGTATGACTGAATGATCACTACGTTTTAAGTTTTTTTCATGTCTTTTCCACACGTTCACAAACGCATTTTAGCTACTTCTCAAAATTAATGTTAACTTTACTTTAGAGAATTTCGGAAAGGGTACAAGGTTTCCTCTTCAAATAATATTTATTTTATCGCAAATGTCGTGCGATGAACCCTGCTCCAGACAACCGTGTTTTCGGACATGTACTCATAAGCTTAATCTAGTTAGAAGTTCAGTCAACCGTAAATCACTTTATCTACATTTCCTAGTTTTGTTTCTTGACAAAGCTTATCTTATACTATAATATTATAAAGATGAATGATTTGTATTTTTGTGTGTGTTTTGTTTTTGTTTGTAATGAATAAACTCAAGAACTACTGTGCAGATTAAAAAATATCTTTCTCCATTGGAAAGCTACATTCACCCTAAGTGACATAGTGACATATTTAATTATGAAGTTCCCACGGCAACGGGAGTTACGCGGGTGAAACCGCGCGCGGGATGCTAATTTATAATGAAGAAAATGAATACGTAATTATCCGTAAGACAAATAGTCATTGGTATATTATGTGTCTATTATTAACTCTAAGATAAACAAAGCCACACGCGTATAGGAAATATCTAGCATATTTTGCAACACTATTGTGTGCACACAGTATCAATAGGCAAGTACTTCGTCTGCGTAAATATTTACTCGGACTTAATCGCTCCATATTCAGACCAAAGTTTTCGAAAATATACCTTTATCCTATTCCGTAATAATAGTAGGAGGAGGATGTATTGGTATAACTATATAAATTAATATTCTTTAAATAAAATTCACGAGCTGCTAGTGTATAAACAAATTATAATAATAATGATGAAGGCCCGGGAGACGTCTGTAGAAAATTGCAATTAAATACAAAGGTTGACCTTTGTATTTAATTGCAATTTTCTCCACCGCTTTGTTTTATAGTTTTAGCTCTGTTGTTGATAGATATTTTTCCAGCTAATACCAAACTCTAAATGATAAGCACAAAATACTTAAGTAATTAAGTATACATTTTACACCGTATCGTGATTAACAAACTGTAATGGCGTCTTGTGTAAGCTTTTAGTTATCGTTAGCACATTTTTGGCTTCATTTTTTTAACGAGAACCGTTTATTCGGCCGGTTAATAAAAGCTGACGAGATGGGATGGCTAATTGGATTCCGTTTCGTATCGGAAGCCAATGGCGCGGCTGCGTTTCCGTTCCAACCGGTGTTATTCACCTTTCGTCGTCTTTGTAATGGTAATTTTTAAGTAGAAAAAATTACGGCTTTCTTAACTACTGATGACTAAAGTTATTCTAACTGTGTAAACGAATTTCTTTTATTTCTTAAGTTGTTTCCGTGCGTCTGAATCGTGTTTCAAATATTACTTTTCCATTGCCTTTTAACAATTCAACTTTTTTATTATACCTACTTTGTAAAACAATTCTTGAGTACATACGCCTGGACGAAACCTCAGCAAAGTTTCCCGTGAATGCCGTGAGCATTCCTCGGAGTCTTTCCGAAACTTTTATTAAAACAATAAAACAACTTTTCCGAGGCAGTTTGACTATTATAATTTGTTCGCAAACAGTTCACCTTTATCTTTGTTAGTATTTCCATTACCGATCGTTTTTCTTCAAAAAGAGCTATTTACGGCGAAAAACATGCCACTAGAACTGTGCGACGCGCAACGTCGAATTTGATCTAAAGCTTGGTGCTGAGTCATACAAGTGGCGACTGTGGGGTCGGGAGGGGCTAGGGAGGGGGGAGGAAACCGCTCAGCTCAGCCACCCATTGTAGTATTGTCGAGGTACGTTGTTTTTGCGGATAGTGGTGTGTCAGCGACAGGACGCAAGCCGACGTGGCCGTGGCGAACTAGGCTTGAGAACGCGTCTCGTTTCAAAATGTCTACCTAGACAATTTATGCGGCTACCTTGTTGACGAGATTCTGCAAATGAACGATGTTTTTCTGTTGTTTTTTGTAGAAAGATAACATGCAAAGGACGCCTCTCAAGGACGAACATTTAATTTTATTTATATTTTTCCAAAGAAGTCCTTCTACAAAAAATAAGAATACAAACAATTCAAGTGAAGCACGCGTAAATTTTGTTGCTTTCATTGTTAATACGGAAAGTTCTACTGTAAAACGTAACTCGGTCGATGTTATATGGGATAACCTCATAACTTGCGAGTTCTCGTAGTTAGAATGACTGTATGTATAGTCTATGTGCCGTGTATATCAATGTCGAGTTTGATACACATACAATATTGATGGTAGTAAGTTGTTCGCTGAATTTGAAATTTTCTTTTATACACACACGGAAACGCTGCTGCCCGTACTCTGGTATATAAAATTGGTATGGATGATGTTGTAACAAGGGATTAAAGTTCTTTCCGAGACACTGGTGATAGTACCGCCAACTAGACCCAGAAATAAATCTGAGACTTTACACATTTTTTTTTTTGTACGTCGTGGGGATTGAACCCATAACCTCCGAGTAAGTGTCGACCGCTAGGCTACGAAGGTGGTCGCTATGCGCTAAACTAAGACCAACCTAATTTGAAATATACTTCTAGGGCAATCATACTTATTTTTTCTTTTTTTTTTTTCTTTTTAAAAAGACAACTCCCGCACTAGGGAAATAAATCCCTGTGTCGCGGGGGACTTTACAAACATTTATTTCACGGACACAAAGAACATCCAGACTCAGAACAACTATTTGTGGTTCACACAAATAATTGTCCCGGGTGGGAATCGAACCCAGAACACCAGGTCTCAGAAGCAACTTCCGTAACCACTGAGCCACCGGTGCAGTCAATATTGAACCGAAAGCGCTGATAATCACCTAGTATCTAAAACAGCTTAAGACCTATTTGTATAAATAATACCAGAATGCCTTATTTACAAGTTTAATATCCATAGTAGACAAAATGAAGAATTTGTGATTATAATATTGTATTATACACTCAGCTATATAATTTGTTACTTAATGTAAGCCAACACAAACCGGAATTTTGTTTACGTTTATAAAATTTATATTATAAGGAATATAGATAATGAGTGAGGAATGGACTAGCAATTGATGTCATTAGGTTATCGATGTTACAGTGAAACAGCTAAAATTCTTAATAATAAATATATTACTTACATAAATATAATGTTTGTACATATGTGTATTCTTATCGTTTATATACGGCCACAGAGTACTTGACAGTCAACTTAAGAAGTGGGTACTTATTCTATGGACTTGAGTAATTTCCTAGTAAAAGTTCTTTAGATATTTTTGAATACTTCAAGGAAAAGTTTACCTTATACTTTGTTTTAAAATAATAATAATAAGGTTATTATAGTTTTATTTTTACCAATTAGTATTAACATTCTAATTGGTTAACGCTTTAGGGTCTAAACCTAAGATGCAGTTTCGAATCCTATCGGTGGTAGAATTTTATTAATCTCAATTGTGAAACATTTATTATCTTAACCATTCGGTCGTCCGATCGATTTCCTTAGATACGTGTTATTTATAAAGAGATTGATAAACTACGACGGCGACGACCAGTTAGGTTTCACCGTGGTCTAGGCATTAGGGTTTATACCAAAGACTCAGGATTTAATCCTGTCGGTGGGCTAAATGCATTATTCTCAACTAGCGACCCGTCCCAGCTACGCTCGGGTGCAATGCTGATGTATAAATCACTCTAGATATTATCTAATAAAATAAAAAAAACGCATCAGTATCCGTTGCGAAGTTTTAAAGATACAAGTATACATAGGGACAGACAGGCAGCGGGAAGCGACTTTGTTTTATACTAAGTAGTGATTTTGAAATGGAGCATGTGGTAAATAAATGGAAAAAAAAAACTATATTTCGTTCAAGTAATGATATAAGTGTGTAAACATAAGTTGTGTAAATTTTATTGATATTCTAGACAATGTATTCTGCTTACGTTGTCGCTAGATACCGGTACTCCCCTTCGCTCGACGGGTGACATGAAACAAATGACATCGTTTCGAATCCCTCCCTAGATTGTTTCTGAAAGTGCTGTTATTTACAATCATTCATTCGGGAACACTGATTCGTTCATAAATAACCAGGTATTTTTCTATAATTGTAATTCTGCTTGTTTTTTATTTATTTGTTTTTTAAACTTATATATACATAATTTCTACAATTTGCTCTTAGACCCCTAGTTACTCGTCGTTTACGTTCTAATAACCCATTTTTTTTTGGCGTCATACACATATACTAACTAAAATAAAGTAAAAAGTTGTTACTTTAAATTTAGGTAGTAAATTTATTTACTACCTTTTATTTACATACTTATGCTGATACGGACTATTGGTTGCCGTACCTACTTAGTCCGTATTACCATAATTTTGTTTTAATTTAAAAATTACAGGTTTGTTTTCTGAAAGCTGTATTTGTTAAGTATACTCGATCGACTTTACACGAGTATTATTGTAACATGTGGCAACTTTTGTAAGTTAATTAATCATGTAAATCGCACGTACATACCTATTTGACTACCAAAACTACAACACATCTGGACATTAATCATAACCTCTGAACATTCATAACAGCAGGTGTAGGTATGAGGTTGCGTGTTTACTGTATGTTGACCCCATTACACGACAAGACAACGTGATAACATCTACATCACTGTTTATTTGCTCTAAAAACTTACAATAAAATATTTATATCAAATGCTGACGGGATTAAAAATAACATAGTGTAGTGTTTAGCTGACAAAGCCCTGTCAGCGGAAACAATGCGATGCTAGCATTTCTTTTATATCGACAAACATGTTCCGAAGCGACTATAAAAAACAGCTGACTAAAGCACATAGCAGAACTGTGCAATATCGGCGATTTTCAATCGTCAAAACACGATGCGATTGCTAAAACTCTTATATCGTTTATTTGCAATATATTTTATGACGACCATTATTATATTACGGTATGGCGATTAATCAGGTTATGCCATTAAACGTATACAGATAAATATATAAAAAATACTAGATGTTTCTGTTCTTATGGACTTGTAGTAGCCTATAGTTTTATGGAGCTATAATTTAAAAAAGTAAATGAGAATGTTCCTAGAAATAAATTCTTTAAGATGATTTTTAATCGATTATATTTAGTCGATTCATGGTAAAGCTATCACGTATCATATTCATGAAGCTCTGTCTGTCCTTGAAACTGAGTATTATGTAAGACATCAGTGTGCTACGCAAAAAAAGGCTTTATGTAAAGTGCGTCACATCATCGGCATGTTAGATGGCTCGACCAAAAGTGTTCCGCGTATGATAACGTTTACTTTTATGTATTTTATTCCCGCTGTGTTTTTTAGACATGCGCAAATATTATATTGGTAATATACAGTAGATATGTCTAAAATAAATACCGCCTAAATATTAAATATCTTTAGAATAACTATTTATATTTTTTAAAGTCTATTATGACTTAAAAGTGTGTACTAAGTATTCATAAATAAAACTGAATCAAAAGCAATTTATCCCACTAAAACTAAGTAATATTAGGTCATATAGGTATAAATAAATTGTTGTCCTGCGCGATTCAACCCCTGTCTTATAATGAATCCGGAATTTGTAATGTAAGCATTATTATTGTTGGAATTAATACTCCCAGTGACTGAGAACCGCAAAACTACATTGCGTAGTTTACAATAACAACAAATTGCACCGAGGAACATATAGACGCGGCAACTTTGTTTAATGCAAAGACACGTATTAACTATGCTAATTAATCCCGAGTGTTAAACTTTTTCTCGCCGCTCTGGCATTGACGAGATCCATCGAGTCATTTAACCCCTTAATGGTCAGTAGGTATGTTACAAAATAATTGGTTATGGACTTTATTAGAATCCAACAGAGTTCAAAATATGATGGGTTTCCGCTCCGCCCGTTAAAGGTTTAAAGCCACCTGGCCTTCGTCTAGTGAAAAAAACCTGCGTCGAAACGGTCACATCCTCTGTGAGTAGAAGAATGTTTCTTGTTTTATAGTCTTTTAATGTTTTATGAATGTATTCAACGAATTATTGCATCGATTCATTGCGTTTATCTATGTGTGTAACTGTAATTATTGCGAACTTGAATGTGAAGATAAAAATACATAAAGATGATGCATTTTTATATATAGCTATCTAGTTAGTGTTTGCTTAATGGTCTGTAGTTATTAATATATATAGCTGAAGAGTTTGTTTGTTTGCTTCAACGCGCTGATCTCAGGAAATACTGGGCCGATTTGAAAATATCTTTTAGTTTTATATACCCTAGTATCGTGGAATGCTAAAGCTAGGCGGGTGGTACCGCGCGCGGGAAGCTAGTAAGTTGTATAGGTGCCAATTGAATGATATCACATTAAAATTTAAATGGCAATCTGTTACACAAAATTTATGTAATTGTTTTTTTTTAAGTTTTATCCTTTTATTTTTTATTTGAGTATGACGTTTTGGTACGAATAATTTAGCGTAAAGTTAAATATCTACCATAAATAATAATAATTATAATATATACATATAACTGAAAGTAATATCAAGTATGTATAATAAATTTCGCCATTAGATTTCATCATACGTTACTTGTAAGTTTCTAGAACAGTTATAGATTATATGACGCATTTTTAAACGCACACACAAGCATATAGACAGTATAATGTGGTTATAATCGCTTATTTAATGTGTTTTATATCACCAGTTAGTTAGTTATATTGTGATCCACTTAAGTCGTGAGCGAGGTAGAATTTCTAATAGTTTTGATTAGCTTGAAATTCACTTACCCTAAGAACATTTTGAATAATAATAATACTGTTTTATGCGTACTTGAAACAGAGGGTATAAAAATACTCTTGTCGAAACATTAGTACTGACCCGCACAATATTTTTTCGTCATTATAATTAGTGATTTTGAAAGTAGAATGAAGCGAGATTGCTGGAGAAATGTGATCTAAAATAAGTATACCAGATTTGTCTAACAAAGGTGTAAGTATGGAAGAGGCGTCGAATAGGGAAAAATGGAAGAGGATGGCATATTGCGCCGACCTCAAATAGTGGGAGCAGGGCAGGAAGATGATGATAATGTTTTATCTATCTAGATTCAGCTTCGATACAAATTCGCTTCACCACAAAGTCTAGGATCTCATTTGGATAGAAATAATCGCGTTCAGCTTTAATGCGAGTAACAAATTATTGTGCAAATCCCTGTATCGTATCTTTAACCGGAGCGGTGCTAAATTTATTTATCTAAAATAAATCTATATATTATGTATTCCCAAACATATATAAGTACAGTTGAAACACTGTTCTAAGAGTATTGCGTTGTCACTACAAATGAAAGTAATGTTCTTACCAAACCCGATGTGTACCTGATGGTTACCAAATCTTGTATAGCTGCCAAATATACCGCCAGCAAAACAAATGTGTTTTCTTAGGCATTCTTCTTCTATTTTAACAAATTACTTTGCAAACACGCTACGGAGTAACTTTCATTTTGTTGTACGAAGTGTTTGGATTAATATTCTTAGCGTGTATTTAATTAGGATACGGAATAATAAGTACACGCCATTGTAAGACCCCGTACGTCCACTCATTATCACTTCAATTGACTTTGATGTAGTATTCGAATAATTTCAAATTACTTCGCGTACATACGTACTACCTAATATATTTTTCTAAGTAGACCAAAATCATTCAATATTAATCGTTAGAGCGAATCGAGTCCCGGCGACACAGCTAGGTCGCAGTTAGGTTACATAGACAAGGGCGGTGACCTTGGAGCCTCCCCCTCAATACTTACCACCCTACCCAAACCCTCGGACCTCCCAAACAACCCCCTGGGACAAGATGCGAGCTGACTTTTGAGAACCTACTCCTTTGACTGTTCCACACCCATTTCTATCTAATATTGGTTCTAGAGTCTTGGTTTGTTAGAATTCTGTTAGATAATATTGAATGTTTGTTGTATTTCGATGTAATAGTAATAATATTTTTTATTTGCTTTGTTACAGGTGAAAGTTTTAGTGGTGTGCGCCGGTTACTAAGTTAATGTGAGTAAGAATTCTACTTTCTTGAATTAGACCTTCATCATAATTAGGTACATATCTAGGTAGTATCATGAGTTGTATTGAAAAAAAAAACGCTTACCCTATAGATATTAATTCTCTCACGGATATATCAAAATCTCACACAGTTACGTTCATTGTTGCAATCTAATTGTGAACCTGACTGGTATATTACTTACGACTATTGTAAATTGCATTTCAAGTCCTTAGGCTGGTTTATGCAATTCTACAGTTTCTCCCAACACATATACAATAACATTTTCATTGAAATCTGAATGATTTCTTATTATTCAGTTTATTAAAGATTAGCCACTCTCACATTAACTTACAGTGGTATGCAAAAACAATACTTAGCTTTAAGTAACAACTGAAGTAAGTAGTGTCTCACTGTCGTGATCTGTGTTGCTGTTAATAAAAATCATAATCTGAAATTCCCAAGTAAACCCATATTCTAAAGTGTTGTTCTTGCATACGGGAGTTAGTCTAAAAAGTCAAATCTTCATTCGAATTCTTATTCAGTGTACTGAAAACTGCGCTCAATTACATTCTTTTCAATTATAACAGTACCACGTTACGCTCGTATGCCGCACGTATTTTTCAAACGAATTGTGTAATGCTTAGCTCTCACTTGTATAGTCAGTTTGCATGTGTTGGAAACTTGTAGATTTGATTGCACTTACTATAATGCGTTCTGGATTGCGAATAATTAACCTAGAATTATGCGACGAGCCGCTACGTTAAACAAACCAATATAATATGCTACTCGTTCCTTTCATAATATATTCATTTAAATCAGCAGTAATTATGTTTGAAGGTTGCAAGTATTACTTAATGTTTCCAAGACGATATATCGTGTGTTTTTAAAAAGCACAACACAAAAGGCTTTGCGTTCACCCAATCTTAATTTAGTAGTCCTATCTAGACGTGAGGCATAAATATTAGAATAGGTTAGTGTATTAGGTATTTTTCGATCTGAATCCGTACCTAATCAAAAGCGTCGAGGATTAGGTATGGTACAAAATATTCGTTACATAGAGTACAATTTACATTCCTTATTTTTTTTTTAATACTCTGACATTGCTAGAGGCGTAACTAATATGACATATATCTAATTTAGTATCGATATCAAAGTTAGTAAAATAAAAGTGAATTACAATATTCTATTCGACTAATTCTCAATTCTACCATAAATGGAATAATTAATAAAAATCTACCTAGAATATTAATTGTTATAAATTTAATTTCGAAAGTACTTCAATTTCAACCATAATTTATGATTAGTACGAGTGAAAACATATTATAAACTTTTCATATGCCAACTTCCCGATTACTTAACAGGAACGATCATGCTGAATATTTCCTAGGTAATCCACATACGATACCTACATAATATTGGTAACAGGCCAGCTATATTGAATAAATATTAGGATTAGGTAAATGGAACAGGCATTTTAAAATACTAGGATTAGGTGGATTAGGTATCATTTTTAACTAATCCAACCCATCTCTAGTTCTATCTTTTTAACGCGGCGTAAGACCATTTAACAATAATACTTTGAGTCGTATGGCCAGTCTGGCACAGATGCTAGTTGCGTCTTTGTTCCTCACGCTCCAACTTACTTTGAACTATATTTTAGTGCACACTCGGGCGAATTGCTCCCGGAAAGTTGACGCACTAAGTTGAGCCCCCGCCTCCCTCCTGCACTCCAGTTTAAAACAGTTCTCATAACAGTACGTATATCATACAGCATGCATGTGTGCACATAAAACACAAGTTGGCGTTAACTCGCGTTTCGAAGTTAGGGTGTATTATGTAATCTTCTGCGCTTTCCAACTCTCTAATTTGGACCACCGAAGCACACACATTGTCGCGTGCGGTAATAACAGAAACTCCTTTAATGCCACTTGGAGTTGTAGCTAATGCCGTACTAATTTTCTATATCGTCTTTTTGTGTTTCCATACTTTTGGTTGAGGTTTTTTTGAAATTCCCCTACATTGTGCCATAATAAGTCGTTCACCTTGCGCGCTGAAGAACTTCTACGTAGCCTTCAATCAATCTTATCTTAGCGGTGATCGGGTTTGCATCGGAAGCCATTTTAGTATAATCATTATAGTCTAGTTGTGTGTACAAGGCGCTCCGTTGCTATTATTATTAGGAACCGTAGGTATTATTACTACGAGGAAAACGTATCTCGAAATAGCGCAATTGTGCGACGAGTCGGTCGGCTTCGTTTGCCATTATTCACTTTTTGCACTGAGTGCTAGCGTTCGACGGACGGCTCGTTTCAGTTGACGTTCACGTTTTTCTGCCTTTTTCGGTTTGATACGCCAGATGCTTTGTCAGTTTGGAACGGCCACTTCGAATTCCGTACCTGTTATTGCTGCTGCAAAAACTCAAGTTATAATTTCCGTATTGTATTGTGAAAATGTTAATATGATTACCTCCATATTGGCTTGTTATAGAGAGAATACACCCCAGGCTTCGTCGCTAAATCACGTTGTTTCCTCACGTTACAGTTTAATAGTTTGACTATTCATGTTGCGTACGAGATGACAGCCGCTATCGTCGTCTTCAAGTCAGAGCCAATTTAGTCAAGTCGTTCAATTTTCGCTTCTATAACAAGAACTAGTCAGGAGTTTCCGGTCGTTTGATTTCATAAATCGTTTGTTGCTGTTTGGTTGTGTAACTTGACTTCATGACTCATTTGATTTTACTCAATTATGATGACGTGGTGTGATTATGTTTTTCTGTTAATTGTGTAGTAAAGTAGCTGGATACAACCTCTAATTTTAGGCGGGGCGTTGGACAATTAGGGCGATTAGAAGTGACGCAGTTTACGCCAAATTGGATTAAGTGCCCGTGACCTACTATGATACTGTGTCACACCAGAGTCACCTTTATCAACCCCGACTGTCTTACGTCTTTTAGCAGCTTCGAACAGAGCCGTTTTCCCTTTATCATTATATTGTTGCGCAATTTGCGCCGTTAATAAATACACGTGTTATCTCGTCATTCGAGAACATTCGTAACTCCGCGTGGCATTGCGCCCGCGGCCGATAGTACATACGATTGTAGTGACTCCGGCAACTAGTACTACGCGTTTCATACATAGCCGGTTGAAGATCTCCACTATTCACTCGACGGCAACGTCGTCGCGCACAGATCGTAAATTGCGTTTTCGCCGGCGTGAAAGGCGACCGCTGCTGCCAACCGGCCGGTGCATTCACCGCTCACCGTATCGAATTTATCGCGAGATCGATACACGCGCATAGCCGCCAACACGCTCGCCATACGCGCTTACCTGAGCCGAGCGAGGTGCGACGTCACCACACGTGGTGCGGCGGGGACGCGCGTTCCGTTTGTGTGAGTGCGCCACGATTATATGGAATTCACCGATTACGCCAGCTTACCTACGTACAGCGATCGAGTGCGTCCGTTGCGCCGGTGATAATAATAATTAGCAGACTCATTATTGTTATTCAAAGCGTCGTCGTCTGTGTTCTGTGCTCGCCGATCGTTGTCACCGACAGATAAAGTCGGCGTCCGCGTGACCAAACAACGCCGTGTTCGATTCTCGCGACGCGCTCGATGTCACCATTGTTGCTATTGTCGACCCACAAGGAGAACTACCCCCTTTGTGTTGTTGTGCGCCTGGATACCGGATTGTAGTCACTGGATTGTTTGGCTCGACACGACCGGACCGTTCTATCAGGTACATTTGCTGTGTAAACTTCACTTGTATCGTAAACAATGGCCGCAATTTATGTTAAGCATGTACACAGTACCCTCTTTGCCTGTTCGGTTACTATCTCTGGAGGGTTTGTAGGGCGTGGAAGCGATCAGTGACCTTGTGTCGTCATGCCATCGCTAAATAACGTATTTGTGGCGTATAGATAGTGATTATTAAAAATATTGTAGTGAATAAGAGACCCTTTTATTCACTATAATATTTTTATTCTTGTTTTTTTTAAGTCTGTACAAAATATTATATTACAGTAATCTTACTTCGGTAAAAGTAAACTTTTTTTTATAACATTGTCGAATTGTTGTTAACGCTTCTTGAAATTTGATGACGCTCTCTATTATCATTAATGTTTTAAGTTATAAGTCTTATCACGTAAACTAGTTTACGCCAGTTCTCAAATCATACTTCTAATACACTAAGTTGATATGTTAGTGGCACTTACGTCATATATTGGCATGCCAATCCTTTTATCATAGGTAAATATATAACTCTTATCTGGTTGATATCACATTAGCAGTATAGTTTACGAAAGATAATCAAGTGATATTGCCAACATTTTTGTATTTTAAATGATCCTAATGATAATGTAAACATACTGTGAGTACACATAATGTTAAATGAAAAGAAAAAGATAACTTATGTATATTTGTCATAAATACAGTCAGGACGTGTATTCAGCGCCCATTGTTTAAGATATCGTTATTTACCTTTCCGGCGTCAGAAAAAAAAAACATGGTTAGGTTAGATTTTTACTTTGAGGACGTCTGAGCTAACGATATTTATCCGTAGGATACATATTTCTTTTAATTTGTTCTATGGAAACTTTTAATGACTAAATATAGCATGAAATCTGGATTTGTGCTGAGTTGTCTGCGGCCTTGTTCCCTGTCAATTACGTAAGGCAACTAAAATTAATAAAGCTTTGTCTAAAAAACTTCCATTGCTTGTTTAATCATTTATGATGATCAATTTATTAAATAATTTACCACGCAACGGAAAACGCAATGATGCAATTTCCGAATAAAATAAAATACCTACAATTTCAATGCCATTAATCATTCAAAACAGGCATGTGGTCGGTTGTGACCTCGTTAGTGCAAAACGTAATCGTTCCACTTAGTAACTTTCACATTAGAATGCGTCCAGTTGCTAACGAAAAACTGCAACGCTTTGAAATTCAAAAGAAATTAAATCTTTATGGAGCTATGCGGAATAGCAAATGCGTAGGTACTCGACAGTACATAAAACGTACCGCTCTAAAGTTAACTCGTTCTTATTTTTGAGATTTTAAAGTTTAAACTTCCACCACTTATGTGCAGACGTATGATAATAAGTATAATAACGCTTACGGTGTGTGAAAAATAACAATTTCGAAACGTGCTTCTTATTATAATTAATACCGCGAACGTGTTCATAATATGATCGTGCATATTTCATCGGTGATGTCATTATATCTCGCATGTCTGTGCGCTTTTTGTGTGCGAAAGTGGCGGCACTTTTTTTGATAAATTTTATATAGCACTACGTAAGTACCGTCTGCAAAGGTTTTACGTGAACATTTTCTCAGAAAGAAGCGGCTATGATGTTATGGCCACGAACTCATTCGTCTTGACCCTTATTCAATATTCTATACATACGTATATATATACAAATCAATAAAATTGATGTGGCTGTTTGTTATGGAAAATAAAAGGTTTTTATTATAAACTATGTGAAAAAAAAATGTCCGTGTTCCGTCTTATGACAGTTAGAGCGGTTTCGCACTATGTCCGATCCGAACCCGTGAAAATATTGGTCTAGAAATTTGGAAAGAAATCAGATGACGGAGATCGGATCTAGTGCGTAAGTTACCACAGAAATAGTTCTACGGCTACTACGGACCATATTTTCACGGGTCCAGATCGGATTCGGATCGGACGTACTGCGAAACCGCTGTTACGCTTGAACCGATTCTGAAGGTACTTTCACTGGTAGGTCGTAAATTTTTATTTTGTCTTTCTGTTTGTTTGTAGGTATTTGTATTCCGCCTTATTTCCAAAAATGGTATTACCGATTTATACGGGACTTTAATTATTAAATAAGCTCATTTGAGTCAGTCAGTTTACGCGGATGGAGTCGCGGGCAGCAAATGGTCGTACTATAAATTTAAGTATTAATGTCCACATTAAATCGTATCTAGTTAGCTAATCCCACATTTGATATACGGGCACGTAGTCGCGTCTATAATACATACACATGTAAGGTTTATGTACAATAATTTATTATTCGTGTAATGTCAACATGCGGCCGATTGGTTAATCAATGCAATCGGCTTAACCGGTGAAAATGTCAACGAGCTCGACTCGCCTGTACTGAAGTTTAGTTTATTTATTTCGACTGGGTATAAGCATGGACTGGAATTGTTGTTTAATATATGTTTGTTACTTTACCAAATGATAGTTATTAACCCAGGGGTTACCCTAAGTGTGCGCCGTAGAAAGTAAAGAGGGGCGTCGTGAGTCGATCCTTTTTTACCCGAAACCACAAATATTCACGGTTATTTTTTTAGAGCTTGAATCGGTGAAGAACGTTGGTAGATTTCGAAGTACTTTGCACATGATTATGACGAAAAATTTAACGAACCTCGATAGAAATTTTAAAGTCCAGTTGGAACTTGCACGCCGAAAGGCTAATATGAAATGGACTGTATTTTTTGTAAGAACTCTGTGAACACATATTTATGCGAATAAATGATTTGATTGATTGATTGAACTTATGCATGTAAAGGCACAGCTTCCAACTGGATTTTTAGCTGTGGAAATACTAAGCTTCACCACGTCACACTATGTGACTGAGTAACTATCGTATTTTTTATTAGAAATACTTAAATTCTTATGTAAGTAACCTAACTACTATTATTGTAGGTACCAATTAATTCCGACTGTATATTTTCAAGGGTAGGACGCCGCCTGGGTAAAAATAAAAAAAAATTTGGATTAACCGATGACTAAATCCTATCGATCCTTTGTCTGTTTGTCTCTTTACTTACTTGTACAAAGACAATGGTAACTGCCAACTATTATATTATCTACTTGCTTCCTGCGCGCGATTTCACTCACGTTGTTTTTTTTTTTTTAAAGATTACTAGCATAGTTTTGCAATCTACTAGTATTCTTGTTAACCCCTCGTGCTAAGCTAAAATGCTTGTGTTACGAGTAGGTCCACGTCGGTAGTGCAAGGGGTGGGAATCGAACCGGCGACCACAAGATCACAAGTCCGACACCCTAGCCATTGGGCTACGGCCGCTTCTATGTTTGGAATTTACTTGTGAAAATTTAATAATTATATGGGGTGACTGGTAATTAGTGACCGATACCTAAACACATGATTGTGCTCATGATAACAAACAACTTTTACTATGGCACCAACCCTGAAATCACAAAAAAAAATCAGCTGTTCCATACATTCATGTTCACATAACTCGTCAACATGGTAGGGAGCAGCTGATTTTTTTTTCGCGATTTCAAGTTTGCTGCCATAGTAAAAGTTGTTTGTTAGCATGAGCACAATCATGTGTTTAGGTATCGGTCACTAATTACCAGTCACCCTATATATAGCCTACGTTTCTCCTGGATGACGAAGCTTTCTAATGTTGAACGATTTTTTGAAATCGGTCCAATAGTTCCGGTGTATATTCACTGCAAACAAACAAACAATCGAATCTTCAAACACAATTTATTCCGTCGACATTAAGTAATGTATAAAACACATTAACTAAGAAAAATCACTTCTACAAATAACAAGTCGCTATCGAATTTAAAGTAAAATGTGCAAATTTATTCGTGTGGAACTCGCCGTTCGCCAGTTTAGTCTCGAAAAGTGTTTCATTCTTGTGTAGGTACTCTCGACCTACGCCACTGCAACTTTCTTTAACTCCGACGTTGTTATACGCTATTATAGGTTCGACTAGTTGTGTAGCAGTTTCTAGACTCGTTTCGGTATGCTGTAGGCAGCTCGACCGGTTCTTAAATACGTACACAGAAAAATACGGTTCACTTTCTTATTATAACTGAATGCCTAGTTGGGCGTTTATTTGTTGACGATGGTTTTAGATTATGTTTGTAGCGCTGTAAATTAAGATAATAGGTACTTTGAGATTTTTTTTAACTATAAAAAGGTCTAGAGTAAATACACATACATGGTAGCTAGTCAAACGTATTATTGAGGTATGAAAAAGGAAATAAATTTATTATTTCACGATACGACATAATTGCACAAAATATATTTACTAGTCGGGGTTTGAGATTATACTAGAACTAGGTTTCCGCCCGCGATTTTACCCGCCTAGCACCCGCTACCGTGGTAACTTCATAGTATATTAGCATGCCTTCCCCGATAAATGGAAGAACTCCAATGGAGGGACCAGATTAAGTTCCTGAGTTTATCGCGTTCAAGTAAACGAACAAACTCTACCTATATATCCAAGGTATTAGTATAGATTGTAATCCTACTAATATTATAAACGCGAAAGTTTGTAAGTATGGATGAATTAATGTTTGTTACTTTTTCACGTCAAAACTACGGAACGGAATTGGCTGAAAGTTTGCACCGGGATAGGTTATACGCTGTATTACGAACAAAACATCACGCAATCCCACTACTGGAGCAGAGTAACGCGGGTAAAACCGCGGGGCGCAGCTAGTAATTTATAATTTGCAATAAGTATTTAAAGTAGGTATGGGATCATCGTTGTAGTATCAGAGCTTATTAACATAGTCGTAGCCAAACAAAAAATCGACAACCTTGTTTTTTTTTTTATCCTGTTATCTCGAAAGGAAAATAAGACGAATACCAATTTACATTGCAGTAATAACGTTTTTAAGTTTGCACATCGCATGAAAATGCTAATAAGTATGAGACTGAAAAAGGTTAAAGGAAAGTTGTTTCGAGTATACCAATTTGAATGTAAAGTGGTGTCTATTTTCCTACATAGGCTATACGAGACGCTGTTAACCTATGCCCCTGTGACATTTCGGTTGGGAATCTAGACTAGACTGGCTTTTACTTTTCCCAGAAGATGCGCCGTGGGAACGTCTTGCCGATACAATTGCTGTTTGTATAGCTGTTGCTTAAAGGCTTCTTTATTTAAATGCATTTATATACAGTCACATAAATGCAATAATAAATAATTATTATTTAAAAAGGATATTAAGATATGAAATATTGTCATTCATCTTATTGAGAGAACTATACACTTATCGTCTTCTATTTAGAAAATAAAGTTATCCAGTTATCAATTGTTTGGAAAAGGTACAGTGATTAATGATCTGCCCCCTTATTCTAATTCATTCGAAAAGTTCCGACGGCGGAATCAACGCTGCCGATCGGAAACGTATTGCATTCCGACGGAAATGAAAAAGGCTATTCATAAATCCGAACGGAATGATCTTCGGTAATCTTCGGCATTTTCCGATCGGAACCTTGGCGCAAACCGTTTACAGAGAATGCTTTATGTTGGTAGAAAACGGGATCCTTGGTAGTTATTTAAAAGAATAAAATATTGGTAATAAACTCGTTAGTAAAATAATATGTGACTTATTTTAAATTCAAGTTATAGTTTTCAAAACAATTTATGTATCTATGTTGTATTTAATTATGATACTTTACAATAATATTGCGTTATTGAAATCACACGTTAACATTCTTCGTAAAGCTGTCAAAATTGTCATCAGTGTTGCCAGACCGTACCAAAAAGTACGGTTTTCAAAATACGGAGTTCAAAATAAGTTAATTTAGTATATTTTGTTTACGTGGAAAGCAATAAAAAAGCCCCATTACAAATTAATAATATTTTGGATTTTTTAAATGGTATTTACTTAATAATAAATAAAATAATACAATAATCATGCCCAACGTTCTATGGAGTTTCGCCCGCCTCCTATATAAAGAAAGGTAATATGAGTATGTAGAAATAAATACAAACTCGTCTATTTTCTGCTGCCTTTCATTTACTCCACATGGAAAGCGTATCCACTTGCACAGCACGGGTGGAGCATTCAGGGCATTTGTTGTTTGGGCTATAGCTCTGGAAACTGACGCTTGACTCAGGCTCACAGTAGCGTCCTTGCCATCAGGTTTTTGATAGCTCCCTTGAGCGTAAAAGTGAAGAGCAGCTAAAAACTTGAAAAATAATAGATAGGTAATTAAATTGAGATATTTTGTGCGGCGGGCGGCGAAGGCGCGATATAATAGGTGTTACAATATAGGGTACAGTTTCACATGATCAATTGTCATGTAAACATAATTTGAAACTTAAATAGAAAGATAATTATGTATTTCAAAACTACTGAATATATAGTTACGTATTTACTATGACTCGCTTTTGACATACACAAATTCATAAAGATAATAACCATACTTGTAGTAACACATACTTTGATCTCGACCGGTATTGCATTTCCATAAGATGATTTGGGGTAGTAGTCCCTAATTTCTTCAATTAGGCTTAGAGCCATATCCGGCAAGAGCCGATAGTGCGCACGAAAATGGGGGTCTGAAAATGGGTTTGATAGATCCCGTATTGTACGATGTTGATTTAAGGCTTGGCGTCGCCGTCGTGCTCCTTCACTACGGTTAATTAGGCGCATAGCGAGAAGGTGCTCCATCTAAAATTAATGTTTACCTATAATAACTAACCTCAAAACATAAAACAACAATTAAACGAATGAATGTAGTTATATATAGATTTGTGATGGACAAAAACTCTCATTAATTACTACTTACTATACACTGAAACAAGTTCTGCGACAAATTGTCTCAATTTATATTAAAAAATAATAATTCGGAATGACTTCCGACAGCAAATAGCTCACGGAAATATTTCCGAGAAAAAGCCGGTGATTATCCGATTTCAAATGTCAAAGTTTCCGCATTCGGAAATATGAATAGCGTTTTAAGATTCCGTCTCGGAAACAGCTACTTTCCGATCGGAAAGGCCATTTCGAATGAATTAGAATACGGGTGCTGGTCTCTGGTCTGCCGGTAACTTCGGAAGAGTTAGCAGCAGAAAATATGTCATTGGCTGTTGAGATTTTTAGAATTATGACAGTTTCAGTAGTTACTCCACCACAAACTCATATAACGGTCCAAATTTTAACTGTTTATTTCTATATTGGCGACACACACATTCTTCAAATAAGGCCGACACCATTAGCTTTTCTACAGTTTCAACCAATTAACACTCTTTGTCGACAATAATTGTGTTCTACATTTCTAACCATTCTCCAAATGACAAGAGCATAATGATCCGCCATTGAGTGTCAGCATTGTTCAACAGTTATTGTAAACGGTTCAATAACTAAGCATTTTGTTATACCGTCTAGTCTGTCAGTACTTGTATAACAAATTGACTATGTTGTCGCTTTTGACGACATAATGCTCTGTGGCCGATTTCCAAATCATTCGGTTTATGCGCTCTAAGTAGTTATAACAGTAGCAAGGACGCGGCCCTAACTAACACAGTTTCGTGACTTTCGCACGTTCAATTAACAAAGGTATCGCTCGGCAACGACAATTATTATACCTGTACAGAGTCATTCGCTTATTTAGCCACGTTGTTAATGCGTATAAAAGTCTCACGAAAGCAAACAACACACACATATACGTGGGATTGCCCGCGGCGTACAATTGAATATTGAATGTTGCCAACTTGCAACCACAAACGAGCAATTAATATTATCATACCTTCAGACAGTTTCTAAAAGTAGGCAGCGATATAAATATGTAAAGTGATTACAAATGTATGTCGAACCCTATTTTTAAAAGTGGTGCTGTAAATAAAACCTGCTATTATTTGTATCGGTTGTGGTTCGATTAGTACTTATACGGTTCACACGTAACTGTACTCGTCAATTTTATCTTTTAGTCCCGTACGTGTGCCATTTACTCTGCTGTGAAGTTAAGCTCATTGCTCTCGGCTGATCGGGACGCATATCCAATTTTGACTATTTATTCTGTGAACAGTGCTGTGAAGCAAATCTCATTGCGTTTTCGAGTAATCTGACCATATATCCAATTTCCACGATTTATTCGGTGATGATGTACAGTGCAATTGGAGTGTCCATTTTAATTACATTTTAGTGATCTCATTCGGCAATCCGAACACGCTAATGGCGTGATTCTATTCGTATTTATGTATCCTGATATAATAATTTGTGTTATGTTTATCACAGACGAATTTAGCAGACAAATCGATTCAGTGATTACGCATTTCAAAACTGCGCTGTCACTCGCCATCTAAAAATATTGCACTTGGCAGTGAACGGCGTTAACTCTTTGAAAAGTTTGAACTATGGCCAAGTTTTATTATCGAGTTTTTATTGTACTACAGTATCAGTACAAAAGATAAAATCACGGATTACAAATTGCACTTTGCTATTGGTTTATAAATGGGTAACTAACAGTATAGATGTGTATTTAGACGTCAGTGCTTTTGTTAGTGTGTAGTGTTCATAATGCTTTATGATGTAACCAATGAAATAGTGCATGTTTTCATGATAGGTCGTAGATACTGCGATTAACATATATTATATATGCGAATGTATTCATGGAGTTGAGACAGTTATACCTCGATTTAACTAATCTATCTTTTGTTTGTTAGCCTGCTCATTTGCAATTTATCATTCAATATGCAACAGAAACATTGTCAACGTCGTCATTATTGATGGATTACATCAGGTTTATGAATTTTGTTAACATAAAATCCGAATAATTTTGGAATACTCACTTCGCTGCTTTATGGATTTTCTATATAATTCCGTATTCAAACAAAGTATTATTGCCTTATCAAACTAGCCAAAGAAATGATCTTACTTCCAAAAATCTCATGAAACTTGGACGAAAAAAATAGAAAAAGTCTTTAAAAAAGTTGGTTTAAGTAGAATCGAGTTCGTAACTTTGTTCAATATTTTATAATGTGGCGAGAGCCGGTGATCATTCGACCTCCACGAAGGCCGTGCCCGGCGTTTATTGATTTTTTATGCGCATTGTCCATTTCGTACGTATCTACTACGCCCCCGCCCTCCGGGACAAGCCCGATTCTTGCTATATTTGTCATTTAAAATGTGCTATTACTTTCACTTTTCGGTTGAGCACTTAGCTAGCTTTTAGTAGCACGCTTAATATTTTTAAAGTTGTTAATTTTTTTTAAATCGATATTATCATCTTACATTTCAGCTTTATGCTTTCAATTGCTGACCAATTAATAATAAAATGCACTAAAAGGACAATTGGTATTTCGAATTTTTACATTTTTGTCTTCTGTTTTACGTATCTTTGAAAATATTAAGAATCAGCCTCTTCCCAAAATCAGAACAAAGAAATCCAATTTTCAAAGTGAATAACTAGAAAGTAGGATTATTTGATTAAATATACATTAAGTTTGGCCTGTGAATCTTATAGTAGACAAACAGTTGTTGCTGACCTAACATGTCCGAGTGATTCCAAACGTAATTTATAATCCTACCTTAATATCACATACTTGAGTTAATATCCCATAAGGGGAGTAGAGGGTAAGTTTTATAGTCGTTTTCATTAAACTGTCTGCGTAACCTACTCGTGAGTGTAATATTGGCGCCAAGGGTTTTACTACGGTCGACTCTAATGTCCCGAATATGGTGGAAATTGTATGACTCAGTTACTCCACAAACTTGGAAAAAAGACGTGCCAGCAGTTCTTGGGTGTTTGTAAGAATATAAAACTAAATTAAACGTTTTTTGTTTCAGATTGTGCCCGGCCTGATAGAATTATATAAAAAGTAAGTATAGTTGAGTTTACACTATATTTACACGCGTTCCTATAAATGATTCTTATGTCGCACATATGGAATTAGGTTACGTAAGTAGGACTAATACCCTAAAGTTATGTCACTTTAAAAACTAGGTAACTTAAGTTGAACGCCAACGTAAAAACTTGATACAAACAATTCACAGGAATACACAAAATAAATATATCATTTCTTTTATGTTTTATTGAAACAGCTCAAAAAATGAATCTCTAATTATTATCTTATCAGCAAAAAGTACACAAGAAATAAAAGTACTTTATGATAAAAAAAGCATTTTATACTGATTTTCGGGTTTGGCGTACAAAATATGGATACCGTTATGGCGTGGCGACCAATAATTTAAATATTTGAAAACATTCAATATTGTTTACTAGCAGGAGAAATATCACTACATTCTCATTGAATTATTATTAAAGAAAATTCCGACTAAAGAAGCTATCTTCGACAAACACCTGTTGTGCTTATATGGTACGGTGTTTCATGGCACAGGCATTACCGTTATTACCGTTGTTGTGTTCATAACAAGGGTTTACGTGCATTCCAGACCGTGAGCACCTATTACAATTATTTTAACTTTTGTAGGTGAGATAACACATTTTGCAAGATGACCAATACGAGTATTACTCTGCATTTCACTCGTAAAAATAATAGCTGGATGTAATTTCATTAGTGCCGTTACGAAATCCTAAATACTATTAATTGATATAATAAGCAGGTTTTGCCGTTTATAAAATATCAATGAAAACATTTTAAATTCTAGTGTTATATATGACTTATAACAGTTAAAGTACCAATTTGTAATAAAATTCTTGCCGAGCTTGATGAAATACATACGCCGTTTCTTCTTTTTTTCAAAATTAATTATTTAATTACAGATACTGGTATGATGTGTTAATAATAGTATTATCAATTATTCATTTGTCACGCTAAATAAACTGCGAATGAGATACGGTTAATATCTATCGGCACAGTGAGAATTTATGAGAAACGTTTACGCTTTTAAATTGATTCCACATTCAAGTTTTATTATTATTGCCATCTTATAATTTCGTCGACTTGCACGAATCGGTGGCTAAGTTTCGCATCGCTATTACAAATTCCGGGAACTGCAAACAGAGATCCAAAAATTCTCCGTAATTCTAATTTCATTCGCCTTTGAGCCTGTTTGCGGAATTTCAACTCGAGAATTCCTTCGTGCGTTGACTCCGGTGCGCGGGTGGCGCGCGTCAATCCACCTCGTAAAACGCAAACGTTTGGTGTCATTCGCCGAGTGACACATTGCTTTCATATCGCATGACATGCCGGTTTGTCTTTGTTCCGATGAGTTATGCCTATGTCCCGACGGGTCGCTAGATGAACGCTTACCACGCCACAAATCATGGAGTCTGCTAACTCACTCCGCAAGAACGTCTTCCCGTCCCCCGACACCCGCCAACTACATCGTCTTCCCGCCAATTTCCAACCCGAAACGATACATTCACCGTATCCTAACGCAGCAATATCACACGAACGCCGCAATGACGTAAACTCCATAGTCGCGTGCGTCCCTCTCCTTTAGAGTTACATCGGGTCGTTTGTGAGCGGCACACACGATCATTAAACGTATATCTGTTAATAATAATTGCGATTGTCTGGTTGTACGTGCGCGGCGAGTTATGGCGCAGTTGCCGAGCGGCTGCGGACCCCCTCCGCCACCTCTCACCCACCGACCCGCAGATCTGCGGCGAGCGGCGCATCTTGAGATGAAATGGCATTCAGTTTCGTTTTGTGACGGTTGAATGGCCATGGTTACGTGGATAAATCTATTTTCAATATAGAACACATATTTTTAATTCAATATAAATAAATACACATGAATTATTAAAAATTATATTTTTACATTTATGATTTCAAAATGATCAATGGGTCGATTTCTCCCAGCTTCTGACTGTAAGTAATTACAATAGTGCCTGATTAAACTGGTTTATAAAAGTTACGTAATTGGCTCCTACTTGCAAAATTTAATCGATTCTTTTATTTCCAATGAGTCGTATACAATTGCTAGAACAAAGCGAGATGTTACAGTTTTTCCGTCAGCTTGCACATTTTTACGGTCGTGATCTCAT
Source organism: Nycteola revayana (assembly GCA_947037095.2). NCBI lineage: Eukaryota > Metazoa > Arthropoda > Insecta > Lepidoptera > Nolidae > Nycteola > Nycteola revayana. The sequence goes on from OX344851.2 coordinate 1,847,897, forward strand.
GCCGACGCCGAAATTGCGGCGGTACTACAGTGCGACATAGTCGAGCTCGACTCACGAAGACCGGTCTCTACGTGACCTCCTGCGACGCTTCTCGACTCGCTAATAACGCCTTTGAGCACACATTATACCTATAGCTACAATTCTTATGTGTGCTGAGAAAAATGTACTTTGAATTCACAATCGCTTGCTCATGTCATCTTAGACGATGACGCATACAGTTTAATAGCATAACGTACTTGGATTATCGTCTCCTCAGAATCTAGCATTATGTTGAACAGCTTATCATGAGCTGGCTTAAATGACTGCTATTACTTATGCAGCGGAATATATTGCAACGCGACACCACCCCGGGGTCAAAACGCTTCATAAATCTTAAATTACCATTGTCATAGCAAAGAATGCAGAAGTAGAAAGATAACTTATATTTCTTTCCGTTTGAGTTCTAACATGATTCTTTTTCATCTAAAAGATATTTGTGATTTCATGATATTTTGCAAACTACGGAATCGAGTACAGTAGCAAAATTTACATTCGTTTCGGGCGGTTGTGAATGCATTAATGTCATCGTCTGTCTGGGTGACCCGTCTGCAGCATTTCCTACCTAAATAATTTTGACAAATTCATCACCTTTTGTATACGAATGCTCACATTGTTGGGAAATGTATTGTGGGTCACGAATTTATTCGCTTTAAAAGTATAATGAATTAAAATGTATTTGAATATTTAGTGCTTTTTGTCCGTACCATCATTTTGTATGTATTGAAGATTGACCACAAAATTAATAATATTGGTGATGTTTCACTATCAATATTATATTCAATACTTCCACTGTTTCACCTTTGAAGCTAATTATGTGTATTCAGAATCTCATTATCATATATAACTTCTGGATTAATAAGTTATTGGTCCTTGCGTTTTAACAATTAGATGTCCCTAGACGGCTATGAAACATGGCCATTTATATAGGGCCGGTATGGTTTTTCTGCCACATGTAGATATTAAATTTTAATTCTTGTATGTTTGTATGACTATAGATTTACTTTAATCTGTTATATAAGTATGAATAGTCAACGAAGCAATGTAATGCGATAGCTACGAATCGTGTTACGTAATATTTGTTTACTGCAAGTGTGGTCATGGGATTGTCTTGTTTTCCAATGAATTACGACTGCATCAATTGTAGATATAATAACTATATGTATTATATTTATTTACGTTTTAACACTTTTTTGTTGTTTCATTCATTCCATCGTTATAACAATTGTTAGTTGGAAAAGCATCATAATATGATACTGATAATCGTTTATATCAGTTTATTATCGGACGTACTTTGATGATTATTGTTGTTATTATGTGTTTATAGGTATATCGAAATATTTGATGACGTAGTTTTAGGGAGTGCCAAAGTACCTTATATTTCTGATATCTTATATCTCTCACCATTTTAGTACAGTTTTATTTCTAATATTATTATGTTATAAATGTTTAACAAGGAAACTTGCACAAGTCGGCACTAATAATGCAGAATGTGCGAGTAATAATTGGAAAGTCCCGTTTTTAAATGATAAATGTTTAATGATTTAAAATTGCCTAGTCTCATTCAGGTTGAATGATTTGATACAATAATTTGAATGTACTTTGGTCGCACTACAGAAAACGTCTTAATTCGGTAATTTTAGCATAAATATCATTAGAAAAATATGACCAATGAAAAAAGTTATGTATTTTCACGTCATTTGTTTGTTGATAGAGATACGGTATCTTTCTACCATAAAGTTTTGTAGACATACCTACAGTGACTTTATTACAATTTTATCACTTTTATTATACCTACGACTACAAAGACACATTCACCACATCAACTAAACCAATCCAATTTACTACGAATATGAAATTAGTTATCAAACCATTAATCTAACGTCGGGTTTTAGTATGTAGAAGGCTTCATGTCGGCTTGGTCTACTTTAATTGAAGCCTAGAGTCTAGAGCGAACGACCGAGTAAACCAGCTGATGAATCACTTTGGTAAATTGCCGAGTATCGCATCTTGTATGACAACTAACGAGCTTAGCTATTAGAAATGTTTAATAGCAGTTCTTTGGGACAAACATTGAACAAGTGAATTTCCATAATTATCTGTAAGAAAGATGTAAGTATCTTCAATGTTTTTGAACCATTTTTGGAGATAACTTTTTTATTTAAATTCCTCCAATAGAAATGAATGGATTATTCATATCTATATTAATAAAAATTGTACTGACTGATTGACGGATCGACGTACAACCAATTGTAGAGACCTAAAACTTGGAGAGTGTATTATCTATGACGTAGGCATCCGATAAGATTTTTTTTTTTAAACTTCTACTCCCAAGATGATTAATAAAATGAAATAATGAAAACAGCAACAGCTAGTCTGTTATAAAATAGTTTTTACTATTACCAAAACAAAACACAACACCCCGACGTAAAAAATCTTACTAGAAATAAAAAGAATTACTATATTCAAACACATAGCTTTTTATTATTTAAATTGTTTATCCAATAGTAATCAGATATCAAACTACCTAAGTCCTTTCCAAAGAGCAAACCAAGTCACTCGGAATCATTTACGATGCTATAAAAAATAACCACGCTTTCATTTTGTGCAAACCTCCAATAATCACGGCAGTTTTATTGGAGCGTCCCTAAGTATAATATAGTAACACGTAGGGTGGGATCGGACGCGCCCTTACGCCTCAGTTCACGCCGTGTCGTATTACGAAGCCCCTATACAAAGTATTACAAAGATGTGATAAACAGGAAAAAGCTTCAGCCATCCATACTTAACATATGCCAGCGGAATTTCAACCTTATATCGTGGGCGATGATGTTGTGTTTTATGGATACCCAAATTTATTTTATTGGTGCCTATGGTTACGCTGATTTTCATCTCAATTCTCTACCGATACCGAGCCTGCCGACTCCGGCGTCAAAAAGAAATTTCATTTAATTTTAATATGAGAGGGACGTTTTCCTTATTTGTGAATTAATTTGTTCTCCAATTTCATTTTCCGTCTGTACCACAATGAAAAAAAAACGTCGAGTACCGCGCTCTGCAACAAACCAAATAAATGTAACAAACCAAAACAACGAAATTAATAAACAAAAACAACATAGAGTCGCAATAAATTATATTCTCGCAGTGGCTGAAACAAGCAGACACAGCTCGCGTCGATGGGCGAACTTCCAGTTTCCAACTGGATGTAATAACTGAGCGAATCAATTAAAAACTCTCCAAGTAAAGTTTCCGTAGGTCCCCGGTCGCGCCGTCGTCGTCGGGCTGTGTGATTTACGCGCTTAGGTGGTACGAAATTGCGTTGTTTTGCGGCTCGTAGCGCCCCTACTATGATACTTTTTGTTCGGTTTCGCATTTCCGGAACGTGCGACACTAGCTCGTAAAATAACTCTATGTAGGTCACCTGGACTTTCAGTCCTAATAAAAATATATTTTTAACACTGCGTTACACCTAGCATTAAAGCGGCCGTAGCCCAACGGCTAGGGCGTCGGCATTTTAGCTTAGCACGGGGGGTTAACAAGAATAATAGACTAGTAGTAACAATTGAAAAAAAGACAGCATAAAATAATAGCATCAAAAAGTACCTACTGGTATATTTTTAGGAATAAAAATAAAACATAATGTATGCTTAATGCGCAATAAATAAAGAGTGAAATATTGTGAAAGCGTTTGTTCCGTTCGTGTCTATGTCGAGGTGTGCATCGTCAGATAAATTGACATTCCCCGCGACGCGTCCTTCACGTTGACTTTGATGTTAAATTGTATACGTAGAAATGCTGGTATTGGGTGTACGTGTATCGGAAATATTTATTTAGATCCATTAAACGTGTATTTGTGAATATTATGCTAAACATGGTAAATGTTCACATACATGACATAACCGATAATATTTGCCTCAAATGTTGCTAATTACAATCATTTAATGACAAATATTACCAACGCACACATATGGAACCATCATAGAAGGAAGTTAAGTACCTACTTAAATTCAGAAATAAACTTGATACATGATGCATTCAAGAATCTACATCAATCGTGGGATAAGGCATAAATATGCTCGCTAGAAGAGATTGATAACCTTACGCTTAAATATATGCGTAGTTAGATTTAAAATAATGAATGATTCACTATCAAAGTGCAATATCTACGTTACTGCATTATATTACGAAGCCGCATTAAAAGCAAACTATGCATAATAATGTCCGGGTTAGATGCTATCGGCGAGTAGGAATCATGCGTGTGCATTGCTACCTCACATGTAATAACAATGCGTGTTGTTAAAAAATATTAGGGTACAGTTACACATGCTTAAAACGAGCATGCTTTTAAACTAACACATTTACTTTTGTTTAGCATGCTTTTTTGGCATATCGTCGGTGATATTGCAATACCGCGTAAGTGACAATAGCTTATAAGGTTGAAATCAAATATAGCAAATTATATTTTTTGCCCTAAAAGATAAAGAAAAAACATATTTCTTGACATATGAAATCACACCTTAGTAGCAACTGTCACATACGCGGTATTGCAGTATCACCGACGATATGTACTTTTTTAAATAAGCTGCACGACTGATCGATAATCGCATGTTTAATAAGCAAATCTGTTAATTCACGCCCCCTTCCACCCGGGCGGCAGGTAGCATGCTCAAAAAACGCACGGCTGTCGATTATTGAGCATACTCGTAATAAGCATGCTCTTTTTTAGCAATGGTTCGACGCAAATGCTACTAATTAGCAAATGCTCAATAGTAGCATGATACCGTGCTAGTAATGAGCACGTATAACTGTAATTTTATTACTATCGATCGTTTTCATCAACGGCTGTTGGCAGCATGATGATTGATTTAATAACAACTTTGTCTTTTGTATTTAACCTTTTACACCCCGTTTTTTTTCTGACCGAAAATTATGAAGATTGTCATGAGGCTTTTGTTGTTTCACCGGCAAAATTTCGACAAAGGAGCAGGACTCAAGCCGTATTAAATGGTTTAAAAACTACTCACTAAGTAGCCTGCGCAAGTAAGTCGAATTGTGAGTTTTTAAATAATTTTCGCGGGTATCTTGGACATCGGGTCTATGAGGGCATCGGACGGTTAGATGTCCCCCGCCCCAGGAAACATTACATCGTGATATCGGAAAGAAATCTTAGCAATTTAACCGTCCTAATGCTGTAAAGTAGGCACGGCTCTGCATCGCTAGTTCTCTAAACACGCTTACCATAGGTTTATTATACCATTTTATTGCCACTTCGGCTCGTTTATTACATACATAATACATATATTGTTATTAGGATATGACCAATTCACCATGAATATAACTATTGCGACCAAGTTATCTAACATCCTAAATTGTAAATAAATTTTATTACAAAATAATATCCAAGTAATTCTTTACATAATATAACAAAAGAATGGACAAGTAAAACACTGCGGTATCCTTAAAAAGTATTTATAACTTTTAATTAGTTTTTCATTGTTTTTATCCTTAAGGATAAATTTAATTTAATTTGACTTAAAGGCGGTTGCTACGTGGGTTTTTCTGCAGTAGTCGGTAAATATTCAGGACCGTTACCGCATACATGCAGAAAAGGAGGTCACGCCGATTGACATACGGACTAACTTTAGTAAAATAGTATAGCATTGGTTCACTGACACAACACAAAGGGAGCGCAGTAGTGCGAGTTGAAACAAAACTAACGGTACCCACTAACCGCCGTGGCAGAGACAATCGATTTTGCAGTTGCTATGCTGCTAATAATATTCGGCGTGGCTTTTTCTAGTTTTGCCGTATCCATATTAGTTAATTCGAAAAGCTAATTTGTTTTCTACGCTTAAACTTATTAAGTGTCAGTAATCATTTTGTACGTGACCAAAAAACATATTTTAACCATGCTGTCGAAACGTGATAGTATAATGATGTGAATAATATTATATCAAATACGTCATACCAAATGTGTGTGTACAGCTGCGATGCTTATTTTTTACTAATATAAATTCAAATTTCACCTCACTTATAACGATCTGTGCATATTAAATTTGCAAATTAATTGATTCCAACATATTATTACTAATTTGATGTCTCTCAATGACGCATGTGGATGGGCAATAAATAAAAAAAAAAAGATATGTTAGCTATAATTATCTAGTTGGACTACTGTTCATAATTATTGTTCTTGAAGACGGTGAATGACCGATTCTCGCGATAGACGAAACACATGCGAACGTTCGCATATGTTGTTACCGTCTGTCGTTAGGTTACGTTTTTTTTTGGGTTTGTGGAAATGCTATACAAAAAGTTATCAGCAAGAACCTAGCCAATTTTAGTACTTATTTAAATTTAAGTCGTTCAAATTAAGACTAGGTGGCAACAACGCAAGCAGGATTTTGTGTAATTTGATAATTTGTATGTTTTCTCTATAGTGAGTCATCAAAATGCAAAGGTACAAACCTAATTTGCAGTTAGATGTACGATTTGTATTAGGAATCACTAGCTTATGAATTTGAACTATACAAATTACGCATACACATATTTTATGACTACTGGAGTTAGGTATGTATACCCATTTAAATGATATTATCAATCTATGAAATAGAACATTTCGCATCGCAGTTTTATTAAGTTCAATAGATAGTAACATCAGACTCTTGCCGATCGATAAACGGACGAGTTCCATTTTGAATTCAGGAAGATAACATGACCAACGCACGCATTTCGTTTGAATAACCACCTTTCATCGGAAATGTCCAACGGTTGTTAAGAAGCACCCAATCAATAGTCATCTGATTATGAATTCAAGTCAACACCGTTGAGTCAGCTACTGTAATAGAATCTCACTAACTTAATTATGTCTACTATAAAATATGTTATGTTCATGCTTATAGCGGCTCTACATATTATTGAGCATTACGGAGCAATTCTACATCCAACGTTCGACCACGAATAGGTGTGCCCGCATTATGTATTCCACCGGACTAGTTGGTTAAACCCACTTTATTAGCTCTGTAACATCGGCTGTGTCTTTGTACCATTAAGTCTACGAGCACAGCAACGGACCTAGCAATTTATCACGGCAAATTACAGAAACAATCCGGAAAATATATCAGTTATCAGTCTTTGTTCGAAATATGATGCTTTGGGCGGTGCTCGTAAAGTTGTTATAATAAAATATAAATATTATAGTTCGTATAAAAATGCTGACTACAGTAGTTTCATCAGCAGATTTTTTGTAGATGATTCATTCAGCTTTTAACTGTGCTGCTATAATTATAAATATAATTAAAATTGGCCGCAAAACAAAGATTTATTTATTATAGCATTTAATAGCGTGTGTCTTTTTATATAAAAACATAACTTATAGAACTTAGAAAAGGGTTTCTTCAAAGAGATTTAAATTTTGCTATTACATTAAACGTGAATTCCAATGAGCTGGCTTTCCTTACGATCGAACACGGCCACGCGTCGCTGGAGCTAGGAACACGTCGTTTTCGAATATGTAAAATAATTCGCTGTGAGCCGAGAACGAGGCCGTTTACCTTTGCGACGAGATTATGCTGAAACTGACCCAGCTTACAAAGGTATCACGTTCAATGGAATATTTGGGGGTTATACGAAACGGCTTTTGTTGAAGACGCGAATATTTGAATGGGAAACCGTGTCTTGCAATGTTACGAGCACATCGTCTTTGTTGCTTTCTGCATACATTAAGCGTTTCCCGTGTTCGTGGAATTACTATTTATTCAGTTTAACTGCTGCGGTTTGTTTGTTTGTCTTTGTAATGTAACACATTGTACGAATAAGTTGCTGTATATACTTAATGTAAAGATTAGCTTTATTACTTCGTTTTCTTTGCTTTTAATTAGACAAAGCTCACAGCGTTGCCTCTGGGGAGGCGTCCGACGGTCAACTTGATTAACTAAGTCTCGGGATAACTGTTCTGTCGCAGAAAATAATTAATATCGCCCTTTTGTTATGTTAATACTAAACACAATTCATTCTCTTCTGAGAGAAGCACTTTCACGAACAAGTATAAAAAAAAAGAATGATTCGGGCACTATTAAAACTTAGTGTAATCTATTATATTGATTTTGTACCTTTTCGGTTTTACTAAATAGCTGTATGATTTATCTTGTAATATTACTGTGTAACTTCCACTGATTTGTTTTTAATAATCTATAAAAACTTAAGTTATTGTAAGTTTTCATATATTATTAAATCCTGGCCTCCAGAGCCTTCCTTTTTTCAATAATATGTGTGTCCATAAAAGTACACGGCTTTTACCCAATCAGAAATACATATCAAATCCATCGTCGTACATGCTAGTCGTCTCCGCAAAATAAGTAACTCTTTTATGGGGCTGTGTATACGGTTCTACAACAAACTTCCTCATAATATTGTTAAAGAGTATTGTCAATAAATAAATTTAAAACAACTATAAAAGCCAAATTGTGTAGCAGGGCTTATTATAAAATATCTGATTATATTAGTGACAAAAATGCTTGGGATTGAGTCGCTCCAATTACAATGTAAAATAGAAAATTATGTATAAATTTAATACAATATTATTATAAAAAAAAGAGGGTTCTACTGAGTTTTTTGGCAGTGTTTCTCAGTATTCTCCACGTCACGCACTGCACGGTAGGGAAAAAAATATGACGATTCCAAATAAATGTAACCATTTTTAGGGAATAAAAAAAAAAATCGTATATCCAATTGCCCTAGTTCTTTGATCACATTTTTGCCTTCATAACAGCCTCATCTCATACGGCAAATAAAAGTCTCAATACGTACGCAAGATAGCCTTTTATTTTTACTGGCGCGTGCTTTCCTGGTTCCAATTCTGTCTATACAGCGCCGTTCTAAGCGCAAGAAACCGATCCGCTTTCATTTGCTTTCACGTACGACTTGCTTAGCAACACCTAGTAGCGTGGTTGTACTCGATTGGTTGAACGAATTGGGAAGTACCGCAAGATGTGATTGCGCACTCACTGACACTGTTTAGTTGTCATTATGTTCTTAGTGATTTTACTGTTATTAGACGGTGGTTCGACGTCAAACATTTGTATGCGTCGATGATATTCAAGTACATTTTTTATATGGCATGTTGTTTTGTCGTGGATTTTGTCGTTAGATGATTATTTCGTAGCATAGAAGAGGAACTGCGTTCTTTGTTATGTTCTGTTAATTTTGAACACTATTTAATACTGATATTGTTACTAAAAGTTCTCCATTTAAAATGATTAAACTATGTGCAATACGAATATTACTTCCTTTAGGTATGTACAAACACTTTAGATTCGTATTTTTATTCCCTTTATTCACAACGGAAATCGCACCATAACAATATAAATTAATGACTACAACTACACGCTATTGCATTCTAGTTTGACGTCTTATGGGTGCTTTCGTCTCATTTCCTCCACCTCCCTACGATGGTTATGTTTGCGTGACCTGTGCGTTGACCTGACCTCGGTTACCCCGCGGCGCCAGAGGCAACCGCCAATGCGATCTTTGCACCCTACACTTGTTATAAATGTGCGCGTCTATTATTTTGTGTATAGTGTTGATTGATGGGCGTTGATAAAGGGTTGATTTGATTGTTTGAATTGCTCTGTTAAATATGTATCTGCCATATAAGCCCATGCTATCAAATTTGTACACCTCTATCTTTTAAGTTGTTTGTGTTCGAGCAAGCGGTAAGATTGACCGTTGTACTTTATAAAAAAAAAACATTAGTTTGATTTTCTGTAGTATTCATTAAAACAATGTATTTTTGACCATAATATGTATTTAATACTATTGATTTTTTTTCTAATGGAAGTGAACAAAGCATATTGGCAAGTGCGCTAACTAGCCCCTTTGATCTTCCACACAAACAAGCATAAGATGGCGATAGTACGCCTTGTATAACAATAATTCACGCCACTTACCACGTGATTCATTGCGCCTGTGTGCGGAGACAGGGTTACGTCTCATACATATATAGATAATAACACATATATGCGACCTTTGACATGTCATTGTACGTTCAAAATAAACGGATTTCGATTAGAGTGGGCGTAGTAGACGCTGAGATAAATTACTAAAGATAAATCGAACGTAAAATATTATGCTTTGTGCGTTACCGCTATCTGATGAGTTATTAATATGTATGTCTTTTCTATTCAGAGAAACGTTAGAAATTTGTTTGCTGCTGATTATTTTGCTCATAGATTCTCGGTCTGACAAACAAATCTTGTTCCGCACGTCAAGCTTAGTATAACTCAGTGTTTTGTAGTCGTATTTTAACATTGTCAACAAATAATAGCTGTTACGTACTGGCATTATATTATCGGATAAAAGTCTGAGTTGCACTATAGCATATATTTTTAACAATGATAAAAAATATATATATATAATATGAAAGGTTCACTAACATTTAGAATAGACCGTAGGTACGCTTAATAGGTTCGATTCGTTACAATAGCTTTGCCACAATGTCGTTGGTATTGAGGTTTCTATCATATTAGCATATTACCTTTCTAGTTTAATCGAATACGAATTACCGGGTTTAACCAGCGTCTCGTTAGACGTATTGTTGGTTTACAAAATAAGGTAATCTATGACCACTTGGCACAATTATTGGTTGAACCACGCGGATAGTCTGAGTATGCATTGTGTCCATGAATGTAGTGTTTGTAAAGTTTCCCACGACATCAAATTTATTTTGTTCTTTTTTATAAAGAAAAATATTAGGTAAATAATGAATGTGGGTTTTGCTGATCTAATCCAATTAATCGAACGTAAACCGCGTACTTTCAGTGTGTGTGAATCATCAAAAATACTGCGGCATCAGTTAATTTGAAATCGCACTTTAATAGCCGTCGATATTTGGGTCATGGATTATTCAGCGGACATGGCACTTCGACGCGGCGTCGTCTGCGGATTGTATAAACTTTTATCACGTATTAAAATGACGTGTTATGGCGTCAGCTTAGTCCACAATTTAATTCCTACTGAATTACATATCCTTAGCGATCGACAAAACGATGGAAAGGTGACAGTTGAACGTTATTTAATGCCTCTTTCGTATGCTCTAGTCATTATGTAGGGAATCTAACAATCTGGTTAGACGAAAAGTTAATCGTCATGCTAGTCTTGGTGCCTTACATTTATAGCATAGTTCTGATAACTTCAGTACACACACTTATAAATTATAAACAATAGTCTTATCTTTCTAGTGGTATCTTTTCGCCGTAGTCTATTATGACGTAATGACCAATCATATTAAACATTATCTGTACAAAACATTATGCACTCTTGTGTGACACAAAATATACAGTCAAATAGAAAGTGATTATTTTGTACTTTCACTGTGAAAGTGCTTTAACTGGAACCTTTAAAGGGTTTTCTGTGTTGTGCATTAGAGTGCATCATAGCGTTATACAAATAAATCTATATAATAGTGTCATAGTATATGTAGCTAGCCACGGGGATTTGCTATTTCACTGGGCAATATCTGCCTTTCAATGGTTTAATAAAAACTATAAATGAAGTAAGAAAGACAAGGTTGAATTTTGACGGGATTTGTGTAACTGCCGAAATAAAAAGTAAAATCATTGAAGGTACTATTTACGTGGCATAGTACTGTGGTCTTTTGGATTGTTCTGAACTCTGCAGTAACTAGCACATCAATAGCTACATAGATAAAACAGCTGAATAAACCACAGAACAGAATTGCTCCGTTATTTCCGTGTAACTAAAGAGGCACTTAAGAATTCCAAGACGTGCAAGAATTATTGCGAGCTATCTATAAAAATAGCCAGCTTGCAAAACGGCTATACATTTAACCCATATTTTACCTTTTGAGTCGTTAATCGCCGCTATTCGATTTTCACAGCCAGTTTCTGTTTTAATAATTTTGACAGAAAGTATTTTCCGCTGAACTTGCCGAAGAGGAATGCTGATACAACGTTTTACACAGTGTAAAAATTGTGTTTATATGACTAACTATTAATAACTATAATATTAACTAACTATTCTGTCTATGTGCTTACAGTGTTGTGAGTCGATCAATGAAGTTAATAAAAAAAAAACTGGTTAATCTTTTACAGGTGTTTTGTAAATAGTCAAAACATATTTGGTATTTTTTCCAGTATTAAGTATAGTTCTTACGTTTTAACAAGCATTTATGAATAATATTAATTTAAATTATGAGCTACTTGTACTTCTGCATCAGTAACTGGCTGGTATAGCATAAATAGTGCTTGTATAAATTACATTTTTATATGCACTTTATATTTCTGGGTGGTCCTTACGTTCGTTATAGTTCATGTAAAATAGACCGGACCAGTCGATAAAAAAAAATTGACGACTACCGTCCGAACGCGATCGTGCCCACGGGTGTAATAACACGATATCGGCGCGTCCAACGTCCACAAGATTGTAAAGTGTGACGGTGCTAAAACTGGCCTTGCAACCGATAGGGTCATAACTGTTTATGCCCGTCATAAGCTGAGCCAGCATTCATATCTGAAGCCATTTACGGCACAGTGTACCTCTTTCAAAAATACGCTTTTAGCGAAAATGCTTGCATGCGGTTTGTACCACTGAAACTTCATTAGCACGCTCCTCTCCTTACACGCCATGCCTAGAGTTTATATTCCTATAAAATTTAATGTACCGGTAAACTTGTCGCGGCAACGTGGGAAATTCATGTTGATACAAAAGATTCTCAGGCCAATCATTACAAGGGCTTCTATATACACAAACATGGTAATTATCACAATGGTAATGGAATCGATTTAAACGTATTATAACGTTTTACGCGTGTAGTAGCAGCCCATTAAATAATATTAAGAAAACAACATATTTTCACAAAATATCTAAAGTAAAAGAAATATATTAAGCATTTGGTTTATTAGTAGAGATGGGCCGACTAGCCGCCGACTAGTCGGGAAAGCCGACTATTCGGCATCGTTTGTAGTCGGCGACTAGTCGGTGACTATTCGGCAAAATATGCCGATTACGGCGCATAACAAATGAAATAAAACAAATAATTTGTACTTGATTTATAATTTCTAAACATTCCTTAGAGTAAGTTAACCAAAGTTACAGTTGTTACAACATAGGAACGTATTAATCAGTCAGTAATTAAGCTCAGCGGCCGCGCGATGACTAAGCCGAGTCATGACGAAAAAACCCGAACACTTCCGACAAGTAGGTATTAGAATGATCGGCATTGCCGATTAGTCGGCCGACTGATCGGCATTTTGAAAACCGATTAGTCGGCTAGTCGGTTAGTCGGCAAATACTATAGTCGGCCCATCTCTATTTATTAGTAATTAGCTATGCGAGAGAAAAAGATTCATACTAAATTATCCCTAAAGAGATTTCCTTTGGAGATACCAAAGGAGATCCCTTTAGGGTCATAATTTACGCCATAGTTATCTAAAACCACTACTACGTCATGTAATGAGAACATTCATAAACAAACCCATTATTTGACTCGATACGTATTTTATATTAATTGTGGGAATATTACCTCAATTATGTATAAACTCTGACTTAGTTCCATTTTTAATTGTTATGATTACTTTAAATGTTAAGCACATTATCATTAGTAAAATATAATATGCTGAGAAATGTACAGGAATCTATATTAACCTTAATTAAAGTGAACAATTTTTACAATTACACCAAAACCAATCTTTTAACGGTATCAACGGTAGCTTGGGATAATTGTACATTATACTTATTTACTTCATCTATAACTTGCGATCTACAAAAAGATGCGCAGTTATCTACAAATTTATTACGCCATTAATCCTACCACGACAGATTAAAAGAGGGTAATGTTTTACACAGAACAGAAGCACCGCAGGCCGCATTTATCTCTAATCGTTGATACAAAAAATTTGTAAATTGCAAACAATGGTTTCTATCAGCGCTCGACTGGTACCGCCTTTGTACCGAGTGGAGTGCGCACGGTATCGTCATAGTTTTGTTTTCGAACTCTCCACAGTTCGTAAATGTACGAAAAAATAACAGAGAAGACCGTGTCCAGCTTCTATTGTGGGGCGATTCGTTTGAAAAGTTACGGATGCGGAATATAATTGTTGTTGTTGTCTTCTCTTTGGCCAAGATCCGTTTGGTGTGCTCTTGTGAATTATGCAATGTGCCAGCTACTAATGTTTTTGTTTGCTTTTGAGCTTTTTTTTGGCTTCATGTTGGTATTTTCATAAAAAAAAACTTGAAAGTTTTTAAATACCTACACTGAATGTCGCTGGAGCCTAAGCTTCAGATCAATACTCAATTCAGTATTTCTTAAATCAATTGTAGTATAGTTTCATAAGTTGATCATTATTATTAGAAACATCAGATTTAATAAAGCTGTGGGCTAAATATTTTCTATTTATTGCGGTGTTTTAGTTTTTTATTTCGGCCATTCAACTTTGCTTCAGTTCACGCTTTGAACAAAAAACGAAGTTATACCCAACACAGTTCCATTGGGATTAACCGATAGCCATTTTATGACAATTTCGTCGTGGAATTTGCATTGGAGAGATAGTTTAGAAACCCTTTGTTTGTTACAATGTGTATTGAAATGTACGCAATTAGTACTAATAATTACTAGCGATGAGGTGTGCAATTAGGATTAAAATTGTATCATTATCAGAGTAATAATATCGGAAATTTGGATGTGTCATGTAGGAATTCGTCATGTGAAACCTTAATAAAAAAAAAAATGTATATATTTCGCTAGGTCGCGTCATAGCTTGAGAATGATTAACATATTTAGCTGTTTTGTGTTTGTAATTATAACGATATGGACATAATAGAGAACTTTGAAAAAATCCACTGTACTAAAAGACACAATGGTCTGACAACCGATTCCGTATAGTAACAGCTACTAATCGAAAAAAAAGAAAAATGTTAATTAGAGGAAACCTTGTTTTGTTATAGTAGAAACGTCATTTATAATAAAATTCTCGCGCCTTGAGAGAGTATTATTAACTCTGCAATGAATACAGTTCGGAATAGTTTTACTTATGTGTCAATCAAGTTAATTTATCGTTTGTAATGGCAGAACAAAAATTGAAAAATGATTAATGCATAAATAAACAAACTCGTTAATCTACTTAAATATTCATTTAAATATCGGGCTACGAAAACTTACTTTACTAAAAATATGTATATCTATGTATAATAATTTTGTTAAATAGCCTTTTATAAAAAATATCCTAATAGTTACTTTTGTTTGATTAGATGGCAACACAAGTCAATAGGTATGTGTTCATTCTTCCTACTCCCCTCGATCGAAGATCACCCCTCGTCTGTCACCCACCTATCTGTGACCCGCTTTTGTCTACTACTTACAGTTATTTGTTATTGTGGGAGGCAGAAATTAGAAAGGAAGTAAAATGGCGCCCTCCCGTTTTTGTTCAAATATTATAACGTCGCTTATGATATTTATTACACTTCATTACATGTTATAAATCGAAGTCATTCTTTGCGCCTGTGTGTTAACGATAACCTTAAATACCTATTGTTCATAAATTTCATATTTATCGAAATTAATAATTCGTTATTACATACTTAATCGAAAAAAAAATTGCATACATCATTCGTACCTCCATTATTTGCCTAATTTTGTGTAAACTGTAAATCCAAAACCGGGGAGGATTTTGCAATGGCTAGTTACAATCTCTTGACATGATCAATGCAAACTTCGACAGTTATATAGTTTAAAATTGTTTTAATTAAAGACAATGATGTGCTTAAGTAAGTTAAGTATTCTTTCTGTTAAATAATACCTATCGTTTGCTGGATCCAAGATTAACATCATTGGTTCTTGGAACTATTTTAGAGCATATCCAGTATATGCACTCGTACAATGTAAAAATGTAACAATTTTTGTGTTTTAATTTTTTTATTATGTAAATTACTAAAATATAGTAACATAGGTGCTTTAAAACTTGCTATTAAATGTTTTTATCAACATGATTCAAATTAGAGATGTGTAGTTCGCGAATGAATCCTTCAATTGAAGTACTTCAGTTGGAATCACTCTGTATCTCTTTCGTTCAGTGCAGATTCATGTACTTCAATAGTTCAGTTTAGTCCATTTAGTTCAGTGTTAAAATTCTTATATTCAATATAATACGTACACAATATAACTTAATGCTTTTTAATGAAAGCTATAGGTACTTATAATTTAAAAAAAACAAACAACTAATACAAAACAATATAATCATTCTAGTTATTAGTTCATTGCACGATCTATGATCGTTTGAAGGACCTGCGAAAATTGATTCAAATGAATCTTGTTCATAAGCTGATCTAGTGAAGTAAATGAGTGATATATTTCACTTAGTTCAAATGAAGTATACTTCAATGACACATTTTGCGCATGTCTATTTTAAATGGAAAACCAATTAATACGTCGTAGGTGTTACTGTTAACTAGTTATCTTAATTACTTACACGTGTAAATACATAACTGATGAGGAAAAAAGGAAAAAATCGTTTTGAATAGCATCCTTATTATGTGACACGGTTAGCATAGTTTATTTGTGCAGCCGAGATATTCTACAATTGATATCAAGTTGTGCATTCTATATGCTATGGATTGTTACAAAAACGCTCAAAGCGATAAGAATAGCAATATGATTAAATATGAAAGTTTTGAAGTTACATAATCAATCACACGATCCGAAATGATCCCATGTGTTAAATTTGACACACTCGTAAAACATCAGATACTTTTTATATCGGAGAAATGGTAATCTTAATAGCCCGCCGTATATGAATGGACACAACTTGGATAGTTAATAATGCGACAAACATATTGTTTTTATTATTAAACTAGCTGGCCCGGCAAACTTCGTACCGCCTCAAAATCTTCGCGGTGTCCTACATCTACCCTACCCTACCTCTACTCTACCTCTACCCTACCCTACCCCTACCCTCACCCTACCTAAAAAGTATCCTATGTCCTTCTCCCAGTTCTTAGCTACCTCCTTACCAATTTTCAGCCAAATCGGTTCAGCCGTTCTTGAGTTATAAATAGTGTAACTAACACGACTTTCTTTTATATATATAGATAAAAAAAATGTTGTATGAATACGGGTCTAGATATCATAGAACCTACCAAAAAAACAACTCGATTCACACGATCCACATGTAAAACTGCAAGCTCTAAGTATAAAATACTAAATGAAAACATCCGCAATGGCTTTGACCCTAACATAGTGCATGGTTTAGTTACCTGGCCGCTTTAATACTAGGTTATGTGATCGATTAATTGCTGTTTCAGTTTCAGTAGGGTGCCTGCGGTTACAATTACGCACAAACCTTACTTGGAATTCTCGAATAGCTTTCAGATTAAATCGATTGTGAAAATTGCTTAGTGACAGATGTGAGACAATTGTTAGTATAAGAATTTTGTGTATGTAGATAAACTCATAGGTTATGACTTTAAACTAAAATACGTACAAATCTAATTAGGTACATTTTATTAATTACTTGCTGACACGGCAGAAAAATCATTCAAATCGGTTCAGCCGTTTTGTGAATCTAAACCATCAGGGGCGCCACCAAAACGCATACAAAAAAATCATTCTATCTGATGTTACTGTTTCCGTGCCGCGAGGTCAGAAGGCTCTAAGTTTGCCAAACCACTAAAATGTTCCAAATTTAATTTCGTCTCTGATCGTATTATTGAGTAAGCAACTTCTGAACTTTCGTATTTACAATGAGTTAAGTTCGTCCCATTAGTTTTTAGAAGACAATGGTAGTATCGATCATTTAACACGACCCAATCCGAAAGTAATGAAGCGCGTTTAAAACGTGGTAACGTGACCGGCGTTAGCCGCAAGTTGGGGTGAACGACCCGTGCGCGTCCCTGCGATCGAACGCTCACCGTTCGCCGCTGGCCATGCCGCGGCGACGGTCGCAGCCCGGCCCACTTGCTGAACTACAAATTACTTTATTGTGCGAATAATTCGGCACTCGAGTTTTGGAGAAAAATATACTAAGAGAGAGCCACTTGCTGAACTTCAATTTGAAGAAGGGAGAAATTTAGTGTACTGTAGCTTTTGTTATCGCTAATGGCCTTGGAACACTGATGGCAACGCCGTATTTTATATAGGCTTTGTCTAATGCAGATTATAGGTATTTAGCGAGTACATGAGTGACAAATTTCATACATAGTTTTTATGCGCAAAAATATCTGAACTTTTTGTTTTATGTTTTATGTGAATGACGTTATGATATGTATTGTTAACTTAACTAACAAATATTAATTTATGGAAACAAATCAAATATACTGAAGTTAAGTCTAAGTCCTAAAGCTCTTCAAGTTAACTATGATATTTGCAGAACATTTGGTATGCTCCATCGAGAGTAAACAATTAGTTCATGTTGTGTTACTAGATACACATGTCGAGAGTTAACCAGACTCTGTAGGAGGTCTAGTAAATATTAGGTATTAATAGAAGCATTTACGGTAAAATATTTACGGGCTAAAATCGCTTGCTAAAGAAGTGCTGCCTATAAATTGATTAGTTACTTAAGAAACCGACTGTGTGTGTCTAGTGGTACTTTTTAATTATTTGATCGTGATGTTAAGCACTTTTCTTTTTTTTCGGACGATCATTATGTCGTTAGCCAGGAGGCTTTTGCTACTTCACCTGGCATTAAGGCAAGCAGAGCTCAAGCCGACATAGTAATCACCTGTTTAAAATAATGAGTTAAGCCTACTAGATCACCATACCTTTATAGTGTAAATGTATTCTAATCTTATAAAGAGCAAAGATTTGATTGTCCTTTTGTTTGTTTGCATTGAATAGACTTTGGAAATACAGAACTGATTTATTTTGTAGTGTGATTGTTTCACCGTGTATTCCGCCTAATCTCTAAAACGGTAGTACCAATTTAGACTTCATTATTCACTTTAATTTTTAATTCTAAACACAAACCACAGTTTGACTCCCAGTCTTGGAATAATTACGTTGCAAGTTTGCGCAACTCTGGTTAGTTCCACACAACTTTACCGTACAAGTAATCTGTCAAAAACATAGCACACACGTATTCAACAATTTTAACTAACTTAACTACTTTAGTTTTAGTCAAATTTCATCACAGTTTGCTAGGTCTTGGAATTACTTAGTGAATGCGTTGGCTTACAACTTTGCGTGAATGTTAACGGAATATGTTTAATACTTGGCTACTGTTTGACTTTGTGTAAGTTTCACGAAACCATCGAACGAGTTGTTTTTTTAACTTGCTAAGTTCTTGGTATTCGATCTAATAGTATAACAAGCTGGTTTCTTACCGAATGGTCCAATCATATAAGTGAGTAGCAAGAAATTGAGTGACAATAAAAGTAATTGGCGCAGCGTCAGGTCATAGTTCGACGAATTATTTGCTTCTCCGAATCTTGGCTCAATGATTCCTATCAATTGCTTATATCTCACCAGCGAGCGAGGGTTAACGACGCTCCGTATGCTAATGTTAAACCATTTAACCCTTTACGTGTTCCAATTTACATTTGATTCACATCAATACCATTTCGGCATGGTTATGGGTTATGTTACTGCCTCCGTCACGTCACTAATACACTCGCACTTACCATTACGATTCTTATTAATATATCTTTGTGAAACTAATACCATTATAACCAGCTATAAACTCACAACAGAAATTAATATCAAACATTAATATGTATAGCTCCAACTTGCTCTATACGACTGTGTGAGAACTGGTTATTAACTAGTCGAAAGTTCATGAAATTGCTGTATTATGTGTTATAAGTTGGTACATGGACGTAGATAGGTCGGGTACACAGTCAGGCGGCAACGGAAACTTTGTTGCAAAAGATTTAATGGAAGTTTAGTCTCTCTTTGTCTAAGTTTGGCACTCGTCTGGCCGCGCTCCTGTTTCATAACTTGGCGCAAATATAGGGCTGTTGAGTACCGTAGGCGTAGCCGATTTGATATCGAGGGGGTGTCAAGCGAACAGAGACAGATAGATAACTTTGATTTGAAGAGGGGTGTTGGTTGAGTATTGCTACGGAAGTTGATCGCTCAGATGTTTAATTAGAATGGAGGTGATGTTTCAAAGTTTTGCTGGGACTTATTGGCCGTCAGTTTTGAATGTAGTCGGAGAATTTATTTTTTGATAACTAAACGATTCTTTTACTAAGGTGACTTGGTCATACCATGTTCTCGAGACATGTTAGTTGTCCGATGACCTATTTACACCGAAACTAATCTTGATTTTGAATCACTGTTTTTTTATCTATGGGAGACAAAATTCGCAACTGCATTTGTGCTTTTTTTAAACACCAACATTATTATTAAAATCGTAAAATTATCCTTGTTGGCAAGGGAGTTAATGTGTTTTTAATTAAAATAATCATTATTATGTAATGCAATATTAACAGATCTTGATCGAGTGCCAACCCTGCTCTTTCAAATGTATATCTAGGGGTTAGTCAAAAGGGAAGTTTTATTGTTCGTGAATTTCATTATAACTTTGCGAAGCTCTCTCTTCTCTTAATGCCTTTAGACGAGGATTGTTGTCTAATTTGTACGAATTATGTCGAATTTTACCCACGAGACTTCCACTTGGTGATGTTTAGCAACTTATATGTATATGTGGAACAATTTATTACTTGCGTAAGGAAATTACGTAACAATAAGGTTAAGTTAAGTGTGTTAAGTTTGGTGGTTCTCCATTAATTCATGCGAGTAACTACGTACTCGCGATTAAAATGGAAGATTTTCTTAATAAATGAGCTAAAGAGTAAGTATACAATATTGTTGTAGTTATTAGGTCAATTTAGCATCCGACTGGAGAATGCCCGGTGAATAAGCAAAAGCCTTGTGGCAACGACATATCAACGGGTAAAAGGCTAATTGAGCTAAGCTATACCATGGGCGATATAAACTTGTATAATTGACTAGCTTCCGTTCCCGTGGGAACTTCATAATTAAACATAGCCCATAGCCTTCCTCGATAAATGGGCTATCTAACGAAATAATTTTTCAAATCGGTCCAGTAGTTTCTAATATTAGAGCGTTCAAGCAAACAAACAAGCTCTTCAGCTTTATACATAAATTAGTATATATGTTACTACCACATAAAGTTTATAATAAAATATCGCTTATGGTGTCGTGAAGAATAATTAGCCTAGTAACCGTCGCGTCGATGTTTGTCAGAAAGAAATCTAAATCTTTGGAACATCCCCTTTCATATTATAATATCAATAGGTACTTCAACTTCATTCATTTTAATCTTAAATTGTGATTTCAGTGCAATCTCTTTGAATTATGTAGGTACTTGTAATGTTTACTTGAAGAAACACAAATCATGTTTATGTAATGATAAACATGATTTGTGTTTCTTATTTTATAGAGTAAGAATTATCTGTTAGTTATAGTTTTTTTTTTTTTTTTTTAATTAATTTATCTTCTTACATTGTTATTCTGACAAGTGCAAGTGTATGTTAATACCTAAGTGCTGAATAAAATTCATTATTTCATTATTGATACGCTTTACTTCCGAGTTTAATATGAAAATGTGCAATGAAAAGGAAAAAAAAAATGTCATCTCGTTCACAGGTGAATGAAGATACGTCGGCGCAGAAAAAAAAAATGTAATTTATAAGTAGATAGGTACCGTACCTATTACGATCCGAGACTTGTTCGAATCATTGAGCCGACAAAAAAATACTCGACGATCATGTCTTCAAGTAATACACCTTGACATTATAATGTAATGATATATTATGATTTAAATATACCTGATATTTCAATGAAACTAGCTTAAGTGTCGGGTTATTTGATATTTTTCCTGTAATTAAGTAAATTCATATATCCAGGGCCGTCTAAGGTCTATGGAAACAGCCCTTTTTAGCAGAGAAAAAGCGATTAAATACTTCATAAATGCGGACAGTTTCGGCTTTAAAACCTTAAGCCCTTATCCAGCTCAGACCAAATATATAGTTATGACGGAGCGCTGCGAGTAACTTGGTGAAGCCGGAAATAACTGTGCCTGTACCAAAATTGTCACATAGATGGTTGATGTCATAACAAACTTCATTATTTTTTAACAAAAATGTCGAATTGTGTCATAAAAGGGTGTACAAATCGATATTCAACGTGATTTTTATAACATTGAGGTACTGTGAAGTCATAGCAACAAGTTTACTTACACTACTGCACAACTGTATTAGTAGTGCATCATTGTTCGACAGCGTTGCCTCTTTAATTTTTATTCGGTCTGAATTATCCAGTTGATTCACAATTAGTATATTGATTCGCGATATTCTACTTTAATTTTTACTTAAGACACGTTTCTCCATTTCAAGCCTGACATTGGCAGAATTGTAGTCATTCGGCACATTGCCATTAAGTTTAAAAAAAAAGAAAGAAGAAGAATTATCCAGTCGAAAATATGGGTATCAATATACAGAGTTTTAAGACATTAGTTATGATCGACTCTAGGTTAATAAAACAGTGATATTATAAATTACTATTTATATTTGTGTGTTACTGTTAACACATTTTGTCGCTGCAGTCTACTGCGGCAAATGGTACATATATACCTATTCCTACTAGTATAAACTGTATTTCGCAGCAACCCATACACTTAGTATAAATGCACACCAAGAGCGAATTACCATATTTCGAGAACTTGTTAAGCTTAACGTTGTTCCCTGAAGCGATGTTTTGAACTCTCAATAGATCGGGCCCGTTAATCTGTAGATTACCTTGCACCTTGGTATATTTTTTAAATGAAGACTGGCTGATTGCATGGATAGATAAGGGTGTAAGATAGAGCACGCGTTCAGGCAGAGATACTCTTAAGGTATTAGCGCCAGTACTTATGGTAGGACACACTGGATATAATTAAAGTTCAACGTTTGTGTGTGTGAATTATGCGTTTTTTATGTTTGTTAAGTACCCCGTGAATAATTTCAAAAACCTACCCTATTAACATGTATACTGAAATATGTAAGTGTATTTTCAGCTTACGATGAGTAATTAATTCATAATAACATTTAAATCCTATCCTATCACTAGTGAAAGAGTATTATAAGTACTTTATTACCGGTAAATCACAAATAAATGTTGTTCACGTCCTATAATTGGTTACAGTGTAATATAATCTCAATAAAAAAAATCCTCATTCATATGTACTCGTCACGGATATCACGGGTTTTATGGCCCATACCACGGTGTTAACTTGATGGATGTGAAACTCTGCGACTCCTAAAAACATTGTGATATTATGTTCTTATATTCACACGTCTATCAAATATGCACACGCTTGCTTGCTAATTACGAGTCGCTTAGATTTTTACACTAGAAATAGTAATTTTAAGAGTGAAATAACCAAAACAAAATCAGTTTACTATTGGAAGATGTGCGTTTTTAATTACCGAAACAACGTGGATTCCCATTCTATAGGTCAGCCGTTCCCGAATTCTTTTGGCTGCGGGAACCCTTTTTGTTACGTCAGTCTTGGCCGGAAGCCTAGCTTAAGTAAGAAATAATTATTGTAACATTGTTTTTTACGTGAAATCACAGCCTTGAGCCAATTTTCGTGGACCCCTGAACGCCTCTTACGGAACACCTTTCGGGAACTGTTACCCTCGGCGTAAAAACATTAACTATCACGTTAATATGAAACACGAAAAGACTTCCCAGAAAGGGCCTCGATTATAGTGTTTTAAAGCACTGCAAATTAATTGCAATGTAATTTCGGTAGACGGTTTTTTGAGCCAAGCATCGTTCCGCTATCAAATAACTATTGGCTTTTTGTAATTTCTCACTATTTGTTCTTTCCCTTTTTTTTGCTCCCGTCACAATTCTTCCAGATTCCTATATAGGTATACTAAGAATCTATACGTACATTCTACGTGATTTTATTTAAATTAGCACATTAGCACAGATCATATGACTCATTGTGTGATATGCTAATTGGATATGAATGTGTCACGTATTTATTATGATGTATCATAATAAAATTGTAGCAAGGAAAATCCATGATCAGTCATATCGATGATATAACCTTTTTTATGTCGGAATATGTACATGCAAAATAAAAAAAACTATATTGTGACAGAAACCTCCGGACTACTAATGATTTAAATATATATTTTTTAATACGCGCTTTAGGAAATCATTATCTCGCAGGGGTACTTTGACACTCAATTCATGGACACAAAGTATACCATAACTATCCGTTCTAACAACTGTCCCGTGTTGGAATCCAACCCAGAACACTAGGTAACTAAAGTAACAAATTTAACCACTGAGCCATCTGTGCTACTTAGGTAATTCAGTAACCTGATTGAGGTTAGTATAAGCAAACCTTGCTATAACATAATATAGCAAGATTTGCTTAATCTATACTAATAATATGAAGACGAAAGATTTGATTATTTGTTGGTTTGTTCGTTTGTTTGAAGCAAACAGGCTCCGAAACTACTTGACTGATTTAAAAAATTATTTCACCGTTGGGAAGCTACACTATCTCCGGTGAACATTGTAGCCTTTGTTTGTAAAGTAGTATTGTAAAGTATGTTTTAAGTATGAAGTTCCCATGGGAACGGTAGCAACGCGGGTGAAACCGCGCGCGGGAAGCTAGTACTAAGATAATTAGATTTCTTAGTCATAAAAAAGAAATAATCTGGTTAAGTAATCTAACACGATATGGAGCGTCCTGATGTCGTTGACGTCACATACCCGCTGTGTATTTTGCTCAGCACTCTCTAGGTGTTATATTTTTCTGGATTTGCGCCAAATATAAAGCTTAGTAATGCCTTTTCTTTGTAGGCAGAAAGTGTATCTTTTAGCTAAATGTGTTTTCGGTGGTGGAGAGAATAGAAATGTCTAGTATGGGTTTAAGCCATAAAAATAAGGTATATTAGTACTGTAGTATTAGTACAGTAGAGTATTGCAAGTGCTTGTATCATATCATAGCCATATTGCTATCATATACCAAGATACACCCTTTGTATGTTGGGGAGGATTTAAGTAAAAA
The DNA here is from genome assembly GCA_947037095.2 of Nycteola revayana. Classification (NCBI taxonomy): domain Eukaryota; kingdom Metazoa; phylum Arthropoda; class Insecta; order Lepidoptera; family Nolidae; genus Nycteola; species Nycteola revayana. Next base: position 1,872,985 of record OX344851.2, read on the forward strand.
CTTTTTGGGTGGCGACCCAGGGCCCTGTATATATGAGTGATCCCTTCCTTGTCTTTGAAAACATTGGCAGCACTCAATTAATAAAAATCTATTATCCAAGTCGTGTTGGCCAGAATTATAAATCCTACCCTCTATGGTTAAAACGACGGGATATATAATAAAACATTTGTTCGTATATATAAGTCGTTAAAACAACTTATAATTAACTTAACAAACGGCAACAACGACAGAAACAGTTTTTCCACTATCTCTGCAGCAGTTAGATTATGACGCGACACAAGTTGCCCGATGGCCTCGTAGAGAAAGTTTACTCAGTCGAGTTTGTTCTCGCCTCCCTCTCGCCCAGTCTGCACAGTTTGCAAGTTCGCCCCAACTCGCAAACTCAACAGTGGATGTAGCACAACTAGTGCTGGAAGGCGCTTGTTATGTTATTGTTAATAGACATGATCGTGTTTTGAGAACGATATTAAGCTTCTTAGATTTGATTTTCAGATATTTTTTTTACATTATATTATGATGGCCGGTTCGAGTCTTTCCGGACTTAATTAATTAATTTCAATTTTATCATATCATCTTTGATTGCTGCTTTGGTAGCGAAAATTTCATTTTATATACCATGTGTTGGTTTTAAAATGTTGACTTCGCCGAATATAATCTCCATTTATTTAATAGTTTTTGTGTAAACGAGATAATTTTAAAAGTAACAAACTTTATAATATAAGCAGAAATGTTGAATGATTCATAATTAAATAAATATGGAGTAGTTAGTACTTAGAATAAATAAATTAATAAATGTAAATTCTAGAGAGTAATTAAAAATTGTTCTAAGTATAATAAGTAACAAATGTGTTTAAACAGACAAAGGCATGATTAATCAAAAAGGAATAACACAAAAAACAGTCAATTAGCAGAACAAAGAGCGTCTTAATTCTGTCTGCGTTCATTTTATTCCTCTTTTGATCTCTGAACTAATTAATATGCCAGGCGATACGATCTCAATAGCTTTACTACAAAAAGTAGTAGATCGTCTTCACATTTTTCTTTAAATGCCTTTCAAGTCACTTCTTGTTTGTTTTATTCATGGACAATAAGTTTGTAGGTGTGTAAATATTGAACTACTCTTTCAACTGGGGGATGGTGAATGTAAAGGGGAAATAATGTTATCGCTCCCGATGTCGACTTCTGGCTTGACCACCCCTTCGACTTGGGAAATTTTTGGAGTTACGGAATACATCAGAGTATGGAGGTAAATACTTTTGTTTTGTTAGATTCTGGTGGATGTTGTTTTGATGTTTTGACTTTAATACTACGAATAATTATTGTAATAGAAGTGCTATTCTTTTTGAATTGTACGGGATTTTATTTAGATATATACCCATACCCATATTTGTAATAAGGGCACCTTATAAATACACTAGCTTTTTTTTACTCCTGTTCCCATGGGAACTTCATAATAAAATAAAGCCATCCACGATAAATGGACTATCTAAACGATTTTTTCAAATCGGACCAGTTGCTCCCAAGATTAGCGCGTTCAAGCATGCACCCTCTAGCATTATATATATATCAGTATTGATAAGAAATGTGTTATGCAGTGAATGAGCATAATTTTTTTAAATTTCTATTAACTCCGATTATGCATAGCATGTCTTAATAAATAATATAATTGATACTATACTGCCCACACAAGCAAACTAAGACTTCCTACTTATATATTTAACAGACCTATCACTTTCTAAATAACTAGAAGTTTCTGAATAACTATTGTAACAAGCACTACGGTCGAACCTTCATATGAAAGTTCATTAATCTCAAGAATGCACATAGCAAACTCCGTAACTTGGGGGAAATTACATCTTCGACGTCTACTTAGCGAAAGTTCGCCTATATATTTACTGTAACAGTCGGCTTGAGACGATCGCTCGTGTGGAACAACCAACCGTTGGATTTCAAGTTAATCTCTCCACCATGATGGAGCATGTTGAATTGTCGAATGTAGGACGCCCTTCAACGTTGATTAAAGGAGTTTCCATTTGTCAAAGGTTTTGATTGATTCGTGTTGCGGAACACCAAGCAATTTGATTGCTTTTCGTTATATCAAGCATATTTGGTGCGTATGTTATCGTGTGAGAATTAGTTTTATTCCCCAGTTTTAGTAATATTATAGCATAGTTAGCTATGCAGACATCAGTACCTGATGTATATGTAACGTAATATTCGTCAACACTAACTCGTCGAGTTGAAAGTAAAATCGAAATGAGAATTTTATTACGAAAAGAAAACTAAATTGGCTTTCACGAACGATATTTTTTGCTCTCGATTTCGCGTAGGCAAGTTATTTCAAATATGGACGTGAAATGTTGCCCTAGTTTTGCTTTGTAAATGGAAACCAACCGACAAACTATTGAATTGCTGAACGTTATTGGACTATATTTGTCACGAATATACTCCACAACATTCAACAATTGATTAATAAAGGCTTTTAGATATGTATACTGATTTCAGTGTTGTATAAATTTAAGATAAGATTCATATTGTTATATATAATTACTAGCGGCCCGCCCCGGCTTCGCACGGGTGGACTTTTATACCCTACCCCTGCCCTACCCTACTCTAAACCCTACCCTATCCCTACCCGACAAATCCAACGAAACAAAAACCATGAAAATTGATCCAGCCGATCTCGAGTTATAAGTGTTGTAACAAACCCGTCTTTGTTTTATATATATAGAAGATTAAATAGCTTCTTTAAGTATATTGATTGTTTATACATTACTTGTATTATATTTTAGACATCACAACATCTACTCGACAGGCTAGAAATGATCGACTTTGAAAGCATTGTTATTAGCCAAATGGAAATTTACTTGATTTCCTATTGTTACACTTTGTATATTTTTAAAAAGTTGCATTTTTATTTTCCCCATTGAATATAATAGGTTGCGGGCGATTTCATTGTTACTGTTACTCCATATCAGTGGTTCTTACCCTTTAAGCGATGAAGGACTATTCCACAAAATATACGTCTAGCCATGCACTACATTATTCGCAATTAAATTATTTTAAAATCAACACTATTAAATAATTTCTAAACCCTATATACAATTTTGCTGCAGGGGAATATTTTTCGTGCTGCTTCACGGACTATTTAGTATGCTCTCGGGGACCACGAGTGGTCCGCGGACCACTGCTCCATATAAAAAAAAAGAAAAGCTTTCAATAGATCTTTATTTTACAATTCCAAGCTGAATTGCAAGTGATCGCTACAACTTTAACAATCGATAGTCCGACGACCTCAATGCCATACCAATTTATCGGTTTCAAGTAACTATCGCTAGGCGATAAGAAAGCGATTCCCTAACATTAATTAAACAGATAGCGCTGTGGATTGCACACATATATCTGCTTCCGAAGCAATTCGGCTAGGATTGCGGGCTCAAATAAATGTGGTGTCCTTTATGCAGCGAGTTACAACAACCTGACCAGAATGCCTTAAAGGGATTTCAAATCTACTCGATTTGAGTCTTGATCACACTCTCACAAAATCAAGAGTTTGAGCAAAAATGTTTGCAAGTAATTTATTTTATCTTTTAATTAATATGAAGTAGTAAAATTAACTCTACAATTTAAAACATAAAAGTATCCATCTGTTTGTTAAGAAATTAGAAAATAACTGTCTATGAACATAAATTTTTTACGTATTATCACTATTTTATATTATTATAAAATATTTTATTAGTATATTAACATCACTTTCATTAGATAGTATAAAACGAAGTCGCTGCCGATGTCTGTGTATGCTTAGATCTTTACAACTACGCAACGGATTTTGATGTGTTTTTTTTAAAAGAAAGAATGATACAAGAGGAAGGTTTATACGTATAATACATCTACATTGCACCCGTATGAAGCCGGGGCGGGTCGCTAGTTAATTAATATTTTATTTGGTTAATATACTAAATTTCATATATTTCGGTCCCTAGTACCTGTACGTAAAAGAGGAATAAAAAATAATAGTGTTTGATACACAAATACAGTAATATTAGATAGGTAAAACATATGTAATGTGTTCAAATCTTTATATATAAACAAACAACGCGCCATATCTCATTACTCCCGAGTTGATGATAGGAAACAAATCTCTAACCAGTCGTTTTTATTGTTACAGGTGAAGTGAAAGCATTTGGCCACAGTGATCAGTGAAGTAGCGGACGGGAACGCCGCCGCTTCGTGTGTGTGTGTCAGTGTGTGTGTGCTGTGCAGTGACAGTGATAGTGAGTGTGTGCGCGCGTCCGTTGTGGCGCCGACGCAGGCGTCAAGTCAATGCCGGTGCGCCGATGGAGCGGTGATCACGGACTGACTACGTCACAAGAGCAGCGCTGGTTAGTATCACACATAATATACATACATACATAATGGTTGATTAGCATCCTCGTTATCACTTTAGAAATCACACCCACCAGTTTTGGGAAATGTATCAAGCAGAAAACGGGTCATTCCTAATTTCCAGCGTTCTTGTTTCCCCTATATTTTTTTCTGTTCTATAATAGCGTTTTATGTAATAAAATTAAGATGATACAGTTAGGAAGGAATATCTCCCATAAAATCAAGACTTAACTCGCAAAAAGATTTTAACAAACAAGAACATAAAATATACAAATCAAACACTACTCCGCATGCCAGAAAATGACAGCTGAATTACTTCCCATAGAGCCTTATAAGTCAATTTGTCGAAAAAAAATTCGCCGTCATGAAAATAAAAACTAAAATGTAAGAAACGTTGCATTCCAACATTTTGACACAAATTGTACATGAGTATTCCTACATCAGGTGGATAAGCTACCCTTGATTCAATAATTGGATTAAGGGCCGATTTTTCAATCGTCAGATAAAGGTTATCTGAGGAGTAAATTTAAAATTTGACAGATTTCGTATGGAAATTATGTCAAAACTCAAATTTATTCCACTGATAATTTTTATCTGAGGATTGAAAAAACGGCCCTTAGTCTAGTCAGGGACTAAATTAATACAAACCTATCATTATATTCACTCACATATAAATAGTATTATCAGTTGTCGATTATTGTCAAATAAAGTTATTTATAAAAAATACGAGGTTTTAAAAACAAGAAATGTCAAGACCGTCTTAACACTTCAGATAGACTTTTAAATCTTACTTAAATATATTGAAAAGAAGGACACGATAGAGATGGGCTACTGTTCTAAATCGTTCGATATACCTGAAGTATACACTTTTCTGAGTAAATGCATCGCAGCATATAGGGTTAGGGTTAGGCTTAAGTAAATCAAGAATATCAGCGTAAGATTGCTGCTCTGATCCCTACATTGTAGCGTATTGTTTATCTAGGCCCTGACCCAGGATCCTTAACTTTTGGGCCCCATCGCGCCCCAAATTACATTTTATGGAACTCCATACAAATTTCAAATCAAAGACCATCAATCGCATGACAATCCGAACTGAACTTTTTTTTTTTTTTAAATAGCACTAATAATAAAACGTGTGTTAAACCGGATAATTATAATTGAGTCTAGTTCTTGTCATCACATTACAATTATGCTCTGTTTGAAAATAATATTTCTGTTTAATTGTGGTATTAATTAAAAGACAAGCCCATTACTTGTAACTACCCTAGTGACTTCTACTGAGCCCTTGGGTTGGTTTTAAACGCTCATCTAGTGTATAATTTATCTGTGTGCTAAATGTGACCTGAAATTGCATAATAAAGCGACTTACAAGAAAGTTTCTACGTAGTTTTGGATCACATTAGGCACCCAGATGTTTGAGAGAGCCCGAAGACGTATTATTATAATTCACAAATCTCAGTAATTAATGTGAAAGGTTAGTACTGTAAGTTACTGTAGGTATAAAGTTCATCTTAAACAATATTCTTGAACTGTAATAAAGTAAGTACTTCAAGTCAAAGCCACAGGCTGGGATTCCATTAAATGTTTTACGTTCCATTCTAAGAGCTTTCAGTTAAAACGTAAATCGTAGGTATATCTTGTAAAAGAGGAAATACCTTCCCAGGTATTTGTTACAAGTGGAAATGAAGACGTTTTGCTTATATTTTTATTGAGTGGAGTGGGAGGAGCACGGCTACTTTTATAATCCATTGTAGATGGACTATTTTTGAAGTAAGATAACTTTTTTAGATCTATTTAGTGGTTAGTGGTATATATATATTTATTTAGACATTTTTTTGTAAACAACTTAGATAACAATAAATGAAGGACATAAGTAAAAAGCAAAGTTATGCTATGTATTGATTCGAATATTTACATCATTCTAGTGTATCTATTATTGATGCGTGAAGCAAAAACTTTATACGAAAATTGCGCGGACTAAGGAGTAAAAAAATTCGCACAGTTTTAGTTTATATCGAAGTTTATTGAGGAGCGCATAATGCTAATATATTTTTTAATTATGGACTAATTTCGACCATTGGGCGACCGCTTGTTTATATGACTAGACAGGCAATTTAAATTAAGAGTGATTGTGTAATACGTATCAAACATTTTAAAAGTATGCGATAACACAATAGTAGTTTAGTAAATAGTTACTCATAAATATAAAATAGGATTATAATAAGTATTTGATTGAAGTACGTACATTTGCCAATTTAAAATTGTATTATAAGTGGTGTGCGTAATTTACTAGGTAATTAATATAGGTACTAGTGACCGGCAGTAATTCAATTAAACCATTATCGGTTCTTTTTGTACGGCATTTATCAAGTGAAAAAGTTATAGAGCATGTTTAACCTTCATTTTCTCAGGCCGAGGTAGGTCGAGTTCACGGCTAACGTAAAAACGTCAAATTGGTCCGTCCATTATTACATTTTATTTTTTTGTTAGATGTTGTATGTTCCAAGGTCTAATAACCTGATAAATAGCAGAGCAGTTAGTTTATAAACCAGTTTGCCGCTAGTGTATATAAGTTTTCATAATTTATTATTACGGGCTAACCGAACGTCGTTTGCTTGTAGTCATTATTTATTTAGGGGAGATTTCGGGTGTTGTGGCATTGAATAGAATGTTAGTTTTTCTTGTTGTATTTTCAACAAAGTATTTTGTTTTTGTTTTGATTCACGATAGGGCAATTTGTAGAATTTTCTGACACAATTGACATAACTAGCTGCTACTGATGTACTACCTACCTAAGTGTTGAAATCTGTAAACGTTTAAAGCTGAAGGAAAAATGATAATTACAATTAAAATAAAGTTTTATTATATATTTATACATACAAAAAACCGGCCAAGAGCGTGTCAGGCACGCTCATGAAAGGGTTCCGTAGCCATTGATATCTAAAACGCTTATTTTTTATTATTAATAAAGTTAAATTTAATTTTGCGGTCGACTCGATAAATTTTGTTAGGACGACTGTAACTACATAAGTTGGTCGAGTTGAAAATGATACCGAGTCCGCTATAATTTTAGTTGATAGTACTTACTTAGAGGTATAATATCACATTTTTCAGAATTATTTTAAGTTAGTACATTTCAAAAGTAAGGGACGGAGCGCTCTAATTTTAACTTGTAACTTTGATTTACACAGTTCCAGCGCAGTTTTTGGTGCATTTCAAGAGACCTTTCCAACGATACCCTACACGATAGGGTTAGTCGAATTATTATTTTTAAATTCACTTTCCGTTGTATGGGATACAAAAAAATTGCCTGAAAAAAACCAAGTTTTGGATCTTCAGTATACACCTCTCCACCAAGTTTCGTGACAATCGGTGTAGTAACGGCGGAGTACGATCTGGACGGACAGTCATGACGAAACTATAAGGGTTCCTTGCGGACTATGGAACCCTAAAAAAAACACAATAAATAGGTGTAGTCAATGATTAATTACATACCGTCGGTTATAGTGTGATACCGCGTAAGTGACAGTGGCTAATATGGTAAAATTTCGTCCATCAAGATTTTTTTCCCTACTTGTGAAGCAAAGGGTCAAATCTTAAATTGCTACATTCGATCTTCAATCTTAATAGCTATTGTCACTTGCGCATTACCACACAATCTTCAACGATACTTGTTGTGATGCTTTTATTTTATTATTGTGTAGAATTGAGTAATCTGCAAACTTACATTAAACTATTACTTTGCCATCATCATCAACAGCCCGTTTACGTCCACTGCTGAACATGGGCCTCCTCTTTACAGACCTTGGCAAGCCAGGATCGTAGAGGGATATTGCCATAATCACCACGCTTGGCAGACGGATTGGTGATCGCAGTAAGATGTAAACCTTGAGCTAATAGATGCTGCTGCCCATCCATCAGCCATATGTCCCTTAGTCGCCTTTTACGACACCCATGGGAGGACATGGGGTGGTCTATTCTAAGCCGGAAACCACACGGTCTACTTTGCCACAGTGCATAGCAATAGTTCAAGTTTTGTAGAGAAAACCAGTAGAATAGTACTGTTCATCAATGTGTATATGTAGATAATTTAATATGAGTCAACTAGCCTATTATACTTAGTTCAAAGCTTGAATCGACAGTCTGTGTGCGCTCGAACCCCGAGAGCTCACTAATTAATAGGTATACGTTAGTGGCGTTCATCTAAGAGTGTTTAATCGTAGTATTATAACAGCTGATCAAATTATACCTATCGTGGTTTTGATACACTCCGTGTTAGTAATTATGAGCTATCTTTGAGACGTTTTAGTTACATCGAGCACTCTGTTGAATGAGATACTATTATTATTTTATTAATATTATAAATTTGAATGTATGGTGGATGTTTGTTATTCAATAATGAAATAACAACAGATGTTGACAATATTGTACACAATCGTGACGCTTCAATCAGCTAGGGCCCAGTAGTAGCATTTGAACGAACATTAGAACCATTGGGGTAGGAATGAGTAGCGGTATTTTCGCAATTATATGTTTGAATTAATCTTTGTCGGTTTATAAATCAGATATCATGTAGGTAATACAGTAAAAATGATCTTATAATATATATTAGATATAGAGCTCGCCTTACATGTTATGAACTGTAATTCAGTCTTTATTGCTTTCATGTTTTAACATTTAAGGTCCCTCGCCCACGGCGACTTTTTGCAGCGATGCAGTAGCGATGATGTCGCGCGTTTGCATCGATACAGCTTTTACGAAACGCGCGACTGCATCGCTGCAAAAAGTCGCCGTGGGCGAGGGGCCTAAGGATCTCCATACGACAGCTGTAACCATCTGGTTAAGCGTAAACACGAGTATGAAGAATAATACCTACACGTGGTGTCTTGTGTGTCCATAATATTGAGCAAATATTAAGTGGGCGACCTATGTTTAATATCGTTTGTGATAATTATGATGAAATGTACAGTACTAATTTGCAAAAGTGACTAACGGAAGCAACATAAAAGGAACTGATTTAAAATCATTTATTCCGTAAAAATGATGTATTTATTTTCACTATAAAAGTGCATTACCATTCAATGCGATACAGGCGCACTATAGATTTATGTATACTCTAATAATAGTGATATAATTATACGGAGTAAATAGTGGCTGATCAACACACGCAATTTATTGCACCGACCGTTTCTTAATCACGATTGAGTTATTAAAAAAATATGCGAATACACGGTTACTAATATTTAACTAAACTCGTGGTTCATAAACTTTCAGTGACGCATGAAAATGTTTATTTAATGTCTGTCTTGTACTACTATCTGTTTGGTAGTAGTTAATGTGTATTAGGGTGTGGTATCCATAAATTCAAATATTATGTTTATTGCTTTAAAAAAGTTAAAAGTACCTTTAATCTTTTTCGGATTGTTTCATAGACCATTGCTTCGCTATATGACAATCCCACGTTTTCTGGAATACAAAGTATACATGGTAGGTAGGTATATCTAGATCGGTTGGTATGGGCATGTCTGTAACTATAAGACATACTAAGATCTGAGCTTAGGAACCATGTCATAAAAACTGCATACCTACGAAGATTAAAAAAAAAACTTGTATTCAGCTCGGGAGATTGTGTAGGTCATACTGCTTATGACCTAAATGTTGCTATGAGACACGATATCTAGAATTAATAAAATTCATAGTTATATTTATTTTAATTATTTCTACTATCTAGATTATAATTATACGACCATTTGTTATTCAATGCAAAGTTCAACACAAATCTACTCAAATAAAGTTGACTTTATATTTAGTGGTTAGTGTATGATTAATTGGTAATTACAGTCATAGATAGATAATATTATGGTAGATAAGAAATTTCCGTAATTACATTAAATAAGTGAAAGTGTTGCGACACCACTGAAGACATGCAATCATATAGACAATTTTACTCACCTAAACGAGTTAAACTATGTTTATAAAAAATGTGTTGTTATTTAAAATATCTACTTAATTCAAATAAAGAATGTCAAATACTATGCATTTTATTCATTCTTAATAACGTATTTCATAGTAACGTGTTTATGTTTATGATGACTTCACCAGCGATATCTAAATAGAAATAATGTAAGTTTTAATTTTGAAAACGACCGCGTTAAATTCCCGTACTGAGTACAAGTTTCTTTCTATTCAATGTTCGCAGCTTTTCTCATCTCTAAAACCGATAGCATGGTTCCTCAGAACAGATCTTTGTGTGTCTTATATTTCCAGCCTTGACCATACTGACCAATCTAAATGAGCCACCCGTTATCAAGTTATATGTATGTATTCCGTTTAGTAAGATATTACATTCCGAGTTTATCTGTTCCTGTAATTAATTAACAAACATCAAAACTCACTTAAACCCAATTATCTAAACGTCTATTTTTACTATATTACTTAAAAGTATTAATTAAAAAGCTATTTCATAAGATAAACAATAAAATATGAACTGTTCTGTTAATTGTACGTACTTTATTCCACCTGTGCGTACGCTACGTAGCGTACAGCAACGTCGAACGTAAACCGAGTACCTACTTAGCTATAAACTATAAGTTTAAAGTTGTATGGCGAGTGAACTACTACTATTTATGCGATCGTTAAAACTAACTTACAGCCGTGTATCGCTTTGAGCAACTTTGTGGTGGCGTTTGAAGATGCTCTAACTTTGTACGAGTTTATACTTTATGTTTTAACTACCTACCTACCTACCTACCTACAAAACATAGATGTATTCGCGTTATGTAACAAAATTGTTAAGTTTAAGTTATGAGTTTGTTCAGCTTAGGTCTATCGATATTAATGGTATGATCTTTTGTGGTTTAATATTCGTTATGTATTAACGAAGCTAAGCCTTTTAGCTGCATAGCAAATGTAATAAATAAACATTTAGTAGAAATGCTGCCGTTATTGGGTATGAGTGAAATGTTTGTTCGCTTAAGATTTCTAAGAATGTAATATACGGTCATCATAACATACATAATATAGTGTATAACGAGCGTGTGTATATACATTAACTACGTTATTTACTTGAGAAAAAAAATTGTGTTATGAAACAAAAAGTAATACTTAAGTATATTTCTAGCCAATAATTAATGAACCGATACCGTAGTACTTACTGTTAACTCAACGTTAAAATTATCTAAGTACGTGTTCTATGTTACCCTAACCTAACGATAAATGAAAGTCTAATATTACTAACGGATTCGTCTCACTTATGAATATAAAAAAAATAAGAATTATAGGCTAAACTAGGTAGTCCAAATATAGGTAGTCCAAATATAGGTATTATATCATGAAATCATCAAATATCCAATAATGCAATCAGTGAATGATGTAATATTAATAATAGAAAAGTGTGTTAGTATTCTTGCACACGCCAACACATAAAAGGATTGACCCATTTTTACGCGATTAGCCTACTAGTCTCGAGAGCTGGGTATTATAAGCTGACTTGATCCTTTGAATATCGAGATGTTTAATACTAGCACTAGGTAAATAAATGCGGGGACTTGACGCACATCTAAACTCAGCACAACTACTGTGGTGCACTCATTTTCACCTAAATAGTTGTCCCAGGTGCAACGAGGTGCAAATGTCACTATTCACTATGCAATCTAATACTTAATGGTCGTTAAGTAATCCCATAGTGCAGGGTTTCTTAAACTTTTAGCAGTCACGGACCACTTTCACAATTTAAAAAAATTCATGGACCCCTTAAAATTACTACTTAGTTAATGAGAAGGGTGCTGCTGTTTGGCCTCAATGAGAACGAATAAATTGTGGGATTGTCTTCGACATGACTGACCTACTGCGGACCCCTGATATACATGCTACGAACCCCCAAGGGGTCCGTGGACCCCACTTTAAGAAACCCTGCCATAGTGTATTCAATTCGTTATTACCTGCCGCACATAGGTCGATTTCAAGGATTTATCCGGCCTAAGTTATTTTATAGTTTAGTGATAAGTGACACCATAAAAAAAAATCGGGTAATTTATAGTCATAAAACAATACATTAACCCAGTTATCTAATTAAACACTGTTATTTAAAAGTACAAAAAATAGTTTTTTTATTATTGATAGTGGTTTTTTTTTTAATGATGTACTTTATTCCGGTCTCAGATGCAAATACCGTAAATACTAAACCACTAGTGTACGTTCCCATTTCCAAACTCATTGTGTAATAACAGCTAGCAATAAAAATATCCAGTAAGAATAACTAATTCTTTAGAAGTATACTGGAACGCCCAAAGCATATATTATTATATTCTTTCATTGATTCCCACGACACAGTTTTCGAATGAAATTGATAACTTTAATCAAAATTTATAATTATTTGATTTATATCGATATAGAATTTTAAACTATATTAAAATTGATATGACTAACGAGTACAACGCATATTATCTATTCATGAATTCAATTATTGAAGCATTCAATTATTGCCCAGTTCACACATTGAATATGAGAAGTGTGTCATTACGACCTTTTTTTTTATCAACCAGTCTTTTATGTCTGAATGTCGCACACTGGTAAACAAAACTCATACAGGTAATGGCCAATAATGCATTGTATTAGAGACAAGAAATCCATTCATGTCAACTAACAAGCTTTTCACGTCTTTATTCGTGCATTTGGCGTGTTGCTATATGTTAGAAATGTATGTAGAAACGTAGGTATAATATATACAAGGTGTAACGGAAAGCGTATATACATAGAAAGAGCAAGGCTTCTTTGGATCATAACAAACGATATGGCAAGGGTTATTTAATCCTAACTATAAAAGTTTTTTTTTTATTTTATTTTTATTAAATATTGGCTTACGTTTGACCATAATCTCGCTTGATGGAAGGCGAAGATAAGGCCTATGATGATTCACGCGTGCCTAGAAAGTGTCAACAAGTCAACAACAAGTCCGGAAGTAATGATTTTTTTAAATTCATAGATACCAGAAACCAAACTTTTCAAATTGAAATAAATACATCACTAGCACTCAATCAGCTGATCGATGTCAACGAACTATTTGCAAGTAAAAATAAAACCTCTTACTCCTGGTATTTCTGAATAAAGGGTTCCGCATTTTTATTTTTTGTTTGCAAAATAAAAAATTCTTGGAGTATTTTATTTTGAGTTGAAACCCTTGCCATATCGTTTGTTATGATCCAAAGAAGCCTTGCTCTTTCTATGTATATACCCTTTCCGTTACACCTTGTATAGGACTTGAATGTACCGGTGACTCATTGGTTAGGGTAGTTGCTTCGGATACTTGTTCTGAGTTATATTCCAACACGGGACAATTATTTGTGTGAACCACGGTTAGATGTTTTGAGTGTGGATGTGCTTTGTGTCCATGAAATAAGTGTTTGTAAAGTAAAGTACCCCGCGACACATGTCGGTTTCCATAGTATAGGTGTTGTCTTTATAAAAACTAAAGTATATAATTTTAATTCTATAAACAAACTGAACATTGGTTTTGATTTAAATACATTTATGTTGCAGTCAAAACTCTTAACCAGTTAAAAGTACTTTTAACTGGCAAAATCAGTCAAAACTAACGTAACTAGTTAAAAGTACTTTTAACTGGTGGTAAATTTTGACCGCAACATATATATATATAGCCATTACACCTATGTTATCTATAGAAAATAATAAAATGGAAGTGTCTGTTTATTCCGTATAATCTTCAGAACTGCTGCACCGATTTGGACTAATGTGATGATACCAGACACTAGGCCACGCCATCTGTATCTGTAAATTTTATAGGAGTTTATGTAGTTACATCCGATTTGTGGCTATCTGTATAAACGTATGCTCAACCGCGTTTCCGCTTGAGTCGCTCAACCAGGTTACGAAATTTGTATCACAGAGTATCATCGGCCGCCATTGGTCAAGGTGGTAGGTACTACGAATTATACAACTGTTACCACCAATAAATATTTTGAAACTACTCGTATACAACTATACATGACTAGTCGCGAGGTTTTGTTACTTTGTGTACTGCAATATCCGCACGAGGTTTTCCGACCAGTGACACATTTCCTGTCCTTCTCAAAGGTCCGATTAATCTTAATAATAAATAAAATGATCTTAAATAGAAATACTTTTGAATTTGTGGAATGAACTAGACTTTATTTCCTTAAGGGTAATTTTTCTTTACATCTCTGTGAATTAACTGATTGCCAGAGGCATTATCTCCCAGTCAAAATTTATGTTGAAGTGAAAAGTTTATGCGGTTCAATTCGGTTCAGTTTATTTAGAGATGTGTAGTTCGCGAATGAATCCTTCAATTGAAGTACTTCAGTTGGAATCACTCTGTATCTCTTTCGTTCAGTGCAAATTCATGTACTTCAATAGTTCAGTTTAGTCCATTTAGTTCACAGTGTTAAAATTCTTATATTCAATATAATACGTACACAATATAACTTAATGCTTTTAAATGAAAGCTATAGGTACTTATAATTTAAAAAAAAACATAAACAACTAATACAACACAATATAATCATTCTCGTTATTAGTTCATTGAAGAGTTCAAGACCTGCGAAAATTGATTCAAATGAATCTAGTTCATAAACTGAACTAGTGAAGTAAATGAATTCGATGATCGTTTGAAGGACATGCGAAAACTGATTCAAATGAATCTTGTTCATAAGCTGAACTAGTGAAGTAAATGAGTGATATAGTTCACTTAGTTCAAATGAAGTATACTTCAATGACACATTTTGCGCATGTCTATATCTCATTGATTCGTTGTGATTTGCTGAACTAAATGAAGTACTGAACTAAATCAGTGGACTACTTCATTGAGCCAAAAGATATACTTCATTCATTTCTTTTTACTGACACATTTTGCGCATGTCTAATTTATTCATTTCAACAATCAGTGATACATACATGACAAATGTTAATTTTAATAGTATTATCAATTTATGATACTACTTGATGCTCGCTTGATGCTATAGAAAATGAAAATGATTATGAGCCATACACAACAACTAACTAGTGTTTAATAATTACTTAGATGTTGGTAAAGTGGCCAACATTATTTGTAACAAACTATAAGTTGGTACAGTATGGCTTACAATACTAATTTATTATTATTTAATACCAGTCTTGTAGTTATAGGGCTACGACCTTTGACGAACAAGGGGCCGAAACTTTATTTTATCGACATGCCAACAACTATACTCTGTTTCAAAATAGAAATGATACTGTGTGTCTGCATTCGGTATATAAGGTTCTTTAACAGGACAATATTCAAAGTCAATAAAAGAAAATATTACATTTTAATCTTAGTATCATTATCATAAGTTTATTATCCTACTAGGTTCCCGCGCGAGGTTGCACCCGCGTAACCCCCGTTCTCGTGGAAACTACATAATTAAATATAGCCTATGTCATCCGGGGATAGTGTAACTTTCCAACGGTGTAAGGATTTTTCAAATAGATCCAGTAGTTTCGGAGCCTATTCAATACAAACAATCAAATCTTTCCGCTTTATAAAATTAGTATAGATATAGATTATAATATTAGTATAGACGACAACTACAGCTTTCATTGTACCATACCTACATGGAGTTGAGTACTTAATGCAAAAACGTTGACCATGATCTGTTAACCTTGCTGATCGGACTCCGGTCGGTGAGTTTAATTTGCGCTAAAGCAAGTGACCTTGACCTAATTTAACACATTGATGTATCATTATTATTTAAAATAGAACCTTTGTGTCGAAATTCTGAGTAGTTATATTATACTCTCCCTTTTGACATGGGTTGAGTCTACGTGAGGTCTCTTGTAGTTAATACGTTGAGATCGGATAGTCGAGTGCATTTTTTAAAGCAGCTCTCACTTCGGTAAAACAAGAATTAATATTAGATTCGATAGAAACATATAAATCTAATAATAATTAAATTGATATACCGGTATTATACGCTATATATACTTCGAAGCTTAAGTAAATATATGCACTAGCCGTCTATACTAGATTTTCCGAATTTATTTTAAATTATATATGGAGCTAAATTAAATGCATTAGATTACTATAGTATATAGTATACTAGCGACCCGCCCCGGCGTCGCACGGGTGTAATGGTGATGTATTATACATATAAACCTTCCTCTCGAATCACTCAATCTATTAAAAAAACACATCAAAATTCGTTGCGTAGTTCTAAAGATCTAAGCAGTACAGAAAGATAGTGACTTTTTTATACTATGTAGTGATAAAACTGATAATACTCAAATGAAATAATCGAAGACAAACGGCTAAATATATCTACCTTCTCCTGTTGACAACTTGTGTGAGTATGAAGATGTATGATTATTGGTTATGTATCTATACTAATGTTTTATTGTCTGTGTGTTTAATTAAATAGGCTCCGAAACTACTGGACCGAATTCAAAAATTATTTTTCAGTTATTATTAGAAAGCTACGTCGTTATGCAGGAGTAACTTAAGTTTGAGTTTTCATGGGGACGGTTATAAATAATAAATTAATAATACAACGCGTCTCTAATAGCATTGACAGAGGCGAAACTAACAATGACTATATTCACCTTCTTAATGCGTCAAAATTGTTAATTGCATTAGGTTTTTATTTAACCCAGAGAGTTTTCTAGACTTGTATGTATAGACATACAAGTACGTATTAGGATAGGTAATGGTAGTAAGTAACATAGAAATAAGATCTCTATTAGTATGTTGTATTATTACAACAACATTTTTGTATTGTGCGGGGCTTGGATTATTTTAATGCATGTTTTATGCAGCAAACCATGTCCCTTTTTTTTCTTTTTTGACGCAGTTAGCCATGAGGCTTTTGCTACTTCACCGGACATAAAGGCGAGCAGAACTCCAGCCTTAATAATAAATGGTTTAAAAACTACAAACTAAGCAACCTGCGCAAGAGGGCGCCCCCTGTGGGGCTTGCAACTGTCGCTCTACTTTACGGTTCGCGGGCCTCTCGGACTTCGGGTCTACGAGGGCATCGGATGGTTCTTTACAAGCTAAGGGTTAGGAGGACTAGAGGAGACGCGTCGCGGGCGCAAACCATATCCATACATCATGTTATAAATATTAGAGATGGGCCGACTATAGTATTTGCCGACTAACCGACTAGCCGACTAATCGGTTTTTAAAATGCCGATTAGTCGGTCGACTAATCGTCAATGCCGATCATTCTAATACCTACTTGTCGGAGGTGTTCGGGCTTTTTCCTCATCACTCGGCTTAGTCATCGCGCGACCGCTGAACTTAATTACTGACTGATTAATACGTTCCTATGTTGTAAAGACAGTAACTTTAGATAACTACTCTAAGAAATGTTTAGAAATTATAAAACAAGTACAAATTATTCGTTTTATTTCATTTGATATGCGCCGATCATAATCGGCATATTTTGCCGAATAGTCGCCGACTACAAACGATGCCGAATAGTCGGCTTTCCCGACTAGTCGGCGGCTAGTCGGCCCATCTCTAATAAATATGTAAAAACATATAAGAATAAACGTTATCGAGGTTAAGGGCGATGTTGCTTCATACAGCCAGTTTTTTGTATTGGCAATGGTCATACAGAATTTTATAGTGAATACATAGCCAAATGGTGGTGTCCATTTGGCATAAATACTTTATGACCATAAAATGTGTGAATGTGTCTTAATATAATTTTATGTTAACGTTTTCATGCTTCAGAGAACACGGGTATAGACTGCGTTGTATTTATTAATTAAACTAGGAATTTAGTATAAAAGTTAAGAGTGCTAAAGTGTACTAATAATAGTACTAATAATAATTAGGCGAAAGTTTGTATGCTTATTAATCTTTCACGCAAACATAAATGGACCTGGATTTTGTTGATATTTTACACAGGCTTCGTTTTATTACATAGTATAAAATAAAGTCGCTTCCCGCTGTCTGTCTATACCTGTGTATGCTTAGATCTTTGAAACTACGCAACAGATTTTGATGCGGTTATTTCTAGGGTTTCGTACCCGAAGGGTAAAAACCCTATTAATAAGACTTCGCTGTATGTCTGTCTGTCACCAGGCTGCGTAACCGCGATAGCTAGACGGGTGAAATTTTCACAAGAGATGTATTTCTATTACCGCTATAACAACGAATACTAAAAATAAAATAAAATAAATATTTAGGGGGGGCGTCCATACATTTTTTTTGCTTTTATCAATAACGGCAACAGGTAGGCTCTTAAAAATGGTACGGAACACTTCGAGCGCGAGTCCGACTCGCACTTGGCCAATATTTGTTAATAGATAGAGTAATTCAAAAGGAAGGTTTGCATGTAAAATACACCAGCATTGGACCCGTGCGAAGCCGGGGCGGGTCCCTAATTATTTATAAGTTGAATAAACATATTCAATTATCTTGTAAGTTATTCAGAAATAATCTTACTACTCTTCCGGTCACAAAATAATATTTTTACAACATTTTCTTTCACACAAACCTTGTCATAATAAAAGTGACAGAATCACGATCAAGTCCATCTCAATACACATTAACTGATGTTTCCGAATGTTAAAGAAACATATTCGCTCTTTAAATTAGTCCTTCACTTCAGTAATGGATGTTTGTTGTACGTAATATTGCTGTCATTTACGTACTGATATTATTGATTGATTGATTGTATTATTTAATAGCAAAACTGTCAATTATACTAAATATAAACCTACAATAAATAATGTCCCAAACACATATAGATTGTTAATACTTATTGCCTGCTAGTTCCCTGCACGCGGTTTGTTCCGCGTAACTCCCATTCCCGTGAGAACTTCATAATTAAATATAGCCTATAGCCTTCTTCGATAAATGCGCAATTTAACACTGTAACTACTGGACCAGTTGTTTCTGAGATTACGCATTCAAGCAAGCAAACAAACAAACAATCAACTCTTCAGCTTTATATATTAGTATAGATTAAATAATGAGTTTATGTAGTATAGTAAAATTTTTTATAACTAATATCATTCCAGTCGTGCTTTGTGAAATAGTGTATGGATGCCATGTGCTAGACGTACCACACAAGTATAGAGAATATAAAGTAGAATACGACCTTCACCCATAGTCGTCCTCAGCTAATACAATTTTCCAACCCTCCGTTCCCCAATAATCCTGTTTGATGTGGGGTAGTAGATTTAGTGGGATGATATGGACTAGTTTTGTTCCATTTAACTAGATATTGATAACATAAGAACCGAGTTAGACTTTAGCATTTATCTAATTGTCTTATCTTAGAACCATTACTAAATGGTTCACGTTCTATGGTAGAACGTTACGTACCTCCGTTGAGAACCATTTAATAAGGTTGAAGTGGTGAAATCCTCGTAGATATAATAAACATGTATTATGTCCATCCGAAAAAAGCCATGCCGTCTATGCCAAAATAAGTATTGCACAGGCTTTTTTTTTCGTGCATTTTTGCTACTTAAGCAGGCATACATATATTGTACTGGCTTTCTCGCTCGTTCCCGAGGAATCTTCATAATTAAATATAACATTAGTCTTCCTCAATATCTAACACTGAAATAATTTTTCTAATCGGTTCAGTATTTTCCTGAGATTGGCGCGTTCAAGCTAACTGTTTGTTTGCTTGATTTACTCTTCATATTTATGTATTATTATAGATATAGATAGGTATAACGAATTGTATTTATCGTAAGTTCATTCTATTATTACACTTTTACTCTATCTAGGCGAACAGAGAAAATTGATCTGGTTGTAGAGCGTTAAGTAAGGATTTATTATGTTGTGGTGAGAGTAGCCAATTTATTTAACTCGATAACATCGCGTGATAACATCTTGTAGTCTATAATGCCTGGAGTGAAATAAGCTTTCATCCCATTTAATAAGGTTACTGCAGCCCCACTCGTCTTGTTCGATGAAGTAGTAAAAGCCTCGGGTTTGTTAAGGACAAACGTCCGCTCGAAAAACAAACTTTGAGGTCTTAATATTGATGCTACATGTTTTAGGGATCTTCAATTAGCTAACTTAATTTTGTTTAAGACTATAAGACCGGGGTTCGCTAACCGGTCGATCGCGACACAGTTACAATCGATCAACCTATATAATAAAAAGGGTTACATTTTGGTCCATAAATATGTGTCACAAAGTTATTGTTTGTCGTCGGTCGATCGCACAGTCTTGTTAGTAAATAGTCGATCTTAGGTCTTATTGAGTTGGCCACTGCTGTTATAGACATTATAATATAAATCCATGGGCGGTACGTAACGCGTAGCGAATCCAGTCGCTATAATTTGATAGCGTTTTGTCATTCACTTCTGAGATACAAATCGTCGCTTAAGTTCTAACACCACAATATGTGTCAGATATACTTACTTACTTTTCAGTAGAGTTAAATTAATATACAATTTTAATACCAAACCAATAGTTTAATTTTTGTTAAGAGTTTATATTGGACGCTTCTCTAGCTAATGGTACCACCATTTAGAAACGGCATAAAAAATATTTACGTGTTTTAGAACTTATACGAAGATTATTGAAAAGAACGTCTATTACAGAGACCCCGTACATTTTAGTACAGCCGCTTGTACGTTACTCATGTACCGAATACTGTGTAACAGACCTAGTAGTAGTTAGTAACAGTAATCAACAGTTACGTATGTATACATCAAAGCCTTGACATTTGTACTGCGTGAAATCTTAAAACGTTGGCAATTAAAGTGAAATTATACGAGGCTTATGATTTTACCGTTTCTTTGTTAGAGATAAAACATCTAAAAATGTACTCATACAGGATGCACACAGCATATAAAACCCATAATAAATACACTAAAAAATCACAATAAATTCCATTGTGTTAGACTATAAAGTAAGTTGAAGCTTAAGTTAGTTCAGTTTTGACAAGGTACCATATTAGTCTTTTTCCTAAAGGTTTTAAAAAGTAGGTGCGTCATAGACTACTTAATACAATCACTTAATATAAACATATATATTTATATATATACACTAAAGTTAAATAAAATAAAAAGTATGAACAAGAAACTTATTTTATATTAGTTACTGTCAAACAAACATAAATAAATATTTAGTCGAACAATGAAAGAAAACAGATTTTACTAAGTTACTTTTTTATATTAATAAATCATGGTCTATTCATATATCTCATTAGGAATTAACAGTATCAATTAACATTTAAAAAAAAAAACTTGTAGTAGTGTCCCAAATACTATAAAATCCATTGTTCCCACCTGTTTCAAATATAGATTTAAAATTGAGAACAAATAATGTGACGCTTCAAGATTGCGTGATATTTAGTGATCTTTATTTTTGATATAGTAACATTTGAATGGCAAAATTAATTGAAGAAAATTGATGACATTTCTTAATGGAGGCTTCATATTATTATTATTGCTATCAATATCTAATGATACATTTTGTGTATTCCAGGTGACGCGCTGCGTAGCGGTGGTTAAAGCGGCTCTGCCGCTTTAAATGGACAAACGCAAGATGCTAACAAAGAGAGCGCGTATGGATAGCATGCGGGGTCCCATCGCCAACGGACCCTTGCAGTCGAGGTAAATATATTTATGGAAGTATAATGCCCCTTCTCTGTTTTACATAAATACTAGTAAGTGAGAAATTACTAGTATTTATGTAAAACTTTAAGCGGCCGTAGGGGCGTCGCACTTGGGTTCTTGTGTGGTCACCGGTTCGATTCCCACCCATTGCACTACCGACGTGAACCCACTCGTAACACAAGCATTTGTAGCTTAGCACAAGTGGTTAACAAGAATACTAGTTGACTGCAAAACTCTGCTAGTATTTTTTTTTTGTTAAAGAAAAAAAAAGAACTTGTAAAATTCGGAATGTTCGACGATACGATTCACTAAACTACACGCAGTTATCTATTTTATTATCATTGTAAGCCAACAATAGAAATATTCAGTCTTAGATATTAGTTCAGTTTGCCGACAGTGTAAGTAAATACAGTGTAATTAAAGTTCGTAATTATTAAGCCCCCTGACCCTTTTAATTCGATCTCAATCAGAAACTCAAATAGTTTACCAAAGAACACAACGACGAAGCCGGTCGGTCTAGTTCGTTAACTTGTGGCAACTGAACGCAAGCATTAACAAAGCCAAGTCCGTCTATTGATCTCACTCCGTGTTTTCTTTTCTCGCGCTAATCCTATTCGACTTCCATCAAAACCTGCCCCTAGGGTTGTCTTCCCCACACCGTCCGCGCCTCTTTGTTTGCTACCAAAATCTGTTTTCGTCTGCCCCCGGGAAAGTTTGGAATTTGAAAACCTCCCTCCTTGCCCGTCCGGAATTACTTTCCCGTTTCGCCGTCTCAAACTTTACCGGGCAATAATAATAATTTCGCTTCGCTATGACGAAAGTTTAAATTATTAGTTTAATCGTACTGGTGTGCTTAATTATTCGCGACGAGGGCACGTCCGTGATTAGGCAACTTGTGTCTCGATTCCCAATCTAGTTGCCTTATCTAATATTTGTTAGTTTGCTTTGAAATTTCATTTGCCCATTAATTTCGGGTTGTCTATTAGCAGAGCTAACTGCTGTTTGGTGCTGTAATCTATATTTCGTCTGTCGTTTATTCGATAGCTTTCTTTTTACTGATACAGTTTTAGGGTTGTATTGTTGATTCAAAGTAATTCTAATGCATATGTGTATATCATAAACTAAGTTAAACATTAATATTGGTTTGGAACAAAATAGTTATCGAAATAAAAAGCGAAGCCGATATAAAAAAAAAAATGTTAAAATATTTTATTTTGAATAAAATATACGTATGATATTCTATAAAAAGTCACATATGGCCGATAAAGGCAATATTAACATATAAATGGACTTTCCACTATTAAATACACTCACGTTGGGATGCTGATATATAGATAGATATGTTAATTAGAGGATAACTGAAGTCTGCGAGTACTTTTTAAATATAATGATATGTAAATTATATAATTCGAGTATATATTCTTTTATTTTCGTATTTTTTATGATTCTGCATATAATATAAGAAAACATTATTCGATTATTAAGTAAAGGTTTAGCTTGTACATTCTGTTTGTCTTTTAGTTTCTCTATAACAACATGAAGTAGTTTAGATTGAAGCCTTTGATAGTTGATAGATAACCATTTGAGTCCACAAACGTTAAATTCTAAACCCAATGCTTACTAAGTAATTGCTATTTCGTGTTTTCAATGTTTGCCATTGTAAAGTACACGCGATGTTAGTGTTTCATATAATAATATGCAGGTATTAGTCACATGTGATGATGAATATCATTTATATGCGTAACAATTTTGAGCATTCTTATCTCTCTGATATACTTTCGTATTTATAAGAATTTTTTAGTCTAAGAATTCACTTGAAAACATCATAAATTATGAAATTCGTATTGCTTCTAGTAAAGCAGAGAAATATTTCAAAAAGCTAAGCTAAAAATATGAAGAGTAAGATTTTTTTTTAAAACTAGATTCGTATTATGATACGGCGTATAACTTCTATTTTCTACAAATAATATTTGTTTACACAGTGTGGTTTACGCTTAAATTGTATGCACATATTATTCAGTATTATGATTATCAGTTCCTGATAACACTTTGAAGTTACGCCTATAAAATGTACCTAGTCACATTTTATGTGTAGTGTTTTTCGTCATTGAAACCGGAGTTGTTATGATATAATAGAGAAAATATTTTTTATGAGTACATACTATATTATAACATAGTATTTCAATGTTGGTTGGGTAATTAAATTGGTGGTTGAGAAGAAAGATTTATTGTTAACAAGTTGCATACGGTGATTTAACTTGCTCAAGACTTGCTATGGTTTATTCAAAGCCAATATCCTGTGTTTAATTGCGAACAGACATGTTATTGTTACACAAATACGTATTGCCTAAATAGTTCTAAGCTTACACCTATCCCATAATTACATTTTTATAATAATTGTAGTATTTAGGACAGATTGACTATGTTTTGATTATTATTTACTACCTACCGTTTACTAGGGTACAAAAATTCAAACTGTTCCTCTTTATAATATTAGTATAGATTTAAATCGTAATAAATAAAGCCAAAATATAAGATTGCGCGGGACAGAAGTCTAATTTAACTTTTAGCATGTTCTTAATCATCACTAACCTATATCTTTAGCATGAATAACAACTAAAATTGAATGTATTTGTTTCCAGGCCCTTGGTGGCGTTGTTAGACGGTAGGGACTGCACTGTCGAGATGCCAATACTAAAAGACGTAGCCACAGTAGCGTTTTGTGACGCGCAGTCCACGTCAGAAATCCACGAGAAGGTGCTGAATGAGGCCGTGGGGGCTCTCATGTGGCACACCATTATCCTCACTAAGGAAGACCTTGAGAAATTCAAGGCGTTACGGATTATCGTCCGTATTGGGTCAGGCGTTGACAATATTGATGTCAAAGCGGCTGGTGAACTAGGTGAGTTCAGTTACATGTGTTTATTTCCATTGATGTCCCATTCTTTACATAGAGATTCTTTATTTAAATAATCGATAAACTTGTATGTAAACTTTTAAAGCTATTCTTGTATAATTTAAGACGAGTGGAGGAAGGTAATATGTCGCATTTTCGAGTTTTTGTTTTTTTTTTGCATAGATGAAGGTGATTTGTCAATACAATACGACTACAGATATTAAACCGTCCATTTAAGGCTTTACGAGACAACTACATTCATCTTAGCACCTCATATTCAATATCTAAACTTGCAGAAAAGTTTACTTTTGTTTATGAAAAAAGGAGTTATGTCAAGTTTTTTTTTTTCAAATTAAATAATAAAAAATATAAATTTGTTTGGTTGCTTTCATACCATTAATAATTCAGGTTATTTACACAACTTGGCATCATAGTTTAATACAAACATTAGTTTTGTAGCGACTTATCTCAAAAATAAAAGTGAAACTTTAATTTCGATTTACTCCAAATTTAAATTATGTGACTTATCACCTTCATCCACTCACGTCTTCAATTCCTATTAATGTTTTGATGTATGTTCTTGTATATTTATGAATATACCTAGGCCTCATGCATGAGGATGGATGTACGGTTATCTTGAGAAGCATTTGGTCGTAAGTGCTTGTTTACGATAAAGGCACATACGACGAATGTTTCTGACGTATAATACCACATTTATGCTTTTGAGCTCTAGATATGTATTCAAATTTGTCATTAGGACATCTGTCCTTATTAAATATCTTAGCTAAATAATTCTCGAAATAAATAAGGAATTTTGGCAATTAGAAAAAAATAACAATTTTTAAGATACTTCATCAGAATATTATAGGCGTTGAGATAGTATAGACATAACAATAATTAACAATGATATAAATAAAATTAATTCAACATAATGAGAATGTTGATAGTATGCACAATGTTTGTTATCTATTAGACGCTTACGCAATCTTAAGTGTGTATTTAATATAACAAAAGAACTATATTGAAGTGATGCAATAACATTGTATATTGAATGAATCCTCTATAAATAATTTGGAATTCGTTCAATATTTGTGTATTGTTATCAACCCTGTCTCAAACCGTTGTACCTACTGTCAATGTTCTTGTTGTGTAAATGATTTTTATTTATATCACTTAATTTATGTTATGTCTAGACGATCTCAAAACATATATCGTACGAAAAGATAGTATTTGCATAGGGCAACGGCATTGTATGAATGAACGACATTAACATATTTAAATATTAATATCGGTTATGTAGTAAACTGAAATAGTATTATGTTAATCCACTAGATATTTAAAGAATCATGTTTAGTATAACTTTCTGATCTACGTGATAAAGTCTTCTTACAATACGCTTATGGAACTCACTATTAATGTGGTTTTTTTATTGATAAAAGCATGTTTCAAATTGGTTCAATAGACCCATAAATTAAACTCTATAACCTCACCATTTTGTCCTCTTTTTAATATTAGGATAGATTTATCTTACACGAGTATATTATCATTTATCAACTGTAACTACTGCCATAAAAATGCTAAAAAAAGCTTTCTTTTATATAGGAAATAGTTAGAATCCCTATTATACACATTGAAAAGGAGTCAATTAAAATACCTTAATATTAATTACTAAAAAAAAAAAACGAATCTTAATCCAGTGAGACCTGTCTCACTCACTCTCAGTGGATTATCAAATTGTTTACATTTTATAAACAAACCAAATGTCTCGTAGCTCCCCCCATCAGTTCCACTTTGTGACTTATCTCGTAGCTATATGCTAAATATTTAACTCGTAGCCCTCTCGTGTTTCAGGCATAGCTGTATGTAATGTGCCGGGGTATGGCGTCGAGGAGGTAGCCGACACGACTATGTGTCTCATATTGAATTTATACCGGCGGACGTATTGGCTCGCCAATATGGTGCGGGAAGGGAAAAAATTCACAGGTATGATTTTTTTCTTCATTATATAAACATTAGTTCAAGAACAGTGTAATGGTTTCAATATATAATCCCTTGTGTTGTTTAGTGTTAGTTTGTCTCACGGCACACAAGATACTCTATCTGTATCATGTTTTTCACTGTAAAGGCAGACAGGTCTGAAATGGTTTGAAAACTCCAAACTAAGTAAAAAATGCCCAAGAGGGCGTCTTTAGTGGGGCTTCTGCTCTGGGCGGACGATGGGTGTAAATATTATGCTAATCAATGTAATAACAATATATTTGGCTCTGTTTATTGTCTCTTGGCTTTTATTTATATTATAGTTCTTGATTTCTGATGAACATTTGTTTAGTATTAAGTTTTCTTAAACTTAAAGTAGCTTTGTCTATCTCTAGTATACAAATTTTACTATATTGCTTCATGCATTGGTCTGACTATCAGTATCCTTAGATCTATTCAAGTTGTAGCATTGAGGTCGGTTCGACTTATGAAGTACATATAAAAATAAAGATCGATTTATGAAATAAGGAAACAACGGGAAACATTTGTTTTCCGAGTTTGAGATTTTCTTTTTTCATTAATGTGTTGAGTATGTGACCGTGACTGTACGTGTTAATATGGTGATATGGTGGGTGTGCAGGTCCGGAGCAAGTACGCGAGGCGGCGACGGGCTGCGCGCGCATCCGCGGCGACACGCTGGGCATCGTGGGGCTGGGCCGCATCGGCTCGGCCGTCGCGCTGCGCGCCAAGGCCTTCGGGTTCAACGTCATCTTCTACGACCCCTACCTGCCCGACGGCATCGAGAAGTCGCTCGGCCTCACCAGGGTCTACACGCTACAGGTACACTCTACAGTTTGTGTTGCTGTCTCATCCGCGGCGACACGCTGGGCATCGTGGGGCTGGGCCGCATCGGCTCGGCCGTCGCGCTGCGCGCCAAGGCCTTCGGGTTCAACGTCATCTTCTACGACCCCTACCTGCCCGACGGCATCGAGAAGTCGCTCGGCCTCACCAGGGTCTACACGCTACAGGTACACTCTACAGTTTGTGTTGCTGTCTCATCCGCGGCGACACGCTGGGCATCGTGGGGCTGGGCCGCATCGGCTCGGCCGTCGCGCTGCGCGCCAAGGCCTTCGGGTTCAACGTCATCTTCTACGACCCCTAGCTGCCCGACGGCATCGAGAAGTCGCTCGGCCTCACCAGGGTCTACACGCTACAGGTACACTCTACAGTTTGTGTTGCTGTCTCATCCGCGGCGACACGCTGGGCATCGTGGGGCTGGGCCGCATCGGCTCGGCCGTCGCGCTGCGCGCCAAGGCCTTCGGGTTCAACGTCATCTTCTACGACCCCTACCTGCCCGACGGCATCGAGAAGTCGCTCGGCCTCACCAGGGTCTACACGCTACAGGTACACTCTACAGTTTGTGTTGCTGTCTCATCCGCGGCGACACGCTGGGCATCGTGGGGCTGGGCCGCATCGGCTCGGCCGTCGCGCTGCGCGCCAAGGCCTTCGGGTTCAACGTCATCTTCTACGACCCCTACCTGCCCGACGGCATCGAGAAGTCGCTCGGCCTCACCAGGGTCTACACGCTACAGGTACACTCTACAGTTTGTGTTGCTGTCTCATCCGCGGCGACACGCTGGGCATCGTGGGGCTGGGCCGCATCGGCTCGGCCGTCGCGCTGCGCGCCAAGGCCTTCGGGTTCAACGTCATCTTCTACGACCCCTACCTGCCCGACGGCATCGAGAAGTCGCTCGGCCTCACCAGGGTCTACACGCTACAGGTACACTCTACAGTTTGTGTTGCTGTCTCATCCGCGGCGACACGCTGGGCATCGTGGGGCTGGGCCGCATCGGCTCGGCCGTCGCGCTGCGCGCCAAGGCCTTCGGGTTCAACGTCATCTTCTACGACCCCTACCTGCCCGACGGCATCGAGAAGTCGCTCGGCCTCACCAGGGTCTACACGCTACAGGTACACTCTACAGTTTGTGTTGCTGTCTCATCCGCGGCGACACGCTGGGCATCGTGGGGCTGGGCCGCATCGGCTCGGCCGTCGCGCTGCGCGCCAAGGCCTTCGGGTTCAACGTCATCTTCTACGACCCCTACCTGCCCGACGGCATCGAGAAGTCGCTCGGCCTCACCAGGGTCTACACGCTACAGGTACACTCTACAGTTTGTGTTGCTGTCTCATCCGCGGCGACACGCTGGGCATCGTGGGGCTGGGCCGCATCGGCTCGGCCGTCGCGCTGCGCGCCAAGGCCTTCGGGTTCAACGTCATCTTCTACGACCCCTACCTGCCCGACGGCATCGAGAAGTCGCTCGGCCTCACCAGGGTCTACACGCTACAGGTACACTCTACAGTTTGTGTTGCTGTCTCATCCGCGGCGACACGCTGGGCATCGTGGGGCTGGGCCGCATCGGCTCGGCCGTCGCGCTGCGCGCCAAGGCCTTCGGGTTCAACGTCATCTTCTACGACCCCTACCTGCCCGACGGCATCGAGAAGTCGCTCGGCCTCACCAGGGTCTACACGCTACAGGTACACTCTACAGTTTGTGTTGCTGTCTCATCCGCGGCGACACGCTGGGCATCGTGGGGCTGGGCCGCATCGGCACGGCCGTCAAAAAATGCTATGTATAAAAATAGTCGTAACTTGCAGAGAAATATTACTGTTTAATTTACTAATTTTTCAATACTTAGTTTTGGAAAGAAATAGCCAAATCTATCTTCGTTAAAATGTATTTATAATTTTCACTTGACGATTAAAAATTAACCCTTAATGTGGTATAGTTATTCACTCTAACGTATAATTTTCATTTATATGTATCATGAAGATGATTCACGAATGTTTAGAGCAAAATAAGTTCTCAAGTATTATAGACATTGCTTTCAGTAGATTTCAGCCGGTGTATTTAAATACTATACGAATTCAAATGCAATACTAGATATGATATAAATAAATAACACTGAAGTAGCTAGCGTAAAGTTCTCGCTGGCAAGGACCGTGTGGCGCCTGTAGGCCATGTCTTTGACCACTTCTACTTATATTCATAAATCTGGCTATAATATCAGTGGCACCCTGGGTCATGGTCCTAATAATTTAACAGTGTCCCCAGGTGTGTGTCACTCAAATGTATGATTTTATCAAATTTGTTAATGTGAATATAAACTCGTTATGAGTAGAGGAATTAATGACAAACAGAAAGACGGAGTACATTGTCTGTAGTATCTTACAATTGGCTGCTAGCTGTTAGTTACCTAGTTTAATTAATTGAATCAGGTTAACACTTAGGTATTTACATATAGTAAATGCTTAAGTGCTGATTAAATTCATTATTAAAATAGACTTTATGGCAAATACCCTCCCTCGGGAGGAGGCACATGTTCAGCAGTGGACGTTATACAGGCTGATGATGATGATGATATGCATAAGTAATTACTTTTGTGTAAATTCTAAATGTTTTTTAACTGTCTCTGTTCTGAGTGGTTGTACATTATGGTAATCAATGTGTTTTCCATTTCCAGGACCTCCTATTCCAGAGTGATTGTGTATCATTGCACTGCAGTTTAAACGAACACAACCACCACCTTATTAATGAGTTCACTATCAAACAAATGCGCCCAGGTAATTAAAATATATCTATTTTAATTAAGTGTATCTTAAATTTTTATGGTTGATTTTAATTTTTTGTATCAAAATGTCCTATATTAAGTTGTATTATGTTTTTTAGTTAGTTAGTATAGTGATGTATCTTGTCGACATCCAATTGCGTTGTCGAAAAGACAAATCTATTGCTCAAATCTAAATGCTAAAGACACTAGGTCCAATGCTATATATAATTTTGGACCTATCAGGGAAAGTTCATTTTCATGTTCAAAAACAGTTGTTTGACTAATTTTTATTTTGAATTTGTTAGTATTTGCATATCGTCGAGATCTAAAAACGTTTGGTAAATTATAATAATATTCAAAACGCTAGTTAACATCATAACCTGAGTCGGGAAAATCCGATACATGGATGAAGTTATATTATAATATATACCTATGAAATATATAATAATGATATGAATGAATAAATGAATCATAAGATGTTTATGTTTCGGAGAAATATGCGTTGAATGAGGGTCTGCAATAATGAATGAAGTATAAAGCTGCTTAATTAGTTGTGACTTATGGGCTGTATGTGATGTATGTTGTCAGGCGCGTTCCTGGTGAACACGGCGCGCGGCGGGCTGGTGGACGACGAGGGGCTGGCGGCCGCGCTCAAGCAGGGCCGCATCCGCGCCGCCGCGCTCGACGTGCACGAGAACGAGCCCTTCAACGTGTTCCAGGTGACTTGCACCCGCCCTCCCCACCCCACACCACAGGCTCAGTTCCGCTTCTCGGAATTGACCACTATACGTTAAAACAGACGAATTTTTAATTAGGTAGGATGTTATATTTTCGTTACAATACATTTCCTGTGACTATTTTTGATGTATGGAAAATCATTTATGTAAACTAAGACCGGAAAAAGACCCAGAATAGATCCTTGGGGCACGCCCATTTATATTAAATGCTCGTTTGAAGCAACGCTGTCTACATATACTATTTGTTTACCATCATATAAATAGGATATAACAAGATCAAGCGATTTTTCAGTAATTCCATAATATTTTAACTTTAAAATGAGCGTCTCATGATTTACACAGTCAAATGCCTTGGTAAGGTCACAGGAGACTCCAAGAACATCCTGCGATTTGATCAGAGTGCATCCTGCATCCTGAGTTGACCGCCCTTTAGTGAATCAATTAAAAAGTTTATATTCACATTAATTATTATAAATGTAAGTGGATCTATATTGAATATTTGGTAAAAACATACAGTTAAATGTCGCACACATTGGGGGCACCTTTAAAAGGCTAGAATTACTCAGTGGTGCCACTGATATAAAATTTAGACTTATGAATATAAGCGGAAGTAATTGCTGGCACGGCTTATAGGCGTAATATCACAGAGTAGGGGTAGGGGTGCAACGCGGTCCTCGCCGGCAATAATCCTACCCTAGCTAACCTACAACCTTTCAGTAGTTTCTAGGTGAACGACCCGGATAAGAAAGCACTAACTAAAAGAACAATTGGAATCAATGGAATTCTATTATAAGCACTGGTTTCAATAAATTGGTATCATCACATTGGCATTCATGCCAATAATAGGACTAGGCTAGTAATAATGATCCATTACTGGAACATAACTGTAAAATGTAGATGGATTGGATGTCCCCCGTAACACAGGAATTTCTTAGCTCCGGGGCCATTGATCATCGTATATTCTTATCAATCCATGTATCTAGTACATTAAGTCATGTTGATAGAATATATACCGCATTGTCCTTTTTTGGATACCACTAAAACATTATTATTATTAACTGGCATCCCAATTTTAAACACAACCAGAAAACAAAACAACTAAATAATGGACAAGATTGATTGCAATTAGTTTGGATTCTACAAGGGAAATCCACACAATCTCTATGATACACCCAATACTTTGTTATATGAAATGCTATGCAACTACCTACCTACCTTCTACCTTGTCAAAATTATAGAGATATGACCGTTTGGAATCAAAATTGTTTGTGGTTAAATTCTTGCCACCATTTTCATTTAAATATTTAATTGTTGCCATTTGAAAGAGAATAATCATAGAAAAATCTTTATATTTTGTAGATAAAGTTGATAGAGTTCTTGTTTTTTTTTTTACTTTTAACTTAGATGTGCCAATAAATTGGTGGGGTGCCAAGAATAGGCAATATATATTTTGTTTTACTATGTCCCGCTTTTGACGGATAAATTCTGCTCTTTACATTAAAAAAGTAACAAAATCCCGCTTTTGCAAAAATGTAATCTGGCAACGCCGATGACTTCGTTCCGTGCGGCCGGACTGACGTGACCCCCCGCAGGGCCCGCTGAAGGACGCGCCCAACGTGCTGTGCACGCCGCACGCCGCCTTCTACTCCGACGCGTCGGCGCAGGAGCTGCGCGAGATGGCGGCCTCCGAGATCCGCCGCGCCATCGTGGGCCGCATCCCCGACTGTCTGCGCAACTGCGTCAACAAGGACTACTTCCTGCAGGTGCGCTCTACGTTCTCTTATCTCATTATATTAGGTTGGGGAAAAAGTCTTTTCGCAAAATAGTATGTATGAACTTGTAATAAAATCTCTTTGTATCTGGCTGGTTTTGGTATAATTTAAAGTTTAAATTTTAAAGAACATAATTCCGAATTCAAATTAGGAAAATGTGTGATTTTCATTTGTTTTTCGTACTGTCAAGATGAGTGAATCTGATGAAGAAATTCGATACATTTTAAAATTTTACTACATAAAAAGGTAAAAAGGAAATGCAAGCCGCGAAAAAAAGTTTGCGATGTTTATGGACCTAGTGCAGTGTCTGTGAGAGTAGCACAAATTTGGTTTAAGCGTTTTCAAACCGGAAATTTTGATGTCAAAGATGCACGTCGCTCTTGTCCGCCCTATTACAGATATATTGGATGCCATTTTTGAAAAAGTGGAGCAAGATCGGCATATCAGTAGTAACGACGTAGCTGAAGAACTGGGAATTGACCACGAAACCTGTGGTTTTGGCACATTTGAAAAAACTGTTTGGAAAACACAAAAAAGCTCGATATTTGGGTACCTTACGAGCTCACTGAAAGAAACCTTATGAACCGTGTACTACGTGTAAAAGTAGATCACGTACGACAAAAACGTGCGAAAAAGGTCGTGGTCAAAGGCCGGTCAGGCTTCACAGACTGTGGCGAAACCCGGGTTAACTCGCAACAAGGTGATGCTGTGAGTGTGGTGGGATTGGAAGGACATTATTCATTTTGAGCTGTTACCACCAGGCAAGATCACCGGTTCTGAACTCTACTGCGAACAACTGATGAGATTAAAGCAAGAAGTTGAGAGAAAGCGGCCGGAATTAATCAACAGAAGGGGTGTGGTTTTTCATCATGATAACGATAGACCTCACACATCTTTAGCCACTCAGCAAAAATTAAGAGAGTTTGGCTGGGAGGTGTTAATGCATCCGCCGTATAGTCCTGACCTTGCACCTTCAGATTTCCACTTCAGAATTTTTTAGGCAGTGTCAGGTTATCATCACGAGAGGACTGCCAAAACCACTTGTCGCGGTATTTTGATCAGAAGTCTCAAAATTTCTATAGCAATGGGATCATGTCCCTACAAGATGGCAAAAAGTTATCGAACAAAATGGTACCTATATACTTTAGTTAAATGTAAATAAACTATATTAAAAAATGTTTTGAATTTTCTTAAAAAATGCGAAGAAACTTTTTCCCCAACCTATTACTTCTGAGCAAATTTTCGATGAAATTTTACGTTTATTATGAAGACAAACAAAGAGTTCAACCAGATTGAGTAACAGTATATTACAATTTGTAGAATTTTTACCAAATTTATAATTTAGAAATAATGTAAAAAATTAAAACATATCGCACCTTCATTTCGAAACCGTTACTAAAACGAAAATTTCACGAAATTGAGATAATAATGCCATTTTTCTTAGATCGGCAAAATCTACAGAATGAATTTGACATGTCTATTTAGTTTCGCAAATTATGAGAAAAATAATTAATGCAAAAGTGTTACTATAAAAAATTTAATGGTTATAAAATAGTAGATTGTTTATCTAGGGAGCAAACAACTATTTTAAAGGCGAGAGTGTTTTTTTTAATCCAGAGCGCAGCGAGAGATTAAAAGTTTGTCACTCGAGCTTAAAATAGTGTTGCTCCCGAGGTGGACACTATACTTTTTATCACCCTCTATGAGAAAATAAGTAATTGCAACTTATGAACAAGAATTTATTTACGTACAATGAAGAACCATAAGACATAAAATATAATTTTCATCAACTTTTATTAAATTTGGCGCGCCCGCAGTTTTTCAGCCAGTCACATATTCAATACATTGTTCCCGCATGGTTTGTGATTCACCTCTTTGCTGATTGAAAAATTATTAACAATATGCACATTCCAAATTCAAATCAATTTTGGTCCCTAAGGGATTAATGAGCTATTTCGGTCCCTGTTTACGGGGAATAAACTAGCTCTTTTTGAATAGATGTTATAAAAAAATAATTATAGGTACAGTCCCCGGCACGTAACTTGGCAAGGTTTTGGCGCAGTGGGGGAAAGTTCGCGCATCGTGCACTTAGTGGAACAAAAACTGGTCACTTTTTTTGCTTGCCATTATTAACCCTTAATAGGGCAGAGGAAATATAGAAACCGCCATATTTTGAACTTTATGTACATGTAATAAAGATCAAAACCAATCAATTCTAAAAATACCTACTGCCCGTTTAAGGGTTAAAGAAAGGAGAGGAATTCGTAAATTTTATTAGGTGTTAAAAATAAAATATATATAAGCAAAGTCAAAAAAAATTTATTTAAAAATAAAAATAGTTTTGTTAAATAAATAGGTAGTTAACGGTATTTGGGCCGGGCATTGTAATCAACGTTACAAAAACTAAATTTAAAACAACAACAACTATAACAAAAACTATATATTTCAGTATTATGTATTTGCATGTCTATTCAGGGTAAGACACAGTGAACTATAATTAACGATAACACTGCAAAAACTCAACAAAAACAAAGTGTTCAACTTTCGTGCACGTAAGTGTAATTGGGAGCGAACGGAAGGTAGACGCGGTGCGGGAGGCAGGGGTCGACTGACGGACGAATCGCGCGCTCGGATCGGCGCTACCTCATACCCCGCGTCTCGCTTGACCACCAAATAGACCTATAAAACCAAGTTACGTGCCAGGGACTGTAGCATATATTCAATTATATGACAACACACCTTAAAAATAAAACCAATAATGTAACAAATAATGCCAAAGTAGTTCATATGTGTTCATTACTTTTTATTAAGAGGTAAATACTAGGTGCAATAATCGTAATTAGCTCCCCTGTAAAATTTGTTTTGTTTAGTAACGGTTTCGAAATGAAGGTGCGATATTAATTTCTATTTTCCATTTATAAAATCCACCAATGTTTGTTTACAGATGTATATAGATATTTTTGCATTTTTCATCGCTAACCGCTAACCTTTGCTATATCATATGTAATGGTCCTTCGGGCCGGATTTTCGATTGTGATTTTACTATAACGTGTATGCGCGTGCGCAGGGCTCCGCGGGTCACGGGCCGGCGGCGCCGGGCCCGCCGTACGGCGAGCAGCTGAACGGCGGCTACTACACGGCGCAGGCCGCGCACTCCACCACCGCCGTGCACGAGCAGCCCGCCGCGCCGCCGCCGCCCGCCGTGCCGCCGCCGCAGCCGCCCATCAGCCTCGTACGTACCGCCCCCACCGCCCCCACCGCCCCTACATACATACATACCACACACTCCACCACCGCCCCTACATACATACATACTACACACTCCACCACCGCCGTGCACGAGCAGTTCATTCTATCACTCAATTCCACTCACATCGCGTGCGTCGTGGCGTCTTGCATCTCACTCGCTCTCGTACAACGCCGTATGTATGAATTAAGTGCGTGCCGCGCCGCACGACGCGACGCTTGACGCCCCGCGTCTCCGTAAACGAGGTCTTAGTGATCTCATTTCCACAGCATTTAATCTGGTATCGTGCTTCTTGTGCCATATCTAGCTCTCACTTCCATACATTAAGGAGCAACGTTCGCACTTTCAGAATATGGCATTTTTAACTGTTATTCTAAAATAATTGTTTATTTTGCGGATATAAAAAATCAACAACGGGTTTATTGTTAATAAGCCTTAAAAGTTAGTAGCATCAGCAGACCAAGGAATTTCAATCAAATTATAAAAGTATAAAATTTCGATTACAGATATTCACAAGGCTTTTTCTATGTATTTGACCTAATGATGACTTAACATAGGTCTGTTATTGCCACTTGCTTTCGAAGAATAATTAATCTTTAAATAATATCAGATAAGAAATGCCACTTTCCGACAATTTCTCCATTAAATACCGGAAGTGCGAACGTTGCGCCTTAAGGTTGGCACAAGCATTCCTGAACCCACGAATAACACAAACATTTTAACTTAGCGCGAGGGATTAAAAATAATACTAGTAGGCTGCAAAACTCTGCCAGTAATCTTTAAAAAATCATCCACGATCGCGTCCATTTCTTTTCCTACCACCGGTTCAGAACGTGACGACTCTGAGAAGAACTGGCGAGAAATTCAGAGGTATCTTTTTTAAATAATCAATATTGTTATGTGGCCGGTGTCTTTTCAGAAAAAAAAAAAAAACACAAACCATTCTGTCATTTACATAGTCTGATATTTTATAGTATGTTCCACACAATTTAGCAATTCATTTTTTTAAATTATTTGGGACACTACTTCGTCTTTAATAAATCTATGTTGACTTGACCTGTAAACCTTAACTTTTACCGTAAGAAAACCCTTGGTCCAAGATATATGACTTAACAGTGCCTATCTTTATCAAACCCGCGTGCACTGTTGCGTGAAAAACTTTGATGACTCATCGATTAATTGATTAATGTTTGTTTCCAGCCGATCAACACCTCGGACCCGGCGAACCATCAGTTGAACAAGCAGGAGAGCTCGGACGTCCACTAGGCGACGACGATATGCTACGTTACAGTAGTGCAACGCCGACAAGCAACCATACAAACAATAGTTTTATTGATTCCATCGCAATTATGTCATAAGTACCTATGTCGTAAGCCAACGAGTGATAAAATGTAGTCGCGACGTTTGCATACAGGCGACACGGCGCTTTATAATTATAAAATAGTAAAAAAATATAGTGATTTTAGTGCGTCGGGCTAGTGCGGCGTTCGGAACGCTCCGCGACTGAGTGCGTTTGTTCCGTCGTTCAATTTTATAGTGAAATCACCGTTTCGATGAACGTACATACTGACAATAAGAACGAAGCTAACTCGACCCGCATCTACTAGTGATAATACTGAATTATGCAAACTAAACTATGGAAAGACACGTCGGACACGTTTTGTACTAGAGTGCGAGCCCCGAGGGACATTTCGTAGTGCATACGGCCGCGTGTGTGTTTTGTACGCAGGTTAAGATTAATGTTTCAGTGCGGTTCTGATTCCTTGAGCACTCGTCTCGATGCAAACGTCGCAAGTTATGAGCGATTAGTTGATTCTGTGTTTTGGGTAAGATGGGACAGCTATATATAAATACTGTTATGTAAAATGCGTGTAATGATCGCGGGCCGAGTGTACGTGGCGTTGAGCCATATTGTGAGTGTAATTGTACGTATAAATAATGCGATAACTATAGTATATAACTTTTCTATTGTATTGTATGTATACATTTATGTTGAATTTTGCTCAAAACATTGACATTATTGCGGCGCTTGAATATTGTTAGATTAGTCATGTTTGGCAATTATTTTACATAAATTTTATCCTGTAATTTAGGTTCGATGGTTTATTGATACGCGTTAGGATCCTATGAGGCACATATAGATCGTGAGCTTGTTAGTTTCCTTGTGATTCGACAAAGCTAGAAAAGACGAATTATGCTACATGTCCTATATGCTCATAGAAATATTTTATTTATAAACATATTGAGGAGACATTATACTATGTAAAATATTCATCTCATCCATTCTGTATGAGATTATCGCGTTATTCAGACGTATTATCTGATGTGTGTTGTGTAGAGTCGCTGGAGTATCTGTGTACTGGCACGTTCGATGCGTGGTCCCCGGTCTCTAGCATTTGATCGCATTTGTCTGTACCGACACCCGGTCCGGCGCGAGCGCATGCATTCGAACTGTTATTTTTAAGTAATCAACAAAAGGACTGTAGAATTCTATCATCACACTTTATTAACGAGAAAAACGGACGACTTCGTGTTTCTTTTTTTTTTTACTTTGAAAATGTACAAAATCATGCTTTCATTTGAATATTTTTTTTAATAGAGTTTAAGTGACGAATTTGTACATGAAGGAACACCACGATATAAAATTTAGAACCGAAAAACAATAGAGGGGCTCAGCCCCGGCCGTGCACCGTTTGAGAATCGTGACAATTGGTATTTAAAAATTTAGTATTTACTTACAGTTTAGTTTAATGACAAAAACAATGTGTATATTTTATGAGAAAGTGAAAAGTTCTTAAATAAAACTATTGTTTTCGGATTAATTACTTTGGCTGTTTTATTTATTTTCAAATTTCAATCCCATTCAGTCTTATTGAAATATGTGCCTTAAGGCCAGTGCTGATTGACGGCTAGGCACGGTTTGGTATTTAATTCTGACCAAGTATTTTTTAACCTTATTCCAATTATATTAGAACTTAAATTGCACGTCCCGTCCCGCGGTATGCCTGTTAAGTAATATGAATTCTAATCTTATTGAAATAAGGACCGTAATTGAGTCAGCGGTGGCCTTAAAGAGATGTATGTGATCAAGATGTGAAGTTAAATGTAAGAAAACAAGTTTACATACAATAAATCAACGCATAAATTGCACATAATTTCCATAAATCATACGAATTTAAAATAAACAATATAAGTAATTCACATGATCCGTAAGATACAAGGAGGTATCTAAATTGTTACAAGCTTTAACATTGTTACAAATTTTCCAAATAGCCGGATAACTTAGTAATATAACGTCTCCATTAAGAAGGCCGGTCACTGGGCGTATTTAACGTTGAATTTA
Source organism: Nycteola revayana (assembly GCA_947037095.2). NCBI lineage: Eukaryota > Metazoa > Arthropoda > Insecta > Lepidoptera > Nolidae > Nycteola > Nycteola revayana. The sequence continues at coordinate 1,912,534 of OX344851.2, forward strand.
TGCCCAAGAATTGCTTCTATTTGCTTCCTATTCTCAAACAATTGCTTCCATCGTAATCTAGAAGAACAATCAGATTTTAAGGGTGACCGTTCATTCTGATATCAGGACGTCCGGTCACCTCGTCGTGGTGTCCCTGATAAACAGAATTATTGAAATTCACGGTGACCATTAATTACTTCCCATTTGCTTCTCTCAATGTTTTACGACGATAATACTGTAACTATCACGGCAATAAAGATATCTAGACCACCGGTACAATACGATAGATTTATCGCCTACTTAAGCATAACTGCAATGTTGAGAAATGAGAGAAATGAGACTTGCTCAATTTTTGTCAGGCGCTAAAAATATTGATAAACAAGACACTTATGTAGATATCTTTATTACCGTGATAGTTACAGTATTATAGTTGTAAAACATTTTAAGAAGCAAATGGGAAGTAACTAATGGCCACAGTACTGCCCTGCTAATAGGCATAAGGCAAGATTTTGAAATCCTCTTGCGCAACGTGGGTAGTCATTTTCTAAGTACGAAAACACAATATTTCGGTAATAAATTTAAATTTAACGAAGTTTAAGCCATATTTCTATTAAATTTTAAATAGCGCGCGAAAAAATGCCTCAAGTGTCATGGCGTCGGCTATGACGTCACGCTGTTGTAAAAAATGTCATTGAGTCCGCCAAACCTAACGTAGTGGTTAAATTCTCTTTGATGGTTACACTATCGTGACGTCATGCGCCGTGATTGGTGTTTCAGTCAAAATGGCCGATTGCAGTATTTTAATCTTTTATTTTATTAAAAATCACATTAATCTCAAGGTTATATATAAAAATAAATAAGTGTAATAATTTCTTTTTATATGTACTTTCCCCTAAAAACATTAAATCTTTAATTTTTTGATACTGTCGTCACGCCTATTGTACTTGCAGTAATCGTCATTTTTGGGATTTTCCCTTTTTTGCGAAAATGACATTCCAGTACCAGTACAGTACATCTATAGATAAAGATTGATTTTTTAGGTTCACTTTAAAAGTCATGTAATATAGACTTCTTGTTTAGATATCAAAAAATGTGTTTACCGCGTTTATCTCGAAATCGCGATTTTGCAAGTACTGCGTTTGCATTAAAGAGGGCAGAGTAAATTTCAATAATTCTTTTTATCAGGGACACTACGACGCGGTGACCGGTACGTCCTGATATCAGAATGAACGGTCACTTTTAATGTGATTTTTCTTCTACATTACGATGTCAGCAATCGTTTGAGAATAGGAAGCAATTCTTGGGCATAAATTAAACGTTAAATACGCCTAGTGACCAGCCATCCTGTTGGAGACAATATAACATCAGTATAAAACTATAAAATATAACGGTATTATATTAAAATGCTAAAACCTATACACAGTTGAACTGCACAATTGCACTGCCCACAATAACAACAACAAAGCTTCGTAACAGTGAAAGAAATTTACAAATCGGTCCAATAATTCCGCAGCCTATACAATGCAAACAATAAAATATTTCCTCTATAATATTAGTATAAACAGATGATTTTATTCAAATAAATAATTGCAGGAAACATTGACTGACTAAAAGGCTACACTGACTTGCAATGAGTCTCAATTCCCAATGTATAAAGAAATTCTTAAAAAAAATATAAATAAAGATCGGTTACTGCTAACACTTCTTAAGCCGAGGCCAAACTAAACTGATTAATGTTTTATTCAATACAATCCTGCGGTAAAAAGTACATAAATAATTCATACCAAGAGTTTCAAAGAAAAAGATACATAAATTAAATTTCATATTCGATTAGTGACCAACAGTCCTAACTACATCAAGCGTTTCAAATCGCAATCGATAGAAATTTGTCACTGAAACTTATAATAATAATATATTTTTTCTTTTCAAAGAGGCATATGAAGTTAGCCACAAGGCTGTTGTTACTTCACCGGGCATAAAGGTGAGCACAGGTCCAGCCTAGTTTTGGGGCAATCGCTGTATCCATACAAAAACTCTATATCACTATGAATATAATAGGATCGTAAAAAGAAATTTGTTCATAAATATTTTTCGATGTACAATCGACCAAGGAAATGGGTTAACACGTGGTGAATGGCATTTTAACGATTCTGCGAAAAGTTCACTGTTATGTGTATTATCCACAGCTAACAGCAAATTCTTCATTCATAAAGAATTCTTTATGAATGAATTTTAGAAAAGAATTTGCTGCTAATCTGGTAATAACCGGCGACCCCCTTAGAGACGTTAAAAAAAAAAAAAAAATTCAATTACTGGTTGCGTTCCTTCTTTTTTTTCCCGGATGGACATAGTTCGTTAGCCACGGGACTTTTGCTACTTCACCGGGCATAAAGGCGAGCAGAGCTCCAGCCTTAATAAATGGTTTAGAGAGCGCCCCCTGTGGAGCTTGGACCCCGGCTCAGGGCGGTCGCTGGCGATGAGATTGAGGGATTATGACTTAGTATTTTAGGGGAGTTTTGTGCAACTGCCGCTCTACTTTACGACGACGACGTATGTTTCTGACGTATAATGGCACATCCGACCTTATGCTTCTGAGCTTTAGATTTTTTATATATTTTTAATTTACATTCATTGGCATATTAGGTGTAAACTTGTAGAGGAACGATCCCTCCATAGAAAATGAAGATCTTTGCCGGGTGAGGTGGTACGCCCAGCGGCCGACGACCATTTGTTACTGTTCAGAACTAGTATATGTTAGAATTGGCTTGAGAACTTGCGTTGCGCGATACAGGTTAGTTGTGATGCTAGGTGATAGATGGCGCTAATAGTTATCTTTTAGTTTGTCGCTAATAACCTATCTCCTTGGCCAACTGTACTACATATCATATACAAATAAGTTGACGAAATCACTTCACACGATTTGTATTCATACATGTAACTAATTTACCCTCGACGTGAAACCCTTCAGTCTAAGGGTTAGTCTGGTTGAGTGATCCAGCAGACGAGGCCGACTTGACCTTCAGCCTCCTAGCCTCATCTGCGTCAAGGGCGCGTTTCATCTCGTAATACTTTTGTTTGAACGATTGTAGATCAGTGTTGACTCGTTCGAGTTCTAACCGCAAATCAGTCACCTGACGCTCTCGCATGCTGAGCTCTGTAACATTACAAATTTGTTATGTACTAGCTTCCTGCGCGGTTTCACTTGCGTTTCCAAGGGAACGGGTCCATTGGCAACCTTGACTTAAAATACACTCTATGACACTTACAAATAATTCTTTCTACTAGTAAAAGAATAGGCTTGTTGACATATATGAAATTATGTTACAATGATGTTTATTTCTAAAAGTATTTGTCATATGGAACCTAAATATAATAATTTCTGTTCACAAAACTTGAATATGTTTGTATAAACTCAATATGAAAATGATTTCTTTTGTCTATGTCTTTAACTTCCGAAAACGCTATCAGCCATTTTGTGACGTCATACATCTTGTTAAAAAACATAAACGCGATCCTTTACTATTACACTTTCTGAGTCATGACGTCATCGATCTTGAACACAGATAATATAGATCAACATGGCTGACATCGTTTTCATCTCTAAATGTCAAGCCAATTAAAAAAAAAATATTAGTGCTTTCTAGATCTCAAATAAATGCCATATCTCTTTCTTGATCTATTAAGTAAAACCATTCTAAACCATATAAAAATAATAGTAAAAAACGTGTCAACTAGCCTATTTGGCAAATCAGTTCACTAGATCCAGAGATTAGCTACTTTGTAATAGCTAGGCTACTACCTACAACCTCACAAACTTTACCTCTTTATAATATTAGTAGGATAGAACAGGTCCCCGTGGTATCTTCATAAATATAGCCTATGTTAGTCTTAAAGTATAATGTTGCTTTCTAATGGTGAAATAATGTTCGAAATAGGTCCAGTATTTTCGGAGCCTATTCAATGTAAACAAACAATATCAGGTCATTTTTGTATAATTCAATATGCCAAATTCGCTCTAGCTGTTTTGGAAGTTTTAATTAAATTTATAACTGTAACTTAAAACCTATGTCCGGTTTCCGGCTTAGAATAGACCACCCCATATCTTCCTACAGGGGTCGTAAGAGCTGACAAAGGAACACACCTGATGGATGGGCAGCAGCATCTATCAGATTACAGATACTCCCATATTACTGCGACCACCAATCCGCCTTTTTTTTTCGGCCGGACGTATGTAGTTAGCCCCGAGGCTTTTGCTACTTCACCGGGCATAAAGGCGAGCAGAGCTCCAGCCTAGATAAATGGTTTAAACACTACAAACTAAGCAACCTGCGCAAGAGGGCGTCCCCTGTGAGACTTGGACCTCGGCTAAGGGCGATCACTGACGGGGAGATTGAGGGATTATGGCTTTTAGTTTTTTTTAGGGGAGTTTTGTGCAACTGTCGCTCTACTTTACACCAATCCGCCTGCCAAGCGTGCTGATTACAGCAATATCCCTCAAGGACCCTGGCTTCCCAAGGTTTGTTAAAGAGGACGCTCATGCTCAGCAACGGACGTAAAAGGGGTAAAATTAAATCACTCACCAGCGATAAGACATTTCATTTTGGTAGTTCTCTGCGACAGAGCTCTTTGTGTTCGATTCAATGTCATCTGGAAAAAATCAATCAAGGTGAAGTAGATACACCGCTGTTTTTTTTTGCTGCAAGGTGTGTATGACTTTCCTCTCCGTCCATAACCGATAATGCGAATCATACCACGAGGAGAGGATTAACCCAATAAAACCGCCCGGGTGCTTCTCCATGACATCCAGTGGACATCTCTGGGGCATTTTTTGCATGCATTTTCGTTTTCCCACCGCCGCTGCAGCGTATTCGCGCGCTGGCGGTGGGATATGTGGGACTCGCCCTCTCCATAGCGTGGTATGCTTACTTATACCACGAGGAGAGGACCCTACACCACTAAAACCCCTCGGACACTCCTTCGATCCGCCGTTGGCGGGGGCCGGGTACGCACGAAGCAAAGCAATCCGGCCCACACCTCTGTGGCCTAGCAGTATAAGTCTCGATTTAGATTAGAGAACGGGCAGCAGCGTTTCTTTGAGTGTTACAACATATTACTGCGGTCACCAACCCGTCTGCCAAGTGTGGTGACTGCAGCAAAAACCCTCCCTCAAGAGGGGGCCCATGTTCAGCTGTGGACATTATACGGGCTGATGATTTAATAGATTTTATTCTAAAAGATTATATTGCTAGACTACTACTAAATAAGACTGAATATAAACCCTGAAGTTTACTTAAGGCGCGGTGAATAAACGACTTTTACGTATTAGTTTTGTCACTGTTGCTCGGCGTAGAAATGAAAGAGAAGCGAAGAGACGCCGCGATGGCGCAACGTTTCCTTCGACTCGTTCGAGTTATTAAATACATTAATCCTTGCAAATATCTTATTCCAATCGATAAATAAAAACAACAGTTCCCTTTATTATTATATATTACATCACTGTTATTAATATTATCAAGATTTGTTTATGAATAATACAGTTACAATTGCTACAATTTCAATTTAAATGGTTATTTTATGGGTTTTTTTATCGAGAAAATTTACCGAAAACGTGTTTTGAACACAATGAATATGATCAAGATTAACATATATTTTTTTAGCTGCTCTAAAATGTAAACATTTGGCTAAAAAACTGTTTTGTGAAGCCTATTTTGACTAGGTACAGCGCCTTAACGATTTGCTCAGGGACTTTTTTTTTTAACTTATTGACAATAACCGCAAAATTCGGAAAAAAACAACTACATTTAGGGGGAATCCCAATCGATCGACGGTGTGACCACAATGTTTTTTTTTCAATTTATTATGCGGCTACATTATGCAACTTACCACAATTTTAAGTTTTCATAGTTTTATTTAGTCGCGTGTCACCCCTAAGCGGGTGACTCCCTGGTGCGCTCTCCCCCCCTTAGCTATGCCACTTTACCAAAAGAAACTGAATATGCAATATAACAAGCTTATAAGTAGAGATGTCTTGTTTGTGTTACTGTCTACCTGTATCTCGGGACTGGGTTGTAACGCCAGCATGTCTTTAACGGCGACGTACAAATTTTTGGTTTCCTTCAATTCTCGTTCCTTGTGTACCAACATCTCGCTTTGAGCGAGGACTTTCCTGAAATCATTTGATAACATAATATTAAATATCAGTATTCGGTAGTCGTGGGTTCGATCCCCAAAGCAAACAAGATGTCTTCGTGTAAATTCTGAGGTCTTTCTTCCTACCCTCGGAAAGCACATTAAGGGCCTATGCACACCACGTTTTTTAAACGCGCCGTTAAAGCGCGTTAGTAGCGATACAGACGCGATACGCACGCGAGTCAGACGCAGCCTGAAGACCTTTGCACACCTGCACGTGTATGAATCGATACAAACGCGCCTGTGTAGTGATTGCTCGATTGCAGCTAACGTAGATTCACACCTCCCGCGTTGCGTAGGAAATCCTGCGCGCTAGCGACTTACCAGTGTCGCGCATTTGAATCGATACAAACGCGATGCTAACGCGCGTGTGTATCGATAAAAACGACAACAAATTCCTCTGTAGGATCTGTAGGAAAGTACCGACTTTTGTATCTTAGGCGCGATACGCACGCAATTCAGTACTTCATTTCGAAAACGCACGTCGACGGCGCTTTTAAAAAAACGTGGTGTGCTTAGGCCCCAAGCCGTTGATCCCAATTGTTATAACATCATCTATAACAATTGCATACCAGGGCACGGGCAGCAGCGTTTCCTTGTGTGTTACATTACAACATAATACGATCACCAACCCAGCTGCTAAGCGTATTGACTATGGCAAAACACTCCCCCCTTAATGCCTTTAAAGTTGGTACTTGACAGCCAGCTTAATTCCCATTTGCCATCTTAACAAAATGCCCACTAAAAAGTCGTTCTATTTCTTCCAACATTGAAGATAATACCTTAAACTAATTAAAATTAGTGTCAGCACGGTCGTCTAGACGTGGAAAGGTCTTTTGAACGCAAATATGAATAAGGCCAATGTCTCGAAATGTTTTTATTGTCAATGCTTTCAATAAAACTATGTCAGTTGAGATGGAGGTTATTTTTTTGTAACAACGATAAGTAAAAAGATGACGTAGGTACCTAATTTACTGTAATTAAATTCTATTTTGGATACAAATAAAAAGTTCTTTTTATGTAGGAAAACTGAGATTTTTTAGTCATTATCAATTACTTAGCGAAATTGTCTATTTCTGATAATACAATTGATCTATGCATATACATTATACATTCACTTTACATTTACTTTATTAGCCTGTTGACGTCCACTGCTGAACATGGGCCTCCTCTTAACAGACCTTGGTATGCCGGGATCGTTGAGGGATATTGCCATAATCACCATGATTGGCACGCGGATTGGCGATCGCAGTAAGATGTAAACCTTGAGCTAATAGATGCTGCTGCCCATCCATCAGCCATATGTCCCTTAGTCGCCTTTTACGACACCCATGGGAAGACATGGGGTGGTCTTTTCTAAGCCGGAAACCACACGGCAGCTAATACAATTGATCTATGCATATACTTTCACTTTACATTACATTATCAGCCCGTTGACATCCACTGCTGAACATAGGCCTCCTCTTTGTTAAGACACAAACCTTGGCAAGCGAGGGTTGTTGAGGGATATTCCCATAATCACCACGATTGGCACGCGGATTGGCGATCGCAGTAATATGGTGAGTATCCTTGAGCTGATAGAAGCTGCTGCCCATCCATCAGGTATGTCCCTTAGTCGCTTCTTACGACACCCATGTGAAGATGTGGGGTGGTCTATTTTAAACCGGAAACCACACGGCCGGCATTGACAATATCAGATTAAAATGATTGGAACCTGTTTTAGGGGGCACCCCTAACACAGGTTCTTACAATCTTAATTATCTGCTCTATTGCAAGGCAGTAGAGCTCATTTTACCATCACCATCATCATCATCTTCAGCCCGTATAACGGACACTGCTAAACATGGGCCTCCTCCTGGGAGAGGGTATTTGCCATAGTCACCACGCTTGGCAGGTGGGTTGGTGACCGCAGTTTTATGTCAGGGAAACGCTGCTGCCTGTTCCTTGGTATATATGTAATTGTTATAGATGATGTTATAACAATCAGGACCAACAGCTTAACGTGCTTTCCTAACACGGAGAACGAACAAGACCCGGAAAGAAATCTTAGAATTTACACAAAGATTTCTTGAACGGTGTGGGGATCGAACCCACGACCTCCGAGGCTACGCTACGCCACGAAGGCTGTCCATTTTACCATGTACCTACTATAACAACCGTCTTGTGAAAGAATAAAAAAAAAAAAAAAATGTAAATTAATGAACATAGACCCGTTATGCCTTTTTAAATTCTTTACGTAAATAATCTATTTAAATAACAGATAAAAAATGCAATTTCCTTTAACCCTTTACCGGTTAGTAGGTATGTTTAGAATTGATTGGTTTTGATCTTTATTACAAGTAGATAAAGTTCAAAATATGGTGGGTTCTATATTCCCTCTGCCTGTTAAAGGGTTAAAATTTTCCGTTAACAAACAAAATTGCTATCGTTGCACGTTATTGCAATAAAAATTGAAATAATGTAATGTAATTTAAAAGACAATGTTCTAAATTGATTCCAAAACAAAAGTTTTTGTTGAAAATTGGTGTGTACTGACTTCTGCGTGAGCCGGAGCTTGTGCGTGAGCGTGACGGTGTTGGGGTCGGTGCCCTGCAGCTTGCGCCAGCGGTGCACGTTGAGCGGCGTCTCCAGCGCCTCCTCCAGCGCGCGCACGCGCAGCCGCTCCCGGCCCAGCTCGCGCTCCAGGTTGAACACCTGGACCACGACAAACTAGCGTCAAGGGCCTTCTGTTTGGTGCGTTCATCGGTCTGTGTGGGCTAATGTCAGCAACGGCTGGATCGACTTTGATGACGTAAATCGTCACATTCGGGATTTTAACATAGCCAGACGCGTGCAAACATTGCAAAAATACTTATATGAAAATGTATTTGAGGCAACTTGAACGGCTGGATCGACTTTGATGACGTATGCAAACATTGCAAAAATACTTATATAAAAATGTATTTGAGGCAACTTAAAATTTTAAAAGGGTATTTATAATTAAAAATTTAATTCTCGAAAAGAAAATACCTTTGCCTCTAATATATTTGTGAAAAAAAAAAATTGGGGTAGAGTTAGCCCACCAGCCAGGTTCGTGTTGAGATATAATAGGAGAGATAAGTGACAAGTTTTCAGCTTGCCTCAAATACCTAACCTAAAAAATGGAGACGAAACCATCGATTTAGAGACGAAACCACTTTCTTTGTTAGATAGCTTATAAAATTCTTATTTTACGCGAGAGCGGCGGCTAGTAAACTTGTATAATGATCTTACCTCTAATCTCAAATCAGTCATATTCTCAATGCCCTTTGACAGCAAATTCTTCTCTTTACGCAGTCGAATGATTTCCAACCGGAGAAGGCGGATGTCTTCGACGCGCTGTTCGTATTGACGTTCTCCTAAATAATACATAAGTGATACATACAAATTTAATAATTATAATATCTTGGGATCTAGTTCTTAAGAAAGCTAAGAGCTTAAGCTCGCGGTTTATCGCAGCCGAACGCGATTGATCGCATGTGACTGACGCACGCAGCTACTGAGACAATAGTCAGAAGCCGATAGCTGTCGATAGCCTACCGCGTCTGTCGCAGACCTCGGAAATGGTATCATATTGAACCTTCCCATGCCCTTGGGCCCAAAACCCCAAGGTACGAAAGGCAAGTTGCACAAAACTCCTCTAAAAAATTAAACGTCATCCCTCAATCCGTCCGCCACCGACCGCCCAGAGCCGAGGTCCAAGTCTCACAGGGGGCGCCTAATGCGCAGGTTGCTTAGTTTATAGTTTTTTTAGGCCATTTATTTAGGCTGGAGCTCTGCTCACCATTTTGCTCATTTGCTCGGTGAAGTAGCAAAAGCGTCATGGCTGACTATATAATAAATGACTATTATTATTGACTATAGTCGCATCAGGCGTGTGCTACGCGCGCAGCTGCGGTACAGAAATGAACCTTTCGAGCCAATTTTTTAATGCTCAGATAAAATTAATCACATAAATTATTTAAATTTGAAAGACGTATTGCAGAAAATTCCTCACATATTTGTTATAATGAAGATATAAGTGTTTACTATTAGTTAAATCATCGGTCTATCGGTCTGTCTGTATTCCTTTACAGCGAAACAAAAACCACTCAAAGTAAAACTGTTCCAACTCAAGCGGTTATTACCGCTACCACAGAATACATAATAGTACAATTACAAGAAGACTCTACAAAGAAATCGGGACTTTCGTTATGATACATATTATACAGAGGAAAGATTTCATTGTTTGTTTGTATTGAATAGGCTCCGAAACTACTGGACCGAATTGAAAAATTATTTCACCATTGGAAAGCTACACTATCCCCGAATGACATGGGCTATATCTAATTATGAAGTTCCCACGGGAACTGGAGCTACGCGGGTTAAACCGCGCGCGGGAAGCTAGTGTTAGTAAAACTAGCTAGTTACTCTTTCTGTCAAGTAAAACAAAATTTTCGCTGTCGAATTTTTACGTAATTAGATGGACATCTATACTAAAATATAAAGCTGAAGAATTTGTTTGTTTGCTTGAAATGCTGCGCGCTAATCTCAGGAACCACTCGTCCAATTTGATATATGATAGCCTAATAATCGAGGAAGGCTATATATATTTAATTATCAAGTTCCTACTTGAACGGGAGTTAGGCGGGTGAAGCGCTCGCGGGAAGCTAGCAATCAGTTACTCACCTCTCTGCAACGTGATCTCTAGAATGCGTATCTTCTCATATATCAGCGCGATCTCATCGTTCCTCCTCACCAGCTGAGCTCCCACCACGTCGCGTTCATTCATCAGACCTTCCAGATCCTTCATCAGCTTCGCTCTGGCTATGTCACTTTCCTGAAAATATAAACTTTTTAGTTTCACTGAGCGTGTAGTACTGCGGTCACCAAGCCGCCTGCCAAGCGTGTGGACTATGGCAAAAACCCTCCCTCGGGATGAGGCCCACGTTCAGCAGGGGATGTAATACGGGCTGATGATGATGAAACCAGTGAAAAAATGTAGCCGTTTAGGGTTTGTCCATGTTTAGCTAATAGAGCTTTGTTTAGTACCCACACACGACTCTGAAATTCTGAGTTCTGCTAATGGTCCATAAATACATTGAAATTTTTTCAACTTAAATTTATAAGCATATTCTGAGACTCCCGAGACAATTATTTGTTTGTGTGTGTGACACAGGAATTAATTTCCCGAGTGCGGGAGTTGTCTTTTTCAAAATAATAAATAAAAACAATACAAAAACAAAAGTTATTCCAAATAACATAATAACGAGCTAAAGCTAATGGCTAACTGGTATGTGTTTATCACGCAAAACATATTTTATAAATCTAGAACAAACCTGTACGATCCTGTTCAGTCTGGCCTCTTCCTGTCTCAAGGCAGCTATATCGGCCCTAGCTTCCGACAGTTTCGCAGCCCCAGCTTGTACCTCCATCCGGAGTTGTTCGTTCTTCTTGTTACACTTGGCTAGGGTACCTTCACAAGTTTTGAGCCCAGCTTCTTTGCCACTTATATCTTCTTTGAGCTGTTCTATCTGGTACGCTAGCATCTGTAATATGAGGTGTGTAATTGTGTATCCATAAAGATATGTTGAAATTGGTATGGTTGGGTTTTTCACTAAAGATCGAGCATAAACTAAGTGTTTGCCAAAGAGGTATGTTGAGGCTACGATTAAAAGACAAGTGGAGAACGGCAATTATCTGAAACATCAGATCATAGAAAAAACAGATGTAAAGGTAAAAATAAGAACTTTGAAGTGGAAATGGACAAGCCATATGATAAGAGGCAGGAAGGAAAAATGGACAGATAAAATTTACAGACTTAAGGAATTCAAAACGGAGAAAATGTGGACAGGTGACTAAATGGGAGGATGAAGTGTCCAAAACTTGGAGAAGGCTCACTTTAAATAGTGGTAAATGGAGAGTGTTAGAGGAGGACTATGTCCCTATACAGCCTGACCTGATACCTGATATTTTAAAATTAACAGTCATTGTGGTACTTTTAGATGAACACTAGATTTTTTGATTTGCCATAGGTATTTTTCTTGATCAGGCATTTAGTAAAGTCCGAATTCCTGAAATCTCCCGTCAGCGATCTTCTTGAGCTACGGCTCACGGTCACTTGGAATACGGTCCAAGTCCCATAGAGGGTGCCATATAATAAAGCTGGAGCCCTGCTCGCCTTTATGCTCGGTAAAGGAGCAAAATCCTTGTGGCTACATATACACATATACGTCCGTTTCTTTTAGCATATTGTCATGCACCTCATTGACGTGCATCTAACGGAAACGTTTGTTGCTGAAATGTATATATTTACGTGTTATCTATACAATTAAGTAAGTTAAGAGCATAGTTATAAGCCGTAAAATGACCATGAAATGTTAGAATATTTGGTAAAGAATTATATTCACCATTAAACCCAGCTTATCGCGCTCACATCATTAATTTTATTTTATTTAATAATAATTATAATAAAGGCCTAATTTTTTAATCGTCTCAAAAAAAAATCTGAAAATTTTCATATTCCGTATGGGAATTCTGTAAAAATTTAAATTTAGTCCTATGATATTTTTTTATCAGAGGATTGATAAAATAGCCGCAAATCAATATTATTCCCAATTTAATAGTGGTATAAGACAATTTTTATAAATAATATTGGGCAGCACGTCTAAATATCATAATGAATGCATGCAAGATTAAATTTGGCTAATGTATATGAACGGTAACTTAACATAAAACAAACATGTATAGCTATAACAAAATGTGTACCAATTTTTATAAAATTTAAATCATTTAAATAACACCAACACAATTAAAACAATGCATTTAATACCAATCAAGATTTCGGCTTCAAAATCAAACTTTTCTTCAACGGCCAAACAAGCAACATGAAAAACAGTCTCAAATTAAAAATGTCTCTCCTAGTTAATAGGATAAAGCACCAAACCTTTAGTTTGTGTTTCAAGTCTTGTATCTCGTCTAGGGCTTCTGTGTAGTTCTTGTGGAGCATGTTTCTTTCAGCCCTAGTGCTGTCTAGGGCTACAGACAGTTTGCGTGACTTGATGGATTCTTCGCGTAACGCCTTCTTGAGGTCGAGGATATCGGCATTGCGGAGACGGACCTCCTCTGTGGTAAAATGTTAGAATTTCTATTCTAGAGATAATTCAGTCAGCAACAAATATATTTTTAAAGTAATTTGTATTAAAACGGTCGTAACCTAATAGTCTAAGATCCGATTAAGAAGGACCTTCACCGATATGTTTACTGGATGAAAAATATTTTATATCAAATTTAATGTCTTAAATAATATAACGCGGGAGGGTTGCCTAAAGAAATTCCTGGCCCAACTATTATTATTTAAAAATTTACTTTAAAATTTAATTTAATTATTTAATTTACTTTACTTTAAACGAATAAATTTAATACTAATCGAAAGTATGAAGCCTATAGAATATAAAAACGTGGGTTTTCTTTTTGTTTCCTGGCATAACTACTGGGTTGCCAAGTATAAATAGGAATGTCGATACTATTTATCTTCACCTATTTGTTTAATAAATAATTTTTATATCAAAATATAATATTGTTTTGCTACAATCTGCAATAAAAAATAAAATATTTCGATTTACAATAAAAAATGATATAATATTTTTTTAATAAATAATAGTTGGCCAGGAATTTCTTAGTTAACCCACCCGCGTTATATTATTTAATATATTACATTTGATATAAAAAACTTTTCATCCTATAAACAGATTGGTGAAGGTCGTATCCTCTACTATAATGGCTAGGGCATAGGACTTTTAATCTTGTGGTCGCCGGTTCGATCCCCACCCATTGCACTGCCACTCGTAAGCGTTTAAGCTTAGCACAAGGCGTTAATACGAATACTGATAGACTGCAAAACTCTGCTAGTCGTCTTTTTTTAATTAAGAAAAAAGAAATAGATTTAGAAAGAAAGAAAGAGAAAGAAAAACATTTATTGTTATATTTATTAAACGTTGTATATATTGTAAAAGTAATTTTTCAAATCGGTCTTGTAGTTTCGGAGCCTATAACTTACAAACAAACTATCAAATCTTTCCTCTTTTTAATTTTATATTATACTAGCGGCCCGCCCCGGCTTCGCACGGGTGGACTTTTATACCCAACCCCTGCCCTACCCTACCCCTACCCTACCCCTACCCTACCCCTACCCCTACCCTACCCTACCCCTACCCTACCCCTACCCCTACCCTACCCCTACCCTACCCTACCCCTACCCTACCCTTCCTCCTCCTATGTCCTTCTCCCAGTTCTGAGCTACCTCCCTACCAATTTTCAGCCAAATCGGTTCAGCCGTTCTTGAGTTATAAATAGTGTAACTAACACGACTTTCTTTTGTTTTTAAAATGTATTCTGCTATTCAGGGCGTAAACAAATCCAACGAAACAAAAACCATGAAAATTGATCCAGCCGATCTCGAGTTATAAGTGTTGTAACAAACCCGTCTTTGTTTTATATATATAGATGGTTAGCATTTTCATTAATGTTTAAAATGAAAAAAGTTGTTGTAGTGACATAACTACAATAGTTGGACATATGCTACCGCGGAGTTTTTTGTAGACATTATGATGTTCTTCAATATTGTTGTACATTATTTTGTTCTATCGCTAATAGTTTCGGCAGCGCATTCGACGAAAGACATTTTAAGACTCATTTTTCTACACCTTCGGTTACATTGTTCAAATTTTACCAAGGATCCCTAATATTTATCAAAATGAAATGTAGCCTATGTCAAACTGGAAAAATGTAGCATTCTATTGGTGAAAGAATTTTTTAAATCGGCCCAGTACTACAGTACAGTACAGCCTATTCATTACAAACATACAAACATACAAAAATAGGTACAAATCTTTCCTCTTTATAATATTAGTGTAAATAATCTTAATATACATTTAAGAGTTTCTTAATTACAACCATGGTTCAAATATTTGTATTGTATTTCAACTTACCAGTAACTTCATCAATTTTTTCATTAAGGGCAATAGTTTCTTCCAACATCCTGAAAGTAATTTACCAAAATTATGTTAAACTATTAAGAAAACATATATACGGCAATGCAAAGAAACGGTTGGTGATATTCCTCTCCAAAAAACGTACTTTCCGTGGAATGGAGGGCAGTCCTTCAACCAATAATACCTGGCAAGTAATCTTAGAATCTGAAACCTGAATCGCTGGACATGAAATCTTCAAGAAAGAAACTCACGACTTTAAATCTTGGAGAGATTTAAATCGAACATAATACCGGCCACGGAGGAGCCTTTTAGAAGTTTTCACTTAAAAAACCCATTTACCTGTCTTTCTCCTTCTCAAACTGTCGTATGTGCAGTCGTTGCTTGTTCAGCTGCGCGGAGTTGATGTCCAGCTCGTGTTCCAGCTGCTTCCGACGTTGTTCCTGAAGACTTAGCATGTGCAGGTTCTCTGCTGCTTCGTCTGTTGGTAAATATAAGATTACAATCATTTTATAGTAACTTATCGATATTTTGCGACATGGTAGTTTGGTGTAAAATTGGATTTCTATGGGTAAACCTAAACTTGCTTCCCGTGCGCGATTTTAACCACGTTATTCCCATTCCCATAATTAAATATAACTTAATTTGAAACAGGTACCGTGTGTCAATTATTAAACATACTGTTACTTTAGAAAATATTGTATCAATATTCACTCCAAATCTTCTGCATCAGTTGTCTTTCGCTAAGTTTAGCTATCACCTAGGTTTGCTATCCGTCCGGAATTACTCTTATTTGTACTAGATTAAAAGGTATCCGGGTTTTTTAAAAAGTGCGAAACTTCTTCAGAGAATCATTTTTGATAAATCCTATTTTAAAATAAAATCCCAAATGTTCGGGATTTTTGCCGTGTTTGTCCGGCATCGGCAACTTAGGTGAAGGCAACCCTATCTATACTTCTCTCTCTTGTCTGTTTCTATAAACTTCTTACCAAGTACTATATCTATTACTCTGAATAATATTACTTTATATAATTTATAGTAGACACGTGTACAAATCACGAAAATTTCAAAATATTAATTACTTTATATTACAATACTAACGTGTGGTTTCCGGCTTAGAAAAGACCACCCCATGTCTTCCCGTGGGTGTCGTACAAGGCGACTAAGGGACATATGGCTGATGGATGGGCAGCAGCATCTATAAGCTCAAGGTTAACATCTTACTGCGATCACCAATCCGTCTGCCAAGCGTGGTGATTATGGCAATATCCCTCTACGATCCTGGCTTGCCAAGGTCTGTTAAGAGGAGGCCCATGTTCAGCAGTGGACGTAAACGGGCTGTTGATGATGATGATGATGATGACAATACTAACTTTGTATCTTCTGCATGTTCTTGTTGAGTATGTCCTTCTCTCTCGCCAAGTTCTCTATCTCCCTCTTGTCCGATTCGGCTTGCTTCTTGCCAAGCATTAGATCTCGCTCCATGACTGCCACTTGTTGTCGAAGACGTTCGCTAAAGGATAAACAACATACTTTATTCATTCACCTGTTCGTAGCTCGTTATTTGTTTTTACGGACATATCTAGTTAGCCACGAGGCGCCTCTGTGGGACTTGGGTCTCGGCCTTGGGTCTCGGTCAGGCCGATCACTGACGGAGAAGTACAGGAATAAAACGTGTGAAATGTAATGGCATACCAATATAATATTTACAATAGGAAAGCTTCAGAAAATAATATTATAAGAGTATTTTTTACCGCTCCGTTTCCACACTGGCTTTCTTTTCTTCCAAGAGTGAATATTTTTTCATTTGCTGTTGACCTTGTTTGCCTGACTTGGCTATTTCGTTCCGTAACTTTACGGCATCATCGATGGAATTCTAAAATACGTACATATATAAATAGTATAATGATGTCAGTGACTAAATCGCTCGATATCAATCATATAAGTCAAAATTTGGTTAAGAGCAAACATAAGTATAGGAGGAGGACGAGAGGAGGCCCATGTTCAGCAGTGGACGTTATACGGGCTGATGATGATGATGATTGGAATAATCTCCTACCTTGAGTTCCTTCTTAGTATTATTCAAGGCAGTATTGGTCTGTTCCAGCTGCTTCGAACAGTTTTCCAGGCTGGTCCTGAATTGTGCTGCTTTCTTCGTGCTAGCCGCTTCTTCTGCTAACGCTTCCTCCAATTTTGTAGTCATGGTGCTGATATGTTTCTCTCGACGTTCTAGATTCTTCTCTAGCTTTGATACCTGGGAATATTATAATATTAATGAGGTAGAGTTCCAAATATTGTGATAAACTATCTAAACATGTAACCGCTTTAACGACTGTTTTATCAGGAGATGGTGGTGTTATATTATAATCAAGACTAAGAAGGAATAGTATTCCAACTCTTAATAGCTGATTCCCCAACTTATACTGAATGAGATTAATGGACTCTTCTTGCAGCAAATTTTTTTTTTTTCGGACGGATTTACCTAGTTAACCACGAGGCTTTTGCTACTTCAACGGGCATAAGGGCGAGCAGAGCTCCAGCCTGAATAAATGGTTTAAAACTACAACCTGAGCACAAAATAAACAACCTGACCTCGGCTCAGGACACTCGCTGGCGATGAGATTAAGGGATTATGACTTTTAGCATTTAAGGGGAGTTTTGTGCAACTGTCGCTCTACTTTACACTTCGCGGGCCTCTCGGACTTCGAGTGTACGAGGGCGCTTGGTTCTTTGCAAACTAAGGGTCGGCAGGACGAGGGGGGGACGAATCGCGTTCGCGGGCGCACTCTTCTCTGACTTTTAGTCAGTGAAAATAGCAGCTAAATAAATGTGAGAAACAGATAACTGTGATAAGCAGGATATAAAAAAAATAGGTAGAGTGTAGGACACCGGTAAATATTTGATTATGTTACTTTATTTTATTTTTATTTTATTTTCTTCTGACAAGCAAGAGCAAAGCGTTCGTATGCTCTATCGGCGTTCGAGTTGCTTGATTGAAGGTTGAAGTACTTTTTCCTTACACAGCCAAATTATTATTTACTGTCATGCTCCTGTGCATGAATAAGGTTACCAGAGCTCATGGACGGTGGGGGGGAAGGGCAGGGCCGGCACAATGATTGCAGCTAGTGATTTACACTAGCTCTCATTCTATTTGGACCCCAATGCCACTTCATAGGGGTCCAAATACAAGGACTGCAAGGCCAACATCGGTGGATAAGGATGAATGAAAAAACATAGGAGATAGTTTACAAAGTAGGTGCACTGGAGATCCAGCAATTATTTTACCAGCTATTATGCAGTGATATTACTAGAATTCTTTCGAAAACATTGTTATCATAAGTATTTAAATATACAAATCTTTCATCATCAACATTAAAAACAGAATCTCACTTTGTCTTTGAGACTGGCTATGGTTTCTCCTCGGGACTCTATCTCGGTCCTGAATGTCGCCGTCTCGTTCTTCAGGTGTTCTACTAATCGATTTGTTCTTACTGCATTGTTTTCAGCTTCCTGTAATAAAAATAATGATACATTCATAACATATGAGTACCAAATTTTCAATCTACCAATACCTCAAAAAATGATCGGAGGAATCTTTTATAATTTTGGCAGAATCTCCATAAATTCTATCAAATTTACTCCACTGATCATTTTAATATTAGTATTGGAAAATTGGCCCAAGTAATAAGATTTTTATCCAAAATGTTAACTTTAACATAATAGATTGGAACTACCAAGAGAAGAGAAATCATAATCGTCCCAAACAAACCTAATGACACGCAGTGTTGGGCTTAGTGAATATGATCAGAAAACGCGGAGAAAAATCAATCTCGAAACTCTAAAACAATCACAGGGCCTTTTTTATACGAGGGAAAATGCCCACAGGTTTCCTAAAACGGGGTGTTTTAGCGGATAGACTTGGGCGCGGCATTAGCGACGTCTGGTTGCTCCTATAAACACCACTGCTAATGCATGATATCTTGTACCCTCTGGTGATCTCACGAGTTCACCTGGGGCCTTTGTTTAGGGACGGCTTAACGAAGGTTAAAGGACTAATGGGTACGATCAAAGGGCCTAGCCAAGTAACACCTTAAATATTTTCGAATGAGTAGAACCGAGTTCAATTTGACTTGTCACGAAGTGGTTCTCATTAAATTAAACAATTAAATTTGAAGCCAAAAACGATTTGATCGCTAAAACTTTTGCGATAATTAACGAGCACTCCACAGAAATGTCATTTTGTCTAGGTTCTCTGAATGGAGAACCACTATCTGCCCCATCGAGAGGACATAGGACCATAAGTGCAGTAACTCACCTCAATCTCTTCGCTCAGTTTGGCTATGGTCTTGTCGGCTACATTGCTCTTCTGCTCCAACTCCTCGGTATAGGAGGTCATATTACTCAACCGTTGCTTGATGGCTTCCAGTTCTGCTTGAAGTTTCTGCTTCTCTTTCTCAAATCTCTCCTTCTCTTTTACTGCTGATGTTGCTCCGCTGATACATAAGAAATACGATTTGATGATCCATCATTATCATCTGCCCATATACGTCCAGTCCACTGCTGAACATGGGCCTTCCATGGAAGGTTTTTCCCATAGTCACCTTGCTTGGCAGGCGGGTCGGTAACCGTAGTATGATGTAATAATGTGTCATACTGTGGTACAGGCAAGTAGTTGGTGTAGTAACGGGTAAAAATGAAAAAAGGCTGTTGTTTAGGTAATTTTCCCGCGTTTTTATAATTATAATTGCACAAGCAATAATTTAACTAAAATACGACTAATTAGGGGACGTCAACTGCTTCTCTGAAATAAAATAGGCCTTAATCATGGAATTCCTATGGGAATTGTTACGCAACGCAGGTAAAACCGCGGTGGTGAAGCTAGTGGACAATAATAGTCTTATCAAGATGACTCTGTCGATAAGAGTGTATATCTGTGTAACCAAAACATAATAAAACTCACGCATCATCCTCTCCCGCTCGTTTCCTGGCGTCCAGTTCTTTCTCCAACCTGGTGACCAACTTCTTCATAGTCTCCAAGCTTTCTACACTGCTCAGTTCCCTTGAGTGCATGGCATCGGCCAACGCTCTGGCTTCCACTGAGGAGGATTAAGGATTATTTTAATGCTTTAGGTTGACTTCAGAGTGAGATTGCGTGTTCCTTGAGCGATCCCCGCCGTTCGTCTGCATGTGACACATGGTCGAGGAACGTACACGCTCAATGTCTTCTGACACCGTGCTCGATATTTTTCTTCTCTTCTCTTTTATGAAAAGAGTCATCAAAGAGGGATTAATTCTCCTAGTGTGGGAGTTGCCCCACACTAGGAAAATTAATCCCTGAGTCAGAGGGAACTAAAAACACTCAATTCACGGGACTCAAAGCTTCTGTGGTTGACACAAAAATTGTCATGAGTAGGAAGCGAACTCGGAATACCATGTCTCAAAATCAACTACCGTAGCGTGCCGTATCACTGATCCTACGGTGCAGTCATCAATTATTACAATTATCCAATTAAAATAGCTGATCATACTTTCAGAACGTATTTGACAAATTAAATCACATTTACTTTCCGATGTCTCCGTATACCTGAAGTCCGAGAAGCCCACGAACTGTAACGTAGAGCTACAGTTGCAAAAAAGTCTCCTTAAGAATCTCAATCCCTCCGCCAATGACCGCCTAAAGCCGATATTTAATTCCCACAGAAGACGCTCTCTTGCGCAGGTTGCTAAGTTTGTAAACCGTTGTGAAGTAACCTCGTGGCTAACTACATAAATATCGGTCTGGTAGAAAAAAACAAAGACACTTAACGAAAATTTTGACAACTTATTGCTTATTTTAAACGTTGATCGTCGTTTTGGGAACTGAATGAATAAATGAAGAACACTTTGCAAGATAAAAATAATATACACAAACAAAATTTGTGGCCTTATCGCTAAAAACAATCTCTTCCAAATTGGTATTTTTACTTACGTATTTCCGCATTGAGTTTCTGTATAGTTTTGTTGGCGTCTGCGATGTCTGTCAGGTAGTCCGTCATGGTATCATCGAAGCGACGGATTTTATTCTGACGACAATAATAAACAACATAATAACTATTAACGACTGATATTACCATAATCTCCTCGGTTAACAGGCAGATTGATGATCGCAGTTAGGTGGGAAAATCTTTGAGCTGATACATGCTGCTGCCCATCCCTCAGGTGTATGTCCCTGTGTCGCCTCATACGACACCCATAGGTTGAAATGGGGTAGTCTATTCTGAGCCAGAAACTACACGGCGATGTAGGACGGTGCACAGATGCTAAATTGCGATTTCTGGTTGCAAAAGCATACATATAGTTTAACTGCAGAGCAAAGCTGCAACCTAACATAACTTTTTTTTTGTATTATACATATTTTGGTGAAAAGGCGTAATGTTTATAATACGTCTGCGCCCAATTGGGCGCAGACGTAATACACTCTCATATACAATTGTATATCAGAGTGTATTTTAGAGGTTAAAAGGGATCTTTTTAACATACCTTGTACGTGTCAATTTCATTGTGTAGTTCAGTATTCTCCTCTTTGAGTTGGAAGTACGAGTCGAACAGCTTCGTGTACACGTCCGAGTAGAACTTGAAGCCTTCCTCATCTCGCAGCTGTTCTAGTACCTGATAAAATAAAAATAAATGGTGTTAAAAAAACTCACAGCAATTTCTTCAGCAACAGAATCACTATACAAAACACTGTTAAGGGTTTTGGGCAACCCACATAAATTCCTCTCCTCATGAGTGTCACCTCAGAGAGGACCAGGGCCCATGTTTCCTACGCCCCGGGCTTCTGTTGCCCTCTTTGACAATACAGGACTATCATTCCATGGAATATTCAGCATTTAAAAAAAAAGTAGACCGTAACGTTTAAAATCCAATATGGTTTCAAATATGTTTCCTCGTAACCTATAAGGTCAATTATAACAGTTAATCTTTCTCTTTCGTACACAAATTACCCTGTAGAAGGAAGACAGACATTATCGAATTAATCAAATCAAAAGTATACAGTTAAAAATAATTTCAGGGTACCATATTCCCTTAGACCACTCGATCGATTAGGTACGGACCTTGTTTTTTTTTTTTGGGATATGCATTAAGCCATTCCCACCGCGCCGCTGCAGCGTATTCGCGCGCTGGCGGTGGAATATGTGGGACTCTCCATAGCGTGGTATGCTAAACTCATACCCTACACCACTAAAACACCTCGGACACTCCTTCGATCCGCCGTTGGCGGGGGCCGGGAACGCGTAAGCGTTCCGACCCTCGACGGCACCCGCGGCCAATGCGGCATCGCGGGATCTCCTGGGCCACACTTACAGTGGCCCATTTGCCCAATTAAAGGGACGCCCGGAGTGTAGAGGCGTCCCTACTCCTCATGGGTCAGCCTCGAAGGGAGCGGGGCCCATGTGCCCCACTCCCCGAGGCCGAGCCTAGGGCGGTAGGCAGCGGGTATTAGGTACGGACCTGACGGCCAGATTGAAGAGATTGACCATCTGCGCAATATTGTAATTAGCGTGTACATACACAGCTTACATACACATGCGTAGTAAAACTATACCTTACCTTGTCAGTCGATATGTCATTTTATCGCAGCGTTAGGTGCTAAAAAAAATGCCGAATTGTCATAGCACTTTTTTTTTAGAAATTTTACCCACACAATTGCACAATAAAACCGGCTTCAGTGTATTGTCTATACTTTTCATTTGGTCTGAGGTACAAGCGTATGCGCATACAGAGCTACTCTCTATGTCTTAATAGATGGTGTTTTTATGCGCACACAGCCATAAACTCCCAAATAAACCCGAATCGGTTTTACCGATACCACCGTTGAAAGACAAGATGTCGTTGGTAAACGTAGATGAAGTTATAAGTTATTGGTAAATGTAGTCGGCTTAGTGACTCGTTTGCCTTCACCATAAGGCCCATCCTTATGGTGGACAGCAACATCTATCGCTCAAGAGTACTCGCCATTATACGGCGATCACACGTGAAAACATAATTTATCAATAAAATTGCTATGCTATCTACAAGGTTTATGTAAACGAAAGTCCGGATCGCTTGTCTCAAAAAATAATCAACTTTAGGCGCCATCTACCACCTAGCATCCCAACTAACCTGTATCGCGCAATACAAGTTCAAAGCCAATTGGAACATGGGCCTTGGCCCGCCGGGCACGCCCGGCAAAGAAGATCTTCGTGTATGTGTGTACTGAGAGCCCACTTTTACTTTTGCGGATTTTTGCAGTTTAACTAACAATAGTTCTCATTTTCTGCGGAGGAACACCGACAACCGTTCCTCTACAAACTAATGAACGCCCTTCATTTTTTCCCGCGCCTGCTTAGTCTCGTGACAAATATCAAGTTATTATTTATTTAGATTAATATTAGCTTTAGCGATTTTATGCTCTTTGTCATTATAGCTACGCTGTAGTAGCATTTTGTCTAGACCCTAGAATCATGTAACGATATTATTTTGATTTCGATAAAAATGTATTCGCCATCTTAGCATTACTATATATGCAAAAAATAGTTTATATGTCTCAATTTATTAAGACAATGTACCTAGCCTCATTTATCTAAGGGATTTGACCACGTCTGCCATTTGAAAATATGTTATTATTACTAGTAATGAATTATCGCACATTTGGACCTTATTTTTGTTTTATATTGTACTTTTTACAAAAATTTGCTAAATATAGAGTACTTTTGGGGAATTCAGGAAAAAAATAGTAGAAATTTAAGAGTCTGAGTATGCTCAGATCCATACTGTGCCGGATTAAACTGATGAGCTTTTTTTTTAGGCCTCCACCTATTGTGAATTAACATTTTCATTTTTCCGCTCTGAAGGTGCTGTATAACTTTTTAAATGGGGTGAATTTTAATTTAGCAAAAAATTTAGTACTTACATTTGACTGAAATATAGTACGGGTGGCAACCCTAGCCCAAGCAGACAATTTCAAGATTGCAAATAAAATGTTTATTACAAAAGTTTAAAAAAAGTTGCCTTTGAATAAAAAAATCTTATACGATATCTGTAATTTTTAATACTATTGACGAAAAATAAAAGCAACGACAAAAATATACTGTGTAATAAATTAAACTATTATGTCACATAAAAAAGAAATTATTATAGTTGATACCATAATTCTATTATTCAGTGTCAGTACCAGGGGTGTCAGAGGGACTGACACCCCTGGCAAGAATATTATGCCGCCCACTTCAGGAAATCAAAATCGAGTTTTATTTTTTGCTGAACCATTGAGAACGTGAAAAAAATTCAATAGAAAAATCCACAAGTGTGTTTGAATACAGGAAAATGGCAAGCGTCCCACCCCCACCAATCGCCCCCTCAGATTTGGCGCCCTGGGCCGTCGCCCCGTCGCGTCGCGCCCACCCTTAACGCCGGCACTGCTATTATTTTAGATTGTTGAAGAATAAATCTATCGTTTCGTCCTCTCTTCTAACTTGCCGTGCCCGACAGGTTCCATACTTTGTACTGGTTTTTGCCTTTCTAACAACTTATTTAACATAATAATTATAGTGTGTAATAAATGAATATGAATATTACTTTCTCAAATTCTTTTTCAGCTTCCGTGTGCTCGGCTCCAATTTTCGTGACGGCCCCAAAATTGTCGTCATCGTCGTCCATTTTTACAGTTACTCACACGTTTACACTAAAATTGAACACAAATTGAAAATATTTACAAAATAATAATGAAAAACAAAGTAAAAACTGATTGTAAACGTTGCGTTTGTGACGTTGCTATGGAAACGGCGTTGAAAGCATAGAGATAAAAAATTATAATTGGTTGCTAGGTAACGGGTGGGAATCAGATAATCATGGCGTAGAATATATAAGTCTATGGTTTTACTCGCGTAACTCTCGTTCCCATAAGCATTTGCTAATTAAATATATCTAATAATGAAATAATTTTTCAAATCGGACAAATATTAAATAATATCAATTCAAAATCGTTGAGATTTTTCCATACAAACTTGCATCCCTTATTTCATCCCTTTATGGGTTATTTTTTTATGATGTACACAGCTATAAATGCTTTTAATTACCGATTCAAGATCTCAAAAAATACAAAATGTTCGCGGGCACCTTACCCGCACAAATTTGTCATCGTCATCATCATCATCAGCCCGTATAACGTCCACTGCTGAACATGGGCCTCCTCCCGAGAGAGGGTATTTGCCATAGTCACCACGTTTGGCAGGCGGGTTGGTGACCGTACTATTACGTTGTACCACAAAGGAAACGGCACCGCCCGCGCCCGTTCCTTGATATACAATTATTATAGATGATGTTATAACCACAGAACAGAGAAAAGTTTATAACAATCGGGACCAGCGGCTTAACGTGCTTTCCGAGGCACGGAGGGTGTCCCTCAACCAAACAGATCCGGAAAGGAATCTTAGTATTTACACAAAGATTTCCTGTCCGGCGTGGGGATCAAACCCACGACCTCCGAGATTTAAAGCGAGCCAAATACCGCTACGCTACGGAGGTTGTCGAATATTTGTAATATTGGTTAATGATAGAGGATCGACTCACGGCACGATTCTTTACTTTCTACGGCGCACACAGAGGAGGGAACCCCTGGCTTAGTGCAATAAAAACAAACTAAATTCACCTTAAAAGGCATAATTGACGTAAAACTTCTAATTGCTTGTATAAAAATTTAATTAAATTCCAATGAATGAGGAAATAATCCGATGCCCTCGATCTTTTCTGATGCATTTGTCTTTCCTTGATGTTAATAAACAGTTTGAAATGGTAACTTTGTTGTGTTTCAAGGTTGTTATGTTATTCTACTTGCCATGATAGGTTTCACCCACAAAAAAATAATAATATGCAATTAAGGCGCTGTACCTAGTCAAAATAGGCTTCACAAAACAGTTTTTTAGCCAAATGTTTACATTTTAGAGCAGCTAAAAAAATATATGTTAATCTTGATCATATTTATGGGGGGACCATTGTGTTCAAAACACGTTTTCGGAAAATTTTCTCAATAAAAAAAACCATAAAATAACCATTTAAATTGAAATTGTAGCAATTGTAACTGTATTATTTATAAACAAATCTTGATAATATTAATAACAGTGATGTAATATATAATAATAAAGGGAACTGTTGTTTTTATTTATCGATTGGAATAAGATATTTGCAAGGATTAATGTATTTAATAACTCGAACGAGTCGAACGAAACGTTGCGCCATCGCGGCGTCTCTTCGCTTCTCTTTCATTTCTACGCGGAGCAACAGTGACAAAACTAGTACGTAAAAGACGTCTATTCTCCGCGCCTTAAACTTAATTTAATAAAAAAAATATTTTACTTTGTGTACAGTCGACAAAGGAGATAGGTTAACACCTTCTATATCAATGATTGTAAATGAATATATTATGTTTATGTCTACTGACATACACAGCCGGTAATTCTTTACTCGTGAACGGGTACTGCTTGTGGTGACTGGCTTTCTGATGGATGTGTTTGAGGTAGTAGTAATATAGTCAATCAAGTAGTATAAAGAATGAGTCTTCGGTAATACAAACAAAATACAAAGATATGGCAGATTGTGATTCGGAGCATATTCCTGTACAAACAACTTTAACAATAGATTTGACTGGAGATGACTCTGTTGACTACCAGCCAAACATTAGATCCCTAAATAATAACCAATTAAAAAATTATATACTAAAATTATCAAAAGAACGCAGGACTTTACTTAGTAAACTTAAAAATTATCAAATTAAATTAGAGGATAGTAAAAATATATATGAAAAGGACACTAAGGACTTACTGACTGAAATAAAAACATTGGAAAAATCCTTAGCGGTCACATACAGCAAATACAAATCTTTTGAAAGTAAAATGCAAGATTTGGCTAATGTGTGTAGTTGTAACTCTGTAAAGTTAACAAGTAGTTCTATATCCATTAACAACAGTGAAGTACCATTTCAATTATGTACAAACCTAGAGCATATACCTCAAACTACCTCAAACTGTACCTCTCCGGTACATACTGAATGTTTTCATCAGTTTTGTATACAGATGACATAGGTAAAGGCCTGGGGTCACTGCTAAATAACAAGCTAAGTCTCCCCTCATATAATTGTTGTATTCCGGGATTGCACTTCAAAGATTTAGTAGATAAAATAATTGATAAAAAACATAGTGACAAGTCCTGCGTAACATTATTAGTAGGAAATTGTAAAAACCTCACCAAGAAAGACATTACAGACAGTTTTACTAGGATGTTAGATTTGAATTGCAGTAAGATAGTATTGTGTGCCTTCCCTTATATAGATAACATGCCTGACAGTACCAATAAATATATTCATATGTTGAATAACCACATACAATTTTTGGTCAGTCATTATAGTGACAAATTTATATTTTTTGATATAAATAGCTTTATGATTAGTTGTAAGGTGACCAGGAATACAGTGTATGTCCTGAAAAAGTCATTAAAAGTAATTGCTACTTTGTTAGCAACTCATATTAACACAGTCATACATAGTATGACAAAGCCTATATTTTTACAATACTTTAGTAATGTTACTAAAATCAAGATAGATTTAGATAGTAATTTAAACCTTTAAGTGAGACAATGGAGGAGTGTGATAATTTTTTGGTTTTATCTCACCAGAACATTAACCGCTTCTCTGGCAAAATACTAGATATAGAACTTTTTACAGAAAAGTTCAATAATGATGTTTTATGTTTTACAGAAACCTGGTTGAAGGCACACAAAATGGGTTTTAATGTGAATGGCTATACAGTTGCTAGCTTCTATAATAGGGTATCGGCTGAGGGAGGGGGTGCACTTATTCTAATACGGAACAATGTAAAATTTAAGGAACGGAAAGACATCAGTAATTTATCCGTGGAACGAATATGTGAGATAGCTTGTACTGAAATACAGTTTTATTATATTATATGTGTATATAGACCTCCATCATCAGACTTTCAGCTATTTATTAAAACTATGGAAGATATTTTAAAAACCGTTATACAAAATATTGCTCCAATTCTAGCGGCTATCTTCAATAAGTCTATAACTGATGGTGTTTTTCCTGACCTAATGAAATTAAGCAAAATTGTTCCTATATTTAAGTCAGGTTGCTCTAATAATGCGACTAATTATAGGCCTATTTCAATACTACCAACATTAAGCAAAATCTTTGAAAAAATAATGCTTGGCCAAATGTTGACTCATTTTAATGTGAATGGGATATTGCACGACAAGCAGTTTGGATTCACGAAGGGTCGTTCAACTCAAGACGCGGGAAGCACTTTGATTAAATCAATATTGGAGGCTTGGGAGGGTTCGCAGGATGCTCTGGGAGTCTTTTGTGACCTCTCCAAGGCATTCGATTGTGTAAATCACGAAACGCTCGTGCTAAAGTTGAAATATTATGGTGTTTGTGATAAATCACTTGATCTTGTAATATCCTATTTATCAGATAGGAAACAAATAGTATCTATAGACGGCGTGAATTCTGAAGGGCATTTTGTTAAAATGGGGGTGCCCCAGGGATCAATCTTAGGTCCTTTTCTTTTTCTAATTTATATAAATGATCTCCCATACCTAATTAATGAATTATCAGACATTGTTCTGTTTGCCGATGACACATCATTGATTTTTAAAGTTAAAAGAAAAAATACTGATCTAATTGAACATAATCGAACACTCGGTTTAATTGCAAACTGGTTTTCCGCAAATAATCTTTTGCTTAATGCAGGAAAAACCAAATGTGTCAAATTCGTTCTACCAAATGTAATCAATTCCATCCCAGTAGTTTCATTGAATGGAGAAACATTAGATTTGGTCACTTCAACCATATTTTTAGGAATTACCTTAGATTCTAAACTACAATGGGGCCCTCATATTGAAAAACTCGCTGGTAGATTAAGTTCAGCTTCGTATGCTGTGTGGAAAATCAGACAGTTGTCCGATTTGTAGGCTAGTGTATTTCGCGTATTTTCATAGCATTATGTCTTATGGAATTCTGCTGTGGGGGTCAGCCGCCGATGTAAATACTATATTCGTATTACAAAAACGAGCGGTCAGGGCCATGTATGGATTAGGTAGTCGCGACTCCCTACGTAACCTTTTTAAAAATATTAATATACTTACCGTGCCCTCTGAGTATATATACCAAAATATTCTTTTTATTAAAAAAAATATTGATAAATATAGTAAAAAAAGTGACATTCATAATATTAATACTAGAAATAAACATAAACTTGCTGTTCCAGGATTTAGAGTTAGCAAAACGAATAAATCATTTATGGGAAATTGTATTAGGTTCTATAATAAACTCCCTAATTATATTACAGACTTGCCTGATACAAGATTTAAATCACATGTCAAAACTGTTCTCATGTCAAAAGGTTACTATAGTATTCAGGACTATATTGAAGATAAAGACGTTTGGGTTTCGGTACCATCTTTGCACCTACCTCACTGAAGACCATAATAATATAGCCAAGTACAATAGTTGTGACTAGAACTGTGTCTTATCCTGTGAACTGTCTGTAATTGACTTCTTTACATACCTTAACTATTAATTAACGCTAGTTCTGTCTCAATATCATTCAATCTTATTGAGCAAAAATAAACAAATAATAACAAGACAACCGTTAGGGCAATAAATGTGTGTGCCTACTAAAATATTAATTAAATAACTGGACCTAAACCCCGCGTTGCCCAATTAAAAGGCGAAACATACTCAATTGCCCATTTGAGTATGTTTCGCCGGACCGCCTCATGTGGGCCGTGTTGAAACCGGTGGTAGAGTAACCCACTGAGTTTGTTTCGCCGGATCTTCTCAGTTGGGGCGCATTGGATCCGGTGGTAGCATTAAAGCGCGTCCGTCGTTATATGCTCATGGTCCACCCAAATAATGACAATTGTTTTGGCATAATATAGACAGAACAAGCATTTTGCCTCCTAGCGACAATATACATTAATTATAATAATTAATTTAATTATAAATAAGTAATTTGAATAGGTTTATAAATAAACAGCAAATGTAATTTTAGATAAATAATAATTAATTTTCAAATAATGTTTGACGATTTACAAGTGCCTGTAATTGGTTTACGTAAATAAAAATGATTTTTATTTTATTTTATTTTATTTTATTTATTTTATTTATTTTATTTATTTTTATTTTATTTAAAAAATAGTGTAAAATGGAGCACAAAACTTCCCTTAAATCATAATTCTTCAATCCCCTTCACGACATCCGCTCTACGGTGAGATCCAAGCGCTACAGGGGGAGCCCTCTTGCGCAGGTTGCTTAGTTTGTAGTTTTTCAACCATTTCATAAATTTCATTCTTTCAGGTGAAGTAGCAAAAGCCTCATGCATTCATACGTTAGTCTGATAAAAAAAGGGTTCAAGATCAGAGTAGTACAAACTTCGGTCATGGTCAGCGGTCATACCTAGTTAGGCTAGGCGTTTAGCATTCTGCTCCCCCCCACTCTCTTCCCTGGATCGAAGACACGTGTTGCCTCCCCTTGAACAAAAAACTACGAACGTTCTAACAAATTAGATAATTGCATTGATTTATTTAGTGAAGTATGTTTTAGATTGTAATGAGGAAGTGAACCATTTTGTATCCTTGAGGGGACTGGACCAACCTTTACGTCATGACCTTTGGCCACGGCGGCTAAAATTAATGGAGATTGGCCGTCTATGCAGATTGTATTTATTACCAATAGTAAGTATATATACAGGGTTATTTGTAAAACACCGGTAACCTCTCAGGACTATATTACTAACATCATAAACAAAAACTTTTGTTCTACGACTTTTTACAAAACATAATACATTTACCAAAAACAAACCTTCAATATTTCGTTGTCCTATCTAACACATTTCAACTCCGTAATTTGCTGTGCCTACATACATTGCCGCGCACTGTCTGCTTTCTTTTGCTTCGCTTAGACTTCGTAACACTTAGAGCGTTGAATTTAAATATTTTTATTTTTGTGTGTAAATCTGATGAATTTGAAATATTATGATGAATTTTTAAAAGTCATAGAACAAATGTTGTTGATTATGATGTTAGTAACGTAGTCCTGAGAGGTTACCGGTGTTTTACAATTAACCCTGTATAATAGTAAGTAACTCTGCCCTTCTTACAAGAAGTCTATATTACATGACTTTTAAAGTGAACCTAAAAAATAACAAAATAACAATCTAGATTAGGGTGCTGAAATGTAATTTTCGAAAAAAAGGGAAAATCCCAAAAATGTCGTTTACTGCAAGTACAATTATCAGGGCAGAACTGTGTACCTATAGTATGACGATTCGATAAAACCGGGAATGGATTTTGAACCCCTTTTATACTTTTAAAACAAGAGCTGGTAAATAAAAACCACAACTGTTTTCGTAGTCTTTATGGGTTACAAGCAACTCATCTCACTACCAAACTAGGACTTGAAAAGTATTCTTCCTTTTCTCTAGAGATGAGACGTATATACTGGTAGAGGTATATATACCAAGTATGTGCTTCCCAGTACTTAGACCGGGTACGGACCGAAATACTGGGTAAATACCTTGAAGGTATGACGTCAGACGCATAGTACGATACGAACCGCTACCACAAGGTAGCGCCCAGTTTTATCGGTAGTTCGGTACGCCGAAGCAACCCGAAGCTACCCGACAGCTTACGAAGGGACCCGAAAAGTCATTCGTGTTTTATGAACATTCGGTTGATTTAATTTAGTTAGACAAAATGGGTTACTTATTTTTACGTGCATAAGGAACATAATAGCATAATTACATTTTTTGTCACGACGTGAAAGAGTTCCTTAGTTTGTTTATGTTAGGGAATATTATTACGTGTTTGAATGTTTACGTTGTCTAGTGGTACTTAGGTCGACAATGTTTTGATTTTTTGCGTCAGTTGTGATTGCGATTTTGTTACACCTGTTTGTTTTTATCTAGAAAAGTGTATAGTAGACACGTATAATTATTCAATAATAATAGCTTTTATTTATGTGTAACAACTTTGAAGGAAAAATTTCATATCTCATAATGCATAATTACGTATAGGTACTTGAAACATCGTACCTACATTATATTGGAGGCATACCATACTTATCGCATACGTTTACTTATCGAAATCCTACCACACCCAAATACTTAGAAGTATTTTGATACCTGGTATTTGTACCAGGTATTTAGTGATACCCATACCTGAAAGGCCGGGTATGGAGAATGGCAGGTATATCTCAGTTTTCTCGAAGAAAGAATGAAAAACAAAACTTTTATTGATCGTACATAAAAATAACACAGTGAAAGAAAACAGAGCATTTAATGAAATTATTGAGCAAAATGGCAGACTTTCGTTTGCCGGATGTAGGTATATTACAAAGTTTGATCAAAATATTACAAATTGTTTCATTTTGTTTACCACTGCCTATTGCTCGTTCTCTTTCCTCATTCCTTGCCAATGTAACGCTCGAATGTGGATACATAATAGATTAAAACTGCAAACTTAAATAAAATAAATAAATAAATGCTTGGCTTTCCTCTAAAATGCAATGCTCAAATGTGGAAACATTACAAGTACCGCATCGTAATTCTTGGATCTAACCAATGTAATGCTCGAACGTTAAATTAACGCACTTCAATTTTTCTCCGTCATTATGATATTCGATTTGACTATACCTTATATGTAAATTCTCGAGGTAAAGGAGTACCTATTTTTATGATACCAAACACAAAATATATTGTGAAATAGTGTGGCAACTTTACAACCTTTACATACGATAGTATATCAACAATGCTCTTAAAATAATTATAATAACCGCCCGAGGAAACGGAAGCTGGTAGTGTTTACCACGGTTGAGTCAATTGAGTAACTGGTTCGGATGTGAATATATAATGTATGTATGTATGTACCTGTAGATGTTACTGACATTAAGGTCTTTAAGATGACCGCACACGTCCGCCAATCGGTGACCGATTTCTTTGTAAGTTTAAATTATTTGTCGGACTTGCGATCATGTGGTTGCTCGTTCCATCCACACCTATTGCACTATCGACGTGAAACCACTCGTAACACAAGCATTTTAGTTTAGCATGAGGGGTTAACAAGAATACTTACTAGTAGAGTACAAAAACTCTGCTAAGTAATATTTTTAGGGTTTCGTACCCGAAGGGTAAAAACGGGACCCTAGTACTAAGACTTAGCTGTCTGTCTGTCACCAAGCTGTATATCAAGAACCGCGATAGCTAGACAGGTAAAATTTACACAAATGATGTATTTCTGTTGCCGCTATAACAACAAATATAAAAAATATAAAATAAAATAACTATTTAGGGGGGGGGGCTCCCATACAATAACCTTTTTTTTTTCTTTTTGCTCGATATCAATAACGGCAACACGTAGCGTGCTCTCGTGCGCGAGTCCGACTCGCACTTGGCCGGTTTTTTTCTTCTGATTCGATTTGATATCGAGTAAATTCGATATTTGAAAGTTCGATACATTGATTCGATGTTACTTTTAAAGAACTGTTAATATAAGGAGATGAATCCATATCTATACTTACAGCTTGGCAAAAAAGTCTAGAAACGGAACTATTTTTTTGTCTGTTGGCAACATTCCCAAAATAATGACATTTCATGATAAACAAAGAAAATGATAATGATAAACATGAAAAAATAATACATAAATAAAATAGGAATAAATAGATGTCTAAAAAAAACCAGGTAAGTATCAAGATTAGGTTTGTATGCTATTCGATGGCAAAGGGTTGCCACACAAACAACACAGTGGCGCCTCCATTATTTTCTTCTCTTTTTGCCAAGCTGTATATATATAAAGCTGAAGAGTTTGTTTGCTTGAACGCGAACCTTCCGATGCCTTCGTAGTCCGCGGCTCAGCACCCAAACCCGTTGGTTGTTGCAGCATCTGACTATAGGCCTTTGCCCACAAAGCGTCGTAAACACCGTCGGCCTCAGGGCGTCCTTGACGACCCGGACGGCGTGATCACAACTTACCAACTAGCAGTACAGAGACTGCAAGAAACTAGCACCACTACACAGAGACCACTCTATCCGACCCTTAGATTGCTAAGAACCTTCCGATGCCTTCGTAGACCGAAGTCTGACAGGCCCGCGAACTGTAAGGTAGAGCGACAGTTGCACAAAACAACCCAAAAAAAAACTTAAAGCTATAATCCCTAAATCTCCCCGTCAGCGACCGCCTTGAGCCGAGGTCCAAGTCCCACAGGGGACGCCCTCTTGCGCAGGTTGCTTAGTTTGTAGTTTTTAAACCATGTATTTAGGCTGGAGCTCTGCTCGCCTTTATGCCCGGTGAAGTAGCAAAAGCCTCGGGGCTAACTTCATATTATGTTCGTCCGTGAAGGTTATATTATGCAGATGAAACCGCGCTCGGAAGCTAGTATAAAAAATAAGGTAGAAAGTCGGCCATTTGCGGGCGCACTTATGTACTTTAGATGTTTGTACGTCATTGGACTTATTAAAACTTCTCTAGAATGCAATATTATTTATACCTTGAAGTGAACTAAACTTGTAATTTGTTTGTCGATTAAAATCCTACTAGGTATATATAAACGCGAAAGTTTGTAAGTATGGATGGATGGATGTTTGTTACTCCTTCACGTAAAACCTACTGAATGGATTTGGCTGAAAGTTTGCATGCGGATAGTTTATAAGCTGGATTAACATATAGGCTACAAAACATTACGCTCCGACCCACTGGAGCAGAGTGACGCGGGTAAAATGCGGGGTGCTGCTAGTAGGGTAGACCGGGTACAATAGTAACATGGGTCAATATTACCATCTTCGATATTTCTACTACTGAGCTAAATTTTGCATGTGTGAGTGCGCCAGCACACGCGCTACTTGGGTCCCGAGGCCCCCTTCAGTCGCCGGCGCACGTGCTGTGAAACGGAGGTGTTGGTGGAAATTTTTTGATTTTCGGCAAGCCGCGGTAATTTTTTACATAAAATATGATTGCCTGTAACTTTTATTACCAGAGCTTTTTCGACAAGTAATTGTTGTTGTTAGTTTAAACGGATACTAAACTTTTGATTTATCATAAATATGGAAACTATTAGTTAAGAATTGTGTGACTTTTAGATGGTTTTCCTAAATTAGTTACTTTGGTGCAATTGTAATAACATCGCCGGGGTCAATGGTACCGGTACAATTGACCCCATGGTAGAAATAACCCCGTGGTAATAATAACAGAGTAAAAAATAAATACTTAAAATATGCAATTACTTATTAGGCATGTTCTTGTTTTAGATGCTATGAAATAGTTCCCGTGAGTTAGATGAACCTGTAATTTCACAAATTTCATCTCCGCTTCAAGATCAAGAGACGCCGAAAGAGACCCGTGTCATACCAATTCTCCGTCACTTATTGCCTGAAATCATTGAATCTATGGAAATACCTACAAGATTAAGATTTGGCACACCAATACGTGAAGTTACAAATATTTCTTCCCATTCAACTTCAGTAACCGACCCCAAACCGTCTACATCTAAAGGAAAACCCTTCATTTTCTCGCCTGAAGTAGTTCGCCCTCTGCCAAAGGCACCACCATGTAAAATCACCAACCGCGGAAGAAAGATCGACATACGGCTATAAACACCGATACCCCGGAAAAAGTTGCTGAAAAAAAAAGAAAGATTAAAAATAATTTACAATAATCAGGAAAATCTAAAAGGAAAACATACGATCCCAGACGAAAAAAGAAAACCGCAGCAAAAAATTACTCTGAAAGCAGCGTAGAAGAATAATAATGGTTTTGTGTTGTAAGATGGAACCTTATTGTGTCAGCCGCCCTAGTGAAATGTGGCTTCAATGCGATCAATGCAGATTATGGACACACCAGGAATGTACACCTCAGGAGTCAATTTATGTTTGTCACAATTGTGAATCTGACTCATATTTTTTATAAGTAATTAATATTCTATGAGGGTCAATTGTACCAGGGGTCAATTGTACCTCCATACTAATATGTTTTTTTTGATTATTTCTAATTTATAATTGTTATAAAGCTAGATAATAGCAAATGTGCAACCAAAGTTGATCATATGTTAATAAAAACTTATTTTATTTTTGATCGAAGTGAAGAATTGTTATGTTAATGTTATTAATTTACATTTGTGTTGAATTACAACTCCGATATCACGATTTTTATATTCTTTATTTTGAGGAATGATTATAAACCCATAAAACTTCATGTAAATGACTGCAAAAATGTGATTATTACATGTACTCGCGTTTTATCACCCTATGCAGTTGTGGTACAATTAACCCTTAAAGGGGGTCATTTGTAGCACTAGTCATTATTTCATTCTAAGTCGATTTTGACCAAGTTTTGTTCAATCTAGGCCAACTTTCGATATTTTCTTCGGTAGATAATATAAACCAAGGCTGTAAAATAATAATATTTAAAACAAAAAGCGACAGTTAAATTTGTGTTAACAGCCGATGTTTAGAAAATGGTACTATTGTCCCCGGTGTCAACCCTAATAAATAAACTTCAGTTGAGGACGTTTAATATCGTTATTCATTATTCAATCTTTTGAACGGTCATCTTTTATTTGTAAACTAGCTTCCCGCGCGCGGTTTCACCCGCGTAGCTCCCATGCCCGTGGCAACTTCGTTATAAAATATAGCCTATAACCTTCCTCGATAAATGTACTATCCAACACTGAAAGATTTTTTGAAATCGGACCAGTAGTTCCTGAGATTAGCGCGTTCAAACAAGTATAGATTATATTTTTTTTGGAGTTCCGTACCCAAAGGGAACAATGAATATTACTATTAGACTTAGTTGAACGTCCGTCCGTATGTCTGTCAATGTGGCACCAGGCTGTATAATAAGCCGTGATAGCTAGACAGTTATCATTTTAACAGATAAATAGATGATGTTCTATTGCTATAACAACAAATAAATACAGAATAAAATAAATATTCAAGCGTGTGAGTGACACAATCTAAATACGTGATTATTTTTTACGTTTTTTACTGGAAATGAATAACGGCAAAAGTGTCTACCTCAGTGAACGCGCATAATTATTATATTGTTTACTTTATTGTTATGACACTTGACTTAACCTAACTAAACGAGACCTGTGCTACTGTTGTAACAAAACAAAAAACTTCAACTTCAATAAGTCCGGTTGAACTGCATTGGTTTGATTTAAGATTTTTGTTTTTTTTTCTGTCCGGTGTTAAATGCATTTACGCATTCCCACCGCCGCTGCAGCGTATTCGCGCACTGGCGGTGGGATATGTGGGACTCGCCCTCTCCATAGCGTGGTATGCTAAACTCATACCACGAGGAGAGGACCCTACACCACTAAAACCCCCGGACACTCTTTCGATCCGCCGTTGGCGGGGGCCGGGTATTAGCAATCCGACCCTAACCACCCGAAACCTCGGTACTGTATCAACTAAATAGAAAGAGTTGATCACGATTCTTATTATTTTCCGGTGATAATAGATACGGAATCCTTCGTGCGCAAGTCTGACTTGCAATGGACTCGTTTTTAGTATGCCGAAGATATAATAACATGTTTATCTTATTCATTAACTTTGTCATTCACTGTTAAGCTCAGCCCACGTTAATGTGTGTTTAAGTGTAGGTACATTGCACAATACACCTCAACAATCACTTAATTGATCCCTCATCGTAGTTTTTGCACAAGGTCTTAATACCGTTGACACAGTTACAACTCAAACTTATAGTCGCTTACGAATTGTTAGCGGTAAAACTGTTTGTAGGAAGCAGAAGCGGTTTAGCATTTCATTATTTTCGAATTCTGAAAAATGTAGGGTTGTTGGTTAAACCTTACATTGGGGGAAATCGAGCACTGAACCGATTATGATGTGGAATTCACCAGATTAAAGCCAAAAGCAATAATTGTGTGACTAACTTTTGATCTCCGGTTCCACAGCGTCGGATGATGATTTTCAGCCCTCAATTTTAGCTTTTCTAGCCGAGTGGGGATCGACACTCGGAACTTACTAAGTCTTTTTAATGTACGAATCAAACACACATGAGCTAGCTAGCTATAATGTTGTTGATGATTAAAGGGTCCGTTCAACGCTTTAATGCGAGTTTTCCGATTTATGTCAGCGGCGTACGCTTTCAATCCATCGTCGAATGTGGTTTTGTTATATATAACTATTTTTTTTCGCCTTTTCTGCTGGTTTTTTTTTGAGAAAAACAATAAACACTGAAAATAAGTGATGACGTCATCGTTACCTATTTAAAACTATCAAAACATTCTTAAATTGGCAACTCTTATTACAAAAATTTGAATTCTTCTTTTATTGTGTTTGTTATTATCAGTAGAAGGTTATTATATTATTATATACTAGCGACCCGCCCCGGCTCCGCACGGGTACAATGCTGATGTATTATACATATAAACCTTCCTCTTGAATCCCTCGATCTATTAAAAAAACCGCATCAAAATCCGTTGCGTAGTTTTAAAGAT
This sequence comes from Nycteola revayana, assembly GCA_947037095.2. Taxonomy (NCBI): domain Eukaryota; kingdom Metazoa; phylum Arthropoda; class Insecta; order Lepidoptera; family Nolidae; genus Nycteola; species Nycteola revayana. The sequence goes on from OX344851.2 coordinate 1,951,231, forward strand.
TTAAGCATACATAGGGATATAGGGACAGAGAGCTTTCTCTTATATTTGTTTTAGACTTTGTTTTATAATGTGAAAAGAAAAATCAAAAAAAATAAGCGGAAAATAAAAATAATTAAGAATACTTAACCACCATATTACATTTTCTGAAGTAACTTTAGTGCTTTTGACAATATAAACTTTTTAAATGTCATCTTATGGCGTTTGACATAACATTGACAGTATGCTTGCTGCTATTAGTGAACATCACGGTTAGTTTTGACAGTATGCTTGCTGCTCTTAGTGAACATCACGGTTAGTTTTGACAGTATGCTTGCTGCTCTTAGTGAACATCACGGTTAGTTTTGACAGTATGCTTGCTGCTCTTAGTGAACATCACGGTTAGTTTTGACAGTATGCTTGCTGCTCTTAGTGAACATCACGGTTAGTTTTGACAGTATGCTTGCTGCTCTTAGTGAACATCACGGTTAGTTTTGACAGTATGCTTGCTGCTCTTAGTGAACATCACGGTTAGTTTTGACAGTATGCTTGCTGCTCTTAGTGAACATCACGGTTAGTTTTGACAGTATGCTTGCTGCTCTTAGTGAACATCACGGTTAGTTTTGACAGTATGCTTGCTGCTCTTAGTGAACATCACGGTTAGTTTTGACAGTATGCTTGCTGCTCTTAGTGAACATCACGGTTAGTTTTGACAGTATGCTTGCTGCTCTTAGTGAACATCACGGTTAGTTTTGACAGTATGCTTGCTGCTCTTAGTGAACATCACGGTTAGTTTTGACAGTATGCTTGCTGCTCTTAGTGAACATCACGGTTAGTTTTGACAGTATGCTTGCTGCTCTTAGTGAACATCACGGTTAGTTTTGACAGTATGCTTGCTGCTCTTAGTGAACATCACGGTTAGTTTTGACAGTATGCTTGCTGCTCTTAGTGAACATCACGGTTAGTTCAGAGCTATCACGCCTTATTTAGTTAAAACAGGACAATGTCACGGAGAGTCTTTTCGACAGTTGGCACGCTTAGAAATATAGTGATATATAGTATTTGAAAATACCAAATTTTAAGTAAGTAAATGGCGAAAAAGGATTGTCAAATCCATTAATTTTGTAAAAATAAAATTAAATATTCGGTGGTTTTAAAAATATGTGTATTTTATTAGTTTTTAATTTCAACCTTTATTATATGGGTCGATGCAAATGTTGAATTTAGGTCGTAATATGAATTAAAGTCACACATACGAAATTTTGAATTAGGTCACTATATTTCTAAGGGTGCGAGTTGCTGTTCGCGATGAACAATAAAAATATAGATTTTAGATAAAAAATAGTTTAAATGGTTTTGACTTTGGCGACAATAGATACCTACCGAGTGTTTGAGTGTTTTTTTAATGTGAACTGCGCATGCGTAGTGCGAATATCCTCGAGTAAATCAATCAAACGTTAAAAAGTACATTTTCTAAAGCGGCCGCAGCCCAAAGGCTAGATGCCAGACTTGTGATCTTGTGGTCGCCGGTTCGATCCCCATCCATTGTACTACTTGAACCCACTCGTAACACAATCAGTTTTATTTTTCGGACGGACTTACTTTGTTAGCCACGAGGCTTTTGCTACTTCACCGGGCATAAACGCGAGCAGAGCTCCAGCTTTAATAAATTGTTTAAAAATTACAAACTAAGCAATCCGTGCAAGAGGGCGCCGCGCCCCCTGTGGGGCTTGGACCTCGGCTCAGGGCGGTCGCTGTCGATGAGATTGAGGGATTATGACTTTTAGTATTTTAGGGAGTTTTGTGCAACTGTCGCTCTACTTTACAGTTCGCGGGCTTCTCGGAATTCGGGTCTACGAGGGCATCGGATGGTTCTTTGCAAATTAAGGATCGGGAGGACGGGTCGTAACACAAGCATTTTAGCTTAGCACGAGGGGTTAACAAGAATACTAGTAGACAGAAAATATATGGTAGTAAACTGTAAAAAATACGTCTGTTAATGAATAACTTAAAACGCGAATCTTCACTCAATAAAACGTAACCCTTATAAAAGTGAGCGTGAAGCTATTATTGTATGTTCGAGTGTCAACAGCACTCATTATTCCCTCTGCTAATTGCTGTAGTAACTAATTGTTATTGCTATGTAACATGCGAGATGATATTGTCTTCTGTTAATTGTTTTATGAGTCTCATTTTAATTTTAATGTTAATTTTTGTTGCTTCGTTCAAGTTTGAGAATACCAGTAAAGTGAAGAAAATTATTATTTACTAGCTGCGCCCCTCGATTTTACACGCGTCACTCTGCTCCAGCAGGTCGGAGCGTGAATTTTTGTAGCCTATATGTTAACCCAGCTTATAAATTATCCGCGTGCAAAGTTTCAGCCAAATCCGTTCAGTAGTTTTTGCGTGAAAGAGTAACGCACATACATCCATCCATAATTTAAAACTTTCGCGGTTTTTATATTAGTTAGTAGAACAAAGACTGACTAAAAATACAAGTCATTTTTACTTTTGTCATAAAAAAAGAAACAAAAATATCTAACACTGCTTATCCCTTGCCTGTCCCTGACTTCGGTCATTACCCTTCAACCTTGAAAACTTGTTGCAAACGGGATGCTCGTTTTGTTCCACTTTTTTCATTTTTACGATTTTAACGATTTTGTACCAAGACTAAGACTTTCCTGTTATAAGCCGCGCCAATAAAGAAACGAATCTAAAATGGCGTCCCTGAATGTCACTGACAGATGATAGGGTCAGCAAATAAAAAGAAAGATAGAAAGAAAGTTTGTTTATTGTATATGTAGGTAAAATACAATTGTTAGTGTTATGTGTTGAAATGTGTAACGTATACAAAAAGATACATAATCTTTCATAAAAATTAGAACTGTTTATTTGCTTACTTTTCTTTAGCATTTTTTACCTTAACCGCTCGCAAGTAAGTCGTTTTTTTCCGTTAGCTTTCTTTACGGATTTCTTTTTGCATGCAGTACGCGCCGTGTGTGACTAAGATATCAACAGTTTAGAGTGAGAGCGCATGATCGCCGCTGCCATTTTAGATTCGTTTCTTTATTGGCGCAGGTTATAGCAATATATCCTTGGGTTGTTGCTTAGTTTATCACTTTAAAAATATACAAAAATACAAACCTTTTAACCACAGATAACAGAGAAAAGGTTTTAACCATGTAAGGTAGTACTTCGGTCAATCCCACTAATATTATAAACGCGAAAGTTTGTAAGTATGGATGGATGGATGTTTGTTACTCTTTCACGCCAAAACTACTGAAAGGAATTGGCTGAAATTTTGCACCAGTATAGGTTATACGCTGGATTAATATATAGGCTACATAACATCACGCTCCGACCCACTGGGGCAGAGTAACGCGGGTAAAACCGCGGGGCGCAGCTAGTTTTAATCGAATTTTTTTTGATTTATTTTTGATTTATTTATTTATGTTCAAACACACAACAAAATAAATACAAAAATTAAAACTTATGAAGAAGGATGGAAATTGTACAAAGCTACTGCTTACCTCAAAAGAAATATTTTTCTGCTGACCCGAAAGAGGAAATGCGAAAAAGAGAAGAGTGTGCGTAATAAATGTGTTCTTGCAGTTAATATTACTATTGGTTGGAATATATAATAACGACATACTACACTCCTTGTCCATACAAACTATAAGTGTGTGACATTTTATACTCCACCTTCGGCGTATAACAAGGCTAGGATTTACACCACGTGTATACGACCGATTATGACGCGAGCACCGATTTGCTCATACCGCGTCTAGCAGTTTGTACCGCTTGCAAACTGTTCAAAGTAGATTCACTCGACGTGCCACCGAGGCGCCGCGGTTCATTCGTAATCGCAACTTGCATTCTGATCTCCAAGTGCCTTCCATCAAGCAGTGGATGAAAGAGGCGTCCGAACTCTTCTTCGAATTCGCGGCGCATCACACAAACCCGTTTGTTGTTGCAGTTCCAACTATAGACCTTTGCCCACAAAGCGTGTCGTAAACACTGTCGGCCTGGGGGCGTCCTAGATATAGAGAATATACAGAGACCACTCTATCCAACAAAAAAGAGTGCGCCCGCGACCGCGACGCGTCCCCCCTCGTCCTCTCGACCCTTTGTTTTGCAAATAACCCTCCGATGCCCTCATAGACCCGATGTCCGAGAGGCCCGCGAACTGTAAAGTAGAGCGACAGTTGCACAAAACTCCCCTAAAAAATCTAAGTCATAATCCCTTTATCTCATCGTCAGCGACCGCCCTCAGCCGAGATCTAAGTCCCACAGGGGACGCCTTCTTGCAGGTTGCTTAGTTTGTAGTTTCTAAACCATTTATTAAGGCTGGAGCTCTGCTCGCCTTTATGCCTGGTGAAGTAGCAAAAGCCTCGGGGCTAACTACCTACGTATGTCCGTCCAATAAAAAAAACCTCCGGAATTTTCAATATCAATAATAAACGTATTAATATTGATATTCATATAAAATAATAAATATATTAATACAGGAACACATTCATTGCAAATAAGCATAGTGATTAGTTGATTACCTGGTAGGCGCTAGTGAACATGAAACGTCATTCATTTAAAAGCAAACCACAGTTATCTCAGCATTTAATTGTAGAATATAATAATTTTCACATAATACTACAGTTAAGAAAACAAGTTGTGTGATTATAGATAATTACGCACAGACATAACTACAAACAAGGAAATATCAGCCATAGTATATATGACGAATTGATGGCTTTAATCTCCATAGGTCTATGAATACAAAATGTATGAATATTTACAACTAAAAGTACCTAACTAATTTTAACAAAAACGAATACTAAAGCTGCGCCCCGCGGTTTTAGCCGCGTTGGACTGCTACTCTTCTCCAGTGGGTCGTAAGGTGATGAATTTTAGCCTATATGTTAATGCCATCTATCGAGAAAGGCTATATTTTATTATGAATTTCCCACGGGAATGGGAGGTACGCGGGTGAAACCGTACGCGCTTAATATATAAAGCTGAATAGTGTTTGTTTGAACGCGCTAATCCCAGGAACTACTTGTTCAATTTGAAAAATTCTTTCAGTGTTAGATAGCCCATTTATCGAGGAAGGATATAAGCTATATTTCATTATGATGCTCCTTCGGGAAAGGTAGTTATGTGGGTGAAATCATTCGCAGGACGCTAGTGTTACATACCTAATTACTTTTTAATGGAACTAATCCCACCCACATTTTCGCCGCTGCAACTCCTGTAAACTAGGATCAACTGGAAATGTCAATGAGCACCGAGACCCATCAAATCCCAGGAAAAAAGTTAAACTGCATCAGGTGCAGAGGAGTATTATCCATAAGACAAACTAGGCACTTGCCTAGGGGGGCGATGGTACAAAGGGACTTGCGGGCGGAATAGACGCTGTTACAGCAACTTTAGTTGAGGCTTCTACAAGTCGGAATAAAGAAATGCCAGCTCCAAATTAGAGTAACCTCTACCACACATGTAGTAACGCCAACTATAGTGATCAAATTTTTACTAGTACTAGTCCTTACTAATATTATAAACGCGAAAGTTTGTAAGTATGGATGGATGGATGGATGTTTGCTACTCTTTCACGCAAAAACTTCTGAATGGATTTGGCTGAAACTTTGCACGGGAATAGTTAATAAGCTCGATTAACATATAGGCTACAAAACATCACGCTCCGACCCACTGGAGCAGAGTAACGCGGGTAAAACCGCGGGGCGCAGCTGTGATTTATAAAATAGGGGCGCAGATGAGATGCTTGTCTACGGCACTCTCAACGTTTAATCACCTCTGATCAGGTGCATGACATCCGATGCCCCGTGCGACCTCTTAGCCTGTCGTTCCACTAGACTTGCTGTCCTTGGATCTGATTACACCTTAACATCACGTGAATTGGGGTCATTTGCCTGCCTCCACAAAGGCAAATCGCCTGAATGATTCCAGGTCAAAAGAAAGAAAATACTTATAAATATTTTTCGACAACCTCCGTGGCGTAGCGGTTTGAATACCGCTTTAAGTCTGGTAGGTCTTGGGTTCGATCTCCATGCCAGACAAGAAATATTTTTGTAAATTCTAAGATTTCTTTCCGGGTCTGGTTGGTTGGCGGACTACACTCCGTGCCTCAGAAAGCACGTTAAGCCATTGGTCTCGATTGTTAAAACATCATCTAATATTATAAAGAGGAGAGATTTGTATTTTAGTGTGTATGTTTGTAATAACAAAAACTACTGTGTCGATTTCTAAATTTTTTCACCATTGGAAAGCTACATTCACCCTGAGTGACATAGGCTATATTTAATTATGAAGTTCCCACGGGAACGGGAGTTACGCGGGTGAAACCGCGCGCGAGAAGCTAGTCTATAATGGGTCAGAGCCCACTCGTCTCCTAAAATTCGTCCCCCAGCATAAAAGTTGTAGATTCGGCCCCTATATAGGTGCCCATTGGTCTCCTGGTAGGGGACCAATTAATATTTTAATAAAAAATATTTTTTTAAGGTACCCATTCGTCCCCTCTAATATATATACAATATAAGTTAAAGATTCGGCACCTATTCAGGTGCCTATTGGTCCCCTGAGATAAAATTAGCTATATTTTACATAAGAAACGGTTAACATAGTACACTTGTGAACAGTTTATTAACGGAATTAATTTAATAAATCATAACAGATCATTGAAAAAAGAGCTATGATGAATGATAATCCGTCATGATAATAATATAACCTGTCGATAGGCTTACGATGTAAAATTGTCTCACTACGAATGGCTTGTTAAAAAAACGGGTTATAAATAAGAGATAAGGTGGAATGCCGAAGCGGGAGGGGTAATCTTAGCCATAGTATCTGCGCGCGAGCAAATAACAAAGGCGTAGCCCAAAACAATAGACGCTCGATGAAAGGACTTGCACCTGATTGGCTAACACCAGTACTAGACAACTTCGGCGTATTTATTCCAGGAATGTGTTACTACATTAAGTTTACTTATAGTTGCAAATCCAAGCGTACTGATTTTTATACTGTCTCGAGTGAAAGTTTTCATTAGCGTATCCTGTAGGATTACTTATTAAATTTAATTAGTGAGTGAAGTGATCAGTGCATGTACGTGAAGGAAAAATACGTAAGTTAGTTTATCGGACATTGTGATTTTGTATGTGTTAATCTTATTTGAAATAAACATGATATCTACCGAATTACTATATTTTTTATTTTAGCCTTTTCTGCGCGACTGTACCAGGACTACCAAGCTGCAGTATACACATATACATGTACTTATATTAGAATAATGAATAAAAATAAATATTCTTCAGGGGGCGAATGGGCCCCTCAAAAGTTCCAGGGGACGAGTGGGCATTGGGTGCGAATCTTAGGAGACGAATGGGCTCTGACCCTCTATAATAAACGGCAGCGTTTCGTTGTGTTTTACAACATAATACTGCGGTCAACAACCTGTCTGCCAAGCGTGGTGACTATGGCAAAACCCTACCTCGGCAGGAGCTAAGCTCATGTTCAGCCGTGGACGTTATAGTGGCTGATATAATGATGATTTGTACCATTACAAGCTCCGTATCTCATCTCTATCAATCTTAATTAAAATTAATTATCAAAGGGTTGGAATCACGCGTCGTAAAGAAAACTGACGTCACGAAACTTAGAACCCTTCTCATCGCTTGTCACACTACGTCACACTTCTTCGACCCTCTCCCTTTTCTTTCGGACGGACATTTAAGTAGTCAGCCACGAGACTTTTGCTACTTCGCCAGGCATAAAAGGGAGCAGAGCCAGGCCCCTCTTTCCCACTGGGCACACTGGGCACGTGCCCAGGGCCCCGCGATTATTTAGGTCCCCTAATCCCTACTCCAAACGATAACTAATAGCTACTCTAAGGACTAATAATTTAATAGAAACTTAGTGTGGATTACGTTATGTTATCTACTCATCATATCTAATGTCACCGTAAAGAAGTAAAAATATAGCTTAAACTTTTCATATCTGCGTTCTTTGTAAAAAAATATTCTAATTTACTATGGTCATAGGGGCCCCTTAATCCTAATGTGCCCAGGGCCACTAATTGGTGATTGACGGCCCTGAGCAGAGCTGCGGTATTATTAAAACTATACTAATATTATAAAGCGGTAAAGTTTGTGAATTGTTTATGAAGTTGTAGGGGATAATCTCTACAACGGAGGCCATTTTCGCTATACGCCAGGTGTGCGAGATACAGAGGTGCGCATAAAAACTTGCACATCGTATTTCGTTGACCACGAAAAGGCATACAACCGGGTGCCTCGTGGGGTTCTGTGGTGCGCCCTTAAGGAGGAAGGTGTGCCTGTAGTAGTATAAGTATGTGCAGTTGATCCGAGCGATGTATAATCGATGTAGTACCCAAGTTCGGTCCACAATAGGCGTGACGACAGTATCAAAAAATTGAAGATTTAATGTTTTTAGGGGAAAGTACATATAAAAAGAAATTATTACACTTATTTATTTTTATATATAACCTTGAGATTAATGTGATTTTTAATAAAATAAAAGATTAAAATACTGTAATCGGCCATTTTGACTGAAACACCAATCACGGCGCATGACGTCACGATATTGTAACCATCAAAGAAAATTTAACCACTACGTTATGTTTGGCGGTCTCAATGACATTTTTTACAATAGCTTGACGTCATAGCCGACGCCATGACACTTGAGGCCTTTTTTGGCGCGCTATTTAAAATTTAATAGAAATATGGCTTAAACTTCGTTAAATTTAAATTTATTACCGAAATATTGTGTTTTTCGTACTTAGAAAATGACTACCCACGTTGCGCAAGAGGATTTCAAAATCTTGCCTCATGCCTATTGGCACCACTGGAAGCTTCAATGTGGCTGTCGGCCTACATCAGGGGTCGGCTCTCAGCCCTTACCTCTTCCTGATGATAATGGACGCTCTGACGTCGGACATTCAGGAAGAGGCCCTCTGGTGTATGCTGTTTGCCGATGACATTGTGCTGGTTGTCGAGATTTATGTACATATTACCAAACTATTTTTGATATTGGCAACAGTAATTTTTAGTTCACCTTCAAGTAAGGTAATGTAAGTCTCATTTAGATTAGATTTTATTTGTACTTATTTATAATTCAAGGGTGTCAGTAATAGGTAGGTGTATGTTATTTTGAATTTAATATAAATATGAATGCCCTAAGGCATAGAAATTATAAACATTACATTACAGTGGACCTCCGATAATCGGACAAAATCTTTGCAGTACCTACATGTTTTTTTTTCTTATTTGTTGGACTACTACTAAATAATGAAATAAATGTATTTTATCGTCTGCTGTAAATTGTACAGCACAATTGTACAAATCGCGAAAATTTAAAAACATTTATGTAGTATGTAACTTGGAAATACTTCTCGATACATAAAGAGCGTTAGATATGTTTTTTTTGTGAAGAGGACATAGTACAGTCGACAAAATATATAGGTTCACACTTTGTGAAACGCATTTTAAATTTATATGAACACGTTTATGAAAAGAGTTTACTGTTATATCTATGTTTTTCTTCTTTTTAAAAAGATTACTAGCAGAGTTTTTGCAGTCTACTAGTACTTTTGTTAACCCCTCGTGCTAAGCTTCAATGCTTGTGTTAAGTGTGGGTTCACGTCGGTAGTACAATAAATGGGAATCGAACTTGCGACCACAAGTCTGACGCCCTAGCCATTAGGCGGCCGCTTTTGCACATTGAAATGAAATGAAATGAAAACGTTTATTGATAATGAAGACGAATTGATCGTACTTATTATAAGTCAAATACAATGATACAAATATAAAAATAAAATAAAAAATCTTGAATAATTAATTAGTATACATTTCAACAGTCATGTTATTAAATAGAATTTAAATCTACCAATGTGGCATGTGATAGTCGCGTACTATAAATATAATCAGAATCAATCAGCGTGGGCTGGGATTCGGTCAGAAGCATAGAACGCGTCGCGAGCCTCGCCTTGCAAGGACGACCGGACCCTATCCTAGCTTCCTACGAGTCTTTCTCTATCTACCTACGTTGTGACACCCGGAGAAGAAAGACTATAAGAAACTCCGAGATCATCATTGCTAACATTGCTATAACAAGCATATTTATTTACATTTTTTGATGGTGGTGGTCTATACCTGTCTATTTTGTTGACTGTACATTTAAAGTTGGGAAACTCTTAGCAATATTCATTTGTATTAGGTAAATAAGATTTTTGATATATTTTCAATTCGTAACTCAAATGAGTATCTTATTTTAGCTTTATACGGATCCAGCTACTTCGGGAATTTGCCTTATTGTTTAATAGTAAAAAAATCTTCACACGTTTTTGCGCTCTCAATCATGTGCGACAAACCGGACATTTTCTTTATTTATTTTTAAAACAAAGCTGGAATGTTGCGATCCGGTGCCTCATTTTGATGGCCTGGTACCGGGTCGCGCCATCGCGACCACAAAAAAATATAACGTATTTTTTATTTATCAAATCAATAAAAATTGACAAAGATCCAGAGCAACAACAATCTATAAAATGTTTTTGAAGAATAAATCTATCGCTTCCTCTTCCCTTCTAACTTGCGGTTCGCGACAGGTTCCATACTTTGTACTGGTTTTGTCTTTGTAACAACTTTTTTTATACTAGGGGCCCATCCAGGTTTCGCATTTTTAGTAAAAAATTAGAAGTCCTGTAGTTTTTGTATTTAATCGAAGCAAACAAACAAAAATACAAACTTTTCCTCTTTATAATTGCATTTCTCCCGTTCCCGTGGGAACTTCATAATTAAATATAGCCTATGTCACTCAGGGTGAATGTAGCTTTCCAATGGTGAAACAATATTTGAAATCGGCACAATCGTTTTTTAGTTTATTCATTACAAACATACACACAAATATACAAATCTTTCCTCTTTATTTTATTAGTATATAGATTACTAGCTTCCCGCGCGCGGTTTCACCCGCGTAACTCCCGTTCCCGTGGGAAATTCATAATAAAATATAGCCTATGTTCTTTCTCAGGCTCTAGACTATATCTGTACCAAATTTCATTTAAATCGCTTCAGTAGTTAAGGCGTGATTGCGTAACAGACAGACAGACAGAGTTACTTTCACATTTATAATTTACTAGCTTCCGCGCGCGGTTTCACCCGCGTAATTCCCGTTCCCGTAGAAACTTAAAAAAAATATAGCTTATAGCTTCCTCAATAAATGGGCTATCTAACACTGAAATAATTTTTCAAATCGGACCAGTAGTTGCTGAGCTTAGCGCGTTCAAGCAAACAAACTCTTTAGCTTTATCTATTCTATGGCAAATAACTCATTATTAGGTACAATTTTTTTGCGTTTTATACTCGTGATAATTTCTCAACGAAATGTCCGATTGGAATAAAACAAAAAGTATTTTACTCCTACATAAATACCCTTGATAACATAATGCTTAATTTGGATAAGGATTAATATTACGATATACATTTAACGTAGTTTCTTTCTTCAGACGATTTAATATTTTTTTATAAACATAAAAGCGGTAATTGTGACTAAACTATGATAGTTAGATATATGTTATAGTTAGATATATTATTAAAATAATAACTTAAATACTTGTTTAATTTGAAAATTTATAAAATATGATAATTAATAATAATAATATTATAAAATATGATATTATCTAAATAATACTTAATACTAAATTATTGTTTTGACTATTTGCAAGTGCCTGTAATAGGTTTACGTAAATAAAAATGTTTTTTTTTTTTTTTTTTTTTTTTTTTTTATGCTCTCGCGGGCTTTTTTGTAGATCTTAATAAGACCTACAAACCCGTAGTACATTATTTTGTTCTATTGTCAATAGTTTTTGCAGCGCACGCATAAATAGGTTTTCGCTTTTACACCTTGGGTTACAAAATCGCAATTTTCTTACGGATCCCTAACTTTTTTGAAAATAAAATATAGCCTATAACCTCCCTCGATAAATGGACTATCCAACACTGAAAGAATTTTTGAAATCGGACCAGTAGTTCCTGAGATTAGCGCGTTCAAACAAACAAACAAACTCTGCAGCTTTATAATATTAGTATAGATTCATATGGTCTGCAATAAATATAAAATTTGTAGGTGGGTATATGAACAGTATCCTTTGACCGAACTTGCGCAAGTATATGCCATATTGCAACATCCCACTCTAATATTATCTTTATTAAGTTAATGCTCTTAATTCTACGTTCACCCACTTAAGTGATATTGGAGGTTTTAATTGTATTTTATCATTAACACTAACAACGGCCCCTGATTTTAGTCGCTAAGGCATTATTCACCCCGATGTGTCGCACTGAAACACATGCCAAATTAAATTGTGATTTATAATTAAACTACCGACCTGCTTAGCTTCGCACGGGTGCAATGCTGATGTTTGATACATATAAACCTTTCTCTTGAATCACTCTATCTATTAAAAAAAACCGCATCAAAATCTGTTGCGTAGTTTTAAAGATCTAAGCATACATAGGGACGGACAGACAGGAAAGCGACTTTGTTTTATACTATGCAGTGACTAGCTCCTTGAACTCGGTTTTATCGGCGTAACTCCCGTTTCCGTGGGTGCTTTATAATCTAGCACGAAAAAGACTGCAAGACTAGCAGTAAAAAGACTGCAAGACTATGTGTAAAAAGACTGCAAGACTAGGCGAAAAAGACTGCAAGACTAGGCGAAATAGACTGCAAGACTAGGAGTAAAAAGACTGCAAGACTAGGAGTAAAAAGACTGCAAGAATAGGAGTAAAAAGACTGCAAGACTAGCACTAAAAAGACTGTAAGACTAGCAGTATAAAGACTGCAAGACTAGCAGTAAAAAGATTGCAAGACTAGCACTAGAAAGACTGCAAGATTAGCAGTATAAAGACTGCAAGACTAGCACTAAAAAGACTGCAAGATAGCAGTAAAAATACTGCAAGACTAGGAGTAAAAAGACTGCAAGAAACTAGCACCACAACACAGAGACCACTCTATCCGTCTCGCCGGAGAAGAATGCGCCCGGCTTTATAATAAAATAAACCTATAGCCTTCCTCAAAAAATAGGCTAACTAACACTGGAGTTCCAGTAGTTTCTTGAGATTTCCGCGTTCAATTTAATAAACAAACAAACTCTTTAGCTTTATATATTAAGTATAGATTTAGTTACGAGTAGAACAAATTGTTTTTTTTAACTGTGGCCACGGTTCGTATCTATAGTACCTACAATGGGTTTTTTCCTTTACTTTTGCTTTAAGACCTTGCGTCGTGACAAACTTTATGACAGTAGGTCAAGTGCAAAGACCCTATAATTTATAATTTAATAATACTTGTCAGTTTGAAAGTGACATAAGCTAAAACTAGCTATGATATAGATTATGTTTTGTAAAATAAGGATTTTATAAGTTATCTAACAATGAGAGAAGCGTCTAAATCGGTGCTATTGTTTTGGCGATTATGCGGAATAGATAGACAAACAAACAGACATAAAATATGCGTATGTATATGTACCTATTTAAATTAGGTATCTACCAGTGAAACTCTCGTGAAAATCGGTTCAGCCGCTACTGAGATTAGCCGGCACAAAGATGATTTTTTATTGATTTTTTTTTATTTCCATATTAGTTTCCCGCGCGCGGTTTCACCCGCGTGACTTCCGTTCCCGCGGGAACTTCATAATTTAATATAGCTTTCCAACGGTGAAAGAATTTTTCAAATCAGTCAAACAATCAAATATTTCCTCTTTAAGTATAGGTAATATTAGTATAGATATATTCATAAATAGGCATTTAAAAACCCTTTTTTTATTCTGATTTTATCTATACCTCAATTATCAATTTAAAATTATTTGTGAGGTTGCAAGTGGTAACCTCTGGATCCACTGAAACGATTTAGCAAATTCTTTTACCCATAGGGAGTGAGAGTCATAGGCTATATTTTATTTGACACATTACAAAAAAATCTTACACCATTTGAAAGCTACGTAAAATAAAGAGTAAAATAGGCTTTATTTTACATTACCTATCTTATCATTTCTACTACAAAGCTTCCCGTGTTAGCAACTCTCGTTCCCGTAGGAACTTTATAATTAAATATAGCCTATAGACTTCCTCAATAAATGGGGATTCTTAACACTGAAATATCTAACACTGAAAGTATTTTTCAAATCGGTCCAGTAGATCTTGAGGTTAACGCGTTTAAGCAAACAAACAAACAAACAGACTCTTCAGCTTGATATATTAGTGTAAGTGTCATAAGAGACGAGTTAAGAACATACACCTTACTGCGATCACAAATCCAGCTGCCAAGCGTGGTGATCACAGCAATATCTCTCTACGTCACTGGCTTGCCAAAATCTGTTAAAATATAGGCCCATGTTTAGCAGTGGACGACAAAGCATAAGCTAAAGCTTCGTGGCTAACGTCGTAAGTCCGTCCAAAAGACTTTACATTACTTATATATAAAGCTGTAGAAGAGTTTGTTTGTTTGCTTGAACACGCTAATCTCAAGAACTGCGGGTCAGATTTGAAAAATGCTTTCAGTGATAGATAGATATATTTATCGAGGAAGGTTATAGGCTATATTAAGGGTGCTTTTACACCAGAGATGTGCTATGCTACGTTGCTATGGATGCGTTTGATATCCACCAATCATATTCATTGGTGCACGTAGCTTAGCACTGGTGGAAACGGATTAAACTAAGATGTGCTTTTCATATGGAAGGATGCGTGATATTGATTTGTGCTAAGGTTGCGTGCTATGGATGCCTGCTTTGGATCGTCGCGAGTGGTGTAGCTATGTGCAGAGCAGATTACCTACAGTATGCCAGATTGCGATTGAGGCGCCGCATCTTCATAGCACATCTTACTCGCACCGCTACATAGCGTAGTATTAGTGAAAATTGTCACATAATTTCGCAGCTTAGCTATTGCGTCCTCGTAGCATAAGCTCTTTGTTACTATAATAATAATAATAATAATCTTTATTTCCAAAACATTGTAGTATACATATACAAAAAAATATATATACCTACATCACTTTCATTAATATACAACACTACAATTAAGGCAATAGGTGAGGTCCTGTATCCTAGCTAGGTTATAAAATAACCTGTGTTAAGGACAGTGTCATTCCCCTAAAGATGTTCACTAGATGTTAAATCGACGTGCCATATTAAGTACATCTGTTGTCTTCACTACAGACTGCTTTAATGATTACACTATTAAAAGATTATGATTATAATTTTGGCTTAAAACTAGAAAATACATATTATTATATTAGAAAGAGAAAATAATGCGTTGTGTGCATGTGTTTGTGAGTTATGTTGGGTGTGTGTGAATTTATGTGTGAAGTGATGTGGTGATGAGTTATTAGTGGTTATTGTGGGTTGTTATGCATATTCGTTGTTAGGTAACAGCTACGAAGTTTTCTGTTTCATCGTAACTCTTACCTTGCAAAAATGCAAAAACGGACTTCTTGCATTTAAAATATGATAGGCAATATACTGAAATGTATTTATTTATTTTATTATAAAGAGCCGGCCCTTGGTAGTGAAATAATCTTTTTGAATAGCTAGATCGTGTGCGCGGGAGGGTGCATATTTTGTCTTTTCGCCGTTTAGTTAGTTTTTTGAATGGGGATATGCGATGTTGTAATAGTATTACTTGTAAAATAAAAAGTTGTCGTATATTGAGAACGCTCCAATCATTATATAATTCGTTAGTGGGGTATATAAAATGTCGAAAAGTTGCTACCTTCAAAATAGTCCTGTGTGCGACTTCCAAAGGCATCAGAGCAGTTTTCGCAGCACCACCCCAGATTACGATACAGTAAGAAATAATAGAGGAACATAAAGCAAAATAGACGTTCCGTATAATTTTTGAGTTTGCGAAGTCTCGTAGTGTTTTGAATATGTAGATTAATTTTCTAACTCTACCAGTAAGAATCTCAATATGAGTTTTAAAGTTCAAGTACTTATCTAGAGTTATCCCTAAATATTTGACATGGTCAACACATGTTAAAGAAGGACAGTTGCATGATAAATTGGTATGGCAAGAGTGGGCTTTTAGGGATAAGACAATATTTGGTTGAGATGCTGCGCTAATTGAGTATACTAGAAAATGCGTTTTGCTAGTATTTAAGGTGAGTGTGTGATCAGTGAGCCAGCCCAAGACAGTGTTTAAGCCGCGTTGTGCAACCATTTCCAGCTCTGACCAAGTATCCGCGGCGAAAGTTATGATACCGCTTATCATCGGCGAAAGCAACCACTCTGCCATAAGGAATACTGAGGTTGCACAAATCATTAATAAAGATTAGGAACAGACTGGGACCTAATATGCTGCTTTGGGGAACCCCGTAGCAAATTGAAAGCTCATTGCTACTGTGGTTATTGATCTTAACTATTTGTGTAAGGTTACTTGGGTAGCTGCGGAAAAGATCTAGGGTACCGCCTCTGACGCCAACATTTTCAAGCTTGAGGAGAAGGGTGGAAACAGGTATAGTATCGAATGCCTTCGTAAGATCTAAGAAGACAGTGAGGACTTTTTTATTATGGTTGAGGTGTTGCACAACATCATTTGTCAGATCTTGGACTGCATCAGCAGTAGATTTATTTTTGCGGAATCCAAACTGTTGTGGGGATAATAGCTTATATAGGACGGTAATTGTTAGGCAGACTCCCATCTCCACCCTTGAATATCGGATGTATTATAGCCTTTTTCAACCAATTTGGAAATATAGACGTTTCAAAACAGAGATTAAATATGTGGCTTAGTATGGGCGCCAGAGTAGTAGCGTACTTTTTTAAGAAGAGTGGTGAGATACTGTCGTACCCTGTAGCAGCGTTTGTTCGTAAATTTCCTATAATATTTACTACTTCTTCTGGGTCAGTTGGCTCTAATACGAATGAAGTGAGTGGTACTGAATTAAGCTGGTTCTGTGGCAGTGACGGCGACCGTGTTGTAATGGCGGTGTTGTAAATATCATCTGCTAGTTTTTTGCCAATACTAACAAAGAAAGAATTTACTACATTGCATGATTGGACTGGTGTAGATGTGTGGCTTAAAAGTTGTGAGGATGTGTTCTTGCTTTTTGTGGTATTGGTTATTCGCTTTATAGTGTCCCAAAGTGCTTTTGGATTGTGACTTAATAACTGCATAGCACATCTCTGGCGGAAAAGCAGCCTTAGTTAGGATATTTCTACGGGAACAGGAGTGAAGGGGGTAAAACCGCGCAGGAAGGTAGTAAAGTAAATCATACACTCCATTGTTTCGTAACGATTCAAAAGATTAATAACACCGTTAATTGGGTATATAAATATGTTGTGCAATGTATGGCATTGTACCAATTCAGTTTAGCTCCTTTTCTTTTTTATTATAAGAGAGAGGTTGAGGTTGTTGGTTTTATAAAGATAATATCCACAATTGACAACATTTCATTTTTTTTTAACATGTATATTTTATTCATTACATTACCTAATGAATTCCATTATCCATCCAAAGGTTGTCTGGAAGAATTTGCTTCATGCGATAAGACTGCCCATTGTACTGTATCTATTATATTTTGTTTGTCCTGTTTATTTATGTGTGTACAATAAAGAGTATTCTAGTCTTAGATTCTATATTTTATATATTTTTATGAAACTAGATCAAAAGTTAAGGAACCCATATTTTTTCTTTTGACGAAATTCAAAGTTTTGCATATAAAAAAAAAATGTTTGGCTCATTCTTAATTGACGTAAGCGCCGGATGACGTCATTGTTATGGTTGTTTGACGAAATATCTTCTTGAGAGTTGAAAATTTAATAAAAAATAACTTGTGAGTCAAACACTTGTGATTACAGTTGCCAACTTAAGAATGTTTTAATGGTTTTTTTTATTTTATATAGGCAAAGGTAATATTATGACCGACCGTTAAGACGACGTCATCACGCGTTTTTCATTTTTAATTTTTTTTCTGCATTTTTGTTTTAGGGTGTTCATCTTCATCATCATGTTGTAGTCCACTGCTGAACATAGGCCTCCCCCATCGATTTCCAGCGGCAATGATTGCTAGCGGCCTACAACCACTGACTCTGTGCAACTTTTTTGAGGTCGTCGGTCCATCGTGCAAGCGGTAGTCTTACGCTGCGCTCGCCAGTTCGTGGTCTACATTCGAGAACCTTTCTGCTCCATCGGCCGTCAGTTCTTCGAGCTATGTGTCCTACCCATTGCCATTTCAGCTTGCTAATCCGTTGAGCTATGTCAGCGACCTTCGTTCTCCTGCGGATCTCTTCATTTCTGATTCGATCACTCAGGGAAACGCCGAGCATAGCTCTTTCCATAGCTCGCTGAACAACTTTGAGTTTTCTTATTAGGCACACAGTAAGCGGCCAAGTCTCACCTCCACATGTCGTCACGGGTAACACATTGATTGAAGACTTTTGTCTTCAGGCACTGAGGTATTTACGACGAGAAGATCTCCCTAAGCCTACCAAGCTTTAGGATGTTACGAATTGTGAAATGTTGTCAATTATTTCTATACTGATGGCTGATACCGAATAATGTGTATCAAATATGAATTATAAAGTTGTACTATTTTCAGTAAGACATGAATGGCTATGATACGTGTCATCACTCTCCTGCCCTTATCCCAATTTATTCGGGGTCGACACAACATATCTTTTTCTTCGATACTCCTCTATTAGCCGCCATTTCGACAGTCTCCCCTTTCTAACCATATCATCTTTTACACAGGCCATCCATCGTTTCTTTGGGCTTCCACCTTCCGATGCCCTTGTAGATCCGAAGTCCGAGAGGCCCGCGAACTGTAAAGTATAGCGACAGTTGCACAATACTCTCCTAAAATACTAAAAGTCATAATCCCTCAATCTCTTTGCCAGCGACCGCCCTGAGCCGAAAGCCACACAGGGGACGGTCTCTTGCGCAGGTTGCTTAGTTTGTAGTGTTAAGACCATTTATCTAGGCTGGAGCTCTGCTCGCCTTTATGTCCAGTGAAGTAGCAAAAGACTCGGGGCCAAATACACATGTCCGTCCGAAAAAATGTGTATGTTTTTAAAACCCATTGTCACGGGGATTTACGTCAACCGAATTATATGCTAGCTAACAATGAAGGCGGAAACACATTATTGAGACCGACCCGACCCGATGAAACGTGACGCGTGTTGAGTCGAATCAAATATAGGGTGACTGGTAATTAGTGACCGATACCTAAACACATGATTGTGATCATGATAACAAACAACTTTTACTATGGCACCAAACCTGAAATCGCGAAAAAAAAAATCAGCTGCTCCTTACCATGTTGACGAGTTATGTGTGCGATTTTAGGGTTGGAACAAATATGCATAAATGGTAAACCTATAAATGCAACATCCCTCGTCCGTGGGTTGCACACTGAAAACCAGCGCTAGGTATCGCCTAGCCTATGCTGAGGTGGCGACTTTTTCGGCAGAACATGCAAGGCGTCTTATTGTTTTGTACATTAACTATATGTCTGCTGTGTAATATCTTGTGTGTTGTGCTGAATAAATGTATTTTCTTTCTTTTTTTCTTTCTTTCTTTCTAAATACTTACAACATAATTACATATATATTTAAGTGGTTCCCATGAGCGATGATTGTAAACAAAAGTCAAACCAATGTGTGTTACCAGTGATGACATATGGAGCTGAGACGTGGTTGCTTACTGTGTGTCTCATAAGAAAGCTCAAAGTCGCTCAGCGAGCTATGGAAAGAGCTATGCTTGGCATTTCCCTGCGTGAATAAATCAGAAATGAAGACATCCGCAGGAGAACGAAGGTCGCTGACATCGCTCAATGGATTAGCAAGCTGAAGTGGCAATGGGCAGGACACATAGCTCGAAGAACTGACGGCTGATGGAGCAAAAGTTCTCGAGTGGAGACCACGAACTGGCAAGCGCAGCGGACGACCGCCTGCACGATGGACCGACGATCTCATAAAGGTCACAGGGAGTCAGTGGTTGCAGGCCGCTAGCGAGCGTTCCCGCTGGAAATCGATAGGGGAGGCCTATGTTCAGCAGTGGACTACAACAGGCTAATGATGATGAGGATGATGACATCGTTTATAACAAAGTCGCTTCCCGCAGTCTCTCTGTCCATTGCTGAAAGTCCCTAAGTATCTTATAAAAAAGCCCAATAGTATAAGAGAATTGTCTATAAATAAGTTTAAAATGACTATTAAAGCCAAATTGAGCAGCATTGCTTATTATAAAATTTCTGATTATCTTTGTGACAAAAATGCTTGGGATGAAATCGTTCTAATCTCAATGTAAAATAAAGTATATTGTAATTAGGTTAATAAAATATTGTGATATGATATTATTTTTTAAAAGAGGGTTCTACTGTGTTTTTTTGGCTGTGTTTCTCAGTAGTCGCCACGTCACACACTGCACGGTAGGGGTAAAAATATGACGATTCCAAACAAAATTAAAGTAACCATTTTTACGGAATACATGAATTTTCAATTTGAATTTGAATTTGAATTTGAATCTTCAAAACTGCGCAACGGATTCTGATGCGGATTTTTTGATATATATAGTGATTCAATAATGTGGTTTATATGTAAAATACATCAGCATTGCACTCGTGCGAAGCCAGGGCGGGTCGCTAGTTTTAATATAATACAGTGTCTAATCCTTACTTCCTTACTAATATTACAAATGCGAAAGTAACTCTCTCTGTCTATCTGTCTGTCTGTCGCTATTTCATGCTAAAACTGCTCAACTGATTTTTATGAAATTTGGTACACAGATAGTGTAGAGCTTGAGTTTTTAAAGGCATGAAGGTTGTGGAAGTATCGTCACTTTTTCAGCTAGTGGTGTATAATAATAATACGGAGCACTTAGTCCGCGAGGTCGCCTCGCACTTGATCGGTCTTATATTTCATAATATTGCATAACGTTTTTTCATTTGCTTTCATGGCTTGTTATCACCAACTTGCGACCTAGAAGAGCTTAACTATATGCATTATTTTAAAACAACATTTCGTTTTTTAATTTAATGATACCTTAGAGGTACAATCAGCATTGAAAGTCGATGACCACATTTAGATTTTAACAAAAATCACAGAGGTAGGAAGTAGAAAAATTAGTGGCACCTCTGGGTTGTGGTTCTAACACCATAAAGGTGCCCCCAGGTGTGTGCCACTTAATTGTATGCGTTTATATTTTTTAATGTAAATATTAACTTATTATGATTAGAGGAATTAATGGCACACGGACAGACGGAGTACATTGTCTATAATGTCCTACAATTAGCAGCACTCACAGGTTGCACTTGCTAGTTATAGTTACCTAAGTAGTTTTATTCATAGAATAAGAATAATAACCTATTAATAAGAGTTCTTTTTCATTGTGATTTTGACAAGTACAAGTGTAAAGATGAAAATACCTAAGTGCTGAAATAAATTCATTAATCATTTTCTAGTTTGGGTCTGCTGTCGATATGCAGTCAGTGTGTCGATGACATACGTCAATTATATTTTAAAAGACAAATACATACACAAACACCCAATTCACGGAACCAAAGCCCACCCAGACACCATCCAATGCCCTCGTAGACCCGAAGTCCGAGAGGCCCACGAACTGTAAAGTAGAACGACAGTTGCACAAAACTCACCTAAACTACTAAAACACCTAATCCCTCAATCTCATCGCTAGCGACCGCACTGAGCCGAGGTCCAAGCCGCACAGGGGGCGCCCTCTTGCGCAGGCTGCTTAGTTTGTAGTTTTTAAACCATTTATTAAGGCTGGAGCTCTGCTTGCCTTTATGCCCGGGGAAGTAGCAAAAGCCTCGTGGCTACCTAGGTAAGTCCATCCGAAAAAAAA
Source organism: Nycteola revayana (assembly GCA_947037095.2). Classification (NCBI taxonomy): domain Eukaryota; kingdom Metazoa; phylum Arthropoda; class Insecta; order Lepidoptera; family Nolidae; genus Nycteola; species Nycteola revayana. Next base: position 1,973,094 of record OX344851.2, read on the forward strand.
CAACACCCAGACTCAGAATAACTATCTGCAGTTCACCCAAGTAATTGTTCCAGAACCCCCCCGGGTGGGAATCGAACCCAGAGCACCAGGTCTTAAAGGCAACTGTACGGTCCTCTCCTCGTGGTATGAGTTAAGCATACCACGCTATGGAGAGGGCGAGTCCCACATATCCCACCGCCAGCGCGCGAATACGCTGCAGCGGCGGTGGAATGCGTAAATGCATTTCCACCGGACAAAAAAAAAAAAAGTCTTGAAGGCAACTACCGTACCAGGTAACCATAGATGCAGTCATCAGACATCCGCCCCATCCGCCGATTTAGTTCGTTTGTCAGATCTCAAAAAAAAAAACCATGAGTATCGTTGACCTCTTAAAGTAGTACAATATACAATTAAGACCTTGAGACTTTAAACACATACATCCGAGGAAATATTACTGACAGGAACTGTTAAATGCTCAGAACACGTGTAAGGCTATAGGCAGAAATTAGGGTGGTAGCGGGTAATGCCCCCGCCTGCTCTTTAGCCACTAAATAATGAAATGAAAATGAAAATTAAATGAAAACGTTTATTGATAATGTAGACGAATCGATCGTACTTATTATAAGTCAAATACAATGATAAAAATATACAAAGACAAATAAAAAAAAACTCTTGACTAATTAATTAGTATACATGTCAACAGTAATGTTATTAAATAGAATTTAAATCTACCAATGTGGCATCTGATAGTCGCGTATCTATAATATAAAAATGAATCGCAAAATGTGTTGGTAAGCGCATAACTCTACAAAGCCTGGACCAATTTGGCCAATTCTTTTTATTTAATGTTCGTGGAAGTTCAAGGATGGTTTTTACGGCGAGAAAAATTCGAATAACTGCCTGACAACCCCTTAAAACAGCCTTTTTCTTTTTCCCATACAAACGTTTTCTAACTAAAATGTAGAGTCAATTTGTGCTTTATTTTGTTAATTAAAAACTTGAATTTTTTTGCCAAGATTTTTTAGGGTAGGGGTAGTGTAGGGTAGGGGTAGTGTAGGGTAGGGGTAGTGTAGGGTAGGGGTAGTGTAGGGTAGGGGTAGTGTAGGGTAGGGGTAGTGTAGGGTAGGGGTAGTGTAGGGTAGGGGTAGTGTAGGGTAGGGGTAGTGTAGGGTAGGGGTAGTGTAGGGTAGGGGTAGAGTAGGGTAGGGGTAGTGTAGGGTAGGGGTAGTGTAGGGTAGGGGTAGGAGTACCGCATAAACGAAGTCTCTACGGCCCAGTTTATTTTATACAAATGTTTAGGTCTTTTATGCATCGATTGAGGCAGTACGAAGTCTGCCGGGTCAGCTAGTTATAAATATAATTAGAATCAACCAGCGCGGGCTGGGATAGAACGCGTCGCGAGCCTCGCCTTGCAAGGACGACCGGACCCTATCCTAGCTTTCTACGAGTCTTTATCTATCTTCCTACGTTGTGACACCCGGAGAAGAAAGACTATAAGAAACTCCGAGATCATTCTAATTCTAATTCTAATAGGTATGAAGACTAAAAATATATATTTAGTCTGTCGCGTTGTCAGTTAGATTACTTAATAAATATTGGACACGTATTTTTTTATTTGTCAAATCAATATAAATTGACAAAGGTACAGAGCAACAAAAAACAATGAAGTTCAGGAGAGGGGGGCTTGTGACGTCACTATTAGGTAAAGTTGTACCTAGAAGTGACGTCACATGCAATTTTAACGCGCTGTATCTCCGTCACTTTTTGTTTGAGTAACGAAAACATAAATATGTGACAAATATTTTTTGGTAATCTAACCGACGGACTAAATAGAATTTCTTAATCTTCTTCAATTCTGCCTATTCTTGTTCAATTTGCGTCACCATATTCTCCAACTTATTCTAGTGGTATGCTTCCTGCGGCGGCAACATTTTCTGTATTTTGTGTAAAACAAACATCTTTCAAGAACTACAAACCTCAGTATTATAGAAAGTGTGATAAGTCGAACAAAATGTAGAGTTTATCAAAGCAGATATTGTGGTCACTAATCAGCTTGCCAAGCGTGGACACTTTTAGATAATCTTCAAAGCGCCAATTTGGTACATTTTCCTGCCACGGATAAAAAGTTTCCAAGGAAGTAATCTGTCATATTTCAAAGTTACTCCTATAATCATTATTACCTTGAAAAATTGGCCTTAAATTTCGAAGGTTCATCAGGGGATTTCAACTCGGGTTCTCAAATTCCCTCTAACCTTTAGTTCAATATAAACCTTCCATGCCCTCGTAGACTCTAACTGTAAAGTAGATCGATAGTTGCACAAAACTCTCCTAAAATGTTAGCTTCATCATGGCGCAAACCTCCCGCTCCCGGGACCGCCTAGAACAGAGGTCCAAGTTCCACAGGGGCACCCTCTTGCGCAGGTTGCTTAGTTTATACTGTTGAAGCCCATTTTTGTTTCCGGGGGGAAATGCGCATTGGTGGTTCTTAGACTCCGCAGATTTTAACCACATTTGCGGAGTCTAAGAAACACCGTCCAATGGTCCCATGTACTTCAGCTTCTGGAATAATGCTGGACCCCTGATCTCTGTTATACCTGGTAAAGTAGCAAAAGCCTTGTCGAGTAACTATAAACGTCCATCAGAAAAAAGGCAATCCAAATTTATTTTTTTATTTTCACGGGGTTGATTTCAACATGTCCAGAAAAAGGGTTTTTCGGGTTCTTATTGAACTTGAGTCATTTAATCAATTTCTTACAACATATCTATTTACTTCCGTGATCATAGAGACCTATAATTTTCTTGGTAAACAAGATGTGGTTTTCCAAGTAAATACTTCCGTGCTAGAAATTGTGTGTGTGTCACTTTCCAGATCAGATATTATAGTTTATTTTATGTATGTATGTGACAGGAAAATTATTCTAAGTACCAAGTGTGTGACTACTTACGTTTATTTTTCTTTACATCATTGACATACTACTCTCTGGTTGGATTGGCATTATCTACCAGTCAACATTTGGCCAACATTTGATCTACCAGTCAGCCATATCATGGTAGGTGTACTAAGTTTAAACTAAATCAATAAAACATATTGATTGTATTTTACAAATATACAATATGAATACAGATCTTATTTAAATATAAAAAAAAGGGAGGCCAAAGAAAAGATGGATGGAATTTGAGAGAAGTGATAATATGAAGGGAAACAGAGTAAGTGATAGCGTGACGGCTGACAGGATAATATTAAGGAAAAAATAAGTTTTGGCGCCGACCACAAATTAATTGGGATAAGAGCAGTAATATGATGATGAACTTATATAAAAATACATGTAGTTCCTGTGTGCAATAAAATAAAAATAAATAAATTAAAAAAAAAGATCCTATGAAAAAAATAAACATATATGTATGATATTTCTCTATGATACTTACTACATCCGAAACCTCTTTAGCTTATCAACAAACCAAAAATGTGATTCTTATTATTTTCCGATGACATCTCATCATTTGCGCAAGACATATTAAAGTGCATAAAGCGGAAAACATAGATGTACTTACTCTCTTCCTATCACAATATTCTCAAAACCCGATGGGATGTAATAAGGGACAAGACCTGTGTGAGATTAGGCTTCAGGACCGACAGTTTAACGTGCTTTCCGAGGCACAGACCAAACACCATCATGTTACTGATTTCATTCTGAAACTTAAATTAAAATTAATTTTAATATTTCTTGAAATTAATTTTAAAGAAGAAGAGTTTATGTATTTTTTTGTTTATTCCCTTCATCCCTCGTACTACTGGACTACTAGACCGATTTGAAAAATTATTTCTGTGTTAGATAGCCCATTTATCGAGGAAGGATATAGGCTATATTTTATTATGAAGTTCCCACGGGAACGGGAGCTAGGCGGGTGAAACCGTACGGGGGAAGCTAGTTTAGCATACATAGCTTAGTATGTATGAATTACGTATGTGTGTTTTATTATTGTATGTATGTATATATCTAACTACACACTATTAAAGTTATCTTTGTTCATCTTTGTCACTTCTTTCGCAGGTCTACTGGGAGAGATTCAATTTTTTTTTTTTTTTTTAAAGACATCTCCCGCACTATGGAAATAAATCCCTGTGTCGCGGGGGACTTTACAAACATACATTTCACGGACACAAAGTACACCCAGACTCAGAAGAATTATTTGTGGTTCACACAAATAATTGTCCCGGGTGGGAATCGAACCCAGAACACCAGGTCCCAGAAGCAACTACCGTAACCACTGAGCCACCGGTGCAGTCAATAAAAATAAGTAGCACCTTTGTACTGTATGCGTTTCTAGTTTGTGTTTTATATCCTGTATGTGTGTTTGTATGTATATATAAATCATCATCATCATCATCATCATCAGCCCGTATAATGTCCACTGCTGAACATGGGCCTTCTCCCCAGGGAGGGATTTTGCCATAGTCACCATGCTTTGCAGGCGGATTGGTGACCGCAGTATTATGTTGTAATACACAGGGAAACGCTGCCGCCCGTTCCCTGGTAAACGCTTGTTATAGATGATCTTATAACAATCGGGGCTAACGGCTTAACGTGCTTTCCGAGGCACGGAGGGTAGTCCCTCAACCAACCAGACCCGGAAAGAAATCTTAGAATTTACATAAAGATTTTTTATCCGGAGTGGGGATCGAACCCACGACCTCCGCTACTTAAAGCGAGCCAAATACAGCGATAAAATAAAATCTTGCTAGTTATGGGTTATATTGCCGCTATACTAACGAGGCAGCCCTTCCTAACAAATACGATAATAATGTCCCTACGCAGACCTATGACCGACTGCTCTAGTTGCCCTTACACAATCCCCTTATTTCTATTTTTAGCCAGAATCAAATCCTAGGTATAATTTGTTAATTGAATCCCTGCAGTAGGGGCACTCAGTGAGCGTTTAACGGACGGACTTCAAACGGATAAACCAAGGACTATATAAATTGCTACTAGTTGATTGCGTTGTCAGTCTGCGCGCTAACCGCTCCGTATGCTATACCTGAGTGCTTAGCACGAAATACTCTGCATCTTTCGACATTTAACAAATACTTTGGACATTATTACAAATATTTTTAGAGCAATTTTATTGATTCAGTCAAAAATACAAAAGAAATTAGTGAATTGTCAATAAATTAAAAAAAAATACAGTTTAGTGTTCGAATTTGGAAGCGCGCGAAAATTGTGTTTTCGTGATTTTGACAATTGAAAAAAAAAAAAAGTGATTGTGTGACTGTTGTTTGTGGTGTTGGTGTTGCAATTAAATAAATATTGTAAGTGATTTTATTTATATTTTTCATGATTTAACAAAAGTGGTTTTGTTACATTGACTTTTAACATCAATGACACCCGAAATATGGATGTCGCTTAGACTCGGTCTGGAACCTCTTAGGGATGAAGACTAAAAAAAGATATTATGTCAGTCAGTTAGATATCCAAAAAAAACGGAAGAGTATTTTTTTTTCGTTTCATCTAAAAATGACGAAGATACAGCGCGTTGACATTTCATGTGACATCACTTTTCCCAATTTTACCTACGAGTGACGTCACAAGCCTCCTTCTCCCGAACATTATAGTTTGTTGTTGCTCTGTATCTTTGTAATTTTTAAATAAAAAATACGTGTCTAATATTTTTTAGTATCTACCTAATCTAACTGACGGACTAAATAGATTTTTTTGTCTTCATCCCTGATTAAGTACCTATAATACTACTAATATATCGGAAAGTTTGTATATGTGGATGTATGTATGTTTGTTCCTCTTTCACGCAAAAACTACTGAATGGATTTAGCTGAAACTTTGCAGGGGGATAGTTAATAAGCTCGATTAACATATAAGCTACAAAAAAATCGCGCATCGACCCACTGGAGCAGAGTAAGACGAGTTAAACCGCGGGGCCCAGCTAGTAAAAAATATTTGCAGATGGGAAATAATTTGCAAAAGATTATAAAATAAAACATACTTAATTGTATTTCTAACAGAATAAACATACTTTAAATATCTGTAGGTAACCTTTTAAAATATAGTTTAAATTGTGACAATTTATTGTAATATTAATTATTCATCATTCATCATCAGCTCGTACAACGTCCACTGCTGAACATGGGCCTCCTCCCCAGGGAGGGTATTTGCCATAGTCACCACGCTTGGCAGGCGGGTTGATGACCGCAGTATTATGTTGTACCACACAAGGAAACGCTGCTGCCCGTTCCTTGATATATTATAGATGATGTTATAACAAACGGGACCAACGACTCAACGTGCTTTCCGAGGCACGGAGGGTTGTCCCTCAACCAACCAGACCCGGATAGAAATCTTAGTATTTATACAAAGATTTCCTGTCCGGCGTGGGGATCGAACCCAATACCACCGAGATTTAAAGCGAGCCAAATACCGCCACGGAGGATGTAATATTATTTATATAATTAATACTTGGAATTTTCCGTTACAATTATTTTATTTATCTCTATTAATAACAAGAGCTTAATGAAAAACACAACCTCCGTAGCGTAGCGGTATTTGGCTCGCTTTCAAATCTCGGGAGGTCGTGGGTTCGATCCCCACTCCGGACAGGAAATCTTTGTGTAAATTCTAAGATTTCTTTTTGGCGGAGGAGGCCCATGTGCCGCAGTGGCCGTTATACGGGCTGATGATGAATGATAAACATTAGGTACTTAACATTTACGTTGTACAAAATCAAACAGAAAATACATTAATTCAAACTAAAACATATGTGACCTTGTCAAAATTACAATGTCAAGGAATGTAGGTATGACATTTAAAGTGTAATTTAAGGTATTACGAGAAGAATACACGTTTAACATGTAACGTTGACGTCATATCATTTGCTCTTATACTTTTTTGACTGTTTATTTATTACCTACTTAGCTTGCTCTCGAAACTTCGTTCGCGTGGAATATATATATATATACTAGCTTAACTCCCGTTCCCGTAGAAACTTTATAATAAAATACTTCCTCGATAAATGGACTATCTAAAACTGAAAGAATTTTTCAAATCGGACCAGAAGTTGCTGAGATTAGCGCGTTCAAGCAAACAAACTCTTCAGCTTTATCTACATATTATGGCAAATAACTCATTATTAGATACCAATTCTTTGCGTTTTTATAATCGTGATAATTTCTCAACGAAATGTCCGATTGGAATAAAACAAAAAGTATTTTACTTCTACATAAATACCCTTGATAACATAATGCTTAATTTGGATAAGGATTAATATTACGATACACATTTAACTTAGTTTCTTATCTTCAGACGATTTAATATTTTTTATGAACATAAAAGCGGTTATTGTGACTAAACTATGATAGTTAGATATGTGCTCGCTCGCGGACTTTTTTGTAGATGTTAATAAGACCTACAAACCCGTAGTACATCATTTTGTTGTAATGTCAATAGTTTTTGCAGCGCACGCATAAATAGGTTTTCGATGTAAAACCTTGGTTTACAAATCGCAATTTTCTTACGGATCCCTAATTAAAAAAAAAAAAAAATATAGCCTATAACCTTCCTCGATAAATGGACTATCCAACACTGAAAGAAATTGAAATTAAATTGAAATCGGACTAGTAGTTCCTGAAATTAGCGCGTTCAAACAAACAAACAAACAAACAAACGAACAAACTCTGCAGCTTTATAATATTAGTATAGATTTTTTTTTTGTCTGGCTGGAAATGCATTTACGCATTCCCACCGCCGCTGCAGCGTATTCGCGCGCTGGCGGTGGGATATGCGGGACTCGCCCTCTCCATAGCGTGGTATGCTAAACTCATACCACGAGGAGAGGACCCTACACCACTAAAACCTCCCGAACACTCCTTCGATCCGCCGTTGGCGGGGGCCGGGCACGCATGAGCAATCCGGCCTCCCGACGGAGTTTATCTATTACCTACTAGCTTGCTCTCGAAACTTCGTTCGCGTGGAATCCTATTGATCTTAGCCTGATGATAACCTATAGTATTTTTTTTTTCGGATTGACTTTCTTATGTAACCATGAGGCTTTTGCTCTTCCTCCAGGCATAAAAGCGAGCAGAGCTCCAGCCTTAATAAATGGTTTAAAAACTACAAACTAAGCAACATGCGCAAGAGGGTGCCCTCTGTACGGCTTAGACCTCGGGTGGTTGTTGGTGATGACATTGAGGGATTATGACTTTTAGTATTTTAGGGGAGTTTTGTGCAAGTTTCGCTGTACTTTACAGTTCGCGGGCCTCTCGGACTTCGGGTCTACGAGGGCATCGGATGGTTCTTTGCAAACTAAGGATCAGGAGGACGAGGGGGGGATTAACATGCAGTAGGGTTGATTACCACAATAAAAAAAATACAGTGTTGGAAAGTGCTTAACTAATTGCATAACTTATTAAGGTAGCCACATCATATAATTTTGAGATATTAAGGAAAGTACTAAATCAGAATAAAATTAATTTAACATAAAACAAAACTAAAGAAGAAAACTTAAAGTAGGTTAATATAACACTGAAATAAATTCAAATTAAATAACAAAAACAAGTAACACTCGAAAGGATAATCAATGATGGAGCTGATCAGTTCAGCTTTTTACGGAACTGCGACAATTTCATTAAATATGTAGAAAAAGAAAATGAAATTCTAGAAATAATAATACTAGGGCGCCTCCCTCAATATAGGCTATCTAACATTGAAATATTTTTTCAAATCGGACTAGCTTTTGGGATTATTGCATAAAGGCAAACAAACTCTAACTTACCCTAAAGCTGCCTCTCAACCCTTAGTTGGTTCCGCCCCCTCCCGACTCTTAGTTTGCTAAGAACCTTCCGCTGCCCTTGTAGACCCGAAGTCCGAGAGGCCCGCGAACTGTAAAGTAGAGCGACAGTTGCACAAAATTCCCCTAAAATACTAAAAATCATAATCCCTCAATCAATCCCGCAAACTACGTAAGTCCAACCGAAAAAAAAACCTTTTTCATAAACTGGCACTTGCGACCAAATACTTCTGAAGTATAATAGACATCCGTCTTCATGCTTTTGCGGTCTAGAATTAACTTCGTTGTTTTTTTAATATTAACGTGATTGAACACGTTTTTTTTAATAAATTATATGTTTTACAATAATTAAGGCAATAAGGAAATTTTGTTTGCGTAAAATATGGTGGGTATATATATAAATATAGTGGGCCGTGTTGAAACCGGTAGTAAAGTAACCAACTAAGTTTGTTTCGCCGGATCTTCTCAGTTGGGGCGCATTGGATCCGGTGATAGCATTAAAACGCGTCCGTCGTTATATGCTCATGGTCCACCCAAATAATGACAATTGTTTTGGCATAATATAGATAGAACAAGCATTTTGCGTCGCTTAGAACAATATAAATAAATTATAACAATTAATTTTATATATCGCTGCTTTAATTTTATAATGGCCCAAAACCCAATGTGTCGCTTTTCGATAATGAGTATTAGGCACCTGGAAATATAGATGAAATTGCTTTGAATAATATTTTCTTCTTGGGTCACTATTAAATTAAAGTAGCGATATATATAAATAAATAACCAATTTAATTAATAAAATTTGTTTTACGTAAATAAAAATGTTTTTTTTATACTACTGTCTGCGCACGGTTTCACCCGCGTATCTGCCGTTCCCGTGGGTACTTCATAATTAAATATAGCTTATGTTACTTCTGGATAAGTTAGCTTTCTAATGGGGGAAAAATGATTGAAATTGAAAAAAAACACAATCAATTTTTTTTAATATTACCCATACCAACGAAAACACTTGTTCTGTTAGGTATATTTAGGATCTCGAAAAATTTAAATATTTCAAGATTTTAAATATTTTCCATAGAAACTTTCAACACCTATTTTGAGCTCTTATGGGTTGAATTCCAGAAAACCATGAAATACGTATTCAATTAAATGTTTTTAAGAGCATGAAATTCAATTTTTATCGTGTGGGGATCTAACCCACGACCTCCGAGGTTACGGACGCTACCTACAGAGGTTGTCATTTTTTTTATTATTTACACATATAAATACAAATAAATAAAATGTACTGTGTATAAATAATAAAAACACAGTTAAAATATGTTTGTCTGTATGTTAGTTACAACTATTCTCAGTTACAGCACAAACGCGCAAGCCCAATGTGGAGTCAAGTCATTGCTCTCAATGAGTGTGAAATGACTCATTTAGCAGATCACAGTTATTGTGTGAGTACAATAACTGTTAGCCTACGTAGATGGGCAAAATAACAAGGAAAATAACACAACGTAGGGTATTCCCAAAACCCGGTAGGCATTTATTCAGATAAGTATGTTTCAAGGAATTTTTGGTTCATCATAAGGAAACTTCCAGATTAAACTCTTATTTTGTTTGTTTTTTTATCTAAGACTTGCATTTAAAATTGATTTTAATTTTCCTATACATATATCTAGATACATTCGTCGTCTTCTTCTTCCTGCCCTTATCCCATATTACTTGGGGTTGGCGCAACACGTTTGTTTCTTCCATTCTGTCCTGTCACCCGTCACACTATCACTAACTCCTTTTTCTTGCATATCACTCTTCACACAATCCATCCATCTTTTCTTTGGCCTTCCCCTCCCTCTCCATCCATCTGCATGTATACTTAAAACTGTTTTAGTCACTTGCGTTGTATCCCTTCTCTTCACAGGACCATACCAAAAAAACATTCGTCGTATGTGTCTTTATATAAACTGGCACTTACGAACAAATGCTTTTTAAGTATATAGTACATTCGTTCTCATGTTTCTGAGGTCAAGAACTATACAAGGTGTAACGGAAAAGGTATATACATAGAAAGAGCAAGGCTTTTTTGGATGATAACAAACGATATGGCAAGGGTTATTCAATCTTATTTCTACAAGTCCGGAAGTAATGATTTTTTTAAATTCATAGATACCAGAAACCAAACTTTTCAAATTGAAATTATACATCACTAGCACTCAATCAGCTGATCGATGTCAACGAACTATTTGCAAGTAAAAATAAACCTCTTACTCCTGGTATTTCTAAATAAAGGGTTCCGCATTTTTATTTTTTGTTTGCAAAATAATAGCCTTTTTTATTTTATTTTGAGTTGAAACCCTTGCCATATCGTTTGTTATGATCAATATGATCCAAAGAAGCCTTGCTCTTTCTATGTATTTACCCTTTCCTTTACACCTTGTATATATACAGGGTTATTTTTAAAACATTAACAATTCTCAGAGTATGATAGTTCTGATAATTATAAGCAACTTTTACTATGGGACCAACCATGAAATTGCGTAAAATCAGCTGTTCCATACTTTTATGTTCACTCACCTCGAAAAAAGGTATGGAGGAGCTGAATTAAAAAAAAACAGCTGTTCCATACATTTTGTGTTGTAATCATCAGTGCTTTCATAGCCTGAAAGGTTGTTAATGTTTTAAAAATAACCCTGTATATGATAAAGAAATATTAGATTGTTTGTTCGCATTGAATAGGCTCCGGAAGTGCTGGACCGATTTCAAAATATCTTTTACCATTAGAAAGCTCTGTTATCCAGGAGTAGCATAAGCGTACCTATATTTAATGGGCATGAGGACTAAAAAAATCTATTTAGTCCGTCTGTTAGATTACTAAAACATATTGGACACGTATTATTTTATTTATCAAATCAATATAAATTGACAAAGATACAGAGCAAAAACAAACTATAAAGTTCAGGCTTGTAACTTCACTATTAGGTAAAATTGTACCTAATAGTGACGTCACACAAAATTTCAACGCGCTGTATCTTCGTCATTTTTTGTTTTAGGAACGAAAAAAAAATACGTGTCCAATATTTTTTGGTAATCTAACTGACGGACTAAATAGTTTTTTTAAGTCCTCATGCCTATTATAGAGAACCCACAAGAACAGAAGCTACGCAAAAAAAAGTGTTTTGTTATATATATATTCATAATTCATATGGATTTAGTAAAACAACCTGTTATTTTTTCAACACAAACAGACGCTTCAATTTTATTTATTTGTGTAGATGTACATTGGACCAAAGAGAAAGGTTTACACCTACTTTATCAAAATCAATATAAAGAAATAAATATATTATTGTCAGTCAGTACGCCAACTAAAAATCCTTCTTGTAACTCTCATTGTCATTTGTCACTTCTTCTTTCGTGTCGCTGTTTCAACTTATTAGTTTTAATGAACTTTGTTTAAAGCCATTCTGACCAGTAAGTCGCCACTCCAATGGCCTCTGTCGTTCCCGCCATCAAATCCTCCATCGTGCAGCTGTTAGGACATGAAGGGCAGGCCAACGTGTGCGACAAAGACTGTGGTTGGGTGCTACAGTGACATTGTATGTCGTTGTCGTCAATCATGCCACGGCAGGTCATGATCATTGGGAAGTTTTTCTGCAGGCTCAATGTAATTTGGAGGAGGAGGAATCGGCAAAGGATATTGGGCAGATTGGAACCACCCTCCAATAGCAATAAGTTGTATGTCGTTGGATAGGGAGATTTTTAATTCGAACAACTATTATTAAGACAGTTTTGTTGTTACTGCTGTCCGTGCATAGTTATTTAGGCTTGTAAGTTTAGATTTAAAAATATAATAAAAATATTTTTGCTTGATTTAAAAAATCCTTTAGTATTCATCATCAGCCCGTATCACGTCGACTGCTGAACATGGGCCTCCTCCCGAGGGAGGGTATTTGCCATAGTCACCACGCTTGGCAGGCGGGTTAACCGCAGTAATATGTTGTACCACACTAGGAAACGCTGCTGCCCGTTCCTTGATGTACGATTGTTATATGTTATAACAGTCGGGCCAACGGCTTAACGTGCTTTCCGAGGCACGGAGGGTAGTCCCTCAACCAACCAGACCCGGAAAGAAATCTTTAGAATCTACACAAAGATTTCCCGTCCGGCGTGTGGATCGAACCCATGACCTCCGAGATTTAAAGCGAGCCAAATACCGCTACGCTACTGAGGTTGCTTTTAGTGTTAGATAGCCCATTTATCGAGGAAGGCTATAGACTATATTTATTTATAAAGTTCTTTCGGGAACGGGAGATACGCGGGTGAAACCTCGCGCGGGAATCTAGTTAAATAGACTGACCTACATCGTCTGCATCTAGCACTAGGCAATACATCAACTATGCTCTTACGCAACACATAACTGCTCAAATCCGTTGCAACCCACTAATATCGTAAACGCGGTCCGGCGTTCAATTCCCCAGCTAAAACATTATAATGCGACCAACAATATTATCATCCAATCGTATCATCTACTGCTAAAAAGTCTTTTTTTTTTCGAACGTACATATGTAGTTAGCCAGGAGGCTTTTGCTACTTCACTGGGCATAGCTAAAAAAGAGTCCTTCACCGAAAAGTGTTACCATAGTCACCACGCTTCAGTACTCAGAACAAAAATATTTATCATCATCATCAGTCCGTATAGCACTGCTTAATATGGGTCTCCTCTCGAGGGAAGGTTTTGCCATAGTCATCACGCTTAGCAGGCGGGTGGGAGACCGCAGTATTATGTTGTAACACACAGGGAAACGCTGCTGTCCGTTCCCTAGTATACTATTGTTATAGATAGAGGGTAGACCTTCAACCTAAAAGACCCGGAAATAAATCTTAGAATTCACATAAAGATCTCTTGTCCGGCGTAAGGTGATTTTGAATTTTAATGATCACTAATTGGCTAAGGGTTAAAGAAATTGTTGTGCGACAAAATGTTCAACCGTGGTAGTACTTAAAGCGTGTTCGTCGATATAATTATGTAAATAATAACATACTCAAAGGAAAGAAACTAGACTGCTCAATCATTGATATAGGTAAAAATAATAAAATATACCAGTGCTTCGGTATATAACATCGCCAAGTGTTTTTATAACGTTTTTTTGTATATAATTTCGTTATATATCCATCAACATATATAAAACGCATTGGTATTCGAATAGCGAAGAGTTTCTTAGTAGGTACATTCAATATGTTGTGTGTCCGAAGAATGTATAATGTAAGTTGAGAAATAATATACCTATAATTGTTCCAAGGACAAACAGACACACACACAAAGCAAAGTAAAATAGGAGTAGAGCCAAATACATCTCTATATAAGTAACATCGAGCTATGGAGAGGGCTATCCTCCCCTCCCGACGATTAGTTTGCAAAGAACCTTTCGATGCCCTCGTAGAATCGACGTCCGAGAGGCCCGCGAATTGTAAAGTAGACAGTTGCACAAAATTCCCCTAAAAATCTAAAGTCACCACGTTCCTCAATCCCCCCGTCAGCGACCGCCCTGAGCCGAGGTCCAAGTCCGACATGGGGCTCTTGCGCAGGTTGCTTAGTTTTTAGTATTAAACCCATTTATTGAGGCTGGAGCTCTGCTCGCCTTTATGTCCGGTGAAGTAGCACAAGTCTCCTCGCCAACTACATAAGGTCCATCCTCCACCACAAGGCTATGCTCGGAGTTTCTCGACGTGATCGAATCAGAAATGAGGAGATACGTAGAAGAACTCGGGGTACCGACATAGCCCAACGGATTAGTTCGTTGAAGTGGCAATGGGCAAGCCATATAGCACGGAGAACAGATGGCCGTTGGGGCGAAAAGTTCTTGAATAGAGACTGCGAATCGGCAAGATTTATAAGAGAAAGAGTACAGAATGATTATATTTTTAATACAGTAAAAAAAAAATATATATGCATTTCGTACTCCTTTACTTTACTTATTTACGAATATAATTATTCATATATTTATATTATATTCAACGAATAGTCATCATCATCATCAGCCCGTATAACGTCCACTGCTGAACATGGGCCACCTCCCGGGGGTGGGTATTTGCCATAGTGACCGCAGTATTATATTGTACCACACAAGGAAACGCTGCTGCCCGTTCCTTGATATACGATTATTATAGATGATATAATAACAATCGGGACTAACGGCTTAACGTGCTTTCCCTCATAGTCCCTCAACCAACCAGACCCAGAAATAAATCTTAGAATTAACACAAAGATTTCCGGCCCGGCGTGGGATTCGTACCCACGACCTCCGAGATTTAAAACGAGTCAAATACCGCTACGCTACGGAGGCTGTCCACGAATAGTAGTATAATAAAACCGCTGTGTTTTTTATGATAATGAAATAATACAATAACAATTTGTTTTATTAAACGAATTGCGGTAATAAAACAGTTAATTATAACGTGCGGTACTTTGACGAGAATTAGTTGCCTTATATTATGTATAGAACTAATATTATTAGAAGAGTAGAATTGTATTTCTGTTGGTCATATTAAAAAGTTAAAGACTATTTTTTCGGACGCACAAAGGTAGTTGTACCTTTGTGCGTCCGCCACCTTGGTATGGTCATGTGAATAGGGGGGATGAAACGCATGTTACTAAAAGAGTTTTAAGTATATATGTAGATAGATGGAGAGGGAGAGGAAGGCCAAAGAAAAGATGGATGGATTGTGTGAAGAGCGATATAAAAGCAAAGGAAGTTAGTGATAGTGTGACGGGTGACAGGACAGAATGGAAGAAACAAACGTGTTGCGCCAACCCCAAGTAATATGGGATAAGGGCAGGAAGAAGAAGATACGTAGTTAGCCACGAGGCTTTTACTACTTCACCGGGTATAAAGGCGAGCAGGGCTCCAGCCTTAATAAATGGTTTAAAAACTACAAACTAAGCAACCTGCGCAAGAGGGCGCTCCCTGTGGGGCTTGGACCTCGGCTCAGGGCGGTCGCTGGCGATAAGATTGAGGGATAATGACTTTTAGTATTATTGGGGAGTTTTGTGCAACTGTCGCTCTACTTTACTGTTCGCGGGCCTCTCGGACTTCTGTAACAGTTCAGCAGTGTATTAGCACTAGCTGTCCTTGTAATATGGTTTTAGCATCAAAGTTATTTAAAAAAAGAATAGTTACCATTGGTGCTCAAAAATAGGTGCTGAAAGTGGAATACTTTGTAATTGGACCCGTATGACACTTAAAATTAGGCGGAAAGGGTCATTTACCTAGTCGCGCGTTGCAATCGCGATATCTCAGAAATGGTGACTCTTAGGAAAGATATCATATGAGCATTTTTGTAGATTATTTTAAGATCTACAACTTTGGTTAAAGTATTTTTTCGATAAAACTTACTGTTTTCGAAAAAAATCCAAAAAACCTCAAATGTTGACCATTGACCCCGAATAACTTTTGTAGCGCACATGGGATTAATGGGGACTTTTAAAACTTCCTTTCTCATGGTAAACCCAGGCTCTCCACGAAGTTTCAGCTTTCTGGGAATTAATGTTATTTGACTACTATTTTTATGATTGACCGGACTATCATGAATTAAAAAAATCTACAAAATTAAAATTGATAAATTTAAGAACTATTACTAGTTTATTATACATAGCTTCCCGCGGGCGGTTTCACCCGCGTAACTCCCGTTCCCGTGGGAACTTCATAATTAAATACAGCCTATGTCATCCGGGGATAGTGTAGCTTTCCAACGGTGAAAGATTTTTTCAAATCGATCTAGTAGTTTCGGAGCCTATTCAATAAAAACAAACAAACAAATATTTCCTCTTTAGAGAAAACACTAGAGTTCGGCACTCTCAATAACAATTAATTAGGTTCGCGGGTGAAACTGCGCGGAGAGCTAGTGATATAAAATGATTGTACTCAGGATCAAAGAGTTTAAGGCACTGACCTCTTTATGTCATTGTGAGTTTGATATCCATTTAAAGTAATTATTTATATCTATAAAACAATTACGTTTATTGAGCAATTAAATTTACTTAATAGATATTAATATTATAATATAAACCGTATTATTTTAATAATAGTATTAATAATAATAATTGTAGTAATATTTAGTAGTAAATACTTTAGTTTTTAAAACCTTTAAAAATAACACCTTAAGATTATTCACAACTAGCTTCCCGCACGCGGTTTCACCCGCGTAGCTCCAGTTCGCGTAGAAATTTTATCATACATAGTATAAAACAAAGTCGCTTTCTCTGTCCCTATATCCCTATGTATGCTTCATCATCATCATCATCAGTCCGTATAACGTCCACTGCTGAACATGGGCTTCCTCCCGAGAGGGATTATTTGCCATAATCACCACGCTTGGCAGGCGGGTTGGTGACCGCAGTATTATGTTGTACCACACAAGGAAACGCTGCTGCCCGTTCCTTGACATACTGCTTAAATCTTTAAAACTACGCAACGGATTTTGATGTGGTTTTTTTTTAATAGATAGAGTGATTCAAGGGGAAGGTTTATATGTATAATACATCAGCATTGCGCCCGTGCGGAGCCGGGGCGGGTCGCTAGTGATGAAATAAAGCATATGTTATCTCAGAATAATGCAGCTTTCTAAAGGTAAAAGAACTAACATCTTGTCCAGAGTGGTTCAAACCAGTTTTACATGATACCATAAATTTGTCAAAAATGATATCAGCATGCGGATTGGTTGGCATAAGTCTATATCTATACATATAACAAAACAGTAGAGGTCGAATGTCTGTCGAGTCAGGGAGATGTTAAAAATAAAATACAATACATCTAGTTTTTTTGTTTGTCTGTTTTTACGGGCTTATCTCCGGAACTGTTGCACCGATTTAAATGAAATTTTGCATGGTGGTACCTTATATCCCCGGTCAACATTTCAAATACTTTAAATCACAACAAATTTATGAGTTCCCGTGGGATAGTTAAAAAACCGACCTAAGCCGCCGTTTAGGAGGTGTTCAGTAACATACACACGTACTGTAGAATTATATATAGTTACATAAAGATAATGTGTAACGCTAGTAAACATGTTTTCTCATACTCAGCGGCGGTCTTATCCATTGCGAGGCTTCGGGCGGCAGGTCTTTGCGAGGCCCTTTGTCCTTCGTGAAAAGTGTGTGACGTGAAAGTAAGTCTGGTCGGGTGATTTAGGATCAATTAGGTAACTTACTGTAAATCAAGGATCAAACAAGATGTTTAAAATTTTAAAAATAGAGTTCGTTTTTTTTTTTTGCTTGAGTTGTTGCGCGATGCCCCTGCAAGAGGGAGGCCCCGGGGGGTAGCCCTGTTCGCCACCCCCTAAAGCCGCCGCTGCTCATACTTGTGTATATGAATCACAATTTAAAAGTCGAACTCAAAGTATCATTATGACATATATATATATAAAATTAGTCCGTCGTCCGCGCGTCCGCAGTCGTTCCCGATTGTCATAACATCTATGACAATTGTATATCAGGAAAGGGCAGCAAGGTTACCTTGTGTATAAGTTGCTACATCTGCCGCATCATTGATGCTTAAGGCAGCAAAAAAAAAAAAAAAAAAAAAAGGTGGCCTTTTTTTTTTTTTTTTTTTTTTTTGCTATCCGGGGGGAAATGCATTGACGCATTCCCACCGCCTCTGCAGCGTATTCGCGCGCTGGCGGCGGGATATGTGGGACTCGCCCTCTCCATAGCGTGGTATGCTTAACTCATACCACGAGGAGAGGACCCTACGCCACTAAAACCTCCCGGACACTCCTTCGATCCGCCGTTGGCGGGGGCCGGGTACTTAAGGTGCCACCCTGACCAAATAACCTTGAGCATTGTTAGTGTGCGACAAAGAGGGAACGCCCTCTTTGTGGCACACTAACTCTGCGCAAGAGTTACTTAGCGAGTACGCTCAGATTTTAGAATAAATTCTTTATAAAATCAAATTTTCGTGTTTTGAAAAAAATAAAACTAGCAAAATGTTCTTTATTAAATAATCTATCCATTAGTTTAGGAAGCAAATCAAAATGATGGTTATTTCAGGAGGAGATGCATGTTATAAATCATTATTTCTCATTTCTGTGGCTTTAATTAAATATTATACCGCTTAAAAAAAAAACTACTATTTTGGAGTCAAGATTATGTAGAAATTTAATGTATTTTTTGTAAGTTGCTAGTTATTTTAGATAAAGAGAAGTTGGTTCCCAAAAACAGCCTAAAAAACGGCTACCGCTGTGTTTCGCACGGGAACGCGCCTTAAGGGCCTCGGGATACAAGGGCCAAATGAATGTTAGCAAGCCTCTCGTATAAGTTATGATACGGGGCCTGTCTAGGGTTCACTACCCCACTGCTTTATTTATTTCGTAGCCAACTTGCTAAAATAGCCGTTAAATGGCATGTGGTTGAATGGAGTTGTGTAATGGAAGAGTACCCACTATTAAACGCATTTTGAAGCGACCGAAGCATATTTAAATATATATTTTTTTAAGATTACTATCAGTATTTTGCAGTCTAGTAGTATTCTGGTTAACTCCTCGTGCTAAGCTAAAATGGTTGTGTTACGGGTGGGTTCACGTCGGTAGTACAAGTCCAATGCCCTAGCCATTGAGCTGCGGCCGCAGAAATGAAATCTTACTACAATATTATAAACACGAAAGTTTGTAAGTATGGATGGATGTTTGTTACTCTTTCACGCCAAAACTACTGAACGGAATTGGCTGAAATTTTGCACCAAAATAGGTTATACGCTGGATTAACATATAGGCTACAAAACATCACGCTCCGACCCACTGGAGCAGAGTAACGCGGGTAAAACCGCGGGGCGGAACTAGTATAAGATGATGCTTAGATAAAATTTAACTCTTTTATCACCTTGAGATCCTAATTATTATAAGTATTTGTAAGTGAGTGGTGAGCCCGCAAGGTTTCCACACAAACCAAATAATTTAGGCCATCACCACAGATTACATGAAGCAAACAGATCGGAAACTACACAAAGAAGTTACTGACTTAAATAAACAATTACTTTGTAATAGACAGTTATTGTGAGTGAAGCAAGGACGTAAACATTTTCTACTTCTACATTAGATCTAGAGATTGGTAAATAGTATGTTATAGATAATTGCTAGTTTCAAAGCTAGTTTAGTTAATTGGTTCGGACATATAGAGATAATGAATGAAAGGAGACTAACAACTAGAATTTGTAGGGCGAATGTCATTCACATTCGCCCTATAAATTCCGAAGTGTTGGACGGTTACACAAGGGGGACGTTCCAAGTTTAAATCGGGGACGTTCCAAGTTTAATCGGGGACGTTCTTAAGAGAGTCCAGGTTAGAAGTAGTTACCTTAAGGTAACATTAAAGAAGTTAATATTTTCAAAAGCAGTAAGGTTACATTAGAAAGTTTAGTTTAGTGGTTAAATATTCTAAATTTTCTTATTTGTTTTTTTTATAAGAACCTTCTCTTGGCAGTTACATACACGACAAAAAAAAATAGAGAAATCGGTCTAGCCGTTCACGCGTGATGTCGTGAGCTAGGGAAATAGGGATTCTTTTTTATAGATTACTAGCGGCCCGCCCCGGCTTTGCACGGGTGGACTTTTATACCCTACCCTTATCCTACCCGTACCCTACCCCTACCCTACCCTACCCCTACCCCTACCCTACCCTACCCTACCCCTACCCCTACCCTACTCCTACGCCTACCCTACGCCTACCCCTACCCCTACCCTACCTCTACCCTACCCTACCCTACCCCTACCCCTATCCCTACCCCTACCCTACTCCTACCCCTACCCTATCCCTACCTTACCCCTACCTACCCTTTTTGTCTTTTCGTTTAAACCTTCCCTGTGTTAAAGCGACGATTACTGCCAAATTTCATCAAAATCGGTCCAGCCATTCGCGAGTTTTAGCGAGACTAAC
Organism: Nycteola revayana; assembly: GCA_947037095.2. NCBI lineage: Eukaryota > Metazoa > Arthropoda > Insecta > Lepidoptera > Nolidae > Nycteola > Nycteola revayana. The sequence continues at coordinate 1,993,774 of OX344851.2, forward strand.
GAACAGCAATTGTTTTTTATATATATATAGATATAAGGTTTGAAATAATGAAATTTATTCATCACTTAAGTCGCGTTTTATCTCCAAGCCGTTCCCTAAAACATTTATTTGGAATCGTAAGCTCTGCTACATACTTAATTTGGCATTAATAATTGTTTTAAACTTGTTCATTGACATTCAATCAATAATTATTAGGAAGTTTGTTATAGAATCATGCCTGAACATAGTCCTGATTCCAGTCAGAGACATGTTTGCAAACTGAGTAGTACTGGAGGCTAATCACGTAATGACTATGACTTCGATAAAACTACTGTAGGTTTATTGTAACGAATTTCCTTTATTAGGTTTTTTACTGTTTTATTTAAGGTATATCTATATTAATATATTATAAAGCTGCAGAGTTTGTTTGTTTGTTTGAGCTAATCTCAGGAACTACTCTTCCGATTTCAAAAAAGCTTTCAGTGTTGGATAGTCCATTTAACGAGAAAGGTTCTAGGCTATATTTAATTTTTTTTTTAATTAGGGATCCGTAAGAAATTAGCGATTTTGTAACCCAAGGTGTAAAATCGAAAACCTATTTATGCGTGCGCTGCAAAAACTATTGACATTAGAACAAAATGATGAACTAAGGGTTTGTAGGTCTTATTAAGATCTACAAAAAAATCCGGGAGAGCACATATCTAACTATGATTTAGTCATAATAACCGCTTTTATGTTCATAAAAAATATTAAATCGTCTTAAGAAAGAAACTACGTCAAATGTGTATCATAATATTATTCCTTATCCAAATTAAGCATTATATTATCAAGGGTATTTATGTAGAAGTAAAATACTTTTTGTTTTATTCCAATCGGACATTTAGTTGAGAAATTATCACGAGTATAAAAACGCAAAGAATTGGTACCTAATAATGAGTTATTTGCCATAAAAGATACAGCTGAAGAGTTTGTTTGTTTGAACGCGCTAATCTCAGCAACTACTGGTCCGATTTTAAAAATTCTTTCAGTGTTAGTTAGCCCATTTATTAAGGAAGGCTATAAACTATTATTTTATTAAAGTTTCTACGGGAACGGGAGTTACGCGGGTGAAACCGCACGCGGGAAGCTGATTAACTTAATAAATGCCATTCACCAGGGTAGAGCTGTGGGACTTCTGGAAGGCTACAATAAATTAGCAACTTTTAGTTGCAGGTTTAGTAGTATAAATGTATTTTATTAATTATTATTAAATTATACAACATAATAAATGGACATATTTCAAATATTTTTTGCATGCATATTAAACGCTGAGTAACGAAGACATTTTTATCTAAGTCATAGTTAAAAAAAGATTTATGACGTCATATTTAAAATTTTCTTATGGATGTTTGTTACTGTAAATTAATTTTCTTTTCAAATTTAGTAACCTCCTGTGTCTCTATCTCACAATACTGTGTGACATTGAATTCTGTGTCATTGTATCAGTATGTTGACCTCTGATGGTAATTGCCAACATCGAACAACACTTGTTATTGTCATTAGTATCTTTACTAATATTATAAAGAGGAATATTTCATTGTTTGTCTGTTTGCATTGAATAAGCTACGGAACAACTGGTTCGATTTGAAAAAATCTTTCAGCATTAGAAGCTACGTTACGGTTATGTTTTGTGAAAGTTCGACGGGAACAGGAGTTACGCGGGTGAAACCAAGTGCGGGTATCTATTAATACTAATATATAAAGGTGAAGAGTTTGTTTGCTTGAAAGCTCTAATCTCAGGAACTACCTGGTCCGATTAATAAAAATCTTTAAGGATTAGATAGCCCATAAATCATGGATGGTTTTAGGTTATCACTACATAGTATAAAACAAAGTCGCTTTCTCTGTCCCTATATCCCTATGTATGCTTAAATCTTTAAAACTACGCAACGGATTTTGACGCGGTTTTTTTTAATAGATAGAGTGATTCAAGAGGAAGGTTTATTTGTATAATACATCAGCATTGCGCCCGTGCGGAGGCGAGGCGGGTCGCCAGTAGTCAGTATAATTTTATGATGAAGTCCTCTCAGAAACAGGTGTTAAGCATGTGAAACCGCGCACAGGAAGCGAGTAAACTATAATTTTATTACTTACTGAACAAAAACAGTTATAAGAACAGCTATATAAAATCAAGGTGATTTTATAACAAACATAAAATTATTAGTTGTCATACTTAAACTCGAGAAAATTTCCTTCAATTTATGTCTAAACAATTTTTGGTACAATCAAAAGTTATTTACGCCCTTGCGGTAGAGCTCTGGGGACAATGTAAAAATTCGAAGAGAGCACGTCGACCTCAATAAAATCACCAGTTTAAATACTTTCCAGGTAAAAATACCAAATGACTGGACTAACCACAGATAGTCAAGTCGATAGTCGTTTTTGGATCATCACTTATATCACGCAGTAACGAATTAGGTAAGCTAGGTTGGGCCATGCCAACGGCGATGAAGAGTGCCGTCCCTTTACACACTCTCGACCATAAGTTTGCAAAAAAATCCTATGCCCACGTAGACCCGAAGTCCGAGAGGCCCACACACTGTAAAGTAGAACGACTGTTGCAATAAACTTTAAATCTAAGGCCTCAATCCCTCTTAACCGACGTCCAAGTCCCAGAGAGAGTTGCTTAGTTTGCAGTTTTTAAACCATTTATTAAGGCTGTAGCTCTGCTCGCCTTTATGCCCGGTGAAGTAGCACAAGCCTCGTGTCTAACTACGTAAGTCTATCATTGCCAGAATAAAACGCCACAAAATTTTAACTGTGATTTTGTTTAATTTTATAATTTTTTATAAGTATCCTATATATTTACAATTAGTAAAAACCTGTTATTCATCCATTACAAACAGACACTTCGATTTTGTTTATGTGTATAGTAGGGTTGCCACGTATTTTTTCTTTTTTTCACCTTTTTACAAAAAGTTGCTAAATATATAGTACTTTTGGGAAATTTTGAAAAAAAGTAGTGCACATTGATTTTAAATACTTTTTCCATGTGTGATCCATACAGTGCCGGATTAATATTCTGTCCGGAGGCCCCTCTTAATGACTCAGAGTGCTTTTTAGGCCTCCACCTATTTTTAATTAGCATCTTTCATTGTTTTCAAAAATATACTAGTATTTTTTGTAATATATTATTTTTGTATAATACATACATACATACATATAATCACGCCTTTCTCCCATGGAGGTAGTCAGAAACTACAGAACGCCACCTGCTACGATCCTTACACACTCCCTTTGCCTCGTCCACTCGTTCATACACCAGGGCCCCGAGTCTACTATCGTAATGGCGTGTCCATGAACTTTCAATGGTCGGTTTTTGTCCCATTTGGTAATCTACAAATCCAAATGACGTCATAATGGTGTCACAATGACGCCACGATGACATTAGCGTAGTTGAATATAATAACAAATGATACATTTATAAGTTTTGAAATCGCCTAAATAAACATTACAATCTCCCTAACCATCTCCCCTGCTACTGTTGACGGCCTTTTTCTGCGGTAGCAACACCGACTGCCATTCCAGCGCCGACACCATAGTGAGATTAGTAGATTACCGTTTTTGGCATAATGATATATTATCATGACCGCACGACGGTGGCACAATACTTAAAAAAATAGCAGACTCGGCCCCCTGGTCATACACGCACGCCGGTTGCGAGTACTACGCACCTGACCTTTCTGAAGAACATCACCTATGAGGTACTTGTATATAATAGATAAATACATAAACAAATACACAATACATAAAATTTTGTACATTTGACTGAAATATAGTACGATACTATAATTATAATAGTAGGTACGGGCGGCAACCCTAAAGTACAGATATAATATTGGAATTTTAATATTATCATCATCATCAACAGCCCGTTTACGTCCACTGCTGAACATGGGCCTCCTTAACAGACCTTGGCAAGCCAGGATCGTTGAGGGATATTGCCATAATCACCACGCTTGGCAGACGGATTGGTGATCGCAGTAAGATGTAATAGATATCTTGGATAATAGATGCTGCTGCCCATCCATCAGCCATATGTCCCTTAGTCGCCTTTTACGACACCCATGGGAGGACATGGGGTGGTCTATTCTACGCCGGAAACCACCCGGCATGCAAATGGCACGGCAAAATTTTAATATATAAATACTTAATTACTTATAGATAATAAACATTTTATTACTATGAATTAAACTTTATAAATAACTTTAAAGCTATTAAGTAATAAAGCTTAAATGTTTTATGTTTGTGGTGTATACTTTAGACTAGCGACCCGCCCCGGCTCCGCACGGGCGCAATGCTGATGTATTATACATATAAACCTTCCTCTTGAATCACTCTATCGATTAAAAAAAACCGAATCAAAATCCGTTGCGTAGTTTTAAAGATTTAAGCATACATAGGGATATAGGGACAGAGAAAGCGACTTTGTTTTGATACTATGTAATGATTTAAATAGTCATATGTTGTAAGTTTAGTTAAGAATTTACACAAAGATTTCTTGTTTGGCGTGGGGATCGAACCCACGTGCTCTGAAACTTAAAGTGGGAATTATAATACTACGCGACTATTATTAGATGGTATCTTATATTTTATCCTATAATTCGGCGTTTTCTTATTGCCGCGGCCCTGAGTGCTAAGAGTTTTCTTTTTGTTTGTTTGTATGCTTCACTGATATAGTACTAACAATTAAAATAGTCTCTGACTCTTTCGCTCTTATGTAAAATATGTATTAATTAGAGCGAGACCAAAAGATGATTTTTGCTGTTGCTTCAACCCAAAATTAGCCTGGTTTCTATGCTTATACTTATTCTGAGGTATGCTTGAACGCGCTAATGTCAAAAAATTATTTCAGTTTTAGATTGCTCATTTATCGAGGAAGGCTATAGGCTACATTTAACTTTGAAGTTCCCACGGGAACGGGAGTTACGCGGGTGAAACCGCACGCGGAAAGCTAGTGTATAAGTTGTTACAAAGACAAAACCAGTACAAATTATGGAACTGGTCGGGCAGGGAAAGTTAGAACAGAGAAGGAAGCTCTTTTCAAATCGGGCCAGCTGTTCCTGAGATTAGCGCAACAAACAAACTTTTCAGCTTTATATATTAGTTTATGATATGGTGTGCAATAAATAAATATATACATATGAAAAGTTAAATTTAAAGTATTAAGTGAATTACGAAGAAGCAGTGTGAAAAGTAACAAACACAGCTATAACTCAAATGAATAAACAATTTTTTTATAATATTCACGATGGTACAAAACCCGTAGCGCGTGTCCAACTCGACCTTGGTCGGTTAATTTAACACATAATTAAATGCTATACCTATGTTTTCATTTATTATAGCAAAGAGTTCAACGCGCTAATAACACAAAATTATACTTCATCGGTTCATCCGCGTAACTCAAATTTTCGTAGGAACTTTATGATTAATTAGTAGCGTCTAGCCTACCTTGATAAACGGGCTTTTTATCACTTTAAGATTTTTCCTAAGCGGACCAGTAGTTCCTGAGATTAGCATCAAGTAAACGAACAAACTCTTTATTAAAAGAAGAAAATTATAAAGCTGAAGTTCGTTTGTTGGAACGCACTTATCTCAGCAATTACTGGGCTATTTGAAAATCTATCTTTTTTCAAATTGGACCAATAATTCGCTATATTTATGTCAACCTAAACCGCTCGTCGCTTCTCTCCTCGCTAAACTAAGTGATTTTATTTTGGAAGTCGCTTCAGGCACTCGATTTATTCATGTAACTATTAGCGACCCGCCCCGGCTTCGCACGGGTGCCACGCTGATGTATCATACATACAGGGTGTCCCAAAAGATTACGTAGCTGGGAAGGGGGGTGATAGGGATGGTCACAAGGGTCACCAAAAAATTACCTCTGGGTGTTTAAAAAAATAAATGGCATTTTTTAAAAGACTAAAAATTTTACACCTTGTGCTAACTGTACCTACAAATATGGCTGTAATAAAAAAAAATGCTGTTATGTAATCTTCAATAACAACAAGGTCATCAACATCAACATCAAAAATAACAAGGTGTAAAATTTTAAGTTTTTTAAATACCCCGAGCGGATTATTTTTTTATTTTTCTAGTGACCATTGTGTCCACCCCTGTCACCCCCTTTCCCAGCTACTTAACCTTTTGGGACACCCTGTATAAACCATCCTCTTGAATCACCTAACCATTAAAAGAACCGCATCATAATCTGTTGCGTAGTTTTAAAGGTCTAAGACGGTTTTGTTACTTCACCGGGCATAAAGGCGAGCAGAGCTCCAGACTTAATAAATGGCTAAAAAAACAAAAACCGGCCAAGTGCGAGTCGGACTCTCGCACGAAGGGTTCCGTACTAGTGCGTACCTATTTTTGATATCAAGAATACAACAAATAACATAGTATAAAAGTTCTTGTAGTTCGTTGTAACTTTGATCAATGTTGAATGAATGAAAGGTAAACTGCGGTTTACGGTTTATGACGTATTAAAAAAAAACTATTTACTTGATCTCGTTCAAACCAATTTTCGGTGGAAGTTTGCATGGTTATGTACATCATATATTTTTTTTAGTTTTATCATTCTCTTATTTTAGAAGTTACAGGGGGGGGACACACATTTTTCCATTTTGGAAGTGTCTCTCGCGAAAACTATTCAGCTTAGAAAAAAATGACATTAGAAACCTCAATATGATTTTTGAAGACCTATCCACAGATATCCCACACGTACGGGTTCGATGAAAAAATTTTTTTTGAGTTTCAGTTCTAAGTATGGGGAACCCCAATTTTTTTTGTTTTTTTTCTATTTTTGTGTGAAAATCTTAATGCGGTTCACAATATACATCTACTTGCCAAGTAACAACATTATAGTACTTATAGTTTCGGAAAAAAGTGGCTGTGACATACGGACGGACAGACAGACAGACATGACGAATCTATAAGGGTTCCGTTTTTTGCCATTTGGCTACGGAACCCTAAAAATGGCTTGGACCTCAGCTCAGGGCGGTCGCTCGCGATGAGATTGAAGGATTATGACTTTCAGTATTTTAGGGGGTTTTGTGCAAGATATGTTATGAGCTAACAAGAGTGTACAAGGGTATCGGATATTTTATAATAGTAATCATCAAAGTGACTCCTGACATTTTTAAGTCTTATAAAATTAGCAAAGTCAAAGTCAAAGTCAAAGTCAAAAATTCTTTATTCATATAGACACATTTTAAATATTTTAAATCATGTTCTTATGATGCGTCCCATTCTTTTACTACCACCAGTTCTGGACGTGGCAACTCTGAGAAGAACTGGCAAGAAACTCAGAGGAATCCTTTTTTTTAAATAAATTATATTTTACAATGATTAATAAAGCAGTATTGTTTCAGAGCAACTCACTCCCAAGCAGTTTTGTCATTAACGTAATCAGAAATTTTATAATAAGCCTTTTTACATAATTTATCTTTGACATAACGTTTAAACTTGTTTGTTGAAAGATCTCTTACATTATTAGGAAGTTTGTTGTAGAAGCATATACATTGCCCCATAAAAGAATTGCTAATTTTGTGGAGACGTGTAGCATGTAAAACGAGATTATGCTTAGATCTAGTATTAACATTATGAGTGTAGCTCACTACCACTGAAAGTTATGTTAAGGCGCGGTGAATAGACGACTTTTGCGTATTAGTTTTGTCACTGTTGCTCCGCTTAGAAATGAAAGACAAGCGAAGAGACGCCGCGATGGCGCAACGTTTCGTTCGACTCGTTCAAATTATTTAATACATTAATCCTTGCAAATATCTTATTCCAATCGATAAATTTGTCTTATATATATTACATCACTGTTATTAATATTATCAAGATTTGTTTATAAATAATACAGTTACAATTGCTACAATTTCAATTTAAATGGTTATTTAATGGTTTTTTTTTATCGAGAAAATTTACCGAAAACGTGTTTGAACACAATGGTCCCCCCATAAATATGATCAAGATTAACATATATTTTTTTAGCTGCTCTAAAATGTAAACATTTGGCTAAAAAACTGTTTTGTGAAGCCTATTTTGACTAAGTACAGCGCCTTAAATCGGTCCAGACGTTATTGAGATTAGGCAAGACAATCTTAAAAAACGTGTTTTTTCTTATTACCGACTACCCTTTTTATAATTTACCTTTTATAAAACCTCCGTAGAATAGCGGTATTTAGCTCGCTTTAAATTTCGGAAGTTGCGGGTTTAATCCCGACGCTGCACAGGAAATCTTTGTGTAAATTCTAAGATTTCTTTCTGGTTGGTTGAGGGACTACCCTCCGTGCCTCGCAAAGCACGTTAAGCCGTTGGTCCCGATTGTTATAACATCATATATAATAATCGTATATAAAGGAACGGGGAGCAGTGTTTTCTTGTCAGGTACAACATATTACTGCGGTCACCAACCCGCCTGCCAAGCGTGGAGACTATGGCAAATAACCTCCCTCGGGATAAGGCCCATGTTCAGCAGTGGACGTTTTACGGGCTGATGATGAAGTAAGTTGGGATATAGTGAAAACCAGATATTTTTCTATTACAAACACACACTTCAATTTAATTTATTTGTATGTACGTATAGATAGATAATCACTTACGTGGTAAATCATTAACACCGACGTTATAATGATAAAAAAAAACTAATGATGCGTCTGCGCAAGGTTTTACGTTAATTAGAGATAATTCTCTTTGTCTCCATCATATATATCGAATATGAGGAGTTTTCATTCGCCATAATATTATGTTAAACGACCAGGAATAATATATATATGCAAACAATTCCTATATATGGAAATCACTTCCACATGACAATCAGTCATGTTAGTTATTATTCATTTAAATACGTAGGTTTCTTATATTATGCTAACTTAGCATATAAAAGGAGCTTTAACATTTTAATGACCCCCTTTTCTTCCCCTTAGGGGTTGAATTTTACTAAATGCTTTCTAAGTGGACCTATATGTCACAAACGGAAGCCACTAGTGTTGCCTATCGATAGTCGACTATCGATAGACTATCGATAGTATCGATATTAGTAATAGTATCGATACTATCGAGAACCAATATGTGTTTAGGAGCAATACTATCGATAGTATTGATAGTATTGCTCCTAAACATGGGTTGGTCTTCGATTGTATCGATAGTTTTACAAACTATCGATAGTATTGATAGTTTTAATCATTTAATGCATGTATGTATTACTTTAAAAATATCGTATCGTAATAGTAACGATACTATCGATACTATTGCTTCCAATCAATAGTATTAGTTAATTTGTGATATCGATAGTATCGATACTATCGATAGCACTATCGATATTGTTACTATTTTTCGAGGTCATCTATCGATAGCGAAACTATCGATAGTTGGGCAACTCTAGAAGCCACGGTCCAAATATCAAGTGGTTAGCTTCAGTAGTTCTGCCTCGGCGTTTTGATCAGTCAGTCAGGACATGTGGTTAACCATTCATTAAGGCAGATAGAAACAAAAGTAAAAAGTAAAATAACAAAAATATAATATAGTAACAAAACTTATATTTTAAACATACACATAACTTCAAACCTTATCATCATCATCATCATCAGCCCGTATAACGTCCACTGCTGAACATGGGCCTCCTCCCGAGGGAGGGTATTTGCCATAGTCACCACGCTTGGCAGGCGGGTTGGTGACCGCAGTATTATGTTGTACAACACAAGGAAACGCTGCTGCCCGTTCCTTGATATACGATTATTATAGATGATGTTATAATAATCGGAACCCACGGCTTAACGTGCTTTCCGAGGCACGGAGGGTAGTCCCTCAACCAACCAGACCCGGAAAGAAATCTTAGAATTTACACAAAGATTTCTTGTCCGGAGTGGGGATCGAACCCACGACCCCCGACATTTAAAGCGAGCCAAATACCGCTACGCTACGGAGGTTGTCCTTATATAAAGATATTATTGAAGATAATATTAAATTTGTTAGTAAGTTAGTAAGTTTAAAGTCAAAGTTAAAATAATTAAAATAATTCGCGCGTATCCCGCCATTAAACGTAACAGTTTGGCGGGAAAATGACATTGTTTTTTTTTAAACTGATTTTATTGAGATATTTATATGTTAAATTTAAAAATACAATACATATAGGATAAAAGAAACCACTCCGCTGCTTTATTAATATATCACTACTTATGAAAACATCGAAATAAAACATTTATTGTATAATAACATTTTACATTAATGAATAAAAATATGCCGTGTGGTTTCCGGCTTAGAATAGACCACCCCATGTCCTCCCATGGGTGTCGTTAAAGGCGACTAAGGGACATATGGCTGATAGATGGGCAGCAGCATCTATTAGCTCAAGGTTTACATCTTACTTCGATCACCAATCCGTCTGTCTGCCAAGCGTGGTGATTATGGCAAAATCCCTCTACGATCCTGGCTTGCCAAGGTCTGTTAAGAGGAGGCCCATGCCCTTGCAAATGCCCATGTTCAGCAGTGGACGTCAACGGGCTGTTGATGATGATGATGAATAAAAATTTAACAGAATAATTCTAAATCTAAACCTCCCAATTAAAAATTTTGTGTTTTAAAATAATATATAAAAAATAAAAAAATCGAAATCCGACGGCAGCTGAACTGTAAAGTAGAGCGACAGTTGCACAAAATTCCCTTAAAAATCTCAAGTTATAATTCCTCAATCCCCCCCATCAGCGACCGCCCTGAGCCTAGGTTCTCTTGTGCAGGTTGCTTAGTTTGTAGAATTTAAACCATTTAAATAAATTGTATCTAAATAGGTTGGAGCTCCGCTCGCCTTTATGCCCGGTGAAGTAGCAAAAGCCTCGTGGCAAACTACATATTACCGTCCGTAAAAAAAACAACTAAGTGTTATAAAATTGTTTATTATCTTTGTTGCAGAGTGCGGAAACAAGTTTCCATAGATTGGAATATACGCATTATTTTGCCGGAAGCAGAAAAACTGAACAGTTCTAATTAATAAACAAGTAAGTGCCGCCTTTGTAACAGTGTTATACACAACTAATATAAAATGAGATCACTACATATTATGAAACAAAGTCGTATATCTTTAAAACTACGCAACGGATTTTGATGGCGTTTTTTAGGGTTCCGTAGCCAAATGGCAAAAAACGGAACCCTTATAGATTCGTCATGTCTGTCTGTCTGTCTGTCTGTCTGTCTGTCTGTCCGTCCGTATGTCACAGCCACTTTTTTCCGAAACTATAAGAACTATAATGTTGAAACTTGGCAAGTAGATGTATTTTGTGAACCGCATTAAGATTTTCACACAAAAATAGAAAAAAAACAAAAAAAATTGGGGTTCCCCATACACAGAACTGAAACTCAAAAAAATGTTTTTCATCGAACCCATACATGTTGGGTATCTATGAATAGGTCTTCAAAAATAATGTTGAGGTTTCTAATGTCATTTTTTTCTAAACTGAATAGTTTGCACGAGAGACACTTCCAAAGTGGTAAAATGTGTGTCCCTCCCTGTAACTTCTAAAATAAGAGAATGATAAAACTAAAAAAAATATATGATGAACATAACCATGCAAACTTCCACCGAAAATTGGTTTGAACGAGATCAAGTAAGTAGTTTTTTTTTATACGTCATAAACCGTAAACCGCAATTTACCTTTCATTTAATCAACTATTCTTAACATCGATCAAAGTTACAACGAACTACAAGAACTTTTATACTATGTTACTTGTTGTATTCTTGATATCAAAAATAGGTAGGCACTTGCAACTAGTACGGAACCCTTCGTGCGAGAGTCCGGCTCGCACTTGGCCGGTTTTTTTAATAAATAGAGTGATTCAAGAGGAAGTTTTATTCTACTAAGTAGCTACCCGCTCGCGGTTTCACCCGCGTAGCTCCCGTACCCGTGGGAACGTAGTAATAAAATATAGCCTATAACCTCCCTCGATAAATGGACTATCCAACACTGAAAGATTTAAATGTTTTTTATGATGGTGGTACGGTACCATAATAAAACACATTTAAATCGGACATCCCCGGTCAAAATTTTAAATATATCTACAGAAAATTAATGAGGGAACTCATTAATTTTCTGGCTTCATTAATGGGCTGGTTAAAAAACCGAAGGAATAACAAACACCACGCGGATAAAGCCACGGGCATCAGCTAGTATTAGTACAGATTTTGTAAACAGGAACATGATTACCAAATCATTTATTTCCTTGACCGATACATGTTGAAAACCTTAAAGAAATATATTAATGATTATCTTCACACGAAGTAGATAACAAACTAATTAATTTTTGTTACTAAAAATAATGATTACACAATAAAATGGAGGAACGAATCAATTATTATTATTTGAACAAAATGTACAAAATCGACCTCCGTAGCGTAGCGGTATTTGGCTCGCTTTAAATCTCGGAGGACCAGACCGGACAAGAAATCTTTGTGTAAATTCTAAGATTTCTTTCCGGGTCTGGTAGGTTGAGGACTACCCTCCGTGCCTTGGAAAGCACGTTAAGCCGTTGGTCCCGATTATTATAACAAGCGAACCAGGGAACGGGCAGCAGCGTTTCCCCTGTGTATCACAACATAACACTGCGGTCACTAATCCGCCTGCCAAGCGTGGTGACTATGGCAAAAACCCTCCTTAGGCAGGAGGCCCATGTCCAGCAGTGGACGTTATATGGGCTGATGATGATGATGATTATAGTTCTACGAAAAATCCTAGTAACAATTTTTACTCACACTATTATGCAAAAAATTGGCCTCAATGCATTGTTCGACAGCAACGCTCCGTCTTTAGGTACTTTTTTATTTCCTCTGAGATCCGAAAAAAGAGTCGCGATGCGGTCTTGATTTCAACCTTACGCAAGTCTGGGAATCCCTATCGAGTGACTTCATAGCTTAACAAGGTTACGGTACAAAAACACTGAATTAATTTGTATTTATATTCATATTTAATAACAACCTTATAACAGCAAAAAGTAGTTACAAGTACCCAGCTTCAGGCAAGGCTTAAACTTCGTAACCGTTCGTTACAGTTCTTTTTTATCTGACGTACATGGAGCTACTGTTACACATGCTAATTTCCGATGCCCTCGTAGACCCGAAGTCCGAGAGGCCCGCGAACTGTAAAGTAGAGCGACCGTTGCACAAAACTCCCATAAAGAAACTAAAAGCCATAATCCCTCAATCTCTCCGTCAGCGACCGCCCTGAGCCGAGATCCAAGTCCCACAGGGGACGCCCTCTTGCGCAGGTTGCTTAGTTTGTAGTGTTTAAACCATTTATCTAGGCTGGAGCTCTGCTCGCCTTTATGCCCGGTGAAGTAGCAAAAACCTCAGGGCTAACTACATATGTCCGTCCGAAAATAAAACACATGCTAATTACCAGCATCCAAGCATGCTACTACTGAGCAACTGGAACATTGCTAATAATGAGCATACTCATTTCGAGAATGCTCAAAAATAGACAGCCGTGTGATTTTTGGCCATGCTACCTGTCGTGCGGTTGGAAGGGGGCGTGGCTTTAGCGCGTCTGAACAGGTTTGCTTATTGAGCATGAGCATGCTGGTATCAATCAGTCTTGCAGCTTATTTAAAAGTACCTATGCTTAACAAAAGCAAATGTGTCAGCTTAGAGAGCACGCTCGTTTTAAGCACACTAATATTCATGCCATTTTATGAGCATGTGTAGGTCAGTAGTTAAGTAGCTTTTGCTAATTAACTTGGCATAACCACAATCAGTACTCTAGCCCCTCCGATGCCTTTGTAGACCCGACGTCTTATAGGAACTCCCCTCATCACCATCATCATCATCCCGTATAACGTCCACAGCTGAACATGGGCCTCCTCCCGAGGGAGAGTATTTGCCATAGTAACCACGCTTGGCATGCGGGCTAGTGACTAGCAGTATTATGTTTTAACAGTCAAGGAAACGCTGCTGCCCGTTCCTTGTTAAACGATTATATTATTATAGATGATGTTATAACAATCGGGACCAACGGCTTTCCGGTTTCCGAGGCACGGGGGGTAGTCCCTCAACCAACCAGACCCGGAAAGAAATTACACAAAGAATTCTTATCCGGCGTGAGGATTGAACCCACGACTTTCAAGATTTTAAGGCGAGCCAAATTAGCGGTATTTAGCGCTACGGAGGTTGTCTCACACAAAACTCCCTTAAAAAACTCAAGGTCATAATCCCTCAATCTCCCTGCCAGCGACCGCCCTGAGCCAACGTCCAAGTCCCACAGGGGACGCCCTCTTGCGCGAGTTACTTAGTTTGTACTTGTAGGTATTATATTTAATATTCACAGATTGTCCCCGCTTCAAAAGGTCGATTGGCTCCATTGGATCGTGCCGTGAGTTTTTTGGTCTAAAGCCTTTGACGATTAAATGAATATTTAACGATTTTTTCTTTAATCTAGTTACTCTACTTGTTTAGACATTAGCGCATCAAACTAATAATAAATGTACATTGAGAACTTTTTATTTATACTGGGTGGCGCAAAAGTAAAGACTCAATTTGATTCAGTTATAAAAAAAATCTAAATTAGAAAACTTGATTCAGGTAATTTTAAATGTATATTTGTGCCATTAAATTTCGTACCATTAGCATTTAAAGATGATGTCTTTTAAATGGTGACCTCTAGAGTTGATCACATCTGAGCCCTATTTATGACATTTTGCATAACTAGCCGTAACACTTCCTGCGATATGTTCCTTATTTCTTGATAAATGTTTTCTTTTAGAGCTGCGAGAGTCTGTGGCTTGTTCACATACACCCGAGATTTCAAAAAACCCCAAAGAAAGAAGTCTGGACTATTTATCAAGAAATAAGGAACATATCGCAGGAAGTGTTACGGCTAGTTATGCAAAATGTCATAAATAGGGCTCAGATGTGCATCAACTCTAGAGGTCACCATTTAAAAGACATCATCTTTAAATCCTAATGGTACGAAATTTAATGGCACAAATATACATTTAAAATTACCTGAATCAAGTTTTCTAATTTAGAATTTTTTTTATAACTAAATCAAATTGAGTCTTTACTTTTGCGCCACCCAGTATTTTCATGCTTTAATTTATCGGTTGATGTTGCTATTATTTGCAGTACTGGTCACAGCCGAAAAATTTTGAGAGAGCCACAAATAATCTATTTATTTTTCCTGTGTGAAATGCATTTACCTATTCCCACCGCCGCTGCAGCGTATTCGCGCGCTGGCGATGGGATATGTGGGACTCGCCCTCTCCATAGCGTGGTATGCTATACACATACCACGAGGAGAGGACCCTACACCACTTAAACCTCCCGGACACTCCTTCGATCCGCCGTTGGCGGGGGCCGGGTACGCATGAACAATTCGCCCACCCGACGGCGACCGCGGCCATTGTGGTACCGCGGGATCTCCTGCCCAATTATAGGGACGCTCGGAGTAGAGGCGTCCCTTCTCCTCATGGGTCATCCTCGAAGGGAGCGAGGCCCATGTGCCCCTCTCCCCGAGGCCGAGCCTAGGGCAGTAGGCGGCGGGAAGTCCGACACCCTAGAAATTGGGCTACGGCCAATTTATTATTGTTGCATATATGTGTTGTACAATATCATAACTGACCGTCTTTTAATACGCAAACTTAATAATAGCTATTAAAGAACATAAGTACCCACAACTACAAAATGTACTTTAATTAAATTGTCGTACTTTTCGAAGAAACTTATCACAATCAATAATTCCTTTGTTAATGGTGAGAAAATTTGTCGTTGTATATTTATAAAATATTGTTAGTTCTCATCCTCAATGCTGTATACATATTTATGACGGTCATTTACCTATACAATAAGAAGCGGTCAAAATATATGCCATGCCTTTAACCGAAATAAGGTTGGTCACGTAATAGGATGTCATCATCATCATCATCATCAAGTTGTAAGAAAACAGGACCGGATCTACTAAAGGGATTTTTGGGCTGCAGGGCACCCGATCCTACGGAAAACAAATGCCAATATTTTAAATAAAAAAAAAACTTAAGTAAGTAATATTACGGGTCGAGGGGCTTTTAGGACCGGGACCGCGGTCCCGGATTCCACCTATAAACGATGGTTAGGTTAGCTTGAAAGAACAGCTAGATAGATAGAAGTATATCGAATGAGTGTGAACGGAGACGCCGGAAGAGGGCGCCCCAGGCGTAAATATGTCGACCAAATTGACGACGTTTTAAAAAAGAGCCAAATCAAAAGTAGGTACATATAACCGGCGAGCATGCATAAAGAGACTAATGAATTTGGAAGAAGAAAAAGAGGTGTGCCAGGATCGGGACAGGCAGCGGTCTCTGCCTACCCCCTATGGGAGAAAGGCGTAACGATATTTATGTGTGTATAGTTAAATAACAAATTTTATTTTTCCATGCAAATAATGAAATGATATTTGAATACAAGTGTCTTTTGAATTAAGCGCCCCAAATACGAGCAGTCCGAACCTCCCTTCCGAAGCGACCTTGTGCTTAACCTAAATTGTATTTTTATTATTAGTAAAAAATATGTGAAATAAAATTTAATATTTCACAGAACTAGTACTATTAAAGGGATGGCTTATATTTTAGATGCGCCTTATATAATGACTGTTTCATCATCATCGTCTTCGTAATAAGACAGGACCAGTATCTATGTGAGGCTTGCACAAGTGTCATGGCAAATAAACTTATCTGTACTATACAACGCTTTACTAATGAGATCCCGAAGCATTAGTGGCCCCAAGGCAGGGTCATGAAGACAGCGCTGCATGACCCCCTGTGTCTAGGTCGCGATTATGTGGTCGCCGGTTCGATCCCCACCCATTGCACTACCGATATGAACCCACTCGTAACACAAGCAGTTTAGCTTAGCACGAGGGGTTAACAAGAATACTAGTAGACTGGAAATCTCTGTTAGTAATCTTTAAACAAAAAAAAATGTTATTTGGCTGCTAAGACCGATATAGGCGGAGCGCTGTCGAACAGTGTACTGAAGTCTGGTTTCTTGTGCTGTAGTGTTGGTTAAATTGTTGCAATGATTCTTCACAGTACCCCAATGTTATAAAAATAACGGTGTGCTTTGATATGTTTACCCTTTCATGAATTAAATACATACATGCAACTAAAAGTAGCTAATTTAAAATAAAACTAACTTATCATCATCATCATCAGCCCGTATAACGTCCACTGCTGAACATGGGCCTCCTCCCGATGGAGGGTATTACTTATAGTCAACACGGGTTGGTGAACGCAGTATAATGTTGTAACACTCAAGGAAACGCTGCTGCCCGTTCCTTGATATCATCAACAGCCCGTGATATTGCCATAATCACCACGCTTGGCAGACGGATTGGTGATCGCAGTAAGATGTTAACCTTGGGCTAATAGACGCTGCTGCCCATCCATCAGCCATATGTCCCTTAGTCGCCTTTTACGACACCCATGGATAGAAACGGGGTGGTCTATTCTGATCCGGAAACCACACGGCTTCCTTGATATACCTACGATTATTAAAGATGGTGTTATAACAATCGGGACCAACGGCTTAACGTGCTTTCCGAGGCACGGAGGGTATTCCCTCAACCAACCAGACCCGGAAAGAAGAAGCTTCGAATTTATACAAAGATTTGTCCGGTGCAGGGATTGAACTCACAACCTCCGAGATTTAAAGCGAGTCAAATACTGCTACGCTATGGAGGTTGTCAAATAGATAGTAGAATAGATGAAAAAGAATACTATTCTTAATCTATTCTACTTGGCAAGGTTCCCAGAATGCTGGCAGCATTACCCCGTTGAATGGCAATGCTTACCTGCTGTGGCAAAGTAAAAACCAGCACTCGGAGAATCTCCCTTTTATGACACACGATTCGGCATTTATATTAACAATGAAGTTTGTTATGACATCAAGTGCCTAACGCTGCGACAGAATGACTAATCGAGTGACAAGGTAAGGCATAGTTTTGGCCACGAATTTGTGCGTAAACTGTGTATGTACAGTCAACAAAAGAGGTAGGTTTACACCGTCAGTACCAAAAAAATTAAATAAATATGTTTATGTCACTACGACAGCCGGTAATTCGTTATGGGCGAAAGTTCGCTGCTAGCTGTGTACAAATGCACTCTACTCTATGCACTAAATTCTTCCCATAAATGTATATCTATAAATTTAAAATGCGTTTCACAATGTGTAAACCTATCTCTTTTGTTGACTGTACACGCCAAGGCACAGTTTTTACCGGCTTCAGTGCGTTACTTGCAATGCTCAGTATTTACTTTATATTTGGTCTGAGTTTGGCTGTGGTATTTCTGTAAACTGAGTCTCAATCGAACAGCAAAATCTCATAGGAGTAGACTCAATTTTGAAATTAGGGCAGCAAAATGAATTGCGAAAATTGCTTTTAAATCACTACCGATCTATGTGGTCAGCCTTCGGTTAGATTTCGACATTATTGTATGAGCACCTGTTAAAGTACTTTCAATAAATTCTCGCTTGTTTACTAAACAGACCAATTACTTAGACTATCTATATATCTAAACGTTCTAGAGTTCGCTCAGTGGTCGGAGTTGCATAAAACTCCCCTAAAATACAAAGGGTCATAATCTCTCAATCTCATCGCCAGCTTTTGATACTTCACCGGGCATAAAGGCGAGCAGAGCTCCGGTCTTAATCCTCCGGTTTGAAAACTACAAACTAAGCAGCCTGCACAAGAGGGCGTCCCTGTGGCACGTGGACCTCGGCTCAGGACGGTCGCTGGCGATGAGATTGAGGGATTATGACTTAAAGGTCAAGTTTAAAGGAGATAATAAAGATTAAACAAAATAAGTACAGGTTATGTTAATGAACTAAATATTCAAGTTATTAATTTGTTATTTGCCCCTCTTTTCTTACATTTGCAATAGTGTTATTCTATCAGTGTGTTTGTTGTGGTACTTTTAAAATAAAAGCCTAATTTCGCCACTGACCGACTCAGGGCGTCGGGGTCCAATTCCCACAGAATCGCATTCGACTGCACCGGTGGCTCAGTGGTTACGGGACCTGGTGTTCTGGGTTCGATTCCCACCCGCGACAATTATTTGTGTGAACCACAGATAATTGTTCTGAGTCTGGGTGTACTTTGTGTCCGTGAAATGTATGTTTGTAAAGTCCCCCGCGACACAGGGATTTATTTCCCTAGTGCGGGAGTTGTCTTTTATAAAAAAGAAAAAAAAGAAAGAACTATTATTAACAAATTCCATTTTTTATTGTCAAATATATAAAGTAATAGCTACTGGATATCCAGTAGCGATATTCCCTTTTCCTTCATATCACTACTCATACAATCCAACCATCTTTTCTTTGGCGTCCTCTTCCTCTCCATCCATATACATAGAAGTATGGATATGAAAAAAATGTTTTTATCTCAACCTCCGTAGCGTAGCGGTATTTGGCTCCCTCTAATTCTCGGAGGTCGTGGGTTCGATTCCCACGCCGGTCTGGTTGGTTGAGAGACTACCCTCCGTGCCTCGGAAAGCACGTAAAACCGTTGGTCCCGATTGTTATAACATCATCTATAACAAGCGTATACCAAATTTTATATTATTGTTGTATTCCTACGTTTTATAATTTTGCGCGTAATTTTCTTATTTTGTTTCTCCTTCTGCTGACAATAAGAAGAAACACAGCATGAAAAGAATTAGCGAAATCGGTTCAAGCGTGTGATGCCGTGACCAAGGAAAATAGGGATTCATCAATACATAGTATAAAACAAAGTCGCTCCCATGCTTAAATCTTTAAAACTACGCAACGGATTTTGATGCGGTTTTTTAATCGATAGAGTGACTCAAGAGGAAGGTTTATTATGTATAATACATTAGCATTGCACCCGTGCGGAGCCGGGGCGGGTATCTTTAGTAGAATATAGATGACTAGTTTTTTATCATCATTCGAAATGATAAAATACTTTTGGTCTGTTTTTAGGGTTCCGTAGCCAAATGGCAAAAAACGGAACCCTTATAGATTCGTCATGTCTGTCTGTCTGTCTGTCCGTCCGTATGTCACAGCCACTTTTTTCCAAAACTATATGAACTATAATGGTGAAACTTGGTTTGTAGATGTATGTTGTGAACCGCATTAAGATTTTTACACAAAAATAGAAAAAAAAACAATAAATTTTGGGGTTCCCCATACATAGAACTGACACTCAAAAAAATTTTTTTCATCAAACCCAAACGTGTCTATGAATAGGTCTTCAAAAATGATGTTGAGGTTTCTAATGTCATTTTTTTCTAAACTGAATAGTTTGCGCGAGAGACACTTCCAAAGTGGTAAAATGTGTCCCCCCCCCCCCCCTGTATCTTCTAAAATAAGAGAATGATAAATCTAAAAAAAATATATAATGTACATAACCATGCAAACTTCCACCGAAAATTGGTTTGAACGAGATCAAGTAAGTAGTTTTTTTTTAATACGTCATAAACCGTTAACCGAAATTTACCTTTTATTCAATCAACTATTATTAACATCGATCAGAGCTACAACGAGCTACAATAACGTTTATACTATGTTACTTGTTGTATTCTTGATATCAAAAATAGGTAGGCACTTGCAACTAGTAGGTACGGAACCCTTCGTGCGAGAGTCCGACTCGCACTTGGCCGGTTTTTTGGTATGAAGCCAACCTGCTCCTATTGGATAATATATAACTAGTTTCAAATATCATGTTATTATTACGAATTGAACTTTGTCAATTATGCATCAAACAAGTTTATCAGGTTTAATAATAAATACAGAAAAGGATTATTAACTTGATACATAATTATAATATTAGTCAATTTCCTAAGCGTAGCGGTACAATTCTTGCTTTAAGTCGCAGAACTCGTGGGTTCGATTCCCACACCAGATATCTTTGTGTAAATTCTTAGACACCTTTTCGGGTCTGATAAGTAGAGGGACAGCCCTCCGTGCATCGGAAAGCACGTTAAGCCCTTGATCCCGATTGTCATAATATCTATAACTATCGTATACCAGGAAACGGTTGCTAGCGATTGCCTAGCGAGGTGACTATGGAAAAACAATCCCTCAGAAGAAGGCCCATGTCCAGCAGTGGGCTTTATACAGATATTTAGTCAGATGATGATGGTGATGAATACTAGCCCATTCCGACTCTTCGTTTGCAAAAAACCTTCCATAATATCGTAGACGCAAAATCCGAGAGAAATTCAAACTATAAAGTGAGTAGAGTGAGTGACATTTGCACAAAAGACCTCTAAAAATCTTAAAATTCAATTCATTTCAACAATCTCACTTGTCCTGAGCTGTACTGGCCCTGAGCCGAGGCTTAAGTCCTCCTGGACTTAACCAACAACTTAAGCTTTTGTAGTTTCAAAACCATTTCATAAGGCTGGAGACATGCTCGCCTTTTGTGTCAGATGAAGTAGCAAAAGCCTCGTGGCTAACTAAATATAGTACCTGTTTGTCAAAAAAAGAAATATTTTCTGCTCCAAAGGCTCATAGCGTGTTCATCATGTTTTGTGAGATTTTCCCATCAAAATTAAGTTTTTTTTTTTTTATAGAAACAAAAGAAATAAAGATGTCTGCATAATTTTGTAAATATCTTCTTTTTATATTATAATCTTACATGTCTGATAGTTAGCGATTACCGTAGCCTATGAACGCTTGTAATCTATCTATATATATATATATATATATATATATATATAGATATACCCATTCGGCAAATGTTGATCAGACGGGTTGTAGCATCAGTTAATTGTTGATCAGTTAGCAATTGTTGATCAAAACAGCTTTTGTTGATCTAATGTATGATTCGGCATACAAATGTGGCTCCGATTTGATCAACAATTGCTGACCCTCTAGCGACACAAATAAGAACTATTCACTGCATTATTTATACAAATCCGCTCCATCTTTTGTTGATCTGATTCAAATGGACCAATCAGAGGTCACCTTTGCCATGATTGGTTGGTTTTGTTATGCGCTGTTGCCACTTCGCTTCGCAATATATACGCTATGATGAAAGCAAGACAGTGTTAAGTTAGGGCATGTAGAGTAGGACTTAGGAGCTTGGTTCTCCATAACATTCGACAACTTTTTTTTTATAAAACCTTTTATTTTTTTCTTTCACCTGTCCCATTGTCTGTAATCAAATCTTGCAAGTTAAATTTGACACACTTTACGGTTTCCGATTGAGTAAAAATTTTGCATGCATAATATGTATATCGCGTTACAATGCAATATTATGATGACATGGAGCTGATCTAATGATGGAGCTGGAAGGTGGCCATAGGAACTCCGTTATAATACGACATAACCCTATCGAGTTTGGGCTCGTATGATTCGTCTCGATGAGTACTTTGTCTGTAGATGGTATCCAGGGTCTGATGATGGAGCTGGAAGGTGGCCATAGGAAGTCCGTAATTAAACGACACACACCCAACGAGTTTGGGCTCGTTTGATTAGTCTTGACGAGTACTTTGGTCCTAAATGGTATCCAGGGTCTGATGATGGAGCTGGAAAGCGGCCGTAGGAATTCCGTAATAAAACGACACAATCCCATCAAGTTTGGGCTCGTTTGATTAGTCTTGATCAGTACTTTGGTCCTAAATGGTATCCAGGGTCTGATGATGGAGCTGGAAGGTGGCCATAGGAGGTCCGTAATAAAACGACACAACCCCATCGAGTTTGGGCTCGTTTGATTAGTGTTGACGAGTACTTTGGTCCTAAATGGTATCCAGGGTCTAATGATGGAGCTGGAAGGTGGCCATAGGAAGTCCGTAATAAAACGACACAACTCCATCGAGTTTGGGCTCGTTTGATTAGTCTTGACGATTAATTTGGTCCTAAATGGTATCCAGGGTCTGATGATGGAGCTGGAAGGTGGCCGTAGGAAGTCCGTAATAAAACGACACAATCCCATCGATTTTGGGCTCGTTTGATTAGTCTTGACGAGTACTTCGGTCCTAAATGGTATCCAAGGTCTGATGATGAAGCTGGAAGGTGGCCATAGGAAGTCCGTAATAAAACAACACAACCCCATCGAGTTTGGGCTCGTTTGATTAGTGTTGACGAGTACTTTGGTCCTAAATGGTATCCAGGGTCTAATGATGGAGCTGGAAGGTGGCCATATGAAGTCCGTAATAAAACGACACAACCCCATCGAGTTTGGGCTCGTTTGATTAGTCTTGACGATTAATTTGGTCCTAAATGGTATCCAGGGTCTGATGATGGAGCTGGAAGGTGGCCGTAGGAAGTCCGTAATAAAACGACACAATCCCATCGATTTTGGGCTCGTTTGATTAGTCTTGACGAGTACTTTGGTCCTAAATGGTATCCAAGGTCTGAAGATGAAGCTGGAAGGTGGCCATAGGAAGTCCGTAATAAAACAACACAACCCCATCGAGTTTGGGCTCGTTTGATTAGTCTTTTGTCCTAGTTAATATCCATATGCAACTCCATCAGATTTAATAAAATAAGTTCGTTCCATTTGTTATGACTGAATGTTTATATTTGATTAGATGGATGACCCAGTGCCAAGGTGAGCACGTGCCGAAAGCTGAATGGTATGAGGGTGTATAAACATGTCATAATATCACTAATGTTGCGCCTCAGGGTACCAGGGCGAACCCTCTTTCCCCTACAATGAACCTCTGGGAGGAACTACGCCGTAGTAAATCCCGAATCATAAATACTAAAAAGTAAAGAAACAAAATATATATTTTTTTTAAATTAGAAAGCAAGAAAGAAAAACATTTAATGAACACACAAAACGAATACAAAATAGTAATTACAGTCATATCAAAATAAAAAATAAATAAAAGAAGTACATAGGTAAGGACAACACTTGAGGCCCGGACGCCATACATATAAAACACAAACATGGATAAAGACATAGAGAAAAAAAATACAATAAAACATACACAATAAACATTAACAACAGTAGTAGGCAGCGAGGTGCGGGGCGGAGCGCGAACGAGAGTCATTATAACATCGTATATTATATTATATCATATCAGTACGCAGACCACTCGCGCGCCGGCCGTAGGTTCGCCAGAAGTGCTATTTACCTAAATTAGCTTTTATTACTTGTTCATAAAAGTAACTAAAAGGTTAAAAATAATTAAATTCTGAATACGAGTATTATATTTTATAGATACATTATAACCAAATTTATTTTTGTATAGAAGCGTGTTATATAGTTGTTTTGACGCCAAGAGAATAATAATAAAGAAGGTGTAACGTCGCGATCTAGCGTCTATCTCATCTAGCGTCTATCTTTTGTTTCGCTTGCGATGTTGCCGCTCCGCAGCATCGGTGTACATTTCCGCGGCATTTGTTGATCTCCCAACGTTTATATTGATCAACAAAGTCACACAAAGTGTAAAATAAATGGCGGTTATAAAATCAACAATTGCCGTGTGAGTTGGTGACGAGCTAGAGTGTTTGCGGCGTAGTAAGGCTCTGGGTCGCAATGAGGGGAATTCTTATATTCGAAGTATGGCACGATATTATCAAAATTATCGAAGCTACAAGCCTCTAAAGGTGGATCAACATTTAATGCATATTTCGGCCTGATCAACATTTGCCGTAAAGCGGACAATATATATATATATATTATATATCTATATATATAAAAGAAAGTCGTGTTTGTTACAACACTTATAACTCGAGAACGGCTGGACCGATTGCCATGGTTTTTGATTTGTTGGATTTGTTTCCGTCCCGAATAGCAGAATACATTTTAAAAACAAAAGAAAGTCGTGTTAGTTACACTATTTATAACTCAAGAACGGCTGAACCGATTTGGCTGAAAATTGGTAGGGAGGTAGCTAAGAACTGGGAGAAGGACATAGGATACTTTTGGGTAGGGGTAGGGTAGGGTAGGGTAGGGTAGGGGTAGGGTAGGGTAGGGGTAGGGTAGGGGTAGGGTAGGGGTAGGGTAGGGTAGGGGTAGGGTAGGGGTAGGGTAGGGGTAGGGTAGGGGTAGGGTGTGTAGATTAAAAATCTATCTATAAAATTTTAGGTTTTAAAGTTGAGACAATTTTTTCTAGAGACAGGGCTGGCGATGTGAATGAGGAGGAGGATTATGACTTTAAGTAAGGGTGTTTTGTGCAACTGTCTACTTTACAGTTCGCGGGCTTCGGGTCTACGAGGGCATCGGAAGGTTCTTAGCAAACTAAGGGTCGGGAGGGCGAGGGGTTGCACTATGTTTGTATAAAAATAAATGTTTTTATACAAACATTGATATGTTTGTATATCAATATTTTTACCAATTTAAGTTAACTTCGCATACAATAATATATATCATAGACGAGCGGCCCGCCCCGGCTTCGCACGGGTGGACTTTTATACCCTACCCCTGCCCTACCCTACCCCTACCCTAACCCTACCCTACCCCTACCCTACCCCTACCCTACCCCTACCCTACCCCTACCCTACCCCTACCCCTACCCTACCCTACCCCTACCCTACCCTACCCCTACCCTACCCTTTCCTACCCTACCCCTACCCAAAAGTATCCTATGTCCTTCTCCCAGTTCTTAGCTACCTCCCTACCAATTTTCAGCCAAATCGGTTCAGCCGTTCTTGAGTTATAAATAGTGTAACTAACACGACTTTCTTTTGTTTTTAAAATGTATTCTGCTATTCAGGGCGGAGACAAATCCAACAAAACAAAAACCATGAAAATTGATCAAGCCGATCTCGAGTTATAAGTGTTGTAACAAACCCGTCTTTGTTTTATATATATAGATAACCTAACAAAATGACATTTAAATCTAAGTGGTTAATCATGCTTTCAGAAACTCATTGGTCATTTATAGAAGTGTTGACATCTGATTTGTTATTATGATTATCTGTTCAGAAACTGTGTGTTAGTTACAGTATAGTTTTTTTACATAGATATATGACGAACAAACAAAAAATAGTATAAATAAATTATGTTCCAAATTGGTATAATTGGTTCTTGACCTTGTATGCAATTTGTAATGGAATAAAAAGTAATTGTCACGTCGTCTCTATGATAACTATCATGTTTTACTATGATGGTATAAAATATAAAAGTAGAGCAACTCTATTCATGGCCATAGTCCACTTTAGGTCGGGGTCACTGACCTTCCATAACACAATGGCGGCTACAGTGAGAATGGAGTCGTTATTATGTTTTATTTATATTCATATATAATAATAAATTATACCTTTTTACTATTTCAATAAATAGTATAAATAATAAATAGTATACTAGATTATAATAATATTATAAAGTTCAAACATTTGATTGTTTGTTGTATTGAACAGATTCAAAAAGGGACTACTGGACTGATTAAATAAAAATACAGTGACAGACGAACGAAGTTGAATAGACGAAAAATTATGTTTCACCATTCAAATATTTTTGACCGGGGGGATTTTTTTTTTTTCCGACTGACTCGCCCTCTCCTTAGCGGTGGCATGCTTTAGTCATACCACGAGGAGAGGACCCTTTACCACTAAAACCCCCCGGACACTCCTTCAATCCGCCGTTTGGGGGGGGGTACAATACAAATATATATATATATTTTATTTTATTTATTTATTTTAATTTTAACAATAAAATCGCTATCCTATCTTCAAGATTTATGAAGTCGAAAGCCGAACAATCGAATTGCTCGTATAAAAAAAACAACCAATTCTATGTATTAAAAAAAAAAAGGATTCACATGACATAATAATATGTCAAATACCATACATTTGCGATAGTCATTATATGCTAGCGATGTAGTGGCATTTTATCTAGGCCCTATAGCTTGCCAAGGTCCCTTAAGACGAGGCCCATATTCGGTAAAGAACGGTATAAAGTAAAACCAAAGAAAAAATAAATACGGTTGCTACTTCATATCCGCCTCTGTTCTATAACTATCGAATAGAGTTATCTAACTAGTGTTGAGTAACTCTTGCTCAAACGTGAACTGGGTCAAGTTCACTGGGTGCCCTTCTGTGAGTTCACCGAATTAGAAGAGCATGGCTTTATCAATGAGCTCGAATGGGTAAACCGACCTGATCACAGCTAAATACGAGAGATAGCGGAATCTTGTTTTACATTGCTACCCTTCCTCACAATATTAGCAAATTGGAAGCAAAAAATGGAGCAATATAAACGCTTCTTGAAAAAAAATGCCTTTATATAATGTAAGAGACCTTTCTAATAACAAGTTTAAATGATTTTTCCAAGATAAATTACGCAAATAAGTTTTATTATACGCATTTAGACCAAAAATGCCACAAAGGAGATTTTAAATTTGCAATGACATGTTATTTCCAAAAAATGCAGACGCTTTAAGCATACTCTATCTCGCAAACGTTTACCTAGTCTAAAGGTTGGAGTCCTGCGCGCTTTTATATCAGGGGACGTAGCAAAAGCCTCTTGGCTAAAAAAATGCTTACTAATATTATAAACGCGAAAGTTTGTGAGTATGGATGGATGGATGTTTGTTACTCTTTCACGCAAAAACTTTCCACGGAGATAGTTAATAAGCTCGATTAACATATAGGCTACAAAAAATCACGCTCCGACCCACTGGAGCAGAGTAACGCGGGTAAAACCGCGGGGCGAAGCTAGTATAAAATAAAAACAATCGTATTAAAAGAAAAAACACTTTTCTTAAGCAAATTATTACGCACTAAAAGGTTAGAACATTCCATAATCAGAACTTAACAAAATTCTCTTCAAACTAACCCTGAAGTAACTACATCCTTTCCAATTAAAAAGAGTTATTCGTTAAACTTAAGACTTCAAGGTTTTCTAATCGATACCAAAGTTAATGAAAGTTAGAACTAGACTGAATTGAAATGGGACCACATGGGAGGCAAATAAAAAAAGATTCATAATTATCGGTTCATCCAGTCAACAGTTCTGAGGCAACAAACATAAAATAATTGTCGAATTAAGAACCTCCATCACTTGAATTCCATTCAATTCATGAATGGAATTGAATCCTGGAGTTGCATTCAATACAATTAAATCTTTAATTGATCTGAAACCAATTAAAGTTAATTAAGTGATTATTAAGGCGGGGTAATTAGTTATTAATAAGTTAACTGAATGGTTAATGATCCGTTAAGAATTAAGATTGAATAATGAGCGGATGTGAACGTCTAAAATAAACACGCGGTTTTACGTGTTTTTTTTTTATCACACCAGAGGTAAGACAACTTTTTTTTTTTTACTCATGAACATCGAATCTTAGTCGTGATGGCAAAACTAAATCTCAATTTTTATCCTGCATAGATCCGTTTCCCATGGGAACCTTGGGAAAATAAGATTTTTAAATCAGCCAAGTAATTTTTGATTTTATCATTTAACAAACTAAAAAAATCCTCCATGAAATTAACTACTAATGACAGTTATTTTAGGCATATTGTAACATATAATTAATTTTTTTTTAAATTAATATAATAATTTTAATAATTAATTTTATACTACCCTTGTCTTACCGAAGGCATAGTTAATCAATATGTTCTCTGTGTGAGTCAGGCCTCAGGCACTCCCCCCCGTCTACCGCCCTAGGCTCGGCTTCGGGGAGTGGGGCACATGGGCCCCGCTCCCTTCGAGGCTGACCCATGAAGAGAAGGGACGCCTCTACACTCCGGGCGTCCCTATAATTGGGCAAATGGGTCACTGTAAGTGTGGCCCAGGAGATCCCGCGGTGCCATATTGGCCGCGGGTGCCGCCAGAGCGCGAATACGCTGCACAACAAAAAAAAAAAAACGGCCTCAGGCACTCAGAATTGACAAGGCATGAGTATTACAACCGTTAATAGGCTACAGTAATTGTTTACCATCAGGCGGACAATGTGATGGCCTTTACTTGTATATCTATCAGCCCGTTTTCGTTCACTATTGAATATGGGTCTCCTGTTTAACAGACCTTAGCAATCCTGGGGCCTGAGTCTACTATCATAATGGCGTGTCGTGGAACTGTCACTGACGTCTTATCGTCGGTTTTCTTTGTCATTTGGATTAGGACCACATGTTCAAAAAACCGCACCATCGAGACGTCAGTGACAGTTCCACGACACGCTATTATGCTAGTAGACCCAGGCCCCAGGATTGTTGATATTGCCGTAATAATCACGCTTAGCAGCCGGATTGGTGATCGCAGTAAGATGGGAGTATCTTTGAGCTGATAGTTGCTGCTGTCCATCTATTAGGTGTATGTCTTAGTCGCCTTTTACGACACCCATGGGAAGATATGTTACCACATATCTTCCCATGGGTGTCGTAAAAGGCTATACCTCATTGACCTATAAAATCCTTATGGAAAATCCTCGGGATTGTGAAATTAACAATTTCAATTAATTCTAAGAAAGTAACTTGCTCAATTGAGCAACAGAAATAGTTCAATAACTCTATCGGATTCAACTTAATATTCTATTGTTAACACCTTATTAATTTTAAATTCTTTCAATATAATTGATTAATTTGATTTATTGGCAAATAATTAAGGTTAATAGTCCTAAAACAATTTTATTGTTGTTGATAACC
Source organism: Nycteola revayana (assembly GCA_947037095.2). Lineage (NCBI taxonomy): Eukaryota > Metazoa > Arthropoda > Insecta > Lepidoptera > Nolidae > Nycteola > Nycteola revayana. Next base: position 2,023,310 of record OX344851.2, read on the forward strand.
TCTGCAGGGTAACAATATAACTATATTGTTCTCACCTTAGTCTCGAAGGTCATGTTTGAATTCTGCGGCAGTTATTTTGGGTTACGTCAAAACATATTTTGAAGCCAAGGCTCGACTTCTTTCGAATTTCGATAGTTTTTTCCGGGACTGGTTGCTTGAGGTGACGTCCTTTACGTAGTGAAGCCGATGGTCCCGATTGTCATAACACCAATTACGACAATCGTATACTATATTTCAAAATTGAGATTAATAAAATTCGACCACCGGCAGGATTTGAACCTGCATCTTAGGTAAAGCCCCTAATGCCCTAACCAATTGGGCTACGGTGGAAACACAGCCGGTCATCAAAATTTATTAATCTCTTTGTAACACGTCCCTAAGGGGGACGTTAGTGCCATCTAGCGGTAATGATCCGCATTCCTTCGACTAATATCTCTAAAGTTACATTTGTTATTAAATATTAAACGATGACAACGCCTGTTTTTCACATTTTTTAATGTTTTGAACACTTTATGGAAAAGTTTACCTTATACTTTATTTCAAAATTGAGATTAATAAAATACGACCACCGGCAGGATTTGAACCTGCATCTTAGGTTAAGCCCCTAAAGCCTTAACCAATTAGGCTACGGGCTTAATCTCCGAAACTGTTGCACCTTACATCCCCGTCAACATCTTAAACACTTTTAATCACAGAAAATTAATAAGTTCCCGTGGGATAGTCAAAATTCGAACAGGAATTACAAACACCACGCGGACACAGTCGCGGGCATCAGCTAGTAATAATACATTTTTTACATTTCATATTATTAACATTTTATTAGTATGTATATTAAAAATTTAATTTCTAATTCTACTCGTCCTTTCTGGTCTTTATCAACGGGGCGCATTACATAGACCAAAAGGCATTCTATATTATTAAATTAACCACTTTATCAAAGTCAGTTTTGTCGTATTACAAGATTTTTCAGATTCCGTTGGTGTATTTAATTCCATTATTATTACCAGGAAATCATTATCTATTAAGATGTGCCACTGGAAAAACAAGCATCGGTAAGGGAAGCACGGTCGATCGTGACGCGTCGGTTATGCGCACGCACATCCATCCGATTGTCGCCTAATAGGCGTGACGACAGTATCGAAAAATTAAAGATTTAATGTTTTTAGGGGAAAGTACATATAAAAAGAAACTATTACACTTATTTATTTTTATATATAACCTTGAGATTAATGTGATTTTTAATAAAATAAAAGATTAAAATACTGCAATCGGCCATTTTGACTGAAACACCAATCACGGCGCATGACGTCACGATATTGTAACCATCAAAGAGAATTTAACCACTACGTTAGGTTTGGCGGACTCAATGACATTTTTTACAATAGCGTGACGTCATAGCCGACGCCATGACACTTGAGGCCTTTTTTCGCGCGCTATTTAAAATTTAATAGAAATATGGCTTAAACTTCGTTAAATTTAAATTTATAACCGAAATATTGTGTTTTTCGTACTTAGAAAATGACTACCCACGTTGCGCAAGAGGATTTCAAAATCTTGCCTCATGCCTATTATAGGACCGGACCGATTTGTATGAGATTTGTTAGGGAGGGAAATACACCTTGTATTTGTTATTGGGAGATAAATATTTGTGCATCAGGGAAGCGTACCGCACTGAGAGGTTAACTAATTGCTGAGAAAGAAACCAAATAGATAGTAGTTAGGTATTTTGTTATCAGATATTAATACGTCGAATCTAGTATGGAAAATGTATCTTCGGAGCAGTAAGTTTTCTAGGATTTACTCATTTTGGAAATTTGTTGATAAAGCCCGTTAAGAATGAGTAAAAACTAAGTCAATTCAATATAAAAATGATCGTCCCAACAACCTTACGATATTTTGATTTCAGAATAGAATTTAGTCACTGGCGTATCGACCTAGAAGTCCAGTGGTTAATTCTGATCACCCAATAATGACCATTGGAGAACTATTTTGTTTATCTATCCTAATGAACCAAAGTTTCCACTTCTGCAATATGAATAAACAACAAGACTATAATTTTTAATGTATTGAATTCATTACAGATTGTGAGTTATGAGATGGCATACATAGAGAATGTTTTAATGACTGTTGAAGTCATTTAATGAAATATTACCGCCCTATAATCCTATAAATATTAATGAAGGATGTGATGCAACAATCAAGTCGTATGACATAGCAGAAATTATGTTTTTAATTGTAATTTTACTTCATGTTATGTGATGTTTACTTTGTAATTAAGTACTCTTTATTGATAATATCTATATAGGTTCACCTACATAATCTTTTCCTGCTTTCTGGTTTTTGTTCAGATGTCTTAAAGCTTATTTATATTTTTTTTTATCTCTACCCTCATACAAGAAAAAGTCTTCGTTGCCAGTTTATGGTCATATTTATACTTTGTTTGTGGTTATTTATAATTGAAAACTTGACACGATTTAATTTTCTTCTTCGTCACCATTTAGACCATTTATATAATTTAGGACAACTTACAATCTAATTCAATCCATCAACCCTTCTCAGTCCACGGCTGGACGTAGGATTGCACCATACCACTCGGCAACAATTCTCAAGTGATCGATCCATCTTGGAGGGAGTCACGCTTTCTAAGACGCGGTTTGAACTTTAGGACGGGTCTGCTCCAACGGCTGTAGGTCCTTCTACAGATATAGTCAGCCTATTGCCACCTCAACTTGTTAATTCTGCGATATCCGTTCGCCTTCAGATAACCTCAATGCGAAGTTTATCTTTCAAATCATCTACTCAACAAGCCAGCGAGCTTGGGGTAAGTTCACATCATGATTTGTTGAGTGACTTTGAACTGATGGACTGCTGTAAGTGTCCAAGTCTCGACTCGCGAGTATAGCTTATTCAATATATCACCTACAGTAATGAAGACTTTTATATCGAAGTCATAGTCATATTGTTACGTGATTAGCCTCATGATTAGAGTCGATTTTATGCAAGAAAAATACACCTACCTGTATGCATAATTTTATTATAATTATGGTTGGTTTGCATGTTTGATAAGAATGAGCCTTGCCTTTTGTCTCGAAGTAGTCAAATCCTCATAGCTAACTACCCGTCCAAATAAAATACTTTACAGCTATATCTCGCTATCAATGTTTGTCCTTTTTTTGAGCGCAGCAAAATTCTAAGTCTATTATGATGATGGTGATGATAACAACAACCTTACCCACTCTATCATTGGTGCGGTATAGTAATCTATTCATTAAATCGAATTCCTCATCTATGATTAATGAATTATACTAATTATAGATGGCGTTACTAACCAACGTTAAATCGAAGGATGTTTCATTGAAGATATTATCTTTTTTACAAACCACAATGATGTCTAATAACTGTACTTAGTTGCAATCAAACTAATATATAGCAATAAAATCTTATCTGAAAAACGAGTTGGTAATTATGGATGAGCAATATAAATAATCGGGACCAAGGCTAGTCCAATAAATCTTTGAAATGCTGGCGATTGTGCCTGTCGTTTTATTAGTCAACATCTGAAAAATTATTCATGAAAATTGGTTCCTGCATCTGGTTGTCCTTCTGTCAAACGCGGATTATAGTTTAAACCACCCTTACATAGACCAAGTTGGAAGTACGAACTCGCTTTTTAGCAATCATCACTCGTTAACGACTAAAATTTGACTGATTCATCAGGACAAGACGTCAAAAGTCTATTAGGGTTGCGTCAAAGCCCATTGTGCCGATTAAGGTGGATCCAGCATTGCCTTCTGCGTTTAAAACTTCGAAGTTCTTAGAATTTTCGCAGATCTAAATCCAATCGAATTAAATCGAATTAAATATAAGACTATGTATATGACAGAATGGCATGGGAATAACTTGCTCTGGAATGACACTGCTGCTAAAGAATATTGTAAAAGTAACTATAAATTGTTTTTTTTTAAAAGGGATTCCTCTTATTTTCTTCCCAGTTCTTCTCAGAGTTGCCACGTCTTGAACTGGTGGTAGGAAAAGAAATGGACGCATCATAAGAACATGATTAAATTTTTTAATTGTGTCTATATGAATATTGACTTTGACATGCGAAAAATATTTTATATATTTTTTTACCGTCTTGAAAATAATAGGGCGTGATATGCATATGAAAAAGATGTGTAAGGCACTATGCCTTATTATTTTATCTTTTTTTTACTGGCATAGAGTGAAAATCGTAACCATAAAAATGTAAGTAGGTAGTTGTAAAGACTGTAATCCAGCGCTGCAGCGGGAAATCGAACCCAACTAATTGTATTAATCTTTCTCGTTTCAGTCACCATGGGTTCTCTGCCACGGTTCTCTGTAGTAAGCGGGCCCCGCTCTGTGGTCCCCACAGTGCCCCTACCGAAGCAACTGGCCCGTCTAGCTCGGAGTGATGCCACGGCATTAGTGTATGCTGGTAAGTTAATAAAATAACAAGCTTCCCAGATGCGTAACTCCCGTACCCGTGGGCATTAAATATAGCCTATAACCTTCCTCGATAAATGGGCTTTCTAACACTGAAAGATTTTTTTAAATCGGACCATCAGTTCCTGAGATAAGCGCTTTCAAAAAAATAAACTATAATATTATAAGTCAAATAGGACTTAATTATGACGGTAATTAGTCATCAACATCATCAGCCCGTACGACGTCCACTGCTGCACAAGGGCCTCGGCCACGCTTGGCAGGCGGGTTGGTGACCGCAGTATTATGCTGTAACATACAAGGAAACGCTGCTGCCAGTTTCCTGGTATACAATTGTTATAGATGATGTTAAAACAATCGGGAACAACGGCTTAACGTGCTTTCCGAGGCACTTAGGGTAGTCCCTCAGCCAACCAGACCCGGAAAGAAATCTTAGAATCTACACAAAGATTTATTGTCCAGAGTGGGGATCGAACCCACGACCTCAGAGATTTAAATCGAGCCAAATACCGCTACGGAGGTTTGTTGTCCGGTAATTATTATGTAGAGGTAAAATGAGGGTCCCCATGAACGCGTGGGACAGCTGTTATATATTTTATTATTATTTTAGATGAAACCTGCGACATCAGAATAAGCTATGCTGAGTTGGAAACCCGCGCCAACGCTTTGGCGCGCGCTATCTGCTCTCATGCCAAGTCATTAGGAGCCAACAGAGATGGAGACCACGTGATCGCAGTTTGCATGCAGCCCACTCATAAGTGAGTATTATTATCTCATCCTAGAGCGGAGACCACGTCACGGTAAACGTATAGGAGGACTCCCCCTGGCAAGATGAAATCGGAAAGAAATCTTAGAAATTTACACGAATTTTCTTGTCGTGGCGTGGGGATCGAACCCACGACCACCGGTTTAAAAGTTGCATAAAACTTCCAAAACAATTGAAAAGTATTTTATTGTTATTATTTATTACATTTAACTATTATACGTTTGAAGTCATAGCCATTCACAGCGATCGCGCAGAGGCGAGGTCAAGGGTTAACGCACTCTTGCGCAGCTTGCTTAGTTTGTAGTTTTTAAACAATAATGCTGGATCCTCGTTTGCTTTCTTGCGCGGTGTAATAGCAAAATTTACGTGGCTACCTGCAAATGTACTCAACTCAACTTAACTAGATGTAATTAATAGAATCAGGTGTCAATCATCGGGGTGATGCGCAGTGGCGTTCGAATCGTCAACATCACCCTGATGATGCTTCGTGGAGGATTGAAACACTTGTCGGGTCTTCGGCTGGTGATTGTATTTTTGCTTGTTGCTTAGTAGCAACAAGCAAATATACAGGAGAGATAGTTCTCTCCTGCTTTTGGGCATAATTTTTGCGGGTAGAAGGGCGGTGCATAAATAGTTTTTACACATTTTTAGTGGAATTAACATATTAGGTATAGATATTTTGTCTTTTTAATTTAGATTAACTAGCAGTCTACTAGTATTCTTGTTAACCCCTCGTGCTAAGCTAAAATGGTTGTGTTACGAGTGGTTGGTTGATGGGTTCACGTCGGTATTGCAATGGGTGGGGATCGAACCGGCGAACACAAGATCACAAGTCCAATGCCCAACGCTTCTATTATAAATACGGTCGCTTCTAAAAATTATATTACGGCTCAAGCGTCAACACATATGGGAACAATTAGTAGCACATTCATAATATGAGGCAGATTCTTTAATTGAAGAATGTACCGGTCACTGAAAGTCACCACATCTGCTAATATAAACCGATGACAAGACTAAAAGAAGAAAAAAACATTTAGATATTAACATTTAAAATTTGATTCTTAGTACCATCATCACATTGCTGGCGATATGGAAAGCGGGAGCGTCATATGTGCCTATGGAACCAAGTTTCCCGCAAGCCAGAATGGCACACATTTTGAAAGATGCAGAGCCTGCTTTGGTCATTTACGACAATACAGGTATGTTAAGACGTTATCCCATTGATAAACATTTTACACGTTTATTTATCTTATTACTTACTGATCCCACGGCATTAATTGTATGCTCAAAAGGGCAGTATCGTTAAGTTTTGAGTTACACGTAATTCTTATTTGATAAATTTGGATATTTTCCGGATTCAATGTGGCTGTGAATATGTGTCAATCCAAAAACTCATCTCTAGGCTACGTTTAATTTCAATGTTTTCGTCCAATATTCGTGCGATTGAGCAGCAGTCATCTAAATTTTTACATCTGATTAGGTACCGCAAACGGTTTTTAATGTCTTTCATCGACTGATCTTTGACTGCTGTATGGCAAATTTGGACTTAGTTACTTCCACCAATGAAATATCTGGAAATAAGCCTTCAAGTATTTGAAACGACTTAGTTTTCATAATGTGTGATAATTTGTGGTTAAACGAACTTACCTGTAAGTGAAGTTCGACCATAATTGTACGAAGGCTTCGTCCTCGAGATTAGCATAATAAGGTACACAGGTAGTAACGCTCAGTGACTGCAATTTCGCACTAATTTGAGATGTACCCACATTTTGATTTAATTTTTTATCTTATATAAGTCAGTCGGTCGCCCTTAACCTTCATTTAGTTTAGAGACAACGTAATATTTCACAAAGAGGGTGGGAGAACCATTTAATTTTATGAGACATACTACTAATATAAGGTTTAAGCCTTCGTACAATTATGGTCGAACTTCACTTACAGGTAAGTTCGTTTAACCACAAATTGTACTTCGGCTTCGTCCTCGAGATTAGCATAATATTAATAAGGTACACAGGTAGATATTTAGAGACTAGCGTGAAATATTATGTTATTGTAAAAGGTTTACCTATTTAATTAAATAGATTAAGGTCTTCAAAAAACTTTATTTATATTTATATTATTAACATATTTCAACTTAAACAACTTCAATCAACAACATTATTAATTATTGCACGAGCAAATGATTCAGGATCAGAAATAACAGGTTTATTTGCGGTTGTACTCCAGCCTGCTGTTTTTCGAATCACATCAATGTTCACACCAAGATGGTGAGCGCGCGAGGTAGCGGCATGTCGCGCGCTGTGAGCTCCAAATGTCTCCACTGGCACTCCTGCACTTCTAAGTGTGCTTCGAACCCAGCGGCTTAACGTTTGACTAGAAACACTAGCACATGGTTTCTTAAGTCCTATGTATAGGTTTTTACTACTACCTCGCAACAGCTGTGTTTTATGTAAATAGTCTTGTAACGATTTTACAGGACATGTCTCGGGGTTTTCTTTAAAAAAAGGTAATATTAGTATTATTTGTGGACTACCTATTTTCGAGGTTTTGATTAATTCGGTAATCTTAATGGAAGCCCGAGACGGCGTAAATGAAATATTATTATTGACTTTGGGCTTTTGTAACAAAAACATACTAGAAATGAATTGTCTACGCACGGTTGACATTTAGAAATAGCCCCATGATTTAATAAATCATGAATTGACTCTTAATTCTGACAATCGTATAAGGCACGTGCAGTACTTATAAGAGTTTCCAGTAAATCATTATTCTTCTCTTGTGAAGAGATAATGGACGTATTGCCTTTCCCAGGCTAGAAATAGCTATAGCCAGTATATTTTGTTTAACTGCGATTGATTTGTCACGTTTTATAATAGATTCTGATAAGGCGGCTTTAACTTCAGGATTTAAGATCGGTGCTCCGATAAGCTTACAGTTTTCTGGTATGAGGTATTTTTCTGTAAGGACTTTACGTTGCTCTCTTGGCAAACCTGCGGTAGCCATATGTTCGAAACGAACAGCGACCTCTTTTAGGATATTATTTCCATACTTAACATTTTTAGATGGGTCAACTCCTAGAATCTGAAGAATATCATCGTCCAATTCTTCTTCCACAACATCCTCATAACATATAGCAGCGGCAGCGGCACCTTCTTGTGTACTATCGTCAAGTAAACCAGCCGTTATTTGGTCTGTACAATTCAGCCCTGGTTCATGTTGAGTGGCTGTAGACTCACATGTAGCACTTATAAACTACAATTTGTAAGAGTGAAAAAATATTCTACTCTTGGTACCCACAAAAATATTTTATGGTCAATTAGACTTTGAAATGCTATATCACACAGCGAAGAGGTTACTCAACGCTACATCATAGGCACGAGACAGCCCAGAAACTGTACTTTTGGTACAATAATAATTTATGGGGTATATAAAAAAAATGCGAGCACACTCACATGAGTAGCCTAAAAATAGCTAAGAGATAGCTCCAGAAGCTATCCGCAAAGCTATATATCTGGCACGAGACAGCCCCAAAAGCTGTCCGCAATACCTTTATTACCGGTATGTAGGTATTGTGAAAAGCGAGCTCACTAGTAAAAGTAAGCTATGATAGCGAAGAGATAGCCCCAGAAACTATCCACAACGCTATATGATTGGCACGAGACAGCCCCAGAAGCTGCCCGCAATATCAGAAGCAATTCACATTAAAACTACTTGGAATAAATAGCCTTTTAAAAGGTTTCATGTCACTTACTGTTGTGAGATTCACACTGTTCCGCACAGTACTCCTCCAACGAGGATGATGAAGACAGTACACGTATCCGGCGACGATGAATCATTTTTTGATTTTGTATTTGCTTTTCGATTTCCTTTAATTTATTGTGTAAAACTTTATAATCTTCTGCATCACTTTTCCTCTTCGACATTATTGTATTAAGACTTTGAATATTAACTTTACACTTTAAACTTTAATCTAAGTAACTGGCAGAGCACTAAAACGCGAATGAAGATTCAAGGGCGATCGACTGACTTATATAAGATAAAAAATTAAATCAAAATGTGGGTACATCTCAAATTAGTGCGAAATGGCAGTCACTGAGCGTTACTACCTGTGTACCTTATTATGCTAATCTCGAAGTCGAAGCCGAAGTACAACTATATTAGTGCATCTACCACTTTTTCTTTGCACAACCCAATGGCTGACCGGTAGGGGAGTATGCCTCTGACATTAAGACCATAATTTACGGTCTAATACTGAAGTTCTTAAACAAATAATTTAAAGTCAAATTTATGTTTATCAAGCGTTGTAATTTCATTAATCATTTTTTGTTTCTTATAACTTTTAGCAAACCCTAAAATGTTCTCCGAGAGTGGTGTCCCAGCTTTATCTTTTGAAGAACTCTCGCAAGAATCCAGTGGAATGTCTTCGGAAGCAGTACAAAGTATGGAAATGTTGGCACCCTCGGGAAAGGATAGCATTGCTCTAGTCTTGTATACTTCGGGAAGCACTGGTATACCTAAAGGTAAAGGTCATGTTTTTTATGAGTCAATAAAGTAATTCAAAACTAAGTTATGTAGTGTATCAGTACGTTTGTGTCCTCTGTTGAACCTGGGTCTCCTTTTAACAGACCATGGCAATCAAGAGTCATAGAGATTGCTATAATCACCACGCTTGGCAGGTGAATTTTTGATCGCAGTAAGTTGGTAAGTAACCTTGAGCTGATAGATGCTTCTGCTGCTCATCCATCAGTTGTATGTCCCTCAGACGCCTATTACAACACCCATGGGAAGACATGGGGTGGTCTATTCTAAGCCGGACACCACACAGCTCTGTAATAAAAATCATATAACCTGAAGCACCTAGTAATGTATCTTGGTTTTCAGGCGTACGGCTAAGTTATTCAGCGATATGCAACCGACTCTGGTGGCAGTTCAACACATTTCCTTACCTAGACACCGAAACCAATTGTGTCTGGAAGACTGCCCTTACCTTCGTCGACTCAGTCTGTGAGATCTGGGGACCCCTGTGTCATGGCAGGACATTGATCATCTTGACCAGAGAAACTACCAGGGATCCACAGAAACTGGTCAAGATTTTATCAGATAATAAGGTATGTGTTCTGAATGTGTATTTAAATTATCTAGTTACTAACTACTGGTAATGTTTCAAATGATTGAAACGTTGTTCTTATGATGAGTCTCCTATTTTTATGAATCAGTTTCGGATGTGACAACAGAAGTTCGGGAGGACCTTTTCCGTTTTTTTCCTTTATCCAAGCTTATATTCATTGGAGACATTAAGTCTCCGATGAATATAAGCTTGGACAAAGAGTCAAGCAAAAATAAACTATTAGCACTGCAACCAGTAACACAATTTAATTTCAAGCATCCAAGCTTATTGCAGCAATTGCAGTAGTTTAAACCCAAATCACCTGTTCAAACCAAAAAATCAAGATTCAGTTTTTTAACCTGTACTCACTTTATTAAATCATTTCCAGGTACATCGACTAGTATTAGTGCCAACTCTTCTCAGGTCTATTCTCATGTATCTGTCACTGAAGCCTTTGGAAAGACCACTAGAGCATCTCAAACTCTGGGTCTGTTCCGGAGAGACTCTTAGCAAAGATTTAGCTTCACAATTCTTCAAATATTTCGGAGACCACAAAGGGTATAAGTTGGCCAACTTCTATGGAAGCACTGAAGTTATGGGGGATGTAACATACTATGTGCTGGAGAATGAAAACCAACTGGATATTCATCCTACAGTTCCTATTGGTGAGTTTACAGATACAAAAATAATTTGAAAATCTTTAATATATATATTTTTTTAATATAGCAAAAGTGCTGCTACCTTCTTGATTCTGACTCGAAAAGAAACTCGACATTGGAAAATGTTTGGATAGGTTTAGTGACTGCCCGGCAGTACTTGTCGAAAAACTAATGAGACAGGCAATGAGAAGGCATAAGAATCTTGAGGTGAACACTCAATTGGGTCTATTATCGTCACATTTTAGCAACCTTAAAATCCAATAAATTGAACTGAATCATTTAATGATTACATCACTCAATTGGGTCTACTATCGTCACATTTTAGCAACTTAAAAATCCCATAAATTAAACACTCACTCACATATTCAACGCCACAGGCTAAAACCTTACTTTTGTTTGTGTTTCTTGCAGGTTATCCCTTGGACAACTGCGCAGTGTACCTCTTAGATGAGGAAATGAATCCTTCCAGAGAATCTGAACCTGGTGAGGTATGGGTGGCGGGGTGCAACCTAGCTGCAGGATACGTTGGTGGTCAGGGAGCTGATAAGTTCCAAGATAACCCGCATGCTGCACATCCAGGTAAACTTTGTCCTTGAATCTACAGGTTTTAATGTAACAAAGTAGTGATATTACAGCAACTTTCCATCTGCAATTTTCCAAAAGAAGCATAGGTCGACTAATAACTAAAGAAGAAGTTGTGGATTCCTATACTAAATTGCTCATGTGAATAGACATTTTGGAGGTAAAATCCATTTATAAATACATAAATAAAATTGAAAACAAATTAAACCTATTAAGAAAAAACTTCAATTGTCTTCATTGTTGCAGTAATCTTCCTGTTAAGACATGTATGTATGTATTTTTCTAGACTTCAGCCGTCTGTACCGCACGGGAGACTTCGGAGTGCTGGAGAAGGGAGTGATCCTGTTCGCGGGACGAACTGACTCGCAGATCAAGATCCGAGGACAAAAGGTCGACTTGCAGGAAGTAGATAGAGCAGTAGTTGCCATTGAAGGAGTCGATAAATGTAAGTACAGTCTACTTTTTACTTTGATATAGTCTTCTCCTATTTATATTACTGCTATACAACGCATTCATCTTTTTACTTACAATCATTATATTTATTTAAAAACATTGAATAATGAAATATGAAATAATACATTTTATTCAGCACTTAGGTATTCACATACACTTGTATGAACTTGTCAGAATAACAAAGTTATAAGATAAATAAAAAATAAAAAAATCTACAATTAACATATAATTCTTACTCTATAAAATATCCGATTAGATAACTAACAGAAGTAGGCAGTAACAAATCTACAGACTACATAGTCCGTCTGACCTGTGACAATTATTTCTGTTTTCGCTACAGATATCCGTGCTCGGGGCGCATCATTTCGCTAATTGTCATAGTTATTAAGTAATTAAATATATTTATTCGTCATAAATAGTGTCAAAATGTGGTTATTAGGGGTGAGTAGGATTGTTTTCTGCAATACAGTGTATACTAGTGCGGAGGATAGTGTGATTCGTTCTGTGTGACCCATGCAACCTGTTTTGATGAATCTGATATCTGATAACATGACAAAAACTTATGCGCCAAAACTGTAAGTAGTATTTTAGTTGGATTCCTTTTCTATACCAAAAATCTTGAAATGAATGTGCAAATAAGTTGTTGTAGTAATTGGATAATAATTAAGTAGGTAGGTAGGTATGGAGTGCAAATATTGCGCGTGAGCTACGCAAACAGTTCGTCCGGACAACTTTTTTTTTTTTTTTTTTTTGTTTTCTTTGTTTACTCGATGAATTTACTTCCTCCTAATCTAAATTCTTATATCTAAGAGCAGAATTCTCCATCAAAATCCGATTACTTATAGGAACACTGTTGGCGTGGCTCACAGGTTGTCTAAAGACGAGTAAATCGAGAAAGGTACACTTATAACTTTATTTACCTATAACTTGTAATATGTATATGTGTACCTGCATACTGAATAGCTTAAACAGGTACCTGCCGACAATCTACTACTTGCATTTTGTATATCTTTTAGTTTAAGTTGTAATTATTTGTACCCACCAAGGTTGTAACTTTTGAAATAAAATATTTTTTACTTTACTTTTTTACTTGTTATATTATTATAAAAAAAAATAAAAACGCATCAAAATTGCACGTGGTCCCTAAGTGACACACACCTGAGGGCACTCTTATACTGATGAGGATGAGGACCACGACCGAGGATTCCACCGAAGTAAAAAAGGCAGATACATAAAGATGATGTGATGAGTGGCAACGCCTACAGGCGCTCAAACATAGGGCATGGATAGGGGCGCAACGCGGTCCTTGCCGGCCAGAATCCTACCCTAGCTAACCTACGACCTTTCACTATCTACCTAAGTGGACGAATATACTACCGATGGGTTATATCTGTCAATGTTTGTTGATATTACTAGATTTGTTTCAGAAATTCTGAATCACACAGAAACTTTTAATCGGACGTTATTATTTATATTAAATCAATGATAATTATTACGATATATTTTTTCATCAGGTGTGGTGCTCTGCTACGGTTTGGACCGCGGCAATCCTGAAATCTTGGCGTTTGTCACCATCAGGCCTGACGCGAGAATCGGAGCCAAACATATTGAGGCGAGCTTGGGGAATTCTCTCCTAGGCTACATGATACCGCAAGTAAGGGCGTCAAGTATAAGAGTTTCGTCCGATATCAATATCACTAAACACATTACCTTATGTATTTTCCTTATGCTACCCTATCTGTACACCCTATGCTAACCTATTTCTTTTTCATTTACTTTTTGGTCCAACCTATGCATAAGGTTGCCTGGAAAAGCCGCCGATTGCAAAATATAATTAACTAGGATAATTCTCATAATATGTTATTGATGAAACTAGGATTGTTTTATAAATATTTTGAAATAAAGTGTACTTCCTCTTCTTCACATTCGCGTTAAGTGAAATTCCCGTGATGTTTACAATTAAACATAGTCAAAGTTAATTTAGATCACGTCACACAAATCAGAGACACCAATCATTTCAATGCACCTTCATGCAATAATATTTTATGTTTTTATAATTAGGTACATCTATCGTATTTTGAATAGCGATTCTTTTGTGTCCTAGTAAACTACTGCTCAAGTTTGTTTTGCGTTATGTCCAAAACAAAATACATGAAGGGGCATTTTTTATTCCGCTTAAAGATAAAACTGAACAAATAGGAAAGATCACATCTTGTTCAGTTTTATGTAAACAGCTGAAAAGTTTTAACTGAACTTAACAAGTACAAAAGTTGGTTCTTGTTCAGTTTTATCTTTAAGTGTTGTCTTTCGTTCGAGATTATCTACAAATGTAAAATTCGCGTTAAAGCGACACTGCATATAACGGGGTCGTCTAAAGCGGGTTATTAATGTAAAGTCATTTAAAAAAAAAGCCTTCGACCTAATTATATTAGAAACATAATGTATATTTGGTATCAACAGCTCTTATTTCATTTGTAAAACTCTTTTTAAAGAAATCTTAAAAGAGACCAAATGTAGTTCTTTTAATATTCTTTTAATGTAGTATATATTGGGGGTTCTACAAGGTACCCATATCGGTCCCTCCCTATACAATGGTATTGTGCTTAATAACGCTTTCGAAAAGTTTAATTCAACGACTACACCAACACTTTAAAACGTAATAATTAAACTTTCCATATATTTCATATTCTATGATAGAAATTTAGGAACTAAAGCTTAAGTTACTTGACTAAACAAACGTAACCCTAAGAAATAAGATTTGCTTTTGCATTGCTCTTTTTCTGAATTTATCCTGTTGTTTGTTCTGTTCATATACATGATCTTGTATTTTACGCTCAGGTCATCGAGATAGAAACCGTACCACTGCTGGTCAATGGTAAAGTAGACCGCCAAGCTCTTCTGAAGATGTATGAAAACACTAATAATAATGGTAAGAATTTGAACTATTTCACTTAATTAGCATTTGATATTCTTTACCATAATTATGAGCTGTGTATCTTTATGGAAATCATGAATGAAAAAATATTGGTGCTGCTTCTGCTCTTCAATCGTTTGATTTCTCGAGCAAAGCCATGATCATTTAAAATGATGATGATTTCACAATGTTGCTAAGTATACGATTATATGACTATTTCTCTCGTAGCGGCGGTAGCCCAATGGTAAGGGCGTCGGACTTGTGATCATGTGGTCGCCGGTTCGATCCCCACCCATTGCACTACCGTCGTGAACCCACTCGTAACACAAGCATTTTAGCTTAGCATGAGGAGCTAACAACAATATTAGATGATTGCAAAAACTCTACTAGTGATCATAAAAAACGTAGTTCTATAAATATGCTATAGTTAAGTTAAAAAAACTTACTGAATCCTCTTCTTTCTTTTAAGATGACTCCGAAATACCTGTAGACATTGACTACTCAGACGTCAGGCCTGAAGACATAAAGGCTGCGACAGTACTGTTCACAACTGTAGGCGAAGTGCTGGGTCGCGCGGCTCGGGGAGCGATCGGTGTGCACGCAGGCTTCTACGAGCTCGGAGGGAACTCGTTGAACTCCATCTATACCATCACCAAGTTGATGGATCATGGTTATTATATTGGTAAGTAAAACTTTGAAATTCAAATTTGGATGTCATGTCATGATAAAAAATATTTATTTTATCATGACCAGCGGCGACTAGAACGATTACGTTTTTCATTCAGACATTTTTTTTGTGACATATTTAGGTTTTTACTGCTTTCATCGGGCATGTATTAGAGCAAGGCTGCAGCCATATTTAATGGTGGATTATTCCTCTTTCAGCACCAATTTTTTGAGCACCAAGGTTTTAATACCAAAACTATTCCTGTTTCTAAATAGCTTTGATGCTTGAACCATTGGTCCTAAAAGAGGAATACCACTTAATGGGACCTCTAAGACTAAAGTCTTAGGTCGTGGAGGTTATAATGTCGTAAGGAGGTCCGTCAAGTCAAGGACGTTTCTTGAGTCAGACATTTTTTTTAATTGTTTATCGGTGTCCTGCTGTCGATGCGTTCGATAAAAATGATCATGCCATCATGTGATCAAACCTACTGATATCTACTGAATAACGCGCGATAGTGCGATCCTATGCGGTTTTATCGCACGTTGCAATCGCATCGCATATCGCACGAGCCTATTGCAGATGCTCGTGCGATATGCGAGCCTAAATATGACAAGTCCTTTTGTTTCGAACTGAAATGTATGTAGTCAGCCACGACGCTTTTGCTAATTTACTGGACATAAAACGAGCAAGATACAGCCAAACAAGCCAAGCAGCTAAGCAACCTGCGCAAGAGGTCGCCCCGAGTGGTACTTGGACCTCGGCTCATACGCTGACGGAGGGATTGAGGGATGAATTTAGTATTTTTGGGAGAGTTATATACAGCTGCCTCTCGACGTTACAATTTGCGGGCCTCTCGGACTTACGAGTCTACAAGGGCATCAAAGAATCCTTTGCAAACTAAATATCGGGACGATATGACAAGCCTAAGTCTAGACAAGTAAGTGCAATACTAAAATTCAGTTATTTCACCTAAATAATTGTTTTTTTTTTTAAGAAATTAGTAAGTTCCTGGGCGCTCGTAATCTCGGCGAGGTGTTGTCTAACATGAGCACTCAGCCCCATAGCGACGAACAGGAAAATTTGTACGAGGCACAACCCCTCGCAGACGAACACAAACAAAGGGTCCTTGAGTAAGTATATATACTTTTTTCTTTAAATTTATTTAAAAATCTTGCTAAAACTAAAAAAACTACCAACTTTACAAACTAACTTAGTAGGGTAGACTGGGTACGTAACGTAACGGTATTTGGCTCGCGTTATATCTCGGAGGTTGTGGGTTTGATCCCCACGCCGGACAAAAAATCTTTGTGTAAATTCTAAGATTTATTTCCGGGTCTGGCTGGTTGAGAGACTAATATTCCGGGCCTCGGAAAGCATGTTAAGCCGTTGATCCCGATTGTTATAACATTAGTATATCAGAGAACGGGCAGCAGCGTTTCCGTGTGTATCATAATACTGCGGTCACCAATACGCTTGCCAAGCGTTATGACTATGGCAAATACCCTCCCACGGGAGGAGGCCCATGTTCAGCAGTGGACGTTATACGGGCTGATGATGATGATGATGATTGGCTATATTACTCTTGGATAACATGGCTTTCTAATGAAGAAAGAATTTTTGAAATCGATCCTGTAGTTCTAGGGCTTATCCAATGCAAAAAAAACAGCAAATCTTTATAAAATGAGTTTAGATTTTAATTTCTTTTTAACACGAATAGCTACAAATGTATATTTCATTTTCAGTATGATAGTGACATCATTCTACAAAAAGGCAGAGTTGGAGCAGTTCCTGAAGCATGAGATCCGCGAGGACGACTACGCGGTGCTCATCGGAGACTGCTGGCGAGCGCTCATTGATGCAGGACTCAGTATGGTGCTTAAAGATGGTGAGTCAATCGAAAAAGTTCCGTACAAAGGATAAGTAAAGGTTTTTCGGATTTTTCCTTTATCAATGCTGTAAGACGTTGCTTCAGCCGTCGCGTCGGGTTGGGTCGCCCGGCAAAGAAGTTTTTCATTTTCTGTGGAGGAAGATCACCAACCGTTCCTCTATTTGTTTCCGGATTTGATGACTGAGCGAGCCATCGTATAATGTCGCATATTGGAGAATAAGACGTAGCGTTTAGCGATGGAGCTAAAAAGTTCTCGGTTAAAAGCCACGTACTGGCAAGCGCAGCAGCGTAGGACAACCGCCTGCACGATGGACCGACGACCTCATAAAGGTCGCGGGGAGTCGGTGGATGCAGGCCGCTAGCGATCGTTCCCGCTGGAAATCGATGGGGGAGGCCTATGTTCAGCAGTGGACTACAACAAACTGATGATGATGTTTAGCTATGTATAAGGTCTAGACAACCTCTGTGGCGTAGCGGTTTAAACCTATATCTTTGTGTAAATTCTAATATTTATATCCGGGTCTGCTAGATTGAGGGACTACCCTCCGTGGATCGAAAAGTATTTTAAGCCATTGGACCCGATTGTTATAACATCATCTATAACAAGCATATACCAAGGAACGGGCAGCAGCATTTCCTTGAGTGTTAAAATCAACCCGTCTGCCAAGCGTGGTGACTGCACCCGAGGGATGGCAAAACCATCCCTCGGAAGGAGGCCTATGTTCAGTAGTAAACTCTTTACGGGCTGATGATGTATTCGGTCTCACTTTTGCAGCCATCCACAAGCGTAGTGAGAAAGACCTCCTCTCAAACTGATACTGATTTCCTTCTCGTATCCTTGTATTGCAGCATCAGGTACTCCAGTAGCAGTGGCCCTGAATTTCGACGCCCGCGACGAGCCGGAGCCCGACTCGGAGCACGAAGAGGTCAGAGGACTGGTCAAGATCATGGGCTTCCTGGAACACGTCGAGAGTTCCGTCAGAGATAGCATGTTGCCTCCTGGAAAAGGTGAGTTTGACACCTTTTGATATACTTTATATCTAACATTTTTAGAGCTTTCCGGTGTCTCGCGTGCAAGTCAAGATTCGGAGTCAAGTGGGTAGATTCAGGCACAGCCTTAACAAATCGGGATTAATCGGCGAAACGATGATGATTTATGGTTATGGATTTGACTCATACTATGCCAGACTATGCGTTATGTTTTTTATGTCTTGCCTTCTATGCCTTGACAGTGGCACTGAGAGTGTCCTATGAGCATCATCATCATCATGAGCCCGTACGCTGCTGAACATGGAACTCACGAGGTCCCTGGATCTCTTTTGGTGACCGCAGAAAGGCAGCTGCCCGTTCCCTGGTATACAATTGGTGTAGATGAAGTTATGACAATCGGGCCCAACGGCTTAACGAACTTTCCGAGGCATGGAGGGAACTCCTTCAACCAACCAGAAACTGAGAGAAATCTTAGATTTTAAAAGACACAAAAGAAGCAGTCACCAATAGACATTGCAAATTCTTTTGCCTGTTCTCTTAGCTGTGCTATCAATGCAATTTAATAGAAAAGTACTGTATTTCATCTATACGGTCTTTAAGCTTGTTTTCCTCATGAGACCGGCTTGGTATCAAAATTGGAGTATACTAATATAGTTTCATATTTTCCAGGCACAGTTCTCCATTCCTTCATGATGGCCACAGCTGAGACGTTGAGTGCTCGGGAGAATGTTGCAGCCATTCGAGCTCTGGAACATGCGACCATGAAGGTGGCGAAGGAAAGAGGGTTCTTGGGCGTATTCACAACTAACACCAGTCCTCTGACGCAGGTAAATTAACAGTTTATCATTGCCATCATCATCATCAGCCCTTATAACGTCCACTGCTGAACATTGGGCTAGCTAACCTAACCAGACATGGAAAAAAAAGTTTGTTTTTACACAAAAATCTATTGTCCGGCAAGGTTTCACCCGCACAAGAGGAACCACTGTTGCATGCCCACAGTTGTGTTGAGAATACAATAAACTCGTTAGACGGTATTCATAATATCCACTGCTGAACACGGGCCTCCTCCTGAAGGAGGGTTTTTGCTGTAGTCTCCACGCTTGGCAGGCGGGTTGGTGACCGCAGTATTATGTAACACACAGGGAAACGCTGCTGCCCGTTCCCTAATATACGCTTACTTATAGATGATGTTCTAACAATCGGGACCAACGGCTTAGCGTGCTTTCCGACGCACATAGGGTCGTCCCTCAACCAACCAGACCCAGATTGCCGTTTATAATAGCCATGTTTGTTTTGTTAGCAACTCGGTACCGGTGTCCTCGGTTTCCAAGTACTGCTGGACTACCAAATCAACCAATACGTGGACTCGAACGGCGACCACATATTCGGCGAGGCACCCGACGATATGCGTGCCATGGTGTGTTGGAAAGCGTTAGATTAAAAATATAATTTTAATGTAGCAATATGTTTTTTAATTATTAATATGATTTTTTAATGTATACTTATAGAATAAAGAAAAAATTAGTCGTAATGTTGGCAACAGGATGTAAGCCAAAACATGTTGAACTAAATCTAGAACATAAGACGTGAATGACGAGAGCAGTGTCAGATTAGCACATAATACTTATCTAATAATATTATAAATACGAAAGTTTGTGAATATGTGATGTGATGTTTACTCTTTTGTTTATAAACTGGATAAACAAAACATATAGGCTACAATGAATAATATACCACTAAAGGTAGCTAATTTAAAATAAAACTAACTTATAAAATACTACTATTCTAAATCTATTCTACTTGGCAAGGTTCCCAGAATGCTGGCAGCATTACCCCATTTCATGGCAATGCTTAACTGCTGTGCAAAGTAAAAACCAGCACTCGGAGAACGTGCCGCACTAAAGACCACTGCGATAAAGCAATTGGGCGCCACGTTCTTTGACGCATCACATACAACATGTTAGCAAACGAATGGGTTGTATTTGATGAATGAAGAAAATAAAAATGTATGCAAGAATAACACTTAAGACTATGAGTTTACTTGAAAATGAAAGAACTCACTTTGATGATTTCTATTACCATAGCAATAGAGACCACGACAGTGGGACACTACACACTCAAGTGAATACTTAAAGCCATTGTTCTTGCAAACAAATGTTAATTTGACACTGCGCGTATTTTTTTATATTAATAATGTAATCTCATTTTATGTTAAGTGAAACTAATATTAATTAGTATACGAATAAAGTTGTCTGTGATAATGTAAGCCACAATATAAATATTAAACTTAAAACGTAAACTTTAATATAATTTCTATTGCGCGATGTAGGATTTGTGACGTCATCTTACACAATAGTTTCGAGACAGCTGCTAATAGATGGCGGTACAGGTTCATTTGTGCTTCGCCGTGTTTCTTGTAGATGTCGCTACAAACTATGCTTGTAAGAGTTCGTTTGGTATGAACCAAGTTATACGAACTCCCCTTGAACCGTATAAGTTCGTTCGCAACATATGTAATAACTACGTATAGATATGGTAATACTGCCTATCCTTGGCATCCCACTAATTATTGGCACAGCTTCGTTAAATGTAAAAAAACAAAAACTCAAAATCTTTATCCACAAAATCTATAATTTTATCTATGGGTATGGTTATTCTTTTTAAAAATGGCAACACTCGAAGTGATATTTAAATGGATATGGTGGCAAGAGTTATCTATGCCAATATTAGGCCAACCACATAATTTTAAAATTTGAGAAAATTAACAAACAAGTTAAAGTGTCAATAATAATTATTTTTATTTATTTATTTATGTACATACACACAAAAGAAACAAAATTAAAAACTTATATATACTTAATGAAATAAATTGTACAAAGGTACTGCATATTTCAAAAAATCTGCCAGCAGACCCGCAAGAATAACATAAATAAAAGTAATGTTTAAAAGCAGCTTATTTATATAGTTACTAGCTGACCCGGCAGACTTCGTACTGCCTCAATCGATACATAAAAGACCTAAACATTTGTATAAAATAAACTGGGCCGTAGAGACTTCGTTTATGCGGTACTCCTACCCCTACACTACTCCTACCCTACACTACCCCCACCCTACACTACCCCCACCCTACACTACCCCCACCCTACACTACCCCCACCCTACACTACCCCCACCCTACACTACCCCCACCCTACACTACCCCCACCCTACACTACCCCTACCCTACACTACCCCTACCCTACACTACCCCTACCCTACACTACCCCTACCCTACACTACCCCTACCCTACACTACCCCTACCCTACCTCTACCCTACCCCTACCCTACACCTACCCCTAATCTACCCCTACCCTACCCTACAACTACCCTAAAAAATCTTAGCAAAAAAATAAAGCTCAAATTGACTCTACATTTTAGTTAGAAAACGTTTGTATGGGAAAAAGAAAAAGGCTGTTTTAAGGGGTTTTCAGGCAACTACTAATAAATTAAAAATTAATTAAAAAAACATTGTCCAGCGGACAAAATTGTGAATCTAAACCATTCCCAGATCCCCTTGAACACACACAAAAGTCCAGTCCAGTCGTTTGAGAGAAGTTCAGTGACATACACACTCACAGAAGAATTATATATATAAAGATATATTTTGGTTCAATTGTTCTATGTTACTAGGTTTTCAGCAATATATTACGTATTTTGTCTTGAAACTACAGAGCTGGAGGCTAATCAGTTAACGATATAACTATGACTTTGATAAATGTGTCTTACTGTCTGTCGCTACTCGGCGATCATTATGCATGCAAAAAATATTTGAAATAGGTATTCCAATTTATTACGTTAATGTAGCTTAATTACAGTAACAATAACAAAAGAAATGATAAAATAAATAAAATAAGATGTAGGTTCGAATCCTGCCGAGTGGTCGAATTTTATTAATCTCAATTTTGAAATATAGTATAAAGTAAACTGTTGCATAAAGTGTTCAAAACATTAAAAAAAAATGTGAAAAAGGGCGGTTATTATTTAATACCAAATGTAACTTTGAAGATATTTGTCGAAGTAATGCGGATCATTACCGATAGATGGCACTAAAGTCCCCCTTAGAGACGTGTTACAAAGAGATTAATAAATTCCGATGACCGGTAGGGTTCCACCGTAGCCTAATTAGTTAAGGCATTAGGTGCTTTACCTAAGATGCAGGTTCGAATCATACCGGTTGTCGAATTTTATAAATCTCAAATTTTGAAATATTGACCTTACAGTAATGAAGATATATTTATCGAAGTTAAAATCATATTGTTACTTGATTATCCTCCTGGCTCAGACTAGCTGGGTTTGCATAATATTTTATTATGTTGAGAACAAAAATGCGAATGAAATTTAATCTATATATTAATTCGTGAAGTTAACTTTGTACCCCTTTAACGAAAATAACGCGGACGGAGCAGTATGAAATTTCGCACAGTTATAGTTTATATAGAGAAGGAGTGCAGAATGCTATTTTTTTTTTAATAATGGTCGAAGCTCGACTACTATAATGCCTTATTTAATCTTCAAAATTTGTATATTTTTTTTTAAATAAGCGAATTTAAGCGTATTAAAATGTTTTAATGTAGAAATTTATTCGATCGTACCAGTTCTTTGATTTATTGTTATGATTATTGTCTTTTCTTATAAATAGAAGAGATTTGTTTGTTTGTATTTTATAGGCTCCGAAATTACTTGAACTATTTACGGTTGTAGCGCGGATGAAACCGCGCGCGGGAATGTTTTGATAGGTATATTTACTCTGCCCAATCCGATTTTAAAATACTTAGTTATAATTATGTAAATATTTATATGCTTACTAATAGTATAATTAAGTTAATTATTTGACAGTGTATAATTAATAAGAGTTGTTAGTTATAAGGTTAAAATATAAATTACAATATCGATATTATATTGTTTTATTTTTCGTTGATACCTACTTGTCGTCGGCGATACTGGCAATACCGCATTTTTAAATATTTTTGGATGCGCGATGTGTTGCTCACCGTTTCATTCTTGGACGCGCTCGCTTAAATCCATTAATGCTTTATATTAGCTTCACTTGTATGCATGATTGTTTGTACACTTTAAACGGCCAGATTTCATTCAAATTTTGCACAACTGTCAAAGACCGATGACAATGCAATAATTCGATTAAAATATTCGATTATCCTGATTAGATTCGCCAGGATTCATCAATTTCTTTCCGCATCCTTTGCATGAGAGTGAGAAAGATAGAGCGAGTGCGCGATGCAGAGTAAGAGAGATAGAATCTTTAATCGGGCACAAGCGTGTTATTAGTTTTTTTAAACTATAATTTTATTGTGTATGGTATGTGATCCCGATGTCCTTATTATTTATACTTAGATAATATATGTTCTAAATACTACAATAAAAATCAGTTTCGTACTAAAAATGTTTTAATAGTTTAATTAGCTATAAATAACAACGTTTCTATAAACTATATATTTTACTACTTACTTTTATTATACTGCGTTTATATTTTATATATGCGGTAGGTAGATATATTTTATGTATACAAAACGGGTTTATATATAAGTACTAGCTGCGCCCCGCGGTTTTGCCCGCGTTTCTCTGCTCCAGTGGATGTTTTGTAGCCTATATGTTAATCCAGCGTATAACCTATTCCAGTGCACAATTTCAGCCAATTCCGTTCAGTAGTTTTGGCGTGAAAGAGTAACAAACATCCATCCATCCATACTTACAAACTTTTGCGTTTATAATATTAGAAGAATGTATATTATCCTATATTAATACTATAAATAAAATTCCATATATAGATATGTATAACGCTGACTAAGAGCGGTTCCGCACTACGTCCGATCCGAACCCGTGAAAATATTTGTCTAGAAATTTGACGGATCTCGGATCTAGTGCGTAAATTACCATAGAAATAGTTATACGGCTACTACGGACCATATTTTCACGGGTTCGGATCGGAGTCGGATCGGACGAAGTGCGAAACTGCTCTAAGTTACCTTTTATAAGTAAGTATACAATAAATGGTTTAATATTATTGATAATTTTTTTTACCTTTATTTTTATTTATCATTATCATAGAAACGATAACATACAATAATTAACTCATATACCAAATTTGACTAATAAACCTCTACAAATTAATTTACCGCTCTTGGATTGGATAATTTATATCTAGAGCTCAAAAGCATAAAGTCGGAAGTGCCATTATTTGTCAGAAACATACCCCCAAAAATGTGGGATGGATTCAAAAGAAGTATGATTAACACTATTTGAACTTTTTAAATAATTTATTCTAGAGCACACAAACGTCTTCATACAGTCTTAATCGCCATCTGCCCATTCTATATCTATCTCGCTCACACGCATCATATCTTTCACTCCTTCCATTTGTAGTTGCATTCCGTTCCCCACATGTATGTCGTATGTGCCTTTATTGTAAACTGGCACTTTCGACCATATGCTTCTGAAGTGCATACGTCCTTATGGTAAGATCAAGATATTATTTTAGGTACAAGCACTGATCCAGCCCTCAAAAAATCAGCCAAGTGCGAGTAGGAGTATGAACTCGCTTATTAACGACTAGAATTTGATAATTTCCTTGTATCAACGCATCAAGACAAGACGTCACAAGTCTCTAAGGGTTGTAGGCATGACCATGCCCACGACGGAAGATCTGCCCTTAGGGAGCGTTCAAGTATCACGTAACGCAATTTGGGGGGGGAGGGGGTCTCGTTAAACGTTACGATGCGTTCCAGGGGCGGGAGGGGGGTCTTTCTTACAACTCGTTACGTAACATTGTTTTCTAAAAAAATCGGGAATTAAAACTCTCAAACCAAAACCAAAAAAAATTAAAAGCCAAAAATTTATAAAAAATAAACAAAATATGAAGGTGTTGAGAATTAAAATTTTATTGTTTTATTTAGTAGATTAAAACTATACCAAGTGTAAAAACTATTACATAACTATTTACGACTTTAGGGTAAAAACGATCACTTGAGTGTTACGTAACGTTTAGAGACGGGGATGGGGGGTCCAGAAAAACGTTACGGTGCATTACAAGGGGGGAGGGGGGTCACGTAATACTTGAACGCTCCCTTAGGTACAGTAGAGTTTAAAAGTCCAGTAGCACTCACACAAACTTATGCGTCGACATTAGTTCTACTTACGACCAGCTTCTTTGAAAACAATTCACACACTCACACACATAAATATTATTTGCAAGCTGAGTTGCCACTAGGGATTAATATTATTAATTACATGATTAGGACAAGCTATTATAAACATTGAGATGCTACTGCACTTTCTATTTTTTACTGTACGAATAACAAACTATATACCAACGGCTAGGGGCGTCGGATTTGTGAAATTGTGGTCGCCAGTTCGACCGACGTGAACCCACACGTAACACAAGCATTTTAGCTCAACACGAGGTGTTAACAAGAATACTAGTAGACTGCTAAACTCTGCTAGTAATATTTAAAAAACAAGCTCTAAGTGCCCGGCGACGCTTGTCAAAATTCTGACAGTTCCCGTTATTATTATCTTAATTTCATTGCATGCAAACCTTGTCGCCAGAAATACTATCATAATAGTATTCGTTTTCAAGTAATGTGCGTACATATATTTATTTATATCTATAAGATAGAAGATTTCACCCGTAATCATAAATGTCATTAACATCATTAACTAATTTAAGTCATCAATCACTCCTTAATCCAAACGCCCTGAGCCGAGGCCCAAGTTCCACAGAGGACGTCTTCTTGCGTAACCAGGACTTGCAAGTTGTAGAAAACAGGACTCTGAAAAACATCTCTACCTGTCAACCGGGGTTTCTTTGACATTCAGGGTGACATTGGCCGTGTAAATGTACTAAGACTTGTATTTGATGGTAGGAGGATCTCTTTACTAAATTCACCAGCTTTCGTTTTTGGAGCACATTTCCTCATGCCATTTTGGCGTTTTTCATTACTGTCAAAGTTACCCAGAATATCAAATTAACCCCGATCTACGGTACATAGTATAAAGCAAAGTCGCTTGCCGCTGTCTGTCCGTTCCTATGTATGCTTAGATCTTTAAAACTACGCAACACAATTTGATGCGGTTTTATTAATAGATAGGGTGATTCAAGAGGAAGATTTATTTGCAAGCTGAGTTGCCGCTAGGGATTAATATTATTAATTTCATGATTAGGACAAGCTATTATAAACATTGAGATGCTACTGCACTTTCTATTTTTTACTGTACGAATAACAAACTATATACCAACGGCTAGAGGCGTCGGATTTGTGAAATTGTTGTCGCCAGTTCGACCGACGTAAACCCACACGTAACACAAGCATTTTAGCTCAACACGAGGTGTTAACAAGAATACTAGTAGACTGCTAAACTCTGCTAGTAATATTTAAAAAATAAGCTCTAAGTGCCCGGCGACGCTTGTCAAAATTCTGACATTTCCCGTTATTATTATCTTAATTTAATTGCATGCAAACCTTGTCGCCAGAAATACTATCATAATAGAATACGTTTTCAAGTAATGTGCGTACATATATTTATTTATATCTATAATATAACACCATTAAGTTAGTTAATTAAGATACCATTAACTAGTCTAATTTTATTTAAATTAAAAACGAGGCGCTATCTGTCAAAACTTCTACTAAGCTTACCTATATTTAACAAACAGTATCACGGCTATTTGAATATACCTACCTCTAGTAATGCGACATACACATACATACATAAGCTCACGCCTGTTTCCCAGCGGCGTAGGCAGAGACAATGGACCTCCACTTGCTACGATCCCTACACACATCTTTCGCTTCATTCACTCTCATAACATTCTTCATACAATTAAGTCGGTTTAGGGTGGATCTTATTTGACTTTTTGCGAGGATGTCTCCGATTTGGTCAGAGAACGTTCGTCGAGGTCTTCCCCTTCCGACTGTGCCACCCACTCACACTAGCTGTATACCTGTTTTGTCAATCTTTTTCCATCCATTCTTTCCACGTGACCAAACCATCTCAACATTCCCTTCTCTATCTTCGTTATCTCCTCTTTCACTCTAAACCGTTCTCTTATCACGCTATTCCTTATTCTGACATTCAATGTTACCCCACACATACTTCTCAAAGCTCTCATTTCCAAATATTATTATTATAGAGCGACAATAGCACGAAAGCCCCATAAAAATTTAAAGTCATCAATCACTCCTTAATCCAAACGCCCTGAGCCGAGGCCCAAGTTCCACAGAGGACGTCTTCTTGCGTAACTAGGACTTGCAAGTTGTAAAAAACAGGACTCTGAAAAACATCTCTAAAAAACATCACTTCCTGTCAACCTTTTCCCGTTCCTGTTCTTTGACATTCAGGGTGACATTGGCCGTGTAAATGTACTCGTATTTGATGGTAGGAGGATCTCTTTACTAAATTCACCAGCTTTCGTTTCTGGAGCACATTTCCTCATGCCCATTTTGGCGTTTTTCATCACTGTCAAAGTTACCCAGAATATCAAATTAACCCCGATCTACGGTACATAGTATAAAGCAAAGTAGCTTGCCGCTGTCTGTCCGTTCCTATGTATGCTTAGATCTTTAAAACTACGCAACACAATTTGATGCGGTTTTATTAATAGATAGGGTGATTCAAGAGAAAGGTTTATATGTATGATACATCAGCATTGCACCCGTGCGAAGCTGGGCGGGTCGCTAGTGTAGAATAAGAAGATGAAGCGAAGATGAAGCAAAATGCATGAATTTATCGAAATCTATCAAGGACTTCCCAGGACATCAAGTTTTCTGACATGTCCTGGTTTTCTTGATTTGTGCCGGATGGTTAGCAACTCTTATTAATTGTAATAGTTTGTTAACAGAACCACGTCTTAACAGGTGGATCTCCAACGACCTCATGTCATATAGGCCTGGAAATTCCATACTTAGCCAGCTCTGGTACATCAATATCATCCAGATCCTTTATCGGAACATAATCTTCAGCACCATCATTCAAATCGATGATCGGATCTTTAATCGGGATATCAAATTCACTCGAAATCTTAGCTTCGTTGAGTAATTTTAGCGATTCTTCGAGTAATTGTGTGCGATGTTCTGGGCTGGTAGATGGTGTTTTGTCCGACTTGCGATGGTGGAGGGAATTGGTGGCGGAGCCCATGTAGGGGGGTGGTTGGGGGCGGTTGTAGTTGCCCGCTATGTTGGTCAGCGATTTCGGGCTGTATGGACGCATTAGGCTGTTGTTTGGACTGAAAAAGAGAATTTAGAATGAGAATTTAGAATCACCCTTTATTATATATCGTGTTAGGTTGGTAATGCTTAGAGAAATGATTTATATTTTTTAAGTAAATTGTACTTTTGTATATAATTTTTCAATGGCTGCGTCGCCAGTTCGTACAATCTTATTTAGATTGTACAATATTTGCTAGATTGTACGAACGGGCGATATTGAATTGCAAGGCACTAGAGCTCATTTTACCATGTACACTCATGATGCGTGTCTCGTTAAAAGAATCTTGTTTGTAAGATTTCAGTAATAATACTGATGGCAACTATGATACTCCTCATACTCTCAAGTAACAAACCTGATTTCCTGGCTCTTGGTGCTGGTGTTGTCTGCCACCTGGGTATGCTCCGTGTTTCCGACACCGTAACGATACAGCTTCACTCTAGACCTATCAAATGCTCCTCATACCCTCAATAACTTACCTGATGCCCTGACTCTTGGCGCTGGTGCTGTCTGCCACTTGGGTTTGCTCCGTGTTCCCAGTTCCGTGGCGACACAGCCCCACTTTAGAACTCACAAATGCTCCTCATACTCCAAGAACTAACCTGATGCCCTGGCTTTTGGTGCTGGTGTTGTCTGCCACATGGGTCTGCTCCATGTTTCCAACACCGTAACGATACAGCTCCGCTCTAGACCTCTCAGATTCTTCACATACCCTCAAGAACTAACCTGATGCCCTGGCTCTTGACGCTGGTGTTGTCAGCCACTTGGGTCTGCTCCGTGTTTCCAGTGCCGTAGCGACACAGCTCCACTTTAGACCGATGAGCCCTGGATACATAAGTTAGCATGACGTGACGTTATCATGAACGATTTATAAGAAGGGAGACTTTTTTCGGAAATGTCATAAATGCCATGTGGTTTCCAAAAGACCATACCATGTCTTCCCATGGGAGTCAGAATGGGCTACTAAGGAACATACGTGTAGTGTATGTGAAGTCAACTACCCTCACACTGTGTTGGTCAGTGTGAGGGTAGTTGACTTAACATACACTGTCTCGTGCGCACGTCAGTTACAAGAGATCCATTAGCGATGGTGTGCGCGTCGGTTGACTGTCCATTAAGTGTGCATGCGAGCCTGTAATATTCTCCCCCAAATAGCCTAAGAAGGATCGGGATCGCGTGTACACGAGAACGTTAATTGCGTGTGCGAGCCTGTGTTACACTCCTCCAAATAGCTCAAGAAGGATCAGTTCTACAATACGCATGATGAATGAACAGCTGCATCTTTACTCAAGGTTACTTACAATCGGCAATCCGCCTGTCAAGCGTGGCGATTGTGGCAATAAACCTCAACGAGCTTGGCTTGCAAAGGTCTGTAAAGACTTCGATTTAAAGATCTTGGCAAGCCACGGTCGTTGGAGGTTCATGTTCAACAATTGCGTAAAGAGCTGTTAAAGTGAATTTCTAAAACATGTCTTATATATTATAACAGAAAACAACATTATTAAAGATTACCTAAGGGGCGCCTAAATTTCACCTCTCACCAACTTAAATGAGTCAGACTCAAGACTTTTACTACTTCGCCGGGCAGGGCTCCAAGCCCTATGCCCAGTTTGCGGGCTTCTCGGATTTCGGAACAGTCCGAGAGGCCTTCGAACTGTTAAGTAGAGCGATAGTGGCCTAAAACTCCCTTAAAAATTATAAAAGTTATCGTTGCTCAATCCCTCTACCAGTGACGGCCCTAAGCCGAGGTCCAAGTACCACAGGGGTTGCCCTCTTGCCCAGGTTACTAAGTTTGTAGTTTTAAAAACATTCACGGCTTGCTTATAGCCTTGTGTGTGCGTTTTTTTTAATTAATAGATTAAGCTTTTTAGTATTTCATGACGTGAATATGAGTGTTAAAATAATAATAAAAAAGACAAACCTTTTTCTTTTTCTATAATCGTCACAAATATGAAATATACCATCTAAAAAACTTTCAGACACTGGGTCCCTGAAATAAAATAAACCAAAAATTATACAAAAAGAAAAAAAAAGAAAATTACCAAATAAGTAAGTAAGAGGCTGAATTGGATAACAACAAAAAATAACAAAAGAGGACGAATTGATTAAAACAAAATAAACAAATTTAGTACTAGTCTGAGAGGCTGGAATGCTTTGGAATGAAATTTGGCACAGAGATACTAATATATTGTAAAATAAGGACTACATTTTATCTCAGAAAAGTGTACGGTTCCAGTGGGGTGTAATTTAACGCAGGACCTTAAACTTGACGAATTTTTAATCTCATTTTATTATACTTGACATAATGTATTGTATATTATACCTAAAATGATTTACTATATTTCATATTGACATGATAAACTTGTACATATTCTTTAATGGAATGTGTTAATCTATATATTATATAAAAATGAAACCCGTTTTCCGTTGTCATGACATAACATGAAAACGGCTTGACCGATTTGGCTGAAAATTGGTAGGGAGGTAGCTAAGAACTGGGAGAAGGACATAGGATACTTTAGGGTAGGGGTAGGGTAGGAGTAGGGTAGGGGTAGGGTAGGGGTAGGGTAGGTGTAGGGTAGGCGTAGGGTAGAGGTAGGGTAGGGTAGGGGTAGGGTAGGGGTAGGGTAGGTGTAGGGTAGAGGTAGGGGTAGGGTAGGGGTAGTGTAGGGGTAGGGTAGAGGTAGAGTATGGGTAGGGTAGGGTAGATGTAGGACACCGCGTAGATTTTGAGGCGGTACGAAGTTTGCCGGGCCAGCTAGTAATATATAAAGTGAGTCGTTATTTAATAGCTTAACCCGTTTGCATGCTTTAGTTAAGGTAGTCAGTATAAGGATCATTTCAAACATAACAACTGTAACTTGTACCTACTTTCTGTGCAAATAAAGGACTATTCTATTCTATTCTATTCTATTCTATTCTATTCAGGTAAAGCTGCGGGCCATTGCTAGATACAGCTACAGTATATTCCCATTGGAAGGGGAACTAAGCAGGTAAAATAACACTAATGTAGTGCTACTCCAAAAAAAGTTTGAAACCGTGCCATTTTTCAAAACTAGATTTGTGGGTATGGGCAGAGTCTGATCAACAATTCGTGGTTCACAAAAATAATAATCCCGTGTGGACATCGAACCCAGGTTTCAGAGGCTTTCACGTAATAATATATAGATACTTACACACTGGCATGTAACGCGCAAACCGCAGCGGTTAACGCGGTCACACACAACAGCATCAACGACAGCGGCACAAGGACTGCTGCTGTCAACACCTTCCCATAACTCCTGGACGGAAGGTGAGCCCTGCTGGGCGCGGTCCACGATGCCCTGGTGTCTAGAGCCTTGAAGGACTTAGATGATTTACTGGAGTTCGGGACATCGGTCAAGTATTCTAGATGTTGGGTGGAGCGTTCTTTGTAGATAGTGTTGTACTGCGAAACATTCAGAAAATGAGTTCTAACACTATGCAAGTCAAACATAGTAACTTTTCAGGAGAGTGAAATAACTATCTACCCGTTTTCTTTTACTTTATTTTACGAGGTTATATTGAATGATGTGTGTTTTTAATTGGCGAAACATTGATCTAGGTAATGGCATCAAAATGTCCAATTCGCCAAAAAAATTACTTACGTGTTGATAGAACTTTAACATCGATAGGTTTAAACAACATCGAGTACGCTATGTTATTCCAATTACATGTTTTTTTACTTGAAAGCTAGTTCTTGCCGTTTCAATTTGGTCCAATTCTGGCAATGGCATCCATGAGAAAAACAAACGCGACAAATGAACGAATAACTCAATATCACGCCAACCATTTCGATTATTAGGAAATATCTTTTATACAATAACAAGAATGCTTTTAGCAGCAAAGGCTGTGCTAAATTAAACATATAAGCTAGTCAATACTCATCATCAGCCCATGAGCTGAACATGGGCCTCCCTGAGGAAGGGTTTTTGCCATCGTTACCCACTTGGCTATAGTGATACACAAGGAAACACTGCTGCAAATCCCCTGATATACCAATGTTATAGATGATGTTATAACAATCGGGACCAACGGGAAAGAGAATTATTTTTAATTAGTAACGATCATCTTTCCCGGGTGTGGTGATATACCACCTTACCCGACAAAAAAGATCATCATTTGCAATAGAGTGACACTACCAACCGTTCATCCATCATCCACTTTAAAATAAGCCATAACTCACCAGTTCAAGCTTTTCAACTCCTCCTATAAACTTTCTGATTAAATTAAATGCGAAATCCATGACATTTAGGTGTTCCGGGACCAGCCTGTACCCAACAGCTGAGAGCCTCTTCCACGTGTGCCGCTGTTGATCCTGGCTTACAGGAGTTACAGTGGTGGGAGTGTGGGAGGGATTAAAAAAACTTACCAGTTCAAAACTGCACCAGTCGAGGGTCAAACCCGCGTCCCTGAACAATCTTTCCACCGTTGTCCTCTTGTATTCCCTCGGACAGCTGGGCAAGCGGGAGAGAGGGCGGACCTCCTCCCGAAGCCTTTTCAGTTCTTCAGAGAAAGGCATAGTACTGCCCATACGGACTACCAACCTGAAAAAGTAATAGAATGCAATTTTACCTACTGATGACTTAGTGGTTACCATAGTGGCATCTTCTTATTCTTATCTTATTTAAAAGACAATCTCAAAGTCAAAGTTAAGTCAATAATATCTTTATTCATATAAACACAATTCAAAAAAAATTAATTCGTGTTCTTATGATTCGTCCATTTCTTTTCCTACCACCAGTTCAAAAACGTGGCAAGAGAGAAGAACTGGCAAGAAACTCAGAGGAATTCTTTTTAAATAATCAACTCATCATTTATTTTACAATATTGTTAAGCAGCAGTGTCATTCCAGAGCAAGTTACTCCCAACTAGGGAAGAACCCACCCAAGAAACTTCCCACTCACGCTAGGGAAATTAAAATTAATCCCATAGTTTCGCGGGGGCAGAGGCGGATTATTCATAAGGCAAACTAGGCACGTGCCTAGAGGCGCAAAGGTACAAAGCGGCCGTAGCCCAATGGCTAGGGTGTCGGACTTGCGATCTTGAGTTCGCCGGTTCGAACCCCACCCATTGAACTACCGACGTGAACCCACCCGTAACACAAGCATTTCAGTTTAGCACGAGGGGTTAACAAGAATACTAGTAGACTGCAAAAACTGGCTAGTAATCTTTATACAAAAAGGGGGTGCGCGGGTGGAATAGACGCTGGAACAGCAAATATAGTCGAGACTACAAGTCGGAATAAAGAAATGCCAGCTCCAAATTGGAGTAACCTCTACCACACATGTAGTAACGCCAACTACTTACAATGATCATAATTTTACTAGTAGGTACTAGTTACTTATAAAATAGAGGCACCGATGAGATGCTTGTCTACGACGCTATCAACGTTTAATCCACCTCTGCGCGGGGTACTTTACAAACACACAATTCTCGGACTCAAAGCGTACCCAGACTCAGAAATGTGGGAGTAAAGTGCAAATCCTTTCGAATCCAGAAAACCAGGTCTCAGAAGCAACCACCATAACCGCTGAAGCACTGGTGTTCTGGACTCGATTTCCACCTGGCAAAATTAATTGTATGACCCACACATAGTTGTTCTAACTCTGGGTATGCTTTGTCGATCTGCCAAGAGAACTTCCCCGTCCCTTGTGGAATTTGGACTTCAGTTTAGGCAGTCGCTGATCCTGCGCAAGACAGCGTCTCCTGTTAAAGGACTTTGGCTTGGGCAGTCGCTAGCGGGGAATTAAGGAATGATAACTTTTAGATATATAATATATATATGCTTGTGTTACGAGTGGGTTCACGTCGGTAGTGCAATGGGTGGGGATCCAGCCGGCGACCTCAAGCGACCTTCATAGAAGTTTTTTGCTAGTTTGCCTGCTTCTATATAAAATAAAACCCACCCTTCTCCATCGCTAGGTTTCAAAGGCAGTCGAGCTCCAAGATCAATTGCTGAAGCAAGGAACGTGGGGTAGAGGTCCACACTGCTCTCAGTCCAAAGCTTCGTGCGCAGAATGTCCTTGAGTCGAGTCATCCTGGAAGCAAATATGTTTAAAGTCTTGTCCTGCACGGGGATCGAACCTACGACCTCCGTCACTTATGCAGCTACGGCACTGATGTTGTCGCGAAACTGGTCCGAAGGTTAATTAGTTATAAGTATTAATACTAACATCACGGGCGCGGTTTCATCCGCGTAAATCCCATTTCCGTAGAAACTTCATAATTAAATATAGCCAGCCTTCCTAAATAAATGGGATATCTAACACTGAAATCATTTTTCATATCGGACCAGTAGTGCCAGAGATAATCGCGTTCAAGCTAACAAACTCTTCACCTTTATATTATTACTAGCTTCCCGCGCGCGGTTTTATCCGCGTAGCTCCCGTTTTTATACATATAAACCATCCTATTGAATCACTCTATTTGAAAACACCGCATCAAAATCCGTTGCGTAGTTTCAAGGATAAATAGGGACAGACAGAGAGCGGGCAGCAACTTAGTTTTATACTATTGTAGCGACATCTACAGTAGCCGCACAAAATACAAGATGACAAGCAGCGCCATCTACCATCTATCATCCCAACTAACCTGTATCGCGCAATACAGGTTCGCAAGCCAATTCGAACATATACAAGTTCCGAACAGTAACAAATGGCCGTCGGCCGCTGAGCACACCACCTCGCCCGGCAAAGAAGCTCTTCATTTTCTGTGGAGGAACACCACCAACCGTTCCTCTATACCAGGGGTCTTCAAACTTCGAAGGCCTTAACGATTTTTTCAATATGTTCAAAGGGCCAAAACAGTTTTAATTTTTCTATCCTTAACTATATTCTTATTTCTAGACTAGTCGCAAAGTACGCGACCGAGTAATTATCATTTTGTGTTGTCTTGTTCAACTTATCACAGCAATACTAACAACAATAACGCATTGGGTGTCGTGGGCCAGATTGATGACACTAGTCTTAAGCTGTCGCGGGCCGGATTGTTGGCACTGGCGGGCCCGCGGGCCGTAGTTTGGAGACCTCTGCTCTATAAAATATATATATAGTGATAAACTATAGATGTATAGGTAATTACTTGTGCTCATCCAGCAAATCTTCTACATTCAAGTTGTCAATCTTCAATTCGACCTCGTACCGCGCCATCTTCTCCTTAGGCCTGATGTCCAAGGCTAGTAGTACGCGCCTCGTCTCGTAGTCCTGTCGATTCAGCCCTATTACTTCGAGCTGAGGACAAAGGTGCAATGAGTACCTATAGTTTTTAGAAAAGAACTTACTGCTCTAGTAAAATGACTGGCAGGAAGATTTGCCATCAGTATACTTACGGGGTGCGGTTTGCCGTGT
The DNA here is from genome assembly GCA_947037095.2 of Nycteola revayana. NCBI lineage: Eukaryota > Metazoa > Arthropoda > Insecta > Lepidoptera > Nolidae > Nycteola > Nycteola revayana. Next base: position 2,059,431 of record OX344851.2, read on the forward strand.
GGTTTCCGGCTTAGAATAGATAACCCTATGTCCTCCGATGGGTGTCGTAAAAGGCGACTAAAGGACACATGGCTGATGGATGGGCAGCAGCTCTATTAGCTCAACGTTTACATCCTACTGCGATCACCAATCCGTCTGCCAAACGTGGTGATTATGGCAATATCCCTTAACGATCCTGGCTTGCCAAGGTATTTTAAGAGGAGGCCCATGTTCAGCAGTGGACGTAAACGGGCTGTTGAAGAAGAAGAAGATACTTACGGAACGTTACATGATTTTATTTAAAAAAAAAGCTTCCCTCAAGGAGGCGGCCTCGGTACAACCAAGGAGTGGAGGAGTGGTCCTGGTCACAAATTATTATCCAAATAAAATTAATACTTCTTCCTTAACAACAATAACGTTTACGTTTACGTTACGTTACGTACGTTACGGTTATGTAACGTTTAGGTCACAAAACAACATTTATGTCCAGTGCTGAACATGGGGCCCCTTAACATACCTTGGCAATCCATGGTCGTTGAGGGACATTGCCATAATCACTGCGCTTAGCAGGGAGATACCTCATTACCATCTTACTGCGATCACCAGATCACAGTAAGATGGTAACTAACATGCAGCTCATAGGCATCTATCAGTTGTCCCTTAGTCGCTTCTTACGACACCCATAGGAAGACATGGGGTGATATATTCTAAACCATATAGTGGTATATGCTATCATCTAGAGGAGGCCTATGTTCAGGGGTAGACGGAAACGGGCTGGTATTGAGCATGACAAGCAAAACAGTACATATTTGTTCAAAGTTCTGTACGTAAAGGTCAAATACTGAAAAAAAAAACAAAACAAAAGTTGTTTAGTCTTTGGTATTACATTTTTTTACGTCGTCCCTATCGTGGAAGGCTCTGTAGCCGTAAATCCTGATTACCGTGATCTTCCCCGCCGTGCCTCGAGGAGGTGTTCCGAAGATGAAGCCCGAATGGTGGCGGCCGCTGTAGATGTACCTCAACCACGCCGGGAGAGTCGGCATGCCCACTAAGGAGGCATGGAAACGGTACTGTTGATCGAACTCTGAAAACAAACAAAAAGTTCTAAACAAACTTCAGTTATTCCTCGACGAAAGGCTATTTTTCGGTCCCCAACATTCTGTCAAAATTGAAATACATTCCTCTGTTATTTACCTTTCATAAAAAACTAGGTAGGATGGTTTCAAAATGTACAGGCAGACTGTTGGATATCTTAAAAGTATTTGAATGTCTTAATTATGTGATATCCCATTATTTTGTAAATTAGTTTTACACAATACCACTCAATGCTATTTTATTGTTTCAGGCGCGCTTCAGTGATAAAATATATAAAAGTCAGCAGGACGACCTACCCAAGAGAGCGTGTGGCTCAGGGCGGTCGATGGCGTGAGGTTGTGGTTTTGTGACACTCCCACTCAGTATGCAGGACTCTCAGACTTCGGGACTAATATCGATATCAGACTGATGATTATTAACTACTAAGTCTCCGTGGGAAAGCGTTCCGAGTCCGCACCTAGAGGTCGTGGATTCCATATCCGGACAAAAATCTTCATGTAAAAGATTATTTCCGGGTCTGGTCTCTGTGTCTCGGTAAGCGTAGCTTGCTGTGAATAATACTGCGGTCACCAACCCGCTACTAAACGTAGCGACTGTCAATTCGACAGACCTAGCAATCTAGGGAGGCCCATGTTCAGCAGTGATCTGTTTATAGAACCTAGACAAAAAGCTACCACAGTTGGCCGATCGCTTGAATAAAATCGCTAACGCAAGTGTATGGTAATTGACATCTGTCACGTGATTAAGCGGGCGCGGGAAAAAATGTCAGGAATTTATTTGTTGATTCTTCTTTGACACGAGCGATAATTTTTATATAGAATCGCTAATCGCTTAGTTACTAGACAATTTTTTTAATTGTTTTTTCGTATGGACATATGTAGTTAGCCCTGAGACTTTTGCTACTTCACCGGGCAAAAAGGCGAGCAGAGCTCCAGCCTAGATAAATGGTTTAAACACTACAAACTAAGCAACCTGCGCAAGAGGGCGTATCCTGTGTGACTTCGACCTCGGCTCAGGGCGGTCGCTGACGGGGAGATTGAGGGATTATGGCTTTTAGTTTCTTTTGGGGAGTTTTGTGCAACTGTCGCTCTACTTTACAGTACGCGGGCCTCTCGGACTTCGGGTCTACGAGGACATCGGAAGGTTCTTAAGTAGTAAACTAAGGGTCGGGAGGGCGAGGGGGGAATTTCGTGGCAAATGGCAAGTACCTACCTACCATACATTTACGTTAGCAATTTTACGCTAGCGACCGCTACACTAGATGTTCGAATTAGCTTGCGAACTTGTATTTCGTGATGCAGGTTAGTTTGGATGCTAGGTGCTAGATGGCGCTGCTCGTCTTCATATAGTGTGTACTACTACGGCTACTGTAGATCATCATCATCATCATCATCATCAGCCTGTTGTAGTCCACTGCTGAACATAGGCTTCCCCCACCGATTTCCAGCGGGAACCATCGTCAGCGGCCTGCATCCACCGACTCCCCGCAAACTTTATGAGGTCGTCGGTCCATCGAGCAGGCGGTCGAGAACTCGAGAACCTTTTTCTCCTCCATCTGCCGTCAGTTCTTCGAGCTATGTGTCCTGCCCATTGCCACTTCAGCTTGCTAATCCGTTGAGCTATGTCAGTGACCTTCGTTCTTCTGCGGATCTCCGAACGCCGAGCATAGCTCTTTCTATAGCTCGCTGAGCGACTTTGAGCTTTCTTATGAGGCACACAGTAAGAGACCACGTCTCAGCTCCATATGTCATCACTGTTGAATTATTATTAACTATTGAATCACTAACCTTGATAAGTCCAGTTGAACAAATTAGGGCTGATAGGTATGGCGAACATCTGTGTTTCGATAGCATTGTGGGTATGGCTAGAGGCCGCCACCGTCGCCGCGAGAAACAACGCACACAGCGCGTACATTGTTATACCTGAAAAATAAGGCATGTTTATTAGTCGATGATTTTGAACTTTATCCCAAGGTAATACAGTTCAAAATGTTACGGATATTCGCACTATAGGTACGCGTTTTGTTTTTGTTTTTTTATAAAGATTACTAGCTGATTTTTTGCTATCTACTAGTATTCTTGTTAACCCCTCGTGCTAAACTAAAATGCTTGTGTTACGAGTTACATAAACTTTGAGACATTACATTATTGTAGTATTTTTAGTACTTAGTAGGTAGATACTTATAAATACAAAATTTAGCAGAATACTCCAACGTCTGGAGAGTGAATCTGTCACAACGTGAATCTGACTCGCTGGTCAGCTTTTGGAATGAATCACGCATTACCTCGTGCAGCGCCACTTCCTTATGCCAAATACATTCAAAAATAACATTTGGTATGGGTAGCTATAGGTACCTAACTAGACAATTGTTAAGGTCTGAAGGGGCAGCAAAATTAGAGCCTACAGCGGCAAATGTGTAAGTCCGCCACTGATTATAGTGTCAGTTTGTATGAAAGAAAACGAAATTGTAATACCTATAAATATAAACAAAATAACAGAATAGTACTTAATATACAACAAATAACAGCTGATTTACATATTTTCGTTTTATTTTGATTCAAGCTGCGCCCCGCGGTTTTATCCGCGTCGTTCTGCTCCAGTGGGTCGGAGCGTGAAATTCTGTAGCCTTTATGTATGTTAAAGCTTTTAAACTATCCGCATGCAAAGTTTCAGTCAAATCCATTCAGTAGTTGTTGCGTGAAAGAGTAACAAACATATATCCATGCATGCTTACAAACTTTCATCATCATCATCATCATCAACAGCCCGTTTACGTCCACTGCTGAACATGGGCCTCCTCTTAACGGATCTTGTCAAGCCAGGATCGTAGAGGGATATTGCCATAATCACCACGCTTGGCAGACGGATTGGTGATCGCAGTTAGATGTAAACCTTGAGCTAATAGATGCTGCTGCCCATCTATCAGCCATATGTCCCTTAGTCGCCTTTTACGACACCCATGGGAAGACATGGGGTAGTCTATTCTAAGCCGGAAACCACACGGCGTTTATAATATTAGAAGGATTTTGATATTGATGAAAATAACACACAATAGGTACATAAATTTACATAAGGCACTGAGGGATCTCAAAATAAGTTGAAGTATGTACCTACCTATGTACAATTGGCTTACATCATTGACATAGGTACCTAGTGTTTTTTTTTATCTAGCTTTATTCACCACACTTAGCTAACTAAGCACTATCATCCAAACTACTTAAATGTGTGTGTAAAATTTCAGCTTCATCGGTAATAGGTAGGTATATAGGGTGACTGGTAATTAGTGACCGATACCTAAACACATGATTGTGCTCATGATAACAAACAACTTTTACTATGGCAAAAACTGAAATCGCGAAAAAAAAATCTGCTGCTCCCTACCATGTTGACGAGTTATGTGAACATGAATGTATGGAACAGCTGATTTTTTTTTCGCGATTTCAGAGTTGGTGCCATAGTAAAAGTTGTTTGTTATCATGAGCACAATCATGTGTTTAGGTATCGGTCACTAATTACCAGTCACCCTATATTCAGTTGCAAGGTTTGATGCGGATTAACATATACATACCTATTGATGCGGATTAACATATACATAGGTACCTATAAAAAATATTTAATAGGCACCAGTTATAGCTACTAATCGTTTTTATAGCCATTTTTTGTAAGTAAATAAATATATTATTGTGTATATAATTAGGTAGGTATGTAGGTTACATGGATCATAATTTACTGAACTTCGCAATAAGTATTTAGGTAGGTAGGTAAACCTTTTTACACACCAAGGTGCTTATTCTATTTTATTTTTAAACATTTTTTTCTAAAGAAAAATATTCGCCATAGTAGGTACCTACCTACTTACTCACAGCTCCGGTGTAAGTTCTATCTTCACTACCTTTTCATTTCACTAATTAGGTAGATATTTATCTAAATATTTCAGGTACAAGAAATAGAATAATAATATAACTAACAAACAAATTTTAATATAGAAAGCCAGACAAAAATAAAAGAGAAACAAAACACCGGATGACGATCACAAAAAGAAACAGATTTCAGGAGTTTTCGACACATTCCACTGAAAATGTCACTCGATTTCCATTCACTTGTTTTATAATAAAACTAAAATTCTCACTCACCCCTTCACAGTATCGCCATAATAATGTGAAAATGTATAAACGCGACCTATTTTACGGGAATAGTTACAAAAATCGATTTCTATTTTAGCAGTTTGTGTTGTTGAGAGGAGCGGAACATTGAGCATGTGCGGCCTGTAGGAACGCCCCACGAAAACACAGAGTGGAATTCTACGACTCCATACTATTTACGGGAGACGGGAAGAGAAAAGGACAAATATATCATTTTCTCTTACCGATCCGACGCACGCCATCGTATAGGTAATAAAATATTATGGTTCCGTGTAAGTATATTTTGATCAACTTATAATTGACAATCTTTCCGCGCGCGTATCGTACGTCCCATTCTGTTTATAATGGAATACATATAATATATATTTCATCGATAAATTGGCTATCTTACAATGAAAGATTTTTTAAATCGGTCCAGTGGTTCCTGCGATTAGCTCGTTCAAGTAAACAAACAAATCCTTCAGCTTTATATATAGTATAGATTGGTATTATGCATAATACTTTCTTTGATTATCCGTCGGGTGCGGCAAATCCACATAGCTCGAGCTTAGATATGAATAGTTTTATTTTAAACGTAAGCTCATGAATCCCCTTGTAAGAGTCACATGAAAATCCGTTCCTTATTTTTTATTTTGATCAAATTAAGTGACATTCAAGTGTTGGGCAACTTTGTTGAATAATCGCGTTTTAAACTAATTACTACATTAACTTTATAGGCTTCTGCTGATACGTATCGATCGAATTATAGTGATAGAAGTCTCGGTTCATGTAATAAGTCCCTAAGCACTAGCCACCGTAATATATCCAGTAGGTATGGTAGGTGAAAACTGAAAAGGGAAATTTAGTTCGATATTTTTCAATATTGCTACAACATTGCGAAGTCAACAGAAAATCACGCGTCTCTTAAAAATTGTAGGTATCTACGTTTAAACTAAATTTTAAGTGCCATTAGAAAACAGTCAGTTATTTATTATTTTAATAAACATCCACATTCTTTCCCAGATATGTGTATTCGCGGTATATTTACAGACCGTAATCTCCGTTAATAAGCCGTTACTGGACTAAATTTATATCATCAGGTTGAAACAATATTTAAGTGCTAATAAAAATAAAAGTTTTGATTTAGAAAATACAATAACTTATTTATATAATTATTATTTAACATATTTTCTCACGATAATCTCGTCTCTCATATTTAAAACCTACTCGTGGAATGGCCTTGCGTACTTAATTATGAAACATACCTAACCCACGATTGTTAACCGGAACTTAAGAAATGAAACACAAATCCACCTACCTACATTCTTTTACAAAAAGAAAATATTTTCCTTCGTAAACGAAAGTTTATAATAAATGTTAATGCTCTGCCGCTCATTATATAGGTCATTTGTTAATAAAAATAATGTTAGTAGGTATATTTAAAAGAATACACCATTACGTCTTACGTATTTATTGACCTCCCGAGTTTAATACCTTCTCATATTTATTTACACAAATACGGCCCTGAAAGTGGGCGTGACGTAAAACGAGAATCTACGTCATTGGTGTATTATCCGGATAAATTATGATGGACTTCAGGAATTACTTTGTACGTTCCATTCTACGGATGTATGTGGTAAATTGACACGAAACAGTGCAAATACAATTATATTTTTAAAGACTTCAAATGTATATTATCAAAATATTTGTCATTTTTCTTGATTTACATGAAAATATTTTTTAAGAATCGATTTAATGCGTATTTTAACATTTTCTGCACGAATGTTCAGAACTTTACAATTTATTCTGGTTATATCTGTTTATACTTGAATGTGAGTGTAAGAAAAATCATTCATTCACAAATGTCAGATAGGGCTGTGGCGAATTTGTGTAAATGTGTAAAATCTTTAGTTTATCGGAAAAACATAATAATTGACATGTAGAATGTGATCAACAGTTTTCTTAGATTAGGCGTCTAAGCGCCGAATAATAAAATCAGTGTTATTAACACCGTTATTTTGCTAATAACCTCGTAATTTTTAGGCAAAATTGTTTTTACCAATAAACTCTTCGGGATCATGTTGAAATTCAAAAAAATGGGTTCTGATAAAGTGCCATTGTTGCTGGTGACTGCCAACGTTGGATCTATCTTCGAAGAAGTGAGTAAAACCCATTGAAATAACAGTTAATTTTAAGGCGAGAACTAGTATATGTAATTAAGTCGTTAATTCAATTAAAATGTTACGCGCGATGCGTTGTTAAGCGTTCTAATTTTAAAACAATTGTCTTCGTTTGCCATGTAACTGGTGTGACCAAAAAGTTTATTATGAAGATGGCCTATACTCACCCTGAATAGTGAATAGCTAATTTGTATGTGTTCATAAACAATAGCTCTATACAGTGTGTACTACTGTTATAGTTTTAATAATTTCTTTGTGTGTCTACTACGAAAAGTATTTGTATACCATATATTTTGTATTGCTCTTTTTTTACTTTAACAACTTGGTCTCCAAGTGAGCTCTATTGGCTTGTAATAAAGTTCAAAATTAATAAATGCTAAACATAACCATTTGAAGGGTGCCTTTGCAACTTTATAGCATAGGTTCTATTTTTAAAACTGGACTAGTAGCAGTTCAAGGTAGAGGTGATATCATAGATATGAATGTTCCAAAATCATACTTGTTTAATAAATATAAAAGTTGGAAAATAATTACTTTATCTATGAATATTTTATTAAATTTTTCCTTGTTTCTTTACTGTAACTCCATTAGCCTTTTAAAAATTATTGATACTTAATAAAAAAAAATGATCATGTGTATTATTCCTTCAATTTGTCATTATATCCTTAAAATTGTCATCTCCTGAACCCCAACATGTCCAGTATTAGCTGACGCTATTATCTATGCTATTATAATACAAAACATTTATCTATATGTACTCATTTGAAACAACATGACACCTAGCTCTGACATCAACCCTCTCAAGTAAAGTCCCACTCTCAATGGGTGTTTATGACAATCAAGACCAACGGCTTAACATGCTTTCCAAGGCACAGTGGCCTTATTGTCTCATTCCAGACAGATTTTTGTCTAGAGAAGGATTCAAACCACAACTTTTGATTGATTTGATGAATTTTTTCTCATTATATAATATAATAAGTCTGCCAGATGGTTTCTGGCTAAGAATAAACCGCCCCATATCTTTGCATGGGTGTCTTAAGAGGTGACTAAAAAGACATACAGCTAATGGATGGGCAGCAGTATATATCAGTTCATGGTTATATAGCATCTTATTAAAAAAAATCCCATGGAAAATGCTTAATAAAATATAGACTATAGCCTTCCTTGATAATTGGGTAGCCCATTATTAACAAACATAAACAACAGCAAACAAATATACTCTTGGGTTTTATATATTACTAGCTGCGCCTCGCGGTTGTACCCGTTACTCTGCTCCAATGGGTCGGAGCGTGATATTTTGTATCCTATATGTTAATCCAGCATATGACGTATCCCGGTGCAAATTTTCAGCCAATTCCGTTCAGTAGTTTTGGCATGAAAGAGTAACAAACATCCATCCATCCATACTTACAAACTTATATTAATAGGATTATTTTAATAGATTGGTTGACTTAGGTTATAACCAGAGGATAACCATAGGTCATCTAACTCTTTTCTGGACAAAAAAATATTATAGCAATGTCCCTGAGTCTATGGTGCTGAGGAATATTTCAATGCCTTCTTCACCTAAATCCTCTTTTCATCTCTATTACTCCTTTTTGTTTTATAATTAGGTATTGATTTATATATTATGTTTAGATCAATTGAATATTTAATGAAGTACCTTATTAATCAAGTAAATTAAAAAAAAATATATGTTTTTTTTTTTATGAAGCTAATTAATTCTAATACAAAAATTGACAGGTCTCTAGATCAAAATCGTATTTGCCATGTTGCTAATTTTAAGAAGGTTGACATTTTAAACCACTGCTATTACAACACTAAAGCTGGCTTAATATATCATACATTCCCATTCTGACCTGTCAAATTATAAAAAAAACATATAAACTATTACTGTGATTGTAAAATAACTGTATAACTTCAACAATTTAACATTGGCAAAATACTTTCTAATGATCCGGGGACTCTGTCTTGGTAACATAAAAGTGAAGTACGGTTCAGACTATTTTTCCACTCCGACTCGCTCTAGAATAATTAGGCATTGCTTCCACTCAGAGCAATGCCTAATTATTCTTCTACATTAATTAAGACCCTCATTCTGAAGTTGTATGATAATCCCTTCAAGCATGATAATAATAATAATAATTTTTTTATTGAGTCTCAAACAATTACACAAATGAAAGCCTACACTCAATCATTAGTTAACAATTCTTTTGTAGGGTACGAAGGAATTTTAATTGTATAGATTACATAGGATATTTAAGTCATTTGGTATTCTGCTAATTAGAACTTACAGCATACAATTGTAGATAAAAATAAACATTTTTTTTTCAATGCTAATGCTTAATATTTTATGGGATAAAATATAATGACCACCAAAAATATATACTTGACACCAGAAAAATAAAGTCTAAAATTGTAATAGTACTAGCTATTTTAGTCACGACTGCACTTCAAATTGTATTCGAACACCAAATGTAGTAAATGATCACCAAATGTAGTAAATGATCACCAAATCTTAGCGAGCAAATGATTGCGCTATTCTACCTTAATAAAATCAATGAAAAATGACAATCGGTTAGGTTAGGTTAGAGCTGCGGCCATACAACGCCAGAGCCAGAACCGAATAGTAAATTAGTAAAACATTTAGGTACTTTTGGTGATCCTTTACTACTTTTGGTGATCATTTACTACTTTTGGGTTAACAATGATTTATTTGGAGTCATTTTGCTTAAATACGATAGCGAAATGTTAAAACTTTGGTTACCATTTTACATTAAAATGCGGGTTTAATTTTGGTGATCATTTTTACTATATCTGATGGTAAGTTAAACATATGCCATATTTTATGGACTTAATGGTGGGTTCCGCAAATACCACTACTCAGAGACCACTCTATCCGACCTGCTAGTGAAGACTGCGCTCGCGACGCGTCCGCCCTCCGACCTTTAGTTTGCAAAGAATTTTCAGATGACCTCGTATACCCGAAGTTCGTAAGGCCTGTGATCGAAAAACTCCCCTAAAAAACTCAATTAAAAAGTCAGACGCCAGCGGTAGAGATTGCAACCCGGTATGTTTCTCAACCCGGTCGGGTCCGCCGGGCCCGGCCGGGTTGTGTGTTAGCGATGAATCCTATAAAGTATTTTATGAAAATATTCTATATACGAATGAAATAGACAATGATTCAAGGTTAATATTTATTTCAAAGTGTATTTAAACAAGCAGGTCTTTCTCTTTACTCCTTATAGTGTCTATTTGAAAACATATATTAAAATAAGAAACTAATAACGCAGCTTAAAGGACCAAACGTGACATAACAACTTATAGATAGATAAACTTTGGTAGCTTTGTTATAAACAAAACAAATTCTTATTTAGGTAAAGTATTATGTTTTTTCTTAAACTTTGATTATTAAGATTAGTGAGTGTTACTATTACTAACGTCAACGACGCAGCTCGCAGTGGTTGTCATGCTAACGGACACTCTACGAGTTGGCTCTCCCGAGCCGCGGTTTACTTACCGGTTCCGGAGACCGGGCCCGGTAAGAATGGCCGGGCCCGGTGGGTGCCTAAAAAAACCACCGGGCCCAGCTTGCAATCTCTAGCCAGCGGTCGCCCTTAGCCGTAGTCCACACAGGGGGCTCCCTCTAGCGCGAGCTTAGTTTGTAGTTTAAAATTCATTTAATGCCGCTAGAACCCTGCTCGCCGTTATGCCCGGTGAAGTAGCAAAAGCCTCGTGGCTTAACCACATAAAAGTACGTCCGAGGATAAGCAAAAAAAAACGTCTGATGCGTTGCGAGTCGCCACGTCTCCATAAATGAGACTGTATGCATTGTCCCCTAGAAAAGGATACTTTTCACTCTGGCGAAGCCGCAAGCTGAAGTTAGTTAGTCATCTCATCTCATTAAATCCAGTGGACCGAATCATTAATATGATGCACGTTTACATAAACATAGTATATTGTTAGGTTTAACAATAGTGAAACACAATTGCCGTAGCCTTAACATATTTTTACACAATGCCTTATGACTTCAGCACTAGTATTAGTAGCATTGATGGGTGTGTATTTAACCGATTTCACTGAAAAGAGATTTATAGTTTGACGATTTTTTTAAGGCTTAGATGGCGACTCACCCTTAAAATAACTGACCCAGTTTCTACCTTTAGAAATTGATGGTAGGAAACTTGGCCACTGGATTGGTTGAGATTTCACCTTTCAAAATGTGGCAAACTCAGCCACTGGGCTATATCGATATGTGACGACTCACTCATCATCGGCGTGTTGCTACTAGGTAAGGTGACTTTTCACCATTCCCACCACCGCTGCAGCGTTTCCGCGCGCTGACGGCGGGATATGTGGGATTCGCCCTCTCCATAGCGGTGGTATGCTTACTCATACCACGATGAGAGGACCCTACACCACTAAAACCCCCCGGACACTCTTTCGATCCGTCGTTGGCGGGGGCCGGGTACGCACGAAGCAATCCGGCAGGTGAGTTTTCATCCGGGTTAGATGTAGTTTTCGCTCTGATATATTTTGTCCTTAGGGCTCTGCACCACAGCACTCATTGGTGTAGCTACCGTCGCGGCGACGGCTAGATGGAAACCTCCAAGCTTGGAAAGCATTCGTCAGGCGGACACTGCCAACCCTCCTGTACATGATATAGAAGATTTGCATCTTAAAAGTCAAATATATTAATCAAACCATTTTGGACCAGGGTCTTTGATCACATAGCCCACATACGCTTTGGATTAGGACAGGCTGTGATAATCTGAATCCAGCTAATAGGAATATCGCAGCAAGCCATGCTATACATTGCTCAGTTGAAAGGATTTTATTCAAATAGTGGTGAGTACCATTTGAGGCCCTTGTTTTCGTCCATTTTTTTACCGTTGCGGGGTGTCCCATTAATCTCCATGACAGTGGTCAGCTAGTCGTGCTATGGGGAGAGTGCCAGTGTCATAGTATCATAGTCATAGACGGTCAGCGAGTCGTGGTATGAAGAGAGTGCCAGTAAAACATATCAGGTGGTCCATACGCCGATAGAGGGTGCACTATTTGAGGTGCCATGTCATCCAGTGCACCGTATGTGACCCTGACGTACAATGGTACATTCATTTTGTATTCTTACTAAAAATTATAGTTAACCTTTGAGGTCAACGTCACGAGGAAATACTATCAGATCTTTTTAATATTCTTAAATTTAACTTAATAGGCAATTAGCTCTAGTGCATAATTTGTATTTTCATATTTTAGCCAAATACAAAAGCAAGTTTGTCAAGGTTGTGTATTGTCAATGGTATAACGGGCGCGTCGTTTTAAACAGAGGTTTTAAATCTAGACTTCAGTATCATAATGGATGGGGTGTACTGCGCCGAATCGAATGCCAAATAATCGAATATCAATTGATCGAACACTATAAATCGAACGACTAAATATCCAAAGATCAATAGAAATATTTTAATTGCATTAACATCTCTTTTGCCTCTTTTTTGTGAAGAAGGTCTTCCCAATCTTGCCTTTGCCTTTTCAATGCAATAAAATTTTTGTTTTTTTTTGTGTATTCTTAAAAAATATTTGTATTGATCTTTGGATAGAATGAATATGCGATGCGTTGAACGCTCGATCAAACAAACATTCGATATTTTGATCACTCGATGTATTGAATGTGCGATGTTTTGAATGTTCGATTTAATAACCATTCGATGTTATGAACGTTCGAGTATTTAGTCGTTCGATTTATAGTGGTCGATCAATTGATATTCGATTATTTGGCATTCGATTTGGCGTAGTACACCCAATGGATGTATGTACTTTTATCTTCAGAAGCATTAGGTCGTAAGTGCCAGTTTACGATAATGGCACATCCGACTTTATGCTTCCGAGCTTTAGATAAGATATTATATATTTTAGGTAGACATATTGCCGTTATTAAGCTTCTATACTGAAACTAGCTTCCCGCGAGCGGTTTCACCCGCGAAACTCAAATTCCCGTAGGATCTTCATAATTTGACTGCACCGGTGGCTCAGTGGTTACGGTAGTTGCTTCTGAGACCTGGTGTTCTGGGTTCGATTCCTATGTTTGTAAAGTCCCCCGTGACACAGGGATTTATTATTGCTCTAGTGCGGGTGTTGTCTTTAAAAAAAAATAACATCCTACTAAAATTATTAAGTTTGTAAGTATAGATGGATGGATGGATGTTTGTTACTCTTTCACGCCAAAACTACGTAACGGCATTGGCTGAAATTACACACCGGGATAGGTTATACCTACGCTGGATTAACCTATATGCTACAAAACATCACGCTCCGACACACTGGAGCAGAGTAACGCCGGTAAAACCGCGGGGCGCAGCTAGTATACAATATATCTTTCACTGATATCTAACACTCAAATATGATATTTAACGCTTAATATTTGTAAATAGATTATACAAGATTCCGCGCAAAGTTTCACCGAAGTATCGCCATTCCCGTCGGAACTTCATAATTACATATACCCTATATCCTTCCTCGACAAATGGGCTATCTAACACTGAAAGATTTTTTCAAATCGGACCAGCAGTTCCTGAGATAAGTGCGCTCAAACAAACAAACAAACTCTTCAGCTTTATATATTAGTATAGATATTTCATAAAAACAAAACATATCTGCAGCTATTTATAACTACGGAAACCAGTAGCATATTGTATAAAACACACTCGTAGTAGATATCTTATCAACTATCCTGCTGCCCACATACAAGTCAAATTAATATGGACTAGCTTCCCGCGCGCGGTTTCACCCGCGTAGCTCCCGTGCCCGTAGGAACTTCGTAATAAAATAAAGCCTATAACCTTCCTCGATAAATGGACTATCCGACACTGAAAGATTTTTTGAAATCGGACCAGTAGTTCCTGAGATTAGCGCGTTCAAAGTCAAAAGTCAAAGTCAATATATCTTTATTCACGTTTTTTTTTCGATGTTAGTATTTAGCCCCGAGGCTTTTGCTACTTCACCGGGCATAAAGGCGAGCAGAGCTCCAGCCTAGATAAATGGTTTACATACTACAAACTAAGCAACCTGCGCAAAAGGGCGTCCCCTGTGGGACTTGGAACTCGGCTCGGGCGGTCGCTGACGGGGAGATTGAGGGATTATGGCAATTAGTTATTTTTTTAGGGGAGTTTTGTGCAATTGTCGCTCTACTTTACAGTTCGCGGGCCTCTCGGACTTCGGGTCTATGAAGGCATCTGAAGGTTCTTAGCAACTAAGGGTTGGGATCTTTATTCACATCGACACATTTCATTAATGATCCGATTTGAAAAAATCTTTCAGTGTGATATCACATTTATCGAGAAAGTATTTAACTACAAAGTTTCTACGGGTTAACTGCCATTAGTTACGCGAGTGAAACCGCGCGTGGAGTCTTTGCTTGAATGCGCTAATCTCAGGAACAACTGGTCCGATTTGAAAAAATCATTCAGTGTTAGATAGCCGAGGATATTTATCGAGGAAGGATATCCTATTAATATTATAAACGCGAAAGTTTGTAAGTATGGATGGATGGATGTTTGTCAATCTTTCACGATAAAACTACTGAACGGAATTGGCTGAAATTTTGCAACGGGATAGGTTATACGCTGGATTAACATATAGGCTACAAAACATCGCGCTCCGTCCCACTGGAGCAGAGTAACGCGGGTGAAACCGCGGGGCGCAGCTAGTAGGATATATTTAATTACTAGCTTCCCGCGCGCGGTTTCACCCGCGTAACTCCCGTTCCCGTGGGAAATTCATAATAAAATGTAGCTTATGTTCTTTCTCAGGCTCTAGACTATATCTGTACCAAATTTCATTTAAATCGCTTCAGTAGTTAAGGCGTGATTGCGTAACAGACAGACAGACAGAGTTACTTTCACATTTATAATATTAGTATTAGTATAGTAAGGATATAGTAAGGATTAGTAAGGATGATGTTTGTTTCTAAAAGTATTTGTCATATGGAACCTAAAGCCAAGGATACACTAGGAGACAAATGTGTCACGACATGTATCGGCGACATGTCAAGCGAAGCCAGCCGATTTCGCCTGACATATCTGGCGACATCGCGCGACTTATGTCCGTAGCGACGTCAGGCGAAGTCGTGCAACTTCGCGAAGCTTCGCCGGACATATCTGGCGACATCACGAAGTTTTGTTTCACAAGGCAATCGATATCATTACACCCACCGAGGTAGTGTTGTTGGCTACGGTGCGATGTTGCCAGACATGTCGAGCAAAGTCCGGCAACGTCGCGCTACTTCATTCGATGTAGTTGGCGACACGTGTCGTGCGATGTTGCCAGACATGTCGACCAAAGTCCGACAATGTCGTGTTACTTCACCCAACGTCGCTGGTGACACGTGTCGCACGGCATTTGTCCCCTAGTGTATCCTTGGCTTAAATATAATAATTTCTGTTCAAAAAACTTTAATATGTTTGTATAAACTCAATATGAAAATTATTTTTTTCGTCTATCTATTATAGTCTTTAACTTCCGAAAACGCTATCAGCCATTTTGTGACGTCATAAATTTCGTTAAAAAACATGAACGCGATCCTTTACTATTACACTTTCTGAGTCATGACGTCATAGATCTCGGACAAGAAAATGTATATAGATCAACATGGCTGACATCGTTTTCGTCTCTAAATGTCAAGCCAATTTTAAAATATTTATTTTAGTGCTTTCTAGATCTCAAATAAATGCCATATTTTTTTCTTGATATCTCATTCTTAACCATATAAAAATAATTTAAAAAAAGTGTCAACTAGCCTATTGTCAATACATTACCTTGACAAACTCTGCTATTTCTTTTTTCTAAAATATCAAAATACAAATGATGCTAGTAACAAACTCTTCAGTTTTATATATTAGTATAGATACAGGTTACTAGCTGCCTGCTATTAGTATAGATATAGATTACTAACTCCCGTTCCCGTAGGAATCTAATCGATTCGGACCCAAGTAACCGTAATTTTGGCACCGATCTCACTAAAACTGACGAAGTTTCCCATAAACTTGCAACTTGCAACCCAAGGCCAGTTAATTTTATTAAAGACTAGCTGACCCGGCAGACTTCGTACTGCCTCAATCGATACATATAAGACCTAAACATTTGTATAAAATAAACTGGGCCGTAGAGACTTCGTTTATGCGGTACTCCTACCCCTACACTACCCCTACCCTACACTACCCCTACCCTACACTACCCCTACCCTACCCCTACCCTACACCTACCCCTAATCTACCCCTACCCTACCCTACACCTACCCTAAAAAATCTTGGCAAAAAAATTCAAGTTTTTAATTAACAAAATAAAGCTCAAATTGACTCTACATTTTAGTTAGAAAACGTTTGTATGGGAAAAAGAAAAAGGCTGTTTTAAGGGGTTTTCAGGCAATTATTCGAATTTTTCTCGCCGTAAAAACCATCCTTGAACTTCCACGAACATTAAAAAAAAAAGAATTGGCCAAATTGGTCCAGGCTTTGTAGAGTTACGCGCTTAGCAACACATTTTGCGATTCATTTTTATATTATAGAATACGTGAGGGGTTGAATTTTGAAAAATCCCGCCTTAGTGAGCACCTATAAAAGGAACCCCCATTTAATCATCAGCCCGTATAACGTCCACTGCTGAACATGGGCCTCCTCCCGAGGGAAGGCATTGCCATAGTCACCACGCTTGGCAGGCGGGTTGGTGACCGCAGTATTATGTTGTAACACACAAGGTAACGCTGCTGCCCGTTCCTTGATATTCGATTATTATAGATGATATTATAACATTCGGGACCAACGGCTTAACGTGCTTTCCGAGGCACGGAGGGTCCCTCAACCAACCAGACCCGGAAAGAAATCTAAGAATTTACACAAAGACTTCTTGTCCGGTGTGGGAATCGAACCCACGACCTCCGAGATTTAAAGCGAGCCAATTACCGCTACGCTACGGAGGTTGTCATTTAATAGGAAGAAGAATTCAATTAGACTCCAAGCACTTTTTTCACTAGTTTTTGAGATGTCGTAATGAGTGAATTAATGACCTTTCGCTTTTATATACGTATATAGATTTTATCGTTAATAATTACCTATTATAATTTGGTACGGACGTCATAAATTATTTTTTAATGAATATATCCGATAATAATTAATTTAATTAATGAAGTAGTTAGCATTTTAAATCAATACAGTATTAATGACGTTAATACTTAAGCTGTGCTTAACTTAATGGAACTTTCTAATTAAAAAATATACATATGTTTTAAATCGGTTCAGTATTTTAAGGTTTATCGATTACCAATAATAATTCATTTAAACTGGCCGTGGTTTCGCCTGCTTTGGTCCAGATCTTGTGGGAACCTTGCCCCCCCCCCCCCTCGTCTTCCTAACCCTTAGTTTGCAAAGAACCATCCGATGCCCTCGTAGACCCGAAGTCCGAGAGGCTCGCGAACTGTAAAGTAGTGCGTCAGTTGCATAATACTCCCCTAAAATACTAAAAATCATGATCCCTCAATCTCATCGCCAGCGACCGCCCTGAGCCGAGTTCCAAGCCCTATAGGGGGCGCCCTCTTGCAGCAGGTACCAAAAAAAAAAGGGATCCTTGCTATAAGATATATCCTGGTCAGTTCTGAAGAAAGTAACTTTCTTGTAGCTTTAGAATTTTAGAAATCGGTCCAATAGTTTTTATGTTTATTTATTACAAACAAAGGTACCTATAAATTGACACACAAACACAGATTAAGCTTAAGAGAATCCGACTTTCAGAGGTCTGTCGGCCTCTATTGTATTGTATTTAGGTTGCTATAATATTAACATTGACTATAACTAAAAAGGCAAATACCCTCCCCCAGGAGGAGGCCCATGTTTAGCAGTGGACGTTATACGGGCTGATGATGATGATGATAACTAAAAGTTATAATCCCTCTAATGTATCCGCCAGCGACTGCCTAGAGCCGAGGTCCAAGTCCCGCAGGGGTCGCTTTGCGCAGGTTGCTTAGTTTGTAGTTTTTAAACCATTTATTAAGGCTGGAGCTCTGCTCGTCTTTGTGCCCTGTAAAGTAGCAAAAGCCTCGAGACCACATAAGGAAGTCCAACCGAAAAAAAAAGTGGGAGCCTTGCCCTGAAATATATCCTGGTCAGTTCGGGAGAAAGAATGGTAATGGTTTAATATCTATAGTTATTAAACCATTTATTAAGGCTGGAGCTCTGCTAGCCTTTATGCCCGGTGAAGTAGCAAAAGCCTCGTGGCTAACTACATACATAAAAAAATGTGAAGCTCATGCGAAGCCGTGTCGAGTCGCTCGTAGAGGTATAAAATAGATGGGTGTGTCGTATGAGGGGACCCATATCAGGGACACGTCAACTCAATACCTAAATTTAAATCACAATAGATATATGGGGGATGTTATGAAAGCTCTTTGTCAGTAAATCGAGAATACGAGTTAATTTCGGTTCTTCTACAGAATAGATAATAGGTTACTCGAAGAAAATCTTTTATTTGCGTATAAGTGTGTAGGTAGGTAAAGGTAACTCCCGTGCCATTAAGAATTTTATAATTAAACTAGCTGACCCGGCAGACTTCGTACTGCCTCAATCGATACATAAAAGACCTAAACATTTGTATAAAATAAACTAGGCCGTAGAGACTTCGTTTATGCGGTACTCCTACCCCTACCCTACACTACCGCTACCCTACACTACCGCTACCCTACACTACCCCTACCCTACACTACCCCTACCCTACACTACCCCTACCCTACACTACCCCTACCCTACACCTACCCCTACCCTACACCTACCCCTAATCTACCCCTACCCTACCCCTACCCTACCCTACACCTACCCTAAAAAATCTTAGCAAAAAAATAAAGCTCAAATTGACTCTACATTTTAGTTAGAAAACGTTTGTATGGGTAAAAGAAAAAGGCTGCTTTAAGGGGTTTTCAGGCAACTACCAATAAATTAAAAATTAATTAAAAAAACATTGTCCAGCGGACAAAATTGTGAATCTAAACCATTCCCAGATCCCCTTGAACACACACAAAAAATTTCATCAAAATCGGTCCAGTCGTTTGAGAGAAGTTCAGTGACATACACACTCACAGAAGAATTATATATATAAAGATAAACTCTGAAATGGGCTATGCTACCTACACCATCCATGAATAACATAGGTTAATGTTAAAATTTTTACGGTGGGGACTACGCGAGTGTAACCGCGAGCTGGAAAGTATTAATATAAATCTTTGTTGTGAATGTCTGATTCACGGATCAACGTACAACGTGATTGTTAGAGCGATTTCGCACTACTTCCGATCCGAATCCATTCTGGACCCGTGAAAATATGGTCCGTAGTAGCCGTAGAACTATTTCTATGGTAACTTACGCACTAGATCCGAGATCCGTCATCCGATTTCTTTCCAAATTGCTAGACCAATATTTTAACGGGTTCGGATCGGATTCGGATCGAACATAGTGCGAAAACGCTCTAAATGTTACCAGTATTAACAGACAGTTCAATTTTATTTCAAAATAAATAATCAAAAATCTTGTTCAAAATCATTCTTTTTGAACTTTATTAGAATCCAATAGAGTTCATAATACGATGGATTATATATTCCCTCTGTCCGTTAAAGGTTAAAGAAATACATTTTGAAAACACGTCTGCTCGTAGTAACACTTTCATTATACATTGTTGTTTTAATTATTCGTGTCATTTACGTTAATTGTTAACTTCCTTGTGTTAATGACGTCATCGTCGTCGACGTCATGGTGACGTCATTCCGACATAATAGGTTTAAAATGATAAAAGCACGATTATATCTGTTAATATCTATATATAACTGTATGTCGAACGTAGTTTCATTCGGATAATAGTTGGTGAATCTTGTGTGGAACTGTATTATAACATTAATGACCAACTAGCTTCCGAACCCGTGTATCTCCCGTTCCTAACTATGAACACCTATTTTACTGCCTATGGGCATGTTTTTTTAAGACTCGGAAAATATTTGTTATGTATATTTAGAAGCTGTGATAGTTAATGTCATAGACATTTGAGTTTTCAGTCGTTAATAATTATTATAATAAAAATTAAAGACTTTTCCGCTGACATATAGACGCACGATAGTTATTTAAATTTAAAATGCGGACGTAGACTTAGAATGGATTAAAAAAAACACTTTAAATTATTGTATATTAACGATATTGATAAAACATGAGATTCGTGCATTTATTGGAATTCCCCCCCTAAGGGTGCAAAATACGGGAAATTCACAAATCTGCTCCATTTTCTATGAAATTTATAATCCGAGCTCCTGAAGGTAAATAATTTAACAAGTGCCTTCCGGTTTTTGTAACGTAAAATAGGGGTTAAAATAAGAGGGGTCCTATTTTAACCCCTATTTTACTTATCTGTGGGTTAGTAAAATGTTCATAATTTTTATGAATCATCATCATCAGCCCGTACACCGTCCACTGCTGAACATGGGCCTCCACCCGAGGGAGGGATTTGCCATAGGCACCACGCTTGGCAAGCGGATTGGTGACCGCAGTATTATGTTGTAATACACAGGGCAACGCTGCTGCCCGTTCCCTGGTATACGCTTGTTATAGATCATGATGTTATAACAATCGGGACCAACGGCTTAACGTGCTTTCCCGGAAAGAAATCTTAGAATTTACACAAAGATTTCTTGTCCGGCGTGGGGATCGAACCCACGACCTCCGAGACTTAAAGCGAGCCAAATACCACTACGCTACGGAGGTTGATTTTTATGAATAATATTTAAAAATGTTTATTGTTCGTTCATATTGAATAAGCTCCGAAACCACAGGACCAAATTTAAAAAAATCTAATCCTCATTATCCAGGAGTATCATAAGCTATATTTAATTATGAAGTTCCCATGGGGACTGGAGATAAACGGGCAAAACCGCGCGCGGGAATATAGTATATCCTACGAAACCACATTTTGCCGTATATCATTACTGGAGCACACAATTTTGTTTTCAATTCCATCCATTATTTACTGGATAGTTGCCAATACAAAACTATGATTAGCTCTCAAATATATTCAGTTGTTATTCTCAATATACTAGAAACGTGCCAAGAATGACTGATGCCCTTAACCTTGTTAAAGAAAAGAAAAGCCATGAGGAAGCGGAAGACGTGTCTATGGTTTTAGAATAATAATCATATTTATTTAAATAATCAAAGATTTCACATGGATAGTTTAAGTACGTAATGTCTACAGATGTAAAAACTTAATTTAGGGTTTATCCACATCCCTCGCCGACCCATGATGAGTAGGGACGCCTCTACACTCCGGGCGTCCCTGTAACTGGGCAATTGGGTCTCGATAGTATGGCCTAGGAGATGCGTCGGCCTACGCGCGGTGTTTTGGCCGCAAGTGCCACCGGAGGGCCGGATTGCCACACGTACCCGGCCATCACCAACGGCTGACGAAGGAGTGTCCGGGGGCTTTTAGTGGTGTAGGGTCCTCACCTTGTGGTAAGAGTAGCATACCACCGCTATGGAGAGGGCGAGTCCTACATGTCCCACCGCCAGCGCGGTAACGCTGCAGCGGCGGTGAGAATCCGTAAAAGCATTTGCCCCCGGAAAAAAATTATGTAACCCTGTCTCCCAAACACTTCGCTCTTCACTTATATTACAGGAGTAGGTAGTCCTGTAATATAAGTAAAGACATTGTTTACTGATCTTTATTATCTCGTGGTCGGAATTCGAAAATAATTCCAAAAAAATATTAGCATTCTGCACTCCTTCTCTATAACTAATACTAATATAATAAAGTTGAAGAGTTTGATAGTTTGCTTGAACGCGCTTATCTCAAGAACGACGGGTCCGATTTGTAAATTTCTTTCAGTGTGTAGATAGCCCTTTTATCGAGGAAGGCTATAGGCTATATTTAATTATGAAGTTCTAACGAAAACGGGAGTAACGCGGGTGAAACCGCGCGCGGGAACTTAGTTAACTGTTAAGTGTGCGAAATTTCATTTATTCCTCCGTCCGCGCTATTTTCGTAAAAAAGGGTACAAAGTTATTGCTTCACGTATTCATAAATAGATATTATAAAGATGTGTTTGTTTGTTTGCAATGAATATCCGGAACTATTGGATCGATTTAAAAATACGATTATTATAAACTAGCTTCCGCGCGCGGTTTCACCCGCGTAACTCCCGTTCCTGTAGGAACTTTATAGCCTAGCCTTCCTCGATAAACGGGTTATCTAACACTAAAAGATTTTTTCATATCGGACCAGTAGTTTCTGAGATTAGCGCGTTCAAATAAACAAACTCTTCAGCTTTATACCAGCAAGCACCGCCTCCCCCTCGCCCGCCTGCCATGCAGCGCAGCGTCTTGCCTTGCGCATCAAGCGCGCGTGTCAATTTTGTTGCGGAGTTATTTTCAAAACGTAAATACTACTCTTGTAAGATCTTAATTGAAATTAACTGATTTGATGATTTCAATCACAATTTTGTTCACAATGAAATACTCTCAACAACACATTTATTTCGATAAAGATTAATATTATTATGTTGATAAAACTCTTTGGCAAATAACGCATTATTATTATTAGGTACAATTCTTTGCATTTTTATACTCGTGATAATGTCTCAACGAAATTTCCGATTGGAATAAAACAAAAATTATTTTACTTCTACATAAATACCCTTGATAACATAATGCTTAATTTGGATAAGGATTAATATTACGATACACATTTAACGTAGTTTCTTTCTTCAGACGATTTAATATTTTTTATGAACATAAAAGCGTTTATTGTGACTAAACTATGATAGTTAGATATGTGCTCTCCCGGACTTTTTTGTAGATCTTAATAAGACCTACAAATCCGTAGTACATCATTTTGTTCTATTGTCAATAGTTTTTGCAGCGCACGCATAAATAGGTTTTCGATTTTACACATTGGGTTACAAAATCGCAATTTTCTTTCAGATCCCTAATTTTTTTGAAAATAAAATGTAGCCTATAACCTTCCTCGAGAAATGGGATATCCAACACTGAAAGATTTTTTGAAATCGGACCAATAGAGATTAGCGCGTTCAAACAAACAAACATACAAACTCTGCAGCTTTATAATATTAGTATAGATGATGTTATATCAATCGGGACTAACGGCTTTACGCGCTGTCCGAGGCACGGAGGATAGTCCCTCAACCAACCAGACCGGAAAGAAATCTTAGAATCAAGTGGCCGTAGCCCAATGGCTAGGGCGTCGGACTTGCGATCTTGTGGTCGCTGGTTCGATCCCCACCCATTGCACTACCGACGTGAACCAACTCGTAACACAAGTATATTAGCTATAATTCACAAAACTCGGCTAGTAATTATCATAAAAAAAAAGGTTTCCTGTCCGACGTGCGGATCGAACCCACGACCTCCGAGATTTAAAGCGAGCCAAATACCGCTACGCTACGGAGTTTTTCTATAATGACAACCACTAACAACATAATATATTTTCTCCCCTCAGCCCTCAGTGATGCTACCGATCTGGACATCCGAGTTCCTCCAGGCAGTTTCCCGTATGGACCCCAAGTTCATCGCTCTTCATCTGCAGGAAGTTGGGGGGAAAGCCTATGAGAAGTCCATGCAGTACGTCAAGGACTTTGTCCAGAGGCTCTGCGACTGTCCTGAATTGAGGCTATTCGATAAGATCAGGATATTCCTCGACGAAGACTTCAGTTCTCCGGAAAAGTTTACTGTAAGTTGACGTAGTGTTGATTTTTTGTTTATTTCTTCTGTTAATACTGACGTACTAATTTTGTGAAAGAATCTAATATTCATCATCATCATCATCAACCCGTATAACGTCCACTGCTGAACTTGGGCCTCCTCCCGAGGGAGGGTATTTGCCATAGTCACCACGCTTGGCAGGCGGGTTGGTGACCGCAGTATTATGTTGTACCACACAAGGAAACGCTGCTGCCCGTTCCTTGATATACGATTTTTATAGATGATGTTATAACAATCGGGATCATCGGCTTAGCGTGCTTTCCGAGGCACGGAGGGTAGAAATCTGGAAATAAATCTTAGAATTTACACAAAGATTTCCTGTCGGGCTTGGGGATCGAACCCACTACCTCCGAGATTAAAAGCGAGCCAAATACCGCTACGCTACGGAGGTTGTCAAAAGAAACAAATATTCACACATATTAAAATATATTAACCAAAAGTATATAATATTTTGTTTTTATACAATTAAAAAAACCGTTTTCGTCATTGACGACGATGACGTTTTAGAGCGTAATGGCTATCAGAAGCGATTGCACGGTATCGGGATATTATTTTTGCCGCCAGCTGCATTAAAAGGTATATGAATCTTGTAGCTTAGGATTTAAGGTTGCCATTGTTTTTTTTATTTGTGATTTATTTGGTCGCACAAGGATATACGAGGGAACTAATCGAAGGATAATGTTGCCTCGAAATTGAGACAAGATACATCCAACGCATGAAAAAATATTGCCTCATTTTTGGGGCACAATACGCGGGACGGGCTCATACTTCATACTAATAAAGAGTTAAAGTTTGTGAGGTTGTAGGGGGGTAATCTCTGGATTTACTGAATCCATTTTGCTAAAGCCTTAAGGATGTCCAGATTATAGCGTTCCGGAAAAACTAACCCCGGCAGAGAATTCCACTCCTTGGACGGCTCCGACGACGGAATTCTCTGCCGGGGTCAGTTTTTTTGAAAGCATTATGAAAGAAGAAGCAAATCGCTTCGTGCGTATTGAAGGAATGTCTACAACAAGAGGGTGAAACCGCTCGCCGCGCCTAGTCATCCGGTGATGGAAGGGTGAAGGGGGTATTAGGTTATGTAGAACCTCTTTTACCAATATACAAAGCAAGTGTTTGTAGGCCATATTTCAAGTCAAGCTATCCACGGGAACGGGACTAGTACTTTTATAAAATCGATTTTCAAGTTTACAACAAGAAAAGCATATTCTTAATTTTCAGCCATTTTTTTTTATTTCTTAGGCTTTGGGCAACATGTACTTTGCGCATTCATCTCTGACCGATCTCAAGATATGGGACTTTGAGCTGAAGACCTACGTTGAGGCTTTAGGCAAGGAGGTCCACGCTGGCAACATTGAAAAAGTCCCCACCAAGGAGAAAGCCAAGTTTCCTCAGCATTTCTTCCCGGAGGTAAGTCTGGATTATTAATAAAGTAATAAAAACAGTATGATAAAGTAAAAAATACAGTTTAACGAAGAAACCTCGGCTTTAGAGCTAAATGATCCCTTCAAAATGATACAAAAGCATCCATTATGGCTTCGTTCATTTGCAACGTTGCCTCATTAACCTAGTTTCAAAGCTACGGCATACGTTCAGCTTTGAAGCTTTATTCCAAATAGCTATCCATTCATTTGTTGCCTTTTTCATGGGTTTACAATTGGTGTTATAGTATCGTATACCTAAACCGTGGTTTTTTAAATCTTTGCTAATAATAGGCAACCGCCGCTAAAAAGAGGCGTAACACAGGGATACGGTATTTCTCCGAAACTGTTTACAACCACTTTAGAAGACTCCATCAAAATTCTGGATTGGAAAGGACTAGGCATAAACATCGACGGTGAATACATCACTCACTTTCGATTCGCTGATGGTATCGTGGTCATGGCAAAGTCGATGGAAGAACTCAGTACAATGCTCGAAGACCTCAACCGAGTCTCCCAACGGGTAGGTCTTAAAATGAACATGGACAAGACGAAAATCATGTCTAAAGTCCATGTTGTGCCTACCCCTATTATTGTTGAGAATATGGTTCTTGAAGTTGTTTGTTGACGCATAATATGTATACCTAGGACAGACAGTCCAATTAGGTAGGTCCAACTTCGAGAAGGAGGTCAATCGCCGAATCCAACTCGGATGGACAGCGTTCGGGAAACTTCGCAACGTCTTTTCCTCCAAAATACCTCAGTGCCTGAAGACGAAAGTCTTAAAACAGTGTGTGTTGCCAGTGATGACCTACGTGGTCCTTCACTTGCCTTTGCCTTATGAACAGGCTCAGATTCGCTCAACGAGCTATCGAGAGGGCTATGCTCGGGGTTTCTCTACGAGATCGAATCAGAATTGAGGAGATACGTAGAAAAACGCGGGCAACCGTCATAGTCCAACGGTTTAGTTCGTTGAAGTGGCATTGGGCAGACCATAACACGGAGAACAGATGGCCGTTGGGGCCGAAAAGTTCTCGAATGGAGACCGCGGATCGGCAAGCGTAGCGTAGGACGTCCACCTACTAAATGGACGGATGATCTGGTTAAGGCCGCGGGATTACGGTGGATGGCAGGCCGCTTCTAACCGTAACATCTGGAGATCATCTATGAGGGAGGCCCATGTCCAGCAGTGGACGTCCTAAGTCTGAAATGATGATAGCATTATAGCAATGTATTCTAATTGTTCATATGTTTCCAGTGCAAATGGTCTCGCAAAGGATTTCTGCGCACGCGCTGGTGGATCCGCGGCACAGCGGTGGAGTTTGTCAACATACATCTGTTCCATGATGCCAGTAACCTGCTTGCTATAGAACCTTTTCCTTCTGTGAGTATGACTTTCTTTTTCTTTTATTTTACTACTATTTTCTTTTCAATTCAATAGACAACTTCTGCACAAAGGAAGTAAGTCTAGTTCTCTTTTTTTGGATGGATATAATAAAAGTAGCATCCCGGCCGCAGTTTTACCCGCGTAGGTCCCGTTCCCGTGGGAACTTCAAAGTAAAATATAAATATATATAGCCTTCCTTGATAAATGGGCTATCTAACGCTGACACTCCTTCGATCCGCTGTTGGCGGGGGCCGGGCACGCATAAGCAATCCGGCCCATGTATGTAAATACCTAAGTGCTGAATAAATTTCATCATTTCATAAGTATAGATCGTTGGGAACCGCTGGTGTAGACAATGATGATTTTAGAAGTGCAATTCTTGTTCCCAGGTGTACTGTCGCAGTCGTCGGCGGGCGCTACGTCACACGCTACGTCACTTGCACTCTGACGTCAACGCGGCGCCATATTTTATCTTCGGGGACTTCAACTTCCGGACCGATACTGGCGGCGTTGTTAAGGTATCATTAACTTGCATTTTTTTGTATATTCTGGTTGAAGCTATTATCTACCATGAATAGGCATGTGGACTAAAAAAATCGATTTAGTCCGTCAGTTAGATTACCAAAAAATATTATACACGTATTTTTTTTTTCGTTCCTCATATAAAAAATGACGAAGATACAGCGCATTGAAATTTTGTGTGACGTCACTATTAGGTACAATTTTACCTAATAGTGACGTCACAAGCCCCCCTCCCCTGAACTTTATAGTTTGTTTTTGCTCTGTATCTTTGTAAATTTTTATTGATTTGATAAATAAAAAATACGTGCCCAATATTATTTAGTAATCTAACTGACGGACTATATAGATTTTTTTAGTCCTCATGCCCATTGTTTTTACTTATAATTTTAATTTGATCGTAGTACTTCTTGTTTCTGGGTAAATCCATTACGCTTTTCTTCCGCTGCCACAGTATGAATAGCAATGGTATGGTAATCATACCACGAGGATGAAGACCTACCCACTAACTGAAACACATGGCAGTGCCCATGTCAATGCAGTACATGGATACTTATATTTATTTCTAACTTTTAAGCACCGGTGGCTCAGTGTTTACGATAGTTGCCTCTGAGACCTGGTGTTCTGGGTTCGATTCCCACCCGGGACAATTATTTGTGTGAACCACAAATAGTTGTTCTGAGTCTGGGTGTTCTTTGTGTCCGTGAATTGAATGTTTGTAAAGTCCCCCGCGACACAGGGATTTATTTCCCTAGTGCGGGAGTTGTCTTTTTTTTAAATAAATAAAAAAATAAAAAATTCCTGTTAGGTTCTGACGATAGTGCGCCTCTCCAACTCCGGTAGTCAGCTAAACATAATTTAAAATTGTCATAATGACACATATTTTTATTTGATTTCCTTTACCATCTTTCTACCGATCGTATTATAATCGCAAAAGTTTAAAATTCACGCTACAATAGTCAATACATCATCATCATCATCATCAACAGCCAATTAACGTCCACTACTGAACATGGGCCTCCTCTTAACAGACCTTGACAAGCCAGGATCGTAGAGGGATATTGCCATAATCACCACGCTTGGCAGACGGATTGGTGATCGCATTAAGATGTAAATCTTGAGCTAATGGATGCTGCTGCCCATCCATTAGCCATATGTCCCTTAGTCGCCTTTTACGACACCCATGGGAAGTCATGGGGTGGTCTATACATAAAAGTAAGAAAAAGCATAAAGTTTCATTATATTATATAGAACGGATATCCAACCCCCGGGTGTACCTGGGGACTTTTAAGCCAAGGATACACTAGGGGACAAATATGCCACGACATGTATCGGTGCCATGGCAAGCGAAGCCGGCCGTTTAAACTTGACATATCTGGCGACATCGCGCGACTTATACCCGTAGCGACGTCAGGCGAAGTCGTGCGACTTCGCGTAACTTTGCTGGACATATCTGGCGACATCGCGCGACTTATATCCGTAGCGACGTCAGGCGAAGTCGTGCGACTTCGCGAAACTTTGCTGGACATATCTGGCGACATCGCGCGACTTATATCCGTAGCGACGTCAGGCGAAGTCGTGCGACTTCGCGAAACTTTGCTGGACATATCTGGCGACATTGCGCGACTTATATCCGTAGCGACGTCTGGCGAAGTCGTGCGACTTCGCGAAACTTTGCTGGACATATCTGGCGACATCGCGCGACTTATATCCGTAGCCACGTCAGGCGAAGTCGTGCGACTTCGCGAAACTTTGCTGGACATATCTGGCGATATCACGAAGTTTTGTTTCACTAGGCAGTCGATATCATGACACCCACCGAGAAAACTGAAAGCTACGCTGCAACACAGGATAACCGAGCGATGTCGTGCGATGTTGCCAGACATGTCGGGCGAAGTCCAGCAACGTCGCGCTACCTCATCTGACGTCGCTGGCGACGTGCGACGTGTCGCACGACATTTGTCCCCTAGTGTATCCTTGGCTTTAATCAAAGAAAATTTATGAGTTCCCGTGGGATAGTTGACAAACCGAAGAAAGAACATACACCACGCGGACAAAGTTGCGGGCATCAGCTAGTAATCTATATTATTTTTTGCAGAAAGTGACAGAAGAATTATCGGCAACCCGCCTTCAGAACGGCGGTAACGTGGAAGTGTCGAAGATGCAATACTTGTCGGCCGACGGACGGACCGTTCTCACTATTGGCAAGAAAGAGTTCGCCCATTCAGACCACCAGAAGATATTTAGGGAGCCTTGGGTAATATATTTGCTTTAATATTTTTTTTTTATATAGTCTCATCATCATCATCAGCTCGTATGAGTCAGTGCTGAACATGGGCCTCTTCCCGAGGGATAGAGATTACCAGAGATTAGTGCGTTTAAGCAAACAAACGACCTCTTCAGTTTTATATATTAGTATAGGCATATGTCAATTTTAATATTACATCTCGATAGTTATGGTGGTGGAAAATTATCCTGCTAATTATAAGTAAAGATTAACAAAAAATAAGTAATCGTAAGTTGATCAACTTTCTATCATTTTATTTTCGGCCGGCCATACGTCTTTAGCCACGACTCTTTTGCTACTTCACCGGGCATAAAGGCGAGCAGAGCTCCAGCCTTAATAAATGGTTTAAAAACTTGTGGGGCTTGGACCTCGGCTCAGGGCGGTCTATGGCGACGACATTGAGGGATTATGACTTAGTATTTTACGGGGTTTTGTGCAACTGTCGCTCTACTTTATGTTCGCGGGCCTCTCGGACTTCGGATCTATGAGGGCATCGGTTGGTTCTTTGCAAACTAAGGGTCGGGAGGACGAGGATGGACGCGTCGCGTTCGCGGGCGCACTCTTCTCCGACCGGTCGGATAGAGTGGTCTCTGGGAATTGGTTTAACTTTCTAGTTAGTTGATAAACTAACTAGGTTTTGGGTGGTAAAAAAGATAACCAAAACCTAAACCAATATGGTTTTTTTTTTTTTTTTTTTTAAATTAAATATTGGCTTACGTTTGACCATAATCTCGCTTGATGGAAGGCGAAGATAAGGCCTAAGATGATACACGCGTGCCTAGAAAGTGTGGTCTCTATACTATACTGTGTTCCGCATAAGAAAGCTCAAATTCGCTCAGCGAGCTATGGAAAGAGCTATGCTCGGCGTTTCCCTGCGTGATCGAATCAGAAATGGAGAGATCCGCAAGAGAACGAAGGTCGCTGACAAGCTCAACGGATTAGCAAGCTGTAGTGGCAATGGGCAGGACACATAGCTCGAAGAACTGACGGCTGATGGAGCAGAAAGATTCTCGAGTGGAGACCCCCTGCACGATGGACCGACTACTTCATAAAGGTCGCAGGGAGTCAGTGGAAGCTGGCTGCTAGCAGTGGCTCGCGCTGGAAATCGATGGAGGAGGTCTATGTTCAGAAGTGGACGACAAACCAATGGAGTGAAGGAATGGAGTTTAACAGGACTTAAAGAAGTAGATTTTTTATGTTTTGTTCCAACAGTAGGTTAGGTTCATTCAAGTATCTTAATAATTAAGTAAATAATATAACAATTTTGCGCGTTCACTGTAACTTGCAACTAAATTTAACAATATGAGTGGCATGAAAGTTGATCATCTTACGATTCGTATTAGTTTCCGGTGACATATTTTATGGGACTAATCCCACCCACACTCCCACCACTGCAACTCCTGTAAGCCAGGATCAACAGTGGCACACACTGGCAATGACAATGACCACCGAGGCTCACCAAGTCCAGGGAAAAAGTTAAACTACCTTGGGACCCGCAATAAATTTAATCACAAAGAGATTTGGAGGAGTAAGAAAGACTAACTGACATATATATATATATATATATATATTGTTTAATGTTTATTTGTTTCAGCTACAACGTTACGATCGCGAGTTGGAAGCGTTGCGGCCACATCTGTACGAGTTCCCGGTCAAGTTCCCGCCTTCATACCCGTTCGAGGAAAATGTGCAACTACCCACACATTATATGAAAACTAGGTTTGTACTCATCAATATCCTGTTTACTTCCACTGCTGGACATAGACCTCCTTTAAAACAGACCTTGGCAAACCAGGAATGTTGAGGGATATTGCCATAATCACCACGCTTGGCAGGCGAATTGGTACCTTCAGTGCCTTCGTAGACCCGACGTCTAAGAGGCCCGCGAACTGTAAAGTAGCGACAGCTGCACAAAATTTCCCTAAAAATCTATAGTATTGCTCAATTCCCCCGCCAGCGACCGCCTTGAGCCGAGGTCCATGCCTCACAGGGGGCGCCCTCTTGCGCAGTATGCTTAGTTTGTACTATTCAAACCGAAACAATCCGGATTGGTGATCGTGGTTAAAAATAAAATTAAATAAAAACCATTTTTAATTACGTAAACCTATTACAGGCACTTGCAAATAGTCAAAACTATAACTATAGTATTATTATCTATAATTATCATATTTTATAATTTTTTTAAGTTATTATTTAAATTATATTTTTTTATTATTTACTTATATTTTGTCAAATAGCTTGTTCTGTCTATATTAGGTTAGAACAATTGTCATAAGGTTGCAGACCTTGAGCTGATAGACCCTGGTGCCTATTCATCAGGTGTATGTTCCTTAGTCGCCTGTTACGACACCCATGGGAAAATATAGTGTAGTGTATTTTAAGCCAGAAACCAAGGTTTGTTCTATTATTTATTAATAGAACAAACCTAGGTTTCCTATGGTATGATATTGTTTTTTAAAGATTATAAAAAATAATGCAAATAACTTAAGTAATGTTATTTGTAGGTGCCCAGCATGGTGCGACAGAATCCTATTATCGCAGTCGGCACGTCTATTAGTTCAACATCAGGAAACTAGCAAAATGGCGGACAATAAGCAACTGCATAATTCGAGGTAATTATTACAATATTAGTTACTTCACGAATCAAATTTGTTAGAGACAAAATAGGCGTCGGCGTCAAATTAGTAATAGGCGTCGAAATCATAATAGATTCGTCGGCGTCAAATTAGTAATAGGCGTCGGCGTCAAAATATTGGCGTAGGCGTCAAAATATTGGCGTAGGCGTCAAAATAGAGGCGTCGGAGTCAAATTTGTAATAGACGTCGGCGTCAAAATACTGGCGTCGGCGTCAAAATAGAGGCGGCGGTGTCAAAATAGAGGCGACGACGTCAATATATTGGCGTCGGCGTCAAAATAGAGGCGGCGGTGTCAAATTTGTAATAGGCCTTGAAGTCAAAATAGAGGCGTCGGCGTCAAATTTGTCAATTATATAGGCCTTGAAGTCAAAATAGAGGCGTCGGCGTCAAATTAGTAATAGACGTTGTCGTCAAAATAGAGGCGTCGGCGTCAAATTTGTAATAGGCCTTGAAGTCAAAATAAAGGCGTCGGCGTCAAATTAGTAATAGACGTTGGCGTCAAAATAGAGGCGTCGGCGTCAAATTTGTAATAGGCCTTGAAGTCAAAATAGAGGCGTCGGCGTCAAATTAGTAATAGACGTTGGCATCAAAATAGAGGCGTCGGCGTCAAATTTGTAATAGGCCTTGAAGTCAAAATAGAGGCGTCGGCGTCAAATTTGTAATAGGCCTTGAAGTCAAAATAGAGGCGTCGGCGTCAAATTTGTAATAGACGTTGGCGTCAAAATAGAGGCGTCGGCGTCAAATTTGTAATAGGCCTTGAAGTCAAAATAGAGGCGTCGGCGTCAAATTTGTAATAGACGTCGGCGTCAAATTTGTAATAGGCGACGAAGTCAAAATAGATAGAGGCGTCGACGCTAATAACTCCTAATAACAATTAACGTATATAAAAACGTTTTTTGTTGTTTTCACAGGAAATCCGTGACCGATTCGACGGACAGCAGTGGAAGAGTATCATCATCAGACAGCAGTCCAGCGCGATCAGGGTCCCCGGCCAGACAGAATGCTCAGGTTAGTTCGATATTTAGCTATAACTGAGGTAGGAAGAAGCGTTATTACGTCCAATGAGCTGCTCGATTGGAAAAGTGTGTCCACCTTACGCAACATCATAGCCAAATAATAGGCTAATTGATACATATGAAATAATGTTACAATGATGTTTATTTTTACAAGTATTTGTCATATGGAACCTAAATATAATAATTTATGTTCATAAAACTTCAATGTGTGACTATGGCGAAAACCTCAATCGGGAGGAGGCCCATGTTCAGCAGTGGACGTTGTGCGGGCTGATGATGATGATGACTTACGCGTTATCACTCTATCAGTAAGATATATAACTATTATTAAGAATGCCTTTTATTTGAACAGGGCAGTCCCGGTAAAACGTTGGAGAAGAAAGGCAGTATGGCGGAATTAGAAGGGCTAGCTGTCCCCGGGATCAATTTCAGTAGGAAGAGCATAGCCGACCCCACCAGCGTCCAGCAAGCTATTAGTGCCAGGTATACTATATAACACACATACTGTTCAAATCATACAATCTTTTTTTTTATATATATAGAAATAGGCTTACGTTTGGCCAAATTCTTGCTTGATGGAAGGCGAAGATAAGGCCTAAGATGATACACGCTTGCCTAGAAAGTGTCTGTTCACTTTAGTTTTAAAGATGTTCAGATTATAGCGTTCCGGAAAAACTGAACCCGGCAGAGAATTCCACTACTTAGCCGTCCGCATTATGTAAGAAGAAGCAAATCGCTTCGTGCGTATTGAAGGAATGTCTACAACAAAAGGGTGAAATCGCTCGCCGCGCCTAGTCGTCCAGTGATGGAAGGGTGAAGGGGGTGTCAGGTTATGCAATCATATAGAACCTACTTGATTGTCACCGCGCCATCGGCACGTCTATGGAATTTATATTGTCTTTGCCGGTTTCGGCGGGAAATTCGATCGTCTGTTGTTATTTTTCTTCTACATTATCTACAAAAACTCTGTAACCAATAGCTAGATTTATTTAAATAATCATCTAATAATCCCCAATACATACATTCACACACAGCCCACTATGCAGAGGATGCATGGAAGCTCCCGAAACGCCGGCACACGTAATTCTTGTCTGTAAAAGCGTATGTCAACACCGGGCAAATTTCCTGAACAACCCGTAGCCCTTGAAAATATCAAGGGGCTGATAGAGATCTGGGAAGATTTAGGGTGGTTAAAGCAAATTATTCGGACCATCACGTACAAAGCCCCACTCCAAAATCCTTTTGCCTAACTAATTAGACAATTTCGCCCGGATTTATTAGGAATCGGCAAATTAAATATATGTGTTGCTCTGAAAAGTCAAGATTTTATTTTAACTTAAGTTTACATTTCACGCTATGTACAATCAAAGTATAGTTTTTATTTTTTTTATTTTTTATAATTTTTTTTTTTGATGGAACATTAAGTCCAACGTTTCTACATTAAGTGAAGCAATAAGTTCAGTGTTAGTTACTTTTAGTAGCGCCAATCTGTCGCATTTAGTTTTATATACGCGTTTAATGAAAGATTATTTCAAGAAAATCAATGTGAAAGTATACTAAGTGTTTTATTGTGTTCATTAAGTATCTTTTTTTTTTTTTTCATTTGACTTTAAATATTAATGATACCTCATTAATATGTCAGCAATAATAACTATATCTGGCAGTTTATTTATGATGTATGGCAAATCATTTATGTAAACTAAGAACAGAAAAGGACCCAGAATACATCCTTGGGGCACGCCCATTTTTATTGAATGCTTTTTCGAAGCAACGCCATTTACATAAACTATTTGCTTCCTATCTGATAAATAGGATATTACAAGATCAAGCTAATTTTCAGTAAATCCATAATATTTTAAATTAAGAACGAGCGGCTCGTGATCTACACAGTCGAATGCTTTGGAAAGGTCACAGAAGACTTCAAGAGCATCCTGCGACTTACATCCACGTTGCCTCGTAATAATTTAATAATGAAAATAGGAAGGCAGTGAGGCCTTTTCTTAAAGGTTATCTTCAAAGCCCATGAATGTGTCACTTCCCCCCCTTTTAATATAGGTGGTAAGCCTTTCGTTGAGTTTAGAAGATGTAACTCGAACAAATGGTAACACGGCGATATGTGGTATTCCGTGTACAGGTACACAACCGAAAGGCTTAACTCATAAGTGGGGTTGTCCGGTTCCTGTCAGAAAATGTATAATAATAATGGTTCCGAAAAACAAATTAATCAGCAGTGATCTGTGGCCGACTATTATTCTAATTAACTAGCGTTATAATGAATTACCGACAAAATAAACTAAAACATGCCGAAACAAAAAAATCAATTAAACAAACAAATAAGAGCATGTTAAAATTATGTTTCTCCTAAAAGAAAATTGAACTTCGAATAACAAAACTAAACTTCCGACTAAAATACTGAACCTCCCACTAGATTACTAAGTTACCGAGAACAGAGCTTTTATCAATATAATCACACTTTTACGACTTGCATGAACTGTTTTAATTACTATTGTTGGTTAGCAAATATATTTTTTAACTCTCAATAATTATGAAGATGGAGGGGCCCTGCTGTTTGACCAAAAGTTATTTGGCAAAATTACAGCTGACAAACAACGTTTGCTAAAACAATGGTTTCGCCGATTGATCATTTTACTACTAATAATTTTACAAATTACTCACTTTTCCAAATATAAGTGTTGATCACACTTAAATTTACACTTTATAAATAATTATTATACTCAATAAACATTTAGCTTGCCGTGTGGTTTCCGGCTTAGAATAGACCACCCCATGTCTTCCCATGGGTGTTGTAAAAGGCGGCTAAGGGACATATGGCTGATGGATGGGCAGCAACATCTATTAGCTCAACATTTGCATCTTACTGCGATCACCAATCCGTCTGCCAAGCGTGCTGATTATGGCAATATCCCTCTAAGATCCCGGCTTGCCAAGGTCTGTTAAGAGGAGGCCCATGTTCAGCAGTGGACGTCAACGGGCTGTTGATGATGATGATGAAACATTTAGCAACTGAGTTACCAGATAAAACTACTGTTGGTCTAAAAACGTTTGATATAATGTTTTAAGTGACAAGTGTTTCGTTTATTAATAAAAAGGCAAAGGGTCATACCTATGCAGCTTAAGTTAGCGAGGAGCGAAGCGACGAGCGGGTAAGGTTGATATAAGCACAGCCAGAAGCGACTTTAGGGCGTTCCTTCCATTAATAATGATGATGATTCAATTAAAAATTACATTAGCATAATAGTTCTCAGTAGAACGTAATTTAAGCTGGTAGAAAAGTATTATAGCAATAAACAATCATGTTTATTTTTCGAAGATTTCAGTATCTCATTCGGTCTTTTCGTCATTTTTATTCGGATAAAAGTAGTCGGAAAGTTAGTTTTTTACGTAGTAGATTTAATATATTGAGTAAGGACAATTCTTATTTATTTTTTTGTCGGAGCTTTTATTAATACCCTTAGCAAATATCACAGTATCATAATAGCCAACAATGCCCATTAAAATCATATAATTTAGCTGTTACACTATCGAAATGAGTATGATATGTGTACCAGTTCCTAACCAGGTACCAGTGGTTGACCGCTTTCACGTTGAATCTCACAGTTTATTGGTGAAAATTACACAGATAAAAGATATAAGGTAGCGATCTACCTTGCTCTTTATATCATATATCCGTGTTTTGTTCACTCGCCTTTCGGCCGCCATTATTTCTGTTTGTATTAAGTTCTACCTACTTTCGACTAAGACATGAAGAATTCGGTCATTAAAGTCAATTTATAAAATGGATATTGTGTTTTATTTTCAAGAGGCATTACTTTTTAATGGTCAACTATTGGTGCAACATTGGTCATTCATTGGAGCGCACTGGTCAAACTTAGGTACATTCCAGTTTTTGGACATGATGTCTATTAAAAAGGTTAATAATTGGGTATAAATAATGCATTGTTAAGTAAACAATAAACCATTTTACGAATAAATTTCTACCTAAAACTTCGCAGTACCAGTTTCGAGCTTTTCAAAGTCAAAATTTGTCCTTACGCGGTTTGGGATTAGTACATCCATCCTAACCGTAATGGTTACCAAATATACACTATATTTGGTAAATAAATAAAATTCTAAGGCTCGGAAGCATAAGGTCGCATGTACCATTATAATAATATGTAAAAATCATTCATCGTATTTGTCTTTATCGTATACTGGCACTTTGACCAAATGCTTCTGAAGTATATCAGAACAGTGGACGTTGCATCCGTCCTTATGTTTCTGAGGTCTAAAAATGTTTAGCAAATCACGCTACCCGTGGCCGTGTCGTGATGTCGCCATGATTTCGACACATAATATGTTAAAGGTTCATTTTCTGATTGCGACCAATCATAGCCGCACGCGATTGAGTGCATGCGACAATAGTCTCGAGTATGAGAATGAATGACGCCGTTCACGATTGATCGCATGTGGCTGCGAATGGAGCCTGGAAATGTAAGTGGTGGCCGCTATACGAGTCGATGGTCTCCACAGAATGTCGGAGGGCGCGGAGCCGCGGCGCCGCCTCGTGCGCAACCAGTCGGAGGGAGAGGCGCGCGCCCCGCGCCGCGACCCCGCCCCGCGCCGCCGCGCCACCTACGGCGTGCTCGGCGCCGCCGCCTGCATGGGGGACCACAAGGTGAACATGATAACTATCCCTCAGCATGTAGTAGCCCGGGGCGCCTCGTGCGCGACCAGTCGGAGGGCGAGGCGCCGCGACCCCGCCCCGCGCCGCCGCGCCACCTACGGCGTGCTCGGCGCCGCCGCCTGCATGGGGGACCACAAGGTGAACATGATAACTATCCCTCAGCATGTAGTAGCCCGGGGCGCCTCGTGCGCGACCAGTCGGAGGGCGAGGCGCCGCGACCCCGCCCCGCGCCGCCGCGCCACCTACGGCGTGCTCGGCGCCGCCGCCTGCATGGGGGACCACAAGGTGAACATGATAACTATCCCTCAGCATGTAGTAGCCCGGGGCGCCTCGTGCGCGACCAGTCGGAGGGCGAGGCGCCGCGACCCCGCCCCGCGCCGCCGCGCCACCTACGGCGTGCTCGGCGCCGCCGCCTGCATGGGGGACCACAAGGTGAACATGATAACTATCCCTCAGCATGTAGTAGCCCGGGGCGCCTCGTGCGCGACCAGTCGGAGGGCGAGGCGCCGCGACCCCGCCCCGCGCCGCCGCGCCACCTACGGCGTGCTCGGCGCCGCCGCCTGCATGGGGGACCACAAGGTGAACATGATAACTATCCCTCAGCATGTAGTAGCCCGGGGCGCCTCGTGCGCGACCAGTCGGAGGGCGAGGCGCCGCGACCCCGCCCCGCGCCGCCGCGCCACCTACGGCGTGCTCGGCGCCGCCGCCTGCATGGGGGACCACAAGGTGAACATGATAACTATCCCTCAGCATGTAGTAGCCCGGGGCGCCTCGTGCGCGACCAGTCGGAGGGCGAGGCGCCGCGACCCCGCCCCGCGCCGCCGCGCCACCTACGGCGTGCTCGGCGCCGCCGCCTGCATGGGGGACCACAAGGTGAACATGATAACTATCCCTCAGCATGTAGTAGCCCGGGGCGCCTCGTGCGCGACCAGTCGGAGGGCGAGGCGCCGCGACCCCGCCCCGCGCCGCCGCGCCACCTACGGCGTGCTCGGCGCCGCCGCCTGCATGGGGGACCACAAGGTGAACATGATAACTATCCCTCAGCATGTAGTAGCCCGGGGCGCCTCGTGCGCGACCAGTCGGAGGGCGAGGCGCCGCGACCCCGCCCCGCGCCGCCGCGCCACCTACGGCGTGCTCGGCGCCGCCGCCTGCATGGGGGACCACAAGGTGAACATGATAACTATCCCTCAGCATGTAGTAGCCCGGGGCGCCTCGTGCGCGACCAGTCGGAGGGCGAGGCGCCGCGACCCCGCCCCGCGCCGCCGCGCCACCTACGGCGTGCTCGGCGCCGCCGCCTGCATGGGGGACCACAAGGTGAACATGATAACTATCCCTCAGCATGTAGTAGCCCGGGGCGCCTCGTGCGCGACCAGTCGGAGGGCGAGGCGCCGCGACCCCGCCCCGCGCCGCCGCGCCACCTACGGCGTGCTCGGCGCCGCCGCCTGCATGGGGGACCACAAGGTGAACATGATAACTATCCCTCAGCATGTAGTAGCCCGGGGCGCCTCGTGCGCGACCAGTCGGAGGGCGAGGCGCCGCGACCCCGCCCCGCGCCGCCGCGCCACCTACGGCGTGCTCGGCGCCGCCGCCTGCATGGGGGACCACAAGGTGAACATGATAACTATCCCTCAGCATGTAGTAGCCCGGGGCGCCTCGTGCGCGACCAGTCGGAGGGCGAGGCGCCGCGACCCCGCCCCGCGCCGCCGCGCCACCTACGGCGTGCTCGGCGCCGCCGCCTGCATGGGGGACCACAAGGTGAACATGATAACTATCCCTCAGCATGTAGTAGCCCGGGGCGCCTCGTGCGCGACCAGTCGGAGGGCGAGGCGC
Organism: Nycteola revayana; assembly: GCA_947037095.2. Taxonomy (NCBI): domain Eukaryota; kingdom Metazoa; phylum Arthropoda; class Insecta; order Lepidoptera; family Nolidae; genus Nycteola; species Nycteola revayana. Next base: position 2,099,376 of record OX344851.2, read on the forward strand.
CGCGACCCCGCCCCGCGCCGCCGCGCCACCTACGGCGTGCTCGGCGCCGCCGCCTGCATGGGGGACCACAAGGTGAACATGATAACTATCCCTCAGCATGTAGTAGCCCGGGGCGCCTCGTGCGCGACCAGTCGGAGGGCGAGGCGCCGCGACCCCGCCCCGCGCCGCCGCGCCACCTACGGCGTGCTCGGCGCCGCCGCCTGCATGGGGGACCACAAGGTGAACATGATAACTATCCCTCAGCATGTAGTAGCCCGGGGCGCCTCGTGCGCGACCAGTCGGAGGGCGAGGCGCCGCGACCCCGCCCCGCGCCGCCGCGCCACCTACGGCGTGCTCGGCGCCGCCGCCTGCATGGGGGACCACAAGGTGAACATGATAACTATCCCTCAGCATGTAGTAGCCCGGGGCGCCTCGTGCGCGACCAGTCGGAGGGCGAGGCGCCGCGACCCCGCCCCGCGCCGCCGCGCCACCTACGGCGTGCTCGGCGCCGCCGCCTGCATGGGGGACCACAAGGTGAACATGATAACTATCCCTCAGCATGTAGTAGCCCGGGGCGCCTCGTGCGCGACCAGTCGGAGGGCGAGGCGCCGCGACCCCGCCCCGCGCCGCCGCGCCACCTACGGCGTGCTCGGCGCCGCCGCCTGCATGGGGGACCACAAGGTGAACATGATAACTATCCCTCAGCATGTAGTAGCCCGGGGCGCCTCGTGCGCGACCAGTCGGAGGGCGAGGCGCCGCGACCCCGCCCCGCGCCGCCGCGCCACCTACGGCGTGCTCGGCGCCGCCGCCTGCATGGGGGACCACAAGGTGAACATGATAACTATCCCTCAGCATGTAGTAGCCCGGGGCGCCTCGTGCGCGACCAGTCGGAGGATCCTTTGCAGATAACTTTCGCCGACGGTGGAATATTGTCATATTCCACCGTCGGCTTCGGTTTAGGGAATTAAAAGTGCAGGAAATATTGTATTGAAACCTTTAAATCTATACAAATAATAATTTAAGAGTTAATTTTTTACAGGAAAATAGAATAGGTTCTTACTAAATGTATAAATAAAAAAGTGTGTTTTTATCACATCTATTCAAAAAGAGCTAGTTTATTCCTCGTAAACAGGGACCAAAATAGCTCATTCATCCCTTAGGGACCAAAATTGATTTGAATTTGGAATGTGGATATTGTTAATAATTTTTCAATCAGCAAAGAGGTGAATCACAAACCATGCGGGAACAATGTATTGAATATGTGACTGGCTGAAAAACTGCGAGCGAGCCAAATTTAAAAAAAGTTGATGAAAAGAATTATAAAAAATGAGTGCGTCTTCCTCAAGTGAAAGTATTATTATGTCTTATGGTTCTTCATTGTACGTAAATAAATTCTTGTTCATAAGTTGCACTTACTTATTTTCTCATAGAGGGTGATAAAAAGTAGAGTGTCCACCTCGGGAGCAACACTATTTTAAGCTCGAGTGACATACTTTTAATCCCTCGCTGCGCTCAGGATTAAAAAAAACACTCTCGCCTTTAAAATTGTTGTTTGCTCCCTAGATAAACAAATCTACTATTATGTTATTAGTGCCCTACTAATAACAAAAACACACTTTTTTCTACGTATAAGGAATCTTTAGTATAGGTCACTTTTTATTTTGCCTGTTCGTGTATTCCGCCTAAATTTCCAAATGGTACTGTTAGACAAGACTTCGCTGGTTGAAAGCCAACACTTAGTAGTTAATTTTTTTGGAAAATAACATTCTTTATAGTTTACGCGGATTTTTCGTCGTGTCGCCGCGGACAGCAGCTATAACGATCTCTGGCTAAAAAGGGTGAAAAGTGAAAACATTGCGCTATATAATAAGTAGAATATACAAGTTAGATATAATTTTTGTAACTTAATATCTTTGTTCACAGCCAATCTACTTGCGAGTGATGCTGCAAACGGACCGAGGTACCATGGAGTGTTGTGACACCAGCCTGCCCTGCACTATATGCGCGAGCGCAACCCGCCTCCCCTCCACCCTCTCGCTAATACCCCCCAAAATCACCCGCCTACCCACCGACCCGGACTTATACAAAAAAAACTCCAAAAAACTAAAACTACCCTCATCTGTCAAATCTAGTCATGACGTAATGGACAATAAAAAAAATATCAAAATATCTAGGGCCGTCTCACTTAATGAATCTATGTTTAAAATTCCTCATGTTGAAATTACTAGTGTGGATAGTTACGATGGTATTTACTTAAATGATATTGATAACACTTTGTTATGTGTTAGACAATGTTTAGATCCTTATACACCAGAGAGTATAGATTCTCACACCCCCAATATCGAGACTTCAGGGTCTGAAGAGTTGAACGTGGAAACAGAAAAAGCAGTTAAGTTAAATCGAGATCGGAGTGTCTCACCAACTCAGTTGAAATCTCGTTTAGACAGATTACTAAACTGTAATGACGATAAGGTACCTTCGATTCCTGAGTTACAGAGGTTGAATAGTAGGGAGTCGTGTAAGTCGGAGGGTAGTAAGAAGGGTGGTTTGTGCTGTTTAGCGTTGAAATGCTATGGTTTTTGTAGGCGGCGCGTGCGCAAAGTAAAGTGTGATAGTAGTGGCTTGACTAAATGTTGCACGTAATGTTAATATATGTTTAGTTTTCACGTAGATATTGATGTTGTTGGGAATTGTAGTGTTAGTTTTGAAAATGTATATATAAAAAATCTGTTTGTATGTCTACATACAACATTATTTTTACTTCAATTTTCTTTTCAACGTAACTAATATGGCATCCATCTCTTTAGCTAAGATTTTGGTAATGTCTAGCACAGGGGTGGCTAACCTTTATCCATTGTGGCATTCAGAAAAAAATATTTTTCTTGTGTGAAACATCCCGCGCGTGTTTCTACTTACGTAGCTACCGTTCCCGTGGGAACTTCATAATTAAATATAGCCAAAATCCTTCCTCAATAAATGGGCTATCTAACACTGAAACATTTTTTAAATCGTTTCAATATTTCTAGTGATTAGCGCGTTCAAGCTAACGAAGCTCTATACAGGGTTATTTCTGCAACAACCTTTTGGTGAATAGAAGTACGCATGATTATGAACAACTTTTACTATGGGACCAACCCTGAAATCGCGGAAAATAATCAGCTGTTCCATACATTTATGTTTACTTACCTCGACAAAATGTATGGAACAGCTGATTTTATTTTCGCGATTTCAGGGTTGGTCCCATAGTAATAGTTGTTTACAATCATCAGTACTTTCACCCTCTAAAAGGTTATTGGTGTTTTAAAAATAACCCTGTATTTTAGTATGGAGAGGTAGACTATATGCCTAATATTTCATAGTGATAGCCCAAAATATTGCATCGCGTGTCATCAATAGTAGACATGCGAAATGTAGCTCACTGAAAAGAAAAGAGAGATATAGCTCTTTTGATCAAAAGAACTATATCACTCTTTTAGCTATATAGCTTTTCACCGAATAACTCTTTAACTCTTTAGCTCAATTGAGTTACTTGCGAGCTACAGATCCAATTGAGCCGCACGAGACAACTAGCTCTTTAGCTCACCGAATAACTCTTTATCTCATTGAGTTATTGGCGAGCTACAGATCCGCACGAGACAACTAGCTCTTTTAGGTCTTTAGCTCACCGAATAACTTTTTTTAACTCTTTATCTCAATTGAGTTATTGGTAAGCTACAGATCAAATTGAGCCGCGCTACTTTATGCAAGTCAAACGAGACAACTAGCTCAGTGGCTCTATGAAATCTAGTAGTTATTTAGTTCATTTAACTTATTTGCGAGCTATAGATGAAATTAGATTCATTGGGTTGTTTTGTTTTTATTACAAAATGAAAGCCAATGATTTTCCATCATACTTGAACAGGCTTAAGGCCAAGCGTGTTGACTATGGCAAATACCCTCCCTCGGGAGGAGGCCCATGTTCAGCAGTGGACGTTATACGGGCTGATGATGATGATGATGATGATTAGAAACCAAAACTGAACTGCGCTTAGCAATATGCGACACGAATGACACGATAATCCGCCGAAACTATTTGAGTAAATTTAAGAAAACAACGATGTTTGTTTTGTTGACAAAATCACAAACTTGTTCCCTAAGGATTTTCATACTTATGTAAAAGTGCTAAAGTATTTTTACTTTTAAAACAAAGATGTTAAGAGTTATTTTACTATGACGTATTGAGCCGAAGAGTCGGTCAGTGAGCGTCGTCATGCGAAATAGTTCACCTGTTCGTCGGGAAAGTTCAGGCATTGTCGGGCCGCTGTCGCATGTCGGCGGTCGTCGGTATTACTCGTTACTAAAGCCGAGTCAGTGAGCCGTTGAGCTAAATGAACTAGTGAGCTATTCTGTGAACGACTGAGCTACTGGGAGATAGATTGTGATTGAAGAGCTAGTTCAATTTTATTTCTCATTCGCGAGCTACCCATGTCTAATCAATAGTACGTGTGCTATTGGTTCGCCATCCCTGGTCTAGTACCTATTTGAAAATTCAGTTTTTATCATAAGATCGAAATCGACGCCTATAATCATTTCACAAATAATATTTAATGTCCTTTTTTTAAATTAACACATACTGTTCCTAACAATGTTGATGTGACTTTTGTTGTAATAAGCTTTTAGCTATTATTAATTAGTTTTAGTTGATTCCTAAACCGATTTTCTTTGATCTAATTTTATGACCAATTTCGAAAAAAGCACAACTCTAATTGACAATCTATATTGAGATGTTCCCTTTTCGAAATTTCATATCCTATTACTTATAACATGAAAATTATAACCTAAATAGTATATCGATAAGATGTTCGGCCGTAACTACCAAGGTTTCGACTGCGATCAAAATTTTGTTACAACACAGTGTTGTGCTACAGGAGAAGAGGTTATACAGGGTGTCCCAAAAGATTACGTAGCTGGGAAGGGGGGTGATAGGAATGGTCATAAGGGTCACCAGAAAAATATAAAAAATTCCCTCTGAGTGTTTAAAAAAATAAATGGCATTTTTTAAAAGACTAAAAATTTTACACCTTGTGCTAACTGTACCTACAAATATGGCTGTATTTAAAAAAAATGCTGTTATGTAATCTTCAATAACAACAAGGTCATCAACATCAACATCAAAAATAACAAGGTGTAAAATTTTAAGTTTTAAAAAAAATGCCATTTTTTTTTTAAAAACCCATAGCGGATTTTTTTTTTATTTTTCTAGTGACCATTGTGTCCACCCCTGTCACCCCCTTTCCCAGCTACTTAACCTTTTGGGACACCCTGTAGACCTACTAGGAACTTATAAAACCAGGTAGAATGTAAATGAACTCTATTAATCGGGATAGGCTAGCTCTCAAGATCATTTAAAATGGTCTTATTAAAAAAAAAATTAAATCGAGAGAAGGTTAAAAAATTAAATCAGTTGGAAAGACTATTAACTTTCATCTATTAAAAGCCTAAAGTATAGGTACTTTAACTGGAGTATTCCTCATTCAGCACCCATTTTTAGAGCACCAATGGTTTAAGAAAGAAAACTCTTCATAAATTTCATAATTGAGATTAATAACGTGAGACGTTTTATAAAAGAGATTGATAAATTTCGACGGCTGGTTGGATTTCACCGTGGCCGAATGGATGTTAGGGGCTAAACCTAAGATGCAGGTTTGAATCCTCTTTGTTTTTTATGCCCGGGGGGAAATTCATTTACGCATTCCCACCGCCGCTGCAGCGTATTCGCGCGCTGGCGGTGGAATATGTGGGACTCGCCCTCTCCATAGCGTGGTATGCTAACTCATACCAAGAGGAGAGGACCCTACACTACCAAAACCCCCCGGACACTCCTTCAATCCGACATTGGCGAGGGCCGGGCACGCATAAGCAATCCGGCCCCCCGATTTGAATCCTGCCGGTGGTCTTAATTTATTGATCTCAATTTTGAAATTTATTAATTGGTAAACTATTCCGTAAAGTATTCAAATAATTTAAAACTATTCTCCATTGGTGCTCAAAAAATGGTGCTGAAAGAGGAATACTCCCTTTAACTTAAGTATAACCTATATCTGTTACCCTTAAGTTAACTTAACCGGTCAATAGATATGGTTTCGAACTATATTACAATGTAACACGAGTTCAAAATTGTTTCACCATCAATGGTTTTAGAACGTCATTTGAATTAATTAATTATTGTAGTTAAGATGTGAATCGGCTTTACTGGTCATACGAAGAGTGCAGTGACAGGTTAAAGAAGGTAGTGTCATTGGAAATTGAACACAGGCCCATTGGGCCCAGGAACCAGTCGCCATGGGCCTCCTTCAACCGTTCCCATTTCTGTCTCTCTTGAGCTTCTTGGCTCCATGTCACCACTACTACTTGTCTTAAAACAAAGTAAATAAAAATGAAATGTAGCACAATTGAATAAAGTTTATATTCCTATAACAGTCAGCCCTATCACTGTACCATTTCTACATGTAATGGACTATAGTTTCTTTTTTGTATTGTAAGTTAATTTAGTTGTTTGTAGCGAATGGTAAACCATGTTATCATGGCGTTTGATTGATTATGGTAATTTCTTACCATGGTATAGTAAGCATGGAGTGTATTTTGAGACCGCATGCATTTTTAATTAAACATATCAATGATTTAATGCAATAAATTTAACGTAATTATTTTATTTTTATTTATAATTTAACCGTGTGCTTATTACTAGTCTTTATGTTATAATTTTAGTTTTAATTATAATTTTTACGTTCATGTAATGAAAATTTAAATATGTTTTGGTTCCTTATTTCTTTTAAATTAAATCGTTTTATGAACTAAATTAGGTTTTTAAAGAATAAGTAAACAATAATTCCTTGTAAACTTAGACCTGGCTTATGAATCGTCAAACAAAACGTCAGTTAACTAACATAACTGTTAATTTAACTTCATTGTCAAATCAAATTCAATATCTGTAACATAAATAGAAGATAAAACTGCAAATGTAGTATATGTATATGTTGCAGTCAAAACTCTTAACCAGGAAAAAGTAATATTAACTAGCAAAATCAGTCAAAAGTAATATTAACTAGCAAAATCAGTCAAAAGTAATATTGACTATCAAAATCAGTCAAAAGTAGTTTTAGGTTATATTAGATTAGTTTTGACTGATTTTGCTAGTAGTAGCTGATTTGCAACATATATACTATAGGCGATACTAGCACAATATAGATAGAAAAATAGTCTGCGTAAAAATTATGCATACCTTTCCAAAATATTGCTCAAATTTTCTACAAATATCAAATGCGTCGTTCTGCTTTTAGGACATCTTCGTGATTGTTGTTGTTTTCTTCTATGATTTACTTACATAAGTTACTTTGGTACGTGTCACCAGTTTTGCAATATAACAACCGTGAGAGTAAAATGGGGCATGATATTTGTACCTTACGCAGTGGCGGATTTACCAGCAGGCTAAGGAGGCTGGAGCCTAGGGCGTCATCCTTGCCCACAATTTATTTTATTAGGAAAATAAATTCCTTACGTCTAAAATTTACTTAAAGATGTCTACATGATATTTAGGATTGTAACCTACTTTGATATTTGTTTCTTGATATAGTATGAGGATTCAAAAGCAAACCTAAGTTAACTATTTTGAAGAATGACGTTTCGTTTTACCTTTTTGTTTACGAACTGTGCCGGTAGCGCCATCTATGCAATGCTTTGCGTTTAGTACATGCTAAATACGTCTATCATCGAAAAAGTTGATCATAGATTAGAAACGTTCATAAGATCAAATGAGTTCAAGCATTTACAGAAACTTCATGGTCATCAGACTTCTTTTTCAAGTCTGATTTATTAATGTTCTTTCCAATGCAATTTAATTTAATTTTAATATAAGCATTTCGCATAATTCATTGCTTTACCAAATGGTTCTTTTTTTTTTAATAAATATAATCTAGTCTATTTGCTCAAGTGGTATGTTGAAATATTCCTATACGACTTGCGAATAATTTACACTAGAAAATACCTAAATAACTTACGTTTAAAAATGTAATGTTAATAAATAAAAAATAATTTTTAAACAACTATTTTTGTTTTTAATTCAAATCAAATTATTATGATATATATAATAATAATAAAAAAACAATGTGCACATTTTTTTAAATTCATTTTTATACATACAGGGTTGATACGACAGAGGGGCATTAAATTACGCTACGTTTACTATACGTGTTTCTTAATAATCCGATACGGTATAAAAATAAAAAGCAACCAAATTGAGATTTTTTTCTTTCAAACAAACTAAATAGCTTACAAATCAGAGTAAAACGTAACCACCCTTTGTAAATAAATTTCACTGACCTAGCAAAGCGGCAACGTCGCGCGCGCGCCGGTGCGGGATGTTTTGCAATGATTTGCGTCAGAGCGGCAACAACGCATCGTAGGTTATACTCAGATTTATCGTTTTAAGGTGCATGACCTATGCGTAGACATAATCAGCTGTTAGAAAAGATACATCGTGTTCAAATGGCGCAAAAACTTAAAAAATCATTTGCGACTAAACTACTGCTCCTATTTAATTGATTTTTGGTACAGAGCTTGGAAATGGTACCTAGTATAGGCAGTTTAAAGGAAAGCCCCTCTGTCGTATCAACCCTGTATATGTCACCGGAAAATAATACGAATCGTAAGTTGACCAACTTCCGCGCCACAGATATTGCTAAATTTAGTAGCCAGTTACAATGAACGCGCATAATTATTATATGATTTACTTAATTGTTATGACACTTGACCTAACCTAACCAAACGAGCTATATAACGAATATGCTACTGTTGTAACAAAACAAAAAACTAACTTCTATAAGTCCTGTGAACCCCATTGGTTTAGGTATAGGTTTTTATTAACCACCCGAAACCTCGTTAGTTTCTCAACTAACTAGTAAGTTGATCAACTATTAGTTAGTTGATCAACTAACTAGTAAGTTGATCAACTATTAGTTAGTTGATCAACTAACTAGTAAGTTGATCAACTATTAGTTAGTTGATCAACTTACGATTCTTATTATTTTTTGGTGACATATCAATATAATTAATAATATAAAATATAGTATAATTTATAATATTTAGCGTCAATAGAATAATACATAATGAATATAATCTAATATTCATGTTAATTAGCATTGTTATGTGCATATCATTTAATAACTTTTAGTTTAGAATGCATGATTAGATGAGTAACTTCAATAAAAGCTTGTTCTTATTCGAAAGTCGACTAAATTAATTTAGTCAACCAAAATAATTTTACTATCGTCGTCGACTACATTAATTTAATTATACTCGTTAAATAAATGAATCGAATTATATTTGTCAATTAAATTTATTTATTTATTTTTATAATTTAAACTGTGTTCGTAATAATCATATGCACTTAAAATAATTGACTGGTAAATATATAATATATATTTTTTTAGTTCAGTTTTTAGTATTTGACAAGAAAATCAATTGATTTATATTCATAATACAAATAAATTAATATTCATTTATATTCCAAAAACTTTTCATAAAGTATTCAAAACATATTAAAAAATTGCAAAACGGGCGGTGTCATCGTTTAATATTTAATACCAAATGTAACTTTGAATATATTTGTCGAAGTAATTACCAATGATATATGGCACTAACGTACCGCTTAGAGACTTGTTACAAAGAGATCAATAAATTTCAATGACTGGCTGTGGTTCCGCCGCACCGTAGCCTAATTGGTTAAGGCATTGGGGGCTTAACCTAAGATGCAGGCTCGAATCCTGCCGGTGGTCGAATTTTATTAATCTCAATTTTGAAATATAGTGTAAGGTAAACTTTTCCATAAAGTATGCAAAACATGTTAATAATATTCATCTATTGAAACAAACTAATTTAAAAAAATTGTTTTACCCAAACTAAACTTTAGTATACAGGGTGTTATGCAGTAAGACAAACAATCAAATTACACCGTCTAGGTATATGGAATAATGCTAAGTAGTTCTCATAAATACATAAAATCATATTTATACGTATCCATATTATTTTATATGTACTTATTTGGTTTGACGAAAGCACAGCTGTGCATGCTTAATAAAACTTAATATGCACTGAGTTTTTGTTTAATTTATATTTTTCCTTTTTTCTGTGCAACAGAAAGGTGTGTTTAAAGGTCATGCAGTGCCAACTTTGTAACCCTTTTAACGGAAATTGCGGAGCAATTAAGTATTCTTGAAAGAGAAGGAGAAGAGAAGTTATAGAGAAGGAGTGCCCTGGGAAACCACTGGTTTAATTTAGAAGATAAATATAAATTTGCACCGATATAGCTTAACTTCTTCTTCTATTGTTTGTTTGTTAATAATCCTACTGAGTTTTTAATCCTTGAGCAACCGATTGAGCTAAGATTTTGCATACACGTTTAGTTTGAATGACGAAGCTAATTACTAAGTAGATAAAATCGTGTTTGCCAACATAGTATAAATAAGTATGTTAACCCTTTCATGGGCAACGAATCAATTCTTAATCTAAATTCTTTAGAAATGATTGGTTTTGAACCCTATTACAAGTCCATATTGTTCAAAATATGGTGTTAACTATATTGCTACTACTCATTAAAGGGTTAAATTATTGTTTGCATATATTAATGTATTTCTAGAGCTCAGAAGTATAAGGTCGGAAATGCCATTATACATCAGACACATTCGTCGTATGCGCCTTTATCGTAAACTGGTACTTACGACATAATGCTTCTGAAGTGTAATAGTACATCCGAACTTGACTTTCTGAGGTTGATGTTGTCTTGTGTGTTGTATTTTTCAGTTGATATTGTGTCTATGCTATGCTTGTAAGTATTTTTTTGCACTTTTTTTTTGTAGAAAATTGGGGTAATTACCAAACGATATGACGTAGACAATCCAATCCAATATTATCATAGTATACCAATGCAAAAGGTTGTCTGGAAGAGATTGCTTTCAGCAATAAGACCGCCGATTGCAATTGCTAATCGTGTGTAGTTTTCATTATGCTGTAATTACTTAACATTTATTGTGTTGTTTTATTTCTTACTAATATTATAAATACGAAAGTTTGTATGTGGGGATGTATATATGTTTGTTGCTCTTTCACGCACAAACTTCTGAATGGATTTGGCTGAAAGTTTGCATGCGAATAGTTTATAAGCTGGATTAACATATAGACTACAAAATATCACGCTCCGACCCACTGGAGCAGAGTGACGCGGGTAAAACCGCAGGGCGCAGCTAGTTTTGCAATAAAGTGTACTTCTTCTTATACTTGATATAACCTTATTAGTCCTCGAGCTGGCTACAAAACATCAGAAGTCTTCTGCCATCCCCCATTTGCTTCTTTTCGTATTCCAAATGGCTTCTTACAGAGTTAATATTAATACAAATAATATTACAGGCAACTTCCGTCAGGAGTTCCACTCTGAATCGTCTCCGAAGCATATCAAGCCAGAAGATTCTGAAAATCATATGGAGAACGTTGCAGAATCTACCAACTCCCGCTACATTCACTTCAATTTGGACAGTCCTAATACTATTTTTAAGGAAACGGACATATAAAGGTATATGCGGTTCTATATACACATATATAGGTATATTATATATATACATATTTTTTTTGTAAAGATTACTCGCAGAGTTTCTGTGCCATACTAGTATTCTTGTTAACCCCTCGTGCTAAGCTAATATGCTCGTGTTACGAGATGTTTTCACGTCGGTGGTGCAATGGGTAGGCATTAGTGTTGCCAGGTCCGATTTGTTATAAATCGGTATATGAGGTCAAAAAAATCGGGATTTAGGGTTGTAGATCGGGACAGTACATAAAAAACAAGGGGTTTTTAATTTATTGCGTTTTAAACTTCTAGTACAGTATAATATAATTAACTAAATTAAATATGTATTTTATTTTCATTTTTTGATTAATCGGGACATTTAGCGTCTCGATCAGGTACATCGGGACGCGTCCCCAGACCCCTGAAAATCGGGACGTCCCGCGCAAATCGGGACACCTGGCAACACTAGTAGGCATCGAACCGCCGACCACATGATCGCAAGTCCGACGCTCTAGCCATTGGGCTACGGACTACGGCTGCTTTCTGTATTATTTTTGTTTATCTCTAATCTAGCAGCAATTGTTCTTGGTAGTAGGCGTATTAGGCGCTAGTTCGATAACGTTTCCTTAACCCTTAACGGTAAGTAGGTGTGTTTCAAAATCATTGGTTTTGGACTTTATTACAATCCAACTGAGTTCAAAATATAATGGGCTCTTTATTCCCTCTGCCCGTTAAAGGTTAACGATCTGGAAGGGATCGCAATTTGACATATGTGCACTGTCCATTGAGGTTTTTGTATTCTTAACATAACAAGTGCAGCGTACAAAACACGCATTGGATAACTTGCAACTGTCACTTTGTGATCGGACGGTTGTTAAACGGCGGGTTTGACAGATTATGAGACACGAGGTTATTAGATTAATATATAAATGATTTATATATGGCTGTTACTTATTATTCGATTCTTTTTATAGTTAAAGTTATAATAGCAATAGCGGATGTTGGTATTTAGTATACCTAGAGTACTTAAAAAGGCATTATAGAAATTGATATTAATCAAATCGCGCCTTTTGCTATTTACAATATATAGAGTATACTGTAAGTAGGTACTATACAGCAGTGCTATTTCTGACAGAAAAAAAATAAAAATTTAAAGCCTATACAACGTGTATTGTGTGTTGTGCTCATGAATATGAACAACTTTTTCTAAGAGACCAACATTGTATCTCGAAGTAAAAAATCAGCGGTTCCATACAAATTGTCAATACCTACTCGACCAAAATGTATGAAAAAGTTGTTTTTTTTTTTTCGAGTTACAAAGTTAGTCCCATATTAAAAGTTGTTCATATCCATGAGCACAATCACCACCTAAGAGGTTTTGCGTTATTTAATTAACACGTATGTATACAGGGTTACCTCGGAGACAGTGCGCAAATTTTACCTACAGAAAGGTTTTTAAAATAAAAATACCCGTGTTTTTTTGTTTTACAATGCTTCGAACAAAATAATAAAAATGCGCACACGCACGGCGAACGGTAGCGCTGAGCTGACTGATATACGCGCGCGCGTCCTTGCGCCCCACAGTGGATCGTACCCATACAAGAGGTTGGACATAGAAACAAAAATTGAAAAAGTATTTAATTTGAAAAAAATATTTATACAGTCGCATTCCTCTATTGAAGAGCAACAAAAATGATTACTACGCGTTTTTTATTTGACCAGCACTTTACGAGCAAATCGATGAAAACTCTTATTTTTGTATGGAAACGAACACAAAAATGTCTGTATCTCATGATTCCCTCCTTGTTTCGATTTGCGGTTTTCATTACTGTTATTTACCTACTTTATGCCACATTTTCTCCAAAGACACATGGTGCCCCCAGAGGGCCCCTTCCGAAATATTTTTCCTGTAGCAACTATCTTTGTTATTGTATTACTGACGGAATAGAGGTACATTTGGTATACTTATTACCGAGAATTAGTTATCACTAAGCAGTTCCTTAAATAACAGGTGCATTAGTGAATAATTTAATGACTTATTAAGGCTTTTGTTGTAATATAACAAAAGCCTTAATAAGTCATTAAATAACGACAACCAGTACTAGCTTAATCTAATTAGTTATTGTAATTACTGAGAATTACACATAATTAAGAAAGTAAATGAAGAAAAGGCGCATTAGTATGTTCTATATATTGAAAAAAAAATATCGCTAATGAGTTGTGACATCGTATTAGTTAGCTAACAAATAACAAGTCGAAAAGAAAAGTTTTATGATGAATAAGAAAATATGTATTAAAATCTTTTTAATGCAACATGACACTATAAAATATCATTAAACCTTATAGTAAATTACAATTAAACCTATAATAATTTAAAAATAAACAACTACCAATAACTAAATTAAAAATATTAAATATAATAAAAAATAAATAAATTAATACTACTATTTAGTTACTAACTATTAAATAACTATAAAGCTTAAACTACATTTTCTTCATCTTCATCATCATGATCATCATTGTCGTCATCTTCTTCAATGTCACTATATTCCGAAACTGCTTCAACTATTGTATCAGTTGAAGTGTCAATGAGCTCCAATTCACTCCGATCAGGTATGAGCAAATCGTCCAGTTCTCTAAATGAAGATTTTTTAACTTTATTGGTCATCTTCGGTCGTAGGCTCGTAAGAAGAGGATCGGAAGATAACAGAAGTTTATGAAGAATGTCTTCATTAGCGGCGATGCTACTGTGCTTCCGTGTATGATTTTCTCGAAATTTACGAAAATCCTTGTTTCTTGCTTCAGATGCTTCCTCAGACAAACAACCTATAGGCACTACTGATAGGTGCTCCACTATCTGCGATCCATGAATCAGCAATTTATGTAAACTAGATGGCATGTTATACCACGGATATAACTGCACGAATAAATTTGCTGTTTCATCACAATATAATTTGAATTTTTGAATTTGAATTTTTTTTGCCTGAAGAAATGCATTGCAAAATTACGGCGAGTCTTCTAATTAAATTGACGTCTAATTTAGTAATATCCGCAGTCATTTCAAGGTTTGCAAAAAACCTTCTAGCAGCATTTCCAGTGTTTGTATTGCCACTACCCTGCTTAACAACATCTAGAAGTAAGCCTGTCTTTCTTCGGAAAGCTGCTTGAATAGCTTCTTTCTTATCTTTAACAATTTGTTTGTTGTCGTCACCTTTTGCTTGCCATGATTTTATGTCCATTTTGTAAGCAATGTGTAATAAACATTCCATAGAACGAATCCAAGCATGCAACGAACTAAATCCATGCTTGTATAAATCTTCATTCACAGGTTTAGCTCTCACTTCTTCCAAATTATTCATCTCGCTTGGGCGAGCTTTGCACAAATCACACACTGCTGCTGATGTTCCAGATATTATTGAATGCACTTTACCATCAATCATGGTTAACCACAGATTGTGCGTAACAGTAGCATAGCCGCAATCAGTTGGGATCAGTCCACGAATCTCAGTCTCAAATATCTCCATTTCAGCGTTCACGTTTGCCTCCGTTTCTTTCATAAACTTAAATGAAATCGGACGACAGTATGTGGTTGACGATGGCCGACTATTCTGCCACACTGTGATTCCACTAGAAGTCATTAACTTAAGAGGTACAAGACTTGCCATAAATACACTGCATAAATCTTGTTCACTGGTTGTTGTCCTTTGATGATAAATGCTTTGACTCGAAGCTCCATCAAAACCCCATTTACTGTGAAGCACAAGTTGTTCACCAGCATCAAAATTCGATTCAAGTGAATCGACCAGCCTCCTAACTGTGAGATCAAGGAGGGCTTGGAGCCGTATCTTTGCGGAAGTATCAGTCACAGTTACGTCTTCTTTTGCCGGGTAACACTTAAGCTTTTCTTTCACTAACATGTAATAGCTTGGATATTTCGTATGACCTTCTTTAAAACTAAAGTCCCTAAGTGTGATGTAACGCCATTTGGATAACTGCATGCTAACATAAAGAGCAAGGGCTTTGTGAGTAGGAACTTCATGAAACAAAGTATTCTGTTTAGTTTCCAGGACATTCAAAACTGTTGAGACGTGTTCAGGATTTCCCAGCAAATGTTTCATTATTCTGGCCACATATTTTTTTCCGG
Organism: Nycteola revayana; assembly: GCA_947037095.2. NCBI lineage: Eukaryota > Metazoa > Arthropoda > Insecta > Lepidoptera > Nolidae > Nycteola > Nycteola revayana. The sequence goes on from OX344851.2 coordinate 2,115,092, forward strand.
CAGACTTAAGTGCACTTTCAACAGTATGTAAAAGCTCATTTGGACGACTGCAACTGGCAATATTTTCATCAACACGTCTTCTTTTCTGTCTACTCGATAGATCTTCAAAGTGTTTGCGAGGAGAAATATATGTTGAAGTTGATGCATCCGATTTTGATGGACTGATTACCTCTTCTGCCTCATTTTCAGCTTCTTCAGTGGGAACAATATTTTCCTTAAAGCAATTTGGCCAAATTATATCGGAACTTAACCACTCTCTGTTCTTGTTCATGAACTTGTCGACTGACCTTCTTGATCGCACCCATTTGGAGTAAATCCGATAGCAAAATCGTCGACACCAGTTCTTTAGATCCGACACATCATTTTCACTTAACTGGACGTTACTATTCGACTTCAATATGTTAAATAAATCATCATAGTCACGAAGGTCTTTATGATTACAAAGAGCAACATAAAGATCTAGATAAGTAGAAAAGCCACGGAAAGCCATAATGACAACACTTAGTACAGGTTGTAATTACAACTGAAGTATATTTGCAAAACACACACATATTTAAAGGGCAGCAAGTTTGCAACTAGCAATGAACTTGATAAGCTAATGATGACATGAGCCAATCACAATGCATAGCTTAATGGCTGTTAACATAGTTATTACAATAACTAATTAGATTAAGCTAGTACTGGTAGTCGTTATTTAATGACTTATTAACGCTTTTGTTATATTACAACAAAAGCCTTTATAAGTCATTAAAGTACTCACTAATGCACCTGTTATTTAAGGAACTGCTTAGTGATAACTAATTCTTGGTAATAAGTATACTAAATGTACCTCTTTTCCGTCAGTAATACAATAACAAAGATAGTTGCTATAGGCAAAATATTTCGGAAGGGGCCCTCTGGGGGCACCATGTGTCTTTGGAGAAAATGTGGCATAAAGTAGGTAAATAACAGTAATGAAAACCGCAAATCGAAACAAGGAGGGAATCATGAGATACAGACATTTTTGTGTTCGTTTCCATACAAAAATAAGAGGTTTCATCGATTTGCTCGTAAAGTGCTGGTCAAATAAAAAAAGCGTAGTAATCATTTTTGATGCTCTTCAATAGAGGAATGCAACTGTATATATTTTTTTTTCAAATTAAATACTTTTTGAGTTTTTGATTCTATGTCCAACCTCTTGTATGGGGACGATCCACTGTGCGCCCGCGCTCTCTCTCCCCCGCCCTTTCCCGCGCTATTACCCCTTTTACTCCCGTGTATATCGGGTGAGCGTGGTATTTGAAAATTTCGGTGGATAAACAATAACTAATAAATAGTTAGCAAAAAAATTACATATGATTTTTTTTCGTGAAATGTGTTCTATTAACGATACTGATTACATGGAAAAAATATGCGCACCGTCTCCGAAGTAACCCTGTATAATAGAAAACCCGAAGAATAAATCTAACAGAAATTTGAATCTGAAACGTCCACATAAATATTGTTATTACAATAAATATGGCGCAGGCAAATTGGAGAATCCATCAACAAGTTAGTGAACTGAAAATCGTTTATATTTAGGTGAATTTAACAAATAAGTATAACGGAACGCCAGAAAAAAAATGAACGTGAAAAGAAGTAAAAATATAATTAATTTCCGAAATCTTATTACAAAATATCAACAGCCCGTTTACGTCCACTGTTGAACATGGGCCTCCTCTTAACAGACCTTAGCAAGCCAGCATCGTAGAGGGATTTTGCCATAATCACCACGCTTGGCAGACGGATTGGTGATCGCAGTAAGAAGTAAACCTTGAGCTAATAGATGCTGCTGCCCATCCATCAGCCACATGTCCCTTAGTCGCCTTTTACGACACCCATGGGAGGACATGGGGTGGTCTATTCTAAGCCGGAAACCACACGGCAAAATATGTCTGATATAAATTCTATTATTTCACACATTTTCGGGCGATTTTAGGAATAATATATACTATTCCTAGGAACTGTAATATAATGACGGATTAAATACATTAACTTCAATATATACCTATATAATATATATGTAGGTATAAATTTGGAGTATAAAGTTTTTTTGCCAATTACAAGATATAATTTTAAGAAATCTTTAATGACTTATAAATAACAATTATTTATGATCGTCTATAATTAAATTAATTAATAATTATTTTATTTAATGTTGACATCAATCTCTCTTTTAATATTAAGTATCACAAAGGCATTCCAAGTTGAAACGTAGGTACTTAAAACTTATTTTCGTATGCTCCTAATATGATAAATTATATTTATATATATATAAAATCTATTCCTAGGTAAAATAACTGGTACTTGTAGACTGTTGTCCTTGAAACGTAAAATTTGCTGATCGAGTTTATGCCAATGATATGTGGTGGTCTATTTGAATATGGAAATCACACGGCTGGGATATAATTTCATTTAGCAATAAATATTGTCTTTATTTGTGTAGTAAATGGCAAGTGTGAGTGGCACAGTCGGAAGGGGAAGACCTCGACGAACGTTCTCTGACCAAATCGGAGACATCCTCGCATAAGGTCAAATAAGATCCACCATAAACCGACGTGCTTGTATTAAGAATGTTAAGGGAGTGAATGAAGCGAAAGATGTGTGTAGGGATCGTAGCAAGTGGAGGTCCATTGTCTCTGCCTACCCCGCTGGGAAACAGGCGTGAGCTAATGTATGTATGTAAATGGCGAAATATTGAAATGCTACAATCGATCTTCAACCGTATTTGCTTTTGTTACTTACGCGGTGTCACACTGTCACCGATATTTTTTTATTTGCTTTTTTTTATTACAAGATTATTAGCAGAGTTTTGCCGTCTACTAGTATTCTTGTTAACCCCTCGTGCTTAGCTAAAATGCTTGTGTTACGCGTGGGTTCACGTCGGTGGTGTAATGGGTGGAGATCGAACCGGCGACCACAAGATCACTAGTCCAACGCTACAGCCGCTTAATAACTTTTGATACTTACGCGGTGTCACACTGTCACTGTTATTATTAAGAAGTCATTACGTAGGTACGGATGTAAGTGCGTTATTTCCACATAGCTATGTGTCTATACATTATAAGTTAAATAAATTTATTCAAATATCGTTGATACTTAGGTAGTTAAAAAAACGTAGTCTTATGGTATTCTGTCCTTAATCAATAATACTCATGTAATAGAGATAACGACTAAAAAAAAATACACTTCTCATGAGAAACATCGAACCACACATTTGTCTCAAAACAATGAATCATTTCATTTCAAAATTAGAATTTCATTTGTTTATCCTATGATAAACAAATTAAATTCTTATTTTGAATTTTCGCTTATCACTGTAATGGCTAAACTGCCAGTTATACAATCATGTGATTTTTTTAATGGAATGAAAACTCTTTTGTGGTTAATTAGGACAGAAACCATAAAAACTGAAGTTTTTCGATTTTTCTGATGAGCAGTGTATATGGTCCGTCAGTTAGATTGCCAAAAAATATTGGACAAGTATAATTTATCAAATCCATAAAAAAATACAAAGGTACAGAGTAACAAAGTTCAGAAGAGGGGGGGGGGGGCTTGTAACGTCACGGTAAATTTGTACCTACAAGTGACGTCACATGAACGAACGAAACTAGGAACAATAAAAAATCGTTTTGATATTTTTTGGTAATCTAATTGACCATAGTTTTTTTTTATGTCGTCATCTCCGTTTTTAATGTTACTTAATAGATTGTAAACTGTTTACTCTTTCTATTTTATTCTTGCTTCTCGCATAATATCCAGTTGTTCATATTTTATAGATGTGTTATAATTAGGTGTTTATTATGAATATAAATAATATTATCAAGCGTTAGGCTATGTACCTATACACCCCCCAAGAGTGAAACCACATTAGTTTAATATCCATTTGCTAATTAAACTTCACACACGATCTTCCGGGGTGTAAAGGACGTATTGCTTAATAAAAGTTGATTATATTTTTAATCCGCCTCCTTCGCCCTTTTTTGGGTAGGGAGACGTCACAGGGTACTTTGTTGCGGTTTCGATTTTGTCGCGTGTTTTTTATAAAAGTAATTTGTATTCGATGTTGTTCGTGGTTTAGACTCCAATTTATTGAAAATGTATTATGAAAATTTCACGGAAAAAGCAATGAATGACTAATAAAAAGTCAGAGATAGTTTTTTTGTGTCAAAAAAAAAAGAATACCAAATAATGTCAAATAAAAAAGTTAAAGATAGAGTTGATGGTGTAAAAAAAAAAGTCAAATAATTATCAGTTAGAGATTTTCTGGTTTCAATGTGTGTTTAAGTTTATATGCATTATGTATGCATAGAAGTTGGACTATTACAGCAAAATGAATCAGGATCATAGTATAAAAATAATAACCAAAAAGGCCCCAGATGACATTAAAAGGTCAAATTTTCACAAAAAAGACATTGTTTTTCCGTGGAGTCTTCAATATCTATAGAGTATGTAGATAATAAGAATAAATATTAAATTATATTTGAAATATTATAAATATATATTTAATGGTGAGATTACTCCCAATATTGGCTACTTAGGTAAAAGAGAATCTAGAGGTAGATCGGTGTCTATGGTAAATGTCAATAAATAGATAGATAAATATATCATAAGGATACAAAGAATATTTTCGCCATTACTGTAGTATTTATAATAAAATTAGAATTAGATATTTGATCACTTATTTAAGGGCATAGTGTCGGAGCTATTAGTAGAAATTGTATTAATATATTAAGTCCATACACAATACGGTACTTACTTAAGATTTTAAGCCAAAATTGCAAACATAATAGTCAAGATTGCACACCAAAAAATTTTTTTTAACTATTAAATATGAGAGGACAGCCATTTTTTAAAGAAGATTTAGCGGTAACGCCTTATAGTAGAGATGAGTGTACAAGGGATGGTAAAACAACATTGTTCCGTAAAGCACTTTACAAACACAAGCACACTCTGATTTAGAACAACTTTCTATAGTTGACATAAATAATTTTCCCTGGCAGGAATCGAACCCAGAACACAAGATCTCTGAAGCAAATACCGTAATCAATGAGCCACCGGTGTAATCAAATATTTGACGCGTTTGAAACCATATCATGATTAATAATCTCTACCGTTTAAATTCAAGTCTATATTTATAAATAGCGTATTAGGTACTGTTTAAATTCAGTTTTATATTTATAACTAGCATATCTATTTATAGAAAACAAAGATATGTATTATCACAAAAAAATAAAATATTTGAGATTGTATTGCGATAAAATGCATGCGTATATCATTGGTTTTCAAAATATTCAATGATTTATCAAAGCAATTTATAACCTGCGCCAATAAAGAAACGAATCTAAAATGGCAGCGGCGATCATGCGCTCTCACTCTAAACTGTTGATATCTTAGTCACACACGGCGCGTACTGCATGCAAAAAGAAATCCGTAAAGAAAGCTAACGGAAAAAAACGACTTACTTGCGAGCGGTTAAGGTAAAAAATGCTAAAGAAAAGTAAGCAAATAAACAGTTCTAATTTTTATGAAAGATTATGTATCTTTTTGTATACGTTACACATTTCAACACATAAAACTAACAATTGTATTTTACCTACATATACAATAAACAAACTTTCTTTCTATCTTTCTTTTTATTTGCTGACCCTATCATCTGTCAGTGACATTCAGGGACGCCATTTTAGATTCGTTTCTTTATTGGCGCGGCTTATATTTGATAACTGCATATCAATTCATGAATATAAATACTAAAAGCCACTATAACCTACCTACTATTTTAAGGTTATATTCTTTATGGGTACCACCCCCCCACCACGCCGCGCTTTCCTAAGGCGATTTCAAATTATTCAGCGTTACATATAATGTTTTTTTTTTTTAAGATTGCTACTTAGCAGCGTTTTACAGTCTCTATTCTTGTTAACTCTCGTGCTTAGCTAAAATGTTTGTGTTACTAATGGGTTCACGTCGGTAGTGCAATGGATGGGGATCTAACCGGTGACCACAAGATTACAAATCCGACGCCCGGCGATATTATATAGTCATTGGGCTACGACGGCCATTAAAAATTTATAAATATCCTTATTTTTACATACTTTTATTCACGAGATATTTATTAAAACTATAAATTAATTGTTGCCACAGTTTTCACATTTTGTTATATATTTAATTATTGTCGCAATTAGATGAATTTACGCATAACATCCAAAGCAAGTTTAATAGCAAGAAAAAATATTATTTATTATGATATATTAATATAATTGTAAATAAGATAAGATAAGATACTCTTTATTGCACACCAACATAACAACACAAACACAAATAGAAAAAAAGTAATGGTTAGTTATGTACAATCGGCGGTCTTATCGCAGACAGCGATCTCTTCCAGACAACCTTTGGATGGAATGAAGATGAATAAGAAGAGGCATGAAGGGTAGTAGTACGCAATAGGTGATGGGAAAATAGTAGCAAAGAGTGAAATAATAAAATAATACTATTATTTATATACTATTATATATTTAATTATATAAACATAATGATACATACTCTAATAAAAAATATTAAAAAATATATACATATATATGTTTCAATATAAATACTAATAATAATAATACATACTCTTGAAAACATAGTAAAAACATAGTAAAAACATATAACAAGTGAAAGTTCAGTAAAAATTACAGTGATAAATAGAAATTTTTAACGCGGGTTTTAAAAATGTTAAGGGTCTGAGAGCGTCTTATGGATAATGGCAACGCATTCCAAAGACGTGCAGCTTGGACGGTAAAGGATTTAGTATAGAACTGTGTGGAATGCGTTGGCAAACATAAATTTAGGTTTTCCAATGATCTCAGCGATCTTGTGTGGGAGTTATACAAAAACTGAAAACGTTCTCTAAGATAAATTGGGGTGGAAGGACTGAACAGAATATTATAAAGAAGGGACAAAATATGCGAATTCCGGCGATGTCGAATGGGAAGCCACTTGAGTTGGGAGCGAAATTCGGAGACATGATCATATTTACGCAAACCAAATATGAATCTAATACAGAAGTTTTGAAGTCGCTCAAGTTTATCTAGCTGTTCCTCTGTTAAGTCAAGATAGCTGGCATCGGCATAGTCAAGTATAGGAAGAAGAAGAGATTGAGCTAGCGCAGTTTTGGTGGCGACTGGTAAAAAGTTACGGAGTCGACGCATGGAACCTGCAGAAGCAAAAAGTTTGCGGCTTACCTCTTGCAGTTGCATGGCCCAGTTGAGGTTTTTATCGAAGTGGACTCCTAAATTCTTTACTGTGTCACATATTGCAATGATATTGTTATTTAAAGTTATATTAGGAATATGTGACCAGTTGACCTTAGCTCTCAATCTGCTGCTACCAATAATTATGGCTTGTGATTTAGTAGTATTTACAGTAAGGCCAAAACTTTTACTCCATTCAGAGATAGTTGCCAGATCCCGGTTAATTTGATTGATGGCTATTGTTAAGTCATCTGGACGAGCTTGGCTATAAATTTGAAGATCATCAGCGTAAAGGTGGTAGGACGAAGTAAGTTTTAAGGAAATTGTATTAATAAATATAGCAAATAAAAGTGGAGATAAAACGCCACCCTGTGGCACGCCAGCTGAAATATTGCACCAAGAAGAAAGTGAATCTTCAATGCGAATCCGCTGACGTCTGCCAGACAGGTAACTATGAAACCAGTCAATTGCCGTTGGAGATATGTTAAGAGAGCGCAGAATACCAATCAAAATGTCGAAGTCAACATTGTTGAAGGCATTGCTGAAGTCGAGTAAACATAACACCGTGAGATTGCCATTTTCCATACCAGATCTAACGTCATCTGTAATTTTGATTAGTGCGGTAGTCGTACTATGACCAGGACGGAAACCAGATTGGAAAGGATTAAGGAGTGTATTCTTACAGAGAAAGGAGTTGAGTTGGTTATGCACCAAACGTTCTAGGACTTTGGATAGGAAAGGCAGTATTGATATTGGGCGGTATTCGGAGAAGGATTGAGGATTGCATTTTTTGGGTAAAGGAGTAATTTGGGCATCTTTCCACAAAGAGGGAAAGCAGCCTTTGGTCAAGGAAAAATTAAGGATGTGCGTTATGATAGGAAGGATTAGATCAAGGATAGGAAGGATCATTTTACGACTCAGGCAGTCACTACCCACAGCATTTGATGTTATCGACTCTATGCATAAATATTTTTGTTATTAATAATAAGATCATTATTTTGCCGTACCTGCCTTAGTGTTAAATTGTAATAAAATACATACCTACACATCAATATAATGAATGTTTTTAGTGATAGTATTTACTTAAATTTTATATATTATTTAAATAGATAATTATTTACCAAGTCGATATAAAATGTACTACACTTATCTAATTCTTGTGCCATAATTAATTTACATTTTTTTAGGACGGATGTTTGTATGTAGCCATGAAGCTTTAGCTACTTCATTGGGCATAAAAGTAAGCAGAAATCCAGCCTTATTATAATGTGCTATTTTTACTCATTTGTATGAGAATTTTATGTGTAATCTGTTAGACAAAATATTGCGTTCATTGATATAATTTGTTACTAAATACTCATATTTTAATTATTATAATTATTGTTAATTATTCAAAGGTTCAGAATAGGTCTATTAAGCTTATTACTCTGTACGGTTAATAACGTAAGTTGATTAACACTTGTGTGACTAGGCTGGACATGTCTGCCGCATGTCAGATGACAATTGGGCTAAGAGAACCATCGTTTGTTTACCAATAAACGCACGACGCCATCGCAGTAGGCTGTGACGAAGATGGCGGGACGAGCTTGACTCCTACCGTAGGGACTGGCCGGCACTCGCAAAAGACAGAGTTGTGTGGAAAAGGGAGAGGGGGGACCTTTGCCCTGCAGTGGGACAACACAGGCTAGTTAGATTAACACTTAACATACAATTATTGCATGGTATATAATTCAATTACTATACAATATCAGACTAATAAAGACATTTAACTTTATATTATTACATTAACATTTCTGGTAGTGTTAATCGAATTATATTGTTGACTGTACAAAGTAAAAAATAGGGAAAATGGTAGGTAATTTCATATTTATAACTGTTCTTAAAAATGTAGATACAAAAATAATAATAATATGATATCCTAAATTTATATTAGGTTATGAACTTGATTTGGGTCTACGATTAAATTATAGAGCATCATCTAGAATAAACCTATATACATAGACAAATCGTTATTTTTTAGAAAAAAAAAACGGTATCGAAATGTCGATGCATTTAGTCATTATACATTATATAAAAATTGTTTATTTATTATTTGTATTATATAGATCGCCAATAGAATGATATAAAATGTCTTTTTAACCTATTTACTTTAACATTGTACCAAAGATTGAATTATTTTCTAGATTTATGAGATTCAACTGATTTTAAATACCTAAATAGAGTTTCTTCTTAGTTATCGTACCTTATGTTAGATTTGTTTAGGTACAGTCAACAAAAGAGATAGCATAACACATTGTGAAATGCATTTTAAATTTATATGTACACGTTTATGAGAAGAATTTACTATAATGTGCATTTGTACACAGCTAGCAGCGAACTCTTCACACATAATGAACTACCGGCTGATGTAGTAACATAAATTTATTTCGCACGCTTAGAATTATAGTGACCTATTTGAAAATACCAAATTTTAGGTAAATGGCGAAAAAGGATTGTCAAGACCATTAATTTTGTAAAAATAAAATTGAATATTCGGCGGTTTTAAAAATATGTGTATTTTATTAGTTTTTAATATGGGTCGATGCAAATGTAAAATTTTGGTCATTATATGAATTAAAGTCACACATACGAAATTTTGAATTGGGTCACTATATTTCTAAGCGTGCGATTTATTTACATTATTTGATATTGACGGTGTAAACCTATCTCCTTGGTTGACTGTACATAAAATATAGTAAAATATTTATGTTAAGTATGAACTTACTAAGTTTAAGTTATATAACAAAATGGTGACTCATCGTGATTACTTTTTTATTCGATCATTTTGTGGTTTCTACGCCAGCAACTGTAGATGGCGCTATATCAGATTTTTTTCGGATGGACATTATGTTGGCAGCCACGAGGCGTTTGCTTCTTCACCGGGCAAGAGGGCGCACCCTATGGGGCTAGGACATCGGCTCATAGCGGTCGCTGACGGAGGCATTAAGGAATGATAACTTTTAGTTTTGTTTTTGCGGCTATACCAGTATTAAAAATTCATACATTCTAAAAAATATGTTATTAATTTTATTGAGATAAACATTAATAAGTACCTGCTGCATTAAAATACTGGTAAATAAGTTTTTAAATATAATTGTATTACTCATCTGAATGATTCTTCGATAAAGTTATATTAGCATTTTTATCTCGTCTGCCCTCGATAATATTGTATAATGTAGGTAGGCTACTCTGTTAATTAGTTAGATATCTAATACTCAAACTAGTAGGGTTGTCAAACCTTATAACTAAAAAGGAACTGTTTTTAACTTAACATAATATTAATCATACAAATGGTAAGCAAATAGCCCTCCCGACCCTTAGTTTGCTAAGAACCTTCCGATGCCCTCGTAAGCGCGAAGTCCGATAGACCCGGGAACTGTAAAGTAGAGCAACAGTTACACAACATTTTCCTAAAATACAAAATGTCAGAATCCCTCAATCTCATCGTCAGCGACCGCTCTAAGCCGAGGTCTAAGTCCCACAGGAGACGCCCTCTTGCGCATGTTTCTTAGTTTGTATCTAGTGTTTAAACCATTTATCTAGGCTGGAGCTGTAGCGTTGGAGTAGCAAAAGCCTCATGGCTAACTACATATGTCCGTCCGAAAAAAACAAGGTATGTAAATATTTGTCCATCAGTATATTTGCCTCTTAAAATGGTGGCCTTCACCAAAAAGGTTTGAGAACCGCTATTTTACGGTATTACAGTGGCCTTAATCCGTAACTACTTGTATTAGTAGATTTCTAATAGTTACACAAAAGGTACTTGGGTTAATGCGGTCCTTTGAAAAGCCATGTGTCCGAAACCAACATGAAGATGTTTATGGTACTTTAGCGACATCTACAGTAGCCAAACAAACTACAAGATAACTAGCAGCGCCATCTATCACTTAGCATCTGAACTAACCTGTATCGCGCAATACAAGTTCGCAAGCCAATTCGAACATACATATACAAGTTCTGAATATCTACAAATAGCCACCTCGCTCGGCAACGAAGATCTACATTTTCTGTGGAACACCACCAACCGTTCCTCTACAATTGGTGACCCCGACGTAAAATGTGAGAAGTCTACGTCTTTTATATTATTATATCAGCCCATAGTGTCCCACTGCTGGGCAAAGGCCTCCCTCCACTCTTTCCACTTCTCACGGCTTTCTGCGACCGTGGTCCAGTCTTTTAAAAAGCGGTCCAAGTCATCTCGCCATCGTCGCTTGGCTCGTCTTTTATAGTTGTAGGAAAAATTCTTCATAATAATTATAATGTTGCTATATCACCTACAGTTTATGAAATTACATAAAATGTTGGTAACCCTACTAAAATAATTGGAAAAGATTTTAAGTACCGTAAAATGCTGTAACTTTGCCTGGATTTTGACGTTTTTTGTTCGTATCTCTGAACCTATTTATTATTACGGCTTCTAAAGACTTTCAGATGGAAAACAGAACTTATGCCTTGCCAGGTAGAACACAAATCTATTCAAATCATGTCTTTTTTCAAAATTACAAACACTCAAAGTCGTAGGCAAAGTTGTAGGTAAAAGACACAACTTTGCCTAGAAGGATATCTCAATAAATATATTGTTGATCTTTTTAGTAAATTTTTTTCCGTGTACATGAGACACCGTGCTTGTCCCGGACAGTTATATCATTACCCTGACGGTAATGTATATGTTTTTACTGCTGATAGGCAATGTTGTAGCAGGTACCACAAACTTTTCATACAAAAATGTTGATGACTCTAGGGTTGTCCAAAAAATAATACGCATTATTTTGTTAAAATTTTATTCACTTTAAAAAAAATAAAACAAAATACTACTTATGGGCAAAAATCACAAATTTAATGTTTTGTTAGCAATACTGACTCATAATAATTAGTAAAAACAAAGACTTAACTCAGTAGTTGTAAACTATAATTGGCAAGTCTAAAAGCGTATGAGGACAACCAAATTCTGCTGTAATATTCACTATATCTGTGATGTGGGCTTCTTCCTCAGTTGTCAACTCTGTAGGGCGAACAAATGGTTTAGCATCGAGCTCCTGGTTTTCACCTGCTTCGTGTATTATTCGGCATTTTTTCATTTAACTGCAATAGAATTAAGATTTACTTAAATATAAAATCACTCTTGCGTTTCGATTTGACCGGTTTCTAAGATGTGTAAATTTCATGCAAATATGACATGTACATGTGTAAAAATATATCATTATTAAAATCCAACTAGTGACAACCCTAGACCAGGCAAAGTTGTGTCACTCAAGATCTCAAAACAGTGCATAACATTGCCTGCTAAGTTATTTTAATGAAATCGTGTCCTTTTAATAAAAATATCATGCAATACGGAAAGTAGATAGTATTTTCTTACCCTGGGATTTAATAGCTGCACGAAAACACCTTTTCTTTAGCTAAAACTTCAAAAGTTATATGACACTAGAAATTTTCACCCACTTGCACCGGTGTTTGTCGCACAACTGACAGAGTAACAATGAAGTAACCATTACAAAACAATAAAAATATGTTGCCCAAATAATGTCAAGTCATTACCAAATGGTAAAAAAATCAAAAAAACCAAGAAAACGCGAAATATCTTAATTTAAACGAAATAGGCAAACTTGGGCTTAGTTGGCAAAGTTGCAGCGTTTTACGGTATGTAAGTATATAGGTATATGATGAAATGCAACCATTTCATAGAATCGTCATACGTCATGAACATGTGCGTCATGAACTGATCAATTCTACGATCTCGTCTTATCTCTCTTAAGTTTAGTTGGTATTTTGTATGAATAATAATTCAACATTGATAACTCATGTTATTCACATTGCAATTATGTACAATTTTTAATTCCATTCATTACAATAATTAGTAATGCTTTGCTCACCACATATTGTAGTTTTTTATCTATATATATAATTATATATAAAGCTTATGAGCTTTTTGTTTGTTTGTTTTAACGCGCTTATATCAAGAACTACTGGTCCGGGGAAAAATGATTTCAGTGTTAGATATTATAAAGGAATTTTATTGCGAAGTCCCCACGGGAACGAGAATAGAGTCGGGAACGAGAGTCAGGCGGTTGAAAATATTTCTGTCCAGTAGTATAGTCCTGGTCTAGCCATTCTTGCGCCCCCAGAGTCTACGCCCTGTGCCTGGGCACCGGTGGCACTGCCATTATTCAGCTTTATAATATTAGTATAAATATAATTTGAAAATATAATTAATTTGGCTCAATAATAGCGAGTCATAGCTCTCCTAACTTCTATGGAACTGCGAATGGTGAGTAGAACCAACCGCGTTTGATATAAATAGATTTGACGTATTAGGTACTGTAGTCTTCTGATTTATATTACTACAATCGATGAGTCACTATTACTTATTAGTATAGGTAGGTACTTAAATCATGATGTCAACCTTTGATTTGGAAGTCCTATACTGCCAAAGTAAAACTTACTTTATACCAATGCAATAAAATACAGAATTAGGTCATTTTATTTCGTTCGTTGATCGTCGAAGTACTTACGAATCATATCGTATCGGTCTTCGAAGCCTTAACATGCCTATTATGTAGGTATGTCACTTAAGAAGAGTGCAGTTACGTCATTATTATGTTAAATGTACTATTAATATAGCTGATTCTTAATGTCTTTAACTTTATTATCAACTTGCGTGAGCTACTGTCGAATTGCGAATCCGTAGTTAATATTGCGTTAAAATATACTTATACATTTTTCTACCAATTTTTTTGTGACCCACATGTTGGGGGCACGCGCTTACGAGTAAAATTAGTTATAATTGCGTGACCCCGTGGTCTCGGTATCAAGTATTACGAACGCCGTAAATGTGGGGCATGGTATATAATTTGTGGTAGCCCCACCTTAGGGGCACTGTAGTCATAGCGTGTTAACGTTCTAAAACAGTATAATAAAATAGACCAGCATTATTTCTTGCGCCAGTAAAATATTGATTTTACGTTGAATAACCAACATGCGATGGAACTGGCTTCTTGCCAAAGTAAATTTGAAATTACTCCTTATCAGCCATGCGGTGGTAACATTTATTTATACTTACGATCATAGTTAAAACAGATTATTTACAACTCCTACATAGAATGTTTTTAAAAACATTTGAAATATGCATTCAAATGCCGATTTTACTTTTTCTGTACACGGATCTTAATCGCAGTACTTTTTTTTTCGGACGGACATACTTAGTTAGTTATCACCAGCGACCGCCCTGAGCCGAGGTCCCAACCCCACAGGGGCGCCTCTTGAGCATGTTGTTAGTTTATAGTTTTTTAAACCATTTTTTAAGAAATAGCAAAAGCATCGTGGCTAACTACGTATGTCTGTCTGAAAAAAAAAATACTTTGAAGATTTATATTACCATAACAATAGAGACCACTCAAGTAAATACGCAAAGTTCGCACTTTAAAAATTTATCGATAAATACGTCGGAATATGGCATTTTTAAATTTTATACTAAAATAATTGTTCATATTGCGAATTTAAAAATCAACAACGGGTCTATTGTTAATAAGCCTTAAAAGTCAATAGCAACAGTAGACCAAAGAATTTCAATAAAATGCTAAAAGTATACAATTTTGAATCCAGATATTCACAAGGCTGTTTCTATGTTTTTGACCTAATGATAACTTAACATAGGTCTGTTATTGCCACTTACTTTCGCAAAATAAATAATCTTTAAATAAGTACCTATATCAGATAAGAAATGCCACTTTCCGACAATTATTTCTCCGTTAAATACCTGAAGAGCGATCGTTGTGTCTAAGCTCAGTATTGTTCTTGCGTAATACCTCTGTTAGTTTATTTAATGAAAAAAAAGTTAGACAGAGATTTGTCTATGATATGTGTACCGATACCGAAACTATTTTAATTATTAATTTAATACGTAATGTACGTTTTAAGTATGTGAATCCTGTTTATCTATAATACTCTTTAGCTTAGAAATGTTGACTGTTTTATGTGTCGTATCTCTATCATCTAGTCATTTTATGTGTATCTACCTATTGTGATCGGTGTGAATAAAATATTGAAAAAAAAGTTTTTTTTTTTCATACCACTTACAGGTCATCATCACCATCAGCACGTATAGCATCCAAATTAACATTTTAAATTGAGTATCTAACAAAATGATCATTAGGTAATAATATTAGGTATATTGTAATATTATTTCACAGTTAGAAAGCGATGTTCTCCTGGAATAACATAGGCTATATTAAATTGTTCTCACGGGATCGTGATCTACACGGTTGAAACTGCGCGCGGTAAGTTATTAATATAGAATTAAAAAACAAAATGTTGAGAACAGCGCCATCTATCGGTTTCGCAACGGTCCAAATATGAATAAATAATTACCAAAAAATAGAGTAGAAATGTGACACACACAAGTGAAACCAGTTAAACCAGTTTTATTTTCGTATAAAAATTCATATAAAATATTTATAATATAAATGATTAGACATCCTTAAACCATGATGATTATAAAAATAAAATTGGAAATTGGAATTTCTTGAAGATTTTTTACTGCAAAAGAATTTTGTTAGTATAACTCGGTCACATTATCTCGAGACCTGGCGTCGATGACGTCACGTCGCGTCGGCGCTCTGATATGGTGAGTCCGCGGCGCGTATGTGGCGAGCGCGGGGAGGTGAAAGGAGAACGGGGCATTCCATCGAGGTCTCTAAATAATGTGACTGAGTTGTAGGTAGTACACATGCGTACATATTTTGCTATAAATCTCAATGGTTCAATCTCAATAATTGGCTTCACTTTGTATATATTTGTGATACCCATATGATGCCTGATACTTTTAACTTAAATATTTAATACAAGTTAAAATTACCTATTTTTTTAAATATTTCTTTTCACAAGTAATTGCTAAGCCGTGAGTCATTCTTCTGCGGGTAAACAAACTTTTTCTTTTTTTCGGACGGACATAATAATAAAATATGTTATTAGCCTAGAGACATTTCCTACTTCACTGGGCATAAAGGGAAACAAACATTAAATTTTAACCATATGGCACTATGACAGACTTTTATACCTGATTCGACCTTACCAATTAGTATCCATTTAATTAAACAATCATTAAGATAGTAGTTTAATCAACATACCATTTCTATATACAAAATGTAGTATAGCACCATTCTACATAATATCTATCAGTGGACAAATAACAAGGCAATATATACAGGGGAAAACATCCAATTATTGGCACTTTATGCGTGAAAGAAAAGAAAAAGAAATATTGTTTGTGAAAATTATACCCGAAAATTATGGTTTTTTAAGAGAAAAAGTAACTATAGGAATATTTTTTCACATTATTTTGTTCGAAAACATAAATGATTATTAATTGTACTTATACAAATAAAAAAATAAATAGGTAGGTATATAGCTTTGTAATTTTTTTTAACTGCTTCACTAAAAAATTCCTTAATATCAATAATGAAATTATGTTTAATAAATGTACACGCAGTGTGGGTACAACAAAGAATTATGTAACTTTATAAGCAACACCATCTTTTGCATACCATGTTTATATAGTAAATAAATAAATGATTATTATTAAGATTATCACTAAACATGATAGTATCTGCTATAACAGGGAAGGTATATTGGAAGTACTTTATATATTAAAATTGTATTTTATCATATACAAGTATTAAATTATCTTAAGAACACTTAGAGAGCAGAATACAGTGAAAAATTCTTTCACCGATGGAAAGCTAAACTATCCCCAGATAACATAGTCTATATTTTATTATGAAGTTCCCATGGGAACGGGAGTTAAGCGGGTGAAACCACGCACGGGAAGCTAGTATTAAATATAAATAATATTATTATATTATGGATTATATTATTCAGAAGAGTAGAGCATTAATTAATTTTAACCAGCTGTTGCCTCATTAATTTTTTCATACAAACTGCAACCGCTTTTCACCCCCTTGGGAAATATTTGTGCAAGGGGGTGAAAAGGGAACAATGAAGTTCTCAAACAGCTGAAACCGCTGGTTTGAGAACTTCATTGTTCTAAATCCAGGGGTTGCAGCTGCATGCTGATTATGCATTGATTGAACAATCAATCAGTTTTTACTTTAAAACAGATATTAGATCAACTAGACCAAAAAAAACTTGGACACTAGACTTTTTTTTTACAATTTTGATTATCACAGATATTATTATTTTAATAGTTAGTATTTTTGTTTGTGTCTACTACAATCAAAGACAATAAATTGTGATTAAAAAAGCAACAGCTTATTGTACAAGAAACAAGAACACAACTTTTTTAAATTATTTCTTAACATTATATACATATTTAATTCTAGAGCTCAGATGCATAAGGTCAGATGTGTCATAATACCTTTACCATTAACTGGCACTTACAACCAAATGCTGCTGAAAATAATAGTTCATCCGTCCTTATGCTCCTAAGAAAATGCATTTAAAATGTGGCACATAATCCAAACTCATTATAGAAATAAGTTTCGTAAGTTATCACAAAGTTTTACATAATAACACAACCGTCACAGTCACAGTTGCAGTCCCCACAGTCACCACAATCGCAGCAGTCACCATCGCCACAATCACAACAGTTGTCATCACAGCAGCCATCGCAGCAACCATCATTATCATCTGTTATTGCAGCACTATGAGTATGTGCACCATCAGAGTCACAGCAACAACAACCCTGATACGGATAAGGATCATAACAAGAAATACAAATTAGACATGAATGATCTTCAACTACTCTTGAATTTGGAACAGATCTTTGTAATTCTTCCTTTTTCTTTTTTAATTCTTCTTCGTTCATTTCATTTGGACCCATTTCCTGGTTTTTTAAGTCAATTGCAAATGTAGGCTGATTAGTAATAGTTTCCATGTTTTGTTCTGGTGATTTTTCTGAATTAATTAATAAAGGCTGGTTAGTTATGACTGGTTTTTCATCATCTGGTTTAGGAATTTCAGTCATTTTTTTATTTATTGTTTATAAAATATCTGCTTATAAACAATGGTCAGTCAAAGTCCCAGCGATATATAATAAAATATCTAATTTGAATTCGTGTAGGTAATATGATAATAATTGAGCAGTTAAAATTTGGCACACTTTATCACAAAATAACTATTTATTTAAAAAAATAATAAAAAGAACATCGATACCCTATATGTTCACTACGAGTTCCTTGACTAAAACTTCTATGACTAAAATTGTTTGAAATGACATCTTCAACACTTACATGTGCTGCCAAATCTATAGTCTAATAAATATTACAACTTCCAAAAAATAAAGCAATGAGTCAATTTAAATAATTAATTTGACGTAATTTATAAATTACATACATAAAAATATGATAAATATAAATACTAGATGTATAAATTATAGAAAAGTATTAATAATCAGTTAATCTCATGCAACGTACAATTAATGTTTTTATAATACCGTCTCCATGCCACACACTAATTGGTAAATACTTCGAACCTTGTTTCAATGTATGTGTTTTTAAGGTAGAATATTATTTGTGTTTTTATTTTGACAATCGAAAGGAACAAGAATTCGTTCGTACTTACTGATCATTGAGCGAACACAAATTTCATATCTTTAGAAGAACTTGGAAACATTATAATGTAAGGAAAAGTGTAATGTGTTGCTGTGATAATATTTAAATTACCTTTGATTTTTATGAATTTATTATTTTAAAGATCAATTGAGCCATACATACATTATAAATGCATATGTATAGGTATGCGTCGTAACCCTAGCAATGGCAAAAATAAAGGGCTCTTGGGCCCTCCGAGGCTCTCCAGGCAGGCTCTAAGCCCTAGGCTGATCTAAGGGGACGTGCTATAAATTTTAAGATGCACTTTTGAGCGTTTAGTTACAGTACCTAAATAAAATTATTTGCCGCATGCAGACACGTGCAAAACTTTACGACGATATTTCAGATTTGGTTGTTTTTATTTGCTATGTTCGTAAATTACGCAGAGCTTGAGGTGAATGTAGTAATAGGAGTGCTTCTTCAGCCGCAAGGGGATTGGGGACTCTCACCTTTTTACAAGCGAGATAGCAGGAGAGCCCGTAGGAGCTGTCGAGCGGATAGGTACTCGAAAGTCAAAACCGGTGGTCGGGTCCCTCACACACAACGACAGGGGAAGGAACACCCGGGGAATTTTTAGTAGGTAAGTTTGGGAGGCAGAGTCCTACATACCCTTTGCTAACGGGGATCTCAAATATTGTGATCCTCACGAGAGAGGGTGCGCGTACCTAATTTATTTTACACCGGTCAAATTAAAAAAAACGTTATAAATATCACGCCACGACCCATTGGAGTAGCGCAGGGATAATAGCAGATGAAATGTGTGCATACCTTGTAAGTAATAAGTCGGTATTCTGAGAATAACGAAACAAGTGTTTTATGAAGACGGGCGTTTTCATGAAGCATTTTGTTGGGATTATTAATTGGCGCCCATTTTTCCTGTTAACCATATAAAATTGTAATTAAATCTTAATGTTAATTTATTTTCCTTGTGTGCAAGGCAATTCCTTGTTTCATTTTGATTAATTATTACATGTGCGTACTTCCCTGATTTAAGACAATATGTTTTATAATTAGTTATAACTAGCTGCGCGGTTTTACCCGCGTTACTCTGCTCCAGTGGGTTGGAGCGTGATTTTGTAGCCTAAATGTTAATCCAGCGTATAACCTATCCCGGTGCAAATTTCCAGTGATCCCAACATTGGCTCGTGGTAGCATACCATTGCGATGAAGAGAGGGCAATCCTACATACCCCCCGGCTGCGGCGGAGGTGATGCTAAATGCATTGTGCCCTGCAAAAAGGTTCCCATTATATTAACGGGGCCCTGAATAATGGCCCAACAAGCCTATATGTAAATCCGCCCTGCACCCACCCTAAGTCCACTGCTAAAATAAGGGCTAGCCCATTGGGTGTTCTATCTTTATTTCACTAGACACACGCAATAAATTGTTAAAAATCTGTTCATTAGGAGTTCAGAAACAAACAAGTACACAAGTATTGTATATATAATTATGTATAAAGTTTAAACATTCAACTTATATAATATAAAATGTATATAACCTACGGTTAATGGTAAATATATTACCTTTATAAGGTTAATATAGACACACAGAATTGGCCATTACATTGGCGCCACTAAAAATAACAATTTATGATTCTATTTTATAAATTTTGATTACCTATTGGTTAACATACTTAGTATTCAAAGACAGACATTTTCTTTTTTTACGATATCCAATTAATTTCTTATTTGTTGTATTAATAAGTAGTGTGAAGCCATCATCAGTAATATCAGCTCGCCGCGCCGCGCCACGGCTCGGCATTCAGTGTGTACATTGCTTAATATTAACACTTAAGTATTTAGAAGCTTAGAGCTAAAATATAAGGCACAAATTGCTCAAAAATGTATATATCTTAAATATAAAAATAAAATATGTAACTACTTAAAAATATTTTCTTAACAATTATGATCTTACTTATAAAGCACATTTACTTAATATTCAAATACACTTTAGGTATACAACACATTATATAACCTGACTATTATAATTTGTGTTGGAATTAAAATTGTTGTATTAAATTTATTGATATTTTATAATTGTATAATTGTACATGATCTATAATATATTGCATGCCTTCAGGTCGATTATGGAGAGACTATTTACCTATAAATGTAAGTACCTATGTTATCTAAATTACTCATTATCGCAATAAATGAGTTTGAGTTTGAGATATTATGTAAGATTTTATTCACCATATAGTAAAAAAAATATATTTTTTAAATGTAACTATGGTTTAGTCATCCCCACCCCCACCGCCGGAGTCACAACCACCGCCGCTATCACCACCACCGCCAGAGTCGCAGCCGCCACCTGAGTAGTCATTAGTGCTATGACAAACAGAACTATGTCCCGTATCATGACCACCTGAGTGATCATTAGTGCTGTGGCAAACTGTACTATGACCAGTGGAATGATGCCCAGTGTCATGGTCACTAGACTTATGTCCATCGGAATGATGTCCACTGTTATGTCCGCCAGTAGTATGCCAATTTTGATTACCACTCACATGGTGATCACTAGAAATATTTCCAGCGGTATCTCCAACGGAATCGCGTCTTTCAGCAAGAGGGACAACAGCTACAGCCCACGTTCTATCATCAGAATAGCCACAACTAGAGTTGTTTCTCTCGTTATAATTATAGATTTTCCGTCTGCGGTCATCTGGTTTGTCTTCGCAGCAATCGTTAAGGCAGTCGGCACAGGAGCTGCAACACTTGTCCGTGCAGTCCCTAATTGCTTTACAGCATGAAGAAAGGATTGTGCATAGACTATAAATGCAGCAGCCTTGACTTTTGTCGGCGTGGAAACAGCAATCGCTGTTACTGACACTCCCTTCAGGGTCTCCTAATGTTAATGTGTTATGGGTTGTTGCACCTTTGCTGAGGTCTTGAGTCGCCGTCGGCTGATACGGCGATGTTGACGACGGTTGAGACGATACGACATGCGACATCTTTATATCTTTTGTCGATCAAATAAACATGACAAATGCACTTCGGTTTTAGTAATTCACCACGTATTGCACGAAAAGTCAAACCACCAATTGCTATTTTAATCTTACTGTATGCCGTCACCCGTCACTTTGTTACAAATAACTTGTTTTGTTATAACTTTTGGTATAAAAATAAAAGAACAACGCCTAAACCGGTTCACGTCCAGACAGGCAATAAACTACTGACCACAAAAACAATGAATTATAATTATAGAACTATTACAAATGCGGTTAACTATAGATATTGAGTAAGTATTTCTCGTAAATCGTTATTTAATAATTTTGTTATCAAATTGTATAGTGCTAGAATATAACAAACACTACTAAATATAGGTTTAAAAAGGTTATTTTACAAGTCCTTGCGTCATCGCATCAGCAACATGTTGCTATATTAATAGCAATGGAATGGAACGTGTTCAGAAAATAAAATAAACAAAGTGAATAGCGTGAAGTTCGCTACATAACAAGTGTACGTCATTATTATTATTGGCAGTTAGTAAAGCGGGAAATTACTGTAGCTTAGGAAAAACAATGTTACAACGCAAAATATTTAGCCACTTATGCGGTTATCGAAAAGAAAATGTTTTCTTTACCTTTTAAAATGTTAAGCAGCTGTAAACAAAATAATTTTATTACTAAGGGAATTTATGAAACAAATCTGGCAACATCTGACTCTACCCGCCACAATTTAAATGGAAAAAGTAAATTACATAATATGTTTGACCGTATTTTACTTTAACCCATTTAATGTAAGAAAATAAAATTGCTATAAAAGTAATATTAAGATTAAACGGAATATTCTATGAATCCTTACTAATATTTTAAACGCGAAAGTTTGTGAGTATGTATAGATGTTTGTTGCTCTTTCACGCCAAAACTACTGAACGGATTTTGCTGAAAGTTTTTCTTAGATTAATTGAGTTAAATAGGTAATTAAAGCGGCCGTAACCCAATGGCTAGGGTGTCGGACTTGTGATCTTGTGGTCGACGGTTCGATCCCCACCCATTGCACTACCGACGTGAACCCACTCGTAATACAAGCATTTTAGCTTAGCACGGGGGGTTAACAAGAATAGTAGTAGACTGAAAAACTCTGCTAGTAATCTTTTTAAAAACCTAAAAAAAACATAACCATCCGAAATCCTAGGGTCGATCTCCGCCCAGAACAAGATTGTAAAATCAAATTTCTTTTAAACCATAATCGGGTATGGTTGGTTCACACACAAATGAATAATCGTACCTATACCAGGAAAATTGATGGCAGCATTTATCTTTAGACTTAAGTCCATCGGAATGATGGCCACTTTTATGAATATTGTGGCCACTTTGATCACTACTCGCTTTTCCCAGTATCTGCTATGGCGTTGGCAACACACACAATTTAAGGGTAAAAAAAAAACAACTATAAAATATTTTTCTTAAGAATTTATATTGACTATATTGAAACTATTAACTAATTTACAACCAAAGAAAAATTATTAAGATTCTAATAATATTCTTACATAATTATTATCAATACTTAATAAATATACCGCATTAAATGCAATCTTCGTTTTTTTCTGCATTGTCATGATATGCAGTCTTTTATAATGAAGGCATATTGTTGTTATATAATGTAATATTTCTTAAGACAGCGATTTCATAAACAGGGGCGAAGCTACCAATGTATCAATGATCAATGTGTGTGGTAGCAGACATATTTAACAAGGGCCGGATTGCTCATGAGTACCCAACGGCGGATCGAAGGAGTGTCCGGGGGGTTTTAGTGGTGTAGTGTCCTCTCCTCGTGGTATGAGTTCCGCCAGCGCGCGAATACGTTGCAGCGGCAGTGGGAATGCGTAAATGCAATTCACCCCGGACAAAAAAATAAATAAAAAAAAGGTATATTCAACATGTTTTGATACGGGGCTCTTAGAGGATTAACTACGCCTCTGCAGTTAAATAATCAGAAGTAATTCGATCGATTTTAGCTATCCCGCTATTGCTATTAGTGCATTTTGAATAGTACATGCCGCCACACGGTAGCTAGGGCAAAACGATATGTCATTTAATAATCTCAATTTTTGAAATTTAGTATGTATTATACTTTGTCGTTAAGTATTTTAAATTTTAAGAATGTCTAGAACATTAGTTTCTCTCGTGAGCTGGCTAAAGGTCACCGAATGCGTACATAATACAATATCTAGTATGTTTTGTCTTGTTATATCTACTACATTATAATCTGTTCTCTGTCTGTCTGAACCGTTGATTAATTCTGGCATAATTGAGGCACAAACATCCATTTTTAGGGTTCCGTAGCCAAATGGCAAAAAACGGAACCCTTATAGATTCGTCATGTCTGTCTGTCTGTCTGTCTGTCCGTCCGTATGTCACAGCCACTTTTTTCCAAAACTATATGAACTATAATGGTGAAACTTGGTTTGTAGATGTATGTTGTGAACCGCATTAAGATTTTTACACAAAAATAGAAAAAAAACAATAAATTTTGGGGTTCCCCATACATAGAACTGACACTCAAAAAATTTTTTTTCATCAAACCCAAACGTGTCTCTATGAATAGGTCTTCAAAAATGATGTTGAGGTTTCT
This sequence comes from Nycteola revayana, assembly GCA_947037095.2. Classification (NCBI taxonomy): domain Eukaryota; kingdom Metazoa; phylum Arthropoda; class Insecta; order Lepidoptera; family Nolidae; genus Nycteola; species Nycteola revayana. Next base: position 2,139,569 of record OX344851.2, read on the forward strand.
AATGTCATTTTTTTCTAAACTGAATAGTTTGCGCGAGAGACGCTTCCAAAGTGGTAAAATGTGTGTCCCCCCCCTGTATCTTCTAAAATAAGAGAATGATAAATCTAAAAAAAATATATAATGTACATAACCATGCAAACTTCCACCGAAAATTGGTTTGAACGAGATCAAGTAAGTAGTTTTTTTTTAATACGTCATAAACCGTTAACCGAAATTTACCTTTTATTCAATCAACTATTATTAACATCGATCAGAGTTACAACGAGCTACAAGAACGTTTATACTATGTTACTTGTTGTATTCTTGATATCAAAAATAGGTAGGCACTTGCAACTAGTAGCTTCGTGCGAGAGTCCGACTCGCACTTGGCCGGTTTTTATTAATTAACTTATATAGTCAAAATTACAATTCAAACTATGACATTAAGCATTGTTTAGTTATATCTTTTAAGAAACCACTGTCTTGAGAAATCATAAATAAGTATAACTTTTGAATTATATATTTTTTTTTTATGTACATAGTACCATAATTTGAAAATTATTAAAATACAATTGGAATTCTGTAGCCATTGTTAAGACAAAGTATTATAGTAAAATATAATCATAGTAGGCGTCAGTGCAGATCCTTGTAATGCATTGAATTAATTTTAGTATTATACTAAATGCGCGAGGTTTTACCCGCGTATTTCCCGTTTTCATAAGTCACTTCATAATAAAATATAGACTTTAATCTTCCTCGATAAATGGGCTATCTAACATTGAAAGAATTTTTCTAATCGGACCACTGGTTCCTGAGATTATTGCGTTCAAGTAAACCAAACTATTTGCCTTTATATACTACATCAACCTGAAGAGTTTATTTGTTTGCTTGAACGCGCTAATCTCAGGAACATATGATCCGATTTAAACATTCTTCCAGTGTTGGATAGCCAATTTAACGGACATAAAACACACCCAGACACATATACAACTATCTGTTCACACAAATAGTCGTCACGGATGGGAAACGAATCTAGAACACCTGTTCTCACAAGCAGCTACCCACTGAGCCACTGGTGCTATCAATCATAAAACATTGTAAGTACAAGGTTCTACACTGACGTGAAACATATATCTACGTCAGAAGCATAAGAACAAATGTACTATGCTTCAGAAGCATTTGGTCGTAAGTACCAGTTTACGATAAAGGCACATACGACGAATGTTTCTGACGTATAATGGCACATCCGACCTTATGCTTTTGAGCTCTAGATATTTATATTTTTTAATATATTGAGAACACAAAATCGGTTTCGTATTGACATTCTTATAAACACTTTTTATATATAATAATTAAATCGCCTTAATATTTAATAAAATGTTTTTAAAACATGTTTTTTTATTAATTATCTTTACCTGCTATGCTTTAGAAGTTCGAATTAAATTTAAAATTTCATAATAATAAATTCAGACCACCTAGGATTGGAACCTGCTACCTTAAGCCCTAATGCCGTGACAATTCAGCTACGGTGGTTATTATGGGGCTAATCCCACTCACACCATCGCAACTCCTGAAAGCAGAGGTGGATTTAACTCATCGGCGCCCCTTTTTTTTGAAAGAATTAGGAGCAAGAATGAGGGTGAATGGCTAATTTATCTGAACCTAGCGACCCGCCCCGGCTTTGCACAGGTGGAAAGCTGATGTATGAAATATAAATATTCCTCTTGAATAACTCTATCTATTAAAAATAAACCGCATTAAAATCCGTTGCGTAGTTTTTAAGATCTAAGCATATAAGGACAGATAGGCGATAGCGGGAAGCGACTTTTGTTTTATACTATGTAGAGATTGCATGTTTGATTCTTGCCGCGGGAGCATTACGTATCTTTAGCGACTAGCAAGTGCTCCTTACAAATGGAGAGAACGACGATAACGACGCGCTACCGGCAGTAATATTTGATCAAGGACTTACATTATACAAGGTTAATGGAAATGTAATTCCTGTTAGAATGTTATAGATAACGTTAAAAGCAACATATTTTGTCACATAATGTTTTACCGTAAAGTAAATGGTTTCAGAGTTATTTATTTATAAAAATAAAGAATTTAAGGATCACTACCAAAGAGTGCTGTAGTTTCTGGCCATATTATTATTCATTTTGATTGTAAATATTGTAATAGCTGGAAATATCATGGTATTTTAGAAAATTTTGCATTTACCGATGTCTATAATCTTTATTATTTTTAAAAGTTTAGGGCACATCATCCTAGCACATATATTTTGACCCCATCTCTAACATTGTAACAGGAATACGACACATTTCCAATAAACCTGAATACAGGTACCAGGTCCCGATGGTATTACCAATTGAGTGCTTAAGCAATTCTCGAATCCCCTGCTTTGCCACTTGACTGCATTAAATTTTAACGGGTTTTTGTAAAGTGCAACGTGCACTTAGTTTACTATTCGTTACATTACGAATACTAAAAACGGTGCGCAGTTGTCAAATTGCCATTCGCTTAGCTTACGTAATCTCCCTGCTGGTGGTCTGATATATATTGCTGTAGTACTGTGGCTTGGTTAAGAAGAAAATGCCTTGTGACAGAAAAAATAGAGTTGTGAAAAAAATTATTAATATATGTGATTTACTGTGTAATATGTACCGTATTTTTTAAATAACACATTGAATGTTAATACTAATTTTAGCGACACAGTCTTCTTAAGCGTTTAAGGCGATTTAAGGGTCATCTGAATAATTTACCGTTAAACTATACTATCATAAATTTATAAAACTGAGGGATAAAAAAAGTACATCAATTGACATCATTTTACTAATACATATAAGAGCTTTCGTGGTCTCGGTAAAAGCGGCTAAGTCTCGCAGGTCGTGGGTTGGCATCCACAGGAGCAACAAAAACAAGCGATCAATCACAAAACTAAAAAAAGCAAATTTAATTGACAACTAGCTAAGTATGAGTGACAAGTAATGTCGACAAACTATAAAAAAGCTAGCTATATTTAAAAACAAATTATAATTAGTCTGTCAGTTAGATTACAACAAAATATTGGACACGATTTTTTATTTATCAAATTAAAAAAAAAATGACGACGATACTCAGCAACAACAAACTATAAAGTTCAGGAGAGGGGGCTTGTGATGTCACTACTAGGTAAAATAGACTAGTTGACACTTTTTTCAATTTATTTTGCATTTGAATATGGCATTTATTTGAGATCTAGAAAGCACTAAAATAAATATTTTAAAATTGCCTTGACATTTAGAGATGAAAGCAATGTCAGCCATGTTGGTCTATATACGATCGAAGATACGAGATCGATAACGTCACAAAATGGCTGATAGCGTTTTCGGAAGTTAAAGACATAGACAAAAGAAATAATTTTCATATTGAGTTTATACAAACATATTCAAGTTTTTTGAACAGAAATTACTATATTTAGGTTCCATATGACAAATACTTTTAGAAATAAACATCATTGCAACATAATTTCATCTATTGTACCTAGAAGTGACGTCACGAGCTGTATCTTCGTCATTTTTTGTTTGAGTAACGAACAAGAAAATACGTGTCCAATATTTTTTGGTAATCTAACTGACGGACTAAATAGATTTTTTTATTCTTCATGACTATTGATCGCTCGTTAACTGCTCTGTTATTGCTATTGCCTTTATTAAGTAATTACCGCGAGTCGTAGTTCAACGGTAATTTACAACATGTGACCATTTATCATTTAGATGAGTATATTTAATGAATAAATTGTTTGAAACAATTGGTTTGAGCCATTTTTTTAAATAATTGTGTAAAGTAATAAACTAGGTTTTCTATTTGATATTCTACTTAATAATGTTTTAAGATTTCAAATATAGATGCAACACTGTAATTCTTTCTATAGGCTAGTTGACACTTTTTTGAAATTATTTTTATATGTTTAAGAATGGTTTTACTAGATCAAGAAAAAAATATGGCATTTATTTGAGATCTAGAAAACACTAAAATTAATATTTTAAAATTGGCTTGACATTTAGAGATGAAAACGATGTCAGCCATGTTGATCTATATACATTATCTGTGTTCAAGATCGATGACGTCATGAATCAGAAAGTGTAATAGTAAAGTATCGCGCTCATGTTCTTTATCAAGATGTATGACGTCACACAATGGCTGATAGCGTTTTCGGAAGTTAAAGACATAGACAAAATAAATAATTTTCATATTGAGTTTCACAAACTTATTCAAATTTTTTTAACAGAAATTATTATATTTAGGTTCCATTACGACAAATACTTTTAGAAATAAACATCATTGTAACATAATTTCATAGGTGTCAACTACCCTATTGCAAGCGTTTGTAGACTACGGTAGAGCTTGTCTAAGCTGAAATGACACTACTTAGTCCGTTGTGCGTTTCGAACGTGAACACTTGGATATAACGCCATATGTTTGATATTTCGCGATTCAATGTGAATGAGTACATATAGAGAGCGTTGTCAGATTTATCACGCGACTAGTCGACCGACGTGTATACAGATTAGTTGTTCACAGAATAGTTACGCTTCCACCTACATGAAGTGTCTGTTATTGTAATGTTAATCATAATTTCATTCACACATCTTAATCAAATCATAGAGTAGAGGGTTTGTTTGTCAGTTAGCCACGAGGCTTTTGCTACTTCACCGTTCATAAAGGCGAGCAAAGCTCCAGTCTTAATAAATGGTTTAGAAACTACAAACTAAGCAACCTGCGCATGAGGACGCCCCCTGTGAGCTCGGACCCCGGCACAGGGCAGTCGCTGGCGATGAGATTGAGCGATTATGACTTTTAAGGGTAGTTTTGTGCAACTGTCACTCTACTTTACAGTTCGGGGGCCTCTCGGACTTCGGGTCTACGATACTTTGCAAAGTAAGGGTAGGGAGGGCGAGGGGGGACGCGTCGCGTTGGCGGGCGCACTCTTCTCCGTCGGGTCGGATAGTCGTCTCTGTGTAGGGGTGCTAGTTTCTTGCAATCTTTGTACTGCTAGTTGGTAAATTGTTATCTAGTCGTAGACGCCCGCGGACGACTAGAGTAGAGGGGGGCGTCATTTCAGCTTATGCGCTCTAACCGTTTATGATAAAAAAATGGCTGCAACCAATTATTTCTAACAATGAATCCTAGTAGCGTTTCGTTTCTATGAACCGAAGTGATCGGTCCACATCTACCGTCATTCTTTGGGCGTAGTGGGAGCACTATCTTCTGCTTTCCGTTTGCTACCCGCTTGCTGACCCTTATTTTTATCCGGCTTGTATTTCTCCCACTTTTTATGGTTCAAAATGTCGAAATCTTCACAATATTGGGCTATATCTCTCAGATAAGTCGACAAGTGCAGTAGTTCTCGATCCCGGTCTCTGTTTAAATGAGCTTGTCGGAACGGACGGATTTTCAGACCACTTTTTGGGTTCATAATAAAGTTTCTTCTAATATCGTCGAACATTATCGTGTTTTTGGAGCTGTATTGGGGGAATTTGCCCCATATTACACCTAGAGGTTTTACCTGGAAATATAAATTACAAAGTATAAAACAAAAAATATATACAGTACTTCATCATCATCATCATCATCATCATCATCAGCCCGTATAAAGTCCACCGCTGAACATGGGCCTCCTCCCGAGGGAGGGTATTTGCCATAATCACCGCGCTTGGCAGGCGGGTTGGTGACCGCAGTATTATATTGTAACACACAAGAAAACGCTGCTGCCCGTTCCTTGATACACGATTATTATAGATGATGTTTTAACAATCGGGACCAACGGCTTAACGTGCTTTCCGAGGCACGGAGGGCAGTCCCTCAACCAACCAGACCCGGAAAAAAATCTTAGAAAATACACAAAGATTTCCTGTCGTGCGTGGGGATCGAACCCACGACCTTCGAGATTTAAAGCGAGAGTTAAGAAGAATACTAGTAATGTGTATAAAAGCTATGCTAGTAATTTTAATGAAAAGAAATGTCTACATTCAGCAGTTTAAATAAAATAAAAAGTTTTTATTTACGTAAACCTATTTAGTACTTAAGGAGATGAATGGAAAACCTTAGAGGAGGCCTATGTCGAAGGACAAGCTGTGGATGTAACCGATCGTCTATGATATTAAACTTATTATACTAGTTTGTAAATTTAAAACAGCAATAAAGGCTTATTTTATTTTATTTATGTATTAAGTACAGGTAATTTGTAAATAGTCGAAACGTATTTATGTTTTTAAATTTACTATGTTAAATTACTTAATTTTATTTGATTATAATATTTTATATATCTGAAGCCTAAAAGCTGTCAGATATGAAAAAAATATTATTTTATATCTATGATTTAATCTAAGTTCTGTCCTTTGAGTATGTTATTATTTAGACGGACCATAAGTATCTCGACAAACGCGCTTTAGTGCTACCGCCGTTTAGGCTGTGTTGTCAGTCAGTCAGTCAGTCAAGATATAAATATAAATTTTCAATACTCACATCTATCGTCCCATACTTTGCAGTATGAACAGTGATCATAGCTAAATAATCTAGGTAGAACATGATTTTATAGTCCTGATGGGTGGACACTCCTAACAGTCTCATCTTCTCCTCGATCCACTTCATCCCCGTGGCTGACCAGATGACTATGTCGTAGTCTTCATAGGCAGAGATCAAGAACTCGTGTAGGAAAGGTCTCATTAATTCATAACCTGTAAACGAAAAACATGTTTAAAACAATTATCTATACAATTATATAAAAATGAATGCCTATTTCCCTTGGTCACGGCGGTCACGATTTCGATAATTCTTTTTTATTGTGTTTGTTATTGTCAGGAAAAGGTTCTATAGGGATCTACACTGCCTCGTGGGGCGCAACAGCAAACTCTCAATAGACAACAAGCTTCTAATATACAAGTCTATATTAAAACCTGTATGGATGTATGGAATACAACTCTGGGGCAGCGCTTGCAACTCCACTTTAAAAATACTGCAAAGAATGCAAAACATTATTCTGAGATCAATATCTCAAGCACCATGGCTAGCTACTAACAGCGAGATCTATCAGAACCTACAAATAAGCACTGTCAAGGAGGAAATCCAAACAGCAGCTACGTCATACCAAATTCGGCTAAAGAACCACCCAAATGATCTTCCATCTGAACTGGCACGACAAAAATATGTCAAAAGACTCAAAAGGAAGGACATAATGCAACTGCACATGGCAAACTGACCCGACAACCTATGGAGTAGATGCCTTCACTGGAAGACACACTTCGCACGCCACACCTACTATCATCATATCTGCTTATAGTTGAAACTGATTGCAGATTAAAAAGAAAAAAAAAAAAAAAAAACGAGAAGGTTCTAAAAAAATATTAGATATTTAGAAAAATTAAGAATACTATTCCACCATATAAAATTTTCTAAAGTAACCTTAGCGTTATTGACAATATAATTTTTTTATTGTAATCTTATGGCGTTTGACATAACATTGACAGAATAAATGCTGCTCTTAGTGCACAGCACAGCATAAAAGTTTTAGTTATGACAGGACAGCGTCTGTCTCCTACCGCACGGTCGCGTTTGACGCGGCCTGCCTCCTTGCGGGGTCCCCTCCGTGGGACCTGGAGGCGGAGGTTTTAGCCGCCGCGTATCGGCGGAGGTGTGAGGGAGCGCGTTCTGGCCGCGACCCCTTCCCGGAGGGTATTGCACGGTGGCGGACTGAGGTCCGTCGCGAAACCCTCCGGAAATGGCAGGAGCGGCTAGAGGCCGCGCCGCGGAGCGGATTACGTACGGTGGAGGCGATTCGGCCCCATCTAAAAAAGTGGGCCGGTCGCCGTCACGGCGACGTCACCTACCACGTTGTACAGGTAGTAACAGGCCATGGCTGCTTCGGCCACTACCTGTGCAACGTGGCGCAGAGAGAGCCGGACACTCGCTGTCACCACTGTGACTGTGCCGACGATACGGCGCAGCACACGGTGGTGGAGTGTCCGGCGTGGGCCAACGAGCGGGAGGAGCTCGTTGGCGTGGTGGGAGACGACCTCTCGCTGCCGACCATCATTTCGAAGATGGTCCAAAGCGAGAGGTCGTGGGAGGCGGTTGCCTCCTTCTGTAGACAAGTAATGTCACAGAAGGAGGCCGCGGAGCGGGAGAGGGAAGTAGATCCCTCCGCCCACCCGCTTCGCAGACGGCGTGTTGGCCGTCGGCGGCGGGCTGAAACCCGCCGCCTACCGCCCTAGGCTCGGCCTCGGGGAGTGGGGGACATGGGCCCCGCTCCTTTCGAGGCTGACCCATGAGGAGTGGGGACGCCTCTACACTCCGGGCGTCCCTATAATTGGGCAAAGGGCCACTATAAATGTGGCCCTGGAGATCCCGCGGTACCATATTGGCCGTGGGTGCCGTCGGGGAGCCGGATTGCTCATGCGTACCCGGCTCCCACCAACGGCGGATCGAAGGAGTGTCCGGGAGGTTTTAGTGGTTGGTAGGGTCCTCTCCTCGTGGTATGAGTTTAGCATACCACGCTATGGAGAGGGCGAGTCCCACATATCCCACCGCCAGCGCGCGAATACGCTGCAGCGGCGGTGGGAATGCGTAAATGCATTTCCCCCCGGAAAACAAAAAAAAAAAAAAAAAAAAAAGGACAGCGTCTGTCTGGTAAGCTAGTTCTCATATATATATGGTGCAGCCTAGGTACAGATATGGTGCAGATAAATCAGTCATTCAATGGACTGGCTGGCCCGTTAATTAAATGGCGACATAACATAGCTTTCTAAGACATAAAGAAAGTGTACTCTGCTGAATATCCGAAACGGCTGTACCTATTTAGGCAGGATTTTTATTGTTAAGTAGCTTATTAAATCCTTATTTTACGAACAAAGTTGTGAGTAGCAACTAGTTAAAAATAATGGTAGATATGATTATTTCTTTCTTTACCTGTTTCAGCCACTGACCGGTGGTCAAACAGTGTGTAGTCAATATCTAGGACTAGAAGCTTCTTCCCTTCGCGAGGCTCATTCAGCATATTGATTTTGTAGTCACGCACTCTCTTGTTTATTTTTGCTAGGTATATCTGTAATATCACAAAATAAAATTTTAACATTGGTTACACGGACAGACCCATGTGCAGGGGCTGTATGAGTGCTAAAGAAACACCGGCTCACGTTTTTCAGCGAGAGCGTAAGCGACCAGCGCACAGAGCATCTAAACAATCCAGAGACCATGGGATAGGTCCTGAAAAACATAAGACAACTCCTTGACTTCTGGCTGGAGTTGGGATGGTATGGATGATCATATCATTCTCAAGTACAATGGCCCACTCATGAGGCTAAGTGCGGAAATTATACGCTCAACTAACTAGCTTACTAATATCACAAAAATAGAGTTAAAACTTAAAGACTGATTAGTAGAGATGGGCCGACTAGCCGCCGACTATTCGGCAAAATATGCCGATTATGATCGGCGCATAACAAATGAAAAAAAACAAATAATTTGTACTTGTTCTATAATCTCTAAATATTACTTAGAGTAGTTATCTAAAGTTACAGTATTTACAACATAGGAACGTATTAATCCGTCAGTAACTAAGCTCAGCGGCCGCGCGATGGCTAAGGCGAGTTATGTCGAAAAAGCCCGAACACCTCCGATAAGTAGGTATTAGAATGATCGGCATTTTGGAAACCGATTAGTCGGCTAGTCGGCAAGCCGGCAAATACTATAGTCGGCCCATCTCTACTGATTAGATTACATAAGTCTAACAACAGCCATGTGATATCTGCTACCCATGGGTTTCATAAGAGGCATTCATTCATTGACAATCTCCGTAGAGTAGCAGTATTTGGCTCGCTTTAAGACTCGGAGGCAAGAAAACTTTGTGTAAATTCTAAGATTTCTTTCCGGGTCTGGTTGGGTGAGGGACTACCCTCCGTGCCTTGGAAAGCATGTTAAGCTGTTGGTCCCGATTGTTATAATCATCTATAACAAGCGTATACCAGGGAACGGGCAGCAGCGTTTTCCTGTGCATTACAACATAATACTGCGGTCACCAATCCACCTGCCAAGTGTGGTGACTATGGCAAAACCCTCCCTCGGGAGGAGGCCGATGTTCAGCAGTGGACGTTGTATGGTCTGACGATGATGATACATTCATTGCCATCTCTGAAAGAGAAACTGTAGCAAAAACATCTGGGTATAAATATTGAACAACATACGTCTCAGAAGCACTATTACCACAAAGACACCAGCATAATAAAAATTCAACCTTACCTCCTGATTTTCCACATCTACTTCCTCTTCCTCAATATCCAGGTCGTTGACCACCTCATCTCCGACATCTGGCTTAGTCTGTGCTCCGGCTATAGCTTCCTCGAGTGAGCCCATCATCATGATCTTGAGGTTTGGCTTCAAATGTAGCTCGGACAGAGTGCAGTTGTCTGTTGCTGCTTTACCTTTCAATAGAAATACAGTATCTTCATCGGAGTGAATAACATCCTCTGCTAATTATGGATCAATCGGAAACAATGGCCTTTTTTTTTCTGTTGTACTGCTTTTAGGCATTCCCACCGCCGCTGCAGCATATTTGCGCGCTGGCGGTGGGATATGTGGGACTCGCCCTCTCCATAGCGTGGTATGCTAAACTCATAGGGAGGGAGGGAGGAGGGAAGGGAAGTCTCTCAACCGACCAAAGACGGAAAGAAATCATAAGATTTTACACAAAGATTTCTTGTTTGGCATGGGGATCAAACTCACGACCTAAATCAAAACTATGAGTTTTGTTTTAGTAGTGAGTTTGATCACTATGCGGCACTATGGCAGTATTGAATAAGCACAGTAGTAGAAGTATATTAAGAGTCAGCTATAACTTACTAAGGGAGTCCTGAGCTCGCTTTGATAAAGCAAATGGAAGCAAACAATCTTTTAATGTAGATGGAAAAAGGTTTCTCTGATAATTTTCTCAGTGATTATCAGTTTTATTAGTGTAACAAAATCATGAGAACTCTGCTACTGTCTCTTAGACCCCTCAAAGTCTACCACTGATTGTATACTGTGGAATGGCTAGTGGTATTTACTTTCCCTTAAAGATTAACGCACTGATTGCCGATGATGGATGCTTGGTAAGTATTTGTCATAAGTAATACATTACTACAGTGCACAAATATATCATCATCAACAGCCCCTTTACATCCACTGCTGAACATGGGCTTCCTCTTATCAGATTGGCAAGCCAGGATTGTTGAGGGACATTGCCATAATCACCATGCTTGGCAGACGGATTGGTGATCGCAGTAAGATGTAAACCTTGAGCTAATAGATGCTGCTGCCTATCCAACAGCCATATGTCCCTTAGTCACATTTTACGACACCCATGGGAGGACATGGGGTGGACTTTTCTTAGCCGGATTCTATTTGTACACTGTGGCATTTTATTACTGATGAAAAATATCATCTGAAAAGACCCTATTGGAACATTAACTGTGGAGAAAAGAAATTGTAGGTGAAAAATTTCAATGGTGCTTTCTTTTTTGTTTTGACAATAATAAAGAAAAGTAACTATTTCTTACACTTATTAATACGTCTTCAAAACGTTTGGAAAGTGGTACAAGAAATTAGAGGCAACTACATAAAGAAATTTCATCATACATGTAATAATAATTTAGTTTTGATGCATGTAATAAAAAATCAATTAAGCAAATCCAATATAAATGTAGAAATATCCTTTAGAAGCAATATGACACAATTATTATGAATAATAATTACCCTGAAACTTAATATTAAGCAATTTTTGCCTTTCCGGTCGAACACCCGTAGCGTTTTCTATGGCGATTTTGAGCATTGCTACGGAGTCTGATGGTGAGAACTCCGGTATTTCGAACTCTTTCCCATTCCATTTAACACTCAATTTTATAGGATTATCATTAATATCGCACATTTTGTACAAAAATACACAAAATGTACCGACGATCGACGTGACATATAAACAAAACAATTTTGACACAATATTTTTTATTAACGTTTAAAGGCTTAGTTTGTTTAGTCTTTTGAGTCTGATTGGTCACGTTTCTTTTCACGCGCAAAATTGTTATAATTATATACTTTTGGCAGTATTAGTAAAAAAATGATTACCACTCGTTACGTCTCGTCACTTTACAAATGTTTAATTACTGAGGATTAAATAAATAATAATAAAAAAACTTATTGCATTCAGTATTATATTTCAAAACTTAACAAAATTAAAATTACAGAATTTTGTTACACAAGACATAGAAGACGAAAACTGGCCAACTCTTTAGTAAAATCTGTAAAAAAAAAGCATTGTGAATATTTATTTATCTTAAAAATTATTGTTTTATTTTTAAATATTAGGAGATGTAATTTAAAAGGTTTCCAATTTAATCAATATCAGTTATTATACGGATATTTTGCATATGTATGGTAACTGTATACGAGTATCAAGTTGCTCAATAATTAAAACTGTTTTTATTTGGCTAAAACCAGTTTCATATATTCTTTTATTTGCAATTAAGTTAGTACTTTTTACCTGTTTTTGTTGAATCGATAAGTGTGCCGCCACCGTGGAGATTCCGCTGTAGACTCATCGTAACGCTTTCTTGAAGAGGTATTCTGTTGATATACAAATAAGTTATTTTACAAAGTTCAAAATCGTTTGTGTACCTAATAAATAAAATGTCTGCGCTCCGAGTCGTTTTAAAGTAAAATCATCATTATTGTGAGACCCTATGCGTCCGCTACTGAACACCAACTTTGGTAATTACAAAAACGCGAGATTTAAGTCTAGCTGTGCTGCCGTGCCAGTACAAAAGACTGTAAACCTAGTTGCAGTATTTTGGCTTAATAACACCTAAGTCTATAATGCAGCTCTGACCGTCGTGTATAACAAATTATTAACAAGCTGAGCTGAGAACACTGTATTACGTTTATATTTAGACGATTAAAACATCAATGATCAAATATATCACAAGTAATTTTCAAAGATGACAGTGTTTTGGCATAGCAAGGCATTGTATTAAAGTTAATAGGATGATGATTGCAAAATAGCAAACTTTGTGTTACCTGTTTCCTGGGCGAGTATCCTGCGTCCAGCCTCTTTGTCTTAAAATAACGATCTGAAATATTACATACCTACATAAATTCTTAATAAATATAAAATCTTACACAATCATAATAAGGTACCTATAATGTGTAAATGTTTAAATCTATGCCAAATTTCATTAAAATTCATAACACTGTTATTAAATAAGTATGTAACAAAATTAAAAAGTTTGGATGGATGAAAGGATTGATGTCCGTGCGCGTTCTTCCATCCATCCAAACTTTTCCATTTATATAGCGTATGGTAGGTACTCGGCCTGTGCTATAACGCAAACATAAAAAATACATTCTTATGCATTATTTTAATGGCCTAAATCTAAGTTCGATACTTCATCTTTCTAATAAAGCTGCTTGGGGCAAATCGATTCGACGTAAGTAGACTTACTTCTCCTACTTCCACGAGACCTTGGTGTGTCCTTGTCGCAATATTTTGTAAAATCAAATTGCTGTGGTCGGAAGTTGTACGCGAACAATTCGTTGTAATATTTCTGGGACTGTAATAGCGAGGAAAAATTATAGTATTATATAAATGTATAAAACTTTGACAGGAGTACCTAATATGAGTTTGAATAAGAACGGTTGCTGGAGGTTTCTCCACCGAAAACGAAAGTCTTTTTTGCTGGGTTTGACTTTGTTCATCATCATCATCATCATCAGCCCGTATACCTTCCACTGCTGAATATGGGTCTCCTCCCGAGGGTGGGTATTTGCCATAGTCACCACGCTTGGCAGACGGGTTGGTGATCGCAGTATTATGATATAGCACAAGGGAACGCTGCTGCCAGTTCCCTTGTATACGATTGATATAGATGATGTTATAACAATCGGGACCAACGTTCTTAACGTTCTTTCCGAGGCACGGTGGGTAGTCCCTCAGCCAACCAGACCCGGAAAGAAATCTTAAAATCTACACAAAGATTTTCTTCTCCGGCGTGGGAATCGAACCCGACGCTATGGAGGTTGTCTTTGTTTAGAACTTGTATAAAATGTTCGAATTGGATTCCTCTAGATGGCGCTGTTTGTCGTCTTATAGTTTGTGCGGCTATTGTAGATGTCGCTACAAGACTTGCTAATAATGTTATTTGGCAGCTCATTAAGCGTACTAACGCTATGCTGTATTTCTCCAAAAATATAAATTTGATAATATACATTTACCTCTAAAAGATAGCGTGATGGCGACATGACATCGGGAGCAGCTAACAATCCTGAAATAGAAATTACGCCTATTGAATTAAAAAATGAGACAGAATTACATATTTTATCTAATAAACTTAAAAAAATACTCATATCAAAATGCTACTACAGTATTCACGATTTCATGAATGACAGATTTGAAGTTAAAATAATAATTATATTTTTTTATCTACTATAATGAAATAATGAATAGTATACCTACACAAAATATTAAAATTGTAAACATAAGTATTTAATAATTTCAATTGATTTAATGTTATTTAATTAAATGTCTCCCTCTCTCCTACTTTTACTTTGCTGTGCCCGACCGTTCAATGTGGACCCACATTGAACAGAATTTGTAATAATACCACCTGAAAACACTGTGGAATGCAATAAATGATTGAGTATTGAGCATGTTATCACAAACTTCCCGCAAGCGGTTTCACCTAAATTGCTCCCACCTTGGAAACTACATAATTGAATATAGCCTTTGTAACTCCTGCATATAGTAGCTTTCTAATGGTGATTGAATTTTTTTAATGCAGTCCATTAGTTACGCAGCCTTTTCAATGCAAATTAATCTTTCCTCTTCGTAATATTAGTTAGGATATAATAAACATAACACAAAATATAAATGCTATAGCAACCATAAAATACATTCAAATAATTTTAAAGCAGGTATTAATTAGGTCAGAATTGACAACCTCCGTAGCGTAGCGGGTATTTGACTCGCTTTAAATCTCGGAGGTCGTAGGTTCGATCCCTACGCCGGACAGGAAATCTTTGTGTAAATTCTAAGATTTCTTTCCGGGTCTGGTTGGTTGAAGGTCTACCCTCCGTGCCTCAGAAAGCACGTTAAGCCGTTGGTCCCGATTGTTATAACATCATCTATAATAATCGTATATCAAGAAACGGGCAGCAGCGTTTCCTTGTGTAGTACAACATTATACTGCGGTCACCAACCCGTCTGTCAAGCGTGGTGACTATGGCAAAGACCCTCCCTCTGGAGGAGGCCCACGTTCAGCAGTGGACGTTTTACGGGTTGATGATGATGATTAGGCCAGAATTCTTTGAAACTGATATAGACTTGAGAAGATCACAAGGATTGTGATATCCTAGTATTACTTACGACTTCGATCGAAACTATAGCATGGATTCGATTATGTTAGATTAACGAGTTAATGCAAAAATGAATGACCATGTATGATATAATCGGTAACAACGGCTCAATGCGATTTCCGAGTACACGGAGGCTAAACTCCTCGTGCCTTTAACAAACAAGACCTGGAAGACAATCTGCGATTTTACTCAAAGAATACAGAGACAAGAGCAGACTCTTGTCTCTATATTCTTTGAGAATGATTCTGAATAACAAATATTCTAACCTGGCGGAATGACCTGGGTTTTACTTCTGAACGTAACAATCCTGCCATCTGTTGTTACACCACAGTTCTTCTTCCTCACTTTTAATTCTTTTACGTCTCTTATACGCTTGTCTAAGGCTTTGTACCTTTAAAACGAACATTACATTTTGTCTTTCACCAAAAGTCAAAAACAAGAAAGTGTACCGATCAGTCCACTAGATTTTACATAATAGAAGGGTCTAAATCCGCTAGCCTAGCACATTAGTAGATCTACCACTAGATTTATCCTGCAAGGCAAATTTCTACTTGATTTGATACCATAAAGATCCCATGAGGAAAAGAAGGATTCCATTTATTCTGTGGGAGTGCGGCCAACTTTCTTTGTTAATGATGGGACAGTAGTCCGACCAAGACTGACATCGTGAATTACAAACACAAAGAAAGGAAGTATAATACGACCATAACCTACCCTTTCTTCTTCTCAAGGTCCTTCCGTTCCACCAGAGGGCTCCACCAGTCACTCGTCAAGGTTCCCGTGTCACAGACCCTCGTCCTCTCCGTCAGAGTAGACTGGTCACTCTTCGTAACCACTGAAGTTCTCAGCTTGAATCTTCGCGGCGAGAACTCAATACCCGTGACACTGTAGATGGTCGCGTCGGTGCGGGAGCTAGTTACATAAAATATATTTATTTAGCTCTCCATTAAACTAGCACAATATTTTGGTAGCTGGCGGCATAAAGGTTCTCGAGTGGAGACAGTGAAATGCAGAGGCGGCCTTAGGGGGGGGCGAACAGGGCAACCGCCCGGGGCCTCGCTCTTGCAGGGGCCTCGCGCAACAATCCAAGCAATATATATTTTTTTAATATATTTTTATTTTAATATTTTTATTTTGATCCGTGATTGATTCATTCGTTTAAAACATAAATGAAAAACTCGAATATCACGCAACGTAACACGTAGATCGGTTTTAAAATCGCATAGCACTCGGGTCAGCTCGGGAGTCGGGACATAATGTTTTGCCCCTTTATCGCTCGGAGAATCCCCGTGTTTCATTGCGTTCGTCAACTTTTGTCACCTTGGAATTATATTGCTTGCAGTATGAGTTACAAAATCATTACTGTACCTACCGTACCTACATATATTTCCATTTTATTTAATGAATAATTTTACGTTCTTAAAGTATTGAGTGAGCTGAAAGAGTGTAAATTATAATATTTTAAGTATTAAGTAAGGTGAAAAAGTGAAAAAACTTTGATACCTACTTAAAACTATTTCTAACTGTTTGTGCAAATAAAAAACAAAACTTAATTTACAAAATGAGTTCGCGTGTTCGTGATGCCGGTAGAAAATTTGAGTCAGGTAGTTCAAAAAGGAAAGGAGTTATCAAAAAAAAAATCTACGTGGATCTTTATATAAATATATAAAAAGTGACGATCAACCAACCTCTACAAAACATTTATTGACTGAAAGTGACTCTTATCCTGATCCAGCTGTAAAAAATTCCTTCCACATCATTCCGCCGCCGCCATCATGTACCAAAAACAGCGAGGATGATGATGAATTAACTACATCTTTGTCTCTTAGGTTAACAGTACCGCTGTCAACGTTATCCAGTCAAGAATACGAATCTGAGCCCAAGTCAATGACTTCTGAAATGGAAAATCTGAATCCTCTAAATGACCTCGGTTTGTGGCCCATAACAATTTCTGATGTAGACCTAACTGCGATTGTATCAAAAGGTCCAATCTGGGTTAAAGTTGTTTTATTGCCGGTAAATGATAATAGACGGCGTTTAACCGAATATCATTATTATAAGATATTACTTAGTTAAAGATGAAAAGCTTAGCAGGATCTGGATGATTTATTCACAAACTAAAGATGCCGTTTACTGCTTTCCGTGTCGACTATACGGGCTCGAAAATAAAAAGATTGGATCTGGTGAAGGAGTGTGTGATCGGAAACACTTGGGTGATTACAGGGTAGCATTGGTGAAGGCCGTTAAATACCGACTAAGCGATATATGTGATGCGTTAAAGGATTTAGCAGAAAATACAATAGGTTGTCAGTTGGTCAGTGAATGAAATTCATCATCATTCATAGAAAAGGAAATAACTACCAACGAATTTGTAGTTTTACTTGTCATATGGTCTCGAGATTCAACAGCCCACCGGTCATTCCACCGGTCAAGATGTTTGGCGAACCAATCCCTTGGGAACGGCAAGCTAAGTACTTAGGCGGAATCCTTGGCTGAAAGCTAAACTTTAGAGTGCATGTAGAAACCGTTCGTGCACGGGCTTCACTTACGCTCAGTCGACTACACTGTCTTTTAAATTCACGCAGTAAACTATCACTTGATAACAAGGTTAGGATTTATACCACGTGTATACGGCCGATTATGAGGTACGCGAGCACTGTATTCGCTCATACAGCATCTAGCAGTTTGTACCGCTTACAAACTGTCCAAAGTAGATTCACTCGACGTGCACCCGGGGCACCGTGATTATTCGTAATCGCAACCTGCATTCTGATCTCCAACTGCCTTCCATCAAGCAGTGGCTGAAAGAGGCGTCAGAACGCTTCTTTGAATCCGTGGCTCAACACCCAAACCCGTTGGTTGTTGCAGCATCCGACTACAGGCCTTTGCCTACAAAGCGTCGTAAACACCGTCGGCCTCGGGGCGTCCTAGACGACCCGGACGACGAGATCACAACTTACCAACTAGCAGTACAGAGACTGCAAGAAACTAGCACCACTACGCAGAGACCACTCTATCCGACCCGCCGCAGAAGAGTGTGCCCGCGAACGCGACGCGTCCCCCCTCGCCCTCCCAACCCTTAGTTTGCTAAGAACCTTCCGATGCCCTCGTAGATCCGTATGACATTCTTACAAAGATAATCCAAATGGCGTAGCTTATTCATTAAATTATTGTGCTTTAATTAAAGATTTCAGTCCTAGGAAACGCTGCAAACATCAATTTTAAAATTTATCATCTCTGTATTTGTTGATTTTAAAACTCAAATTAGCATAGCGTTTCTAGCTAGGTATAGCATTTCTCGTTAAACATGACAAATACCCAAATCAACAACCAGACTTACTTTCGCGTCACACACTTTTCACGAAAAAAAAGGGCCTCGCAACGACCTGCCGCCCGGAGCCTCGCAATGGGTAAGGCCGCCGCTGGTGAAATGGCAAGTGCAGTGTGGGACGGCCACCTACACGATGGTCCGACGACCTTTGTTATCGAAATTATTGAAATAAAATGCCTATTAAGGTCTTTACTTTGATATAGGACAAACACCTTTAAAGGAAACAAAGTTTATTTACTTTAGAGGGTTTTATTTGACGCGAATGTTCTACACGAGTATACATCATGAATTGTGGACGAAACCATATCAAGGAAACTTGAACAGCGCCATCTATTGACAGACTTGCTTTAATTTAGCTTCCTTAGCGAAACATTCAAATTAATGTAGAAAATTGTTCAATTTATAATAAAAAGCGAAGTAAATGAAAAGCTTTCCTATTTACCTAGTCTTTAAAATAAAATGGAGATGGGTTAATGTAGTCCTGGTAGGTTGCCGAGTGGACCGATGTAGACCTAAACGTATCACAAGCAAAACACAATACAACATAAATATGCAGTAAAGAACCAACCTGATGTCACTTTTGAAGAATGACTCGCTGGATGTATTGTCTTCGGATAAGTGGTAGGACGTGGACTGGTGTTGATGGCGCGCCGTCAAATTTCTTGGCATGAGTGGACGATGAGCGATGTTCTGTTCTAAAATGTATGGTATTTCTTTTATTTTAGGTCTGTGTATTACTTTTGCAACTTGATACCTTGCATTTCATCATAATTATTACAAAACATATAAAATGCAGTACATGTGTAGTACTAATTGTTTTGGTCAAGATACTTCGGTGCTGTTAATATATCAAACTCTGTAAGGCGCATTCTCATGTGGATCGTCAGTGGGAACATCTCTTTATATAAAGATAGATTGCCGGCGAAGGTTTGACAGTGTGCTAATGACCTTCGACTGTTTTATTACAATCCCTATATAATATTAATAGCCTTTATTAAATTAGCAAAGATTATCACAACGCAAACTCACTTACTATCTTTACCCAATTTTTTAACGTTTACAGAGAAATGAATTTTCTAATGAAATATTATCATTGCGAACAAATAGTTAGTAGAGTAAGAGCAGTAATCTACTAAAGCTAAATCCTTTTATTGATAATGCGTGAATATTGAGTGACTGCGGCCGCTTAAGCAAAGCAGATATGAGTATGGAAATGAAACATCCTGCAAGAATACCTCACAGCAATCGGATTAATACTGTTTTAGTTTAACAATCTCATAAGTAAGGAAATCGAACAATAAGCATCTTTTTATGGAAGAGTATATTATAATGAGAATATCTTGCTAGATATCAAAATGAACTAACTGGGAGTATGCCTACAGCAGGCAGGTCTGGCGAAAACTTGTGAAGCGCCAGTGCCCAATGTATTCTTTAAAAAGTGCTGAGTAGCACACGTGCATGTTGGCTTTGTTATATTCACTTGGACATCTGAAAAAAACATAAATTATTTGTAGATTGTCACTAATATTGTAAATGTGGGTTTTGAAGAAGTTAAAAGTTGCGAATTCGTACTAAACTTGACTGCGCCAGTCGCCGGGCTCAATGATGCTGATGTAACTCCCCTAAAACCTAAAAGTAATTACTCCTCAATCCCCCAGATAGCAACCGCTTTGAGCCGAGATTCAATTCCCTCAAGGGGTGCCTAGGTTGCTAAGTTTGTAGCTTATAAACTATTTATACGACTGGAACCCAGCTCCTCTTTAAGCCAGCTGAAGTAGCAAAAGTCTCGTGGCTAACTATATAAACATCAGTCTACAAAAAAAACACGGATAGTTGTTTTGGGTCTAGGTGTGTTTTGTGTCGAGGCTGACCCATGAGGAGTAGGGACGCCTCTACACTCCGGGCGTCCCTATAATTGGGCAAATGGGCCACTGTAAGTGTGGCCCAAGAGATTCCATTTGCCGCGGGTGCCGTCGGGGGGCCGAATTGCTCATACGTACCCGGCCACCGCCAACGGAAGATCGAAGGAGTGTCCGGGGGGTTTTAGTTGTAAAGGGTCCTCTCCTCGTGGTATGAGTTTAGCATACCACGCTATGGAAAGGGCGAGTCCCACATATCCCTCCGCCAGCGCGCGAATACACTGCAGCGGCGGGGGGAAAGCGTAAATGCATGCCCCCGGACAAAAAAAAAAAAATAATAAATAAAGTTCTCAGAGACATACCACAGTGACATTTGTCAATATCAAAAGATTTGCAGACACATTGTGCTGCACGATGACAGATCTCTATTAGGTGACCCGTTTGGCAAGCACTGTAATTATTTAAAAAAGTTAGTTGGTCTTTAGTGTTATAGTAAGTGTTTGTTTCTTTGGAGATATATTAATACTGCTTTCAGTAACCACCTGCCAAGGGTGCTGATAATGTTAAAATCTCCGCCATGAGGCAGGTTTTAAATTCTTGTGCGTAAGTAGTTTGGTTACATCATCAGCCTGTATAAGTTCCACTGCTGAACATGGGCCTCCTCCCGATGGAGGGTTTTTGCCATAGTCACCACGCTTGGCAGGCGGATTGGTGACCGCAATATTATGTTGTAATACACAGGGAAACGCTGCTGCCCGTTCGAACGATGATGTTATAACAATCGGAATCAACGGCTTTCCGAGTCACGGAGGGTAGTCCCTCAACCAACCAGACTCGGAAAGAAATCTTAGAATTTAAACAATTTCTTGTCCGGTGTGGGGATTGAACCCACGACCTCCGAGATTTAAAGCGAGCCAATTACCGATACGCTACGGAGGTTGTTAATTGGTTAGTACATAATAATACTTATACTTCCCAAAGCTTACCATTGAGTCGTGTCTGGTTCAACGCACACCTCTTTATCGGCTGTGATAAAACAATAATACATTAATAGCAAAATTTCAAGTGTATTTATCTACGACTAGATATTTATTTATGTTTCACTTAAAGTAGTTACGCCCGGTGAAGTAGCAAAAGCCTCGTGGCTACCTACGTAAGTCAAAGCGAAAATAAAAAAAACTTAAAGTAGTAGTTTAAAAAAACTTTTTCTCGATGTAACTTATTGCCGTGTGATTTCCGGCTTAGAATAGACCACCCCATGTCCTCCCATAGGTGTCGTAAAAGGTGACTAAGGGATATATGGCTAATGGATGGGCAGCAGCATCTATTAGCTCAAGGTTTACATCTTAATGCGATCGCCAATCCGTCTGCCAAGCGTGGTGATTATGGCAATATCCCTTAACGATACTGGCTTGCCAAGCTCTGTTAAGAGGAGGCCCATGTTCAGCAGTGGCGGGCTGTTGATGATGAACTTATTGAAGTAAATTTCAAAGACATACCAATATTATTTTTTGTATCTTGGATTTCGGTATCGTTTAGTCTGAAATTCTGCTTCTCTCTATCTCTGGCATCAGAAGCTTCAGAAGCTTTACGTATTGGAACTCTCAGTTCCTTCGCTTTGGGGCTTACTATTCTTCCATCTTCTTTATTTTGTCGATTTTTGCCTTCAATTGTATTAACTTCATTTATGCTACTTATTTGACATCCATTCGGACACATTCCTGGGTAAGGCGTTGGAACCGTTTTGTTTTTTTTCCGTTTACACAACGAAATTATTTTGTCTTTAAAAGATGTTTTTCGAACTTCTGGTATTTTTGTAAAAGGCACATTAGGAGAAAAACATTTTAGACATTTTTCTCGTGGGTGTTCTTGTGTTATTATACTGTTCTTTATTTGCTTTGGAGCTATGTTTTTCGGAGCCACCATTTTTATTTGCCGTCGAATGGAGATTCCCTGTGTAACAGTTTGTGTTTCCTTAGGGATATTTTTGATAACGGTTCTTGCTTGTAAGCTATTTGGTTCTTCTTTTTGTTCTTGTATAACATTATTATTCTGTTCTGAGTTTTCTTGTGATATTTGTTTTTCATTTGTTTCTTGCAATCTATTTTGCTTTTTAGATTTTCTTTCAAATATTTTTTTATTTTCATTTGGAATTTGTTTGTTATTTGGCTTCCCATTTTGTTCTGGAGACGTATTTGCAATTTCTGTTTGTACTTCACTATCTAGCATTGGATTCCTGTTGGTAGTACACTTTCGAAACTTGGGACACGTGTGTTGATTGCACGATGGACCAAATATACAGTTACATAGTTCCTTAATTGCGTTATAAGGAAAACGAATTCTGGAAATTATGGTTAATTTATTAATTAAATATACAATGGGATGCCAAAAAAGGTTTTTATTAAAAAAAAAAATCTTGCAAAATATAAACATACTCACCCAAGATCAGCTAAAGATCTGAAAGAATAACATCAATTACCAAATTGGTACGTATAGCTTCCGAGTTTATATATTTCAAGTAAATTTATATAAAATGAAATATTTACACTTAATAATATGAGAAGGCAGAGAAGATATTTACTGTTTGGTGCTAGTCAATTTTCCTTCATCAATCGAGCAATTGCTTTTTATGACTTTTAGTTTTATGCAATCTTTGTGTTCTGTATTTTTCTTTTTATTTATATCCCTCATCTTTTTATTCTTATTATTTGTAATACCGCTTTGGGAGATAACTGTAGAGTTAAATTTATTAAATTAGTATTCAATTATCTATTAAGTCTTTGCATCAATTAGATATATTGTTTTTTTTTTAAACTTACCTACGTTAATTCGTCTGTGGCGTGTATATTTTTCAATGAGAGATATTTCACTAGATGAAGAGACGTATTCTTCTGGCGAGCTCGAATCAATCGTGAACTAAAAAGTAAAGGAATGTTAAATACTGAACGATGAGATTTAAGTGCTGACACTTTATAAAAAGCGTTTAAAATCGTTATGTAAAATCGAACTCTGATTAGGTTGTGTCCTGGATGTTGTAGTAAGTTTATCTTGCCCAGGATTGGGTGTAACCAGTTATGCTGCAGCACAACTGTAGTATATCTCCTATAGATTACATTTATTATATACAATAAAATAAATATTTCCTTTCCTCACATCTCGGCGCTGCTCGTATAATTTATTATTCGTTCGCAAATGCTGTTGAAGTTATGGCATATATTTTGGAAGCAGCTTATATGCGAGGTCATGATACTAAAGATTGATTACAACTACCTGTATTTGGTCACTGATACTGCTACAGTCCTTGTTTCTGTACAAAGAATCACCATCAAAGTGATTGGCGCTAAAAAGAATAAATAATAAATAAAAAGAACAATCTGTTTTACTTTTGAAACAAAATTAAAATATCTTATTTAAAGCAAATCTTCTTATGAGATAGACTGACTCCAAATTGGGCTTGCGCATGCGATCGACACAACGTCGTGTTTCTCAAGCGCACGGCCTGTACACCGACTGCGTGAATGAAGGGAACACCGCGTGCGCCGCGACAAATCGGCATGCGCTTGGGGGCCAATGCCAATGTGGGGTCAGTCATAGAACGAAGTGAAATATGTGTAACAAAGCCCACAGCTCTTCATTATTAATTAAATACTTTTTTTATTACCAGAGTTTTGTTTTAATTTCATTAAAATGATTAAAAACGTCACTATCGTTGGAATAGATTTTTCCATCAACATAATAAATATTATATAATCCTTCTCTTGAACCTGAACGGCTTGAACGGATACGACGCACAGACGGGTATTTGGCCCTAAAAGTTGGCCAAAATCGTTTTTTTTTATATTAGTTCTACTCTCTCTAAGCCATTGTTTCCAAAAACAAAAATAACCGCTCCAAACAATAGCAAAAAACACATAGCGCTAGCGCCTGTCAGCACGCCGTGGGCTCAGTCGGAAGTTACCGTTCGCCAAAAGTGTTCGTGTGATTGTTCGATGCGCTCAGATTTCGTTATTTTCAAATATTTGCCATCTTGTAACTAAACGATTTTGTGTTGGTTTCGAGTATGGATTGTGCTCAACCAGGTATGTATTTAATTTTTCACTTACTTTTGACAACTAATCTCTTGTCTTTTTTAATTTATATGCTTGAGAGTAAGCACCGAGAAACGTCTATAAAAAAACAAATTTTGAAAGATCAAAGGGAGTTTTATTATATTTCTCATCATTTCTAAGCCAAAATTGTAATGGTTTGTTATAGAGTACACCTTATAGAATGTAATTAAGCACAAAACAGCCACCCCAAAGCACCCTTCTATTTTTGGTGAATTTTTTCCTTAAGCACATACGATACTCAGTAAATGAAGTTTTATTTATATTTCGTGTATTTTTGTTATAGGCTCTTCTAAACTGAGAGTTATGACTCGAAATGACTTGTTTAATATGATGGAACGTTCAAATACCTCAACTTTTAATGAAAAGTTGCAATTTATGGAACGACAACTGCTCAATCAATATGCAGAAAATGACCAAAATATTGCTGATGTAAAGCAAAAACTGTCGGTTATCAGACATCAATTTAAACAAAAATGGTCAGCTGCTCGCAACACAAAGGCCAGATTCCTAGAAAACAATGCCGAGTGGCTTAAAGGATGCATATCGCTACCGAAAGCAGGTTGGTGATAATTCCATTATCTCTATTGTTTAAGATAAACGTGGAGGTTTTTGCAAGATATTGTCAACAAACGGCAAAGTTATACGTTTCTTTATACAACTTTTACCCAATGACTCCGACATAACACAAAGTATTGCGTCATGGGGCTGAAGTGGTAAGGGAAGCAATTCTTCCTATTGGACAACTGTCCGAAGAAGCGGCAGAAGCCCGCAACAAACATATTAGAATGTTCCGACTCAACTACGCAAGAAAATTTTCCCGGGTAGCCTGCAACGCAGATGTTTTTAACAGGCTCCTCTTAACCTCTGATCCTGTCCTAACGGGCATGAGAAAGAGGAAGAATAAAAAAAATCTTCCACTTTCAGCTGATGTACTTAATTTTTTACTAGAAAGTGATATTTTTAATGTAAGTTTTGAAGATGATGACGAAAATGACGAATAAATGCTTGTATATTGTTTGCCTTTTTTTTACCTTTTCCAAACTAAAACTGAAATAAAACATTGTTTGGCAATCATTATGCTTACCAAATATTTTTGGCCAACTTTTAGTACCAAATACCCGTCTGTGCGACGGTATCCGTTCCATTTTCTTTAAAAAAAATTAACTTTTAGTTTTGCAAGTTTCCCTGACAGTGAAAGTTAATAGATTAATTTAACACAAGCTTACTCAGATCCAGGTGTAAAGTCCGTTAATCTACAGAACTGATTAAATCTCGGTTGTTCAGCCGAAGAATTGCATTCCTCTGCAAAATTATTGAGTAATATTATAACAGATGATCATAACAACGACAAAGGTACACTCAGCAATTAACTTTAATAAATTTATTAGGAAACAATTATCGCACTAGCGAAAAAAACCCTGTATCAGGGAGAGCTGTACGATCACATAATTCTTGCAAACAAGAAGAGGTTAAGTTAAGCACACCTTCACTAGGAATAACTTTTTATAGTTCACACAAATTGTTGTGGAAATCGAACCCTGAATATTGGTGTTCATTCGAACCCTGAACATTTCAGAACCAAATTACACCATATAACAGCCTACCGTAGGCAGGTATTTTACGTCGGACTGGCTCTCCTTTAGCAACCGTAAAGTATTCATATCATGAGGAGAGAAGAGTTTTATGCTTCTTTTTAATCAATAGCTATGTTAATATTTCCCATAGCAACATTGATAAAAAATCTAAAATCTAAGTTATAGTCTATTCTAAATAGTAATTATATTGTCTACTTCTTGGCTTTTGCCTGAGGAACTACCCTTCTTTCTACTTCTCCTTCTCTACCTTCTTTCCTACTTACGTTTTTCGCTCAATTTTTTGGTATCCTTACTATAATCCATATTAGTATTGTTATCTTCGGCTTTAGTAATACTATTTGTTACTGTTTGTGTCAGCGTTGAACTTAAAACTTCTTTAACTTTGTTCCGAAATCTCTGTAGCGCGTTCTTCATGTTCATTGTTGCTACAGAAAATGACGATCATATTATAATATGTGAAGTGAATAGAGACGTGCTATAAAAGAGATTGATACATTTCGACGACCGGTTAGGATTTCACTGTGGCCGGATGTTAAAGGTTTAGGGGCTAAACCCAAGATGTTCGAATTCAGCCGGTCGTCGAATTTTATTAAACTCATTTTGACATTTCGAATGACTTTCCAATAAAGTTAAACATACATAAGTCACGCACACACACACACATCTTTTTGCGCAAATCCATGCTTATTTTAAAAAAAGGGAAAAAGATCTTTCTTTTTCGTTATTTTTATTTATTGTTAATACTAACGTTTAGATAACTGCGCAACCGTATTATTATAACGGTGTTCCATACAGGCACACTCTCTTCTATCCATGCATTGACAATAAGTAAGCGTAGTTGTATGTTGTTTTGGAAATGGTGTGTTCTTGGTTTGTATTATCTAAAATCAGAAATAATCATGTTGAAATGGCGTTCATAAGTCGACCGAGCGCTTAGGTGGTTTAACGTTAGCGGATAGCTTACTTACATTCACCATTTTATCATTATTCGCTACTTTCTGAGCATCAAGTTCATTCTTAGACCACAAGCATAATTCTGTATCATTTTTATTAAACTCTTTGGTCTTTTTGTAATTCCTCTTAGTCCAATCAATTTCAGCTAGAAATGTCGATATTCTGTCATTTCTAGCATGATTATTCTCTTTTTTAGCTGTATTTTCATTTTGATTTGATGTTAAGAACTCGAGACTACATTTGCGTTTTTTTCTGCGTTTATGATTCTTAATTTCTTTTTTATGTGCAGTGGTACTTTTAAGATTTAAACTAAGTTTTAGTATTTGCCAATGCTTGGAAAAAAACCAGTGAAATCCAGTCGATTTGGGGTGAGATGATTTAGTTTTGTTTTCGTTGTATTTTTGTTTATTTGGCTTGTCACGTTTGTTTTTTTGAAGTTTGGTTTTTCCGCCATCGTTACTTTCGCTATCTTCTCGTACATTAGTGTTAGTACTTTCTGGAAGGTTATTTTGCTCTTCAATATTTCCTTGATCTAGAAATTGGTGTTGTTCATTAGTCGTGATAGAATGTCTCAAAGTATTGATCAGCCCTTTAAGTTGTGTACAAACATTTTTGCCATCGATTTTTCTACAGGATTTCTTTGTTATTTGAAATTTTATTTCATTATCACATGTAGCATTATTTTTGGCATGGGCGAGTTTCTTTTTCTTCCCCTTTCTTTGTAGTAAAATAAAAATTGATCTTATATTTATTTGAACTAGTTTTAATTTCAATGGTGCTTTCGATATTTTTCTAAATCTAAGATGTTTATTATGGTTTCGATTAGCACGTTGTATTTTTTGTTTGCCGAATGAGTATAGTAATGGGGAGAAAGTATATTGTTTTTCGGTGCTCGTTCCTATAGATCTTGTACCAGCATTAATTTCACAATCAGTTTTTGGTATATATCTGGCCATCTCAAAAGTGTTGTAGTTACTACTCGAATATTTTGCTGA
Source organism: Nycteola revayana (assembly GCA_947037095.2). Classification (NCBI taxonomy): domain Eukaryota; kingdom Metazoa; phylum Arthropoda; class Insecta; order Lepidoptera; family Nolidae; genus Nycteola; species Nycteola revayana. The sequence continues at coordinate 2,167,805 of OX344851.2, forward strand.
TTTATTGATATTACTTGATGACATCGTTTTTGGAGTAACATCATGTTTGTTTTTCTTTCTATGATTCCATAGTTTCATATTTTTTAAATTGTTGCCGGAATTATAATGGTCTTGAAAATCTTTTTGTTCGCCCTTATTATTCGTTGAAAAAATTGTGTGATTTCTTTTGCTTTGCATTTTATTGGATGTATCATTTTCCAGTAAGTTTGTCTGTAAATTAATATTAATATATCAAAAGAAATTAAAGTACTTAAAGCAATTTTTTCATCCTAAGACAAATAATACCGGAGTAATAAATTTGAATTTTAACAGAATTTCCATACAAAATCTGTCAAATCCAAAATTTACTCCTATAATAATTTTTTGTCAGACGTTTGAAAAAAATTGCCCGTAGTAACTTAAATGTTTAAAGCTAAGGATACACTAGGAGACAAATGTGCCACGACATGTATCGGCGACATGTCAAGCGAAGCCAGCCGATTTCGCCTGACATATCTGGCGACATCGCGCGACTTATGTCCGTAGCGACGTAAGGCGAAGTCGTGCAACTTCGCGAAGCTTCGCCGGACATATCTGGCGACATCACGAAGTTTTGTTTCACAAGGCAATCGATATCATTACGCCCACCGAGGTAGTGTTGTTGGCTGCGGTGCGATGTTGCCAGACATGTCGAGCGAAGTCCGGCAACGTCGCGCTACTTCATTCGATGTAGTTGGCGACACGTGTCGTGCGATGTTGCCAGACATGTCGACCAAAGTCCGACAATGTCGTGTTACTTCACCCAACGTCGCTGGCGACACGTGTCGCACGACATTTGTCCCCTAGTGTATCCTTGGCTTTAAGTACTAAGGAAATGAGAATTTTCTATTACATATTCATTTGTATCGTTTACACCTCTTGCTGCATCTTCATTTTCAGAGTCACTATCTTCTGATGATCCTCTGAAAGAAAATACATATTTATGAAATCAACTACAAACTTTATCAATATACAATGAATTTCGAGCATTTTTTTATCCTCAGATAAAAATGATGTAAGGAATAAATTTGAATGACTCCTCTGATATTTTTATACCTGACTACCTACTGAAAAATCAGCGCTTAGTTTTAAAGTCATAAATAAATACTATTATAAACGCGAAAGTTTTTAAGTATGGATGGATGTTTGTTACACTTTCACGCCAAAACTACGAAAACGAAATTGGCTGAAATTTTGCACCGGATTAGGTTATACGCTGGATTAACATATAGGCTCCAAAACATCACACTCCGACCCACTGGAGCAGCTAATAATAAATATAACCGTCTTAGTCAGGTCTGCCTGTTAAATTACAAACCGTGGTAGTTGTTGCACCCTCATCTTTGCATCCCTGTCATGACGTTTAATACGTAATGTACGTACGTTTAGGTATATTACAGGTTATTTTCTTATAGGTATGTGAAAATTTATGACAACAAGAGGATAAACGTATAAACTAACTCACTTTTCCAAGCTGACGTCACTAAAGTCTCCATAATCAGCGGGAGATAAGCAAACAGTGCACAAACGCCCAATATCCGTGAAACAGCTCATACAATATACTCCGGGACATCTAGGGGTGTCACATCTGAAAGGTGGATAGGCTCAATAACAATCTGAATAAGCTTATTAATTGCATGCTGTCAATACCTCCTAAATATTTTTTCTTTCACAACCTCCGTTGCGTAGCGGTATTTGGCTCGCTTTAAATCTCGGAGGTCGTGGGTTCGATCCCCACGCTGGACAGGAAATCTTTGTGTTAATTCTTTACGGGTCTGGATTTTCTCTCTCAACATTCTAAACTTCAGAAAAAGTGAAGCAGCCTACGTAAGATGGCGCCTCCTGTGGAACTTGCGACCTCGGCACAGTGCGTTAATTGGCGAGTGGGTTAAGGAATTTTGTACAAGCAGCCTGCGCAAGACGAACCCCCCTGTGGAACTTGGGACCTAGACACAGTGCGTTAGATGGCAAATTTTGAATTCTAAGTTTAAGTGGAATCCTTACCTTATCAATTCGGTGTCCGAATCATGAGGGCAGTAAGCAATACTGCAAAGCAAGCAGTGAGGCTCCTTCAAGCCCACACCAAGGAACGACTTGAGACACTGCGAACTACAACAAACAATGTATAATCTATACATATAAATAAAATTAAAGGGTCTGTTTGCAATGGAAAACTAACAGGATTTACTAAATGCGTACAATTTTTTTATAATAAAATGTTTGTCTGTTTGTCTGTTCACGTATTCCGCCTTATCTTCAAAAAAATACCACGTTATATAAGGGGGACGTTAGTGGCATCTATCGGTTATGATCCGCATAACTTTGAATAATATATCCAAAGTTGCATTTGGTATTTGGTATTGGCAAAATAAACCTTTAGTTTATATACTATATTATGTACTTACGGTATACGATCGTTGAACCACTGTGAAAATGTGAGGCCCGAATTGGTATAGTATTTGTACTCGCGGTGGAGTTTTCGTCTAGCGTACTTCATGAAGCCAGCTGTAAGGATTAGAAAGAGCATTACAAAATATAGATTGAGATTGAGACCCGATCCCAGCCCGCGCTTGTTGATCTTAATTCTATTTATAGGTAATAAGCGACTATCACATGCCATAAGAAACTGGTATATTCTATTTATTAACATTAGTGTTGAAATGTAATCTAATTTATTATCCTTTTTTTTGACATTAGCATTCATCATCATCATCATCAGCCTGTATAACGTCCACTGCTGAACATTGGCCTCCTCCCGAGGGAGGGATTTGCCATAGTCACCACGCTTGGCAGGTGGAGTGACCTCAGTATTATGTTGTAATACACAGGGAAACGCTGCTGCCCATTCTTGATATACGCTTGTTATAGATGATGTGAGAACAATCGGGACCAACGGCTTAACGTGCTTTCCGAGGCACGGAGGGTAGTCTCTCAATCAACCAGACCCGGAAAGAAATCTTAGCATTTACATAAAGATATCTTATCGGGTGTGGGGATCGAACCCACGACCTCCTAGACATAAAGCGAACCACATACCGCTACGCTACGGAGGTTGACATTATCATTGTATTTGCCTTATAATAAGTACCTACCTACGATCGATTCGTCTACTTTATCAATAAACGTTTTCATAATCATTTTCCTGTAGTTGATGTGTTAAAAAAATGGGTACTCAAAAATAAAAGAATTACAGGCACCTCTGGTTCTCAATATGTGGTGGTACAACCATGCAGCTCTGGCTTTAGCACGCTCTGGACGGTACTGGCTCATAATCTGATGACGCAGCCGAAGACCGTAGGGCTCGAACAGGGCGAAAAACCATAGCAGGAAGATTAGAATACCTGTCAAGACACATCAAAATATAAAAGAGATCTACGTTAGTATGTCTCGCTTTTACTCTGGTATTTATAAACAATATGTTATTGCTATTAACGCGAAGTTTTCGTTTAGTCTTTCGCGCAATTATCATAAAACGGATCTAGCTGAAATTTTGCACGGCAATAGTTTATAAGATGGATTAATTAATCACACTACGATCCACTGGAGCAGAGTAACAGACCAAAGCGCGTAAAATCGCGGTGGGCAAGCAACTTAACACATTAACATTCTCTTCGCTCTCCTGGCGCCGCCGTTTATCGCAATTTTGCAGAAACACGGACCACCAGTAGCGCCTACTCTGAGAGGTCCCTTTTTCTGTGGGGACATTTATAAGGCATTACTCTAAAAGGTTTCCACTATCTTAGTCTCTAATGGGTCGGCCTCTAAGCGTAGTGAGGCCATATCCTCGATGCGAAGCCTAAAGTGACCAAGCCACTTGCTAAAAAGCTGAAATATCCTTTTAACTATGTTCAGCAATGGATGCTATATATAGGCCGATGAAAAATAGTGGACTTACCAATCTGTGTGTATCGTTGGAAGTCTGGAGGATAAGGTTCGGGGAGACAGGACTGAGGTGAAGGTGTCGACATGGACAGTGGAATGTTTAGAGTGTCCACTATTGACTGAAAGAGACGAGATAATACTCCATCGCCTGATACGTGGGCTCCTGTTTCAGGAATGATGGCTGAAAATGTGCAATTATTTTATACTAACCAAAAATACAAATATTCTGTCTTTATAAGTCGTGTGGATTCCGGCTTACTATAGACCACCATGTCTTCCCATGGGTGTCGTAAGAGACCACTGAGGGATAATCAGCTGATGGATGGGCAGCAGCATTTATCAGCTCAAGGTTTGTTACTATTTTACTGCGATCACCAATCTGTCTGCCAAGCGTGCTGATGATGCGGTCAGCCGTCCGGCTAACCGCAGGACGTGGTTGCGCTTGCGGTCACCGCCGCAAGCGGTGGCCGTGAGTCGGGCCGCAGCAACCGGAGCGGTTGACCGGCTGCCGCATCACAGCGCGAATAAAAACTACTTTCTCGTACAAATATCTGAGTACGGTCAGCCGCACGGCTGGCCGCATTCCGGCTAACCGCATAGAGCGTTGGAGGCCTTATTTCCGAAATACTAATTACATGCAATATTTAAGTTAACATGAAACCATTAAAAACGATATAAAAAGGAAAAAAAGTTAACTAGATGGTAAAAATACTTAAGGGACACTTAAATATTATATGTTACTGAATATTTGAGTGTGCCATAGGGCAAAGACCTCCTCCAACTCCGTCCATTGTTTTCTGTCTTCTGCAACTCTCAACCAAAGTGGTCCTGAGTTATCTTTAGCTCATACTCCCATCTTACTGTTTTACGGCCTTTATTCCTAGTACCATCTTTTACTTTTGCCATCTTTTGTACTCAGTCTGGTACCCAAGACAAGTATATAAACAAATACTTCTAATACATACACATTAAATCCGATTGTCGTTTGCCGTGATACCGAATGGTAGCTAGCACCCAATACAGGCTGTAATCAGCCACGATATGTATCAACAGTTTGAAGGTAGTGATAGTCATGAACACTGCTGAACGATTCAGATACACCTTCTCTGAAGTCACCAGGCGAAATGATGTGGTCTAGAATAAATATTGGGGTGAAAATTATATTTAAATAATAATATACTTAATAGTAGAGGAGACGTGTAAGATCAACCTTCACCCATCTGATAACCAGATGAGACATACATTTTGTAAATATTATTCATTAACAAACACACCTTTGATAAATTGCCTTTAAAAAAGTGCTCATGGTTATTTTTCACTACATTATTCTTAATAAACTTTCTTTCATCACCTTTACTCTTTTGATAACCAAAATAATTCATCTCAATATATAAATAAAATGTAAAGTAATAATACAAAAAGTGTAATAGAATTATGGTCAGAAGGTTCAATGGAAACAAATGCTCGTTTCACTAAAATCAAATGTAAAAGAGCATGCACACTCGGTTAGGCAGAATACAGATGCTATGTTGTCCTGTTCTATCAGACCAACGACCGACACTCTACTTTCTCTAAATTGATTAAAAATAATTAAATTGAAATTAACCATGAACACTATTTGATAGGCAAGTTATTATAGCCATGTTTGTTAATGAATAATATTTAACAAAAAGTATGTCTCATCTTCTTATCAGATGGGTGAAGGTTGATCTTCTACGGCACTTAGACTATAATTAATGATTGATTTGAAAAGGGTAGCAGGAGTATGCATTGATGCCGAAAGCAGAGGATAAAATGTTATGGCGCTAATTAGGAGAGGTAGATACTTATATACTTATAGATAGAGGTCCTTATATTTCCACTGCTGGAAATATAAGAGGTACTTATATTTCCAGCAGTGGACTAAGATATCTTTATACTGATCCCCTGATCCTGATGAGTCTGATATGATAAGAAGTCGTTGCTAATACTCAACGAAATGCTTTATATTTGGTAGCAAGAGCGGTCTTTGTATATACTTTCTGATTGCAAGGGTAGTAAGCCTTGCAAACAAAAAAAAAATTGGTATCTTTTTCAAATCCGCAATAAGTTAAGCGCCTTAGCTAGGAATGCACTAGGCAAAAGGGAGGAGAGTAACGGCCATTACGTTCCGTAGATGGACCGATCTTACGAGTATATACTCATGCTTGGTTTTCCCCACCCCACCTCGCCAGGATTTCCTAAGGCACGGTAGCGATATCGGTCAAACTATAGTAGGTACCGAAATACAGCAGCGCAAAGAAAAATGCCATTCATACCGTGATATATTTTTCGCGTTCCCTCCTATTCAATGGTAGCACCGTTTCTTGACCCTGTCGTTGACGTTTCAAGTCAAGCTGTTGTAACTCTTTGGTAATGTATCGGTTATCAAACCGGGACCGAGTTTCATACATATGTTGGTAATATTTGGCTCTGGAACAAGAATAATTATTGGAATCATAATCATGATGTTTCTGTAACTCACATTCAGGGAGTAAGTCCGAATAACGTCCCATGCTGAACATGGGTCTCCCTTGAAGAGGGTGTTTCCATTTCATCGTTTGACGGGCGGTTTAGTGATCCCTGTATAATGTTTACACCTACACAGGGTGAACCCTAATGACCGTTTCTGGGTGTACGATTGTCATAGATGGTGTTTTGACAATCGGGACCAACGTCTCAATGTGCTTTCCGAGGTCAGAAAAGTATATTTTTTACTAAAACCGCACCTGAATATAATAAGCAGCAGGAACAAGCTGGTGACGCAAGAGCTCCACGATAGCCAGGTCAAGAGTGGATCTGCTCGGTTCCTGATCTCAGTCACTATGCCGGCAGTGATTTGGCTACCTGAACTACCATTGCGAGAGGAGTACAATTGGGTGACATGGACTTCCACGTGGAACATCGCTTGGAGATGAGCAGTGAAGTTTTTCAATTCTAGAAAATAATGCTTTGTGAATTATTATTATAAGAGCCGAGTCAATTTTTGCAGCGAAGTAACTGGGTACGATTAGAAGTCCTGTATGTTGAATTTGGCATTGCAGAAAATCTACGCAAACATTTAGATGACTAATACAAGATTTACGAGCATATTTTAAAAAGACCGGTATCCTTATACTGCCTGTCCACCGGAGCGGAGCGGGGTGGCGGAGCGGAGAAGCGGATGAATGTTAATCAATAGAATTGCAGGAGCGGAGATGAGCGGAGATTTTGAGAAATCCTATTGGTTAATATTTCTCCGTTTCTCCGCTCCATTGCCTCGCTCCGCTCCGGTGGACAGGCAGCCTTAGCGACCAGACATCTAATCGCAATCAGACATCTGCGCACCGTCCAACGAATATTCTCAGTATAACGAAAAGAGCACACAAATGACGCATTGAACAACGTACAACTGTCACTTTGCCATTGAATTGCTGGTCGTTAAAGTTACGTTATTACCAGAGGTCGGAGTAGGTAGATTGATTTTATATACTTGCGTCAAGATATTATAATATGGGCATGCCATTTTATCCATAATGTGCGGGAATTACCGGAAAAAGTTCCGGAATTGGAATTATGGAATAAAATAAAATAAAAAACATACAGATAGGCTAACAAAATCGTTTATTATATGAATGATTGATTGAATTCAATGAACAATTATTTTTAATTAAACAAAAACATAAATAAATTATTAACAACACTGGTAGCGTAGATTGATATTATTAATACGTTTTTCACCTTAAACACAAATTCGTGCTAATTTAAAATTCCGGAACAAATGTCACAATAAATATTAAGTTCCGGTATTTTGGAGGCATATCCATATTATTCTCTACGTTTGACGTCAACGACCTTAAATCAATCTACCTACTCCGACCTCTGGTTATTACCATGCTAATTTTAATTGAGGCAAATTGTTTAAGGCAAAAAAATCTTATAGGATCTCAGTTCCAAAGTCATTTAGACTGATACACAGTAAACTTACTTTTCTTAATACTGGCTACTATACCCTCCCCTGTGTAATCTGCTTCACAAAAGGATTCAAAAGGTCTCACAGTGACACAGGCCACTTGCGCGATGTACGCTATATCGCAAAGCGTCATAAAACCATATTTCTTTTTGCAATTGGCTGCAGTGTCTTCTAACACAGTGATACAGCGTTCGTAAGGAGATCCGAGTTTGGAGTTGCAGGTGTCAGTAATGAACTGTAGCCAGGAAAAGGAGGATTCCATGGCCGAGACTGAAAATGAATAAAATGATAGCTGGTCGCGCACTAAGGGTTCCGTACCATATTCAAGTGCCTACAGTTAATAAAATCGGGCGAAAAAAAAAAGTTTGTTGTATGGGAGCCTCCCTTAAATATGTATTTTATTTTGTTTTTAGTATTTGTTGTTATAGCGGCAACAGAAATACATCATCTGTGAAAATTTCAACTGTCTAGCTATCGCGTTTCTTGAGAGTCTGTATCTCGAGAAGCGCGATAGCTAGACAGTTTTTACTGGTTACAGACAGACAGATAGATAGACAGACAAACATACAGACAGCGAAGTCTTAGTAATAGGGTCCCGCTGCTACCCTTGAGGTTTGGAACCATTAAAAAATATAGAGCTAGAAATTGTATATCTTCGGTTTCAGCCAATCGTACGGACGATAAATTTTTTCTATCTCACATACAGAAGAGCGTAAAATTTGCAACAATGTACTTGGATCAGTCAGAATCCTTTAAAAATTGTGATAGCTTACGTGTGTTTGGGTACATGTCATCGTCATCATCAGCTCGTAAAACGTCATCTGCTGAACATGGGCCGATGGAAAGTTTTTGCCATAGTTAAATGCTTATCAGGCGGGTTGTGACCGCAGTATTATGTTGTAACACGCAAGAAAACGCTGCTGCCCGTTCCCTGGTGTATGCTTGTTATAGATGATGACAATCGGGACCAACTCGCCTTTTGACATGTTGTTTCCAATTTATATCATGTAACTTTCTGTGTGCGATAAAGTATAAATAAAATAAAGATTACTTGTGCGGCGTGGGGATCGAGCCCACGACCTCCTATGATATATACTTATTGCAATATAACATTTCCTGCGTAGATCTCTTTAGATTTGAAGCTGAAATCGATCGGGAGGACCTAAAAATGTAGGATATAACAAGTAAAATTACTTACTCGTGCTTAATATAAGTCTGCTAAGCTTTACTATAACTTGTTTTAATTCTGAAGTAATCTCTTTAAGATGATTCATCATCAATTTTATAGAATCCTTCGTACAGTTGTAGGGATTCTTCATCATGTGATTTAGCTGATGGAGATTAGTCTTCAGTTGTTCCTGAAATTAGGAAATTCTAATAGTCTATTTTCTCTCACAACTTTGTATTAACCCCAAAAATTATACCCCCAATGCCCTCGTAGACCCGAAGTCCGAGAGGCCCGCGAACTGTAAAGTAGAGCGACAGTTGAACAAAACTCCCCTAAAAAAACTAAAAGCCATAATCACTCAATCTCCCCGCCAGCGACTGTCCTCAGTCGAGGTCTAAGTCCCACAGAGGACGCAGGTCAAACTCTTGTGCGGGCCGGATTGCCGAACGACGGATCAAAAGGAGAGTCCGGTATATATGTATTAGTGATGTAGGGTCCTCTCCTCGTGGTATGAGTAAAGCATATCACCGCCATGGACAGGGCGAGAAATTGCTTGCGCAGGTTGCTTAGTTTGTAGTTTTTAAAGCATTTGTCTAGGCTGCAGCTCTGCTCACCTTTACACCCGGTGAAGTAGCAAAAGCTAGCTAAATAAATATGTCCGTACGAAAAAAATAACACAAAAAATATTTTGACTTGAAAACCTTTTAAGTAGTAATGTGTCTGTTTGCTTGGCTGTATTGCTTATTCTCTGTCCTATTGTCATCGCTCGCGCCATGCTACGTCCTTGCAATGAAAGAAATCGTGCGACCGTGCGTTCAAACATCCTGATATCGCTGCTATGCTAGAATAGCGACTCAATTCAAAAAGAGTAAATGTGGACTTTTGAAATATGTAGTTTTTTTCGCAAAGCGGCGATATTTCCTATTGAAGGTTATATTCCTATTAACCATCATCACCCGATGCGGTTTCATTACCCGATGATATGGATGGATCGCACGAGCGAGTAACATTAGGGCGGCGAGCGCAACAGCCACGGTAGCGAGTCATCATATTTTTCTCATATAATTTCGATTTATTCAATAGACATCAAAATATATTGTAATATTAAATATAAAAATTATCACAAAATACACATATATCTACACAAAACACGAAACCATTTCTTGTTTATAGACATAGTAAAATCGAATGCAAATTGTAACTGTTATTTGAAACAGACTAGACTTATGAGGTTAATCCTCTCTTATTGTTCTAAAAGTTGTTTCATCTATTGTTATGTTAAAACTTTTGAGACAAGTACAAATTAAATTGTAAAATTGTTATGTACTTAAAAATTTTGGTTTGATAAAAAATATATATTTAAGTTATATCATTTTGTCCGTACAGATACTGGACACATGATGGTTTTTAGCTTACTCATAAAGGTACTTTGAATTGGCAACAGAGGTGGATTAAAGGCTCGAGCACACCGGATGCGTATGCGTAGACGTAAGCGTAGACGTGCACGTACCACTGAGTTGTAATTTATGGAACCGTATGAGACAGCACCCACCGTTTGCGTAACGTAGACGTGCGCGTGCGGTGTGTCCTGCCCCATACGGTTCCATACATAACAACTCTGTGGTACGTGCACGTCTTCGCATACGCATCCGGTCTGCTCGGCCCTTAAACGTGTAGAGCGCCGTAGCCAAGCATCTTATAAGCGCCCTTATTTTATAAATAAATAGTACTAGTCAAAATTTGTTCTCCAATACTCCAATTTGGCTGACATTTCTTTATTTCGACTTGAAGGAGCCTCAACTACAGTTGCTGTACCAGCGTGCGTACTTCGTCCCTAAGTATGTGCCTAGTTTGCCTTATGGATAATCCGCCTCTGATTGGTAGCCATAGTTATAATTATCGTGTATAAAGGTGCATGAGGTCTTTTTGTGTCAGCCTTATTAAAAGGTTTAAAAACTACAAACTAAGCGACCTGCGCAAGAGGATGCTCCCTGTGGAGCTTGAACTATGGTTCAGAGCGTTCATGGCAAGGAGATTATATCCAATATTATCAAGCTAAAAATTCATCATCTTTTAAATTTTTAGGGCAATTTTGTTTAACTGTCACAGTTCACTCTTATTTACATTTCACTGTCGTTTCAGGACTTCGGGTCTAGAAGGACATCGAAAGGGTCATTGCAAGCTAAGGGGAGATATTGGAGATAATTCTGGCATGAGTCTAAAATTTCTTGAATGATGCGCTAATAAATATTTCCTAGACACTGAGGACCGACTGGGAGAGTTACCGCAAATTCCGTTCAATTTCTTTATTTATATACAGAACTTCTCACCTGGCTACAAGCCATGGATTCAGTCAGGACTTCAGAATTCCTCAGCGTGTTGGTAGCGGGTCCTGTGAGTATCAGCACGAGAGCATAGCACGTTAATGTGTATCTTCCTACACGGGAGAACAACTGTGGTAGAAGCAGGAATACCAGACATCTAGGGAAAAACATGGAATATATGTATTCAAAAATAGCCGGGTACAATTATTTGTGTGAATCACAGAAAGTTGTTCTGAGTCTGGATGTGATTGTGTCCGTCAATTAAGCATTTTTAAGTACCCTGCGACCAAGCGATTAATTTTCCATAAAAAAAAATATATATATATGTCTCCAAAATCAATGGTGATATTCCTGTTTTATAGTAAGCTTTATGTACTATGGCCATGTGACAGTTTTAGAACACCGATATTGGACTTAAGTTTGATAGTATTGGCAACAGTTGCAATAAAGTTTTAGGATGAAAAAAACTTTCAAAATTCGATTTCTTCATCCAGAAACAGTAACTTCTGAAAAAAATATATTAAAGTGTTATTATTTTAGAAGCTGTTATATCTGTTCGATATAACAATCATTTTTATTATTTCCGACAGAAGAAAAATAGCTTTTCACCAGCATTATTCATTCCAAATCGTTCCTAAAAATAAATCATTAAACTTTTAGAGTAGGTACACTGATATAATTAAGCGTTTAGGCACAGGCGAGTTTCTGTGAGTTTCTGCAAACGCAACATGCAACAAAACTTCGTCCTCATTTGTTCAATTTTGCACCACTTTATTCCACCTCCCCTCTTCAGCCCGAACACCGCTGGCACTGACCTACATACCCAATTGTATTAAAAGGACGTGGAGATACTAGAGAATAATACAAGTACCTGATTCTATAACTAAAAGCAAGGCCAAGCGTAAGTAGAACCCCGATAACGGAGCTCATGATTGTCGCATTCATCCATGATATGGACAGCTGGAAGACAAAAAACATAAAGCAGAGATAGGTCAAGACCATCCCAACAAAGAAACCCAACACGGTCTTCAAAAAAATATTTGGAAGAGTTTGGTCTGTTGTCAGGTATAGCAGGAAATTGGCGAAACTGTTTCCTTCAGGGTATATCTTCTTGAATGTTCTAGAAAGTATCTTCTGGGTACTGTATCGATAGAGGTGCCATTTTTGAGATATTGTCTGTTCCACCTGCATTTGGCTACGATGCATAGAATTTATTTTCTCGTTTTCATAATTCAGTCGGTGCTTTTCGATGATTCGCGCCTTCCATAGGAGGGCGAAAAAAGCCATGTTGGGTGGCTTTTATCTAGCTTTTAATGAGGAAGTTCTCGTCTTTCTGAAGACGGATTCCATATTTTCTTCGATAAAAACCCATCACGCCCTTTTTTATCACCAATTTAATAATTCTATGCAATTGACAGACCAAATGAGGGACTGTCAGAAAAGTCAAATTTTATTCTTGTTATAAAAAAGGTTTTGCTTTGTGATTAAAAGTAACTTTATTGCGAGCTTTATTGATATTACTTAATATTTTTTTATTATTGCACCAAAACTCAAATAAAAAACTGAATATTTTAATTACACAACATATATTAGTTGGACAACACTCCGTGAAGTAGCGGGATAGGTCTCGCTTTATGTCGCGGAGTTCGTGGGTTCGATCGACAAGAAACAAAACGAAAACCAAAAAGAAACAAAGAAAATAATTGATAATACTTTGCAAAAAAAAAATCTCTTTAAAGGTTTCTTTTTTTGAGTAAAATGTACGATTTGTTTCCAAGTTGTAGGACTTCCCCTCATACCTCGGAAAGCACATTTAGCCGTTGGTCACCTTCCGATGCCCTCATAGACCTGAAGTCCGAGAGGCCCGCGAACTGTAAAGTAGAGCGACAGTTGCACAAAATTACGCTCAAAAAGTCATAATCCCTCAATCTCATCGCCAGCGACCGCCCTTGACCGAGTTCCAAACCCCACAGGGGGCGACCTCTTGCGCAGTTTGCTTAGTTTGTAGTGTTTATACCATTTATTAAGGCTGGAGCTCTGCTCGCCTTTATGCCCGGTGAAGTAGCAAAAGCCTCTTGGCTATCTACGTAAGTCCATCCGAAAAAAAAATAGCCTTTGGTCCTGATTGTTATACCATCATACAGGTACCTATATACTAGCGAACGGGCAGTAGCGTTTCCTTATGTGTGGCCTCGTAAAGAGGCCCATGTTCAGCAGTAAGCGTTATGCAGGCTGATGATGATATCAGTATTTGATTAACATTTAGTACAACATACATTATATTACCAACAACAGTAGTAAATGTTACTATGCTAGTTGTGTGGTGTCCGGTTTACAATAGACCACCCCATGTCTTCAAGGTGTCGTAGGTGGCGACTAAAGGACATACATCTAATGGATGGGCAGCAGCATCTATCAGTATCACCATCTTACTGCGATCACGAATCCACCTGACAAGCGTGGTGATTATGGCAATAACCCTCAACCACTTGCCACGGTCTGTTAAGGTAGTGCGATGGGCCTTCCATGAAACATGATATCTAGCATGTATTAAATGCATTGTATTTCATATTATTTTATTTTATTAAGTAGATGTTCGTAATGACGACAATTTATTTTCTGCCACTGCTGAAAATGCGCTTCTCTCGGATGGAGTGTTAACATAGTCACCACGCTTGGTAAACGACCGGCCGACCCCAATTTTATATACTTACTAGCCCCGCGGTTTTACCCGCGTTACTCTGCTCCATTAAGTCGGAGTGTGATGGTTTGCAGCCTATATGTTAATCCAGCGTATAACCTATACCGGTGCATAATTTCAGCCAATTCCGTTCTAAAGTTTTGGCGTGAAAGAGTAACAAACATCCATCCATCCATCTATCCATACATACAATCTTTCGCGTTTATTATATAAGAAGGATATACGCTGACGCTGATGCTTGTTACCTGGTATACGATTGACATCAATTTGGATCTTTTTTTTTTAATCAATGGATTTGTATTGTTCAATCGATGGACAAATACATCGAATATATATTTGCATGTCTATTAGAGTGAGACACAATTGTAACACCTTTGTATTTCTTTTTTCACCTGTGATCTGCATATAAATTAATTACTATTTTATTAGGTTTTCGAGGCGTAGGGTTCCTCAACCAACCAGACCTAAGATTTTATGTCCGCACCGACAAATCGAACCTTCCACCTCCGAAATTTACGGCGATACTTAGGTATACTGTTACGCCACGACGGTTGTCAAATAAATAAATAATGCACCATATATTTCGTTAATTTTTTAACAACTTAAGCGTCTGTAATGTTCTTACATTATGAGTCAGACCTGGGCCACTAAGATGTGAAAAAAATATTAAAAACACATTTACCGAACTTAACATGTCGATATCTACGAAGCCGTTATAATAAACGCAAACTTTTCAGTTACCTATTGCAAAAATCACGTTAATCGTATACTAGTGGCCCGCCCCGGCTTCGGACGGGTAGACTTTTATAGCCTACGTTACTGTTACTGTTAATTTATTAAGTTAATGTAGCTTCAATAATACAGTAATAATAATATAGGAAATGTATTACAATAACGCTACACTAATGAAGACATTTTTATCGACGTCATAGTCACAACGTTACGTAAAACATCTAGACAATATCTGATCCTCCTGCCCAGTTATTGTCTAGATGTTTTTTAAGACAATTTCTGCACTAGGAAAATTTGTCCCTTTATGGCAGGGGACTTTGCAAACACGCAATCCACGGACACAAAATACAAATAACTTGGACTGGAATCGAGCACCAGGTCTCAGAAGCAGCCACTGTAATCAACCATCGGTGCAGTCAAAACAAACTTCCATAATGCACCTCTATATTAAAAAAAGTGTAAATAAAACAACTAAAATACTCATTTCAGTAATAACTAAAACACTTATTTTAGTTATTTTCCACGACTATTTTATGAAACTAGTCAAATTTTCCGTTCTAACCAATCCTGTACATAATAGAAATCCTTACTAAACTAAATATGTGCTGTGCTCAAGCCATCCAATTGTATTGACATGAACGCATCCATAAGCGTTAGACAGGAAGCCAGCATTTTAATCCAATTAGTACAAGTCTTTGTGCCCGTAAATCGACTGCAATGTTGACCTGTAGTCATATACAACGAAAAGTTCATTCAAACAAAGTTTGTTGACTACAAATTGTCAATAAAAAAAGCAACATGAAATCTTGCTGTACGCATTTTGGCTCTACTGCGCATGACACTCAACATGCGCAGAAGACCGCAATGCGAAAAAATGAACTACAGTCCATTCTACCAAATATTGTAAAAAGATAATCTTTATTTTACAATAATAGTAAGGACATAATGCAAATTGTTATTTCGCGTGTGTTGCAAAAAGTGTCCGTGAATTGAAACGTTAGAAATTATGCCGGGACTATAAAAGGTTATGTGAAAGAATTCATTAAAGATTAATTGAGTGAAAAGTAAGTAAATTTGGAGTATTTGCTGTATCATTGTGCCGATGTCTTTACGTGATTGCAGATTTTAGTTCAATATCTATGGTGTTATGGTAAATTGAACAATAATAAGGCCTTGTAGCATTGTATGGTAAGGTTATAAAATAGCTGAGTAAGTAGTCGTAATGATATAGAGTTGGTGCCTACAAAAGGAGCGTTATTATAATTATGGTAAACTCATTTTTGCTGTGATTTTTTCCATATGTTCATGTTTCTGATTTAGAAGTTGAATTGCTATAAGTTCGTAGGTACTGAAATACTATTTATTTAATTCCTCAAATCAATTTTAATTCGTTCTGAATTTACTTTATCAGTTGTCATATGGGATTATTAGTAATTTGCTTTATAGACTAAGCTATGTTAAATATTACATCAATACATTTAAATCCACGGTAAATTTAATGTTGTATTTATTGAAAATAGTTTTATAATCATCAGGTAGTATTAGATAATAAAATAAAAATGAAATTGATAAGAATCTAAGACATTTAAAAATACATTAGAAAATAATTGATCCTCTTTTAATAAACTGTTTCCGTGCACAATGTTTTCGTGGCATACCTATTATTACAACCTACCTATTAAGTGTTAAAAAAAAACTTTACTTATATAATAAATTATAGCCTATTCAAATTGACCCTTATTACGTAAAAGTTAAAGTATAAATGTAAATATATTCCATAGAATGTTATATTATTCGCTATTGCTAACAAACAAAAATTTAACCTTTGTAATAGAATTTTGAACAAATGGCATATATAAATGTATACCTAATTAATTATAGGAATAAAAAAACGAAATGAAGGCGGTACTTCGTCTTTTGTTTTGGGTTTAAATGTCGAATGACAACGCTAAAGCTAAATTAGCGTTCCTAAATGACATATTGTCGGTGACACTGTGATGACAGCGGCTATTTATAAGGTTTAATTTCATCCGCCAAGAAATATTTTCTTTACTTGTGTTGTAAAAGGCGAAATATTAATTTGCTGTATTCTATTTTCAACCTTACCTATTACCTCTATTATTATCTTTTGTCTTTTAATTATGCGGCGGGTAAACAGCAATTTTGCGGCCAAGTATCTACTTCATTAATATCTAACTATCTTAACAATCTTTTTATTCTAATTCTATTTTATCCCTCCAAACGGCTTGTAGCTTGATAGCCGTTTTTCTTATTCAGTTATAATCGTTTCCGTGCCGTGAATTTCATTCAAATTTGAGCGTGAAAGAACAATCTTCCACAAGTAAAGTATTCGAGACTACTTACACTTATTTTTGCCATTTGGTTTTCGGGTTAGAATGGACCACACCATAGCTTCCTATGTCTGCCGTAAGAGGCAACTAATAAACATATAGCTAACTAGCTCGGCGGTTTTACCCGCGTTACACTGCTCCAGTGGGTCGGAGCGTGATGTTTTGTAGCCTATATGTTAATACAGCGTATAACCTATCCCGGTGCAAAATTTCAGCCAATTCCGTTCAGTAGTTTTGGCGTGGAAGAGTAACAAACATCCATCCACTATACTTACAAACTTTCGCGTTTATAATATTAGTAGTATGGATGGACAGCAGCATCTATTAGGTTAAAGATACCTACTCCCATCTTACTGCGATCACCAATCCGCTAGCCAAGCGTAGTTATATCGGCAATATCACTCAATGATCTTGGCTTGCCGATGTCTGTTAAAGAGAAGACCCATGTTCAGCTATGGATGTAAACCGGCTGATAAAAATAACGCTCATTCTGTTCTATTCAGCTTCGCATCCATCCCTTCAGCGGATGCTTACGAGCTCCATACAAAATTCTTGTATTCCTTGGATATTAAGCTGAATAAGTGCAGTCCCTTATTGGGATGATGTTGTTTTGAACTCATGCCAAAACCTGTCTCTTTATGTTTTGTTTAATAATAAGTAATGTCATCGAAGTAAGACAACAAAAGATGTCTCCTATATACTTATATACTACTAGCGGCCCGCCCCGGCTTCGCACGGGTGGACTTTTATACCCTACCCCTGCCCTACCCTACCCCTACCCTAACCCTACCCTACCACTACCCTACCCCTACCCTACCCTACCCCTACCCTACCCCTACCCTACCCCTACCCTACCCCTACCCTACCCCTACCCTACCCCTACCCTACCCCTACCCTACCCCTACCCTACCCCTACCCTACCCCTACCCTACCCCTACCCTACCCCTACCCTACCCCTACCCTACCCCTACCCTACCCCTACCCTACCCCTACCCTACCCCTACCCTACCCCTACCCTACCCTACCCCTACCCTACCCCTACCCTACCCTACCCCTACCATACCCCTACCCTACCCCTACCCTACCCTACCCCTACCCTAAATATTATTTAAAATTTGACACTGCGATGGTAGCGCCGTCTGTCGAATCCAATGTAAAACATTCCAAAATCAACAAATACTAATAAATTAAAAATTAATTAAAAAAACATTGTCCAGCGGACAAAATTGTGAATCTAAACCATTCCCAGATCCCTTTGAACACACACAAAAAATTTCATCAAAATCGGTCCAGTCGTTTGAGAGAAGTTCAGTGACATACACACTCACAGAAGAATTATATATATAAAGATTTGCTTCCCACGCGCGGTTTGACCCGCGTAGCTCCCATCCCCGTGGCAACTTTATCATTAAACATAGCTTTTGTTACACCTGGATATATTACAAATGGCAAACGATTTTTTGAAATCGGAGGCACTATCTTTTACTTAAGTTTTAATAAATTATCGTAATTCGTTGGGACTAGCGGAGTTTATGGCCAACGAGAAATGTGTAGCAGAGTTAAGAATCTGTTTGTGTAGCATTCTAGAAAACATTTAAGTTGTTTTCATTTTTACCTAACTTTCAAATCATGTATCTACAATCGGCCGTCTATATAATTTACTATACAGGTAATAAATTTCAAGGAAGTATACAAAATAATTCTAACCGATCCCATAAATGTTTTCTCTCCAAAAGTAAGTAATCTATTGCAGGCCCAATGGCTTGCTCTATAAACTGTCCTTGCATTTCGGATCTTCTGTCACATTGCAGGACAGCCTTATGAGTAGGTATACCTACTCGACCGGATTATAGACCGGGAGATTGTGACACAAAATATTGGGTCATTTGTACCAGTATGGCGGTTCTTCGGAGTCTTATAACGTAATGACAAAAAGAAAAATGAAGGTCATAGCGCTGGTACCGGCGGTCCAATCGCGTGGGCGTTAGTCGAGTCGAAGTCAAACGATTTGTTCCACAACTGTTTTTTTGTATTTTCCGATAGTCCATAAAAAAGAAGTAGGCGGTAGTGTGATGCCATACTTCTCCGGTGTGACTTACATCCCGCCATACCGACGCGAATACGTTAATTTAAAAAAATCAATTTCAACCATTTGTACCAGCCTAATTTTTGCACAGTTAATCATCGTCGTGCAGCCATTTATGAACATCACTATGCCATACTTTTCAGACGGTTACAAATAGCCGTCATACCGCCGAAAATGAGCAAATTTTTTTTTTGCCATACGTTTTGTACCAGTATTTCATTTGGATTTTTGGAAATTATTTGATAAAATGCGCCCGTTATTATATTTGCCATAGTTACTTCTAGTTGGGGGAAAAAGTGCTGCCATACTTGAAAAACTTATTTAGGTATTCGACACGTTTAAAAAATACGACTGTACAATTCGAAAAATATATTTTTACATCATTATATTCTGTTTGTTTGGATACAATTCTACCTACAAAAAATTATCCCAGATTGTGGGGCCATGGGGCGGACGACTGTGAGACTTAAGGCAAGACGTAAAATTATATGCAACATTAAAAGCTTGTTTAATGCATCCAAATATGCACGAAAATTGGCAGAATAAGCGAAATTAAATGATTAGTTTTAATTCAATCAGTCAATACGATTAGTAAATTATCCTTGAATAGGCGACCAAAGGCTGTGACATTACACATTGCAGGACTAAAGGATTTCTTGTAAACGTTAATCAACAATTATTATAATAAATATATACCTATAATATTTATTTTGTTACTTATAACATTTGGTGTAATTCGCGATATTATCACTATTATTGCATATTGGAGGATGACTAGACTGCACTCGGATAAATATTGTAAATATACCAATAATATGCATCATAACTAGATTTTAGGTAATATATGCTAGTACCGTTGAGAATGGCTTAAATATGCAAATGCATATGCAAATATACAATTGCATAGGCAAATATGCAAATGCTTATAATCCGGTCCCTACTAATGAGTAATGTAGCAGCAAGTTAATTACTCCCTGGATTCTGTTATTCGCCTGTAGCAATTTGCCTGCTGCAAGACCCACAACCTCCGTCGTGGAGTGGTAAAAGCCTCGCTTTAAGTCTCGGAGGTTCGATCCCCACACCGGACAAGATATCTTTGTATAAATTATTTTTTTCGGATCCGCACGGCCCCACAAAGCACTTTGTGAAACCTTTGGTCCCGAATGTTTTAACATCATCTATAACAAGCGTATACCAGGTAACGGGTGGCAGCGTTACCTTGTGTGTTACAACATAATACTGCGGTTACCAACCCGTCTGCCAAGCAAGAGACAATACCAAAAACCCTCCCTTGGGAGTAGGCCTAAGTTCAGCAGTGGACGTTATACGGGCTGATGATGATGAACACCTATTAAAATGCAGTAGAACTTACCAGTATTGATTTTTTTAGTAAGATTCTTCACTATATAGTATATAACAAAATCGCTTGCCGTTGTCTGGCCGTCCCTATGTATACTTAGATCTTTAAAACTACGCAACAGATGTTGATGTGGTTTTTTGTAATAGATAGAGTGATTCTAGAGGAAGGTTTAAAAATATGTATATATTATAAACATAAGGATACATCAGCACTGCACCCAGTGTCGGATTTACCAGCAGGCTGAGTAGGCTGGAAACTAGAGCGGCCAAATTTAAGGGGCGGCAAAATTGGCCACCAATTTTTTTTTCTTTAAAATTTGAATAGCCTACTAGCGGCAAATGTGTAAGTCTGCCACTAAATGCATCCGTACGAAGCCGGGGCGGGTCGCTAGTAAGCAATAAAATGATTCATCACTGACAGATTTATGGAACGAATAACATTATAGCCTTTCATTTTAAGATGGTTGCCATAAATAGCCATGAAATTCAATCTTTATTGGAGTACTCGTATACCATCAATAGGTACTCAATTTTTTTTTATGGGGCCACAACCTTTTGTGTTATGTTTTTGCGGCCTGTAACTTTATTTTATAGTTGTAAAAACAAGTGGGTAATCAGAAACTAAGACATTTTCTTAAATAAATGTAGTTTAACTAATTATTTAGTTTAGAGCACAACATTATATAAGAAAATCTGTTGTTTTTGATTGACCTCATCAATAATATCCTGGCAAGAATACGTCAGTAACCCTGAATTTTGTCTAGATGCATTACTAGGAAAACACCAATTTTCCGGTAAGCTGAAAACTTGTTATAAATACTCTTTTAAAATTTGAAGTTGTCTTCAAATACCGGTCAACCTGGGTGTCTTTGACATTCAGGCTAACATTGGCAGTGTAAATGTGCTCGTATTTGATGGTAGGAGGATTTCTTTACTAAATTCACCAGCTTTCGTTTCTGGAGCACATTTCCTCATGCCATTTTGGCGTTTTGTCTCCCTTCAAATTCCGTTTCACCATCACTGTCAAAGTTACCCAGAATGTCAAATTAACCCCGATCGACGGTACATTTTATTATATTTTGCAAAATATGTTTGCATGCATCTGGCAATTTTAAAAGCGGTTTATTTTTAAAATTCTTTAAACAATATAATACAGCATATAAAAATTTCATACTGCGTATATCATAAATATATTTTAAATATTTTTGAACATTTAGAAAAAAATGGAGGTCTTAGCCTTACTCATCAGCCAAGTCGGCAGTTCCGTGTTTCCCAACACATCAAATCAAATCAATCATTTATTTTGGTATAACAGATGTATGCGACAAGTTTTCAGCTTGCCTATAACTAGTTTTGTCACGTTTAATTAAATGTGTCTGTTAAGGAAGTACGTTCATGATCAAAAACACTACGTATATAAGTTTACAAAATTACTAAAAAAGTAATATGCAATGCCTAAGTTCATTATGAAATCCCAACATTTAGATCCCTCCCCGTCCTCCTGACCCTTAGTTTACAAAGAACCATCCGATGCCCTCGTAGATCTGAAGTCTGATAGGCCCGCGAACTGTAAAGTAGAGCGACAGTTGCACAAAACCCCCTAAAATACTAAAAGTCATAATCCCTGAATCTCATCGCCAGCGACCGGCCTGAACCGAGGTCCTAGCCCCACATTGGGCGCCATCTTGCGCAGGTTGCTTAATTTGTAGTTTTTATTAAGGCTGTAGCTCTGCTCGCTTTTATGACCAGTGAAGTAGCAAAAGCCTAGTGGCTAACTACGTAAGTCCGTCCGAAAAAAAGAAAGAAATAAAAATATTAATGATAATAAATGGATACCGCCTAAGTTATTGTATTTATATACGGGTTAGTGGTTAACTTAATAAGTCAATTATGCTGTACATTCTACAGAACAGATATCCATACTCTTCAACTTCTGTGGAGAATACATCATCTCCTTTTTCCTCTTATCCCAATATATTTGGGGTCGGCGCAACACGTTTTTCTCTTCAATTCCGTCATGTTAGCCATCACGCTATTTATTTATTGCCATTAACTCCTTTATGTCACTTACTCACGCAATCCATTCATTTGTTGGCCTCCCTCTTGCTCTTCATCCTTTACATTTACAATAATTTCTCTTTTGGTCACATGTGATTCATTCTTTCTCATCACATAACCATACCTAGACAATCGATTCTCTTTCAACTTTTCTATCACCGGTGCCACTTTCAAACTTCCTCTAATCTAGGCACGCGGTAGCGTGTCAAGCCAAGTTCAAGTAACACAACTGGCGAGCAGCACCGTGTGTAATATTACACGAATAATTTGGAGCCACTTTTGACCCCCTCATAACTCAAAAACTATTTCACATAAACTTGTCAAATCTCATAATTATATTATAGCCTTCGCTAGTTCTAAAGCTGTTACTTGTCGGTTCTTATTTTATTATTCCGAAAATTTGGCTTGCTGGTAGGAACTAGCCACAGAACATAATAATTCGTATATAAGAACTAGCCAAGTCAGACCTTAGCCTACAATATATTATCCTAAGTTATACGAAGAAATTATATTTTATGTTGCTATAAATAAATTTTAGGACTGACCATGTAACTTGGCACCCATTTAGATCTCACTTTTTTTGTCGTTGAAGTCAACAACCAAGGCATATATCATAATATTTAACTTGGCTCTCATTTCACATCTATGGGTTTGATGGGATATAAGTTCTGTGGAGACAAGAATGGACAAAGTGAGGAATTAGTTCCTCACTTTGTCCATTCTTGTCTCCACAGAATTGAATATTATTCTGGTTATTATAAAATTATATTTTGTTTTAGATGGACAACGAACAGCCTCACCAAGAGCTGGTAAAATGCGTAGTGGTCGGCGATACTGCTGTCGGCAAGACACGACTGATATGTGCACGCGCATGCAACAAGCATGTGTCACTGTCACAGCTGATGACCACCCATGTGCCAACTGTGTGGGCCATAGACCAGTATAGGATCTATAAAGACGTGAGTAAATAGGCATTAAAATAGTAGGGTCCAGTGCCCACTACCCACATTCAGAACATATACAATTTGACCTACTTATTTTGATCATTCTTAGTTCATAAAGCTATACAAATATGTATATCGATGCTGTTTGGTTTATTGGATACAGATTTTATTAATAGGTAAATAAAGCAGCCGTAGCCAGGGCTAGGGTATCGGACTTGCGATCATGTGGTCGCCGGTTCGATCCCATTGCACTACCGAACCCATTAAAATAATACAAGCATTGCACCTTAGCACAAGGCGTTAACAAGAATACTTGTAGTGGGTAAAATCTCTCATAGTAATGGTTAAAAGGAGGTTCTACAATCAAAATTTGCCTTATTAAAATAAGCTTCTCAATACATTTACGAAAATATAATGCATGTTAGACATAATTTAAATAAATATCAAAAGAGAAGTGCTTTGCACACAATAAATACTAGAAATAAACATAAATTGTGTGCTGAATACCACCGTTTACAGAGAGTTCATTCTTCTTTTGTAGGGCTTAGTGTGCGCATGTATAATAAGGTCCCAGAATATGTGCAGGATTTACCTCTTAATAAATTTAAAATCGAGGTTAAGAATACCCTAATGAAAAAGGGTTATTACACAATCAATTACTATATTAATGATAAAACTGCATGGTGCAGGCAGTAAAGCAAAATCATTCTCACAATAAGTACCTATCATTACCTATAGCTTGTACCTATAATTGTATTTTTAAAAGAATTCATAAAATGGTTACATATTTTAATTTGTATAATATATATTTGTATGTTGTATTGGAACATGCTATGCTGAGTTAAAGTTTAGATATTTTTTTATTATTATTGACTCCACAAATGCTACTGTCAGTGAGTTCGTCATGCTCCCTTTGTTTGTCATTGCTTGCGGTGGCGATGTGAGTCGGGTCGCCTCCTTCCCTCTAATATGGCGAGGGAGGCTGGGATGGGAGGAGGCTATAGGAGGATGGCTGTGTGCTCACACGTCATACTCGTGAACGGGTGCTGCTTGCGGTGGCTGGTCGTCTTGCTGATGGATGTATTTGAGGTGATAGTTTTTGTGTCCTCTATGACTAGAGATTTACCTCGTGTAGTTTGTTCCTTAAAAATGTGCCTGGATGTTTCCTCCGTTTTCATGTGCAAGAGGTTATTTTTCTTTTGCTTGAGGATATCTTGTAAATACTTCGCCTATATTGATGAAAACGTTTCAGAGCGTACATCAGCGCATATAGTAAAATTGCAATGTATTCAATAAGATTTTGTAAAAAAGTTGGATAAAAAAAAAAAATGGAAGATACTAAAACACAACAAAAATGACGAAATAGAACAACCCCGGAGTTTCTTTCTTCCTTTCTTCTCCGGGTCGTCCACTTAGGTAGCTAGTGAAAGGTTGTAGGTTAGCTAGGGTAGGATTCTCGCCGGCGAGGACCGCGTTGCGCCCCTACCCCTGCCCTGTAATTGAGCGCCTGTAGTCGGTGCCTTTTATTTACTTCAGTGGCACCCTGGGTCGTGGTCCTAAACCCCATAAGGGTGCCCTCAGGTGTGTGCCACTTAGATATAATGTGACCACTTGCAATTTGGATGCGGTTTTAATTTCTTCTTATAATAATAATGATTGGTTAATTGCAAAAAATGCCATAGGACAGACGGATGGACTACGCAATCTGTAGATTTGCTATTGCCTACCTACTACTGTAAATTACCTAGTCGGATATTTTATAGAGTAAGAATTATCTGTTAGTTATAGGTTTTTTTTTAAATTAATTTATCTTCTTACATTGTAATTCTGACAAGTGCAAGTGTATGTAAATACCTAAGTGCTGAATAAAATTCATTATTTCATTAAGAAATCTAGGTCATCATTATTAAAGATTTTATTGCAAATTATTTTTGTTATAAAATTGCCATGTCTAGTTATCTAAAGACGACTGTCATCACCCGCGTATGGGAACTTCATAATTAAATTTAGGCTATGTGTTATTCTGATGTATTCAAATCTATTGTAAAGTAAAATCCATTCAGTAATTTTTGCGTGAAAGAATAACAAACATCTATCCACACACTTGCAATCTTTCGCATATAATGTTAGTGTGTGGTTAGTGTTCGTTAATATAATTCAACTTCTTATCACAGGTTCTAGAAAGATCATGGGAAGTTGTAGACGGAGTTAACGTCTCATTACGACTCTGGGACACATTTGGAGATCATGAAAAGGATAGAAGATTCGCGTATGGAAGGTAAGACGATCAGTGGCGGATTTACCAGCAGGCTAAGTAGGCTGGAGCCTAGGGCGGCAGAATTTCGGGGGCGGCAAATGTGGCCAAACATTTTTTTTATAGCAAAAAAATCTTAAAATACTGAATAGTAAAATTTTCAATAGGCGGCGGCAAAATTTGAATAGCCTACTGGCGGTAAATGTGTAAGTTCGCCACTGAAGACGATACAAAAACATGATGGAGCCATAAAATAGCAACAATTGAAAACATCTTGTGCTATGGAAATGATACTACTGAAATCTAATTATCTGTCTATCTATGTATCAATACAGATAAATTAAAATAAAGTTTCTTTTTATAAAATCTGCTCTAGTGTGACCCCCATAATGGTTTAAAATTTTCAAAGGATCATTAGTGAATTGACTTTAATCTTTTTGCTATTTACTATTAATTTGATCGAAATTCTTTGATTAGTGGTGTTTGTGTTCTTTCAGATCGGACGTTGTTTTATTATGTTTTTCAATAACAAATCCTATATCGTTGAGGAACTGTGGAGCTATGTGGTATCCTGAAATTAGGTAAGTTAATCTCTTCTTATTTGCAAAAATTAACTGTATTCCTGAATACAAATTACTAATTTGAATATAAGCAAGCAGGACTAGGCCTTCCGACTACCCTTCTCAAGTCATCGGTCATCATGCAAGAGGACGTTCTACCTTACGTTTGCCGAACTCAGACTTCACTCAGTTACTGTTTAATATCGTGGGATGTAAATTAATGTAGGGATGAGGCTGACAGTTCCCTTATAACATTATAAGGAGTGGGAATGACCTCTTCCCTTTCTTGGACGCCACTATGCCCGCTAGGGTAATGAACCCTAAAAATCAATCATGCAATCTGTGCCGTCTCGAGGCCAGACATAATTTGGGTCGAATTTTAGAGATTCTTTCTGAAATGGGACTATAACGACTGGACTCGTGTTGGAACTGCTAAAATCGATCTCGCACCAACTTATATCTGGCCTGGAGACGGCACTGATTAGAATAGAATAGAAATAGTTTATTGTCTCAAAATATACATACAATTGAATTTCACATAAGTTATGATTACAGTCTTTCATTAAGGTATTATACCACTGATACCCAAAATAAGATCTAACTTGTGGGTACCAGGGCTCACGTAATTATTTACAACATCGATAAGTTTGTGTGAATGGGTAGTGTGTCGTAGTTGGATCATGAGATTGATGTACGTGAGAATATCTTATAAATACATATTAAAATTATAATATTAATATAATATAGATGCAATGCATGCAATCTATATTAATATAGATTGCATGCTAAAACTAGGACTTAAGTACACCATTTTGATATCATTAAAATAAATCTGTAATAATATATGAAGCTGAAGAGTAAGTTTGTTTGCTTGAAAGCGCTAATCTCAGGAACTACTGGACTGTTTTGAAAAATTCTTTCAGTGTTAGACAGCCAATTTATCGAGGAAGGCTTTAGGCTATACTTAATTAATAAGTTCCCACGAGAACGGAAGCCACCGGGCGGAAACCGCGCGCAGGAAGCTAGTTATTAAAATAAATATACATATACTGATATATAAGGATGAAGACTGTTTCTTTGAATGTGCTAATCTCAGGAACTGCTGGACCAACGGGAATGAAAGCCTTGATAACATTGAAGTATTTATTTGAACTCGTTACTTGCTTTACTATAATATTATAATGATATGTTTGTTTTTCAGACGATTTTGCCCTAACACGCCAATATTATTAGTTGGGTGCAAGAACGACCTGCGTTACATGTATCGAGATGAGACGTATTTAAACTATTGCAAAGATCGTAGCCCTTTCATAAGGTTAGTGGTGGTTGCTTTTTCTTGGCAATAACTATGTAAAGGTGCAAGTTGGAAGCGGGCGACGTCAGGCGGCGGCGGACGACGTGTCGCGGCGACACTACTAGTTTGTATGTATTGCTATGAAATTCCCTTCGTAGTTAGCGCCATGAAGCTAGCGACGCGTTTCATAGAAATACATACTTTCATGCTTTGGGATCGTAGCAAGTGGAGGTCCATTGTCACTGCCTACCCCGCTGGGAAACAGGCGTGAGCTTATTATGTCTGAATGTATGTAAAAAAATAAAAAAAGGTGACAACCCTACATGTAACCAACGTTGAAAATGTCTTAAAATCACGCAGCACGAGCAAAATGTTAAGCTTCCATTTCGATCTTCACAGGGCACCAAGAAAAAGCGATTTAGTAATGCCGGACCAAGGGCGGGCTCTAGCACACGAGTTGGGCATATATTACTATGAAACGTCGGTGTTTACATACTATGGTATCAATGAAGTTTTCGAGAATGCCATCAGAGCTGCGCTGATGGCGAGGAGACAGCAACGGTTCTGGATGACCAATCTTAAGAGAGTACAGCGGCCATTGTTGCAGGTAAGGAAATATTTGTTCGATTGCCTGTTCTATGAAATTGACTTTTCACTGTCAAAGTATCGCTTTAAGTCTTGCAGGTTGTAGGATCGATCGCCAGACAAGCAATCGTGGTGTCAAAACTAAGATTTTATTCTGGGTCTGGACTACCCTCTGTCTTGTCTTGGAAAGACGATAGATCCCGATTGTTATAACATCGTGTATAACAATACCAGGGTACGCCCAACTAACATTTAAGCGTTGGTTACAGGTAATTTAGTAACTTGAAGAGGTATTACAGGCTTAGAAGGCTTTCAGTAGTAGATTTTAATCTATTAGAAGAGTTAAGAAATAAATTAAACACCAACAGTGATACTATAACTTCAGTAAACGATGCAAAACAAATTTAAAACTCCGAATAGTGGTATTGGAAACTAATATACTTAAAATATTAAAGCTTTACTCTGTCGGTAGCACTTCAAGTTTTACAACGGTGTTCATTGACACCTATTAACTTCTATTGTTATTTATTTATCACAAAGAAGTGTCTTATACGTGTATAGGTTCTATATCGACTATAAGTGCAGTAATTGGTTCTATGGTAGAGTTATTGGAGAATGTAGTAACACGAAATATTTAAAGTATCTAATAACTCTTTTTAGCCTTGCTTAAGGGTTATGGTGTCATAACAGTTTTATTAAAAACTGTTATAGCGCGTTATGAACACTATAAGCTATTTCTGAAGTTAATAACTATTATTGCAATACTTTAGGATCATAACCTCAATATCCTGTATTTTTATTGGAACGTAGTATTTTAATCAGGTGTTAATATTAAAATGAAGCGTTTTCAAGGTTGGAGTATCCAAAAAAGAACAGGTGCAGTGAAAAAAAGAATTAGAAGGGACTATAATATATTTTTAAATTCAGTTGATAATGTTTCGTGTGCCACATCCAAGTCAAGTTCTTGCAATATTCGACAGGGTTCTGTTGGTAGAAATACTGGTGATTTAATAAAAAATACACATGATTTGTCACATAATCAAGATATTATGAATAATTTTACACGGTTTGCTCAAGAAAGAGTGAGCTGTACACAACAGGGTTCCGTTGAGCAAAATATTGAGAATATCATCATATCATCATTTCAGAAATTTGTTTATCACCCGCCTCGTAGCTTGAAATATTCATCCGTTTTACTGTACATTTCATAATCTCCCATTCAGGCGTAGGTTTTGAATTTTCATCTTTAATGTACTTCGATGGAGCCTTGTTAGGGTATCTTAGAATATTATCGATCTCCCATCCCGATGGAACAGTAAATAATTTATTTTTATTCCCTTCAATCGTTTGAATTATTTTAAATGGCATTCTGAAATAAAAATATCATCAAATGAATTAATACCTACTCGTAAATCGGTAATACGATACATAGATTCTTAATTGCATCAGCAACAAACAAAACCAAACTCAAGCTGTTTTCAATGGATGTAAGAGAGAAGACACTAGAAGAAAAGATTTGATAGTGTGTAATTGACCTTGTCAAAGTTTGGAGTGTTTGTTTAGTTATATATTATGCATTTATTTTAAAAGCAAATGATCTGAACCTTCCTATCTATTTAAACTAGGTACATACAAATTTGTCAATTATAAACATTTGGTTTTCTACAAGAGCTAATTTACAACTGCACTCAGTAAAATAAATGTTAGATTGTGAGCTTTTTGAGGTTAGATTAAAAATGAGACGATCAAATAAGAAGGGCTACTCTGGTGCGGTGGCTCCAACTATCTATAATATAACGCCGACAACTACTTACTTATCGGTAGCGCGGGCGGCTAACAGAGCAGCGTGCACCCGGTACGCGGGCTAGTTTGTCACTGGCGAAAGACAAGGCAACTAACTAAGGCAAGGCGATTAAGCAGTGTTGCCAACCTGAAAAATTCAAAGGTGTGAGATCTAGAGTGAATGTCACAGGATTTCAAAAACTTAGATTAAAATACAACCACCAAAGTCCACTTAGTTTTTGAATTGAAATTAAAAACGAATTACGATTGAGATACATGAAACTAATCAATTTATACTTGTCTGTTGGCGGTTGTTTTTAATGCAATTCTGACTGGAATAGTAAAAGATTTCTCTCTGAAATATGTGTATTATAGATTCTATATTAAAAAAATATCACTACGAACTTGATGAAAAAAATGCCACCAGACACGCACACGCAGACGTAATTTTAAATAAAATTTATTTAGGTATACTTAATAAAATGTACGCCATAATATTTCGATATCTAAACTTTTCGTGGATAAGTATTTAACCTATTAAAATTTAACGTTCTTCTTTGTGTCGTACACTAAAAACTATACACTGGAGTAATAAAGTATCAATAAAGCAGTGAGCTTTATCTGAAAGCATTATAGATCCTTTTTATAACCCAAGGTGTCAACTAACTGTTTCTAATAACCATAATAAGGTTTCGAGTGACAAATAATGCTTAATTAATGCTCTTATAACACTCTTATGTATGTTATTTACTATATTCGACTCTTAATTGCAGGCACACTGCTGCTAGTATAACACCATTCTATACACTTTATATTACTCTTGCCTGTAAAATCGTGGGCCTCTTTTGAGGTTACAAGTAAGTTAGAGAATGCTGCAACTCACTACTACAGGACTGCATTAACACTAGTAACTTCGGCTATAGTCTCTATACAGGTTCTATATAACTTATTTTAACTCTTAAGTGCTAGTTGGGCGGGCAGCAGCGTTTCCCTGTTGTCTTACAACATAATTACAACTGCGTTCACCGACCTACCAGCTAAGCTTGGAGGCCCATGTTCAGCAGTAGATGTTATAACAATCGGGACCAACGGGTTAACGAGGCACGGAGTATAGTCCCTCAACCAACCAGCCATGGAAAGGAATCTTCTTGTCCGGCATGGGATCGAACCAACAACCTTTGAGATTTATATCGAGCGTGTCCTACACATATAAATTCCTACAATTACACTCTGATAATAACTTTACCTTACCTGGGCATTGAAACGTCGCAGTCAACGACCACGGCGCCACTGCCGTAGTAAATATAGAAAAAAGTTTACTTATAGTTTTTTTTTAATCCAGGCACCATTCAGACCTCCCAGACCAATGGAACCTGAAGTGGCAGTTGTGAATAGCACATATCTAGAAAACATGACCACTCTATTACGACAACAGGTATGTTTCAGTTGGTTATTACAAAGTGTAATGTATATGTAGGTATATCAAAGGCGGATACACCGTTATGGACACGATGCTCATCCCTACAACTCTAATAGACTTGTGACGTCTTGTTATAATGCGCGGATAAAAAATGCTAGTCATCCACGAGCAAGTTCGTACTTCAACTCGCACTTAGCCGATTTTTGGGTGGATGTGACCTCGACCTTTTGAGAACTGGATCCTCGCCTGATGTAGTCAAGCTAGGGAGGACTATGACAGTAAGAACTGTCAAAAAACATCTTTTGTCTACTAAAAACTATGATTGTAAGAAATGTTCTCCCATACCTACGTTAGAGAAACAATTTGAAAGTGGAGACAACTTTATGTCATTTAAAATAGTACATTACGTTACGTGTGACCTAAGTAGCCCGAGTAAGTTTCACGGCGTGAAGTTAGCGCCCGAGCGTACCAAGGGTGCTAACTTCACGCCGTGCAATAATAGGCTACTTAGGTCAGAGCGTAACGAGGGTGCTCGGGGGTTGGTGCGGGGGAGCAGGGGGTGAATTTATTAATTTAAAAGTTACATTCAAATCATTGCAATTTTTAATGTCATCTTTTTATTATTCATTTCTTCATACGTTTTCTCTGTCATTTGTTCGCTGCAAATTACATTTTAAAGTGTTTGCTTTCATTTTTCATACATGTGTGAAGTTAGTCGATTAATTTACGCACCGTGAAGAAATAGGCAACTTAGGCCACGGAAAAGCGTGCGTAAAATGCGGGTTTAGGTCACACTGCTATAAAGTACTTTAACTAAGTAAATCACTATATACTTGCTGCAAAATGTCATATATTCATGTACCAATTGTAAAATCGTCCAATTATACGGCGAGTACCTCAATAGCTCCTCAATCTAATTTAAATTTTAAAAGTTAATTTCTAAAACTTCGTTTTCAGTATTTTTCTGACATGGTGATTATCTGCGGTGCGAAAGGGTTCCCAGTGCACCGGTTCATGCTGGCGTGTGCGTGCGAGGCTTTCCACCGTCTTCTGACCAATGACTGTGTGACACTCTCCACGGAGTTGGCCAGGAGCTCTAGCGAGAGTAGCATGGTATGTCATTTAGCTAGTTTTGGAATCAGCGTTCACCATCATAGTTGCATCCAAATTTGAGGCCTTATATGAAACTTTCGAACTAGGCAGTTTTTATCCATAGTCACTGTGGTTTTTTAGACATGTCCCTGAACTCTTTTGTACGTGATTCTTGGTGTAGTGACATCTTCTATCAATAGAAGACCAGTAACGTCATCTAGAACCTACAAGAACCACTAACCTGGTTCGTGCAATAAAAGTTCGCAAGCCAATTCGAACATATAAGTTCAGAGAACTAAAAAATGGCCGTATGACTGAGAGGATTATTTGATTATGTTCTCCTTGCCATATTCTTTGAATATTGAATAATTTGCATTTAAATATCCTTACCTGTCTTGTAAATATTCGTTCTCGCTGGAAATCGATTAAGGAGGCCTATGTTCAGCAATTGACATGTATAGGCATCAGCCCAGTAATGACCTGTCCTATCCACTTTAAAGCAGATGTAGTTTTAGAGCATCAGTTACTTACTATGAATATCAACAGCGTGTTGTGGTAGAGACAAAGGCTTACCCTTGTACGTATGGACGTTGTTAGGTATGGACTAAATAGAGCTGTATGTCCATGCTGAACAGAAATTTTAGAAGCCAATTTGACATAGAGCCAGAGAATATATAGCCAGAGTCACATAGCATGTAATGTTATTTAATTTGACTATGTCAATTGTTTACAACAGGTAAGCAGTATGGGAGAGGCCACGACAGGCGAGTTCAACGAGGACACGGAGTATTTAATACGACAAGACCAAGCGAAACAGATGAGGTATGTGCGACCATTATCGGTCAATATAGGTATAGTTTTAAGGCAAATAATTACTTTTTATTTATGTAACGTTTCGGCATAGGTCAACCCACCAACCCACAACCAGGAGACATGGGTCTATTCCCGGATAAAAATTATCAGAAGAATAAGTTTGAATTTTTGACTTCTATACAAATTCTGTAAAGTTAAAAATGTACTCCTCTGATCATATTTATCTGACAATTGAAAAATCAGCTCTCATATATATTTTTTTAAACAAAATAAACCTAACTTAATCCCTTATTTCTCTAACAGGGTATGGGACCAGATAAAGCGCAGGTCTTCCTGTCAGATCCTGCCGTTAAGTGACAGCTGTAAAAAGCCGCCTGATTTGTACAGGGAGGTGAACCATCCCGCTATCATTTCCATCAGGGTTGTCAAGGTAAACTAAATTTACTATTACATTTATTAGATGGGTGGCCAAATCTGCTGACGGTGTTTATGTTTTGGTAAACTGTAAAGGCGCGGCGCCTGAAAATCCTGGCCAATTGCGAGTCGAACTCGCGCACGAAAGATTCTGTAGCGTTATTTTTACAACATTATACTCTTACGCTGTCTCTGCCTGTCTGTCAGTTGACAGTGCTGCTAAAAAGGCTTTGTCTACCTACTAACATTTTACTAACGCGTTCGAGTTCTAGTTAGAGAAAAGGAAAAATGCGCGTCGATGGCGAGTGAAAATATGTGGTGTGTAAAGATCTCCATGTATCTACGATCAGCGGTTCAGGCCCTCCATTGATCTGTCAGTCAGTCAGGATTTATCCTAACTATCATTCATCACGGCCATTACACTATCACTAACTCCCTTTTCCTTCATAGTTTAACTCACATTCATCTTTTATTTGGTCTATGTTCAAATATATTCCTTATATATAATAGGCCCTTCATCCATCTACATTATATGTATATATTCATTACTCTTTTCTTCACATGTGAATCATCCCTCATCTTCAAATTACCAAACCAGGACAAACGATTCTCTTTCAACTTTTTTAACACAGGTGCCACTTTCAAACTTCCCCTATTATACTCATTCCTCACTTTGTCCTTTCTTGTCCCTCCACATATCCCCCGCAACATCCTCATCTCCGCTACATGCAATCTTTTATCATCTATTTTTTTCATGATTCTGATTCATGGTTCTGATTCATACAATACGATAGGCTTTATCATGGATGATGATAATTAATCCGTCAGTCCGTCAGGACAAAACGTGTAATTAATATAGACAATGTGTATTTTGTCTTATTTTTAGTGCGACAAGATCCAACACGCGACCTCACAGACTCAAACCATTGTAACGATGAGCAAGCTCATCTCACAGAACGTGATGCAAGAGATTATCAACTTTATATACACGGGCGCGCTCGATAGCACAGCGTTCAAGTTACAGGTAAGCGTTATAAAAGTTATAAGGTCTATTTTTGAATGGAATAACTTAGTGATAAGGTGGTGATAAAAGCAGTTAAATATTGTTTGAAGTTAGATTCTAAAATCAAACCTGATTGAAATAGGTAATGCTAACAAATTTTCAGTAAATGTGCAGTAGTGCGTAATTTGCTATTATTACAGTAAATAAATAAGATTTACTAATGGAGCTATATGATCGGCTAACAACACCCCAATTTGCGATTATAAGGTGTTTTTACGCCATCTGTTCAAAAGAAGACTGTATGGCATATGGTGATACAAAAACATAAAGATATATATTTTCGTTTCCCAATATTGGTTGTGATGGCCTCACTTTTTAAAGTATCGCGAGTTGAGAGAGCTTTCTCTTGCGGTTAAAATATAATATTATGTCATTTTTACTCAGTAAAAAATTGTGAAATAAAACTCATTATTTCATTATTAATTATATATTTACTATTTACAATATTTTTTAGTCTTAGTCCATCTCTAGACATAATAATATGTCTTACCAATATTCATACAGATCTTTGCCAAAAAAACAATATCAAATCATGTCATTATGATGCCTTTTTTATTACCATCATGTTATCTAAATGTGGGGCAACTTTGTCATTATTAATGAAAAATAATAAATCCCATGAATACATGAATGCCGTGTCGTAGTTTCGAATAAGACAGCAAGCTAACAATATAACTTTGTTTGCTAATAATTTACTTATCACAATATTTTACTGACTTATCACTAAGTTACTGCCTAATTTACTATACCGAATTGAAGCTTCAGCTCTTTATTATGAGTATTTATGATTTATTGATATTAAACTACATATAATGTTTTTCTATTTAATTAATAGTTTATAATAATATTTCTCAATTCAATACGTATTTTACTGTGTTGCTTTTTCATCAAAATGATTAATGGCAGTGTTACCCCACAGTGGGGTAAATTGGATAAACAATAAAAACAACTTACACTTTTGTGAATCAACATCAAATAAGGGATATATTTTTGTAACTTGAATGATTTACACTTATTTTAAAATAATAATTACTTTTTATTGCATGGTTAAGTATATAAAAAACAACAGTGTGGCTATAGGTACTCAAATATAATTTTTGTCTTACATATTTTGATGAGAGAGCATCGTTAATTATATAATTTTCTTATATTTTTAATATCAATATTCCCGTATTGCTTATATTTATATTTACCCAGCCACTTTAAAGTATATTGCATTTAAAATTATTTCTATAAAATTATTAATTTTATAATAACAAAAATGTGTTCTGCAGTCGGCTGCTATCGGATTGTTACTGGTAAACCGTATTGCAATAAATAACTCATTAAACAAAATCATAATTATTAATTTTTACCATTATTATTATTATAAAATAGCACTTATTATTTTTTTTCTATTATTATTTACTCAAAAATATTTTTTCATGGGTTTTTCGGAAGAGGGATCACTACGGAACTTTGCTTCTAAACGTTACTGTTTTGTAACAGCCACTTTGGAATTTGAATCCTTTTTGTTATCTTGTTTAATATTACACATAATGGCATACAAAAGCATGTTCTAAATCGTGGTAATCCCTTTAAAATTTTCTAAAATACGTATTTAAGTAGATAACTATCTTTACACTCTAACTTTTAATTTTATATTTCATACTGTTTTCATAATTATTATTATGCATTAGACACACTTTGTATTCATCTTTGTTTGAACAATTTGACGGTCACATTTAGCTATTTTTATCATACGTAGAAGCGAACGTTCAGGCTTTTTCATGATATTTTATGTAATAAAGAGTTTTATCTCCTCATAGGCCCATATGGGGAGATGATACCCAACGAAAAGAAAAAATAATTTCTAGCTTTCAATAATTTCCAGCAGGAAATAACAGCATACAATATAAATATGGCATAACATTTTTACACTCTGACATTTTTGAAAGCATAACTAAATCTTTACACAAAAGTTGTCAAAATTGCCAAAAACTGTGGATATAAGAAATTTATTTGATGAAGAAAAAGACGTATAATATAAATAAATAGTTTTATTATATTGCCATGTTCTTGAACCTCGGAAATCATTGTAGTCTATTTTAATTGAGAGCTGGAAATATGGTCCGATCTATTTTTATTGTCTCTCTTGTATACATTATTTTATTCTGTTCCATTACAGGGTAGTTACGCAGCGATATTGCTTCCTGTTGGTTCATTTTTATACATTCCTTCTACTATTTTAACTTTTTGGTAACATTACCTTAATAAGATGGCTTAACTGCAATAATTATTATATTGCATGGTAAACTGGGGTAACAAAGCCATTTTTCTGAAATATATCGCCTTGATGTTACATATTTAGAGGGAAACCAGTTTCATATTAAAGGAAAAGTAAACTTTATCTAAATATTATTACGTTCATGATATAGACAAGCTCCGGTTAAAACCAACTATTACTCGTGAATTAACATGTGTGTAATGTTAGATCATTTGAATCCAAACTCAAAATCTATATTTTAATTGCATTTTTGCGGCAAATCACAATTGCACTGATTGGTCTGCATTTTTATGTAGTTGATATGTTTTATACCGCCTTACTTAAAAATCATTACAATCTATTAAGGCCTGCTTAAAAGCAGGAACAAAAGAAAAAAAATAACACCTATAATAAGTATATTACAAGTCAATATCCAGTATAAGTATAAATATTATTATTGTAATGGGCAACTTGAATAAATTTGTGGGGCAACTTGAATAAATTTGCGGGGCAACTTAGCAGAGTAGTTTGGACAATTGAGTAAAATGAGGATATATCTACAGGAAATACGCCAAGCATCGGAACTTCTCGGTTTCCCCGAGCTCACTAAACTTAGTCAATTTATATTGGACCAGCATCTTCTGTTTGACAAAGGATTCATGCTGCAATTTCATACGGTGAGTCATTAATTATTCTTGAGTCTATAAAACCGATTCTTATTGGTTCATAATTTTTTTTTTCCCCTACTATCAGAGTTTTTGCACTGCACTAGTATTCTTGTTAACCCCTCGTGCTAAGCTAAAATGGTTGTGTTACGATTGGGCTCACTTCGGTAGTGCAATGGTTGGGGATCGAACGGGCTAAAATCCGAAGCACTAGCCATTGGGCTTCAGCCGCTTCAAGATTTATTTATATGTACTACTAGCTTCTACCCTAGACATCGTCCGCGTAAAATGAAGGCGGAAACATATTGTTAAAACGCGACGCTGCCTGATGAAATGCGAGGCGGGTTGAGTCGAATCAAATTTATTGTTTTCTATAGACCAGAATCACACTATGAACACGTCACGTCACGTCGCGTCGGGTGTTCATATTGTGATTCTGTGATTTTTTTAAACTATCGAACAAAGCAAGTCCTATTGTAAATTGGTACTACCATTTTGGAGATTAAGCGGAATACAACAACCAACTATGTGCCCCAGTGCCGGATTAAGCCAGCGCGGGGCCTGTAGCAAATTCTGTCCTGTCCAGTGTCACTACTAGTAAAACCAATTAGATTATTAAAAAAATTGTAGGGTAGTCAAGACAGTGCGCGCGTGATAGAGCCCAGAGCAAGTAGCGCGCGCATCTCCCGTGATTCGGTCCATATAACCGGAAGGTTGGAGGGGCCATGGGATGGTGGTGGAAAGTGTCCCTCTTAGTAATGACTTTTTAGGATTTAGGCCTATATGATTCGGATCCATAGGATTATTTATTGGACCCAATTTCTTGCTTCCGCACGTACCTTAATGTGCGGGGCCCGTAGCATTTGCTTCTCTTGCTATATGGCTAATCCGGCACTAATCTTCTCGTGAAAGTCTCGTCTAAATAGGCCCCACCTTAACTGAGACTCGTTGTAACAAACAGACAGACTGTCATTTTTTAAAGTATTTTTGTTATTAGTACCCTACCTATAAAGATTCATAGGTGTTAATTAAACAACTATATTTTTTTAATTGCAAAGAGACACTTCAATTTTTTTAAATATATTATATAAATAATTGATTGTTTTAATTTACTTAATGGACTTTCAGCCCATCCCACAACGTCTCCAAGACATGTATGTAGAAAGGAACTTGTTTGCTGACGTGACATTTGACCTTGATGACGGCATACACCTCGCTCACCGCGCCGTGCTGATGGCCCGTTGTGACCCTATGAAGGCGATGTTCCAAGGACATTTCCGTGAAAGCACTTCTAGAGTTGTAAGTTGTACCTAATCTACTCTTACATAAAGTTGAGTTTATCATTAAGATAATTTCAATGACTTAACTTGAACAGCTCGATAAGTACGATATGGGTCTCTCCAAATCAAGAGTAAGCCGGTTCCTTCTAGGTAAGCGTGCTCCACCCTAGGCTATTCCGATGCTTAACATCAGGCAGGGTGTAGTCAAACGCTAACCTATTTCTAATAAAATAAAATAAAAAAAAAACCCCGTCCGGGCGGATTGGTGATGACAGTAAGATGGTGAGTATCCTTGAGCTGATATATCCTGCTAACTGAACTATTATTTTTAAAGTCAAGACGTGACCTCAAATCCTCCAGAAGTCTTAAATAACAGAAACACATGTCATCATCATCATCATCAGCCCGTAAAACGTCCACTGCTTAACATGGGCCTCCGCCCGAGGGAGGGTAGGTAAGGAAACGCTGCTGCCCGATCCTTGCTATACGATTATTATAGATGATGTTATAATAATCGGAACCAACGGCTTAACGTGCTTTCCGGGGCACGTAGGGTAGACCCTCAACCAACCAGGTCCGGCAAGAAATCTTAGAATTTAGACAAAGATTTCCTGTCCGGTGAGGGGATCGAACCCTTGACCTCCGAGATTTAGAGCGAGCCAAATACCTCTACGCTACGGAGGTTGTCCACATGTAGACGATTTTCTTTTATTTTTTGCACAATGACAGTACATGGCGGACTCAATGCCATGGGCATTTTAGTGGTGTAGAGAAAAAGTGGAAGGTGCACAGAAATAATAGATAGTTAAAATAACTACCTTACTGATAAGCAATAGTATTTATAACTAACTTTTTTTTTCAATTTTAATAGATTACTAGCAGAATTTTTCAGTTTAGTTGTATTCTTGTTAAGCTAAAATGTTTGTGTTACAAGTAGGTTCACGTTGGTAGTGCAATGGGTGGGGATCAAACCGGTGACCACAAATTCACAAGTCCGACGCCCTAAATTTATTTTTTCTTATCCAGATATCTTTTCCGGGAGTCAAGATGTATGCATTCCACATCCTCCTGAGCTACATATACAGTGACAAGATACCAGCAGTGGAGCCAGCCAGATGTCTGGAGCTGCTGGAGTTGGCTAACCGGTTATGCATGAATAGACTAGTCAATCTAGTGGAAGCCAGGGTTATAGATCAACTACAACAGAGAGACAGGTTCTTACACTTATTTATTTTATTTATTTATTAAGGCACATCAACAACATCGACACATACATTGACAAACATTACATATACAAGAAAATAGGGCTAGGTGTTTACATCTATTATCTACAGATATGCAAATTCAAATTCAAATATTTTTATTTGTAGAACATAGGTAAACGAAGGGTACAGATGTCTTATAATTATAACAAAGAACGCTATGTCTTGCCGTCAACGGCGTACAAATTTCTAATTAACAATAATAGGTAAATGGAAAATAAAAATAAATAAAAGTACTAAAACATTCAAAATTAATAAATGTCCATAAACCATTTAAACCAATAAAATGTCATCAGATTACAATTTGTCTTCCAGGTACTCATTCACTGTATAGTAAGCTTTTTCACCCAATAAATCAAGAAAAGCCTTTTTGAAATGGTGTATGCTGTCAAGATATAGGTAGCTTATTATATAACTTGGGCGCCATTCCCAAAAAGCTCAATCATTTGATATGAAAATAGTGCACAACATTTGATATGAAAATAGTGATCAACAGATTAAAAGTTAAATGTTATATTTTATTAAATTTGGAGCAAATGAAATGTAATTAATATTATTTTAATAATAACGTAATTAATTTTATGACAATTTGGCAGGCTATTTTTGTTAACCGCGTTTAGGATCTTTTGTTTAAATTCCTTCTTAGGCCGCGTCCTGGACGCCAGCGGGCGGAGCGGGCGGCGCGGGCGACGGCACGCGCGTCTTTATTAAAGTTCATAGATTTGTGTGAAGCTGTTCACGACGACAGCGGTGCGGGCGCTCCGCCCGCTGGCGTCCAGCCTTACGGTCTTACGGCCTTACGGTCACCGAAGATTTCAATATTGTAGATCCTCCACCAGCTATTATAAGAGGAAATAATAGTCAGTAATAAGAGCATTTTGCCAAAGATTAGTTCGATGCCTAAGAGTGTGAAAGACATTATGACACTTTAAAAGTTCATCATCATCATCAGCCCGTATAGTGAACAAGGGCCTCCTACCGAGGGAGGATTTCGCCGTAGTCATCAGGCTTGGCAGGCAGGTTGGGGATCACAGTATTATGTCGTAATACATAGGGTACTGCCCACTCCTTGCTGTACAATTGTTATAGATAATAATATCCCTCACCAACCAGACCCAGAAATAAATCTTATATTTTACACTATTTTTGGCCTTAAATGTTCATTTTTAGCCTTAAAAGTTCATTTTTGGCCTTAAAAGTTCATTTTTAGCCTTAAAAGTTCATTTTTGGCCTTAAATGTTTATTGCTTCCTTTTATTATTTACAGGGTGTGCGGTGACGACGCCCAAGTCGTTGAAATAGCTTTGTCGTTATTGGAGCCTGTAAAGGTATTTTATTTTAATTGTTATTTAGTTAGTAAACGTAAGTAAAGTTGTTATGTGGCATAGGAGTGTAGCTAGGTATATAAAATTAATGAGAATTGGTTGTGTATTAATAAATGTACCTATTTCGCCGTAGTTTTAAAGATCTAGCCATACATAGGGAGGTTGAAGTTATTCTCTCCTCTAGGTGGTTATTTACACAAGTTAAATAACACAAAAGACTCCAATATAACGTATTTTTAAAAATAGTAAAATATAATTAAACAATAC
This sequence comes from Nycteola revayana, assembly GCA_947037095.2. Lineage (NCBI taxonomy): Eukaryota > Metazoa > Arthropoda > Insecta > Lepidoptera > Nolidae > Nycteola > Nycteola revayana. Next base: position 2,209,718 of record OX344851.2, read on the forward strand.
AGTTCTCAGTTCAGCCTCCGCTGACAACCAGATATTTTTCGACGTAGAATCACTCATTCTATTCAAACATTCATCCAGATTCATACCAGCCAGTCTGTCAACAATTGCACATGAAAACTCTTTTCTCTAACAAGGGAAAGACAGCGAGAAGCGACTTTGTTTCATACTACCACTCCCACGGCTTCGGCCATTAAAAAATATTATACATCTAATTAAATTAAATATTGTATTAATTCTTTTTTTAGTTTATTGTTCAATACGTTAGTTTTAGATTCATTACAACCAAACACTTGTTGAAACCTTCAAATGTCGATGTGACAAAAGTAGCAAGCTAGTTCACAGTATGTTACATTCAAATAAAGTTAAGTTGGCTTCACACTATAAATCTTGGGATGTGATATCACCAGTAGGTAATATCATGTTTTTTAGGGTAAATTTACATTTTTTATATGTATCTACTGACAACAATATTATTTTATCTCAAGCTGCACAACGCGCACAACCTAGCGGACTGGTGCATGTGGCGGCTGTGCGGCGCGTACGACCGCGTGTGTCGCGCGCGACATCTATCGCCCGCCTCCAGGGAGTACCTCTCCGACAACCGCTGGCCTCCTGTTTGGTAAACAATTTTATTTAGTTGGACATCCAGCTTGACTCCTACCGTAGGGACTGGCCGGCACTCACACAAGACAGTGTTGTGTGGAAAAGGGAGAGGGAGGCCTTAGCCATGCAGTGGGACAACACAGGCTAGTTAGATTAGATTAGATTAGGTCCAGTAGTTGTAACATTTGTACATATTTCATAAAAATAATAAATCCTTACTACTAAGATGATAAAAGTAAAAGAATATAATAAATAATAGTTTAAAAAAACTAAAAAAACACGCTTTTATAGCTAACCGAACTAAAAAAATTAAAATATTTTTTAATTTCAAAGGGTTTATATTACAGTGGTAGAAGATCGAACAATGAATCAGAATTTATCACCTCAAAATAAAATTATAATAAAGTTTGAGTTATTAACAGAATAATTCAATTCCGAGTGAAAAGCGTGGGGTGTATAATGTATGCTTGTATGTTTGTTACTATTGAACGGATTCGGCTGAAAGTTTGCACGCGGATAGTTTAAGTATAAGCTGGATTAACTTAAAGGCTACAAAATATCGCGCTCCGACCCACTGGAGCAGAGTGACGCTGGTAAAACTGCGGGGTACTTAACTTTGTATTTTATTCCTAGGTACGTAAAAGAATACGACTATTATCAGAAATGTGTGAACGAACAGAGTAAAGAACAGAAGGAGATCCGACCAACGACATCGTTACAAGCGAACCAACAAACTGGCTGTTTGTGTTTTACGAGTGAGTATCTACTGCATTAGTATTTAGGCTGACCTAGTGTTGGGCAATGATAATAATCCGGTTAATATCATTTTGCTAATAATCGATTAAAAGCAAGTTAGTAGCCATTAATAGCCATTATGGATGATAACCCTGCTGTTAATGTTATTGTAGTGATTGAAAATTTTCCTTCATGGTTTTCAGGCTTAAGACTGTCAGATTAGACTTCATTTTCATCATATTTCTTTGAGGTTAATAAATGTGCAATTTAAAACTAATCTGGCCCATTAAAATTTTTCAAACAGCTATTTACATTGATTTTTGATAGTTAGATTTTAATGTACCTACTTTACACAGTTTTTTTTAAATTCTTTACTGACATTTATTTGGGATATTATTTTGGGTTTTTTTTATTTTCGTTTTTAGTTGTTTTTTTTGTTTGTTGCTCAAAAATATTTTTCATCCTAATAACTGCTAGAAACACTGGATTCTTCAAAATCTCCTAAGTTTGGTATATCGATTGGATCGGACGCTAGTAGGTACAGTTTCACACAAACGATCGGGAGACAACCAGGTTCTTCGACTACCTCAGTGAGACAGGCGATGTGGCTCAAGAACGGTATCCGACGGCTCAACTTGTGTTTCTGGGGGACTTCAATGCCCATACCGGAACACCAATCACGCTGGGCGAGAAACGCGCAAGTTTGCGCTATCATTAAATCTCACTCAGCTTGTGGATCAGCCGACTAGAATACCGGATGTTGACGGTCACACTCCGTACTGCCTGGACCTTCTGCTGACAACTGAACCAGACATTTACTCAGTCGTTGTATCTTCCCCATTAGGGAGTTCCGACCATTGTCTGGTAAAATCTGTAACCCACTTTTCACCGCCGGACACAAGCCCTAAGGAAACTAGACGGCTGTGGCCATACAAGTCAGCAGATTGGGACGAAATGCGGCACTTTTTTACATCATACCCTTGGCTACCAACGTGCTTTAAATCTGATGACGCAACATCCTGCGCTGACGCCGTTGTTGATGTGCTGCGTCAGGGTATGGAATGTCGTTTCCATCAGCACAAAATCCCGGCATTGGTACAATGAGCAATGTCTCGCCAGTGAGGCTCACAAACAGGCCGCATTTGTGGAATGGGCTAACGCGCGCAGTAACAAAGCTCCAGATGTTGGCATCAAAAAGAAAGCCTTTAACAGCGCTGCCAAGACCTGCAAAAAAGTTTTTTGGTCCCTGGCCAAATCGGTTGAAGAGAACTTTGCCGCTCTTCACTACCACCACTGTGCAAGCTCGATGGGTCACTGGCTCATAGCGTAATGGAAAAAGCAGATCTATTTGCTGATCTTTTCGCTACAAACTCTTCCCTAGATGCGTGCATGCAACCAACCGTCACCTGTAATTCGTCACTACGGCTCCGAAATGTCGGAAGTCCAGATTCACCAAAAAGAGGTCCTTAAGGTAATACGCGCTCTAGATGTGAGTAAAGCCAGCGGCCCTGACAATATACCAGCGGTAGTATTAAAAACCTGTGCACCTAAGTTGTCTCCTGTACTCACACGCCTTTTCCGACTCTCTCTGAGGAGCGGTTGTGTACCCAAGTCCTGGAAGCTTGCTCATATTCAACCAATACCTAAAAAAGGTAGCCACTCAGACCCGTCGAACTATAGACCCGTTGCAATTACCTCCATTCTCTGCAAGATTATGGAACGTGTATTAAACGCCCCACTCCTTAGCCATCTCGAGAGCAATGGACTCCTCAGCGATCACCAATACGGCTTTCGTTAAGATCGATAGACAGGAGATCTCCTCGTTTTGGCTACGCATCTTTGGGGTGAAGCCATCGAGAAGCACGGTGAAGCCTTAGCTGTTTCACTCGATATCTCGAAGGCATTCGACAGGGTCTGGCACAAAAGTCTGCTCAGCAAGCTCAGTTCCTGGATTGCAGATTTTCTGAGCGAAAGGTCTATTCGAGTTGTTGTCGACGGCTGCTCATCGGACTATAAGTCGATTAATGCCGGCGTTCCTCAGGGATCTGTTCTCTCCGCTACACTCTTTTGGCTGCACATCAACGACCTGCTTGGTCCCGATATTTATGGGTACGCAAAGGAGTCCTTTCCGCCTGACTCCCATCTTTGATGACGTGTGTGTACCGATATGCGACCATATTGATCTATAAGGTCTCAATTTGACCTCCAGTCTTAATTTCGGACGTTCCATAGAGTTGAAGGCCACAACTGCAGCCAAAAAACTAGGCATCCTCAACAAGGTGAGACGCTACTTCACCAAGGAGCAGCTTCTTCGTTTATATAAAGCTCAGGTTCGACCTTGCATTGAGTACTGCTCTCATCTTTAGGATGGTTCTGCCAAATACCAACTCGACTCTTTGGATGCGTTAGACCGACGGGCTCGGAAGATAATAGATGACAGTGGTCCTGTGACCAGAAATCTCCAAGGTCTTGAACATCGACGGAAGGTCGCATGCCTATCGGTTTTTTATAGATTATTTCACGGAGAATGCGCTCAGGAGCTCCCTAAATTGGTTCCGCCGTCCCCGTTTTATCATCGGACAACGATAAGCCGGAAGCACCTCCCATATGTTGTCGATATACCACCATGCCGCACTAAATGTTTTGCTTCATCGTTTCTGATACGCACGGCCAAATTGTGGAATTCTCTTCCGGACAATGTGTTTCCGGATGCTTACAACTGGGGACTATTCAAATTAAGCATGAACAGGCACCTCATGGGTTTTGCGCGGCCCATCCTAGATCACATCTTTACTTAACATCAAGTGAGATAGTGGTCAAGCGCAAGCTCATTAAGCGTAAAAAAAAACAGTTCAGGTCAATAGTAATTATGGTTTTTATAGTATTGGATCTCTAAATTAACAAAACTGAATGTCCCGAAAAATGTGTATTTGTTTTATTATTAACACTTTTTCATATACCAAAAGTGAAAATAAATAAAAAGAATAACAATACATTGAATCACACTGCGTACACGCACCCAATTTATGTTCACACCCACAGATTTTACAATAAAACAAAAAAAAGCATTTATTTTTTAACAATACATTAATAGCATCATCAGCATAGGTTATCATCCATTGCAAGGCTATTAATGGCTACTTATGGATTATAATCGATAATAACTCAAAGCATCCGGCTGTTTACCCAACTCTAGGCTGACCCCACATTGGTCGTGGGTGTTCAACCTTGTGTCACATGTGGACGACGGCGGGGTGGCGGGTGACGGGATCGGGAGCTCTGCGATCGCACCCGTCGCATCGTTCACACGCCTGATGTGGGATCAGCCTAACTCATTATATATGATGGATAGGAGTAATTCTTAATAATATGTATGTATGTTAGTGTTATGTAAAGTCACCGTTTTATTTGTTAAAATCTTTTAAGCTACGGATTTTGTTGTATATTTACAATAATTATGCACGAGACTGACTGGACATTGTTATTATAATAAAATAGAAACGAATAAACATTAAAAGCTCGCTCCTAAAATGATTTGGTGGCAGCGGTGGGATGATTAATGTTTTAGATTCTTAGTAGGTTTCGGTTATTAACGTGACTAAACACATTTCCCTTTTTATTTCACCAACATTTTAGTCCATGTGGTGGCGGTGTTATGCTTTGTTTTATTTCCAAACGAAACCATTGTTACGCTATCTTAAAATTTTATTTTGGTGGGAAAACTTATTTTTTAATTAAATTAAATTTAGTGAATAACAATGCAGTTTTTTTATGTCTGACGTGATAAAAGTATAGAAATGATTATAAAAATAAAGTGCAGTTTGTATGTAGGCAAAGTGCGTCGCGACAGCGAGCCGGCGGCCGACGTGACCACGGCGCTGTGCCGGCGTGACGCGCCGCTCGCGCTGCAGCCGCCGCCGCCGCTCTGACATCTGCCTTACTGGAGGTAAATATCGTACCATTGCCTTCATCATCATCTGCCCTGCGCCCATTATTCCCCCCTTGACCTCCCGATCCTTAGTTTGCAAAGAATTTTCCGTAGACCCGAAGTCCGAGAGGCCCGCGAACTGTAACCTAGAGCGAGAGTTACACGAAATTCCCTTTAACAAAGTCATAAAGTCTCAATCCGCCTGCGACCGCATGAGCCGAGGTCCAAGTCCCACAGGGCGCAGGTTGCTTAGTTAAACGACCAAAAATACAGTCGAATTGAGAACCTCCTACTTTTTTGAAGTTGATTTAAACTGACTTCAAACCTGTGTTAAGATTGCTCGTTGGTACCGCCTAGATAATCGTGATTCCTGTAATTCGAGTTTTAAATCGAGCCAAATACCGCTACGCTACGGTGGTTGTCCACCCCTGACTAGGTATTATTGTTTTATAACGAGCTTACCTGACAGACGTTGTCCCTACTAAACTAACACTAGCTAACATAGCTCTTACCTAACCTTGATGTGCACTAAGAGCACGCATTCAATCAATGTCTTATCAAACGGCTTATAACCAATAAAAATGTTTATATTCTCAAAAGCGCGAATGTAACATAAGTAAATCATTTGTGAATTTAATATGGTGCTCAAGTACTTTTATATTTTCTAATTTTCCGTGCAATTTTCATATTTTTTTCTTACATAAGAACCTTCTCCTGATAATAACAAACACAACAAAAATAGAATTAGCAAAATCGGTCCAGACGTCTACACGTGATGCCGTGACCAGGGAAAATACGGATAAATTTATATATATATATATATAGATTTATTATATATTTTATAATACCTGCGTTGATTTTATTCGTCTTGTCGACAGGTCCCTCCGGTTTGCGGTGCTCCTACCAGTATCGATGTGTTTCATGAGCACTATACTTACTATATTAATACTTTTCCACGTCTACACCTAAACACTGCTCATTAGAATACACGTCGTCGCACTTATTATATATAATATGTATTAAAAAGTATGATATGACTCGATTTGAGGGGAGGTTGGTGTTTGAAGTAACGAAAATTGGCGCAAATCACACATATCTAAAAGGTTTAAAGGTCAGAAAATTGCAGAATTTCCATAGTAAACATATTTTTTAAAAGCTCTAAGTCTTTTTCACAGTTTGTTGATGCCACACCAAGAAAGTATAAGATCATTTAATAGCCTATTGACTGACTCTTTAAAGAATCTCAATGATTTTATATTAAAAAAGAAATACATATACAAATACGGCACCAAGGCCTAAAAAATGGCACTAGGTACGAAAATAATCTAAAAGGCACACTTAAACCTATGTCTGTCTCATTTTTGCACATGCTAATTTTCATGCTTTTCTGTTTTCTCTCTAGGAACAAATGTTGTCTTAACAAAACACCAGCATGACGTATCTACCTCTTTTTATGAAACATCATTGCTTGTTCTAATGTTTTTACTTACACAAATCGACATATTTTGTCTCTAGACCAAAATCGTATCTGATATGTCACTAATTTTCATTTTGAACCAGCGTTACGCGAAGTGTTGCTTAACGCTGGTTAAAAATGTCATACTTTCTGAAAATTGGTAACACTTCAATTGGGCAGGCAAAGAATAGGGAATGACACAATTTTTCTTTCTTCTATGATTTATTGGAAACATATCCTTGTTTATGGTACACTAACCAATCACAAACTTTTTTTTAAACTAAACAAATGGAGTGGAATAGTCGGTTTTGTTTGTAACCGAAACAATGATCTCAATAAAAACGACAGCGACATACATACTATCTAACTGTAACTGCATTTTTCTCAAAATCTATTTATTTAGGCGTTTCCTGTTCTTTGCCTGTACCTACCCTTCAATTTAATTCTACGGACTTGGCGAAATGATACTCTTTTATTAAAAACATCATTCTAGACATCAAAATTAGCCAAGGAAGTTCACAGTTCACAGTTTTTATCTATGGTGGTTTCATAGTCAATCACAAAAGTTTTTTTTATGGCTGAAAAAATAGAATAATAAGAATTTGATTGCGTTTTTTTCTTAAAATCTATTTATTACTTAGGATATTCCCTATTATTTGATTGTATCCTTTATATTATTAAAAATAAATAGGTACCTATGGCTATTTCATTTGAATAAAATAAGTTCACTTCCGTAATTTTGTAAGCTGTTGTATTAAAATTAATATTGTATACCAAGAGCACCAACCTCACAAAATGATTAAAGAACGCAGAATGAAATTCGACCTTATTAAGTATAGTTTATAATATAATTTCCATTGAAGGTGATTGATTTGCTGTAGAGCTATGTTAAGCAAAAATAAGCTCAATTTCTCTTAACGCTAAGGTAACTTGTTGCGTGTAGCACATTGTTTTGTATACGTACGATATAATTTAGTTTGAATAAGAGAGAAAATTGTATCGATTTAATTAACATAAGACACGGCGCGATTTTGAACAAACCCTGTGGATAGTCTTAGTATTAGAGAGCTGTATCGTATAATAATATGTATTTTTATCGTCCTCGTTAAATAATGTTTTTATTTTTATTATTATTATGTTGGTACATTTTACTGCCGCGGGCCCATGGGGACCCGGTCATTTGAAAGGCATTCATTGGGCCGAAGCCAACATTGAAGAGGCCTTTGGTACCAGCAGCAAAAACAAAAAACAGTGAGTTTATAGGCATGTTTATGTACGCAAGTGCAAAATTTGCATGTGAACGTACAATGCCTTAAATCTATCTACTTATGTGATCAAATTAACAGAATTTCATCTAATCATAACGTTTTTCAGTAAGTGATAAAAACTTGCTAAAATTAATAAACTTGCAAAATAAATTAATTTTATTTAAAATTCATTATTTTCACAATATTTACAGCTTGGTGCTTGTAGATAGTAGACATTTCTAGGAACGAATTGAGAATGTAAAGAATTGAATTGATCGAGGACAAACTTGTAAGCAGGATGACCGTGTTCCAATTACTTATTCATAATAAACAGTAAACAAAATCTTATAAAAAACGTGGTAAACCTTGGAATCCTGCTTCACAAAGTCAATTTTTCAACTGACCTGTAATTACATCTATTTTTAATCATCAGAATATTTTTATACACCATTTTAGATCATCACTCCCTTCTCCTATAGTAAGTAAATTAAATTAAGGCGCCATCTTTCGCTTCTATTTTTAAACTATACCTACAGTAGGTTAAGTTGGTTACATTCATTCGTTATTTTGAATCTATGAAATACGCTGCATCGTCAATGTTGTTAGTATAATTTTATTTTACAAATAACGTAGTATTAAAACTATAAGCAACAATTTACTCAATATTATGTCCAATGGGCAAGTCTGTTAAATATAGATTAAAGTTTTATTACTTAATTATTTAGCAATGATTGTAATATTTAGTTCCATTTGCCCCACATGGTATATGTACTGTGTTCGACGCTCTTCTGTTGAGTGGGGCAAACTCAATTTATGTGCACTGGTGTTCAAAAATTGGTAGTCTCACTAAACTATAGCGTCAATACTAGTTCTACTTATGACTATCATACGCACACACAAGCAAATAATGTTTATGTGTGTAAACAATGCACTATCGCTAGTGTCTACTACACTAGGGGTAAGTGTACAGTTGGGGTAAAGTAGTTATGTTTAATTTGCTATTTTAGTTTAAGTTACGCAAATTATGTAAAATGGTTTGATTTCTAAGCCAAGTTGATAGTGCAGCGGTTTGCATACAAGGGTATTTTTTTCATATCTTTAATTACTACATTATTACTTCACTAACTATTTGTATTCAATTTTTTATCTTTATTGATTTTAAGGTAAAATGTAGGTATTAAAATCGAATCGATGTATTAAGTGAGCTGTTGATTTGTATCGCTTGAGGGAGCTCGGTAATAGTTGCGTAGACTGTGATAGGTTTTATGATCTGTGATTGTATGGTCAAACCACGCTTGTAGGTATAATACGACACATGTTAATGTAATGACAGCAAAACAGTGGTTAAAAAAAAGCGTTGGTGTGACGTTGTTAGAAGAAAGAAGAGTGAACCCTTAGAGTATACATAAATACTATGTCTACTCAAAGAGTAAACGTCTTTCAAGTATATGCTATGGTGTGGAACGTTAACTTGTTTTTTATGATATTAATGAAGGAGGTTTTGATCTGAGGTTACTATAGTTGCTTCTGACACCCGGTGTGCTGGGTTCGATACCCACCCGGGATCACTAATTGTATCAAGCACATAGTTGTGCTGAGACTGTGTGTGCTTTGCATCTGCACATTATGTGTTTGTAAAATCTCCTGCAACACAGAGATTTATTTCTCTAATCTGGAAGTTGTATTATAAAAAACCGCAGCTTAACCATAAACACATCGGAAATTGACTCATTGGAGTCGTCGTGTCTAAAATTGTTTTGCTGTCAGTACACTTGGTATTTAGATATTGACGAATTGTTGAAAGTAATGGGCAAGGAATTTTGTTTGCATGTTCTGTGATTATGGGCTTAGCCCTAGGACTGCTCTGTGTTGAATTTATGAGTCTTAAGGCTATTCGATGTGTAATATAAGTACCAATATTTTATGTTAAACCTATGTTTTAAGAATCCTTTTTAAACAGATTGCACATAATTAAGTCAAATTATAGTTATATTGTACTAGGGAAGTAAAATGGCATAAAGGTAAAAATAAAATGAATATTAGTACGTACGTTCCCAAAATTTCGTGACAAAATGTACAACATCAAAAAGCTGATCTCAAAAAAATATTAGAAAACTTTACATTTTTCCAAGCTTCTAAAATAATATGGCATGGCTTCTTCGAATTGTCTAAAATATCTAAAGTAGCCGTAAAAGTTAATACCTATTGCTGATACCCTTTGCAGCCAGCCATGTACTAAAATAAATATTATTGTGGTTACTACAGCAATCTTCGACTTCTGCCAAAAACAAAATTTTACTTCTGCAAAAAATATATGAAAAAAGCGAGTTCGTATTTACAAATCATTCTTATGATATAAACCCTCAAGTAGGAAGGACAAAGTAGATTTTTGAGATGAAGGATGGAATAATAATAGCTACATACCCATCTTTTCCAGTTGACACTTTGGGAAGCGTGTACTCAGTGCAACTACATAGTTTATAGCAGTCAATTTATAATCAGTAAGTAGCTTATTCAATGTCAAACTAACTAATTGATTTGCAATTAAATGATCGTTACCTACTACATTATGACATGTCTACTTGTAGCCCTATTCCAGAACATTAAAAGATTGACTTTTAAATACGAATAAAACCTATTTACTAAACTCACGCACAACGATATAAACTACCCTATTCGTTCAAGCCTGACTAGCTAATAAGCTTGTATTAGTTGTGCAAATTTAAACTTTAAGTGAACCTCATAAGATTTAAATTGTGATCGCTTTCATGGTAGAATACGAGAAAGCGAATTATTGAATCCATTTTTGTAGATTTAATGTTTCCATAATGTTAAGTAAGGTTTATCGAATTTGTTTTATAACGTTTTCATTGGTCTTGGTATACTATTTTAGTATAAAAAAAATAAAATAATATTTAACAATAAATGCGGGGCAACATTTTCATTAAGATATAGGTATGCCACTTTCCCCGTGTGGGCAACTGTGGGAATATAATCATGAATAACTACTACTTGCTCGGACAAAATCTAAAATTCTTAGATAATACTTTTAATTTTGAATAAAATACCTAAAATTATCAATGTTGCGATGTCACGACTTAAATGTGCGTTGTCATCAAAATTAATTTGGCTAGGTGACATCTACGATAAACTAAGTCTCACTATAAACATCGACCAATACACTATGAAAACATTCTTTCGTACCACAAAAATATATAAAAATGAGTAGCATTTAAGCTACATAGGTAAGCCCTGCTTTTTAGAAAACTAAACCCTACCTACCATGCTGAAACTTATATAAACAAATTCAATAAACTAGGTACTTGTAGTTTAAAATAATCTCTTAAGAATTTGAAGTACAAAATGTCATTATCACTTTCAAATCATCCAGGACATAATGATCTAAATAGGTACACTATCTAGGTTGGGAGCGATTCTATCTAATATTAATACGTATTTTTATTTTATAAGCACGCCAATACCATGTTATTTAATCAAGGCTTTGTTCTGGTTACTGAGGATTTATATTTATAATCATTACATTCAAGTGTCTAAAGGTTTTTCAATCTTTATGTGGATGATATAAAGTGGACTACTAACTCAATCGTTAAAATGTTATCAACAAACAATTGGCCTGTATAAGTTAGTAAGAAATGGCAGTATACATTTTATACAGCTACATTATTTGATGCACAAACTCAAGCATGACAAAAAAACTTTATATCAAACATATAATTTTAAACCCAAAAACAGATTTCTAACCAGGACCAAGCCTAAAAAAGCTGAGTAGGTATTTTCTTATTTTTATACTTGCTTAAAAATATACCTGAATCCTTTTCATCCATATATATGACAGTCTAAGTCCACTCGCTTCTGCATCTTACAAGATCAGCTTCTAGATCACGTTAGTATATTCCCAGTAATATTTATTAATTTGTTAAGGAGAATAAATCCTCAAATGTTAGGTATCTCATTGATACTTTCATTTTCATCGAGAAATTCCGTTTGCCCCACTGTTTCTTTATCAATTATTGATCAAGATGAACACATACTAAAAACGATGCTTCTGCATCATTGAACAATTGATTGGATACTTCTAGAAAATTAACTCCAAAGATGAACGCCTAATATAAATTGGAAGGTCCGTGTTTGAAGCAAGTATGAAATTATGGAAATACATACATGTAATTATGATCTCATAATATATGCACTCATACAAAAGCAGGGTGTATGAATTAAATACAGTTTCAACAAATTCTCATTACTTTTCAAGCTGATTTCAGTACATTACATTGGGCAGTAGTATCATTGCAATTTCACAAACACATGTGGGCGAAAATTCTATGTAGCCCGAGACATTTTTATTCCGTTTACCCCATTAATTTATTCCAAATTGTTAAAGCATTTTATATCATTTTATTCCTAGAATATCCCAGTAAAATGTATTGAAATCTGTTGAACAAATTTAGACCTTTAGCTTAGAAATTCTAGTGATTATAGTGCATAATTAAAAGTAATTGTATTTTGCCAATCTTCACTGTCAGTACATATGACAATCTGCCATTTTTTACGTACCCTTAGATTTTAATAAGTGTATTAAATGTATGTGTAATTGATGCGTTGTTGTTATTTCTTATTAATACAAAACCTTTATATCACACAACAACATATAAGGTGCTCCCAAAATGTATGCCATAATTATAACGTTAGGTAATTTTTTTGTTAAACAAAATTATAAAATATGTTTATTGTCAATAAAGCCATATATAAATGTAGGGGGTGCTGGTCGGGGGGGTAAAAGGGCATTCCCTTGCCCTTGTATGACGTACTTAATTATAATCTTACTTTAAGTAAAACAAAAACACCACCATTTGAATGCACCTTATAAAAAAATATACGCATACAAAAACTTCTGCATATATACCGGTATTTTTATAGACCCCCATTTTAGCAAAATGTTATAATAATATTTGTCTCCAATAAAAGTAAACTACACTACTATTCTTTTATAACCAATCAAAATTGGTCTAGATGTTTCATATATTACTTGGGTGAATAATTGGATGATAATAAAAAAAGATTTTTATATCAATTATGTTTTTAATATATGTGTAAGACATATATAGACAATATATGTGTTAAGATGCTCTGGCAAGGTAATTTACAGTTAAGGCAAGGCTATTTAAATATCATCATTATTTCAGCCATAGGACGTCCACTGCTGGACACAGGCCTCCCTCATAGATCTCCAGTTGTAACGGTTAGAAGCGGCCTGCATCCACCGTGATCCCGCGGCCTTAACCAGATCATCCGTCCATCTAGTATAAGCATAGCTTAAACAAAGTACCTACTTTGATATAAACAATTGGTAAATTGCTTTTGAGTGTGCATTATTAGGGGCATAAATAAAAACAAATATTTTAATAATATCCTATATTAAAATTAAAAAATAGTCAACAAGAACCATCATCTTATAACACAAATTCTTGTACACCATTTTGCATTACTAACCTAACTTAAAATTAACTTAAAACTAATTATATTTTGACCAATAAAAAGGTTATAGAAATGCAACTTTTCTGAGTCCAAGAGTTATTATGCCATAGACAAACTAAAAATTATTGTTCAATAAAAAAATATAAATTCCAAATTCAAATACATTTCTAGACCTCAGAAGCATAAAGATAGATGAGCCATTTGAGATGAGTCAAAACTATAAGTACGTGCAGCGAACCACTGTACGGGGCGGATCCAGTTATAGACGCTCACGTGCGAGCAGTGAGTTTGTTAAAAATGGAGAAACAAAAAAAGGCAAAAAAATAATTGTTTGAACAAGAATTGCGAATTGCTTCTTAAGGACTCTGAAAGCGAAGCTATTTACAATAAAGGCACATAAGTACAACAAATGATACTGATGTATGCCACATCCAACCTTATGCTTCTGAGCTTTAGATTTCAGTTAACTGTTTTTTTTAAACCAAGTCGAAGCCATTCAAAGGCGCCCAGGTCTAGCACAGGTTTTATATTTGTAGTTTTTAAACCATAGATATGGAGTTATGTCATGCTTTATGCCAGGTTAAGTAGTAAAAGCCTTGTGGTTATCTACATTATTATCATGTTGATTGGAAAATAAAACAGTATTAAGTAAAAAAAAATACTATAAATTAATAAAATTTATATTCTGTTATTATTTGAATTTGGAATATACATATTTCATCAAGCTCTGACTGTGACAGTTCTTTGAAGTATCTTAATTTTACTGAGGTCATAGATCAAGACTAAGGCATTCCAACAAAAATAAGAGAAAATGCATAGTAAGGGACCAATTTGTTAAAAACTAGTAGATTTATAAAACTATTTTATAGGTTTTTAATAAACCTTTCTATAAATCCTCCCTCATCACTAGTGGAAATGCCTCAGATGTATTTATGATTATTTAAAATAAGCTATTTTTCTCATCCAATTTATTGCTTAAATAGGATGTCCGAGTAACTTGATTTCACCTCTAATTTCATCATACAAGTCTTTGTAATCTTCGTGTTCCTTGACGAGGACCATGATGCAGCCTCTCATGGTGCCCATAGCTGATCCTATATCCTTGCGGCTAGGTGTGTAGCAGTATGGTACGTCTTTCTCTTCGCAAACGGCAGGTAAGTGGCACATAATTTCGATTGGCGAAATGTCACCGGCAAAGAATACAAGTCTGTAATGTAAAGGGTTTGTTGTTATACTTCTGAATAAATGAACTTTAATTTAAAATAAGTCTTGGCAAGTGAATCAGTGATCACAGTAAGATGATGAATATCATTGAGCTAATGGTTGCTGCTACCAATCCGTAATTTCCATGTCCCTTAATCAACCTTACGTCCCCTAATCAACTCTTACAAGAACCATGATAAGACACTGAGTAGTCAACATAAAAGAAGTAGTACACTTTATTGCAAAATATATAACAATACAGTAAATTTTATAACATCATAGAAGAATTATCCTAATTATATTTTGCAATCGGCGGCCTTATCGCTAAAAGCTATCACTTCCAGGCAACTTTATGCATAGGTTGGACCATAGAACAAAGATCATCATCTTAATGCAATCACCATTCACCTGCCATCATTTCAGCTGTGGGACATCCACTGCTGGACATGGGCCTTCGACATAGCTACCTTACCATATGCCAAGCATGGTGATTATGGCAATATCCCTTAACAACCCTGGCTTGCCACGGTCTGTTAAGAGGAGACTGATGTTTAGCAGTCAATGTAAATGAGCTGATAAAGTTAATTCTTTCATATTGATAAAGTTATTCTTGTACAGATCGTCAAGAGCTATATATTATATACAAGAACTAGCTTCCCGCGTGCACTTTCACCTGCGAACTCCCGTTCCCGTAGAAACTTTATAATAAAATATAGCTTATAGCCTTCCTCGATAAATGGGAATTTTTGAAATTGGACCTGTACTTCCTGAGATTAGCGCGTTCAAACAAACAAACAAACTCTGCAGCTTTATAATATTAATATAGATAACAATATAAGAAGTACAAGATACATATTATCATATGTAAACTTCTTAATTATTCTTTCTCTCTTTCTTAATTATTCTATTCTTAAAAATTTCTTAATTATGTAATAGCTACTAAGCTAAGAAACAAAATTCATTTTAAAAATTATTTAACTGATCTAAAATTATCACATTATAGCATTTAATGAACCAGTATGGGATATAATCGTTAGAGGGCTTTAAAATCTATAAGTAGACAAAGGTAACAATATTTTGTAGTGTTTTATATAATTATTTAGATTAACTATAGAATACAATGATGACCATATCAATTCATGAATTTGCCTTTAAACTTTGTGTATAATACGGATCTATTTTCAGTCTATTTCCTTTTGTAGCAGTCATTAAAACTAACATTCATATAAACATTAGAAATCAAGATTGTCGAGGTCAAATATTTACGATTTAATCATTTTTGGATAGGTTATAATATTATCACCACTGTTAACAAACATGCATAACCTCAAAATATACAACCATGATAAAATTATACATACCCTTTCTCTCCCAATCTCAGCTGCTTCTGTACGATTTTCAAACCGTTCCTAATGTAATTTTTGTGGGAGCTAGATTTTTTGATAAGTTTATAGATCTTTTTGCTTAGTTTTTTCGGAGCCATAGGCTTAGCGATCACACTGCAGTGGTCCACTTTTTCGTCGTAACCTTGAGGTTCTGATTTAACACTGACGTCCATTTGCTCATCCTGGTCAACAACCTCTTGCTTTACTTTACCCATTTCGATGGATTTACAATAATATTATAAAGAAACACTAAAATAAGTAACCGCGTTTCAACAACACGTGCGCACGCCGACAACAAGCAATGATGTCAAATTTTAGTGACAGACAAATGACAATCAATCAATGACTATGACATTAAAGAGCAGGGCTGCCAATGCAAAAATCTAATATATATTTTTTATATTAATTATCTTAGTAATAAAAATGGAAATGTTGTCCTACTAACTTAATATTGCGGATTTCAATATTTAAATAGGAATATTAATTATTGTGTAGATCTGAAAAAATAATTAGACCCATGCTTACAGCTAATAAATAGACTGTACCCTTTTCCACGCGGGTAGATGAAATATCGTCCTTGGCAAACTGCACATAGCCTCATTTCATTATTTATTGTAATAAATAAATGCTATGCTATAAAACTTCATGCTTCTACTCACCAAGGCGGACGTTTCATGTTTAAATCGGGGACAGCGGTATGTCAAGATTGTAGCAACTAGCAAGTGGAAGGTAGTGGTCTCTGCCTCACCCTATGCATGCTCTTCTCACTGGCGCAAAATAGCAGTTTGCCTTTGCAGTTTGCCGCCAGTATGCTTAAATATTTAAACGCCTACGGTAAACAAACACTAAACACATTACTAAGTTTCGAACCTTTGTACCGCATCGTTTCTTTACACAATAAATACTTATCACAATAAAAATGAAATGAAATAAATCGGGTCGTATTCTTCTCTTCCGTTGCCATGGGAACAGCTATGACAACATTTGTTTTCGATCTATATCTACACGTTTTGTTTTAATTATTAAATTATGATGATTAACAATTGATTAGAAGTTTACCTGACCTCTTACTCAAACATAATCTAGTCACGTTTCCAAATAATCGTGATGGTAAGTGAGATAAAACTATCAAAACTGAACTTTATAGTTATTGTTGTTTTGTATCAATTTGTGTCGTATTTTAGGGTCTTTTGAATATTTTGAAGAAGTTGCGATCTAATACGGAGAAAGAGCTACGTTTGTTGCTACTTGGATTAGATAATGCGGGTAAAACGACGCTTTTAAAACAACTTGCCGCTGAAGACGTAAATCATGTTACTCCTACTGCAGGATTTAACATAAAATCGGTGTTATCAAATGGATTTAAGCTTAACGTCTGGGATATTGGTGGCCAGAGAAAGATTCGACCTTATTGGAGAAACTATTTCGAAAATACTGATATTTTGGTAAGCATTTTCCTTGTTCTTATGTATTTATTAATATTTAGTCTGTTTCATATATAAAAAATGTATTATTCCTTTACTAAGCTGTACCTACTTTGATACTGGTACTTATAAAGGGAAAAAATATAAGTATGCTATATTTGAGATGCACTGTGGTCAGTGGTTAGTGTGAGCCTTATATATTTAATACTCAATACTTTATTGCATTTCACAATGTTTTTAATCGGTGTTTTAACGCATGCAACTTCCATTCCCGTAGGAACTTCACAATAAAATACAGCCTACAGCCTAACTTGGCACTGCTGCCTAAATCAGCATCTGGCTAACCTAGGAATAACGGACAGTCCAATATGCAGAGGATGCATGGAAGCTCCCAAAACACCGGCACACATAATTCTTGACTGCAAAAGTGTATGTCAACAACGGGCAAACTTCCTGAACAACCCAAACTCAATGTCCACAGCTCTTGAAAACGTCAAGGAGCTGAGTTCTGGGAGGCTTTAGGGTGGTTAAAGTAATCTTTCGGACGTTTACGTACAAAAGCCCACTCAGGAGGCTAAGTACAGAAGTCCTTTTGCCTAACTAACTAATAAGCCTATGGCATTCTTTGATAAATGGGCTATTATTTAACTCAGAAAGAATGTTTCAATTCGGACCAGTAGTTCCTTAGATAGGCATGTTAAAGGAAACAAACAAACCCTTCAACTTTGTATATAAGTAAAGATTATTCTAAATTGTTTTAAATATTTGAAACCTGATCTCAATAATTTATATAATGTTTTAAACACTTAAGTTAAAGTTTACCTTATAAAGTAGGGCAGGGTTTAGTCAAACGCTAACCTATTGCTCATTAAAAAAAAACAAAATTGATATTTATGAAATTTGACCACCGGCAGGACTCTTAGGACCTCTCAGGACCTGCACCTTAGTGTGTCCCCCTTAGAGATGTGTTACAAAGAGATTCATAAAACTCATTAATGAGTTAACTCATTAAACAAGAATTAAAGATGATGTACAATGGCGAGCTTAAGCTCGCCATTGTACATCATCTTTAATTATTGTTTTTACTCAAATTTCATGTGTACAATAAAGAATAAATAAATAAATAAATTTCGATGACCGGCTGTGGTTCCACCGTAGCCTAATCTCAATAAACCACAATTTCAGATTTATGTTGTGGATTGTTCGGATCATCAGCGTCTCCAAGAAACTAGTCAGGAACTAGCTGAACTGCTTGAAGATGAGAAGTTACGGGGAGTTGCTTTGCTAGTGTATGCTAATAAGCAAGACCTGTCTACCGGTAAGATTGGATTTTAATAGTCATCAGCTGCATATTATTCATAGTATAAAAATATTTAAAAGTTTTTTAATGTTATACCAATAAACCTCCCCACAAATATTGTAATCTGTGTTTTGCAGCATTACCTGCAAGTGAAATAGCTCAACATTTGGGCTTGCATCTGATCAGGGACAGGACTTGGCAGATTCAGGCTTGTGTTGCCACTGATGGTACAGGAGTCAAGGTATGTTACCAATAATCTTTAAATAAACTAAAATCAACTAATTAATGTATTCCTCCTTGCAACCAACATGGACAAGCCAGGGTCATTGAGGGATATTGCTATAAACACCACACTTGCCAGGTGGATTGGTGATCGCAGTAAGATGGTAAATAAACTTACAACAACAATGGGAAGATATAGGGTGGTATATACTAAGCCAGAATCGACACAGCATTCGATTAAGTCGCCGTCGAAGGATACGTCTGGGAGGACATCATCATCATAACATGGGTTGTCTATATTCCCACAAGACTTTAAAAGATGACAAAAAGAATGATCTCGAATTTTTTTATAGTCTTTCTTCTCAGGTGTCACGACGTAGGTAGATAGAGAAAGACTCGTAGGAAGCTAGGATAGGGTCCGGTCGTCCTCGTTATATGCTTCTGATCTTATCCCAGCCCGCGCTGGTTGATTCTAAATATATTTGCAATACGCGACTATCACATACTGTCACATGCCATAACAATAATGGTAAACTTTATTTAATAATATTATCGTTGAAATGTAAACTAATTTATTACTTAGTCAAGATTTGTTTTTTTTTTGCCATTATCATTGTATTTGACTTTAATAGGTACAATCGATTTATCTACATTATCAATAAAAGTTTTCATTTAATTTTCACACGCGTTTTTTATATAGAAGCAAGCATATTGATAAGATTCTTTCTGGGTCTGGTGGGCTGAGGGACTACCCTCCGTGCCTCGGAAAGCACGTTAAGCAGCTGGTCCCGATTTTTATAACATCATCTATAACCAATCGTATACAAGGGAGCAGGTAGCAGCGTTTCCTTGCTCACCAACCAGCCGGCTAAGCGTGGTGACTATGGCAAAACCCACCCTCGGGAAGACGCTCTTGTTCAGCAGTGGACGATATACGAGCTAATGATGATGATGTAAAAATAAAAATGTAATCATGATTGTCTATGTTGTACATTATATAATTGCTTTTTTTATATTTCAGGAAGGCATGGAATGGGTGTGCAAGAATATTCCTGCGAAAAAATAATAAAATAATTATTATAATTAATTATGATACTCTTAACACTTTAAGTAGAAGTTCTATTTCGTAATTATAATTCTTAATTATGATGATTATTGTTACAATTAATTATAATTATTGTCAAGCATTTATGATAGACCTAATAATTATCATAAAATTAAATGTATTTGCTGTAGTCAGCAATCATGCTAGTCAATTCCGTCCAAATAAATTAGCTTATGATATTTTCAATTAATATAGGATAAGTGCTAAGATAATTTTAAATATCAACTATGCACTCCCTCATCGGCGTAGTTATAAAATGTAGTAGGAGACAATTTCACTCTTTAATTATAATTAAATAATATATAACGGGTCAAAAAATATGTTATCATAGAAATTGATAAGTTAATTCAGAAACCTATTAACTTTTACTGTTCGGGTACATTTAAATTTGTTTACTTTGCAAACCAATGTATTCTCTTAAGCAAGGTTGATTTGTAGCCTATATGTTAATTCAACTTAAAAACTAGCCCCGTGCAAAATTTAATAGATGGCTGTAAGTTTGCGAGAGTAAACTTACAGCCATCTATCAATACAAGCTTTTGCCTTTATAATTAATTATAATTAGTATGATATAACTTAGAAATTAAAGTGCCTTTGACAAAGATATTTAATTATGGACACTCATATATTATATTTTTTACGAAGAAATATATAATAACTTATTTTATTTATTTATTAAACATAAAACATATTGTATATGTTTTTTTTTAAAGATTCCTAGCAGAGTTATTGCACACTATTAGTATTCTGTTAACCCCACGTGTTAAGCTAAAATGCTTGCGTTACGATTGGGTTCACGTCGGTTGTGCAATGGGTGGGGATCGAACCGGCGAGCACACGATCGCAAGTCCGACGCCCTAGACATCGCACTGCGGCCGTTTAATTCGAAAAATCCTTTAGCATATTCTAAAAAAATATTTGACTATCACCTAAACTGTTACTTAACAGAAAATGCATTGTTTTTCTTGAAAATGATTGTTTTGGACTTCTAAATACTTCCATATAAATAAAAAAATAAATTTCAGTCTGGTATTTTATTTAATAGCTTAAGTACAATAAATTGGAATGTATTTACATATAATATATTTAAGATATAATAATGATTTTACTTAACATATTCCATTAATATATATTATTATGATTATTGGAAGAGTACAAAGATCAGGTAAAATCTTGGGACATTCATTTAATTAGAGTTTGATAGAAACGCGATTAAAATCGTTTATTTTTATATTATTAGCAGAGTTTTGCTCACTACTAATATTCTTGTTAACCACTCGAGCTACGCTAAAATGCTTGTGTGATGAGTGGGTTCACGTCGGTAGTATGTGGGATCGAACCGGCGACCACATGATCGCATGAAGATCACATGAAGTTCGACGTCCTAGCCATTAAGCTACAGCCGCTTCGTGAATATTTTTTTTCGTATCAGACCATAAAAAACATCTACATATTTTTGGTGCCATCTGTTTACTTTTTTAAAAAGCTTGTGATTGGATATTAAATTACCATAGATAAAGGTATGGTTTCAATAGAAAAATAAAGAATAATTGTAATATTTCCTATCTTTTGCCTGTACACTTCAATTAGAGATTCATATTAAATTCTTAAATAAAAACCTTACTTATCCCTTAATGCAATAACAATAAGTACAATATATCCAACGATTTAGCACCATATGTCCAGCAAAACTAAACTTATAAAATATATATAACATTAATTTTAATACCGTCTAACCTGGCTTTGTCTTCCAGGGTAACTTTGACAGTGGTGATGCACAGGTATTTGGTCAGAGAGAGATCCCCGCACTCGGTAAATTAATCCCTTTGTCGCGGGGGACTTTACAAACACTCAATTCACGGACACAAGACCCAGGTCTCAGAAGCAACTACCTCTGAGTCACCTTTTACCAGGTCACCAGTTTCAGTTGCTGGAGCACATTTCGTTGATTACACAATAGATTTTGGCGTTTGGTATCCCTTCAAATTTCAGTTCACCACCACTGTCTAAATTTCCACTGGATGTCGTAGTAACCCATTTACTGTAGTATTATTTCGTAAATTTAAAACTCAGAAGTAAAAAAAAAATATATTGAAAAATTATTATGAACATCTAATTATTATAAATTTCTATTAAACGAATATAATTAATAAAATAATAAAACGTGATTTATATTAATAACACTTAAACCTCCATATAATAAGTTACAAAACATTTTCTTTAATATTGCAAAATGTAAAAAAATATTTTGTTACTTTTGCTAACATAATTAAATTATCTAGTAAAATAATTAAGTACTGTTCAAATATTACACATCACAATTTTCAAAGCTTTTAGTGCTTTAAGAATATTTTTTAAATAATTATATAAATTAAACCCCTACTATTAATTATTATGATGATAGTAATAGTGCGATATACCCCTAAAATTTATTATAATGATGGATGATAGTGATAGTTCGATGATGTGAAATAAAATAATTAATTAATCTAAAATGATGATTAATACCTGAGAGATGATTCATAATTATTGTCTCTAAATTAATATAATACTAAGTATATGATATTTATTCCCATTACAAATTAAAAAAGTTTATAACTTCATAATGCAGAATATATAAATAATTATGATTTTTACATTATCAACTAAATAAATTTTGAAAAAGGGAATAATTTCAAATTAAGTGTCAAAAATGGTTAAGTTGTTTTTGTTTTTCTGGGCGTACAAATACATGGGTTATAGATTATGCACGTATCTTCTTAATATAATGTTTTCATAAATCATTAATTTATGTACTATCAGGAACGTTAACAGTGAACCATTTAAGTGTGAGAATCGCTTGCTTTTTCTTTCTTTCTATATACCTATATTGCAGCCATCTAGTCAAATAAGACAGACATTTTATTAAATGCCTAGGCCAATTGGTGATTGGACTAATATCACTTATCGTTTAATTTGTTGGCTTATAGGAAGCTAGCCCTTTGAGTTTGGCTAACGTAAATCAGGCAGGTGATTTAAGTGTAGTTTAGGTTTATGTTAGTATTTTTGAACTCGACCAAAATCAACGATTTGGCTAGTTGTCCTTTAGCCATTTCATTGAATGTGGGCATCCAATTAACGGGCTAGCTGTCTAATTCAATGGCTGATCCAACTGGCTGCTACATATACTCGGGATTAGCAGTTCATAGGTTTTGTCCAGAGGCGGATTAACCTTAAGGCAAACTAGGCACGTGCTTGAGGCGCTAAGGTACAAAGAGGCGTGTGGGCGGAATAGACATTAGAACAGCAACTGTAGTTGAGCCTACTACAAGTCCCAGCTCCAAATTCGAGTAACCTCTAGCACAAATGTAGTGACATCAATACAGTGATCAAATTTGTACTAGTAGGTACTTGGCTTTTTATAAAATAGGGGCGCCGATGAGATGATGCCTTCAGCGCTATCAACGTTCAATCCGCCTGTGGTTTTGTCAAGTAGTTCACCGAATACGTGCCTGCTAGTATGTACTTATACATATAGTATAGATTAATTAATGGATGATTAATTATATCAATGTCTATTGGTTTGATTAGCGATATAATATAATTATAATTATGCTAATATAATTATAATTATGATAATATAATTATGATTATAATTCGTTGTGGTATACTTCTGTGGTGACCTTTAGTTCGTGTTCGTGGAAAGCTGAGCAGTCTGCTGGGTATGCGGCCTGGAAGAAATAATAATAGAATAAGCCCTTTTTCATATATAATATACTAATCTTATGTTTTATTTTTAACGATTACTAGCAGTGTTTTTCAGTCTACTAGTAATCTTGTTAAACCCTCGTGCTAAGCTAAAATGCTTGTGTTACGAGTGATTTCACGTCGGTAGTGCAATGGGTGGGGTACGAACCGGCGACCTCAAGATCACAAGTCCGACGCCCTAGCCATTGGGCTACGGCCGCTTCAAAGCTATAGTTCCCGGCTTAAAATAGACCACCCCATAGCATCGCATGGGTGTCGTAAGCAGCGACTAAGGAATATACTCCTGATGGATGGGCAGCAGCATCTACCAGCTCAAAGATACTCCATAGAAGATATCACCAATCCGTGATGATTATGGCAATACCCCTCACACGACCCTTGAACTTTTTTTTTTGTCCGTGGTGTAATGCATTTATGTATTCCCACCGCCGCTGCAGCGTATTCGCGCGCTGGCGTTGAGGTGAGACTCTCCCTCTCCATAGCGTGGTATGCTAACTCATACCACGAAGAGAGGACCCTACACCACTAAAACCCCCTAAACACTCCTTCGATCCACCGTTGGCGGGGGCCGGGTACGCAAAAGCAATCCGGCCCATCCCTCAACGACCCTGCCTTGGCAAGGTTTGGTAAAGAGGATGCTAATGTTCAGTAGCAGACGTCAACGGACTGATAAAGAAGAAAAATAACATGTTTGGCACATACGTAAGTAGGTATATTTGTGGGAAAAGCATACTCGGTGGTCAGTGGCGTTGTTATCGCTGTAGTTTTTGGTATAAAAACGGACTAAACACTACTAAGGACTATTATACCTACCTGCTATAAATAGGCCTATAGACTACCCTCGCAACTAGGGTTGCCACACGTACCTACCTTATAATAAAGTATTGTATGTTATTTCAGATAATTGTACTCTATAATTAATGATATCAATAAAGTACATGATATTACTTTATTTCTATTCTTGCCACGTCATCATTTACAGAAAGAGTTTCTTTCCGTGATGAATAGCAAATGGCGAGATGAAAGAAACCTATCGTCCCTGAACAGACTTATTTACTTTAATTCAAATCAAGACTGTAAAGATTCAGTGAAATTGTTTAATAGGGATACTAATTTGATAAAAAATACAAAAAGCAATAAAAAAATATGTTTTAACCATAATAATAAAGATAAAATAAATTTTACTTTATTTCGATATTATTAACTTTTTTTCTTAACTATAGTTACCAATGTACTTTAACTGCTAAATTAAAAGGTGGCAACCCTACCCGTAACTGCCAGGAATTTAAGCCAGGCCGTACGTTTAACTGGCGTTTACTGATAAGCGGAGTATTCCTCATTTAGCACCAAATATTTTATTTATTTATTACAGTTTGAAAATATTATTTGTACATAGTGCTCTACAAAACCGGTTTAACGGTTTGACTGTGGTTATGTAATAATAGTTTAAGCATCAAAGACATTTTGAAACAGGAATAGTTTTGGTGCTTTGGTGGAATACTTTTTATCAGCGAATTACTACCGCGACACGGTAACGAGTCCCGAGCTAAACAGAGATGGATTTTATCATTATGTAAGAACTCTGTGTACTCATATTTATGCAATAAATAATTTGATTTGATTTCAAATGGTGATGAAAATAAATATAGGTACCTAACTCACCAGCAAAATAACAACGCGCGACCGAGCCCCGAGCTGCTTAACAGTTGAGCGGAAGTGACCTCAGTATTTGTTTACGCTTAGCTTTCTATTTATTGTTGTAAATTAACTTTGCCAAATACTCACATCGCAATTAACATCGTTTTGAATAGCGTTGTAAAGATCGAAGAATCCTCCGCCGTTCTGGTAGCTGAGTGCGGCAGACGCGGCTAAACTGCTCAACTTCGTCAGACCTGCCTTGAAGCCTGGGAGACCTGGAAACAAGAGTAATTATCATTATAAGATAAATGTAAAAAAATACCGACTAGCTTCCCGCGTGCGGTTTCATCCGCTTAGCTCCCATTCCCGAAGTAACTTTATAGTTGACTGCACCGGTGGCTCAGTGGTTACGGAAGTTGCTTCTGAGACCTGGTGTTCTGGGTTCGATTCCCACCCACGACAATTATTTGTGTGAACCACAAATAGTTGTTCTGAGTCTGGGTGTTCTTTGCCTGGCCTACATTGCACTACCGACAGGTAGTGCAATGTAGGCCCGCGCAAAGTGTTTCATTTTTGCGATTGGAACATTTGCATCTGAATCACTAAACTGTTCCGGAACACTGATATGTTTCATTTGGAACATTTGGAACACCGGCACCGGCTCAAAAGATGCAATTGAATAAACATGCAATTCAAACAATATCATAAAACAACTGATCGTGTTTGTTTAAATTTGCGCAAACATAAACAATTCAAAAAGCTTTGTCAAAGTAAAATGATACCTAGTCTTCTATTTCATACAAGAAACAACCTAATAGTATTTGATATGTAAGCACCATAATGGTTATTATTACGTGCATTGAATCAAGAGCCGCTGTCCGAGAGCTAGTGAGTGAGCGTATATGTATCCCGCTCACCGCTCAGCATTTTGTGTCTCACTCAAATCTTTCACTCGCAACTCGCAAGCGACGTCGTTTACGGTCCGGTCGGTCCGCAAAGTAGTGTTCCAGATTCAGTGTTCCAAATGATGCATTTAAAACATTACTGACGTTCCAATCTTTCGAAACACTAAGATGTTTCGGAACAGTGAGTCGGTTCAGTAAAGAGTTACACACCTCTAGTGCAATGGATCGCCCCACAAGATAACAAGTAAGACGCCTCTTGCTATTGGGCTCGGCTGCTTAGTTTAATATAACTTATGTTACTCCAAGATAACGTAGCTTATAAACGGTGAAAGAATTTTTGAAATTGGTCCGGTAGTTTCAGAAACTATTCAATGCAAATAAACACTCAAATAGTACCTAAAAACCAACTAGTACCTATCGTTTTTAGGGTTCCGTAGCCAAATGGCAAAAAACGGAACCCTTATAGATTCGTCATGTCTGTCTGTCTGATTGTCTGTCTGTCTGTCCGTCCGTATGTCACAGCCACTTTTTTCCAAAACTATAAGAACTATAATGTTGAAAATTGGCAAGTAGATGTATGTTGTGAACCGCATTAAAATTTTCACACAAAAATAGAAAAAAAACAAAACAATTTGGGGTTCCCCATACTTAGAACTGAAAAAAAAAAAAAATCGTCAAACCCATACGTATCTATGGATAGGTCTTCAAAAATGATATTGAGGTTTCTAATGTCATTTTTTTCTTAACTGAATAGTTTGCGCGAGAGTCACTTCCAAAGTGGTAAAATGTGTGTCCCCCTGTAACTTCTAAAATAAGAGAATGATAAAACTAAAAAAAATATATGATGCACATAGCCATGCAAACTTCCACCGAAAATTGGTTTGAACAAGATCAAGTAAGTAGTTTTTTTTTAATACCGAACCGAAACCACAATTTACCTTTCATTCAATTAACTATTATTAACATCGATCACAGTTGCAACTAGCACGGAACCCTTCGTGCGAGAGTCCGACTCGCACTTGGCCGGTTTTTAACTTATGTTAAAGTCTGCAGGCCTAAGTCTAAAGCCGCCCATACACTATTAGCTTGAAACAGTTAGGATATACTGCGACTGCATAATGAACTACAGTTTTAGTTGCAGTTGCTGGCGGGAAGATTGAGGAATTTTGATTTTTTATTTTAAGTGGAGTTTTTTGCAACTATCGCTCTACTTTACAGTTCGTGGGCCTTTCGGTTATGCCCGGTGAAGCAGCAAAAGTCTCGCAACTAATGATCATGCGAAAAAAAAAGAATGGGTCTCTCGGACTTCGGGTCTGCGAGGACATTGGAAGATTCTTTGTAAAATATCGGTTGGGAAGGAAAAATATCTACTTAGTTCAAACCCAGTCTCTCTAGTGACCGATTGTAAAGTACAGTGACACAAAATCACATAATTCCTCAATCCCCGCGCCAGCGAACGCTCTGAGCCGAAGTCCAAGTCCCACAGGCGCCCTCTTGCGCAAGTTGCTTGTAGATTTTAAAACATTTACTAAGGCTGGAGTTTTTCTCGCTTTTATGCCCGGTGATATGTAGCATTACCGGGCATAAAAGCGAGAAAACATGTCTGTCCGAAAAAAAAAGTGTCCGATTACCGTTTGTAAAGCGAGCATAACTTCCAAATACTTTCTTTTATCGGCTTCCGATTGGCCTCTGAGGTAAAATATATTTTGTCTTTGAACACAAAAACTTTTGCCGCTAATTTCTTACACCCAAGAGTAAACTAAACCAAGGTAAAAACATTTACGCAGTAATATAATAATATGACAGTTTCTATGAAGTTTTGTATTTGGAATAACTTGAGGAAAATTAGGGAACATTACAAACAAAAAGACGGAAGGACGTTCCTTCTTAATAACGACATTAATTACGGCATGTTCAAAGTTAGGTATAATTATAAGTCTTTTATGTATTTATAAACTAGCGGCCCGCCCCGGCTTCGCACGGGTGGACTTTTATACCCTACCCCTGCCCTACCCTACCCCTACCCTACTCCTACCCTACCCCTACCCTACCCCTACCCTACCCCTACCCCTACCCTACCCTACCCCTACCCCTACCCTACAACTACCCTACCCTACCCCTACCCTACCCCTGCCATACCCCTACCCTACCCCTACCCTACCCTACCCTACCCTACCCTACCCCTACCCAAAAGTATCCTATGTCCTTCTCCCAGTTCTTAGCTACCTCCCTACCAATTTTCAGCCAAATCGGTTCAGCCGTTCTTGAGTTATAAATAGTGTAACTAACACGACTTTCTTTTGTTTTTAAAATGTATTCTGCTATTCGGGACGGAAACAAATCCAACAAATCAAAAACCATGGCAATCGGTCCAGCCGTTCTCGAGTTATAAGTGTTGTAACAAACACGACTTTCTTTTATATATATAGATATGGATCTCTGGCTTAGATTGTAATGGTTAAGTTAACTGTTACCTAACCGTAAATGGCGTGGGTTTATACCCACTTTGTACCTATGCCTTTTTACAAAAATTGTATGAAATTTTGCACACAAAGTTTATACTAATATATAAAGCTGAAAAGTTTGATGGTTTGCTTGAACGCGCTAATCTCAGGAACTAATGGACCGATTTGAAAAATGGTTTCAGTGTCGTCTATTTTTGACTGCACCGGTGGCTCAGTGGTTACGGTAGTTGCTTCTGAGACCTGGTGTTGTGGGTTCGATTCCCACCCGGGACAATTATTTGTGTGAACCACAAATAGTTGTTCTGAGTCTGGGTGTTCTGTGTGTCCGTGAAATGTATGTTTGTAAAGTCCCCCGCGACACAGGGATTTATTTCCCTAGAGCGGGAGTTGTCTAAAAAAAAAAAAAGTATCTGGGAAGTCTATTAGCTATATTTTATTATGAAGTAGGTAGGTGGGTACCTACCTTTTTTTTTGTTGACCCGGTTGAAATGCTTTTACGCATTCCCACCGCCTTTATGAAATTGGCGGTGGAATATGTGGGACTCGCCCTCTCCAAATGCGTAGTATGCTGCTCATACCACGAGGAGAGGACCCTACACCACTAAAACCCCCCAGTTACTCCTTCTTCCACCATGAATGTGGGGGCCACCAGGCACCCAGGTACCTACCTACTTCATAATTTACGGGAACGGGAGTTAGGCGGAAGATACCGCGCCAGGAAACAGTGTAATATTTTTGACCCTATTATTAATTATACTAGATAACAATTGTAATTGAGTAATTTTTAAGTCCGTTATTTAAATAGATGTCAATTATAATGACTTACCCTTCTTATCCTGATCATGGTGTCGGTTGACGAGGCACATGAGGTGTTCCTGGCAATGAGGAGCCTTCAGCGAGTGCTGGTACGCTCTGTACACCCTGAGGACTGGTTCGATCACTTCCAAGTTGAGGGTGTCGGTCAAACGGTCGGCGAGTGCGAGGTGGTCACCGCGAGTTGACATCGACTTCGTAGTGGTTTCAGCTAACTTCAGGGTTTGCTGAAATAAAAATATTGGGTTAATTGAGGTTTGCAAATCCAAATTCAATCCTTTTTTATACTAGGTGTTCTCACCAAATTATTATATAAAAAGTAAGACGGAGCGTTGCGAGTAAGGCACTGAAGGCAGTAAAACTCTGCCATGGTATGTACATACACAGCTTACGCACACATGTGTGCCAAAACTATGCCTTACCTTGTCAGTCGATCTGTCGCAGTGAAAGAACTGTTTTGATTTAGAAAGCAATATGGACCTTTCTATCGACGTATCTTTATTCCGAAAGACCTGAAGGAAGAGGCCGACCATCAGCTATGTGGTGGTCTATTGTGCATAGGAATATACAGAAGTAAAACTTGGAACCGCAGACAACCCAGATGAGAATCATATGGCGCAAATTTCGAGAAGACCCAACCCCAGAAAAACTGGGAAAAGAGACGGACAAAAAGACGGACCTATATTTATGCTACTCGACTCAGCATCTTCATCATTAGCCCGTACAACGCCTCCCGAGGGAGGGATTTTTGCCATAGTCACCACGCTTGGCAGGCGGGTTAGTGACTGCAGTATTATGTTGTAATACACAAGGAAACGCTGCTGCCCGTTCCCTATGGTATACGATTGTTATAGATGATGTTATAACAATCGGGACCAACGGCTTAACGTGCTTTCCGAGGCACGGAGGGTAGACCCTCAACCAACAAGACACGGAGAGAAATCTTACAATTTACACGAAGATTTCTTGTCCGGCGTGGGTATCGAAGCCACGACCTCCAAGATTTCACGCTTCTCGAGAAGTAAAAGAGAACTTCTTACCTTAACATAATCTACTGCTGGCACCACATATTCTCCAACATCAGTTTCCATATCCAAGTATTTCTTAAGAACGTGGTTCAAAAGGGTGGTGATGGATTTTTCAGGGTTTTTAACATTGAAGTGAGTGCTCTTCGGGAAACCTTGGGTATCTAGGAAGCTGTTGACGATATATTGGCCGGAGATCAGGTATCTGGAAAATACAGTTTAGGGTCTAAATAGGTAATCCAATTTATGCACCGCCATCCCGCCCGCAAAAATTACTCATGCACAACATGAAGGAGAGATAACAACATGCGTAAATACAATCACCAGCCGGAGACCCGTGTCTTTTTAATTTAGATTAATATGGATTTCCGCAAAGTAGCGCCTGATTCCATTAATTACAATTAATGGTATAAATAATGAATCTTTGTCAAGTATCAAAGATAGGGGACCAAAAGTCATGCATTAGCTGTTCCAGGTTCCCTCCATTACTAGTGTTTGGAAAAGCACCTGGGGGATTTTGGTGCGACCCTATCCTCGTGATATGATATCATCGCTACGAAGAACCCTTTGCTACGGATGCGAAGATGCCTAATGCATATTCAAATGAATAACAAGGTACCTAGGTAGAGAGAAAGGTATTTTTTTTGCTTAGAAATGATAATAACTAGTTATCAAATGCTATGTTTGATAATTCGTATAATATATTATTATACCTACGAAGTATCATACGTGTAGTATATTATTATACGAGTAATATATTGTTATCATTATCATCAGCCCCTACAACGTCCACTGCTGAACATGGGCCTCTTTCCGAAGGAGGGTTATTGCCATAGTCACAACAACGCTTACAGGCGTATTGGTGACCGCAGTATTATGTCGTAACACACAAGGAAACGCTGCTGCCCGTTTTTTGGTATATGATTGTTGTAACAATCGGGACCAACAGCTTAACGTGCTTTCCGAGGCATGGAGGCTACCCTCCGTCCGTCAACCAACTAGACCCGGAAAGAAATCTTAAAATTTGCACAAAGATTTCTTCGATCGAATCGATCTCCGAGATTTAAAGCTTAAGGTTGTCATAATAATATTGAATATTGTTATACGATGCTATTTTTCGTGGACCACCTGATGAGGTCATAGTAAGCGTCAAGTTTAAACAAAGTAAATCTTAATAAATATCTTCATTTTGACGGCTTTTGTTAGCCAGCGACCTATGATCCTGTAAATAGGTAATTCTACTGCTGAATATGTGAGTGCCTCAATATTTCAGATACCACCAAGTAACTCAAAGTTCAATAAATAATTTATGAACATTTGAAAATATTAATTTCATGGTCATAGGTGCCTACTTATAACAAAAAGTGAAGTAATTAATGATGAAACTCATATTTTATGCCTTCTTTTGTTAATGTAATTGTAACGTGTAATTTTTGATTAATACATAATATGTTTACTAAAGTCTGACATCTAAGTTTCTTTTGTTATATTGCAACCATTTGTGATATGTGTCATTATTATTAATTATTATCTGTTTTACAATATACCTATTACTTATTATATCCATCTTATTTTTATTTGCAACATAGTTATTAACTGAACATGACGTGGCTTAAACAAAACGCCACTTGAGTCAATATTTTCCTTTTATTTTCGTAATATTATATTATGTAAATTAAAGCCAGTGTCTACGTAAGTAGGTAGTTGATAATAAATAAATATATTGATAATAAACAAGTTTAACAAAATACACCCGTAGTGCGGTTTTGTATGCTTTTGAACCAGCAATTCGATCGCGGTCCAACGCGTTTTTTGTATTCTCAACATATCGATTGAAGCATATGAAAGACGCATTGGACAACGTGCAACTGTCACTTTCCGTTCGGAACTATGGTCGTTAAGTAGGTATATATAATTCCTCCATATGTTATAATATAACATTCGGGTCCAACGGCTTAACGTGCTTTCCGAGGCACAGAGGGTGGTTCCCTCAAGCAACCAGACCCGGAAAGAAATCTTAGATTTTTACACAAAGATTACTTGTACCGGACAAGTTATTTTCAGCGTGGAGATCGAGCTCATGACCTTAATGTAACATAATAAATTAGGTATAGGTATTTACCTGCTGTAGACTTCAGGCTTGGCAACGTGTACAACCATATCAGTCAAATATTTCGCCGCAGCCTTAATCCAATGTCTTCTGAATGAATGGTTCTCGAAGTTCTTAAACATAGTATCAAAACTCAACTTGCCATCAGGCCCGGCAAATGCTTTAAAAGCCTTTCTCAATCCAGATTTCTCCCAAATAGTTTTGCCCAAATCGGAGTTGATGAAAATGTCCCAATACAGGTGCGCCTTTTCTAAGTAAGGTGGCAGGAAAGCTGCGTGGCCTTTGTGGTCATCAGCTCGCTTCTGTGCCTCAGTATCCGATAAGGAATTCAATGCATTCATAACTAAAGGCATGAATCCTCCAGCATTTTTATTTCCAAGTAAGCCTGATGCTAAACTTAACATACTTTCTAAATTAAACTCGCCCTCGTTGGATCTCTTTTGGCGTTGGGCAGGTTTAGGCGCTTCTGTGTTGCCCATTTGTTGGGCGAACATTGACACCATGGATCCTATGACTGCTGGGTCTATTTGACCATCTTGACCTCCCAGCAAGCTGCCTAAACCTGAAATGTATGCAAATGTATGATTTAAAGATACACATCGAGAAACATTAGTCACTTTGTTACTTATTATAAACATTTTAAAACATAAAAATCTGACGTTACTGAAAGTTGACTTCATTAAAAGATCGGTAGTCTCCTATTTTTGAATCACTGCCTACTTTGTAAAAGATTTTGTAAATTAAAGGTCAGTAGATCTTGTATAAGAATGATCTCCAATCAACTATTCAATTGAACCGTGAGATTATGTGAACTATTATGCCAAAATCCCCATCGGACCCATATTCAGCAGTGGCCTTGCACGTGGGGTGATGATGATGATGGTCAATTTATCCTCACCTGCTAGCATATCCCCTGCATTACCACCTCCATTTTGTCCCAGCATTGATCCCAAGTTCTTTGCATTGTCTCCTTGCATCAGAGTTCCGACAATGTTTCCTATAGCTGCTAATCCCTGCATGTTGCCCCCATTTCCTCCATCTCCCATATTTTGCAAAAACGTGGAAGCCAGGTCTAGGAAAGGGTTGTCTTCGTCCGTTTTGGCATGAGGTAGAATTAGTAGACAGGAAATTATTGTCAGAAGTATAGTGTAGCGCGCCATTCTGAAAAAAAGGAAATTTATACATATTTTAACGTGAGTATAATAGATACGTCTTGTAATTAAATACTTGTTTTTCAATCAGAGATACATTTTTTTAAATATTTATTTAGTACAAAAACGTTCAAAAGTATATATATTCAGTTCAAAATTTGCCAGATTTTGTATGAAAATTCTGCCAAAAATCAAATTGATTCCTGTGATATTTTTTATCAAGGGTTAGAAAATTGGTCCTCAGTTGTATATGTATATTATTATGTATTATAGATGGTGGTGTGACTAGGAAGGACAAGATTAGAAATGAGTATATATAACAGGAAGTTTGAAAGTAGCGCCGCCGGTCACGGAAAATAGGTAAGGTGGTGTGGACATGTTATGAGAATAGTGATGAATTTGGATGGATATAGAGGTAGAATCAACCAGCGCGGGCTGGGATTAGGTCAGAAGCATAGAATGCGTCGCGAGCCTTGCCTTGCAAGGACGACCGGACCCTATCCTAGCTTCCTAGGAGTCTTTCTCTATCTACCTACGTTGTGACACCCGGAGTAGAAAGACTATAAGAAACTCCGAGATCATTCTTTTTGTCATTTTAGATTAATCATTTAATAATTTATACATCTATTGAAAACATTTTTAGTATCTAGGTTAGTGATCCCTATACATCGATATCGTATCGAGCAGGAAATTGTGACGGAAACTATGAAAGTTTCAAGTAAGTATCGAGTATAGGGAGCGCTCCTCCAGATTTACATTTTTTTTTAAATTGGAACATACCTACAGTCTGATCAGTTGTCTTACATATAGATGAGCAGTTACAAATTTATAAATTACATAGCATAGACTTTTAATTTAGTTGCAAATTCGGTGTGATAGCTAAAAGGTGCCAGTCTGCCGCAATGTAACCGATGGACTCATCCGCCAAACATCTCCATCATCCATGTATTCTTTGATATTGTAATAACCGCGAGTCATAAGGACCTTTTTTACATATTTTGTGAATTTATGGTCCGGCAAAGCTGTTACATTTAAAGGCAGTTTATTATCGAATCTTATACAATTTCCAAGAAACGATTTACTTGTCTTAGATACTCTGCAAAAAGCTGTAATGAGCTTATCTTTGTTTCTAGTATTAAAATTATGAACGTCCTTCTTCTTGCTGAATTTATTCATATTTTTACGGGCGTAAACTATATTTTGGTATATATGTTACGGCTAATAGCCGAAGTGCGGCTACACCTAGGTTTAGCCGGCTACAACTAGGTGCAGCCGACCACATGCGGTTAAACTTAGATGTACCTATCCTACTTATCTTCGGTTAGAACTAGGTTTTAATTAAATAAACAATACCTATGCACGACACAAAAAGATGTTGGAGTGGTTAAAAAAAAAATAACCTAAACCTAAACCAATGGAGTTGAACAGGGACTTATTGAGGTTGATTTAAGTTTAACCGCATGTAGCCGGCTAAACCTAGGTGTAGCCGCACTTCGGCTACTAGCCGTAACATATATATTCAGAAGGCACAGTAGGTATATTTATTTCTTTAAATAGATTACGAAGAGAATTGCTACTTCCTTGTTTATAAATACATCGGATTGCTCTTTTTTGTACTTGAAGATTAGTTAGTACCATTTAAGTGGAACAATTCGCTTGTCCTTATAGTCAAAATTATATATCTTATCCTATCCTACTAATATTTAAATGCGGAAGTTTGTATGTGAGGATGTATGTATGTTTGTTTCTCTTTCACGGAAAATCTACTGAATGGATTTGGCTGAAAGTTTGCACACGGATAGTTTATAAGCTGGATACTATATGGAACATATAGGCTACAAAATATCACGCTCCGACCTACTGGAGCAGAGTAAAGCGGATAAAACCGCGAGGCAAAGTCAGTACGAATGAAAAAAAGCTGAAGGTTTGTTTGCTTGAAAGCACTTAGCTCAGGAACTCCTGAACCGATTTGAAAAACGTTTTCAGTGTTAGATAGCCCATTTATTGACATACTTATATTTAATTATGAACCACCTACGGGAACGGGAGTTAAGCAGGTAGACCGCGCGCGGGAAGCTAGTCACGAATAAAATTATTTAGTAGGTAAGTTTCTCAGTGTTGCCACCTTCAAGTGCTTTCAAAAGACTTATTCTGTTTTTTTGTACTTCTCTTAGCCATGGACAACCTCCGTAGCGAAGCGGTATTTGGCTTGCTTTAAGTATCGGAGGTCGTGGGTTCGATCCCCACACCGGACAAGAAATCTTTGTGTAAATTGTAAGATTTCTTCCCGGGTCTGGTTGGTTGAGGGACTACCCTCCGTGCCTCCGAAAGCACGTTAAGCCGTTGGTCCCTGTGGTTATAACATCATCTATAACAAGCGTTACCATTACCAGGCGTTACCGTTACCAAGGAACGGGCAGCAGCGTTTCCCTGTGTATTACAACATAATACTGCGGTCACCAATCCGCCTGCCAAGCGTAGTGACTATGGTTAGTAGACGTTGTACGGGCTGATGATGATGATGATGATGAATTCAGTTTTCTCTACGAGATCGAATCAGAAATGAGGAGATACGTAGAAGGACGCGGGTTACCGACATAGCCCAACGGATTAGTTCGGTGTAGTGGCAATGGGTAGACCATATAGCACGGAGAAGATGGCCGTTGGGGCCGAAAAGTTCCCGAATGGAGACCGGGGATCGGCAAGCGTAGCGTAGGACGTCCACCTACTAGATGAATAGATGATCTGGTTAAGGCCGCCGGATCACGGTGGATGCAGGCCGCTTCTAATCGTAACAACTGGAGATCTATTAGGGAGGCCTATGTCCAGCAGTAGCCGTAGGACGTCACGGCTGAAATGATGATGATGATGATGAATACAGTTTTTTCTGCGTGCAGCAAAAGTAATATTGTAAATAGTTTACCGTCGACTATCGTAGCAAAAACATCAAGTACAACACGAATCAACAATTAAACAGAAATATCACAGCGCATGCGTGTAGATCAAGATTGTCATCTCTATGTCGCTATGTTACAAGTACCTACTCATATAATAATAATTACGTGCAGAAAATTGATTTAATCAGATACACTAGCCTCCTGTGCGCAGTTTCACCCGCGTTACTCCCGTTCCCGTGGGAACTTCATAATTAAATATAGCCTATGTTATTCGGGGATTATGTAGAATTGTAATGGTAAAAGGATTATTGAAATCTGTCAAGTAGTTTCTGAGTTTATTCCTCACTAACAAGGGGAAGCTAGTTTTAATAAATGTTTGTTTTTGGGTTTATTCCTCAAGGGGTAGCCACGAGGCTTTTGCTACTTAACTGGGCATAAAGGCGAGCAGAGCTCCAGGCTTAAAAAGGTTTTTTTTTTTTTTTAAGATTTCTAGCAGCGTTTTGCAGTCTACTAATATTCTTGTTAACCCCTCGTGCTAAGCTAAAATGCTTGTGTTACGAGTGGGTTCACGTCGGTAGTGCAATGAGTGGGGTTCGAACCGGCGACGCTAGCCATTGGGCTACGGCCGCTTTATTCTAATCAAATGGATTAAAAACTACAAACTAAGCAACCTGCGCAAGAGGGCGCCCCTGTGGGGCTTGGACCTCGGCTCAGGGCGGTCGCTGGCGATGACATTGAGGGATTATGACTTTTAGTATTTAAGGGGGTTTTGTGCAACTGTCTCTTTACTTTACAGTTCGCGGGCCTCTCGGACTTCGGGTCTACGAGGGCATCGGATGGTTCAATGCTTATCTGCTGTGCAAAGTAAATACCAGCACTTGCTAATACACAATATAAACCTAGTATATATAGGTACCGCAATATCTACAAAGTAACGTATGAACGAAATTGGCCTACCTTGTAAATTCGATGTTTTATCGTTATTGCTCGGTTCGCGTTTACGACCGTACCTTGTAGTAAGCCTATATAGAATTGTTCCCACCATGAGATTACTCAGGCCTCGATCAATATAAGTCAATTTATAGAAAGGTACCTTGAAAATTAAAGCTACCTTGTTAGCTATCTAACATTATTTTGCTACCATGTCATCGACATCATATTCTATATGTGGCCATAGCCCAATGGCTAGGGGCGTCTGACTTGTGATCTTGTGGTCGTCGGTTCGATCCTCACCCATTGCAATACCGACGTGAATCCACTCGTAACATAAGAATTTTAGTTAAGCACGAGGGGCTAACATTGTTAACAAGAATACTGCAAAACTATGCTAGTAATCTTTAAAAATAAACTGTTAAGTGCTCTCGTGGCTCAGTGGCTACGGTTGTTGCTTCTGAGACCTGTGGTGATCTGATTTCGATTCCCAGCCAGGACAACTATTTGTGTGAACCATAGATAGTTGTTCGGAGTAGCAGGTGGGTGAGCTTTATGTCCGTGAATTGAGGGTTATAAAGTCATAAATTAATTTATCTAGTACGGAAATTGTTTTTTTTTAAATAGAACAATATTACTATATTAATGGCTGGAGCTCTGCTCATCTGTATGCCCGGTGAAGTAGCGAAAGCATGGCTCACACATAGATGTCCGTCCGAAAAAAATGAAAAAAAAACTTCTGCTGCAGCTGTCCACCCATTAGGTGTACAGTACATCCCTTATGACACCCATGGGAAGCCATGGGGTGGTCTATTCTAAGCCGGAAACCACACGACGCATTTATTATAAATCCAAAATAACTGTAATTGTCGCTTAAAAAAATATCTTTTAACTTTTCATAGGTCGATTCGCTACGTAGGTGGGTTTAACTCATGGTGAGCTCTCATTTATTATAACTAGTAACTCAGAAACTTGAGTGCTTCTTAACTTTGTGAATTAACTAAAACTTTTGATAAACTAGTCTGTTGTAATTATAACTAGGACATTAATGACTAAACTATGATAATGGGGAAGTATGGTAGGTACCCTTACTTAAGTTAGCAGAATTAGCGACCCGCTTACCCATGTCACGGATGTATAATTTGCTATTTGACTCATATCAAACTATTATATTTACTACTGGAATCAAAAATAGTAATTTCTTCCCGTCCGTGGTGCTTTACAACTGGCTGCTCTAGTTGTAAAGCCCTGAAGACTACTTATGTCTTATTTTATATTATATTCCTTTTTAGTACTGTCTCCGCTTTGTAATGTAGGGAAGTGAAAACTTAAGTCTTTCTTACTCCTCCTTATTGTCTTTCTGATTAAATTCGTTGCGGGTCCCAAGGCAGTTTAACTTTTTCCCGGGACTTGGTGAGCCTCGGTGCTCATTGCCATTATCAGTGTGTGCCACTGTTGATCCTGGCTTACGGGAGTTGCAGTGGTGGGAGTGTGGGTAGGATTAGTCATATCAAATTATATTTGAACAAAAAATATAATACCAATTCATAAAAATCGATTTTGAATTTATGATGGCTGTTTCAATGTTTTTGCGTGAAAGATGACTAAGTATTTTTACTTTTTATTTGTCTATGGCTGTAATTGCAGAAATTGGTATCCGCCATTTTGTGACGTAATAGAATCACTAAACGTACATTTTATTATAACCCGCGACTTCCTCCGCGTGGAAAAGTAACTTTGTATTAGCAGTATTAATTATTTTAATTAGACCCTTTTCTCGCTATAGTAAGTTCCCATGTTCTACACTATCTGTGTACCAAATTTCATTTAGATAGGTTCACTAATTGTGGCGTGAAAGGCCGATAGACAGACAGATAGACAGAGCATTTTAGCATTTATATTTTTTGTTGTTTCTCAATATAGCAAAAATATAGCAATTTTGCCACAGTTGATAGAATAGTCTTAGAGCTGGCATCAATGTTTGGGTTGCACATTCCTCTCCTGCAACTATACCCCATGACGGAACTGCAGACCTGGCTGGTGAGTAGTGGAGCTAACTCGACTCCTAACTTTCTTAAATATTTTTATAATTTTTTCCAAAAATATATTTGAGGCAAAGGCATTTGCTTTCGAAAATCTTATTCTTTATTTATTTTCTTTCTTTACAATTGACAATCTCTTTTAAAATTTCAAGTTGCCTCAATATATTTTTTTGCAAAATATGTTTGCATCTAGCAATGTTAAAGTCCCGACTAAATTGTCTGGCTTATTATTTTTTCAATTCTTTAAACATTACACTACAACCAATAAAAAAATCACACTGCCTCAAATATATTTTTTAATATTTTTGAACATTAAAAAAAAATTAGAGGTCTTAGGCCCGCTACTCATCAGCCAGGTCTGATGCAGTTTCGTGTTGGAGTATAACAGGAGAGGAATGGGACAAGTTTTCAGCTTGCCTCAAATACCTACCCAAAAATAGTTACCAGCAATAGTTACTAGTATAATTACTCCTTTTAGAATCAGATTTTATTTTTGTTTGCAATTTCGGAAACAGATTTTTTACAAGACACTCAATCGGATTTCACTATATAACATAGAATATGCATGTATGTTCGAGACGCGAGCTCAGACCGTGAAATGTATGCCATCTTTTATTCATTCAGTTAGTTTACATTTGTGTGACAGAGGATCGAGAAAACGATCGACAGTTTTGAGATTCCATTGGATTTTGTATTATAAAGTTAACGAAGCATAGCGGTATATAAGTCTCTTAGAAGTCACTGGTTCGATTCCCGTACCGGCCGAAAAATATTGTATGTCAGAAAAATATTTAAATGTATCAGTCCGAAAACGTCCACAGCTGAACATGTATTTATTTTTTCGGACGGACATTTGTATTTTGCCTCGAGGCTTTTGCTACTTTAGCGGGCATAAAGGCGAGCAGAGCTCCAGCCTTAATAAATGGTTTAAAAAATAAACTAAGCAACCTGCGCAAATGGGCGCCTTCGGTGGAGCTTGGACCTCGGCTCACGGCGGTCGCTGGCGATGAGATTGAGGGACTATGACATTTAGTATTTTAGGGGGTTTTGTGCAACTGTCGCTCTTCTTTACAGTTCGCGGGCCTCTCGGACTTCGGGTCTACGAGGGCATCGGATGGCTGAACATTTGCCAACCTTTTAACAGACCATAGGAACCAGAGTCGTTGATTGACATTGTCATAATCCCCACGCTTGGCAGGCGGATTACTGATCGCAGTTAGATGCTTACTAATTTCGAGCTAATAGATGCTGCTGCCCATCCACCAACTGTATGTTCCTTAGTAGTCTCTTACGTCACTCATGCGAAGTCTAGGGGTGTTATATTCTAAGCCGGCTACCACACTGCTATTGTATGTACACAACGATATTAGTAAAGAAAACACTATAAGGCATATATCTTGTAATCTAAGTAATAATTTTAATCGTAAAAACAGTCTCATAGATGGTTACAATCTGTTGTAATTAAAATATAGAAAACTCTCATTTTCCAGATTGGCTTTGAAAAGTGATTCGCTTTCATGAATATTATAAAAATAACAAGCTTTTACTGGCGACGCCGTTCGCGTGGAATGTTAACTATGGACAACAATTTTCGTATTTTTTGAGTGGGTAGGTACTTATTAGTTTTTTTTTAATAAATATATATTTGGAATTCCATACGAACTTTTATCTCCTAATTAATCCCTATAGGTAAACATTTAAAAAACGCAAGAATAACTGCTTGGGAGTGAGTTGCTCTGAAACAATACTGCTTTATTAATAATTGTAAAATAAAATTTATTTTAAAGAAAGGATTCCTCTGAGTTTCTTGCCAGTTCTTCTCAGAGTTGCCACGTCCAGAACTGGAGGTATAAAAAGAAAGGGACGCATCATAAGAATATGAAAAAATATTTTAAAAGTGTCTATATCAATAAAGAATTTTTGACTTTGACTGTCTTTGACTTTAAATACAATTTTTTTATCAAGTGCCTAAATTCATAGTTTCATAGATTTTTATTAATTTAACGGACATGTACCTAATATTCAGTCAAATAGTCCGATATATGAGTACCTACTTATAGTTTCACTTTAATTGTAAAAATAATACGAACCGTAAGTTGATCAACTTTCGTGCCACTCATATTGTTAGATTTAGTTGCTAGTTTCAGTGAACGCGCATAATTATTATATTATTTACTTAATTATGATGACACTTGACCTAACCTAACCAAACGAGACTATACTACTGTTGTAACAAAACAAAAAAACTTTATTACCCAAGTCCTGTTGAACTCCATTGGTTTAGGTTAGTTTTATTAACTAACTAGAAAGTTGATCATATTACGATTGTTATTATTTTCCGATGACGTATTTTTCAAAAAAAAAAACAAATTAAGTGCTTCAAATTCCAGTTAAAGACCACCTTAGACTCATTTAAAAAAAATCACCTTTACTTGTCTTTTATCAATTGTAAAGAAATAAAAGATAAGTATTATCGTTTTCTCTATTCTTCTATTCTTTATTGCTTTAGTTGTCGGAAATGCCTGCGTCATAAGTCGCAAAACTAATAAGAATGCCAAATATGCGATAACGGCTTACACACTGTTGCGACTACCTGTTAAGGGCTGTAGGTACCTACCAATTTACAAGTAACTAGTATGCAATGCTTATGTATTATGACAACCTCCGTAGCGTAGCGGTATTTGGCTCGCTTTATATCTCGGAGGTCGTGGGTTCAATCCCCACTCCGGGCAGGAAATCTTTGTATAAATTCTAAGATTTCTTTCCGGGTCTGGTAGGTTGAGGGACTACCTTCTGTGCCTCGGAAAGCACGTTAAGCCGTTGGTCCCCATTATTATAACATCATCTATAATAATCGTATATAAAGGATCGGGCAGTAGCGTTTCCTTGTGTGGCACAACCCGCCTGCCGAGCGTGGTGACTATGGCAAATAACATCCCTCGGGAGGAGGCCCATGTTCAGCAGTGGACGTTATACGGGCTGTTGATGATGTATTATATATATAAATCTTCTTAAATCAATCTATCTATTAAAAAAAACTGCATCAAAATCCGTTGCGTAGTTTTAAACATCTAAGTATGCTTAGATGCTTAAAACTACTATTTATAGGGACAGACAGACGGCGGGATGCGACTTTGTTTTATACTATGTAATGACTAGCTGTCCCGCGCGGTTAAACCCGCGTTAAACGAAACCTTGACTTAAAATATAGCATAAGGCACACACAAATATTGTGACTTTCTATTGGTAAAAGAATTTCTAAAATCGGTTCAGTAAATTCGGAGATTTTCCCGTACAACTTCACAAGCAATTCACAAAGATAACCTCTTTATAATATTAATATAGATAAATATAGCCTTAAGCATTCCTCTAACACTGAAAGAATTTGAAATGTGACCAGTAGATCCTGAGATAAGCGCGTTCAAGCAAACAAACCCTTCAGCTTTATACATAAGTATAGAAAAGTATAGGTAATTGTTATACTAAGATTTTTTCGGTTTCATAAAGTTATAAGGTTGGCGCGGGAATCGTAGCTTCTAGGCCACAGAGGTTGTTTAATATAAAACAAAGGTTGTCTATCCTTACTATCTTTACTAATACTAATATTATAAATGTGAAAGTAACTCTGTCTGTCTGTCTGTCTGTTACGCAATCACGCCTTAACTACTGAAGCGATTTAAATGAAATTTGGTACAGATATAGTCTAGAGCCTGAGAAAGAACATGGGCTATATTTTAATATGAATTTCCCACGGGAACGGGAGTTACGCGGGTGAAACCGC
Organism: Nycteola revayana; assembly: GCA_947037095.2. NCBI lineage: Eukaryota > Metazoa > Arthropoda > Insecta > Lepidoptera > Nolidae > Nycteola > Nycteola revayana. The sequence continues at coordinate 2,253,326 of OX344851.2, forward strand.
GCGCGGGAAGCTAGTACTATCTATACTAATATTATAAAGAGGAAAGATTTGTATTTTTGTGTGTATGTTTGTAATGAATAAACTCAAAAACTACTGTATCGATTTCAAAAATTCTTTCACCTTTGGAAAGCTACATTCACCCTGAGTGTCATAGGCTATATTTAATTATGAAGTTCCAACGGGAGCAGGAGTTACGCGGGTGAAATCGCGCGCGGGAAGTTAGTTTAATATAAAATTACATTATAAAAATAGTCAGTGGTAAGTCGAACAGCCATCACAGACACGTCATGTTAACGGTACAAGCTATGAGGGCATATTTGGCATTCTTTATGACGTACGTAGGTATATTATTTTAACTTTAGCATTCAAAAGGATGTCGACACTTGTGTTATCTTCTTTTATATAAAAACTGGTTAAGTGCGAGTCGGACTCGCGCACTAAGGGTTCCGTATTATTTTCAAGATACAGCCTGGTAACAGACAGACTGCGAAGTATAAGTATTTTTTTCTTTACGATTACTATCATTGTTTTGCAGTCTACTAGTATTCTTGTTAACTCCTCGTGCTAAGCTAAAATGCTTAGTACTTAGTAATAGAAGTCTCATCGCCAGCGACCGCTCTGAGCCGAGGTCCAAGCCCCACAGGGGGCGCCCTGTTGCTTAGTTTGTAGTTTTTAAAACATTTATTAAGGCTGGAGCTCTGATCGCCTTTATGCCCGATGAAGTAGCAAAGGCCTCGAAGTTAAATAAGTATGTCCGTCCGAAAAAAAATGTAGATAAGAAAGAGGTACTTAAGTATCTTGTGAATCATACTTTTGCAAGTGAAATTTGTAAATGCTTTTGTTTTAGTTTAAACATTCGAAACAGGTAACTAACTTAACGGAATGTTTGTTTAAGTATTGTATATGAGTAATTCTATTTTTAGTCACAAAATTGAAAAATACCTGCGAATAAAAGAATTATCGACATCTGTCTAGTAGTTTTTGAGTTTATTAGAAACAAACATACAACAATATAATATTACTAGCTTCCCGCGCGCGATTTCACTCGCGTAACTCCCGCTCTCGTGGGAACTTCATAATTAAATATAGCCTATGTTACTCAGGGTGAATGTAGCTTTCCAATGGTGAAGGATTTTTGAAATCGGCACAGTAGTTTTTGAGTTTATTCATTACAATTATACACACACATAAACAAAAATCTTTTCTCTTTATAATAGTGATTATAGATAATATTAGATATACATTAATACGTGAAGCTAACCTTTGTACACCTTTTTACGAAAATTTAGCAGACGGATCTATACTTCTTATACAGGGTGTCCCAAAAGGTTAAGTAGCTGGGAAAGGGGGTGACAGGGGTGGACACAATGGTCACTAGAAAAATAAAAAAAAAATCCGCTCTGGGTATTTAAAAAAAAATGGCATTTTTTTAAAAACTTAAAATTTTACACCTTGTTATTTTTGATGTTGATGTTGATGACCTTGTTGTTATTGAAGATTACATAACAGCATTTTTTTTAAATACAGCCATATTTGTAGGTACAGTTGGCACAAGGTGTAAAATTTTTAGTCTTTTAAAAAATGCCATTTATTTTTTTAAACACCCAGAGGGAATTTTTTATATTTTTCTGGTGACCCTTGTGACCATCCCTATCACCCCCCTTCCTAGCTACGTTATCTTTTGGGACACCCTGTATAGGTATTTTTGTATGTTTGTTTCAAATTAACTCAAAAACTACTGATTGAATTTCGATAATTCTTTCACCATTAGCATGCTACATTATCCCTGAGTAACATATCCTACTAAATATTATAAACGCGAAAGTTTGTAAGTATGGATGGATGGATGTTTGTTCTCTTTCACGCCAAAACTACTGAATGGAATTGGCTGAAATTTTGCACCGGGATATGTTATACGCTGGATTAACATAGGCATAGGCTACAAAATATCACGTTCCGACCCACTGGAGCAGAGTAACGCGGGTAAAAGCTAGTACGCTATAAAAGTCAATCCGTGCAAAGCCGGGGCGGGCCGCTTGTTGTTTATATAGAGGGGTTGCTGAATGCTAATATTTTTGAATTTTGGTCAAATTTCTACCGCTGGTCAACCATATTTTGAAATAGGTCATTTAGCAATCAGGGTCAGATAAAAATTATAAAAAGAGTAAATTGAAAATTTTAGAGATTTTGTGTAGAAAGTCCTGTCAAAATTCAAATCTAAGATTTCTTAAAATAACCGGTATTAGTTGATTTGAGGGACTACTCTCCGTGCCTTGCAGTTCCGATTGTTATAGCATCATGTATTACAATCGTTTATAGTTTTTTTTTTCGGTCAGAAATATGTATTTAGCCAGGAGGCTTTTGTTACTTCACAGGGCATAAAGGCAAGCAGAGCTCCAGCCTAGATAGTATTTATTTGGTGTTTTTTTTGTTCTTATTTATCGCACTTATTAGTCGCTTTATTATTCTTACTATTATTCAGAATTTAACTGAAATTAATCATTAATAATAATAATTTCTACATTATTTTATATCGTCGCTACTGTTCCCGTAGGAATTTCCAGTTCCCATCTATCTATATATATAAAAGAAAGTCGTGTTTGTTACAACACTTATAACTCGAGAACGGCTGGACCGATTGCCATGGTTTTTGATTTGTTGGATTTGTTTCCGTCCCGAATAGCAGAATACATTTTAAAAACAAAAGAAAGTCGTGTTAGTTACACTATCTATAACTCAAGAACGGCTGAACCGATTTGGCTGAAAATTGGAAGGGAGGTAGCTAAGAACTGGGAGAAGGACATAGGATACTTTTGGGTAGGGGTAGGGTAGGGTAGGGTAGGGTAGGGTAGGGTAGGGTAGGGTAGGGGTAGGGTAGGGGTAGGGTAGGGGTATGGTAGGGGAGGGGTAGGGTAGGGTAGGGTAGGGGTATTGAGGGTAGGTGTAGGGTAGGGGTAGGGGTAGGGTAGGGCAGGGGTAGGGTATAAAAGTCCACCCGTGCGAAGCCGGGGCGGGCCGCTAGTTATTAATAATTCTAATGGTGAAAGAATTTTTGAAATCATTCGAACCAAGAATCGATTGTTTTCACTTTAAGTTATTATTTAAGATTACTAGCAGAGATTTGCAGTCTAGCAGTATTCTTGTAAACCCCTCGGGCTAAGCTAAAATGATTGTGTTACGATTGGGTTCACGTCGGTAGTGCATTTTTTTTTCGGCCGGACGTATGTAGTTAGCCCTGATGCCTTTGCTACTTCACCGGGTATAAAGGCGAGCAGAGCTCCAGCCTTAATAAATGGTTTAAAAACTACAAAATAAGCGACCTGCGCAAGACTGCGCCCCCTGTGGAGCTTGGACCTCGGCTCAGGGCGGTCGCTGGCGATGAGATTGAGGGATTATGACTTTTAGTATTTAAGGGGAGTTTTGTGCAACTGTCGCTCTACTTTAAAGTTTGCGGGCCTCCCGAACTTCGGGTCTACGAGGGCATCGGATGATTAGTAGTGCAATGAGGAAGCGCATGCACACAGGAAGTCACTATTTTATAGAGCTTACTACGGGAGCGAGAGTTACATGTTTGTAATCGCTAGTAGATTGTAGAGCATAGGTAGCAACCCTAATTATTAAAAGACCGCTCGCCTAGTGTGTCCCCATCTTAAGTTACGGTACTTATGACGTCATAGACGCGTTCAATGACCCAACCTGCTCGAGCTGTTAAAATTGCGATAATCATTTGTGTCAAGTTTTTACATTCGGTGTGGAAAATTTGAATAGTGGATTGAAATGGTTGATTTGATGTGGTTTGAACTAGCTTCTGCTGATGAAATAATTAAAATTAATTCAGCACTTGTACTTATCAGAATTACAATATGTAATACTAATTCTAACAAAAATATCACTTACTAGCTTCCCGCGCGCGGTTTCACCCGCGCAACTCCCGTTCCCGTGGGAACTTCATAATTAAATATAGCCTATGTCATCCGGGGATAGTGCATCTTTCCAATGGTGAAAGAATTTTTGCAATCAGCACAGTAGTTTTTGAGTTTATTCAATACAAACATACACACACTTAAAAATATAAATCTTTTCTCTTTATAATATTAGCATAGAAGTAACAAAAAAACAATGTTTACATTATTAGATCTTACAGATTTTATAATCCGTCTGTTCTGCGATATATGACAAATGTACACATTATTGAAAGATGCCTTAGAGGTTAAAGGTACAAAATTAACTTCCAAGAATCCGGCCAAGGACTAATCGACATCCACCTGAGAGCACCCTTAAGGGCTTAGGACTAAGGACAGCATCTATTAGCTCATGGATAGTATCCATCGCACTGCGATCACCAATCCAAGCCTAGCTTGGTGATTATGACAATATCCCTGAAAGATTTGTTGTTGTTTGTCTGTCTGTGGGTCTTAATGTCTGTTAAAAGAAGGCCCATGTTCAGCACTGGACGTTGTACGGGCTGGTAGTGCAGTCATTGAAGCGTTATTGGTACGATTTTTTTTACTGTGAACCGATTTGTATGAAATTTTGGAATTATCTCAACCCAGCTCTTCTTACCCTTAACTTCAAAAGTGAAAATGATCTGAACTCCGCACCCACCCTGGGGGGGGGGGGGGCTGGGTTTAGCCACTCCTTCGCGGCGGTGTAATTTTTTGTCAAAATAACCATAAGGTTTTTTATAAAGTGTTCTAAGTGCAATATTAAATTAGATATTAAAGATCAAAGCCGTTTTTTATTTTGTCTGAAATTTAATCGATGTATTCTATGCCCTCTAGCGGCGAGCAGATACATTTTATGCATTCTAATGAAATAGGGGTTTGTAGTGCTTGAAATAAATTTTAAAATGAGCACTGTTATAAGTCTATTGCACGTAAAATTAGTGAGCTGTAATGCAAATAAGAGGAACATCTAATGGTTTTTTGTTTTTGAATCAATGGGTTTCATAAGTGCAATTTCCACCAAAATTAAAATTATTCGTATTCCGTCTAGAATTAACTTTAATATAAAGAGTTTGACGGATTCTAGCAGTTTGGAGGCTTTAGGACACATATTTTTCAAAAAATCACGATTTTTAGAAAATAATAATGAATGATACGTATAAAAGTATATTTATAAAAAATGTAAGACTTTTTCTGACAAAAAATATTTTATTTTTTTCTGTAACACAAAAATTGACTGAGATATGATTGTTTAAAGAGCGCGCGGCAGCGCAATCACAGACTCTCTCGAGCCCTTTGACCCTTCACCGTTTTAAAATAAAAGGTTTTTCACTATACATTGTAATCTAAAGTTGTAGCTCTTTTAATTACCTTCAAAATGGTTTTTTATAAGTTGATAGCATCAGAATTGAAGGATATCGTCCAAAAACTAATAGTATTCTAGCGATAAAATGGCTCAATGTCAATTTTTCTATTAATACACTCCTTAAAAATAATAAGCGGAGCTCAGATCATTTTCACTTTTGAAGTTAAGGGTAAGATGAGCCTAATTTCAAAATTATTTCACTATGGATGATGATGATGAAACCTATCTCTTTTGCTGATTGTACATAGCTCTCTCATGTGTCACACCTGTGTTTGATACTTGAAAGTGTAATAAGTAATAAATAAGCATAAAATATGCCACAGAAAATAATTACATATTAATTGATGACAGTTCAATTTACACAGTTCATTCTGTTCATTATTATTAATTTCTTTGACGTCACTTTTAGGTCAATAAATCATGGTTATGGTTTAATTAATAGAGTCTACAAGTACATATATTAATTAAAAAAAATGTTATACATCATACGATAGGCAAACAAGTGGTGCTGCAACGCGTAGCCTACCTTTTTCGGATGGTCATATGTACCTACTTAGACACAGGCTTATGTGATTCCACTGGACATAAAGGCAAGAAAAGTTATTTAAACAACTTTAGTACAAAGTAGCCCCCCCCCCCCCGCCCTAGCCATTGGCCGTAGCCGAATGGCTAGGGCGTCGGACTTGTGATCATGAAGTCGCCGGTTCGATCCCTACTCATTGCACTACCGACGTGAACCCACAAAGCATTTAGCTTAGCACTAGGGGTTAACAAGAATACTAGTAGACTGCAAAACTCTGCTAGTAACCTTCTAAAAAGAAAAATCCCACTTAATGGATTTGGCTGACAGTTTGCACGCGGATAGTTTAAAAGCTGGATTAACACATAGGCTAAAACATATCACGCTCCGACCCATTGACCCGCGGCAGAGGACGTTATACGGGCTGATGATGAATGATGAATGATGTTATGTTTATGTACGAATTTGTATCGGGATGTTTGGTTTGAAGCCAATTTTTCTCCCTAACAAGCTTTCCTCATTATCTACAATGTCTTATAACGGGTACCTACAAATTATAGACCAATTCGCCTACTTGTTCGGTAATGCATATCAAATTATCACGACGTGGTCGTGACGTCCTCAATGCTCATGTCTGTTCGTTTTTTCCATTCGAAGATATGGAAAGGGTCGTAACACCATTATCATCATCATCAGCCCGTATAACGTCCACTGCTTAACATGGGCCTTGTTCCGGGGGAGGGTATTTGCCATTGTCAAAAAAAAGTATAATGAAATAATGAATTTTATTCAGCACTTAGGTATTTACATACACTTGCACTTGTCAGAATTACAATGTAAGAAGATAAATTAATTTAAAAAAATAACAAACCTATAACTAACAGATAATTCTTACTCTATAAAATATCCGACTAGGTAACTTACAGTAGTAGGTAGGCAATAGCAAATCTACAGATTGCGTAGTCCGTCCGTCTGTCCTATGACATTTTTTGCAATTAACCAATCATTATTATTATAAGAAGAAATTAAAACCGCATTCAAATTGCAAGTGGTCACATTATATCTAAGTGGCACTCACCTGAGGGCACCCTTATGGGGTTTAGGACCACGACCCAGGGTGCCAGTGAAGTAAAAAAAAGGAATATATGGAGGATATAAAGAGGATATGATCACAGGCACCGACTACACGTAGTAGGGATGTATACAATGAATCAATAAACATATTTTTTCAATAATTTAGCAATTAAAATTTATAGATTAAATGGTATAATCTTATTGTTCTTAAACAAATATCAATGTGTTATAATAACTATGTCATTCCTGATTAAGCTTATCGAAGAATTAAAGTATTACTAATATTTCAATCTGAACAATTTGATTATTTGTTTGTATAAAAGCGCTTATCTCATGAACTAAGAAAATATCACAGGTCCGATTTGAAAAATTATTTCAGTGGTAAATAGTCCATTTATCGAGAAAGGATTTAGGCTATATTTAATTATGAAGTTTATACGGGAACTGGAGGCACGCGGTTGAAACTGCGCGCGGAATGTTTAGTAGGTATTAGGGCGCCCACACAAAACCGCGATGCGATGCGATACGACGCATGCAGCAAATATCTGAGTACGAGCTCGCAGATATTTGCGATATTTTACGAATTCGCAGTTTTGTGTGAGCGCCCTTAGTATAGGATTGCCATAGATGTTTCGGCGCTGACCGGGACAATAGTCAGAGCAGGGGGGAGAGTAGATGAAACCACAACACGTCACACAGAGCCGAGGGAGTTCTCCTTCGCCCTCCCGACCCTTAGTTTGCTAAGAAACTTCCGATGCCCTCGTAACCCCAAAGTTCGAGAGGCCCGCGAACTGTAAAGTAGAGCGACAGTTGCACAACTTCAGAAACTAAAAGCTATAATCCCTCAAGCTCTCCGTCAGCGACCGGCGACCGCCCTGAGCCGAGGTCCAAGTACCACAGGGGACGCCCTCTTGCGCAAGTTGCTTAGTTTGTGTTTAAACCATGGAGCTGGAGCACTGCTCGCCTTTATGCCCGGTGAAGTAGTTGGACCTTGGCTCGGGGCGGTCGCTGGCGATAAGATTTAGGGATTATGACTTTTAGTATTTTAGGGGAGTATTGTGCAACTGTCGCTCTACTTTACAGTTCGCGGGCCTCTCGGACTTCGGGTCTACGAGGACACCGGATGGTTGCGGGACATGTCCCGGCGTACCGGGACGTATGGCCACCCTATATTAGTATAAAAAACTGTCAATTTTAACATAATTGTGTTGTATCAGCTATTAACTAATTAATATGTTGAATATACATGAAACGATTTTGCTTATTATGCTATTACTAAGTGTACAATGTGTAGCATAAATCGTGTGAAAGTCTTAAGACGTTATATTCAATTCAATGTAAACAATTGTATAATGTATGTATGTGTTGCCACCCGTTGCACTACCGACGTGAACCCACTCGCAACACAAGCATTTTAGCTTAGCACGAGGAGTTAACAAGAATACTAGTAGACTGTAAAAATCTGCTAGTCAAAATATAAAATTCTTAAAAGAAAAAAAGTGATTTGTCTGTTTGAATACGAAATTAAATGATTTTTTCTTACGTCTGGTCTTACTAATGACAAAAACACTATATTAAAAAGTAGTCTATCAGTGAGGCTTATCATAAAAATGATCAAGTGTTAATTTAATTATAATAAAATACCTACTAATAGTTACCAACACTAGGCATTTTTATATTAATACAACTAGCCTACCTAGTAGATCAATCTATAGTATAGATTGAACTACTAGGTAGTATAGATTCTATACTAATATAAATAAAGAGGAAAGCTTATTTTTTGTATGTATGTTTGTCACTACATACTTACCTAGTATAATACAAAGTCGCTTGCCGCTGTCTGTCCGTCCCTATGTATGCTTAGATCTTTAAAACTACGCAACAAATGTTGATGCGGTTTTTTTTCATAGATAAGAGTGATCCTAGAGGTTTATATGTATGATACATCAGCATTGCACCCGTGCGAAGTCGGGGCGGGTCGCTAGTCTATACTAATATTATAAAGAGGAAAACTTAGTTTGTTTGTTTGTTTGGTTGTAATGAATAGGCTCAAAAAGTACTGGACTGATTTCAAAAATTCTTTCTCCATTCGAAAGCTACATTATCCACGAGTAACATAGGCTAAATTTTATTTTGGAAAAAATAGGGTTCCGTAAGATATTTGGGTTTTTCGGTCACAAGGTGTAAAAAATCAACCAGAAAAGTTACTTATTTTGCGTACGCTGCCTAAACTATAAACGATAGAACCATTAAATGTTCTAATTAATTGTAGATCTTATAAATATCTACAAAAAAGTCCGCGACACACTATACCTATCTATGTCGAGTGAGGCACAACAACCATTTTTTTATTTAGAAATCCTGAATTTTTTTTGGACTATTATTATTTGGACTATATATATATTTAAAGGGGTTTATTTTACTCATGCTATTAATCCTTATCGAAATAAATTAGTTCATCACTAAGTACAGTTTATGTAGATAATATTTGGTCCTTGAATGATTAAAATTGGACGTTTGGTTTTAAAGATATGGCGAAATTAAAATATTACGATTTCTGCTAAATCCATGGACACCGTCACTAACATCGAGGACGCAGTGCACTACCCCCAGGAATTTTTAAATTCTCTGAACCCCGCTGGGCTACCACCTCATGAACTGTCGTTAAAAGTTCGCACGCCGATGATGCTTCTCAGAAATTTAAGCCCCCCCAACATGGCACGAGACTTCTTATAAAGAAGCTAAAAGATACTTTAATAGTAGCGAAGATTATCACCTGCCCTGCAGCTGGTGAATTAGCTCATATACCAAGAATACCCATGATCCCTACTGATTTGCCTATACCCTTCAAAGGGCTCCAATTTCCAGTAAAATTTCTTTCGCACTAACGATAAACAAATCCCAGGGCCAAACATTCAAATTAGTAGGAATTGATTTACGCAAAGAATATTTTACGCATGGGCAACTTTACGTTGCCCTATCACGGGTCGGGCTCCCGGCCGCGTCTGTCTGTCTGTCTGTCTGTTTGCGATAAACTGAAAAACTTCTACATGGATTTTCATGCGGTTGTTACCAATCGATAGAACGATTCTTCCAGAAGGTTTACGTTTATGATTTGTTTAGTTTATGTGTACATTTTTGGTTTGTGTTCGTTGTAACTATGATGGATATCTATCCATCATAGTTACAACGAACACAAAACAAAAAATAAATAGGTATTCAAGTATCTACTTGAATACCTATTTATTTAGTGTTTGTTGTATTGTTAGTCCTGAAGAGTATAGGTATTTCATACGATAAAAGTATACCCACCTACTTATTTCACTGAGTTTTAGTAGGTACCTATATTAATTTGTTTCTGTTTGTTTTGACCAAATTTCGCCCGTTTGTTAGAGGTTTAAAGACATTCCGTAGTATAAGTATCAGTATTGTACCCGTGCGAAGTCGGGGCGGGTCGCTAGTTAAGAATAAACTCAAAAACTAATTGACTGATTTCGATAATTACTATTTCACCAGTAGTATGCTACATTATCCCTGAGTAACATAGGCTATATTTAATTACGAGATTCCCACGGTAACGGGAGTTATGCGGGTTTAAATGCGCCCATGACGTCATCCGGGGATAGTGTAGCTTTCCAACGGTAAAATATTTTTTCAAATCGGTCCAGTAGTTTCGGAGCCTATGCAATACTAACAAACAAACAAGCAATGAAATCTTTCCTCTTTATAATATTAGTATAGACAGATCCCGTTCCCGTGGATACCTTGGCTTAAAATACGTCTATGACACTCACAAATAATGTGGCTTTTTATTCGTAAAATAATTTGCAAAATCGGTACAGTAAATCGAGAGATTACCCCTACAACCTCACAAACGATTTACAAACATTACTTCTTTATAATATACTAGCTTCCTGCGCGCGGTTTCACCCGCGTAACTCCCGTTCCCGTGGGAACTTTATAATTAAATATAGCCTATGTCACTCAGGATGAACGTAGCTTTCCAATGGCGAAAGAATTTTCGAAATCGGCACATAAGTTTTTGAGTTTATTCATTACAAACATACAAAAATACAAATCTTCCCTCTTTATAATATTAGTATAGATAGTATAGACTAGCAGTCCGCGGTTTAACCACCCAGATATCCCTTTCCCAAGGAACCTAGACTTAAACTATAGTAGGTATATGACACTCATAAATGTGGCTTTTTATTCTTAAAATACCTAGTTAACTTCTGAGATAAGATATTTCTAGAAAATATCCTTTTTTATTTGTGATATCAACTGTAAATTACCATTAAAAAAACATACAAACAAAAAATCATTTTTTTAACGTTAACCGTAACTTTTAGTTAATGAAATAAGTAATGAATTTTATTCAGCACTTAGGTATTTACATACACTTGTACTTGTCAAGAGTTATTTATTTTATTGATTTAAATTGAAAAGACATTACTAAAATTGTATTTTATATCGATTATTACCTCTACAACCTCACAAACGATTTACAAACTTTATTCCTTTATAGGTAATATTAGTAGGTATTAACTTTAGATAAAGGAAATGGGACCCGTGGCATTAAGTCAGATCTTCTGCCATACTATCATGCGCCACTGGCAATAGGTGCCTACCTACTAAAATGTTTCAAATGATGTTCAGCCATTTATGTTACTGTCTATTTAATATTTGAAAAAATATTTACCATAAAATTACTAACTTAATAAATAAATTAAAAAACTTACCTGTAACTTCAATTATTTTTCCAATAAATATGTACAGTCCACACGTATATCAGTTCACGTAATTAATATTTAAAAAAATAATTATCGGATTATTAGTAATATCTAATGTTATCAGCGCGAATCACGATATCTTACTGTTTAATGTCTAATGCCTCTAGACCACCAGCGATTGAACTACACGTAATCATAAAAAAAAATACATATAATGTTGCAACATAAAAAAAATCGAACCAATAAATAATTTTCAATTTATAACTTTACAACACTAATAAAAAAAATTAAAGTTCCAAGTTTAAATTCAAATACCGCGTTCGGCGTACGAGTGTCGACTCCACGTTCTTTTTTTCGCCCGAACAGAGACCTAAATGTTGTCTCTTTCTTTTGTATAGCTCCGTCCCTTTCTTACAGCGAGTGCATTCGTCCTTGACTCTGAACTCGCGGTGCCATAAGAAAGATGTACCGTTTCTATTTCTTGTCGCTGTCTATAGTATAATGCTGTGTGCGTGAGTGAATGAGACAGAAAGATAATTACCAGTTGGGTGTGAAATCTGGCTGTCAATGACCGGGAAGGATCAAAATAAGAAAATATTTTAGGACCGTTTCTTTTTTACTGTTATCTTAGTCCTATGACCTTTCGATTTCTGTTATATTTTCCAGTAGTATTAGGATTATTTTTTATTGGATATGGGATTATAATATAAAATAAGCGTCCCGCGCGCGGTTTTACACGCATATCTCCAGTTCTCGTGGAAACTTCATAATAAGATCTGAGTATATCTTATATATAGCCTTTAGCTTTCTTCGATAAATCGGCTTTTTATCACCAAATATTTTTTCGAATCGGGCCCATAGTTACTGAAATTAGCGCGTTCAAGCAAGATAACTAACATACAAACAAACTCTTCAGCTTTATATATTAGTAGGTACAGATATAGCTATAGGTACCGTACCGTGTTTAATATAAACCTGCATTATTGTTCTTTTTATTCCATTAAACCTAATCTTAACCGCATAAGGCGCAACGTTCGCACTTTAAGGCGCGTTCCCGTGCGAAACACAGCGGTAGCCGTTTTTTAGGCTGTTTTTGGGAGCCAACTGCTCTTTATCTAAAAGAACTAGCAACTAATAAAAAATAAATAAAATTTCTACATAATCTTGACTCCAAAATGGTAGTTTCTTTTCTTTTTAAGCGGCATAATATTTATTTAAAGATCCACAAAAAAGCCACAGAAATGAGAAAAAATTATTTATAACATGCATCTCCTCCTGAAATAACCATTAGTTTGATTTGCTTCCTAAACTAATGGATAGGTTATTTAATAAAGAACATTTTGCTAGTTTTATTTTTTTCAAAACACGAAAATTTGATTTTATAATGATTTTATTCTAAAATCTGAGCGTACTCGCTAAGTAACTCTTGCGCAGAGTTAGTGTGCCACAAAGAGGGAATGAATGCTCAATGTTATTTGGTCAGGGTAGCGCCTTAAGTATTTATGAATAAATATGTCGAAATATGGAATTTTTAACTGTTATACTAAAATAATTGTTTATTTTGCGAATATAAAAAAACAACATCGGGTCTATTGTTAATAAGCCTCAAAAGTTATAGCATCAGTTGACCAAGGAATTTTAATATAATGATAAAAGTATAAAATTTAGATTACAAATATTCACAAGGCTTTTTCTATGCTTCGGAAAGCACCTAATGATGACTTAACATAGGTATGTTATTGCCACTTACTTTCGCAAAATAAATGCGTAGCGGTATTTGGCTCGCTTTATATCCCGGAGGTCGTGGGTTCTATCCCCACGCCGGACAGCAAATCTTTGTGTAAATTCTATGATTTCTGTCTAGGTCTGTTTGGTTTAGGGACTACCCTTCGTGCCTCGGAAAGCACGTTAAGACGTTGGTTCCGATTATTCAGCATGTTCAGCAGTGGCTATTATACGGGCTGATGACGATGATATCAGATAACAAAAGCCACTTTCCTCCTGTCTGTGGTTCACACAAATATTTTTTTTTTAGACGTGAGTGGATGAAGGTGATATGTCCCATTTTCGAGTTTTTGTGTTTTTTTGCATAGATGAAGGTGATATGTCAATACAATACGACTACAGATCTTAAACCGTCCATTTACTGGGCTTTACGAGACAACAACATTCATCTTAGCACCTCATTTTCAATATCTAAACTTGCAGAAAAGTTTACTTTTGTTGAAGAAAAAAGGAGTTACGTCAGGATTTTTTTTTAATTTAAATAATAAAAAGTATAAATTTATTTGGTTGCTTTCATACCATTAATATTTCAGGTTATTTACACAACTGGGCATCATAGTTTAATAGGTACAAACATTATTTTGTAGCGACTTATCTCAAAAAATAAAAGTGAAACTTTAACTTCGATTTACTCCAAATTTAAATTATGTGACTTATCACCTTCATCCACTCACCTCTTTAATTGTCTCGGGTAGGAATCGAATCGACGCCACTCTGGGTTCTGTGAAGCAATGATTGAGCCAATTTTGACGGAATGGGGCCACTGGTATAGCTGGATAGCTAATTTTATAAGTTATAACAGACATAAAAGTAGGCTGTATGTCTGTTTGTTAGTCCGTGTATTCTGCCTAATCTCCAAAACAATAGTACCGATTTAGGCAGTCTAAGACACGAGCAGTTGCTAGTCTATAAGAATACGCATTATAAAGAGCAAAGATTTGATTGTATGTTATTTGCATTGAATAAGCTCCGGAACTAATTGACCGATTTGAAAAATTCTTTCACTGTTAGAAAGCAACACTATTCCCGGATGACATAGGCTATATTTAATTATGAAGTTCCCACGGGAACGGGAGTTACGCGGGTGAAACCGCGCGCGAATATCTAGTTTGCGATAAGTTACTAGCTACATGATACAAAACATTTATGATAAATCGAACCACAGATACAAGGGCGATAATGCTACAAGTATTTTCTACGCACATACTCATGGCGGAAGAAGGAGTACCAGGGGGGTTTTATTGGTGTAGGGTCCTCTCCTCGTGGTATGAACAGTATACCACGCTTTGGAGAGGGCGAGGCCCACATATCCCACCGCCAGTTTTACAAAGGCGGTAGGAATGCGAAAATGCATTTCCCCCCCCCCCCCCCCTCCCACAAAAAAAGGCATCTGTGTTACAAGTACCTTAAACCATTCGCTACTTTCCCTATATACATTAGCCTAATTACAGAATATCAATAACGAATAATTACGTAAGTCATGATGAACTGAAATAGTGCAGGTAGCATTGTGTGCGAATGACAGCTACCAGGGCCGGATTTAGGAGAGGGCAACCGGGACTACAACCCCGAGGCCTCCACAATAGAGGGCTCATGTAGGCCGTGTTGAAAACGGTGGTAGAGTAATCCACTGAGTTTGTTTGACCGGATCTTCTTAGTTGGGGAGCATTGGATCCGGTGGTAGCATTAAAGCGCGTTCGCCTTTACATGCTCATGGTCCACCCAATTAATGACAATTGTTTTAGCATAATATAGACAGAATGAGCTTTTTGCGTCGGTTATAACAATATAAATGATTAAAATGCAGGAGAGTATAGCAGAGGTCAAAACTGAGATCACTGAATTGAAGTCATGTAACGAACAAACTGCAGACATGATTCGCGAAAATACAGCGCAGATTAATGAGATTAAATCATCGACATCTGGCATGATAACTGAACATAAACAATTAAAATCAACTGTATCGCTATTGGAGAAACAATTAACATTAGGTGAACATAAAATGAAATCATTTGAGTCAGAACTTAACACGTTAACTCCCACCTCTGAATTTACGTCTTCAAACGTTCAAAACCAGCTATGCCTCAACGAACAAATAATTAAGGAAGTGGCAAATCGAAATATCAGAGAAAAAAATATTATTGTTGTGGGCCTGCCAGAACAGTCCGCTGCTAGTGCGGAGGATCGAACATCTCAAGATGACGCTGATATTCTCAAACTTACTCTACTGGTGAGCCAAGACCTCCCGAAACCGATTAAAATCTATAGAATAGGCAAATACTCATCGGGAAAAAGCCGCAGGATCAAAGTATGTTACGATACTTCAGCACCCGCAAAGCATCTCCTACGCAATAAAGAAAAGTTGCCAGAAAACATCAAAATATTTTCAGACCAAACCCCAGCACAGCAAAAATATTTTAAAAATCTAAAAGAAGAACTAATACGTCGTCAAAATGACGGAGAGAATGGACTTACCATAAAGTATATTAATGGCACACCTACAATAAAACAAATCCCTACAAAAAACTACGAACAATAAATGAAACCACAATACCTACGACAATCACTAGCAATACCTACCAATCAATCAACAATTACCAAAATATAGAAACCAACAAATCACGGCTCAGATTTTTTTTTACCTTAATGCTCGAAGTATACGCAAAAAAGGAAAATTAGACGAGCTTAAGTGCATTCTAAAATCGCTACCTAATACGATACATGTTATTTTACTAACTGAAACTTGGATTAGAACTGAAACACAAGCCCTGGAACTACAAATAAACAACTATTCACACTATTACAACTACAGAACCGATTCAAGAGGAGGTGGAGTTTCAGCATATGTCCACAATGACCTGAAACATAGCTTATCAGAGTCTAAGTACACAGGAGGAAACAACTATCTATGGATACGACTAGAGCGATATGCACTGGAAGTAGGAGTCGTATACAACCCCGGCGATACTAACTTCACAGATTTTCTTGAGGTTTATGAGTCCCAACTACAACAAAGAAACAGAGCAATAGTGTTCGGAGATTTTAACATTGATCTTTTAAACAAAGACAAAAAGACTAAACAATATAAAGAACTCTTGAAAGGAACTGGACATACATTACTAAATAAAATCAGTAAGAAATATTGTACAAGAGAATCGAATACTAGAAAATCTATTTTGGACCATGTCAGTTCTAACCTAAAAGACGATCACTTCCACATGGCATTAGCGGACTCTTCAATGTCAGATCACAAACAAATATATGTTGAACTCAAAAAAACGAAATCCCCTCGAAAAATATGGACCCAATACGAAGCAATAGATTTCACTAAACTACATGATATACTAGAAACAACAAACCTTGAAGAATTAGATGATGACTACGCACTACTAGAAAACAAAATAAAATCCATAATTGACAAAAGTAAAACAGCAAAGACCAAAATTCTGAACCTACCCCAAAAAGACTGGATAAATAGAAACATAATTGATGATATCAACCAAAGAAACGCATTGTGGACAGAACTAAAGAAGAATCCAAATAATACCACCCTGGAAACAGAATTTATCACACAAAGAAAACATGTTGCCAAACACATGCAAGATACAAAGAATATTTTCTATTATAAAAAGTTTAGCGATTGTATTAATAAACCCAAGAAAATGTGGAATTTGGTAAACATCTTAGCAAACAATAAAACTAAACAAAGTTGTGCTCCTTCAAAACTATTGATAGATTCAAAACAAATCACAAACCCAAACGAAATTTGCCAGATTTTCAACGAGTACTTTGCCACGATAGGACCCCTTTTAGCGAATAAAATACCTAGATCATTTCATGATGATCACATACATGCTTTACCAAAAACTCTTGCAGAAGAGACTCCAGTGTTATCAACTCTTGATCCATGTTCTGAAACTGAAATTACAAAAATTATATCTAATCTCGACCCTAACTGTAGTACAGGATTAGATGGAATTAGTACCAAAGCAATAAAATGTATAAACAATATAATAGCGAACAACCTGAGCAAATGCTTCAACAAACTGCTAGCTGAAGGTAATTTTCCCGATACCCTGAAAATGGCGAAGGTAACTCCCATTTACAAATCGGGTTCAAAAATGGACCCAGGTAACTACCGACCTATTTCAGTGCTGCCTGTATTGTCAAAAATTTTAGAAAAAATCCTACACAACCGATTAGATAAACATTTAACTTCTATCAACTTTCTTTCAGACAGACAATACGGTTTTAGATCAAAAAGCAGCACACTAACAGCTACAGTTGACCTCGTTACTAAAATTAAGCAAAATGTAGATAAAAAACACATAGTCCTTGGAATCTTTATTGACCTTAAAAAAGCGTTTGACACCGTAAGTCATGAATTGCTACTTAAAAAGCTAGAAACCATAAAAATTACCGGGAGTGCCTTAAAAATGTTCGAATCTTATTTAAAAAACAGGTCGCAGTTAGTTAAAACCGATAATAATTATCAAAGTGGCGCATTACCTATAACGTGTGGAATTCCCCAGGGTTCAATTTTGGGGCCCCTACTATTTTTAATCTATATAAATAATATTCAGGAAATTCAACTACATGGCCATCTTACTCTTTACGCAGATGACACTTGCTTATTTTATTTTGGATCTTCCATTCATGATATAATTTCCCAGGCTCAAGATGATTTAAACACCCTTTCTTCATGGTTCCAATATAACTTATTAACGATAAATATTTCCAAAACGTGCTACATCTTGTTTAAAGCAAAAAATAAAATAATACCTTCACATAATCCATTACTCATTAACAATGTTCCCTTACAGCAAAAATCATGTGAAAAATACCTTGGCTTAAGATTGGATAGTTCTCTATCGTGGACTCTTCACTTGGATCATATAAGAACTAAGCTTACGTCACTACTTGGATCCCTCCGAAAAATAGTCCGATGTATTCCACATAAACTGCGTCACACCATCTATAACGCCTTAGTAAAACCACACCTTCTATATCTGGTTGAAATTTGGGGTAGCGCGGCCAAGACGAAGCTAGCAAGTCTCCAAGTTGCACAAAACAAAATAATAAAAATGATTTTTAACTACCCGTATCTAACATCAACATGCAAAATTTACGAAGAAACCAAAATAATGAACATTAGACAATTATATATTTACAATACATGTATTTTCATTCGTAAGGTACTCAATAAAAGTATACAGACTAATTTATCGTTTACTAAAGTCAAACAAGTAACCCAACGTAGCACTCGCCGAGCTAGTTTTCTGATTTTACCGAAGATGAGAACTAAATTTGGCAAAAAAATGTTAACTTTTGAAGGAGCACAATTATACAACAATATACCCTCGTGTATAAGAAGGTTACACTCATTCAATGCATTCAAAACCCAATTAGCTGAATATTTCATCACAAATAACACCCTTCCTAAAAGCTGAATGGATTGGATGTGTGTTACATCATAATTGCTACAGTGACGACTGTGACGAACTTTATATTTATAATTTATTTAAGCATTGTTCTCATGTAAGTGACTTTGTGTCTTTTTTGAGAATAAATATCTTTAAACCTTTTTATAAATAAATAAAAATTGAAATCAGACTTATAATAAATTAATTTTCTAATTCATGTTTGACTATTTACTAGTGTCTTTAATTGGTTTACGTAAATAAGTGTTTTTTTATAGAAGGCCTTTTATAAAACTACAATAAACCAAATCGAAAAAAGAACTGTCAAATCACAAACAAACGACGACTACTAGTAAACTAAGTTTGTGTTAAGTTTGTGTTTGTTGTAACATGTTCTGTAGAAACATGATAGCAGCGGAAAAATATTTTCACAAATAATACTAAAACGTTTTGGCAACATGCTTACACTTAGGGTGGACACCTTTTTTTTGTTTTATATAGTACTTTTTACAAAAATTTGCTTGATATATAGTACTTTTGGGAAATTCAGGAAAAAACATTTATTTTTAATCATTTTTTTACGTGTATTTTTTATTATTACTCTTTGCTTTGGCCATCTAGGTAAAATCCTTTAAAGTAATTATAAAAGTCTAAGCTCGATAGATCCATATTAAAATAAATCAACAATTCATTGCTTTCAAATGCCGCGCTGAGGGTGCGGTCTAAATTTTAAAATGGGGTGAATTTTGGATAAGCAAAAAAATATAGTAAATTTTGTAATATATCCTTTTTTATATAACATATACATACAACTTATATATTACATTTGACTAAAATATAGTACGATACTATATAATATAGTACGGTTGGCAACCCTACTTACGCTGTTCCTTAAATATTGTCAAAAACGATTCATCAGTATTTTTTCACACCATCAATAAAACATCAAAATTCCATATCATTCTGACAATCCTCCCTCCTCCTTCTTAAAATCCTATTCGTACACTATCGGTGTCGGAATCTTTCTGACTTATATGAATGTTGATGTTAGAAGGACTCGGTAGAATATGAATAATACCTACCTTATAAAATGTGAACACCTAAACGATGAAGTTATATTCCGACAATTAAAATATCTATTCTATTCTATTAGTACTTATTCTATTGCCATTCAACGGGGTAATGCTGCCAGCATTCTAGGAACCTTACCAAGTAGAATAGATTTAGAATAGTTGTATTTTCTAAGTAAGTTTTATTTTAAATTAGCTACTTTTAGTTGTACGAGTATATACGTATTTTATTCATGTAATAAATCACTTAAAGTAGGTACACAAAATAATTTGTGGCAAAGGGACCTCCACTCGTTTGTTGCCCCGAACCCTTCTGATCTCTAAATCCGGCCCTGACAGCTGCCAATCAGCACAGCGGTAGTACTGCGATGACCTTTCCGTTTGTTTCGTATGACATACATTATTGTGTATAAGCTGAAATCAATACAAATATTATTGCGGTGATAATGCTATATCGCGTAACTGACAGTTGTTAATAAGGTATAATTTCATCTATCACGAAATATTTTCTTCGTTTGTGTTGTAAAGGAAAAAGTGACAATTTGCTACATGCAATCTTCAACCTTATTAGCAACTATCAGTTATCAGTTGCAGTATCACCGACGGTATTTTATCCAATTTCATGGAAGAAATGCGTAACCGAGTATGAGACCTTATTTTTGTAGAGCCTGCAATATTGTTATAAATATAACTGACTAAATCACTATACAGAGATCTCTTTATCCGACCAACCGGAGACGAGAAAATTGTCTAGAGAGACTTCGCTCTCATAATCTTAAAAGTCACTCCACAATCCCCCCATCATCGACCGTTCCTGATGCGATATCCAAGGCCTTTTTTTCGGACGGACATATGTAGATAGCCACGAAGCTTTTGCTACTTCACCGGGCCCTGGACATGGTCTCTGTGGGCCCTGGACATATGTCGAGGGCCCAAAGAGACCATACATACGACCTTTTTACATGGAACTTTCGTTAATGTACGTTATTGCTGACATAATTACCTAAGGCGCTAGGAACGAGTATAAATAAATTCCATCCAAGGGTCCTCAATGAGCGCCGGAAAAGAGTGCACCCGCGAATGTGACGCAATCCCTCTTGCCCTCCTGACCCTTAACTTGCATAGAACCTTCCGATGCCCTCGTAGACCCGAAGTCCAAGAGGCCCGCGAACTGTAACGTAGAGCGACAGTTGCACAAAACTAAAATTCTTAGTCTTAGTCTCTCAATCCTCTCTCTAACGACTGCCCTGAGCTCTGCCTGAGGTCGAAGTACCACGGGAGGCGCCCTCTTGCGCAGGTTGCTTTGTTTTGCTCGCCTTTATGCTCGGTGAAGTAGCAAAAGCCTCCTGGCTAACTACAATGTTCAATGTCCGTCCGAAAAGAAAAGATGAGGTCCTCAATGATACTCAATGATACTCTCAAT
Organism: Nycteola revayana; assembly: GCA_947037095.2. Taxonomy (NCBI): domain Eukaryota; kingdom Metazoa; phylum Arthropoda; class Insecta; order Lepidoptera; family Nolidae; genus Nycteola; species Nycteola revayana. The sequence continues at coordinate 2,274,661 of OX344851.2, forward strand.
ATACTAATGAATTATATTAATGTTAATTAAGCGGTTTTCAAACTTATTCGCATATAACAAAGGTGCCATTTCGTTTTCAAGTCACAGTAAGTATAACTTCTACGTATGTTATACGTAGTTCCTTATAGCTAACTGACTACATATCGTCGCTTCAGTTCTAAAATCACGTATGTCATTTTATGGCGCTTTTGAAATTTTGATGCCATTTGCTAAAGAATCGCAAGACATGTTGTTTCAACCCATTTGAAACATGCATCGGTTTATAAATAATTTAATGAAAATGGAGATCTACTCGCCTTTATGCCCGGTGAAATAGCAAAAGCTTCGTGGCTAATTACATAAATGTCCGTTCAAAAATAAAAATTACACTTTATTTTATTCATTGCATTTCTATTAGACGTATATTATCGTCTTATAGAAATGCGTAGAATAAAGCAAAAATTAATTGTTATTATTATTATGTTATTGCTGTCTATGTAAAATTATAGAAGTAAAATGTATAAGCGTAAAGATTATACTAGATTAGAAGAATAAATGTGATAGTAAAAATGACTGAATGAAAATGACTGCACCGGTGGCTCTGTGGTTACGGCAGGGGCTTCTGGGACATGATGTTCAGGCTTCGATTTTCAACCGGGACAATAATTTGTGTGAAGCACGAATAGTTGTTCTGAGTCGGGGTGTACTTTGTGTCCGTTTTATAATTAAACCTTTCGTGAGTGGTACACATATTTATATTAACTATCCAGTTGTACTCACGATTTGTCATCATCGGATATGTCCAACTAGTTTACGGACGGACGGTAGGCGACTCCTTGAGAATGGACCTCGTGATGGTCTCGGAACTAGTCGGACACATCCGATGATGACAAATCGTGAGCACAACGGATAGTTAATATAAATAAATTTGTAATGTGTTCGTAAAATTCCCTGCGACACAAATATTTAATTTCCTAAAATCAAACTAACAGTAGTAGTCAGTAGCAAATCTACAGACAATGTACTCCGTCCAGTACATTGTCTGTAGATTTGCTACTGACTACTACTGTTAGTTATTAATATAGTAAGAATAATCTATAAGTTATTTTCTTTTTACTTCTTGTATAAATTAAGTTTGTCAAGTTAAAGTATACGTGCTGCATACCATTAATTAATCTAATAATTTGTTTTATAGCATTATTAATTTTCTGAAAATTTTGTATTTCTCACATATGTGGTTTTACAACTTAAGCGACAATATATAGATTTGGAAAGCAAAACAGGAAACAAACAATGGTCACAGTGAAAACACAGATTGGCTTGTTTTGTTCAAATTCTTACCATTTGCAGTCGTTTCTAGAATCTACTATAAATTACTTACAGTATGAGGTCGTATATTTTTTCATGTCAGTCGATAATCTTAGTGCTATTGTTAACATACTATCAAATATTAAATGAGGTAAAGTATTACTTTCAATATATAAAGTGTTTCTAAAGTATATGCCATATCCCTTAAACAGGAGATTGATTAAATTTACATAATAAATATGGAAATTTCTGTGAACAAAAAATAAAAGATATTAAGTACCTAATTCCAACACAACCTTCGTAGCGTAGCGGTATTTAGCTTGGAGGTCGTGGGTCCGATCCCCACGCCGGACACGAAATCTTTGTGTAAATTCTTAATATTTCTTCTGTCTGGTTGCTTGCGAGCCGTTGGTCCCGATTGTTATAACATCATCTATAATAATCGTACATCAAGGAACGGGCAGCAGCGTTTTCTAATGTAACATAATACTGCGGTCACCAACTCGCCTGCCAAGCGTGGTGACTATGGCAAATACCCTCCCTCAGGAGGAGGCCCCTATAACGTCCACTGCTGAACATGGGCATCCTCCCAAGGAAGGGTTTTTGCCATAGTCACCACGCTTGGCAGGCGGGTTGGTGACCGCAGTATTATGCTGTAACATACAAAAAAACGCTGCTGCCCGTTCCCTGGTATACGATTGTTATATATGATGTAATAACAATCGGGACCAACGGCTTTATGTGTTTTCCGAGGCACGGAGGGTAGTCCGTCAACCATCCAGACCCGGAAATAAATCTTAGAATTTACACAAGAATTTCGTGTCCGGCATGGGGATCGAACCCACGGCCTCCGAGATTTAAAGCGAGCTAAATACCGCTACGCTGCGGAGATTGTCGTCTTTTAATTAAAACACCAATAATTTTATATAATTAAATTACCTAAGTATCTACTTACCTAATTTAACCCTTTGATTTTTTCGTTCTTTTTAAACGGATTACTGTTTCTGGGAGAAAACGGAATTAATTAAAGTCTAATTTAATTCATCATTTTGTAATAATACTTTCCGTAATTTGAGATATTTTTTTTAATTTCATGTTTATTTTTTAATATGAAAGAAATTAAGTTCTTTTTACCTTTGTTATCAAGGGTATGGTCGTACTGTAAGCTTTTAATTTTAATATAGATAATTACATTACAATAGTCTTAACTATATTTACTTACTAGCTTCCGCGAGGATTCACCCGCGTATCTCCTGTTCCCGTAGAAAGTTCATAATAAAGTCCAATCTACCACTGAAAAATACAAGAACACATTGTGACGTAAGGCCGAGACTCCACCAAAGTGGAGATGTGTGCGGTGTGCTGTGTGCTGTGCCAGCCAGAAGAGATGTTTTTCAGCTCGGGTGAATCCACCAAAGCTGTGCGGAAATGCGTAGTACACTACGCATTTCTACACTCGCAAGGCTAGCCAGCACACATCTCTGCTGTAGCAGAGATGTGTTCTGGTGCTGGTGCTGGTGCTAGCCTTGCGAGTGTGCGAGGCATTGAGTGCTCAGTACGCATACTGACGCGGGCGTTAGGGTGAGGGTGACGTCGATCACTGTGCGCCGCCGCTCACATCTCTCGTCTCCACCGTGCGTCGTTCGCGCACAGCTCACATCTCCGCTTCCATCGCGCCATACAAATATTACATATCTCCACACTGCGATCGCCACTGAAGCTGAGCGGAGAGAAGATGTCTCAATAAATCAATTCTATGGGTTGTTTAAAAACCATCTCCTCTTCGCTCGTCTCGTCTCCGCTTTGTTGTTCGGTCTTACAGTTAGGCATAATATGTTGTCGCAAATTTTTTTGTAGATTATATAGGTAATTATATGTTCTGCAAAGTCGTAGTACATTATTTTGTTCTATAATCAATAGGATTCCCAGCGCACGCGATGTTCGGTTTTTTTAGGTAATATTTTTACACCTTGGGTTACATTATTGACGTTTTAGTAAGGTTCCCTAACTTTTTTGAAAATAGAATTGTAATATAATATATTGTGACTGGCTGGTTGGCTGTATACAGAGAGCCTTGGCCATTTTTCAAACATAGAACGCTTACGACGCTCTCTTCTTTATTTATAGGAATAAAAGACAGTGTGCTTATAACCTTTGACTGTTTCATTACACTCCGTATTCATATATAATAATAATAAAGCAAGCGTTCACCGATATAATATAGATATAATAGATAGTGTAGCTTCCAACGGTGAAAGAAATTTTCACATCCGTCAAGTAGTTTCGGAGCCTATTCAATTCAAACAAACAATCAAATATTACCCTTTTTATAATATTAGTATAGAAGACATGTATAAGAAGTAAAGACAAAAGTTATCATTTAAAAAATAATAATGAATAGCTTCCAATTTAACGCTGTTAATGGAAACATGCGTTTGAATTACTTAGTACTAATTAGTACCTACTCGGAATTCTGTGCATGTCCGCCATATTTGAAAACCATGTGTCCCAGGAAATTATTTATTAATTAGAACCGTCGGATTTTTAATTTCTTAATTACATAATAATTTGCAATGTTAAAAAACCATCAGTTGACATCACATAACATTTTTTGCAAGTTAACGTCTACTACTTGTAAAGATTTCATGTCCGGACTTAAGGCTTAGTTTCGTCGTATTTTTTTGGACGGTCATATGTAGTTAACCACGCTGATTTTGGTACTTCGCTGGGCATAAATGCGTGCAAAGTTCCAGCCTTAATAAATGGTTTAAAAACTACAAACTAAGCAACCTGTGCAAGTGGGCGCCCCCTGTGAGGAAGTTGGACTTCGGCTCAGGACAGTCGCTGGCGGATGGATTAAGGAATGATGTCTTTCGATTTTTAGGAGAATTTTTTGCAACTGTGACTCTACTTTACAGTTCGTGGGACTTTGGGTCTACGAGGGTATCAGAAGGTTTTTGCAAACTAAGGGTCGGGAAGAAAGCTTCTTTTGTACGCATAATATAATGTTTTCATAAAATTAAGACAAACTCTGTACCGTAGCGGTATTTGGCTTGCTTTAAGTCTCGGAGGCCGTGGGATCGATCCCCACACCGGACAAGAAATCTTTGTGTACATTTTAAGAATTCTTTCCAGGTCTGGTTGGTTGAGGGACTACCCTCCGTGCCTCGGAAAGCACGTTAAGCCGTTGGTTCCGATTGTTATAACATCATTTATAACAAGCGTATACCAGGGAACGGGCAGCAGCGTTTCCCTGTATATTACAACATAATATTGCGGTCACCAATCCGCCTGCGAAGCGTGGTAACTATGGAAAAAACCCTCCCGAGGGAGGAGGCCCATGTTCAGCAGTGGACGTTGTACGGGCTGATGGTGATGATGATGTCGCTCTACTTTACAGTTCGTGGGACTTTGTGTCTACGAGGGTATCGGAAGGTTTTTTGCAAACTAAGGGTCGGGAAGGAAGCTTCTTTTGTACGCATAATATAATGTTTTCATAAAGTTAAGTAACGATTCTTTATTTTATATAATTACAGGTAGAAGCTAGCCAACATTCAGTTGGGGATTGGTTTGGATCTGGATTTAAGGTATATTTTCTCTTTTAAGTAGAAAACTCATTATAAATAAAAATAAAAAAAGTTTTTATTCACGTAAACCTATTACAGGTATTTGTAAATAGTCAAAACATATTTTTGATTTAATTAATCAATTTCATTTGTTTATTGCTACGTATAATAATAGTTTATATAACTTTAGCCTAAAAGCTGTCAGGTATGAAAGTACAATATTATTATATTATTTTATATCTATGATTAAATCTAAGTTCTGTCCTTTGAGTATGTTATTATTTGGACGGACCATAAGTATCTCGACGAACGCGCTTTAGTGCTACCACCGGATCCAATACGCCCCAACTGAGAAGATCCGGCGGAACAAACTCAGTGGGGTTATTCTACTGCCGGTTTCAGCGCGGCCTCATCGAGACGATCCGGCGAAACATCTCAGATGCATCATTAAGCATTATTTCCAGTGATCGGAGAAGGTAGAGCTGTCTTGGTTCATTGACTGCAAATGTTGATATTAATATGGTCATATATTGTACTAGCGACCCGCCCCGGCTTCGCACGGGTACAATACTGATAATTATACTACATAATGTCTTTAAAACTCTAACAAACGGGCGAAATTTGGTCAAAACAAACAGAAACCAATTAATATAGGTACCTACTAAAACTCAGTGAAATAAGTAGGTGGGTATACTTTTATCGTATGAAATACCTATACTCTTCAGGACTAACAATACAACAAACACTAAATAAATAGGTATTCAAGTATCTATCCATCATAGTTACAACGAACACAAAACAAAAAAATTGCCCTATAATTCTTAAGGATCGAGCGCGCATAATCGCATTCGGCCTACCTCCGTAGCGTAGCGGTAATTGGCTCGCTTTAAATCTCGGAGGTCGTGGGTTTGATCCCCACACCGGACATAAAATCTTTGTGTAAATTCTAAGATTTCTTTTCGGGTCTGGTTGGTTGAGGGACTACTCTCCGTGCCTCGGAAAGCACGTTAAGCCGTTGGTCCCGATTGTTATAATATCATCTATTATAATCGTATATCAAGGAAGGGGCAGCAGCGTTTCCTTGTGTGTTACAACATAATTCTGCGGTCACCAACCCGCCTGCCAAACGTGGTGACTATGGCAATACCCTCCCTCGGGAGGAGGCCCATGTTCAGCAGTGGACGATATACGTGCTGATGATGATGATGACCTACTAAAACTCAGTGAAATAAGTAGGTGGGTATACTTTTATCGTATGAAATACCTATACTCTTCAGGACTAACAATACAACAAACTAAAAACTAAATAAATAGGTATTCAAGTATCTATCCGTCATAGTTACAACGAACACAAAACAAAAAATTTGCCCTATAATTCTTAAGGATCGAGCGCGCATAATCGCATTAGGCCTACCTAAAACACGCGCTGTTATTTTGCGATAACTTCTAAGTTATTCATTAAAAGTATATAGTGTAGGGGTAAAATAATCTGCATGAAATGCTTAAGAATATTAACTCATTTAAAATTATAAGGATAAATACTGAATCCGTCTGATTAGCTGCACAATTACCGCATTAGAAATTATCATTTTTCTAAGATATAATGGATATAGCAAGTTAAACTTGAAAGATAAACATATGCTATCGCAGACTTTTTTGTAGATCTAAAAGAGAAGAATATTTGCCACCATACATTGTTTTGTTATATCTCATAGGGTTTAGGCAGCGGTTTCGCCCAAATGGCTTAATTTTTTCCGACACCTCTGACAAATATCAATATATATTAGTCAAATGTACACATAAACTAAACAAATCATATACGTAAACCTTCCGGAAGAATCGTTCTATCGATTGGTAACATCCGCATGAAAATCGATGTAGTAGTTTTTGAGTTTATCGCGAGCAGACAGACAGACGCGGCGAGGGGACTTTGTTTATAATATGTAGTGATGTAGTGATAGCGGTCGCCCGCGGCTCCGTGCGGATGTCGGTTACCGCTGCAAAAAGCCTACCCAGGAAAGACACGGTCAGCAAAATGATTCCCAGGTCAATTCACAGACACCGACATAAACATCGACAACGCAGTCATTATCCGCAGGCTGCACAGATTGTCTTTCTGTGGATGTTAAAGTTGTTAATGATGAAAATATAATTAATGATGTAATTAATAGGCATTTTAGGGATTAGGCATTTTAGGCATTTTCAAAGCTCTGAAAAGAACTGTTGTTTAGCTCTGAGAAGAACTGTTGATTAGCTGTGAGAAGAACTTTTGCGTAGGTGTAGTTTTAAGAACGAAATCTAAAAAAAAATTGTTCGGGCCGTGCAGCAGAAATCGTAATATTTCAATTTCGCCATAACTTCAAAACCAAACGTCCAATTCTAATCATTCACAGACCAAATATTATCTTCATAAACTGTACCTAGTGATGAAATAATTTATTTTGATAAGGATTAATAGCATGAGTAAAATAAAAGCGTTTAAATGTAGTCCAAAAAAAATTCAAGATTTCTAAATAAAAAAATGGTCGTAGTGCCTCACTCGACATAGATGTGTGTAGATATTTATAAGATCTACAATTAATTAGAACATTTTATGGTTCTATCTTTTATAGTTTAGGCAGCGTACGCAAAATAAGTAACTTTTCTGGTTGATTTTTTACACCTTGTGTCAGAAAAACCCAAATATCTTACGGAACCCTATTTTTTTCCAAATTAAAATTTAGCCCATGTTACTCGTGGATAATGTAGCTTTCGAATGGTGAAAGAATTTTTGAAATCGGCCCAGTACTTTTTGAGCCTATTCATTACAAACATACAAACATACAAAAATAGGTACAAATCGTTCCTCTTTATAATATTAGTGTAGATTTATACCATGTCATCCTAAAATTTATGAGACTATAAACTAAGCAACCTGCGCAAGAGGGCGCCCCCTGTGGGGCTTGGGCCTCGGCTCAGGGCGGTCGCTGGCGATGAGATTGAGGGATTATGACGACACAAAGCACACCCAGGCTCAGAAAAACTATCAGTGGATCACATAAATAGTTGAGTAGGAATCGAACCTAGAACACTACGTGTCAGAATCAACTACTGTAATCACTGAGCTGCAAATACAGTAATTTAATTAATGACTGTAATGGTAGCTCAGTCAACTAAATTATTTCACAGGATATCCTACGATCTGAATACCGACTTCAAAAACTGGAACAGAACGAAGAACTTGAACCTTCACCGAAACCGTTCAGAAAGAAGTCGAAGAAAAAACATAAGACTACGAAAACTGACCTAGAAGAAGATATAAAGAAGCCAACCAGAAGATTTAAGAAGCGAAACAAGAAGAAGCCTACAAAAAGAATATTTGTTAAGTCAGATACTAATTATACCTCAAATGAAAGTGTTAGGAAGAGGCAACCTGTTGACATAATAGTGCATATTAAAATGAATGATTAGAATTAGTGTGTAATTTTTACTATAGTTGCTTGTTTTTCCACCCCTAAGCTCTCCAAACTCTTAGTTTGCAAAATCCAAAATCCAAATATTCCTTATTCATATAGCTACACGTTTAATATATTTTAAATCATGTGCTTATGATGCGTCCCTTTTTTTTCTACCACCAGTGCTGGACGTGGCAACTCGAGAAGAACTCAGAGGAATCCTTTTTAAAAATAATTTTATGTTACAATCTATACTAATATTATAAAGAGGAAAGATTTGTATTTGTGTGTGTGTGTGAATAAACTCAAAAACTACTGTGCCGATTTCAAAAATTCTTTCACCATTGGAAAGCTACATTAACCCTGAGTGATATAGGCTATATTTAATTAGGAAGTTCCCACGGGAACGGGAGTTACGCGGGTGAAACCGCGCGCGGGAATCTAGTTATTAATAAAGCAGTATTGTTTCAGAGCAAGTCACTCCCAAGCAGTTTTGTCATTGACATAATCAACAATTTTATAATAAGCTTTTTTACATAATCTATATTTACCATATTGTTTCAACTTGCTTGTAGAAATATCTCATACATTATTAGGAACTTTATTGTAGAAGCGTGTGCAAAGAAATTGCCGATTCCCTCGTAGACCCGAAGTCTAACAAGCCCGCGAACTTTAATAAAGAGCGACAGTTGTTCAAAACTACCCTAAACAACTAAAAGTCATAATCTTTCAATCCCTTCGTCAGCGACCGCCGTGAGCCAAGATTTTAGTTACACAGAGGGCGATTGTTGCGCAGGTAGCTTAGTTTGTAGTTTATAAACCACATATAATAAGGCTGGATGCATTTTTTTTTTTTTTTTGTCCGTGGGGAAATGCATTGACGCATTCCCACCGCCTCTGCAGCGTATTCGCGCGCTGGCGGCGGGATATGTGTGACTCGCCCTCTCCATAGCGTGGTATGCTTAACTCATACCACGAGGAGAGGACCCTACGCCACTAAAACCTCCCGGACACTCCTTCGATCCGCCGTTGGCGGGGGCCGGGTACGCATGAGCAATCCGGCCCCCCGACGGCACCCGCGGCCAATATGGTACCGCAGGATCTCCAGGGCCACACTTACAGTGGCCCATTTGCCCAATTATAGGGACGCCCGGAGTGTAGAGGCGTCCCTACTCCTCATGGGTCAGCCTCGAAGGGAGCGGGGCCCATGTTCCCCACTCCCCAAGGCCGAGCCTAGGGCGGTAGGCGGCAGGTTTCGGCCCGCCGCCGACGGCCAACACGCCGTCAAGGCTGGATGCCTGCTTGCCTTTATGCCCGGTGAAGTAGCAAAAGTAAGCCTCGTATATATCCGCGCCTCCGCCTCGAAAATATCTTTATTTCCCAGACCAATCACTTATCCAAGGTGTATACGTAAAACTATTGAGTGCGGATGTAGCTGCGGTGCTTGCCGTGTGCCTTAGAATAGACCACCCCATGTCCTCCCATGGGTGTCGTAAAAGGCGACTAAGGGACATATGGCTGATGGATGGGCAGCAGCATCTATTAGCTCAAGGTTTACATCTTACTGCGATCACCAATCCGTCTGCCAAGCGTGGTGATTATGGCAATATCCCTCTACGATCCTGGCTTGCCAAGGTCTGTTAAGAGGAGGCCCATGTTCAGCAGTGGACGTAAACGGGCTGTTGATGATGATAGCTGCGGTCCGAAGCGTTGATTTTAAGCTGGTGTTATGTATTGCATGTCGTTTTTATAGTGAAAATATATCAAATCAAATCACAGCGACTTGGTACTGTAGATTTCATCATCATCATCATCATCATCATCATCAGACTATACAACGTCCATTGCTGAACAGGGTTATCCTCCCGAGGGAGGGTATTTGCCATAGCCACCACGATTGGCAGGCAGGCAACATAATACTGCGGTCACCAACCGCAGTATTATGTTGTAGGTACCTACCACACAAGGAAATGCTGCTTCCCGTTGCTTGGTATACGATTATAATAGATGATGTTATAACAATCGGGACCAACGGCTTAACGTGCTTGGCACGGAGGGTAGTCCCTCAACCAACTAGACTCGGAAAGAAATCTTAGAATGTACACAAAGATTTCCTGTACGGCGTGGGGATTGAACAGTCAGGACCAAAAGTCGATGAACAGAATCAACATAACAAAACACCTGTTCACAATAAAATGCCATAAACTCCACGGTGTTGTAGGTCGGTCGGTCGATCGGTGTTCATCGACTTTTGGTGCTGACTGTACCAACGACCTCCGACATTTAAAGCGACCCAAATACCGCTACGCTACGGAGATTTCATCATAATTATCACAAAGGATAAAATATACAGTATGTTAAATAACAGAGGGCGTTCCCTTAAACTCGTTAATCTATATCATTAATAGATTAAAACAAAAACATCAGCATAGAAAAATAAGCATAAAATAATCCGAATTCAAAAAAATTCAATTCAATTTGGCAATAAATTCGAAACCTCCTGTTTAAAATCAAAATAGTAGCGCGGAATAGTACCTAAGTACCTAACGCAGTACTACAATTGCCTTTCTTCAAGTACGCGTGCACAGAGTGTTTCTTTTACGTATCGATTTAAAATTTTTGGTGAACATTTTAATATTAAAAAAAATAAAAACATTTTGTTTTCGAATCGTATTTTTTTTTTGCATGTATGTATGCTATACCTTTGCGGGTTAACGGGAACGCCCTCTGTTAGTTAACATACTGTATAATATATAGGTCCTGACTATTTCACAAATATTTATTTGATCATAATAACAAACAAGTGAAACGGCAAATTGTTTACACCAGGGGTCTCCAAACTGCTGCCAACTTCGGCCCGCCATGCGCCAGTGCCAACAATCCCGCCCGCGACAGCTTAAGATTAGTGTCATCAACCTGGCCTGACAGCCAATGACTCATTATTGTTACTATTGCTGTGATAAGTCGAAGAAGAAAACACAAAATGATAATTCGTCGGTCGTGCCCTTTGCGATTAGACTAGCAATACGAGTATAGTTCATCATCAACAGCCCGTTTACGTCCACTACTGAACATGGGCCTCTTCTTAACAGACCTTGGCAAGTCAGGATCATAGAGGGATATTGCCATAATCACCACGCAGACGGATTGGTGATCGCAGTAAGATGTAAACCTTGAGCTAATAGATGCTGCTGCCCATCCATCAGCCATATGTCCCTTAGTCGCCTTTTACGACACCCATGGGAGGACATGGAGTGGTCTATTCTAAGCCGGAAACCACGCGGTGACGAGTATAGTTAAGAGCAGAAAAATTTAAACTGTTTTGGCCCTTGGAACATTCAAAAAAATATGACTCTAAGGCTTCAAAGTTTGGAGACCCCTGGTCTATACTTCTATACTATCTATACTAATATTATAAAGGGTGTTTTATGTGTATGTTTGTAATGAAAAAACTCAAAAACTGCTGAGCCGATTTCGAAAATTCTTTCACCATTGGAAAGCTACATTCACATGACAAAGGCTATACAGTGCAACCTCGATATAGCAAATCGGAGGGGAACAAGAAAATATTCGTTATATCAAGTAATTTGTTGAACTGAGGTTTGTTATGTTGAGGTTAGGTTGGACTAAAATTCGTTATAAAGAGGTATATGATTGTTTTACGAACAAAAGCGTGTCGAAACATGTCGCGACATGAATCACATACTATGAGATTAAGAGTCATACATTGGTGGGAACTTTATGTAAAGGTTTTGGGTTGACAAAATTCGTTAATTAGAGGTATTTATACATTTTCTTGATAGTTGAAAATTCGTTATAAAGAGGATCTTCGCAAAAATGTTCGCAATGTAAAGGTATATTTTATATTGGCTCTTATGGACAATTCAAGGGGATTACGAAAAATTTGTTTAATCGAGGAAATCGTTATATTGAGGTACGTTATATTAAGGTTGCACTGTATTTAACTATGAAGTTCCCACGGGAACGGGAGTTACGTGGGAGAAACCGCGCGCGGGAAGCTGGTATATTTTAAAGAGGAAATATTTGATTGTTTGCATTGAAAAGGTCCTGAAACTTCTGGAATGATTTAGAAAATTCTTTCACCATTAGAACGCAACGTTATCCAGGGTACTCCTGGCTAAATTTAATTATGAAATTGCCACTGGAACGGGAAATAGGCGGTCTTCAAAAAGGCAGTACATTTTATTAAAAACGTAGACACTAATATTCTACTTTGCAAAATATTCTAATGATTTTAGAAGTGGTATGAAGTAATGCCGTGTGGTTTCCGGCTTAGAATAGACCACCCCATGTCCTCCCATGGGTGTCGTAAAAGGCGACTAAGGGACATATGGCTGATGGATGGGCAGCAGCATCTATTAGCTCAAGGTTTACATCTTACTGCGATCACCAATCCGTCTGCCAAGCGTGGTGATTATGGCAATATACCTCAACGATCCTGGCTTGCCATGGTCTGTTAAGAGGAGGCCCATGTTCAGCAGTGGACGTAAATGATGATGAAGTAATGTAAATTGTACCTAGAAGTTCAAAATTCTTCGTTCGGAATGTATTGTGTTCCTGTAGTTGCAAACTCTACAAAACTATTTATGGTGTAGACGGAATTGTATAACTTAGGTAAGTACAAATTATATATCAACAAAATACCTAAAAATAAAATCATTTTTTCCACCATTTTGGTTCTTGATAATAGAAATCGCTTTTATTTTCATCGCCATTTATTTTTCTTCAATGTTTCCAAATCCATTCGGTAGTTTTTGCGTGAAATAGTAACAAACATCCATTCATCCATACTCAAAAACTTTCGCATTTATAATATTAGTGGGTAAGGATACAAATAAAGACTAGGTACTAGTCTACTCTTCACGCAAAAACTACTGAATGGATTTGGCTGAAACTTTTGCACGGCGAAAGTTAATAAGCTCGATTAACATAGAGGCTACAAAAACGCTCGGACCCACTGGAGCAGAGTAATGCGGGTAAAACTGCGGGGCGCCGCTAGAAGTAATATAGAACACTGGTATTCGTTTTTGATATTAGAACTATTGTTTATACTATGTCAGATCGTCTTAGAAGGAATGTTTAAAACAGGTCCAACCTAAATGTACAAGTTGAGACAAAAAATGTTTAAAGAGTTAATTTTAAAAAAACACATTTTGATCTAGATTGTAAAGTTAAAATATGTGCATGCAGCTAAAACTAAAGGAAAGCTTAAGAAAACAAACAAAAACATATTGTAATAAATGAGCACAGGATGACTCAAACGTTTCCAGTGAAACTTAAAGCATCCCGACCTGACCTGATATGGAGAATGTCTTTCACGTTACCAATAAATCTAATCATAAATAGATTATCGATCTGACTAAATCGCCGCTCTAACCTAACCTAACCGATTGTCATTTTTCATTGATTTTATTAAGGTAGAAATAGCGCAATCATTTGCTCGCTAAGATTTGGTGATCATTAACTAAATTTGGTGTTCGAATACAATTTGAAGTGCAGTCGTGAGTAAAATAGCTAGTACTATTATAATTTTAGACTTTATTTTTCTGGTGTCAAGTATATATTTTTGGTGGTCATTATATTTTATCCCTTATTAAATTCCCAACTTAAAACATAAAAGACTCACCTGAGTCCACAGACAAACTGTTTAGAACAGTTTTGTGGACCTATATATTACACTAAGGTTAAGCACTATTATGTAATAATAATAAATAAATAAATAATAATAAATAATAAATATATCGAGAAATTTATTATTGTTACATTTTAAGATGTAGTTATATTGACGGGACATTCTTGTAAGTGGTTTGTTATATGATATTGTAGAGGACGGAGCACGGAGAACAGATGGCCGTCGGGGCCGAAAAGTTCTCGAATGGAGACCGCGGATCGGCAAGCGTAGCGAAGGACGTCCACCTACTAGATGGACGGATGATCTGGTTAAGGCTACGGGATCACGGTGGATGCAGGCCGCTTCTAACCGTAACAATTGGAGATCTATGAGGGAGGCCTATGTCCAGCAGTAGACGTCCTACGGCTGAAATGATGATGATCATTGTAGAGGAGCGGTTGGTGTTGTTCCTCCACACAAAATAAAATGAAGATCTACTTTGCCAGGCGAGGTGGTCTGACGGCCGTTGGCCTTTTTGTTATGGTTCAGAACTTATATATATCCTCAAGCGGCATGCGAACTTCTATTGCGTGATACAGGATTCGTGACGTCATCCAACGTATGCCGTCTGTCGCTACACCATATTATGTTTAAAAATCTGAAGAAAGAATAGGTTGGTGAGTATCAGCGACTCCTGTGTAATGCAATGCATACTTAAATTAATTACTTAATGAGCGTGTGTCGCGTTAAAATGCTAAAGATTATTTCTATTACTGTCAATTCTGCTGCAATCGTCTCAAATTTTCGATTTTATTTGTACTACTGTGTTTCTTTCTTAAAAGCCCATTTTTCTTTTTTTCCATCTTTTTTAAATTCTTTTTTCTTTGCATTTTCTTGTTTATGATTTGCATCAATCGTGTAAGTCGGTTCTTTTGTTTGTTCTTCGTGTTTTGATACTGGTTATTAAATTGTTTCATGAAGTGAGTTAACACACTTTCGGTTGCGGTATTCACATGACGGACTATCTGAAAAAAAACCGGAGGTGGTGAAATGATACTGTTTGTTCCGAACGAATCCTATGTCCGAACCGATCCCAGTCCGTTATTCCGAATGGATCCCTGCTCTGAAGCGAATAATAAAAAACCAATAAATTGATATAAGACCATTATTTAACTGTGACTCGCGACAGGCACAAATAATTTTGTCATTTTTGTAAATTTGACAAATACTTGTATAATAATATGGCAGATGCACAGAAAGTGCGAGCCGAAAGCTCTCAGACGGGAGCGAGAAGAAAAAAAAGAAAAATGGTCAAATATGACACATTCACAAAATGTTATATAAGCAATGTTCTAATTGTTTGATTTTATTTGAGTTAGTTAAATATATTAATTGTATTACCCTTTCGTTATTAGACAAAGCTTCGACACCCTTACAAGGATTGATAAAATTTGCTTCAATCTTTTGTAAGTCTGTGTGATTCTGTAATAAATAAAAAAAAACATAAAGAAACATTCGTTTTTTACTTTCTATTTCATTAATTAAAATACGTTAAAAATATACGCTTCAAAATTTCCAAGAGCTATCAAAAAATCAAATAACCTCTTTTCTAAATGCAACCGCCATCTGCGAATTCAGGATTAAAAATAAAAAGACTGTCATTTGGACCACCACCATAGCTACTTTTTTAAAGCGGGTTAGTCACATTGCTATTATCTTTTTGGCTTGTTTGACGTTCATTTTACGTTGCTGAAAAGAATAAAAATGTTAAAGTCTGTGTTTTAAAATTAATGGTTACATTTTTGAAATATATTTTTGACTAGCGTCCCGCGCGCGGTTTCACCCGCGTAACTCCCGTTCCCGTGGGAAATTCATAATAAAATATAGCCTATGTTCTTTCGCAGGCTCTAGACTATATCTTTACCAAATTTCATTTATATCGCTTCAGTAGTTAAGGCGTGATTGCGTAACAGACAGACAGATAGACAGACAGACAGACAGAGTTACTTTCACATTTATAATATTATATATATATATAGTAAGGATTAATACAAGGAGTTGGCTCGTAATCCGGTCTTATTAATGCCCACTTAACTTTGGCTTGTAATTTCGTCCGAGTTGAATTAAATTTTAACTCGGACATTACAATAAAACTAAATAAAAATAAAACTAAATTTAAATATGGTCCACCCATCCACTCTTTAATCCGGTGAAGTCGCCAAAGCTGTCTTATGAATGTCCATTCAAAAACTCCATTCATCCCTTTAGGTTTTTGAAAGTACAAAATAGTAGTAGTACAAAGTACTGCCTAATTAATTCGTTTTTCAATTTTATAAAGGTATATAGATATTCTCCAAATTTTAGGTTAGTAAATTTAACGGTTTGAAAAATTACTTACTTTAGTCATATCTTATATAATACACAGATTAAGTGTGTACAAGTGATTATTCCGGAACTATTACAGATATCAGAAAACTTTAAGCTTTAACCAAAAGTATAACTAATCAGTAAACTGAATTAAGGCATAGTTAAACATTAGACATTAAACACTAAGAAAGCTAAAAAAAATCTACTAACTTCGTGCTAAATGTATGGCAGTGTTTAATGAAAATTTCTCGTTTTATTTTAAACAAATTTAATTATTTATGTCATTTTTTTCATTAAGTAAAGTTTTGATATCATTTTAAAGTGTTTTTAAATATTTGTAATAGTTACGGAATAATCATTCGTGCATACCTAACAAAACACTTTCACTTGTGTTAAATGTATGTTCTTCTGGATTACATAGCTTTCTAATGGCAAAAGATTGTTTTAAATGGGACCAGTAACTGTAGTGGTACGATCAAACAAACAAACCAAGTAATCATCTTTATACTGGGTGACTTTTTTACCGTCTTGATAATAATATCGACGCTCCCGGGGAATAAAATGGTTATGCGCTATTACCACTTTTTTAATGTTTTTGCATTTTCGGCATCTATGTTGTCGATATACACCTACTGATTTTTTTTAGATTTTTTTGCAGAAAATTCATAAAGTTATAACAATTTTTATTTTTATTCTACGGAAATCATATAACAAATTCTTCCCGTAAAAACATCGTAGTCGTTCATTATGGAACGAACGCATGTCGCGAGAAATCGGTAAGGCATTATACGATTTTATTCACGTAAAAAAATGGATAACTCTTTTCAATAACATGCTTTACCTAAATTAGTTTGGTAAATCTTGAACGGTAAACGTATATTACTGCTTTATTATTGACATAATTATCAATACTATTTCACGTAAACACCTATTACAATATTCTTTATGAATTTGAAAACATGTAGTCATGTGATACTATTTTTTCTCCTTCTATTAATAGAGTATTTGGTTATTATTGTCTTTTTCGCTCGAATTTCGAAAATGAAATGCTATCCAGTTCAGGTGCAGATTATATTGACAGTATTAATCACCAGCTTATAAGAACACCAACATCAGTATCAATCCTTTCTTTTATATTAGACAATGTTGTTTTTTTTTGCCAGATGGGTATATTATTCATGCCAATAAAAGTAAATTGAATACGCCGACTCTATTTGATTGCACAATACAGGAAGATAATACTATTTTAGACTCAGATGATAGAAACCTCGATGAAACATTAGTTCCTATTGAGAATAATAAAGGTTCTGTACATAGCATAATCGATGTAAAAAATGACAATATTGATATAAATAAGACTTTAACGCCTCAAAATAGATCTTATTTAAGCCCCAACGAGATGGTTATAATTATAAATAGCGATAAAAGCCCAAGGCAACAAGGTAAAGTGGAGAATGAAGATTCTGTAACATTACAAGTATTAGGTAAATCTGAATCAGAATCACTCACTACAATTTCAGTATCAGGGTCACTGCCAAGCAGTTCTAGTGAACCTACTGATGATGACGATAACTCTCTCTCTATCACAAACGACTTAGCCCGTAAGCGACGCCGAAATGAAAAAAGAATAGATAGCCAATAAATCCAAAACTTTAAAAAACTCTGGTAAAGCCTATGTTGGATGTCATTCTAAAAAGCAGTTCCTTGCAAAATCGGTAGGACCTTCTTGTAAATGCAAATTGAAATGTGGTGAAACGTTTTCCTATAATAATAGAAATGCCATTTTGGAGACATTTTATAAATGAGGTGACCATGAGTTGCAATGGCCATTTATAACTAAATACATTATGTCAGATTCTGTCAAAAAACTTCAAGTTGTTCGAAATAAAAACCGAACTCAAACTATAAGTAATTATTTGCCATTAGAGAATAATAAAGTCCGTGTATGTAAAGTATTTTTCCTAAATACTTTACGAATATCCGAACAAATGGTTTAGGCTGCCTGTCCACAGGAGCGGAGCGTAAAATCTCCGCTCCGAGAGTTTGTGCAATCCTATTGGTTAATATTTCTCAGTTTCTCCACTCCGCAGCCTAGCTCCGCTCCGGTGGACAGGCAGCCTTACACTGCTATAGAAAAATACAATAGTGATTCTGACAAAACTGACTGTAGAGGTAAACATAACAATCGACCACGCAAAATGTCAGTTCCAACAGAAGAAAGCATCATATCACACATAAAATTATTTCCGGTAAAAGAAGCACACTATGTTAGAAAATCTTCCAAAAGAAAGTATTTATGCGAAACTTTGAATATATCAAAAATGTACCGTTTATACACAGATTGGTTAAAAGAACAGACAGGTTATAGTGGCAGGCAGTATGAGACTATATTTAATACAAAGTTTAATTATTCTTTTTTTCATCCTAAGAAAGATTTATGCGGTACTTGTACGCTTTATGAACAAGCAGAAGGCGAACATAAGGAATCATTAAAAGATAAATGCACAAAACATATACATAATAAAAAAAGAATTCGTGAAATCAAAAATTCAGAAAAGGAAAATCTTAACGCAAACTTCACTCTAGCAATTTTTGATTTAGAAAAGGTTTTAGGCGTACCTCAGTCAGAGGTAGGAATATTCCATTATAAACGGAAGTATCCTGTGTATAACTTCACTGTTTTCGATGCTTAAAGAAAGAAAGGATACTGTTACATGTGGAATTTGCAAATTCCTAAAACAGGATCAATAGAGATAGGTTGCTGTCTTTATAATTTTATTGAAGAACAATATCATAAAAAAAAAACATTTTATTCTGATGGTTGCGCAGGACAGAATAAAAATAGATTTGTGTTTGCCCTTTATCTGGTTGCTGCTAATAAGTTCAAACTGAATATTGTTCATCGTTTCTTTGAATCTGGCCACAGCCAAAATGAAGTGATTCTATGCATGCATGCGTAGAACGAGCAATGAAAAATAAACAAATTTATACACCTGATCAATTATATGAATGCTAAACAAACTGGTGAAAAATACAAAGTCAAGGAAATGAGACAAGACAATTTTTATGACATAAAATCATTGATTACTGGACAAAATTGGCTAAATGATGCAAAAGGTAATAAAATATATTGGTCAAAGATCAAAGAAATAAAAGTTGCCCATACACATCCACAATCTGTTTACTTTAAATATGATTATGATGATGACTATATTGAAATTAATATAAGATCAACTACAACTAAAAACACTAGAAAACGAAAATCTGCCTCTACCGCAGCAACTTCGTCTATCGCTGATGACGTGACAATAGCCAGCTTATAACGGTCCAGTTCCAATTTCTATAGCTCTACACGACGACCTATCAAGTCTTTGTTGGATTAACCCCATACCTCTCCATTATCACAGTTTTTACAATTCGCTGATAAGCACAAATAATACTGAAGCCGTTTAGGTGAGGATGACTGTGACAGTGAGAGCAATGAAACAGACTGATTGATTTTTTAGAACTAACACTGATTAATGCCTATCGTAATAATTGTGATTTTCTTAAATAAAAATTATATTTATTATACTTACTTCATTGTTTATTTTATTTAAGTTTTTACAATATGTCGGTACTGACTGAGTGTAGAAAAGCACCCACGAAGTACCCAGTACCTTATTGCAGTAACAGTGTTACAATAATTTATAACCAAAATTCATAAACATTACTGCTTATTACGATGAACTCTCTAAGCACATTTATACAAAAACAAAGTCGTTATATAGCTATACGAAAAAAGACACTGGTAGCTTTTACAAGAACAAAATCGTATTAGTTTATTACAATTACTATTCATTCATGAAAATACTGTAGAAAAACATCGTAATGTAGGGATATAGTTTTCATGATATTACAATTTCACGAGAATAAAATCGTTATGTGCCGTTACTTAGGATACACTTAAATATAAAATCAGTATTATACATCTTTTGTAATAACTTTAAAAGTATACATTATATATTTTTTTATTATAGCTACTTATTAAGAAAAAAAAATACTGAAAAAAATGATGCATTGTATGTTAATATAGGCTGGTTAGTTTATGAGCTAAAACAGAATAACAGTTTTTTGCTCGTCCTGTAAAATTTACTTTTGTCTATAACGATTTTATTCCTCGGGGGCGTCGATATGGTGTGTTGTGTAAGTGGAATATAATCTATAGACCACGGTATATTTGTACTAGTATTTCGGTAGTAAGAGTTTTGAAAATCTCATAAGTTAATTAAATGAAATACACCCAATAAATTATTATGCACGCGATATGTAAAACGCGTGCATAATAATAAAATAGGTGTCTATAATACCTAGGCCGCAATCGCACATGAATGAAAAGAGTGAGCGAAATAGCGTAACTACTTATTTAGGTACGCATTTTTACCGTTACGGTTTTCACAGCATGTCAGTTAAAAAAAAAAAAAACCATGCCTTAGACAACTATTTTATAAACATAACACGCCCTATTATTATCAAAACGGTAAATAATTCACCCAGTATATTAGTATATATTAGTGGTTTTAACCCAGCTGTAGATAAGTCCCAAAAGCGGTTTTAACTTTTTGTACTACTCCTTTGTGTAAACTTTGACAATACCGAATTCCAAATTCTCGATCCACTTATAACTAAATAGTTTGGTTTTGTGAGCGGTATTGAGAACTTTATCGACCTTTTTGTTTTGTATTTTTTATCGATAACGGTCAATACTTACGGTTATTTAACGTTTCGGTTTTTAAACTCTTTCTTTTTGTAAGCTACTAGTAGAGCATTGTGGTTTTACTTGCCTTTTTATCTACTCAGTACCGCTTCTTTTTTTTACGAAAGGTACCTAATGTTAGGTTTATTTTTTTAAAAGATTAGTTTGCTTAAACCAACGTATCGCAAGAATTACTGGACCAATTTCAAAATTTATTTCAGTGTTAAGATAGCCCCATTTATCGAGGAAGGTTATAGGCTATATTCAATTATGAATTTCCTACGAGAAAGGGTTAAAACCAAGTCAAGTGTTTTGAATTTTTTGCTAGCGCTTTTTGTATCGCGTTTTCTGTTTTGCAATGTTTTAAGCCTACGGTCACCGCTTATGCTCATTTGCAGACCTGAGGGGCTAGCCAGAATGCCACTACAGCACAACGATCGCAACCATAAAATCGGTAACTGGTCACGTGATAACTGTTGAAATAGGTTTAATTTAATGTAAATTATATCTGGCTGACTATTAACGGTTTGGTAGAAATATATTAGTTTGTAATATTTAAAAAAAAATATCTTCCATGTCATCTTTTTTGTCAATCCTATCATGACTACCGTTTTCTTACAATATACATTTCCTATTTATATTTCCCGTATTTTATTATTCTACGTTCTGTGCAATACCCCGCTACACTGGTTATCGGCCCAGGTCGGAGTAGATGAGAAAAATACGGAATTGAAGAAACAGTACGAAAAGAGTACTTGGGTTCTGTGTTCTTGTGATCGCGGCCAAAGTTCTTCTGTAGGTGGGTCCTGCGAGGAGTAACACCATGACTACGGTAAGAATTGAGTTACTTGATAAGAATAATTTCGAATCATGGAAGATTCAGGCCGAGGCGATCCTAATAAAGAACGACTTATGGGAATATGTTGACGGTAGAAAACCTAAGCCTGCCACAGTCCCAGAGGCGGCGTTATGGGAGTCTAAGGACGCGAAGGCGAAGGCAGAACTAATTTTAGTTATGAGCCCGAGCGAACTACAGCACGTCAGAGGGTGCAAGACGTCCCGAGAGGTATGGACAAAATTGGAGTCCACATATGCTTCAAAAGGACCTGTGAGAAAGGCTGCCTTACTGAAGCAGCTCACTATACACAAGATGAGCGAAGGCGATGATGTTCAGGAGCATTTATCCAAATTTTTTGATGCAAAGCATAAACTGCACGACATGAGTGTAGAAATACATGACGATCTAGCATCAATAATGCTGCTCTACAGCTTGCCACAAAGTTTCGAGAACTTCAGATGTGCGATCGAGTCAAGGGATACATTTCCAGACCCCGAGTCTTTGAAGATTAAAATCCTCGATGAAAGCAAATCTAGAAATGCCGGTGGTGAAAACGCTTTAATAGCTGAGAATAAGGGCTACTATAAAAAGCGGAATGCTCGTAGATCTAATTTTACCAAAACGATTGGAGATAATGAAACTGAATCAAGCCAGAAAGTTATAAGATGCTTCAAATGTCACAAAAAAGGTCACATAGCTTCGGAGTGTAAAAAGTTCAATAAACAAGGGTTAGTGAAATGTGTGCTAGAAACAAGTGAGACCTATTCTGATTCTAGTTTTGTAACATTTTCCTGTGTTTCAGATGAATGTCATGCTGCAAACTGCGGGAATGGAAACTGGATCATTGATAGTGGTTGTACAAGTCACTTGTGTAGCGATACAAAATATTTTGGAAATACATTACTACCTTCTTGTGGAAAATTGAATTTGGCGACTAATCAAAGCACTGTTGTACAAGGTAAAGGTACGGTTAGATTTTCCGCATGTAATGACGACTCTAAAAGTGTAGTTCAACTTACAGATACATTATATGTTCCTGATTTGCGAACTAACTTGATTTCAGTTGCAAAAATGACCGATAGTGGGCATGTGGTCACATTTAGGGATGATAGGGCTCTAGTGACTGATTGCAAAGGTATCGTAAAGTTAGTAGCTTATCGTAAGGGAAATTTGTACTGTGTAAAGGAACAGTGTGCTCAAGCTTCTGCAATATCAAATGATAATGTTGACATTCAGGTTTGGCATGAGCGTTTAGGTCATCTCAATGCGAATGATTTAGTAAAACTCATGAAACATTGCAATTTAGATGCGAATATTGATATGACGAACATCAATAGGCTAAATTGTTGCGAAACATGTATTCGTGGTAAGATGAGTTCCATCCCTTTTGTCCGTGCTTGTGGACCCTGTGATGAGACATTAAAGATAGTGTATTCCGATGTTGTAGGACCTATAAAAAATACAGCCCTAGGAGGCGCAAAATACTTTGTGACATTTATCGATGACTCTACAAGATGGTGTGAGGTATATTTGTTAAGTAAAAAGAGTTCGGTTTTTACTGTATTTAAAATATACAAGCAATATGTAGAAAATATTACTGGAAAGAGGATTAAATATTTGCAGACCGATAACGGGGGTGAATATTGTAATAAGGAGTTTGATGACTTCTTGAAGATTGAAGGAATCAGCACCATCAGACCATTCCTTATACACCTCAGCAGAACGGTGTGGCTGAAAGGATGAATAGGACCCTAGTCGAGATGGCAAGATGCATACTTATCTCATCAGGACTGTCAGCTGGTTTTTGGGCGGATGCAGTGGTAACAGCATGTCATTTAAGAAACAGATGTCCATCTAGCGCGATTAATGGCGAAATACCATATGAAAAGTTCTTTAATCGACCTGTGAAGATACATTATTTGCAGTCCTTTGGAGCACAAGTGTACATTTTGGACAAAGATGCAAATAAGGATAAGTTCGCACCACGAAGTAAGCTAGGGATCTTCGTAGGTTATCCAAGAGAACAAAAAGGATACAGAGTTTGGCTGCCAGAATGTCGAAAATTAGTAGTCGCTAGAGATGTAAGGTTTCTAGAGGTAACAAAACCTGAAAACGAGGACCCCATGGATCCCTTACAGGTGGTAGACATGTATTCAGATATAAATCCAACGAAGTATGTGGAGTTGGAAATGAATAAGCCATCATCGATTCAAACTAATCATTCTCCTTCCTCGTCTCACTTCGAACAAAGAGAAGATGTACCAGTGCCGGACGGATCAGTTCAATACCTTCCTTCGTTGAATGTTGATGTTCAGTCAGAGGATCTATTAGAAGATGAAGTGAGGAGAGCTCCTGGTCGACCTAGAATCCAGAGAGGTAAAGTAGGAAGACCAAGAAAGATATACAGAACTGTCAGTGTACCGAAAGTGGAGCGAGAACTGGAAGAGAAAGATGGGAGGAATTATATAGGTGAAAATAGTCAAAATCGAGATGAGAACGAATCACCAGCAGAATTTATCGATTGTGAAGATTCTGTAGCCGCTGCTGAAGAAATGTCTCTACGGGAAGCACTATCAAGTCATGAGAGAAAACTATGGGAGGACGCTGTTATGTCAGAGATCCGAAGCCTAGTGAAGAATCAGACTTGGGAAATAGTGAAGAAACCTGCAAATCGAGATATAGTAGGATGTCGCTATGTTCTTACAACTAAGCTAAATGTGGACGAGACTGAGAAGAAGAAGGCAAGACTGGTTGCAAAGGGCTACAGTCAGCGCTATGGCATTGATTATCGCGAAACTTTCGCACCAGTTATGAGACTTGAAACTGTTCGATTACTCGCCGCATTAGCTGTAGAAATGGACATGGAGATACATCAGATAGATATCAACACTGCTTACTTGAATGGATACTTGGAAGAGGAAGTATACATGAAGGTACCAGAGCTTTTAGAACAGAGTTTAACAAAGTTGATGCAAACCGAAGAGGATAGTTTGGTCAAGGAAAAAGCAAAGAAAATGTTAGACGATTTAAAAGCGGGTGGTAATGTTTGCCGATTACGCAAGTCATTATACGGCCTAAAACAAGCCGGACGGCAATGGAACATAAGATTGGACAAGAAGCTGAAGAAAATGAATCTGAAGCAATCCTTGAATGAGCCTTGTTTTTATTTTAAGGACGACGGTGGAACAAAACTCTTTGTTTGCGTCTATACTGACGACATTTTAATTGCATGTCGGAAAAGAGTTTGTATAGAACATTTTAAAGCTGAATTGGCCAAAGAGTTCGAATTGAAAGACTATGGAGTTGCGAAATATATATTGGGCATAGATATTGACAGAAGTAATAATGTCATAAAATTGACGCAATCAAATTATGTTGATAAATTATTACGAACATTTGGTCAACAAAATTGTAAAGAAAATTACTCTACACCAATGGAAGTAAGTTTAAAGTTAGAAAAAACTGCAAAAAGAGAATGACCGAAGTGTACCATATAGAGAACTCATAGGATGCTTGATTTATTTATCCGTAGGAACCAGACCAGACATTGCAAACGCGGTAGCCAAGTTAGGTCAGTACGTAGATAAGGCGGATCAACGATGTTGGAAAGCAGCTATTAGAGTGCTTCGATACCTCAAAAAGACCCGTGATCGTGGCCTTGTCTATAGGAAAACCGGTAAGAGTATAAATGGATATTCGGATAGTGATTGGGGAAATTGTTCTATAGATAGGAAAAGTTTCTCGGGTCACGCATTTCTTTTGGCTGGTGCAGCCATTTCATGGAAATCGCAAAAACAGAAATGCGTTGCGACTTCCACATGTGAAGCCGAGTATGTAAGTTTAGCATTAAGTATGAAGGAAGCTATTTATTTAAATAGTTTACTTACTGAAATCGGTTTAGAAAATTTCGGCAAAATTGTATTACATGCGGATAATCAGGGAGCGATTGCTTTATCAAAGGATCCAGTCTTCCATTCTCGCAGCAAGCACATAGATATTACTTATCATTTTCTGCGCGATACTTTGAGAAATAATAAGAATATTGTGTTACGGTATATTTCTACTGATATGATGTTGGGAGATATACTTACCAAACCTTTGCCTAAAGAAAAGCATTATTATTGTATGGAGGGTTTAGGCATTATCTAAATATAAGGGTTTTTAGTTCGTGTGCGAGATATAATTTAAGGGGGCGTGTTGAAATAGGTTTAATTTAATGTAAATTATATCTGGCTGACTATTAACGGTTTGGTAGAAATATATTAGTTTGTAATATTTAAAAAAAAATATCTTCCATGTCATCTTTTTGTCAATCCTATCATGACTACCGTTTTCTTACAATATACATTTCCTATTTATATTTCCCGTATTTTATTATTCTACGTTCTGTGCAATACCCCGCTACAATAACAGCCATATTTTTTATGTTATTAGGTCAGCAGCTTTTGTTACTGCATTCATCAATTCTAGAAGTGGCTGTTCCACATGGTTTCATCCGTCAGCCATCGTAGTTTTACTATATAGGGCGTTTAAAAACATATGCCATCCCATTAATAATATTCAGTATTGAAATATATGTTACCTACATTTTATTTTTGACATCAAAAGGATGATGGGCAGAATGTATGGAGTCTGGTACCCACTCCAATAGAAACATGTTATACATCATTGAAAAGGTATTTTTGTGTAGAATAATGTAAACTTGAGCGCTTGTCTCAAATATTAGTATTTAAGGAGTTAGAGCGATTTTTGTGTCATGCGTTTTTGCTTGAATATGCGGGTGTGAGTAGTCACTAAGAATAAAAATACTTACACGTTTATTTTTTTAAATCAGGCACGTATGACAAAAACGCATGACTCAAAGTCATTATACGCTCAAGTTAGTTATTTACTTATTTGAGTAAAAAAATACAAGTATAAATCAAAAACAACTTTATTCTGATAATTGGAGATGTATCAGCCGATCACGCGCACCCCCCACTCCGCTCCCGATATATCCCGTGGTGCCTCCTAGGTTGGTATCAGTAAATCAAGTTTTCAGTTGTATCGCTTAAGTTTTTAATATGACACTTATATTGTTATGGTGAACAAATGAAACATATTCATATATCAATATCTCTGAAGATACTAACATTCAGGTTTCGTCACCATACAATTTTTTTCTCCTATAGGTTAGACCAATTCAATAATACAATAATTATTGTTATTGGACCGGG
Source organism: Nycteola revayana (assembly GCA_947037095.2). Taxonomy (NCBI): domain Eukaryota; kingdom Metazoa; phylum Arthropoda; class Insecta; order Lepidoptera; family Nolidae; genus Nycteola; species Nycteola revayana. Next base: position 2,301,736 of record OX344851.2, read on the forward strand.
TACCAAAATGTCTCATCATCCTTTGTCGTGTGTTGGGTTCTTACGCGATACAAGAAATGTTTGTTTAAATTCTAAGATGTTTTTGGGTCTGGTTGGTTGAGAGACTATTCTTTGAGCTTCGGAAAGCATGTTAAGGTGTTGGCCCGATTTTTATATCATTGTCTTGAACAAAGCGTTCACCGGGAAACGGGCAGCAGCGTGTCCTTGTGTTACAACATAATACTGCAGCCACCCGCCTGCCAAGCGTGGTGACTACGGTTTAGCAGTGGACGTTATACGGGCAAATATTTACTTTTTTTTAACTTGATATAAAATTACGTATTAATGTATTTTAACATCATACAAGAGTGAGATGAGGTGCCTCTCACTCTGCGATGACCAGTGCCGGATTTAGAAGTAAGGAGGCCCCGGGGCAACAAAGTAGAAGAGGCCCTCTGGCCACAAATTAGTTTCCCTCTAAATGTGTAGAAAATTTGAAGTATGTACCTACTTTTCTGGACGATTTGAATCTTGATATTTTACTGATTGTCTAATTTAAGTGAACAAGTATAGATAAATAACCGTTATTACAATATTTAGGAACTTTAATATTGATTATGCCTGATTCTCTGGTTTAAGATCTTTATTTCTCAAAAAGAATACATATTCACTTACATGAGAAATTATTCTTATATAAAACTAAGTTTATTATAATTTGTATCGGGCGATGGCTACTATGATTACAATTTGATTACAATTTTACAATAATTACAATATAATTATATAACATTACTAATTTTATTTTATTTAAATTATATCAAATAAAAACAAAGACAAACAGGCAATAATATAAAGGAACATCAATTAAAATATCAATCTAATACAAATAAATAATTATCAAGGGTAATTGTATAAAAATATTTTCATTATAAGGTAATTCGGTAAACAAGTGCACCACTGTTAACACTGTTGTATCGCGGTAAGCGCATGTCGCATCCATACACGGATCGAGCGTACCTAGATGCGTCATGAGCGCACCAGGCTTATTTATTATATATTTACACTTTTTTTATTATATATATATATTATTTATTGTATTACTTAAGAACAACATTACACTTACAATATTATACGTTAATTTTGATATTAAAATTTTATAGATAATAATTTCATCATTAATAATTCAAAATATTTTCATCAACATTAGCTTATCATTACTAATGTGGCCATAAACATTAAAAAGTTAATTTAATAGCACGAGTAATTTTAGTTCCATTCAATTAAGTACGTTTTTTTTTACCTTTTAGTTTTTTGTTTTGCGGTCGTCCTATTAATGAGGTAGTACTTTAACAAGCGCTTAAAATTTTGGATGCTTTTGGCTTCCTTTATGGATTTTGGTAGCTCATTATATAATTTGGCTCCTTCATATAATATGCTTTTCTTGCCATAATTTGTACGTATTTTGGGTAAATATATATCATTTGCCCTTCTTGAACGGAACTTTAGTATTTGATATTTTTTGGTGAAGCTTAACTGGGTATGGATATCTTTATTTAAAATCTTTCGTACCAAGACACAAGTATAGTACTTATAGGTTTGAGAAATGTTCATAATTTTTGTTTCACTATAAATTTTAGTTGTTGGCGTTAAGTAATCGTAGTTGAATAATGTTTTTATCAGTTTATTTTGTGCGATTTGTAGTGTGCCTAAGTTTGTTTTTGAGGCTGTGCCCCATCAAATAATCTATGTGTGGTTTTACAAGACAATTATAAATATAATGACGTATTCTTGGAGGTAAACAGCGTACTATGCCCCGTAGCATCCCAGTTAGGGACGATACTTTAGTTTTTATTTTATGTATATGTTGTTTCCACGTAAGGTGACTATCTAATTGTAAACCTAAATATTTTTCTGTATCTATTTTTGAAAGTTTTTGGTTATTTATGATTAAGGGTGCATGTTGGGTAGTTTTTTTATTTTTGGCTGAGAATATTATATAATTAGTCTTAGAAACGTTTATTGTTAGGAGATTACATAAGAACCATTCGTTTAATTGATCTAAGTCGGCTTGTGCATCAGTAATAATTGTATTAATGGAATGCCCGAAGTAAAATAAGGCTGTATCGTCAGCATATAGAGTTAAGTCTCCTTTAAGCCGAAGTTGATGAATGTTGTTAACATAGATCAAGAACAATAGAGGTCCCAAAATTGAACCTTGTGGTATTCCAAATGGTATGGTTTTTGGAGTACTTTGAGCATTCCCAATTTTAACAACTTGTTGACGATTTGACAGATAGGATTCCAAAATTTTGTACGCAGTTCCTTTTATTCCTATTATTTTAAGTTTTTGGAGTAATAAGTTGTGGCTAATAGTGTCGAAAGCTTTTTTTAGGTCAATAAATATCCCCAACACAATTTGTTTATTATCGATGTTTGTTTTTATTTGAGTTACAAGGTCAGTTGTCGCTGAGAGTGTGTTAGACTTCTTTCTAAAACCGTATTGTTTTTTATATAGAAAATTCAATTTATTTAAGAATTCCTCTAGGCGGCAATATATCACTCGTTCATAGACTTTCGATAGAATGGGAAGAACAGAGATTGGGCGGTAGTTACTAGGTTCAGACTTACTCCCGGATTTATAGATGGGTGTTACCTTGGCAACTTTAAGGCTATCTGGGAATATCCCTTGATCTAGGTTTCTGTTTACGCAATTGGTGAGTTCTTCTACTATTAAAGGTGTCACACATTTTAAAGATTTGGTGGTGACACCATCTAGTCCTGAACTAGTATTATTATTGAGGTTTGATATAATTTTACTTATCTCGTAAATGGTTGTGGGCCTAAAGCATGTTATATTAAGACTATTTTCTGTTGGCAATTGATCGTTGTAAGTTAGGGTATTGTGGTAGCGTAAAGGGATGTTATTTGCTAAAATCATACCAATATTTGAGAAGTACTCGTTGAACTGGTTACTTATGTCTTCTTTACTGCTGAATATACCAAATTCCGTTTGTAGCTTCGTGGGTACACTAGCTTCCTTAATTTTATTCTTTGACAGATTATTTATTAGACCCCACATTTTCTTAGGTTTATTTTTACAGTTTTCAAATAATTTATGGTAGTAGTGTGATTTTGTATTTTTCCTAAAACTTCGTTTCGTTTCTCTATAAATTCTAATTTTTTCGAATCGTCATTTGTTTTTGTTTTTTAATCCTTATGTTGTCTCCACAGTATGTTTCTTGTATTTATTTCTTGTATAATATTTTTATTTATCCAATCTTGTTTTGGATGGTTTTGTACTTTAAGTTTTTTAATTTTACTTATTTTTATGCTAGATATCAGTTTTCCTTCTAAAAGTTCATACTGGTTGTTTTCATTACAGTTGTCGCATATTTCTTCCATGTTTTTATATAGCCGTTCATAGTTGATTGCTTCATATTCAAATTTCACTAGGGATGTGTGTTTTTGCCATCCAATTTCTACGTATATTTGTCTATGATCTGACAACGGTGAATTTATAAGTGCAAGATGAAAAGAGTCGTTCTTTAGATTTGAGCATACATGGTCAATTATGGTTTTCGTCGTAGCTGTTTCACGCGTGCAATAACTTTGGTCGATGTTGTTCAATAATTTGTATCCATTTTCTTCTACCATGTCTTTATATGTTGAAACATAGCGGTTTTGATCGAGCAAATTTAGGTTGAAATCTCCGAATACGATACCTCTTTTAGTTTTTTGCAGTTGAAGATCGTAGGTTTCCAAAAAGTGTTTAATGTTAGTGATTTCGGGTTTTCTGTATACAGCTCCAATGTCCAGGCAATAATTTTCTACATGTATCCACAGATAATGGTTGTTATTAACGCATTCTTCTTTTACCTCAAAATGTTTCAGGCTATTTAGTACAAATATTGAAACCCCTCCCCCTCTTGTATTTGGTCTATAGCTAAAGTAGTGTCTATAGCCAGTAATCTGAGTTCGTTTGGCTTCATCTTCATTTTTAATCCAGGTTTCGGTTAAGAGTATTACATGAGCAGGGTACTTAAAAGATTGCAGTATGCATTGCAGTTCATCCAACTTATTCGGTTTCATAATGCTACGCACATTTGCATAAAAGAATCGAATTGTTTTCTTTTTAACAACTATACTATCATAATCATCGTATATTTGGTATGAAATACTGTTCTTTGGTTGGGAGAGCTGATTTTTGTTACTAGTTATAGATTTTAGTTTTTTGGCGGGGCTTCAATTATTTTAGGTACACCCTTTATATATTTAATTACGTAGTTTATGTTACCATTTTCGTTCTTGCGTTTAAGGTCTTCTGTTAATTCCTTTAAATATTGTTTTTGTTGTGGTGTGTGGTCTGAGTATATTTTAATGGTATTATCATTTAATTTAGACTTGTCACGTAATATGGCTTTGCATGTTTGTGTTGATTCGAAACAAACTTTTACCGGACGATTTTTTTTCGAATTTTATTTTCCAAGCCGTATTATTGTCCTGGGATCTGGAAAGTGGGATACAACTTTTTTCAGAATTTTATTAATTTCATGTTCGTCACTTCTCTTCCGTTCTGTTTTGTCTCCTATTAAGGGCTCAGATACACCTACTATAATAATATTTTTACTTCTCAATTCCCGTTCCTTTATTTCAGCGAGAATTGTTTCTGTCGTGCTGGAGTTGGAAGCTTGAGAAGGTGGTAGCAGAGTCTTCAATTTAAGGTTCTGGATATCGGTTTCTAAGTTTTTGACATTTTCCTCGATTTTTTTCTCGTTTTCTCGTAAAGTCTGTATATTGGATGTATTTGACCCTATTTTATCGTTGATTGATTTAATTTCAGTATACATTTTTGCCATAAATTCATTTTGATTAATTTCCATTGATTGTATAGTACGCAATATTGTAGACATTTGCTCACCTAATGTTTTCAATTGCTCTTTGATGTGGTTATTGTCATCCGTATCCTTCCGTTTATTTCTCATTGTAACTCGACTTCCATCATCCGAATCGCTGTACAGTTCGTTAGCACGCATGTCACTTCTAGGTGGCGAACGTTGTACACTCATTTTATATCTTTGTATTGTTTACGTCACTCGATGAGAAAGCAGGAAAGAACGTATGCCCGTCTCCTTTCGACTTGTGGTATGGACGGGTTTCTTATAAGTGGCTTGATGTATAGCGACGTAAGGACACAATTCCGTATTAATAGGTTTTGACACTAAAGTGTTAGCACATTAGTTCTACAAAGTACTGTATGTACAAAAGTTGCTGAGTTTACTCGTCAGAATTTGAAAGATTTTAAATCTCTATTGTGGGGGCCCCTCTATAGTGGTGGCCCCAGGGCAGTTGCCCTCCTTAAATCCGGCCATGACGTAATGACACATGATACCTACTATCTGTTACAGGGATGGCATACATTTTTGTAGCATCTTTTATGTTTCTAGAAGCACTTTAGCCTTTACTCTTTCATAGGTTGAGATCCCAATGGACACATAGCGTTAAATAAAATATAACTTAAGTAACTTGCTATCTATCTGCTGTCTTATGAATTTTTAACACGGCTCAAATGTACTTGTCTACTTTTTTTTGTTACTCTATCTATTACAATAAATATAATGTAAGTTTAAGACAACCTCCGTAGCGTAGCGGTATTTGGCTCGCTTTAAATCTCGGAGGTCGTGGGTTCGATCCCCACGCCGCACAAGAAATATTTTGTGTAAATTCTAAGATCTTTTTCCGGGTCTGGTTGGTTGAGGGACTACCCTCCGTGCCTCGGAAAGCACGTTAAGCCGTTGGTTTGATATATCATCATCTATAGCAATCGTATACCAGGGAACGGGCATCAGCGTTTCCCTGTGTATTACAACATAATTCTGCGGTCACCAATCCGCCTGCCAAGCGTGGTGTCTATGGCAAAACCCTCCCTCGGGAGGAGGCCCATGTTCAGCAGTGGACGTTGTACGGGCTGATGATGAATGTAAGTTTACGTCCTTTATTTATAAACATGGGTCACATTACAGGGGAGTGGTATGTCACAGATATAAGTCCTCTATGCTTTGCCCGGAGGGCCCAACGGCTTATCGTGCTTTTCAAGGCACGGCACGATAGTCCCTTAACCAACCAGACTTCGAAAGAAATCTTAGATTTTACAGAAAGATTTTTGTGATGGAATCCGTGAACTCCGACACTGAAAGCGAGACTTATATTGCTACGCCACTGAGGTTCAACAGCTACCCATCACCCTAAACAACTTTAATCATAAATTAAATTAGTTTGTAGTACTTTGGATTAATTTGTTTCAAGCACTAATTTGTTGTAAACCTAGAACAGCTGGTCTATATTTTAATGAAATTAGTTTTGAACACCTCTGTAGTTTAGCAATCAATCATACTATTTATATGTAAACCATATTAATTTGGAATTCATTTTTTTTTTTTGTAAAAAAGATTACTAGCAGACTTTTGCAGTCTAGGTACTAGTATTCTTGTTAACCCCTCGTACTAAGCTAAATGCTTGTGTTACGAGTGGGTACTCACGTCACGTCGGTAGTGCAATAGGTGGGGTTCGAACCGGCGACCTCAAGATCACAAGTCCGACGCCCTAGCCATGCTACGGCCGCATTATTTAACTTCAATGTTTTAAGTTCAGTTAAAAAAACGGCCAGGCATTTTGATAACATATTTATTTTTGATACTTACACCTTATTTAATACTAGCTGCGCCCCGCGGTTTTACCCGCGTAACTCTGCTCCAGTGGGTCGGAGCGTGATGATTTGTAGCTTTTATGTTAATCCAGCGTATAACCTATCCCAGTGCAAAATTTCAGTTAATTCTGTTCAGTAGTTTTGGCCTGAGAGAGTAACAAACATCCATCCATACTTACAAACTTTCGCGTTTATTATATTAGTAGGATACAACCTGTCCCCGATTTCACCCGCCTAACTCCCATTCTGCCAAATATAGCCATCCTCGATAAAAGGATATCTAACACTAGAATATTTTTTCAGCGCGGCCAAGCTAACATACAAACACTTCAGTTGTCAATGTCTGAATATACCGCCTCTTTGCTTCAATAACGTGATAAGTTTTTTAAGTCTACTTTTGAAGATATCACATTATTGAAGCAAAGAGGCGATACGTATTTTTTGCTATCGAAATGGTTGTTACCTGTTCTTCTGAGAGCAGCGCTTTTTATTTAAAATATTAATCAATACCAATACGTAACATCGTGAATTTGTAACGGCTAATACTCAGTGATTAGCATTTAAACTTTTAGATTAAAATTAATTCGAAACTTTGTTGGGAAAATTTTATCAAATGCTCAAAAATCTCACTGTAGGTTCCTCATCATCATCAGCCCGTATAATGTCCACTGCTGAACATGGGCCTCCCCCGAGGGAGTGTATTTGCCATAGTCACCACGCTTGGCAAGCGGGCTGGTGACCGCAGTGTTATGTTGTACCACACAAGGAAAAGCGGCTACCCGTTCCTTGATATACGATTATTATAGATGATGTTATAACAATCGGGACCAATGGTGTAACGTGCTTTCGGGTGCTCAAACAACCGGGCGTCCTCCGAGATTCGAAGCGAGCTAAATACCGCTACGCTACGGAGGTTAATTTATCAATTGCTCAATATCTTATTGTTTTTTTAGATTAAAAAGTGATAAAAGAAAAACAATTGAATATACATTGCTATAATTTAATCCCAATCGTAGTCAGAATCCATGCAAATATCTAGCTCGGTCTGGCATATAGAGGGCGTCAATTTGAGTTTCAGATCTCGGCATCTGCATATCACGGTCTCTGTTTGGACGCATTTTGCGAAGTGGACGTTTGTTAGCGTGCTGAAATTAACATACAGATTAGTTGAATGCATTCGTTAGTCAACATAGATAGCCCCTAAGAAATCCAGTAATCAAGAATTGAATAAACATCCAAAATGTTGAACACTTTTATCCGCAATTATGGACATCGATATGTTTAGACGAAAAATTCATTTATGTTTAAATGCAACGTTCGCCCTTTAAGTATTTATCGATGAATATGGCATTTTAACTGTTATCCTAAAATAATTGTTTATTTTTGCGTATATAAACATCAACAACGGGTCTATTGTTAATAAACTTTAAAAGTAAATAGCAGCAGTAGACCAAGGAATTTTAATACAATGATAAAAAAAAAAAAAAAATATAACAGATATTCACAAGGCTTTTTCTATGTTTTTGACCTAATGATGACTTAAAATAGGTCTGTTATTGCCACTTAATTTCGCAAAATAAATAAATCTTTAAATATATCAGATAATAAATGCCACTTTCCGACAATTTCTCCGTTAAACACACAAATTCTTACCGATTGTGGATATTTCCAAAGTTGTATTCTTGGCTTAAATATTTAAAAATGTGTTTAAAATATACCACTTACACTGTTATTTTCTTTCATAATACGAATTTGAAGCTTTCGCTCTATTTCATTTAATTTATTTTCATAAAATTTTCTTCGTTCCGCACTAAGGAGTTGACCTTTTTTGATCCCTTTATCAGTCACCTGTTTTCTAGTTTTTGTTTCATAATTTCCTGCTTTTTTATCACCGTTCATTTCATAAAAATCCCTTCTTTTTACAAGTTCATTGTGATCAGTTTTTGTACGTCTACTACCGTATTTATCATAATTTATGTATTTTGATTCTTCAGTTGAATCTAATCCATGTCTTAAAGTTCTGTATTCCTTATTGTTGTGTTTCGGAGGTATATGCTGATCAGTATAGTCATTATAAATTGGTATGAACTTATGACCTTCATCATATTTATCACTAAGATGATAATAATTAATTTTATGGACTTTATCGTTATACTTTTCTTCTAGACTAGTATCTACTTCAGGTTGGCTATTGTCTAAAAGTTCATATGTTTTAATTCGATTTACTTTTTTAGGTACTTCTAAGACATTTTCTTTGATATAATTATGTTCATCATCTGAGAGAAGATGATGACCATATTTTAATAAATTATCTTCGACATTGTTATTTGAATGATGTGCCTCGTGGTCTTTAACATCGGTTACATACGTATCAGTTTTTACATGCTTGATTTTAGTTTCAGCCAGTAAATTATCAGGCTTTCCAACGACAGCACCATAGATTTTTCTTAATTTTGAATCAAATATTTCTTTTTCAGTACCGTCTAACTCGATATGTTTTACTTCTTTTTCCAAAGTATTAAGAAGAGCCATTATATTATCATTACTATTTTCATGATCTGATTTATTCATGTAACTGTTTTTAGTAAGCGTTACATATTTGGTATGTGACAAGTCATTGCTTTCAAATTGGTTATGTATATATTCGGTTGTATATTCCTTATGTGTTTCCAATTTTAATGTGACATGTTCATGTTCATGTTCAATATCATTAAATAATCCATGATCATGATGCTTGTAATAGTCATTAACCACTTTTTGAATTCTGGAGAAATCTTTTCTGGGTCGAACGTCTGTCTTCTTAGAACTATAACTGTGAATATTATTTCGTGGTGGTAATCTAAATAACTCTCCTCTTCTAAATATACTAGCTTTCTGAAAATTTATTAAGACGTTAGAAAATTATACTGTGTTTTTTTTAAGTTATCAAGAACTAGTTTTCTAATAGCAGTATGTACACTCTAAATACAAATATGAGCATCCAAACTAATGATACCCATACCATTCAACATAATAAAGACGTGGATAAGAAATACAATCACCCTACAACAACATTCACAATATTCAGAAATGAAATATTGTAAGCAGGCCAAATCTCCCTTCCATAGACCTCATCAGACCGGAGACTAAAATTAGTATAGTAGTGGGGCACTGCTAATGAACAATCATCACATAAGGTCAAGGATGAAAATCATAAATCATTAGTAAGGTGACAAAATAAAGAGTCCATGGAACTCTTAAAAATGTCGAACAGTATTCACTGGCACACGTGTAATTCTTAGTCGCAAAAGTTGTGCTATATAGTAGATCACTAATTATTATAATAAATATAACTTACATGGCTATCAGCTTGTTGCTTCGGTGTTATCTCAAATGCACCATCATTATGTACTGGCGCAGCCAGATTTATATTATGTGAATCTAGAATAGGATTCAGAAAGAGTGGACCAGCTTTTGTAGGATGCCTGGAGTGAAGAAGTTGTTCCTCATGAACAGAGATCGGGGAAAGGGGAAGAACTGGTAGATCATGATGGTCATTCCTGAAAAAACATCATAATGGTTTTATGTTTGTACATTACATTGATGTTGGTTTAGTGCCGGATAAATTAATATGCTGAATGATAAAGATAATATCATTTACTTTCAATTGAAGTCATAAAACAATATTTTCAGCTATGTAAAGTACCGCACAAAAAATGGAGAAAACGATTTTCATGAATTGTATTCCCCATGTTTTTATTCCTGTGTGATTGTATCCCTCGTTCGTATATCTCTAGTAACTATTGCACTACTTGAGTTTCCAGCCCTAGGTTGCCAAGTGTTGCCAAGCCATTGTTGTTGTGGTGAATTTCTGAACCAAGTATGCAAGGCTACTAACTCTTGATTTGAGTACGTTTATTATTTTATGTGCTCTGCTGAATTAAGTGATGTATTTCCTTTTCTTTCTTTTTGTGTCCTTGTTTTGTGGCAGCTAAAGGACATATCGTCGCTAAAATTCTAACACCAGGTATATCAGAAATAGTAGCTTTTTTAAGTTTGAACTATGTGCCTTCCGATTCCATAGCAAATGCAAAAACCGCCAAAAAATACTGACATGGTGGTAAAAATGAAACGACGATAATTATCGTACAATACGTTCGTAATTTCATTTGTATTTATAAGATAGCTTACTTGTCATATGGAGATGCTGAGGCTGTAAATATATTTGAAAGTTCTTGCTGATATGGAATATGGATCTGTAAAGTAATCTGTATTTTAATACATTTTAAGAACATTGTGCGCATGGAGATTTTAAAGTTTATATGGAAGACAAATCTTTTCTAAAGGTCCTCTATTATTCTTTCCATTTACCTATTAGAAGAACGTCTTCTGTTACAGATAATAGTATTGACTATGGTTCTCAATAGAACCACAATACACAACGATATCATCGTTAAGACTTTATGATGGCCACTGCAAATGAAAGAGTTTCTGCCATCGAGGTCTAGGCAGCAAGACTTATTCAGTTAGTCTTAATTCATACAATCTTATATTACCCATTGTAATTAATATATATATTTCAATAAAAATAATAAAATATATTACCTGAGTGTCTGCATCTTTAATAAAACCAATTGTTTCTATAGATTTCGGATCCCACGCAGTTTGGAAGTCAGTGAAATTATCCCTGCAAAATAGAATTTTTCGATGTTGATGGTACCCAAAACAAATTCTTAATTTTTCTGACGGACATTTTTGTATCCACGAGGCTTTTGCTATTTCACCGGGCATAAAAGCAATGGTTTATTATTAATGGGCAATGGTTTATAAATTACTAACGAAAGAAGGCCTGTAGGAAGTCGACCTCGGCTTAGGGTGGTCGCTGACGGAGAGATTGAGGGATTATGACTTTTAGTTGTTTAGGAGAGTTTTGTGCATGTATCATTCTACGTTACTGCGCAAGATAGCACAACCTTTTTGTATTTATCCGGCTCGAAGGACCAAATATTAAGGACTGTATCTTAAAAAAGCAGTTGGTTTCGATGGGAACAAAAGTGTAATAAAAATATATATCAAAATGACAAGTAAAAGAAAAGGTATAAATACAAAGACAATATAAATACAAAAAGGTTATGCGATCTTGTATAGTTACAGTTCACGTCACGGGCCTCTCGGACTTCGAGTCTATGAGGGCATCGGAAAGTTCTTTGCAAACTAAGGGTCGGGCGGGCAAGGGGGGAAACAAATTCATATTAACTATTCATATTTCCTGAAACTGAATCCCTAACCTACAACATTTGGGGCAAGACTAACAGCAAACAGAAGATGGGAGTTATTTGGGATTGAAAGATTTAAAAGAGTGCTTTAAATCTCCTTATAAAAAAGAATTGTAAATCTCTGTTCCTTTAAAAGATTTATTTTGCACATGTCTATGTTATAGTATATAATAATAATAATCTTCTCCGTTTTCATCTCTATACGTATCATGGCTTTTGCCTAAAAAAAATACCATATGATTTGCCAGATCTAGTTTTAAAAACCACTTTTAACCGTATAATAGTACTGGTTTATGGTTTATTATAATACATGGGTGGGTCATGAAAACTTACACGGAGGGTAGCCCCAGAGTTTTTAAGTTACGATAAAACATAAACTACTTCAACTAACTTGCCCGTGCATGACTTTGCAATTGATAATCCAAGTGCAAGAGTTGAATTTTTAAAAAAATTAAAATCACTGACCTATTTCTTAATGCGCGTGAGTGTGTCATGTTGTGTGTTCTTCCAATAAGCTTGTCAGGTGGAGCATCTTCGACTGTGAATATTGGCAACAGAACTACTGTAGGCTCACAGTTTTCTTCCTTACAAGGTTTTGGGGTAGGTCCTGTAAATAATTAATGAATATGTTATTATGCATATCATTAGACAGTGAAACCTAGTTTTGGAAGGATTTTGTACCATTTAAAGAGGTTTTCATTTATCCAGTTTTCCAATTAGACAGGTTTAAAATTTAGTTATCTCATTTACAGAGGTCAAAATTTGAGATAGTACTCACAAACAAAGCATGTGCGAAAGAAATTCAAATGTTTGTAAATAATCGTGTCTAAAAACACCGCGAGCTTACTTCGAAGGGTAATGTAAAGGACACAGAGAAATGCATCAGCATAGCATCCGGAAACGTCTTTATACTGGACCTGGGAATCGAATTCAGAACCTCGCTACTTACTGTTGTTTTACTTTCCCTTTTCTCCTATGAACTTTTTCATTAAATTCGTTGAATTCAAAATATTTTTGTGTCCCGCGCTATCCTGAGTCTAACAGCTTAGGGCCTCGTTCACGTATGCCAGTGTCGAACCTAATTTGCAGGAATTACAGTGGAGGAAGAATAACAGAGATTATCACTAATATAGATATGGTAAAACGGGCCAGTGACTGACTGACAATGATCATGATGTTTAGACTAACCTGGAGGTTCATCTACAAGGTTACAGAGACAATCTTCATCCTCAACAGAACCTTTGGGACATCCACATCTAGCAGATAAACCAGAACCAGGTTTCGGAGGTTGAGTATTGAATATTGATTCTCCATATTTTGTGTATGAAGAAAAGTTGCACACAAGCAGAATAATCTGAAATGATAAAGCCTTTAATTAGTCTACTAATTGTGTTACATTTTATCGATTGCAGAAAAAGGAGAAGGATTATAATCATAATTGACAACGCAATTTAACAAAAGCATCATCATCAGCCCGTATATAGTCCACTGCTGAACATGAGCCTCCTCCCGAGGGAGGGTATTTGCCATAGTCACCACGCTTGGAAGGCGGGTTGATATCCGCAGTATTATGTAGTAATACAGGGAAACGCTGCTGCCCGTTCCTCGGCATATAGTTGTTATAGATAACAATCAGGACCAACGGCTTAGCGTGCTTTCCGAGGCACGGAGGGTAGTCCCTCAACAAGCCAGACCCGGAAAGAAATCTTACAACTTACACAAAGATTTCCTGTCCGGTGTGGGGATTGAACCCACGACCTCCGAGATTTAAAGCGAGCCAAATACCGCTACGCTACGGAGGTAAAGCATTGTTAAAATTGTTGCCGGAATTGCATGACTCAATTGTGTTAAATTTATTGTTTTTTAAGTTGTAATACAAAATGACACCCTATGATATTACAACCAATTGAACCTTGCAACAAACAGAATTAACTGTCAAAATAAAATAATCTTCCCCATTCTTTAAATTTCTGCATTGAAGTCTATTTTGTTTAGAAAAGGTTTTGTGACAGGTGTGACTACCACAGGAAATTAAAATGTCACCTGACGTTCAAAGCTAAATTTATAAAATGAAAGGGTATGAGTTCACAAAAGATCGATGAGTCGGCACGGGAATCGTGAGCATTGACGGCGGTTTGACCGAAGTTATAACGGCTGCTCCCTTCCCATACCTTAGGCGAGGCACAACCATGGAAGCTCATCCTCATCATCATCTCTCGCCTTTGTCACATATTTTTATATTCAATTCGACCCTGTTAGGCGTCACGTTATCAATAACTCCCTTTCCTTCATGTCACTAGTCACACAATCCATCCATCTTTTCTTTGGCCTCTCCTTCCATCTACATTCATATCCATTACTATTTTCATCACATGTGAATCATCCTTTCTCTTGACATGACCATACCAGGAGAACCAATTCCCTTTCAATTATTCTATTAACGGTGCCACTTTCAAAGTTCCTCTAATATACTCCTTATTCCTCATTCAGCACTGTTTCCATTTCTGTAGCTCCATACATCGACTTATAATATTCTCATCTTGTCTAAATGCGATCTTTTTTAAAGTCTGACACTGATCGATATAATACGCCAGGCCTGATCACGGTTTTATAGACTTTCCTCTTTATGGGGCATCAGAAGATTTAAAGTTGTTTATGAATAAACCTAATAAATTAAATTTATGAAATTTTCTATAGGTTAATTCATTACTTACGTTATAATTAGTTTTGGTTGGTGCATACAATTTCGTAAACGCAGATATTCCACATCCCATATGAGTGGCGGGTCCGTTCATGAAAGTGAACGCTGCATTCGTATGATCGCGACTGTAAACAAATTAATTACAAGATAAGAAATGCCATGGAATGGTTCAAAGCTGCCGGTATTTTGGAATCGTTGCCATATAGCATAGATGTATAATCGTTAATATATTATAAGGTAATATTAGTTTTTGTTTAGGTTAGCTATTTTTAGTTTTATATTAATATACCTACGTATTATTGTAATGCAAGTTTTTTTTTATCAATGCCTATTTTATATCTTGGCCACTTAGGGTTAAGTATCCATCCATCCATCTAGCCAAAAATAATTGAAATATGCCAATTTATTAAGTTAATGGATCTTAAATCATCATCATCATCATCATCATCCACAGCCCGTTTACATCCACTGCTGAACATGGGCCTCCTCTTGTATGTTTTTTATTTTTATTTTTATTAAATACATATATACTAACGTTAGACCATAATCAAGGAAGGTGAAGATAAGGCCTAAGATGATACACGCTTGCCTAGAAAGTGTCTGTTCACTTGCCTTAAAGATGTCCAGATTACAGCGTTCCGGAAAAACTGACCCCGGCAGAGAATTCCACACCCCAATATAAATATTATAATGTCAGAAAAAGATGCACCGGCACCAAGATGAACCGTGCAGTAATTAAACCATTTTTATCGAATAATCATATCGTTACGTTATGACCTTCCTGATGCACATGACAATAACGGTGTAAATATCATTTGCCATAGATTGACCATGAAAATGTATACATTACGTGCATTAAAAACTTTTCGAGGACATTACGTGCATGAAGCACCCAAAAATAAAGCGATTTTCGCTATTAAATAAAGTATTGTATCTGAAACCGGAGCGATTCAAAAAAGAAGGAAAGAAATGAGGAGGTACGTAAAAGAACGCGGGTGATCAACATAGGTCAACAGATTAGTTCCTTGGTAGCGGCAGTGGCATATGGCCATACTGCATGGAGAAAAGATTGCCGTTGGGGCCGAAATGTTCTTGAATGGAGCCCGCGATCGGCAAGCGTACGACGTCTACTAACTAGATGGACGTATGATCTGGGTATGGCCGCGGGATCACGGTGGATGCAGGTCCAACCGCAATAGCTGAGGGTGGCCTATGTAGACATCCTACGTCTTAAATTATTATTATTATTAAAACATAATAACAACATTTTAAAGTTCCCTCAAGGAGACGGTAAGAATAAATATACATGGCAAAGATAATCTAGGTTGCTCAAAGGTGCTCTCCAAACACAGATTCAAGGTCATTTTAATCGGTAATTTATAATACTATTGACAAAGTACAAAGCACATCCAAATTCAAAACAAATATTTGCGGTTCACACAAATAGTTGTCGAGGGCGAAAGTTGAAGCCAACACACCAAGTTTCTTAATCAATTACCTATATAAGTTATAGTCAATTCGTTACGTAATTACTCCCCAGAAGCCGAATTGTCATTTGATCTTTCAGGCTTTGATTAATACATCACACAAGGTTCTTTCATAATGTTTGCCATCCCTTAACAGGATATGTCACATGTCAAATAGTCTTTGAGTGCTAAAAAACTGTATGCCCATGTTCAGAGTTTATGTCCACTGCTGAGCATGGGCCTCCTCGTAACAGACCACGGCAAACCAGGATCGTTGAGGCATATTGCCACAATCACTACGCTTGGCAGGTAGATGGCGATCGCAGCAAGATGGTGAGTATCCTTGAGCTGATAGATGCAGCTACCCATCCATCATCTTTATATCCCTCAGTCGCCTCTTACTACACTCATGGGAAGATATAATCTGAAACCCAATTTCTAGAAAATAAGCACAAATCTTACTTAAATGGATTACGTTCGATGACAGCCTTCGGTATAGATTTACAATTCATGTACATCATGTTCATAGATGTTGTTATAGCGAAGTGTATCTTGGCCATGTTCAGGCCCGGGGGCAGGTCTTTGTTCCTCAGTTCTTGCCAGTCTGGATACTTGAAACGGACTATTCCAACAACCTGACCCACGTCTGAGAACCGTTCTGTAAAATACCAAAGAATACTTATTTTATGAAATGTATTAAAGAAATGTGGACAGTATTAGGTAAACCTAATATAAAAACAACTAAAAATCACAATGTCGATAAGGTAACCCGACATTGTTAACTTGTGTTAGCGTTAAGTATATCAAAATATCAGCTACTATATTGATTAAAAATAACTGCATTGAATTTAATTACTAATTGACTACTGTAAATAACCTAACGTAAAATATACAAACATTAAAAGTTAAATAAAATCATGCATAAAATGGAATTCATTGACCCAAAGGTTGGTTTTAGTTTTAATTCTCAACCTGCTGATAACTTTTAGCTATATTTAGTTTTTAATTGAACGTACTTCTTTAAAAAGAGAAACTTACTTGTTGATCTGCACATATCAAAACCAAACGAGCATTGGTTGGCCCAGAGTTGGGCCAAAGTGGCCAATTCAGGATCCCATTTCTAGAATAAAAGAGAATTTTAGGCAGTAGTAGTACTTTTCTCTATGTACGATCTACACAATTACATTATACTTAATAACACTATCGGTCGAGGAGGGATGATGGCCGATTTAACGTATTGTCACCCTTTGGTGTGAATTATATGTAAAACGTAAGGCGAATACGTAACGCAGATGCAGAAATGATGTTGCTCAAAATTCGTGTCTTATCCGTCTCGCTTCTTCACTGCGTCTGTGCACGTCTTCGCCTTACATAGCCTCTGTATGAAAGAGTGAGTTAATAAAAATAAAAATGCTTTATATGTATTAAAATAAGTGTAAAAATGTAGTGACAAAGATGGAAAAATAAAACTTACAAAACGGAATATTCCATATCCTCTAACTTGTTCTTTGCCCAATGAAAATCGACTTCTTATCCTGAAATATATTACAGCTCAGTAGCTCCAAAATTTCCGACATTCCGACAGTTCCAAAATAAATTTTACCATTATTGTGCCTGATAAAGGTGCTCAAGATCCCGGTGTTCACGTATATCCTAGTACCTAGTATAAATACTACTAAAACAACATGTCATTGTTTTAGTTTGGTGTCACTAGATGGCGTTGTTTAGAAAAGTAAAGAGAATCTTCTTTGTTGTAGATTTTGAGCGATCAATTGCGAAAACTTAAGTGCTTCTAATCCTGGATTAATAATATAAAGTTCTCCCCATTAAAGTTAAAAAGGATAATTTTGACTATAAAATTATATGAAATGTTTTATATTTTCCCACTTACATATTTGCCATATCAAGCAAGGTTTGAGCAAGTTCTTCATTAACAGTCACGTTACGAGCCCCGCTGCAACGAGGCCCCATTGTTCTAAGCTGGCAAAAAAGGAGTTACTGCAAAAATTGTTATGTACATTTTCATATAAAATACGTAGGAGCTGAACATCTGCAAAAAAAAAATTTCGGACCCCATACCTTCAGTTTGTCATAGCGTGTCATATTTTGTAGCCGACAATTTTTTTTCATTCTATTCTTCACTTTCACAACACAGCCCTTTTATGTCCACTGCTGAACATGGGCCTCCTTATTACAGACCTCTGCAAGGTCGGTGCCTTTCATGCACCAAGCATTGCATGTCCTTTTTTTTCGGACGGACATAATTTAGCCAGGAGGTTTTTGCAACTTCGCCGAGCGGACGACAGTTGAGGGATATTACCATGGTTTATCAGTGGTTGCAGTGAGATGGTAAATAACGATAAGCTGATACATGATGCTGCCTATCAGTTGTATGTCACTTAATCGCTTCTCACGACAGTCATGGGGAGTCATGGGGTTATCTATTCTAAAGTGAAAGCCTGGATCTCGAGCTCATTCACTACTGTGATTTTTCAATCGTTGAGTGTAATAGTTGGGTCTATCTTCGGTTGTTGACCGTATGTTGTAAAAAAACTTGTGAGATTACTTACTGGGTCATAGTACATGCACACGACGTGGGAGCCCTCAGGGCATGCCCCCCCTCCAGGGCAATAGTCGGAGACGTATAGATTCTTCTGATACCTACTATCAATTACTAATGAACTTCTTAATGTATTCAACTGTACCAGGAAAAGTAGAGTCTGAAAAAACTTACAGTAAAAAAAACTCTGTGCATTGAACCAAAAAAGGTTTGATTTTTATTGCGCTCGTCTTTCAAGAAAAAGAATATAAAGTTACTGGAAACACAAACTCGTGTTATATTCATTTAACCAGTACTTGTCCCTAACTTGTTCCACGTGGATTTCAATTTCTTCATTTCTCAAAACTTTTCACCGTCTTAGATGTAAAGTTTTTAAACATATCCTTTCTTATCTAACTTAAATTACTTAACTTAACTAACTATGCTCAGACTTTGGCTAGATTCTTGGAAGTTAATTTGAGACCTGTTTAAAGGCATCTTACTTTAATGCGTAGGCTTAAAATGGCTTTAATGTGTCATTTATCGCACGGTAGACGGACTAACTAATTAAAAAATGTTTTTAGCTACTTAAGTTATACTTTTGTTAGATTGTGTATGTAAATATCTATGTGCTGAATAAATTTAATTATAGTGAATACACACATATTAATATAAAACGCTTTGTCCTGATGATCGCATTTTTTACGGAATAAACCTGCTGATTGTATCTCATTGAACTGACATTTTTTATAAGTCTATCACCTAAGCCGTACATGCAGATGCCAATCATGCAGATTGGATAGCAAAAATGTATTCCATCTTCGATTACTATGGCATTTATAACACAATTTTATATTTATCATCAGCATCATCATTAGCCCGTTTTTGCCACGCTTGGCAGGCGGGTTGGTGACCGCAGTACTACGTTGTACCACACAAGGAAACGCTGCTGCCCGTTTCTTGATACACGATTATTATAGATGATGTTATAACAATCGGGACCAACGGCTTAACGTGCTTTCCGAGGCACGGAGAGAGTCCCTCAACCAACCAGACCCGGAAAGAAATATATGAATTAGCACAAAGGTTTCATGTTCTGCGTGGGGATCAAACCCATGACCTCCGAGATTAAAAGCGAGCCAAATACCGCTACGTTACGGAGGATTTACTATATTATTATTATATGTTAGTAATTAGTATGTAGTAAAATATATTTAATATTTACCGACCTTAAAAATCATGACCATTTTAACATGTCTAAACGATTTTGTATAGAACTTGATGTAACATTTTGTGTTTTGAAATAATGGAATAAGTCAAAACGATAATGTATTAAATTATAAACACGCATAAATATTTAGAGCAGTGTTTTTTGGTATTTTTTTAAATGTAAACGTTAAAATATGTTAATAATTTAGCCGCAGTATACGACTATAAAAACGCAAAATAATATAAACAGAAACAACTTTTTCGTTTTGCCACTGAGTTTAATAATACAGGCTTAAAAAATAGTATAGTCTTTCATAAACATAATAGAACTGCGAGTCTTTGTAACTCTTTCAAATTGCTTGAAAAAATATCAACTTTTTTTCATAACATAGGCTTCAACAATGGTGTTATTGATCACTAGCTGTAAACCTAGCAGGTTGTTTATTAAAGTTTTGGTATACTCATGCAGTGCTCATTTGTTAAAGTGAGTACAATGTATTGGCCGTTACTGTACTGCTTTTTTGTTGTAATTGAATTTAGCTGCGGTTATGAGGTGAGGAAATATTCTATACTTAATATTATGAAGAGGAAAGATTAGATTGTTTGCATTGAATAGGCTACGAAACTACTGGACCAATTTCTACATTTTTTCATAATTAGAAATCTACGTTAACCAAAGTAACAAAGGTAGACATTTGATGAAGAAGTTCCTATGGGAACGGGAGTAACACAAGTAAAACCACGTGCGACAAGCTATAGTTTAATAAACAACTTTTTCTGCCGACTTCATCAGTATTCGGTTTCAATAAAACTTTCGCTTCGTAGAAGTTTTGAATTTGGGAAATCGTTGTTCCCTGTCGCGTTGCGGCAGACTCCGTAGAAGATGGCGGGACGAGCTGGACAAAACAAACGACCAGTGGCCTACTTTAGGCCTGGATCGAAAGAGCTGGATGTCATGAGGAGAGGCCTTTGCCCAGCAGTGGGATGATGCAAGCTAGTAGTAACAGTAACAGTAATATTTCCCTGTACTAGTCTTGAATACTTACCAAAAGAATATACTCCTCCTAGTATCAGATTTCTAAGCCTAAAGGTTAAAGTCTGTGCTTCAGATTTGAATCGATATCCCCTTGTCTTCCCCTGGGCGTTGTAAGATGCGAGTAAACATATACCTGATGGATGGGCAGCAGCATCTATCACCTCCTACCACCTTGGCATGGCGATTATTGTAACAAGATTTTTTTTCACCATTGATTTTTACTTTTTATTTCCGAATATAGTCACTGCCTTGTGTAAAGTCCAGCTTAATAATAGTTTTATTTGCGGAACGCCAGTTACTATACCATACCATACCATCGTTTACAAAGTCAGTCCTTGGCCTTTCGACATAAATTTTAACTTAACGTTAACATGTTGGTAAAATAGATATAATATCAAATTGCAGAGTCAATCACGCAATGTCGAAGATAACAGTAAGGCTGTCGGTGTATCAGACAACAAGAATGTACAGGTAAACATGGCTATATATAAATTAACTGTAAGGCTGACCCCACATTTGGCATGTGCGTTCCACGAGCGTATAAACGACGTGAACGACGAACATCCATTAGGAACGACTAATTTCAACGCGTAAAATTTAATCGAAACCGGATTACCGCGCCTTAGGTATGCGCGGGGCAAGAGGGGAAGGAGAATCGGCCACTCCGT
This sequence comes from Nycteola revayana, assembly GCA_947037095.2. NCBI lineage: Eukaryota > Metazoa > Arthropoda > Insecta > Lepidoptera > Nolidae > Nycteola > Nycteola revayana. The sequence continues at coordinate 2,323,292 of OX344851.2, forward strand.
TCCTTCAGTCCACTGGTAATGATCACGTACCTAGTCATAACGTAGATATGCTTCCCCGGCCCCCACTTCACCGCATTTTCCTAAGGCGCGGTTCAGCGATCCCGATCAAACTATCACCATCATCATCATATAAGTCGTCTGTTGTCGTCCACAGCTGAGTATAAACCTCCCACGTCGCTTTCCAGTGACAATAATTAGTAGCGGCCTGCATCCTCTGACTATTATTCCTTATCCTGCCTTTCTAAATTCCTAGAAGAAGACTGTTGAAGCCGAAGCCGGTTGAGAAATCTCCAAAATAATACAACAGTGCACAGTTGATTAAATGAACAAAATAATTAAATAACTTTATATTGTTCATGTAGGAACTGAATAAGCTACAAAGTAATGGCATGTTACCGTGGCAGCAACACTTTTGGAAGCCACCTAAATCAAAGGTAAGTAAAACATTTTACTTGCGCCTGCCAAGGTGTTACCCATACATTGAAGGCAGACGATAACCATGGAACACATTGTCAAGAAATTACATAAAAAAATTCGAAATATACTTTCGAGCTCACTCTGTTCTTCGGATTTTTTATTGTTACATAGAATAAAACAAAGTCGCTTCCCGCTCTTTGTCTCTTCCTATGTATGCTAAGATCTTTCAAACTACGCTACGGATTTTGATGCGGTTTTTTAAATAGTTAAAGTAATTCAAGAGGGTTTAATAAAGCACCATTGCACCCGGCGAAGATAAGGCACGTGGCTAGTTGTTCAAAAAGACACACACAACTGTTTAGTCACCTAATTTAACTAAAATACCAATGTTTTTTCATTTCCCATAACTGTAAATTAAAACAAATTCTATAAAAACACAATTTTATTTGATCCTCTCTTATGGTCCATTACGAACAAACCGTGATCGAGGAACAATACCGACGTATTTCATTATAAATATTTATATTTTTTTTGGTTAAGACAAACATATTTACTGAGTAAAAAAATTGTCATGATTAATTAATCCGACGTCGGTGACAGACTTTTGCTTTTGACTCCGCCACTTAAATTCACTGGCTTTTATCCAGCTGAAAGCTTCGTAAGTTTCATTAAGTAGACACTTTGTATATATAAACCAACAAAACAAGAGAATGCCTTTGTTAATTTTGAACTGATAAGTAAGAAGGTTGATAATACACAGTGGAATATAATAATAATCTAGCGAACCGCCCCAGCTTCGCACAGACGCAATGCTGATGTAGAATTATAAATTTTCCTCTCGAATCACTCTATCTATTAAACCGTATCAAAATCCGTTGCATAGTTTTAAAGGTCTAAGCATGAATAGTGAATAGCAGGGATACACAGAAAGCGGGAACCGACTTTGTTTTATACTATGTAGTAAAGTTTTATAGTCCAAAAATAATTAAAAAATATAATTGGACTTTTAAAGTCAAGCTATTTTTAAGTTAATTTTTAATTTCGTTTTAAAACATTAGTCAATAAAACGTTTTTCCGAGGAAATGTTTTTCCATCAGCTTTTAAAAATGTGATTCACTATATTGGCTTCATCTTTAGCATTTATACTTACGTATATAGCAGAGTCAAAGTCAAAAATTCTTTATTTAATACACGTTAATAATATTTTAAATCATGGTCTTACGATGCGTCCCTTTCTTTTTCTATCACCAGTTCTAGACGTGGCAACTCTGAGAAGAACTGGCAAGAAACTAGAGGCTCAAAGATCTCTAGAACATTTTTCTCACTTATTACGTTACTGCTTATTCATTTCGATATCCCCTAAAAGATTTTAAAAGTAATATTATTCAATGATTAACAAATGTTTGAACGCCCAGAGGAATTTTGGGTGAATTCTATTGAAAATGTTTGATTTTACGCAATAAAAGCTATCTCCAGATAACTATACGTTCTAATCGCGTTAGGATATAAATGGTTTAGGCGTAGGCTGTCAATATTTCACTTATATTAAAGTTTTAATTTGAATTGGTTTTGATACCGAAAATATCTCGAATTTATATCTAGACTGAATACAATATTATTCAGTCTGATATAAATTTGATATATTTGCGGTTTATATAATGTTACGTAATAAATACATTTAGTTAAGAATAAATTCTAAATCTTTGTGTAAAATGACTTCTTTCCGGGTCTCGTTCGTAGGTTGAGAGACCCCATGTGCCTCAAAAAGCACGTTAAGCCGTTGGTTCGGATTGTTATAACATAATCTATAACAATCGTATACCAGGAGATGGGAAACAGCGTGAGATTATGTGTAATCACAACTGCTATCACTAACCCACCTACCAAGCGTCGTGACTATGATAAAAACCTCTCCTTAGCGGAGGTCCATGCTCAGTTGTAGATGTTATACAGCCTGATATAAATTCAAGATATTTATGGATTAGATAAAAGTAGTGTTTTCATCATCATCATCATCAACAGCCCGTTTACGTCCTCTGCTGAGAATGGGCGTCCCCTTAACCGACCTTGGCAAGTCAGGGTCATTGAGGGCTATTGCCATAACCACTACGATTGGCAGGCAGATAGGTGATCGCAGTAAGATGATAAGTAACATTGAGATGACACATGCTGCTGCCCTTGCATCAGCTGTGTGCTATGTCCTTTAGCCACCTCTTACGACACCCATGGGAAGTCATGGGATGGTCTATTCTAAGCTGAAACCCACGTGGTTTTAAGTTTTATTTAAAACACATTTGGATGGTTTCAGGGCAACGTAACTTACTTCGACAAAAATGAAAACATAATTCGGCTTCCAGAACTAAGCAAACTTTACGAAGAAAAGAAAGCGAAAAAATCTTTGCACAAAAAGTACCCGAAAAGAATAATACAGAAGATAATAAAGAAGAACGGATCAAAAATGAAGAAGATACACAAGGCAGGGACGAAACGTCCAACGATAAATACAAAAGAGAGTTACGACAATTATTATGCTGAAGAATTATCTCAATGGAAAAATGATGCGACCACGACACAGCCAAAACAAAAGAAGCGGTCCAGAAAAAGGAATCCAAAAGTTGTTCGTAATCCATTGCCTTTTCATAATATGCACAAAAATAATAGACGCAACAAAAGAGACGCAAGGGATAACGTGTTTATTTTAAAAGATTTCGACGAAATGAAGTTTTTGAGGGAAGGTAAAAATTATAATGTTGTAAATGCTCACGTGAAAAAATATTGGTAGTGTCTTTTTTGTATTATATTATGTAGTTACAATAAATAAACAAATTAAAACTAGTTATGTAGTACCTAGCGTTTGAAGTAATAAATAATTGCCCCCTGAATTTTGGTCCTTCGTCTAAATAATCAAAAAAATATTCAAAACTTTAATGCTAGGGTCATGAAGCCAAGACCCAACTACCATACCATGGAGGTATAAGTTTCGGAGGTCGCCGTAATCTTATATATAAAATTCTCGTGTCACAATGTTCGTTCCCGTACTCCTCCGAAACGGCTTGACCGATTCTCATGAAATTTTGTGAGCATATTGAGTAGGTCTGAGAATCGGCCAACATCTATTTGCCGGGTCAGCTAGTATTCATGTAAAATCTTAGATAAATGTTGACAGTCAGTTTGGCTGACTCCACATTGGTAGTGCGCGTTCCTCGCACGTCACATGCGGACGACGTTGGCGAATGTGAGCGGGTCGGGGGCTCAGCGCTCGGGTCGGTCACACGGTCAAGGCGTTTGCACCTTGTGCACGCCCAATGTGAGTTCAGTCATAAAGTACTTATGGGATGTGTGTTTGTTTCTATAACAAGCAAAAAATACTGAACGGATTTGACTAATCCTTTCACGGTGATAGTTTATAAGGTGGGTTAATATACAAGGTGAAACGCAAAGGGTATATACATAGAAAGAGCAAGGCTTTTTTGGATGATAATGAACAAACGATATGGCAAGGGTTATTTAATCCTATCTCTACAAGTCCGGAAGTAATGATTTTTTAAAATTCATAGATACCAGAAACCAAACTTTTCAAATTGAAATAAATACATCACTAGCACAAAATCAGCTGATCGATGTCAACGAACTATTTGCAAGTAAAAATAAACCTCTTACTCCTGGTATTTCTGAATAAAGGGTTCCGCGTTTTTATTTTTTGTTTGCAAAATAATACTGACTTTTTTATTTAATTTTGAGTTGAAACCCTTGCCATATCGTTTGTTATGATCCAAAGAAGCCTTGCTCTTTCTATGTATATACCCTTTCCGTTACACCTTGTATAGGCTATAAAACATGACGCTCCGACCCACTGGAGCAGAGTAACGTGGGTTACTTTGCGCGCGGGACAGCTTTTCCAAAGTAAGAATAAAAATACGTGCGTTTGTATAAAAAGTTTATTAAATGTAATTAAAAATAAATTACATAGCTTAAGCACTAGTTGAACATAGTGATATAATGTCAAACATGACACACTTGGAGATAGATACTATCTTTTTTTAATAAAAATGAATCACGATTTAAAATCGTGACTTTTAAATTGAAAAGACTTAAAATAAGATAAAATAAACATTTAAGTATATACAAATGCCTGAAAAATTAAGCTAAATTAACAAACACATCAATTACTATTATACAGGTAAACAGAGCAGAAAGTTAATGACTAAACGATACGACGATTAATTCAATAAAAATGCCTACATTACTGTAAGGTGTAATTAAAATGTTGACCGAGGATGTAAGGAATCACCATGCAAAATTTAATTTAAATCGGTGTAACAGTTTCCCTACAGCCCCTACAAACAGAAAAACATATAGAGAAACAAAAAAAAACACTGGATGGAACTATTTTACTTCTAACATCCCCCTGACTCGGTTTTTAGCGTTTTTTTTTCTATGTACAGACATTTGACCTCTTTTGATTGGTTTTATTATATACGTGACGGCTGACAGGACAGAATGGAAGAAGAAAACGTGTTGCACCGACCACAAATAAATTGGGATAAGGGCAGGGAGATGATGACATGATAATCCTTGTCTAACATAACCTTTAATTCTGAAAATAATTTAGTTAACAATCAAAGTATTCTATACTGAAAATACAGTATTTGTTATCTATTCAAACTTGAGTTAACAAAATATGGAATTAAATTAATTACTCATGCAATTAACAGAATTATCTTTGAAAACAGATAATATTTTATGTAATAATTTTCAATCTCGAAAGCATAAATTACTAAGGTTATTATTTAAATCAGCGGTTCCCAACCTTTATTAGGGCGGCACAAACCCGTCGGCACAAAACCGTCGCCCCCCCGCCCCCACACCACTCGCCGGGACCCTCCTAACCAAAGTCGGCGCTCGGTCGTCGATCGGCTCCTGCTGGGCCTCACCGCAAGGTGTCTCACCCGGTAGGGCCTTGATCTCCCGGCGGCGTGAAAAATTAGGAGGTAACATTTCCCCCGCGACAGCTGCCCCAGGCCTAAAACCCCTGGGTGCCCACTCACTTACTACACAGTAATGACCAGTCCCTAGGGACTAACCTAACCCACCCCTAATGACCTGCCTGTTGTTACAGGCAGCGAAGGACACTTCGGTCAGGGGGCCATACAGCCCCGATACGGATTCCTAGGCGCCCTTACGGGCGCCTGAGAAGACTACCAATGACTTTATTAGGGGGGAGGGTAGGTTATAGGTTCTGATCACAGTGTCTAGGTAAAATGAAGGAGGCATATCAAATCCTCATATAGGTATATAGACTTAAAGGAAGTCTTATTGCTATAAACAAAATTTAAATCCGTTACAAGATATTCTTCGGAGAAAAACCTATTTATCATTTTACTTACGACAAGGGGTGATTGATTGATAGCCTAATATCCAAAATCTTATACATTCATTACTTTTATGTCTAATAGTAAATGTATGTTCCACAAGATTATGTTTAACTAAGTATTAGATTTATTAGGACAACGTCGACCTGATATAGTCGTATAGTACAAGTGTGTTTCTTTCTAAAGTTCCACGCTCAGTCGTTTTTTTATTTTTTCGGACGGACATACGTCGTTTGCCACGAGACTTTTGTTACTTCACCGGGTATTAAGGAGCTCCAGCCTTAATAAATTGATTAAAAACTACAAACTAAGCAACCTGCGCAAGAGGACGCCCCCTGTGGGGCTTGTACCTCGGCTCAGGGCGGTCGCTGGCGATGAGATTGAGGGATCATGACTTTTAGTCAGTATCCCTCAATCTCATCGCCAACTATCGCTCTACTTGACAGTTTGCGGGCATTTCGGACTTCGAGTCTAAGAAGGCATCGGATGGTTCTTTGCAAACTAAGGTTCGGGAAGAACGCTCAGTCGTTGCGATATAGTTCGTATGGGCGAACCTATGGATAATCCAATTTTGATGTTGTATTTGGTCTTTCAGTCTTATACTTCTCCTGCCTTGATTTCTTCGGATCCTTTCTTGTTCCTGTACTCCCAACCCTGGTAAGCAAGGTCTTGAGGACTCACGTCGTGTTCCCTGAAGGATATGCCACCAGAACCGTATTTATGTCCACCCTGAAATAGAATATAAAATCAGAATTAGAATAGAATATAATGCCATTAATGTGAACACTTAGTGTTTGGATATTCTTTATCGATCATCATCATCAGCCCGTATAACGTCCACTGCTAAACATGGGCTTGGCAGGCTGGTTGGAAATTTGTTACGTGCTCCGTACTTAACTAAAATAACACAGAAAGAAGAACATCTGGTTTCTGAACCCTCAATCAAGGTAGGTACAATTAACAGCTGTAAATTTAACTTAGCTGCCAAATCACATTCAGTTTCTGTAATATGACGTATGAAAAACTTCTTTTCTAAAAAAACAGGTTAGATTATCTAACTAACACTTTAACTAAATCAAATTAAGGAATCTTGCTTTCTGAAACTTATTTCACACTTAACAAGTAAGACGCTTGTTTTGTGTGAAATAAGTTCAACTGTCGTCAAACGCTTATTAAGTTAAATTAAATATTTTTATTCAAATTTATGAAATTACATAATAATTGGAATAAAATATTAATTCTTATATTATAAATATGACTGATGTTATCGTTTGTTTGCATTTAATAGACACTATTCAAAGCTACCTAGGAGTAACATACGTGGGCGAATACGCGCGTGGAAAGCTAGTCTTCTATATAAAATCGTCAGAATGTATGTACATAACTGCATAACTTGAAAAGAACTTGACCGATTGTAATTGTTTATATTGTACTCGCAATTTTTGCCATATTTTAGGAAAGAAAATCTATAAAAATGTCAGTACGACCGATGGATGACGTGAGCATGAGTGGCTAGTAAGATATAAAATATCATGCTACAACACTTTGGTGTAGGGCAGCAATCTAAAGCAGATAAAACCACGGAGTATAGTATACTAGCTGCACCCCGCGGTTTTACCCGCGTTACTCTGCTCCAGTGGGTCGAAGCGAGATATTTTATAGCTATATATAATCCAGCTTATAAACTATCCGCTTGCAAACTTTCAGCCAAATCCATTTATTAGTTTTTACGTGAAAGAGTAAACAAACATCCATCCATCCATACTTATCCATCCATACATCTTATATTAGTAGGATAACTAGTTCTCAATACCCATACTATAAATAGGAAAAAATTGATAGTTTGTTTGCATTAACTAACTCCAAAACAACTGGGCCGATTTCAAAAATTCTTTCACCATTAGAAAGCTACATTATCCAGGAGTAAAATAACTAATGTTTAATTATGAAGTTCCTGCGGAAACGGGAGTTACGCGGGTGTAACCGCCCGCGGGATTCTAGTTAAAAAATAATTGAACGAATGACATGCTAAAATAATAACATCGCTCTTACAAATATGTATTCAAATGTATGTATGTAAAATATTTCACTATTAAATTACTCCTACGTGAAAATGTTTCAGAATGTTTTTATTGAAATATTTGTATGTAGTAATTTTAATCTCATTTCTAAGAAAATTCCAAGTGTTTAGTTGCTAAAATTTTTATTGTGACGCATCGTCTCGCTTCAAGTCTCAGAGGTCGTTGGTTCTTTCTTATCCTCACACCGGATAAGAAAGCTTTGTGAACCCCGCCGTCATCCACAAGTGACACACACTTGAGAAACGAGCAAGACAAAGTGTGGTCAACCTTAGTCTAATCATTACGAAACTTGTAACTCATCATCATCATCATCAACCGGTATAACGTCCACTGCTGAACATGGGCCTCCTCCCGGGGGAGGGTATTTGCCATAGTCACAACGTTTGGCAGGCGGATTGGTGACCGCAGTATTATGTTGTACCACACAAGGAAACGCTGCTGCCCGTTCCTTGATATACGATTATTATAGATGATGTTATAACAATCGGGATCAACGGCTTAACGTGCTTTCCGAGGCATGGAGAGTACACAGTCGTCACAGGGTCGTCCCACAACCAACCAGACCCGGAAAGAAAATCTTAGAATTCACACAAAGATTACGTCCAAGATTTAAAGCGAGCCAAATACCGCTACCCTACGGAGGTTAATTTTTTTTTTAAACCTTGTATATCAATAAAAAAATAGTCTTTAGTGAATACAGCCAAATATATTAAAACTATAGAAATAAACCTACGCTTTACTAATAACTACTTTACAAGACAAGTAATGAAAAGAAACAATAAAGTCAAATGATAAATCAAAAAGTTTTTGGTCGTGCCATTATTGAAATTACTTTCACGCACTATATCAACAAACTAAGTACGAACTTTTCTTCCAATATTTATTAACGTATGGATTTTTTCCAAAAACAATTGATAGTTGTTTAACCCTAACAATTCAATATAGCCACCATATTTTGTACTCTATAACCTTGTAATAAAGTTAAAAACCATTTTTATTCTGACGGACATATGTAGTTAGCCACGAGGCTTTTGCTACTTCACCGGGCAAAAAGGCGAGCAGAGCTCTCAAAACTACAAACTAAGCAACCTGCGCTAGAGGGCGTCCCCTGTGGGACTTGGACCTCGGCTCCGGGAGGTCGCTGACAGGGAGATTGAGGGATTATGGCTTTTAGTTTTTTGTAACTGTCGCTCTACTTTAAAGTTTGCTTCTCAGACTTAGGGTCTACAAGGGCATCGGAAGGAGTTAAAATCCAAAGTCGTTCTAAGCATACTTAATTATAACTGCCCGTTAAATGAATAAGACACATGGCTCTCTTCTTAGTTCTATTAATAATTTGGGTATACATATTAAATTACTAGATGTCCATATATGTATAACATCATTTAAAACAATTGTATACCAAGGAATGGGCACCAGCATTTTCCTGTGTATTGCGACATAGTACTGCGGTCACCAACCCCCTGACAAGCATGGTGACTATGGTAAAACCGTCCCTCGGGAGGTCCATGTTTAGCAGTGGACATTATACGGGCTGATGATGATGATGAATGAATGAATATTCAAATTCGCAAATATCCAATTTATGCAAGATGTTTCCTAATTTCAATTTCAGTACAAAACAATCTATCTGCTATTAAAGAGAAGCCATGTATTTGGGAAGGGCCTTATTTGATATGATACTCCAAAAAAACGAAGTCAATACTCACAGGGTAGCTCTCATAATGTCCATGGCCATAATTCGTGGGTGGTGACTCCCTGTAGGGACTCAGGCCAATGCCAGCTGGACTGTATTGAGGACCTGAGTAATGGTTGGATGAGAACGGCGAAGAGTTGGGTTTGCAGAACTTGAAGTAGCCGATAACACCTGAAAAAAAATACATTGAAATATTAATGGTACTTCGACGTACTACTACTGAACATATTTTTAACTATATAAACTTAAATTATAAAAACTGAATAGGCCCCAAAACTACTGAATCGATTAAAAAAATTCTTACAACATTAGAAAGATAAGCTAATGATGAAGTTTCCATGAGAACGGAAGTTTCGCGAGTGAAGCTAGTATATATAAATGTTATGTATAGTGCTTTGTACGGTAACTTAATTTTAATGAAACAATTATGCAAGTAGAAGAGATAATAAAGATCTAAGGTGTCACAAAACCATTTTCAAGAAGAAATATAATTTTTAACGTAGCTGATAACATATAAAAATAATACATACCAGGAATGATAAGAGCCATGAATCCGAGGAACTTCTTGAAGCTGGCGAGACCAAGGATGAGGGGGAGGAACAGCAGCAGCTTCAGCTTGAACAACTTGAGGATAAGCAGCATGGGAATGATCAACTTCTTCAACTTGTGACGGCCAGCTGAAACACGATTATAGAAAAGGTAAGTCTGTTGTGCAGTAAATCTATATATCAATACGTGAAACAAAACCATTGAGCCCCTTTTTACAAAAATTGCGCGGAATATGGAATTTAGCTCACTTACAGAGAAAGAGAGAAGAATGCTTTAACTTAAAATAATTTAGCATAAGGCGGAATGCCTTTTATTTTTGGCTTATTTAAATTAACTCTATCTCTCCAACCAGAATCAATTTTGATAGTGTTACTTAAACCTGTTAAGTGCTTACGGAAAGGTGCATGTTTGTCTTCAATAACGTCGACTTCACCAGCGATTTCGTCGATAAAACGAGGTGCAATGACTCCTCTGGAAGTTACTTCATCATCCAGGTTCATTTCGATAGCCGTTGATCTTAGAAAACTGAAATATATTTTTAATTTTATTCTCAATTTAAATATGTAGGAGATGTTGAAATACCGTAAAAGTGGCTAGACATAATAGCAAATGACAGTGAACATTTTGTCGTTTTACACAACTCCGAGCTTTTATGTACGGGAGGCGCGATGGATGCAAGATTCATGGGAATTCATCATGCGACATTACATTACGTGGTTGGTGGAGTATCGGCATAGTACACTAACGAGCGAGAAGGTTATGGAAACTATATTGTACGACATCCACAGCTATAAGCCAGTGATTGACCATTGACCATCCAAATTTACTTTTAACCATGACACGTTCTCCTCGCCCAGTGCATACCATGCAAGCATGCAACACGTCTAATATCTAGTCTGTCTTTTTAAAATTAGACGTGTCTAATATCTTCACATTATAAAAATAAATGGCATGTGCCTTTCCTCATATATTTATATTATTAAGTTAGTAATAAATTGGAAGTGACTAATCGACTGATCCCACTATAGGTATATTTTATAATCCTTCTTTTTTAGTCTGCGGTTGGATGAACAAGCATGATGCCTCAAAAGAACCAATCACTTTAAAGCTGATTGCCACACGAAGTTTTTTGAATACGAGTATTTCCATGTCTGACTGACTTTTTCCTAATCAAATATAGGGCCTTTGCTACTCCAGTTATGTAACAACTCAGTATTTCACTGCATAAAAGTTTTCGACGGAGGCACTGCATGCTAAATTAGATATAGGAGGAAACGATTAGATATATGACGAGCTTTGGAAGTCGACCACAGCCCGTCTTAAACATGAGCCAAAATTTAGCTCAATAGTTTCATTGGTTTTAATTAATCAGTAACGGTTGACTTTTAAATAAACATACAATTTCCCTGCTTATCTTTAGAACAAACTATTCTATGGAGTTATGACTTGACAAAATGGTATATTAAAGGTCTCCCTTTTGTCCTTTTGGCAACAAATTTCAAACATAATACACCAATTCAAATGTTCGCTCTTTATCTAAACAATAAATTAGTAGGTATGACATCTAATGTCAAGTGTAGACCTTAATTCTGATTGTAATATGCAAATTTTGTTGTGTACCATTTTGGCGGAGATACTCGAGTACTTTGCCAAGATTGTGTCTAGTTAGTAGACACCGTAATTTCCAATTATTGTACTCAATTTCTGTAGATGTTACAATTTGATGTTTATTGTGTTGTTCCATATTAAATCTTCAAAATAATATACGTCGTTTTAAAACTATTGACATTCTAACGGGTGCTATAATCTCTAAGTAAGTTAGTTTTTGGTATGATGGTTATTGTCATTGGTGTGTGAATCATCGTCAGAGTGTAAGGTTGTCTTTTGGATAAGGAGATAAAAGGAGATATTGTCATAGTCACTACGCTTGAATTGTCATGGTCATCACGCATGGACAATATGAACGCGAAACGGATTAACGGCCCTCGCCTAACCTTTGATGAAGGCAGGCCGTAAGCTGTTACTGTATTAATTGAATGTTGGCAAAACGAGACGCATCACTTACGCGTTACCATATACTATGTGTGTAGACTTACCGTTCAATTTTTCTCATGCCATACTTTACAAGAGCCTCCCAGTCGGAATCTTCGCTCCTGGGTTGAGACTCGAATTGTGGTGGTTCGCGAGACAGGGCTCGGGCTTGAGTTTCTACTTTTACTAGCACTGCGTTTTCTGATAATCTGAAAAAAAGAAGAGTATTGCAGTTCAATGAACATGGTAATAAATATCGCAATCTTTTATTTAAAGACAACTTCACTAGGTGCACACTGGAAATGAATGCCTGTGATGCGGGAGACCTAACAATCAGATAACTATGCGTAGTTCATACAAAACATAAAAGACTCACCTGAGTCCACAGACAAACTGTTTAGAACAGTTTTGTGGACCTATATATTACACTAAGGTTAAGCACTATTATGTAATAATAATAATAAATAAATAAATAAATAATAAAAGCTTAGTGGTTATAATAACCTTGTTTCATTGCAAATGAAACAAGGTTATTATAACCACTAAGCCATCGATACAGTCGAATTCTACCTTATTACACACACTTACGTAGTAACTTAACTGTTACTTATGCTAAATAAAAGAAATAGTTTAAGAGCAACCTCGTCAGTTCAGGAGCAAGACTGAGATTGTATGTGAGCCAGGAACATTTTTCGAGCTCCTATGTCTGTGTTTGTAAGAGGTTTGCTGCTAGTTGGTAAGCTGGGCGAGAGGCCTATTATTGAGCTGATCACCCTTGATCGCCACCGGTATTTTCTAATAACTTAAATGTGAAAATTGTCAACTCACTGGTAAGCTTGTTTATCAAAGAAGTCATCGAAAGACCGTAACGCCTGAGCTTTGAAGCAATCAGCCAGGTCACCGTTAATACACTGCTGCGTTGACTGCTGGATGTAAGGATCCTGATCTTCTCCGAAACCAAGCCAGTCTAGAAGACCTCGGCCTTCGCGGTTCGGCTGTTGCTGAAAATGAAAAAAATCATATTAAATCAACTATTGAATACATGTGAATACAAAAAGTCCCGGTATGTGATCTTCAACAAACCCAATTCAGCGTGACAGATCTTGTTTAAATGCAGATAATACTTGAATGAAAAAGCTGTCAACCCTGATTTTGATTGGTTCAGGGCAGTGAAAAGGTGAACTCTCAAGTGGTGGCCAAATACGTTGACTCCCTCCTGTCTGTTCCGTGCCTAGGAAAGCACGCTAAGCTATTGGTCCCTATAACATTATCTATGACAATCAAATACCAGATAAGGGGCATCATTGTTTACCAGAGTATTAACATATAGTTGCCAATATGCCTTCCAAATATGCTATATATGGGTATGGCCTTATACGCCTTTGTGGAGGAGATTACACGTGCTGAATGATCTTCATCATTAAGCTTCTTATTCATTCATTTAGTTAACTAAGAGTTACAAGTAAAATCTTGTGTTTTTATTTTCTCTTACCGATCTCCCGTCATCTCCTCCGAAGTTCAACGACCTCCCTTCTCCTTCTTCTTTAGGCGGTTGGTCGGGGAGTCTGATACCACCATCTCCCTTTGATTGTAGAGTCAGCACTGCTGCTATAAGCAGCATCAGCCACCTTGCTTGTCCGAGCATCTTTGTTTATGATCTATAAAAGGTAAAAAACGGTTATAAAATTTGAGGTGAATTATCAAAACGACTGGTTGACGTCACTCAAGATCAGCTGGCCTGTTTTCTGCGAAAAAGTAGGCATAGCCATACAACGAGGCAATGCCGTCTGCCTTCTAGAACTATGTCCAGCGATGCGAATTAGGTTTTCGACGCTCAAGAGACGTAATCAGTACGTGCTTAAGTGTTTATTTTACTTTTTTAAGTGTTATTATGAGCATTTTGCTGGTGTTTTTTTGTGGTGGTTATTAAGAAAAGATACACGGTCTTGCATGTCTCGTCTTTATCTACGTTGAAGGTGATTTATACGAGATTGCTACTGAATGTCCTGTTGGTGTGCGGTGCTACAAGCAAATTAATTTCGATTATCGTTCTTGCACAGAGGCTGCAGACATATATTTATATGAGTTTGTTTTCACAAAATCGCCAACGCGTCGCAGTCGCCGTATCAATGCGGCTCTGGCCTTAAAAATAATTCATTTGGGAGTTAACATCAGTAAACCTCTTTGTTTGTACTATGCATAGGCTACTATTGTGCTATGTTATTTTAATTAGACGTGTTTAGTTTCCCTTAGGGATTGGTATTAGTAGGCATAAAGCTTTACTGAACTCATATATAAATCGCGATAATACTATTGATGACTTTCTGGACCGAGAAAGTGCCACTTATATAATGTGATTATCAATTTAATACGTCCATTGTCTGTAGTAGGTACTTATTCTATAATTTGGTGTTACCTGTAAGCTACCTAGTTATAGTTTTTAACATGGCTAAATACATTCATTATTTCATTATCATCGTCATCAGTCACTATAATATCCACAGCTAAATATGGGTCAAGTCCATGGGACTTTTGCGGTGACCACGGTTGGCAGGCGAATTAGTGACCGCTCATGTGGTTGAACACATAGAGGCGAATCTGTTTCTTTACTGGTAGTTACGATTACTATAGATCATCATCATCAGCCCGTATAACGTCCTCTGTTGACCATGGGTCGCCTCCCGAGACAGGGTTTTTGCTATAGTCACCGCGCTTCGTAGGCGGGCTGGTGACCGCAGTATTATGTTGTAATACACAGGGAAAAACTGCTGCCCGTTCCCAGGCATAGGCTTGTTATAGATGATGTTATAACAATCAGGACCAACGGACGGCTTAACGTGCTTTCATAGGCACGGAGGGTGTCTCAACCAAGCAGACCCGGAGACAAATTTTAGAATTTACACAAAGATTTCTTGTCCGGTGTGGGGATCGAACTCACGACCTCCTAGACTCAAAGCGAGATTTATACCGCTACGTCGCAGAGGTTGTCAGCAACGACAAAAAATCAAGGTGTATATCGTGTATCCTATATTAGTTTAAATCAGGAAATAAATCAACGCCGTGCCGACTACTTCGGTTTCCTACTTTTACTGTACATGTATTGATTGTACTTTCTACTCATTCTACGTACCGCCATTATTGGGTTTTAACGCGACACAAGTTATCGACGACGTTTCGGATAGACATATAGGTATGTTATTTAATGGAATCACGCGTTACTTTGCTCAAGCGCGTTTAATTTAATCAAACGCTACTGCGCAAATCATTTTGTGTTGCACAGTAGCGTTCGACGAGGTAACATCACCCTGATGATGATGCTCCGTGGAGGAGCGAAACACGTGTCGGGTCTTCGGCTGGTTCGATTGTATTTTTGCACATTTTATTTTTCCTTCCTGCATGTTGTGCATCATTTTTGCGTGTGGGAGGGCGGTGCAAAAAAAGCCATCCCAGCATTTTGACACATTTTTAGCGGAATTAACACTAGATATTTGGTTTTTAATTTAGACTGCACCGGTGGCTCAGTGGTTACGATAGCTGCCTCTGAGACCTGGTGTTCTGGGTTCGATTCCCATCCGGGACAATTATTTGTGTGAACCACAAATAGTTATTTGAGTCTGGGTGTTCTGTGTGTCCGTGAAATGAATGTTTGTAAAGTCCCCCGCGACACAGGGATTTATTTCCATAGTGCGGGAGTTGTCGTTTTAAAAGAAAAAAAAAAGACGTAGACATATGTTAGCCAGGAGGCTTTTGCTACTTCACCGGGCATAAAAATGAGCAGAGCTCCAGCCTAATAAATGGTTTAAAAACTTCAAACTAAGCAGTCCGAGTAACAGGCTGTCCCCTGTAGGACTTCGACCTCGGCACCGAGCGGTCGCTGGCGGGGGGAATATGACGTTAATGTTTTTTTGTCGCTCTACGTTTCAGTTGGCGGGCCTCTCGGACTTCGGGTCTACGAGGGCATCGGAAGGTTCTTCGCAAACTAAGGGTCGGGAGGAACGACGTGCAGCATTCATTTGCTATTTTATCAGCGTTTACGACCACTGCTGAAGATGAGCCACCCTTTAACAGTCTGTGGAAAGCCAGGGTCGTTGAGGTATATTACCATAATCACCACGCTTGGCAGGTGGATTGGTGATCGCAGTAAGATGGTAAGTAACCTTGAGCTGATAGATGCTGCTGCACATCCGACAGCTGTATATTCATTGCGAACCTATCGTTAGACATGGGGGGGTTATTTTTTTTGGGGTGCAAATTTTTTATATACTTCCCATCGTGTCTTGGGGAAAGACGGAGGGGGTGTGTGGGACTCCTTCACTTGCTCCCTGCTCTATGTAGCTGATGAGCCGGGGCATCCAGTACCCAATTAACCACCACGATAGCCTTGCCTCCGACGCTGGCCAACGATAGCCCCGGGCACTCGAGTAGATCGACAACCAGGACCACCGCCGTGCGTCTGCGTCTCCGCAGAGACTCATCCCGGGGGAAGGGCAATAATTGGGCCACACATGGGGTGGTATATGCTATGTTTACAAACCAGACGCCTAACTAGATTTCAATGAGGTGTACTAATGACCGACTCGGCATATAAAATTGTATACATAGGTAGGTATATAATTAGGCTTTATGCCTACAATATTATATTTTGATAATTAACTCTTTTTACACAATTAAGCTGGATAAGTAGACCTTAACGAGTGAAATTCAGTTTTTGAAAGTGAACTAATTGTACAGAAAATCTACTACTAATATAATGAGCTGTCTTTGACGAATGCCATTTACTATTTTGGCCGCAAAATTAGATAGTTGTACGAATTACATGTACATCAGACCAAGCGCGGTATTATTATTTACACACAGAACCAAAAACTATGTTTCTCAAACTTTATTAAAATTTATAGACAACCTCCGTAGCGAAGCGGTATTTGGCTCTCTTTAAATCTCTGAGGTCGTGGGTTCGATCCCCACGCCAGACAGAAAATCTTTGTGTAAATTCTAAGATTTCTTTCTGGTCTGGTTGGTTGAGAGACTACCCTCCGTGCCTCGGGAAGCCCGTTAAGTCGTCGGTCCCAATTGTTATAACATAATCTATAAGGATCCCTCGTATAGCTGTGTACGTATTTACGGGCTGATGATGACCCATGTAATTTGGTCCTTCGAGCCGGACGAGTTAAAGCAACCATATTTGAATGAAACAACTGTCTTTCATATACTTAAAACCATCCCAAACTCTACAAAAACAAAGGGTCGAATATACATAAGACTTTCCACTTGTTTTTGTTTTTTTTATTCAGTAGACGCGTGCCCTACTTTCGAACGTGACGAGCAAATATTGATGGTCTATAGCTCTGGTCACTAAACATAAAAAAAACAATTGACCTCCGTTCCATATTCCAATAGATTGCACTCTATGGAGGTAGGACCCACTTTTTCTGTAATTGTTGTTATGAGGTTACGAGGACACGGCCCAGTGTTTTACGGTATTTAAATAGAAATATTAAAAAACAAATTGTTTTGTATAATGTAATAAATATAGTCAAAAACTTCACGACAAATTCCAACGGTTCTTCCATATTAAGAAAAGTTCGTTATCCCGAAAAAAACAAAGGCTAGCAGTGTTTTATGACGAGGAAATACCCATAGAAAGGGAACAATAATAAATGGAGAGATACGTGTTAAAACCCGCTGTGTTTTATATGTATGATGAGGCTGTAGCAACCCACAAAGTACATCGCACAAATCAGTCATCAAACACTCGAACGCGCCCCGCGCGCCACCTAGGTACAATAATAATGTTTAGTTGTAAGTTAGTTAAGTCGAAGCGGATTGGTCGGATATACTATCTCGGAATGCGACCACTTGTAAATCTATTTTAGTACCTACTTAAGCAGACTCCCTTGTAAATAAATTCCATTCCTTCACCGTTGTTCTTGCGTTTCACTAATTACCTCGAAGAGACCCCGAGACGACTCAGCCACTAAAAGGCTATATATATAGCCACGTGGCTTTTGCTACTTCATCATAAAGTACTGCCTATTTAATCGTTTAAAAACTACAAAGTAAGCAACCTGTATAAAGGGCACGCCCTGTGGGACTTGGCTCATCGCGTTCTCTGGGATGGCAAAGTGTAGAATGATAATTAACAACTGAAGATCTACTGTACTGTAGTTTGCGGCTGTAACTTTTGGACTCCGGGGAATATTTTGATCTATATACAAAAACCTTTGGAGAAAAGTGCGGGTGCAAAATAAAGTTGGGTAACATTGAACAAGCATTGAAAAAGATGAAGAAAGAACTCCTTCACCGGGCATAAAGGCGAGCAGAGCTCCAGCTAGAATCCAGAATCCAGAATTTATGTAAAATTGTTTAAACACTACAAACTAAGCAACCTGCGCAAGTGGGCGTCCCCTGTGGGACTTGGACCTCGTCTCAGGGCGGTCGCTGACGGGAAGATTGAGGGATTATGGCTTTTAGTTTTTAAGGGAAGTTTCGTGCAACTGTCACTCTACTTGGCCGTGTGGTTTCCGGCTTAGAATAGACCACCCCATTTCCTCCCATGGGTGTCGTAAAAGGCGACTAAGGGACATATGGATGGGCAGCAGCGTATATTAGCTCAAGGTTTACATCTTACTGCGATCACCAATCCGACTGCCAAGCGTGGTGATTATGGCAAAATCCCTCTACGATCCTGGCTTGCCAAGGTCTGTTAAGAGGAGGCCCATGTTCAGCAGTGGACGTCAACGGGCTGTTAATGATGATGATGATGATGTCACTCTACTTTACAGTTCGCAGACCACTCGGACTTCAGGTCTACGAGGGCATCGGAAGGTTCTTAGCAATCTAAAGGTTAGGAAGGTGGATGGATGGACTGTGAAAGATGACATGTGTAAAGAAAGGTGTGAGTATGGATGAGGGAAAAATGGAAGAGGATGACATATTGCGCCGTCCCCAAATAATGGGAGCAGGGCAGGAAGATGATGATGATGACAATGAACAGGCTTGGCAGGTTGAAGTTGAGCTGCTTTTCTATTGGTATACATCTTTACACAGTGACTGGCACTATGCTGTAAATATGTTTCTGATAGGATGTTTAAGATTAAAAATAACCAATCGCGTGTCCCGTTGAATGACAATGTTCTGCTGTTCAAAGTTATTACCAGCACTTTGGGAACGTGCCGCATTTTAAGGAACCAATGCGAAGTCTTTATATTGAAGCGGAACCGTAGCTCAATGGCTAGAGGCGTCGGACTTGTGATCTTGTGGTCGCCGGTGCGATCTCCACCCATTGCACTATCGACGTGATCTCACTCGTAAGCATTTTAGCTTAACAAGAATACTAGAAGAGAGTAAAGCTCTGTTAGTAATCTTTAAAAAAAAATAGTATCAGGACCTAAGGCCTTGAGTTTTTTGAGACTCAATAGAGTTTTGAGTATTTAGTTTATCATTCCAGTGAAAATCATAGCTGAAAGCTAATTGGTATTGTTATCTATCTTTTTAAATTCACCAAAATAATTCCAGCTAAAACTTTCGAACATTGTGTTGTAAATATTTGTTTTACCCCCGTTACTCTGCTCCAGTGGGTCGGAGCGTAATTTTTTGTAGCCTATATGTTAATCGACTTATTAACTATCCCCATGCAAAGTTTCAGCCAAATCTATTCAGTAGTTTTTGCGTGAAAGAGTAACAAACATCCATCCATCCATACTCACGAACTTTCACGTTTATAATATGAGTAAGGATGTGATCTAGTAGCGCGTTATGTACTTTTGAACGTCATAATGATATTTGTCAATCGATTATGAACGAAAAAAAAAATTCAAGATTAATTGATACATTCATCATCAGCACGTATAACGTCCACTGCTGAACATGGGCCTCCTCCCGAGGGAGGGTATTGCCTTAGTCACCACGCTTGGCAGGAGGATTGGTGACCGCAGCATTATGTTGTACTACACAAGGAAACGCTGCTGCCCGTTCCTTGATATACGATTATAATAGATGATGTATGAATCGGGTCCAACGGCTTAACGTGCTTTCTGTGGCACGGAGGGTAGTCCCTCAACCAACCAGACCTGGAAATCTTAGAATTTACACATAGATTTCTTGCCCGGCGTGGGGATCGAACCCACGACCTCCGAGATTTAAAGTGAGCCAATGATCTTATCCTGCTTTCGGAAATTCATTTCACACTTAATAATTAACAACTACTATAATAATCGTTTATAAAACTAAACAACAGACCGAATTATTGCAACTGTAGTTATTTTTCAAAATTGATTCTTATAACAATGGTATTACGATACAATTTTGAACGCAGCATTTGCTTGGTCACTTGAAACTGTAATTTTATGGCGCCTGGGTGCGAATATCAATTACTTTCAAACGATAGCGGTTGAACTCGATTTGAGGAAAGTCTGTGTATTGGTGAAATTGTTCGTGATTGTGCCTACAAGAAAAAATTAAAAGTCGTTGTCATTTCTTTAGGATCATTATTTCGTAATTATTTATATTAATTACTAGCTGACCCGGCAGACTTCGTACTGCCTCAATCGATACATAAAAGACCTAAACATTTGTATAAAATAAACTGGCCCGGAGAGACTTCGTTTATGCGGTACTCCTACCCCTACACTACCCCTACCCTACACTACCCCTACCCTACACTACCCCTACCCTAAAAAATCTTGGCAAAAAAATTCAAGTTTTTTATTAACAAAATAAATCTCAAATTGACTCTACATTTTAGTTAGAAAACGTTTGTATGGGAAAAAGAAAAAGGCTGTTTTAAGGGGTTTTCAGGCAATTATTCGAATTTTTCTCGCCGTAAAAACCATCCGTGAACTTCCACGAACATTAAAAAAAAGAATTGGCCAAATTGGTCCAGGCTTTGTAGAGTTATGCGCTTACCAACACATTTTGCGATTCATTTTTATATTATAGATTATCCCGTATTGTGCCGTGCCGTGTGGCCGGCTTAGAATAGACCAACCCATGTCCTCCCATGGGTGTCGTAAAAGGCGACTAAGGGACATACGGCTGATAGATGGGCAGCAGCATCTATTAGCTGGAGGTTTACATCTTACTGCGATCACCAATCCGTCTGCCAAGCGTGGTGATTATGGCAATATCCCTAAACGATCTTGGCTTGCCAAGGTCTGTTAAGAGGAGGCCCATGTTCAGCAGTGGACGTAAACGGGCTGTTGATGATGATTATCCCGTATTTATATTTAAATTTTTAATACGGGTAAATTCCGCGGGCGGAGGTGTATATGAAATTTCGTTTACTTCTCTATACTAATATTATAAAGAGGAAAGATTTGTATGTGAATATGTTTGTAACGAATTGGCTCAAAAAGTACTGGACCGATTTTAAAAATTCTTTCACCATTTTTTTTTTTTTTTTAAGGTTTCTTGCACAATTTTTAGTCTACTAATATTCTTGTTAACCCCTCGTGCTAAGCTACAATGCTTGTGTTATGAGTGGTTACACGTCGGTAGTGCAATGGGTGGGGTTCGAACCGGTGACCTCAAGATCACAAGTCCGACGCCCTAGCCATTAGGCTACGGCCACTTTTCTACACGCTACATTATTACTGATTAATATAGGCTATATTTAATTATGATGTTCCCACGGGAACGGGAGTTACGCGGATGAAACCGCGCACGGGAAGCGAGTAGTTTATATAGAGAAGAAGTGCAGAATGCTTAATTTTTTTTAAAATTATGCTCTAATTTCAACTACTGTTAGATCACTAGTCATGGTTTAAGCCTCAATTGACTGGTTCAAAACAACTTGAATGATATAAAGTCGATTGTTATAAAACATAGCCGGGCGCGGTTTTACTCGCCTAGCTCATTTTTCCGAGGTAACTTTATCATTAAATATATGTTAAATGTAGATAACGTAGCTTTCTAATGGTGAAAGAATTTTTGAAATCGGTCCATTAGTTTCGGAGTATTCAATGCATACAAACAAACAATCCAACCAATCTTAATATTCCTGTATAATTTTAGATGATTAGTTGTTGGGGGTCACGATATGGTGGTTAAGTTTGTATCGACATTAAGGCGACTTAAAACTAAACTAAAACTACAAACTAAGCAACCTGCGCAAGAATGCGCCTTCCTGGGACTTGGACATCAGCTCAGGGCAGTTGCTGTCGGGAGAATTGAGTAATTACAACTTTCAGTTTTTAGGGGAATTTTGTGCCACACGCAATTTAGTAGGGGCATATGCATCGCATACGACAGGGGAATCCGACATACTTACCCTGCTATGACAGAGGAGATACGCAATGAATTTTCGTATAGAGATAAAGCGAAGAAAATGGCATCGGTAATGGTAAAGACAAAATATTCCATACCTTTACTATGTTTTAACCAACTGGTTAAAAACTAACTAACTACCTATCATTTGTTTACTTACGAAAGCATGTTAGAAACGTAAGTTTATCTACTCTTATTAACGCCAGAACAAATACATCCATTTAACACAAAACAGAACATCTTACTTTAGACACGCACAATAATTTCACATGGCGATATTAACTTGGAACGCACGAGATAGTAAACATGGCTTACATCGCTTGCGAGCGAGCGAGACGCACGACGCGCGGAAAGCAACTGCGCTCGCGCATAACGGTTGTGTACGTCAAAAAAGTTAATACGTACAGTCAGTTGTACTGATATGTATACTTTCTGATGCTCTTATAGATCTGAAGAGTGAGAGGCCCGGTAACTAGAAAAGCCTGTAGAGTAGATTGAAAGTTGCCCAAAACTCTTCTTAAAATCTAAAAGACATCATTCCTCAATCGCATCTCCAGAGACCGCCCTCCAAGTACCAGAGGATTGCCCTCTTGCGCAGGTTGCCTAGTTTGTAGTTTTTAAACCATTTAACAAGGCTGGGGCCCTGCTACTAAACATCGCGGCTTACTACATGTCCGTACGAAAAACAATATTTCATTGTACCTATCAATAGCCCTGTACACAAATATTTAACTAATACCAAGCGTATGGAGAATTGAAAAAATTGTATTTGGACTGCGAACGGCGAAAATGAGAAAACACAATGAACAACCATATAAAAATGACAGATTCCAAATTCAAATGTAATATTTTGTTTATTTTTAATTGTAACAGTATTTATGGCCTGACTAAGTATATCATTACGTATAAAATACATATATACAGCTTGGCAAAAAAGTCTAGAAACGGAACAAATTTTTTGTCTGTTGGCAACATTCCCAAAATAATGTCATTTCATAATAAACAAAATTAAAATCAATAAGTAGAATTACTTATTGATTTGAAAAAATATTACATAAATAAAATAGTAATAAATATATGTCTAAAAAAAACCAGGTAAGTATCAAGATTAGGTTTATATGCTATTCGGTTGCAACGGGTTGCCACACAAACAACACAGTGGCGCCCCCATTATTTTGTACTCTTTTTTGCCAAGCTGTACAACTAAAAGTACCTAATTTGAAATAAAACTAACTTATAAAATACTACTATTCTTAATCTATTTTACTTTGCAAGGTTCCCAGAATGCTGGCAGCATTACCCCGTTGAATGGCAATACTAAAATATATTATTTGTTTTTGATATCTATACTTCTATACTATTATTATAAACGGTAAAGTTTGTGAGTTTTGAGTGTCCGGGGGGTTTTAGTGGTGTAGGGTCCTCCCCTCGTGGTGTGCGTTTAGCATACCACGCTATGGAGAGGGCGAGTCCCACATATCCTACCGCCAGCGCACTAATACGTTGCAGCGGCGGTGGCAATGCGTAAATGCATTTCCCGCTGGACAAAAATAAATAAATAGGGGGGGGGGGAGGGGTTATAATCTCTGGATCTACTGAACCGATTTCGAAAATTCTTTTACCAATAGAAAGCCAAGTCATTTGTGAGTGTCATACGCTACATTTTAACTTTTAAGTTAAAGTTTCAACGGGAACGGGATGTACGCAGGCGAAACCGCGCAGGACAGCTAGTCTTAAATAAAATAAGAAATCACCAAACCTCGGTAGAACCATGGGCCCTACCGAGGAAGGGTATTTGCCATATTCACCAAGCTTGTCAGACGGGTTGGTGACTGTAGAATTCTGTAATAACCACACACAGGGAAACACTAATGCCCGTTCCCTCTTATATAATTGCTATAGATTATGTTATAACAATCAATGGCGTAATGTGCTCTCCGAGACACGGAGGGGTCCTTTAAGCAAATAGACCCGAAAAGAAATCTCAGATTGCTAGATAAAGATCGAACCTACGAGCCTCGAGATTTAAAGCAATCCCATATATAGCCATGCAAATTATATTTGTCGAAATTAGACTGAATATACCATCAGAATTATTATCGAAAAATAAACATTAAAATTTTCAGATAGATACTAGGCATTTACAAAAAAGTTTCCTTCAAGGAGACTGCAATAGTTATAAATTTACATCGCAAAATGAGCTTTATTGCATTGTAATATAAAATACGTAGGTAGATAAGTTGAACGAACAGACGTCTCTAACACAAGTGCGAAGTTATTTTAATCTGTAACTTTTAATGGTATTGAAAAAGTATATAAATACATAAATCGGTACTACAAAAATAAATAATATTGATAAGTATTGGCAACGACAAAAATAATCACGGAGTATAAATAATAATGGATGGCTAAGTATGTATGAGGCTTATGTCCAGCAGTGGACGTCCTACAGCTGAAATGATGATGAAATGATGAAGTATGTATCTCAACTCATAACTCGAGAACGACTTCACTGAGGCTAGGGTGTCGGAAGAGCGTTCATGACATCTTTAAGGCTAAAGTGAACAGACACTTTCTAGGCAAGCGTGTATCATCTTAGGCCTTATCTTCGCCTTCCATCAAGCGAGATTATGGTCAAAAGTAAGCCCATATTTAATAATAAAAAAGGAAATAAAAAATGTGGTCGCCGCGCGCCGTTTTGATCCATACCCATTGCGCTACCCACGCATTTTAGCTTAGCACTAGGGGTTAATAAGAATATTAGTAGTATGAATAAAACTATTAAAAAACAGAGAAAAGTTATTCTTAACTAATCAGGGTTCGCGTAAAAGAAAATTCTCGAAAAATATTTTTTCCTTTTCAACGGTGAGGTTAAGAATGGTTTGATGGGAATAGTTAGTGCAATACAAAATAAAAAAAGGTTAATGGTGTTACAGGGTTATGGGTTCTTCTACGTGACCAAAATCATACGTCGTCGGTACTGGATCCATGAACGAATTAAATAGATGTGGCAACATCTCAGCAATAATGTGGGTATAAAGAAAACAGTGTGTTTATTGGTTGACGTGACTAAATGATCTTTTTTTTGTAATAACCCGGTACCCCTATTACTGACTGCCAGAGAAGATTGGTTTTAGTTAGTAGGCCTTCGTCAGTAAATCGGTCACCAGTAGCCAGTAGGTATTTTTTAATTAAGTAAAAAATCACAAAATATTATTTAAAGAAAAATCTTAAATTTTCGAAAAGAGCCTGATAAACCTTCATCAATTTTAGCTAAAATCTATCTTGCGTTTAGAATAAAAACCAATTTATTTGACGCAGTCCCCCTTTAAAAAATACTGGTGTCGGTGAACCCTGTTGGTTTATTTCTATTATATAACACACTAACAATTTGTGAACCTGATTTTTTAGGCGAACGTAGACCGCTATCGAGTCTCCCGTGCACCCCAAGGCACTTTGGCAATCACTGGTTTAGAAACTACAAAGCCCATACAGCCTACAAAGTCCATCTTGCATCGGGGGTTAAAAATAAAGATATTTAGTGACGATAACCCTTACGTAACAGTTTAATGAGCACCGTTTACAGACAATAAAATAAAATACAGTTATGTCACCTCTGTTACGTTTGTACATCGATGTTCTTGACCCAAAAGGACCCACTTTCTTCGTCAAGTAGGTCATGACTTGGTCCTGATGTCATCCATTGTTTTAGTTGATGGAGAAATAAGTTCGGTGTTATAACTTGTTTTATGAAGTAATATTGAGCATATTTACGTTTAATTACATATACGTCTTATTACGGGGCCCATGATGATCGAAATTGTACCTACACTTCTACTAGGTTAGGTACTGCCAGCGCGTATGAAGATAAAAAAGATGGATAGGCACGGCACCCGGGCTTGGAATAATAGCAATTAAAACTAAGCTAATTGGCACACTTGAACGTATCGTATCGTTTTTGCACACTCTAATTTTAAAGCTGCTCTGTTTACTCTCAAGGGACAAATTTTGTCTTAACAATACACGAGCGTAACGTATCCACTACCATCCGATGCCCTCGTAGACCCGAAGTCCGTGAGGCCCGCGAACTGTAAAGTAGAGCGACAGTTGCACAAAACTCCCCTAAAATACTAAAAGTCATAATCCCTCAATCTCATCGCCAGCGACCGCACTGAGCCGAGGTCCAAGCCTCACAGGGGGCGCCCATTTGCGCAGGTTGCTTAGTTTGTAATTTTTTAAACCATTTATTAAGGCTGGAGCTCTGCTCGCCTTTATGCCCGGTGAAGCAACAAAAGCCAGACTAACGACGTATCCCTCCGAAAAAAAAACCACTGACCGGGGAACTATAGACAGAAACACACTTGTACGATACGACTATATACATAAACGTCCCCCTTAGAGTGATGTTGTAAAGAGATTGATAAATTTCGATGAAGTAGCAAAAGCCTCGTGGCTAATTACGTATGTCCGTCCGAAAAAAAAAGACGTATCTACTTTTTATACTACATCATTGTCTGTATTACCATGTTACCGTATCTCTTTTCAATATAATTTGTCAACATTATAACATGGAAATTCTCGGATTTCGGTAAAGCATACAATATATTCATAAATGTTTATTTCGCAAATATTTTGTATGAATTATGTTTCATGAAATAATAGGTATTTCGATATGACTTGCATGAAAATAAATGTACGGTTATTTTGTATGTTATTTTAATTTAAACGACATTAATTATTGGATGTAATTTTATGCGAAGTTTTTATTAAAGAAAATGTTGGTATATTGAGAACTAGTTAAGGATTTAAGGGAGACTTTTACCCTAAGAAGCCTACCCAAAATTGTTGGTAGAAGAAAACAAAATCTTTTTTTTGTTTCCTGAATGTCTAAAAGATCAATTGAAGGAAAGGCCATTTTTTTCTCATAAATAAATAAATAAATTAAAATCATTTTTATTTACGTTAACCAATTACAGGCACTTGTAAATAGTCAAACATTAATCAGAAAAATTCAATAAATTATATCTGTTATTTATTTATATCTATAAAATTAATTATTTTTTATTATCATATATTTATATGTTATTATTATAATTTATTTATTTATATTGTTCTTAGCGACGCAAAATGCTTGTTCTGTCTATATTATGTCAAAACAATTGTCATTATTTGGGTGGACCATGAGCATGTAACGACGGACGCGCTTTAATGCTACAACCGGATCCAATGCGCCCCAACTGAGAAGATCCGGCGAAACAAACACAGTGGGTTACTTTACTACCGGTTTCAACACGGCCCACATGAGACGGTCCGGCGAAACATAAGACGGTCCGGCGAAACATAGACCATGGTTTGGTTCATAATGTTGTTAATTATAATCCAGGCAACAACTGAACGAATCAGTATGTTTACGTGATTGAAATACATTATATTTTTATGTAATCATCATTCTCCTGCCTTTAGGTATCCCAATTTATTTGGGGTGGGCGCAACATGTCTTTTTCTTCCATACTCCTCTATTAGCCGCCATCTCGACAGTCACCCTCTTTGTTACCATATTTTCATGTATATTATTAAAAATAAATGTCAGTTAAATTGATTTTAAAAAAACAAAAAAGATTCATGTTTTTGAGAATGTGTAAAATTTTCTTTCTATTTCACCGATAAACTGCTGAATAAATTTGTATGAAAACCACATCGACGAGCTTAAACACATATTCAAAACCACGTTACGATCGCTTGGAACAAAACAAAAGTCAACGTGGAATAATTCACAAAAATAAAAGAGTTATATAATCATATTATTACACTCCAACATTATCCGTTTGTTATTCCATTCGCTTCCATTGTTATTACGAATATCACTTGTCAAGTTACCTCACCTTACATCATCCATGTAAAGGTGATCGAACTACTTAGGTGTAAAGTAGAGCAACATTTGCATATAAATCATAAAAAAAATCTCAATGTTATAATTCCTCAATGCCCTCATCAACGACCACACTGCTCCAAGACACAAAGAGAGCATCTCTTGCGCAGGTTGCTTAGTTTTAAGTTCTGTAAACCATTTAGACAAGATAAACATCGGTTTCTAAGGCTAACCCTTCTCGCCTCTCATAATCAGCCCTTATAATATCCACAGCTGAACATGGGCCTGCTCCCGAGGGAGTCACCACGCTTGGGAGGTTTTTGCTTGGACCTGGGTCCGTCCCAAAAATCAACATCTAGGTAAATATATACAAACACTTACCTAATTTAAATGCTTTATTCCAAAATCTAGGCAGCGTTAAATGCACTGAACAGTATAAACGAGAATGGCTCTGCAGACACCAAACAACCTTATATAATAACAAAACTTAAGAATTGCATAAACCTCGTGAAGGTTGGGTTCAGACGCGGCAACTTTTTGTTGCGAATATGTTGCGGTCGGATCAATTTATTGAGAGAAAAAGACTAGTATATAAATATTATTAACGGTAAGAGATTAGGTGCAGGACAGCTACAAGGTATGGGTGAAAAAACACTTTGGGTTGGTTATAAGATAGTCACCACGCTTGGCAGGCGGGTTGGTGACCGCAGTATTATGTTGTAACACACAAGTAAACGCTTGGTTATAGATGATGTTATAACAATCGGGACCAACGGCTTAACGTGCTTTCCGAGGCACGGAGGGTAGTCCCTCAGCCAACCAGACCCGGAAAGAAATCTACACAAAGATATCTTGTCCAGCATGGGGATCGAACCCACGACCTCCGAGATTTAAAGCGCTACGCCACAGAGGTTGTCGCTATGCTCTACCTCTCTTAAATATTCTTTAGGTATTAACGATAGGGTATTGTATATTGTGTAATATCTATACTAATAATACAAAGAGGACAGATTTCATTGTGTGTTTGCCTGAAGCCAATGCTTCAGAACTACTGGACCGATTTCGATTTTTTTTTCACGGGCATACTTTTTGCAGTCTTCTAGTATTCTTGTTAACCCCTCGTACTAAGCTTAATGCTTGTGTTACGAGTGGGTTCACGTCGGTAGTGCAATGGGTGGGGTTCGAACCGGCGACGTCAAGATCACAAGTCCGACGCCCTAGCCATCGGGCTACGGCCGCTTCATGCGGGAAGATGCGGGAAGATTGTAAATTAGAAATACAGTTTTGAAGTGACTATGAAATTCCCCGCCACACAGGTATTGACATATCAAGAGCAAAGCGCTCTTATAAAAACAGCGTAGAAGTATCTAAAGAATTTGCTAGTTGAAATCGTTTTTGTTTTTCTTTTCTTTCAACTGTATGGTGAATTTGAGAATACATAATTTCGTTTCTAATTATATGTATAATACTTGTATTTCCTTATTAACTTTTGACTGTTACCCACACAAATTCTATTTATAGAATATGTGTAGGTAAGACACCTTCTATTTATATTCTTCTTAATTTTTAAAATAGGTACTTACGCACCTGGCTCTCTTAAAATTAGGAATAGGAATAGAAGCATCGACAACTTATTCGTTCTCCCTATTTGGCGTTCAGAAGAGCAACCAAGGTGGTTTAGATGCCCAAATAATTTGACTCCGGATCCGGTGGACAATTGCAGGTCATCAAAGTAGTACTAAATCGAATCTCGTTCTTTTTCTTGTTAAAATTACGAAGAAATTTTACACAACTTATATTCATATTACATATCAATTAGTGAACAAAGCGAACGGCAAGATCAATATAAAGTTGCAAAGTCTGAACATAACTTTATAATACTTCTATATAATCAGTTACATAATTCATTTTCGACTTTAATCCAGGTACGATAAAGTTTAATTTCTAATACACGTTGAAATCTTTAGATATGCGAAGTCTAACGTCGAATAAAATTGAATATAAAGTTAAATTGAGCTGTAAATTGATTGGGTTAGGGTTCGTTTTTGGTCGTAAAATGTTTTGTAATGAACTTGCTAACCGGAGTTTGAATGAAGTTAGCGTAACTGGGATATCCCAGAGAATATTGACGCGGGTTATCAAGTATGGAGTGCGCTTATTTTTTTTTGTTTTATATAAACTTCAATGTTTTTATGAAATAGAAGTGCTAAATAGAACAACGTATAATAAAACAAATTATATTTGAAATGTATGCTTCTACGCGGTGTTATCAGAATTTTGGCACCTTTGACTAGTTATGTCGATCTGGACGCTTATATAAATTGAAAGCCAGAACTAATAAAGCATGAACTTATCGTATAAAAACATGTCATCACTATCAATAGAAGAGTGCGCCCGCGGAGAACTTTACAAACAATCATCTGTGGTTTACACTAATAATTGTCCCGGGTTGGAATCGAAACTAGAACACCAGGCCTCAGAAGCAACTGCCATATTCAGTGAGCCACCGGTGTGTAGACATTTCAATTTTATTTAGTAAATCGTAGATATACTAAATTGAATTGACTCTATGACAGGCGTCTAAATGATAAGAAAATAAATTATTCTTGTCTGCTACGTCATTAGAGTATCTAATAATTAACTTGAGCATTATTTTTAGTCAATATTGGAGTAAAATCCATTTACGTTCCTTTCCAATAAACATTTTTTGTTTTGAATTTATGTTATCTATGTATAATTCAAAAAGCGATAGTGACACTCACAAATGACATGGCTTTCTTTTGTTATACGATATTTCAAAATCGGTTCAGTATCCAAACATTACTCTCTACAACGTTACAAACTCACAAACTTTCCCTCTTTATAATATTAGTAGAGATAACACATTTTATCCATTTTAAACCGCTTTATTTTAAATTGCTATACCTCTTCCATACTTATTTGACCGCACACTCTACTTGTTGTATCCTGTTGTGCTTTCATAATTCGGTTCATGGATACTACCAGGAATTCCCTCTGAGAATCGTTTGTTAATGTTTGTCAATATTGACCTTGACTCGACGCATTAAACCGATTCTTTCGTAACATGCTATGCTGCCAAAAAGATTTGCTCATATAGGTGATTCACTCACTGCCCCGCAATAGGCGAGTCGCGCTAGGCGCAGTACAGGTCAATGCTTTTTCTGTTTATGCTCGGTAAAGTAGCAAAAGCCTTGTGGCTAACTATATTATGTCAATCCGAAAAAAAAAGAAAAAAAATCATAGATGTTTTAAGAAAAAAGTTAAATAGAGCTTAACCATAACCATTCGAAATAATAAATAAATAAAATTCGACCACCGGCAGGACTCGAACCTGCATCTTAGGTTAAGCCCCTAATGCCTTAACCAATTAGGCTACGGTGGAACCCTACCTGTATCAATCTCTTATAACACGTCTCTAAACGGGACGTTAGTGCCATCTATCGGTAATGATCTTCGATGATCTAGTCCTGTCGGTGGTCGAATTTTATTAATCTCAATTTTGTCAAGTCAAAGTCAAATATCATTTATTCCGTAAAAATGGTTACATTTATTTGGAATCGTCATATTTTTTTCCCCTACCGTGCAGTGCGTGACGTGGAGACTACTGAGAAACACTGCCAAAAAACTCAGTAGAACCCTCTTTTTTTATAATAATATTTTATTAAATTTATACATAATTTTCTATTTTACATTGTAATTGGAGCGACTCAATCCCAAGCATTTTTGTCACTAATATAATCAGATATTTTATAATAAGCCCTGCTACACAATTTGGCTTTTATAGTTGTTTTAAATTTATTTAGTGAGTTACTTATATTGCGGAGACGACTAGAATGTACCACAAGATTATTCTTATATCTAGTATTAATGTTGTGTGTATCACTTTTTTTACTAAATAAATCAATATTTTTATGTACATATAATAAATTTTCGAAAATATATTGCGATGCAACGGTTAGAATATTTATTTCTTTAAATATTTCTTTCAAGCTCTCACGGGGACCAAGCTTATAAATAGCCCTCACGGTTCTCTTTTGCAAAATAAAAATACTGTTAATATCCGCGGAGCTACCCCAAAGAAGAATCCCGTACGACATTATGCTGTGAAAGTAACTGAAATAAACTATTCTAGCTGTATCAACATCAGTGAGCCGTCTAATTGTTTTTACAGCATATGCTGCAGAACTTAATTTTCCTGACAATTTCTCAATGTGCAACACAGTGGAAACCTGTCTAACATTAGGTGTAGAAAACTTGATCACTTTAGTGAATTGAATTTGAATCATAGTATATGGTAAACTTTTCCGTAAAGTATTCAAAAACATTTAAAAAATGTTTTAATACATACTAAAAGTTGACAACGAATTATTTAAATGAAGTTTAAAAGTTTCAGTAGTATGTACCTATCTCGAAAACGACAGTGTTCATTCCATTGTGTTTCCGAGAACAAAATGAATGGAGACTGGATAAAATTCAGATTAATTTCTACTGCATCTATACCTATACATACACCTCCTCCGTTGCGTAGTAGTATTTGGCTCGCTTTAAATCTCGGAGGTCGTGGATACGATAAATTCTAAAATTTATATCAGTTTCTGGTATGAGGCACGGTAAGCACGTTAAGCTTTTGGTACCGATTATTAAAACATAATCTGTAATAATCGTATATCAAGGAACGGGCAGCAGCGTCTCCTTGTGTGGTACAACATAGTACTTACTGCGGTCACCAAACGGCCTGCCAAGCGTAGTGACTATGGGAAATACCCTCCTCGGGAGAAGGCCCATGTACAGCAGTGGACGTTATTAGAGCTGATGATGATAGATAAAATAGCTAACCGCACCGGCGTCGCTCGGGTGCACAGCATTGCACCCGAGCGGATCCGGGGCGTTTGTCTAGATATATATACAAAAGGAGAAGTTCTCATTAACATATTATAGACGCACACAAAGCCGGAACCTCGTAAATCCGAAGTCCGAGAGGCCCGCGAACTTGTAAAGTAGAGTGAAAGTTGCAAAAAACTCGCCTGAAAAAAAAAAGGACCCTCAATCTCCCCATCAGCAACCGCTCTAAGCCGAGGTCCAAGTCCCACAGCAGACGCCCTGTTGCGCAGGTAGCTTAATTTGTAGTGTTTAAACCATTTAGCTGGAGCTCTGCTCGTCTTTATGCCCGGTGAAGTAGCAAAAGCCTCGGGGCTAACTACATATATACGTCCGAAATAAAACACAGCGGGAACTGCTAATAGTAGAAACATGTTTGAACAGTTGTTTTAATTCAAAATGTGGACATTGACCATTGCCATTCAACGTGGTAATGCTGCCAGCATTCTGGGAACCTTGCCAAGTAGAATAGATTTAGAATAGTTGTATATAAGTTAGTTTTATTTTTAATTAGTTACTTTTAGTTTGTATTTTATTCATTATTATTAAATGTACGTAATTTACTAATAATAATAAATAGCAGATACGTGCTGTTATTAAAAAAAAAAAAGTGGACGTCAACTACGAAAGGATTTTTAAGAATGTTTAACCTAAAGCCCTCGGGTCTTCAAACTTTGAAGCCTTATGGCCTTAATGCTTGTTTCAGAATGTGCTAAGGGCCAAAACAGCTTGATTTTTTCTGCCATTAACTTACTCGTATTTCTAGACTAGTCGCTAAGTGCGTGATCGAGTAATAATTATCTTTTGTTTTCTTCTTAACTGAACTCGACAATAGGACATTGGCAGTCGCGGACCAGATTGAGACACTAGTCTTAAGGTCTCGTGGGCCGAATTGATGGCACTGGCGGGCCGAATTGGCCCGCGGGCCGTAGCTTGGAGACTACTAAAGGGACGAAATGGGGGTTGCCACGTTGTATGGAAAATTCTACAAATTAGCAGCTGTTCCGATAACACTTGAGTTCCATGCTTTAAAAAACATTTCGTCGAATATGCGTTTCATGTTTTATTGGAATTCACCCCCTAAGGGTATAAAATGAAAGAGTTAAATAATTCTATAGAAATTATGAATATTAAAATATTCTACAAAAACCTGCTCCAATTTCAAAGAAATTTATTAGCCGAGAATAAAATAACAGAGCATATATTTTCCTTTGGTTTGTAAATACTTGAGTGATACCGCGCGCCGGAATCCAGTTATATAAAGTAAACCTTCCTCTTCCGCGTTGATCTCAGGAACGAATGGTACGATTTGAAAAAAACTTTCACTGTTAGATTTATTAACAACTCAAAACAATTTATCAGACAAACTCCGTAACGTAGCGGTATTTAGCTCGCTTTAAATCTCGGAGGTCGTGAGTTCAAAAGTCAAGAAATCTTTGTGTGAATTATAAGATTTCTTTCCGGGTCTGGATAGTTTAGGGACTACCCTCCGTGCCTCGGAAAGCACGTTAAGCCGTTGGTCCCGATTGTTGTAACATCATCTATAACAATCGTATATCAAGGAACGGGCAGCAGCGATTCCTTGTGTCTTACAACATAATACTGCGGTCATTAACCCGCCTTTTTTTTTGTTTTCCGTAGTGAAATGCTTTTACGCATTCCCACCGCCGCTGCAGCGTATTCGCGCGCCGGCGCGGCGGTGGGATATGTGGGACTCGACCTCTCCATAGCGTGGTGTGCTTAACTCATACCTCGAGGAGAGGACCCTACACCACTAAAACCTCCCGGACACTCCTTCGATCCGCCGTTGGCGGGGGCCGGGTACGCATGAGCAATCCGGCCCCCCGACGGCTGCCGCGACCAATATGGTACCGCGGGATCTCCGGGGTTCACCAACCCGCCTGCCAAGCGTGGTAACTATGGCAAAAACCCTCCATTGAGAGGAGGCCCATGTTCAGCAGTGGACGTTATACGGGCTGATGATGTTAGGTTTATCGAGGAAGAATAGACTATATTTTATTACGAATTATGTCCCATGGGAACGGGAGCTACGCGAGTGAAACCGCGTGCAGTAGCTAGTACTAATACTTTAGTATAAAACAAAATCTATACTAATATATGTAATAAAGAGGTTTTTTTTTTTTATGTGTATGTTTGTGATGAATAAACTCAAAAACTACTGTGCCGATTTCAGAAATTCTTTCAACATTGGAAAGCTACATTCACCCTGCGTAACATAGGCTATATTTCATTATGAAGTTCCCACGGGAGTGGGAGTTACGCGAGTGAATCCGCGCTATATCATCATCATCATCATCACCTTCGTGCCCTGCTCCCATTTTCGGTCGGCGCAATGTGTCCATCTTCCATTTTTCCCTATTAGACGTCTCTTCCATACTCACACCTTTCTTAGACATATCATCTTTCACACAGTCCATCCATTTTTTCTTCTGGCCGTCCTCTTCCAATGTATCCCTCCATCCGGTGAATCCGCGTTATTAAAAGGATCAAAGTCAGGAGAAATTGCGGCTATGTGGCTAAATTGTAGTTGCTACAATAATGCTTGTATTCGGTTGAGTTAAGGCGCAAACACATTATTAAAACGCGACGCTACGCCACATGTCGACACCTGATATGCACCGTGCGTCAGTGCGGGCGTGGCGTCGTGTCGGGTGTTCATAGTGTGATTCTGGTCTATAGAAAACAATACATTTGATTTGACTCAACACGCGTCGCGTTTCATCAGGTCGCGTCCCGTTTTCACAATATGTTTCCGCCTTAACATAAACACGTTCTTACGCCCACAATATTCCATATTTATTTGTTACTTAATTGTTAGGTATGTAACTTTAAAGGGTTGGAATACTTGAAGGTTACTTGAGTCATACTTTATATTGATCGAGGGTTGAAGAAGGGTTGTGGAAAGGTTTCTTTCCTTTGCTTTCATTTTTGTTTGGAAATCTTACCAAAGCTTATAAATACAGTAAAACCTGTGAGAACCCTAGAGCCCTTCAAATTTGTCTCACTTATAGCGGTTTTCCACCCTTATCTGGTGTCTCAGATATCCAGGTATAAATAATATCTGTCTCATTTACAGAGGGTTCACTTAATAGAGGTCAGAATACAGGTTAATAATGTGCGATTATTAATAAAATATACCTCAACCTCCGTAGCGTAGCGGTATTTGGCTCGCTTTAGGTCTCGGAGGTCGTGGGTTCGATTCCCACACCGGACAAGAAATCTTTGTGTAAATTCTAAGATTTCTTTCCGGGTCTGGTTGGTTGAGGCCACCCTCCGTGCCTCGGAAAGCACGTTAAGCCGTTGATCCCGAAATACACCGAAAAAATAAATAAAAGAAAAGTTTTAGAGTTTACTCGTCAGAATTTAAAAGATTTTTAATCTCTATTGTGGGGGCCCCTCTATTATGGAGGCCCCGGGGCAATTGCCCTGGATGGGCATCCCTCAAATCCGGCCTTGATTGGTCTTCTAATAAATCTTCTATGCAACAAGCGATTCGTTTATTCCGATTTCGGTTTCATAAATCTTGTAGATAGCAAAGTAACGCAAAAGCGTTAGTGATTATCTGCTAGGGTTCACTCCGCATTAATGGCATCTTGTCTAGGTCATTTGGCTTGCCAAGGTCTGTTAATTAATAGGAGGCCCATGACCAGCAGTGAGCGTCAGCCCGCACAACGTCCACTGCTGAACATGGACCTCCACCCGAGGGAGGCCCATGTTCTTTTTGTCATAGTTACCACGCTTGGCAGACGTATTGGTGACTGCAGTAATACGTTGTACACAGGGAAACGCTGCTGCCCATTCCCTGACGCTTGTTGTAGATGCTGTTATAACAATCGGGACCAACGGCTTAACGTGCTTTCCGAAGATCGGAGGGGAGTCCCTCAACCAACCAGACCTGGAAACAAATCTTAGAATTTACACAAAGATTTCTTGTCCGGTGTGGGGATCGAACCCACGACCTCCAAGACTGAACGCGAGCCAAGTACCGCCGTTGTCAGTACAGTAGGTACAGACATATAATATTATATAACTTGGCAACAAATAAAGCCCTAATGGATCTCGTCAAATATTCTTATTTATCTGTGGTACGGCTTCAAGTATTATGACGTCATACCAACGTTCCCTTTCATCGTACAAATGTGTCGTAGGAGGTACATATGAATGGGCATTACGTGAACCGTAGTTTATATTCACCGCAGCGGTAAGGAAATTGAGAGATTTAAAAGCGTTTCTATTGAAGCTGAACAAATACCTAAATCTTATATTGACGGTTATACAATTTGTAAACGTTTTATTTTATTTAACAAGAATATCTTAGCATAGGAATTGTTAGGCCTCAGTGCCCGTTCCCCTTTTCAGTGTTTGTTAGTCTTGTGTAGTTCGTGAACGATGAACGAATAGGAGCCGTATCTTCGCACTGTACTAGAAGAAACGTTTCCGAACGCTGATTTGTAATCGGTCTAATAGGTCAAATAGCTCTTTTCGTACTTCGTACATTGTAAACCGCAAGATCGTATAAGTGCGAACGAGAATGAAAAATGAAATAGCACTGACTAATTGTTTTTGACAAGTACGTCATACGAATTCATTCATAGTCTTAAGCCTGTTCAAGTATGAAGGAAAATCAAATATGTTAAATTAATACAATAGTAACCATAATTTGGTCACCGTGTGATTTGGTGGCTGCTCTGTGGTCCGCAAATACGTTCTAAGTACTTAACGATGTTCTTAGAGAACGTATTTGCTCTGTGGTCCGCGCTGTCCTATAGGAAATGCTGACCGAGCGCAAAGACCGAATAGAGCTGTTAGAGCTTATAGAATGAACTAGTTCACTGTCCGAAATGAACTAGTACGGAGCGATCTTGAAAATGACCGAGCAGGCACAAGACTAGTGTTTGTCTCTGTCGATCCTGGCTTACAGGAGCTACAGGAGGGTGTAGTGGCGTGTACAATTATTTAGAAAACTACCTGTTAATAAATTTAAAGCCATTGATAAATCTAAATTTTGTAAAAAGGCATATTATAAAATATCAGACTTTGTAAATGACAGAATGTCATGGGAGTAACTTGCTCTGGAATGACACTGCTGCTAAACAATATTGTAAAAGTAACAATAAATTGTTTTTAAAACAAAGGATTCCTGTGATTTTCTTGTCAGTTCTTCACAGAGTTGCCACGTCTTGAACTGGTGGTAGGAAAAAAATGGACGCATCATAAGGAGAAGATTTAATTTTTTGAATTGTGTCTATATGAATACAGAAATGTTGACTTTGACTTATCTAAAACAAGCGTTTTATTTACGTACTAGCTGCGCCCCGCGGTTTTACCCGCGTCACTCTGCTCCAATGGATCGGAGCGTGATATTTTGTAGCCTATATCTTAATCCAGCTTATAAACTATCCGCGTGTAAACTTTCAGCCGAATCCATTCTGAAGTTTTTGCGTGAAAGAGTAACAAACATACATACATCTACACATACAAACTTTCGCATTTATAATATTAGTAGGATTATATAAAGCAGTACACATGCCTGAAAATAATTGTAAATATCATCATCATAATTTCAGCCATATGATGTCCACTGCTGGAGTTAAAGCTTCCCTCTTAGATTTCTAGTTGCTACGGTTGGAGGCGGCCTGCATCCACCGTGATCCCGCTGGCCTTTACCAGGTCATCCGTCCATCTAGTTGGTGGACGTCCTACGCTTGCTGATCCGCGGTCTCCATTCGAGAACTTTTCGGCCCCAACGGCCATCTGTTCTCCGTGCTGTATGGGCTGCCCATTGCTAATTCAACGAAATAATCCGTTGGGCTATATCATGTATGCAAATATTACATGTTTGTTTTGCAAATATTCCATCTTTTAATTAATTCATTGTTGAAGTCCACTATTGAACATGAGCCTCCTCTCATCAGACCTTGGCAAGCCGTTGTTGTTGAGGGATTTTGCCATGATAATCATGCTTTTGCAGCATTGGTGACCGTAAGATGGTGAGTATCCTTGAGCTGATAAATGCTGCTGCCCATCCATCAGGTATATCTGTAAGTCGCCTCTTACGACACCCACGGGAAGACTCAGGCCTCGTTTGCGATGACGCGGGGCGTCGCGCGTCGCGATGTGCGGCGCGGCCCGCACTGAAATCAAACATATTGTATGAGTAATGACATGCGAGACGGCACGCCGCACGCGACGCGCGACGGCCCGCGTCTCCGTAAACGAAGCCATAGGGTGGTCCATTCTAAGTTGGTAAATACACAGCAAATTAAGCAGTTTATCATCATCATCATCTTCCTCTGCTCCCGTCCTATCATTTAGGGTCGGCGCTATTGGTCATCCTCTTCGATTTTACCCTATGTGGTAGACGTCTCTTCCATACTGTCATCTTGCACAGTCCTTCCATCTTGTTTTTGCCTTCCTCTTCTAACATATTCCATTATCCAAATTTTTATGTGTCTGAAAATAATGGTAAATATACATGGTTTTACGATGAAAGAATTTTCCAAATAAAGTAATTTACATAAATTGCGCGTCTTTTCAATCTTAAAATAATAATCGCGCATAATAATTACTTACTATGTCAATAACCTTTACCAAAACAGATTTAATCTGGCACTACTAACCGAAAAACATACATACATATGTTACAAAAAAATATTACGCATTGATGATTAATACACCAATTTGTGCCTACTTCCTGTAAAACCAACCATAAAGACCAAGCAACACGGTTCAAAATCATTTAATAATCACTACAAAGTGATTTTAGTACGTCAAGCCATCCGTCTACAGTTCCAGCAAACAAATTGCTACCTTATATGACTTTGGTTAAGGTGTATACTTCTTCGGCAAACAATAACATTAGGTCAACTTTCTCCGCGATAGTAGTAGGGGTTTTCTTAAACCGGATCTTTAAGTATGAGTCATTTGTCTTGATGTTTGTCAACGTTTCAACTAACTGTGGTAGAACTTACGATACACCATGTTTGTCACAACACAATGGCTTTTATATTCTCGTGAATCTTTGAAGAAAGACTTTTAGTAGCATATTTGCATTGCGTAAATAGCAAAACAGTTGGTATCTCGGTTCGCAAGAACCTGGCACCAATAGACAGAGACTACTCTATCCGACCCGCCGGAGAAGAGAGTCGAACCCCTCGCCCTCCCGACCCTTAGTTTGCAAATAACCTTCCGATGCCCTCGTAGACCCGCTCCAAAAGGCTCGCGAACTGTAACGTAGAACGACAGTTGCACTAAACTCAAAAAAAAAAGTCAAAATCCCTCAATCTTCCCGCCAGTGACCGCCCTGAGCTGAGGTCCAAGTCCCACCGGAGACGCTCTCTTGCGCAGAATGCTTAATTTGTAGTTTTTGAACCATTTATTAAGCCTGGAGCTCTGCTCGCCTTTATGCCCGGTGAAGTAGACGCCTTCCTGCGCAGGTTGCTTAGTTTGTAGTTTTTAAACCATTTATTAAGGCTGGAGCTCTGCTCACCTTTATGCCCGGTGAAGGAGACGCCTTCTTGCGCAGGTTGCTTAGTTTGTAGTTTTTAAACAATTTATTAAGGCTGGAGCTCTGCTCACCTTTATGCCCGGTGAAGGAGACGCCTTCCTGCGCAGACTGCTTAGTTTGTAGTTTTTAAACCGTTTATTAAGGCTGGAGCTCTGCTCGCCTTTATGCCCGGTGAAGTAGACAGCTTCTTGCGCAGATTGCTTAGTTTGTAGTTTTTAAACCTTTTATTAAGGCTGGAGCTCTGCTCGCCTTTATGCCCGGTGAAGTAGACAGCTTCTTGCTCAGATTGCTTAGTTTGTAGTTTTTAAACCATTTATTAAGGCTGGAGCTCTGCTCGCCTTTATGCCCGGTGAAGTAGACAGCTTCTTGCGCAGACTGCTTAGTTTGTAGTTTTCAAACCATTTATTACGGCTCGCCTTTATGCCCGGTGAAGTAGACGCCTTCTTGCGAAACCGCGATAGCTACTCGTATGTTCCTACCTGTTTTGGTATACGTTGTAATACTTCCATCTTTGTTATAAAACTAGCGTCTCACGCACGGTTTCACCAGTTCCCGAACGTATTACTACTTACGTTGTTAGCCACGAGGCTTTTGTTACTTCACCGGGCACAAAGGCGAGCAAAGCTCCAGCCTCAATAAATGGTTTAAATTAATGGGCGCTCCCTGTGGGGCTTGGACCTCGGCTCAGGGCGGTCGCTGGCGATGAGATTGGGAGATTGTGACTTTTAGTGTTTTGTGCAACTGTCGCTCTACTTTACAGTTCGCGGGCCTCTTGGACTTCAGGTCTACGGGGGCATCGGATGGTTAGTAAGTAGTTCTCCCGAGATTAGGGCGTTTAAGAAAACAAACAACCTCTTCAATTTCATATATTAGTATAGATAAGGTCTGGTAGTTACAGGTGCCTACTCTAATGGGATTCCCATTGTACATCAACTAAACAAACCGACTTATAAACGGTTGTCAGCAACCGTTGACACCCGCTACAAATCATGTGCGTATTCTATGCTACACCATTTACATTTATTATCACATACAATAGTAAAGCATCACAAAGCTTAAACAAATGGGACTTACTTTAAGTATATGGGTATACTTATGGGTTAGTAGAAAGATAGGTATTACGACATGTCGTGCAACTAATACAGATCCCGTTACTTTCACTTTTGGCGTTTATAGTGCGTCTATCTAGTGACATAACCAACTATGGGGATTTTTCAATGGATTCCAATTGGTGATATCAGTGTGATCATTGGTTTGGCTGGCAGGAATACGGTGATCCATTGAAGCATTAAACATTGTGCATTCCTCGAGGCGGTGTAAGCATTGGTGGCCACGAGGAATGACTAAAATGTAGTATATCTGGTGTTCAATGGCCAATGAGAACAGTGTACCTTTGATGGATTCCTTATGGCCACCCTAGTGTCCACATTAGTGTGGTTATGAAAATTGTAAATAAAAACTATGCTTGCATTTTTTTTTCCCAATCATGCTGTAGCGTATCATCCCCACGCGAGTTTTTCCCAAGGCTTAATTCTTAGTTTACTTCTTCAAGGCTTAACTTCTTCTAGTGGGGTTGGGTGGGGTGTTGATAAAGAACTTCGCCGAAACCAGGTTTCAGCGACCTATTATATTATATGTCACAATGAGTTGCCCATTTCCTGGTATGACGATTTTCATAGTAGATGTTAAACAATCAGGTCACCGGCTTAATGAATTTGCCGATATAGGAAGAGGGCTCTCAACCAATAAGAACAGGAAATGTAAAATGCTTTAACTGTATAAATTAAATACCTACTAACGGGGCCGGATAAATAGATTACTTCAAATAAATGGGTAAGCGAAGGATGGAGGGCAGAAATACGTGTTTGAACTTTGCGACAAATGAGGTTAATTTGACCGAAACATGGTACACATTGGCTGTTATGTATTCTTATGGTGTACAAAATTTTACCATAATGACCTATTTTTTTTTTGGCAAGGTAGGTACTTGTAGGTTTTAGGGTAGGGGTAGGGTAGGGGTAGGGTAGGGGTAGGGTAGGGGTAGGGTAGGGGTAGGGTAGGGGTAGGGTAGGGGTAGGGTAGGGGTAGGGTAGGGTAGGGGCAGGGTAGTGGTAGGGTAGGGTTAGGGTAGGGGTAGGGTAGGGCAGGGGTAGGGTATAAAAGTCCACCCGTGCGAAGCCGGGGCGGGCCTTTATATATTAATATATAAAGCTAAATAGTTGGTTTGCTTGAACGCGTTAATCTCAGGAAAGTTCTGATTTGAAATTCTTTCAGATAGCTCATTTATTGAGGAAGGCGATAGGCTGCTATATTTTAAACCGCGCGTAAGAATCTAGCGTATTTTTTTTGAATTTTGCTAAATTTGGATTTTAAAATAATGTTAATGTAAGGCAGGTAGGTCTTTGCTCTGTAGTGGGAAAGCTAAGGCTAATGATGATGATAAATATATAAGCTTATTAAGGATTCAATCTAAATAACTTTGTTGTTCAATTAAATTTAAATTAACTTCAGTTTCTGAAACATTAATAAAGAAATACTAACCTACGTACCTACATTATACATAATAATATGCATGCTTGTCATTGTTTTTGTATATAAGACTACCTGTGCTCCGCGTCACTCCGCTCCAATGGGTCGGAGCGTGATATTTTGTTTAGTATATCGCACCCCTAGATGAAGACTCCGGCAACTCAAAAAACCTCATTTTTCAGAAATAACGAAAATCTGTTTTTAGAGTATATAAGAAATATATCAAAGCTACTAACTCAAAACTCGTACTTTTTGAGTTAGCGGAGTCTTCATCTAGGTGTGCGATATGTTAATCCAGCTTATAAACTACCCGCCTGCAAACTTTCAGCCAAATCCATCCATTAGTTTTTGCGTGAAAGAGTAATAAACATACATAAGTACTATCCACACATACAAACTTTCGCATTTCTAATATTAGTAGCATTAAAACAACTTTTTTTTCAACAAATTTAATACAATAAATTTGATTAGTTACAATTTATAATTACATTTACAAAACAAACACTGGGTTATGTCATAAGACATATAATAAAAAAATAAAATATTTTTATAAACACACGGAAGTCAAAGAATATATAAAAACAATAAATATAAAAATAATTATACATGAAAATTGTTAGACATTTAACATTTTATTAAAAAATGCAAGATATTTATTAAAACATTAAGCATGTTATAATAAATTTTAATAATCTTGTCATTTACT
This sequence comes from Nycteola revayana, assembly GCA_947037095.2. Lineage (NCBI taxonomy): Eukaryota > Metazoa > Arthropoda > Insecta > Lepidoptera > Nolidae > Nycteola > Nycteola revayana. The sequence continues at coordinate 2,367,232 of OX344851.2, forward strand.
TCAAATTAACACTTTAATCTAACCCATCTCGGTCCGTTTAGACTAGACCAGTCTCGGTCTGTTCAGACCAGACCAGTCCCGACCCTATGAAACTACATTATCATATACATAGACCGAACCAATAATGAACCATAATTACCAAATATTGGCCTTTTACCGTAGTAATACCATTTCCAAACATTACCTTTTATTTACCAATAGAAAATTCCGTAGAAAATAATAATAATTATAATGTAAAGGATATTAAAATACAACAAATTATTTAACTGTAATATGTGCATATCATCGTTATAATTTCAAAAGGCCTGCATAACATTTTTTTACGTACGGACTTAAATATTTAGCCACGAGGCTTTTGCCACTTCAAAGGACATAAAGGCTCCAGCTTCAGGTTTATTAAGCATAACACAATCTTAGACCAATCTATGGGGCGAGTGTAAACATTAGTGTTGGAAGGGGAAGACCGGAAGACTAAGGTGTCCACCTTAGTCTTCCAAGTTCAAATCGGGGACATTCTTAAGTATTTCCAGGTTACAAGTTCATTAAAGCGAAAGAAATGCATCAGGAGATTAATGAATGTGGACGAGGCGAAAGAAGTCTCTGCCTAAAACCTGGCTGTATGATTAAAAAAAAAATAGTAAACCTTACTTTTTATTGGCGTCACCTAGCTATTCAACAATTGTTTTTTTTTTATTATTTAATATAGGACATGATTTTATAATAATAACCGTAGTACCACTAAAACCTCTTGGGTTTGTGTGTGGCATTTTTCATTCGATGTGTATGGAAAATTACAATACCATATCAAATTTATTATACTTAATAGAATCACAAAATTTGTCGTGAGCAAACATAATCAAAATTGGTAACTTAACTATAATAACTTCTTATCGAGAACCGAAGTTATTCGCAAACTAAAGTTGATCGTGTACGAAGGCCTTTATAACAATTGAATAAATCATCGATGTGTATACGCATATTAGAGCAATTTCTTAGTACTAATAAATATTATATTTGTAGGTAATCAAAATTAAAAGAAATAATGTACAAATTAAAATTAATTTTGATATTTTAAAATGATAAATAATAGTAATTTATTATTATATATTAATTAAATGTTAGAATAAATTAATTATAAAAAGTAAATTCAACAGACAATAGAAAGTTACACGTGTTAAAAAAAAAAAACAAAACAAACAATTGAAAATTAATACAAAAATCAATTTAATTTTGACTCAATTTACAGTTCTTCGTTTTTTTTAAATTGTTTTTTTACTAAAGACGAATATGATTTAGTAATTACTATATCAGATATTAGAACACAAACTTAGGAGCGTTTTATAATTGATCTCAATATCTCGATTTCGACAAGTCGGCGTTTTCAAGACACACACATAATAGAATTCTTATTTTATATCGCTAATTATATAAAAATATTTGTGCAACTTCGTAATTGCTAATTTATATTTTTCTATCCTCATTTATATAATAAACAGATAATAGAAAAAAAAATGACTACTTTACCCATCTCTTACCAAAAAATTACATTTTCAATTTTATTTTATAAATAACAACTACGGTGGTATAATATATATACATTAATTTAAAATATATCCAAAAAACTAACTAACATTACCAAAACACATAATTAACAATATAATTTACAAAAGAAAGTTTAAATTATAAAAATAATTAATGTATAAAATTAATAACAAAAGTATTTTGAGCACAATATTATAAAATGTAAATCTACATTAAATTATTCCCATACATGTTACGGTCAAACAATAAATTACATTCACACATTTCAATAAAAAACTTAATTAATAAAAAAAAAATTGTTTCATATTATTCCGTTAAAACAACGACTAATTGTTGAAAGTATTAAAATCGGTTTTATTGAATATTCCCGCGCGTGCTTTTACCCGCGTAGCTCAGCTTTCTCGTGGGAACTTCATAATTAAATATAGCCCATGTTACTCCTGGATAAAGTAGCTTTCTAATGATGTAAGTATTTTTAAAATCGGCCCCGTAGTTCCGGAGCTTATTCAATGCAAACAAACAATGAAATGATTTCTCTTTATACAGACTATTGGATGGAACCAGCCGTCAAAAGAATCATTTTTTGTGGATTTCTTTTTAATTTCCATTCATAAGAATGCACAAAAAAGGAAACAGCACTATCGGTCCATGACTGTAATCGAGTAGTGTGCTTAGGTTAACGGCGCGACAGTGATTTCGTGAAAACAAACTCATATAAACATATGTCAGCGGCCGCACTTCAACGACAAGCGAAATTTAATTGCTCGTAGTATTGCCGTAGCTTCGCAATCGCTGTACCAGTGGGGCCCTGGTCTAACGTATGTAATTTATAAATGTATCCATATGTGTCGCACTTTTGCTTGCACAGGTTGTTTTGTTTATAATTTTAAAATGTTTAGAGGCTGAAACCCATTTGTTTGGTAAAGTACCTAAAGCCTCATTACCTCACGAGCCCAACGAATAAAAAAGCTTATATACACTCAATGCTGTGTTTGTGTGTAATCAGAAAATACTTTATAAATAATGTACAATAAACATAATCCACTTAAAGACCAATCCCACCCCAAGATATAAGTCCAGCCGTTAGGGAGTCCATAGACAATATGAGTTCCTCCCAAATGGCTGTTTAGGACAGTGGCGTAACTACATATAACATGGCAGAACGGGCGACCGGATGAAATGCCACGGGATCTCGGCCTGTGCCCTACCATATAATTAAGTCAATTGAAATTTATTAACTTTTAAAAAAGAATAATAACTTGGCATTATAATTTGCCACAGGCATTGGACTAATTGGTTTCTTTTATTTTGGTTCCGTGAACAATTTTTGCAAATTTCAATTATAACAACTATCATGAAATATATTTTGCTTACTTATGTCACGCGTGTGCAGTTCATGCCCGTGCTAATAGTTCAGACTCTGTAATTCACCCAATATAACTTTCTTATATACTCGTATACCCTAAGGGTGTCCGCCACTGGTTTAGGAGTATCTAACCATACACGCATATAAAATACTAACATTCAATAAATACATTCATTCAAATCTTAACACGAATCAATTATTTTAATTTCCTTGCTGAAACCAGTTTGTTAATGTCATGGTAAGCAGCGATCATGGTATGAGTTTTCGGCGCTTGCGCATTGCAAGTTGGGTAGGAATACATGCAGTCGGACCCTTCCTGACCTCTGCGGGCTGCCTTCATGTACTTAAAGAACCTTAGGATTTCTGGATTATCTGACACTGGCCTTCGAAGCTCGTTCAGCTCTCTGAAATATATAAAGAATAAGCAATTATCATATCAGGTATTCAACTAGCTGTATGGTATCCGGCTTAGAATAGACCATACTATGTCTTTCCATGTCGTAAGATGCGGTTAAGAGATATACAACTGTTGATGGGCAGCAGCATCTTAATGTGGTCACCAAGTTACCAGCCAAGCGTGATGATTATGGCAATGTCCCTTAAAACCCTGGCTCGCCAAGGTCTGCTAAAAGACATGAGATCCAATCAAGGATAATATTGGACGTTCACCTAGACAACCACTTCTTGCACTAGTGGGTGTTAATGAAGAGATGACTCCATACTCTGACCTGTATACAGCTGATACACTTATGTATATATAGCACTTATGTGTAGCTGACGGACGGACTACTTTGTCTGTAATATGCTACAATTTGCTACCGGTTAATTAAGTATCTAGTTTAATTCATAGAATACGAATAATTGTGTAACATTGTGATTCTGACAAGTACAAGTGTATGTAAATACCTAAGTGCTGAATAAATTCATTATTTCATTATATAATTTTCAGAATTTGCCTTGTCTTTTTGATGTTGCGATTCATTGATCGAGATTACGTTATGCCAATGATTGAAGCTTACAGAGAGCAGTTACTCTTCGCATGATGGATACCTGGGCTTATAAGGCGACCTTAATAAAGATGATCCTTAAATGAAAAAGGAAACTAGTTTTCCCCATTTACAATTGAATGATCAATTACGAAAAGGGTGCAACTTAAATAGACAACCCATACGAGTTATGCCCTTTTCAGAATTACATATTCAATTGTATTTTTTACCTTTTTTAGGCTCATATTTCTCCAGTCTATCAGCCGTAAATTACTATCTAGTACTTAAGTCAATTGATGAACTTAGCTTTCATTAACCAGTCATAGTCTTTTCGTTTCTATAAAAAATGAACGGACAATAAATATAAAGGTAAAATATTATTGTGTACCAAACCACAAAGGGATACTGAACGGAAACAATTTTCCGAGCTTAATTCTAATAGAGAACTCGTGAAATAGTTTTCGTTTGCCTTGACGATGTTGGGGGAATTAATGGGCAAAGAATTCTACAGGAGAAAATCGCTCACGACAGTCGGTGGAGCGTACGTAGAGATAATAGTTCAAAAGGTATTTTCAAATAGTGGTTCACCAATTGTCGTGTCTATCTTAACAACCCTGAATATCCCTGAACGATCTTACCTTGGCAAGCTAAGATCGTTCAGGGATATTGCCATAATCACCACGCTTGGCAGACGGATTGGTGATCGCAGTAAGATGTAAACCTTGAGCTAATAGATGTAGCTGCCCATCTATCAGCTATAATGTCCCTTAGTCGCCTTTTACGACACCCATGGGAGGACTGGGGTGGTCTATTCTAAGCCGGAAACCACGCGGCATATTAAGCAAAGATAAGAAAATCACGGTATAATGAATGTTAAGAAACAAATCGATATTTTTAGTAGTCACTTGGTCACGGTACTTTTGTATAGATATATTATGTACAAGTAAAAAACTAAATGTAAATTACCGGCTAAGTTGCGCTGAAACTAGGTTGCTGTAGGGCGCGAACTTGGCAGGGCTCGCGTACATGAGACAAATCAGCTGCTCCCTACACGGCTCAATGTTCTCGTCCACAGAGTTCTCTGAAGGTGCTAACCCTGGAATAAAAAGCAATAGTTAAGTTGGATTCAGGAATGTACCTACCGTCATATCAGGGTTCCAAGTATGCACATCTATATTAATAAAACGCTTTGTCCTGAATGACTGACAGACGATTTTAATGAAACGGGCGGTGTCATCGTTTAATATTTAAAACCAAATGTAACTTTGGAGATATTTGTCGAAGTAATGCGGATCATTACCGATAGATGGCACTAACTTAGAGACGTGTTACAAAGAGATTAATAAATTTCGATGACCAGCTGTGGTTTCACCGTAGCCTAATTGGTTAAGGCATTAGGGGCTTTACCTAAGATGCAGGTTCGAATCCTGCCGGCGCGGTGGTTGAATTTTATTAATCTCAATTTGGAAAAACTATTTTAATCAATTACATTCTTATGATTTATTTATTTTATTTATTTCATTTATTTCCTCTTATTATACATAAGAGATGTCAGATGAGATCTCTTAGCTTTTTGCCCCGAGAAAATCCACATACAAATTGATCCCATGAGAATAATACAATAAATTGACCACAGGCAATATTTGAGCCTGTAATACCGGGATAAAACCCTTGCTTTGCCAATTCAACCATTGGGAATCCCGTCCAGTCGACGAAATTTGTTATCCATTATCAAATACAAATACACAAAGGAATGGGAAAATCTTCTGTCAGTATTGATTACGTTAGTAATACCTCCAATATAAATGCCTTATTAAAAAAACGTTTACTAGCAGAGTTTTTGCATACTACTTGTATTCTTGTTAACGCCGCCTCGTGCTAAGCTAAAATGCTTGTGCTACGAGTGGGTTCACGTCAGTATTGTAATGAGTGTTGATCGAACCGGCCGCGGAGACCATGTGATCGCAAGTCCAACGTCCCTAGCCATATAAGATAGATATTTAAAAGTAGAATCACGGACAATGATTAAGTTTGTGAATAAGATATAAGAATGGTCGAAAAATCTACCATGAAGAGAATGCAAAAAGCTGGCAAACTTGGTATGGAGAAATCAAAATTTGCGTGGGTAAAGTTGCGGGTAAAAGGTAATCCAATAAGGAAATACCAGGGGTGGCCGACCGGTCGATCTATGAAACTATTACAGTCGATCAACTTCTATAATAAAAAATGGGATAAAATATAATGACCACCAAAAATATATACTTGACACCAGAAAAATAAAGTCTAAAATTATAATAGTACTAGCTATTTTAGTCACGACTGCACTTCAAATTGTATTCGAACACCAAATGTAGTTAATGATCACCAAATCTTAGCGAGCAAATTATTGCGCTATTTCTACCTTAATAAAATCAATGAAAAATGACAATCGGTTAGGTTAGGTTAGAGCTGCGGCCATACAACGCACGAGCCGAGCGAGCGAAGCGAGCGGTGCCGCGGCAGCGGCCGGCGAGTGCCAGAACCGAATAGTAAATTAGTAAAACATTTAGGTACTTTTGGTGATCATTTACTACTTTTGGGTTAAAAATGATTTATTTGGAGTCATTTTGCTTAAATACGATAGCGAAATGTTAAAACTTTGGTTACAATTTTACATTAAAATGCGGGTTTAATTTTGGTGATCATTTTCACTATATCTGATGGTAAGTTAAACATAAGCCATAAAAAATGATATTATAGTCTACAAATACTTGTCACTGACGCACAAAGTTAGTGGTTGTCGTATAATAATCTGAAATAATACTTTTTATCATTCGATTGACTTAAACGAAACGTGATTCCACGTTATGTATGCCATTGGTCGATCGCAGATAGTTAACAGTCGATCTTGTCTTAATAAGTTGGCCATCACCCGTTCTGTACAATGTTTGTACAGAACGGGTGATGGACATGTAAAGAATAAAAGATTTTATTATTTATTTGTTAGCTTTTAAACTAACTAACTACTCCGGAACTAGTATTTTTTCACCATTAGAAAGTGACGTTATTCAGGAGATACATAGACTATATTTAACTATGAGGTTCCCACGCGGGTGAATATACGCGCGGGAAGGCTTATATATTGCTGTTAATGCAAAAATCATTAACACATTTAAAAAGTAATAAATCACATTTTAAAAAGAAACACAAACCATAGAGCCAACCGAAAAGCGCGCGAAACGAAAATTAAGAAAAAACAAATGAAGAGAGAATCGTCCGTCCCGACCGCGTGCAACACTTTATGTATATTTTAAATTATTAGATAGTTATTACCGACAATAAACCTATAATATATACAGTCCACTATTTGTTTCCACCTGGGCCTTAACAATCGCTAAACATTCAAAGATAACATTATAGTACTAACCTAGTCTCGCAAAAATTCCGTCCAGTCGTGACAAGAGAGGTGAATAAAAGGGATCGTAGTTATTCAGTATCATGGAGGATGCGGGAATTTTCTGGAACACCTGTAAAATAAATGTTAACAAATAATTCATCATCATCAACCCGTACAACGTCCACAGCTGAAACGTGCGTCTTCTCGAATTGCGTTTTTAAATTCGAGTTTTCTGACGAAACTAAAATATGTTTTTAAATTCGTAGTTGTCATCTTTTACTTTGTATAAATAATCGACGATATAGTACATTACGATATTAGTGCGTTATAATGGTTATAACATGCGAGGCGGAATTTCAGCCCGAGCCGAAGGCGAGGGCGTAATTGAGCCGAGCATTTTATAACCAATACGCACGTATATCGTACGACGTTTTTTAACACATTTGCGAGGAAACAGAAAAAAAAACATTTTTCACAATACAAGTACAAAGAAAAGAAATTTGAGAAAAATGGCGCGAGGATTATTTTCTGCCGTAGCTGCGTGAAAATGTTGGCAAAGACGTTAGAGCATGCAGCCAAGTTTTTAAATTACCGAATAAACAGTTTTTTTTTATTTTAAATAAACTGAACCTGTGAATGCACACTGTTGCTTTCCCGCCATTTTAACAGCGCGTTAGCGCTGCCTACTGACTGGCGCCGCGCGGCGATTAGTTCGAAATTTGAATAGCAACAGCGCGCGAAATGGAAAATAATACTGTTATGGGATTTGTATGGACTATAACTTAACTATTTGCTTTGGTAACACACGCGTTTTTTATGACCCGCTTTACATATTTAAAACCGGTGGAATTACATCAGCTTTACGAGCAACGGTGTTAAAAAATAACTTACCTTATAATTATTGGCGGCAGCCACCATTTGGTTTTTGTAATAACTGTTCTTTGATGGTAAATATCCTGTTTTCTGTCCTTCGACACCAAATCTGAAAATAGATAATTTTATATATTATAATCTTTTATGGGACTAATCCCACCTTCGCTCCCACCACTGCAACTTCTGTAAGCCAGGATTAACAGTAGCACACACTGGAAATGGCAATGAGCACCGAGGCTCACCAAGTCCCAGGAAATAGTTAAACTGCTTTGGGGCCCGCAACGAATTTAGTCAGAAGGAGATTTGGAGGAGTAAGAGAGACTTATATTTTCACTTCCCTCTATAGCAAAGCGGGAGACAGCAAAAAGGAAATAAAAATTAGATTTAAGTAGTCTTGAGGGGTAATTTACTATAAGAGAAGCCACTTGTAAAGCACCACGGACGGGTAATAAATTGCGGGGCCTATGGTGATTATAATGTTGTTGTAACTTAAAAACATGAAATAACGTCGCTTCTAAAATTAACAAAATTGAGATTAATAAATTTAAACCTTCATTATGTTTAGGTTATTAATAAATCTTATAGAAATAACTGTAATAAATTGTAGGACAGACAGACGGGTAGGGTCCTCTACTCGTGCCCCGGACAATAACACGTAAATAAAAAAAAAGGACAGACAGACGGACGATTTCGAAAAAATGCGTAAAATATGTAATTGTATATTGTAGTGATTAGCTAGTAAGTGATGCTTTGTTAGTTTTAAACATTGTGATTATGACAAGTACAAGTGTATGTAAATACCTAAGTGAAATGAAATGAGAACGTTTATTGATAACTAGCGGCCCGCCCCGGCTTCGCACGGGTGGACTTTTATACCCTACCCCTTACCCTACCCCTTACCCTACCCCTACCCCTACCCTACCCCTACCCTACACCTACCCTACCCTACCCCTACCCTACCCCTACCATACCCCTACCCTACCCCTACCCTACCCTACCCCTACCCTACCCCTACCCCTACCCTACCCCTACCCTACCCCTACACCTACCCCTACCCTACCCCTACCCTACCCTACCCCTACCCTACCCTACCCTACCCTACCCCTACTCAAAAGTATCCTATGTCCTTCTCCCAGTTCTTAGCTACCTCCCCACCAATTTTCGGCCAAATCGGTTCAGCCGTTCTTGAGTTATAAATAGTGTAACTAACACGACTTTCTTTTGTTTTTAAAATGTATTCTGCTATTCGGGACGGAAACAAATTCAACAAATCAAAAACCATGGCAATCGGTCCAGCCGTTCTCGAGTTATAAGTGTTGTAACAAACACGACTTTCTTTTATATATATAGATAGAAGATAGATGTAAACGAATCGATCGTACTTATTATAAGTCAACGGCGCGGGCTGGGATCGGGTCTGAGGTCTCGCCTTGCGTAGGGTTCGAAGCTGCATCTCAGGTATAGCGCTTAATGCCTAAACCATTCGGTCACGTTGGATCCCAACCGGTCGCAGGCAAACATAGATAGTTATGTATCGATAATATAGTTAACACATTGCAGGTTCGACTCTTGTCTGTGGTCATATTTTATGAATCTCAATTTTGAAGTCACCGAATATTTAGCGAAAGTAAAGTCTTTCTGTCTGTTACACTTTCACGCCTAAACCTAAATAGATGAAAAATCATCATCATCAGCTCCTATAACATCCACTGCTGAAAATGGGCCTCCTCCCGAGGGATAGTATTTGCCATAGTCCCCACGCTTCGCAGGCGGGTTGGAGAGCGCAGTATAATGTTGTACCACACATGGAAACGCTGCTGCCCGTTCCTCGATACACGATTATTAAAGATGATGTTATAACAATCGGGACCAACGGCTTACCGTGCTCTCCGAGGCACCGAGGGTAGACCCTCAACCAACCAGATCTGGAAAGAAATCTTAGAATTTACACAAAGATTTCCTGTAGGGATTGAACCCACGACCTCCGAGATTGAAAGCGAGCCAAATACCGCTACGCTATGGAGGTTGTCAATGTCATCGGAGATGAAATATGGTACAGAGGTAGTTTACATCTTAGGAGCAGACATAGATAGCTATTATTGCGAAAACCTGCCCATTTTAATATGACAAATTTGCAAAGCAAAGACTTAAAAAAAGACTCATTACCTAAAATGATATAAAGCAATCACAATAGGAAGTAATACAATTCGTAGATGAATTGGGAAGGAAATTCCGCCATTGTTATTTGATGAAATTTGTTCTTTATTGGGGGTATGTCAACTAAGGGAGTTTGATCAAATCATGCTTGTACAGGGAAGAATTTTGACTCTTTAGCCGTAAGTCCTGCGTTGTGGTAGGGTATGTAGGATTCCCCTCCCCATAGCGATGATATGCCAATCATACCATGAGGATAGGGTTTACCCACTAAAACCCCCAGGGTGCTCCTCCAAACGCCAGTTATTGGGCCAATGGGAACTGCAAATGTATGACATCCAATGACCCCTCACCCCTCTCATAGGCCTTTTATTTTAGGGCCCGTTTAAAGTAGATTTAGGGGCATGGGGCAACATTGCGTTCCCACGTAAGAATGGTATAATTGTCTAGAGAATTCCTTAATAAATAGGCCTTCTTACATCCAGGGCCTATCCCGGATAAACACGAAAGTTTGTAAGTATGGATGGATGGATAGATGGATGTTTGTTATTCTTTCACATAAAACTACTGAACGGAAGTGGATGAAATTTTGCACCGGGATAGGTTTGCTGGATTAACATATAGGCTTCAAAACATCCCACCCACTGGAGCAGAGTAACGCGGGCAATACTGCAGGGCGCAGTATTAGTAAATTATCATGCAGGACAACGTTTGTCGGGTCGGCTAGTAGGTAAACGTTACAGCTAAAAAGAGGTTTTGCATTCCCAATCTAGCCCTGCCCTTATCAACTCAATAAACGGTTGAAGGCTGTTAAGCGATGTTTTGAATTTAGCTCTGGAAATTCGATTTCTATTGTTTCCTGCATATTCTTATTATTAACTAGCTGCGCCCAGCGGTTTTACCCGCGTTACTCTGCTCCAGTGGGTTGAAGCGTAATGTTTTGTAGCCTATATGTTAATCCAGCGCATAACCCATCCCGATGAAAAAAATCAGCGAATTCCGTTTAGTAGTTTTGGCGTCAAAGAGTAACAAACATCCATCCAAACTGACAACACAAACTTTCGCGTTTATAATTATTAGTAGGACTAAACCGACTAGATTTCCTTTTGTGTTTGAAAGTTTAAGTTAACACTTATTGAAACTGGATCAACAATTATTAATTTACAAGCTTTTATCATTACTTTCACCTGTCCCGGTGACTGACATCTTGAAATAATTTGATTCCATTTCACTAAAATATTGAGTAATGAAATCTACATATCAGCTCAAAGATATCTTCCTGCGATATTTTTTTTTCGGTCCCACATTTGTAGGCTTTTGCTACTTCACCGGGCATAAAAGCGAGCAGCGCCTCAGCCTAGATAAATGGTTTAAACACTACAAACTAAGCAAACTGCGCAAGAGGACGAGCCCTGTGGGACTTAGACCTCGGCTCGGTCGCTGGCGATGCAGAGAAGTTTTGTGCAACTGTCGCTCTACTTTACAGTTCGCGGGCCTCTCGAACTTTAAAGGCGGGTCTACGAGGGCATCGGAAGTTTCCTAACAAACGAAGAGTCGGGAAGGCTAGGGGGAACGCGTCGCGTTCGCGGGGTGCACTCTTTGCTGCGTACACTAATCAGTAATCATCACGCTTTGCCAAGTGTGGTGATTACAGCAATATCAACGACCTCGGCTTGCAAAAGTCTGTTAAAGAGGTGGCCTATGTTCAGCAGTGGACTCCAACAGCGTGATAATGTAAAAGTAAGTTGCTGTTGATTCATATCCATTATGTTATGACAATCGGGATCAACGACTTAATTTCATTTCCTGAACATAATTACTGCATTAAAACAAAACGCGTTTGTTCGTCCACAGATAACAAATAAGCGTGTCTGGAAGCGATGGCTTGTAGTGATAAGGCTAGACACAGATAATTGTTCCATTGTATTCATTTATCTCTTTGAAGCAGGTTTCTGTTATTCGTGTATATACAATACAGTTGGATTTCGCGAGTTCCTTCATAATTTAGATACATTTCCTTCAAACTCAAAGCCAACACAACAAAACTTCCAACCACCACCCCATGCTTCTTTGCACCTTCGGGTTATATGGAGCAAATCACGGGAGATGCGATCTTTATTTGCCATTGGCTCTTTCTAGACTCCTTTCAATAATTTTTCGTTACTCGTCTTGTAGGGAGAAATGGAAAGATCTTTCCAATAATATATCTTAATCTATACAGATATGTTACTGGAGGGAGAGCCCGCAGCATTCTGGCCAATGGGAAATTCCGTTGGTGGACAGGTCAAGTCTCACATTCCATATATCCCACCGTCACGTCATTGTAGAGATGCTAGACATCCCGCAGTGGAGGGAATGCGTAATGCATTTCACCCCGAAAGGAAGATATAGATGATGATGATGGAATTTTCAGACCATTCAGAGTATACCATAATACCCCATTCTTAGTGGTCGATATGAATGCTCCACATCAAGATTGACAAGTCAATGCTGCTTTTCGAGAATACGACATCGCAAACTTCTACTAGCTTGCTGGCTCACCTGACTTAAAGAAAAACAGAGTATGCGTTGGTTACGCTTATGCAAGCTGTTTGACCATCAGACAGACTTTTGACAATGCCAGAGATCAAGGAAGCCAATATTCAAGTATTTTATGACAGATTACCGCAAAAACTGAGCAGATAGCATGCCCAGGAGCATCCATTCATCATGTTAACGTTTACATTATGACTGAATGTTTGTTATTTTAAATTTTCAAAAATATATTTTTTTTCTAACTGGGTTCGAATTAAGGAAAGCCAAAAAAAGATGGACTTTGTGAAATGTAAGAAACTTAAAAATAATTAAGGTGTATGAAAGAGTCTTATTGGCAAAAATGTAAGAGGATGAGTTATTGCGCCGACCACAAATAATAGATGCAGGGTAGGAAGATGACCTGTAACGTAATTATAGTCTACAAAACTGCCTCTGCAACTGGTGTGAAGTCTTTCTATTTCATCATCTTTACTAACCTTGACATATCAACGTTTCCCAGCTCGTTCACATCATTGGCGTCTGCATAGCCATCTTGAGGGTAAGCAAACGTCCCTGCATTGTTTGTCTCGTAGCCCATGATGTCTTTTGTGTCAGAGTTATAAGCGTTCTGGTCATCCACGTTGGCAGGAGGGTAACTGGCTTGTGATGAAGTTGCTGATATATGTGACAGACCTGGAAAATATTTAAATCGATTTTAGTGCCATTATAGCGTCTGTAGCGAACAGCATGGACCCGTAGTGCCATTTACAAGCCAAGTGTCTGATGACGTTACGAATCACACATCGTGCAATTAAAGTTCACATGCCAATTAAGATAATATATAAGTTGTAAACATGTAAACAGAGCTGCCTTTGGTCACCGGGTTATCACCTTGTCCAGCTACAATCTCCCCTTTATGTGGAGGAACACTAACACCCGTTTCAATATACCACGATATGGGCCAAGGCCTATACTTATCATGATCATGTCATGACCACTTATCCCGAACAAATTTATCGTTTTTATGTTACCAGTTTCAGCTATCCATAATCATGATTAAGAATAGTCAGTATTTTGCAAGTTAGTTTTAATTTAAATTAGCTATTCTTCATTGTATATGCATATCCTTAATTTATATAATGAATAACATATTTGGAATCAGGAAAAAATGGTCTATCATTCTTTATACTAGGATAATTAAAAAAAAAAAATAGTTGTCCTTTTTTTGACTAATGTGGCAGTATATTATTACTCTCAACGCCGCGGTGACAAATTTATGATTTGGTCAATCCTGTATCAGAAAGTAGGTAGAATGATGCCTTTTTATGTGTATGATGATTAACATTAATTCCAAGAAGGCGTCTAGTGAAATTTGTGAAAGTTTTTAACTGCTTATAAGGAAAAGTATTCAAAAGGAAGAGCGTGCGTCATAAATACGTAAACTTGAGATATATTTTGATTCCGTTTTACTTGTTTGAGTCAAGATTCAAGTATTTAGGTTACGGTACGGTATGGTACATCTTATAATACTTTCGGTTCGGTTTCTTCATACAGCTAGACTTCCCGAGATGTTATTCCCTAAGGGGCACGGATTAAGTAAAATATTTTTTTAACGGGTCCATAGTACTATATTTCAGACCATTGTACCTACTCTATATTATAGAAAAATAATATAGTACGAATAATACTATATTTTCATCGGTAATTCAGTTCTCGCGCGACGACGAAGTAAACGTCAACCTCTTTTCAGTATTGGGCTTAGTTTCCGTTACCAAGAGCGTAAAGGCAGAATATATAGAGGCGTCGTTGACACGCCTACAAATATTATTTCAGACTTTGTTAACCGAAAACTACAAAAAATAATCGTGTACTATTTTTTTCTTTAATTTCTCAAAAGTACCTACTATATTTTTTTTAATTTTTTGAAATAAATACTATTTTAGCATCAAAAAAAGTTGGCAACCCATAATGTGATGTAGATGCCCATAAGACCCGATGTTTTGGATTCCATTCCCGTCTGGTACAATTATTCGCGTGAACCACGGATAGTTTTTCTGACTCTCTGCTTTGTGTCCGTAAATTTTGTTCGTAAAGTTCCCCGCGATATAGGTAGGTATTTATTTTCCTAGTGTGGGTGTTCTCTTAAAAAATCGACCAAGTGCGAATCGGACTTGCGCACGAAGGGTTCCGTACCATTTTTAAATGCCTGCCTGTTGCCATTATTGATAACGAGCAAAAAATGGCAAAAAAATAAGTTTGTTTTATCGGAGCCCCCCTTAATATTTATTTTATTTTTATTATTTGTAGTTATAGCGACAACAGAAATACCTACATCATTTGTAAAAAAAATATATTTGACAGCTTGGTGACAGTTTTAGGTTTTTACCCTACGGGTACGGAACCCTAAAACCACAGAATAACATCAATATTTTAATACAGGTACAGGTAAAACGCGGTAACATAAAATAGCTTATAAAACCTCGGTCAATTGTCAATAATGTCAACAAACTTAGACCCTCTATCATGAGATCTGCTAGAAAATTGAATAGATTTATCGCATTATATAATATCAGGCTTTGGATGACCAGAGCTGAACGTAGGTTTGCCTCATCGATTTCCAGCGGGTGTGATTGCTAGAGGCCTGTACCCAACGGCTTCCTGCGACCTTTATTAAGTCGTTGGTTCATCATGCTTCGTAATCTCCAATCGAGAACCTTTCTGCCCCGTTGGCCGTCAGTTCTTTGAGCTATGTTCCATGCCTGATGCCAGCTGGATATTCCGTTGAGTTATGCCATCGACTTTCGTTCTTATGCAGATCTCTTCATTTCTGGTTCGTTCACGCAGGGAAATAAAATAAAATAAAAAAGTTTTTTATTCACGTAAACCTATTACAGTCATTTGTAAATAGTCAAAACATATTTGGCTTATTTTTGATTTAATTAATTAATTTTATTTGTTTATTGCTACGTATAATAATAGTTTATATAACTTTAGCCTAAAAGCTGTCAGGTATGAAAATACAATTTTATTTTATATCTATGATTAAATCATTTTGACTGCATCGGTGGCTCAGTGGTTACGATAGTTGCCTCTGAGACCTGGTGTTCTGGGTTCGATTCCCACCCGGGACAATTATTTGTGTGAACCACAAATAGTTGTTCTGAGTCTGGGTGTTCTGTGTGTCCATGAAATGAATGTTTGTAAGTCCCCCGCGACACAGTGATTTATTTCACTAGTGCGGGACCTGTCTTTTAAAAAAAAAAACTAAGTTCTGTCCTTTGAGTATGTTATTATTTAGGCGGACCATAAGTATCTCGACGAACGCGCTTTAGTGCTACCACCGGATCCAATACGCCCCAACTGAGAAGATCCGGCGAAACAAACTCAGTGGGGTTATTCTACTGCCGGTTTCAGCGCGGCCTCATCGAGACGATCCGGCGAAATGCCGAGCTTAACTCTTTCCATAGCTCGCTGACCGACTTTGAGCTTTCTTAAGAGGCACACAGTGAGAGACCACGTCTCAGATCCATAGGTCCATCCATTATATCCATTATTTACTGTCACCCAAAATGTATAAATATTTACAGGGTTACTGGAAATGTGACATATTCCTTTTAGGATTTTATAGATGAGGTCAAAAGTAATATATTTTGTCATATAATGTTGTGCCCTAAATTTTAACTGGTTTTCTGAGTTTTTTTAATTTTCTTAATCATAATACAGATTTAACCTTTTAAATGGTAAATTTACTAAAATACTAAGTCTTCAAACTTTGAAGTCTTATGGCCTTAATGCTTTTTCCGAATGTTCTAAGTGCAAAAACATCTTAATTTTTTCTGCCATTAACTTACTCGTATTTCTAGACTAGTCGCTAAGTGCGCAATTGAGTAATATTTATTTTTTGCTTTCTTCTTAACTTAACTCAACAATAGGACATTGGCAGTCGCAGACCTGATTGAGACACTAGTCTTAAGGTCTCGCGGGTCGAATTAGTGTCACTGGCGGGCTGGATTTGGCCCGCGGGATGTAGTTTGGAGACCCCTGCTCTAAGCGGACAATCTCATTTGTTCCCGTTCCTGCTTAATCGTGTGACTAATGTCAAGGCCCATACATATGCGTTAGCGATTTTATGCTAGCGAACACTCCGCTGTAGTAGATTTTGCCTATGCCCTCTGCTTATTCAGCGGACCCCGCCTTATTTTAGATGAAAACCCTTCGAAAACTGAGAAGGGCGCAGAACACACACGCTGCCATCTCCAGTTGTGGTTCTGGCAGACTGCTCTAAGTCTGTCGCCTGCAGGTCACACCTTATGAGAGGACATGTTAATCCTAGGTTTTAGGTCTAAAATCATGGTTGGTAAACAACGAAGAGCTTACAAAGCTCGAAGTTAACTGCCACGTATAAATTCTTTATCGCAAAAGCGCCATAAAATAGGCCTTTAAATTGGTGCAATTTGTAGTATATTGTTCAATATTAATGACTTTTCAGTAAACGTAATTTTTTTATCTGGGTAAAAGGTAATCGTTACTGACTGATCTATCAACACAGATCAAACCACTAAACTGATTAGCTAACCACTAACCGCTAAGAAAGCACTTGCTCTAAGAGACTATACTTTACTTACTACTAATTTGATAACATTGTCGTTAAAATTGTTACTATTATATTTTATTAATTCTTCATATTTTTATGTGTACCTAATCTTGAAAATTTCGTTTGGCCCAAATATGTTAGTATTTATAATTATGGGGAAACTATTTTGGATTAAGTATACATTGTTTTCTTTATATAGGTATATATTATGTTATTTATTGTACCTGTTTGCTAAAAAAATATAATCTTTCATGTCAGATTGAACATTTTTTATTTAAAATGAATTTTTTGTTCATTCATATATGTACAAAGAACTCATTTTAAATCAAAAATGTTGAGTAATGTCAAACCGCGGAAATTCATATAGCGTAACCCTATAAGTACTTTTACTGAAAGGAAACGTGAGAAATAAAAGAATATGTTTTTCTTTAAACCCACTCTGGGTTTAAAGAACCCGCTTGTTAGGTACCGGCTATGGAAACAAAATCCCGGGTCGCTGGGACTTTACAAATACATAATGCAGTAACACAAAGTATACCCTGATATATTACAACTAGCCGTAGTTTATACAAATAGTTGTCTAAAACGAAATCGAACCTTTTTTGGACTAACATAATAATGTTTCACGCAAGGTTCATGCCTTGCCTTTAAAACTTACAAACTGGACAAACTGCTAAGCTGCGCAAGATGATATCAACTGACGATGATAGCTACTGTGGGCCTTGAGCCTTGTTTAAAGGTTGCTGGTGATTGTAAGGAAATTTTGAGCAACTTTTGCTAGATTGCATCAAAATAATGTGTTTGAGCCCATAACACTAAGGACGTTATGGGACGCGCCCGCCAAAAGTGGAGTACTATAGGTGTTAGCGTTTCTTGACCGTGTAAAAGTACGATTGGCGCTAAGGTCCAGACCCTGTTATCCGTTACCCCCGCCATCGTCTGCATGTGAAATACACTCGAGCGACGCCCATGACAATAGTGCGTCCCTCACGTCTTCTTCTTAAATTAATGGTGTGTAATCATCATCATCAGCCCGTATAACGTCCACTGCTGAACATGGGCCTCCTCCCGAGGGAGGGTATTTGCCATAGTCACCACGCTTGGCAGGCGGGTTGGTGACCGCAGTATTATGTTGTACCACACAAGGAATCGCTGCTGCCCGTTCCTTGATATACGATTGTTATAGATGATGTTATAACAATCGGGACCAACGGCTTAACGTGCTTTCCGAGGCACGGAGGGTAGTCCCTCAACCAACCAGACCCGGAAAGAAATCTTATAAATTACACAAAGATTTCATGTCCGGTGTGGGGATCGAACCCACAAACTCCGAGATTCAAGGCGAGCCAAATACCGCTACGCTACGGAGGTTGTCACAAGTATCAATAAGTGTCAAATCATCATCAATAATAAAACATGTTAGAGAACAAAATATATTATGCTATGTTGAAACATGTAATTTCGTTACCAAATATCAACAATAGCCATATTGGATTTTGTATCTATAAAAATAAAAATCACTCTTCAAATTATTAACGCGCATACCTCGATAGAGGCTTTACCAATTTGGTTATTTCTTTTTTTATTGCATTCGTTCTTATGAGGACAAAGTTTGTATGAAAGAAAATTTTGGAAAATCTACGATAAATGTCAATACGACCGACGGAGACGGGCGACGTTGGGCATGAACAATTATGGCAATAGTGCAGGTAAAAAAGAAATGATCAGTCTTACCTTTACTTAACATTTTTCCGAAACTTCCCAAGATGCTCGGTAGGAACATCGCAAACAAGATGGACTTGATCAGCACTTGACCTCCAATTAGTAAAGGAATGAAGAATTTATTGAGTCCGAATGCTGGAAAAAACAAAAATGAAACACATTATGTTTCCGACCATTATAATGATGATTGAAAAAAATCTGTACAAGAGGGAGAGGAGAGTTACAATAGCTTTCATACAATAAATGTATTATTTTATGATCTGAAGAAATTATATCAATAAACAAGTACATTAATACTACCGACTAGATCATCATCAGCCCGTATTGGGTCCATGATGGAATTGGTGACCGCAGTATTACGTACAGTATACACTCAGGAAAACGCTCCTTCTCGTTATCGGGTAAACGATTGTTATAGGTGATGTTACAACAATCAGGAGCAACTGATTTTACATACTTTCCGAAGCACGGAGGGTAAGTCCCTCAACTAACAAGGCCGATTTTATAAATAGACTAACAGTATAGACTATATAAAACAGCCCGTTTATGCTTAATGCTGAACATGAGCCTCCTCTTAACATACTTTGGCATACCAGGGTCACTGACGGATACTATCATAATCACCACGTTTCATATCAGATCGTTTAAGGTAAGTAACGTAGAAGTAATAGATGCTGCTGCCCATTCATCAGGTATATGGTTCATAGTCGTTTCTTACGACACCGATGGGAAGGCATGGAGTAGTCTAGTCTAAGCCGGAAAGCACACGGATATGTGTATTCTATCCTAGTTTTGGGAGAAAGCGTATAAATATATCAAGAAATACTTACATTTAGCTGCCATCGGTAAATTAATAGACAATATATGAGTGTTAATGAAATTTTTCACTTTCTGGAACATTCTATATTCATAAGTGTATTTACTAAAGAACGCTCTTTCTTCATCCATTCTTTTCATTGTTTTGTCAGCTTGAATTTCAACACCTTCTAAGATTTCATATTTCTCTTTACTCAGTACTTTATCTAATAATGATTCAACTGTTCTTTCTAAATGATCAAGTGTTTTATTTAAATTATATTTTTCTTCAGTGAATACATTAAATACTTCAACAGCTTGTTTTATATAATTTTCTACGCCTAAATCATTTTTAGATCTACTACTACTATAACAGTTATGGCAATGATTATAATCTACATTATTATTATTATTATCTAATGTTAAGTCTGTTTTGGTTTTATCTGTATGACTGTTTCCTTCGCAGTTTGTAGCGAGGAGTAGTATGTACATCGTTAAGAGGTAAAACCTCCATTGGGTTCTGATATTTAATAAGCTGGTTATAGAGTCCATTTTTGGGTTTCCTCAAACTTCATCACTCACGTGCCCTTGAGTGTCTTGAGTTCATTTGGCAGAGTACCTGGAACAATAAAATTTTACTGGTTAAAACTAAAATAAATCTAAATTTTACAGACGTTTTGGAGTACGATTAAGTAGGTATGTTTGCTGGTTACTTAGGTATAATTAGGCACCTCATAATGAATTTAATCTTAATTAAATTAATTAATTGCTTTGTTAGTCTTTCGCATTATAATTTGTCTTCAATATTTAAGCCTTTTGTGACCCAAAAGCCTAATATATATTTTTTTAATAAACATTAGTGACTAAGTGTGTCAGTGAAAAATTTGTCGCAAACCATGAATCAAAGAGTAGGTACGTAAAACGATATGACATACCTAATCCTAATTTGGAAATGAGCGTTTGTTGTAAGGTTGTCTTTCCAAAATATTATTACAGTGAGAATATATAAGGTGCTTCCAAAGTATATGCATGTCTTTAACAGTAGATATGATCATGTGAACTGTTTACTAATGTTATCACTAGTCATTGTATCTACTGTTAAATGCATTACATATTTTTTCGAATGCATCTTATAATCATCATCATCATCAACAGCCCATTTACGTCCACTGCTGAACATGGGCCTCCTCTTAACAGACCTTGGCCTTGTCGTAGAGGGATATTGCCATGATCACCACGCTTGGTAGACGGTTTGGTGATCGCAGTAAGATTTAAACGTTGAGCTAATAGATGCTGCTGCCCATCCATCAGCCATATGTATGTGTTACGACACCCATGGGAAGACATGGGGTGGTCTATTCTAAGCCAGAATCCACACTTATAATATTAATAATTAATTAATTTATAATTGGTTTCTCACTTATATATTTATTTTATTGTGTTTAGTATTTTTTGGAACGGCAACAGAAATATATCATCTGTAAAAATTTCAACTGTCTACCTATCTCGCATCTTTAGATATAGGTACGGTTTCAGCCTAACATTTACCCTCCCGACCCTTAGTTTGCTAAGAACCTTCCGATGCCCTCGTAGACCCTAAGTCCGAGGGGCCCGCGAACTGTAAAGTAGAGCGACAGTTGCACTAAACTCCCCTAAACAAAAAGCCATAATCCCTCAATCTCCCCGTCAGCGACCGCCTTGAGCCGAGGTCCAAGTCCCACAGGGGACGCCCTCTTGCGCAGGCTGCTTAGTTTGTAGTGTTTAAACCATTTATCTAGGCTGGAGCTCTGCTCGCCTTTATGCCCGGTGAAGTAGCAAAAGCCTCCTGGCTAACTACATAGGTCCGTCCGAAAAAAACACCTAACATTTAGATAAGCCTTTACACACAATTAGGTAAAGACTAGCCTTTATGTTAGGAAAACCTCGCAAATGACGCGTCGTCCGCATGTGGAACACCGTCGAAAAACACGCAAATGTGGTTTCACCCTTAGTAATAATTCACACCATTTTTGTGACAGATAACATAGTTAAAAATCCATTTACATGCCTCTCCATGTTATTCAGTGCTATCTCTAAACGTAACTGTTGAAATATTGCACATTTACAAAGATTTATATTGCATATCTGTTTGCTACGATGCCTCTAACGATATAGCGCCCTCTAGTGGACTATTAAGTAAGAAGATAAAATTCAACGCGTGTATGTTACTATATGTTTGACAACCTCCGAACCGCGAACCAAATACCGCTACGCTAAGCGGTATTTAATTAAAGGGAATTCGCTGAAATTTTGTACCGGGATACGTTATACGCTGGATTAACATATAGGCTACAAAACATAACGCTCCGACCCACTGGAGCAGAGTAACGCGGGTAAAACCGCGGGGCGCAGCTAAATATAGCCTTAGTAATAAAATATAGCTTAAGTTACTAATGGATAATGTAGCTTTCTGATGGTGAAATCGGTTAATTTGTTTTGGAGCCTATTCCATACAAACAAACATTCACTATTTCCTCTTTATTATATATATTTGTATATAATATATATTTGTATAGACAAATTGAGTAATTTGAACTAATGTATTCACTATGGCAGTAGACCCGATGGGATGTCGTTGCTGCCTTGGAAGATGGGTAGGTCTTTGGTGTGACACCCTTGCGCCTTCACATCTTCTTAATACAGAGCGGCTTGCGGGCACTGCTGCTGCAACAGTGGAAGCCTCCAAGCGGCGCAAGTATACAAACCTTGCAGGTAATTATATATTTGAGCCGTTTGGAGTCGAGACGCTTGGGCCGTGGTCCGGGAGCGCGGTCGCTGTACAAAGATATTGCGAAGCATCTAGTAGACGCTTCCCGTGACCAGGCTGGCCTTTATTTAGGACAACGCATCAGCATTGCCATCCAGCGTGGCAATGCTGCCAGTCTTCTGGGAACGTTCCCCGCAGCGGACTCGGATGTGGGGGAATTCTTTGACGCCTAAGCCCTTAGGTGGATTAGTAGAAGTAGTGTTTGTAGGTATAGTTCATTATAATTTTATTTTTAGTTTAATTTAAGATTTTAAAATTATTAATTATACATTTTTATTTTGTTTTATATCTTCCATTTCTAATTAATAAACAGTCTAAATTCAGTTGTGGATAGACATTAAGAAAGTCTTCTATGTAAATAACAAGACAGCTTTATACATTTGCAGTTTAAGCGGTCTCTAGTATGTTGATATTATGATAATAAAGACGAAAAGATGCATGGACATACATTAAACTTTCACTAGTTAGAGTTAGTACGATTTGATGACGATACTATCATTCATTCTCCTGCCCTTATCCCGATTTATTTGGGGTCGGCGTAACATGTCTGTTTTTTCCATACTCATCTTTACAGTCACACCCTTTCTAACCGTTTTTAAGCTGCCGTAGCCCAATGGCTAGATGCATCGGACTTGTGATCTTGAGGTTGCTGGTTCGAATCCCACCCATTGCACTACCGACGTGAACCCACTCGTAACACAAGCATTTTAGCTTAGCACGAGGGGTTAACAAGAATACTAGTAGACAGCAAAACTCTGCTAGAAGGTAATGCTTTAAAAAAAAAACAAACCATGTCATCTTTTACACAGTCCATCCATCCATTCTCTTATAGCCATCGAGATTAATACTCAAAACTTTCCTCACGATATTTTCCTCATTCCTCTCGTTAATGAGAATACTACTGAAGTATATAAATTAATGTTGTACCCATTTTTCGCTAATATTAGCGAAATACGAATTTTAAACTCTCTTAAGTTAACACACAGGTCTGTGTTACAACAAACATTTCTGAATTGCCTATATTGTTCATTAATTTGCTACTCCAAAATTAGTAGGTATTCCCAACAAAAACCCGCAATGTAACGTTCGTGTTGGCGTGTTATCATAAAAAAATACTGCAGCATTAAAATTTAACGATTTCTTGCCATAACAATGTTGTGTAATGCTAAAATGTAATTGTTTGTTTATGATTTTGTAACTATAGATTCTTGAAACAGTCTTGACTAGATCTACTGAACGGATACTATCATCAGCCCGTTCAATGTCCACTGCTGAACATGGGCCTCCTCCCGAGAGAGGGTAGTTACCATAGTCACTACGCTTGGCAGGCGCGTTAGTGACCGTAGTATTATGTTGTACCACACAAGGAAACGCTGCTGCCCGTACCTTGATATACGATTATTAAAGATGATGTTATAACAATCGGGACCAACGGCTTAACGTGCTTTCCGAGGCACGGAAGGTAGTCCCTCAACCAACCAGACGCGGAAAGAAATCTTAAAATTTACACGAAGATTTCCTGCCTGGAGTGGGGTACGAAACCCTCGACATCCGAGACTTAAAGCGAGCCAAATACGCTACGCTACGGAGGTTGTCATATTGCTTTCTCTTTTCATCCCACAATTCAGTCTACCAAAATTTAAATGCTGAGGTATACAACTACACCTATAAGCATCAGATCGTAATCAAACGTCTACTTAACATATTTGATTAAAATTTAAGTACGTAAACTTAATTGAATAAGAAGCTTACCAAGATTGAATATTTAATTAAAAATTAATTTACGTAAGCAATATTGCATCGTAAAGAATATTTTAAATCTAGCCTTTGCCCACGGCTCCGTCCTTGTAGATATATTATTCATTGATGCTCCGTTTCTATAGGTCTTAGCGTGATAATTTATAGCCTATAGTGTCCATCATCATCAGCCTGTTGTAGTCCACAGCTGAACATAGGCATTTCCAGCGGGAACGATCGCTAGAGGCCTGCATCCACCGACTCCGCGCGACCTTTATGAGGTCGTCGGTCCATCATGCAGGCGGTCGTCTCACGCTGCGCTTGCCAGTTCGTAGTCTCCACTCGAGAACCTTTCTGCTCCATCGGCCGTCAGTTCTTCGAGCTATGTGTCCTGCCCATTGCCACTTCAGCTTCCGTTAAGCTATGTCAGTGACCTTCGTTCTCCTGCGGATCTCATCATTTCTAATTCGATTACGCAGGGAAACGCCGAACATAGCTCTTTTCATAGCTCGCTATTTTGTACTTTCATATGGCAGGCACACATTCAGAGACCACGTCTCAGATTCATATGTCATCACAGGTAAAACAAATAAATAATATGTCAAAAAAATTGAAAAATTGCAATATTCTTGTTATCAGCCGAAATCACTTATTTCAAATAGCATATTATTTCCTTAACACTGGTTCTAAGCATATAGGCTTCATCAATAAATGGGCTATCTAACACTGAAAGAATTATTGTAATCGGACCAGTACTTGCCATAAATGTTTCCGGCTGACTGGGAAAATGGTCAGAGCAGAGGGGTGAGGGGGGAGGGGGGGTGGCTAGATGAAACAGTAACACGTGACACAGAGCCGAGAAGGGTTCTCCCATGTCACGCAGGACTATAGGACAAACAGACAAGCGGGAGCGGGACAATGAAGCCGGGATCTCCAACCAGCGGGACCATTGCCTTGTTGGCCGGGACACCGGGACGTATAGCAACCCTATACTAGATACATGTTATCGGGAAAAAAAAGTTATTTCCACATGAGTATTTTCTCATTCAATTCTTTTCTAAGGCAGTGGTTCTCAATTCAAACTTACAACTTTTTTTCGGACGGACATATATTATTTATATTTAATGTTTTTTTTTTTACATATATGTAGTTAGCCACGAACCTTTTGCTACTTCGTCGGGCATTAAGGCGAGCAGAGCTTCAGCCTAGATAAATGGTTTAAAAACGACAAACTAAGCAACCTGCGCAAGAGGGCGTCCCGTGTGGGACTTGGACATCGGCTAAGTGCGGTTGCTGGCGGGGAAATTGAGGGATTATGGCTTTTAGTTTTTTAGGGATGTTTTGTGCAACTGTCAACCGCTTAACTATACGTAACAAATTTAACCTATAACTACAACCTTTACAATAAAACTGCTCTAATTCTATACTACTGGGCAGCGTTCCCAGAATGGTGGCAGCATGGCCTTACTGAATGGCAATATTGAAGCTAATTCAGCGTCTAATTAATATCTGCACTTCCGAGTAAACATCGCAAAACATCGACATTTGGTGCCTTTACGGCGCCTAGAGTAGGTATCATGTCTATATATACAAACACAGGTAAGCGCCATTGCATGTTACGTGATATACAATTATCATAGACGATGATGATGTTATGACAATCGGGGCTCAACCAACCAGACTCGAATTTTTTTTTTTGATTTTCTACAAAAATTTTAAAGAAGTACTAAAGAAGTCTTTTTTTACGATGCGGTCTTGCCGAGTGGCTTTCCATTGGAAGCATCCACTCGTATGCACAAAGCTACTGCCGATCCTGTTACTCTTAGATAATACAGGTCCATAGAAAGTTCGTTAAGTTGATGGATTGGTTGGAAGAGCGGTTACGCTCTTTGTATTTAGCTTATTTTGATCACTCGATCAAACAAACATTCGATATTTTGATCACTCGATTGTATTGAGTGTGCGATGTATTGAATGTTCGATTTAATAACCATTCGATGTTATGAACGTTCGAGTATTTAGTCGTTCGATTTATAGTGGTCGATCAATTGATATTCGATTATTTGGCATTCGATTTGGCGTAGTACACCCTATTGTTCTTATGTCAAGATGTTCGTGAACATCATGGTTGGGTCTCTTTTATGACTGGTAAAGTAGCACAAGCCTTTTGGCTAACTACATAATAAAACCGTACACAAAAAAAAGTTTGTGTCTGTGCCATGGTACATTTTTAATTGTTCTTAGAATCTTATTTTGATGGCGTTAAAGTTTAAAATATTAATGTTTGAATCTTCATGACTTAAAATTAATTATATTTTTAATCCAAGGATGCCGAATGCCGCAGTATTTCTTGATGTACATTCAACAAAAGAGATAGGTTTCCTCATTGAGAAACGCATTTCAAATTTATATGTATACGTTTATGAGAATTGTTCTAACCTAATATAGACAGAACAAGCTATTTGACACAATATAGTTAAATAATAAACTAAGACGTTAAGACTAAAATATAATTAAATAATAACCTAAATACTTGTTTAATTTGAAAATTTATAAATTATGAACATTATAGATAATAACAATGAATACTACATTATTTTTTTGACTATTTGCAAGTGCCTGTAATAGGTTCATGTACTTAAATAAAAATGTTTATTTTTATTTTAGAAGAGGTTACTATTATTTGCGTATTATAGACGGTGTAAAGATATCTCTTTTGTTTACTGAACATACGGTTGGGGTGCCTACGGGTACCACGGATTGGGAAACGCTGATTTAAGGAACATAAAACAGGAGTAGAACAACAAGTGTTATTGCCTTAATTCAGATAAAAGGATGGGTGTGATTGTAATGTTTGTTAGCGCGATAAGGAACTCAAAGCCTTTCGTATTTAAGCCTCTTTTTGTACAAACTTTAGTAGGTCAAGTATAAAATATGCTTTAATATATTTTTTTTATTTTCATTCATAAAATGTTTGAATGAAATAAATATAGTAAATAGATATTAACGTTGATATTAAGAGCTTATTTACTAACACAGGACTGACAGACTTCTAGCACACCTGAAATAAATTTAAAAATAATTTAATAGTAAATGTTACCTATTTATAATTAATGTTATATGCATTGTTAATTTTCTTGACAAGTACAAGTGTATGTAAATACCTAAGTGCTGAATAAAAATCGTTTATTTCGTTTATTTATTTCGTTTATTATGTTTGCAAATATATCGGCTGTTAAAATTATTGTACAATACAAAATGAAAATGATAATATGCTACTAATATTATAAACGTGCAAGTTAGTAAGAATAATAAGGATGTATGTTTGTTACTCTTTCACGCCAAAACTACTGAACGGATTTGGCTGAAACTTTGCGAGGGGATAGGTTGTAAGCTGGGTTAACATATACCTTAGCTACAAAACATTACGCTCCGATCCTATGGAGCAGAGAAACGCGGTTAAATCCACGGGGCGTAGCTAGAGCTACTATAAATAAGTATAAATTGTATTCTATAATTTTCAAAATATATCTAATCTAATCTAACTAGCATGTGCTGTTCCACAGCAGGGCAAAGGCCTCCCTATTGTCATCAGACATGCGGCAGACATGTCCAGCAAAAAATAAAATAAAATAAATATATTTATGCATGGCTCAGAAATGATATACGCTATTTTTTTCAGCGTCAACATTAAAGATCTATACGAATAAAAAAAAAAAGATTTTTTTTAATTACAGACTATCTTCCCTTGCGCGGTTTCACCCGTTTTCGTAAGAATTTAATAATAAAATATAGCCTATAGCCTTCTTCTACCGGACCTGTTCCTGAGTTTAGCGCGTTTAACTAAACAAAATCTTCGTCGATGAACGGTTACGTTTTACGTTTTCGTATTTTTAACGTTCTATTACATTTAACTACATAATGCTACTAAGACTAAATCACTATGTCACAAACATTAAAATTGCACTCCGTAAAAAGATTAAAATATACTTAATTACATTTACATATAACATGAGGAAAACATACTATCTTTTCATATCAAAGCTCTTGAGATTCTGCGTGTAAATTGCTTTATTTATTACTTGTGGCTTCGCATGGATGCAATGCTGATATATTATACATATAAAACTTCCTCATGAATCACTATATCTATTAAAATCATTTCAGCCGTAGGACGTCCACTGCTGGACATAGGCCTTCCTCAAAGATCTCCAGTTGTTGCGGTTAGAAGCGGCCTGCATCCACCGTGATCTCGCGGCCTTAACCAGATCATCCATCACTCTAGTAGGTGGACGTCCTACGCTACGCTTGCCGATCCGCGGTCTCCATTCGAGAACTTTTCGGCCCCAACGGCCATCTGTTCTCCGTGCTATATGGCCTGCCTATTGCCACTTCAACGAACTAATCCGTTGAGCTATGTCGGTAACCCGCGTTGTTCTACGTATCTCCTCATTTCTGATTCGATCTCGTAGAGATACCCCGAGCATAGCCCTCTCCGATATCTATTAAAATAACCGCATCCAATCCAGATCCAAGCATACATAGGTAGAAACAGACAGCGGGAAGCGACTTTGTTGTATCCTATGTAATGATGAACAGCACAGAGATTACTTTTTTTTCTAATAAGCTAGGAATCATCATCATCTTCCTGTCCTTTTTTTTTTTTTTTTTTGTCGTCCAGGGAGAAATTCATTGACGCCACCGCTGCAGCGTATTCGCGCGCTGGCGGTGGGATATGTGGGACTCGCCCTCTCCATAGCGTGGTATGCTAAAGTCATACCACGAGGAGAGGACCCTACACCTCTAAAACCGACACTCCTTCGATCCGCCGTTGGCGGGGCTCGGGTACGCATGAGCAATCCGGCCCATCATCTTCCTGCCTTGCTCCCATTATTTTGTGGTCGGCGCAATATGTCTTCCTCTTCCATCTTTACCTATTAGAAGTATCTTCCATACTCACACATTTCAGTCCATCCATCTTTTTTTTGGCCTTCCACCTTCTAACATGTCCCTCCATTTTCATATTCAGCATTATAATAAAATAGAATATTAAAAATAATTGTTTCGTGATTTATATCATAAATAATTATAGCTAAGATCACGATAGTTGACGTTTAGTATGATTTATGCATTAAATTCAAATGTAAGTAAATAAAACATGTCACAAACTACATGCCACATATTTTAAAACGCAGTCCTCGGCCGCGTTTGTCTTTTCGCGATAATCTCAAAAACTGCTGCACTGATTTTCAAGCGGTTTTCACTAATAGATAGATTGAACCTTGAGAAAGGTTTAAATGAGGTTTAAATATAAATTGTTAAGGTTTTGTGTCAATTAAACTTTACTACCCATATGACTGTCAGCAAAAAAAAGAAAACTATATATATATAGTTTTCTATATATATATAGTTATATATATATAACATCATCATTCACAATTGAACTATTAAAGCCAAATTGTGTAGCAGGGCTTATTATAAAATATCTGATTATATTAGTGACAAAAATGCTTAGGATTGAGTCGCTCCAATTACAATGTAAAATAGAAAATTATGTAAAAACTTAATCAAATATTATTATAGAAAAGAGGATTCTAGGTGCTGAGATTTTTGACAGTGTATCTCAGTCGTCACGTCACGCACTGCACGGTAGGAGTGAAAAGGAGAGAAAAAATATGACGATTCCAAACAAATGTAACCATTTTTAAGGAATAAATGAAATTTGACTTTGACTTCGACACACATACCCGGGACCGGGTAGTGTCCACGGCTGAACATGAGACCAACGGCTTAACGTGCTTTCCGAGGCGCGGTGGGCAGTCCCTCAACATATATACACCGTGAAATTTTAATGGTTGTTTTCCCGAAGCAGAACAACTTGCCGGCGGTAGTACTATCGAAACATATTTTTTATTTATTTTTTAGACATGTTTTGGATTTAAAATTATTAAAAAAATATTAGACAACTCGAAAGCGTGATAAACAGTAGTAACACTAGACGGACCTTGTAGGTACTACTCGAATCGCACGCGCTGCTGACAAAGTAAAGAACGATCCATAAACGTTTAAAGCAAAATAAGAGCTCAACGCTTTCGAGTTGTCTAATATTTTTTATAATAATTTTAAATCCAAAACATGTCTAAAAAAAAAATAAAAAATATGTTTCGATAGTACTACCGACGGCAAGTTGTTCTGCTTCGGGAAAACAACCATTAAAATTTCACGGTGTATATATATTTTTTAACCTATATTATCCCATTGCTGGGCAAAGGTCTCCCCCATAACCTGCCACTCTTCCTTTTGTGCGGCTTTTTCCGGCCAATCTGTCCTGAATGCGTCTAGATCGTCACGCCAGCGTTTTCTAGGCCCTCAACATATATGACTCGTTAAACATTTATACACCTATATTATAATTTATATACGCTAGACATAAAATTATGCACTAACATGCACGACAGCTAAAATTGTTGGCGACAACGCATAATATATATTCTATTTTGCTGTTACTTCCAAAACGGGTGCTACATTTTAGCTTAGCACACTCAACATGCTGAATTCACTGTATTTTGGCACCATGTACATAGCTGGTTGAAATAGTTTGCTTTCGTTAATTATATAGAGTGATAGTCGCCTATTTTAAGGCACAGACTCATTGAAATAGACTCCGCAATGATCTAACTAAAAAGTATACGAGACGGTGAATAAATTCGATGATCTGGATCCTAAATTTAATTTATTTGAATAGCACAGTAACAGGCAGCAGACAATTTTTATTTTATCGGACGGACGTATAAAGCCACGAGGCTTATACTACTTCACCGGAAATAAAGACGAACAGAGCTCCAGCCTTAATAAATGGTTAAAAAACTACAAAATAAGCAACCTGCGCAAGTGGGCGCCGAGGGGTATTCGGGGATTTTTAGAGGACTTTTGTGCAACAGTCAGGCAGTAGTCTTATAACAATTCAACACAATTTTAACCTTATGGTAAAGCTGGAACCCTAAGTTAAAAATGGGTTTGACCAACGTCCTTCGTAAAAATGTTGAATGCGAAAAATAGTCAATATTATTTTTAACTAAGGGTATTGGTAAAACCCACATTTGCCTATTTTTTTGCAGTCAAAAGCGGTTATGACATGACCGGTTATGAGTTTTGGCTGTAACATATACATATCGTTATTCAATTGTAAATATAGATAGATTTCAGACAGTTTTAAAGAACATTAAGATTGGATAACAGAATAACTAAAAATAGCCAACTACATCGAAGTCTTAATTAAGTGGTCTATACACAACAAACAAATTTGAGCAGATATTCGCATGCTAAGGGCGTTTGAATTAAGATCTAATTATATCCTGTTTCTCCACTTGGCACGTGTTTAACTGCAATATGTCTAGTGTTTGGTTTGAATTCCCGGTCGTGCCAAATCGTAATTTTCTAGTTTGGAAAATTATTGAGCACATAACAGAGAATTTGGAAGATTGAAAATTGGAAGCGTTCCAGTTTACCACTTTTGAAAACCTTTGCCTTTGCACAAGCTTTGAAAATGAAGTAAAATGCTAAAAACTAAAGCTAAGTTAGAAAACTCTTTATTGTACACCACAAAATATATGATAGGACAGTATACAAACCGCCCAAGTGCGAGTCAAACTCGCGCACGAAGGTTCTTTTAAAATAAAATAAAATAAAAATCATTTTTATTTACGTAAACCAATTACAGGCACTTGTAAATAGTCAAACATTAATTAGAAATTTTTTATTAATTATATTTGTTATTTATTTATATCTATTAAATTAATTATTTTTATATTATCTTATATTTATATGTTATTATTTTTTTTTTTTATAAGTTCCGTACACGTATCTATACAACATTTATATTATTTCAGTTTCACCTGTCCTGAAAATGCGAAAATCACTTTAGTTGTAATTTTATTTTGTTCGTCTGCAAAATTGCAGACGTGCCAACGTGCGTAACACATATGAATCAGGTACAAAATGAAAGTTGAGCGAACAAAAATTTCATATTGGAATAATTTATGTTGATCTACAAACTCAGTCATTTCTTTTTAAAGTTCGACATGTGGATTATAATTTGTTGGTACGAAGTGAAAATATTCCAGTTTCATCACCATAATTGTATCATCAATGGAAAGTATACTTAAATGGAAAAAGTGATCCCATTAAAAGGTATAATAATATAGATAGTGAGCTATAGCTACTTCTTTCTTCTTCTTAGGTTTGAAAACCTTTTGGTTAAAAACAAACTTATTTAATCTCAAACAATAAACATATAAATTAACAAAGTATACCGACAAATTTTTCAACCGTATCCATTTATATAATTACTAGCTTCCCCCGCGCGGTTTCACTCGCGTAGCTCCCGTTCCTGTGGAAACTTCATAATTAATTATATTCTATGTCATCCGGGGATAGTGTAGCTTCCCAACGGTGAACGAATTTTTCAAATCGGTCAAGTAGTTTCGGAGCCTATTCAATACAAACAAACAATCAAATCTTTCCTCTTTATTATTTATAAATTTTCAAATTTCATCACCTGAAAGGTGATGAAATTAGATTTTTTTTACAATTTCGAATGGTTTCTGTAACACTTATGTAATTTATAATTTTCAAAATTTATCAGTACTACATCAGAATGAGGTTTTATTGTAATGTAACGTTTATAACTACACCCTATTAAATTGACGCACAATTAAATAATAGATCAATCAAAATCTCATAAACAGGTTAGACATTTGAAATGTATAATTAATATTAATTGTTAACATCTAATACTCCTCACATTTCACTTTCCAACTGGGTCAAAGTCACAAAGTCAAAGTCAAGTTTATTAATATGCATGTGTACAATATACTCAACTATTTACAACAAATTAATGTTAATGAATGACTTATATTATCGTTAATTTAATTCGTTTGGGAGAAAGTAAGTCACTTATGTTTAGAACGATCGCGGCGTGAGTGTGAATGTCAATTCTGTCCCAATATTGACGGTAATACTTTGTATATGTATCTAGATTTTGTTTATATAGAATACCATACCTACTGTATGTCTATTCATCATCATCATCATCTTGGCAGACGGATTGGTGATCGCAGTAAGATGTAAACCTTGAGCTAATAGATGCTGCTGCCCATCCATCAGCCATATGTCCCTTAGTCGCCTTTTACGACACCCATGGGAAGACATGGGGTGGTCTATTCTAAGCCGGAAACCACACGGCACGGTATGTCTATTATCGCTAATATTTAATAATTTAATTATAATGTGTATCTAAACACTCGTTTAACTAACGAGTGTTCAATATTACTATTTAGTCGATAAAATACGATATTTAAAAAATATATTTATTAAGCAAATAGATGAATTATATAATTATATGAATCTGAAGAAACCTAATTTCATTCGAATCGTCTGTCGAATTAGGTGATATAACGCCGTTTTCATCGTACCAGTAATTTGTCCTCTCTTTTTTCCGGTGACATTTAGAGAACATGACCATTGGGTTCAGTGGTGAAAAACTTCACATAGTATAGTAGTACAGAAAATAAATCTTGTGATGGCAGAAAATGACATAGTAATTTTAGAAAAATGTTGATTTATTTAGTAGAATTTATAAGACTGGTTAAACTCAACTGTAAAAAGAAAAATAATTTCGGACATATGTCGTTAGTCCTGAGGCTTTTTCTTCTTTTACCAGGCGAATGCCGACTTACTTTATATTCCCTTGATGACACGACATGATATACGAAACTTATATATATTTTTTCATACCCCGCAGATCACCAAGACATCTGCGTTAAGTCATATAGTGTTAACAATAAAATTCTACGTGCGTCGGTCACCTAATGGACGTGGCATTCGCTCGCAAATTTACCGCAGACTGCCTTGAGGCACCATCTACCACTACCGCAGACTGGCAGTGTTGCCAGGTCAGATTTTTACATTACTCTAAGCTTGAACTCAATTTACCCTAGATTCTGTATAATTTTGAAAAAATACCCTATATATTTAAATTGCAAATAAAATAACAGAAATATGTTTTATTATTTATTTTTGGCACGTTACAATGAAAGTATTCTCTGCATCACTATCTTTTTTGTAATACATGACCTATTAAACTTGTCTACCATTGTTTTTGTAGGAATAAAGTTAAAACAAGAATTATGAAACGCCTCTCACACATAGAAAAAGGAGCAATAGCAATCGATGCGTTCACGAAATGAAATCCATATGGTCGCGTTCGGAAACACCAAAGTAAGTTATTATTTTTCTGAAATTAAATTACTCAAAAAAATACCCTAGAAATATTTGTACCCTGAAAATTAGGCCCCTCGCCCACGGCGACTTTTTGCAGCGATGCAGTCGCGCGTTTCGTAAACGCGCAACAGCATCGCGACTGAATCGTGGTTTTGTGGGCGATAGCACACAGCTAATGACCGCATCGCAACTGTATCGATGCAAACGCACGACATCATCGCTACTGCATCGCTGCAAAAAGTCGCCGTGGGCGAGGGGCCTTACCCAGCCGGATCATTTTTACACTAAATCTAGGGTAAATTACCCTAAGTTGGCACCACTGGGTATAGGTGAAATCATGGTCAATAAAGGTCATTATGCCAACAATAATATTACCAACAAGATTATTGTTGAGAAAAAATCGCGGAAACTTGTTCAACCCCACCTCCCACGGGATTCAAGCTGAGAATCTCGTTAGTTGAGATTTAATAGCATTAATCAAACAAGCATCGTTTAGTAAATCATTTTATTTTTTATGTCCTAGGAGACGAGAGAGCTACGTTATTAATTATTATCCTTTCATCATTATTATCAGCTTGTATAACGTCCACTGCTGAACATGGGCGTCCTCCCGAGGGAGGGTATTGCCATAGTCACCACGCTTGGCAGGCGGGTTGGTGACCGCAGAATTATGTTATGTTGTACCGCACAAGGAAACAGTGCTGCCCGTTCCCTGATATACGATTATTATAGACGATGTTATAACAATCGAGACCAACGGCTTAACGTGCTCCTATGCTCCATCGGCCGTCAGTTCTTCGAGCTATGTGTCCTGCACATTGCCACTTCAGCTTGCTAATCCGTTGAGCTATGTCAGCGATCTTCGTTCTTTTGCGGATCTCTTTATTTCTGATTCGATCACGTAGGAAAACGCCAAGTATCTCTTTCCATAGCTCGCTGAGCGACTTTGAGCTTTCTTATGAGACACACAGTAAGCGACCACGTCTCAGCTCCATATGTCATCACTGGCAACAGACATTGATTGAAGACTTTTGTCTTCAGGCACTGAGGTATTTTGGACGAGAAGATATCCCAAAGCTTCCCAAACGCCTAGCTGAGTCGGATTCGACGATTGACCTCTTTCTCTAAGTTGGTTTAGTAAAGATTAATAGATTTAATTTCTTAAGAGAATACCTTCCACCGTTTAATTCTCGTTAGTCTTATTTGTGTTCTTCAGGAAAAACGGATAAATAAAATAAGCAGAAATCTTGAATGGCTAGGTTTCTAAGTATTTCTGTAATCAATCGCAAATGCCTGCAATACTCGTAAGCTTCAAAGATAATCGCGCCTTGAGTGCCTTTGATGTAAAAATGGAATTCCTTTAAAACCAATATTTCGCCGAAAGCTTAAACGAAACGTATGAATTGTATTTTTTCTGAAATGTTAAGCGAATAATTTGAAATACAAATAATTAGGTCAATATGATGAGAAAATATAGTTAAAGTTTTTATTTTATTTTATTACTAGCTCATCGTGCGTGGTTTCACCTATTTAATTGGCTACTTAGCAATGAAAGAATTTTAAAAATCGGACCGGTAGTTCCCGATATTAGCGCGTTCATGCAAACGAACAAACACTCTCTTCAGCTTTATAAAAAACTGGTCAAGTGCGAGTCGGCCTCGCGCACGAAGGGATCCGTACCATTTTCAAGCGTCTACCTGTTGCCATTATTGATATCGAGAAAAAAAAAAGTTTATTGTATGGGAGCCCCCCTTAAATATATATCTTATTTTTAGTAGGTATATTTTGTTGTTATAGCGGCAATAGAAATACATCATCTGTCTAGCTATCGCGGTTCTTGAGATACAGCCTGGTACAGAAAGACAGACAGCGAATTCTTAGTAATAGGGTCCCGTTTTTACTCTTCGGGTACGAAACCCTTAAGCACTGGGTGTGTATCAACAACTGACTGTCACTGTTAAATAATACAGCATACGTGCATGTAAAGTCTCAGTAATTATTTGTGTGGCCCACGCATAGTTGTTCTGAACCTGGGTGTACTTTGTATCTGTGATTTGAGTGTTTTCTTTTTTTTCGGACGGTCATACTTAGATGGCCACGAGGCTTTTGCAACTTCACCGGGCATTAAGGCGAGCAGAGCTGCAGCCTTAATAAATGGTTTAAAAACTACAAACTAAGCAACCTGCGCAAGAGGGCGCCCCCTGTGGGACTTGGACTTAGGGCGGTCGCTGGCGATGTTCAAATCTGCGCTTATGTCTAGGTGTTCAAATCTCACATTGCCTATCAATGGCAGCCAAACAGAAAAGGAGCTCACGTACCTTGGAAAACCAATATTCATCCAGCAATGAGTACCCGCGCTTTCCTCCACTGCTTTACTGGCGCCAGTTCACGACGATAACAGGATCCGTCTCGATGCACAATCCTCCACAGTACACAGGCGAAGTTATATAGCGATTTCTTGACATGATTCTCAAAAACGGCGGTAAAATATGCGATGCGTTGTAAAAGATGTTTACAGTAAAAGCGATGTTAGCGAAGAGAAGAGAGCGACGCGAGTGTAACATACGCGGCAAGAATACGTTCTATGTTCAAATCACGCGGGAATTATGCCTTCGTAATATTGACATTACAATTCACGCGCGCCGCCAATTCTATCAGGCTGACCATAGATAAGCAATGTGAAATATATTTTTTTTATATTATTATTTGAAATACGCGAAGATAAAAACTATACTGTCCATCAGTTTTGGAACGACGACAAGTAAACGTCAACTTCTTGAAAGTGTTGGGTTTAGTTTATTTTACCAAAAACGTAAAGGAAGAATATGATGAGGCGTCGTTGACACGCCTATAAATATTATTTCAGACTTTGTTAACCAAAGACTGTAAAAAATACATGTGTTCTATTTGTTTACTTGGTTTTCCCAATAGTAACTGCTATATTTTTCGAATGTTTTGAAAAAATACTATTTTATCATCAACAAAAAGGTCGATCTTTCACGTCTCCTCTACTACTGGTCTCAAACTTACAGGCAGTAATTAAAATAATTATACTAATTTATATATAGAATACCAACAAACTTTCCGTATTACGATCCTCCTTTGTATATAATTACCTGTATCCATTACAGAATAGATAAAAGTTTTCTCAACTCGGTTTAAGTTCAAGACAAGCCGGCAAGCGATTAAGTTGTTAGAACTTTTGTGGTTTATGCACTATGATTGTGATACAGAATAGTATGATTATCGTGTTAAATTAGATAGACCGAGAGCTGGCACCAATTTTTGGGTAGGTAATTGAGGCAAGCAGAGAATATGTCAGTTACCTCTCCTACTATACCCCAACACAGAACTGCAGACCTGGTTGGTGGGTTTATCAGTGACATACACACGTACAGTAGAATTATATATAAAGATAAGAACATTTTTAAAATTGTGTAACACATTGCCATTTTAAAGTATAAAAAGTCCCCCGCGACACTGGGATTAATTTCCCTAGTGCCAGAGTTGTGATCTTTAAAAAACAAAGATATTTACTTAGTACTAAAGTGAACCCACCCAACCCATTTAAAACTTAATAAGTAGGCACACGATAAAAGCATTTTTGCTTTATAAAAACACGTTTAGTCTACGACAGGGGTTCCCAAACCGTGCACCGTTGGGCCCGTGTGCTGTAGAAAGGAAAGAGGGGCGCCGTGAGTCGATCCTCTATCATTTACCGAAACTAAAAATATTCGCCTTTTTGAGCGCTCGCATCGGTAAAAAACAACGGTAAGTTTCGAAGTACTTTGCAGCTGATTATGATCCAAGACCCTTTACATGCACAAGCTCCAACTAGATTTTCAACTGAGGCGATCACCGAGCCTCCTCGTCACACATTTGACTGAGTAGCTTTCGTATTTTATAATAAACTAGCTGCACCCCGTAGTTTTACTTGCGTCACTCCGCTCCAGTGGGTCGGAGCGTGATATTTTGTAGCCTATATGTTAATCCAGCTAATAAACTATCCGCGAGCAAACGTTCAGCCGAATCCATTCAGTAGTTTTTGCGTGAAAGAGTAACAAACATCCATACTCACAATCTTTCACTTTCAAAATATTACGAGTAGTATGGGTATATACTTATATCAGTTAGATAGCCTATTTATCGAGGAAGGATATAGGCTATATTTATTTACCGCGCGCGGGATGCTGGTATATAATAAAAATAATCAAATATTATTGTAGATGTTTTAATTTTTGTTCGTATCTAACTCTTATTATTCTTCCGACTATTTGACGCAGCTTTAATTTGACAGTAGCACAAAATCAAATGTGTCACTTTTTGATAATGAGTCTTAGGCACTTGGTATTATAGATCAATTTGCTTAGAACCGAAGAAAAGTTAAAGTTAAGAAAGTTTGACTGCACCGGTGGCTCAGTGGTTACGGTAGTTGCTTCTGGGACCTTGGGATTATTTGTGTGAACCACAAATAATTGTTCTGAGTCTGGGTGTACTTTGTGTCCGTGAAATGTATGTTTGTAAAGTCCCCCGCGACACAGGGATTTATTTCCCTAGTGCGGGAGTTGTCTTTTTAAAAAAGAAAAAAGAAGAAAAAAAGAAAAATTATAACATTGTTTATGCCACTATCAAATTACAGCGAAGATATTTTTCAAGGGTAGAGCACCGTGACAAAATATCATATTTGTGTTGCGCCGCGAGTTGAAAAAGATTGGGAACCTCTGCTCTACGAGATTTAAGACTTAAGTTTGACATCCATTAAGGAAGGTATAGAAGGCGAAGCTTTTAATGTCAACGTTTATTCAGGTGCTAAAAGACTAAAACAAATGCGATGGTAAATGACAAACAAACACATTTCACTTTTCAAATGGTTATGTTAATTGACATACTGGTGCTAACTGACGAAATTTAGCATCATCATCAGCCCGTACAACGCACACTGCTGAACATGGGCTTCCTCACCAGGGAGGGTATTTGCCATAGTCACCCGCCTGCGGGTTGGTGACCGCAGTACTATGGTGTAACAAGGAAGGAAACGCTGCTGCCCGTTCCTTGGCATACAATTGGTATCTAT
Organism: Nycteola revayana; assembly: GCA_947037095.2. Classification (NCBI taxonomy): domain Eukaryota; kingdom Metazoa; phylum Arthropoda; class Insecta; order Lepidoptera; family Nolidae; genus Nycteola; species Nycteola revayana. Next base: position 2,407,052 of record OX344851.2, read on the forward strand.
AGATGATGTTATAACAATCGGGACCAACGATTTTACGTGCTTTCTAAGGCACGGAGGGTAGTCCCTCAACCAACCAGAGCCGGAAAGAAATCTTAGAATTTACACAAATATTTCTTGTCTGGCGTGGGAACCGAACCCACGACCTCCAAAACTTACGCTACGTCGGCTGTCCAAAAGCAAATTCTATGGTAAATAAAAAAAATAAATTTCACTTTTCCAATGGTTATGTTAATTGACATACTGGCACTAACTGTCGAAACATTGCATAGGCCTTACTTTCTCGTAGAAACTACTTTTTTGTGGGTTTATTTACGTCCAATTCTAAAAATGGGCCTTGTTTTTAACAGAAATTGGAAAACCTGAAGGCCTGGACAAAATGCTACTACTGTCCGTCCCTATGTATGCATATCTTTAAAACTAATCAACGGATTTTGATGCGGTTGTTTTTAATAGATAGAGTGATTCAAGAGATACTTCTTTCATGTCTATTTACAATAATATATTTACTGATCGTGTCATGTTCAAAGAAATTGAAGCCACAAATCACTACGTTTGATGATCGTACTCGTGTAATTACTGCAATAAGGAAAAACATAAAATATATATATTTACTTTCATCGAAAATGCTTGTTTGAATTTTCGGTTCAAGTGATATTTCTAGAGCCCAGAAGCATCAGGTCGGATGTGTCATTATACGTCAGAAACATTAGTCGTATGTGCCTTTATCGTAAACTGGCGCTTACGACTAAATGCTTCTGAAGTGAAGATACATCAATGAAATCAAATGAAAAGACTTGAATAGTAGAATAATGTACACTATACTAAAAGGGAATAAGGTGTATTAACTATCGAAATGAAATCTAAAAATTGGAAAAATATTTTTAAAGTTACATATTGTGCCGTGTGGTTTCCGGCTTAGAATAGACCACCACATGTCTTCCCATGGGTGTCGTAAAAGGCGACTAAGGGACATATGGCTGATGGATGGGCAGCAGCATCTATAAGCTCAAGGTTTACATCTTACTGCGATCACCAATCCGTCTGCCAAGCGTGGTGATTATGGCAATATCCCTCTACGATCCTGGCTTGCCAAGGTCTGTTACGAGGAGGCCCATGTTCAGCAGTGCACTTAAACGGGCTGTTGATGATGATGATGATGACATATTGTACATATCGCCATTGTAGTATTCAGTGAGCTATTATTGTTATACTATTTCAAAGGTATTAGTGAGTTTGTTAGAAAAATCTTTCACGAAAAAGCTTCCCACAGGTACTGGCTAATATAAAGTAGAGCAACTTTAATGAAATCGCGCGGCATACCTACTATATTACGAAGTATCAAGATTTAACCTCTGAAACTTGGCCGTAAGTCCATCAAGTAGTTACTAAGTACTGCTTAGTTATTCCTACTTCGTTCAACAATAACTTTGGACTTAAGTCTGTATCCCTCATAATAATAACTTAACTGTGCAACGAAAATAAGTAGTCATAAAAATTACCGGTATCGGTTTGACTGGCGTAGCTCTCATTTCAATAGAACTTCATAATAAAATATAGCTTATATCATAAGGGATAGTGTGGCTACCAAACGGTGAAATAAATAAATTAAAAAAAAGAATGGAATATACATATATATTAAGCCTTCATCGGCGTTCAAAAGATTTACACGAACGAAAAACCCAGTGCTAAGAGATTATAATTATCACTATGATATTTATTATATAAAAAAGTTAATTATGATATAAATATTCAAAAATATCATAAATAATTGTTATTGTTTGTACTATAAGTACCTACATACAATAACGCGGTCATGAAATATCAAACATATGGCGTAATATCCAAATGTTCACGTACGAAATGCACGTGCGGTCTATGAAGCGGGTAAGCTAGCAAGTGGCACACGCGGCGCGCTCGCGGCCATATCAAACGCGGGAAATGTTTGTATGTGTTCACGTCGAACTAGCGGTGGAGTGCGCGATTTACTCGCGACGTCAGGTAGGATCAACCAGTACGAACTTGTCACTAGAAACTGTAGAACGTTTTCATCATGTCATTGTCTTTAAATACAGATCAGATCAGTGCTGTTCAGGTTAGAACTCCGATGTGGCAGAGTAAACACAGGCATCGTCTCACGCCAACGTCTGGTGGCCAATGTGAACTCGTGTTCACATTGGCCGCTAGGCGTCACGTCTCGACTTGAACAAGTACTAATAATATTTTTGAATATTATATAGTCAACCAAGGAGATGGGAACTCACTACGACAGCCGGTATTTTTTTCTGGGTGAAGAGTTCTCTGCTAGCTGTTTACAAATGTGCATAAAAGTAAACCCAACTCATAAACGTAGACGTTTAAATGAAAAAAAAAAACCTTATTCTTCTGTTCACTGTACAACAGTATTTTCACAATGCCTTTATTTAAAAGAATTAGTTGTTGAAAAGCATGTTAATAATATTGTGAAATATTTTTCTGTTGGGCAAAACAGGAACGTGTCACAGTGTCAGAATTACAACTACTGCCTTTTATGTCCTCCAGAAAATCCACATATTATGGCTTACTAGCAATAAAGTTCAAAAGAACATACACCCAATTACACAATTAGAAACAGTACAATGTTTTCAAAAAATAACATTTTCCTCCATTTGTAATCCTATTATAAGTGCGAAAGTTTGTATGTGTGGAAGTATATATATATATATATATATATGTATTTGTTACTCTTTCACGCAAAAACTACTAAATGGATTTGGCTGAAATATTGCACGGGGATAGTTAATAAGCGCGATTAACATATAAGCCACAAATACATGCTCCGACCCACTGAGGAGCCGAGTAACGCGGGTAAAATCGCGGGGCGCAGCTAGTCCTACTAATATTTTAAACGCGAAAGTTTATAGGTATGGATGAATGGATGTTTGTTACTCTTTCACGCAAGAACTACTGAATGGATTTGGCAAAAACTTTGCACGGGGATAGTTAATAAGCTCGATTCGAAAAATGGAAAGCGTGATTTTTGCTAGCCTATATGGCTAGCAAAAATCCCGCTCCGACGTACTGGGGAGCCGAGTAAGGCGGGTAAAACCGTGGGGCGCAGCTGGTATGTCATAAAGCAAAAAAACGAAAATGGCATTTAGATTCTTAATAACTTAACATACCACAGTAAAATACCCGCGCGCGGTTTCAGCTGCGTAGCATCCTTTGCCCTGGAAAATTCATCATTAAATATAGTTAATGTTACTCCTGGATAAAGAAGCTGGCGCACGATGAATTTTTTTTATAATTGGCCCAGTAGTTTCGGAGCCTATTCAATGCAAACAAACTTTTATTTTTATAATATTAATAGAAGAACCCGCTGTCAATCTGAACGTAATTCTTACTTCTTTACTAATATATAAAGCTGAAGAGTTTGTTTGTTTAGTTGAACACGCTAATATCAGGAACTACTGGTCCGGTCTGAAACTTTCAGTGTTAGATAGCCCATTTATAGAGGAACGACTGACGACGAATGGTGTAACCCATGTCGAAACGTCGGATGATTAAAAAGGTAATGATTTGCCTTAAAATTGTACCGCGATTGAGACCCACGCCTACTATAAATTATGCTATAACTACCTTTTTACGTTACACATAGTAGCTACAAAAAGTTTCCAAGAACAATGGGTTATAGTTTCTAATGAAATTACCGCGAGAATATGACGCAACTTTTTGTTAAATCGCAGAAAAGAATACATAGAAGATAGTTTTATTGCAAAGAAATTATCTTTATGTGCTGTTTAATATTGTTTACGTCATATACTTAATATTTTTGTGACAGTGCGATATTTCTCGGTCAATCTCTATGAAGATTAGCCATCTGCGCAAAGTCAAAGTCAATAATTTATTTATTCTTATAGATTTATTACACAATTCAAAAAAAAATTAAATCAATGTTCTTATGATGCGCCCATTTCTTTTCCTACCACCAGTTCAAAGACGTGGCAACTCTTAGAAGATCTGGCAAGAAACTCAGAGGAATCATTTTTTAAATAATCAATTTATCATTACTTTTACAATATTGTTAAACAGCAGTTTCCAACTCATGTTACTCCCAAGCCATTCTGTCATTTACATAGTCTGATATTTTATAATTCTCTAATATTATTTGGGAGTTTGTTATAGAAGCGAATATATATATCTCTTGCCAATTGCTAATTCAACAACCAAATCCGTTGGACTATATCGGTAGCTCCTAAAAGTCATAATCCCTCAATCTCATCGCCAGCGACCGCCCTGAGCCGAGGTCCAGGCCACAGAGACGCGGCGCCGTCTTGCGCCGGTTGCTTAATCTGAAGTTTTAAACCATTTATTAAAACTAGAGCTCTGCTCGCCTTTATGTCCGGTGAAGTAGCAAAAGCCTCGTGGTTAAATAGATATGTCCGTCCGAAAAAAAAAGGTCTATAGCCTTTGTTCTTCTACGTATCTCCTCAAACCATATCAACTCTTTACTCTCTTTATTTTCTACCAAACTGAGAAAAACCTAGAATCCAATTTGACGAAGACATTTGGCAAAGAAACACAAATTACACGTCAGCAATATGTTACTTTTACGACTAACACCTGAGACTTACAAAGTAACAGAAAAAAATACATCAAATAAAAAGGGCTTGTTGTCCCTTCAATCACTTATACCTAGTGTATTAAATTTACTAATACGAGTATAAAGGGTGCTACGCGGGTCGAACTGCACGGAAAGCCTAGTACAGTGAAACCTGGTTAGGTGGGACTTGGATAAGTGAGAAACGTCTAATATTGAGAACTGTTATGAGGTCCCGGCACTATTTCATCAAATTACCTCTGTTAATTGGACTTTTCGAACCTGGTTAAATGTGATGATTTCTAGGATTTTTTAAATAATTACCTCTATAATTGGGACTCTGGAGCTCAATTCATCAGATTTGGACACGATTGTTTACAAACTTTGACTTTCTTTCGCACATGATTTGTTTCTCAGTACTATCTTAAATTTTGACCTCCGTGAATGAGACAATTAAATTTTAAACCTGGAAAACTGGATAACTGAAAACCTCTTTAAATGGTACATAATCCTTGGTCCATTAAGATCCCATTTAACCAGGTTTCACTGTATATTCCAACATACTATACCGTATTCATCGAGGCGTGAGATTAAATGTAAACTAACCATAAAAAGAGTACTTTAAGGGTCACGATTGATAAAGTGAATATATTTTATTACAGCTGTCAGTACAATCACGCCTATGAAATTTTGAATTTAGTAGTACTGTCAGACAGTACCTGCCAATGTTATATTTTATGGGCATGGCGACCTAATAAGTGATGGGCAATGAATCATCGTGGCCATCGACTATCAACTATCGATATTTTTATATAAAACTTAATTTAAAATAAATAAATAATTAAATTTATGATATATTTTAGTATCATAATATAATTTGCATATGTACGCGCACTTGATCTAAAATAATAGTGAGTAAATAAAATCCAATTTCTAAAAATAAACTTTGGATTTCAGAGAGTATAAAGGTATCTTATATTAAAATATTTGTTTAATTTAGTAACGTTTGTAATTAAATTAATCCCAATTTTTTGTTACATTATCGTCAATATTAGTAAGAAAAGTCGATAATTGCTATCGTCATTTGTTTAAATCTTAACAACCCTAGGAATGTCATCTTTTATTAAGTATAATGATTTATTAAATCGTTTACATGTAAAAACACCCAAAAAAGACTTGATTCCCAAACTTCGAATGCATTTTAATACGACTAAATTATAGACCACAGGTACTCCCGAACATTTTACATAAAAATGTAACGTTTGGTTATCGGTCGGATTATATCCGCCATTTTTACTATAGATCAACTTGTTGATACGAGAGTTAGGCTTATTTAGTATTATAGATATTTTCGTTGAATTTATATATTTTATGAAGTTTAAAGTTATTTGTTGGTTGTTTTGTTTTTGTTATATTTACGTTTTCGAGCTTAAAACATGAGTGCACCTGGACCAAGCAACGCTTGCACTTGGTCTTCGCCAAAGAAAAAGTGATCAAAGAAAACTCCAACGCATTCAACGGAAAAGGTGGCTGTTATTAATGTATTCAAACTCATAGAAGAAACGTGGTCAAAGGATTCGTATCCGTACATAGGTATCAATTAAACCACTGAAATTATGGGAATATCGCAAGCCACTGTAAACAGGTTCTAAAAGGACATAGTGAATTAAATCCTATTGAGTTAATATGGGCCCAAGTTAAAGGATTTATTGCTGAGAATAACAAAACCTTTCAGTTAAGTGAAGTTCAAATTTTACTAGCCGATGCAATTAAAAATATAACTAAAAATGTAGAGGCTTGACAAAAGTGCATTGATAATGTGAAAAAGAAAAGCAAAAGATGCTTAAAATTTATGGAATAATTGATAGTTGAATATAGTTGATCACTTCGTTATTCACGATGGCGACAGTTCTTCAGAATCCTCCTAATTCTCCGAATAATTAATTGAATAAGAGTGATTTATGATTTTATTATCTTCATAGTTAAGTACCTTATCTTAACCCGAGCTGCTAGACACACAAATGGGAAACCCTACATTAAATTAAATAGCAATAAAAAACATTGAAAAAAGTTTGAGAAACAATGTTTTCTTTGTTTACACTTTGTCTCAAGCCCCGATGAATAGGGTATAGGCTATCTAGTATACGTCATGTTACTAGAATTTCGATAAACAATTATTGCGTAACGTTGTAGATTTAACATTTTATTGCTAAACTTAATTTGATTTCTATATTCAGGTAGATAAGATTCAAAATTGTGCCACTGTTTTCAATATCAAATTCAAGTACTCAGATCGATGTTCTGACAATCTCGTAGTGTTGCAAAGATAAATAGTTTACTTGAAATACGAGTATATAACGTTCAGTGCTGCCAGCTATCATAGTTTATTACGTAGAAATGTTTGAGCTTAGTTTGTTGTGAAGTTTATGTGAGGCCGATGTTCTAGTCAATTTAGGAACGTTCTTAAGAAAGGCCAAATTAGAAGTTACCTAAATTGAACGACACGAATGTGGAGGAGGTCAAAGTGATATGTCAAGATTGTAGCAAGCGGATTGAAGGTTTCTGCCTACCCCTTTGGGAAAGAGGCGAATATTTTTGTACCTATGTGTGTATGTGTTAGTTTCTCCTTAAATCTCGGAGATTTGATTCTCGCGTTTGAATCAAAATTTTTGCTCCGACGAATTTTATGTTTTGTGTAGGCTTCCTGAATAACTTTACTAACGGCGATTTAAGGCTCGAGCACACCAAATGCGTATGCGTTACTACGGCGTAATCACGCCGTAGACACGCGCATAGCTACGGCGTAACCCGATGTCACACCGGGTTACGCATACGCTTACGCATCCGAGCCGAGTACGCAACGCACATGGCCTATTGCGTACCCGGCTGCGGCAGCCATATTTTATTCTGTTTTCGAAGGTTGTGTTGTGCACGATGTCTGACATGACGAGGAAGAAGCAATATTAATACTATTGTGCCAGAATAATCCTGCGGAATATATATATTTATACGATGCATTTTTGTAGAATTTACTTTTTGGATTGTAGATACATTCATAAATACGCACAATTTCAATAAGTTTTTCTATCTTATCTCTATTCATTACAAAAACAATACAAAACATCACTACGTGCCAGTATATCTGTAAAAATATACAACTGACTGCAAGTTACGTGCGTAGGGCTACGCACAGCAAAGGTACGTGCGTGTACAAAATTGTTCGGTATGACGTCTAATAAGGCGCGCCATTGAATACAACGTCATCATGCAACGTTGCCGTTCTGCTCTGCGTCAGGTACGGCGTAAGTCACGCAGTCAGTTTGTGCCTTGGGAGCTGCATTGCGTAGGGCTACGCATTACGTCTACGCGCACGTCTACGTTACGCAAGCGGTGTGACCTGTCTCATACGGTTCCATACATTACAACTCAGTGGTACGTGCACGTCTACGCTTACGTCTACGCATACGCATCCGGTGTGCTCAAGGCATTAAATAACGCTAAAGTTCAGCTACACAATCAAATACAACGACCTAAGGTAAAAAAAACAAAAATATAGAAACCAATAACAGCAAACAAATTACTCCGAATTGCATGTAAATCATGCTGACGCTACTGAAGGACGAGACTGGGGAGTCGTGCGGGGAAGCGGGAGGAGGGATAATTTTCGGGACAGGTGACATGTTAATTCGCCGGTCGTTTAGTGATGTAGTCGCTTCTGAGACTTGCGTGTTTTATGTTCGATTCCCATTCAAGCCAATATTTTTAAACATGGATAGTTTTTCCAAGTCTTGGTGTGCTTTGTGTCTCTAAATTATATATTCGTAAAGTCCCCCGGCACTTAATTATATTTGCATTTCGGGAGTTGACGTGTTAAGAAAGAAAGAAAGAAATAATTAATAAAAATACGCATAAAACATTTAGCTAAATTTACAAATCAATAAGACGCCTTGCATGTTCTGCCGAAAAAGCCGCCACCTCAGCATAGGCTAGGCGATACCTAGCGCTGGTTTTCAGTTGGAAACTCGAGTAGTGACTCGAGTTTAACGAAGCAGAAACATAAAAAAAAACAATATTATTTCGTATAACTGACAAGTTTTAGCCATCTGGCAATACTTATCTGTCCGAATATATTTCTAGTCAAAGCTATTGACAATACAAACGATGATGTATGAAGATTGATGCTTCGATATACTGCTGTATACCACGCCGAAGTAATATGCATCAGCTAGCAGTATCCAACTGGAATTGCTGATGTGGGTAATAAGACTGCCAGGTTGAAGTGGGATTGAGTGGGCCACGTGTATAGAATACATAGGGATCGGTGGGGCAGAGTCGTTACGCAGTGGGTGCCGCATGGGCGTCGTTAGGCCCATAAAACGCTGGTGTGACGATCTAGACGCATTCATGAGAGATTGGCCGGAGAAAGCCGCACAAAGGGAAGAGTGGAAGGTTTTGGGGAAAGCCCTTTGCCCAGCAGTGGGACAATATAGGTTGACAAAAAAAAAACAGTATCAGGCAGTATGTCCCATAGTCGCCTCTTTCGACACCACATACATCATATCCTCAAAATATTTTGAATAAAATTATAGCACAGGCACTTATAGCACAGGATATCCTATTGTAAGTACCAGCAGAACTTTATAATTAAGACTTTCTGTATCTATATTTAGTGTCTGCCTCCATACTTACTTCTATTGACTGCCAATAAAATTTAAAAAAAAGTTCACATCCAATTCAAATAATGAATAGATACGTTTATTTCGTACACTTCAGTTATGCTAAATATAAACTTATGGTTGTAGCTTACAAGCTGTTGAGAAGGGCATATAGGTAGCATTTATAAAAACACAAAACACGTTAATAGAAAGAACATACAATGACATTATCATAATTTCAGCCGTAGGAAGTCCACTGCTGGACATAGGCCTCCCTCATATATCTCCAGTTGTTAAGGTTATAAGCGGCCTGCATCCACCGTGATCCCGCGGCCTTAACCAGATCATCCGTCCATCTAGTAGGTGGACGTTCTTCGCTACGCTTGCCGCTCCGCGGTCTCCATTCAAGAACTTTTCGCCCCAACAGCCATCTGTTCTCCGTGCTATATGGCCATTGCCACTTCCACGAACTGTACCGTTGGGCTATGTCGGTAACCCGCGCTCTTCTACGTATCTCCTTATTTCTGATTCGATCTCGTACAGAGGTGCATATATTTCAAATACCTATACCACTAATTTAAAATAAAACTTACTTATACAATATCAATTAGTCTCAATCTATAAGTACTACTTCGGTAGGTTTCCAGAATGCTCACAGCACTCTCCTCGTGGTATGAGTAAGCATACCACCACTATGGAAAGGGCGAGTCCCACATATCCCGCGGCCAGCGCGCGGATACGCTGCTGCGGCGGCGGGAATGCGTCACTATGCATTTGCCCCCGGACAAAAAAGAAGCCCAATATTTTTTTAGTAACAAAATATTGGCAATCATTTTTTAAAATGTATTTGCTATGACAACACAGTAATCCCAATAATAAACAACAGACAGATGACAGTGTAAAATAACGATGAGATGTAGTAAGTTAAATTTTCATGCATAAAATTTATTCGGTAGCGAATTTTACCGACCAATTAGCCTTAAGCCATAATTGAATGGTATTCCGTATTAAAATAAATAAAAAAAGTTTTTATTTACGTAAACCTATTACAGGCATTTGCAAATAGTCAAAACATATTTGGCTCATTAATATAATATATTTAATTTATTAATTTAGTTTAGTTATTATAGTTATAATAATAATAAATAGTTTGTATTAGATTTTTTATAGCTTTAGCGTAAAAGCTGTCAGGTATGAAAATAGAATTTTATTTTTTATCTATAATTTAATAGTCTAAAGTTCTGTCATTTGAGTATGTTATTATTTAGATAGACCATAAGTATATCGTCGGACGCGATTTTATGCTACCACCGGATCCAATACGCCCCAACTGAGAAGATCCGGCGAAACAAACTCAGTGGGGTTATTCGGACATTGAATGTAAAATACCACTACAAAATATGTATTTATCCACGCGGCTTTTGTTATTTCACCGGACATAAAGGCGAGCAGTGCTCCAGACTTAATAAAAATGAAGCGACCGTAGCCCAATCGCTAGGGCGTCGGACTTGTGATCTTGAGGTCGCCGAACCCCACCCATTGCAATACCGACGTGAACCCACTCGTAACACAAGGATTTTAGCTTAACACAAGGGGTTAACAAGAATACTAGCAGACTGCAAAACTCTGCTAGTATTATCTCGTATCGTCTAGTATCTTAAGCAAAAAAAGGGGAAAAAAATGGTTTTAAAACTACAAACTGAGCAACCTGAGCACGAGAGCGCCTTGGGACTTAGATATCAGGGCGGTAGCCGGCGGGGGATTCAGAAATAATTACTTTTTAATTGCTAAAAATGAAAATAGAATAAAAAAAACTGATATTAGCTTATGTCAAACGCTTGTGATTAGAGTTGCCAAATTAATAATGTTTTAATAGTTTTAAAATTTAAATAAGCAAAAGTAATATTTCAATCCTCCGTAACAATGACGTCATCACGCATTTTTCAGTTTTATATTTCTTTTTTCAAAAAATAGCCGGCAAAAGGAAACAGTTTTGAGATCAGAATTTAAAAATAAAGAAAAGTTATTTTTGTGTTAGTGTTACGAATTTTGAAATGTTGTCAATTCTCAAATTTTACCTCTTTACAATATTAGTATAGATCATACGCATTACAATATGTCCACCGCAAATGGCCAATAGCCTTAAAATTACGCCATCATAAACGTAAGTTACTCTATAATCAACAGATTCAATAGAGAGAAATCCATGGGAAAGAAATTAATTAAAAGATTCGTCCGTTGTACACGAACTATGCACTTTTAATCTTCTTCAAGCTTCTTTCATAAGGTTTGCTGGAAGAAAATTCATTATTGAATTAAGCTCGCCTTTGTACATGTTGTTTCCGTTGCATAAACTTTGTTAAGTTTTTATTGTGTGTAATAAAGAATAAAAAAAAAGGTTCAGTTAATCATAAAGAGATATAAATAGGATTACAACATCCTCACTATTTTTATCGTCATTCCTTTTTAAAATGACGAAGTGATTCACAATGTATGAATGTTAAAGGGGTCTCATTGTCCTACTGGGTTCAAATTAGGATATGTAATCTTATTATAAGCATTACTCATATTCGGACCTGAAAAGGGACACAATTTAAGTAAAATGATGAATCTAATCCTTTGTTTGACTCCTTCCTCGGTTGCCTGGAAGAGATCACATTTTGTGAAAAGGCCGCCAATTGTACATGCTCTGTATACCGATTAGTTTGTATGTTTTCTGTGTTCTTGTGTCTTGTTTTTATTAGTGTACAATAAAGAGTTTATCTATCTATCTAATTTCTAGCGCATTGTACACCCTATTAAGATCTCCTTATGTGAATTGCATTTGCAAAACTGGGGTTGGCTAGAATAACAGCGCTGCGCAATGATCTTTTAGATTTTTGACGTAGCTTAATGCTGAAGCCAGTTCCCATTTATGGTGCATGTATGTAATAGTGTTAATCAATGTCTTATGTTTTATTTCCTTGTATGTGCCGTAAATAAAAGTATTTTCTTTCTTTCTTTCATTAGCAATGCTTTGCGGTACAACCCGCGTTTGATTATATCTTTATTATTATTACTATTTCGGCATATAAGTAACCTCCATGGCGTAGCGGTATTTGGCTCGTTTTAAGTCCTGGGTCGTGGGTATGATCCCCACGCCAGACAAAAAATCTTTGTGTAAATTATAAGATTTGCATACCAGGGAACGGGCAGCAGCGTTTCCTTGTGTGTTACAATATAATACTGCTGTCTGCCAAGCGTAGTGACTATGGCAAATACCCTCTCTTTGGGGAGGAGGCCCATGTTCAGCAGTAGACGTTACACGGGCTGATGATGATGATATAAGTAAATCGAGAGTTAAGAAAAGCTAAGCTAGACCAGGTTTCTGGCTTAGAATAGACTAATTAGTGACTTCCCATTGGTGTCATAAGAAGTGACTGTGGAGCATACATCTGACGGATGGACAGCCGCAAAAATACTCACCATCCTACAGCGATCATTATACCACCTGCCAAGCATATAGATTATGGAAGTATCCCTTAACAACCTGGATTAACAAGGTCTGTAATAGAGAGGCCCATGTTCACCAGTGGACGTAAATGACCTGTTGAAGTAGCTAGGCATTATATCATTGAAACGACCGAACGTTAGAATGGACTAACAAGACATAGCACGGTTATACGTCTCAATAATCCTAGTTTATCCCTACATAGTAGCAAAGTCTGAGTCTGTCTGTCTTTATATAACGGCTCTTAAACTACAAAGGATTTAAGCTTCGTGCGCACTTGTGATTTTAAGACACTCTTTTGTCGCTCTTGTCAAATATATGAAAATATCACTCTTATTGTCACGTACGTATATGCGCGCACTTCTTTTTGAGAAGATGTACGTGATCACAGTGACTTACAACTTAATGACAGAAGTAAAAAGTGTGCAAACGAAATGAAATGAAAACGTTTATTGATAATCTAGACGAATTGATTGTACTTATTATAAGTCGAATACAATAATAATGTAAACAAAAAAGAAAAAAGCAATCTTGACTAATAAATTAGTTTACATTTCAACAATAACGTTATTAAATAAAATTTACCAACATTGTTATGGCATGTGATAGTCGCTTATTATAAAACGTTCTGCCCATTTGAGTATGTTTCGCCGGACCGTCTCATGTGGGTCGTGTTAAAACCGGCAGTAGAATAACCCACTGAGTTTGTTTCGCCGGATCATCTCAGTTGTGGTGGTAGCATTAAAGCGCGTCCGTCGTTATATACTCATGGTCCACCTAAATAATGACAATTGTTCTAACCTACTATAGACAAAACAAGCTATTTGACACAATATAGTTAAATAATAAACTAAGACGTTAAGACTAAAATATTATTAAAATAATAACTTAAATACTTGTTTAATTTGAAAATTTATAAAATATGATAATTAATAATAATAATATTATAAAATATGATATTATCTAAATAATACTTAATACTAAATTATTGTTTTAACTATTTGCAAGTGCCTGTAATAGGTTTACGTAAATAAAAATGATTTTTATTTTATTATTATATTATAAATATAATTAAGATCAACCAACGCGGGCTGGGATCGGGTCTCGCGAGCCTCGCCTTGCGAGGACGACCGGACCCTATCCTAGCTTCCTACGAGTCTCTCTCTATCTACCTACGATGTGACACTCGGAGAAGAAAGACTATACGAAATTCTGAGATCATTCAAAGCCAGAAGAGTGCCAAATAAGAGATCTAACTGTGACCACTGAGCCGCCTGCTTAGCGTGGTGATCATATCAATATCCCTTAACGACCTAGGCTTGTTAATAATAGGCCCATGTTCAGGAATGCATTAAACGAGAACGAAACGAAAACCACACGGCAAATTTTGATAGTACTTAATCATCATCATCATCATCATCATCAGCCGTACAACGTCCACTGCTGAACATGGGCCTCCTCCCAAGGGAGGGTATTTGCCACAGTCAACACGCTTGGCAGGCGGGTTGGTGACCGCAGTATTATGTTGTAACACACAAGGAAACGCTTCTGCCCATTCCCTGGTATACAATTGTTTTAGATGATGATGATGTTATAACAATCGGGACCAACAGCTTAACGTGCTTTCCGAGGCACGGAGAGTACTCCCTCAGCCAACCAGACCCGGAAAGAAATCTTAGAATTAAACAAAGATTTCTTGTCCGGAGTGGGGATCGAACCCACGACCTCCTAGGTGTAAAGCGAGCCAAATACCGCTACGCTACGGAGGTTGTCTAGTACTTAACGATCAGTATTATTAAAATTAGTAGGTACTTAATCGTTATTCGTAAAATTTTAGCGTGCATGAAGTCTACCTTATTCAGCATAATTATATTATTATGTTTAACAACAGTGTTGTTCTATCCAAGCTGGGCACGTGCGATAATGATGAAATTGTATGTTATATATGTATATTATATTATAAATGTTTGTTAACATAACAATAGGTTGTTCTGACTTAAGCTAACAATATAGTTTTCGTACATATTTACATAGGTTTATAGGTATTTTGCTGTTGATAAATAATAATATTGGATTGTTACATATCGCGGTTTTATCTGTATTGTATTTCAACTCTATTTGCACAGGATCTGAACTTTACTTGCATAATTTGTTTAGTAACACAACATTCTACCTTAATGAATAAAATACATATATGCAACTAAAAGTAGCTAATTTACAATACTATTATTCTAAATCTATTCTACTTGGCAAGGTTCCCAAAATGCTGGCAGCATTACTCCGTTGAATGGCAATGCTTATCTACTGTTCAATGTAAAAACCAGCTCTATTAAAGAGGGTCGCTGCGAGGTTTTTATAAATTTATTTGGCTCCCGGTCCACACGGCCCCATTTTTTCGACTCCAAAAGGCACAAACACTTACCTTGTAAGGGTACTATGTTTGCGCCTCTTGAGATTATCTGCGGATTTAGCCGCCATGACAGAAGATGCCAAATTGTAACTTTATTTAAACTTCTTTTATATATTATATGTCTAATAGATAGGAGAGATGTGTTAGCAATAGAACTAGGTATTAATTAGGATAACCATTTATCAAAAATAAGCCTAGACAGTTTCCGTTTTTTTTTCGGACGGACATATGTGGCTAGCCACGAGTCTTCTGCAACTTCACCGGGCATAACAGTGTCTGTTATGCGTAACTTTAATATGCGTAAAGGTCAAGATTTATTTTTGAAAGTAACAAAACTAAGTATTTAAATATTTTAGATAAATAAAATTCGATCACTGGCAGGATCCCGCCGGTCGGGGCCGGATTGCTTATGCGTACCCGGTCCCCGCCAACGGCGGATCGGTGGAGTGTCCGGGGGGTTTTAGTGGTTTAGGGTCCTCTTCTCGTGGTATGAGATTAGCATAGCACGCTATGGAGAGGGCGAGCCCCACATATCCTACAGCCAGCGCGCGAATACGCTGCAGCGGCGGTGGGAATGCGTCAATGTATTGAAGAAAAAAAAAAAGGATCCCGCCGGTGGTCGAATTTGATGAATCTCAATTTTGAAACAAAACAAAGTGTTCACCTTTAGAATACAGATATTAAAGTTATTCTGGGAACGTTCCAAAGTAGTAGTATATTTATCAATTTATTTAAAATCTTTTGTACAATGACAGTACATGGCGGACTTAATGCCATAGGCATTTTCTACCAGTCGATCATATGGTGGTGCCGAGAAAAAGTACACAGAAACAGTGGCGGATTTACCAGCATGCTCAGTAGGCTGGAGCCTAGAGCGGCAGATTTTAGGGGGCGGCAAATTTGACCCACATTTTTTTCTTACTGGAAAAGAAAATGTATACGTCTAAAATTTTCTAGATTTAAACATTTGAGGACATTACATTATTGTAGTATTTTTAGTACTAAGTAGGTAGGCTATATAATATTGAACAGAATACTCCAACGTCTGAAGAGTGCATCTGTCTCAACGTGAATCTGACCTGCTGGTCAGCTTTTGGAATGAATCACCGCGGGCAGCGCACCTTCATTATACCGAATAATTAAAAAAAAAATGGTAGGGGTAACTATAGGTAAGTAACTAGTTTTAGGTCTGTAGGGGGCGGCAAAAATAGCCTACTGGCGGCAAATGTATAAGTCCGCCACTGCACAGAAATAATTGATATTTTAAAGAAAATACTGCGTAAGATGATATTCTCGAATCTTTAAAGCTTTGTTTAATTTGTTAAATATATTTTGTTAATAAATATTTTAAGAAAATCCTTAAATATTCAATATAGATACAAAATAAACATTTAACCAATGTATTTAGGTCTAGGGTTTGGTGCCGTCCCACACAAATTGTTATTTCTTAAAATACTATTCACTATTCATATTATGTATAGGATGGAAATGGAAGTATGGTGACCATGTTACAATATCTTGTGGGATAAAACAAGAAAATATGGTGTAGGTACTTTTTTAGTTCCTAGGCCAATGATTTGGTCTTTTAATTATGTTTGGAGTGTAATCGAACTGTGATAACTGCACCATTACAATTATTAAAAGTAGTAACCGTGTGGTTTCCGGCTTAGAATAGACCACCCCATGTCCTCCCATGGGTGTCGTAAAAGGCGACTAAGGGACATATGGCTGATGGATGGGCAGCAGCATCTATTAGCTAAAGGTTTACATCTTACTGCGATCACCAATCCGTCTGCCAAGCGTGGTGATTATGGCAATATCCCTCTACGATTCTGGCTTGCCAAGGTCTGGTAAGAGGAGGCCCATGTTCAGCAGTGGACGTAAACGGGCTGTTGATGATGAATGTAATATAGTTAGTTACTTAAAAAAAAACTAGTTATTCTAAATCTATGCTATTTTATGTTTAAAGTTATTAAAACAAAAAATTGGAACACTGTAGAATATTTTCTTTTTATAATTCACTAGTTAAAGGGCCAACCAACCTTAAGGGATTCCCTTCGACTCAGACTCGGAGAAGCCTTTGTTCAGTGGGGCATGATTGATGACAGTGACATACAATGACAATGTGGTACGCAATCACTGTCTATGTCGCACACGTTGGCCTGCCCTTCATGCCCTAACAGCTGTACGATGGAGGAGCTGATGGCAGGAACCACAGAGGCCATTGGAGTGGCAACTTACTAGTCAAAATGACTTTAAATAAAGTCTAAAACTAACAAGTTGAAACAACGACACAAAAGAAGAAGAAATAGTTGGTTATAGGGGCTAATGACGATTTCAAATTATAGAAAATTATTACATTTCGTTCAATTTCTAAAAACTTTTTGAAATGACTTGACAATTATATATAACTTCACATTTTCAAAGGTTATTTACGTGATTCATCATCAGCCCGTATGACGTCCACTGCTGAACATGGGCCTCCTCCCGAGGGAGGGTATTTGCCATAGTCACCACGCTTGGCAGGCGGGTTGGTGACCGCAGTATTATGTTGTACCACACAAGGAAACGCTGCTGCCCGTTCCTTGATATACGATTGTTATAGATGATGTTATAACAATCGGGACCAACGGCTTAACGTGCTTTCCGAGGCACGGAGGGTAGTCCCTCAACCAACCAGACCCGGAAAGAAATATTAGAAATTACACAAAGATTTCATGTCCGGTGTGGGGATCGAACCTACGACCTCCGAGATTCAAGGCGAGCCAAATACCGCTACGCTACGGAGGTTGTCGGTTGATTTACGTGATTAAATAGATCAAAATGATAACCTACCGCATATTTTTTAACAAAAATATATAAAGGTCTTGTGAGTCAAAGAAAGTATTGTCACCCTTTGAACTAAATATTCCCAGACATCTCCAGCCTCATTTTAAGGAATATTGACCTGAAACAGTATATTTATACAGGTCATTTTTAAATCCAACAAACAAGTATACGACCGGCTTCATAGGCTGCCGCTGCCACAGCCTATGAACGCTTGCTGTACAAGCATGCTTCCCAAGCTTTTCAAGACTTATATCGCTAAGCCATAGAAGTCGTCACTTTAGCATTCGTACAATTTCCATAACAATTCCATTAATAAAAGAGAACAAACTCCGTAGCGTAGTGGTATTTGGCTCGCTTTAAATCTCAGAGATCGTGGATTGGATCCCCACGCCGGACTGAAAATCTTTGTGTAAATTCTAAGATTTCTTTCCGGGTCCGGTTGGTTTTCGGACTACCCTCCGTGCCTCGGAAAGCACGTTAAGCCGTTGGTTCCAATTATTATAAAATCATCTATAATAATCGTATATCTAGGAACGGGCAGCAGCGTTTCCTTGTGTGGTACAACAAAATACTGCGGTCACTAACCCGCCTGCCAAGCGTGGTGACTATGGCAACTACCTTCTCTCGGGAGGAGGCCCCTGTTCAGCAGTGGACAATATATGGGCTGATGATGAAATAAAAGAGGAAATCTAAATCCTTCATATGGCAAAAGCAGATAAGTTCGAGTCTGACTCGCGCACCTAGGATTCGAGAACGAACGAGTACCCTACTCTACGTAGGGTGGGAACGAGAGAAAAAAATACTACTATTGATCAAGGGGTAAACGTTTCGCCTCTAAGGTAAGGTCTCGGACGCTGTGGGTTCGATTCTTGCGCCAGACAAAAAATCTTAACGTAAAAGTAAAATCAAAGATATCTTATACTATGTCTCGCTATCAATTATTTACGCATATTATGTATTTTATCTATACTAATATTATGAAGACGAAAGATTTGCTAGTTTATTTGCATTGAATAAGCTCCGAAACTACTGGACCTACTTCAATAAATCTTCCACCATTACAAAGCTGCGTTATGCAAAAATAACATAGGCTAAATTTATTGATGAAGTTCCCACGGGAACGGGAGATACTAACTATGCAGTGCTTTACAAATCTTCAAGATTAGCACATCATATTTTTTTTATTTATTGAATACTTTACGGTAGAGATTACCGCTAACAAAATTTCAAGATTGAGATTAATAAATTTAGACCACCGGCAGGACTAAAATATAGTATAGCCCCTAATGCCTTAACCAATTAGGCTACGGTGGAACCGATAATCGAAAGTTATCAATTAGGCACATCTATTCGACGCATTTACTAAGAAAACATCGTCAATCTTGTAACGAAGCAACCTTGACTCACACAAAAGACTTCTCGGCAACATTTCCTTTAGACCGCATGGATCGATTCTGATACCACATTTACATAAAGGTTTACGTTATACACAGTCAACTGTAAACAGAAGGAAAGAATTACAACTAGTCTTGTGTAGTTCGTGAACGATGAACGAATAGGAGCCGTATCTTCGTACTGTACTAGAAGAAACGTTTCCGAACGCTGATTTGTAATCGGTCTAATAGGTCAAATAGCTCTTTTCGTACTTCGTACATTGTAAACCGCGAGATCGTATAAGTGCGAGCGAGAACGAATAATGAAACTGACTGATTGTTTTTGACAAGTACGTCATACGAATTCATTCATAATAATGTAGGCGGTTGATCAGAATGACAGTCCTTGAGTCCTAAGCCTGTTCAAGTATGAAGGAAAATCAAATATGTTAAATTATTACAATAGTAACCATAATTTGGTCACCGTGGTGATTTGGTGGCTGCTCTGTGGTCCGCAAATACGCTCTAAGTACTTAACAATGTTCCTAGAGAACGTATTTACTCTGTGGTCCGCGCTGTCCTATATGGAAATGCTGACCGAGCGCAAAGACCGAATAGAGCTGTTAGAGCTTATAGAACGAACTAGTTCACTGTCCGAAATGAACTAGTACGGAGCGATCTTGAAAATGACCGAGCAGGCACAAGACTAATTACAACCACGTGTAATTTCAACGATCTTCAAAAAAGAGTCTGTCATCCCCGTAAAATATTCTCTACTGCCCCAATGCAGGTTTTACTACAATCACCACAATTGATAGGCGATTAGTGGCCGTGGCAGCCTGAAACACACATGGAAAATTTGGTACACGTTCCTTGGCATACTATGATTATTATAACAATTCGGACTAACGGCTTAATGTGTTCTCCGAAGCACGAATGCCATACAACCAATAAAACCCGAAAATAAATCTTAGATTTCTTGTCCGGAACGGGAACTCACATTGCCTGATATTCAAAACGATATACATATCGACAGGCTTCAAAGGTGTTTTGAAGCTTCTTATAAAACTGGTAATAAGACTAGTAGACTTATAATAACACTTATAGCGAAATCTCCAAGACTCCAAAAAAGTCTCCAAGGCTAGAAGGAAAGAAATTTAAGATTTCCACAAAATGCAATTACAACTGATGGATGGGCAGTAGCGTCTATGAGCTCCAGGTTTCTATCTTACAGCGATCACCAGCGCGCCTTGTATGGCGCGGGGATTGAACCCACAATGCCCTACACTTAAAACGCAGGCTACTGAGACTATAAAGGTGCTTTGAAGCTTACCTGTCCATATTTCGCTCCAAGTCTCTAATGGCTTCCGCGCCAGTAAACATCTTAGTGTAGAATCAAAGATTTATTTCTCAAATTGAATGTTTGAAGGATAATCTCTTCATGTTCAGAAAGCGTGATGAAGCCTTTGAGTACGGTTGTTATAACATCATCTGTGACATCGCTTTGAGCATCATGCATATCGCACTTTTGGTAAGACAAGAGCACAATTTATTGCAGTTAATCTAATTTAAAATATTTTGAGATGTTTTTAGCCCTCAAATGCTTTTAGTCTGCATTATATTGGTCCATTAATTATTCTCTGTGCCATGAAATAAACTTCATATCATCATTCCTTAAGGCATGATATCTTGCACTGTCAGTTCTCGGTGCCCCTATTATTGGCATTTATAGGAGAACTTGGTTCAACCTGACTTAGTGGGTAAACCCTCTCCTCGCAGTGTGATTGGCATATCATCGCTATGGAGAATAGAGATACCTTATTTCCCCCAGATAGGAAACATTAAAACTTAACGATATATACTGGGTGACTTTTTTTTTCAGTCTTGATAATAATATGGTGTGTTCCACTTACACAAAGTGGAATAGAATCTATAGACCACATTATATCCATTATACACATTATATACAGGTATTTCAGTAATAAGAGTTTCGAAAATCTCATATATTACTCAAAAGAAATACACCCTTCATAGCGCGTGCATAATAATAGAATAAGGTACCTAGACCGCAATAACGCATGAATGAAAAGAGTGAGTGAAATAGCGTAACTACCTACTTAAGTACGCATTTTTACCGTTACGATTTTCGATCCATGTCAGTAAAAAAAAACTGTACCTTAGACATCTATTTCATATAAATATCACGCCCTATTATTTTCAAGACGGTAAAAAAGTTACCCATTATATGTATAATATATATTTTCACTTCATTCACTCTCATAACATTCTTCATACAAGCACGTCGGTTTAGGGTGGATCTTATTTGACCTTTTGCGAGGATGTCTCCGATTTGGTCGGTGAAAGTTCGTCGAGGTCTTCCCCTTCCGACTGTGCCACTCACACTTGCCATGTATACCTGTTTTGTCAATCTTTCTTCATCCATTCTTTCCACGTGACCAAACCATCTCAACATTCCCTTCTCTATCTTCGTAATCACGTCCTCTTTCACTCCACACCGAGTAGGGATGTGTGAAGTGAAGGTCCATTGTCTGTTCTTCCGCTGGGAAACAGGCGTGAGCTTATGTATGTATGTATATATTTTCATTTATATCGTTTTCAGTGTGGGATACAATTGCAGCCTTTTTATCCGAATGTGTAACATATCTTTATTTTCACGTTGGTAGAATGCATTTCAACAGTTTACATTCTGTTTAGAAGTTTAACTGTGTCACCAACCCCTATTTGCGTGTTTCTTGTGTAGTAGAAACGTAGATGGTATCGGAACACTCCCTTTTCATTCGTATACCTTTGTGGAAATCCTTTTCAAATAACAAGTCTTGTTTTAGACTAAGACTGGTCGCGAATAAACTGCCTTCATGTTCTTTTCTTTTTATTCCTGGCCAGAAAAAATACCCCTATATACCCGATGGTACAAAGGGATGCAAAGAAAAGGACAGATAGAAGTACAGTAGACATGTACAGCACAAGCCACCTTTATCTCGCCAGCCCTTTTCCCTTTCAAATTTATTTCCTGTTGGAAAGAGATCTGAAATCTGTCAGTGACTGAAAAAGCACTTTCATTTGTTATAACATTGAAATAATTATTATCTTCTATAACAGTCGTATACTAGGGAACATAGAGCAGCGTTTCCCCTTGTGTACTGCGATCACCAACCTGCTTGTCCAGCGTGGTGACTATAGCAAAATCCTCAAGCTGGGGAAGGCTATGTTCAACTGTGGACGTTTTATGGGCTTATTACTATATAACTTAATTACCATTACCTTAACTCCCAATTAGATCCTTGAACTTTTATCAAAATAAAGTACCGCAGTATTGATACCACAAAAGCAATATGTGTATAAAATATAACATATTTTCCGGCTAAGAATAGACCACCCCATATCTTCCTATGGGTGTCCTAAAAGGCGACTAAGGGACAGACAGCAGCATCTATCAGCTCAAATATACTTCCATCTTACTGCGATCACCAATCCGCATACCAAGCTTGGTGATCACGGCAATATCCCTCAACGACATTTTTTTTTCCTTTTTTTTGTCCGGGCGATAGTAACTTATTAATAAGGGGATAAAATATAATGACCACCAAAAATATATACTTGACACCAGAAAAATAAAGTCTAAAATTATAATAGTACTAGCTATTTTAGTCACGACTACACTTCAAATTGTATTCGAACACCAAATGTAGTTAATGATCACCAAATCTTAGCGAGCAAATTATTGCGCTATTTCTACCATAATAAAATCAATGAAAAATGACAATCGGTTAGGTTAGGTTAGAGCTGCGGCCATACAACGAAACGGCCAGAACCGAATAGTAAATTAGTAAAACATTTAGGTACTTTTGGTGATCATTTACTACTTTTGGGTTAACAATGATTTATTTGGAGTCATTTTGCTTAAATACGATAGCGAAATGTTAAAACTTTGGTTACAATTTTACATTAAAATGCGGGTTTAATTTTGGTGATCATTTTTACTATATCTGATGGTAAGTTAAACATAAGCCTATTAATAATGTCTTTCAAAATCATGACAAATATATTTAAAGATAAGTGTAATCGATGCTATTCGATCGACTTATAAAATATTTAAAAATCCACTTGTCTAGGCCTTAAGGATCGTACCAAACCAATCGTACCAAATGCATATACCTACCGGTATATGCATTTTCCCATTCCCTCCGCCGCTGCAGCGTACTCGCGCGCTGGCGGTGGGAATGTGGACTCGCCCTCTCCATAGCGTGGTATGCTAAACTCATACCACGAGGAGAGGACCCTACACCACTATAACATCCCTCAACGACTCTGGCTTGCCAAGGTCTGTTAAAAAGGAGTTCAATGTTCAGCTGAGGACTTAAACGAGCTGATACAATAAAAAAATAAAATAAAAGTAACTTTCGATTCAAGTAGCCACGGACAAAATTGTGTAAACGCAATTCAGTATTTTTCTGGATTTCTTCTTCTTCTTCCTGCCCTTGTCCCATGTTACTTGTGGTCGGCGCAACACGTTTTTTTCTTCCATTCTCCTCTGTCAGCCGTCACGCTATCATTTACTTCTTTATCTTTCATATCATTCCTCACACAGTCCATCCATCGTTTCTTTGGTCTTCCTCTTCAGTATTTTTCTGGATTGTTGGTTCTAATACCGTGAAATATAAAGGGCACGTTTTTATGTTGTCTCCCTGTCTATAGAGTTACAGTCGTAAAGCGATTATGTGGGTCCAGCTTGTCTTGGAAGTTCAAGTTAAATAATGCAATATTAAGCCAAACCAAACCTTTTTCTTTGTATTACCGCAAAATAAGTTTTTGTGAAGATCGCACCAAATGTAATGTTTTTATTTTACTAACTTTAATTGTGTTTACAACATCTTTAGCCTAGCGGTTTATGGTACGATCCTTAAGGCCTAGACAAGTGGATTTTTAAATATTTTATAAGTCGATCGAATAGCATCGATTACACTTATCTTTAAATATATTTGTCATGATTTTGAAAGACATTATTAATAGGCTTATGTTTAACTTACCATCAGATATAGTAAAAATGATCACCAAAATTAAACCCGCATTTTAATGTAAAATTGTAACCAAAGTTTTAACATTTCGCTATCGTATTTAAGCAAAATGACTCCAAATAAATCATTGTTAACCCAAAAGTAGTAAATGATCACCAACAGTACCTAAATGTTTTACTAATTTACTATTCGGTTCTGGCACTCGCCGGCCGCTGCCGCGGCACCGCTCGCTTCGCTCGCTCGGCTCGTGCGTTGTATGGCCGCAGCTCTAACCTAACCTAACCGATTGTCATTTTTCATTGATTTTATTAAGGTAGAAATAGCGCAATAATTTGCTCGCTAAGATTTGGTGATCATTAACTACATTTGGTGTTCGAATACAATTTGAAGTGTAGTCGTGACTAAAATAGTACTATTATAATTTTAGACTTTATTTTTCTGGTGTCAAGTATATATTTTTGGTGGTTATTATATTTTATCCCCTTATTAATAAGTTACTATCGCCATTTTAACATTGATCGAAAGAACCGTGTGGTTTCCGGCTTAGAAAATACCACCAAATGTTTTCCTATTGTTGTTCCTATTGTTGTTGTGACGCGATTAATTGACAGTTGATGGATGGGCAGCATCATCTATCAGCTCAAAGATACACTCCATCTTACTACGATCACCAATGCACCTGTCAAGTGTGGTGACTAATGAATATACTCTTTTTCTTTTTCTCTTTTTCTATATCGTCCGTGGGCCTTCGCCCACGGACGATATGGTGACTAATGCTATGATGACGATATGGTGACTGGTGACTAATGCATATACTCTTTTTCTTTTTCTCTTTTTCTATATCGTCCGTGGGCCTTCGCCCACGGACGATATGGTGACTAATGCTATGATGCTATGATGACGATATGGTGACTGGTGACTAATGCATATACTCTTTTTCTTTTTCTCTTTTACGACGATATACGGGCTGATGATGATGATGACAATGATGATGACGAAATTACTTTTTAATTTTACCTGTACTTGTATTCATATAGTTCATTTCATGGTGTTAAAAATCTCATTAATTAACTTTATTATTTTAAATGTAAAATTTACCATTATTACTAGGCATATCAATTTTATTACAAAATTGTTCATTAAGCCGTTGTAAGGTATTTCGGTTTTAATGTAGGGTACTCAAATAACTTTGTTGTGGGCAGTAACATGCAAAGAATTTAACGAAACTATTTTAAATTACACTTTAATGTTATCAAGTAAATTATGTTTAAAACACTTCGTTTTAGAATTTGTTCTAACGTCCATTTTAAAATAAGCTCAAGAGATGGATAACTAAAAACTGAAATCAATAACAGCTAAATCAAATAAAATCATTTATTTGCTAGAATATGGTTTAAAGGTGGCATATTAAAATTAGTTACATATTCTGCCTTTAAAGGCATGCAAAATGTGTGAACACGTGGTTTACACAAATAGACTAGCGTGGGTATCGAACCAAGAACACCAGTGCTCTATTTAACATAGCCGTAGCACTATTCATCATCATCAGCCCGTTCAACGTCCACTGCTGAACATGGCCCTCCTCCCGGGGACGGTATTTGAAAAAGTCACCACGCTTGGCAAGTGGGTTGGTGACCGCAGTATTATGTTGTAACACACAAGGGATCGCTGCTGCCCGTTTCTTGGTATACAATTATGATAGATGATGTTATTACTATCGGTACCAACGGCTTAACGTGCTTTCCGAGGCACGGAGGGTAATCCCTCAACCAACCAGACCCGGAAAGAAATCTTAGAATTTACACAGAGTTTTTTTTGTCCGGCGTGGGGATCGAACCCACGACCTCCGAGATTTAAAGCGAGCAAAATACCGCTACCCTTCGGAGGTTGTTGTAGTGTTGCGTAGCGCTCGCAGTATATTAGACAGCTGCACAAAACCATACTAAATATGTGTAAGCCATCACTCCACCATGTCCCCTGTAAGTTGGGTCAGTCGCAGGCCCGTCCTAAGGTACAAGCTTCAGGTGGCAAACTCTTGCGCAGATTGCTTAGGTTTTAGGTTTTAAGCCATTGAATATGGTTTGAGCCATGCTCATCTTAATTCTCCCGTTTTAATAACCTCGAATTTAAGATATTTTTGAAATAATAATGAAATAACGAATTTTATTCAGCACTTAGGTATTTACATACACTTGTAGGTACTTGTCAGAATTACATTGTAAGAAGATACAATAAAAAATAATAAAAAAACTATAACTAACAGATAATTCTTACTCTATAAGATATCCGACTAAGTAATTAACAGTAGTAGGTAGGCAATAGCTAATCATACAAATCTACAGACTGCAAAGTCCGTCCGTCTGTCGTGTGATATTTTTTGCAACTAACCAATTATTATTATTATAAGAAGAAATTAAAAGCGCATCCAAATTGCAAGTGGTCACACTATATCTAAGTGGCACACACCTGAGGGCACCCTTATGGGGTTTAGGACCACGACCCAGGGTGCCAATGAAACCGGTGAAAGCAATAAATACTAGCTAATACCATAACTGTAGGTCGAATGGTTTTCGGCTAATAATAGACACCCCAATTTTTGCCTTTGCGTCTCGTGTAGATGCTACTAAGGGACAACTCATGGGTGGAAAACTTAAGTCAGTCATCTATCAGTTTAAGTATTCTCACCATCCTGCTGCAATCACCAGTCCACCTGCCAAGTGAGGTGACTATTGCATATAGTCTTTCTCTAGAATGGCACAGAAGGACAGTTGCAGGCCCGTCCTAAGGTTGAAGCTCTTGCGCAGATTGCTTAGGTTTTAGTTTTTGAACCATAGATGATGCTCCTCTTTATTCCCGGTGAAATAGCCTTTCGGTTAAGATCTTTTTGAAACCCGTTAACGCAATAAATACCTAACACAGCAAAAGTAGGTCGTTTCCGGCTAATAGTGACTTCCAATAGGTGTCGAAAGTGGCGACTTAGTGACATAAAGCTGATGGTTGAGCTGCAGCGTCTATTAACTCCAGTACCTTCCTTCTGCGATCACCAATCCGCCTCCAAAGCGCGGTGATTATGACAATATCTCTCAGCGACTCTGGCTTGCCTGAGGTCTTTTATGAGGAGGTCCATGGTCAACAGTAGACGTTAATGAGCTGATAAAGTAAAGTAAGTAATAAGTAGGTCAGGAAGAAAAGAAACCGGCGAAGTGCTTGTCAGAATCGCGCCCGAATATTTCTGTACCAATTTCAAGTGCCTACCTGTTGCCGTTATTAATATCGAGCAAAAAAGGCTAAAAAAAACAGGTTTATTGTATGGGAGCCCCCTTAAATATGTATTAGTTATTATAGCGACCACAGAAATATATAATTTGTGAAAATTTCAACTGTCTAGCTATCGCGGTTCTTGATATACAGCCTGATGACAGACACGGCTCGGGACGGTTCGGGTACGGAAGCCTAAAAACAGCGTACTATCCCGTACCCGTAAAGTACGCACTACGACGCGTACTACGCAGTGAAATTCATTAGAAACATTACCAATGAAGATTGCACAAGCCTCGAACGATTCATAATATTTCCTTCCGAAACTCTGACGTTTAATACACGGAATTTATTAGTGATCACGAATGTCCAGTGAAAGTGAATGCCTAACATACTGGTTTTGTATGAAAGTCGGTTAACAACGGTTTATATTTGTTGTTTTCTTGTTGAAGATGATTATTTACAAATTTATGGTTAACTGTGTAATTTATGGTACCAATAATACTTTTAAAAAATGGTTTAGTACATTTTTCTTTTAAAACATTAAAAATGTATTAGTGCAGAAAATAAAATTTATATAAGGCGTCGTGCGATTTAAAGATTTTTTTTTTCTTTGACTGCACCGGTGGCTCTCAGGTTACGATAGTGTTGTTGCCCCTGAGACCTGGTGTTCTGGGTTCGATTCCCACCCGGGACAATTATTTGTGTGAACCACAAATAGTTGTTCTGACTCTGGGTGTTCTTTGTGTCCGTGAAATGAATGTTTGTAAAGACCTCCGCGATACAGGGATTTATTTCCCTAGTGCGGGAGTTGACATTTTTTTTTTTTTTAAAAAGATTGAATAATTAGAAAACTTTCTGCGAAAATTTTAGGCAAAATGCTATTATTCAAATTAGGGTGACAATTTGCAAAAAAATAACTCGAAACAACAGAGCTTTAATCAGTGACAGACTTATACATTTGCTGCCAGTAGGCTGTTCGATAGCCTCCGTAGCTTAACGGTATTTGGCTCGCTTTAAATCTCGGAGGTCATTTATAACAATCGGGACCAACTTAATGTGCTTTCCGAGGAACGGAGGGTAGGCTCTCAACCAACCAGACCCGGAAATAAATCTTAGATTTTCTGTCGTGGGGATCGAATCCACGACCTCCGACATTAAAAGCTAGCCAAAAACCACTACGCTACGGAGGTTGTCTGTTATATTTATTATTGTCGCTATTTATTTATTATTTGCTGTAAAGATATTCGAGACACGGTTATGTAGGTTATTCCATCGCTACATTCGGTTTTATATTTAATTGTCACAGACGGAAAATAATAAATGCGATTATTGCCTTACGTCTGGGAATTCCATCAATGTACAGTCGACGTACGATTTAGCATGACACTTTGAAAAAATATGCCAAGTGTGAAAAAAACAGTGAACTCTTTATTGTTTTTTTAATTATTTTCTTACACACACATCTATCTTTACAGGTATCCAATGCGATAGAGTAGTAAATATACATTTGGAATGATAATAATGACGCCAAATGTTTTGTATATTTAAAAAGATTACACCAAACTGTCTGCTCAATATGAAAAAAAAATTACGATGAATGAGTGCTATAAAAATTATGACATTCATTTAAGCAACATGTCAATGCGTATATGGGAATGGATTATTTGTAAGATACGCGTGTCGTACATACGATATGCGAAACATTTAGTTATCGATCTTGTAATAGAACGCGCGGTTTCACCCGCGACACTCCAGTTCCCGTGGGAACTAAATAATTAAATAAATTCTATGTCATCCGGCAAGCCTACGTAAAGAAGATGAGAGCCTAGAAAAACTGATCGTGGTTGGAAACACAGAATGCAAAAGATCACGCGGACGTTCACCAACAAGATGGGCCGATCAAATCAAAGACTCGTCGTCCTTGAAATTCCACATGGTCGTGAGGGACGCGCTGGACAGAAACCGGTGGAGACAGATCATCCACTCCAGCTGCAACTCTGATGCTGACCACGATCCTCGCAGATATGAGGGGCCGACTAATAAATTTGTCAAAAAAATAAATTTGACTGTATTGAGTGATTGAAACTATTGTTTTGACTATTTTCCTGTGCCAAGAGCCTGTAGTAGGTTTACGTTAAAAATAAATGTTTATCACAAGATACGAGAGTCGGTAATTCGTTATGGGTGAAAATTTCGCTGCCATCTGTATATGAATAGACATAACAGTGAACTCTTATATTTCAATTTAAAATGCGTTGCACAAAGTGTAAACCAATATCCTTGATCGACTGTACATGCTAAACGGAGCAATTCGATTCTGAAGTATTACAGTCCCGTTTTCTACATGAATGCTTAAGTAGATACTTATTGTTTTGGGTCGGTTGTTATTCAACATAAGGTACTGGATCACTCATATTTGTTGGTCCAGTGGTAATGTGTTCAAAGGAAGGAAAGGGAGGACATGGTTCGATTAGTTAACTCCTAGTGGAAATGGGATCCAGTCACTGTCCAGTCCACTAGACTGCTGCCATTAAGTCATCACTCCACGATCCCTCTGCCAGAGAAGAGAGTGGGTCCGTAGTTCCAAGCTAGCACAGATGGAGCCATCTCGAGCAGATTCCTTAGATTTTAGTTTAAATACCATTTAAAAAGTCTGGAGCACTGCTCTTCTTTATAACAGGTGAATATATCTGTGGAGATAATGGACAGTCACTCTCCAGTCCACCAAACAACTGGCCTTACATACATTTTATCTTGATCTGGTGTACTATCGTACAGCTCTTCGACCTGGTCTTGGTTCTTTGTGCCATTCCCGGTTCCGTTATTCTTCCTCCAAGGTCGTATGGTACGAGAGCTTTTTGAAATCCTCTGGTTTATTACATGCACAGTGGAGAATCGGATTGCTCCATTTTGCTATTTGGTTGGACCATCTTTGTTGGTTCCTACCGAATCAAAAATCAGTTGTTCATTTTTCGTTCGTCTATCCGTCCGTGCTCTTACTCCGCCGTTACTGCACCGATTGTCACGAAAAATTGGTGGAGAGATGTATATTAAAGATCCGAAACATGGTTTTTAAAATAATGGATAATTCTTTTACAGCCTCCCACCCATACAACGCATTCCATCAAATTCGACTTACCCCATCGTATTGGGTATCGTTAGAAAGATGTCTTGAAATGAAACAAAACTGGAACTACGTAGATCAAACCCCCCAGTCTCAAGATAACCTAGTAGAAAGTTAAAATAAGAGCGCCCCCCTTAACTTTTAAATATTACTGAAATAATTCTGAAAAAAATGTATAGTTATATAGTGTGACTGGTAATTAGTGAACGATACCTAAACACATGATTGTGCTCATGATAACAAACAACTTTTACTATGGCACCAAACCTGAAATCGCGAAAAAAGTCAGCTGTTCCATAAATTCATGTTCACATAACTCGTCAACATGGTAGGGAGCAGCAGATTTTTTTTCTCGATTTCTGGTTTGGTGCCATAGTAAAAGTTGTTTGTTATCATGAGCACAATCATGTGTTTAGGTATCGGTCACTAATTACCAGTCACCCTATATACCTCTAAGAAAGTAACTTTCAACTAAAACTATAGCAGACTCGGTATAATAGATAGTTATTATTATACAAATCGACCAAATTAATGTAGTATTCATTAGTCATTCTAAAAAATGGAGTATATGGAGTCGACCGCAAAATGAAATTTCACTTAATTAATTTAAAAATAGGCATTTTAGATATGCATGGCTACGGAACCCTTTCATGTGCGTGCCCGACACGCTCTTGGCCGGTTTTTTAAAACAGCTTTTTCCTGGCTTTGTATATCGGACCCAGGATATGAAGTATTTGTGGTCTAGCTTCGGAGTTTCACATTTACCGTAACATACTCTTAGTAATAATTATACCTGCACTCTGAATATCCCAAATATTCCTGATATATCGTTGATAATGGCACTTAATGGACGTATTCCTGAAATTGAATTCCCGAGCTCTGAAATAGACTACGCTACTCAGAATCACACATTGGTGTGTAGGTGGATGCAATATTATGTTCTGATGCACTTCGAAATTGAACCTAAAGTATATTATCATACAGTTGAAGATGTCTTGTAGCAGTAAATACTAATAGTCTACCAATAGCTGACTGAAATTTAGAGGAATCGCTCGTTCGTAAGCTTAATATATGTGTAGTTGAGGATTTATGGAGGAACCAGATGTGATTTTTAAATCATGCGGTTTGTTCCTAGGATGTCTAGAATTGTGTTTATATTAATGTTTTTATTGGTCTAGCGGTAATATGCTTGACTGTAACTAGTGAAGTCCCAGGTTTGATCTCCGGGTCGGGCAATAAAAAGAGTTACTTGACATTATCTATTTAGGAAAAAAATCCGGGAAAAATATCGGTCTTCCGCCTGGTCTGTCACCGGTCGTGACGGTAGAACTCAAGAGAATTCTTAAAGCCAAGTGCGAGACAACACTTAAGACTAAGAGTTTACTTCATCATCATCATCATCATCAGCCCATACAACGTTCACTGCTGAACATGGGCCTCCTCCCGAGGGAGAGTTTTTGTCATAGTCACCACGCTTGGCAGGCGGATTGGTGACCGCAGTATTAAGTTGTAATAAACAGGGAAAGTTGCTGCCCGTTCCCTGGTATTTACGGGCTTAACGTGCTTTCCGAGGCACGGAAGGTAGTCCCTCAACCAACCAGACCCGGAAAGAAATCTTAGAATTTACACAAAGATTTCTTGTCCGGTGTGGGGATCGAACCCACGACCTCCGAGACTTAAAGCGAGCCAAATACCGCTACGCTACGGAGGTTGTCGTTGTAAGTTTACTTGGGAATGACAAATATCACATTGATGATTTCTATTACCTTAGCAATAGAGACTATAGCAGTGAGACACTACTTACTTAAGTCAATACTAAGGCCGAGTATTATTCTTGCATACAATTGTAATGACAGCCTCCGTAGCGTAGCGGTATTTGGCTCGCTTTACATCTCGAATCTTGGGTTCGAATCCCACGCCGGACAGAAAATCTTTGTGTAAATTCTAAGATTTCTTTTTCCGGGTCTGGTTGGTTGAGGGGCTACCCTCCGTGCCTCGGAAAGCACGTTAAGCCGTCGGTCCCGATTGTTGTAACATCATCTTTAATAATCGTATATCAAGGTACGGGCAGCAGCGTTTCCTTGTGTGGTACAACATAATGCTACGGTCACTTTACCCGCCTGCCAAGCGTGGTGACTATGGTAACTACCCTCTCTCGGGAGGAGGCCCATGTTCAGCGGTGGACGTTATACGGGCTGATGATGATACAATTGTAAGTGTATTACCCTCATTACAAGTTATGCAGTAAAGCAGAACTATCTGTTCGTACTGTACGTACATAAATGGTCCGTTAGATCTACCTTTTGTGCATATCTTTGCGTGTTTACGATCATTATGTTAAACACTTTCATTTATTTTATGCGATTGACTTTCATTATCTTTTGCATAGCTTCGTAATAATCGGTTTGTGTTCTGTACACCGTAATTTTTAAAGGCTTATGTTTAACTTACCATCAGATATAGTAACATATAACAGAAAAAAATTGAAAATGATCACCAAAATTAAACCCGCATTTTAATGTAAAATTGTAACCAAAGTTTTAACATTTCGCTATCGTATTTAAGCAAAATGACTCCAAATAAATCATTGTTAACCCAAAAGTAGTAAATGATCACCAAAAGTACCTAAATGTTTTACTAATTTACTATTCGGTTCTGGCACTCACCGGCCGCTGCCGCGGCACCGCTCGCTACGCTCGCTCGGCTCGTGCGTTGTATGGCCGCAGCTCTAACCTAACCTAACCGATTGTCATTTTTCATTGATTTTATTAAGGTAGAAATAGCGCAATAATTTGCTCGCTAAGATTTGGTGATCATTAACTACATTTGGTGTTCGAATACAATTTGAAGTGCAGTCGTGACTAAAATAGCTAGTAGTATTATAATTTTAGACTTCATTTTTCTGGTGTCAAGTATATATTTTTGGTGGTCATTATATTTTATCCCATTTTTAAATTGTTGCTTATACTCAGGGAAATCGTTTAATTTTGGTTATAGAATCTATTAATGTACATTATTTTTCAAACGCATTAAACATGTCAAATCAACACGATTACGGACGGAGATACTTAGTTACCCTCGAGGTTTATGCTACTTCACCGGGCATAAACACATGGTGTGACTCTTCATAGGACCTATATTATCTTGTATTGCAAGGTATTAGAGCTCATTTTGCAAAAAGACGCTTTAAAATTTTTCTACTTCTGACTTCTCCTCTCGCAGGTCTACTGGAAAAGATTTCTTAAGAAATGAGTAGTACCTTTGTACATTGCTGTCTGTCTGTCTTGTTGTATTTATATCTTCTGTGTCTATGTGTACATAAATAAATAAGAGTACATTTGGCATTGCTGTCATGAATTTCTTTTTTCGTTAAAAAACATAGGTAACCACACCTATGTCAATTTTAATATTTTTTTTTATTTAACTAATTTTTTTTATGTTTCATTTTGATAGTGATGCTCGTAAATCGTCCTTCCAATTATTAGCAACGATTAACAAATCACTATGTTTATTATTTTGCTTAGTTTAGTTTGTGACATTGGAAAGAAAGAAGAATGAAAGAAGCCATCTATTGCCGCAAGCGGTGAACTAAAGTACTAAAACATTTCACTTTGTATTTTAAATTTAGAATTGGTCGTGAACACATGAATAAATTAAAGAAACTGAAGAAAATGTCCCTCCCAGAATTGTATAAGGAAAGATATGAATATGAATGAAGTGAGTGAAGAGAGAATGTCAAAGAAAAATTTATTACGCCGATAATTTACAATTTTTTTTTTCGGATTGACATGCGTAATTAGCCACGAGACTTTTGCTACTTCACCGGGCATAAAGGCGAGCAGAGCTCCAGCATAAATGGTTTAAAAACTACAAACTAAGCAACCTGTGCAAGAGGGCACCCCATGTGGGGCTTGGACCTCGGCTCAGGGCGGCCGCTGGCGATGAGATTAAGGGATTATGACTTTTAGTATTTTAGGGGAATTTTGTGCAACTGTCGCTCTACTTTACATTTCGCGGGCCTCTCGGACTTCGGGTCTACGAGGGCATCGGATGGTTCTTTGCAAGCTAGAATCAGGAGGACGAGGGGGGAGATATTTTACAAGTAACATTGATTAGCACAGGAAAAAACAAGAGGTACGATAAATCTGAAAGTATGTTTAATTAGTCTTTCTCTAAGGATAACAAAAGTAAACTTTTGTTTTCAAAATTCAACCCTTAGTTCCCAAAGGAAACGGTTTATCAAAATTTGCTTTACAATATTCAAATTCAGTATTTTTTTTTGTCTGTACTAATATGATAAAGAGGAACGATTCGTTTGTTTGCATTGAAAAGGCTTTAAATATATTAAGCCGACTTCACTATTAGAAAGCTATGGTTTCCAGGAGTAACTAAGCTATACAGTAATACCCCGACTTACGCTAGCCCGACTTACGCGAATTCGGAGATACGCGGTTTTTATTTTTGATCACCACGCGCATAATTTGCAGTAAACCGAACACGCCGTTCGGTTTACTGCAAGTTAAACTGCTAACTGTTAACCTAACCTAATATGGAATGAAAAACACTGTCTTTTGGAGTGTAAACTAAATATTATCATTATAACCTTAAGAGGACTTTGAATCTAAAATAAAAAAGGACTTAGCAATGATATTTCATCGAGCCAAATAATACGTGAAAATCTTTCAATTTAATTTAGTCTAAGATCCGATTAAGAAGGACCTTCACCGATATGTTTACTGGATGAAAAATATTTTATATCAAATTTAATGACTTAAATAATATAACGCGGGTGGGTTGCCTAAGAAATTCCTGGACAAACTATTATTATTTAAAAAAATACTTTAAAATTTAATTTAATTATTTAATTTACTTTACTTTAAACGAATAAATTTAATAATAATCGAAAGTATGAAGCCTATAGAATATAAAAACTTTGGGTTTTCTTTTTGTTTCCTGGCATAACTACTGGGTTGCCAGTTATTAATAGGAATGTCGATACTATTTATCTTCACCTATTTGTTTAATAAATAAATTTTAAATCAAAATATAATATTATTTTGCTACAATCTGCAATAAAAAATAAAATATTTCGATTTACAATAAAAAAATAAATAATATTTTTTTTAATAAATAATAGTTTGGCTAGGAATTTCATAGTCAACCCACCCGCGTTATATTATTTAACTAGCGGCCCGCCCCGGCTTCGCACGGGTGGACTTTTATACCCTACCCCTGCTCTACCCTACCCCTACCCTAACCCTACCCTACCCCTACCCTACCCCTACCCTACCCCTACCCTACCCTACCCCTACCCTACCCTACCCCTACCCTACCCCTACCCTACCCCTACCCTACCCCTACCCTACCCCTACCCTACCCCTACCCTACCCTACCCCTACCCTACCCCAACCCCAACCCCTACCCTACCCCTACCCTACCCTACCCCTACCCTACCCTACCCCTACCCTACCCTACCCCTACCCTACCCCTACCCAAAAGTATCCTATGTCCTTCTCCCAGTTCTTAGCTACCTCCCTACCAACTTTCAGCCAAATCGGTCCAGCCGTTCTCGAGTTATAAGTGTTGTAACAAACACGACTTTCTTTTATATATATAGATATATTACATTTGATATAAAAAAAACTTTTTATCCAATAAACAGATTGGTGAAGGTCGTTCTTAATCTCTACTAATTCAGACGTCACGGTATTATCGCTTAGATGGAAACCATGTTAGAATTATAGTGTGATAATGTAAAGATCAAATATAATTTAACGTATTATTAACCATGTTTCTTCTGATCTATTGCTTTTTTTAGACTCTGGTCCCGATTACACAAACATTATATGTATTTATAGGGAAAGTTGACCCCCGACTTACGCGAATTCGACTTACACGGCTATCCCGTGGTCCCACCTATCGCGTAAGTCCGGGGTATTACTGTATTTAATTATGAAGTTCTTACAGAGCTACGAGGGTGAAAAAAGTCATTATCTCAAATAATCTTCTTATGATAATAATAATTAGATAACAGAAATAAATGTCACAAGACAGACGGACGGACTGTTAGTTACCTAGTCGGATGTTTCAT
Source organism: Nycteola revayana (assembly GCA_947037095.2). Classification (NCBI taxonomy): domain Eukaryota; kingdom Metazoa; phylum Arthropoda; class Insecta; order Lepidoptera; family Nolidae; genus Nycteola; species Nycteola revayana. The sequence goes on from OX344851.2 coordinate 2,443,897, forward strand.
AGATTAAGAATTACCTGTTAGTTATAGTTTTTTATTTCTCTTATTACATTGTAATTCTGACAAGTACAAATGTATGTAAATACCTAAGTGCTGAATAAAATTCATTATTTCATCATTATTTCATTTAAAGTGGAATAGGAAAAAATGTTACGTCATTCTATGTATAGCTTGCAGTAATATTTAATATCAATTCATCAATTAAGTATTAATAAATAGATACCACTACATGTTTATATATTTAATTCATAAACAGGATAACCGTAAGTGACTCAAATAACGAATTGCGCTAAAACTTGACACGCTGCTAAAAAATGATTGTTCAAAATACCTTTTTTAAGGAGTTTGTAGGGACAACCGACATTACTGCATGTTGTGCATAAAAACTCTATGTAAATAACCATAGTGGTATATATTTGAAATTTATTTTTAATTGTTTTGCGTGAGTGTTTTGTTTTTGTTTCTTTCCGTTCACTTGTAAAAATGTTTTGAAATTATTATATTATTTTAGTGCAGTTTTGAGTTTATTATTAAATCTCAAATACCTAATTCACTCTGGCCATTCGATTTTAATACTATGTAGTAAATATGACTACTACCTAAACTGGTGACCCCGACGTGATACGGTGTTTTCATATTTTTGTGTCGAAATGAACATCTAGGGGACCAAATGGTTCCCGAACAGCTAAACGAAATGAAAGACAATATACTAAAATAGTTGTTATATCCGGGATTGCTACGATGCCCGAAAGATACCTACATAAACAAGTTTTTACCCAAGTGAAGTCGCGAGTTACAGCCTGTAAAGCATAAAGCAAAAAAGAATTTTCAGACGGGTGTCCCAAGGCACCTTCCTCTTGTTAATGAACACAAAATTTGTCAGGGGCTTCTCCCTGGAGTGTCAGGATTAAATCTATAAATCACCAGCGTTTCCCAATTGATGGGTCCGGACCCAGAGTCGAGTCGTAAAAATACAGGTAGCAATATATTTATTTAAGTAATCGAGAATATCTGTATTTCATTAATTGTTTTTGGTGGGATATTATAGCTACAGGAGGGTGTCCTAAAGTTATAACCTACTCATAAATTTGATTGCCCTGAACTCTTAGAGAATGTTGTTTTTAACTTCTGTTCGCCGCAACACGAGGTAGGTATTCAAAGATGTCCCCTTTCATTCGCATACTATAGATATATAGGTGCAACAGTTACTATATTTATTTAGTTATTATATATTATACAGCGGACTTGTTTAATACCACCCGTTGCTCATTCAAAAAGGAAATAATAAAGCACCTTTTTTAGAATAAGTACACACACACACATATGCTTACCTACCTGTTTAGGTATTTTTCAAGCGCATTATTGTCACCTACATGCTTGTGAATCTCATTAAATTTGTAAAGTGTTCTTCGTAATTGGCTTATAATAATCCCACTTGATTATCTATGACAACGTATCGTAAGCTGCGGGACCTAATAAATAAAAAATAAAAAATCAGAACAAGACGATCGTGAAATGGATCAATATGCAAATCAATTAGTTACAAAATAAAAATAAACGTAACTATAAGCTGCGTTAATAAATTTTAATTAGTTCTCACGACCATGGTGGCCACACTATATGAAATTCGCTATATGCAGAATATTATATTATTGTTGCACCCATAACAACTAATGAGGTTCTAATGTGATAGTTTTACGTGCTCTCTAAGGCACGGATAAAAACATCACTAACTTCAGCACTTCGGGCTGATACTGAAAGTTTTCTCGAGAAAAAAATAGCAACAAAATGTTTGGCCTGACCCAGGATTCGAATTCAAGAACCTGATTAGTTAGAGTTAAACATATTTTACCGCTAGGCATATCAGACAGTTTAACAACTTTTGCGTGTTCGTGATCCAATCAAAGAACGTATAAAAATATCAGGCCCATGTAATAACATTTTGAGGAAGCGCTGCGTTAAACGATCAAGGATTAAGCTTATCGATCTTCCATTAAGTACTCTAATGACAAAAAGTAATGTACTGTTGAATGAATATGAAGGGGGATTTTGTTATTCTTTGATACAAAGCCTGTTCAATTGTCTATTATCATCATCATCATCATCAACAGCCCGTTTACATCCACTGCTGAACATGGACCTCCTCTGAACAGACCTTGGCAAGCCAGGATCGTAGAGGGATATTGCCATAATCACCAAGCTTAGCAGACGGATTGGTGATCGCAGTAAGATGTAAACCTTGAGCTAATAGATGCTGCTCCCCATCAGCCATATGTCCCTTAGTCGCCTTTTAGTCGAGGACATGGGGTGGTCTATTCTAAGCCGGAAACCACACGGCAATGTCTATTAAACTAACAGCAAAACTAATTTTTTTACCGAAACACAAATAGCAGGCTGCACAGCTGCGAGATTAAAGTGGAACTAGGCTGGTCATGTTGTTGTTTACTGAGTGTCGATGAGCAATGGACAAAAAATACTACACCGAATCCGAAATGCAAGGAAATGATAACGCGGCAGGCCAAAAAAGATGATGGACTGAACTTGAACTTGAAAGTGGAACGAGAGAAGGGAACCTCTGCAACGCAGTGGAATAGTGCAGGCTCTAAACACAATAATAACAACAAACACAATTTGGAGACTAAATCATGTAAATTTCAGGCTTCAAGACGCAAATTCAAAGTCGAAGCATTTCGTGAAATCGCATCCGATTCACGGAAAATTTCGACTCTGAAATTGCATATTGAAGCAAAATGCCGGTAAAATCTCGGAACGCTGTCAATTTAATACACAAGCATCCAAGTAAAACATTCTTTGAAATAACATTTCGCTAGCGCGAACTAAACCGCTCAAACGGTTTTCATTTCATTTCATTTTCTCCTTAATGCATCTTGTTTTCATTTTGTAGCAAAACGTATACTCATTACAATATTATTTCCATGACAAACACTCAGTATAGGGAAAGCTGATGGATTCGCAATGAGAAATTAATGCACCGGAAAATAGACGTTCAGATGAGCACTTAATTGTCTATGCGCTTATGAGAAACATAACTTCTTTTAATACTATTGTACTGTGAAAAATGTTAATTCTTTGTATTGTGGACCTTACTGCATGTGTTGTCGTTTACTTTCCTCGCAAAAGGAAAGATCTTTGTTGAATGTGTTGATTTGTTTTGCTTTCCGGCTTAGAATAGACCTTTCCATATCTTTCTATGAGTGTCGTAAGGGGCGATTTATGATGATTGATGAGCAGCAGCAACTATCAACTCAAAGACACTCTGATCACCAACTATTTTTTTTTTCGGACGGTCCTATGTCGTTTGCCCGGAGACTTTTGCTACTTCACCGGGCATAAAGGCGAGCAGAGTTCCAGCCTAGATTCTGATCACCAGCAATCCACCGGCCAAGCATGGTGATTACTTCAATATCCTTCAAACAACCCTGGCTCGCTAGAGTATGTTAAAGAGGAGGCTCATGTTCAGCAGTGGACTTAAATGGGCTGATAAAGTAACTAGCTAAAGTAATTTTTTTTTTTACAAATTTTCATTATGGTAAAAATATGATCAGCAAATAATTTTGAGTGCCATGTAACCACAGGTAATTAAAGTTACCCATGGGCCTGATCCTGAGTTCACCTACTACTACCCCTACCCTACCCCTACCCTACCCCTACCCTACCCTATCCCTACCCTATTCGATCCCCACACCTGACAATAATCTTTGTGTGAATTCTAATATTTTTACGTCTACGGACGTCCGAAAAAAAAAACGCTTGCTTATGGTGAAAAAATGGTTGAAATAGATCCAGTAGTTGCGTAGCCTATTTAATGCGAACAATCACATATTTCGTCTTTATAATATTAGTCTATACAAATATTATAAAGATTTTATTGTTTGTTGATTTGTTTGTTTGAAATGAATAGGCTCCGAAACTACTTGACAGATTTGAAAAATTATTTCACCGTTGGGAAGCTACACTTTCTCTCCGGTGAACATAGGCTTTTATAGAATAAAATAATGTTGTTCTTGACGTTTTGCGTTTAGAGATAGATTATCTATACTAATAGGTATTATAAAGCTGAAGAGTTTGTTTACTTGAACGCACTAATCTCAGGAACTAATGGTCCGGTCTGTCCGAGAGGCCCGAACTGTAAGTAGAGCGACAGTTGCACAACACTCCCCTAAAGAAACTAAAAGTATGGCTTTTAGTTTCTTTAGGGGAGTGTTGTGCAACTCCGATTGGCCCTCGAACTACAAAGCAGAGCGACAGTTGCACAAAACTCCCCTAAAATACTAAAAGTTATAATCCCTCAATCTCCCCGTCAGCGACCGCCCTGAGCCGAGGTCCAAGTCCCAAAGGGGACGCCCTCTTGCGCAGGTTGCTTAGTTTGTAGTGTTCAAACCATTTATCTAGGCTGGAGCTCTGCTCGCCTTTATGCCCGGTGAAGTAGCAAAAGCCTCAGGGCTAACAATATATATCCGTACGAGAAAAAAAAATCTGGTCCGGTTTGTTTTTTTATTATTAGGTATTCATATTTTACTATGCAGTGTTAATTAGCCAATTTCTATGCTTTCTATCATAACGCTAAGATCAACAGCAACAGTGGCTTATCATTGGTATACAGGGTTATTTGTAAAACACCGGTAACCTCTCAGGACTACGTAACTAACATCATAATCAACAACTTTTGTTCTATGACTTTTAAAAAATCATCATATTTTAATTTATCAGATTTACATACAAAAATAAAAATATTTAAATTCAACGCTCAAAATGTTACGAAGTCTATGCGAAGCAAAAGAAAGCGATAGTACCGACAATAGTGAGGGGAGCGGGGAATACATATTTAAAATGTGTTAGATAGCACAACGAAATATTGAAGGTTTGTTTTTGGTAAATGTATTATGTTTTGTAAAAAGTCGTAGAACAAAAGTTGTTGTTTATAATGTTAGTAATATAGTCCTGAGAGGTTACCGGTGTTTTACAAATAACCCTGTATAATAATATGGCCAATCAAATAGTTTTTTTTATCCCGGATCCCTCTAAAATAAATTCTAAAGTGGGCGAAACCGGGCGGTAGTCTAAAGGTATAAAAAAATACAGGCAATATATTTTCATTCTTTGTTTTAAGTGCTAACGATAAAATTCAAAACGCAGCGTAGTAAGTAAGTACTTTATCGTGCTATAAAATATAGCAAGTCATATTTTAGACACTTTAACTTCAATGGCCATTTGACTTTTATTGAAGAAAATTTTAAGTTGGAAATTACGCAAGTAAGCCATTTTACAGGTGACGCCGAAAGCTTTTTTTACTGGCAATAAAATAAGATACGTGACGATGAATTTATTAAAACAACTTTACTCAGCTCCTATGGGTTGGAGAATGGTAATTTATACCTTAAATGTTAATTTAGCTTGTAAATTATCCCAGTGCAAATTTTCCGCCGAATCATTTTAGTAGTTTTTGCGTGAAAGAGTAACAAACATCCATCCACACATACAAACTTTCGCGTTTATAATATTAGTTTATTTTTTCGGAAGGACTTACGTAGCCATTTGCTACTTCACCGGGCATAAAGGCGAGCAGAGCTCCAGCGTTAATAAATGGTTTAAAACTACAAACTCAGCAACCTGCGCAAGAGGGCGTCCCCTGTGGGGCTTGGACCTCGGCTCAGGGCGGTCGCTAGCGATGAGATTGAGGGATTATGACTTAGTATTTTAGGGGGTTTTGTGCAACTGTCGCTCTACTTTACAGTTCGGGTCTCTCGGACATCGGTTTTACGAGGGCATCGGATGATAATATTAGTATGGATGGATTGCCAGATTTTTAAGAAAAAACATACTAAAAATTTACTGTTGCAACACAAAGTGTATTAAAAAATGAGTAGGTATATAATTTATACTACCACGTATAACGTACACTGCTGAACATGGGCCTTCTCCCGAGGGAATGCTTTGCCATAGTCACCAGGCTTAGCAAATGGATTTGACGCAGTATCATGATGTAACATACAAGGAAACTATGCTGCCTGTTCCCTGATATGCGCTTGTTATAGATGATGTTATAATAATCAGGACCAATAGCTTAACGTGCTTTCCGAGGCACGGAGGGTAATCCCTCAACCAACTAAACTCGAAAATAAATATTAGATTTTACACCAAGAACTTTCTTGTTCGCCGTCGAGATCAAATCTACGACCTTCTAAAGTGAGGCTATTTTACATACTCCATTATATAAACAAACGAACGGAAAAGTGCAACGTTGCAAAATTATATCAAATTACGAAGGGTGGGGTACTCTCTCAATCAACCAAACCCTGAAATCAATCTTAAATTTTACACAAAGACATTTCTTGTTCGGCGTCGAGATCAAACCCACGATCTCCTAAAGCGAGACTGTTTTGCATACTGCATTATATAAACTAACGAACAGGATAGTGCAACGTTGCAAAATAATAAATAAAAATATTAAATTCGTTTGTGATCGGACTACGCAACCAACCAGTAAAAACGTCCACTGCGCTGAACATGGGCCTCCACACTTGTTACATCAATCGGGACCACTAGCTTAACGTGCTTCCCGAGGCACGGAGGGTAGCCCCTCAACCAACCAGACCCGGAAATAAATCTTACATTTTAACACAAAGAACTTTCTTGTCCGGTGTCTTAAAGCGAGACTATTTACATACACCATTATATAAACGGGAAAGTGCAACGTTGCAAAATAATAAAAAAAATAATCATAATTCGTTCGTGATCGGACTACTACTAATGGATGAAACGTAACTAAGCGATATAACACTTTCACCTGATTCATCGCTGTAGTGTTAACTAATAAAAACAAGGAGCAACGGCCATTGAAGTGACGAGCCGTAGTGATAATCTGAAACTGATTCGTTGAGGTCACCAACCCGTTGGTCAAGCGTGGTGACTACGACAACTTTGAGAGGTTCATGTTCAGTAGTGAACAATCTTTGCTTACACATACATAAAGCTGAAGAGCTCAGGAACAGATGGTCCGATTTAAATTTTTTTTTGTGTAAGATTTTTTTTTTCTGTTTGATTTACTTAGATAGCCACGACGCTTTTGCTACTTCACCGGGCATAAAGGCGAGCAGAGCTCCAGCCTTAATAAATCGTTTAAAAACTACAAACTAAGCAACCTGCGCAAGAGGGCGCCCCCTGAGGGACTTGGACCTCGGGTCAGGGCGGTCGCTGGCGATGAGATTGAGGGATTATGACTTTTAGTACTTTGGGGGAGTTTTGTGCAACTGTCGCTCTACTTTACAGTTCGCGGGCCTCTCGGACTTCGGGTCTACGAGGGCATCGGGTCTACTAGGGCATCGGATGGTTCGAGGAAGGCTATATCTTAGAAGTTCCATGGAAACACGAGTTACGCCAGTGAAGCCGCGCGCATGAAGCTAGTATTAATATCACTATCATATTTAGCTCTATTATTTAATGGGAGAATTGTCAATATATAAGTTTAAAACAACTATTAAAGCCAAATAGTGTAGCAGTGCTTAATAAAGTTCTTGATAATCATTGTGACCAAAATGCTAAAGATTAAGTACCACCAATATCAATGTAAATTACTAAATATTGTGAAATATTATTTAAAAAGGTTTACAGAGATTTTTGGCAGTGTTTATATAATAATAAATCTAACCATTTTTACGAAATATATGATTTCAAAGTTTTAACTTTTAATGATTTACTTGGGAATATGTTGTAAATACGATATCTTATTGTAACTTTATATTCTTTATTTAAAACTAAAGCATAAACTATTGTACCAAGGTGGACTTAATGTCGTAGTAGGCATTATCTGCCAGTCGATCTTAGGGTGGTCATGACACAACATGGTAGGTGCGCTGTAGTTGAGAAAAGATAATAGAATAATTCATCTTTCTTTTCTTTATCCACTTTAAGTAAATCCAAAGCGAAACTTCTTTTAACTTTGCTTCAAGCAGATTTTTTTTATGTAGGATCACAGTATCGTCCGCTACTTTCAGATAGTTCAACCATTCTGTGGTTTTTTTTCGGACGGCCAACGTAGTTAGATCCGAGGCTTTTGCTACTTAACCGGGCCTATCCATTCCATGGGCGCGGTGCTATGTGTGACGCTATTCATTCTTCTATTAGTTTATATTATATAATTATATATATATACTTCACTACATAGTATAAAACAAAGTCGCTTTCTCTGTCCCTATATCCCTATGTATGCTCAAATCTTTAAAACTACGCAACGGATTTTGATGCGGTTTTTTTTAATAGATAGAGTGATTCAAGGGGAAGGTTTATATGTATGATACATCAGCATTGCACCCGTGCGAAGCCGGGGCGGGTCGCTAGTAATACTATAAAGAGGAAAAATTTGTACTTTTGTGTGTATGTTTGTAATGAGTAAACTCAAAAACTACTTTGCTGGTTTCAAAACTTCTTTCACCATTGGAAAGCTACATTCACCTTAAGTGACATAGGCTATATTTAATTATAAAGTTCTCACGGCAACGGGAGTAACGCGGATGAAACCGCCAGCGGGAAGCTAATTACTTTATAAGTTACTGTGTATTGTTATCAGACTTTTATATGAACTAGCGTTTATACAGCGTAGGCGTTTGATAAACGTATGCGCTGAAACCACCGAGTTAACGCGCATCATAAGCCGCGTTGTAGCGGCGTTTCATCTGGGGCACCAATAGCGTCACGACACTTAACGACAATTTAACTATAGACAAATGTTGGACTAAAGCGACGAGCGCGTTGCGTTATCGGGGGTCTGCGTCAAACGCTTACGCCAAACCAACGCAAGTTTTAAGGTGCAATAAATTGTAGCTATACAAAAAAATTAAAAATCTTATTAAAAACTTTAGTCTGCAATTTATATAATAAACTTAACTTAGTTAAAACTTCTTTAAACATAATTTTATTACTATAAAAAGGTACTTACAGCTCCGTGTCTTATTTTATCAATTTCTGAAACAAAAAAAACTATATTTTAATACAAACATACTTCATGATAACTTATTCAATATGGGTTAGCCTTAGGCTGCTTTTCCACCAGAGATGTGCTATATAGCTATGTTGCGAGGATGTAATAGCTAAGCTGTGAAACTATGTGACCATTTTCACTGATACTAAGCTGTGGAAGATGCGCCGACGCAATCGCAATCGTTCATATTGTAGGTACTCTGCTCTGCACATAGCCATACCACTCGCGACGACCCATAGCACGCATCCATAGCACGCATCCATAGCACACATCCTTGCATTTAAAAAACAACATCTTAGTTGAATCCGTTCACGTCTGATGCCGTGACCAAGGGAAATAGGGATTCATTTATATATATATATATAACAATATTCTCTTGTGTCTTCCACTTCCATACCTATACTTACTAACTCACGGAACCAGTACCATGACTTATTATTTAATAAAAAAAAACGGTCCGTTATTGGTTAATAAGTTAAAGTTGAAACCTCAATACATTTTTGGCGTGCCTACCTTAAATGCCATGCCATACCCGTTAACCGTTTAACTACTACGTGCCTCAGAAATCACGTTAACTACTTGATAATCGGTATTATAATTGTTGAAAAAAATTGTCAAATACTTAATTGTTCTCTTTAAGTCGGACATACGTTTAAAACTATTATTATATGTATTTGAAAAGTTAAGTAATTGACCATCGATTAAAAGTTATTTAAAAAGATAAATGATAATCACAGAAGCATAGTATAGTAAGCCTTATTATCATCATCATCATCAGACTATATTAGGTCCACTGTTAAACATATCCCTGAGGGAGAAAAAGGGGAGAGAGGAGAGAGAGAGGGGCGTATATCGGAGTCACCACGTATGTTGACACAGTAAGACACAGGGAAACTCTGCTGCCCAGTCCCTGATATACGATTATTATAGATGATGTTTTAACAATCGGTACAAACGTATTTTTCGACGCACAGAGCCTCATGAAAGAATACCACCACTTAGCTAGAGAAACCTGCAGGTTAGCTAGACTAGGGCCCTCGCCGGACAGACCGAGGACCGCGTTGGCCCCCTGTCCCAATCCGATGATCCAGTGCCTGTAGTCCGTCCCAGTGATCGCTCCCGCTTTTTTAAAATATTATTATTGTTACAGTAACGTGTGTCGCTTATACGTAAAAATATTGTTTAAAGACGTGCCTCTTTCTATGGAGCCAAATTATTTTAAGATTTTGATTATATAAATAATTATTGTTATTACTGTACATATGACGTGACACTAGACTGAGAATATCGTTTAATTCGTTTAGTTTTTATTGAAAACTGCCGTTAATAGGGAACATGTTACTTGACCTGCTCTCCAATGCACGTGTGAGACGCCTCCAAGTATTTGATTTCAGGCTTGTACTATGTCTTTTTCTCTTGACAAAGCTTGTTTTATTACTTTTTGTCCGATGCGGGAGTGAAATGCCAACAGTTCGAACACATTTTGCCCCACCTGAGATTCAAATGCCAAAATATTTGGTCCCCATTCCAGACTCAAATGCCAAAAGATTTTGAACGACCCGTTATTTACATAAATACCAAAATACATTAGGACTCAATATTATTATTCTAAAGAGAAAACAAGTGTCAAGATCAACAAGGCAATCATACCTATCAAATAACAAGCCCGCATTTCATTGAAAAGGAATGAGACATTCAAATTCATCGCCTCTCCATTGAATGAATAGCAATCTTAAACTAAATTACTTTCATTTGTTGTGATGCCCTTCATGGACTATTAACTTTGCGGTCGTCTCAATGCTTGCACAAATAAAGGAACAGCGGAAACGTGTGAATAACAGACATTAAAGAAACCGCAAGAAAGTTTAATATGTGGGCGGGAATGTAAAGAAAATCAAGAGAGTTTGAATTGAAAGTAGGATGCGTGGCGGACGAACTCGCAATTTGAGGGTACTTGCAAATTTTGTATGCCGTTAGTGTGATCTTACTACAAGCTCTGGGGCGTTGCGGTTTAAGTCTAGCTTTAAGTTTCGGAGGTCGTGGGTTCAATCCCTAGACCGGACAAGTAATGTTTGAGTAAATTCTAAGATTTTCTGAGTCTGGTTGGTTGAGGGATTACACTACGTGCCTCGAAAAGCACGTAAAGCCGTTGGCCCGATTGTTACAACATCATCTATTATAAGCGTTTAGGTGCCTGGGAATGGGCAGCAGCGTTTCCTTGTGTGTTACAATACAATACTGCGGTCACCAACCCGACAAGCGCGGTGACTGTGGGAAAATCCTCACTCTTGAGGAGGCCCATGTTCAGTAGTAGACATTATACGGGTTGATGATGATGAGGGTGATCCCCTTGGGTGTCTGTCTGTATGTCTATTTGTCCAGTCTATATACTAATATGTAAAGCTGAAGATTTATTTGTTTGTTTTTTGCTTGTACACTGTTGGCAACACCAACATAGAAAGTTATGTATTTTTTAGTATGACAACACTGGCGCTCGCGCTTTTGCTTTTGTTAATGTAACGACGAACTTTTTTTAGGAGTTTATGTATGTGTATTTTAGATAAGAAAAATATTAACAAGTATTGTGGCAGTGCTAATGGTGGTATTCATTGTTATTCCCAACGACAAAGTACAGCCCACTAATGTTCACGCAATCTTCTACAAACGCGCTAATCTCAGGAAGTACTGGACCGATTTGAAAACCTCTTTCAGTGTTTGATAGCCCATTTATCGAGGAAAGCTGTGAGCTATATTTTGTTATGAAGTTCCCACGGGAACGGGAGTTACGTGGGTGAAACTGCGCGTGGGAAGCTAGTTTAGAAATAAAGTTAATGTGGATATAACCGCTTAGCGTCTTCATTTTAGCATTAAGAAATAGGTAAAACGTGGCGGTAGAATCCCTCTAGCATATTTTAGTAGGTCTTAAATATTGGGAGCACGTATTAAGTTTGGTGTTATTTACTTTAGCCGTCTGGGTTTGCTTTTATATATCACGTAGAAAAGATGATGTACTTACACAATGTTTACACACAAATAACTGTGTTAGATAAATTTTGAAAACTCAGGGCAGATATTTATTTTTCACAAATATTTGCACGGGTTTTGGCACGGGAATTGAACCCACTATCTTCGAAATTAAATTAAGATTGTTTAGTATTGGTATAGGTAGTTACTTAACATTGATGTTTCGTAGGTCACAAATAGTTCAAGTTTCACAACAACAGTTTCACATATTCTTATCGTCATCAAGAAACTAGCACCACTACATAGACCACTCTATCCGACCCGCCGGAGAAGAGTGCGCCCGCGAACGCGACGCGTCCCCCCTCGCCCTCCCGACCCTTAGTTTGCTAAGAACCTTCCGATGCCCTCGTAGACCCGAAGTCCGAGGGGCCCGCAAACTGTCAAGTAGACAGTTGCACAAAACTCCCCTAAACTGAAAGCCATAATCCCTCAATCTCCCCGTCAGCGACCGCCCTGAGCCGAGGTCCAAGTCCCACAGGGGACGCCCTTGCGCAGGTTGCTTAGTTTGTAGTGTTTAAACCATTTATCTAGGCTGGAGCTCTGCTCGCCTTTATGCCCGGTGAAGTAGCAAAAGCCTCGGGGCTAACAAAATCGTCATATTGCTAATAAAGTGTAATTTCATATGTCAAGAAATATTTCCGTTATATACGTTTTAAAGGAAAAGAAAAGATTTGCTACATTCGATTTTCAACCTTAAGCACAGGCCACACTGCCAGCGGGCGGGCGAGAGGGCTAGGCGGGCGGGCGAAGCGAGAGAAGGACAATGCGGAATATTGGTGAACTAAACTATGGGGTTCCTAACCTAACCTAACGAGGTGAACGAGTAGCTTCGCTGGAATCGTTGGTTATTTCGTTAGTTTCGCTCGCATCGCTGACGTAGGTTAGTCGGTAGCTCGCGGTGTGAACCGACGTATGTAAAAGAGGTGAAACGATGTTCGCCCGCCTAGCTCGCTCGCTCGCCCGCTGGCGGTGTGGCCTGCGATTTATTGACACTTACTTCGGTGCGTCGTGAGGTATTTCAGTGTCACCGACGCGACGGTAAAGCACTTTGCGTACTCAAACCCCGTAACAATGGCTTTACAAGTCCGAGACATCATTTCATGCTGTGGTTTTTTAGAAAACATGATATATATCATAAATATTACTATACTATACTACCTTGTTTGCCTAGCAATATAATACATTGGAACGCAACTAGCGAGGTACCGGGTTTGATTCCCGGGGCGGGCAAAAAATGTGTTACTATAATATAATGAAATAATGAATTTTTATTCAGCACTTAGGTATTTACATACACTTGTACTTGTCAGAATTACAATGTAAGAAGATAAATTAATAAAAAAAAATAACTATAACTAATATATCATTCTCTAGGAAATATCCGACTAAGTAATTAACAGTAGTAGGAAGGCAATAGCAAATCGTACAAATCTACAGACTGCAAAGTCCGTCCGTCTGTCCTGTGATATTTTTTGCAATTAACCAATTATTATAATTATAAGAAGAAATTAAAACCGCATCCAAATTGCAAGTGGTTACACTATATCTAAGTGGCACACACCTGAAGGCCTCCTTATGGGGTTTAGGACCACGACCCAGGGTGCCACTGAAGTAAAAAGGCAGATATAAAAAGAGGATGTAATCACTGGCACCGACTATAGGCGCTCAATCACAGGGCAGGGGTAAGGGCGCAACGCGGTCCTCGCCGCGCCGCGCCCGGCGAGAATCCTACCCTAGCTAACCTGCAACCTTTCACTAGCTACCTAAGTGGACGACCCGGAGAAGAAAGGAAGAAAGAAACTCCGGGGTTGTTCTAATCCGTCATCCTTTGTTGTGTTTTAGTCTCTTTTTTTTAAAAAAAAGCTTGTTAACAAAATATCATTGAATACATGCAGTTATACCATGTGCGCTGATGTACGCTCTGAAACGTTTTCATCAGTATAGGCGAAGTATTTACTAGATTTCCTCAAGCAAAAGAAAAACAACCTCTTGCACATGAAAACGGAGGAAGCATCCACGCACATTTTTAAGGAACAAAGTACACGAGGTAAATCTCTCGTCATTGAGGACACAAAAACTACCACCTCAAATACATCCAGCATTCATTTATAGAAAGGTTTAAATTTAGAAGAATCTTATTACCAGACCGAAGTTTGGAATGTATGTATTTGCTATACACAAAATTAAAAGTAAAAAAACTGGTCAAGTGCCAGTCGGACTCGCGCACGAAGGCTTCCGTACCATTTTCAAGCGTCTACCTGTTAACGTTATTGATATCGAGCAAAAAAGAGCTAAAAAAGTTGTATGGGAGCCCCCTTAAATATTTATATATATTATTTTAAGTATTTATTGTTATTGCGGCAATAGAAATTCATCATCTGTAAAAAATTGAGCTGTCTAGCTATCGCGGGTCTCAAGATACAGCCTAGTAAATGACAGACAGACAACGAAGTCTTAGTTATAGGGTCCCGTTTTTTATCCTTAGGGTACGGAACCCTGAAGAGTGTCCAGTATAGGATATACGCTACCATGTCAAAGCTAAACTACCCCTGAACAACAAAGACTATATTTAATTACGAAGTCTTCACGGAAACGGACGCTAAGCTGGTGAAACCAAGGTATCTAGTCTACTATTTATACCAATTATTTTTTTTCGGTCGGCCATATTAACTTAACCCTGCGGCATATGTTACTTCACCGGGCATAATTATATACCACTATTTTGTTTTACTGCAACAAACATACAATGTATTGTGTTTTCAAATCCCATAACAATGGCATTACCCCTGTTTAACCGACATACAATTTCGTGACAGTATGTGGCTTTCTTGAAACTATAATATTGTTAACAATGTTTGAATAATGACACTTAATTGGTTTGCATTCGTGCAATTAATTATGTAACATCTCGTAATATACGTGTTTTGATTATGTATTGTAATTTCTACATAGTATAAGGCTGAATACATATTTGGCGTGAATTTTCCTGAGACCAGTCGTATTCAATCTTTTTTTTATTGGGACCACATTCACGTTTCAGTCTTGGTGTCGCGGGCCACAAACAGAAAATATTTAAGTGGTGTTAAGAACCCGAAGCCAAATAATAATAAATATTTACGGGTTAGGTAATGAAAAAGGAAAACTTGAATACTACATAAAAGCTGAATATATTCAATACACAAAAAACTCTTCTCGCCTTTACTAAAAGCCTCAGGGCTAACTACAAATATGTCCGTCGGAAAAAAAAATCTTCCTTCCACTTGCCACGATCTAGACATACCACTTTCGCCTCTTTTACATTCATTTATCTCCTCATGCAGTCCTTCGGCCCTCCCGACCCTTAGTTTGCTAAGAATGTTTGCTTCCGATGCCCTCGTAGACCCGAAGTCCGAGAGGCCCGCGAACTGTAAAGTAGGGCGACAGTTGCACAAAACTCCCCTAAAGAAACTAAAAGCCATAATCCCTCAATCTCCCCGTCAGCGACCGCCCTGAGCCGAGGTCCAAGTCCCACAGGGGACGCCCTCTTACGCATGTTGCTTAGTTTGTAGTGTTTAAACCATTTATCTAGGCTGGAGCTCTGCTCGCCTTTATGCCCGGTGAAGTAGCAAAAGCCTCCTGGCTAACTACATATGTCCGTCCGAAAAAAAAAAACAGTCCTTCGGTTTAGGGTACTTCTAACATGGATTTGAATGTGGAACGTCCGACTTAGTCTTCGGAAGTATGTTGTAATAAACATGCAGATTCCCATTAAGAACAAAATGTTCGTATATTTTTATTATTCTCATGTCAAATTTACAACTCAAATGCTATTTCATGGGTACGGCTATCATTTACATTAAATGAGTTAACTCATGCATATTTTTTCGTTATTTATGACATTATTTTCTGACAAATGGAGTGTTTCACTGTGTTTTATTACTTGATAATACGAATAAACGACTGAAAAATGTGATGTGAAGTAACATTTTTATTTTTATTTAACTTTATTTGTCTACAGTTTTATAAATGATGGTATATTTATTAAGTTTGTGTGTAATTTTGGATAGATGTTGGTTGCCCTGTCACGCATAAACTACTCAAAGGATTTAGATGAAAATTTGCACGGGGATAGTTAATAAACTGGATTAACATATAGGGTACAATACAACCTGCGTAGCGAAGCCGCCTGCCAAGTGTGGTGGCTATGGCAAAAACTCTCCCTCGGGATAAGGCCCTTGTTCAGCAGTGGTCGTTGTACGGGCTGATGATGATGATGATACAATATATGATGATACAGTTATCACTTTACGATCCACTGGAGCAGACAAGCAGGCACAGCTAATCTATACTTATATTATAAAGAGGAAATATTTGTATTTTTGTGTGTATGTTTGTAATGAATACAATCAAAAACTACTGAGTCGATTTCAAAAATTCTTTCACCATTAGAAAGCTTCTTTCACCCTGAGTGACATAGGCTATATTTAATTATGAAGTTCCACGGTAACGGCAGTTACGCGGGTAAAATCGCGCGTATTTAAATATATCTACTATTTATGATGGTGTTATGGTAGAAAAGCACGTAATATCAATTTATCTTGATGTACTCCTCTTCGTCAAGCCGGATTATTAGAGTGACGGAGACGACGTGAGATTAGCCATATATCATATTCATGCTCCATTACTCTTATTAACATTATATACGACAAGCTGTGCCCCGCAGTTTTACCCGCGTTACTCTGCTCCAGTGGGTCGGAGCGTGATGGTTTGTAGTCTATATGGTAATACAGCGTATAATCTATCACGTTGCAAAGTTTCAGTCAATTCCGTTCAGTAGTTTTGGCGTGAAAGAGTAACAAATATCCATCCATACTTTAAAACTTTCGCGTTTATAGTATTAGTGAGGATAGTGCATAGGAAACCGACATATCTTATATGCTTGTTTGTACGCGCTAATCTCAGGAACTACTGGCCCGATTAGAATTTTTTTTCAGTGTTAGATAGCTCATTCATTGAGAAAGGTCCGTTTCCATGGAACCTTCATAATGAAATTATAGCCTATAATATTTAATTATAGAGGTGGGATCGGGACCTACGCGGGTGAAATCCCGCCGGTACCGGAACTAATAAAAACAAAGTATGGTGCGATCCGTCACCATTTCTAGACCTCAAAAGCATAAGGACGTATGTACTATATAGGACAACCTCCGTAGCGTAGCGGTATTTGGCTCGCTATCAATCTCGGAGGTCGTGGGTTCGATCCCCACGCCGGACAGGAAATCTTTGTGTAAATTCTTAGATTTCTTTTCGGGTCTGGTTGGTTGAGGGACTACCCTCCGTGCCTCGGAAAGCACGTTAAGCCGTTGGTTCAGATTGTTATAACATCATCTATAATAATCGTATAACAAGGAACGGGCAGCAGCGTTTCCTTGTGTGGTACAAAATAATACTGCGGTCACCAACCCGCCAGCCAAGCGTGTGTGACTATGGCAACTACCCTCCCTCGGGAGGAGGCCCTTATTCAGCAGTGGACGTTATACGGGCTGATGATGATGACTATATAGGTACGTCAGAAGCATTTGGTCGTATGTGCCAGTTTACGTTAAAGGCAGACACGACGAATGTATCTGATGTATCATGAAACATCCGACCTTATGTTTCTGACGGCTGTCAATTACAAAACTGCTTGGTAGTGAGTTGCTATGTAACAATACTGTTTTATTAATGACTAGCGGCCAGCCCCGGCTTCGCACGGATACAATGTTGATATATTATACACTAGCGACCCGCTCCAGCTCCGCAAAGGTACAATGCTGATCCTAAACCTTCCTCTTGAATCACTCTATCTATTAAAAAAAACCGCATCAAAATCCGTTGCGTAGTTTTAAAGATTTAAGCATACATAAGGATATGGACAGAGAAAGCGACTTTGTTTTATACTATGTAGTGATTACAACATAAAATTTATAAAAAAAAAGGATTCCTCTGAGTTTCTTGCCAGTTCTTCTCAGAGTTGCCACGTCCAGAACTGGTGGGAGACAAAGAAAGGGACGCATCATAAGAACATGATTTAAAATATTTTGAGCGAGTCTATATGAATTCCTCTACTTAAAATAATATAAATTTAAACTTATTATAAATGGAAATAAATGAAAAATGGACTGACGGAGTACATTGTCTGTAAAGTCTATAATTAGCAGCACTCACAGGTGGTTGCACTTGCTAGTTATGGTTACCTAAGTAGTTTAATTCATAGAATAAGAATAATAACCTATTAATTACAGTTCTTTTGTTTTGTTTGTCATTGTGATTTTAACAAGTACAAGTGTATGTAAATACCTAAGTGCTGAATAAATTAATTATTTCGTTATTATTTCAATAAAGAATTTTGGACTTTGTCTTTGATTGAGCTCTAGATTGGGCAGGAAACATAGCTCGAAGAACTGACGGTCGATGAAGCAAAAAGGTTCTCGAGTGGAGACCACGAACTGGCAAGCGCAGCGTGGGACGATCGCCTGCACGATGGACCGACGACCTCATAAAGGTCGCGGGGAGTCGGTGGATGCAGGCCTCTAGCGATCGTTCCCGCTGGAAATCGATGAAGGAGGCCTATGTTCAGCAGTGGACTACAACAGGCTGATGATGATGAGCTCTAGATTAAAATTTTCAGTCAATAGTAGATAATGACATGTTTGTACATAGTATTAGAACCGGCGTCATTAATACATAGACTGTGACAAAACCGTTTGTTCCGAACACGGCTGCGTAATCGCCTATCATTACATTGGTCCCGTTGCCTCATTGTGAACGTATGACGTTGCATAGAAAGTATTTAATGCGATTTAAATAGTCACATTTCCTGCATGTTGGGTTTCTTTGATGAATAGATAAGAGG
This sequence comes from Nycteola revayana, assembly GCA_947037095.2. Taxonomy (NCBI): domain Eukaryota; kingdom Metazoa; phylum Arthropoda; class Insecta; order Lepidoptera; family Nolidae; genus Nycteola; species Nycteola revayana. Next base: position 2,462,790 of record OX344851.2, read on the forward strand.
GAATTGGGGCGCATTTTTATAGATAGGCAGATAAGACGAAGCAAGTGTGAGTGGCACAGTCGGAAAGGGAAGACCTCGACGAACGTTCTCTGACCAAATCGGAGACATCTTCGCAAAAGGAAAAAAAAAGATCCACCCTAAACCGACATGCTTGTATGAAGAATGTTATGAGAGTGAATGAAGCTTAAAGTTGTGTGTAGGGATCGTAGCAAGTGGAGGTCCATTGTCTCTGCCTACCGCGCTGGGAAACAGGCGTGAGCTTATGTATGTATGTAGATAACAAGACTCATTTGCAGTTTCGTCCCATGTCTTTTTGTCCCACGTCATTTGGCCGACACGACATTTTCGTCCAATGGAATATATAATAATTTTTGAATAGGTTTGTTCTATTCATAAGTCTTTCTCCCGGACGAAATATTAGTGGGACGAAAAAGCCAATGACTACGATAACACCGGTCTGCCTAAAGATTTGAAATAAGTAGTCATTATTATTCTTTTAAAATTCGATATCTACCAGTAAAGGCCCGTCAAAATTAGACCAGCCGTTACTGAGATTAGCCGAAACAAATAGACGAAAACGACGCACGAAAATTGTTTTTTTTTTAGATACCTACCTATACATATATTCATATGCATTTATTTAAACTTTAATGTTTATCCATTACAAAACAGATACTTCAATTTATTTATTTAGGTTTAATTCCTCAACCACACACACACACCCATACACACACCCACACACACACCCACACACACACCCACACACACACCCACACACACACCCACACACACACCCACACACACACCCACACACACACCCACACACACACCCACACACACATACACACTCGATACTATATTATTTGAATATACTACAGCTCACTTACAAACACTATGTGTTTTGTACTACCTATTTTTTTCTTTTTTTTTCGTACGGACATAATATGTAAGTAGTTAGCCACGAGGTTTTTGCTACTTCACTGGACATACTTCGATATACTTACCAATATTTATCTAAGATATGACAACCTTCGTAGCGTAGGGGTATTAAGCTCGCTTTAAATCTCGGAAGTCGAGGGTTCGATCCCCACGCCGGACAAGAAATCTTTGTGTAAATTCTAAGATTTCTTTCCGGGTCTGGATGGTTGATGGACTACCCTACGTGCCTCGGAAAGCACGTTAAGCCGTTGGTCCCGATTGTTATAACATCATCTATAATAATCGTATATCAAGGAACGGGCAGCAGCGTTTCCCTGTGTGTTACTACATAATACTGCGGTCACCAACCCGCCTGCCAAGCGTGGCAAAAACCCTCCCTCGGGAGGAGGCAGCAGTGAAGTTAAGCAGAAGTTAAGCAGTGAAATTTATACGGGCTGATGATGATGATCATCTAAGATATGGAGATCTGGTGTACTGTCTCCCACAGTATAATAATGGATGGATGTGTATTGTGTACTTTCAATGTCATATTTATATATGCCGTGCCGTGTAGTTTCTTGCTTAGAATAGACCACCCCATGTCTTCCCATGGGTGTCGTAAAAGGCTACTAAGGGACATATGGCTGATGGATGGGCAGCAGCAACTATTAGCTCAAGGTTTACATCTTACTGCGATCACCAATCCGTCTGCCAAGCGTGGTGATTATGGCAATATCCCTCTACGATCCTGGCTTGCCAAGGTCTGTTTAGAGGAGGCCCATGTTCAGCAGTGAACGATAACGGGCTGTTGATGATGATGATGATGATTATATTGTGGTGAGAAAATAAATAAATTATTATTATTAAATTACTATAATTACCTACTGAAAACAGGCGGTGTTTTCCCAAGTGGCATTGCTTTCACTAAATTTCATTAGAAGCGTTACGTCACTTAATGTGACGTAAGCCTTACTTTAATCCCACAAAGATTTATTTGTTTATCCCAAGGGCTCAGCACCAAATCTCATTCGTGGATTTGTTTAGAGACTCGTGTCAGGGAGATAACGTGATATAACTAGAGCGGCAATATCATAAAATTCACGTCTTAATTTTTTGAAATCGTTTTTGGAAATGTAAATTATTTTTTTATTGCAATGGCATTTGTTTATCTAATAAGAAGAGCACAAAGAAATAGTTTTTTTTATCACATCTATTCAAAAAGAGCTAGTTTATTCCTCGTAAACAGGGACCAAAATAGCTCATTAATCCCTTAGGGACCAAAATTGATTTGAATTTGGAATGTGGATATTGTTAATAATTTTTCAATCAGCAAAGAGGTGAATCACAAACCATGCGGGAACAATGTATTGAATATGTGACTGGCTGAAAAACTGCGAGCGCGCCAAATTTAAAAAAAGTTGATGAAAATTATATTTTATGTCTTATGGTTCTTCATTGTAATGAAATAATGATGAAATAATGAATTTTATTCAGCACTTAGGTATTTACATACACTTGTACTTGTCAGAATTACAATGTAAGAAGATAAAATAATAAAAAATTATAACTAACAAATAATTCTTACTCTATAAGATATCCGACTAAGTAATTAACAGTAGTAGCAAATCATACAAATCCACAGACTGCAATGTCCGTCCGTCTGTCCTGTGATATTTATTGCAATTAACCAATTATTATTATTATAAGAAAAAATTAAAACCGCATCCAAATTGCAAGTAGTCACATTATATCTAAGTGGCACACACCTGACGGCACCCTTATGGGGTTTAGGACCACGACCCAGGGTGCCACTGAAGTAAAAAGGTAGATATATAAAGACGATGTGATCACCAGCACCGACTACAGGCGCTCAATCACAGGGCAGGGGTAGGGGCGCAACGCGGTCCTCGCCGGCGAGAATCCGACCCTAGCTAACCTGTACGTAAATAAATTCTTGTTCATAAGTTGCACTTACTTATTTTCTCATAGAGGGTGATAAAAAGTAGAGTGTCCACCTCGGGAGCAACACTATTTTAAGCTCGAGTGACATACTTTCAATTCTTTAATTCAGGATTCTAGAGTAGAATCCCTCGCTCCGCTCGGGATTCTTAACTAGAAACCTGAGCGCAGCGAGGGATTAAAAAAAACACTCTCGCCTTTAAAATAGTTGTTTGCTCCCTAGATAAACAATCTACTATTAAGAGATAATTGTTGGGGAACAAAGATATCACACAATGTTGAAATATGTGATTATTTGTTATCAATTTAAAATATAACACTTTTGATGTTAAATAAATAAATAAATAAAGTTTATATTCACGTAAAACTATTACAGGTATTTGTAAATAGTCAAAACATATTTTGGCTTATCAATTTATTATGTTTAATTAATTTAGTTTATTTGATTATTACTGCTTATTTTAATATGTAGTTTGTACAGTGTTATTTTTAAAACTTCAACAACCTTTCAGTGGGTGAAAGAACTGATGATTATAAACAATGTCAAAAAAAAACACCTGTTCCATACATTTATGTTCACTTACCTCTACAAAATGTATGGAACAGCCATTTTTTTTTAGACTGCAAGAAACTAGCACCACTACACAGAGACTATCTGACCCGCCGGAGAAGAGTGCGCCCGCGAACGCGACGCGTCCCCCCTCGTCCTCCCGACCCTTAGTTTGCTAAGAACCTTCCGACGCCCTCGTAAACCCGAAGTCCGAGAGGCCCGCGAACTGTAAAGTAGAGCGACAGTTGCACAAAACTCCCCTAAAGAAACTAAAAGCCATAATCCCTCAATCTCCCCGTCAGCGACCGTCCTGAGCCGAGGTCCCAGTCCCACAGGGGACGCCCTCTTGCGCAGATTACTTAGTTTGTAGTGTTTAAACCATTTATCTAGCCTGGAGCTCTGCTCGCCTTTATGCCCGGTGAAGTAGCAAAAGCCACCAGGCTAACTACATATGTCCGTCTAAACAAAAAAGGTAATTTTTATTTCGCGATTTCAGGTTTGGTCCCATAGTAAAAGTTGTTTATAATCATCAGTACTCTCATCCCCTGAAAGGTTGTTGGTGTTTTAAAAATAACCCTGTATAGCTTTAGCTTTAAAGCTGTCAGGTATGGATACAATACAATAATGTATCAAATGTGTCTGATAATCATCTGGAACGTAATTGGTTATATTGCGCATCCTTGGCACATACCCAGAACAGATAAAGTGGGTATCTTGTATGACGATACTGCGCCGTGAAGTACGTTTGCCTATCTAGATAACATATACGTCTATGCACAATCTAAATAAGCACACTGATGAGTTTTCTTCCCTTAAGCAATTGTGTAACTTTAGATCAAAATAGATCACCAATTTAAAAGGCAATAAACATGTTATATTATACTCCTGACCTGATAACGGAAATAGCGGTCAAGCTCTATGGATATTGACCATATATGCAGGACATAAAATATTATTATGCACAGGTGTAGATTGTTAGTTTGCTTTATCATCATCATCAGCCCGTATAACGTCCACTGCAGAACATGGGCCTCCTCCCGAGGGAGGGTATTTGCCATAGTCACCACGCTTGGCTGGCGGATTGGTGACCGCAGTATTATGTCGTAACACACAAGGAAACTCTGCTGCCCGTTCCTTGATATACGATTATTATAGACGATGTTATAACAATCGGGACCAACGGCTTAACGAGCTTTCCGAGGCACGGAGGGTAGTCCCTCAACCAACCAGACTCGAAAAGAAATCTTACAATTTACACAAAGATTTTCTGTCCGGCGTGGGGATCGAACCACGACCTCCGAGATTTAAAGCGAGCCAAATACCGCTACGCTACAGAGGTTGTCATTAGATACGTGTTATTATGTAAAGAGATTGATTTCAACGACCAGTTGGGATCCACCGTCATACTGCATTAAATTATTATATTTCAGTAAATATGCATCGTCCGATGCCCTCGTAGATCCGAAGTCCGAGAGGCCCGCGAACTGTAAAGTAGAGCGACAGTTGCACAAAACTCCCCTAAAATACTTAAAGTCAAAATCCCTCAATCTCATCGCCAGGACCGCCCTGAGTCGATGTACAAGCCCCAGGGGTTTCAAACCATTTTATTAAGTCTGGAGCTATGCTCGCCTTTATGCCCGGTGAAGTAGCAACAGCCTCGTCGCTAACTACGTATGTCCGTCCGAAAAAAAAAGAAGTAAATATTCATATTTTGTCCGCGATATTTATAATATAATATTTCAATATAAAACGAGGCATTGTCCCCGAGGCAAATAGTTTTTGTGTTCAGATTTAATGAAAATAAACCGATGTTAAAACCTTTTCAAAACTTTATATTTTAACACTGATATTCTGGTTTTATACAATAAATTTTGCTGATGCAAAAGGCCTTAACGAACATTTGGAAAGTATTTAAGCTCTAAAAAATTGAATTACATCACATACACATCAGAAATGAAAGAAGAATATGCGATTACTAATGTAGGTACTCTAACTTATAATGTATTTGCCGTACAGCTACTTCTCTCCTTCTCCGAATGCCTTCACACACTTCCAGCCGCTATGATGGCTCTTTCACCATACGTGCAGTACGCCTTTGGAACTCTCTTCCCCACTCCATTCGTGCTAGTTCATCTATCGACGTTTTTAGAAAAAGAACAAAAGAACATTATCTCTTATCTCATTAGTAGTGTTTATTATATGTATTCGTATATTTTTATTAAGTATGTATGTATTGTATTCATATATATTATTATACGTATTAGCATTAGTTTAATATACTCAAACTGTTACCTATTGTTGTGTACACTGTTCATGCCCGTTTATCACAAATCTCATTCTGAATATGGTTTGCTGGAAGAAAACTCATAAATGAGTTAAGCTCGCCATTGTAATTTGTACATCATCTTTAATTGTTGAACTTTCATAACTTGTTTTCATGTGTACAATAAAGTATAAAATAAATATTATTCCATATTTTATGTAGTCGCCAAGCTTTATTAAAGCAGCAACACTGTCGGTTGGAGCACTGGCAACACGAAAATGGCGCCAGTACGAGTTTCCGGTGACGTCACACCATCGCTGATAAATACCCTGGCGCTGTCAACTGGTTGGTTTTTGTCAAGCAGTCGTCAAGGAGTTCGGAAGGCTTTCTAATAAAGTATCAGACTAAGTACTTGTTGATTGGTCTAGTAGATTAACTTATTTGGATTATCGTGCCTTTTAATTATAGTGCTAATAATTAGTGATATTCGTAGTAACAGTAATGTCTAAATAATATTTCAAGTGACCTAATTTTCCTTACTGGTTTGATTGAAAAAGAAAAGATCATTAGTGAAGGAATACATTGGTTTAAGTTAACGTTCTCCTCCCTGTATCGTTCTAGGTGGTTGATTTAATAAAGAATGTTCATTGTGTAATATTGTGTTACTTTTACATAATAGTATGTTTTCAACACTATTAGAGAAAAACACATTTAAATTCAAGTGTACAAATGAACAAAATATAGAAAGCTATGATAAGGTTGAGATGTACCAACTAGTGCCAAGTAGGTCGCGATACAAAAATGTAGCCTACACTAGCTCCACTGAAAGATAAGCGATCCTATAAACATCGCTAATGTACATCACAAACATAATAATGACGTCATTTGGAGATGAGTAGAGAAGTTAGGCTCGTCAGCCAAAGGTAAAGAAGATCTTCCTGATATTTTTTCTTAAGTTTATTAGCAGAGTTTTTGCTCCCTTCTAGTATTCTTGGTAACCCCTCGTGCTAAGCGAAAATGCTTGTGTTACGAATGCGTTCACTCCGGAAGTGCGACGGGTGGGGGGACCTAGCCATTGGGCTACTCCCGTTTATTAGCAGTAGATTGATGAAAGATGACTTATAGATTTTTAGGTTGTACTTAGGGTTTATGAAGGCATCGGGAGTCTAATATGCGTCGTTTGCATTACGAAGATTAGCTTCTTCTTCTTCTTCCTGCCCTTATCCCATATTACTTGGGGTCAGCGCAACACGTTTGTTTATTCCATTCTGTCCTGTCACCCGTCACTCTATCACTAACTCCTTTTTCTTTCATATCACTCTTCACACAATCCATCCATCTTTTCTTTGGCCTTCCTCTCCCTCTCCATACGAAGATCAGCTTAAACGTTAAAAAATCAAGAGGATCTTCCTCATTGTGATCTTTTTCAAAAAACGCTTGCAGTATCCTCAAGAATACAATTGGTTTGAGTTCTTACAATTTACTTGAATGGATAAAAGCTGGCACACATTTTTATCGAAATGTATATTTTACAGTCAAAAATGATAATCGGTCAAAACCACTTTTGACGGGTCCATATTGGGTCACATAAAATTCCATAAACGAAATGCTCTTATTTTTGGTCGGTCGTAGGTTAAAAAAAACACGAGGATTCCAACTTTTGTAGGTTAGGTTAGGTTAGAACTGTGACCACAACGCACGAGCCGAGCGAGCGAAGCAAGCGTGTCGCGGCAGAGGCCGACGAAGTGCCAGATCCATATTCCATACATTTTTTTTGCAGTCAAAAGTGGCTTTTGACTGATTATAAGTTTTGACTGTAACATATACATATTGTTGTCCGTTTTCCCCGAGTTTTATAAGAAATTCGTTGTTGCTGTTGCCAAATTGTACTAATATTTGCTCTTTTACCTTGACTTTTATGTGCTTATTTAGTATGTATTTTAATTTTCTTTTGGATTTTAATCTATGCGTACAATGTATATGCCTTATCTTTAACAAAAGGCACTGGCAGATATAGTGATAACGTAAGGGAAAAAAATTGCTAATTGGTACTTTAGTAAGATTCCACAAAATAAATGTTTTTTATATTTTGCGCGTATTATCAATGTTATCATTCTGTATGGCCGCGTCCGTAATATCGTGCTCTCAAAGGCAGCGCCGGATCTACGATTTTTTCGAACCGGGGCAAGAACTTGATAGTGCGCCCCTCTTTTGAGCGTTTGAGATAAATTGTTCAAAAATCTCACTAATATATAATAGTTGGCAATTTTTGTGATCGAAAGAATACTCTTTAATAAATTTGCACTACCAGCTAATAACTTTTTCTTTGGTGCGACATCAAATTAAATATAGCAATCATCATCATTTCAGCCGTAGGACGTCCACTGCTGGACATAGGCCTCCCTCATAGATCTCTAGTTGTTGCGGTTAGAAGCTGCCTGCATCCACCGTGATCCTGCGGCCTTAACCAGATCGTCCGTCCATCTAGTAGGTGGACGTCCTACGCCACGCTTGCCGATCCGCGGTCTCCATTCGAGAACTTTTCGGCCTCAACGGCCATCTGTTCTCCGTGCTATATGGCCTGCCCATTGCCACTTCAACGAACTAATCCATTGGGCCATGTCGGTAACCCGCGTTCTTCTACGTATCTCCTCATTTCTGATTCGAGAGCTCTTAGAGAAACCCCGAGCATAGCCCTCTCCATAGCTCCCGTCCCCGTGGGAAATTCTTTATTAAATATAGCCTATGTTCAGCGATAATGTAGCTATCGAATAGTGAAAGCATTATCGAAACACATATAGAGTCTATTTGAAAAAAACAAAAATACAAAACAAAATGAGTAAAGGCCAAAATTTCACTAACATAATTTAGTAACATAATTTAGTAACATTTTTTTTTTTTTTTTTGTCCAGGAGGAAATGCATTGACGCATTTCCACCACCACTGCAGCGTATTCGCGCGCTGGCGGTGGGATATGTGGGACTCGCCCTCTCCATAGCGTGGTATGCTAAAGTCATACCACGAGGAGAGGACCCTACACCACTAAAACCTCCCGGACACTCCTTCGATCCGCCGTTGGCGGGGGTCGGGTACGCATGAGCAATCCGGCCCCCCGACGGCACCCGCGGCCAATATGGTACCGCGGGATCTCCAGGGCCACACTTACAGTGGCCCATTTGCCCAATTATAGGGACGCCCGGAGTGTAGAGGCGTCCCTACTCCTCATGGATCAGCCTCGAAGGGAGCGGGGCCCATGTTCCCCACTCCCCAAGGCCGAGCCTAGGGCGGTAGGCGGCGGGAACATAATTTAGTACCTACACGTGATATCTACAATTAAAATAAGGCTTATGTTTAACTTACCATCAGATATAGTAAAAATGATCACCAAAATTAAACCCGCATTTTAATGTAAAATTGTAACCAAAGTTTTAACATTTCGCTATCGTATTTAAGCAAAATGACTCCAAATAAATCATTGTTAACCCAAAAGTAGTAAATGATCACCAAAAGTACCTAAATGTTTTACTAATTTACTATTCGGTTCTGGTTCGTTGTATGGCCGCAGCTCTAACCTAACCTAACCGATTGTCATTTTTCATTGATTTTATTAAGGTAGAAATAGCGCAATAATTTGCTCGCTAAGATTTGGTGATCATTAACTACATTTGGTGTTCGAATACAATTTGAAGTGCAGTCGTGACTAAAATAGCTAGTACTATTATAATTTTAGACTTTATTTTTCTGGTGTCAAGTATATATTTTTGGTGGTCATTATATTTTATCCCTTAAAATAATTACACATATTTCATTTTTGAGTTAAATAATACAGTTTTTTAATTTATTTTACAATGTATTTTTACTAGAAATAAAAATATGTAAGTAGCAGTAGCGTGAGTTGAGGTTCTCCATCTCAATCTCATACACACTTCGTCAACACACCTAATATTGGGTGACAACTTAAAGTAATTAAATCTATTTTTTTGTTCGGAATAATAATTTCAATTAAATTATTTTATAGAAATTTCTCAACTAACATACGTGTCTCTATTTACTGTTAAAGGTATGGCATATATATTGGAAACACCTTATATGTGAACACATTTATACTAATATAAGTATATAAAACTGAAAAGTTTGTTTGATTGGTCCGATTTAAAAAAATATTTCAGTTTTAGAAATCCCATTTATTGAGTAAGGCTATATTTTATTATAAAGTTATCACGAGAGCGGACGCTACGCGGGTGAAACCGCGCGCGGGAAGCTACTTCACTATCCTGGCATTTGCTTTCCTTGTTTTAGGTCCTCTATACCACGTAACATCAACTAGATGTCATTTGCCTAGCCAGGACTTTTTTTTTTAATCCGGTATGAAATTCATTTACGCATTCCCACCGCCGCTGCAGCGTATTCGCGCGCTGGCGGTGGGATATGTGAGACTCGCCCTCTCTATAGAGTGGTATGCTAACTCATACCACGAGGAGAGGACCCTACACCACTAAAACCCCCCGGACACTCCTTCGATCCGCCGATAGCGTGGCCCGGGCACGCATAAGCAGTCCGGTCCACAGCAAATTGACCTAACAGAATATTTTTATCGCATTTAATTATCACTTTTAAAAGATTCAAATGCAACCAATTTTCTTTACAAACATGCTATCATAATCATTAAGTTAACATACTAAAACTTTCGTCATAGTAGAAATATTTACAATTAGCTACTAATACCAATTGAAAATTACCGTGACGAATGCGTTTATGGACGTAAAAATACACGTTCATATTATTTGACACTATAAACATTTAGAAAGCTCAGAAGCATACGGACCGATGTCTATTATACTTTAGAAGCATTTGGTCGTAAGTACCAGTTTACGATAAAGGCACATACGACAAATGTTTCTGACGTATAATGGCACATCCGACCTTATACTTCTGAGCTCTAGATTTGTGTCATCATCATCATCATCATCATCAGCCCGTATAACGTCCACTGTTGAACATGTGCCTACTCCCGGGGGAGGATATTTGCCATAGTCACCACGCTTGGGAGGCGTTTAGTGTCCGCAGTATGTTGTACCACACAAGGAAACGCTGCTGCCCGTTCCTTGATATACGAATATTATAGATGATGTTATAACAATCGGGACCAATGGCTTAACGTGCTTTCCGAGGCACGGAGGATAGACCCTCAACCAACCAGACCCGGAAAGAAATCTTAGAATTTACACAAATATTGCTTGCCCGGCGTGGGGATCGAACCCACGACCTCCGAGATTTAAGCGAGCCAAATACCGCCACGCTACAGATTTGTGAACATTATGAAGATTGATGCTTTGCTGCATCCGATTATAAACCCACAAAGCGACGTAAGCACCGTCGGCCTGACGGCGTCCTAGACGACCCGGTCGACGAGATAACAATTTACCAACTAACACTACAAGATTGCAAGAAACTAGCACCACTAAACAGAGACTACTCTATCCGACCCGCCGGAGAAGATTGCACACGCGAATGCGACGCGTTCTCCCTCGCGCTCCCGACTGCTTAGTAGACTAGACGCTAAACTGTCCTAAAAAACTAAATCCCTCAATCATACTTGCCAGCGACCTCCCTAAGCCGAGGTTTAAGTAACACAGGGGACGCCCTTTTGCGCAAGTTGTTTAGTATGTAGTTTATTAAGGCTGGAGCTCTGCTCGCCTTTATGCGGTAAAGAAGCAAAAAAGACATATGTCCGTACGTAAAAAGTAGATATTTTCCTAGCCAAACCGCTCATTAAACCTCTGGAATCGTCTTACCTTTTGGGATGTAATAGTCAAGCAGTTTGTAACAATTTTTTTTTTGTTTTCCGGGTGGAAATGCTTTTACGCATTCCTACCGCTGTTGCAGCGTATTCGGGTGCTGGCGGTGGGAAATGTGGGATTCGCCCTCTCCATAGCGTGGTATGCTAAACTCATACCACAAGGAGAGGACCCAATCACTAAAACCCCCCGGACACTCCTTCGATCTGCCGGTGGCGGGGGCCGGGTACGAGCTTCTAACTGCCCTTCCATACTACATATTTTATTTCTCGCAACCGGTTTTTAATTTCAACTCCCGGTAACCTTGCCTCGTCTCTCACGTCCTGATTATATCGGTGCCATCTATTGGCCCAGTTCAACAAACATGGCCGTCTGATTAGTTCTTAATTGAAATGGATTTATTTTTATTTCTAATCATAACACAACGTGATATTGTAGTCGTTGCTACTGATCAGCAAAATATTTATTTCTGATAGTACAATTGATCTATATAATTATATTGGATGACTTTTATTACCGTCTTGAAAATAATAGGACGTGATATTTATATCATATAGATGTGTAAGGCATAGCTATTTTATCTTTTTTTTTTACAAGCTTAGAGTAAAAATCGTAACCGTAAAAATGCGTACCTAAGTAGGTAAATACACTATTTCGCTCACTCCTTTCATTCATATTTGATTGCGGCCTAGTATTATAGGAACCTATTTTATTTAACGTAACGAAACTACCCAATTAGGTAAGGTTTTTTATCATTATGATTTTCATTCAATGTCAGTAAAAAAATAGGTAAAATAACTCTGCCTTAGACATCTATTTCATATAATATACATATCACGTAATATTTTTTTCAGGACGGTAAAAAAGTCAACCAAATTTTACAATAGCAGTAGAAATTACAGATCAAAATTACTTCAAACCTGTATTAGGGACACCCGATTATTTAATGGTTTTACAAATAAAATTTATGTATAAACACAAGTAGAAGAAATGAAGTAATGAAATAGAGAAGAAAGATACAGTAGTATCACAGAAAGATAGAACAGATCATACTACTAATTACTGAGAATGAGACTTTAATAACACATTAAGGATGTTGTCTGATGAAGCATCTGTCAGTCAGAAGCTTTCACCGATTTATGAATTCTTATCAATAGGGATGACGACAAAATACAATAAGTTAGTCCGTCAGTTATACTATTAAAAAATATTGGACACGTATTTTTTTATTGATCAAAACATAGAACAACAACAAAATACAAAGTTGAGGGGCGTCATTCCTTGGTAAAATTGTACCTAGAAGTGACGTCGCATGAAATTTAAACCCGCGGTATTTTCGCCATTTTTTGTTTGAGAAACGAATAGAAAATACGTGTCCAATATTTTTTGGTAACCTAACTGACGGATTAAATTTATTTTTTAAGTGTTCATCTCCATTGTCTTACACAGAAAACCCTCGTTACATATCGTTACTATGCCAGTAAACCAACAGGTCCAGGAACTGCAAAATATGTACTTCAATAATTAAAGCCAGATGCCTTCGTCTCGTGATCTGATTTTTAAACGGCCTGGTTCCAAGCCTCTGATTGCTAATACCTAGAATCTTGTTTAACCTGTCGGTCTGGATAAATTTTCTTACATGTGTAAGAATGACAATTTTATTCTGGATTATTAATCAGAAATTGTAGAGGATTGCGCAGATATAGTAGATAGTGGCTTTATGTGCCGTTTGGTGTCAAAATATTGGAGTTGTGGGCATTTAAAATTGGACCCAAATTAATGTATAAAAACCTAACAACAGAGCAATGCTGCCAGCATTTTAGAAACGTTGTAAAATAGCACAGAATTAGGATAATCATTTTATAATTCAGTTTTATTTTAAATAAGCAACTTTTAGCTTTTGAGCTCTCAGGGGGAAGGAAAAAGGCAGGCATGCCATGCCATGGTAGGCCATGCCAGGCAGGCCATGGTAACGGTGGCTATAGCTAATACACTGGCACTCGGCACTGGCACTCTGGTGTTTACCATTAGGTGGAAAGAGGTCATACAAAAAAAAAACTCACCCTTGTTGTATCAGTCTTGGGGTGCACTGATAATAATCCCTGGGAACAAAACAAAAACTGATTAGTTTCATGTAAGGCAACTTATATATATCGCACGCTCAGAAATATAGGGACCCAATTCACAAATTCGTATGTGTGACTTTTATTCAGAATACGACCTACATTCATAATTTTCATCGACCCCTATTAATAAGTTTTATATGAAACTAATAAAATACCTACACATATTTTTAAAACGGCCGAATATTTTGTATTTTCTACAAAATGTATGGACCAAACAATATTTTTTCGCCATGTACTTAACATTTGGTATTTTCAATTTGGTCACTATATTTCTAAGGGTGCGATATGTATTATATATGTTCATAATTTTGAGCTGGGATGGTGAAAGACTGCTAACTCCAGGTGTTTGATGTAGTGTTCTTCGGTGAAGGTGAGAGTTAGAACAGCAAATAGTCTTGTCTAACTCCTAAGACTGATCATCAAAAGAAAAAATCAAGTACCCCACAATTTCAATTGCTTAGCGGTGAACCATGCGGCATTTTTATCTATTATAATCAATAATAACAATACTATAATAAAAAAGGACATAATTTAATATTTATTAAATTGTATATTAACCTATATTGGTCCCACTGCTGGGCAAAGGTCTCCCCCATAACCTTCCACTCTTCCCTTTTTGCGGCTTTATATTTATTAAAACGAGCAACTGTTCTACGTCCCTGAGAAGGATTTGAATCTATAGTCCACTACTATTTTAATTTTCTCATTTAATGGTAGTATTCCATATCTTGTCTGTTTTTTTCTAAATGTGTTTTAATTCACAATAAATGTCTGAAAGAGATTGGTGTAATTAATTATTTAAAATCTATCACTGACCGTTGTGGTAGGTTGATTTGGAATCAACCAACCAATACCGGAGGTGACAGTGGCTTTATAGCTATTATCACCACGCTTGACAGGTAAATTGGCGATCGCAGTAAGATGGTAACTAACCTTGCGCTAATAGGAGCTAGTGCCTATTTTTAAACATAGCCCATGTTCAGCAGTGGACGCAAACGGGCTGTCGATGATAGTAAAAATTGTGTTGATCTAGGAAGCTAATCAGTACATCCAAGAAGAAAGGGCACGAAATTCTTTTTCAAGATTTCATTGGTCTAATATGCTCTCAAAGGCAAAGTTCAAAAACCAGACCAGACTTCGGGATAGAACAAGTAACCTAATTTAATTTAAACAAATAATTATCGATTGACAAAGGAGGAAGTCGAAACGACAGAGTAAAGTTGGGTTTCAACTTTACGTATTCTCCGAACTCTAGACAATTACAAGACTTTTTAAACTTTCTTGCGAACAAAAAAGAAAGACGAACAAATTTAAAAGTTAACAATTTCTTCGAACATCGCATTTATCTTTCCAAGACAGAATGGGTATACACAAAAACGTTTAAAAATGTCAAGAAAAATGTTTAGTAAAGCTTTATATCCACGTGCGGTTTCATCCGCGGTAGCTCCGTTCCTGTGGAAATCTTGAACTTAAATACAGCCTGTGTTATACCTGGATTAAGTAACTTTCTAATAGTGAAAGAAATTTTGACTTTAATAACATTTTTTGTGTGATAGACTAACAAATGTCCAAAACGATAAGCACATAGTCGTAGCAACGCCCCGTGGTTATATCTGTGTTTGATTCTATACCGAAATCATTAATCATATTTCAGGGATTAGACACTTACAGCAGCGCAAGTCTAGAAATTATAAGTGACTCAACGTGCCATAGAACAAACTAAACTTGGTTTTTCTGAAAGATAAAATTGGCAATGAGTTTATCCAAGATAACTAAAGTTACCCACAGTGTTAACGGGCTGGCCAAGTCTGCAAAGAGACACTGCTTCTCGGTAAACCTTAAGTAGGATGCTGCCCGGCGAGATGAACCGATGACTTGAGAAGGGAACATAAAGTGAACTAGATGCGAAGGTGTGAGTGGTATGGCGCAAAGGCGCAAACTATGGGAGGTCTAAGTTCAGCAGTGGAGTGAGATAGGCTGGACTGATGGATTGGATTGCAGTGGTAAGTGGCTCGTATATATTTTTAAGACAATTTATTGCAGTAGATTGTAGTAATAAAAAGAAATAGCGCTATACAAAGTACACGATAGCAAGAAAAGGACAACTGTACTATAAACTCCATCAAAAGCCGATTATCAGCAACTTTCTATGTTTTTTAAATTAATAAATAGAAAGTAAGTTTCTAATAACATAAATTGTAAATCGTGATTTGTGTTTGTTTTTTCTAGAGTTATTTATTTTAAGAAAAAAATATAACTTGCTTTTTTGTTTCAAATAAGTTATAGGTAAAATCTACTCTTATTTATGCGTACGAATTCAATATAAAAAATTATTGGTGAAATAAAAAAGAAAACAAGGTAAAAAAGTAATAATTTGTAGAGTTACTTTTTTGAGATTATAATAATATAAAAATATATAAGAAAGTTTGTTAATCAATCACACAAAAACAACAGATAAAAACTAGGTTTTGAGGAGTGGAGAGTTATGAAAATAGTATTCATTAAATGATTTATTTAAGTGTGAAATCCATTTTTTGCTGCAATAGAAAATTAATGTATAAACACAAGGTCAATCTATAGAAAATATCTATAATATAGAAAGTATCATAATAATTATGTGGAACTAGCCCTATCTCTTAGCACACAATACAAGAAATTGGAAGAAATTTGCCAATCTATACAAGGTTATTTGTAAAATCATCATCAACAGCCCGTTGACGTCCACTGCTGAACATGGGCCTCCTCTTAACAGACCTTGGCAAGCCAGGATCGTAGAGGGATTTTGCCATAATCACCACGCTTGGCAGACGGATTGGTGATCGCAGTAAGATGTAAACCTTGAGCTAATAGATGCTGCTGCCCATCCATCAGCCATATGTCCCTTAGTCGCCTTTTACGACACCCATGGGAGGACATGGGGTGGTCTATTCTAAGCCGGAAACCACACGGCACGGTTTGTAAAATACCAACATTTGTAAGAAGCCATTGTACTCATAATTATGAATAAGTTTAATTTTAATATTTTATTTAAATTTCCGTGTAGTGATGGATCAAGAATACATAATGTCACTACCCCATTTCATTCCGAGGGTGTCGTAAAAGGTGACTGAGGAAGTAAGTTTAAGCAGACAAGATCACTGCCAGAAAAGGAAAATTCGAAACTAAACCCTATCCCAATTCGTCTGGCCAACGTGGTGTATAGTAGGCTAATTTCCCTCCACTATTTTGGAGGAGACCCGTGCCCAGCAGTGGGACGTTTATGGGTTGTGTCAGATTTAAATCTTTAGTACAAAACTGTCATAGGCGGACTTAATGCCAAAGGACACACCCAGTCTACCATTGAGTGGTGCAGAGACAAAGTGGTACTACTAAGTGAAGGGGTACTGAAGTTGTAAGCACTCGTGATGAAATAAATACCGTCAAGGTATTATGTAATTATGCCGTGTGGTTTCCGGCTTAGAATAGACCACCCCATGTCCTCCCATGGGTGTCGTAAAAGGCGACTAAGGGACATATGGCTGATGGATGGGCAGCAGCATCTATTAGCTCAAGGTTTACATCTTACTGCGATCACCAATCCGTCTGCCAAGCGTGGTGATTATGGCAAAATCCCTCTACGATCCTGGCTTGCCAAGGTCTGTTAAGAGGAGGCCCATGTTCAGCAGTGGACGTCAACGGGCTGTTGATGATGATGATGATTATGTAATTAACATACATAAAATATATTGGAGACAATACAATATTATAAAACTATATCATTTAATATGGGATACTATACATTCATAAACGTTCTTACATACATTCATAGATTTTTACTATGGGACAAAATCTGAAATCGCGAAAAAATAATAAGCTGTTCCCTACATTTATGTTCATATGAGAATATAAAGCGGACATAAAGCGGTCTATTGAAATGAAATGAAAACGTTTATTGATAATGTAGACGAATCGATCGTACTTATTATAAGCCAAATACAATGATAAAAATATACAAAGATAAAAAAAAAATCTTGACTAATTAATTCGTATACATTTCAACAGTAATGTTATTAAATAGAATTTAAATCTACCAATGTAGCATGTGATAGTCGCGTATTATAAATATAATTAGAATCAACCAGCGTGGGCTGGGATTAGGTCAGAAGCATAGAGCGCGTCGTGAGCCTCGCCTTGCAAGGACGACCGGACCCTATCCTAGCTTCCTACGAGTCTTTCTATATCTACCTACGTTGTGACACCCGGAGAAGAAAGACTATAAGAAACTACGAGATCATTCTTTTTGTCATCTTTTAAAGTCTTTGATTAATCATTTGTACATATTTTAAAGACATTTTTAGTATCTAGGTTAGTGATCCCCATACATTGATATGTAGGTACTCGCAGCAGGAAATTGCGACGGAAACAATAAAAGTTTCAAGTAAGTATCGAGTATAGGGAGCACTCCTCCAGATTTACATTCTTTTTTTTTTACAATTGGAACATACCCACAGTCTGATCAGTTGTCTTACATGTAGATATTATAAGCCTACCGATACCATATTCCGATTCTTTGGAAGCCTATTTTTTGTACTTCATATTATGTTAATGTGTTTGAAATGTTATTTGTTAAATTTTTTATACAAATAAATAACAAGATGGATGGTGTATTTTTTCCGTTGCATCAAAAGAGAAAGTTTGGAAATCCTCCAAAAATTAATTAACGTTATTGAACAAAAAACAACTCAACTTTCAAAAATGTTTTTATGATATAAATTGCGAGTAACATTTTTTTAACTGTTATATTTTTTATATGAAGTAAATTATTTTATTTTTTGCTTCATCATCATCAGCCCGTATAACGTCTACTACTAACAAGGGCCTCCTCGTGTGGGAGGATTTTTGTCATAGTCACCAAGCTTGGCAGGCGGGTTGGTGACCGCAGTACTATGTTGTAATACGCAAGGAAACGCTGCTGCCCGTTCCCTGGTATACGATTGTTATTGATGATGGTACAACAATCGGGACCAATGGTTTAACGTGCTTTCTGAGGCACGAAGGGTAGTCCCTCAACCAACCAGACCCGGAAAGAAATTTTAGAATTTAGACAAAGATTTCTTGTCCGGCGTGGGGATAACACCCACGACCTCCGTGATTTAAAAAGAGCCAAATACCGCTATTGGTTGTAAATATGGTCGGATTGCTTATGCGTACCCGGCCCCCGCCAACGGCGGATCGAAGGAGAGTCCGGGGGGTTTTAGTGGTGTAGGGTCCTCTCCTCGTGGTATGAGTTAGTAAATCACGGGAGTCCCACATATACCACCGCCAGAACGCGAATATTTCTCCCAAAAAAAAAAAAAAACAAAAAAAAAGTGGTTGTAAATGTTATGCATCGCAATGTTATTCCAAAATAGATACGAACATAAATTTTCCTGCTAAGGTAAAAACAATTTTCAATCTTAATTATGTACCAATTAGATAGACAATCGAGAAACGGAGAAAACGCGAACTGAATACAAATTGTTAGATAAATTAACGTACATTATTCACGCAAAACATATTTTTTTAGGTTAATTACTTATTAAGTGTCACGGAAAGTATACCTAGTAGTGTTGCCTATCGATAGTCGACTATCGATAGACTATCCATAGTCTATCGATAGTTGACGTCATATCAATAGTATCGATAGTCTATCGATAGTATCGATATTAGTGATAGTATCGATACTATCGAGAACCAATATGTGTTTAAGAGCAATACTATCGATAGTATCGATAGTATTGCTCCTAAACATGGGTTGGTCTTCGATAGTATCGATAGTTTTACAAACTATCGATAGTATTGATAGTTTTAATCATTTAATGCAACGATACTATCGATAGTATTACTTTAAAAATATCGATAGTATTATAATGTAATAGTATCGATACTATCGATACTATTGCTTCCAATCAATAGTATTAGTTAATTTGTGATATCGATAGTATCGATATTATCGATACTATCGATAGCACTATCGATATTGTTACTATTTTTCGAGGTCATCTTACGATAGCGAAACTATCGATAGTTGGGCAACTCTAATACCTAGTTTTTATTTTTTTATTTATACTAAACGCATCTATGCTAATATATATAGCCGGAAAGTTTTTTTGGTTGAACGCGATAATCTCAGAGACTATTGGACCGATTTGAAAAAGAATTTCAGGCTAAATTTAATTATGTACTTAGTAAAAATACTAAAACCACAACCTCCGTAGCATAGAGATATAAGTCTCCCTTCAAGTTTTGGAGTCGTGAGTTCGATCCCCAAACTGGGCAAGAAATCTTTGTGTAAATTCTAAGATTTCTATTTGGGTCTGGTTGGTTGAGGGTCTATACTCCGTGGCTCGGAAAGCTTGTTAAGCTGAGATCCCGATTGTTAATAACATCATCTACAGAAACGGGCAGCAGCGTTTCCTTGTGTGCTACAACATTATAATTTATTAGTAGATAATTATAGCAAAAACTCTCCCTCAGGAGCAGGAACATGTTCAGCATTGAAAATTAAACGGTCTGTCCGATGATATAACAGAAAAATAAATAAATTATTACCATGACTATAAGAATTAAGCATCCCAATTCTGCAATACTTTCGCTTTGAAAGCGAAAGTGGAGACTGAGAATTTTGTAATACTGCCCCACATAATTACGGTTACCGTTTTGTTACATCTATACTAATACTAGCGGCCCGCCCCGGCTTCGCACGGGTGGACTTTTATACCCTACCCCTGCCCTACCCTACCCCTGCCCTACCCTACCCCTACCCTAACCCTACCCTACACCTACCCTACCATACCCCTACCCTACCCCTACCCTACCCCTACCCTACCCCTACCCTACCCCTACCCTACCCCTACCCTACCCCTACCCTACCCCTACCCTACCCTACCCCTACCCTACCCTACCCCTACCCTACCCCTACCCTACCCTACCCTACCCTACCCCTACCCAAAAGTAACCTATGTCCTTCTCCCAGTTCTTAGCTACCTCCCTACCAATTTTCAGCCAAATCGGTTCAGCCGTTCTTGAGTTATAAATAGTGTAACTAACACGACTTTCTTTTGTTTTTAAAATGTATTCTGCTATTCGGGACGGAAACAAATCCAACAAATCAAAAACCATGGCAATCGGTCCAGCCGTTCTCGAGTTATAAGTGTTGTAACAAACACGACTTTCTTTTATATATATAGAAGATAGATATAGATAGATTGTAAAGGCAAAATATTTGTTTGTTTGCATTGAGGATAAGAAACTACTGGACCGATTTCAATATTTTTTTCACTTTGTGAAAGCTAGGTACCTACGTTATCCAGGGCCGGATTGCTTATGCGTACCCGGCCCCCGCCAACGGCGGATTGAAGGAGTGTCCGGGGGGTTTTAGTGATGTAGGGTCCTCTCGTGGTATGAGTTAGCATACCACGCTATGGAGAGGGCGAGTCCTACATATACCACTGCAAGCGCGCGAAGGCGGTGGGAATGCTTAAATACATTTCGAGCCGGACAAAAAGAAAAGTACATTATCCAGAAGTGACATAATAATATGCTTTATTTAATTATGATGTTCCCACGGGAACGGGAGCTACACAGGTCAAAACGCGTGCGGGTAGATAGTGTTTTAATAAACTTGTGTTGCTATTATTGTTGTTATTCTATAAACATAACTGTTTAGGAGATGAATTAATGAATAATTCCATAATGATTAATTAATTCTAAATAATTTAAATTATATCCATATATAATTTAAATTATTTAGCAAGAAATCAAAGCAAGACAATTGATTAGACTGTGTCACGAGAAAATCGTGACACAGTCTAATCAAGTATATATTGTCAAAATATTTATAAATAGAAATTATAAAAAAAAGAAGAAATAAAACTAAAAAGATGATTAATAAAAGAGTTCGCAACAATAACTAATAATTAAATAAAAAGTAAAGAAGTACTTTCATTATCAATTGACAATAAAATTTTTATTCAATATGAAAAGTTTTTTCATCATCTTTTGAAACATCATAATAGTTTTGGTCAACCTTTACTTAGGTATATGTAAGATATCGTCGCTGATACTAAAATACTGCGAAAGTAACAGTTGCTAATAAGGTGCAATTTCATCTGTCAAGGAATATATTCTTCTTATATGTTGTAAAGGACAAATAACAATTTGCTACATTTGATTTTCAACCTTATTTGTTCAACCGTATGTCCGACGAAATGTAAAAAAAAAATGGAATTCCAATGTCATCAATATGTAAATACCATTAACCTAAATATTTTAACTTATTTATACTAAACAGGTATTCATAAAACACAAGATCTTCTTAACTTATGATAATGAGGCCTACAAAAATGCGACGCCAGAAAACTAGATGAAATCTTAACTATTAGTAAAATTTCTCTGTCTTACTTACTATACTAGAAACGATGGCTTACTTTTCATAGTAGTATTAACATGTATTAATAATAAGCTTTAACACGTACCATGTATCAAAATTGAGATTAATAAATAAAGACTACCGGCAGGACTCGAACCTGCAACTTTGGAAATATTTGTCGAAGTAATGTTGATTATCACCGATAGATGGCACTAACGATCCCCCTTAGAGACTTGTTATAAAAGAGATTGATAAATTTCATTGACCAGTTGGGTTACACCGTAGCCGAATTGGTTAAAGCATTAGGAGCTATACCTTTAATGCAGGTTCGAGTCCTGCCGGTAGTCTTAATTTATTAACAATTTTGAAATTTAAGCATTTGCGTAAAGTTTTCAAAAAATTTAAAACATTTCACTGTTTTTTCCACGCCCTTCTAGACGCAAAGTCTAAGATGCTTTCAAACTGTAAAGTAGAGCGATAGTTGCAAAAACCCCCGTAAGAAACTAAAAATCAAATTCCTCAATTCCCCCGCCAGCGACCGTCTCGAGCCTAGGTCAATGTCCCTCACAAGACCCCCTCTTGTGCAAGATACTTAGTTTGTAATTAAATAAACTATTAAAGAGCTGCTCCTGCTCGCCGTTATGCCCGATGAAGTAACAAAAGCCTCATACTATTAACTAGGTATGCCCGTGCAAAAATAAAATCATATTAAGGCCAAACTTAATGTGGGAAACTAGAACATTGGACTAAATATAGTGCATTTATTAGATAGAGATTATGTCTCACGGGAACCACAACAATTTTCCGGGACAAAGAGTAGGCCTGTTACGGATTTCATTCTGACCCGTTCAGTCTTTGTGGTGTGAGCGACTGACAAACTTCCATCCATCCATACATACAAACTTTCACATTTAGGTATGATTAGTATAAGATGTAAAGTTAATGCATACTAAATAATAATGTTAAACTAAGTGTCTACAGACAAGTAACAATAACTAAGGTAAACTTACTTGAAAAATCTTGTATTACTTAATCATTAGAATCTTACTAATTGATCAAAAGAATCCAAATTGTGATCCATTGAAATTTTCTTAATTTAGACCATGTGTTGTTATAGAACTAAAATAAGGTACTTTTAATTACAGAAACATGTCGAAATCTACGAGTGGTACATAATTCAGAGCCGCTTTTGTTACGATTAGGAATCAACAAAAGAGCAGCTTATAAAGCCAACAATCAGTAAATCCATTCATAACTAACAATAACAATGTCAAAATCAAATAAACACGCTAATCCCTTCATATCTTAACGTTTTAAGCCGCGGATCCGAACCCAATTACCCTCGCGGGGATAAATCAGCATAATACATTTTATCTGGGTGTATTGTTTGTATTGATAACTTTTTCAGGTCAAGGTCAATTGGTTTTCCTAATAGATAATAGGGGTAACAATATTCAAAAGGCTAGAAACCACTGGCGTAAAGGCTCTTAAACAGAAACGTCAACTCAAAAATAAGCGCAAAACAAGGACACTGGCCGAGCAACGCAGCACACATCCAATAAGGGAAAGTATGATAATATACACACTTTCTTCACAGCTATAGGTTTACTTACTGAGCGGTAAAAACTCTGTCGCGGAGATTCGAAAATATAGGTTATTAGCTGTCCCACACGGTTTCACCCGCGTAGATCCCGTTCCCGTGGAAACTTTAACTTAAAATATAGCCTGTGACACTCACAAGTTACGTGGCTTTCTATTGGTAAAATAATTTCAAAATCGCTTCATTAGATTCAGAGATTACCCCCTACAACGTCACAAACTTTGATGAAGAGAAGACGGAGTTAATCTTTAATTATAATATTATAGACGCTAAATATTGGATGGATTGATAAATGTTAATTAGATAATCACGCGTAACATCTGGATGGAATTTGGCCCAGAGATAGACTAACATTCAGGCCACTTTTTATCCTGCATTTTTTATAGCATATTCGCTTTCTTTACAGCTATAGGTTTACTTAAGGAGCGATATAAACTCTGTCGCGGAGATTCGAAAATATCGGTATGAATACGTTAATCTTCACTTTCTAGACGGTAAATATTGGATCGATTGATAAATATTAGTTAGACAATCACGCGTACCATCTGGGTGGAGATAAACGTATTCAGGCCACTTTTTATCCTGTAACTATGATAATGTACAAAGTTTCTTCACAGCTATAGGCTAACTTACTGAGACTCTGTCTTGGAGATTCGAAAATATATAAAACAGAGTAAATATTTTCTTATTATACACGCTAAATATGGGATTGATTGTTGTTAAGACAATCACGCTTATCATCTGGATGGGATTTGGCTCAGATATAGACTTTATTCAGGCCACTTTTTATCCTGAAACTATTATAATATAGATAGGTACATAGTTTCTTCACAGATAAAAAATTATTTACAGAGCTGTACACACTCTGTCTTGGAGATGCAAGAGTAAATGAACTTAAACTTTTACCAAAATATACATATATTATTTGTCTGTTTTCGTATGAAAGATGGTAACAAATTTTCGAATTTAAAATACTAGGTACGGTTTTGTATGATGAAACATGGAAAAACGGAGACCATTCCGAAAAAGGATAGGATACTGATTAGGCATTTTAAACCTTATTCCTTCTACTCCAATTTTATTGCATTCAATGAAATGCATCGTGTTGTTTTTGAGAATTATGCGCATGTAACCATAATACTTTTGTGGTTCTGGGTTTGAACTAGTTTGTGGCCATGCATATTAAACCGTTGAAGGTTATATAGGTATCCATTACCTATAATTTTCATAGGACCTTGCACTTCTCATAGAGAAAGTTATATTTTCTGTGTATTTTTCAGGAGAACTCCTGCATTATTTTATTTAATCCCTGTGTAGCAGAACAATTTAAAAACATCTGCACACCCAGACTCAGGATTTTTTCCTCTTTACATAAATAACGGTACCAGGTGAGAATAGAACCCAGACTGTTCGTCATCGAGTTACCGGCACAGACAAAAAAGTTCTGAGGTTCGCATTGCTCATTATTTCTCTACATCTTATAAATTAAATTCATTTTACCGTCCGCTTTTACCGTCTTCAAATCCTACTTAAATTACTAATGTGAAAGTTTAAATGATTCTGACTTTAAATGTTTATTATGACTTTAGGATTGACTTAGATGAAATTTGGTACAGACGTAGTTTACATTATTAACATATATATTATATACTAGCCTGTGTCTGCGACTTAGTCCCCGTGGAATAGTTACTTTGAGCTAACTCTGATTTTGAATCATTCATGATTGGTGCTCCGGTCCTTTTGGCTTTAGCGTGGTTATAAATATAGCTTATAGTTACCTCGATATATAATTCTGAAAGATATTTTTTCAAATCGAACCAGTAGTTCTTGAGATACGCGCTTTCAAACAAGCTCTTCAGCTTTATATATTAGTATAGATTACAGTCCTACTGAAGTAGACTAAGGTTTCATAAAACGACGGAACATAGCTTATCAATTGTTGTTTTAATACATGGTAATACTGTATGTAGGTAAACATAAGTACATATTTTGAAATAACACAGTAATGAAGAAAAACTACATCCCTATCAAAAATTATGTAGGTCAGTCTCATCTCAGGCGGGAAAGCGATCACCTATACACCTCGAACATTTGTATATCTTACGCTGTGTCATCACCCATACGGCTTAAATTCCTATGGCAAAAATACCGGCTATTCTCATTGCGAATGGGCACCGAGGGAATTAAAATGAGAACCTTACGCTTTATGTAGACTTATTGAGGGCAAGTTACTAGTTAACGCCTCTAATTAGCATCCCAACTATTGCTAAGCGAAATTAAAATTCTAAGGACGTATCAGCAATAGCATCTTCCTGAATGCATGCCTGATTTTAGACCTTACATACTGGGTAATAGAAGTATTTATCGCATTCGGGTCTTCAGTAAAGTTTTTCTATGGTTTCTCAGTTTTTAAGACGACACCCAAATTACGGAAATAAATCCTTGTGTCACGGAGGACTAACATATATTTCACAGACAAAAAATAAACTTAAAGCAGCTATCTGTGGTTCACCCAAACAATTGTTCCCGATCGTAATTGATCATAGAAGACTAGGTAGCAGATAGTGGCAACTGAGCCAGTGCAAGCTAAATTCGTTCCAAAAGACAGTAAACAAAAATATACTCACAATAAGAAATCACCGAAGCACCATATTGGAACTAACCAGGTAAAATCCAATGACGAAGAAAAGTGAAATTTTGCAGCAGCGTCTTTTTTTCAACTTCTATTTCGTTTCACTTGTCGTATTTTAGACACATATATTCGCACAAAATTTTACACTGAATAATCACACGACACTACAATTTTACTCTGATTTTCGGAGCGTAACACGTAATCTACGAATGAAACTCAAGAAGGCACTGAAAGTACCATTGCCCCCTCTTAAACACACCTGGTCAAAACATGGGTCAATGCTAATGTCAACTTTCGTTACACATAAGTAATAAATTTTTAAAACAGAAACGAGTTTTCTGCGCGAGTTTGCGACGGTGAATGGATCTTTCTCGTGTTTTGTGTCTCTTTCCTGCGCGGGCGCAGTGCCTCTACTATTGTTTTTTGTAGCTGTCGTTCGATTTATATTCGAAAGTATATTTTTTGATATGGCCAATTTGAGGTTATGATTGAAATGTACACTTATGATATGACAATTGTAATTTCATTAGGTGTAATTTATATTTGATGACTTGAAGTTAATGAGTGATGAAAATTGTCTGTGTTGTTATACAATACAGATATCATTATGATTGCAATTAAAACTTCTTCACAAAAGGAAATTATTTGTAATAAAAATAATTACATATATTTTATTTTGTAAATGTTTATGTCCAGTTTTGTTCTTCCACATTGTGTAATGTGTGTAACAGTAAAATCGATTAAATGATAATACATTAAATGAGACTAAAAAACAGCAATGTTTTTTTTTAATATATTTTAGGACATAAAAGATTTGTTAATTAAAGTTTGTAAGTACAACTATATCAACTCGAAACGATCGCATTTATCCAATCGAGTATAAATCGAGAACCACTAGTGACTCTGTAGGTCAATACAGGTGAATGCACTTGACCGATTGGCGGGAACTGGCCGGCGTGACGGTGGCAATATAATGCTTATATTGTTATACAAATATCGTTAGCTTTCTTCACTTTCAACAAGCTACTTTAGCATTTAAAACTTATCTCTCTCGGCTACGAAAGAATATAGAAGTTTGCTACAAACTCTATGTTCGTATTATCAGTTTTAAACGAGAACTTTCTAAATACCTTTTTTATTTCTTCACCGGTTTTTGGAGAAGACCAAAAAATCTTTACATCATATAGAAGAAATTAAGGCTGCTAATAATTCTTCTGGAGTAAAAAGTGTATATAAAGTCATATTGGAGAGAGAGGTATAACCTAGAATTTTCGCATTAACACGGATATTATTTTAAAGAGTGACATGTACCTTCTTCGTGTCAATATAAACTGTTTAACATCATAAGTATTGGTAATGGTCTATTTAAAATACAAACCATACAAGTATTTTAGCGATTATGATCTTTCCTTTTCCTCTTTTTCGAGAATAGAGGAGGAAAGGAAAGAGGAAAGCAAAACGAGAAAGAGGTAACTTCAATAATTTAAAAATTAACCCACTTTTGTTGGAATAAACGTGTTCCAGAGGGAAATCGCATTTATTCAAACGCAAGTTAAGAAACGCTCCCTGGCATTGTGAAAGGGATAGTTGCAGACGTTGGATGCGGAAGACATAATGAGCATTATATAGTGAAAATTGAAATAGTCTAACAGAACCGATGAGACTCGGCGACCAAAGTAAAAGAGATCCTTTTGCAAATTCAATGCAAAAATTGAATTGGGCTAATACAGTTCATATTTCTATATGTGTAACTTCCAACTGGAAAAAAGAAAAACCCTTACAAAAATTTAAAATCTAATCTATAATGTATGGTAACGTGCCCAAAATGCTGGCCGCATTGCCTCGCTGGATAGTAATGCTCACCTTTTGTCCAAAGTACAGGCCAGCCTTCTGGTCATGCGTGCATTCTCTTAACCTCCCCGACAAATCTTTAAAAATTTCGAGTGCACCAGGTCCCCAAGGGCCGAAAGTTTCCACCCCAAACGGCACAAATAGATTGCAACTTAATTGCAACTGTACACTACTCGTATCACGAGAAGGTTTATATTGGGGGCATCGGGACCCGTACTTTTGGTGCCTACTATTGGTGCCCGCGACTAGACTAGCACGGGATTGATCTTTTCAGATTCAAGGACGCTAGGGGCTCCAGACATTCATCCTTCTCATGGATAGAAATAAGGCAATCCATTTTTTGAGCTCTTTGAAGCCGACACTGAAGTGGCTTGCAATGGGTCACGGCCTATGCGCTGTTGGTAGAATGGTCTACGTATACCTAGAATATTTCTGAAAGGACTGCAGAGCAAGCGATGGATTCCATTTCACAGTTAGAAGCGTTACTTCTGAGCTCCTTAGAAACGAATGATAATAATATAATGCTTCAGAGATGTTTTATGTCCATGCTCGCATTTCAAAACCACACGCGCATGACGTCATTAACATTTACTAATCCTACAAATATTATATGTATATGTAATGTTTATAGATGGAGGATCCATATGAAACGCGCAAAACTAGATTCTAATGTAGCACATAGCCTACTTTTTGTCCTGGAAAGAGGTACGGTTCCCGTGGTACACGATCTAACGCTAGTGAAATCGTAGGTATTTACCTTGTAATCTTTAACTCACGTGAAATTTCTTAATATTTCATCTGACCGATACGTGAGACTTTTTAATTTATTTTCCCATATCTTTGTAAAACCAGTTATGGAAGCTAAGAGAGTGGCACGCTACACCTGGGCCCCGATTCTGTTAATTTAAAAAGGTTTCTCAAAATCATAGTGGAGTGTAAGTAGTTTATTTTTGTGCATTTATTATTCTGCTATCTGAATTGATAAACAACTATTGGTAT
This sequence comes from Nycteola revayana, assembly GCA_947037095.2. Lineage (NCBI taxonomy): Eukaryota > Metazoa > Arthropoda > Insecta > Lepidoptera > Nolidae > Nycteola > Nycteola revayana. The sequence goes on from OX344851.2 coordinate 2,491,875, forward strand.
TGTATTATTTCTTGCTGTTTTACTTGGTTTGAATGATTTCATATATTGTGTCTTTGCTCTCCTAACAGTTTATATTGAGGCTACTGGCGTTAATATATATTTCGTATTTTTTGATAGCAGAGTAAGAAAATGTCGATCCGTATTGAATACAGAGGGACTTGTCGCTGAAACGTAGGTAATAGGTAGATGGTCAGCATTACTACGCTCAATAAGCGGCAAATAGACTAGGAAAGTACCTCCTCATTAAAGAATACCCAACCAAATAACATGATTGGATAATCTTGTATCCCTGTGCGTTAATAAGTTTGCCGAAAGAAGGGGAAGAAGAGAAATGAGAAAGCTGAAGGCAGCTTATGCTTTAAATTTATTAGTTTTGTATTTGAATCCTTTTCGCACTTAACATCAGGCAGATAGGGGTCAATAGGGGTTTGGAATAAAAACAAATTAGGTACATGCAGGCCAACAGCAATCGTGCCGCGTGCCAACCTAGGCTCGGCCTCGGGAGTGGGGCACATGGCACCCTTCGAGGCCGACCCTGATGGAGTAGGGACGCCTCCATACTCCGGGCGTCCCAATAACTGGGCAAATGGGCCACAGTCAGTGTGGCCCAGGTGATCCCGCGGCGCCATATTCGCCGCGGGTGCCGTCGGGGGCCGGATTGCTTCGTGCGTACCCAGCCCCCGCCAACGACAGATCGAAGGAGTATCTGGGGGGTTTTAGTGGTGTAGAGTCCTCTCCTCGTGGTATGAGTAAAGCATACCACCGCTATGGAGAGTCCCACATGTGCCGCCGCCAGCGCGCGGATTCGCTGCAGCGGCGGCAATTCCACCAAGACAAAAAAAAGGTCAATAGTAATCGTCCCTATGGCGACAATACATTGATATGACGATGATACGACATTTTACTTTACAATTATCAGAATTGAGTGCTTGTTTATTTTTCCAACCAATTCACAGAAAACAGTATATCTATTGACCATCCAATTTACTACATTAAATTTTACTTCTTCACGGTCTAACTATGCGGAGAAATAAAACTATGTGATTTACTGCGATTTCCAAACTTACACAATAAGGAAAGTGAAACATAGCAGGTATTGTATGTTAATATGTGATTGTCTTATACGCGACATACTCTAGTAGATATGCCGTCATTTGCTAGTAGTAATGTCATAAAGTTGAGAGAAGGATTTCTCACATTTATTAAGCGATTATTTTTGATGTAGTTAGCCTCGAGACTTTTGCTACTTCTCCGGGCTGAATTGGAGAACTTCATCTATAGGGTGACTGGTAATTAGTGACCGATACCTAAACACATCATTGTGCTCATGATAACAAACAACTTTTACTATGGCACCAACCCTGAAATCGCGAAAAAAAATCAGCTGTTCCATACATTCATGTTCACATAACTCGTCAACATGGCAGGGAGCAGCTGATATTTTTTTCGCGATTTCAGGTTTGGTGCCATAGTAAAAGTTGTTTGTTATCATGAGCACAATCATGTGTTTAGGTATCGGTCACTAAATACCAGTCACCCTATATATTATTATAAAGAGGACAGATTTGTTTTTTTGTATTTTTGTGTGTATGTTTGTAATGAATAAACTCTTTACGGGTGTTATTTGAAATAACGCACCCGCGTACCTCCCGTTCCCGTGGGATCTTCACAATATACTCTATGTCATCCGAAGATAGTATAGCTTCCCAACAGTGAAAGGATTTTTCAAATCGGTCGAGTAGTTTCGGAGCCTAAACTATCAAATCTTTCCTCTTTATTATATTAGTATAGATATAAAACTGAACAGTTTGTTTGTTTCCTTGAATCTCAGGAATTACAGGTCCGATTTGAGAAATTCTTTCACTGTTAGATATCCCATTTATAGAGAAAGGCTATAGGCTATATTTTATTATGACGTTCCCATGATTTTATTTTTATTTTGTTGGTGATACTCAGAGGTGGTAGAAATAAAATAGCGGACTGTAAATATAGGTAGCTTCGTATATTAGATTATAAGAACGCGCGCCTCTGGTCCGTGTCGTATGAGTGAATGCTCGTGGGTGTTGGCCGGCTCCTCGTCCCTCGCTCCCCGCAATCCGCTGTCACCCTCCGGTCGTTTTGTCGCTAACAATTTTATTTTCTTTATTAGGGAAAAAAACATTATTGCATTTTATTTTGTTAAAAAGTATGTATACATACATAACAATTCGTCAATGTAATAACCAAACACTACAAACTAAGCAACCTGCGCAAGAGGGCGTCCCCTGTGGGACTTGGACCTCGGCTCAGGGCGGTCGCTGACGGGGAGATTGAGGGATTATGGCTTTTAGTTTCTTTAGGGGAGTTTTGTGCAACTGTCACTCTACTTTACTCGGAACTGACTGTAGAGCCTGGGCCATGATGATGATGAACGGAAGCTAGGCGGGTTAAACCGCGTGCGGGAAGCTGTTCTATAATATTACTATACTTAGCTATAGATTTGTTGACAAACAATCACCACAATAACTAACCATTTAATTGTCGTGAATGGTAAGAAAAACAGGCCAAGTGCGAGTCGGAATGGCGCACGAAGGGTTCCGTACCATTTTTCTTTTTTTTTCTATTCCTAGCAGCGTTTTTGCAGTGTAGGTACTAGTATTCTTGTTAACCTCCTCGTGTTGAGCTAAAATGCTTGTGTTACGAGTGGGTTCACGTCGGTAGTGCAATGGGTGATTTTAAAGATTACCAGCAGATTTTTTGCAGTCTACTAGTATTCTTGTTAACCCCTCGTGCGACGCTAAACGCTTGTGTTACGAGTGGGTTCACGTCGGTAGTGCAATGAGTGATTTTAAAGATTACCAGTAGATTTTTTGCAGTCTACTAGTATTCTTGTTAACCTCCTCGTGTTGAGCTAAAATGCTTGTGTTACGAGTGGGTTCATGTTGGTAGTGCAATATAGGTGAGGATCGAACCGGCGACCACAAGATCACAAGTCTGACGCCCTAGCCATTGGGCTTCAGGCGCTTGACTAGCTTAACGAGAAAAGAGGAAAAAAAACACGTTTGTTGTGTAGGAGCCCCCTTTAAATAATTATTTTATTTTGATTTTAGTATTTGTTGTTATAGCGGCAACAGTAATGCATAATTTGTGAAAAAATCAACTGTCTATTTATTGTGGTTCTTGAGATACTATTTTGTGTCAGACAGACAGCGAAGTCTTAGTAATAGGGTCCCGTTTTTACATTTCGGGTACGGAACCCTAAATATGAATTTCACTGGTTTATTTTTCTTTACAAGGACTGGAAAACAAACCAATTGAGCACTTTTTATTCGAACGCTGCGCGCTGTTTTGTTTATTGGCGGCTATTCAGTTTTAAAATGGCAGTCAGCTATTGAAAAATATAAGAAGCAGCTGTTATTTATTTTAAACCCGTGTTATTTAGCGGTATTTGGCTCACTTTAAGTCTCGGAGGTCGTGGGTTCGATCTCCACGCCGTACAAGAAATCTTGTATAAATTCTAAGATTTCTTTCCGGGTCTTCCGGAAAGCAGGTTAAGCAGTGAGTCCCGGTTGTTATAACATCATCTATAATAATCGTATATCAAGGAACGGGCAGCAGCGTTTTCTTGTGTGGTACAACATTATACTGCGGTTACCAACCCGCCTGCCAAGCGTGGTGAACATGGCAAATACCCTCCCTCGGGAGGAGGCCCATGTTCAGCAGTGGACGTTGTAAGGGCTGATGATGATGATGATGATTCAAATATAGAAAGCTAAAGAGTTTGTTTGTTGGCTTGTACACGCTTATTTCAGGATCTCAGTTGCCTATCTAACACTCCAAGAATTTTTAACGGACCAGTAATAATGAAATAATGAATTTATTCAGCACTTACGTATTTACATACACTTGTACTTGTCAGAATCACAATGTTACACAACTATTTTTAATCTATGAATTAAACTAGATACTTACTTAATTAACCGGTAGCAAATTGAAGGATATTAAAGACAAAGTAGTCCGTCAGTCAGAGTAGGTAGTTCTTGAGATTTGCGCGTTCTAGCAAACAAATCTCTTAAGATTTATATATCTTTGTATAATATAATTCTACAGTACGTGTGTATGTCACTGAACTCCTCCTAAACGGCTGGACCGATTTGAAGGATTTTTGGGTGGCGCCCAGGATGGTTAAGATTCACAAATCAAATATGTGCAAGACCGCACAACCTTTTTTTTTATATTTTTATTGTCTATGTTTTTATACCTTTTCTTTTTCCTGTCATTTTGATACTTATTATTATTATACTTTTGTTTCCAACAGAACCAACGGCTTTTTTTTACTATTACAGTCTTAAACAATATATATATATATATTAATATATTATTATGCAGGACAACGTCTGTCGGGTCCGGTAGTTAAGTATAGATTTTAACATACCTCGGTTGCTTTCTCTGGTATTTTTTATTGACAGTTGTAAATGGAATATACCTCTTAAGCATATATATGGCCGACTGCAGAATAAATGCCTTTAGCGAAGATATTGTCCAACTGTGGACATAGTCACCATTATTGGTAGATGGTAATGGCTGTTGATGGTAGTGATAACCTCCGTAGCGTAGGTATTTGGCTCTCTTTAAATCTCAGAGAAACCCACGATGGGTTCGATCCCCACGCCGGACAAGAAATCTTTGTGTAAATTATAAGATTTCTTTCCGGGTCTGGTTGGTTGAGGGACTACCCTCCGTGTCTCGGAAAGAACGTTAAGCCGTTGGTCCCGATTATTATAACATTATCTATAATAATCGTACATCAAGGAATGGTCAGCAGTTTTTCCTCCTTGTGTGGTACAATATAATATTGCGATCACCAATCCGCCTGCCAAGCGTGGTGACTATGGCAAATCCCTCCCTCGGGAGGAGGCCCATGTTCAGCAGCGGACGTGATACGTGCTGATGATGACGATGAATGGCAGTACCTATGTGGTGTATAATTGACATAGGTATTTCTCACGCTTAGAAATATAGTGACCCAACTTAAAGTTTCGTATAATGTGACTTTTATTCATAAAACAACCTTAATTTAACATTTGCATATTAAAAAGTTTGATTTAAAACTAATAGAAACTAGAAATCTTAGAATTTATTAAAGATATCTTGTCTGGCGTTGGGATCTGGGGTTTAGTTATATTCATAAATAAACTATAGCAAAATGTTGCCAAAAAAAAAAATTGCAACACCAAAATAATAGAAATAGGTATTTATTTTTACTATACAGGGTTACCTCGGAGACAGTGCGCAAATTTTACCTACAGAAAGGTTTTAAAAAATAAAAATACCCGTGTTTTTTTGTTTTACCATGCTTCGAACAAAATAATTAAAATGCGCACACCCACAGCGAACGGTAGCGCTGAGCTGACTGATACACGCGCGCGCGTCCTTGCGCCAGCGCTCTCTCTCCCCCGCCCTTTCCCGCGCTATTACCTCTTTCACTCCCGTGTATAGGGTGAGCGTGGTATTTGAAAATTTCGGTGGATAAACGATAACTAATAAATAGTTAGCAAAAAAATTACATATGATTTTTTTCCGTGAAATGTGTTCTATTAACGATACTGATTACATGGAAAAAATATGCGCACTGTCTCCGAAGTAATCCTGTATATAATAAACACCTAGTCATAAAAAACCTTCGTAGCGTAACGGTATTTGGCCCGCTTTAAATCTCGGAGGTCGTGGGTTCGATCCCCACGCCGGACGGATCTTTGTGTAAATTCTAAGATTTCTTTCCGGGTCTGGTTGGTTAAGGGACTACCCTCCGTGCCTCGGAAAGCGCGTTAAGCCGTTGGGTCCCGATTTTTTTAACATCATCTATAATAATCGAACACCAAGGAACGGGCAGCAGCGTTTCCTTATGTGGTACAATATATTACTGCAGTCACCAATCCGCGTGCCAAGCGTGGTGATTATGGCAACTACCCTCCCTCGGGAGGAGGAGCAGTGGACGTTTTGCGCGCTGATGATGATGATGATAAATAATTATTTCTTACATTCAACACAACGGACCACAGCGTGCACATAAGAGTGAGGCTATCAGGCTACCTTACCGTTTCAAGGACAGCTTTAGATATCTTATAAAATTCCTATTCTACCCGGACAAAGTCGCGGGCGGCAGCTAGTAATATTAAAGAATAAAGTTTTTATTTTTCCGGGCGGACATACGTAATTAGCCACGAGGCTTTTGCTTCTTCTTCTTTAAAGGCGAGCAGAGCTCCAGCGTTAATAAATGGTTTAAAAACTACAAACTCAGCAACCTGCGCAAGAGGGCGCCCCATATGGGGCTTGGAACTCGGCTCAGGGCGGTCGCTGTTAATGGGATTGAGGGATTATGACTTTTAGTACTTTAGGGGAGTGTTGTGCAACTTTCTCTCCAATTTTCGCGGGCCTCTCGGTCTTCGGGTCTACGGGGGCATCGGAGGACGAGGGGGGAAAGGTATGAAGTATATAAACACAAAAGTATGCTCAAAGATTTCGTATAAAATATTTTTACCCAAAAACTATCTTTATGCCGAGGTCAAAGGGTCTTTAATTAAGCTGAATAATAACTCTTAGATGAAACGAAAAAATGCTTCAAAGCAAATAACAGGAGTTTTCCCGTTTTCCTCAAACTAGGGTGGATATATCTATCTACAGAAATTTTAGGACTACAAAAAAAAACTCAATTTTTAGGGTTTGGACCCGAAGGGTAAAAACGGAACCCTATTACTAAGTCTGTCACCAGGCTGTATCTCAAGAACCGCGATAGCTAGACAGTTGAAATTTTCACAGATGATGTATTTCCATTGCCGCTATAACAACAAATACTTAAAATGTTATAAAATAAATATTTAAAGGAGCCTCCCGTACAACAACTTTTTTTGCCCTATTTCGCTCCATATTAATAACGGCAACAGGTAGACGCTTGTAAATGGTACGGAACCCTTCGTTCACGAGTCCGAGTCGCACTTGACCAGTTTTAATTTTATTGGATTTAAAAAATTTACTTCCCGCTTATATATATTAGAGGAAGTATGATAGTGGCAACTGTGAAAGAAAAGTTGAAAGGGAATCGGTTGTCCTGGTATGGTCATGTGAAGAGGAGGGACGCTTCGCGTGTAAGGAAATGAGTCATTTAATATGAATGTTGATAGATGGAGAGGAAGTGGGAATCAGAAGGAAAGAGGGATGGATTATGTGAGAACTGATATGAAGGAAAAGGACGTAAGTGATAGCGTGACAGGATGGACAGATGAAAACGTGTTGCACCGACCACCAATACATTGGGACATGACTTCAATTGTGTTACAATTACTGAAAGTTTTCAGCAGTAATTCAGCTTGGTCCCTACGTGTGGAGCGTATCTATCATACCGCCCGCGATCAATAACTAAATCTATGATGGGACTTTAAATATCAATAGTTAACGAAAATAACTCACTTAAAAATCCGTTTTGGGGGCAAAACTTCAGTTTTTCTATGATCACCGATGCTTTTTCTTATACCATTCAAATGCTCACATTTTTATCTATCTCGTGATACCGGGATGTATCACGAGATAGTTAAGTAGATCACTTGGAGCTAAAGCATATAGCAAAAATTGAGTAATTTCAAAACACTTTCATTATTTAAGAACAAAATTACAGCCCAGTGCTTCTCCTCGTGGTATTAAGGCTAGTGCTATATACCATAGCACTAATCTTCTACACGAGGAGAAGCACTGGGCCTCTGCAACTGGGGACGTGTAACGCATTTTCCCCAGAAAATAAAAGGGGGACTAGAGTTACAAGATTGGCTCTCCATAAGATAATATTTAAGACGAAAGATGTTGGTGAGATTTTATTTCCTCAATCCGCTTTTTCCGAAATTCATGGTCACCAGCACACTTTATCCACGAATATAACAGGAATGGATAATATTAAGATGTTTATCGTATTTTTACATCTGTTTTCTGTAGCGTAAACGACTTTGGACATAAGCCTCATATTACTGACATTTTAGTTATATAGGTATTCCTTTGAACATAACTTCTGTTTTTATTTAGGGAAGAATCAAAGTATAATTTTTGATGGATCATCTTAGTTTTAAAATACTTTTTGAGGGATTCAACACGTAGCTAAGATTGCCATTAAGATATTTTTGTGATGATACTAGCTGTGAAATATAGTTTCACTTCCGTATTTAGTTTTTGCATAGTCCTATTTTTTTAAAATATAAAATAAATGTATTTTATGCTATGGTTGGACTTCATTGGTACGGCAAAGGCTACGCGATGGCGTCATTACGAACAAATATATTTCGCTTGTTGTATGTATGAGCGATACACGCCTGAGGACACCCCTAATTGACTAGAACCTCGGCTTAGGGCATCCAAATAAATGTGTAAAATTAAAATATTCAGGACTGTCACAATACCATGTAGGTATTACTTTTCAAATTGGGCATTCCATTCAAAAAAGATAATGAATTATATAAAAAGTTTTAAAAATATATTTGTATTTACTTCGTAGTTTTACACTGCGTTTGCATACCACTTCTGTAGACGCAGTCATATATCAATATTTCTTTTATTTTCTATCATTTACGTGCAACAGAGGAATTCCATCGACCTAAAATGATCATACATAACTCTGACACATAACTTGGTTTTATGATATTATGTTGTAAACTATATTGTTAGTACATTGTTGTACAAAGTACCTGTTGGTGAACACGAGTTATTTTATTACAAAATATACGCGTGGGGCGTATGGTCCAAAAAAAATATGTTAAGGAGTACCTATATCGTTTTTTTCTTTGGTCGATGGGTTCACTTAAAATTACTGTTTTGGAGCAGCCGTAGCCCAATGGCTAGGGCGTCGGACTTGTGATCTTGTGGTCGCCGGTTCGATCCCCAACTACAGCACTACAGACGTGAACCCACTTGTAACACAAGCACTTTGGCTAAATTGGCTAAGCTTAGCACCAGGGGTTAACAAGAATACTAGTTGACTGCAAAACTCTGCTAGTAATCTTTATAAAAAAAAACTGTCCGGCGTGGAGATCGAATATACGAACTCAAAGACACAAAGCGAGAGATATACCGCTACGCCACAAAGCTAACTAACGAGCCAAATAAATCATCATATCATCATCAGCCCGTACAACGTCCACTGCTGAACATGTGCCTCCTCCCGAGGGATGGTAGTTGCCATAGTCGCCACGCTTAGCAGGCGGGATGGTGACCGCGGTATTATGTTGTAACACACAAGGAAACGCTGCTGCCCGTTCCCTGGTATACGATTGTTATAGATGATGTTATAACAATGCTTTCCAAGGCACGGAGGGTAGTCCCTCAACCATCCAGACCCGGAAAGAAATATCATAATTTACACAAAGATTTATTGTCCGGCATGAGGATCGAACCCACGACCTCCGAGATTTAAAACGAGCCAAATACCGCTACGCTACGGTTGTCAAATAAATAAATAAACAAAAACAGTTTGATCGATTCTATAATAATACATACAACATTCGAATGAGACCGCATTAAAATTCAATATAAACATAGAGAGTGAAAGTAAACGAATTATATTATCAAACTACTTATAAAACAGGTCACGATTTTAGGCCCATAAATATAGTGTTAAAAGTGAAAGCACATTCAAATACTATGCCTTTTTCTCTATGCACCCTTATAAGAAAAAAAGAAATCTTACGTTTTGTAACATCGCTTATATCCAATTGATTTAAATAATGTTACGTTAATACGTTAAGGAATTGTATGCCTCTGTGTTTACTCACACATGTTTTATGCCCTGAGGGCTTTGACAAAATGCCGCTACATCGTAGTGATCGAAACGTGGTGCTTCAGTATAGGCTTTATGAACCGACTCAGAGTCGCTCAACGAGCTATGGAGAGGGTTATGCTCGGGGTTATGTATGTGTCTCTACGAGATCGAATCAGAAATGAGGAGATACGCAGAAGAACGTGGGTTACCGACATAGCCCAACGGATTAGTTCGTTGAAGTGGCAATGGGCAGGCCATGGAGAACGGATGGCCGTTGGGGCCGAAAAGTTCTCGAATGGAGACCGCGGATCGGCAAGCGGACGTCCACCAACTAGATGGACGGATGACCTGGTAAAGGCCGCGGGATCACGGTGGATGCAGGCCGCCTCCAACCGTAGCAACAGGAAATCTGTGAGGGAGGCCTATGTCCAGCAGTGGACGTCCTTTGACTGAAATGATGTTAGCTAGCAGTAAATCGCTAAAGCAAATGTATGGTACTTGACATTAATTCAATTACAATAACAATTCAAAATACGGCCATTAATTCATTGATACTTCTCTGAAACAAGCAACTTTGTTGGTTTAAAAAGTTAATAAAATATGTATTATCCCACTGCTGAACATGGGCCTCGTGTTAACAGACCTTGGAAAGCCAGGATCATTGAGAGATATTGCCATAATCACCACGCTTGGCTGGCGGATTTGTGATCGCAGTAAGATGTAAACGTTGAGCTAATAGATGCTGCTGCCCATCCATCAGCTATTATGTCCCTTAGTCGCCTTTTACGACACCCATGGGAGGACATAGGGTGGTTTATTCTAAGCCGAAAACCACACGGCCCCATATGTATTATTAAATATAACTTATTATTTTATACAATGTGTCCCAGGGATAAGTGACCGCCCGTCGTTTTTTGAATATTTGTACAAAATTATAAATAATTACATTTAAAAAGAGGAGAAAAGAAGAGTTTTTTTTTTCTTCAAATTTTAATTTTGTTTTTTATTTAAAAAATGTTTTACTACATTTTAGTTATGTTTAATGATTTTAATTGATAAACTATGATGTCGGCTAGTCAGTAAAAAAGAATAATGGAAAAAGATGAACAAACTTGAACTGCAGCACGTCACGCGTCATTACAAAAAAAAGAAAAAAAAATTTAAAGACGCTAAGTCACAAATATAAATGTAATTATCAATAATTTTGTACAAATATTCAAAAAACGCCGGGCGGTCACTTATCCCTGGGACACATTGTATATGTAAGCGGGGCCGTAGCCCAAAGAGGTCGCCGGTTCAAACCCCACCCATGACACTACCGACGTGAACCCACTCGTAACACAAGCATTTTAGCTTAATACCAGGGGTTAACAAGAAAACAAGAATACTGCAAAAACACTGCCAGTAATCCTCAAAAAAATAAATAAATGTAAAAGCGAATATTTTTAAAAACAAATACCTTAGTAATCATCAGCCCGTATAACGTCCACTGCTGAACGTGGGCCTCCTGCCAAGGGAGGATTTTGCCATAGTCACCACGCTTGATAGGCGGGTTGTAGATAGCAGTATTATGTGATAATACTCACAGGTAAGCGCTGCTACCCATTTCCTGGTATACGATTGCCATAGATGATGTTAAACATCGGTACCAACGGCTTATCGTGCTTTTCAAGATACGGAGGACCCGGAAGGAAATTAGTATTTGACACAAAAATTTCTTTCTTTTTATTTTCTGATTAAATTCGATGCGGGATCAAAGATATTTAGGTGTCCCGGGACCAGCTTAAGTCTTACAGCATAGAGCTTCTTCCGGGTGCGCCGCTTGATCGTGGCTTGAAGAAGTTACGGTGGCGGAGGGTTTAATGGATTCATCATCAGCCCATATAACGTCCACTGCTGAACATGGGCCTCCTCCCGAGGGAGGGTTTTTGCCATAGTCACCACGCTTGGCAGGGTTGGTAACCGCAGTATTATGTTGTAACAAACAAGGAAACGCTGCTGCCCGTTTCCTGGTATACGATTGTTATAGATGATGTTATAACAATCGGGACCAACGGCTTAACGTGCTTTCCGAGGCATGGAGGGTAGTCCCTCAACCATCCAGACCCGGAATGAAATCTTAGAATTTACACAAATATTTCTTGTCCGGTGTGGGGATAGAATCCACGACCTCTGAGGCTGAAAGCGAGACGTGTACCGTTACGGCAGGCAGGTTTTCATTGCCTTGAGTTAAGTTATCTAAAATCAAAACAGAACCTTGCACACATATTTTAAATGTCTTGTTTCTAGTCACAAAACCTAATGACCCAAAATACTTGACCCTGTAATTAATTCATAAATGGAACCTATTTCAACAACATCAGTTTCCTATTATTCATACTCAGACCTAATAGCCAAAACATAAATATTTTCTCTTCACGTAACTTACCGCTAATTGACGTGTATGACAGATGACAAAGCTGTCAAAATGACAAAGACACCGGCATTATTCATTAGCTTAGTTTGAAGTGAAGAAAGAAAAATTGTGAAAGTATTGTTTTTGGTTTATGAATGATTAAACAGTAGTTTGCTACTTTTTCAGACCAACATATTTAGGTAGCCGAGGCTTTTGCTACTTCACTGGGCATAAAGTCGAGTAGGGGGGTGTCAGTCTAGAGAAATATTTATTTTATAGCCCCACCTTGTTACATCGAATATCTAAACAAATACATAATATACAAATAAAAGTAGCTAATTAAAAATAAAACTAACTTATAAAATACTACTATTCTAAATCTATTCTACGTGGCAAGATTCCTAGAATGCTGGCAGCATTACCCCGTTGAATGGCAATGCTTACAAGTAAAAACCAGCACTCAGAGAATGTGCCGCACTAAAGAGGGCCGCTGCGAGGTATTTATAAATTAATTTGGCTCCCGGTCCACACGGCCCCAATGTTTCGACACCAAAAGGCACAAATACATAACCACTATCAAGGTTTGTTCCAGTCTTAATAAATGGTTTTAAAACTAGAAACTAAACAACCTGCGGTAGAGGGTGTGTTGGACCTCGGTTTTGCGCAACTGTTAAAAATGTGTGTACAGCTTTAGCACGTAATTAAATATAATTACAACCAGATAGTACTGCTCTGCTCACGCCTGTTTCCCAGCAGGGTAGGCAAAGACAATGGACCTCCACTTGCTACGATCCCTACACACATCTTTCGCTTCATTCACTCTCATATCATAACATTCTTCATACAAGCACGTCGGTTTAGGGTGGATCTCGTTTGACCTTATGCGAGGATGTCTCCGATTTGGTCAGAGAACGTATAAACAGAATTAGTGGTAAATAATGATGAAATGAGAACGAACTAGGATGGTAACTATTTTTGGACGTAAACAATATACAGGGTTATTTGTAAAACACCGGTAACCTCTCAGGACTACGTTACTAACATCATAATCAACAACTTTTGTTCTATGACTTTTAAAAATTCATCATATTTTAATTCATCAGATTTACACACAAAAATAAAAATATTTAAATTCAACGCTCTAAATGTTACGAAGTCTATGCGAAGCAAAAGAAAGCGATAGTACCGACAATAGCGAGGGGAGCGGGAAATACAGAGTTCAAATGTGTTAGATAGGACAACGAAATATTGAAGGTTTGTTTTTGGTAAATGTATTATGTTTTGTAAAAAGTCGTAGAAGAAAAGTTGTTGTTTATGATGTTAGTAATATGGTCCTGAGAGGTTGCCGGTGTTTTACAAATAACCCTGTATAAATATATAAGATATAAATAATAATAAAAGCTCGTAGGAGGAAAAGATTTGACACTACGATAGCAAATATACCGCCTACATCAAACGGTCTATTTATTTAGATAAAATAAATAGGTACTTTTACATATCTAGTTACGTTTATTATTTTCCTTCTATTTCTGTAGGTACTGTGTTTTGTCATCTTTAAAATAAGAATCAGGGCTTGTTTTCGGATGGACTTTATGTTGCTAGCCAAAAGGCTTCACCGGAAAAATGAGATTCGGGGATCATGTTTTAAAAATTGATCAAGTGCGAGTCGGACTTTGTGTGAATTCTAAGATTTCATTCAGGGTCTGGTTGGTTGAGCGTTCGTTAAGCCATTGGTCCCGATTTTTATAACATCATCTATAATTATCGTATATCATGAAACGTGCAGCAGCGTATCCTTGTGTGGTACAACATTATACTGCGGTCACCAGCCCGCCTGCCAAGCGTGGTGACTTTCCCGGGAAGAGGCCCATGTTCAGCAGTGGAAGTTATACGAGCTGATGATGATGATGATAGTGATGATTTTTTTATGTTAGGTTGCGATAGTAATAATGACAGAAATCTTCCTGCCTTTTTTATTTTAAATATTATTATATATTATAATTTTGCACACTACTATATGCAAAAATGCTTGTGTTACGAGTGGGTTCACGACGGTACAGCAATGCGTGGGGATCGAACCGGCGACCACAAGATCACATGTCCGACACCCTAGCCGCAATGGCCGCTTAATATTATTATTGACGACAAAAAAATATGAATGAATACGAATCTATAAAAAATACCTGCTATAAACTCACTACAACACACACCCACAAATACCTAGAGACCTACAATTTTCCACCGCATTTGTTCCCGAATAACTACTCGGAAACCTACTGTTTATTTGAACTGAAAGGGCATCTGTTCTACCAACAATGTACAATCATGATGAAGGAGGCAATATCATAAATAAGGTATACTAATAAATAAAATATAAGAATATGTGTCTGTATGTAATGGCAAAATAATAGATTTTTTATAAATACATACTGCAATGTATATTCAGAAGGTAGGTAGATAGAGAAAGTCTTGTAGGAAGCTAGGATAGGGTCGGTGGCCCGCGCGAGGCGGGGTGAAAGATGCGTTCTCTGTATAACATAGGTAGATAGAGAAAGATACGTAGGAAGCTAGGATAGGGTCAGTGGTCCTCGCGAGGCGGGGTGAAACACGCGTTTTCTGTGTCATAACGTAGGTAGATAGAGAAAGACTCGTAGGAAGCTAGGATAGGGTCCGGTCGTCCTCGCGACGCGTTCTTTAACCCGATACCAGCTCGCGTACTACCTCGCTGGTCGATTTAACATTTATATATAATGTGTCATAATCACTATTAAAATAATAATAATAAACTGTAATTTGTAATCGTTAAAATTTTAACTAATTTATTAGATAAGAAATGTTGCCATTATCGTTTCATTGGACTTGAAATGGTGCGATCGATTCGTGTACATCAGGGTTTCTCAAACTTTCGGCTCCACGAACCCCTGTTAAAATTTCCAGGTGAAAGCGAACTAACTAACTACTTAAATCCCCCAGCCCCAAGAAAATAATAAAATTGACTGTTGAAGAAAATAAGGGTTTTATTTGAATAAAAGGTAACAAATAAAGGGCCAAAAGAAATATCTTTTTAATATTAATGTGATGGGTGTGCTTGTTTCTTGTCGCAAATGGATTCAATTTTTGGAGTAATTTCGGACCGCGTATTGAATTTTCAAGCCGCCATTACGTAAATCTTGTCGCGAACCCCCTGCCGTCGAATGGCGAACCCCTAGGGGTTCGCGTACCTACCCCACTTTGAGAAACCCTGGTGTACATTATCAATAAACGTTTTAATTTAATTTAAAAACTGCCACATCCAAATCATATGTGTTTATAAACAAACCGCTGAAATATTACATACAAAAAGCCAATCTCTGATTGTCCCATTTTTTGCACATTGTTCATTGTTCTTATTTTTGTTTGTTTCAGAGTTTGTTCATTACTTAACGTCATGGTTAGGGGCCGTCCATTAATCACGTGATCGTATTTTAGGAATTTTTTGACCCCCCCTCCCCCTCGGTGATACATAGTGAGGTTTAAGACTATCCCCCCACCCCCCACCCAATATCACGTGTATTTTTACTATCTACAAAAAATCTTAATTTTTTTATTATCTTAAATAAGTATCATTTTTTCGTTGCTTAGTTATAAAATGAGAATTTTGATCACGTGGCCAATAAAGAAATGTGTGGCTGGACTTATAATTTCCCAAAAATAAATACGTGACACGTGATGTCTTACTACACCCCCCTCCCCCCTCGTGACATTTCGTGATTTTTGTCAAACCCCTCCCCCCTTACAAGCCTCACGTGATTAATGGACGGCCCCTTATCTCAACTGCACTGAATCAAAATAAATACAAACTGGTTGGTTAAGGATACACGGAAGGATTTGGGGAAGGCCTTTGCCCAGCTGTGGGGCTAGAGAAAAAACAAGTGCTAGTAAAATCCTACTAATTATAAACGCGAAAGTTTGTAAGCATGGATTGATATTTGTTACTCTTTCACGCCAAAACTACTTAACGGAATTGGCTGAAATTTTGCACCGGGATAGGTTACACGTTGAATTAACATATAGGCTACAAGACATCACGCTCCGACCCACTGGGAGCAGAGTAACGCGGGTAAAACCGCGGGGCGCAGCTAGTTATATTTTAGTATTAGGTTCAGACCAAAGAAATAGTAAAAACGGCGCGCTGCAGTAACGCAATTACGCCGAAAATATCTGCCTTAGTATGTACATAGGTACAAGATAGACATACATTTCCCGCCGGACAAAAAACAAATGTATAAACTTTCTTAACTTCTTTTGAATTAAGGTAGACTGACCTCCACGGTCAGTCTACCTTAATTTTTTTTCCATAAAAAAAAAATGCCTTTACGCGTCCCCTCCGCCGCTGCAGCGTTCCCGCGCCGGCGAAGGTGTATGTGAGACTCGTCTATCCATAGCGTTGGTGTGCTTATCATACCGCGAGAAGAGGACCCTACCCATTAAAACCCCTCGAGCACTGCTCCGTCTACCGTTGGTGAGAGGTCCGGGTACTTTGCAGCTATCCGGGACACCCTCCGGCGGCTCCTCATCAGCCTACCTACTATCGCTATGCTCTACCTGTCTTCTGGTAGGCGGCAAGGCGTGATGTTTGTTGTATTTCTTACAGTAATCAAGTATGGTACAAATATTCTAGTAATAACAGTTCAGTGCGTCACGGTCGCTTACCACCCTGTTCTGCAAAAACATTATGCGGTCCAGTGAATCGAACCTACACCATGCTACTAAGTATAGGGGTTTGTAAACGATATTCATGTATCCAACACGTGTTGCGTTTCTGTGTCGGTAGGAAATAGACTGACCTTCGCTTTAACAGCCTATTTACGTCCACAAAACATGAACTTTTTTTTATTCCCACCGCCGCTGCAGCGCATTCGCGCGCTGGCGGTGGGATATGTAGGACTCGCCCTCTCCATAGCATGGTATGCTAACTCATACCACGAGGAAACGACCCTACACCACTTAAACCCCCCGGACACTCCTTCGATCTGTCGTTGTCGGGTACGCATAAGCAATGCTAAACATGAGCCTCCTAAACACACTTTGGCATGCCACGGACGCCGCCGGAGGGTGTTCCAGAAAGCCATGGGTTCCTGGGCCCTTTGCCAACGGCAGACGGAGGAGTACCCGGGAGGTTTTAGTCCTCTCCCTTTGGTATGACTCGCATACCTGCACTATGGAGAGGACGAGTCCCACATAGCCCTTCGCCGGCGCGGGAACGCCGCAGTGGCGGAGGGGATGGACATGGGCCTCCTCCCGAGGGAGGGTTTTTGCCATAGTCACCACGCTTGGCAGGCGGGTTGGTGACCCCATTATTCTGTTGTAACAAGGAAACACTGCTGCCCGTTCCCTGGTATACAATATTTATAGATGATGTTGAAACAATCGCGACCAACGGCTTAACGTGCTTTCCGAGGCACGGAGGGTAATCCCTCTGCCAACCAGATCCGGAAAGTAATCTTAGAATCTACACAAAGATTTTTTGTCCAGCATGGGGATCGAACCCACGACCTCCGAGATTTAAAGCGACCTAAATACCGCTAAGCTACGGAGGTTGTTAGTGGTCAATATTCGACCACAATTAAAAAATAAAAAGGATTAAATTATCATTCAGCACTCCTTTTCTATATACCTAAACTATAAGTGTCTCCACCGTCCGCGCAATTGTCGTAAAAAGATCACGTTTAATATATAGGTAAAAAGCTTTTAATTTACTTACCAATACGGTTCAAATTTCAATATCTCAAGAGGCACAAATACATTTTCCTTGATCGTAGTTATGTGTTTGGGCTTTGTGGCGTCGAAATAGGTATTCAGGCCATGGCGACTCGGAGCCAAATTAATTTATAGAAACCTTACAACAGCGGCTTTCATTAATACGGCACGTTTCCCATTGTTGTACTTAGATGATGTTATAACAATCGGGACCGACGACTTAATGTGCTTCCCGAGGCACGGAGGGCAGTCGCTCAACAAACCAGAATAGAAATATTAGATTTTATATAAGAATTTCTTGTTTAGCGTGGGGATCGAACCCATGAGCTCTGAGATTTAAAGCAGGTCTATCACCGCTTCGCCTCAGAGGTTGTCGTTTTATGAGTAACCAAAGGAAATCATTTTAAAGCCATGCTGTAGTATTTTTTAAGTAGACATTCTCCTAAAATATAGATAGGTATTGTGCAAAACTGTGTATTGCGGAAAATATTCATTAGGCGTACATATAGCTGTGCCCGTCAGTCGTATTGAAATTTCCCGTGAATTTTACAAAATTTTCTTTCATACAAACCGTACTTTTTAGGTTTGGACATATTAAAATTTTAGACAAATAATATTAAAATATAAAATGAAAACTGTTAATTCCAATCTATATCAATTTAATTATAAAAAATGTCATTTACTTCTAATATTAATTATGTTTTAGTTTAAGTTTAAATTTATAATTTGTACGCCCTATAGGGCAGAATAAGCTGTATCTCGAAAATTTTATACCAACAACATGTATTACCTTATTCTAACAAATAAATGATTGATTTGATTTGATTTGATTTACTCAATACGAATGCGAAAACAATAAAAAAATAATTAAAGCCGTTACTAAAGTATGCGCGTATATCATACCTACCTATATACCAATCTACCTATTATATATATACCTATATTGCCTAAAAAGATTACTAGCAGAATTTTGCAGTCTACTAGTATTCTTGTTAACCCCTCATGCTAAGCTAAATGCTTGTGTTACGAATGGGTTCACGTCGGTAGTGCAATGGGTGGGGTTCGAACCGGCGACCTCGAGATCACAAGTCCGACGCCCTTAGCCATTGGGCAACGGCCGCGAATGCGAATACAATAAAAAAATAATTAACAAAATCATTAAAGTCGTTACTAAAGTATGCGCGTATATCCTACCTACCTATATACCAATCTACCTATGAGTATGCCTAACTGCATATTTCGATGATGTTTTCGATGTGTTACAATGTTTTAAATTGGTCATAGCGTGAGCCTATAGGTAAGCTTCGAGAAATAAAATATGTAAGAAAAGGAGGAAGAGGAATGTAAAAAAATACATAATTTTCGAGATGACGTCGTCTTAGCAGCCAGCAAACATTTAATTTTTCATCGTATCTGATAAGAGCGCACTAATCTCAGAGGCAACTTGTATGATTTTAATTTTTTTTTCAATGCTACCAATTCTATTTCTCGAGGAAGGCTATATACTATATCTTTTTAATAATTCTACTGTAGGTACGTGTATGTCACTGAACTCCTCCTAAACGGCTGGACCGATTTGAATGATTTTTTTTGTATGCGTTTGGATGGTGCCCTGGATGGTTTAGATTCTTAAATCATATAATATATGTATATATTAATATATTATCATGTAGGGCAACGTCTGTTGGGCCTCTTTTTTTTTTGTCCGGGGGAAATGCATTTACTCTTTCCCACCGCCGCTGCAGCGTATTCGCGCGCTGGCGGTGGGATATGTGGGACTCGCCCTCTCTATAGCGTGGTATGCTAAACTCATACCACGAGGAGAGGACCCTGCCAACCACTAAAACCTCCCGGATACTCCTTGAATCCGCCGTTGGCGGGGGCCGGGTACGCATGAGCAATCCGGCTCCCCGACGGCAAACGTCTGTCGGGCCTGCTAGTTTCATTATAAAGTTCTTACGGAAACATGAGTTACTATTTAGTGATAACTAGCTGCCCGCGCGCGGTTTCACCCGCGTAACTCCTGTTCCCGTGGGAGCTTCATAATTAAATATTGCCTATATCACTCAGGGTGAATGTAGCTTTCCAATGGTGAAAGAAGTTTTGAAATCGGCACAGTAGTTTTTGAGTTTATTCATTACAAACATACACACAAAAATACATAGCTTTCCTCTTTATAATATTACTAGCTGGCCCGGCAAACTTCGTACCGCCTCAAAATCTACGCGGTGTCCTACATCTACCCTACCCTACCCCTACTCTACCTCTACCCTACCCCTTCCCTACCCTACCCCTACCCTACTCCTACCCTACCCCTACTCTACCCCTACCCTACCCCTACCCTACCCCTACCCTACCCCTACCCTACTCCTACCCTACCCCTACCCTACCCCTACCCTACCCTACCCTACCCCTACCCTCACCCTACCCTAACCTACCTAAAAAGTATCCTATGTCCTTCTCCCAGTTCTTAGCTACCTCCTTACCAATTTTTAGCCAAATCGGTTCAGCCGTTCTTGAGTTATAAATAGTGTAACTAACACGACTTTCTTTTATATATATAGATAGATATAAAATAACTTACCATTTATTTATATTCAATTTCTACTGAACAGATGCTTTGTTCCGACAATCCGAGTTAAAAATTAATATTTTTAAACCAATTTTCAGTTACAATCACTACCACTTTTTTTCACTTCAATATGAAAATATGTTATTCAAACATTATGAACACTTTTATATTTTGAATGAAGATGTAACCGGCTCGATAAAACAACGAATAGTGATGTTAGTACGTCAAACTATCGATACGGTTCGTCGACTACGATAAAATGATATTTAATAGGGTGTGTCATTAAATTGCTACTGCGGTGTGTTATATTAGTGATGGGAGTATTCGTTTTTCAGGATTAGTTATCGATTAATTTAATGCAATGCTGTAAGTGTAGCCCTGGAGATCCCGCGGTACCATATTGGCCGCAGGTGCCGTCGGGGGGCCGGATTGCTCATGCGTACCCGACCCCCGCCAACGGCGGATCGAAGGAGTGTCCGGGAGGTTTTAGTGGTGTAGGGTCCTCTCCTCGTGGTATGACTTTAGCATACCACGCTATGGAGAGGGCGAGTCCCACATATCCCACCGCCAGCGCGCGAATACGCTGCAGCGGTGGTGGGAATGCGTCAATGCATTTCCCCATGTACAACAAAAAAAAAAGTTGGCAGAAACGCTGTATCAGTTATATATATAATTGGAATTAACAAAATAAATAATGCTAAAAACAAAACATACCTTTCTTATTAAGAAACTACTTAATATCAAAACCTACTTTTTACTAAAATACTATTCGATTAAACAGTAGATTTCCTAAACTTGCTACTTCACCGGGCATAAAGGCGAGCAGAGCTCCAGCCTAAATATGGTGGCTGCACCGGTGGCTCAGTGGTTACGGTAGTTGCTTCTGGGACCTGGTGTTCTGGGTTCGATTCCCACCCGGGACAATTATTTGTGTGAGCCACAAATAATTGTTCTGAGTCTGGGTGTACTTTGTATCCGTGAAATGTATGTTTGTAAAGTTCCCCGCGACACAGGGATTTATTTCCCTAGTGCGGGAGTTGTCTTTTAAAAAAAAAGAAAAAAAGAAAAAAGAAAAAAAAAATATATATGGTTTCAAAACTACAAACTAAGCAACCTGCGTAAGAGGGCGCCCCCTGTGGAGCTTGAAGTCCCCACGTAATCCCTCATAGTCAAGTCATAATCCCTCAATCTCATCATAAGATGGACGGATTATGACTTAAATATTTAGGTGAGTTTTGTGCAACTACCGCTGTAGTTTAAAGCTCGCGGGCCTCTCGGAATTCGGGTCTACGAGGGCATCGGATGGTTCTTTGCAAACTATGGGTCGAGAGGATTCCTAAACTTAGCTAACAAAACTAACTATAGGTACTTAAGAAATTCACAATAACTTATAACAACAAGCGATGTAATAACAATACAAATGAATGACTGCACCGGTGGCTCAGTGGTTACGGAAGTTGCTTCTGAGACCTGGTGTTCTGGGTTCGATTCCCATCCGGGGGATTCATTTGTGTGAACCACAAATAGTTGTTCTGAGTCTGGGTGTTATTTGTGTCCGTGAAATGAATGTTTGTAAAGTCCCCCGCGACACAGGGATTAATTTAACTAGTGCGGGAGTTGTCATTTAAAAAAAAAATTGAAAAAAAAAAAAATTGAGAATCTGTTTAAAAATAAAATAGACATTTTTTAATACATCCTATGCATGTTGTGGAAAGCGGTTATGTATAATGTATATACGGTAAATATACCAAAATAACATTTTTTACAATTTTGTATGTCTGTTTGTTCCGGTTAATCTCTGGAATGACTGAACTGACTTTGACGGGACTTTCACTGACAGACAGCTTATGTAACTAAGGCTACTTTTATTTTTGTAAAAATTTTAATTCTACGCGGAACAAGTCTTAGTATATTTAATAAAAGCAAATTTAGGGAATTGCGCATAATTGTTTTGTTTATGCCAAACTTTACGCTAGTAAATCAAAATATGTTCCAGTTGTAAATTGTTAATATTTATTGATTCCTAGACTAGAGTTTATACGGCATGCTGCAAAAACACTATCGCCGAAGTCGATGTAGGTATTGCGCAATAACTTACAACCGTCGCTAGTTTTCCTAATGCATTTTTTGTGAGAAAATCCGATGTACTTAAAAGTATCGATAAACTCCCAAATGCTTTTTGTACGATAACGAGATTTATATTAGTACTAGCTGACCCGGCAGACTTCCTACTGCCTCAATCGATACATAAAAGACCTAAACATTTGTATAAAATAAACTGGGCCGTAGAGACTTCGTTTATGCGGTACTCCTACCCCTACACTACCCCTACCCTACACTACCCCTACCCTACACTACCCCTACCCTACACTACCCCCACCCTACACTACCCCTACCCTACACTACCCCTACCCTACACTACCCCTACCCTACACTACCCCTACCCTACACTACCCCTACCCTACACTACCCCTACCCTATCTCTACCCTACCCCTACCCTACACCTACCCCTAATCTACCCCTACCCTACCCTACACCTACCCTAAAAAATCTTAGCAAAAAAATAAAGCTCAAATTGAGTCTACATTTTAGTTAGAAAACGTTTGTATGGGAAAAAGAAAAAGGCTGTTTTAAGGGGTTTTCAGGCAACTACTAATAAATTAAAAATTAATTAAAAAAACATTGTCCAGCGGACAAAATTGTGAATCTAAACCATTCCCAGATCCCTTTGAACACACACAAAAAATTTCATCAAAATCGGTCCAGTCGTTTGAGAGAAGTTCAGTGACATACACACTCACAGAAGAATTATATATTTAAAATTACTAAAACAACGAAATGTTGTGTACTAAAACTTTTAACATTGTGTTTATAAGTAGTACTGGTGGAGAACAAGTATCGATAAATTTACTATTAGGTTATAGTATGGTCTCATCACTTTTATTGTTACACTGTTTAGAGTTTGGAAAGTAATAATATAAGTCTTGTTTGACAGCTGAATCCAAATTAATATATTTCTCAAATTTACCATTTCACCACACTCAGTATTTTTACAGAAGTTACGATGTCCATCGAGCTATTGGAAAATAAATGGGTATCTTTTTTAGTAGTCCAGAACTGGTGGTAGGAAAAAAAAAACGTAAAGGACGTCTATGTGAATAAAGATATTGGCTTCGACTTCGACGTCGACTTTTGAGTGGGCTGCTAAACATAAGTCTCCTCCTAACAGATCTTGGTAAGCTAGGGTCGTTGACGGATATTGGAATAATCACGATTGGCGGAGTAAGGTGGTGAGTATCCTTGAGCTGATGGATGCTGCCCATCCCATGTCGCTTAGTCGCCTCTTATGATACCCTACTTATTTATTTATTTAAACACACATAAAACTATCATTACAGGTACTTAATACCTAATTCAATGGCCTATGTACTTATAAATTAAAACAAAAATGGTAACTCTATAGTAACTTAAACTAAACAAATTGCACAATAAGCGGCCCGTGTGAATTCGCTCAGCGTGCACGAAAAGAAATCAATTCTGTGAGCCAACGTGTTGAGCGCCCGCAGCGCACGCGTGAGCGGCGCGCGCTGCAGCAGGCACGTGCGCGCGCGCGGGACGGCTTGCAGCTCCGGCCACCGCCGCCGCCTCACGTACTCATCCGGGACGCGTAGCATGAGCACCTCCAACACGTTCGGATTATAGATTTTGCCGCGCATCACTTTAAATATGTAGACGCTGAGAGCGACCTCCATTCTCACTTCAAGCCTGTAATATCCCACCATACCCAGAACAAATAGAGTAGGGTAAAGGAGCGAATAGCCCGGGTATATCCCATATTGCTTCAAATACACGAACCTAACAAACTTTTTCTGGATACGCTCCAACATCAGCCTGTACTTCTCTTCGTGTGGTGACCATATTACGGCATTGCATTCCAGGTGACTCTTCACGAGTGCCTCGTAAAGTGCTTTCAAAGCGCCTATGTTTGTGAAGTTGTTCGCTTGGCGTAATATTAGTCCCAGATTCCGATATTACTTACTTGCATACATCAGTGATATGCTGCCGACACTGCTGCCGTGGCATAACTAAAATGCCGTTATCCGACATCTGGTCGATTTTTAACTTTTAATGCTATTATAACGAGAAAAGAAAAATCTACCGATCTGTATTTTCGAATTTTCAATACCTTGAATAGTTTTGGAAATAATAATTTTAAGAAAGCCGTTACGTACATATTTTCCTCTTGTGAAATAAGCAAAAATGCCTTTAAGTAACTTTGTGAGTCTATACAGCCGCTATAGTTCATTAACTCATATTTTTATTACAAGTTTTTCATATGTCTGCTTCTCTTGGTTGCCGTTAACAGTCTTTTGTACACTATAAAGCGGTAAAGGTACTTTAACTGTTTTATTGTTAATCTTTTTTATTATAGAAGTTTACCTTTGTTAAGCTATAACGCCGTTAATTGAAAATGCTAGACTTTCATGTGATTAAAGATGTTTAACGGCATTATAGGTTAATATTTGACATACTTGTATTTTGACTTTACGTATGTTATAAGCCAGTGGCGGCATTTCCAAAACTAAACAAAAATTAATTGTCCGTCATTATTAGACTAAAATGACGTTATCTCACACTAATACACAATAAAGCCGTTAACTGATCTCGCGCGGGTCGGGGGGCAGCGGCTATGTAACGATCCAGTTCCGAGATCAGAAGGGTCGGGGGTGAAACTAGAGCATCGCACAGCAGGCACTTTTTGGGTGAGGACTCGAGGACTCCAATCAAGAGCTTTTGCGTGAAAGAGTAACAAACATACATACATCCACACATACAAACTTTCGCATTTATAATATTTGTAGGATACGTACGTTGGACTTATTATATTTTGGACATATTATGTAAATAGATATATAGATTATTACATAGATTGTCATAATCTATATATCTATTTACATAATATGTCAAAAATACAATAAGTCCAAACCGGTTTTAACGATTTTGATGAATTTTGAACGTAGTTCGTTATATTTCAAAATAAGCTGTATTAAACCTTAAAATCTACGAAATAACGTCGTATGCATCTGCAAACAAATATATTGGTCTACTTTTTTCACTTATCATGGACATACTGACGTTTGATATTTATCAACTCAAATATAAAAGCGAAAGGTCATTCATTCACTCATCTCGAAATCTCAGAAACTACAAAGGCCTAGGAGTCTCAAATTTTGTGGGTTCATTTAGGACATAGGTGCTAACTGAGACGGGATATTGCTAAATTCAACCCCTAAGGAAGTAAGAAGGGGTGTCAATGTTTGTATGATTCAAATTCAAAATTTATTTATTCCGCAAAAATTTGTTTGGAATCGTCATATTTTTGAGAGAACACTGCCAATGAGATTGGAGCGATTTAATTCCAAGCATTTTTGTCACAAAGATAATCAGATTTTTTTCTGAGAATTCGGAAAATTTTGAAATTTGGCTTTAATAGACATTTTAAACTTATTTATAGACAAATTCTCTTATTCTTTTGGGAAGTTTGTTATAGAACCGTATACATTGCCCCATAAAAGAGTTACTTATTTTGCGGCGACGGCTAACAACCACAAGATTACCTATGCTTATATCTAGTATATACACTTATGTGTGTCGCTTTTTTTTACAAACTGATTTTTATCTACATATAACACATTATCATATATTATTATATATTATGATGCAACGGTTACAATATTTATTTCTATAAATTTCTCAAACTTTGCTTGGCGACCCAGTTTGTAAATAGCCCTTACGACTCTTTTTTTCAATATAATAATGCTATTGATATCCGCGCAGTTACCCCAAAGAAGAATCCCGTACGAAATTATGCTGTGAAAGTAACTGAAATAAACGATTCTAGCCGTATCAACATCAAATACCCGTAAGCCGTCTAATTGTTTTTACTGCATTTACTGCAGAACTTAATTTTGCTGACATTTTCTCAATGTATGGTCCCCATTGTCATTTGGAATCAATGGTGATACCTAAGAACACAGAGTTTCCACAGGGTCCAAGCCATTTACATTAGTGGAAACCTGTCCAACATTGGGTGTTGAAAACTTGATTACTTTAGTTTTCTTATCATTTAAACAGAGATTATTAACATGTAACCAATGAACAACTTAAGAGAGTGCATTGTTAAGTTTGTCATAATCATGTAGTTGTCTATTAAATGTCTTTCTTATCGTTACAGTTTCACCAAACACTGCTTGTAAATTATTGTATTTGAATTTAAGACTGAACCGAAATGTATCGAATCTAAAAGAAAAGGTGACATACTTAAAAAAATCCGGTACAAGTCTGATTATAGGAATAATAATATAGACTGATGTAAGTTTATTGAGACTGATTAACTATTTTAACTAAATACCTAATAATTTTAATTTTAAACATTTTCATATTATTTTAAGTTATTTGGTAAAGTGACTGTGTTAAGATTTGAATACCATATTTTTAAGAATACGTAAATATTATCAAGAAGGCTATAAATGTAGATAAAAAGTTAAAACTAAAATTTTAATAAGGCAGATTATTTTTTTTGTTTTTAGTATAGGATGATTGTTTTTTATTGATAATAGAAATTTACAGTTTTATGTTCAAGGAGAAGAGTCCACTTAGTCTTGATTGTTTATAAAGTATCTCAGGTTTCATTAAGTATTCTGTATGTAAATTTCATTTGATTGAAAATTTATTTTATATAATATTATTTTGAAAGTACACAAGTTGTACCTCATTAATATGGATAAATAACTGATGTGATATTTGTATTTGTGAAAACTAAAAGTTCCTAATAAATCAAGTTTTAAGTGAAATTTTGTCAAAGTTAAAACTTTGAGCAAAAATAAACCCTATTTTAAAAGCTTTAAAAAAATATATTGACTAAGTGATTGATAAAATAATGACCTTTATTAAAAAAATTTCTTTATTTCTAGTAACTTCATGTTGTTAAATATTATTGGTTCACTTTTTGTTTATACCTTCTGTTGCGTTTTAATGCCGTTAAACTATAAGGTTTTTACTTTAACCACGATTAAGCTTAACAATGATTCAAGTTTTTCACTTAAATTTAAATACATTAATAGGTTACCAGACTTAAAAGCAGTAAAGTACCGTTAAACACACTTAAGTCTAACATGAGTCAGTTCAATATTACATATTATTAAGCTAAATAGACGTTATGTGCTTTAGCGACGTTTTAGTTATTCACCAAAGAGATTTTTTTTAGCATTTTAACAGACAATAGTTTGCTATGAAATAGATACACTAAAATGCCGTTGCGCTATGCGTGACGGCATTTTAGTCGATGACCGATAAGATTTTGGCAACACCGATGATAAACTAAAATGCAAAAAACGTTTTTTCATGAAATTAAATAATATTTACGATATGACAGGGGAGTCATTCGAAAGTATTAAACTTGACCTATTTTTTGGTACCACCAATTCTCAAATAAGTGTTGTCATTGAAAAGTTACATCAATTTTAATTTTTTCCGCGGTTTTTGCTCGTTATTCAAAAATACGGTTTTGGTAGATAACGGCATTATAGATATATCACGGCAGACTGTAGATCAGCAGTGAAGCGTACGCCTAAGTCACGTATCTCTGTCACCCGCTGTACCGGCGCCATAAGGTATTGGTAATGGCGCGGGGTTCGTGCGCGACTGAAAGACAGTACGGAACACTTACGGATCTATTTGGAACAGACGAATTTTATTCTTATAATATTCGAAGATAGTGCTCGCGGACTTTACGTTTAAAAATAAATTTACTAGGAGATTTTCTAATATCAAGAGGGAGCGCATTCCAGTGTTTAATAACAGAGACAGAAAAAGAATTTGCAAGAAACCTAGAGCGATGGAGGGGGACTGTTAGAATTAAATTATCAGCGGAACGTGGGTCACGGGCGTGAGAGGAGCCTAGTACTTGGAAGTACGTTTTCAGGTAGGAAGGGGTGCATGGATGAAAAAAGTAAACAGAGAGATCTAAGCGTTCTTCTCTGACGGATGGGAAGCCATTTAAGCTGAGAGCGGTACGTGGAGATATGGTCGTATTTACGTAAGCCAAAAATGAAGCGAATTCCCTTATTGAGGAGTCGATCCAGTTTATTCAGAAGATCTTGAGATAGGTCTGTATAACAGACATCAGCATAATCCAACATAGACAGGACAAGAGATTGGACAAGAAGCTGCTTGGTACTAGATGGCAGAAAATGTTTAAATCTATAGAGGGATCGTAGTGTAGCGGTAACATTTTGGCTTACTGCACATACTTGCCTTTCCCAGTTATGATTTTCATCAACATACAGGCCCAAGTATTTTAAATTATGTGAAAGCGGAATTACAGTGTTGTTGAAAATTACCGGGATTAAACTTTGGGTATCAACACTTCTAAGATGATATGCGCTGCCTACCAAAATACCCTGACATTTATCCACATTCAAAGCAACTCCGAACCTGCTATAAATATTATGATATATATATGCCTTGGTCGTTGACTTCAACGACAAAAGAAGTGAGATCTAAATGGGTGCCAAGTTCAATTGTCAGTCCTGAAATTTATTTATAACAACATAAAGTATCATTTAGAGTTGCCCAACTATCGATAGTTTCGCTATCGATAGTATCGATAATATCGATACCAACGATACTATCGATATCACAAATTAAATAGTATCGATACTATTACATTATAATACTATCGATAGTATCGATATTTTTAAAGTAATACTATCGATATTATCGATAGTATCGATGCATTAAATGATTAAAACTATCAATACTATCGATAGTTAGTAAAACTATCGGTACTATCGAAGACCAACCCATGTTTAGGAGCAATACTATCGATACTATCGATAGACTATCGATACTATTGATATGACGTTAACTATCGATAGACTATCTATAGTATATCGATAGTCGACTATCGATAGGCAACACTAGTATCATTCCTTCTTATAACTTATTAAAGCTTAAGGTCTGACTTGGCTAGTTCTCATATCTCTCTCTCGTGATTTAGAGTTCAGTTATTTTAACGTTAATGTAACAATTGATCCAGTACTAAATAAAAGGTTTTATCAAGTTTATTTATTTTTGACACAGTTTTATTACAAAATAAACATTATTATCTTCTTTACTACGTTGCTTGCCATTGTTCCACCTGATCTTGATTATTTGGAACGTTGGAACACACTTCAGGTATCTTAGGGTCTTTTTCACATATAAATGGTCCTGGAACTGAACACCATTGATCGTTAAAAAGACCGTCTCGAAGAATCGTCCCACAGTTTTCACCTGGTGGAGAATCGTCAGGCCTATTAGCAGACCACCTGTTAAATCCTGCTTCTTCAAGTGTTTGTCCTGCAAAGTACAGTAGAATTGAAAGAATTAAAAAAAATCGCTTTGGTTGATTGTGGTTTTTTTTTCCGGGAGAAATGCAACAGGCATTCCCCCGCTGCAGCAGCAGAATATGTCAGACTCCCTCTCCATAACGATGATACGCCTATATTACCACCAGGATACCCCAGGAGCAACAGAGACGTTTACCCATTTAAGCCCTCCGGTTGCTCTTCCAAACGCCACAAATGACATCGGGATTTTTTTTTGCATCCAGTGGTAGCAAACCCTCTTCGGGAATATATTCGTATATGCGTAGCCGTGGACATATAACAGGGCAATAAATGCTTGTTCATCATTTCAGCCGTAGGAAGTCTACTTCGTCTACTACTGGACATAGGCCTCCCTCATAGATCTTCAGTTATTGCGTTTGGAAGCGGCCTGCATCCTCCGTGATACCGCGGCCTTAACCAGATCATCCGTCCATCCATCTTTCTAGAGGGATGCTTATTCATATTTTTAATAATAAAAAATAAAGATAGATAAAATATTACTTACCATGAATAGTTCTCCAGTCATGTTTTTCTTCCCAATCATAGAACCCAACAAAGGCAGCCAGTTTTTGAAATTTTCCCAACATTGATTCTGGTGGATGTTTCGCAAATAGTTCTCTTAAAACATGTGACTCCAACTCATTATTGATGATAGCTAAATAGCCTCCTTCAGCTGAACAAGCAAAGTGAGCTCGCGAAAAATTTCTTGGCACAACGTGGAATTTATAACAATGATTTGTGCGCGAATCTAGTTTGTATCCTGAAAAATATCTTGGTATGTCATTTGATTCTGAAATCTTTGCATAAATTTGTATTCAGATTCTTAAAGCCGAGGGAAATACAACGTGACGGCGACTTTGTAAAAACAAACTCATATATAAAGCAGCTTAAAAAAAATGGCCATAAATTAAAAACAAAAACCATGAATTTTAATTGCAATTATTAAACCAATTTTTTTCGGATGGACTTTTATGGCTTTAGTCAGTGGGCATTTGCTACGTCTCCGGGCATAAAGGCGAGCAGAGCTCCAGCCTTATAAAAATGGTTTATAAACGTAGAACTAAGCAGCTAGCGCGCATGAAGGCCCTATGGGACTTGGACCTCGGCTCAGGACGATCGTCTACGGAGTGATTAGTTGTCTTTTAGTTGTTTTGGGGACTTTTGTGCAACTGTCGTTCTACGTAATAGTTTGCGGGCCTCTCGTGGACATCGGAAAGTTTGTAATTGCATTGTTCCTAAGATGGTACGATTTTTGCTTTAAAAATAATTGTAGGGCCCATTAAAATTTGTCACGTAGCAAAATTTGTCTGATTCGGTAAAAAATATAGATTACATATTTATTTCAGTTAGTACCTACATGTGAAAGTGGAATCACCGAAAGTTTGAAATATATTACATACAAGCTTCCCAAACACGGATTAATTTGCGTGACTCCAGTCATAGCTTCATTATATAATTATCATCTGAAGGGTTTGTTTGCTTGAACGCGTTAAACTCAGAATCTTCTGGTCCAATTTGATACCTCATTTATCGAGGAAAGATATAAGCCATATTTAATTATGAAATCTTAACGGAAACAGGAGCTAATTAGTTATTAAATGTAGGTTACGTTATTCGTGGATAACGTTTCTTACTAATTGTGAAACAATTTTGGAAACCGGTCTTTTTTTTTGGAGCAAACAAACATTTTTTTCTGTAAATAATCGCCATCATCATCATATCAGTCTATTGTTGGACATAGGCCTCCCCCATCGATTCCCAGCGGGAACGATTGCTAGCGGCCTGCATCCACCCACTCCCTGCGACCTTTATGAGGTCGTCGGCCCATCGTGCATGCGGTCGTCCCACGCTGCGCTTGCTAGTTCATTGTCTCCACTCAAGAACCTTTCTGCTCCGTCAGCCGTCAGTTCTTTGAGATATATGTCCTGCACATTGCCACTTCAACGTGCTAATCCGTTGAGCTATGTCAGCGACCTTCGTTCTCCTGCGGATCTCTTCATTTCTTATTCGATCACGCAGATTTCTATATAACAGTATAGTATAGATAGATAATCTTAGATCTTTACCTGGATCCGTAGTGCCGCATTCATTAGTAACAGTTTCAGGGTCATTAGATTTAAAGCACATATACGAATGTGCCATGTCACAGCTGATCTCCGATAAAGCTCCCTCAGAATTTATACTAAGACATTTTTTCATGTTACTTCCTATATTTGGATGATACCTGTTCCAGAAATAATTAAATTCTGACATTGATTTTCCTGTAAACGATAAATTAAAGTTAGTTAATTGAATTTTGCAGATTACCTGCCGAATTCCTCATTAATGGTTCCTCAGAAAAGTATTTAATGATGTGGTTTGTATTCATATCCATCATCATCATACTGAATACTACTTGTTTTCCATAAATATATCTGTAGCTAGGTACTGCGTCAAATAGTAGGAACTGCATGAATAGTAGGACTGCTGAACATACGAGGGAGGGTATTTGCCATAGTCACCACGTCTGGCAGGCGGGTTGGTGACGGCAGTATTATGTTGTACCACACAAGGAAACGCTACTGCCCGTTCCTTGATATACGATTATTTTCGGCGGTCGCTGGCGGGGGCTTTGAAGGATTATGACATATAGTTTAAGGGGAGTTTTGAGGAACTGTAGCTCTACGTAACAGTTCGCAGGCCTCTCGGACTTTGGGGTCTACGACCTCCTCCGTAATGCAAAAAAGAAAGATTCCTTGGGAAGTCTGTGAAGCCCTCAAATTATTCTAGTACTCACCATCGACAGTATAGTATGCTCCTTTAGAAACAGTAGCGTGAAGACCAGTGAACAACTCTGTATCCCTGAGCAAGTTTCCTCTCGTCACATTAATCATTTCATACCACATGTCATCAGTAACTGGAGATGCTAAAATAGCACCTAAAAATGATAAGAAACTCATTATTAGGTAAATACTGTAGTGAGGTTAAGGTTTTAATCCCTCACTTCATGACGTACTGGCCGTATGCGAATAACGAATAAAGACCTATCTTTATATTTAAATAATTAAAAATAAATGCTGGCTTCAAGCTTGCTGAGGTTCTTAGTCAGATGAACCTCATCAAGCTTTTTTTGGCTCGCTTTAAATCTCGTTGGTTCAATCTGCACGCCAGTCAGGAAATCTTTTTGTAAATTCTAAGATTTCAATCCGGGCCTGGTTGGTTGAGTGACTAACCTCCGGCCTCGGAAAGCACGTTAGGCCGTTGGACCCGATTGAAATAAAATATAAACATCTTCGCAAGTAATGCATTGCGAAATATCAACTGTCCAGCTTCATACACAAATTCACTCCTCTTCGAACAAATACACATGACACGCACAAGTTAATCAAGAATACAAAACAATAAAAACACACAAAGTTTTTTTTTTTATTTTAGTCATTTTTTTAAAGTTGGCTTCTGAGACAACATTGTTTGTTTTGGACCGTTGTGGACATTTTGAAATTTAAGATTCCCTCCTTGCGGAAAGACGGTTCTTGATGTCAACAAGAAGCACAGATTAAAAATAAATGTAATCTATTGTCTGCACCGGAACGAATCACTCACCGCTTGCCGTACCCGGCCGCGACTCTAATTTGTCAATTGATTTTAATAATTATTTATTTATTCGCTATGTTATTAGTTTACTTTTTTTTGTTTTTAATTTTATGCCTATTTTAATTTTAGTATTATCTTTTTGTGAATTATTACTTTGATTTTATTTGTTTCTTTATTTTATTTTTAATAACTTGTTAGTAGTATTATTTTTATTATTATTTTAAATGGTTGGCATGCGTGCCGTCATAGCTGGGGTTGGCTAGAATACCAGCGCTGCCGCAATAATCTTTTTGGAGTAGCATTATGCTGAAGCCAGTACCTACCCATTTATGGCACATTTACATTCCTAATTGTTATGTATTTATTTGTTATTGTACCTATAATGTGAAATAAATAAGTGAATTTTCTTTTTGCTTTTTTTCATTATTTAAGAACTATCGTATTTTTATAGATTTTTTTGAGAAATTATAATGTTACCAAATTTGGTTTCACTCAAAATAAAATTAATACATAAAAATCCATAAATACACGCATAATTAAAATAATAATAAAAAATAAATTAGAAGCATCTAATAAATTTTGCCATGTAGTTTTAGTATGCCGCGTGTTTCCTTGGGTGTGGTAAGAGGCAACAATGGGATATACACCTGATGTATGCGCAGCATCATCTATCAGTTGATTTTGGCAATATCCCATAACCAAGAAAAGCCATAGAAGCCAGAGCTATGTTGAGCAATGGACGTAACTGGGTAGATAAAGTAAAAACAAAACTATATTTTTCTGAACTTTACCTTCCAGAGCACATCTCAATCGCGCATCTTCCCAAATAGCAGGAACATCATGAAATTTGAACCAACCATTTGTAGAACTGCTATATTTGTAGTCACATCGGAATGTTGCTGAATCTGAAATTTAATTATTTTTGTAGACAACTCTCTCACTATTATCATCATCATCATCAGCCCGTATAACGTCCACTGCTGAACATGGGCCTCCACCCGAGGGAGGGTATTTGCCATAGTCACCACGCTTGGCTGGCGGGTTGGTGACCGCAGTATTATGTTGTACAAATGATCAGTCATAATTTACACCACCATTGTATACGTTTTTGCACTCGGTTTTTCCGGACTTGTTAAATTGCTCATTAGTTCGTACGCTTCGTCACCCATTGTTGCAATTAACGTGTTTAACCAAAGTGCCTCCTTAACACTGTTCACTTTAAAAAACATTTCCATACGTTCCACGTACAATGTCCAGTTTCCCGATCTTACATTATACTCCGATAACTTCCCGATAGACATATTTAAATTTATTCGTCAGCCCGCTTTTAATTTATATCCTCGTCGCCAGTGAGGTGTTTAAGTAAAACAAGCGTGCGGCTAGTACCGTGGTTTATTGGGCAACTGTCCGTCCTTGACATGACCACCGCATCGGCGCATCACAGTATTCCTCCGAAATCGAATAGGGAGCCACTTGAGTTATTGCGAAAAAAAATTTTTTTGGGAAACATACATTTTGCAACCGCTCAAGTTTATCTAACAGCTCCTCATTAGCATCCAAATAGAACGTTAGTCCGTCCGAAAAAAAACACAATTTACGGACACACAAAGCACACCGAAACTTATAAATATTTACTCACCTATAAATTTAACACAAAATAAAAATGGAAACAATATTGAAAACGACTTCATTTTGCAAATACACTGTAATGACTGAGATCAGTCTAATCTAAGTGTATAAAAGAAAAAAAAATAGTCAAAGAGCTCATGAAACAAAATGCTGTTTAGTCTCCTTATACAAGTAGGTATGAGTATTTTACTGTATACAATAGTGACTTAAGCAAATAAAGTCGTAATGCCTCAATCCCTTCGTCAGCGACTG
This sequence comes from Nycteola revayana, assembly GCA_947037095.2. Classification (NCBI taxonomy): domain Eukaryota; kingdom Metazoa; phylum Arthropoda; class Insecta; order Lepidoptera; family Nolidae; genus Nycteola; species Nycteola revayana. The sequence goes on from OX344851.2 coordinate 2,527,242, forward strand.
CCCTGAGCCGAGTTCTAAGACCCAGGGGGCGCCCTTTTGCACAGGTTGCCTAGTTTGTACTTTATAAATCTGGCGGTTATTTAAGGAGGCTGGAGCCATAATCGCCTTTATGCTCGGTGAAGTAGCAAAATCTTCGTGGATTAGTTAATTATCCGTGCGACAAATGTGATATTTGTACATCGCTTTATGATTTAGTAGGTATATTAAATAAATTAAAAACGTATTTTAATAATAATATATGTCATCGCTTAAATAATACCAACTCATTACACATTTATATGGTTTAAAAATGACTAGATTAAATTCAAATAATGTTAAAACTATGTGCCTCATAAGAAAGCTCAAAGTCGCTCAGCGAGCTATGGAAAGAGCTATGCTGGGCGTTTCCCGCTGCGTGATCGAATCAGAAATGAAGAGATCCGCAGGAGAACGAAGGTTGCTGACATAGCTCAACGGATTAGCAAGCTGAAGTGGCAATGGGCAGGACACATAGCTCGAAGAACTGACAGCCGATGGAGTAAAAAGGTTCTCGAGTGGAGACCACGAACTGGCAAGCGCAGCGTAGGACGGCCGCCTGCACGATGGACCGACGACCTCATAAAGGTCGCGGGGAGTCGATGGATGCAGGCCACATGCGATCGTTCCCGCTGGAAATCGATGGGGGAGGCCTATGTTCAGCAGTGGACTACAACAGGCTGATGATGATTAATGTTAAAACATAAAAATTTGATTAATCTATACTTATATCAAAAAGAGGAAAAGTTAATATTTCTGTATGTTTGTTTCAAATTAACTCAAAAACTACTGAACGCATTTTAATAATTCACCATTAGAATGCTACGTTATCCTTGAGTAACATAGACTATGAAAGTCCGCCCGTGCGAAGCCGGGGCGGGCCGCTAAATATAGTATAAAATAAAAGATTTTTATTGATGATACAAATGATTTAAGGTACGTAATGTATAGACTCAATAACAATAAATCCTATTCCAATGACTGTTTCTTTTAGAAAGAATTTAATTTTTCCGGAGTAACATAAGATACAATCATTTTATGAAATAATTCCAACGTGAAACTGCACTGCACAGTTTTACTTCACGGTATCTTCGACTATGAGGTCAACTGATAAAAACTTGAGGTAATAACCCGTTCCCAGCTCTGACGAAGTTATTAAACAATTTTCCTTGTATAATAATAACAACGTTTTGGTTTGCTATTAATATCTTGAAGGTGATTTTAGTACTAATGTTTACCGGCGTCACTCAGCTCCAGTGGGTCGGAGCGTGATGGTTTGTAGCCTTTATGTCAATCCAGCTTATTAACTTTGCTCGGGCAAACTTTCACCTAAGTACGTTCAGTAGTTTTTACGTGAAAGCGTATAATCATCATCCATTCGTTCAAACATCCACAAATACTTACTTATAATATAAGTAATGATGTAATCATTTACATCAAGTTCCGTGGCGTAGCAGATTAAGTCTAACTTTAAGTCGTGGAGGTCGTGGGTTCGATTCGAAAAAATATTTGTCTAAAATTAAGATTTATTAGTGGATCTGGTTGGTTGAGCGACTACCTTCCATGCCTCGGAAGGCACGTAAAACCGATGGTCCCGATTTTTATAACATCATCTTTAACAATTGGATACCTTTATTGTTTTATATATTTATTTACATATATAAAATAAGAGATTTTTTATTGATGATACAAATGATTGTACGTAATCTATAGACTCAATAACAATAAATCCTATTCCCATGAATAACCCTCCCTCGAGATGAGGCTGATGATGATGATATATTTATCTGTGACGACAAATTGTCAGTGTTATTATATATTTTAAATAGTTTGTAAACTTATATTGCAAGATATAGATTAATTCGTATACAAGTTTCTAGATAGCTCTGCTAGTAGCTTCATGTATAATAAGATAAATAAATTGCTTGATATATACCCTATGTGTAAGGGTAAATGTAAACATACAATAATTGATTGGTTATCTCGACTTAATTATGACGATACAGAAAGATTGCTCCACACACTTCAATAAACATATTATAACATCACACACATTTATACACATCACTATGCACTCACTCACACTCACACACACACACACACACACAAACACGCGAGCACACACACACGAACACAACATAAACATTAACACACTCAATTACTATAAATTTATTTTCCTTTTATAAATTATTTTACTTAAGTCTCTCATCCGTTTTGTTTGCGAACTAATCTCTAATTTTTAGATTTAATGTCATCTGTCTTTCTTCTTGCGCGATTTGCAAGATTGGAGAATGCCTGGAGATGCGTCATACAGGTTTAAAGCCTAGTACAGACCCCAGCTCCAAAGTTCTATATCGACACCTATGTTTGTTCTTAACATCGCAATTTCATGTACGAACTTTGAAGAGAGAAATAAACCATATTTTATTGTATGGTTTTTCTGCGGTTACGTCTAAATGTCTCCTCCCTTGCCCTCCCGACCCTTTGTTTGCAAATAACTTTCTCATGCCTTCATAGACTAGAAGTCCGAGAAATCCACGCACTATAACGTAGAGCGATAGTTGCATAAAACAGTCTTAATCTATCCGCCAGCGACCACCCTGAGCCGAGGTCTAAGTCCCACGGGAGCGCCCTCTTGCGCGGGTTGCTTAGTTTGTAGTTTTTTAACATTTTATTAAGGCTGGAGCTCTGTACGCCTTTATGCCCAGTGAAGTAAGAAAAGGCTCGGGGCTAACTACATATTTAATTATTATGACAGTCCGAGAAAAAAATAGATTTGAGCTCCATAGAACCCTTTTTTCGCTTTCAAAAGTAGCCTATGTCCTTTCTGAGCCTCTACACTATCTATGTACCGAATTTCAATAAAATCAATTCAGTAGTTTTGACATGAAAGGCCGACAAACATACCAACAGATAAAGTTTCTTTAGCATTTATAATAGTAAGGATCATCATCATCATCAGCCCGTAAAACGTCCACTGCTGAACATGGGCCTCCTACCGAGGGAAGGTTTTGCCATAGTCACCACGCCTGGTTGGCAGATTGGTGACCGCAGTATTATGTTGTTATACACAGGGAAACGCCGCTGCCCGTTCCCTGATATACGCTTTTTATAGATGATGTTGTAACAATCGGGACCAACGGCTTAACGTGCTTTCCGAGGCACGGAGGGTAATCCCTCAGCCAACCAGACCCGAAAAGAAATATTAAAATCTACACAAAGATTTTCTTCTCCGGCGTGGGAATTAAATTTTGAGTAATTTTGGGTGACTGATAAATGCAGTTCCCCTAGTCCAGTAGATTCTAACCTATTTAATATTGTTACTCCTATGACCTATTAGGAAAACCGATTTGACCCTGACCTTAAAAATTTATTAATTAAACAATAATGAAGCGGCCGCAGCCCAATGGCTAGGGCGTCGGACTTGTGATCTTGAGGTCGCCGGTTCGAACCACACCCATTGCACTACTGACGTGAACCCACTCGTAATACAAGCATTTTAGCTTACTGCGAAGGGTTAACAAGAATAATAGTAGACTGCAAAAAATCAGCTAGTAATATAAAAAAACCTCTTCGGTTTTTCGATTTCCCACGGAAAAGCTGATTTACCCTCGCGAGGGTTAGTACCCACTAGTTCGGAACCACGACCTTCGTTCCCAGTATGTAAGTAGGGGAATATTATCTGCAAAATTGTGTATTGCAGATAATATTCACTAGGCGCACATGTGAACTTTGTGCTTTAAAAACTGACTAGCTGTGCCCGTCGGTGGTATTGAGAATAATTGAGATTACCATTTCTTTCATACAAAACTTACTCCATAATTGCGAATACAATAATAATGCGCGTATGTATGCGCGTACCTGTATATTTTGGTGATAAATTTTTATTTATATATTAGCGACCCGCCCCAGCGTCGTACGTGTATGATACATATAAACCTTCCTCTCGAATCACTCAATCTATTAAAACCGCATCAAAATCCGTTACGTAGTTCTAAAGATCTAAGCATACATAGGTACAGACAAGCGACTTTGTTTTTTATACTATGTAGTATAAAAAACAAACAAAAGGGGGATAATGCTGTTCGCGTCCGTGGGCTTTAGCTCTAGTCACCCAAACGTGTCCCCTGGGTAGCGCCAAATGAACAGCACATCTGGTGGTAGGTTTCGACCGCGGTTTGTCACCACCCTCAAGGCAAAGCCTTGCCGCCAAGTGACTTTCGTCGCGTTCCGGCATGATGCCTTGAGTAGCCATCGTGGAAGGGGAGTCTGGGCAGTTGTGTGGCTTTGCGAACCGGTTCCGGTGCTGCGTGGTGTCTGTGCTGGGTGATTGTTCGTGGAGGGTAGCGGGATCCTAAGCACGGTCTTCCGCTGGCCGACCGCAGGTAGTAGGGGGCCCAATTAGTAGGAAAGCCACCTATGAAAGGCTGCCCCGCCAACTAGCGAAAAATCCCAGGATGCGTCACCATGCCGGTTGGCGACCGGATGCAAGGGCCCGGTGAACATCTCTGGGGGGGTTAGGGCGTCCCCGCGCGCTCGAGATCAGTCTCCCGTCGGTGCAGCATCATGTGTGTATTGCGTGGTACTCGTTCATGTTACGCCTCGCCCAGCTGTCCCTTTTCTACTTGTCTGTTCGTCTTCAAAAATAATGCAAAGTAAGCATAGGGAACTGGTTAAACAGCGGTTGCACTCCCTCGCACTAAAAGTGCACCTATCTAACATCCGAGGTCTGCACTCCAATCTCATCCCGGTCCATCACCACCTTGAGACCGAAAAACCACATCTGCTGTTCCACACGGTGACGCAAATCAGATGTCCAGCTGACACAGCATACTTGCACTACCCAGGGTACACCCTGGAGCACAATTTCAGGCCACGCGCTGGCACCTGCGTGTATGCTCGTGATGACATCTGCTGTCGACGTCTCCGTAACATTGAGGATTCCAGTTTCTCTGTATTGTGGGTTCTGGTGGACACTGGCTTGGAGCAGATACTCTATGCCAGTGTCTATCGGTCGCTCACCGACAACATGGAGACAACCAGGTTGTTTCAGTACCTTTCTGATTCAGCTGAATTAGCTCAGCTCAGGTACCCATCGGCGCAGACAGTTATTCTGGGGGACTTCAACGCCAACTACCATGAGTGGCTGTACCCATACCAGAACACCGACCTTGCTGGGAGACTAGCGTATGCATCTGCTCTGATGCTTGGTCTCTCCCAACTGGTGACTGGGCCGACACGGGTGCCCGACATTGATGGCCATACGGCCAATTGCTTAGACCTTCTGCTGACAACCGATCCAGACCGATATCAAGTCGCGGTTTCCTCACCGTTAGGTAGCTCCGACCACTGTCTGGTGAAATCTGTGTCTGTCTACTCGCCACCCGATCCCGATCTCAAGGGGACTAGGCGTGTATGGCGATACAAGTCAGCAGATTGGGATGAGATGCGGCATTTCTTCGCGTCTTACCCTTGGCTGCGCTTATGCTTCTCTTCAGACGACCCCGACTCGCTGCGCGGAGGCTGTTTCTGGAGTGATATGCCAGGCAATGGCGTATTTCATTCCATTTTCTGATGTCTCACTCCAAGACAAAGCCCGCCCATGGTTCAACGCTGAGTGTGATAGTGCTGAGGCACATAAGCACTCTGCTTAACAAGCGTGGGCGGATGCTCGAGCCCGCAAAGCGCCAAATGTTCGGAAACTGAAGAGAGCCTTCAATAGTGCTGCCAAGTCTTGCAAACGTGCCCTACGCAAGGCCCGCTTTGACCATATTGGCCGCATTGGAGCCAGACTAGCATCTTACCCATCTGGGAGTAAAGCTTTTTGGTCTCTTGCCAAATCGGTCGAAGCCAATTTCTGTCGGTCCTCTTTGCCGCCACTGCAGAAGCCAAACGGTTCATTATTAGCTCACACCGCCAAAGACAAAGCAGACTTGTTTGCATCTCTTTTTGCGGAGAATTCACAACTAGATGCTGCTGGTAAAAGTCCACCCAGGCTACCACATTGCACTTCCACTATGCCTGAGGTGCACATTCGGCAAAAAGTGGTACTCAAAATTCTCAGCACTCTAGATGTGAATAAGGCTAGTGGGCCTGACGACATTCCTGCCATTGTCTTGCGGTCATGTGCGCCTGAGTTGTCTCCTGTTTTGACTCGCCTCTATCGATTATCCCTGAAGACTGGTCTAGTTCCAGCATCCTGGAAGATTAACAATGTTCAACCGATCCCCAAGAAAGGTAGTCGTGCCGACCCTGCCAACTACCGACCAATCGCAATCACCTCCATACTCTGTAAGGTTATGGAGCGTGTTTTAAACAACCGTCTCCTAGCATACCTGGAAGACAACGATCTCCGCTGTGACCGCCAATTCGGATTCCGTCGTGGCCGGTCTCCTGAAGATCTTCTTGTTTATGCTACTCACTTCTGGAGCGAAGCCATTGAGAGACACGGTGAAGCTCTTGCCGTGTCTCTTGATATCTCTAAGGCTTTTGACAGGGTTTGGCACGCAAGTCTCATTGGTAAGCTTCCGGTTTACGGTATTGCTTCCGGACTTTGTACCTGGATTCAGGATTTCTAGAGGGGGAGGTCGATTCGAGTTGTCATTGATGGCGCCTCGTTCGATCTTCTTGGAATTAATGCCGGTGTCCCTCAGGGATCTGTTCTCTCCGCGACTCTTTTTTTGCTGCACATCAACGACCTGCTAGCTAGTCCCGGTATCTTTGGGTACGCAGACGACAGCCCAGTCTCGGTGAGATACATGTCTAATGCGAAGTCTGGGTCAAAGGTTCAGTCGTTCAAGGAGTCGATGATGGAGGGGGTGAACTCGATCTTGGAGGCTGTCTGCTTATGGGGTGATGCCAACTTGGTTGGGTTTAACCCCTCAAAAACACAGGCTTGTCTTTTTTTGGCGAAACGGAGTCCATTCCAACTGACTCCGACTATCCGGAATGTTTCCGTTCCGATCAGCGACCATCTTGAGCTCTTAGGGCTTGACCTCTCTTCTAATCTAAACTTTGGTCACTACATCGAGTCCATCAGAAACACTGCAGCCAAAAAACTTGGCATTCTCTCCAAGGTGAGGCGGTACTTCACATCGGAGCAGCTCTTAAGTCTCTACAAGGCTCAAGTTCGCTCCTCAATGGAATACTGTTCTCATCTTTGGGATGGGTCTGCTAGATATCAGCTGGATGCTCTAAGCTCAATGGAGCGCCGAGCGAAGAGAGTAATAGGCAATAACTCACTTGTGGAAGCAAATCTTCAGAGCCTCGAACACCGTAGACGAGTAGCCTGCCTATCAGTTTTTTATCGGTTACATTTCGGGGAGTGTGCGGAGGTTCTACATAACCTGATACCCTCTTCACCCTTCCATCACCGGACGACCAGGTGTGGCGAGCGGTTTCACCCTTATGTTGTAGACATTCCTTCAATACGCACGAAGCGATTTGCTTCTTCTTTCATAATGCGGACGGCTAAGGAGTGGAATTCTCTGCCGGGGTCAAATTTTCCGGAACGCTATAATCTGGACATCTATAAGATGTCCAGATTATAGCGTTCCGGAAAATTTGACCCCGGCAGAGAATTCCACTCCTTAGCTAAAGTGAACAGACACTTTCTAGACACGCGTGTATCATCTTAGGCCTTATCTTCGCCTTCCATCAAGCGAGATTATGGTCAAACGTAAGCCTATATTCAATAAAAATAAAATATATATATGGCCTGATTTCCATGTGTTCAATTAGTCATAGCGTGAGCCTATAATCTTCAAGAAATAAAAAAGGTAGGTAAAGAATGTAAACAAAATAGAAACTGGTCAAGTGCGAGTCGGACTCGCGCACGTAGGAACCATTATCAGGCTATAAGATATACATTATCATGGCTAGTCTACGACTAGAGCCGATAGAGCGCAATAACAATGTAAGTTACTGCGCAAGGTTTTGCGCAATCATCTTCTTTGCAGGGCGAGGTGGTGTGGCCGGCGGCGGTCGACGGCCATTTGATACTGTTTTGAACTTGTATATGTTCGAATTGGCTTGCGAAGATGTATTGCGCGATACACGTAAGTCGGGATACTAGGTAGTAGATGGCGCTGCTCATCCATATGTAATTTTGTGTGGCTACTGTAGATGCCGCTACTAAAATTACGAAATTTTGAAAACTAAAACTTTTAACATTGTGTTTAAAAGTGGTATTGATCGAGTACAAGTATCGATATATTTACTATTAGGTTATAGTATGGTCTCATCACTCTTATTGTTACACTGTTTAGAGTTTGGAAAGTAATAATATAAGTCTTGTTTTGACGGTTGAATCCAAATTAATATATTTCTCTAATTTACCTTTTCACCACACTCAGTATTTTTACAGAAGTTACTTTTTTAGTAGTCCGGAACTGGTGGTAGGAAAAAAAACCAAAAAAGACGCATCATAAGAACATTATTTAAAAATATTTTGAAATGTGTTCATGTGAATAAAGATATACTGACTTTGACTTTGACATTTGAGTGTTCTGCTAAACATAAGCCTCCTCCTAACAGATCTTGGTAAGCTCGGGTCGTTGACGGATATTGCCATAATCACTCTTGGTAGGTGGATTGGCGGAGTAACGTGGTGAGTATCCTTGAGCTGATGGATGCTGCTGCCCATCCCATATCGCTTAGTCGCCTCTTATGATACCCTACTCTTATGATGGTGGTATATTCTAAGCCCGAGTTTAAGTGCTAGGCGATTCCTTTTTATTCTATCTGTCAGTTTTTTTTGCTTCGAATGGCCATATGTACTTTTGCTACTTCACCGGGCATATAGGCAAGCAGGAATTGATCTTTGTCAATTGATTTAAAAACTACAAACTGCCTAACAAAAGTCTGCTGTGACGCTCTGTATGAATTGAGCCTCGGCTAAGGAGGATTGCTGGCGAGGAGATTGTAAAATTTAGTGCAACTGTCCCGTCTTCCAAGGATAGCATCATCTGTAGCTGGAGAGCGGTAGTATTACGTACTTAAAAGACATGACAGACTCACCCACTCCTGCCACATTTAGTCATCGCTTTTGAGTTATCACGAACCACCTCAGTATTTAAAAAATAATAAACACCGTAAACGGCAACCTGAACCTGACTGAAGGCCTTATTACTTAGGCTTATGTAGAATACGAAAAACCTGCGCTTTATTTTCAGAGTTCGCTATTACGATATTGTGAATCCAATGATTTTTCTCATTTTCATATAAATTGCAAAATTGAAATTTTGAACACGGACAGGATTGCATCTTCATTGCCACTAATGCCTTAATTGCCATTAATGCTAGGCATTGAAGTAGCAATGAAGGGGAACCCTAGAGACGTGTTTAAAATAGATTGATAAGTTTAATAAGGCGGTTGGGATCCAACGTGGCCGAATGGTTACGGCATTCGACCACAAAATGCAAATTCAAATCTTGCCATTACGGTGGTATAAATTATTAATCTTAATTCTCAAGTATATAATTTTGTATGTAGTAAACTTTTCCGCAAATTATTCTGAAAGGAAAACAAAAATGGGATAAAGAATTTCGATATAACATAAACACAAACTTGCGTAATTCGATTTCTTGTACTTTATAAACACATAAATCATAATCGTATCTTAACTATGAAACTGTATACCTAATGTGATATAATTTTAACAACAACATACCCTTATACCTACACATTTATAAGCGTGTTGCCGAGACTAATTAATCCTTTGTCTTGTGGTTTAGAGTTCAGTTACCTTTACGCTAATGCAACAATTGATCCAGAACTAAATAAAAGGTTCCAAATTGAGATTAATAAATTTAAAGTACCGGCAGGACCCGAACCTGCATCTTTGTTATAGACCCTATTGACTTAACCAATTCGGCTATGGTGGAACCCAACCGATCGCCGGTATTTATCAATCTCTTTAATAACACGTCTCCAAAGGGAACTTTAGTGCTAATTATTGGTAATAATCAACATTCATTCGATAAATATCTCCAAAGTTGCATTTGGAATTAAATATTTAAACGATGACACTTCAACTACCAGTTTTATTAAACTTTTAAACTGAAAAGGTAATTTTTTATCGCGTTTCTGAATAGAACAGATGTGTGCTGTAAAACATCAGTTTTATTCCAAAATAAACATGTTTTCTTTACTGCGTTGCTTGCCATTGTTCTGTTCGTTGGAACACACTTCAGGTACCTTAGGGTCTTTTTCACATATAAATGGTCCTGGCACTGAACACCATTGATCATTAAAAAGACCGTCGCGAGTAATCGTCCCGCAGTTTTCACCTGGTGGAGCATCGTCAGGCGTATTAGGAGCCCACCTATTAAATCCTGCTTCTTCAAGTGTTTGGCCTGCAAAGTAAAATATAATAGTAAGAATTAAAAAAAATCGCTTTGGTTGATTGTCGTTTTTCCGGGAGAAATGCAACAGGCATTCCCCCGCTGCAGCAGCAGAATATGCCAGACTCCCTCTCCATAGCGATGATATGCCTATCTTACCACCAGGATACCCCAGGAGCAACAGAGACGTTTACCCATTTAAACCTTGCGGTTGCTCTTCCAAACGCCACTAATGACATCGGGATTTTTTTATGCATCCAGTGGTAGCAAACCCTCTTCGGGAATATATTTGAAAATGCGTAGCCGTGGACATAGAACAGGGCAATAAATGCTTGTTCATCATTTCAGCCGTAGGAAGTCTACTTCGTCTACTACTGGACATAGGCCTCCCTCATAGATCTTCAGTTATTGCGTTTGGAAGCGGCCTGCATCCTCCGTGATACCGCGGCCTTAACCAGATCATCCGTCCATTTCATATGTTTAAAAATAAAAAACAAAGATAAAAAAACTTTACTTACCATGAATAGTTCTCCAGTCATATTTTTCTCCCCAATCGTAGAACCCAACAAAGGCTGTCGTTTTTTGAAATGTTCCTATCATTGAGTTTGGTGGATGTTTCCCAAATAGTTCTCTTAAAACATGTGACTCCAACTCATTATTGATGATAGCTAAATAGCCTCCTTCAGCTGAACAAGCAAAGTGAGCTCGCGAAAAATTTCTTGGCACAACGTGGAATTTATAACAATGATTTGTGCGCGAATCTAGTTTGTATCCTGAAAAATATCTTGGTATGTCATTTGATTCTGAAATCTTTGCATAAATTTGTATTCAGATTCTTAAAGCCGAGGGAAATACAACGTGACGGTGACTTTGTAAAAACAAACTCATATATAAAGCAGATCTAAAAAAAGGGGCCATAAATTAAAAAAAAAACCAAGTCCTATGAATTGCAAATATTAAACCAATTTTTTTCGGATGGACTTTTATGGCGTTAGTCCGCGGGCATTTGCTACTTCACCGGGCATAAAGGCGAGCAGAGCTCCAGCCTTAATAAATCTATATAAATATTAAAAAGAGGAAATATTTGTATTTTTGTGTGAAGGTTTGTAATGAATAAACATAAAAACTACTTTGACGATTATAAAAAATCTTTCACCATTGGAAAGCAACATTCACCCTGAGTGAGATACGCTATATTTAATTATGTTCCCACGGGAACGGGAGTTACGCGGGTGAAACCGCGCGCGGGAAGCTTGTGGTTGTGAAGGAGTACTTATATACTATGTTATACATGAATAAAGTTCAGTTATTATCCAGCATTCGGCCTCTTATTTCTCTCCAACTATATGCCCAGATCTGCCATCCGTACATGGCGACCCTTTGGAAACGGACACGCGCGTCGCGCTAATGTTTACATTCCTTTTACCAAAACGGGTGTCACGGGCTACAATGACGTGTATATTAACTAATTATACTTTTGGACTTGTAACGAGCACTAGGCGCGCGGTAACTATCGATATAGTTTCGTATAAACTACGAGAAAACCATGGGATCCACGTACAGCAGTGAAGAGGTGATAGTTCCACAGAACGCAGCAGGTGGAACCAATATCGCGGACGTGCGGCAGTTGGCTTTCCATGCAAGTACGACCAATATACTATTGATGGTGATACTGTTGATGGCGTCGCTGGTATTCCTGTATTGCATCTATGGAGTCTATAGAAAATGTCACCAAAATTGGATATCTAATGAGATACGGCGAGACAACTTGAGAATGTCTTTGTGGAGATATAAAGATGTAAGGCCAGCTACACGAAGCGGAAGGAAGGAGTCTGAAGGCGTTTAACAGGTTCGACATTAACTACCGTTCGTTACGTGTAGAAGAAAAGGTGTGTAAAAAAAAAAGTGAAATATAATATTAGTTTCAAAGTGCGGTATAGGGTATTAGTGCGCCGAAATTTAATGCGTTGTTTATCGTCGCTTGTCGTATAAATCTGTATTGAGAAAAATGACTTTTATGGACTCGCAACAATACACTCTTAATTAATCAATGTTTGCCACATTGATTAATTAAAAGCATTTGAAAAGTATGTACAACTAATAATGGTATGTAATATGATATTCATTGTTTATAATAATATTATATGTATTTATGGCAGAAAAAGTAAAACAACTTTATGACACATTATTACAAATAAGAAAATATTTAATTAAGATTGGTCCAAGTAGAAGAAAAGGTAATATTATTGTCGTAAAATTAGCAGAGGTTGATGCCTGATGATGATGTTGAGGAATAATGATTTATTTTTAGAATATTTTATTGAAGTAAAAAGTTGTTTAAGGGAAAGTGAATGTTTATTAATTCAAGATTTGTGTATTAATTTTGATAAAATACACAAGGAAATCTTAGACTTATGCACTAATAAAAATTGTTCGACAGCAGTAAATATGGCCCCTACTTCTAAATTCGATTTGAAAGTTGCTTTAAGTTTATTGCCCGTTTCTTCTGATGATGAAAATAGCATAAAACAGTTAATAGACGGAATAGAATACTATAAGTCAGAGTTAGACCAGGAGTCGCACGATAAACTAATTAATTTTGTTTTGAAGAGTAGACTTTCGCAAGCTGCAAAATTAAAATTATCTTCATCTTATTCTTCTCTTGACGAATTAATAACCGATTTGAAAAAGCAATTATTGCCCAAAAAATCTGCTACCGCTATTCAACGTCGATTACAGAACTTTAGACAAAATAATTTATCTATCGATGATTTTGGCAAACAGGTTACAGAGATGTTTGTCGAGTTGACGATTTCTCAATCAGACGGAAATGAAGAGAGTTTTAAGGTTTTAAAACCACTTAATGAAAAACAGGCCATCAAATATTTTTCAGACGGATTGAGAAACCGCAGACTAGGCACAATAATTTCTGCAAGAAATTTTGACTCATTAAAAGACGCCGTACAGACGGCTATTGATGAAGATGTCACTGCTCCATCGATATCTGCTGATCTTTTAACCATGAATTTTAGAGGCAGACCGGCTTATCGAACACAAAAGAGAAGTCGTTCTATACCCCCAGGTGGAGGTCGTGGTAGAGCCGTGTATCAATCGGTTCCCCAGAATCGACAGCCGACTGGACATTGGAGAGGTATGCAGTCGAGATGGCGCAGGCCTGCCCGGTCATTTCATGGAAATCGAGGTAGGTCAAATTTTTATAATTCAAGGTATCAACATTCGCATAATATGCATATACATACTTTGACAACCCCAGAATCGCAGAATAATACTCATACTTGTAATTTAAAAACCGGACCGAATACAAACAGCGAAAATGAAAATCAGTTTTTTCGAGACTAATACTAATTTCATTTTAACTTGTAATGGTATAGGATATGTAAATATAAGAACGCATAACCATTATTCATATACTTTGTTATTAGATACCGGCGCGTCCATATCGGCCATAAAATATAAACATATTCTCAATCGAAACATTCCAATCCATAACGAGAAACCTTTTGTAAATGGTATTGGAGGCAAAGTCCAGGCCATTGGATATGTTTATCTAAACCTAGTTATTGGAAATCAAGTCCTCATTCATAAGTTTTATGTTTTTGATTCATTGCCCTGTAAGGGTAGTGGCATACTTGGACAAGACTTTTTAAGTAAGTACAAGTCAGTGTTGAATTTCGGTAATGGAACTTTGTTATTATGGAATAATAATTTAAAGATAACATTACCATTGATTATGGAAACCTATAGTATTACTGTACCTGCGAGATCAGAGTCAATTCACTTTATTCGAACGAATGAGACGGATGAATGTATTATTAATGCGACAGAACTTCAACAGGGAATTTTTATTGCAAGTACTTTAGTTAAACCCATGAATGGCAAAATACCTATTCGAATTTTAAATACCACAGATTCAGATTTAGTTTTAGATTCAATTAATCCTAAACTTTATAAAGCCAACGAGTATGAGCTTTGTACATTTCAAAAAAATTCTAAAAACGCTGAGCGTGTAAAAAATATATTTTCTTCATTAGGGTTAAGCCATTTAAATAAAGAAGAGCAGTTGTCTATCGAATGTTTATGTGCGAAGTATTCTGATATTTTTTACCTTCCAGGCGACAAGTTAGGTACAACAAAATTATATGAACATAGAATTAATTTGAAACCCAATACGACTCCAGTGTACGTCAAGCCCTATAGACTTCCACACTCTCAGAGAAAAGAATTAAAGAAACAAGTAGATCATTTATTAGAACAGAGAATAATTGAACCTTGTATTAGTGAATGGTCTAGTCCTGTTCTTCTAGTACCCAAAAAATTAGATGCTAATGGAGAAAAGAAGTGGCGATTAGTAGTGGATTACCGGAAACTTAATAATTGTATACAAGATGATAAATTTCCCCTTCCCAACATTACTGACATATTAGATTCCTTAAGTGGATGCATTTACTTTACACATTTAGATTTAAATCAAGGTTTTTATAATGTAAATCTTGAAACCGAAAGTAGAAAGTATACGGCATTTTGCGCAGATAATCAACAGTATTCGATGACTAGAATGCCGCAAGGACTTAAGACAAGCCCAAGTTCTTTTTCACGTATGATGACTATGGCAATGGCAGTATTATCGTATGATAAATGCCTTGTTTACCTAGATGACTTAATAATAATGGGGCGAAATCTATCTAGTCACAATAAAAACCTTATGGAAGTTTTCGAAAAATTACGTAGTGCAAATCTTAAGTTGAATCCATCAAAATGTTCCTTTCTAAAAAAAGAAATTCTTTACTTAGGACATGTCGTGTCAGGTAATGGTATACCCGGGAAAAATTAAAGTTATTCAAAATTATCCAGTTCCGAAAAGTTCGGATGATGTGAAACGTTTTGTTGCCTTTGCAAACTACTATAGAAAATTTATAAATAACTTTGCAGAGAAAGCATATTATTTGAACCTTTTATGTAGGAAAAATGCTAAATTTGTTTGGGATAGTAATTGCCAAAATTCATTTGAATCACTTAAACTAAGTATGATGACGCCACCAATTCTCCAATATCCGGATTTTTCAGATCAGAATCAATTTATAGTTCAAACCGATGCTTCGGGCTTTTCAATAGGTGCAGTTTTAGGTAACAAGAATGGTCTACCTATAGCTTATGCTAGTAGAGGTCTCAACAAAGCCGAAAAAAACTACCCCACTATAGAAAAAGAACTTTTGGCTATAGTCTGGGCTGTCAAATATTTTAGACCCTACTTATATGGACGTAATTTTAAAATAATTACTGACCACAAGCCCCTAGTATATTTATTTAATTTAAAAGATCCGTCAAGTAGATTATTTAAATTTCGATTAATTCTAGAAGAGTATGATTATGTTATAGAGTATGTAAGAGGAAAAGATAACGCGGCTGCAGACGCATTATCTAGAATAAAAGTTACATCGAAAGAATTGAAAGACATGAATGAAAATTTATGTGTCATGACACGAGCTCAAAAGAAGAAGTTAGACACCGCTTCTTCGGTTGATATGTCTCCTACCGACGATTGGTCTGATCAACCAAAAGTTGTAGATACTCATATCAAACCAAAGGATGCAGTAGAATTAAGATTTACAGACAGTAGTATCTTAGAAAAGTTTAAAAGCGGTAACTTAATAACAGTAGAGAGTAAAATATTATTTTATGTCAATCAAAAGAAGACTATTTATATAAATCGAGAATCTCATTCGCAAGTTACGCGAGCCGAATTTGTGAAAGATCTCACTGATTTATGCGAAAAATTAAACGTGAAGGAAGTATATGTCATAAAAAATATTAATAATAACTTATTTGTAGAAAAGCTTGCAAGCGAAATAAAAAAACAAAATAATTTAAATGTGCCGAGATTATGTATATTACATGACGTCGAAAGAATAGAATATATAGACGATAGGAAAGTTATTCTTAACGACTTTCATCTCTTGCCTACAAGTGGCCACGCAGGCATGAGAAGAATGTTGAATAATATTAAGAGATACTATTATTGGCCAGGCTTAGAGTCTGATGTCCAAAATTACGTAAGAAAATGTTCTAAATGCCAAAAACATAAATATACAATTCAAGTAAAGGAGCCGATGGTCATCACTACGACTGCTCATTCGACTTTCGATAAAATTTTCTTAGATTTAGTAGGACCATTGGATAAAGACAGTTATGGTTATTCTTATATTCTGACACTGCAATGCGAGTTGTCAAAATATGTATGTGCGTATCCATTGGTAACAAAAACGTCGAATGAAGTAGCACAAACCTTTGTGAACAATTTCGTACTACAGCATGGTGTACCCAGAGCGATGGCTACCGACAGGGGGGCAGAATTCATGTCCGAGACAGTTAAACAGGTATGTAAATTACTTAATATTAAGAAACTAAACTCAACTGCGTATCATCACCAAAGTATCGGAGCCCTAGAAAACTCTCATAAAAATCTAGGATCGTTTTTACGAATCCATGCTGAAGAAAAACCAGAATTATGGAGTACGTGGCTTCCGTATTGGTGTTTTGCATATAACACGTCAGTACACACATCAACCAAATTTACGCCCTTCGAGTTGGTTTATGGTAAGAAGTGTAATTTGCCTAATAACTTAACAAAATGTGTAGAACCCCTGTATAATTACGATAGCTATCCGCTTGAACTTAAATATCGGCTTCAAGTTTCTCAATCTGAGGCGCGAAAAAATTTAATACAGAGTAAGTTAGATACAAAGAGTCGATACGACCGTCATACTAACCCAGTACACTATAAGCCTAACGATAAAGTCTTAGTTAAAAATGAAACCGGCAACAAACTTAATAATTTGTATTCAGGACCTTATAATGTAATTAGAGACTCGTCACCAAATGTCGAGATAGATATTAATGGTAAGAGTAATATCATACATAAAAATAGGACCAAGTTATATCATGTTTAGTTTTTATATGCATTGTTTGCTCGATTGTTTGTTATCATACATAAAAATAGGATCAAGTTATATTATGTTTAGATTTAATATGCATTGTTTGTTACTATAATATATTTACGCTCTATGTAGTTCAGCGATATACGAAGACGAATCTCGATCGCTCGATTATGAGTTCGGTTTCGGATGTCACTGCGCTATATTTAGAATGGAGCTATGTTTAATTATAATTATTGCAATCAATTATGTTTTTCATACTACTTATTAATTTTAGGCATCTAACAATGTTTAATCAATCTATTTTATAAAATCATGTTTTTATTTTGTGTTTTTCTATCATATTCATTGTCAATAAAATAAAATTATGTACTTATTTTATTTTATTTTAATAATAATGGGGAGATGTGAAGGAGTACTTATATACTATGTTATACATGAATAAAGTTCAGTTATTATCCAGCATTCGGCCTCTTATTTCTCTCCAACTATATGCCCAGATCTGCCATCCGTACATGGTTTATAAACGTAGATTTAAGAAAGAAAAACAAAGCAGCCTGCGCATGAAGGCACCCCCTATGGGACTTGGACCTCGGCTCAGGACGATTGTCTACGGAGTGATTAGTTGTCTTTTAGTTGTTTTTGGGACTATTGTGCAACTGTCGCTCTACGTTAGTATATAGGTATATTATATATTATATTATTATATATTATATTCTCTCTATAGTTCGAGGGCATCGGAAAGTTTGCAATTGCATTGTTCCAATTCTGCTAAGATGGTACGATTTTTGGTTTAAAAATATATGTGGGACTCATTACAATTTGTCACATAACATAATTTGTCTGATTCGATATAAAATATACTGAGATTTCATATTTATTTCAGTAAGTACCTACATGTGAAAGTGGAGGGTCTCCCTTGTTTGACCGAAAGGAATTTGACATATTTTCACTTCCCAAAAAATTTTTCGCATTATTTCATTTGCCAAATTATTTACTTAGCAAAAAATCTATTCACAAACAATTTTAACGCAAACCTAATGTTTGGGAAATGAACGTTTAAACTATAACTTGTTTACCAACTAGTACTTTTAACATTTTTTATTTAGTCAAATATTTCAGTTGGAATAACAATTTTTACGCAAAATCAAATAAGCCGTTTTTTTTTAAATAAGTAATTTTCCTAATCTAAATAGTTCAGTTTCGCGTAACCTACTAAAACAATATCTTTTTTCTATTAATGCAAGTCGTTTCTGGCACTCGCCGGCCGCTGCCGCGGCACCGCTCGCTTCGCTCGCTCGGCTCGTGCGTAGGAGGTCACAGTTTTAACATAACCTAACCTTCCCATTTTTTTACCAAACGTTTATTGTCTGAAGATTGTTTGCTGTAATAAATCATTTGATTAAAGACCAAATGCCATAATGATATTATACTTGCTAATATTTTGCCAAGTAAAAATTTGACCAAATAAAAATATGCGTACTAAAATCATTCGAAAAATTGTAATGGTATAAAAAAGGTTGCTAGAATTTGTTTGGGTAATGAAATTTTGTCAAAATCTTTTCGGTAAAACGGCAGGCACCCGAAAGTGGAATCACCGAAGGTTTGAAATATATTACATACAAGCTTCCCAAACACGGATAAATTTGCGTAGCTCCAGTCACAGCTTCATTATACACGCTGAAATTTAAATGGTTGTTTTCCCGCAGCGAAACGGTTTGGTCTTAGTTAAACATTCAATTTATACAAAAACTAAATATTATAAACCTAAATGGCCGATTAACAATCGTGAAAAACCGAACTCGAAAGTGACATCGAACCGATAGTAATACCTCGCGATACCTAGCGCTCGCGTCGATCGGTCGCTCGTTCGTTGACCCGGGTGTTAGTCAATCAGCTGATACCTACACCTTAGGTAATGTAACACAGTACCCAATCATAATAATAAGCTTTATCCAATACCTTTTTAGCTATAACTTACAGAAAACGTAACTTAAAACAAGTTTATTATCTAAGAACAATAATTTTCTGAATTAGATACCTAATAAAGTATTTAAGGCGTATTTAACAAAAATGAAAAATTAATGAACTCCGCGGAAATGATATGGATGCAGTCCTTCTGAGTTGAGTAGTTTCCAGACGTAGTATTGGCTTACGCCAAACTTAGCTGCCGCCATTCGCGTACTTCGGCGAGGATCGCGTTCGAAGTACTCGATGATCTCCTCGTCGAGTTCTGGCGAAAGAACGGCCGATCGACCTCTGCCCTGTGCATGTGCTGGCACTTGGAACTGCCCATGATCGAGTAGCCGTCGCCGCTACGATCGTCCGGTCCTGTATGACTTGAGGGTTCAGAACTCCGCGAAGACGGAGTGACGCCAAGTGTTGCAGCTCGGCGTAAAGACGCCAGGCAGTATGGGAATTATAATTAGCCCTAGCGTACAGTTGCACCATAGCGACGTACTCTAAATTACTAAAACTGTAATGTCGATCCATAATACTAATAAAGTAATAAGATAACGCGTGCTGCGCTTCCGACGTTCACGGGACAACTAAGGAAGGAGGGAGTCGAAGGAGAGCGCGGGGCGTTCCGACGTCGGCGCCGCCGCGGCTTATTACAAAGGAAGCCGGCTCGTTTGTGATTCTTGCGTGCAGGCTATTTTATGCCGTATAACTACCATTGAGCTCTTATTTTGCTTTGAACGTTTATGGATCGTTCTTTACTTTGTCAGCAGCGCGTGCGATTCGAGTAGTACCTACAAGGTCCGTTCACTCCGTCTAGTATTACTACTGTTTATCACGCTTTCGAGTTGTCTAATATTTTTTTTAATAATTTTAAAACCAAAACATGACTAAAAAAAAAAAAAATATAATATATTTCGATAGTACTACCGACGGCAAGTTGTTCTGCTTCGGGAAAACAACCATTAAAATTTCACGGTGTATAATTATCATCTGAAGTGTTTGTTTGCTTGAACGCGTTAAACTCAGAATCTTCTAAACCAATTTGAAAAAAATATTTTTAGTGTAAGATACCTGATTTATCGAGGAAAAATATAAGCCTTATTTAATTATGAAATTCTAACGGAAACAGGAGCCAATTAGTAATTAAATATAGGTTATGTTATTCGTGGATAACGTTGCTTACTAATTGTGAAACAATTTTGGAAATCGGTCTTTTTTTTTGGAGCAAACAAACAATTTTTTCTGTAAATAACCGCCATCATCCTCTTATCAGTCTATAGTTGTCGTCTAATGTTGGACATAGGCCTCCCCCATCGATTCCCAGCGGGAACGATTGCTAGCGGCCTGCATCCACCCACTCCCTGTGACCTTTATGAGGTCGTCGGCCCATCGTGCATGCGGTCGTCCCACGCTGCGCTTGCTAGTTCATTGTCTCCACTCAAGAACCTTTCTGCTTCGTCAGCAGTCAGTTCTTTGAGATATACGTCCTGCACATTGCCACTTCAACGTGCTAATCCGTTGAGCTATGTCAGCGACCTTCGTTCTCCTGCGGATCCCTTCATTTATTTTTCGATCACGCAGATTTCTATATAATAGTATATTATTAGATATTTTTTTACCTGGATCCGTAGTGCCGCATTCATTAGTAACAGTTTCAGGGTCATTAGATTTAAAGCACATATACGAATGTGCCACATCACAGCTGATCTCCGATAAAGCTCCCTTAGAATTTATACTAAGACATTTTTTCATGTTACTTCCTATATTTGGATGATACCTGTTCCAGACATAATTAAATTCTGACATTGATTTTCCTGTAAACGATAAATTAAAGTTAAATCATTATATTTTGCAGATTACCTGCCGAATTCCTCATTATTGGTTTACAATTTGGCCTATTTGGAGAATCAGAAATGAATTTAATGATGTGGTTTGTATTAATTTTCATCATCATCATGTAGAATACTACTTGTTTTTCATAAACGTCAAGGCCTAGCTAGTTACTGCGTCAAATAGTAAGAAATCATCATTATCATCATCAGCCCGTATAACTCCACTCCTGAGCATACGATGGTAGGGTATTTGCCATAGTCACCACGTCTGGCAGGCGGGTTGGTTGTACCACACAAGGAAACGCTGCAGCCCGTTCCTTGATATACCATTACTTAGATGATGTTATTATAATCGAGACCAACAAGGCACGGAGGATAGATCCTCAACCAACCAGGCCCGGAAATAAATCATAGAATTTACACAAAGATTTCCTGTCTGTATTCTGGTTCCTTTGAGATTTAAAGCGAGCCGAATACCGCTACGCTATGGGGATTATTATTATTATAACCCATCTTTTTTTTTCGGACGGACATTATATAGTTAGCCAGGAGGCTTTTGATACTTTCACCTGGCATAAAGGCGAGCAGAGATCCAGCCTCAATAAATGGTTTAAAAACTACTTATGCAAGAAAGAACTTGGACCTCGGCTTAGGGCGGTCGCTGGCAGGGGCTTTGAAGGATTATGAGATATATGTAGTTTTTAGGGGTATTGAGGAACTGTAGTTTTACGTAACAGTTCGCGGGCCTTTCGGACTTTGAGGTCTACGACATCCTCCGTAATGCAAAAAAGAAAGGTTCCTTGGGAATTTTGTGAAGCCCTCAAATTATTCTAGTACTCACCATCGACAGTATAGTATGCTCCTTTAGAAACAGTAGCGTGAAGACCAGTGAACAACTCCGTATCCCTGAGCAAGTTTCTTCTCGTCACATTAGTCATTTCATTCAACATGTCATCAGTAACTGGAGATGCTAAAATAGCACCTAAAATATGATAAGATACTCTTTAATTTTTTAAATCCCTCTCTACATGACGTAGTGGCCGTATTCAGATAGCGAATAAAGATCTTTATATTTCATCATCATCATCAGCCCGTATAACGTCCACTGCTGAACATGGGCCTCCTCAAAAGGTAGGGTTTTTGCCATAGTCACCGCGCTTGGCAGGCGGGTTGGTGACCGCAGTATTATGTTGTGCCACACAAGTAAACGCTGCTGCCTGTTCTTTGTTATACGATTATTATAGATGATGTTATAATAATCGGGACCAACGGCATAACGTGCTTTCCGAGGCACGGAGGGTAGTCTCTCAACCAACCAGACCCGGAAAGAAATCTTAGAGAATTTACACAAAGATCTCCTGTCCGGAGTGGGGATTGAACCCACGACCTCCAAAATTTAAAGCGAGCCAAATACCGCTACGCTACGGTGTTTGTCATCTTTATATTTAAATAATTAAAAATAAGTGTGGACTTCAAGCTTGCTGAGGTTCTATGTTAGATGAACCTCATCAAGCTTAAGCGGTATTTGGCTCGCTTTAAATTTCGGAGGTGGTTGGTTCAATCTCTACGCCGAAAAGGAAATCTTTTTTTAAATTCTAAGATTTATATCTGGGCCTGGTTGGTCGAGGGACTGCCCTCCGTGCCTCGAAAAGAACGTTAAGCCGCTGGACCTGTTTGTTATAAAATATAAATATCTTCGCAAATAATGCATTGCGAAACATCTACTATCCAGCATCATATACAAATTCACTCCTATTCAACTTATTCAAGAATACAACACACACAATTTGAGTCATTTTTTTAAAGTTGGCAATATCAAATAACCAAGAAAGGCCATAAAAGCCGGAGCTATGTCAAGCAGTGACCGTAACCGGGTTGATAAAGTAAAAATAAAACTATAATTTTCTGAACTTTACCTTCCAGAGCACATCTCAATCGCGCATCTTCCCAAATAGCAGGAACATCATGAAATTTGAACCAACCATTTGTAGAACTGCTATATTTGTAGTCACATCGGAATGTTGCTGAATCTGAAATTTAATTGTTTTTATACACAACTCTCACACTACAGTATTTAAAACCATTTACTAAGGCTGAAGCTCTGCTCGCCTTTATGTCCAGTGAAGTAGCAAAAGCCTCGTGTCTACAGATTATTATGTCCGTCCGAAAAATAAGAAAAAAAAGCTACAATAAAAAAAATAACAAACACAAAGCACATCGTTTGCGGGACTTATAAATATTTACTCACCTATAAATTTAACACAAAATAAAAATGGAAACAATATTGAATACGACTTCATTTTGCAAATACACTGTAATTAATGAGATCAGTCTTATTTAAGTGTATAAAAGAAAACTAATAGTCTAAGAGCTCATGAACCAAAATACTGATTAGCCTCGTTACACAATAAAGCGCAATAAACACAATAAAGCGGATCACCATAAATTCAAAAATATTCTTCAAGGCTGAAGCGAATAATAAACTTGACTCAAAAATCACAAAATGACTACAATATTAAACAATCAAATAATAAAACTAAAACAACTTGGAAAATAATCAACTCTACAAAACAAAATATTCCTAAAACAGACATTGAACGAATAAATGTAAATGGAAAATCAATAACGGATCCGCAACAAATTGCTGACGCGTTTAATACTTACTTTGTTGACCTTGTTAAATCTACAAACCTTCCAACATTAAATTATTTGACATCACATAATAATAAAACGCTGACAAATCCAATTTTTATTCCTACTCCTTTACAGTACATGCGGTCAGATTGTGGAATTCGCTGCCCGCTTATATCCGTAGTTGCAATACTGTTTCATCATTCAAAATTAAATTAAAAGAATACTATCTCTCCTCTTCGTAACATCATATATATGAATATATGTATGTATTCATATACCTATAGTATGTAGTTTATGATTATATTGTATGTATGTATCTATGTATATATGCAGTTATTATATGTATGTGTATCTACCTACACGCTTTTAAATTTTTCTACTTCTGACTTCTCCTCTCGCAGGTCTACTGGAAGAGATTTCTTAAGAAATAAGTAGTACCTTTGTACATTGCTGTTTGTCTGTCTTGTTGTATCTATATCTTCTGTGTGTATGTGTACATAAATAAAAAAATTGATAATAATTATAATTCCCTATTTATGAGTCCTACAATTCCAAATGACATATTTAAAATAATAAAATCCTTAAAAAATACGCACAGTACTGGATACGATAATATATCTACGTCAATTATTAAGTACGTCGCACCATCCATTGGTCCGGTTCTAAGCTACTTGATTAATCTATGCATCCAAAACGGAAAATTTCCCAGTAAGCTAAAAGTCTCGATCATCAAGCCTTTGTTCAAAAAGGGTAAAAAAGACGATATCTCTTGCTACAGGCCCATAGCTTTAATTCCAATTTTTTCCAAAATAATTGAAAAAGTAATTTATAATAGTATTTATAACTATTTTGAAAAACATGATCTTTTTGTCATTGAACAAAATGGATTCCGTAAAGGCAAAACCATCAATATGGCCATCTATGATCTTCTTACTAGGATTTACAAAAATATGAATAATAGAACACCAGTAACGGCTATGTACATGGATATGACTAAAGCTTTCGACCATGTGGATCACAAATTACTGGTCGAAAAACTGTATAGATACGGCATACGGGGTAATGTTCTAGATTTGATAAAATCGTATTTAAGCCACAGGTTACAAATAACTGAAATAAATAGGCTTTCTTTTGCGACGAAAACTGAAGTGCAGTATTTATCGAGCCCGAGCGGAGTTACATACGGCGTACCACAGGGAAGTGTTTTGGGTCCCTTGCTGTTTCTTATATACATGAACGATTTACCACGAGCTGTCAAAATTCCGTTAGTCCTTTTCGCTGATGATAGCACTGCTGTATTTTCTCCGACAGACATCAACACATTTGAAAATGACATAAATGGTACTTTAAATGACATTATAAATTGGTTAACATGTAATAATCTCATAATTAATTTAGACAAAACAAAACTAGTCAGTTATTCCCAAAGGAAAACCCCGTTGACATTAAATGTAAATTATAAAACGAAAAAAATAGAGGAAGCAGATACTATTAAATTCTTAGGACTATGGACTGACAAAAATATGTCATGGAAAACGCAAATTGATACGGTGTGTAAAAAACTAAATAAATTTTCCTACGCTTTATACAGACTATCTAAGGTTGTAAATCAAGCAGCAGTACTAACCGCTTATCATGCTTATGTTACGTCTACGCTTAGATATGGACTAATTTATTGGGGAAATGCTACAGACAGGGAACTCGCTTTTAGGGCACAAAAGAAATGTCTTAGAGCTATTTGTGGTATACGTGCCCCAGATAGCTGTATGCCATATTTTAAAAACCTTAAGATTTTAACCCTTCCTGCTCTCTACATCTATGAGGTTGCTTTATTTGTAAAAACGAATAAGGAAAAGTTTGGTAACCTGCACTCCCGTCGTCATGCCGACAAAATAGCAAATTACATGCCCTCAAAAACAGCACTACTTTCTAAAAGTTTCTTCGGGATGTCTTCACGAATTTATAATAAGCTTCCCAAGCAAATAAGAGAAGTGGAATCCATTAAATTATTTAAGAAAAAATTAAATGAGTACTTGGTAAATAGACCATATTATACAGTACATGAATTTTTGTCCGACAGACTCATGATGACTAGTGCCTAACTCTTTTTATGTTTTGATGCAAACTAAAGCCTTACTGCAATTGAAATATCTATTTTAAATATATAACATAAACTTAGTTGTAAGAACATTTAAATATTGAACTATTGTATGCCTAACATGGTAGAGCAGTGCAACGCACACAAATTAACCTGTAACAACTCTGTAACCACTGTCTCACAATAAAGATCTTTGACTTTGACTTGGCTGGCTGTGGGATATGTGGGACTCGCCCTCTCCATAGCGTGGTATGCTAAACTCATACCACGAGGAGAGGACCCTACCAACCACTTAAACCTCCCGGACACTCCTTCGATCTGCCGTTGGCGGGGGCCGGGTACGCATGCGCAATCCGGTCCCCCGACGGCAACATCCAGGGTGCCCTTGCGCAGGTTGCCTAGTTTGTACTTTATAAATCTGGCGGTAATTTAAGGGGGCTGGAGCCATGATCGCCTTTATGTAGCAAAATCTTCGTGGCTAAGTACTTAATAATTAAGATTTGTTTAGTTTACATAGGTTTATGATTTAGTAGGTATCACTACATCACTACATATTATAAAACAAAGTCCCCGGCCGCGTCTGTCTGGCTGTCTGTCTGTTCGCGATAATCTCAAAAACTACTACATGGATTTTCATGCGGTTGTTACCAATCAATAGAACGATTCTTCCGGAAGGTTTACGTATATGATTTGTTTAGTTTATGTGTACATTTGACTAATATATATTGATATTTGTCAGAGGTGTCGGAAAAAATTAAGCTATTTGGGAGCTTTCAACGAAAACGCTGCCTAAACCCTATGAGATATAACAAAACAATGTATCGCGGAAATATTCTTCTCTTTTAGATCTACAAAAAAGTCGTCTACAATGTCTATCTTTCAAGGTTAACTAGCTATATCCATTATATCTTCGCTTTCCGTCGTCCCTATATCCCTATGTATGCTTAAATCTTTAAAACTATGCAACAGATTTTGATGCGGTTTTTTAGTAGATAGAGGGATTTAAGAGGAAGGTTTATAATGTATAACACATCAGCATTGTACCCGTGCGGAGCCGGGGCGGGTCGCTAGTATTAAATAAATTAAAACGTATTTTAATAATAATATACGCCTTCGCTAAAATACTACCAATTCATTACATTATCTTTGGGTTAAAAATGACTAGATTAAATTCAAATAATGTTAAAACATAAACATTTAATTAATCTATACTAATATTATAAAGAGGAAAAGTTTGTATTTTTGTATATTTGTTTCGAATAAACTCAAAAACTAATTACGGATTTTAGTAATTCTCCATTAGAATGGTACTTTATCCTTGAGTAACATATAGGCTATAAAAGTCCACTTGTGGCGGGGCGGGCCGCTAGTTATAGTATAAAATAGAAGAATTTCATTGTCAATACAATTATTTAATTGTGATTTGTAGTAACACAAGCTACAATCATTTTATGAAATAATTCCAACGTGAAACTGTACTGTACAGTTTTACATCACGGTATCTTCGACTATAAGGTCAACTGATAAAACCTCGAGGTGATTTACCGTTCCCTGCTGTGACGAAATTATTAAATAATATTCCTTATATAATAATAACTTGCTATTAATATCTTGAGGGTGATTTGAGTACTTATGTTTACCAGCGTCACTCAGCTCCAGTGGGTCGGAGCGTGATGTTTTGTAGCCTTTATGTTAATCCAGTTTATAAACTACTAGCCTTCCGCGCGCGGTTTCACCCGCGTAACTCCCGTTCCCGAAGAAAATTTATAATAAAATATAGCTCATAGCCTTCCTCGATAAATGGGCTATCTAACACTGAAAGAATTTTTCAAATCGGACCGGTAGTTGATGAGATTAGCGCGTTCAAGCAAATAAACTATTCAGCTTTATCTATTATGGCAAATAACTCATTATTAGGTATCAATTCGTTGCGTTTTTATACTCGTGATAATTTCTCAAAGAAATGTCCGATTGGAATAAAACAAAGTATTTTACTTCTACATAAATACACTTGATAACATAATGCTTCATTTGGATAAGGATTAATATACTATACACATTTAACGTAGTTTCTTTCTTCAGACGATTTAATATTTTTTGACGAACATTAAAGCGGTTATTGTGACTAAACTATGATAGTTAGATATATGCTCTCGCGGACTTTTTTGTAGATCTTAATAATACCTACAAACCCGTAGTACATCTTTTTGTTCTATTGTCAATAGTTTTTGCAGCGCACGCATAAATAGGTTTTCGCTTTTACACATTGGGTTACAAAATCGCAATTTTCTTACGGATCCCAATTTTTTTTGAAAATAAAATATAGCCTTTAACCTTCCTCGAGAAATGGACTATCCAACACTGAAAGAATTTTTGAAATCGGACCTGTAGTTCCTAAGATTAGCGCGTTCAAACAAACAAACTCTGCAGCTTTATAATATGTATTAGTATAGATTCCCGTGAAAACTTTCACGTAAGTACGTTCAGTAGTTTTTACGTGAAAGCGTTTAGTCATCATCCATTCGTTCAAACATCCACAAATACTTACTTATAATATAAGTAATGATGTAATCATTTACATCAAGCTCCGTGGCGTAGCAGATTAAGTCTCGTTTTAAGTCGTGGAGGTCGTGGGTTCGATCCCATGCTGAACAAAAAATATTTGTCTAAAATTTAAGATTTACGGGAGCGTCAATTGCAGGTTGCTTAGTTTGTAGTTTATTAACCATTTAATAAGGCTGGAGCTATATAAGCCTTTATGCCCGGTGAAGTAGCAAAAGCCTCTACATACTACATATTATTAGGACAGTCCGAAAAAAAATACCTTTTGAGCTTTCTTCGCTTTAAAAGGTAGCCTAGATACTTTCTTAGGCTCTATCTATATACGAAATTTTAATAAAATCAATTCAGTAGTTTTGAAATGAAAGGCCGACAAACATACCTACAGACAAAGTTTCTTTAGCATTTATAATAGTAAGGATCATCATCATTATCAGCCCGTAAAACGTTCACTGGGCCTCCTCCCGAGGGAAGGTTTTGCCATAGTCACCAAGCTTGGTTGGCAGATTGGTGACCGCAGTATTATGTTGTTATACGCAGGGAAACGCTGCTGCCCGATTCCCTGATATACGCTTTTTATAGATGATGTTATAACAATCGGGACCAACGGCTTAACGTGCTTTCCGAGGCACGGAGGGTAGTCCCTCAGCCAGCCAGACCCGGAAAGAAATATTAAAATCTACACAAAGATTTTCTTCTCCGGCGTGGGAATTAAATTTTGAGTAATTTTGGGTGACTGATAAATGCAGTTCCCCTAGTCCAGTAGTAGTAGTAGATTCTAACCTATTCAATATTGTTACTCCTATGACCCATTAGGAAAACCGATTTGACCCTGACCTTAAAAATTTATTAATTAAACAATAATGAAGCGGCCGCAGCCCAATGGCTAGGGCGTCGGACTTGTGATCTTGAGGTCGCCAGTTCGAACCACACCCATTGCACTACTGACGTGAACCACAAGCATTTTAGCTTACTGCGAAGGGTTAACAAGAATAATAGTAGACTGCAAAAAATTAGCTAGTAATAAAAAATAAAAAATAAAAGTCTTCGGTTTTTCGATTTCCCACGGAAAAGCTGATTTACCCTCGCGAGGGTTAGTACCCACTAGTTCGGAACCACGACCTTCGTTCCCAGTATGTAAGTAGGGGAATATTATCTGCAAAACTGTGTATTGCAGATAATATTCACTAGGCGCACATGTGAACTTTGTGCTTTAAAAACTGACTAGCTGTGCCCGTCGGTGGTATTGAGATTACCTTTTCTTTCATACAAAACTTACTCCATAATTGTGAATACAATAATAATGCGCGTATGTATGCGCGTACCTGTATATTTCGGTGATAAATTTTTATTTATATATTAGCGACCCGCCCCAGCGTCGTACGTGTATGATACATATGAACCTTCCTCTCGAATCACTCAATCTATTAAAACCGCATCAAAATCCGTTACGTAGTTCTAAAGATCTAAGCATACATAGGTACAGACAGGCAGCGGGAAGCGACTTTGTTTTTTATACTATGTAGTATAAAAAACAAACAAAAGGGGGATAATGCTGTTCGCGTCCGTGGGCTTTAGCTCTAGTCACCCAAACGTGTCCCCTGGGTAGCGCCAAATGAACAGCAGATCTGGTGGTAGGTTTCGACCGCGGTTTGTCACCACCCTCAAGGCAAAGCCTTGCCGCCAAGTGACTTTCGTCGCGTTCCGGCATGATGCCTTGAGTAGCCATCGTGGAAGGGGAGTCTGGGCAGTTGTGTGGCTTTGCGAACCGGTTCCGGTGCTGCGTGGTGTCTGTGCTGGGTGACTGTTCGTGGAGGGTAGCGGGATCCTAAGCACGGTCTTCCGCTGGCCGACCGCAGGTAGTAGGGGGCCCAATTAGTAGGAAAGCCACCTATGAAAGGCTGCCCCGCCAACTAGCGAAAAATCCCAGGATGCGTCACCGTGCCGGTTGGCGACCGGATGCGAGGGCCCGGTGAACATCTCTGGGGGGGTTAGGGCGTCCCCGCGCGCTCCAGATCAGTCTCCCGTCGGTGCAGCATTATGTGTGTATTGCGTGGTACTCGTTCATGTTACGCCTCGCCCAGCTGTCCCGTTTCTACATGTCTGTTCGTCTTCAAAAATAATGAAAAGTAAGCATAGGGAACTGGTTAAACAGCGGTTGCACTCCCTCGCACTAAAAGTGCACCTATCTAACATCTGAGGTCTGCACTCCAATCTCATCCCGGTCCATCACCACCTTGAGACCGAAAAACCACATCTGCTGTTCCTCACGGAGACGCAAATCAGATGTCCAGCTGACACAGCATACTTGCACTACCCAGGGTACACCCTGGAGCACAATTTCAGGCCACGCGCTGGCACCTGCGTGTATGCTCGTGATGACATCTGCTGTCGACGTCTCCGTAACATTGAGGATTCCAGTTTCTCTGTATTGTGGGTTCTGGTGGACACTGGCTTGGAGCAGATACTCTATGCCAGTGTCTATCGGTCGCTCACCGACAACATGGAGACAACCAGGTTGTTTCAGTACCTTTCTGATTCAGCTGAATTAGCTCAGCTCAGGTACCCATCGGCGCAGATAGTTATCGTGTATGGCGATACAAGTCAGCAGATTGGGATGAGATGTGGCATTTCTTCGCGTCTTACCCTTGGCTGCGCTTATGCTTCTCTTCAGACGACCCGGCTCGCTGCGCGGAGGCTGTTTCTGGAGTGATATGCCAGGCAATGGCGTATTTCATTCCATTTTCTGATGTCTCACTCCAAGACAAAGCCTGCCCATGGTTCAACGCTGAGTGTGATAGTGCTGAGGCACATAAGCACTCTGCTTAACAAGCGTGGGCGGATGCTCGAGCCCGCAAAGCGCCAAATGTTCGGAAACTGAAGAGAGCCTTCAATAGTGCTGCCAAGTCTTGCAAACGTGCCCTACGCAAGGCCCGCTTTGACCATATTGGCCGCATTGGAGCCAGACTAGCATCTTACCCATCTGGGAGTAAAGCTTTTTGGTCTCTTGCCAAATCGGTCGAAGCCAATTTCTGTCGGTCCTCTTTGCCGCCACTGCAGAAGCCAAACGGTTCATTAGCTCACACCGCCAAAGAGAAAGCAGACTTGTTTGCATCTTTATTTGCGGAGAATTCACAACTAGATGCTGCTGGTAAAAGTCCACCCAGGCTACCACATTGCACTTCCACTATGCCTGAGGTGCACATTCGGCAAAAAGTGGTACTCAAAATTCTCAGCACTCTAGATGTGAATAAGGCTAGTGGGCCTGACGACATTCCTGCCATTGTCTTGCGGTCATGTGCGCCTGAGTTGTCTCCTGTTTTGACTCGCCTCTATCGATTATCCCTGAAGACTGGTCTAGTTCCAGCATCCTGGAAGATTGCCAATGTTCAACCGATCCCCAAGAAAGGTAGTCGTGCCTACCCTGCCAACTACCGACCAATCGCAATCACCTCCATACTCTAAGGTTATGGAGCGAGTTTTAAACAACCGTCTCCTAGCATACCTGGAAGACAACGATCTCCGCTGTGACCGCCAATTCGGATTCCGTCGTGGCCGGTCTCCTGGAGATCTTCTTGTTTATGCTACTCACTTCTGGAGCGAAGCCATTGAGAGACACGGTGAAGCTCTTGCCGTGTCTCTTGATATCTCTAAGGCTTTTGACAGGGTTTGGCACGCAAGTCTCATTGGTAAGCTTCCGGTTTACGGTATTGCTCCCGGACTTTGTACCTGGATTCAGGATTTCTTGAGGGGGAGGTCGATTCGAGTTGTCATTGATGGCGCCTCGTTCGATCTTCTTGGAATTAATGCCGGTGTCCCTCAGGGATCTGTTCTCTCCGCGACTCTTTTTTTGCTGCACATCAACGACCTGCTAGCTAGTCCCGGTATCTTTGGGTACGCAGACGACAGCCCAGTCTCGGTGAGATACATGTCTGATGCGAGGTCTGGGTCAAAGGTTCAGTCGTTCAGGGAGTCGATGATGGAGGGGGTGAACTCGATCTTGGAGGCTGTCTGCTTATGGGGTGATGCCAACTTGGTTGGGTTTAACCCCTCAAAAACACAGGCTTGTCTTTTTTTGGCGAAACGGAGTCCATTCCAACTGACTCCGACTATCCGGAATGTTTCCGTTCCGATCAGCGACCATCTTGAGCTCTTAGGGCTTGACCTCTCTAATCTAATATCTAATCTAAACTTCGGTCACTACATCGAGTCCATCACAAACACTGCAGCCAAAAAACTTGGCATTCTCTCCAAGGTGAGGCGGTACTTCACATCGGAGCAGCTCTTAAGTCTCTACAAGGCTCAAGTTCGCTCCTCAATGGAATACTGTTCTCATCTTTGGGATGGGTCTGCTAGATATCAGCTGGATGCTCTAAGCTCAATGGAGCGCCGAGCGAAGAGAGTAATAGGCAATAACTCACTTGTGGAAGCAAATCTTCAGAGCCTCGAACACCGTAGACGAGTAGCCTGCCTATCAGTTTTTTATCGGTTACATTTCGGGGAGTGTGCGGAGGTTCTACATAACCTGATACCCTCTTCACCCTTCCATCACCGGACGACCAGGCGTGGCGAGCGGTTTCACCCTTATGTTGTAGACATTCCTTCAATACGCACGAAGCGATTTGCTTGTTCTTTCATAATGCGGACGGCTAAGGAGTGGAATTCTCTGCCGGGGTCAAATTTTCCGGAACGCTATAATCTGGACATCTATAAAGCTAAAGTGAACAGACACTTTCTAGACACGCGTGTATCATCTTAGGCCTTATCTTCGCCTTCCATCAAGCGAGATTATGGTCAAACGTAAGCCTATATTCAATAAAAATAAAATATATATATGGCCTGATTTCCATGTGTTCACTTAGTCATAGCGTGAGCTTATAATCTTCAAGAAATAAAAAAGGTAGGTAAAGAATGTAAACAAAATAGAAACTGGTCAAGTGCGAGTCGGACTCGCGCACGTAGGAACCATTATCAGGCTATAAGATATACATTATCATGGCTAGTCTACGACTAGAGCCGATAGAGCGCAATATCAATATAAGTTACTACGCAAGGTTTTGCGCAATAATTTACAACCGTCGCTAGATTCCTAATGCATTTTTGTGAGAAAATCCGATGTATTTAAAAGTATCGATAAGCCCCCAAATGCTTTTTGTATGATAAGGAGATTAATATTAGTGTAGAGGAACGGTTGATTGAGTTCCTCCACAGAAAATGAAGATCTTCTTTGCAGGGCGAGGTGGTGTGGCCGGCGGCGGTCGACGGCCATTTGATACTGTTTTGAACTTGTATATGTTCGAATTGGCTTGCGAAGATGTATTGCGCGATACACGTAAGTCGGGATACTAGGTAGTAGATGGCGCTGCTCATCCATATGTAATTTTGTGTGGCTACTGTAGATGCCGCTACTAAAATTACGAAATTTTGAAAACTAAAACTTTTAACATTGTGTTTAAAAGTGGTATTGATCGAGTACAAGTATCGATATATTTACTATTAGGTTATAGTATGGTCTCATCACTCTTATTGTTACACTGTTTAGAGTTTGGAAAGTAATAATATAAGTCTTGTTTTGACGGTTGAATCCAAATTAATATATTTCTCTAATTTACCTTTTCACCACACTCAGTATTTTTACAGAAGTTACTTTTTTAGTAGTCCGGAACTGGTGGTAGGAAAAAAAACATAAAAGACGCAACATAAGAACATTATTTAAAAATATTTTGAAATGTGTTCATGTGAATAAAGATATACTGACTTTGACTTTGACATTTGAGTGTTCTGCTAAACATAAGCCTCCTCCTAACAGATCTTGGTAAGCTCGGGTCGTTGACGGATATTGCCATAATCACTCTTGGTAGGTGGATTGGCGGAGTAACGTGGTGAGTATCCTTGAGCTGATGGATGCTGCTGCCCATCCCATATCGCTTAGTCGCCTCTTATGATACCCTACTCTTATGATGGTGGTATATTCTAAGCCCGAGTTTAAGTGCTAGGCGATTCCTTTTTATTCTATCTGTCAGTTTTTTTTGCTTCGGATGGCCATATGTACTTTTGCTACTTCACCGGGCATATAGGCAAGCAGGAATTTATCTTTGTCAATTGATTCAAAAACTACAAACTAAGCCTGCTGTGACGCACTGTATGAATGTAGCCTCGGCTCAGGAGGATTGCTGGCGAGGAGATTGTAAAATTTAGTGCAACTGTCCCGTCTTCCAAGGATAGCATCATGTGTAGCTGGAGAGCTGCGGTAGTATTACGTACTTAAAAGACACACCCACTCCTGCCACATTTAGTCATCGCTTTTGAGTTTTCACGAACCACCTCAGTATTTAAAAAATAATAAACACCGTAAACCGCAACCTGAACCTGACTGAAGAGTATGCGACAGGTTATACAGAATCTGTTGCATACTCTTCAGTCAGGCTTATGTAAAATACGAAAAACCTGCGCTTTATTTTCAGAGTTCGCTATTACGATATTGTGAATCCAATGATTTTTCTCATTTTCATATAAATTGCAAAATTGAAATTTTGAACACGGACAGGATTGCATCTTCATTGCCACTAATGCCTTAATTGCCATTAATGCTAGGCATTGAAGTAGCAATGAAGGGGAACCCTAGAGACGTGTTTCAAATAGATTGATAAGTTTAATAAGGCGGTTGGGATCCAACGTGGCCGAATGGTTACGGCATTCGACCACAAAATGCAAATTCAAATCTTGCCATTACGGTGGTATAAATTATTAATCTTAATTCTCAAGTATATAATTTTGTATTTAGTAAACTTTTCCGCAAATTATTCTGAAAGGAAAACAAAAATGGGATAAAGAATTTCGATATAACATAAACACAAACTTGCGTAATTCGATTTCTTGTACTTTATAAACACATAAATCATAACTTTGATATGCCGTTACACAAGCACTAGTTGTCCTTGTATCTTAACTATGAAACTGTATACCTAATGTGATATAATTTTAACAACAACATACCCTTATACCTACACATTTATAAGCGTGTTGCCGAGACTAATTAATCCTTTGTCTTGTGGTTTAGAGTTCAGTTACCTTTACACTAATGCAACAATTGATCCAGAACTAAATAAAAGGTTCCAAATTGAGATTAATAAATTTAAAGTACCGGCAGGACCCGAACCTGCATCTTTGTTATAGACCCTATTGCCTTAACCAATTCGGCTATGGTGGAACCCAACCGATCGCCGGCATTTATCAATCTCTTTAATAACACGTCTCCAAAGGGAACTTTAGTGCTAATCAATGGTAATAATCAACATTCATTCGATAAATATCTCCAAAGTTGCATTTGGAATTAAATATTTAAACGATGACACTTCAACCACCAGTTTTATTAAACTTTTAAACTAAAAAGGTAATTTTAGAACAGATGTGTGCTGTAAAACATCAGTTTTATTCCAAAATAAACATGTTTTCTTTACTGCGTTGCTTGCCATTGTTCTGCATGTTTTTGATTATTTGGAACGTTGGAACACACTTCAGGTATCTTAGGGTCTTTTTCACATATAAATGGTCCTGGCACTGAACACCATTGATCATTAAAAAGACCGTCGCGAGTAATCGTCCCGCAGTTTTCACCTGGTGGAGCATCATCAGGCGTATTAGGAGCCCACCTGTTAAATCCTGCTTCTTCAAGTGTTTGGCCTGCAAAGTAAAGAAGAATTGTAAGAATTAAAAAAAAATCGCTTTGGTTGATTGTCGTTTTTTTTCCGGGAGAAATGCAACAGGCTTCCCCCGCTGCAGCAGCAGAATATGCCAGACTCCCTCTCCATAGCGATGATACGCCTATATTACCACCAGAATACCCCAGGAGCAACAGAGACGTTTACCCATTTAAACCCTGCGGTTTCTCTTCCAAACGCCACTAATGACATCGGGATTTTTTTATGCATCCAGTGGTAGCAAACCCTCTTCGGGAATATATTTGTATATGCGTAGCCGTGGACATAGAACAGGGTAATAAATGCTTGTTCATCATTTCAGCCGTAGGAAGTCTACTTCGTCTACTACTGGACATAGGCCTCCCTCATAGATCTTCAGTTATTGCGTTTGGAAGCGGCCTGCATCCTCCGTGATACCGCGGCCTTAACCAGATCATCCGAGCATCCATCTTTCTAAGAGGGAAGCTTATTCATATGTTTAAAAATAAAAAACAAAGATAACCGATTTTTTCCAAAATTATAGAAAAAGTTATTTACAACTCAATTTACAACTTTCTGATAAAATATAATATATTATATAATGAACAGAAGGGTTTTAGAAAAAACACTAATATTAATATGGCTATTTTATGATTTTTTAAAGATTATTATGCCAAATGTTGATAAAAAAATACCTGTATGTGCTTTATTTACTGATTTATCAAAAGCATTTGATTATGTCGATCATGACATACTGTTTAATAAACTTCAAACGTATGGTATACGAGGAAATATACTTAACCTTATTAAAACTTATCTAAAAGGAAGGAATTAGTTAACAGAAATTTCTAGAGTTTGTGTTAAATCAAAAAAAGAAAAGAAATATACTTCTTAGATAAGAAATATTAAATCTGGGGTACCTCAAGGCAGTGTACTTGGCCCCTTACTATTTTTACTATATGTTAATAACATGACTAGCCAAATGCCAAATCCAATGGTCCTTTTTGCTGATGACAGCACTTTAATAATAAAATGTGATAATAAAGACTCTTATGAAGCTAATATAAATAGTACCCTGGAAACATTTATAAATTGGCTTAATAAAAATAATTTAATTATTAATTTAGAGAAAACCAAAGTTATGAATTTCTATCAAAGAATATTAGACACAAATATACATATAAATTATAATGGACAAACAATAGATAAGGTGACTGAGGCAAAATTTCTAGGAATTTCAATTGATAGTCAACTGACATGGAAATCTCAGGCAGATCACATATGCAAAAAACTATGTTCAGCTGCTTATGCATTGTATAGTTTGTCAAAAAAAGTTAAAAAAAGTTCAGACAGTATTGATTGCATACCATAGTCTAGTTGTTTCTGTGTTGAGGTTTGGTATAATATTCTGGGGTAACTGTAGCGAAAGAGAAAATATTTTCAAGTCCCAAAAACGCTGTATTAGATCCATTTTTAATCTTAAAGGAACCGATAGCTGCGTACCTGCTTTTAAGAAAACACGTCTTCTAACTTTTCGTTGTCTATACATATTAGAAATTGCTTTATTTGTCAAAACTAACGATCACTTATTCCCGACTTTAAAAAATACTAGAAACAGGACTACAAGTCTAAGAACCCAATACGAAGACAAGCTGTGTGTAGGTGGATATAAGACAGCCCTATTGAGAAAGAGTGTTATATGTATGGCGCCCCTTATTTATAACCATGTACCAAAAACTATAAAAGACCAACCTGTAAAAAGATTTAAGAATGACCATAAAAATGATCATTGCAAAAATGCTACTACTCTGTATCAGAATTCTTAGATGATAATTTTATATAATTCAGAACGCTCATTATAAATTTTATTTTTACAATTTGTCATTATTTTTAGATTTGAAATTAAAATACTATTTACTATTGACCGTTCATAATTTATTTTTAAAAATTGGTACCTATAATGTTATAATATAATTAAATAAGTAATAATAGTAATACCAAACAATTTGAAATTTTTTGCATGCGCCTGATGAGGCAGACTATTGTCACGAATTTATGTATAACATTATTCTGATGATTGATGTTAATAGATTGACCTACTTAAATAATTGTAAATTATAGAAATATTGTAATTTTCATACGCCTCATGAGGCACATTTTGGTGGAGCAATACTTAATTAACCTGTGACCTTGTATTACCCAAAATGCAATGAATAAATTACATGATTATGATTATGATTATTATGATAAAAAAAAATTACTTACCATGAATAGTTCTCCAGTCATATTTTTCTCCCCAATCGTAGAACCCAACAAAGGCTGTCGTTTTTTGAAATTTTCCCAACATTGATTCTGGTGGATGTTTCGCAAATAGTTCTCTTAAAACATGTGACTCCAACTCATTATTGATGATAGCTAAATAGCCTCCTTCAGCTGAACAAGCAAAGTGAGCTCGCGAAAAATTTCTTGGCACAACGTGGAATTTATAACAATGATTTGTGCGCGAATCTAGTTTGTATCCTGAAAAATATCTTGGTATGTCATTTGATTCTGAAATCTTTGCATAAATTTGTATTCAGATTCTTAAAGCCGAGGGAAATACAACGTGACGGCGACTTTGTAAAAACAAACTCATATATAAAGCAGATCAAAAAAAAGGGGCCATAAATTAAAAAAAAAAAACCAAGTCCTATTAATTACAAATGTTATATCAATTTTTTTCGGATGGACTTTTATGGCGTTAGTCCGCGGGCATTTGCTACTTCACCGGGCATAAAGGCGAGCAGAGCTCCAGCCTTAATAAATCTATATTAATATTAAAAAGAGGACATATTTGTATTTTTGTGTGTATGTTTGTAATGAATAAACATAAAAACTACTTTGCCGATTATAAAAAATCTTTCACCATTGGAAAGCTACATTCACCCTGAGTGACATACGCTATATTTAATTATGAAGTTCCCACGGGAACGGGAGTTAAGCGGGTAAAACCGCGCGCGGGATGCTAGTGGTTTATAAACGTAGAACTAAGAAAGAAAAACAAAGCAGCCTGCGCATGAAGGCACCCCCTATGGGACTTGGACCTCGGCTTAGGACGATTGTCTACGGAGTGATTAGTTGTCTTTTAGTTGTTTTTGGGACTATTATGCAACTGTCGCTCTACGTTAGTATATAGGTATATTATATATTATATTCTCTCTATAGTTCGAGGGCATCGGATAGTTTATAATTGCATTGTTCCAATTCTGCTATGATGGTACGATTTTTGCTTTAAAAATATATGTGGGACTCATTACAATTTGTCACATAACATAATTTGTCTGATTCGATATAAAATATACTGAGATTTCATATTTATTTCAGTAAGTACCTACATGTGAAAATGGAATCACCGAAGGTTTGAAATATATTACATACAAGCTTCCCAAACACGGATAAATTTGCGTAGCTCCAGTCACAGCTTCATTATATAATTAACATCTGAAGAGTTTGTTTGCTTGAACGCGTTAAACTCAGAATCTTCTGGTCCAATTTGAAAAAAATATTTTTAGTGTAAGATACCTCATTTATCGAGGAAAAATATAAGCCTTATTTAATTATGAAATTCTAACGGAAACAGGAGCTAATTAGTAATTAAATATAGGTTATGTTATTCGTGGATAACGTTGCTTACTAATTGTGAAACAATTTTGGAAATCGGTCTTTTTTTTTGGAGCAAACAAACAATTTTCTCTGTAAATAATCGCCATCATCCTCTTATCAGTCTATAGTTGTCGTCTATTGTTGGACATAGGCCTCCCCCATCGATTCCCAGCGGGAACGATTGCTAGCGGCCTGCATCCACCCACTCCCTGCGACCTTTATGAGGTCGTCGGCCCATCGTGCATGCGATCGTCCCACGCTGCGCTTGCTAGTTCATTGTCTCCACTCAAGAACCTTTCTGCTCCGTCAGCCGTCAGTTCTTTGAGATATATGTCCTGCACATTGCCACTTCAACGTGCTAATCCGTTGAGCTATGTCAGCGACCTTCGTTCTCCTGCGGATCTCTTCATTTCTTATTCGATCACGCAGATTACTATATAATAGTATAGTATAGATAGATAATCTTAGATCTTTACCTGGATCCGTAGTGCCGCATTCATTAGTAACAGTTACAGGGTCATTAGATTTAAAGCACATATACGAATGTGCCACATCACAGCTGATCTCCGATAAAGCTCCCTCAGAATTTATACTAAGACATTTTTTCATGTTACTTCCTATATTTGGACGATATGTGTTCCAGAGATAATTAAATTCTGACATTGATTTTCCTGTAAACGATAAATTAAAGTTAGTTCATTTAATTTTGCAGATTACCTGCCGAATTCCTCATAAATGGTTTACATATTGGCCTATTTGGAGAATCAGAAATGTATTTAATGATGTGGTTTGTATTCATATCCATCATCATCATATTGAATACTACTTGTTTTCCATAAATATATATGTAGCTAGGTACTGCGTCAAATAGTAGGAACTGCATGAATAGTAGGACTGCTGAACATACGAGGGAGGGTATTTGCCATAGACACCACGTCTGGCAGGCGGGTTGGTGACCGCAGTATTATGTTGTACCACACAAGGAAACGCTACTGCCCGTTCCTTGATATAAGATTATTTTATAGATAATGTTATAATATTCGGGATCAACGACGCACGAAGGATAGACCCTCAACCAACCAGACCCGTAAATAAATCATAGAATTTACACAAAGATTTCCTGTCCGGATCCTGGTTCCTGGGGATCGAACCCACGACCTTCGAGATTTAAAGCGAGCCAACTACCGCTACGCTATGGAGATTATTCTTATTATAACCCATCTTTTTTTTTCGGACGGTCATTATATAGTAGGCCAGGAGGCTTTTGCTACTTTACTCCTACTAGAGCTCCAGCCTAGATAAATGGTTTAAAAACTACATAAGCAAGAAAGAACTTAGACCTCGGCTTAGGGCGGTCGCTGGCGGGGGCTTTGAAGGATTATGACATATAGTTTAAGGGGAGTTTTGAGGAACTGTAGCTCTACGTAACAGTTCGCAGGCTTCTCGGACTTTGGGGTCTACGACCTCCTCCGTAATGCAAAAAAGAAAGGTTCCTTGGGAAGTCTGTGAAGCCCTCAAATTATTCTAGTACTCACCATCGACAGTATAGTATGCTCCTTTAGAAACAGTAGCGTGAAGACCAGTGAACAACTCTGTATCCCTGAGCAAGTTTCCTCTCGTCACATTAATCATTTCATACCACATGTCATCAGTAACTGGAGATGCTAAAATAGCACCTAAAAAATGATAAGATACTCATTATTAGGTAAATACTGTAGTGAGGTTAAGGTTTTAATCCCTCACTTCATGACGTACTGGCCGTATTCGAATAACGAATAAAAACCTATCTTTATATTTAAATAATTAAAAATAAATGCTGGCTTCAAGCTTGCTGAGGTTCTTAGTCAGATGAACCTCATCAAGCTTTAGCGGTTTTTGGCTCGCTTTAAATCTCGGAGGTCGTTGGTTCAATCTGCACGCCAAACAGGAAATCTTTTTGTAAATTCTAAGATTTCAATCCTGGCCTGGTTGGTTGAGTGACTAACCTCCGGCCTCGGAAAGCACGTTAGGCCGTTGGACCCGATTGATATAAAATATAAACATCTTCGCAAGTAATGCATTGCGAAATATCAACTATCCAGCTTCATACACAAATTCACTCCTCTTCGAACAAATACACATGACACGCACAACTTAATCAAGAATACAAAACAATAAAAACACACAAAGTTTTTTTTTTTAATTTTAGTCATTTTTTTAAAGTTGGCTTCTGAGACAACATTGTTTGTTTTGGACCGTTGTGGACATTTTGAAATTTAAGACTCCCTCCTTGCGGAAAGACGGTTCTTGATGTCAACAAGAAGCACAGACTCATCTAATAAAATAAAAGAAATATGGAATATTATTAATAATGAAACAGGTAGAGCTATAAATTGTAATAGAGATTTTAATTTAAAAATAAAAAATGATAATATTTCGGCAGATATGGAAGTTGCAACTGAGTTTGAGAATTTCTTCACTAACATACCTCTAATAACAACTAAAACTCTAAATTCATCTTCAATATCTGCTGAGGGACTATTAAAAGAAAGTGTTTCTGCATGCGTTACCGATTTTAGTTTTAATTTAATAGACTATAAAGATGTAGTTAATGCTTTCAATACCATAGAGAAGAAAAAAACTAAAGACCTATGGGGTCATTCTGTTAAATTTGTATCTAATATTATTGAAATAATAGCGCCTTACCTAGCATACATATTTAATAGTTGTGTTGATTGTGGTGTATTTCCTGACTTGATGAAGCATAGTAAGGTTATACCATTATTTAAATCCGGTGATAGCACTGATCCCTCGAATTTCCGACCTGTTTCTATATTGCCCACTCTGAGCAAAATTTTTGAAAAATTAATTCTTTGCCAGTTGCTCAGACATTTTAATAAATTTAACTTATTACACAAAAAACAGTTTGGGTTTACGAGGGGTTGCTCAACTATAGATGCGGGAACTGAATTGTTAAAAACTATATTCGCGGCCTGGGAAGATTCGCAGGAATCCTTAGGTATTTTCTGTGATCTGTCTAAGGCATTTGATCGCGTTCACCATGACACTCTTGTCAGGAAATTACACCGGTATGGCATTAGGAACCAGGCTCTCAATCTTCTGATTTCTTACATGGGCAATAGAATTCAGAAGGTTGATATAAACGGCAAAATATCACCAGGCTCTGTTGTATCCATGGGCGTCCCGCAAGGCTCAATCCTGGGACCGTTTTTGTTTTTGGTGTATATAAACGACTTACCTTACTATGTAGGAAATAATCATGAGATAGTATTGTTTGCTGACGATACATCCTTGACATTTAAAATAAGTAGACAGCTAAGCAGCTATGACGAAGTAAACAATGCAATCTCGAAGGTAGTCCATTGGTTTAATGTTAATAATCTACTTTTAAATGAAAACAAAACCAAAGTTATTAAATTTTCTACGCCTAATGTGAAACAAATTGATACGAATGTGCAAATAAATGGTATTCGGTTGGAGCCAGTGGAGTCAACTGTCTTTTTGGGAATAACTATTGACTCCAAATTGCAATGGGGCCCACATATTGCGAAACTATCAGGAAAACTTAGCTCTGCGGCCTATGCTGTTAAAACTATGAGACGACTCACTGATTTGGATACTGCTAGAATGGTTTACTTTAGTTATTTTCATAGCGTAATGTCTTATGGAATTCTTCTGTGGGGAAACTGTGCGGACATTGACACCATTTTTGAACTACAGAAACGAGCTGTAAGGTCTATATATAAACTTGGTCCGCGGGTTTCCCTACGGGAGAAATTCAAAGAGACTAATGTTCTTACAGTCGCATCACAATATGTCTATGAAAACCTTTTATATGTTCATAAGAATATAGATAGTTTTAAGAAAAAAAGCGACACTCATAATGTTAATACTAGATCAAAGCATAATCTCGTTTTACATGCTACACGTCTCCACAAAATTAGCAATTCTTTTATGGGGCAATGTATACGTTTCTACAACAAACTTCCTAATAATGTTAGAGATCTTTCAACAAACAAGTTTAAACGATATGTCAAAGATAAATTATGTAAAAAGGCTTATTATAAAATTTCTGATTATGTTAATGACAAAACTGCTTGGGAGTGAGTTGCTCTGAAACAATACTGCTTTATTAATCATTGTAAAATATAATTTATTTAAAAAAAAGGATTCCTCTAAGTTTCTTGCCAGTTCTTCTCAGAGTTGCCACGTCCAGAACTGGTGGTAGTAAAAGAATGGGACGCATCATAAGAACATGATTTAAAATATTTTAAATGTGTCTATTTGAATAAAGAATTTTTGACTTTGACTTTGACTTTGACCTACCCATTTATGGCACATTTACATTCCTAATTGTTATGTATTTATTTGTTATTGTACCTATAATG
The DNA here is from genome assembly GCA_947037095.2 of Nycteola revayana. NCBI lineage: Eukaryota > Metazoa > Arthropoda > Insecta > Lepidoptera > Nolidae > Nycteola > Nycteola revayana. Next base: position 2,571,348 of record OX344851.2, read on the forward strand.
TGCAATAAATAAGTGAATTTTCTTTTTGCTTTCTTTCATTATTTAAGAACTATCGTATTTTTTATAGATTTTTTTGAGAAATTATAATGTTACCAAATTTGGTTTCACTCAAAATAAGATTAATACATAAAAATCCATAAATACACGCATAATTAAAATAATAATAAACAATAAAAAAAATTAGAAGCTTCTAATAAATGTTGCCATGTAGTTTTCGTATGCCGCGTGTTTCCTTGGGTGTGGTAAGAGGCAACAATGGGATATACACCTGATGTATGCGCAGCAGCATCTATCAGTTGATTATGGCAATATCCCATAACCAAGAAAAGCCATAGAAGCCAGAGCTAGGTATGTTGAGCAATGGACGTAACTGGGTAGATAAAGTACAAAACTATATTTTTCTGAACTTTACCTTCCAGAGCACATCTCAATCGCGCATCTTCCCAAATAGCAGGAACATCATGAAATTTGAACCAACCATTTGTAGAACTGCTATATTTGTAGTCACATCGGAATGTTGCTGAATCTGAAATTTAATAATTTTTTTAGACAACTCTCACACCATTATCAACATCATCATCAGCCCGTATAACGTCCACTGCTGAACATGGGCCTCCATCCGAGGGAGGGTATTTGCCATACTCACCACGCTTGGCTGGCGGGTTGGTGACCGCAGTATTATGTTGTACAAATGATCAGTCATAATTTACACCACCATTGTATACGTTTTTGCACTCGGTTTTTCCGGACTTGTTAAATTGCTCAATAGTTCGTACGCTTCGTCACCCATTGTTGCAATTAACGTGGGTAACCTTATGTTACCTGTTCACTTTATAAAACATTTCCATACGTTCCACGTACATTGTCCAGTTTCCTGATCTTACATTATACTCCGCTATCTTCCCGATAGACATATCTAAATTTATTCGTCAGCCCGCTTTTAATTTAACTATATCCTCGTCGCCAGTGAGGTGTTTAAGTAAAACAAGCGTGCGGCTAGTACCGTGGTTTATTGGGGACTGTCCGTCCTTGACATGACCACCGCATCGGCGCATACGCACTCACACATACATCACAGTATTCCTTTGAAATCGAATAGGGAGCCACTTGAGTTTTTGCGAAAAAAAATTTTTTTGGGAAACATACATCTTGCAACCGCTCAAGTTTATCTAACAGCTCCTCATTAGCATCCAAATAGAACGTAAATCCGTCCGAAAAAAAAACACAATTTACGGACACACAAAAGCACACCGTTCGCGAAACTTATAAATATTTACTCACCTATAAATTTAACACAAAATAAAAATGGAAACAATATTAAAAACGTCTTCATTTTGCAAATACACTGTAATTAATGAGATTAGTCTAATCTAAGTGTATAAAAGAAAAAAAATTAGTCAAAGAGCTCATGAAACAAAATGTTGTTTAGTCTCCTTGCACAAAAACAATAAGAATAAACTAAAGGTATAAATTGCTGATCACTCCAGGTCCTTTTTTCCTGAATTTTCAATAGGTATTTAAAAAATATAATTTTTTGAATAATTTTGTACACAAGTAGGTATGAGTATTTTACTGTATACAATAGTGACTTAAGCAAATAAAGTCGTAATGCCTCAATCCCTTCGTCAGCGACTGCCCTGAGCCGAGTTCTAAGACCCAGGGGGCGCCCTTTTGCACAGGTTGCCTAGTTTGTACTTTATAAATCTGGCGGTTATTTAAGGAGGCTGGAGCCATAATCGCCTTTATGCTCGGTGAAGTAGCAAAATCTTCGTGGATTAGTTAATTATCCGTGCGAAAAATGTGATGTTTGTACATCGCTTTATGATATGATTAATAATAATATACGTCATCGCTTAAATAATAGCAACTCATTACACATTTATATGGTTTAAGAATGACTAGATCAAATTCAAATAATGTTAAAACATAAACATTTCATAAATCTATACTAATATCATAAAGAGGAAAAGTTTAATATTTCTGTATGTTTCTTTCAAATAAACTCAAAAACAACTGAACTGAACTTGATAATTCACTTACATTAGAATGTTACGTTATAGAATAGAATAGAATTATCTTTATTCAAGTAACATGACTCAATAAATGAGTAAGACTTAAAACTATATTAGTAATAAATACACCTAATAACACTACACAAAAATACATAAAAATAATAATACTGGATCACCGCGGTGGCAACCCGTGTGAGATGGCAGAACAGTGACCCACGTAAACACAGTCTAGGCGACTTGAAATCGTTTATAGGATACTGTTGGAGTCGCCCCACACCCTGCGCACCATGGACGCACACTTTTTGCGCATAATTGTATAGAAACAATTTACATGCGCATCCGCGAACATCCCCGATGCGCTACAGAAGCGGGGCAGTCCCACCAGCATCCTAAACATCCTTGAGTAACATAGGCTATGAAAGTCCGCCCGTGCGGAGCCGGGGCGGGCCGCTAAATATAGGATAAAATAAAAGATTTTTATTGATGATACAAATGATTTAATTGTGACTTGTACCTATCTATAGACTCAATAACAATAAATCCTATCCCAATGACTGTTTCTTTTAGAAAGAATTTAATTTTTCCGGAGTAACACAAGATACAATCATTTTATGAAAGAATTCCAACGTGAAACTGCACTGCACAGTTTTACTTCACGGTATCTTCGACTATGAGGTCAACTGATATAACCTTGATGTAATAATAGGTAATAACCCGTTCCCAGCTCTGACGAAGTTATTAAACAATTTTCCTTGTATAATAATAACAATTTTTTGTTTTGCTATTAATATCTTGAGGGTGATTTTAGTACTGATGTTAACCGGCGTCACTCAGCTCCAGTGGGTCGGAGCGTGATGTTTTGTGGTCTTTATGTCAATCCAGCTTATAAACTATGCTCGGGCAAACTTTCACCTAAGTACGTTCATTAGTTTTTACGTGAAAGCGTATAGTCATCATCCATTATTACATACTTATTTTATAATATAAGTAATGATGTAATCATTTACATCAAGCTCCGTGGCGTAGCAGATTAAGTCTAACTTTAAGTCGTGGAGGTCGTGGGTTCGAGCCCACGCTGAACAAAAAATATTTGTCTAAAATTAAGATTTATTAGTGGATCTGGTTGGTTGAGCGACTACCTTCCATGCCTCGGAAGACACGTAAAACCGGTGGTTCCGATTTTTATAACATCATCTTTAACAATTGGATACCTTTATTTTTTATTTTTTTATATATTTATTTACACAAAGAAATACAACATATACACATAAGCAAACCAAAGACCACGAAGGTTTGTCCGGGCTTAAACATCAATAATAATAATAGGCTAACAATCTACAATGTTTGTTTACATCTCTTAAATACAAGCCTATCCACACTGTTAAATGCAATACATGACAGTCACTCTTACCTGTGTGCGTGTAAAAAACGCACAAACCGGTTCCTTGTGAGGATTGCACAACTCGTATCTATAGGCTGTTCAAAAAATACGCTTTTAATTTTAATTTTATATTCTGTACCGTGGTACTTTTTGTAAAAGGTGGAGTCAGATTATTGATCAGACGCGGAATAATATATAACCTAGGCACAGACAGCGGCGTTTCCTTGTGTGTTACAACATAAAACTGTTGTCACCAACCCACCCACCTAGGGTGGTGATTATGGCATAACCCTCCCTCGAGAGGAGGCTTCTGATGATGGTGATTATATATTTATCTGTGACGGCAAATTGTCAGTGCTCAAGAACTGGTATATATTTTAATTAGCTTGTATATTTGTATTGCGCGATACAGGTTAGTTCGTATTCAAGTTGCTAGATGGCGCTGTTAGTCTTATTGCATGGTTTTTGTGCGGCTACGTCAGATGTCTCATCTCTTTCCCTCCCGACCCTTTGTTTGTAAAGAACTTTCTAGACTTCGTAGACTAGAAGTCCGAGAGATCCGCGAACTATAACTTAGAGCGATAGTTGCATAAAACAGTCTCAATCCTTCCGCCAGCGACCGTCCTGAGTCGAGGTCTCAGTCCCACGGGAGCGCCCTTTGCTGGTGCTCAGCTCGCCCTTATGCCTGGTAAAGTAGAAATAAATTGTCAAAGAAGTTCCTGAGATTAGCGCAGTCAAGCACTTTTCAGCTTTATTCATTAGTAACGATTACAAATAAGTATAATGCTACACATGTAAATATAAAACGCGATTTTAATGCACTGGGTACATGCATTATTTTAAATAAGTATTCACTTTAGTATGTAAAATTTCGGTGTGATGATACTAAACTATATTTCCCCATGGATTACATAGGTAATAGGTATATTCATTACTTCAATAGTATTCATTGCATAATTGTTTTAAAATTATCTGAATAAAACAGTTGTTTGAAGCAACATCATTAAAGGAACATGTGCCTCCTCCCGAGGGAGGGTTTTTGCCATAGTCACCGCGCTTGGCAAGCGGGTTGGCTACCGCAGTATTATATTGTAACTTACAAGGACTGCTGCCGGTTTCCTGGTATACATTTTTTATAGATGATGTGTTATAACAATCGGGACCAACGGCTTAACGTGCTTTCTGAGGCACGATGAGTTATTTTTTTATCAAAATCATAGTAATTATAGTTATGTGATTAGCCTCCATGTCTAAAAGCATAAAAAAGGAAACAACCCGAAACATGTATAATGTATGTAAGCACGTAATGATATAATGTATGTAATTACTCATATTAACACAGTCATACATAGTATGACAAAGCCTATATTTTTACAATACTTTAGTAATGTTACTAAAATCAATTTAGATAGTAATTTAAACCTTTAATTGAGACAATGGAGGAGTGTGATAATTTTTTGGTTTTATCTCACCAGAACATTAACCGCTTCTCTGGCAAAATACTAGATATAGAACTTTTTACAGAAAAGTTCAATAATGATGTTTTATGTTTTACAGAAACCTGGTTGAAGGCACACAAAATGGGTTTTAATGTGAATGGCTATACAGTTGCTAGCTTCTATAATAGGGTATCGGCTGAGGGAGGGGGTGCACTTATTCTAATACGGAACAATGTAAAATTTAAGGAACGGAAAGACATCAGTAATTTATCCGTGGAACGAATATGTGAGATAGCTTGTACTGAAATACAGTTTTATTATATTATATGTGTATATAGACCTCCATCATCAGACTTTCAGCTATTTATTAAAACTATGGAAGATATTTTAAAAAAGTTAGTTAAAAGCAATAAAAGAGTTATTATTTGCGGTGATTTTAATATAAATATTCTATCGGATTCACTAGAGAAAAATAATCTTCTCTGTCTGTTTAGGTATTTTAATCTTAGTGTTTAATATTCTGAGCCCACTAGGGTCACATCGACAACAGCTACCTGCATTGATAACATAGTCACAAACTTTGAAGTAGTTGATAAATGCCTGGTATCTGGTGTTCGTTCTGACCATAAATGTCAAATAGTTAAATTAAATAATAAAGTTACGTTTGACAAATCAATTATTCGTTTCAGATCGGTTTCAAAGAAAAATCTAGACCAATTTAGCAATAATTTAAAATTAAGATTAAATAAAGTTACCTTAGATTCAAGTTGCTGTAATATTATGTATAATACATTATTCCAATGTATACATGAGGAATTCGAAAGGGTTTGCAAAATTAAGCATATAGAGATTGACCCAAATAAGTTGAAATTTAGTACTTGGGCGACTAAAGGCATAAAGCGGAGTAGAGATGTTTTGTTTGAACTGTATGACATAAGGTCCTTTACACCTGATGAAAATTTTCCAAATTATGTTAGGAAATATTCAAGTATTTTTAAAGAAGTATGTATACATGCTAAGTCAATATATATAAGAGACAAAATACAAAAATCAGATAATAAAATAAAGTCTACTTGGCAAATGATAAATACTGAAACTGGTAAGAATAAAATTAAAGATAGATAAATAACGTTAGATATAAACGGCAATCTGGTATCAGACAAGGATACGGTTGTCAATTTCTTTGCCAAATTTTTTACTGATATTCCGATTGAAACTACCAAGTATCTTTCATCATCCCCGAAAGATGCTGAAGAACTCCTTAAAGCAAATATTAATTTAAATGTTCCCAAATTCAGTTACCAACTAGTCAATGATAAAGATATCGTAAAGGCGTTTCGGACTATTAAAATAAAAGGTACTGAAGACTTGTGGGGACTCTCAGTAAAAGTTATTGATACCGTTATACTAAATATTGCTCCAATTCTAGCGGCTATCTTCAATAAGTCTATAACTGATGGTGTTTTTCCTGACCTAATGAAATTAAGCAAAATTGTTCCTATATTTAAGTCAGGTTGCTCTAATAATGCGACTAATTATAGGTCTATTTTAATACTACCAACTTTAAGCAAAATCTTTGAAAAAATAATGCTTGGCCAAATGATGACTCATTTTAATGTGAATGGGATATTGCACGACAAGCAGTTTGGATTCACGAAGGGTCGTTCAACTCAAGACGCGGGAAGTACTTTGATTAAATCAATATTGGAGGCTTGGGAGGGTTCGCAGGATGCTCTGGGAGTCTTTTGTGACCTCTCCAAGGCATTCGATTGTGTAAATCACGAAACGCTCGTGCTAAAGTTGAAATATTATGGTGTTTGTGATAAGTCACTTGATCTTGTAATATCCTATTTATCAGATAGGAAACAAATAGACTCTATAGAAGGCGTGAATTCTGAAGGGCATTTTGTTAAAATGGGGGTGCCCCAGGGATCAATCTTAGGTCCTTTTCTTTTTCTAGTTTATATAAATGATCTCCCATACCTAATTAATGAATTATCAGACATTGTTCTGTTTGCCGATGACACATCATTGATTTTTAAAGTTAAAAGAAAAAATACTGATCTAATTGAACATAATCGAACACTCGGTTTAATTGCAAACTGGTTTTCCGCAAATAATCTTTTGCTTAATGCAGGAAAAACCAAATGTGTCAAATTCGTTCTACCAAATGTAATCAATTCCATCCCAGTAGTTTCATTGAATGGAGAAACATTAGATTTGGTCACTTCAACCATATTTTTAGGAATTACCTTAGATTCTAAACTACAATGGGGCCCTCATATTGAAAAACTCGCTGGTAGATTAAGTTCAGCTTCGTATGCTGTGTGGAAAATCAGACAGTTGTCCGATTTAGCCACGGCTAGGCTAGTGTATTTCGTGTATTTTCATAGCATTATGTCTTATGGAATTCTGGTGTGGGGGTCAGCCACCGATGTAAATACTATATTCGTATTACAAAAACGAGCGGTCAGGGCTATGTATGGATTAGGTAGTCGCGACTCCCTACGTAACCTTTTTAAAAATATTAATATACTTACCGTGCCCTCTGAGTATATATACCAAAATATTCTTTTTATTAGAAAAAATATTGATAAATATAGTAAAAAAAGTGAAATTCATAATATTAATACTAGAAATAAACATAAACTTGCTGTTCCAGGATTTAGAGTTAGCAAAACGAATAAATCATTTATGGGAAATTGTATTAGGTTCTATAATAAACTCTCTAATTATATTACAGACTTGCCTGATACAAGATTTAAATCACATGTCAAAACTGTTCTCATGTCAAAAGGTTACTATAGTATTCAGGACTATATTGAAGATAAAGACGTTTGGGTTTCGGTACCATCTTTGCACCTACCTCACTGAAGACCATAATAATATAGCCAAATACAATAGTTGTGACTAGAGCTGTGTCTTATCCTGTGAACTGTCTGTAATTGACTTCTTTACATACCTTAACTATTAATACCGCTAGTTCTGTCTCAATATCATTCAATCTTATTGAGCAAAAATAAACAAATAATAACAAGACAACCGTTAGGGCAATAAATGTGTGTGCCTACTAAAATATAAATTAAAATAACTGGACCTAAACCCCGCGTAATTGCCCATTTGAGTATGTTTCGCCGGACCGCCTCATGTGGGCCGTGTTGAAACCGGTGGTAGAGTAACCCACTGAGTTTGTTTCGCCGGATCTTCTCAGTTGGGGCGCATTGGATCCGGTGGTAGCATTAAAGCGCGTCCGTCGTTATATGCTCTTGGTCCACCCAAATAATGACAATTGTTTTGGCATAATATAGACAGAACAAGCATTTTGCCTCCTAGCGACAATATAAATTAATTGTAATATTTAATTTAATTATAAATAAGTAATTTGAATAGGTTTATAAATAAACAGCAAATGTAATTTAAGATAAATAATAATTAATTTTCAAATAATGTTTGACGATTTACAAGTGCCTGTAATTGGTTTACGTAAATAAAAATGATTTTTATTTATTTATTTATTTTATTTTATTACGTCGACACCGCCACGCCAATGATGCATTTTATTCGGATGGACATACGAGGCTTTTGCTACGTCACCGGGCATACAGGCGAGCAGAGCTCCAGCAAAAAGCTAACAGCAACAAACTAAGCAATCTGTGCCCTATATTGAACCTCGGCTAAGGGCGGTTGCCGGCGATGAGATTGAGGGATGATGACTTTTCGCGTTTCAAGCTAAAAGATCAAAATTAATCAATGCCTAACAAAAAATCCAACATCATCAGCCCGTATAACGTCCACTGCTGAACATGGGCCTCCTCCTGAGAGGGAGGGTATTTGCCATAGTCACCACGCTTGACAGGCGGGTTGTTGACCGCAGTATTATGTTGTACCACACAAGGAAACGCTGCTGCCCGTTCCTTGACATACGATTATTATAGATGATGTTATAACAATCGGGACCAACGGCTTAACGTGCTTTCCGAACCAACCAGACCCGGAAAGAAATCTTAGAATTTACACAAAGATTTTCTGTCCGGTGTGGGGATCGAACCCACGACCTCCGAGATTCAAGGCGAGCCAAATACCGCTACGCTACGGAGGTTGTCTAATAATATACAACAAAAGTCATTAAATAATTAAGTCCAACCGATCAGTTAGTCTACCTTGTACGAAGACCGAAGTGATACATAGCTATTATTGGTTCAGCTTCACCATTCACACTTCACTTTCATGAACGAGTTACATAATATAACTTACAATTTTGAATGATATTGTGATAAAAAGAAAAAAAACTAAATAATTATACGTGCAATAATATAAAGTGTCGACTACTTATAATATTTATAACTATCCATATGCTTACTTTAAATTTTCACACAAAGAGCGGAGCAGCGAAGAGCAGTGCGTGCGGTCGGTACGGTGGCACGCGGCACGGGGGCACGGCGACATGGCGGCACGCGGCACGGCGGCACGGCGACATGGCGGCACGCGGCACGGCGGCACGGCGGCACGCACGCCCTTGGCCGCTGCGCGCTTACTTAGCCGATACATACCACAATCTCGCTAAACACTAGTCACTTATGCCGAATGTGATACCAATTTTATTTGACTGTATGTTGAAGTAATATGTATTTTAACATTGAGCCCTTGGGCTATTGAACGTCAGTCATGCATTAGGTAAGTTTAAAATTAATTAATATTTACTTATGTAGCCATAGAATTCAAAATATGGTGTTCAGATGCAATCACCGCCTGGCGCCTGGCTAAGGTTTATGAAATAGTACCTAGCTATGCCCGTGACTTTGTCCGAGTGGAATTGTGACTTTAAGTAGTATTTTAAGCATTATAATTATTTTACTATACTATAAGAAACATACGTGTAAATACTTTACTGAACATTTTGTTATGACTCCGTATCACATTAGAATACCTCTAATATTTTGTCTCTTCTCGCAAACTTTTAAAAGATTTATATAAAGCTTACATATTTCCATACAAACTTTCATCCCCTATTGTTATGTTTCCCCCTTGAAAGTAAGATTTTCACAAATGTTGAATTTCATATTTATTTTATCTAATCACATAAACAGTAAAAAAAATAGTAACAAGCTTTTAGCTTAACAAATGACTAAACTTCCAAACAGCGTTCATACCTGCAAAAGCCTCGCGGCTAACTACATATTAATAAAATAAAAATCATTTTTATTTACGTAAACCAATTACGGGCACTTGTAAATAATCAAACATTAATTAGAAAAAAATATTCATTATATTATTTATTTATATTTATAAAATTAATTATTTTTATATTTTCATATATTTATATGTTATTATTATAACTTATTTATTTATATTGTTCTTAGCGACGCAAAATGCTTGTTCTGTCTATATTATGTCAAAACAATTGTCATTATTTGGGTGGACCATGAGCATATAACAACGGACGCGCTTTAATGGTACCACCGGATGCAATGCGCCCCAACTGAGAAGATCCGGCGAAACAAACACAGTGGGTTACTTTACTACCGGTTACAACACGGCCCACATGAGACGGTCCGGCGAAACATACTCAATTGGACAAATACGCGTCATATATTATTATGACAGCCCGAAAAAAAATACCTTTTAGCTCCATAGAACCCTTTTTTCGCTTTAAAAAGTAGCCTATTTCCTTTCTCAGGCTCTACACTATCTGTGTACCAAATTTAAATAAATTCAATTGAGTAGTTCTGACATGAAAGGCCGACAGACATTTTTTTTTTCCTGTCGGAAATGCATTTACGCTTTCCCACCGGACGCAGCGTATTCGCGCGCTGGCGGTGGGATATGTGGGACTCGCCCTTTCCATAGCGTGGTATGCTAAACTCATACCACGAGGAGAGGACCCTACACCACTAAAACCGCCCCGGACTCTCCTTCGGTCCGCCGCGCCGTTGGCGGGGGCTGGGTACGCCAACAGACATACCTACAGAAAAAGTTTCTTTGCCATTTATAATATTAAGTAAGGATAGTAAGGATCTGGAGATCCCGCGGTACCATATTGGCCGCGGGTGCCGTCGGGGGGCCGGATTGCTCATGCGTACCCGACCCCCGCCAACGGCGGATCGAAGGAGTGTTCGGGAGGTTTTAGTGGTGTAGGGTCCTCTCCTCGTGGTATGACTTTAGCATACCACGCTATGGAGAGGGCGAGTCCCACATATCCCACCGCCAGCGCGCAAATACGCTGCAGCGGTGGTGGGAAGGCGTCACTGCATATCGCCCCGGACAAAAAAAAAAATTATAGTAAGGATTATTAAGACAGATTTCTTTTCTTACATTACTTTATTACTAGTTGAGTATTACAATAATTTAAACAAAGATATCGTACAAGGCAGGTAAGATAGGAACACATTATAATCTAGACTTTAGACAAAGCATATGAACGAATGTATATTAACTTCAGAAGCATTTGGTCGTAAGTACCAGTTTACGATAAAGGCACATACGACGAATGTTTCTGACGTATCATGGCACATCCGATCTCTTCTCTCTCGATATGTATTATGTACTACAGATTTTTTAATAATTAAAGTTTATTTTCCAATGTTTTTCGCTTGTCCGATAACTTCAATGGCTGGACCAGCTTTGATGATTCCATCTCTCACATTGCGTCCAACTTTTTCCTGTAATAAGAACACAAATATTTACTTTAGCATGTACATATGCACTTATTTACCTTAAAATATTAAGAAAATTGAAGTACCTGAGTCTGAGTCATCATCATCATCAGCCCGTATAACGTCCACTGCTGAACATGGACCTCCTCCCGGGGGAATGACCGCAGCAGTATGTTGTACCACACAAGGAAACGCTGCTGCCCGTTCCTTGATATACGATTATTATAGATGATGTTATAACAATCGGGACCAATGGCTCAACGTGCTTTCCGAGGCACGGAAGTTAGTCCCTCAATCAACAAGACCCGGAAAGAAATCTTAGAATTTATACAAAGATTTCCTGTCTGGCGTAGGGATCGAAACCACGACCTGCGAGATTTAAAGCGAGCCAACTACCGCTCCGCTAAATAATAATATCTATAATATGGCTTATATTTTAAAAGCAAATCTCGTAAAAAAAAAAGAGTTAGCTATGGTGAGGTAATGATATCGGGGCTAACAGCATACCGTGCTTTCCTAGACACGGAGGGTAGTCCCTCAATCAACCAGACCCGAAATAAATCTAATTTATTATAAATCGATTTTTACACACTTGTCTGACGGGGATCGAACCCACGAGTCAACTCCGTGACTTAAAGCGACACTTATCGGTTTAGGTATCGCTATTTCATAGAAGCTATCTTCTTAAATTTACTGTTATAAGAAAGCGGCAAAGTGCGAGTCGAACTCGTGCATGAAGGGTTCCATACCATTGACTAGGTAAACAACATAACATATATTACTACACTTTTTGATATCGACCAAAAAATCACGCTTATTGTATGGGAGCTACCCTTAAATATTGATTTTATTTTGTTTTTCATATTTTTTTTGTCATAGCGGCAATACCCTAAAAAGAAAATAATTACTTACGATTTTCTTAAACACCTTCCATCTTGGTTCAGGCGCAGCCGAAACCGATACTAGTGCTACCACACAAGCAAACACAAAAAACAAAATCTTTGCGAAATTCATTATTTTTTAATAATATAAAGTTTTCTTTTAATCTAGAATTAAGCTCTCACAGCACTAACTTTGCGAATGATGTTCAATTAAACAAGTTTGACATATTTATACACAGTCCGCAAACCGATACAAAATGTTGGTATGCACTGAAAATATTCATTGCCATTCAAATTTAGACTTTATGTCTAAATGTATAAGAGCTGTAAGTAATGAGTTGGTATGTTTCAATAGCGAAACATCGCGATAAGAGGGTCAAAGGTAATTAATTGCGGGGAACTACCGGGACTGATGTGAATTCCCTTGTCCAATGTGGAGAGTAGTTTTGTGTCTAATTAGTATCTATCAGTTATTTTTAAAGTGAAATTTGTAATGTAATCGTTTATTAAGAAACTAGCTTCACGCGCCTGTTCATGGGGAACTTCATAGTGAAATATATCTATAGTCTAGCCTTCCTCAATAAATGGGTTATCTAACACTAAAGAATGTGTTAAATGGGCCCAGTAGTTCGTGAGATTAGTGCGTTCAAACAATCAAACTCTTTAGCTTTATATATAAGAACTAGCTTCCCGCGCGCGGTTTCACCCGCGTAGCTCCCGTGCCCGTGGGCATTTCGTAATAATATAAAGATTTTTGAAATCGGACCAGTAGTTACTGAGATTAGCGCGTTCAAACAAACTCTGCAGCTTTATAATATTAGTAGTAACGAAACAATATTATAGTATTTATAAGATTGTTTTGTTTTGTGAATGAACATTATTCGCCGATTACTATAAGTAATCTATAATAGTAATCTATACTAATATTTTAAAGAGGAAAACTTTGTTTGTTTGTTTGTTTGGTTGTAATGAATAGGTTCAAAAAGTACTGGACCAAATTCAATAATTCTTTCACCATTCGAAAGCTTAATTATCCACGAGTAACATAGGCTAAATTTTATTTTGGAAAAAAATAGGGTTCCGTATAATATTTGGGTTTTTCGGACACAAGGTGTAAAAATTCAACCAGAAAAGTTACTTATTTTGCGTACGCTGCCTAAACTATAAAAGATAGAACCATAAAATGTTCTAATTAATTGTAGATCTTATAAATATCTACAAAAAAGTCCGCGATACACTATACCTATCTATGCCGAGTGAGGCACAACAACCATTTTTTTATTTAGAAATCTTGAATTGTTTTTGGACTACGTTTAGAACCGTTTATTTTACTCATGCTATTAATCCTTATCAAAATAAATTATTTCATCACTAAGAACAGTTTATGTAGATAATATTTGGTATTTGAATGATTAAAATTGGACGTTTGGTTTTGGAGTTATGACGAAATTAAAATATTACGATTTCTGCTGCACGGCCCGTTGCGAAGTCTAATAATTTTCGTGCGATTTTTTTTAGATTTCCTTCTTAAAACTACACCTACGCAAAAGTTCTTCCCAGAGCTAATCAACAGTTCTTCTCCGAGCTAAACAACAGTTCTTTTCAGGGCTAACTAACAGTTCTTTTCAGGGCTAACCTTCAGTTCTTTTCAGAGCTAGAATATTACACGCTATTAATATTTTCTGGAACATTTGAAAATGCCTAAAATGCCTATTCATTATTATTACATTTAAATATTTTCATCATTAACAACTTTAACATCTACAGAAAGACAATCTGTGCAGCCTGCGGATAATGACTGCGTCGTCGATGTTTGTGTCGGTGTCTGTGAATTGACCTGGGAATCATTTTGCTGACCGTGTCTTTCCTGGGTAGGCTTTTTGCAACGGTAACCGACATCCGCACGGAGCCGTGGGCGACCGCTATCACTACATATTATAAAACAAAGTCCCCGGCCGCGTCTGTCTGTCTGTTGGCTGCGCGATAAACTCAAAAACTACTACATGGATTGTCATGCGGTTGTTACCAATCGATAGAACGATTCTTCCGGAAGGTTTACGTATATGATTTGTTTAGTTTATGTGTACATTTGACTAATATAATATATTGATATTTGTCAGAGGTGTCGGAAAAATTAAGCCATTTGGGAGCTTTCAACGAAAACGCTGCCTAACCCCTATGAGATATAACAAAACAATGTATGGCGGAAATATTCTTCTCTTTTAGATCCACAAAAAAGTCTGCATTAGCATATGTCTATCTTTCAAGGTTAACTTGCCATATCCATTATATATTTTAGAAAAATGATCATTTCTAATGCGGTAATTGTAAAGCTAATCAGACGGATTCAGTATTTATCCTTATCATTTTAAATGAGTTAATGTTCTTAAGCATTTCATGCAGATTATTTTACCCCTGCACAATATACTTTAAATGAATAACTTAGAAGTTATCGCAAAATAACAGCGCCTGTTTCCGCCGCGCAGCAAGTGAGGTAGGCAGAATGCGATTTTGCGCGCTCGATCCTTAAGAATTATAGGACAATTTTTTTGTTTTGTGTTCGCTGTAACTATGATGGATAGCTACTTGAATACCTATTTATTTAGTGTTTGTTGTATTGTTAGTGCTGAAGAGTATAGGTATTTCATACGATAAAAGTATACCCACCTACTTATTTTACTGAGTTTTAGTAGGTACCCATATTAATTTGTTTCTGTTTGTTTTGACCAAATTTCGCCCGTTTGTTAGAGGAAGACATTCTGTAGTATAAGTATCAGAATTGTACCCGTGCGAAGCCGGGGCGGGTCGCTATCTTATATATATAAAAGAAAGTCGTGTTTGTTACAACACTTATAACTCGAGAACGGCTGGACCGATTGCCATGGTTTTTGATTTGTTGGATTTGTTTCCGTCCCGAATAGCAGAATAAAAACAAAAGAAAGTCGTGTTAGTTACACTATTTATAACTCAAGAACGGCTGAACCGATTTGGCTGAAAATTGGTAGGGAGGTAGCTAAGAACTGGGAGAAGGACATAGGATACTTTTGGGTAGGGGTAGGGTAGGGTAGGGTAGGGTAGGGTAGGGTAGGGTAGGGTAGGGTAGGGGTAGGGTAGGGGTAGGGTAGGGTAGGGGTAGGGGTAGGGTAGGGGTAGGGTAGGGGTATGGTAGGGGTAGGTTAGGGGTAGGGTAGGGTAGGTGTAGGGTAGGGGTAGGGTAGGGGTAGGGTAGGGGTAGGGGTAGGGTAGGGTAGGGGTAGGGGTAGGGTAGGGGTAGGGTAGGAGTAGGAGTAGGGTAGGGTAAGGGTAGGGGTAGGGTAGGGCAGAGGTAGGGTATAAAAGTCCACCCGTGCGAAGCCGGGGCGGGCCGCTAGTAATTAATAAATAAGAAAGCTAGGTATTTTGGCTAGCTAAATTCTTTTTAATGTTTTTAAACTTTCGCGATAATTTATAGTAGAAAAAGACCTCAATCGCGGTAAAATTAATGTTTTTTTTTCCTACGTTCACGCTTGCTCTCCTCATACCTACGGCCATCCCCTCTCCCCTCCAATACTACGCACAATTTTAACCCTCTTCCTCCCGAATAAGCTTATAAGACCTCCTATGCTTGCAACTCTTTTTTTTTGTTTTTGTTGTCCAGGGGAAAATGCATTTACGCATTCCCACCGCCGCTGCAGCCTATTCGCGCGCTGGCGGTGGGATATGTGGGGCTCGCCCTCTCCATAGCGTGGTACGCTAAGCTTATACCACGAGAAGAGGACCCTTCTACCACTAAATCCCCCCGGACACTCCTTCGATCCGCCGTTGGCGGGAGCCGGGTACAAAAAAGCAATCCGGCCCATGCTTGCAGCCTGCTCTTACACCTATGCTGACAGTAGATTACAATAAAATTTGAGTAATTTTGGGTGACTGATAAATGCACAAACAACCTCCGTAGCGTAGCGGTATTTGGCCCGCTTTAAGTCTCGGAGGTCGTGGGTTCGATCTCCACATACATTCTTAAATTTCTTTTCGGGTCTGTTTGGTTGAGAGACTACCTCTGTGCCTCGAAAAGCACGTTAAGCCGTTGGTCCCGATTGTTATAACATCATCTATAACAAGCGGATACCAGGGAACGGGCAGCAGCGTTTCCCTGCGTATTACAACATAATACTGCGGCCGCCAAGCGTGGTTACTATGGAAAAAACCCCCCTCGGGAGGAGGCTCTTGTTCAGCAGTGGACGTTGTACAGGCTGATGATGATGATAAATACAGTTCCCCAAGTCCAGTAGTTTCTAACCTTTTCAATATTGTTACCCCTATGAGCTATTACGAAAACCGATTTTACCCAGACCTTAAAAAGTTAATAATAAAACAATAATGAAAAGGCCGTAGCCCAATGGCTAGGGCGTCGGACTTGTGATCTTGAGGTCGCCGGTTCGAACCCCACCCATTGCACTACCGACGTGAACCGACTCGTAACACAAGCATTTAGCTTAGCACGAGGGGTTAACAAGAATACTAGCAGACTGCAAAAACTCAGCTAGTAATATTTAAAAAAAAACCGTGGGTTTTGGACCTCGGTTCAGGGCGGTCCATGGCGATTAGATTGAGGGATTATGACTTTTGGTATTTGAGGGGGTGTTATGCAACTGTTCGGAGGAGCACCTCTCCCAGGTGCTTTTTATAAATGGGACTAATCCCTCACACACTCCTACACACGAAAGAGGCTCTAAGCTGTTAGGCTTAGGCTGGTCCCGGGACACCTAAATGTCTTGGATCCCAGGTGCTTGTCTGATTTGTGGATATCACCATAGGACCATTCCTATGGTGATATCCATTACTTGCTACCCTACCTTGCTACCCTACATAGCAGAATAAATGCTATGGAAATGAGATCACTAAGGAGCATGATTGGAGTGAAATTGTGTGATAGAATTATGAACAGAGTGATTAGGGAACGTTGTAGTATGAAGGTAGATGTTATGACCAGCATTGATAAGGGTATGCTAAATTGTTTCGGACATATAGAGAGAATTAATGAAAGGAGACTAACTAGTAAAATTGATAGGGCGAATGTGAAGGAAAGTGTTGGAAGGGGAAGACCAAGGCAGACGTTTCACGTTCAAATCGAAGACGTTCTTAAGAAAGGCCAAGTTAAAAGTACCCTAAACGGAGAGATATGCATGAGGAGATTGATGAATGTAGAAGACTGAAACTGAAAGAAAGTGTTCTCTGCCTACCCCTATGGGAAAGAGGCGTGAATGTATGTTTGTAATACTAGCTAACCTTTTTTATTTTTTTGTTGTCCGGGGGAAAATGCATTTACGCATTCCTACCGCCGCTGCAGCGTATCCGCGGTGGCGGAGGGATATGTGGGACTAGCTTCTCCAAAGCGGTGGTATGCTTACTCATACCACGAGGAGAGGACACCATTAAAACCTCCCGGTCACTCCTTCAATCTTTTAATTACGCATAAGCAATCCGGCCCAATCCTACCTAACCTGCGGCTCTTACCGACCACCCAATTGACATGTATAACTTAATTGTTTTGGAAACTCTAAACTCCTGTTTTCATCTCTTTAGCTTTGTTTTATTTATCATAAATATTTTTTCTTAATCGCATAGCTTTGTATTTTTGAGCTAATGCACGCACATTATTTTCTGACACCTGTTTATTGAATACAGATTAGATGAAAGACGAACGTAATAATGTAATGTATAATAGTTTACTGAAGCAAAAAACAAACCTCCTACACGAGTATCGTAATATTTAGACTTTAGACAACCTCTGTGTGGTTTCCGGCTTAGAATAGACCACCCCATGTCCTCCCATGGGTGTCGTAAAAGGCGACTAAGGGACATATGGCTGATGGATGGGCAGCAGCATCTATTAGCTCAATGTTTACACCTTACTGCGATCACCAATCCGTCTGCCAAGCGTGGTGATAATGGCAATATCCCTCAACGATCTTGGCTTGCCAAGGTCTGTTAAGAGGAGGCCCATGTTCAGCAGTGGACGTAAACGGGCTGTTGATGAGACAACCTCCGTAGCGTAGCGGTATTTGGCTCGCTTTAAGTCTCGGAGGTCGTGGGTTCGATTCCCACACCGGACAAGAAATCTTTGTGTAAATTCTTAAATTTCTTTCCGGGTCTGGTTGGTTGAGGGACTACCCTCTGTGCCTCGGAAAGCACGTTAAGCCGTTGGTCCCGATTTTTATAACATCATCTATAACAAGCGTATACCAGGGAACGGGCAGCAGCGTTTCCCTGTGTGTTATTACATATTACTGCGGTCACCAACCCGCCTGCCAAGCGTGGTGACTTTGGCAAAACCCTTCCTCGGGAGAAGGCCTATGTTCAGGAGTGGACGTTGTACGGGCTGATGATGATGATGAATATTTAGACTTATTCATAGCGTTTCTATTGAACAAGTGATAAATTATTAACAAATAGCTTCCCACGTGCGGTTTCATCCGCGTAACTCCCGTTCTCGTCGCAACTTCATAATTCAATGTACTTAATCTAAAACCCTTGTCCATTAATAGACTATCTAACACTATTTTTTTTTAAATCGGACTAATAGTTCCTAACACCACATAATCTTATGTACCTACCTATATATTGATACCAAAATATTGGTATTAAATTCATCAACAGCCCGTTTACGTCCACTGCTGAACATGGGCCTCCTCTTAACAGACCTTGGCAAGCCAGGATCGTAGTGGGATATTGCCATAATCACCACGCTTGGCAGACGGATTGGTGATCGCAGTAAGATGTAAACCTTGAGCTAATAGATGCTGCTGCCCATCCATCGGCCATATGTCCCTTAGTCGCCTTTTACGACACCCATGGGAAGACATGGGGTGGTCTATTCTAAGCCGGAAACCACACGGCAGTGCCGGAAACCACCGGTATTAAATTAATAGATTATAATTTTTGAATTACACACTATCTATCTACGTCATTTACCAAATGAATTCCGTTATCCATCCAAAGGTTGTCTGGAAGAAATTGCTTTACGCGATAAGACCGCCCATTGTACTGTGTCTTTTTATTTTCTTTGTCCTGATTACTTGTATGTGTACAATAAAGAGTATCTTCTTCTATCTTCTATATATATAAAAGAAAGTCGTGTTTATTACAACACTTATAACTCGAGAACGGCTGGACCGATTGCCATGGTTTTTGATTTGTTGGATTTGTTTCCGTCCCGAATAGCAGAATACATTTTAAAAACAGAAGAAAGTCGTGTTAGTTACACTATTTATAACTCAAGAACGGCAGAACCGATTTGGCTGAAAATTAGTAGGGAGGTAGCTAAGAACTGGGAGAAGGACATAGGATACTTTTGGGTAGGGTAGGGTAGGGTAGGGTAGGGGTAGGGTAGGGGTAGGGCAGGGTAGGGGTAGGGTAGGGGTAGGGTAGGGGTAGGCTAGGGGTAGGGCAGGGTAGGGGTAGGGTAGGGGTAGGGTAGGGGTAGGGGTATGGTAGGGGTAGGGTAGGGGTAGGGGTAGGGTAGGGTAGGGGTAGGGTAGGGCAGGGGTAGGGTATAAAAGTCCACCCGTGCGAAGCCGGGGCGGGCCGCTAGTTCTATTATATTCTATTCTATTCCTGAGATTAGCGTGAACAAGCAAACTAAGTCTTTAGCTTTATTTATGAGTACTAGCTTCCCTCGCGCGGTTTTAATCCCGTAACTTCCGTTCCCGTAACAACTTAAAAATAAAGCCTTAAAGTTCCCGAGATTATCGTGATCATGATAATTATCACTTATAAACTCACACACTTGTGCAGTTTAATATATCCTATGCTTATCTACATGAAGGTTGGCCGCCTTAGCCAAAATCGGTCGAGAGATCTATATTATCATCATCATTTTATAGTAGGGGAGCCCAAGCGGGGATTTCGGGATTTACTAAAGCGCGGCAGATTAATATACAGGGGGATACCTTGTACCCGGTTAAGTACCTCCACAAAACATGAGGCCCATATATAAGCCCGCCCGTGAAGGATACAGGATCAGATTAGTAAAAAAAAATTGACCATCAGAATTCTCGAGCGCGTCAGATTAAGGTAGGGTGAGTTAATTACATCCTAAAAAGTGTATATTCCACTAATCTGACAATTTGAGAGTGACGTAAAAAAAGGGGAGGGCAACAAAGTTGTAAAAAAAAACGTCATCTCGACATTCTCGAGCGTAGCTAAATTTTTTTTTATTTTGAAGGAAATAATTCAAGAATAATTAAAAATATATAATCTGACGATTTCCGCAAGCCGAAATAACAAAAATTCGTCGATAAAGTTAAATGCGTGCAGCTGCGTGATGCCTTCATTTCCTTGTCCGCGTTTCTATTCCTCTCTCACTCTTTCTCTATCTATTACTCTCTCACTCCGTCCCCACTCTGGTTTCTGTTGCCATGACTCCATCACAGCTGATCATAAAGACTCGTTCGTGGCATACTGTTTACAACGTGTTTCCAACGTTTTGGCTTTTTTTGCTATTAATATTATTTGTGTTAATTAATATAAAGTTTGTTAATATTTAATATGAGTGACATTAATTTGAAATGTGTATTTTGTGGTGAAAGTACCTTACAAAAAACAATTAAATTTACGGTAGAAACATTAAAAAAATGTGTAAATATTTTGGAATATCGGAATATATTAGCTCAAATGCATAGAAATATTATTTCTTTGAACTCAGCGAGCTCAAAATATCACATAAATTATATTTTGAGCTCAAAAATGTCATAAGTACAATTTTAAGCGCCCAGGAATGGAATTAGCGGGAAGTTGCAGGGATGGCCTTTAAGGTGAACCGTTTTTCTAAATTTTTTTTGTCAGATCAGGCGAATCCCTCTCGATAATCGTCAGATTATGAGACAGTACGTTTAGAACATAAAGATGAACCATATATATCTTAATCTGACGCGCTTGAGTATTTCAAAATGGCGAATTTTTTTTGCACATTACGAAAATGGCCGCGAGTTTGCGTCCCATCGAAATCGTCAGATTAGTGAATGAGAGCTTTTTTTTGGTGCACTTAACACTACCTTAGAAAATCTGACGCGCTCGATTAAATTTTTTTTTTTTTGTTTTCTTCCCTTAAGTACAACCACCCGCATCATGCAAACGATCACATTAACATACGTACATTATTAAAAATACGTAGGGCATTGATGCTATCAATATCTGACGCGCTCGAGGATGTCCATGCAACAGTTTTTTTTTACATATTTAAAAATCTATAGCCGCTTCCCCCACCGATGTAAAGGTATATATCATATAACATTTTTTTCTTCTTATCATCTAAGCTTTGCATCCCAATAGGTCTCTACGACGCTCGAGTAAATCCCCATTTAGCCTCGTGGGCTGATGATGATGGCCACGTTCCATAGAGCTTGGCCGCCATTGCCGAAATCGGTCTGAAACATTAAGAGATACCCTAGAAATCGTCGTGCCAGTGTTTTCGCTACCCTTCCGATGCCCCCGTAGACCCGACGTCCGCGAACTGTAAATAGGAGCGAACTGTCGCTCCTATTTACAGTTCGCGGACGTCGGGTCTACGCACCACCTGAAAATATAAAATCACCACCCCGCTAGCGACCGCCCTGAGCCGAGGTCCAAGTCCCACAGGGGGCGCCCTCTTGCGCAGGTTCGTTTGTAGTATTTAATCCATTTATTGAGGATGGAGTACTGCTCACTTTTATTTTCGGTGAAGTAGCAAAAGCCTCCTGGATAAATAAATAATGTCCATTCAAAAAAAAAGTCTACGGAGCGTCGACGGGACATTGACGCCTGCTAAAGCCCGCCGATGCGCAGACGCACGCATGTCGACGACGGTAGTTCTAAGGGAATTTACATTTACAAGCCCAATAGGTATTTTCCCGAAAATGATTCACATGACTCAGTTATCGGTGTTGTTTTTGTTTACGTATAACTAATTAGTAAAAGCTCTTATGCTGATTGGAATAAGGTCGAATTTTGTATGGCTAGTATTCTATAAACGGAACAATTATTTTTGTAGTGGTTTATGAATTTCATATAAATGTGTCGTGTGAGTTCAGACTTTCATCATTCGAAACTAATAAGTCGGAGTGTCTTAAGTTCGATTTAAAAAACAACTTTATATTTAGAAAAAATGAATTTCGCAAAGATTTTGTTTTTTGTGTTTGCTTGTGTGGTAGCGCTAGTGTCTGTTTCAGCGGCTCCTGAACCAAGATGGAAGGTGTTTAAGAAAATTGTAAGTAAACATATTTAACACTAGCTCTCCCGCGCGGTTTCGGAGGAAACTATAACTTTAAATATAGCCTACTAGCTTTTTCCCGCGCCTTCGCTCGCATTAAGGACAATATCCCTATGTTACTTTTAAAACCTTCAAGAATATGTGTACAAAGTTTCATGATGATCGGTTGAGTAGTTTTCGCGTGAAAGCGCAAAAACAAACGGACATTCATATTCATAATATTAGTAGGGAAGTAGGGATGATACTCAGAAATGACATCGCTTTCTATTGGTAAAAGAATTTTCAAAATCATTTTTATGAGTCACAAACTCATAAACTTTCCCTCTTTTAAATAATATTAGTATAGATACATAACAGCCTTAGTGGCGTAGCGGCATAAGTATGGTTTTAAGTCTTGGAGGTGGTGGTTTCCGTCCCCACGTCGAACAATAATAAAACTTTCGACTCGTAATTCCTCGCACTGAAAGCGAGATTGTCTCATGTACGCCGATTTCGGCGTAGTATTTTTTGCCGCATTTTTCAAGTATGACGGCGGTATCCAGTCAATCCTGCAAAAAGGATTTATATAATTAATACATTTTGTTTTTGCTTTAATATTTTACCTTTGTTTTTACAGGAAAAAGTTGGACGCAATGTCAGAGATGGACTCATCAAAGCTGGTCCAGCCATTCAAGTTATCGGACAAGCAAAAGCTATAGGGAAATAAATAATAATTATACATTAATTTGCAGTACATATAATGTGTATCTACCTCACCTGCCATGTACGATATTGTAGTTAAATTATTGTAATACTCAAATAATAATAAAGTTTGTAATTTAAGAGAAAAGGTTGGTTTTAATAACATCCCTAAAATTAGCATATTATTGTCAAAATAAAATAAAATTAGTATATTATGGTTATTTAGCTATACAAGCAATCGTAGCTCAATGGCTAGGGGCGTCGGACTTGTGATCGTGTGCCGGTCGCCGGTTCCATCGTAACCCATTGTACCTACTACCGACGTGAACCCACTCGTAACACAAGCATTTTATCTTAGCACGGGGGGTTAATAAGAATACTAGTAGACTGCAAAACATTGCAAGAAATCTTTAAAATAATCAATGTTTTGTTTTCGGATGTTCGAATTAGCGATGGGCGACTCGAGTTACCTAACTCTAGTAACACGAGTCAGACCGTAGGCGAGTCAGCCCGAGTCAAAATATCTGCAAACCGAGTTTACCCGAAGAGCGCGCACGGCAGGCGGTGCGGTATGGGTGTTAGTTGATAGATAGATCACCAAATACCAAACGTAATTTTTGTTTCTTATTATTTATTAGGTAAAAATGTTACCATTCTTTGAGTTACATAAGTAGTTCGTTTTGAGATGTGATAATTGTAAACACTTTTAATAATAAACGTCTGATTTTTGAACGGGCTCAATTTTATTCGACTACTCTTGACTCGACGCCACTAAGCCCGCCAGACCTGACCCGGCGAACCGTGAACGTAGCAAACTAGCAACCCGCGGAACGATGCACCGAGTTGAGCATTTACTGATTCGGACGGACGACGCGGCGACGCGAGAGCAGACTGAGTCGAGTCAACTCAAGTTGCAACCCGAGTTGGTAAGCGAGTCAACTCGAGTTACACGAGTTACCAAAAAGTCGACTCGTCCCATCGCTAGTTCGAATGAAGTGAATCATGCATTATTTCGTGATATTAAAACTATTTTCAAAAATTACGATGTGATTTTTGGTTTAAAGACTGTGCTTATCTACATTGTTATGCCCTACAAGTCTCCCACGCGCGGTTTCACCCGCGTAACTCCGATTCCCGTAGGGCTTCATAGTTAAATATAGCCTTCCTCAATAAATTTTAATGAGCTATCTAACACTTCATCATCAGCCCGTATAACGTCCACTGCTGAACATGGGCCTCCTCCCGAGGGAGGGTCATTGCCATAGTCACCACGCTTGGCAGGCAGGTGACCGCAGTATTATGTTGTACCACACAAGGAAACGCTGCTGCCCGTTCCTTGCTATACGATTATTATAGATGATGTTATAATAATCGGGACCAGCGGCTTAACGCACTTTCCGATGCACGGAGGGTATTCCCTCAACCAACCAGACCCGGAAAGAAATCTTAGAATTTACACAAAGATTTACTGTCCGGTGTGGGGATCGAACCTACGACCTCCAAGATTTAAATCGAGCCAAATACCGCTACGCTACGGAGGTTGTCAACACTTATTGTGTGTTTTTACCAATTTTTTCTATAATGATTCACTAAAACCTAGAAATAATGATTGTGAATTTAAACTTAAACTTCTGACATGTACAAGTGTATGTAATTACCTAAGAGTTGAATAAATTCATTATTTCATTATTAAAGTTTTTTTGGAATCGTACGAGTAGGTTCTGAAATTAGCGCGTTCAAACAAACAAACAAACTCTTCAGCTTTATATAAAAGTGTAGATTGAGGAATTGTCCACAATAAGTCCACAATAATTGTCCATAATTAGGTACATTTATTCAGCTTCTTTCGCGTTTCGCTGAACGATTTTGGTCACACTTATACAGCTCTGCTTCTATCAGCCGCGTACGGCGTCGTAAGAATGAGAAAAGCCGTCATAGCGTGCTCTCTCCGCTGAAACGCTTCTGTCTACTGCGTACGACGCTGAATATGCTGCGAAGACGGTAAGCTACTCATTTAGTATTGATTGTGCCCTCAACATGGATAGTTCTATGTGCGATATTTTTATCGTTTCGCGTCTTATAGAAAACAATAAAAGTAAAAAAATGAAACTCAAACGACAGTGGGTCGACCCACTTTGGAGAAAAAGGAATTTGGTTGGAGAATATGCAACATTGATACCCCAATTAGAAGAACAATTTCGTCCCAAGCATTATTTTTTCTATGTTGATCGCTATAATGTGATGAACCAATATCATACAAGCAAGAATATTTTTGCACTAACAATATAAGATTCTCTTCGTCGATCTAAATACTTTAAAACACATGTGCACTCTAATCTTTGCGTGCATAATGATTACGCAATAATAAATCAAATCAATGCAGGAACAATACAGGTCGCAACTTGTCGACAAGGAGTCGCGACATCCGTCCCTGTAAAGAGCTGTTCCGCCGCGTTAGACGATGAATGTCGCGGAACAGTGCTGAACGCGGCGGAACAGCGCTGAACGCGGCGGAACAGCGCTGAACGCGGCGGAACGCTTTTTATAGTGTCACGATAAAAACACATTTATCCTCATTTTATACTAGTTTGCCGCGAAAGCAGAATAGACGCGGAAAGCAGAATGGATGCGTACGCGTCTCCATACAAAATCGTTTTTTTTTATGGACAAAAGCTGAATAGAGCTGCATAAATGTGATTAGTCTCTAATATTAACAAATATGTTGCAGTCCTTCTATTTTGTTGAAGTAATAAAATCTAACTTGATGGATCATTAGAAAGTTACCTCATAAGAAACCTCGTTAAATCCTCTGGTCGTTCAAAGGATATAACGATCGTAAAAGGGATATGTATCTATCGTTCTAATAGATTTTGGCGTTACTTTGCGGAAATCCATACTGATCTAAATTAAGAAGCTAATTTGGCTGTAGTTAGGTACCATACACACATATATATTTTTTTTACTTTGGACCACGGAACTATCAAAAGGTGCTGTGGTCCAACTATTTTTAAAGTTGGACAACTGCCCCTAGTAAAGGCCCATGGTCCAACTAGTTGGACAGAACAGTTGGACCACTGCCCCGCAATGGTATTTTTAATGGGCGGATGTATTTTCCCTGTCGAGCAGCTTAAGGCAACGTTCGCAGTTTAAGTAGTACCGACCATATAACGGTCGTATTCATTGGCCCTCCGGTCCATTCTTAATTACCATACTTGGGCCCTACGGGCCCTGAAAATCTGCGATGTACGACCTCTCAAAGTAATTTTGATATGAGACCCTAGTAGTGTCTTGCTTCTCCAATACAATGTAGGGCCCAGTTTTAAATTTCGAAGAAAAAAATATATTATTTTCTGTATATATAAGACCCCGTTACCCTGCTCCAATGGGTTGGAGCGTGATTTTTTGTAGCCTATATGTTAATCGAGCTTATCAAAGTTTCAGCCAAATCCATTCAGTCGTTTTTGCGTTAAAGAGTAAAAAAGATCCATCCATCCATATTCACAAACTTTCGCGTTAAATTCAAATTCAAATTCAATTATTTTTTATTTGTTTCAATTTGGTGTATTTCTTACTAAAAAACAGTTGCCACTTCTAGGCTATGGCATACAAATATTCACTTAAAACAAACAATTTACTCATGCATCTGAATCTATTAATGTATATTTAAATATTTTTCTATGGATTAAAAACATTTTTCTTTCAGCTATTTGCGCAGTTGAAAACAAAATTTACTAAAGGGTAAATTTAGCACCCCCCGAGGCAAATTATTAAATATTCGCACTGACATAACGTTATGCTATGTCAGTGCGAATAAAATATTACGACTATACACGTCTGTTCTAAATGAAGGAAGAACAAGTCGCTTTGGATACCTAGTATTAAAATTACAATTGAAGACGTGAGTGGATGAAGGTAATAAATCACATAATTTAAATTTGGAGTAAATCGAAGTTAAAGTTTCACTTTTATTTTTTGTGATAATTCGCTACAAAACTAATATTTGTATAAAACTATGATGCCAAGTTGTGTAAATAACCTGAAATATTAATGGTATGAAAGCAACCAAACCAATTTACATTTTTTATTATTTAATTTGAAAATAAATCTTGATGTAACTCCTTTTTTCTTAAACTAAAGTAAACTTTTCTGCAAGTTTAGATATTGACAATGAGGTGCTAAGATTAATGTATTTGTAGTAGGAATGAGTAAAGTCTCTTGTAAGATTAAACCTAGATCCCTCCGGATAGGGTTCTTTAACGCGGACGGTATACTAAAGCAGCGTGATGAAATTGGAGAATTTCTCCGTGACCATCAATTAGACCTGTTTTTAGTTCAAGAGACATTCCTCAAGCCGTCCAATCGGAGAAGTCCTGGAATCGCGAATTACCGTGTAGTTAGAAATGACAGGACTAATTCTGCAAAAGGTGGCACTTTGATATATTTCAAAAGGTCATTGCATTGCATACCGTTGGACCCACCAGTCAATCTTGTAAACATTGAAGTTTCCGTCTGTCGTTTCGGCTTACCTTCCTCCGGACAAGGAGTTGCTTCGAAACGATATCCAAATCCTTCATGATTTAGGGGGAGCGGTCATCGTCACCGGCGACCTCAATGCTAAGCATGTGACATGGAGCTGCAACACGAATAACTCGAGAGGCACCACACTGTCACAATGCTTGGAATTAATTCCCTTTGATCCTATCATTCCATTCGAACCTACTCATTTCCCTTATACTCCTGGACACCGACCGGACATACTCGACTTTGCACTTGTAAAGAACGTAAACTTACGTTTATCTTCTGTACAGGTGCATCACGAGCTTAGTTCGGACCACAGGCCCGTCATCATAGATCTACTGTCTCCCAGTAGTCACTCAGATCCTTCTCAGACCAAGACTGTTACTGACTGGAAAAAGCTCGGGTCCCGACTCGAGTCTGCTTCCTCAGAATATCTTGACTCCATACCCTCTCATATTCAAACCCCCGAGCAAACACTTAACGCTATCGACTCTCTCACAGCTCACGTACATTGTCAGGTGAATGAATGTTCACGGGAGGTACCAACAATCGATAATCTCGATCGATGGAAGCTCCCTGATGATGTGCGTGCGCTGATGACCGAGAAGAATGCGGCCATCAGAGCCTACGACTCGTATCACACCGAGGAAAACCGCTTGCGCATGCGATCTCTTCAGCGCGCTGTAAGAGATCGTATCAACGAAATGCGAAACTCCAGATGGGATACAATGTTGAGTGACCTTAAACCGTCACATTTGGCCTTTTGGGATCTTTGTAAGAAGCTCAAATCCATTACCTGTTCCTCCATGCCCCCTCTCAATCGCCCAAATCAACGCCCCGCGTTTGACGACGATGAGAAGGCCGAATGCCTAGCTAATAGTCTAGAAACCCAATGTACGCCTAGTACTCTACCTGTAGACCCAGTCCACCTCGCAGAGGTCGACGCCGAGGTTGAACGTAGATCAGCAATTCCCTTACCCGCGATACCCGTCCGTTCCGCCGACGACAATGACGTGCTACCGGCAGTTACCGTAGACGAAGTGAAATCTTTGATCAAGGACTTACATCCTAGAAAGGCCCCAGGTCCCGACGGGATTACCAATCGAGTGCTCAAGCAATTTTCGATCCCTCTGCTGTGCCTCTTGACCGCTATTTTTAATGCGGCTCTAGCAAATAACATATTTCCACACCAGTGGAAAGAAGCCACCGTGATTGGTATTCCGAAGCCTGGCAAGCCAAAGCAGGATCCCACTTCTTATCGCCCTATAAGTCTTCTCAAATCATTGGGAAAACTTTACGAGCGCATAATATATGCCCGACTACTAACATTCACTATGAATAATAACCTTCACCAAGTGCACCGCATTGTTGAACACATCCTTGTTAAATCAGGCAAACACAAATGTCATACTGGAGCACTCTTCTTTGACGTAGCTAAAGCGTTCGACAAAGTCTGGCACAATGGCTTAATTTATAAGCTCTACCAACTCAAAGTGCCGGACCGTCTCGTGCACATCATACGAGACTACCTCTCGGGGAGAACCTTTAGTTATCGTGTAGAAGGAGATTACTCTTCTAATCACCCGATCCAAGCAGGGGTGCCACAAGGCTCAGTACTTTCACTTGCCACTCCTGTTCTCGCTTTACACAAGTGACATCCCGAAACCCAAGAAGGCCCATCTGGCACTCTTTGCGGACGATACCACTTTATACTACTCGGGCCGCAGTCCTACTGCAATTCACGACGCTCTACAATCCGCATCAAATGCCTTAGGCAAATGGTTCAGAAAGTGGAGAATCGAAGTCAATCAGACAAAGAGTGCCGCTGTACTCTTCTCGAGATTCAACAGCCCACCGGTCATTCCACCGGTCAAGATGTTTGGCGAACCAATCCCTTGGGAACGGCAAGCCAAGTACTTAGGCGTAATCCTTGACCGAAAGCTAAACTTTAGAGCGCATGTCGAAACCGTTCGTGCACGGGCTTCACTTACGCTTAGTCGACTACACTGTCTCTTAAATTCACGCAGTAAACTATCACTTGATAACAAGGTTAGGATTTATACCACGTGTATACGGCCGATTATGACGTACGCGAGCACTGTATTCGCTCATACAGCGTCTAGCAGTTTGTACCGCTTACAAACTGTCCAAAGTAGATTCACTCGACGTGCCACCGGGGCACCGTGGTTCATTCGTAATCGCAACCTGCATTCTGATCTCCAACTGCCTTCCATCAAGCAGTGGATGAAAGAGGCGTCGGAACGCTTCTTTAAAGCCGCGGCTCAACACCAAAACCCGTTGGTTGTTGCAGCATCCGACTACAGGCCTTTGCCTACAAAGCGTCGTAAACACCGTCGGCCTCGGGGCGTCCTAGACGACCCGGACGACGAGATCACAACTTACCAACTAGCAGTACAGAGACTGCAAGAAACTAGCACCACTACACAGAGACCACTCTATCCGACCCGCCGGAGAAGAGTGCGCCCGCGAACGCGACGCGTCCCCCCTCGCCCTCCCGACCCTTAGTTTGCTAATAACCTCCCGATGCCCTCGTAGACCCGAAGTCCGAGAGGCCCGCGACTGTAAAGTAGAGCGACAGTTGCACAAAACTCCCCTAAATAAACTAAAAGCCATAATCCCTCAATCTCCCCGTCAGCGACCGCCCTGAGCCGAGGTCCAAGTCCCACAGGGGACGCCCTCTTGCGCAGGTTGCTTAGTTTGTAGTGTTTAAGCCATTTATCTAGGCTGGAGCTCTGCTCGCCTTTATGTCCGGTGAAGTAGCAAAAGCCTCCTGGCTAACTACATAATAATATGTCCGTCCGAAAAAAAAAAAAAAAAAAAAAAAAAAAAAGCCTTAAATGGACGGTTTAAGATCTGTAGTCGTATTGTATTGACATATCACCTTCATCTATGCAAAAAAAAAACACAAAAACTCGAAAATGCGACATATCACCTTCATCCACACACGTCTTAAATTATCCTTCTTATAAAAAAAAATATCTGGATTACTTTTAACGTAAATACATAATTTAATATATATATATATATATATATATAAATGTATAATACAGGGTAGTGTCAACAGGCATAGTTTACAAAAAAATAGGTCTGCAGGACATCCAGGGAGCTACATTGCTCATCGCACGGATGCACTTTATTATATTAAAGTAAGGATATACCGTAGGTTTCCGACGTAGAATTGACCACCCCATGTCATCCCATGAGTGTCGTAAAAGTCGACTAAGGGACATACAGCTGATGAATGGACAGCAGCAGCCACAACCATTTTACTGCAATCGCCAAGCTGTCCGCCAAGCATGGTGATTACGGCAACTTCCCTCAACAAACTCGACTTATCAAGGTCAAAGGTTAAGAGACGGCTCATGTTTAGCAGTGGTGAACGTATACAGGCTGGTGAACATACAGCCCGGCTAGCAAAGGCAGCGCGACTCGAGTCTACTGACACGTGACACTTTCTGCAATGTGATTGGTCGGCCTCCGTAGAGTAGACTCGAGTCGCGCTATCTATGCTAGCCGGGCAGGACTGTAATACGAAGTAAATTCAATAAACACTCTAGCAGTAGCAACCAATAATTTAATAGCAATAACAAATTACATGTTCAAATATTAACAATAGCATCTTAGGAAGTAGTTTTCAAATTCTTAATACTGTTTTAATCCTTATGTTGTATAAGTTAAGGTTTATTTCCCAATACTAGCAGCTTGTCCAACCACGGCAACTGCTGGACCCGCTTTTATGATGCCATCTCGGATATGTTGACCAACTCGTTCCTAGAAAACAGGAATAAAAATATTGAATTAATATCATTGATATACAGGGTTAATGTAAATGTGACTTATTCCTGCTAAAATGTTATAGATGAGGGTGAGGTTCAAATAAATCAGGAGGGAAGGGGAAACTGTTTTTGTGACTGGTATTTATTGATATTTGGTACTCTGCAATTAACCCACAATTTGTCCATGACGCTGGTTGTTTTAATGCAATTGTGAAGGTAGTTAAAGGCTGGAACCCTTTAAAGCAGGGCGACATTTGCAGAAAACTCCCTTAACAAACTAAAACTCAATGCCCTCGCCAGCGACCCGCCTGAGCCGAGGTCCAAGTCCTACAGGGGACGTGCAGGTTGAGGAATTCGCGTGGTTTCAATCGCGTAACTCCCGTTTCCGTGGGAACTTCATAATTAAATGTATGTAAGCCTATGTCACTCAGGGTGAATGTAGCTTTCCAATGGTGAAATAATTTTTGATTAGGCACAGTCGTTTTTGAGTTTATTCATTACAAACATACACACAAAAATACTAATCTTTCCCCTTTATAATATTAGTATAGATGAATAAAAACTGATTTTATTTACGTAGACATATTACAAATAAATAGTCAAAACATATTTTGGTTAATAATATAACTAGCGACCCGCCCCGGCTCCGCACGGGTGCAATGCTGATGAATCACGTCTTGAATCACTCTATCTATTAAAACAACCGCATCAAAATCCGTTGCGTAGTTTTAAAGATCTAAGCATACATAGGACGGATAGACAGAGGGAAGCGACTTTGTTTTATAATAATATAGTTTAGTTATTTTAATAGCTTTATAGATTTAGCGTAAAAGCGGTTAGGTATGAAAATGCAATTTAATTTTTATCTATGATTTAATAGTCTAATATACTCTACAATAAGAATATCGATGGACGTGATTAAAAAAAAAGTTAAACGTACTGATGAATGAGAATTGTCTTAATGTATAATTTAAAAGATATCATCATCATCAGGCCGTATAACGTCCATTGTGGTATTTGCCATAGTCACCACGCTTGACAGGCGGATTGGTGACCGCAGTATTTTATTGTACCACACAAGGAAACGCTGCTACCAACGTCTTAACCTGCTTTCCCAGGCACGGAGGGTAGTCCCTCAACCAACCAGACTCGGAAAGAAATCTTAGAATTTACACTAAGATTTCCTGTCCGGAGTGGGGATCGAACCCACGACCTCCGAGATTGAATGCGAGCCAAATACCGCTACGCTACGGACGTTGTAAAAGATATGGATGAAAAATAAATTTTTGAACTACTTACAATTTTCTTAAAAAACTTCCATCTTGGTTCTGGTGCTGCCGAAATAGTGCTCAAAACGAGTAAACACGCGAAACCAAAAAACAGTATCTTAGCGAAATTCATTGTGAAAAGTAAATTAAAATATTATAATGGACTTAGATGTGATTACTGAAGCCCTCGATGATATGTCTCGACTGTAAGTACACCTGAGATCCTATGCGCTTTTATATTACTTTCTTTCTTAAGAGGTTTATTTTCATACATACATTACAAACAATTTTGAACCTTATACTTGAGAACTACATCTCATTTTGCCAAACCAGAACGTTCTACACATATTCCTGTCTTTCTCTAGGTGTTTTGCTTTTGTAGCAGTGATTGCAAAGGAGTTTAAGCCATATAACGTGAATGTTAAGGCTCAATGTTAAAGAAAGGTGAGATTTAGTTTTACAGTTTGCTCAGGGAACTCCCTTAGTCCCAGACTTTCTTGCATTATCATTTTTATTGAAGATTCTATGATAATCATACGAATTTGCACAGCATGCCAGACCCAATCGTTTTGATTTATAGTTTGAAAAATATTTGTTCGTTTATGTTGTTTTGTATGGGTTGTGTATTATTTCGCATACAAAGTATTTCATTAATATATTGTAATGATTTGCTAAAATCTTATGAGAGGTTGGGGGTGTGTGTGCTATCCCCATTATGCGCTACTCCCACCATCATCGTCCGCATGTGAGACCCTCTCCAGGAACGCGCACGCCGAATGTGGGGACAGCCTTACAGTACCTACTCTAAATATCTATAATCACTAAGAATTGACCTCATTTTTAATATTAATCTATAAATGTAAGGTGCTTATAAAATATATGCCATACCTTTAACTTACTAACCCAGACTCTCCTGAAACTAGTTACCATTTCAGATTTTTGTGATGTTGAAAAAAAAAAACAAAATGTTTGAAATATTTTTCCAGGTGGACAGGAGGATATTATCCTCCTGTCCACCTGGAAAACTTGGAAATCTATGGACATTATTACGTTCGGTAGGAGTATTCCCTACTATTTGAAGAAAAATCGTTCTGTATTGGCCGCAACTACTGCGTTATTACAAGTATAAGTCCGTTCACACAGACCGGCTCGGAGAGTATCGGCGCGCATTTTTTTTTCGGTTGGTCGGAGCGGAGCCGCTAACTATTTCACATATACCGGCTGGAAGCGATCTGAAAGCGGATGCGCTCGTAGCCAGTTGGATGCGCTCGCAGCCGGTCGGATGCACTCGCAGCCGGTCGGGTGCGCTTGGAGCCGGGTGGATAGACTACAAAGGCAGTACCAGTATTCCACGCAGTCCAAGTTTTTGGACTCGGCGGTCGGCGTTATCAAAATGGCGGTCGGCGTGGGGCGGCACGCACGCAATCGGAGCCGATCGGCTGCGCCAGTAAGAAAGAGCACGCAATCAGAGCCGATCGGCTGCGCGAGCGAGAAAAAGCATGCAATCGGAGCCGAATGGCTGCGCGAACGAGTAAAAGTACGCAATCGAAGCCGGTCAGCTCCTCTTATTATTTCACACCAAGCGCGTTCAAGCATTCTTAATGACAAAACCAGTGCACATGCAAAAATAAACCTTACTACAAATACTAAAAACTCTGTTTTCAACGTGATAAGAAACTGCTCTCCTCTCCGAGCCGGTCTGTGTTGAACGGACCCTAAGATTAATGCAATATATCTTATACTTGTAAAACACTTGCGATACGCCCTGCAATACTGATGCATTATACATATAAACCATACAAATATAACTAACTCTATCTATTAAAAACCCGCATTAAAATCCATTGCAGTCTTAAATATCTAAGCATACATAGTGATCAACAGACAGCGGGAACCGACTCTGTTTTATACTATGTAGTGATTATGTATTTTAATAATATGTTAATTTGTTTTTTGAAAAAAAAAATAAGAACACATTTACTGACTTATACTTACTATTATTTGCTGTAAGAATGGCATATACTTTGGAATCACCTTATATATTACAAAATATTTATATAAATAAGCACTCGAAACTGTAATACAGTTGCAATTTCTATATTTGTTATTTATCTTCAGTATATAAACAATATTGACCGCCATTTCAATTTAGGTCAAGTGGAATATAATTAATTTATAAACAATCCTAGTTTTTTTTATTGGATGTACATACGTAGATAGCCACGAGGCTTTTGCTACTTCACCGCGCATAAAGGTGAGCAGAGCTTCAGCCTTAATAAATGGTTTTAAAACTACAAACTAAGCAACCTGCGCAAGAGAGCGCCCCCAGTGGGGGCCTCGGACTCTTGGACTCGGCTCAGGGCTGGCGATGAGATTGAGGGATTATGATTTTTAGTATTGGGGAGTTTTGTGCAACTGTCGCTCTACTTTACACTTCGCGGGCCTCTCGGACTTCGGGGCTACGAGGGCATCGGATGGTTGCAATCCTAGTATACTAATCAATACATACAGGGTGTCCCAAAAGATTACGTAGCTGGGAAGGGGGGTGATAGGGATGGTCACAAGGGTCACCAGAAAAATATAAAAAATTCCCTCTGGGTGTTTAAAAAAATAAATGGCATTTTTTAAAAGACTAAAAATTTTACACCTTGTGCTAACTGTACCTACAAATATGGCTGTATTTAAAAAAAATCTTCAATAACAACAAGGTCATCACCATCAACATCAAAAATAAATTTTGGGGGATAATGCTGTTCGCGTCCGTGGGCTTTAGCTCTAGTCACCCACACGTGTCCCCTGGGTAGCGCCAAATGAACAGCACATCTGGTGGTAGGTTTCGACCGCGGTTTGTCACCACCCTCAAGGCAAAGCCATGCCGCCAAGTGATTTTTGTCGCGTTCCGGCATGTTGCCTTGAGTAGCCATCGTGGAAGGGGAGTCTGGGCAGTTGTGTGGTATTGCGAACCGGTTCCGGTGCTGCGTGGTGTCTGTGCTGGGTGACTGTTCGCGGAGGGTAGCGGGATCCTAAGCACGGTCTTCCGCTGGCCGACCGCAGGTAGTAGGGGGCCCAATTAGTAGGAAAGCCACCTATGAAAGGCTGCCCCGCCAACTAGCGAAAAATCCCAGGATGCGTCACCGTGCCGGTTGGCGACCGGATGCGAGGGCCCGGTGAACATCTCTGGGGGGGTTAGGGCGTCCCCGCGCGCTCGGAAACTGGTAAAACAGCGGTTGCACTCCCTCGCACTAAAAGTGCACCTCTCTAACATCCGAGGTCTGCACTCCAATCTCATCCCGGTCCATCACC
This sequence comes from Nycteola revayana, assembly GCA_947037095.2. Lineage (NCBI taxonomy): Eukaryota > Metazoa > Arthropoda > Insecta > Lepidoptera > Nolidae > Nycteola > Nycteola revayana. The sequence goes on from OX344851.2 coordinate 2,607,506, forward strand.
ACCTTGAGACCGAAAAACCACATCTGCTGTTCCTCACGGAGACGCAAATCAGATGTCCAGCTGACGCAGCATACTTGCGCTACCCAGGGTACACCCTGGAGCACAATTTTAAGCCACGCGCTGGCACCTGCGTGTATGCTCGCGATGACATCTGTTTTCGACGTCTCCGTAACATTGAGGATTCCAGTTTCTCCGTATTATGGGTTCTGGTGGACACTGGCTTGGAGCAGATACTCTATGCCAGTGTCTATCGGTCGCACACCGACAACATGGAGACAACCAGGTTGTTTCAGTACCTTTCGGACTCGGCTGAATTAGCTCAGCTCAGGTACCCATCGGCGCAGCTAGTTTTTCTGGGGGACTTCAATGCCCACCATCAGGAATGGCTGTACCCATACCAGAACACCGACCATGCTGGGAGATTAGCGTATGCATCTGCACTGACGCTTGGTCTCTCCCAACTGGTAACTGGGCCGACACGGGTGCCTGACATTGATGGCCATACGGCCAATTGCTTAGACCTTCTGCTGACAACCGATCCAGACCGATATCAAGTCGCGGTTTCCTCACCGTTGGGTAGCTCCGACCACTGTCTGGTGTAATCTGTGTCTGTCTACTCGCCACCCGATCCCGATCTCAAGGGGACTAGGCGAGTATGGCGATACAAGTCAGCAGATTGGGATGAGATGCGGCATTTCTTCGCGTCTTACCCTTGGCTGCGCTTATGCTTCTCTTCAGACGACCCGACTCGCTGCGCGGAGGCTGTTTCTGAGGTGATATGTCAGGCTATGGAATATTTCATTCCATTTTCTGACATCTCACTCCAAGACAAAGCCCGTCCATGGTTCAACGCTGAGTGTGATAGTGCTGAAGCACATAAGCACTCTGCTTACCAAGCGTGGGCGGATGCTCGAGCCCGCAAAGCGCCAAATATTCGGAAACTGAAGAAAGCTTACAATAGTGCTGCCAAGTCTTGCAAACGTGCCCTACGCAAGGCCCGCTTTGACCATATTGGCCGCATTGGAGCCAGACTAGCATCTTACCCATCTGGGAGTAAAGCTTTTTGGTCTCTTGCCAAATCGGTCGAAGCCAATTTCTGTCGGTCCTCTTTGCCGCCACTGCAGAAGCCGAACGGTTCATTAGCTCACACCGCCAAAGAGAAAGCAGACTTGTTTGCGTCTCTATTTGCGAAGAATTCACAACTAGATGCTGCTGGTAAAAGTCCACCCAGGCTACCACATTGCACTTCCACTATGCCTGAGGTGCACATTCGGCAAAAAGTGGTACTTAAAATTCTCAGCACTCTAGATGTGAATAAGGCTAGTGGGCCTGACGGCATTCCTGCCATTGTCTTGCGGTCATGTGCGCCTGAGTTGTCTCCTGTTTTGACTCGCCTCTATCGTTTATCCCTGAAGACTGGTCTAGTTCCAGCATCCTGGAAGATTGCCAACGTTCAACCAATCCCCAAGAAAGGTAGTCGTGCCGACCCTGCCAACTACCGACCAATCGCAATCACCTCCATACTCTGTAAGGTTATGGAGCGTGTTTTAAACAACCGTCTCCTGGCATACCTGGAAGACAACGACCTCCTCAGTGACCGTCAATTCGGATTCCGTCGAGGCCGGTCTACTGGGGATCTTCTTGTATATGCTACTCACTTATGGAGCGAAGCCATTGAGAGACACGGTGAGGCTCTTGCCGTGTCTCTTGATATCTCTAAGGCTTTTGACAGGGTTTGGCACGCAAGTCTCATTGGTAAGCTTCCGGTTTACGGTATTGCTCCCGTACTTTGCACCTGGATTCAGGATTTCTTGAGGGGAAGGTCGATTCGGGTTGTCATTGATGGCGCCTCGTCCGATCTTCTTGGTATTAATGCCGGTGTCCCTCAGGGATCTGTTCTCTCCGCGACTCTTTTTTTGCTGCACATAAACGACCTGCTAGTTACTCCCGGTATCTTTGGGTATGCAGACGACAGCACAGTCTCGGTGAGATACTTGTCTGATGCGAAGTCGGGGTCAATGGTCCAGTCGTTCAGGGAGTCGATGATTGAGGGGGTGAACTCGATCTTGGAGGCTGTTTCCTTATGGGGTGATGCCAACCTGGTTGGGTTTAACCCCTCAAAAACACAGGCGTGTCTTTTTTCGGCGAAACGGAGTCCATTCCAACTGACTCCGACTTTCCGGAATGTCTCCGTTCCGATCAGCGACCATCTTGAGCTCCTAGGGCTTGACCTCTCTTCTAATCTAAACTTCGGTCACTACATCGAGTCCATTGCAAACACTGCAGCCAAAAAACTTGGCATTCTCTCCAAGGTGAGGCGGTACTTCACATCGGAGCAGCTCTTAAGTCTTTACAGAGCTCAAGTTCGCTCCTCAATGGAATACTGTTCTCATCTTTGGGATGGGTCTGCTGGATATCAGCTGGATGCTCTGGACTCATTGGAGCGCCGAGCGAAGAGAGTCATAGGCAATAACTCACTGGTGGAGGCAAGTCTTCAGAGCCTCGAACACCGTAGACGAGTGGCCTGCCTATCAGTTTTTTATCGGTTGCATTTCGGGGAGTGTGCGGAGGTTCTACATAACCTGATACCCCCTTCACCCTTCCATCACCGGACGACTAGGCGCGGCGAGCGGTTTCACCCTTTTGTTGTAGACATTCCTTCAATACGCACGAAGCGATTTGCTTCTTCTTTCATAATGCGGACGGCTAAGGAGTGGAATTCTCTGCCGGCGTCAGTTTTTCCGGAACGCTATAATCTGGACATCTTTAAGGCTAAAGTGAACAGACACTTTCTAGGCAAGCGTGTATCATCTTAGGCCTTATCTTCGCCTTCCATCAAGCGAGATTAAGGTCAAACGTAAGCCTATATGCAGTAAAAAAAAAAAAAAAAAAAAAAAAATAACAAGGAGTAAAATTTTAAGTTTTTAAAAAAATGCCATTTTTTTTAAATACCCAGAGCGGATTTTTTTTTTATTTTTCTAGTGACCATTGTGTCCACCCCTGTCACCCCCTTTCCCAGCTACTTAACCTTTTGGGACACCCTGTATATGTAATAAAATCATCCTACTAATATTATAAACGCGAAAGTTTGTTAGTATGGATGAATGGATGGTGTGTTACTCTTTCACGTAAAAACGACTTAACGGATTTGGCTGAATCTTTGCACTGGGATAGTTAATCAGCTCGATTAAGGCTACAATAAATCACGTTCCGACCCAATGGAGCAGAGTAACGCGGGTAAAACCGTGGGGCACAGCTATCCTTACTTCCTTACTATATAATAAAGTAAATAATGTGAAAGTAACTCTGTCTGTCTGTCTGTCTGTCTGTCTGTTACGCAATCACGCCTTAACTACTGAAGCGATTTAAATGAAATTTGGTACAGATATAGTCTAGAGCCTGAGAAAGAACATAGGCTATATTTTATTATGAATTTCCCACGGGAACGGGAGTTACGCGGGTGAAACCGCGCGCGGGAAGCTAGTTATAACACAAGATATCCAGATAAGCTTGTACTGCCAAAAATGAAAGTCATTCATATCATAGAAGTTGCATTTCAATCACTAACCAAATATTTAATAAATGAAATGAAATAATGAAATTTCTTCAGCACTTAGTTATTTTCATGTACTTGTCAAAATAACAGTGCATAAGACAAAATCTAACAAAAGTATGACTTAAGTAGCTAAAAACATTGTTAAAATTATTTGATCTTACAGATTTTCAACAAGTCTGTCGGTCTGACGTGCGATAAATGACAAATGTAGGTACGCAATTTATTAAGATGCCTTAAAGGTAACAGGTCTAAAATTAACTTCGAAGCATCCGGCCAAAGTTTAGGGGTTAGGACCAATGCTCAGAGTGCCACTGGAGTAAAGAGATTTACGAACCGTGGTGATGATCCCTGGCACGAGATCACAGTTCGGAGAGTAAAGGTGCAAGTTGGAAGCGGACGACATGAGGCAGCAGCAGACGACGTGTCGTAGCGAGACACGTGGTTTCTATGTATTTCTATGAAATTACGTCGAGCTTCGTGTCGCTAACTGCGAAGGGAATTTCATAGGAATACATACAAACCAGTAGTGTCGCTGCGACACGTCGTCTGCTGCTGCCTCATGTCGCCCGCTTAAGCAACAACGCGGACCTCGGTACCAATTACCAATTGAAATAAAAAGTCTTACAACAATTGCAGCTTCAAAACTGCTTTAGTTAAATGATTTATCAAAAGATATTTCAATTCTATTGATTGACGAATATTTGCAGCACAAAGAAAACAATAAATAATAATATGTACTTCAATACTTGTAGCCTGTTGCAAAAAACGTAAGAGGATAGAATAATATATCAATCTCGGAAGTCGTGAATTCGATCCCAACGGCAAGCAATCTTAGTGTAAAACCTTAAAAACAAAATCCTGCTAAACATGGGTCTCCTCCCCAGGGAGGGTATTTGCCATAGTCACCACGCTTGGCAGGCGGGCTGGTGACCGCAGTATTTTGTTGTAACACACAAGGAAACGCTGCTGCCCGTTCCTTGATGTACGATTATTATAGATGATGTTATAATAATCGGGACCAACGGCTTAACGTGCTTTCCGAGGCACGGAGTAGTCCCTCAACCAACCAGACCCAGACAGAAATCTTAGAATTTACACATAGATTTTCTGTCCGGCGTTTGGATTGAACCCACGACCTCCGAGATTTAAAGCGAGCCAAATATCGCTACGCTATGGAGGTTTCTTATTTAATGACACTTGAAGCTATAGAATACTTATTATTATTTGCGTAAAAAAAAATCCAATAGAAGAAATGCAACACTGAAAAATTCCCGCACGCAAAGAGGTTATATTTAAATGTACATAATATGTCACCTTGTACGCTTCATAAGGTAACAGTAGGTACAAGTAAACACCACCCCTTCATTTCTGTTCAGTTTCAAAATATGATACTGTAAGGTTTTGCTTCCGTACAAAAAAAAAAAACAAATAAGTTTCTTTCTTCACGCGTATATACTGAGATATCGAAGCTATTACCATTTTTAAATTAAATTTTTGACATTAAGTTCCTATGAGTGAAGAGCTCGCATTGGCACATGCTCAAGGAACACGCACTGTCAATGTAGGGTACTCATCATATTCAAATATTAAGGCGGTTATTATTAAAACGTCACGCCGCGCCACCCCACGACACGCCACGCGTGGTGTGTCGAATCAAATGTATTGTTTTCTATAGACCAGAAACACACTATGAACACCCGACACGACGCCACGCGCGTACTGATTTACAGGTGTTGACACGTGGCGTGGCGTGGCGTTTTAATAATGTGTTTTCGCCTTTATTTTTTATAAATTTTTGGCAGTTCAATTTAAATTTTATTTAAATATACCTTCTTCTTCATAAGTTAAAATACTGTTTAAAGACGTGCCTCTTTCTATAGAGCTAAATTATATTAAGATTTTAATTATAGAATTAATTATTGTTATACGACGTGATACTAGACGGGCAGACAGACTATTAGCTAATTCGCAATAGATTTTAGTTGCGATATTTTGTATTTAATTATATTTCACTGTGTATAATTGACAAGTACAAGTGTATGTAAATACCTAAGTGCTGAATAAATATCGTTTAATTCGTTTAATTCTATTTTTTTAAAATTTTCAATGAAATATAACAAAGAAAAGTAACACATTTTAGTAATATTGAAATAGTTAATTAATTACTCATCTAAAAGTATTACGTTTCAACAGGAAAAACATTCTTAGCACTATTAGTGACACCATTATTTTAAGAAATAAGCTGTAAGAGAACCGATGACGCACCGGAGATTAGACTACGGGAGTTCCCTTAACAAGCTGTACATACCAAGCAATATAATTTGCAAAATGAACCGTAACAACTTCGACGCAAAGTTTAAAATCCTTTGTTTCAAATATTTTATCATTAAACGTCCCATGAAAGAAAGTCATAAATTTTGAGCAGGCTCGCTTTCTAGAATGAGTTGCATTTACAACGAGATAAGGCTGATAATCCTTTGTACAGTATAGATGCAACAAAGGCCACTTGACAAAGAAAGTAATATAAAAGAGCATCAGATCTCAAGTGAAGTTACAGTCTAGACAATATCACTGAAGTGTTCAGTAATTTATTCAGTTAAAATAAATTGATTATAAAAATGAATTTCGCTAAGATACTTTTTTTCGTTTTCGCGTGTTTCCTCGCTTTGAGCACAATTTCCGCTGCTCCAGAACCGAGATGGAAGGTGTTCAAGAAAATTGTAAGTGTATTTTATTCTTACTTGGCACAATGTATGCAGCTCACTCTGTTGCCATTTCCCATTGCCATTAAAACTCTGCAACGTAGTTACCTATTGCTATTGCTGTACCATCATTATGATCTCTTTATACAACTTCAAGAACAGCTCAGAAAGGCCTCTTGACATTGTCCATAGGCTTGGCAGGGGTAGATGGTACACATCGGTAAACACTGCCTTTAGACCTAGACACACACATGCTGTAATTTCACAATATACTTTTAATGAAAAATTGTAAAGAAGACAGACACTAAAAAAAAAAAAAAAATGGCCGTACTGTGATACAAAAGATGACGAAAAAAAGAAGCCTGGAGTTGCTTTCTCCCTTTCTTCTCCGGGTCGTCCAAATAGGTAGCTAGTGAAAGTTTGCAGGTAGGGTAGGATTTTCGCCGGCGAGGACCGCGTTGTGCCCCTACACCTGCCCTGTGATCCAGCGCCTGTAGGCCGTGCCAGCGATCACTTCCTCTTATATCCATAAATCTGAATTTGCTATCAGTGGCACCTCTGGGTTGCGGTCCTAACCCCATAAGGGTGCCCCCAGGTGTGTGTCACTTAATTGTATGCTCTTATTAATTTTCAATTTATCCCTATGATAATTAATGTAAATGAACTTATTATGAGTAGAGGAATTAATGACACACGGACAGACTGAGTAAATTGTCTGAAATGTCCTACAATTAGCAGCACTCACAGGTTGCTTTTGCTAGTTATAGTTACTTAAGTAGTTTTATTCATAGAATAAGAATAATAACCTATTAATTACAGTTCTTTTTCATTGTGATTTTGACAAGTACAATTGTATGTAAATACCTAAGTGCTGAATAAATTAATTATTTCATTATTTCATTAGAAAGATAATCATTTTACGATGTACGGAAAAGTAAAATTTACGCATGTATTAAATTTGCTGTAATGTTAAGTTTCAGAGATTGATTCGAATAAAAATATTTGTATTTTATTTTTAATAATTCAACCAATGGGTTTAGACATAAATCTATAGAAAAATAGTAGATTGTTTATCTAGGGAGCAAACAACTATTTTAAAGGCGAGAGTGTTTTTTTTTATCCAGAGCGGAGCGAGGGATTCTTAACTAGAATTCTGAGCGCAGCGAGGGATTAAAAGTATGTCACTCGAGCTTAAAATAGTGTTGCTCCCGAGGTGGACACTCTACTTTTTATCACCCTCTATGAGAAAATAAGTAAGTGCAAGTTATGCACAAGAATTTATTTACGTACAATGAAGAACCATAAGACATAAAATATAATTTTCATCAACTTTCTTTAAATTTGGCGCGCTCGCAGTTTTTCAGCCAGTCACATATTCAATACATTGTTCCCGCATGGTTTGTGATTCACCTCTTTGCTGATTGAAAAATTATTAACAATATCCACATTCCAAATTCAAATCAATTTTGGTCCGTAAGGGATTAATGAGCTATTTTGGTCCCTGTTTACGAGGAATAAACTAGCTCTTTTTGAATAGATGTGATAAAAATAAAATTGTATACAATATCAAAGTAGATAAAATTCCTACATAATTATATCATGTCAGGTATCTTAAATGTTCCAATATCAAGCTCCATAGGAGCAATAAGCGATCACGTAGAGTTCCTAAAACCAGAACGACGCCTTTGATTTTTTTAGAAAATTTGAGTAATATTTCAGAAAGGTTAAAAAGGACTAAAGGCATTTCTAGGAGTTAATAACTAAGTACCAGGGCACAGTTATTTAAGGCACTATGAAGATTATGAAAGCCTGCGTCAATGACTTATCCCATTTTTTTTAAAGGTCCCGTTTGTGATAATTTTCATAATTTAGGGCAACTGTACACCAGATTATTGTGGGTTATCAACCCGAATGCTATTGCTATTTGAACGGCTATTTTATGAAAATACGAGAAATAACAAACATAAAAAAGCAGAAATTTCTAGTATAAAAAGTACTAGAAATTTCTGCTTTTTTTATGTTTGTTTTTTATTTTGTTTTGCGTTATTAACAAAGTTTATGGAATCACACGAATTCGAAAGCTTGTTATCTTACTTTCTGTATCCCGAATGTACGCAATTACGATGTATTGGCTATAATTATATTATAATTACACATATACAAATCACTTCATTCCAAAGTTTAAGATGTACGAACTGTTTTATCTTTTTCATTTTGAACACAATACTTTTGCCTTAACTCTTTGGCAACGGTGGAACACCAACCGGTCGTCGAATTTATCAATCTCTTTTTAACAATATCTAAATGTATTCATCTCAATTTCGAAATTTAGTAACTGTGAAAAGTTTACGTAAAGTATTCAAAAAAAATAAAATTGTACTTTAGTATTTGTTTGGTTTTTCGAAATAACGTTAAATTAAAATTTTGTAGTGGGTAGTTATAGTAAAAATGGGCGAAGAAAAAATTAATGATTTTATTTTTTATTTTCTAGGAAAGAGTTGGCCAAAACATTCGGGATGGCGTCATCAAAGCAGGTCCAGCAGTAGCCGTGGTTGGTCAAGCTGCCGGCATAGCTCATGGAAAATAAATCTAGTCTTCAGAAGCATTTGGTCGTATGTGCCCATTACGATAAAGGCACATACGACCTTATACTTCTGAGCCGTAGAAATATTAATTCGTAGAAAACCAAGGCTATATCAGTATTACATTATCGTGTTCAAGTCACTTTAGCCATTGTAAATATTTAAGTGCATTTCGTTATTTATTGGAATTAAATTAATTGTTTTTACCATGATTTTTTTTATTGTCTATGATGTAATCATAGATCTCTTCATAATATTAACCATTATTTATTTGTGTTTGTCAAACTAGTCATAACAATGTTTTTGTTATTAAACTTAAGATTGTGCTAGCATTCGCGCGCGGATTCACTCGCTTCACTCCCGTTCCCGTTAAAACTTGATAATTAAATATATAGCTATAGCTATCATTGGACTATCTAACACTGAATACATTTTTTTTGAGATTAGCGCATTCAAGCAAACAAACAAACTCCTCCCCTTCTTATAGTTTCCCCAACCGAATTCACCGACGAATATTGGCTATCTGTGCTAGTAAAAAACTCATTTTTCTGTTCAAATCTCTAATTTTTTACGGTTGAACACACCGCTAGACTAACGAGGTGGTCAATAATGACATGATCATTACTGAAACTATTTGTTATCTACTTATCTCACAAGTTTTTATGTCTCTGTCCACGAAGGGTAGTTAAGCTGTCGTTAATCCACCTACCAAAAGCAGTTAATACTCGTATAATAAAAACCTATCATCATGAGCCCGTAACACGTACACTGCTGAACAAAGGCGAGCGCTAGAAGGAATCTGTACCAAAACTTACATGGTGGGACATTTAACGAATTTTCGCTTAGACACTTTCGACGCCCTTGCAAGCTAAATTGCTGATCAGTAGCGTAACGATCCTAAGAAGGGCCCCGTTCTAAAGCTTGTTGGAGGGACCTTCTACCTCATCATCATCATCATCAGCCCGTATAACGTCCACCGCTGAATATGGGCCTTGTCTCGAAGGAGGTGTATGCCACAGTCACCACGCTTGGCAGCGGGGAAACGTTGCTGCCCGTTCCCTGGTATACGATCGTTATAGATGATGTTATAACAATCGGGACCAACGGCTTAACATGCTTTTCGAGGTTAGTTGAGGGTAGTCCCTCAACTAACCAGACCCGGATAGAAATCTTAGAATTTACACAAATATTTCTTGTCCGGTGTGTGGATCGAACCCACGACCTCCGAGATTGAAAGCGAGCCAAATACCGCTACGCTACGGAGGTTTGTCTACCAGACAGCGAACATTCAACAAATTTTTGCTTAGTCACTTTTGGCGCCTTTGCCATCGGTGATATTGCCAAGTACTGTTAAGAGGACTTGGGAGGTTCAGCAGTGGACGTCAACGTGCTGATTTTGTAAGTAGGTAAGCATACTGCTCATCCCCTGCAAATTTTTTCACTACGCTGCAGCGTGGTTGTGGTACGCATGGGTTGTACCTAAGTCTAAATATAGTAATGTCCTTATTAACTGCAAAATTCTATTAATATATAATGACTGATGCATAAGTTTTGATGTAAAGATTGATGTCTATTACTCAATCATGCCATAACTGTAGAACTTATGATTAGCGAAATCGCCCGGTTTGTGACACACATGACGTGGGCCATTACGATATTATAGAGGACAAATATCGCACCATGTGTATCGGTTTGCTTATAATAGCATACCGCAACTTTATCCCTGAAATATTTACGGTTACACAGAGAGTGTGGATCGTACTTGTAAATTAGGTATTATTAATTTCAAATATTCTGTAATTTATGGTAAAAGTGGTCAATATTTACCATAACTTACTGAATATTTAAAATTAATATCCTTGCCACATATTTTGTGGTGGCTCAGGGGTCGATATTCGACCATTATCAAAATCAAATACTTGCATTCTGCACTCCTTCTCTGTATAAACTATACGTGTGCGATATATCATATTCCTGCGTCCGCGCAGCCTTTTCGTAAAAAGGCTTTTGCTTTACGTATTGATAAAAAAAAATTAAAAAAAAAATTGACACTAGATCAAAGATATATCACTATTACCAGCAAAATGTAGACCTCTTTCTCACCAAAATCTTTAAATGTATAACCTTCTTGACTCCTGATAAGAAATAGTAATAATACGCACTGCTCGGGACTGTACCGCGAGCGTTATCACTGAATGAGTCAACTTGGCGCGCGTGTGATTGACTTTATGACGCAGAATGCAAAACAGATTTAACAGGTATTTGATACTCAATCGCACTATAATGTTTCAAGGGCTTTTTGTAAAATTTATCACATGTATAGGTTCTAGTCTACTATACCATAATAAACACTTTTTATACTGGAATATAATATTTTTATACCACAGTGTGAACTAAACTCGTACTGTACGCACGCTTCTCCGTGACCTAAGTTGCCTATTTCTTCAGGGTGCGTAAATAAATCGACTTACTTTGCTCATGCAGAAAAAGTGTCATTTGAGACATGCAGACTGAAAAAAGCGCTGGTATTTAATTTTCTCTTTCAAAATAGCAATCTGAACAGGAAGTCGGGCGCTAACTTTATGCCGTACAATAATAAGCTACTTAGTTCACGCGTATCGTAATGTCCTTTGTTATGACATAACAAAACATATTTTTTTAAATAATAATTTCATCCCGTTCCTTTCATGACATCAGAGCTCCTGAAGGCGGGTGGATCACCGATACTTAGTCATTCAGAAGCTCTTCAATTCCAACTTGCTCGGATCACGCCTGAATCATGGAGCAAAAGCGAGTTCTTTAAAAGTAAGTAATAAACATATTGGTACCCGATAATGCATAGTAAGTAATGTTTTGAATTGGTCGGGACTGTACCGCGATGACTCATAAGCAATGCGCTCGTGTGATTGACCTTATGACGCGTGAAGCCAAAAAGATAACACAGATCAATGTCACAAAAACAATGTAGTGTGCTTAACAGTACAACATACAAAATAATGAGTAGAGGATTTATAAAGATATTACTTAAATGACCAAATGATTGAATAGCTATTTTTTTTTTTAATAAAAAAAACTTCTATGACCCTACCAAATCAGGTGAACCGCTTGCGACTTATAAAATGACAACCATCGCCATCTATTGCCGCAAGCCGTAAACTTTCGTAATAAAACATTCGATTATGTGTTTTAAATTTAGAATTGGTCGAGAACATTGTTTGGAACCATTTAGGTATGTAAACAGCATTATTTACATTCCCTTTACAGCAGTACTGATTTGTACCTAGTTATAACTAACTGGTCCTTGAAACCAAATTATAATTTTTATTTGTACACTAATTAACATAACCCCATACACATACCATACGGCGACCAGCCAAGGGCTAATATTAGGCTTCTAGCGACATCTACAGTAACCGCACAAACTACAAGAAGATGAGCAGCGCCATCTAGCACCTTTTTTTTCCGGGGGGAAATGCATTTACGCATTCCCATCGCCGCTGCAGCGTATTCGCGCGCTGGCGGTGGGATATGTGGGACTCGCCCTCTCCATAGCGTGGTATGCTAAACTCATACCATGAGGAGAGGACCCTACCAACCACTAAAACCTCCCGGACACTCCTTCGATCCGCCGTTGGCGGGGGCCGGGTACGCATGAGCAATCCGGCACCGCCATCTAGCACCTAGCATCCCAACTAAACTGAATCGCGCAACATAAATTTGAATATTATAAATGTTCTAAGCATTAACAAATGGCGGTCGGCCGCTGGGCATACTTCCTCGCCCGGAAAAGAAGATCTTCATTTTCTGTGGAGGAATACAACTGTGTCTCTACAATCTTATAAATATCGTGAAAATAGATTTAATAGCGGGCGAATCACCTTAAAGAGATTGATAAATTTTGTTGGCAGATTGGGCGTCACCGTAGCCGAATGCTTAGGCATTAGGAGCTTTGAAATGAAATGCTGCATGGTGCTAACACGGGCAAACTTACATTATTAGATGTTTTGTTTTTTTTTTGTTGCCCATGTTGTTTTTTGTATACACTGATGTACTTCGGAACATGCTATGCCGAGTTAAATCTGATTCCTCAAATAAGGGGAATACAAACAATGGGAGCATGACGAGCACACTGATAGCAGTATCAGTGTGCTCGTAATGCTCCCATTGTTTTTCATTGTTTGCGGTGGCGATGTGAGTCGGGTCACCTCCTTTCCTCTAATTTGGCGATGGCTGCGTGCTCACACGTCATACTCGCGAACGGGTGCTGCTTGCAGTACTGGCCGTCTTGCTGATGGGTGTATTTGAGGTGGTAGATTTTATGTCCTCTATGACGAGAGAGTTACCTCGTGTACTTTGTTCCTTAAAAATGTGCGTGGATGTTTCCTCCGTTTTCATGTGCAAGAGGTTGTTTTTCTTTTGCTTGAGGAAATCTAATAAATACTTCGCCTATAATTAAGAAAATGTTGTTAACAAGTTTGTTAAAAAAAAGAGAGACTAAAATACAACAAAAGATGACGAAAAGGAACAACCCTGGAGTTTCTTTTCTCCGGCAGGCGCCCACCGCATTGTGGGCGGAGAGTCTATTGCTGTTGGGGACAATATGCGCTATCTAGACATAGTCCTCGTCAGCAGATGGGGCTTAGGGGCCCATTTCCAGCGGCTGGCCCCGTAGCTGGTGGCGGCCGTGGGTGCTCTTGGCCGGCTTTTGCTGAATCTCGGCAGACCCGGAGCACCTGCCGCAAGCTGTACGCCGGAGTGATCCGCTCCATGGCGCTCTACGGCGCCCCCATGTAGATATAAACTTATTATAAGTAGATGAATTCATGACAAACGGACAGACAGAGTAAATTGTCTGTAATGTCCTACAATTAGTATCACTCACAGGTTGCACTTGCTAGTTATAGTTATCTAAGTATAATTCATAGAATAATAACCTATTAATTACAGTTCTTTTTCATTGTTATTTTGACAAGTACAAGTGTATGTAAATATCTAAGAGCTGAATAAATTCATTATTTCATTATCATTATTATAATGAAAAGGTTTATTGATAATGTAGACGAATCGATCGTACTTATTATAAGACAAATACAATGATGATGAAAAGAAAAAACAATCTTGACTAATAAATTAGTTTACAATTTAACAGTTATGTTATTAAATAAAATTACCAATGTTGATAGTTGCTTATTATATTATAAATACAATTAAGATCAACCAGCGAGGGCTGGGATCGGGTCTGAAGCATAGAACGCGTCGCGAACCTCGCCTTCCGAGGACGACCGGACCCTCTCCTAGCTTCCTAAGAGTCTTTCCCTATCTACCTACGGTGTGACACTCGGAGAAGAAATACTATAAGAAACTCCGAGATCATTCTTTTTGTCATCTTTTAAAGTCTTTGACTAAGCATTTTTTAAACATTTTAGTATCTAGGTTAGTGATCCCCATACATCGATATGTAAGCACTCGTAGCAGGAAAGTGTGAAGACAACAATGATAATTTCAAGTAGGTATCGATTACAGGGAGCGCTCCCCCAGAGATTAACATATATAGCACACACATGCCTACATTCGCCAAACATCTCCGTCATCCATATATTCTTTAATATTATAGAAGCATCGAGTCATAAGGACCTTTTTACATACTTTTTGAATTTATGGTCCGGCAAAGCTGTCACATTTAAAGGAAGTTTATTATAGAATCTTATACAATTTCCAAGAAACAATACTTTACCTTCATAATAATTCCTTTACCTAATAAGCAGGTTCGCATTTTGTCTGTGGGCTTAATTAATTATTCTCAAATTTATATTGAGAAGTACTGGTAATAAGCGCCGTAAAATGTACAAAAAGTAAAAAAAAAACAAATCTTCAGTGAAAATGAGTAGTTTTTTTTTTTTTTTTTAATGATTGTTGGTATTTTTTTTATATGAAGTTACGACTTCCGACGATACCCACTGCTGGATCGTCTTATTAGTGTTTTAAAGTTGCCAAAAGTTTCCATTGAAATGCAAACGGACTGTGAATAAAAACCCACCCAGACTCTCTCCAGGGAAATTTGTTAAGTTACAAATCCCGGAAACGGAGGTTTTAGAGGGTAAGGTTAGAAAAATAAATCAATTTGTTGGTTTAAATATTTCGGTTTATTTGAGGATAAACGGTAAATATGAGTAAAATATTTTTAACCCTGTATAGTGATAAGTTCAATCGTAACTGAACTGCCGGAACCCTGCAGGTACAGGCTTCGAGTCCGTGTTTGGGCACAAAACTAACGATCTCCTCAGAGTTTGGCCGAGAAACCGGTCGGGAGAAAAAAATAACAACTATATAAGTGCTTCCAAAATATATGCCATACCTTAAACAGTAAAGTGTAAAATGTGTGTAAATTACGTAAATGAAGAAATTTCTCTGAAATAACATCGAACCAATCCGGAATTCCGTAATCTAGTTTGCGATCTTTGAGGGTTAGGTTGTTATGAAAGAAGATAAGGTTTACGGCGTTAGAGTGCTACTCTGTTTTATCGTAGCATAATGTAGCTTAACGTATTGTAGCGTAGTGTAGCGTAATGTCATCATCATCATCAGCCCGTATAACGTCCACTGCTGAACATGGGCCTCCTCCCGAGGGAGGGTATTTGCAATAGTCACCACGCCTGGGAAATGGGTTGCAAGAACCGCAGTATTATGTATTACCACACAAGGAAACGCTGCTGCCCGTTCCTTGATATACGAGTATTATAGATGATGCTATTACTATCGGGACCAACGGCTTAACGTGCTTTCCGAGGCACGGAGGGTAGTCATCTCTGTCTGAGGAATAGAGGGATGTTATGTAGCGTAACGTCATTTTTGATAGTTTCTATGTTATCCTAATATTTTACTAGTTGCTATATAGTTGTTGTGTGATTGAGTAAAATATATTTAAACTCACAGAAATCTAAGCTTTCAAATATACTTATAATGTTGATTTTTAATGAATAAAATGCATAATAAACAACTAAAAGTAGCTAATAAACAAAAAAAGAACAAAAAACTTATAAAACACAACTGTTCTAAATCTTTTCTGCTTGGCAAGGTTCCCAGAATGCTGCAGCATTACCCCGTTGAATGGCAATGCTTTCCTGCTGTGCAAAGTAAAAATCAGCACTCGGAGAACGTGCCGCACTGATAGAATGTTGATAGAATTATCTTTGGATTAGAAAGGTTAATCGTTGCAAGTGGAGGAAAGTGTTCTTTGCCTACCTCTTTGGGAAAGAGACGTGAATGTATGATTATATATAAGTACTAGCTGACCCGGCAGACTTCGTACTGCCTCAATCGATACATAAAAGACCTAAACATTTGTATAAAATAAACTGGGCCGTAGAGACTTCGTTTATGCGGTACTCCTACCCCTACACTACCCCTACCCTACACTACCCCTACCCTACACTACCCCTACCCTACACTACCCCTTTCAGGCAACTACTAATAAATTAAAAATAAATTAAAAAAAACATTGTCCAGCGGACAAAATTGTGAATCTAAACCATTCCCAGATCCCCTTGAACACACACAAAAAATTTCATCAAAATCGGTCCAGTCGTTTGAGAGAAGTTCAGTGACATACACACTCACAGAAGAATTATATATATAAAGATTATCTTTGGGTAATCCACGGGAATTATCTCTAAGGGCACTTAATTCATGAGCAACTAGTTGTCAATTGAAATGCTATTTAAATTCATAAGTTTTATTAAATCGAAAGGTTCTTCGTGACAGTGCTCCAGTGCCATGCTTAAATATAATAAAACATATTAAAACTATTAATGTGGATCAGTAAAGTTCAAATATGACAAGAGTAAAAATAAGAGTCCTTTTTAAGGTGAATTTTTCGTGGACCTTTCGATTTGATTGTAATCATCGTCAGCCCGTATCACGTCCACTGCTGAACATGGGCCTCCTCCCGACGGAGGGTTTTTGCCAAAGTCACCACGTTTGGCAGGCGGGTTGGTGACCGCAGTATTATGTTGCACCACACAAGGGAACGCTGCTGCCCGATCCTTGATATACGATTATTATAGATGATGTTATAACAATCGGGACCAACGGCTTAACGTGCTTTCCGAGGCACGGAAGGTAGTCCCTCAACCAACCAGACCCGGAAAGAAATCTTAGAATATACACAAAGATTTCATGTCGGGTGTGGGGATCGAACCCACGACCTCCGAGATTCAAGGCGAGCCAAATACCGCTACGCTACGGAGGTTGTTGTGTGTGATTGTAATACTGATAGCAAATGTTCTACCAATTAGGTATTCATCATCATCATCAGCCCGTACAACGTCCACTGCTGAACATGGGCCTCCTCCCGAGGTAGGCTTTTTGCCATAGTCACATTGTTGATATAGGTACGATTATTATATAGATGATGTAATAATAATCGGGACCAACAGCTTAACGTGCTTGCCGAGGCACTGAGGGTAGTCACACAAAGAATTCCTGTCCGGCGTGGGGATCGAACCCACGACCTCCGAGATTTAAAGCGAACCAAATACCGCTACGCTACGGAGGCTGTCAACAATACTGTTTATGAAACAAATAAATGTTAATAACTACAGGTGGTCGTAATTAATTTATTAATCCTTATTTCCTACTTATATTATAAACGCGAAAGTTTGTAAGTATGGATGGATGTTTATCACTCTTTTACGCCAAAACTACTGAACGGAATTGGCTGAAATTTTGCACCGGGATAGGTTATACGCTGGATTAACATATAGGCTACAAAACATCACGCTCCGACCCACTGGAGCAGAGTGCCGCAGCTAAAACCGGAGGGCGCAGCTAGTATAAAATTAATAATAATTCCAAGCGTAGCATAAAATTTTGTTGGCGCCTTCAGAGTAACATTATCTGTTGTTTTCCAGCAAGAGAGCAAACAATTCCTGCAGGCGCCAATATTACTGCAAAAACATTTGATCTTCAAAATTTGTTATTGAAAGTTTTGACAGTATTAATGTAAATATTACTTCAGTAGTCTTCTTTTCATTTTATTATTGAAAAACAGAGCACAACGTTACAAAAAATACATTGATAATAGGTAGGTACATACGTCATCATCCTCCCGCCAAACTGTTACGTTTAATGCTAGTATACGCGCTCTTTATTTTATACATAGCCTGTCTTACTACTATTTTAATAAATATTGTAGTCTATACTAAAATTCTACCTAGAAGTGACGTCAATTTTAACGCGCTGTATCTTCGTCATTTTGATTGAGGAACGAAAAAAAATACGTGTCCAATATATTTTCGTAATCTACTAATATTGACGGACTAAATCGATTTTTTTAGTCTTCCTGCCCATTTATATATTCATTCTAGGAGTATCCAAAATTAATATTTTTAGGTCATCACCCAAGAGGCTTTAGCTACTTCACCGGGAAAAGGCGAGCAGGACACCAACCTTATTAAATGTAACTTGTGCTCTTGAGGCACTTCGACCTCAGCTCAGGCGGTGGAGAAATTATGATTTTTTATTTTTAGTGGAGTTTGGTGCAATTGACATCATATTATTTTTTTAACATGTATTTTTTATATTTTTTTATGCAACTAGATCAAAAATCAAGCAAGCGCCGGATGATTATTGCCCACAGTAAAATCATGACATAAAGTTTATGCAACGGAAACAACATGTACAAAGGCGAGCTTAATTCAATCATGAATTTTCTTCCAGCAAACCTTTATGAAAGAACATTTGATTAAAAGTGCATAGCTAGTGTACAACGGACGAATCTTTTAATTAATTTATACCAAATTTTCTATGTACGGTACCGTACCAATTTTACGGTGGTTTTACGAAATTTCTTGGTCAGAATTATTGAAAATAAAAAACTGACATGACGCTTATGCTTTAATAGTTTTAAATTTTAAATAGGCAAAGGTATTTCAGTTCACCGAAATGATGACCACATTAAACATTTTTCAGATTTTTGTTTTTCTCAAAAAATTGCCAGCAAAAAAGATGTTTGGGGATTAGAATTCGAAAAAACTGTATTTTTGGTTTTGGGTGTTACGAATTTTGAAATGTTGTCAATTGACGTTTTACGTTACAGTTTGCGGGCTTCTTGGACTTCGGGTTTATGAGGGCATCAAAAAGCTCTTTACAAACTAAGGATCGGGAAGGCGAGTGGAGAACATATTGGGCCGTCAGCATGATAAGCGTGACTCAAAAGAGCCTTAAGTTGGACTTATTAACTATTTTCAAACTTAAAAAAGACTCTTATGTAAAAAACAATAAAATAACATACTCCCATGACACAAGGACCATCGTAACTGTATTCCCAAACTAAATCTCCTTCTAGAACAAAATAGAAATTAATTATACTTTTTGACATTTTACAGCAATATTCAAAACTAACCATCTTTCGATAACCTACGTAGCGTAAGTAGCTAGCTATTTGGCTAGCTTTAAATCTCGGCGGTCGTGGTTTCGATCCCCACGCCGGACAAAAAATCTTTGTGTAGATTCTAAGATTTCTTTCCGGGTCTGGTTGGTTGAGCGACTACCGATTGTATTAACGTCATCTATAATAATCGTATATTAATAACCAATCAATGACGTAATTAAGGAACGGGCAGCAGCGTTTCCTTGTGTGGCACAACATAATACTGCGGACACCATCCCGCCTGCCAAGCGTAGTGACCTCGGAAAATAACCTCCCTCGGGAGGAGGCCCATGATCAGCAGTGGACGTTATACGGGCTGATGATGATGATTACCAGGCATGGCAAGCGAATTGGTAATCGCAGAAAGATGGGAGCATCTTTGAGCCCTCCCAACACCCATAAGTGATATCACTTGGTATTTTCTAAGCCTACCGCACGGCGAACCCTTTCGGTGACAATAAATATTGACTTACGAAAATTATTTTTGCAATTTATGTAATTCATGTCGCAAATATTACTAAAAGTTGATACAACTCGGGTGATGGACGTGGCACATATTGGATCTTTTCTGTAAGGAGAAAATACATTTTTTTGTATGGATGCTAAATTTACGTAGGTAAATGTACCGAACTTCGCGTGACGCAACAGATTTTGTCATTAACGTTTTACATTAAACTGAATGGTTTCTGAGTTATTTGAGATATCTTATATATAAAATTATCGTGTCACAATGTTAGTTAACACACTCCTCCGAATCGCCTTTTATTTGCATATTCAGTAGGACTAAGAATCGGCTACTATCTATTTTTCATAACCCTAAATTTTTTTATTTATTTTTAGTATTTTGTTTTATAATGTGGCATTAAAAAATACACACAACCTTAATTTTCGCCGTTCTATCACCAACCCCTATTCTTAATAGTAATTTTAGTAGTTTATTAATTTTTCAACCTCCGTAGCGAAGCGGTATTTGGCTCGCCTTGAATTTCGGAGGTCGCGGGTTCGATCCCCACACCGGGCAAAAAAGCTTTGTGTAAATTTTAAGATTCTTTCCGGGTCTGGTTGGTTGAAGGACTACCCTCCGTGCATCGGAAAGCACGTTAAGCCGTTGGTCCCGATTGTTACAACATCATCTATAATAACCTTATATCACGGAACCGGCAGCAGCTTTTCCTTGTGGGTGTACAACATAATACTGCGGTCACCCGCCTGCCAAGCGTTGTGACTATGGCAAAATATCCTCCCCGGGAGGAGGCCCATGTTCAGCAGTCGATGTTTTACGGGCTGATGATGATGATGATGATAATGATGATGACGTTTTGTTTATCACCTGTATATACTCAAACACATAGCATATTCAGACAAACAATCTTCAATATCGAGTTCTAGATCCGTCTTGTTGACATACATCGTTTCAAGTTCATGTGGTATTGGTCGAGGCGGTGCCGTCAGTTCATCATAGTTTAGTAATTGTGCTGATATTAAGGTATAACCTGGAAAGTAGATGTCACGAACTTAAAACATTTTGAACGCCAGTGTCAGTCATACTCGACAACCGTAATCGCAAATGCGTTGCACAAGCTGATGCTTAATATAAAAAAATATGAGCAATTAGGAAGGAGGAAACCGAAAAAATAATAGTCTTGCCCGGTCTAGCCATTCTCGCCCCCCCAGAGTCTTCGCCCTGTGTCTGGGCACCAGTGGCTTCGTCCTATTTACGGCAGTGACCACGAGTAACACACTAAAGCCGGTAAAAACTCGGCCTTGGTGTGTACATACAAAGTTTACGCACATACGCGTAGAAAAATGCCTTAACTTATCAGGCTTACTGTATTAGGCAACTTAACATGTGACAAATCATCATCATCATCATCATCAGCCCGTACAGCCCTCCCGAGGGAGGGTTTTGCCATAGTCACCACGCTTGGTAGGCAGATTGGTGACCGCAGTATTATGTTGTAATACCTACACAGGGATACGCTGCTGCCCGTTCCCTGGTATACGCTTGTTATAATCGGGACCAACGGCTTAACGTGCTTTCCGAGGCACGGAGGGTAGTCCCTCAACCAACCAGACCCGGAAAGAAATCTTACAATTTACACAAAGATTTTTTGTCCGGTGTGGGGATCGAACCCACGACCTCCGAGACTTAAAGCGAGCCAAATGCCGCTACGCTACGGAGGTTGTCTTGTATGTGACAAATGTTTCATACAAAAAAAAAAAAAAAAAAAAAAAAAAGGTATGTCATTCTATCGCAGCGTTAGGTGCTCGAAATCATAACAAACTTCATTATTTGTCAGCTTAACCTCCCAATTGTGTCATAAAATGGTGTACAAATGGTACCTTCTATGAAAATCAAAGCAACAATGAAAAAAAAACTCTATCTTTACTTTTTAGGGTTCCGTAGGGTAAAAATGGGACCCTATTACTAAGACTTCGCTGCCTGTGTGTCACCAAGTCTATATCTCAATAGGCATGTGGACTAAAAAAAACTATTTAGTCCGTCAGTTAGATTACCAAAAAATATTGGACACGTATTTTTGTTTTCGTTCCGCAAACAAAAAATTAAGAAAATGACGTCACACAAAATTTCAGTTTTTTCGTCAATTTTACCTAATAGTGACGTCACAAGCCCCCGTCCTAACTAACTTTATAGTTTGTTTTTGCTCTGTATCTTTGTCAATTTTTATTGATTTGATAAATAAAAAAATACGTGTAAAATATTTTTTAGTAATCTAACTGACGGACTAAATAGATTTTTTAGTCCTCATGCCCATTTTCACAAATTATGTATTTATGTTGCCGCTATAACAACAAATACTAAAAATAACATAAAATATATATATACTGCTTGATATCAATAACGGCAACTTGAAAATGGTACGGAACCCTTCGTGCGCGAGTCCGACTCACACCTGGCCGGTTTTTTTTTTAATTTGATCTGAGCCTTTAGATAGTCAATAACATAAAATACAATTAAGCATTTGATAAAAACTTACGCGATAAAATATTCAGGGCAATCAAAGCAACCATTTTCTATGTAAATACGATTGAAAAAAAATACTATTAGAGTTTCAAGTCTCTCATATCGATAGACTAATTAATTAGGTACATTTTTTATGAGACACTTAAAGACTTTCAATTTAGTCTCGATTGATTACTTAAGTGATTGGAATCATGAATTTTTAAACAGGCTTCTTGTTTGTGGTATAAAAAAATTAAAAAAAAGAAAGATATCGTTATTGGTCAATGTCGTTTGTATTTTACTCCATAAATAAACTAATATTTAATCCATTAACGATGTTAAGACAAATATTTGTGTTATACGTACACCTTCTAGGCAAGCGTGTATCATCTTAGGCCTTATCTTCGCCTTCCATCAAGCGAGATTATGGTCAAACATAAAAAAAAAACGTTTTGGGCTTATAAAAACGTACACCACAATCATATAAGCTCTTAAAATGAAAACATAACAATATCTACATTGTATTTACATTCAACGCTTAAAAAAATAATTTAATCTAACAGATTTGTACACCTAAAATTGACTTTTAAGTTCATAGGATTTGCATGTCAGTGAACATTTGTCAGCGTTGATTATCTATTAAAAAAAAACCGGCCAAGTGCGAGTCGGACTCGCGCACGAAGGGTTCCGTTTCAGTTACAAGTGCGTACCTATTTTTGATATCAAGAATAAATAAAAAAGCGTATGTTTATGAAATGAAATGTTATTTTATATTTGTATATTCGAGTTGATTGAATGAAAGCTAAATTGCGGTTTACGATTTTTGACGTATTAAAAAAAACTACTTACAAGATCTCGTTCAAACCAATTTTCGGTGGAAGTTTACATGGTAATGTACATCATATATTTTTTTTAGATTTATCATTCTCTTACTTAAGAAGTTACAGGGGGGGGGACACACTTTTTACCACTTTGGAAGTGTCTCTCGCGCAAACTATTCAGTTTAGAAAAAAATTACATTAGAAACCTCAACATCATTTTTGAAGACCTATTTATAGATACCCCACACGTATGGGTTCGATGAAAAAAATTTTTTTGAGTTTCAGTTCTATGTATGGGGAACCCCAAAATTTATTGTTTTTTTTCTATTTTTGTGTGAAAATCTTAATGCGGTTCACAACATACATCTACTTGCCAAGTTTCAACATTATAGTTCTTATAGTTTCGGAAAAAAGTGGCTGTGACATACGGACGGACAGACAGACAGACAGACAGACAGACAGACAGACAGACAGACAGACAGACAGACATGACGAATCTATAAGGGTTCCGTTTTTTGCCATTTGGCTACGGAACCCTAAAAAGTCAATTTCCACTAGGGAAATTAATGTCGCGGGGAACTTTACAAACGTTCATTTCACGGACATAAAGCACATCTAGGGTCATACCAACTATATTTTGTGGTATACACAAATAATATTCACGGATGGGAATCGAACCCAGAACACAATCAGACAACAGATCTCATAATCTACTACCGTAACCATTGAGCGACGGTGCAGTCAACGTTGAATAATTTTGTTTTTTTTTCCTTGGACTATTAGCTGTTATACAAATCAGGCGATCGCAGCGGCCCTTGTTGCGGCACGTTCCCTGAGTGCTGCTATTTACTTTGCAAAGTGCAGATAAGCATTGCCATTCAACTGGGCAATACTTAGACCATTCTGGGAACGCTGCCAAGTAGCATATATTTAGAATTAACCTTACCTATTGCCTACTTTTATATATGTAATAAGTATTATGCAGTAAATTCAATACAAACCTTCCCACGAGCACGGTTTCACCCGCTGAGCTTCCTGTACCGTTAAAACTTTATCATTAAATATAGCCTGTTACTCCTACATAACATTTTAAATTGGTCCAGTGATAAACATGGGCGTACTCTCGGGGCAGGCTCCTCCACGGACCAAGGAGATCCCGCTGCACCATACCTATTAGCCGCGGGTGCTGTCTGGGGGCCGGATTGCCTCGTGCGTACCCGGCCCCCGCCAATGACGGATCAAAGGAGTGTCCGGGGGGTTTAAGTGGTGTAAGGGAGGAGGGAAACACATGTCGGGTCTTCGGATGGTGATTGTATTTATGCATGTAGCTACTATATTCTGCATATTATGCATAATTTTTGCGGGCGGGAAGGCGGTGCACAAAAAGCATTGCAGCATAATATAGACACATTTTTATAGCAGATTATTTTTAAGGATCTGTATAATGTGCAATTAAACTCTTCAAAAACAAACCACAAGAAATGATAAATAATTATAGATAAACTGCATCTCCTCGTAAAGTAACCATTGTTTTGATTTGTTACTTAATTTAGTGGATAGACAATTTGATAATAAACATTACGGTCGTGAAAAAAATTGCAAAAGACCAAAATTTGATTGATTTTATATAGTTTTTATTTTAAAATCTGAGCGTACTCGTCAAGTATCTCTTGCGCTGCGTATTGAGGGAACGAATGATCAAGGTTAATTGGTTTGGGTACTGCCTTAACGTGCTTTCGTAAACACGGAGGGTACAATAACCAGATCCAGAAAGATATGACTGACTTTATTTATTTCAGAGATTTTTTAATCGGCGTGGGGATCGAACCTTCGACATGGAGTCTTAAAATTCATGGTTATAAATGTATCTCTAATTATGAGTTATGATATTTTAAAAGCTACCTTTGAATTCTCATAACGCACAGTGTATAATCGAAGCAACTTTGGGACTGATCTTTTACTCAATACCGCTACGCCACGGAGGTTGTCTATTACGTAACTATCGATTTGATTCTCGGAGGTCGTGGGCTTGATCCCCACACCGGACAAGAAATCTTTGTATTGTAATATTAAATTCTACGATTTCTTATCGGGTCTGGTTCGTTGAGGGACTACTCTGTGCCTCGGAAAGCCGTTGGTTCCGATTGTTATAACATCATCTATAACAAGCGTATAGCAGGGAAAAGGCTGTAGCGTTTCCTTGTGTGTTACAACACAATACTGCGGTTACCAATCCACCTGCCAAGCGTGGTGAGCAGTTGTACGGTCTAATGATGATGATTCGAGTAATATTAGCAATTTTATTTTAAAGTCGAAGTACTTCAGTAACGGATGGTAATTAAACTGTATATAAAAATAAACACAAACGTAGTCTTAAGATAAACTTCGCTATCTACATAATGGCTTCCATTTACGATAGCAGTACTAATTAGAAAAGTTAGTAAAACTATGCAGTGCATCAATTAAATTTTCCTCTGTAGAAGGGTGGGTAAAATGAAACATTTTATATAGGTATTAGCAATTTATTTTACTCCATATCTAAACTAATATCTAATCCATTAACGATGTTATGACAAATATTTGTGTAATACGTTTTGGGCTCATAAAAACGTACACCACAATATTAAAATCTCTTAAAATTAAAACATAACAATATCTACATTATATTTACATTCATCGCTTAAAATTTAATTGAATCTAACAGATTTGTACACCTTATATTTAGAAAAATTGACTTTAAAGTTCATAGGATTTGCATTTCGACACTAACGGGTTCGTGTTATTTGCAACAGGCGTTTAGTCAGAAAATCTGCGAGCAATGAGAGGTCTTGGTGTTGGCGGTAACAGTATGCTCCATATGAGCTAGAGCTGTTAATTCCACATCCATCTTTCTATTCTTCGATCTTGACCCTTTCATTGTCTGTCGCCTTCTGCTTTTACAACAGCACATGATTTCTTCAAACTCTTTACGGAAATTGTCATTTAACCACCCATATAGTAAAGGATTCGAGACCGCACTTGACATTCCGAACATGTGGCAGATAGCGTAAGTGACTATCATAGTCTTCTCTTCTTTAAATGGCTCAGAGCTAAAATCTGCCACCAAGTTAAACACATTTAATGGTAACCAACTTATAACATACGTCACAGCTATTGCTATCAAAATCGCTGGCGTTTTCTTTGTAGTTCTTCTTCTGCCACGCAGCCTTCTGTGAATTTGGACATGGGCTATGACTACAACTAGAACTGGTAATAAATATTGGAAAATTAAACTGAACACGGAGTAGATGGCTCGGCCATTTCTTATAGGCCAGTCTTCTATGCAGAAACTTAGAGAGTCCATGCCGATGAGGCCGAGGTGATGGGTCTTCAGACTCCTGAAGATGTACAATGGTGATGCAAGCGTGAAGGCGGTGACCCAAATGAAGAACATAGTGACGAGGGCGCCCATTGTCTGCAACCCTGGCCTCGTTGGGTAGACAATTAACTGTGAACAAGAATGCTGATGTTAGGAATTGCCAACACTTTTAATATGTATTGCCCACAAACGTAGGCAGAAATTGTCAAGATATAGAAACGTCATTTTTTGGGTCGAGTGCGTAAAGTGTGGACGATAGTGATGTGAAGTAAAATGGAGTACACATTACATTTCTTCAGCTTAATATTCAGTTCTGAGTCTGAGTATCCTTTGTGTCCATAAATTATTACGTTTGTAAGATCCCTACGATGTGGATGACAAGTGAATTTTAGAGCGGTAGAATTATATCAATACAAAATTTTACGGTAACAAATTATTAAAACAGTTATCTAGATTTTGCAAATGTTATCATATATTTTCAAATTCTCTTTAGACCATTTGAAAAAATAAAAATAAATTGAAACTTATTAGTTCGTCTTGAAATCAATTATAAGGTTCTATATGAACGTTTAAAAGTTCACCTAGAACTGTATTAATCTAGAACGTGAAAATGATGCAATACCCTCCCTGTGTAAGTGAAAAATACTTATAGCACTTAAATAGTTACACATAATACACTTATATTTGTCAAGTGGGTACTTTAAAATAATGCAGGGTGCTTATTTCAATGACTCAATCAATCAATCAATTTATGTATCTCGTTATTCCAGAATAAAAAGTAGCATTTGTTCTATTCGAGACTATAATCTTTCTATACCAAATTTATTGGTACAAAATGCAACAAGACTTGATGGCAAAATGTCGACTAACGACTCGAGCTACAATTTATGTTTTTGGTTACTATGGCAACGTAACAAAATAATATACAAATACCACATTTTGTGAAGTTATGCGATCTGCTAAAAAAAAAACGCTGACGCATTTTTATGCAATAAGACTGCCGGGAACTTATTATAAAATTACAATATGAGTCAAAAACGCAATTACACATCAAAGCTATATAGATACTGCTGTTTTAGATTCTAGTAGACTCATATGATTATGACTGGCCTAAGCTACTTTAGGAGCACGGGGAAATGGAGAAAATGACTACACTGTGCTCACTATTAAGAATAATCTATTTACAAAAGTCAACATTAATATTTAATACACATTAACAAATTCATTTAAAATAATTAATATAAATTTTATTAATAACTGAGAAATCTTTTCACGGAAAACAAAAGACTACCCTGACATCTCTCGCGCACTGACGCATAGCCTCCGCCACCACGCAGTGCACGATGCAAAAAGTTTTTATGCTATTAAATGAAAAATAATTTTAATTATTAATATAATGCGTTGTAACGCTACACTACTTTACATGGTCTACGTATGTAATACCATACCCTACATAAGTCATATAGAAGCATAAAATATCGCAAACAGACAACTGGATGGCTTTGAGTCTAGTTTAGTACTTCTGAAATTTTCACTTGCCATATCTATGTTTATCTAAACATAGATAATTTAATATAGGGATAGACAAAGAGAAAAAAATAAGGATAATTAACCAAAGATCTTTTGTCCGGAGTTGAAATCGAACACAGGACCTCTGAGACTTAAGACGAGCCTAATACCGCTTAGTTTATTTGTTAGTCCGTATCGCTGCCTGTAGTGAATATTTGAATGCAGATTTATATTTGCAGAGCTGTAGCAATATATTCTTTATTTTGTTTTTTTCAGTATCCCTTTTGCTTCAAAGCTGCCATGTATATGCCAGTAATACTCAAAGGATACCGTTGCGTTAGTAAAATACAGATACCGAATGAATATATTGACTAAATCTGCAAATACATAACTTTTTTACTCGTTTTTCTGTATGTCTGTGGGTTTGTCAATATGTATATATCAGAAAAGCTAGCTCTTGCAGCTGCAGAAAAATCTTCAAAAAAAGCTTCTAAATCATTACGATTAAAATATTTTGAGGAAATCTATGTAAAAAGTAATTGAAACCTATGCGATCCAAGGATTAGGGTCACCAAATACACTGTTAAAAACAGTATTATACTGTTTTTCACTACATTATAGTTTTTACTGTTGAACAAAAATAATGAAAACAAAATCCTGTTTTGAGAATCAAAATGCTTAACACTATAAATATTGGACTTTGACGCTGATCCATTTTTTTTTATAATTTATATCAAATTTTCAAGTTTATTTTTTTTAAATACTGTTTAATATAGATACGTAGAAGAACGCGGTTTTACCGACATAGCCCAACGAATTAGTTCGTTGAAGTGGCAATGAGCTGGCCATATAGCACGGAGAACAGATGGCCGCTGGGGCTGAAAAGTTCTCGAATGGAGACCGCGGATCGGCAAGCGTAGGGTAGGACGTCCACCAGAGATGGATGGATGATCTGGTTAAGGCCGCGGGATCACGGTGGATGCTAACCGCTTCTAACCGCAACAACTGGAGATCTAGGCCTATGTCCAGCAGTGGACGTCATCAATATTCTTCTCAGACCTAAATATACTTTTTTCTTGTAAAAAAAAGTTGGCAGCCCTACCATGGAGCTATCGACATCCAATACGTCTATGAATAAATTCCTTATTTGGGTAATACAAAACCTTAACTTTTGTCATATATTAGCAACACCACGCGAATACACGTGTTGCATTACTACTCTTTAGTATTGGAGTACTACTGTGCTCCCATGAGATAGAGTGTGATGTTTTATAATTGATGGTCTGTAAAGATTAAATTTTCATCATCAGTCCCTATAACGTCAACTACTGAAAAAAGTCCTCTTGAGGAAGAGTTTTGCCATAATAAATATATGTTCTAACACTCAGATAAATTCTGCTTCCTTGGTACCTACTTGGTACATAATTAGCATAAATGTAGTGTAGAACAATAAGCACCTATAGCTTTTAGTGTTTTCCGAGGCAAGGAGGGTAGTCCCTCAACCAACAAGACCCGGGAACATTTTCGCTGAAGGCACGGCCTCCGAGACTTAAAGAGAGAAGACTGCGTCAAGGAAAACGTCTAGTATAACCAAATAATATGCAAATCGATTCTGAAGGTTTTTAATGAAAAGTGAAACCGCGAATATCGAGCGTCCTATAACAAAGGTTTCACTAAAACATGTTACCGATATTGTCACCGGCAATATTACATTTTATTGAATGTACATGAATACTGATATGAGTTTTATTAAGTACCTATATCTCTGAGTGGTGCGTTGGGTTCATTACTATTCTAACAGATAAACGATAATACCTAGATAGATACAGCAGTTTACGAGAAATCAATAACAATACAGATGCATTAGATATAACAGATCTTTTATCAGATAATTGTTGAGTGCTTTCAGTTTTATTGGTTCAAACATGAAGGCGAAAGAGCTGTTTGTTTTTCATTCAATTTATATGACTACGCTTAAGTAAGAATTTAGCAGCAGTAAGTGCAGCACGTTCCCCTAGTGCTGCGCTTCAAAGCAGCCTACATTCTGGGAATGTTGTTTTGTAGCATAGATTTATTTTATTTTTTGTTTTCTACAATTTAATATAAACTACGCTATTATTTTTTATGTTTATAAAAAAAAACATTTCAGGAAAGCTGCCATTATTAAGCATTTTTTTATTCCGGAGGAAAATTCATTGCGCATATCCTTCCGCGGAAGAGTATGTAGGACTTGCCATCTAATTTAGCGATGGCATGCCATTCCACGAGGAGAGGCCTTATACACTAAAACTCCTTGGGTGCTCTTCCGAGTACAATTTCATGAGGACCCTTAGGTGGTAACCGCGGCCTATAACAGTGCCGTCGTAGATATCTGGACTCCCAAAAAGACTCCACAACTTCTGCGCCCATAAAAAAACTTATAGGGATACCCGGAGCGACAAGGCTTCTTCCTCCGCTCCCCATGAGTACCATTATTCAGCCTATAGGTAGGTATCGATATACACTGTGATTTTTTAATCGTTGTAACGATAACCTTCTATCAATAATACAATCAAGATAAAACAATAAAATTTTAACAAAAAAAAAAAAAACAAAAAAAAAACACGCTTTTATAGCTAACCGAACTAAAAAATAGAAAATAATTTTTACCTCAAAATAAAATTATAATAAAGTTTAAGTTATTAACAGAATAATTCAATTCAGAGTAAAAAGCGTGTGGTGCATTTTACCACTTTTCATAACTCTCCTCTCATATAAAGCTGCCAAAAGAATGATTGTGACATTTACTTTATCAAGCACCCCACGCTTTTCACTCTGAATTGAATTATTCTGTTAATAACTTAAACTTTATTATAATTTTATTTTGAGGTGAAAATTATTTTCTATTTTTTAGTTCGGTTAGCTATAAAAGCGTGTTTTTTTTAAAACTATTATTTATTTTTTAAGGATAATGGGAAACTGTTATCAAATTATTGCATTGTCATCGGTCCTTGATACGTATGCAAAGTTTCAAATTAACCAGACTTCTGGAAACTGGTGAAAATTAAGTTCAAAGATTCCGTTACATACAACCCAAGCTAATAAAAGCGTGTTAAAATGGATGTTTTTTTGATTGATTGATGATTGTTTTTACAAATAAAGTTGCCTTCAAAGAGATTGCGCTGAGTATCGTAGCAACAACTACAAATCATTTACCTACGTATAAATAAACCTCCGTAGCGTAACGGTATTTGGCTCGCTTTAAATCTCGGAGGTCGTGGATTCGATTCCCACGCTGGACAAGAAATCTTTGTGTAGATTCTTAAATCTCTTTCCGGGTCTGGTTGGCTGAGGGACTACCCTCCGTGCCTCGGAAAGCATGTTAAGCCGTCCCGGCTTTTATAACATCTTCTATAATAATTGTATACCTACCAGGGAACGGATAGCAGCGTTTCCTAGTATACAACATAATACTGCGGCCACCAACCCGCCTGCCAAGCGTGGTGACTGTGGCAAAAAACCTCCCTCGGGAGAAGGCCCATGTTCAGTAGTGGACGTTGTACGGGCTAATGATGATGAGGTATAAATATTTGGGCATCACAATACAAACATTTAAGAAATCAAATCAGAGAGCAAATTACTAAAGAAACCTACTAAATAGACATCTACTAACTTTTGATTAGATAATTGTTTAACTAAAGGTCAGTCTACACGTAAAAACTCAAATTTCACAAGTTGTAATTGCATAAATTGTATTTACTTAATTTATAACAGCGTGAAGAAGAACCAACCACTGAAATGCATGAAATCATCATCATCAGCCAGTATATTTCCACCCCTAAGTAGATCATAGCGCTAGTCCGTTCAGTGAGCAAAGAAGTACCCTCCCTTTTCAGAATACCATAGCCAAACCGTGCCGTGTGGTTTCCGGCTTAGAATAGACCACCCCATGTCCTCCCATGGGTGTCGTAAAAGGGAGATATGACTGATGGATGGGCAGCAGCATCTATCAGCTCAAGATTTACATCTTACTGC
Source organism: Nycteola revayana (assembly GCA_947037095.2). Classification (NCBI taxonomy): domain Eukaryota; kingdom Metazoa; phylum Arthropoda; class Insecta; order Lepidoptera; family Nolidae; genus Nycteola; species Nycteola revayana. Next base: position 2,639,442 of record OX344851.2, read on the forward strand.
GATCACCAATCCGTCTGCCAAGCGTGGTGATTATGGCAATGTCCCTCTTCGATCCTGGCTTGCCAAGGTCTGTTAAGAGGAGGCCCATGTTCAGCAGTGGACGTAAACGGGCTGTTGATGATGATGATGATGATGATAGCCAAACAAATAAGTTCGCCGGACCTCACGGTGTGACTAATCCCACCCACGTTCTCACCACTGCAAGTCCTGTAAGCCAGGATCAACAGTGACACACACTGGTAATGGCAATGAGCATCGAGGCTCACCAAGTCCCGGTAAAAAGTTACAAAGACCCGCAACGAATTTAATCAGAAAGATATCAGGAGGAGTAAGAAAGAGCGGTCCTCACAGGGAAGGGAAAAAAGCCGGCAAGATAAGAGTGACTGTGTATCCACTGTGCTAATACAATGTAGTTAGCCAGGAGGTCGTGAGTTCGATTCTCACGCCGCACAAGAAATCTTTGTGTAAATCCTAAGGTTTCATTCCGGGTCTAGTTGGTTAAGGGACTACCCTATGTGCCTCGGAAAGCCCGTTAAGCCGTTGGTCGTAATTACAGAGAATGTGCAGCAGCGTTTCCTTGTCTGTTAAAACATAATACTGCGGTCACCAACCTGCCTACCAAGCGTGGTGGCTATTGCAAAATCCTCTATCGAAACGAGGCCCATTTAGACTAACATACGGGCTGATGATGATGATGAAGAAAACTCCAGATTTGCGTCATATTATTCCAACGAATGAATATCAATATCTTTATATAAATACATCGAAATAATTAACGCCTACATAACTCTCGTTGGAGTTACCTATCTTACAGAACCGACAGTTAAATAATTCGCTTTTGCTTATCTTATATTTTATCAAAACAATATTTATCAACCTACGCAAGCTTTTGAATAAGACGTACACGAAAGAATTATTCCGGTTGGATACCCCGTATTTGATACCCTAGGGGATCCATTTTTTTTTATAATATTTACTATGCCGGTCTGATTCACCGTGCAGGGTATCAAAAATAAATTTAAATATTTTATTCCGGTTGGATACCCTAGTTATCTATTAACAGATTTTTGGTACAGTTAGTAACAAAACACATTGCAATGGAAACGTTTTGGCCAATTCAACCGCAACCGGTTTAAACATGTTTTAAAAATTTTACCTGAAAAAATATGGGCGTGCATTGTGTTAGGTACATTGATTTGCTCAGCCAACCATTCCGAAGTAGCCAATCAGTGACAGTGACGAGTGAAGTTGTGTTGACTTTGAGAAATAGTCCAGTCAACAAGTGCCTTTTTGGTCAACTTTTTTCAGCAGTCTCCGAAAATTATGATTGAGGTGTCAAAATTGCAAAAGTAAACAATTAACTAAAAAAAGGGGGGTTTAGTTTTTGCAAATATCTCAAAAACAGAAAACGACGGCTAACAAAAGAAATTGTAACCGATAAGTGGTAAGTACCAACATGTAACTGATTAACTTCTCACTGGGAAAATTACAGTCGGTCACTGTCTGGAAAAATTTAGACTATAAGAAAGTTGTCCAAATTAAAGGAGAACTTACGTTATTAGTTATTCGATCAATCTAGTCAATTATTTTATTTGATTATTTTAATTTTATTTGTGTCAAAAATTAAATATAAGAGTTAAATGAAAAACATAACGTCTTTCATTTAACTCTTTATAATATATAAATAATTTAATTTAGCTTTACTCTAAATTTTATTTAACATAACCTGAAGTTCCAGAACTTCAGGTTATGTTTTTGTTATCTGTCCAAATCAAAAGAGCCAATGTCGATTGTCTGTGATGATTTTATATCGCAATATTAAGTTCTATTTTAGTTATTTAATTATAATTGACAAAAACTTTATTTTTTATGGTCTGTCGAAATAAAAAGATCAAATTTCTGATTGTCTGTGATGCTTTTCAGTTGTAATTTTAAGTTCTGTTTTTGTTATGTAGTTAATTAAGATGGTCAAAATCTATATAATTATTAAGGTTTGTCCAAGCAGAAAGTCGATAAGTCTGATTATCTGTGATAACTTTAAAATAAAACAAATATATTTACATCAACAACTGTTTTTCTATTGACTGTACTTGCCTGACAAAAAGACTAAGGGGATCAGACCGGAATGACAAAGTTTACGGTGGATCAATCAGGAATTAAAACATAATAATAATCGGCAGGGGATCAGATCAGGGGATCCAACCGGAATAAACCACACGAAAGCCTTATTTATTCAATATAATAATATATGTTTTAATTATTATTATTATATTCAATATAATAATATAATAATATGTTTTTATTATTATTATTATCTTTAAAAGATTACTAGCAGAGTTTGCAGTATACAAGTATTCTTGTTAACCCCACGTGCTATGCTTAAATGTTTGTGTTACGCGTGGGTTCAAGTCGGTAGTGCATGGGTGGTGATCGAACCGGCGCCCACAAAGTCACAAGTCCGAAGCCCTAGCTATTGAACCTTTGTTAAATCTTTTGTACGAAAATTATACACATAGCTACTACAAGAAAATTTTGGCTCGGCCTCGGGGAGTGGGGCACATGGGCCCCGCTCCTTTCGAGACCCATGAGGAGTAGGGACGCCTCCACACTCCGGGCGTCCCTATAACTGGGCAAATGGGCCACAGTCAGTGTGGCCCAGGAGATCCCGAGGGTGCCGTCGGGGGGTCGGATTGCTTTGAGCCGGCCTCCGCCAACGACGGATCGAAGGAGAGTGGGTTTTAGTGGTGTAGGGTCCTCTCCGCGTGGTTTAAGGAAAGCATACCAACGCTATAGAGAGGGCGAGTCCCATATCCTGCCGCCAGCGCGCGGATACGTTGCTGCGGCGTTGGGAATGCGTAAATGCATTTTCCCCAGGACAACAAAAAAAGGGCACATTGGTGATCGCAGTAGAAATGTGATCTTCAGCTAATAAAATATGCTGCTGATCACCCATCTGTATGTCCCTGAGTCGCCTCTTACGACACCTATCTCCATTCTAAGCTAACACCATACAGCAAGAAGTAAGTATTTTTATAAAATCATTATATTTTTCATCACAGCCATTCCATCCAAATAGGCGTTTTTGAATCGTTGGCTCCAGAAATGAACCTTGGTACGAAAATAAACATGTGGTATTTATTTAAAAATTTCCCATCACCCGTTTTAAAAAAGCAAACAGTACCTAAAACTCATAAACTATTTAATATACGAGGCTTTAAATTAACATCTTTAGTGGCACATGAAAATTGATTATTTTTATTCGTACAAATTAACTGTCTATACTCCCGGATATCGTAAATAAAGTTCTCTATGGTTTACGTGGAAAACGGGATAGGTGGATAGGAATAGCTCTATCGCTTCATTGATGACGTAACGAACCTAGTTAGTGGAACTGAAATAGTCTAAATTTATACAGATACGAAGGAAACACGTAAATATTTGTTTGTACGTGCCGGTCAATGTGAGAAGTCATTGATTTGCCTTAGATTTTGTATATTTTAGGTAATAGTTACTTATGATACGTCAGAAGCCAGATGTAAAAGATTTATATTTATATTTTTTTTCAAATTGCATTTATCCGTTATTTGTGCTTCCATAACTGGCATTCGGAAGAACACCTAAACCTTATCTTTACTACATAGTATAAAACAAAGTCGCTTCCTCTGTCCCTATATCCCTATGTCCCTATGTATTATTCGTTATTCGTCTTTAAAACTACGCAACGGATTTTGATGCGGTTTTTTTTAATAGATGTTTATATGTATAATACATCAGCATTGTACCCGTGCGGAGCCGGGGCGGGTCGCTAGTTGCTATATATTTTAGCATATATATCATGCTTTAAGAAACTCATGTCACATTAAAAAACAGTTTTAACAGCTGACTAGGTAATTGTATTACATGATTTATAAATTTGTAATACAAAGAAATTGAGTAATAGTTTACAGATACAAAGTAAACTCAGACTGGATAACCGTCAGATCAGTCATATAGAAGTTTTTAGATCAGTATTACATGATCACAGATGTACGAGACATCCCGCAGCGAAAGGGCACTACACCACATGAGTTAGTTTAAAAAAAAATAGAAATAGCGTTTACTGGCCAAAAGTGGCACAAAAGTTACGATTGCGTTGATTACTTAAAAACGAAAAAAAAAAGTAAACATACAAAAAAAATGTATGGTGAGCCAAATAAAGGGTGCATAAACTTTTTTTATTTTTGATAGATACTTATCGAATTTACTGTATACTAAAGATGAATCATTACCAAAGTAAATTTCAATCCATCGGCTTTCAATGCACCTAATCCCACCCACAATGTTAACACTGCAACTCATTTAAGCCAAGATCTACAGTCAAATAAACAGCGCAATGAGCAATCAAACCCACCAAGTCCCAAGACAAAGGTAAACCTTGGGAGCCGTAACAAATTTAATCAAAAAGAAATTACGATGAATTGATCTTCTTTTGTTTTTGGTTCAACTTCAGAAATCATCTCACTCCATTCCACGAAATATCGACCCCAATCTTGACAACACCCTATTACTTTGACAGACTGTCCTTGTCCTCAAAATTGCCGTCTATCCAAATATTTAAACATATTCTATAACCTTATAACATTGACACAACATATTGGGCAGAAAGGACAAACAAAAGCACATTAAATTTACCTGATAGCGGTCTAGAGCGATCGCTGTAATTGATATCGTTGACACGAATATTGAAATGGCTTGGATAGCTCCGCAGGCTTTGCATAAACATGGCCAGTCGGGTAGAGGCCAATGTTTGGTAAGGAGTTCCATTAGAGTGAGAGGTGTTCCGACGCAGCAGACGAAGGTGTCGGAAACAGCTAGGTTTACTATGAACATGTTTCGTGCTGTTCTCATGACTGGTTTTCTGACTACCTGAAAAATTAAAAACATATTAGTATATTATACGAACTTAAAACAAGTTTAACTTAAACTTATGTTAAGATCATTGCGTTTTGAGTTTTTGTTTCTGTTTTTTTATAAGTAACAAATAAAGTTTATTTTTAAGAACAAAAATGCCTTGTTTCAAAATGGCGTATATGCTCTACAACATTTTAATAATTTTACAAGATATTTTAATATATGTATAATCACTCTGACATTGCCAAAATCACCGCTAATTGCGTTGACAAGCCATTTATCGAAAAATAAATATCGAAATAGAGAAAAAGAAAATCTCTGATGGTCAATCTGATGAATAGCTCTCGAGAAATTGCAAATGTTTAGGCGACTATTGAGTTTTTGAGATACTGTTGAATTACAACAAAATATAAAAAAGTATTCATTCATTTTCGATATTATATTTGTCATACATAAATAATAGCGGTCCCAGCTGACTTATCATTTTCATCTTAAGTTATAAACAGTGAATTTTGCTAAATAAACATTTTAAGACTTTTCAAGCGCATCGAAGATACGTTGATATCGTTATATAATAAATTTCTCACATAAATAGATACGAGTTTAAGCAGACGATTCAAGATTGGCCTTAATATAGTAACTAATTATGAGTAGAGGAATTAATGACACACGGACAGACGGAGTAAATTGTCTGTAATGTCCTACAATTAGCAGCACTCACAGGTTGCATTTGTTAGTTATAGTTACCTAAGTAGTTCTATTAATAGAATAAGAATAATAACCTATTAATTATATTTCTTTGTTATTGTGATTTTCAATCGTATATATGTAAATACCTAAGTGCTGAATAAATTCATTATTTCATTATTATTTCATTATTTCAACTACGTTGGCAGACGCTGCTACCCGTACCCTGTTATACCAGTATCATAGATGACAGGCGCATGATAAAACCCTTTTAATTAAAATGAAATATGATTTCATCTAGCGGTATTTTCAAAACAACATAATCATGCGAATATATCTGCACTTTGGTTCATCTAAACTAATGTTATAAGAAGAAAGATTCGATTGCCTATTTGTTTGGAATAGGCTCCGAAACTACTGGAGTGATTTGAAAAATTCTTTCACCGATTGAAAGCTACACTATCCCCGGATGACATAGGCTATATAATATTATGATAATAATATATAACAACCTCCGTAGCGTAGCGGTAATTGGCTCGCTTTAAGTCTCGGAGGTCGTGGGTTCGATCCCCACACCGGACAAGAAATCTTTGTGTAAATTCTAAGATTTCTTTCCGGGTCTGGTTGGTTGAGGGACTACCCTCCGTGCCTTAGAAATCACGTAAAGCCGTTGGTGCCGATTGTTATAACATCATCTATCATCATCATCATTTCAGCCGTAGGACGTCCACTGTTGGACATAGGCTTCCCTCATAGATCTCCAGTTGTTGCGGTTTGTATTATCTATTTTGAGGGGAGTTTGCCAATACTCGCCATGCTTGGCAGGCGGGTTGGCGAGCGCAGTATTCGGTGTTTTAGTCCAAGAAGACGCTGCTGCCCATCTTCTGAATTTCCCTTGGCCGGGTCCTACGGCGCCCACGGGAGGAGATGGGGGGCAACATTCTTAAGCCGGTACCCGCGGCCGACATCGACATTATCTATAATAATCGTATATCAAGGAACGGGCAGCAGCGTTTCCTTGTGTGGTACATATGACTTCGGTCACCAACCCGCCTGCCAAGCGGGGTGACTATGACAATACCCTCCCTCGGAAGTAGGCCCATGTTCAGAAGTGGACGTTGTACGTGCCGATGATGATGATGATATAATAATTATGAAGTTTAAAACCGCGCGCGTGAAACTAAATACAGAGTTCCTGAGTACTTGAGTATTAAAGAACAGGTAAAAAGTATTGTGATGGCTACAAAAATCGAATGCAACATCATTCTAATGAGTAAAAGGCTCTCATAAGTACCGGTACTAACATATTTCAGCTAAAGAGCCTAGGTTTCAGCATTTCTTTTCTAAAACCGAGAGACCGTCACTGGACAAAATTATGCTTTAAAGTAAAGTTAAGTTCAAAGATCTGATTAAAGCTGATTGCAAATAGACTACATAAAGTAATTAAGAAAAAAGTTACAATCCTTTAATTTCATTTTGACTTTGAAGTCAAACTGAAATTAAACGATTGTTACTTACGGTTTGTATTAATGCATGAAGAAAGATTGACAAAACAGGTATACATGGCAAGTGTGAGTGGCGCAGTCGGAAGAGGAAGACCTCGACGAACGTTCTCTGACCAAATCGGAGGCATCCTCGCAAAAGGTCAAATAAGATCCACCCTAAACCGAAATATGAAGAATGTTATGAAAGTGAATGAAGCGAAAGATGTGCGTAGGGATCATAGCAAGTGGAGGTCCATTGTCTCTGCCTACCCCGCTGGAAAACAGGCGTGAGCTTATGTATGTATGTTTACTTACGGTTACAGTTGGCATCAAATATGTGAGTCAATTATTTGGTGCCAACTGTAAAATTTCTACGATATTAATAATTCAGACAAATCATTAATTTATAGTTTCTTAAATTTATATTATCCGTATAAATTTAAGAAGCTTTAAATTCAAGTCGTTGGTAATTTTATTATAGCAGTGTTCAATGTTTTATAAAATAATTAATAAATTAAAGTATAATTGACCTAAGTTACGTGGGCAATTTTTGTTCCGAAGTGCGTTTTTTTAACCCTTCCAAAATAACACCAAACTTAATATTGGCAGAGCTTCGAGAAAACTTATATATTCATGTGCAATTGATATTTAAAACTATCGTTTGCACAATCTTTTATCGAAGACTCAGCAGTATTAATGTTTTAGTTTTGTGGATAGCCTCTGATAGTAAAACTAGCAGACATCACTAATATTATTATCTCGACATGTGTCATGTCTGTTTCCATATTATCATTGCCACATGTTCCACAAAATTGGTTCGGTTGACCGATTAAACTTTTATTATTTTGGCTCTGGCATTGGTGTTAATTCGATACAGTTTCTGATTATTAATCATGTCTACTGATTAATATTTCATGTTAGGTACATAAATATACGAATTTACTAATAACACGATAGTTACAATTTTTTTAGCCAACGCCTTTTTCACCATGTTCATGACAATTTGTTTTTCCTTTGCAAGAGAATCGATAACTAGTTCCCATAAAATATAGATGTTGCAAGCCTTGAAATTGATTTTACAAGCCGCTTTTATTATGCTGGACATAGATCAGGCCTAAGTGGCAAGACAACTGACTGATAAATTAAAGACAGAAGTATAGATTAGACTTGCTAAAATGCTATAGAATATTCGATTAACTACTACAGTTGCTCTATTTGCATCTCGACGTTTTACATAAACAGCCGATGGCAAGTTACTGGTTGATGGACAATTTACAATTATGGCTACAACACCAGCTAGCTTTGTTATAGGGAATTCAATTTTTATTAGAAAAAAACGGTCTTAGCATTGAATTAACATTAATTAGACACAAAACCTAAGTGTCTAAAAAAATTAGTGTGTTTTGTGTCGTATATTTTTTTACCAATACTATTGTTGGAACCTATAAATAAGTGATTCTATAGTGCTTTAGCAAACACATCTCTCGCTCATCTCCGTTGAAAAAGCAGTGAAGATCCAATTTGGCTACCGATACATAAAAGTGCCGTATATAAAAGTACTGATACTAACAAAATCTCGGGCTCCAAGTAGAAAGTCGGCATACCTATGTAAATACATACATATTTTATTAGTTCTAGGCTATATTACCTTCAGTCCTCTAAGGGTTCGAACAGTATTAACCCTACGCATTAGAATATTTATGGTTTTATTTCCTATCCAGTTATTGGAATATCTGGAATATGAATAAATCGTCTTTGATTTCGGATCCTGAATTATGGTAGATTTTTCGTTGTAATAAAATATGGATAATTTTATCTACAGATAGACAAGTTAGTTGCCGTATGGTTTCCGGCTTAGAATAGACCACCCCATGTCCTCCCATGGGTGTCTTAAAGGCGACTAAGGGACATATGGCTGATGGATGGGCAGCAGCATCTATTAGCTCAAGGTTTACATCTTACTGCGATCACCAATCCGTCTGCCAAGCGTGGTGATTATGGCAATATCCCTCTACGATACTGGCTTGCCAAGGTCTGTTAAGAGGAGGCGCATGTTCAGCAGTGGACTTAAACGGGCTGTTGATGATGATGATGATGATGAGACAAGTTAATAACGTTGTTTTTCAAAAGAAAATAAATCATAAAACTTCATTATCAATTTCGGAAAAATTGCATGGTTTATAAGCTACTTACGTTATAAAAATAAATTAGTGGTATAGTTATTGGTTTCTTAAACTCAAACTTTCATTATTAGCGGGTGCAATAAATTATATTTTACAAAAATGGTATCACAAAAACCGGATCTAAGGGCAAAGATGTCGTTCTAAAATTATGAGGCAAATATTTTAGCTCAGGGATTTTCGTAAAGTCAATTACTTGCGACGAACTTACATTGTAAATTCTTTAAAATATATTTAAAGGGAAATATAAAATTCGCAAAATCATAACACTTTGTGTTCTTCTAACGCCAAATCTCTAAGAAACATTCATTCTTAGTTAAGTCTAACGGGGAAAACGGATCAATTGAATTTAATATAAAATCATAAAGTTATTCAAAATCAGCGACATGAATTAAAAATAAACGAGCAATCAAGCTACAAAGTTACTTTCATTATTTCGAACTACAAGCTTATGAAAATAATTAAAAGATGAAGGCTCAAAGACCCTTCTATTGACGTCAGTGACAAACTGCCATTTTGAAAGACAGGAAATTGTTGGTGCAATTTGTTTGTGAAATAATAATTAACATCGAGGCTGTTAAATTTTGTAACCCGATTTTAAGTCAGTCAAAGTCAAAATGTTTTTAAATAATGTTCTTATGATGCGTCTTTTGTTTTTTTTTACTCCCACCAGTTCTGGTCGTGGCAACTCTGAGAAGAACTGGCAAGAAACACAGAGGAATGCTTTAAAAAAAATGTATAAACAATTGCTCATTTTGTGGATACGGGTAGCATGTAAAACCAGATTATCCTTATTTCTAGGACATATACAGTGAGTGTCACTTTTTTTCTTAAAATTATCCATATTATATTGAACATATAAGAGGTTTTCAAATATATACGGTCACGCGACTGTAAGAATATTTTTCTCCTTGAACTTTTCTCGTAGGAAAACTCGCGGACCAAGTTTATATATGGCTCTTACAGCACGCACGGCACGCACAGCACATTTCTTTAGTAAAAATATGGTGTCAATATCCGCACAGTTTCCCTACAGAAGAATCCTATGCAATTTACGGATGAGATTGATGATACAATCAAATGCGAAGCAAATCACAAAATTCTTTTTGAAGAATACGCAGGAGAATAATTGACATGATTGAACTTAATTAGGACTAAAAAGCAAAATAAACACATTTAAAATCATAATAATGTAACCGTATAAAACAAAATACTGAACACCGAAACATGCTGAACTAGTTTAAAGTAAATAATTATAACATAATGTATGTACCATGTTTTCAACCAAATAAATATTATTATTATTATGCTTCTTCACCGGGCATAAAGGCGAGCAGAGCTCCAGCCTAGATTAATGGTTTAAACACTACAAACTAAAAAGCCTGCGCAAGAGCAACTTGGACCTCGGCACATAGCGGTCGTTGTCGGGGAGATTGAGGGATTATGGGGTTTAGTTTTTTAGTTTTAGGTTTTTTGTTTTTAGTTTTAGGGAAGTTTTGTGCAACTTTCGCTCTTCTTTACAGTTCGCGGGCCTCTAGGACTTCGGTTCTACGTGGGCATCGGAAGGTTCTTAGCAAACTAAGGGTCAGAAGGGCAAGGGGGGATTCGAATTTAATGTTAGACAAATAACTTTCAGTAAAATTGAAGACTTTCCTTAGTTAGTTATTAATGATTTTAAGAAAAACAAGGTACTCCTTCGATGCATTGGAAAACACGATATTCAGTTGATATCAACTGTCTTAACTTTATAAATGATAATCGTATACCAGGGAACCGGCAGCAGTGTTAACAATATAACGCGGTCGCTACCCATCTGCTTAACGTCTAGACTTTGTCCAAAACTTGCGCAAGACCACCTATTTTTGGGAGTAGACGTTAGACAATCTAATGCGGATGTCATTTTCTAGATTATACATACATAAGCTCACGCCTGTTTCCCAGCGTGGTAGGCAGAGACAATGGACCTCCACTTGCTACGATACCTTCACACATCTTCGCTTCATTCACTCTCATAAAATTCTTCATACAAGCACGTCGGCTTAGGGTGGATCTTATTTGACCTTTTGCGAGGATGTCTCCGATTTGGTCAGAGAACGTTCGTCGAGGTCTTCCCCTTTCGACTGTGCCACTCACACTTGCCACGTATACCTGTTTATTCATCCATCCATCTCAACATTCCCTTCTCTATCTTCGTAATCACGTCCTCTTTCACTCCACACCGTTCTCTTATCACGCTGTTCCTTATTCTGTCATTCAATGTTACCCCACACATACTTCTCTAAGCTCAAGCTTTCTAGATCAACGCGGCACAAAATATTTTAGGTGTCTTGGAAACATGCTTAAAAATTAAAAAAAAGTATTTACTTACGGATATAACAACCAAGGCATTTCCAACGGCGCCTATAACTACCAGGATACCATAAAAAGTGAGAAGCAGAGCTCTAGTGGGATCATCGACTTTTCTGTTTTGTGAAAATTTCTCTAGAAGAATGTTGGGGTCTTGAATGCCTCTGGAAGCTTCGATCAGCCATCTTGCAGATGCATTGAATGTTAGGTTGAAGTTGGTGTCCAGTTCCTGAAACAATTGACACATGGAATTTATAATTATTCGTAAAATAAACACAATCTATACTAATATTATAAAGAGGAATGATTTGATTGTTTGTTTGGATTGAATAAGCTCCGAAACTACTGGACCGATTTGAAAAGTTCTTTCACCGTTGCAAAGCTACGATATTCCCGGATGGCAATAGCTATATTTAATTATGAAATTCCCACGGGAACGGGAGTTACGCGGGTGTAACCGCGTGCGGGAAGCTAGTATTTTACATAATTTGCTGTGTGATTACCGGCTTAGAATTGACCACCCCATGTCTTCTCATGGGTGTCATTAGAGGCAACTAAGGGACTTACGCCTAATAGATGGGCAGCAAAAAAATCGCCTTTATTTATCAATTACGAATATGTTTGCTTTCCGGCTCGAAGGACCATTTTTATTTTATTTTATATTGACATACATAGGTAGCCACGAGGCTTTTGCTACTTTACCGGGCATAAAGGCGAGCAGAGCTCTACCCTTAGTAAATGGTTTAAAAACTACAAACTAAGCAACCTGCGCAAGAGGGCGCCCCTGTGGGGCTTGGACCTCGGCTCAGGGCGGTCACTGGCGATGAGATTGAGGGATTATAGCTTTTTATTTTAGGGGAGTTTTGTGCAACTGTCGCTTTACTTTACAGTTCGCGAGCCTCTCGGACTTCAGGTCTACGAGGGCATCGGATGGTTCTTTGCCAACTAAGGGTCGGGAGGACTCGAAGGACCAACTACGATAAAGTTTCTAGCGCAAATATTGGCTTTAGTCTATAAAAATAAATGGAATCGATGAAACATCAAAATATCATTTTATAAAATGCTGACAACAAACTTGTATAAAAATATTGTTCATTTAAGTCTGTTTGTTTCATGATTACGGGTAATTTGTAGTTGCATCGTATTGGAATTTTACGGAGCCGATCTAACTGATAAAACAAATCATAATAAAAATATTTTTTAAAAAGAAACAGAAATTCGAAATTCTCATAAAAATACTAAAAGCTTGAAAAAACTGCGTGAGGCAGCCTAGTCATGCAATAAAATCAGAGCAGATATTCCAGGCTAAAGGACCGAAAATAAATGACAAATATAATATTTAGAATATGCAAATAAGAAATATGGTTCTAAGAGGCTATGCGATTTATGACAGAGATAAAATAATGTTGTTATTACAAACATTTAGGCAATCTTTCATTCTTTTTCTGAAGCTGACTGAAAATAAAAATTGTAGGTGTGCATTTTATGTTGAATGAATTGTCGATCTTAGAAAAAAATACTATTCTATTTAGCATAATTTTAGTTGTATTACTGCACCAGTGGCGGTAGTTCGATTCCCAACCGGGATATTTATTTGTGTAAGCCACTAATAGTTGTTTTGAGTCAGTGCGTTTGTGCGTTTGTTCTTTTGTGTGTATGCGTATTGTGGCCATTAATAATGTGTTTCCATAGTTATGAGTCCAGTAGTAACAATAGGACCCTTTATTAAAAAAAACACAATCTCCATGGTGCTTTGCAATTGGCTTATCCAGTTGTAAATGTCTCTTGCTGAGGTTATATATCTCATTCGTTCATTTATATCTCCCGCTTTGCGCTGGAATTTTACTTTCCAACTCCTCCTATAAACTTTATGATCAAATTCGATGCGGGATTCAAGTCATTTAGGTGTCCCGGGACCAGTCTAAGCCTAACAGCTTAGAGCCTCTTTCGTGTGTGCCGTTGTTGATCCTGGCTTACAGGAGTCACAGTGGCGGGAGTGTGGGAAGGATTAGTACCATAAAAAAATATGTGTTTGTAAAGTCCCTTGTGATACTGGAATTTATTTCCCTAGTGAGGGAGTGGTCTTTTTGTCTATCCTAATATTATAAAGAGGAAAGATTTGATTGTTTTTATTGGAGAGGCTCCGAAAATAATGGACCGATTTGAAAAATTCTTTCACCGTTGGGAACCTACTCTATCCCCGTATAACATACGCTATATTTAATTATGAAGTTCCCACGGGAACGGGAGTTACGCGAGTGAAACCGCGCGCGGGAAGGTAAATAAAAATGTTAAAAAAATATTTCGTTGTTAGTAAGTAAAGTTTTAAAATATCCGTTTCTGTCGGTCCCGCGCGTATACCGGCTCTAGGTCCTCGTCACCTAGAGCCGCATAATAGTGATGCAACTGATGGATATGGCTACGGCGCCGCTGCAGCGTATTCGCGCGCTGGCGGTGGGATATGTGGGACTCGCCATCTCAATAGCGTGGTATGCTAACACACCACGAGGAGAGGACCCCTCACCACTAAAACCCCCCGGACACTCCTTCGATCCGCCGTTGGCGGGGGCCGGGCACGCAAAAGCAATCCGGCCCGTAGTGGCTACGAAACGGATCGCGCGATAGGTTTCCACTTTTCCATACATTAGTTTTAGGTGAAACTGATATCGCGATCAGAAAGCACCTTTGACGCGCGATCCGTTTCCACAGGCAACGGATCGCGCGATCAGATAGGACCAACCCCGGCTCTGCCATCCGTAAAATTGTGTGTTGTAAAGCAACATCTAAATCTTAGTTATTCAACTCTTAGTATTTCAGTACTTACTCCAAAGTCACGTAAACCCATAAAACAAAACATGTTATAGTCTTACGTGGTTTGGAATCAGAGTAACGTTCTCTTGTTTATGGTTGTTTTATGGTTTCTTTGGTATGACAATATAAACTTGTACCTATATACCTATAAGAATAAAATGTGACATAACTTAGTCGATATTTGAGAAAAGCAAGAGGTACCTACTATGATTTTTTGACGATTTTAACGTTTATTTAATTGACAACCTCCGTAGCGGTATTTGGTTCGCTTTAAATCTCGGAGGTCGTGGGTTCGATCCCCACTCCGGACAAGAAATCTTTGTGTAAATTCTAAGATTTATTTCTGGGTCTGGTTGGTTGAGGGTCTACCCTCCGTGCATCGGAAAGCGTAAAGCTGTTGGGACCGATTATCCCTAAACCAGGAAACGAGAACCTATAGTTCCCTAAACTAGGAACCATTTGGCGTATTGGGAATCCTCCTCTCTGGAAATTGACCTCCCATATTTTCGGCGAGGTTTATACCGTTTTTTTTTTCGGATGGACATACGTAGGTAGCCACGAGGCTTTTGCTACTTCACCGGGCATAAAGGCGAGCAGAGCTCCAACCTTAATAAATGGTTTAAAAAATTCAAACTAAGCAACCTGCGCAAGAGGGCGCCCCCTGTGGGGCTTGTGACTCGGCTCAGGGCGGTCGCTGGCGATGAGATTGAGGGATTATGTTCTTTAGTATTTTAGGGGAGTTTTGTGCAACTGTCGCTTCTTTTTAGTTCGCGGGCCTCTCGGATTTCGGGTCTACGAGGTCATCGGATGATTCTTTGCAAATTAAGGGTCGGGAGGACCAGGCTTTATACCTCTATGCCATGGAGGTAAGAAGAGGTATTATTTACAAGAACTTTACGAAACTTCACAGATAAATACTACAACACGTATGTACTTTTTAAGTATTTTCCTTTAGCTATAAAGTTGTTCTTAATACTGTTGTTGCATGTATATGTTACGGGCAATTTGATAAGTCCGGGCACTATTAATAATGACCGGTCTGTATTCATAATGCCCGACTCAATTGGGCAATGTGATTAAAACAGCAAGATTAACCACTTTTGCCTTATCATTATGAATAATGCCCACCCTATCTTGGGCAAAGTAATAAAATAGGTGATCTGTACTGTTTTTGTTTATTAAATGGAATTAAACCTACAACATTTTCATGGAAAGGTAACAAATATTTAATATGAGCAGCGCAAAAGGGTTTTGTGTGGTAAAAAAAAACCTAAACCTAAACCACATTGCCCGGCTACAAGTAGGGAATTATTCATACTGACCGGTCCAAGTGATAAATTCAAGCTATCTCAAACACTGACTTATTACATGGACCACGGGCCGTCGGCCATTATTAATAAGGACCGGTCAAAGTGATAAATTAATCACTTTGCCCATCGCTCTTGGGCATTATTAATAATGGCCTGTCCTTATTAATAATGCCCAGTGAATCACGTTGCCCGTAACATATATATAAATACGCGTAGTTTCACCCACTTTAGTAGGCATGTATATTGTTGACAACCTCGCGTAGCAGTATAGGTTTCATTTCATGAGAATGTTATGAAGTTATTCATATTTATTTACTAGCGGCCCGCCCCGGCTTCGCACGGGTGGACTTTTATACCCTACCCCTGCCCTACCCTACCCCTACCCCTACCCTACCCCTACCCCTACCCTACCCCTACCCTACCCCTACCCCTACCCTACCCCTACCCTACCCCTACCCTACACCTACCCTACCCCTACCCTACCCTACCCTACACCTACCCAAAAGTATCCTATGTCCTTCTCCCAGTTCTTAGCTACCTCCCTACCAATTTTCAGCCAAATCGGTTCAGCCGTTCTTGAGTTATAAATAGTGTAACTAACACGACTTTCTTTTGTTTTTAAAATGTATTCTGCTATTCGGGACGGAAACAAATCCAACAAATCAAAAACCATGGCAATCGGTCCAGCCGTTCTCGAGTTATAAGTGTTGTAACAAACACGACTTTCTTTTATATATATAGATTGCACACCATATGTATGAATAAGTTGGTACAAAGACAAAGCCAGTACAAAGTATGGACCCTGTCGGGCACAGCCAGTTAGAAGAGAGGAGGAAGCCATTAATTAATTCTTCAATAATCTTTAATAATTTAATCATATTAAGTAACCGATTAAGTGAAATATATGTATCATAATTACCTACTTATTTATGTTTTAGTACGGATGACAACCTTTGTAGCGTAGCGGTATTTGGCTCGCTTTATATCTCGTGTATTCGATTCCCATTGCTTTCCGTCTTGTTGGTTGGTTGAGAATCCTCTGGGACTCAAGAAGCACGCCCTTGTTATAACTTCATCTATAGTAACCAGGTAACGGGCACCAGTGCTATCTTGTGTGGCATAACATAACACTGCCTGCGGTTACCAACCCTCCTGCCAAGTGTGGTAACTATGTCAAAACACTCCCTCGTGAGGAGTCCCATGTTCAACAGTGGATGTTATACGGGCTGATGTCATGTGACATCCTTTATCTATATATTTATACATTATAATATAAATGGCGAAGGTCAAATTCTGTAGGTAATATTACCTACAGAATTTGACCTTCGCCATTCAAACTCTTCAGGAGTTTCTTTGTTTACTTGAACGTGCTAATAGCAAGAACGACTGGTCCGATTAGAAAAAAAAAACAGTGTTAGATAACCTATTTATTGAGGAAGCTTATAGGCTATATTAAATTATTAAGTTCTCACGGGTACGGGAGTTAATTATAAAGTTAATATAGAATACATCTGTTGTTGAAGAGTATATAGCTTCTTTTCCTTGCAAAATTGTAAATTAAATCTTACAAAGGAAGTGATAAAATATTAAGGTACTGTTAGGTATATCTAACTGCTAGTAGAAGTTATAAGGCAGATTTATTGCGCGATATTAAATTCGTAATATGAATATAATAACCGAGATGGAAAATTATATATTTCTATTTCGAGAACGTATTTAATTCGTTTTTATTATATTACACCTAATATAGGTGCCTTACCTTCATTTCATAGCATTACCGGTCTGTTCCGACTTCAAGTCGCCTCTTTGCTTCAATAATGTGATATCTTGCAAAGTAAACTTAAAAAACTTATCACATTATTGAAGCAAAGAGGCGAAGTACCTCGGTTCACTCATTCAAGCAGATGAAATACACCGAGATGTAAATCATCAAATTAACTTGGGGTGGTTAAAATGGCGGCAGGTCACAGGAACAACATGCGATCCTCGAATGCCTCCCAAAGTTAAAGGGAAAATATACAAGGCGATTATCAGACCTGTCGTCATGTATGGATCTGAATGTTGGGCAGTAAAGGGGATGGATGAAAGAAGACTGTATGCGACGGAGATGCGAATGTTGAGATGGATGTGCGGAGTAACAAGAATAGATCGGATTCGAAATGAGTATAGAAGAGCAAGTCTGAAAGTGACGCCAGTGACAGTAAAACTAAGAGGAAATGGCTTAGGATGGTATGGGCACGTTATGCGTAGGAATTAGTGTTGCCTATCGATAATCGACTATCGATAGTCTATCGATAGTTGACGTCATATCAATAGTACCGATAGTCTATCGATAGTATCGATATTAGTGATAGTATCGATACTATCGAGAACCAATTTGTGTTTAGGAGCAATACTATCGATAGTATCGATAGTTTTACAAACTATCGATTGTATTGATAGTTTTAATCATTTAATGCAACGATACTATCGATAATATCGATAGTATTACTTTAAAAATATCGATAGTATTATAATGTAATACTATCGATACTATTGCTTCCAATAAATAGTATTAGTTAATTTGTGATATCGATAGTATCGATATTATCGATACTATCGATAGCACTATCGATACTATCGATACTATCGATAGCACTATCGATATTGTTACTATTTTTCGAGGTCATCTATCGATAGCGAAACTATCGATAGTTGGGCAACTCTATTAGGAATGATATGCATGTGACGAAAATAATGGTAAATATGAAGATGGAGGGATATGTTGGAAGAGGACTACCAAGAAGAAGATGGATGGACTGTGAAAGATGATATGTCTAAGAAAGGTGTGAGTATGGAAGATACGTCTAATAGGGAAAAATGGAAGAGGATGACATATTGCGCCGACCCCAAATAATGGGAGCAGGGCAGGAAGATGATGATAGGTATACCTTCTAGTGTGGCCGTATGGTTTCCGGCTAAAAATAGATCCATATCTTGCCACGGGCTTCGTAAGAGGCGTAAGGGACATACACCTGATATATAATCAACAGGTACAGTCTGAAATAAGAATTAATTTATGGGGATAAGGATTCATATGAAAACATGATTAACGATGTCTTTTCAGGCATGATCAGACCATGACTAAAATACCACGCCATTTGTGTTATAGATATTGGTATGTTCTCTAATATTGAAGAAAAATTGTTATTCTATCATTCATAGTTTCCGCAGCGCATACGATGAAAGATATTTTATGGATGTATGCTATTTTTTTCATACCTTGGCCTAAATTATTGAAGTTTTAGTTTAATGACATGTCCCAATGTACGTCAAGACGCAGGTTATATTTATAGTGCAGAACCAGGAGCACTTTACACTCTATTCGTTTTACTCTTAAAATCCGATGAGACGGTTCTACCGACAGGACCGGTGAGAGATCAGGCGTAAGACCGACAGCATGGGTAAAATACCAAACGCTTTCTGACTTCGGGCTGGCACATAGCATTTTCCCGAGACAAAAATTCTAGTAACAAATTTTTGTTCCAGCCGAGAATCGAACCTCAGTACCTTGGTACTTACGACCAATCCATAATAGTGTAAGCCCTATATTATTTAAAAGCAGCCCTTTTACAAGAACTTTATAAAAGCTTAAGCAAACAGTAAAGTTTTATCGTAGCTATAAACGTCGCTCGCGCCATGTTGTAATAAAATGTACTTCCCTCACAACTTGGACTCAGCTAAGGGAACGTCCCCATACTACGAGTTACATTATTTATTTATTTATGTACACATATACACAGAAGATATAAATACAACAAGACAGACAAACAGCAATGTACAAAGGTACTACTTATCTCTTAAGAAATCTCTTTAAGTAGACCTGCGAGAGGAGAAGTCAAAAGTAGAAAACATTAAAAGTGTGTAGTTAGATACATAAATACATACAATATAATCATAAACTACATACTATAGGTAAATGAATACATACGAGAGAAAAAAAATTGAATTTAATCTTGAATTAAGAAACAGTATTGCAACTACGGATATAAGCGCGCATCGAATTCACAATCTGATCGCATATACTGTAAAGGAGTAGGAATAAAAATCGGATTTGTGGTATATATTTATAAATTTTTACTTTACCCCCTCTTTCTTCCGTAGTTACCATCATATCGTCGCTAAATTCTAAGTTAAGTTAAGCAGTGGACGTCATACGAGCCATCAGCTCGTATAACGTCCACTGCTGAACATCGGTTGTTGATGATGATAGTATGTATGTTTTAGTCACGTGGTATGGATAAGATCCCTTACCTGCCAAATTACAAGAAGAAAGACGAAATCACCAAGCTGATGAATTGAGAAAATTGTCGTTTTATGATAATTGATAAAAGGATCGATTGAAAAATAATTTATACAGGGTGTCCCAAAAGGTTAAGTAGCTGGGAAAGGGGGTGACAGGGGTGGACACAATGGTCATTAGAAAAAAAAAAAAAACCGCTTTGGGTATTTAAAAAATATGGCATTTTTTTAAAAACTTAAAATTTTACACCTTGTTATTTTTGATGTTGATGTTGATGACCTTATTGTTATTGAAGATTACATAACAGCATTTTTTTTAAATACAGCCATATTTGTAGGTACAGTTAGCACAAGGTGTAAAATTTTTAGTCTTTTAAAAGATGCCATTTATTTTTTTAAACACCCAGAGGGAATTTTTTATATTTTTCTGGTGACCCTTGTGACCATCCCTATCACCCCCCTTCCCAGCTACGTAATCTTTTGGGACACCCTGTATAATCGGACCAACGCTATCGCTGTCTTTTTTGAATTTTTGTCATCCGTAGTGATTGCCGTTGGTTTCTGGCTTAGAATAGACCAACTAATATCTTCATATGGGATCATAAGAGGGACTAAGGGATATATCTGATGAATGGGCAGTAACATCAATCAGCTCAAGGTTAGTATTATTGCGATTCTCAACGACTCTGGGTTGTCAAGATCTGTTAAGAGTTGGCCCATGTTTTGAATTAACATCGGTGCACAGTCCAAGGATGTTTATTATATTCTCAAAATAACGAGTACAGCATACGCAAGACGCATTGGAGAACGTACAACTGTCACTTTACGTTCAGATAACTGGTTGCTAAGCATATGTAGCGACATCTACACTAGCCGCAAAAACTACAAGACAACTAGCAGAGCCATCTGGCATCTTGCAGACCAACTAACTTGTATCGCGCATAAGAAGTTCGCAAGCCTATTGGAACATATATAAGTTCTGAACAATGCCAAATAGCCGTCGCGTCGGTTGTCGGGCATACTATCTCAACCGGCAAAGATCTTCATTATCTTTAGAGGAATACCACCAACCATTCCTCCGTAGCGTAGCGGTATTTAGCTCGCTTTAAATCTCGGAGGTCATGGGTTCGATTCCCACGCCGGACAAGAACCCTCCGTGCCTCGGAAAGCACGTTAAGCCGTTGGTCCCGATTGTTGTAACATAATCTATAACAATTGTATACCAGGGAACGGGCAGCAGCGTTTCCTTGTGTGTTACAATATAATACTGCGGTCACCAACCCGCCTGCCAAGCGTGGTGACTATGGCAAAAACCCTCCATTGAGAGGAGGCCCATGTTCAGCAGTGGACGTTATATGGGCTGATGATGATGATGATGATTCCTCTACTTATACCTAATTTTCGCCGGCTTCTTAAACACTCATGACACTTCTCATTCGATTCTTAACAATATTAATAATCATAGATTAACTCCTTAAACCTATAATAAGTTACAATCAAATTTAAAGAAGTTATTCTTTTAATCTTGCTTGCGGAAACGCATTTGACACTTAAGACGTTTTGTCAGCTAATTAGGAAACTGGGATTTTAAGAAAATTTATGTTTACATACTCACGCCTGTTTCCCAGCGGGGTAGGCAGAGACAATGGACTTCCACTTGCTACGATCCCGACACACATCTTTCGCTTCATTCACTCTCATAACATTCTTCATAAAATCACGTCGGTTTAGGATGGATCTTATGTAACCTTATGCGACCTTATGGATGTCTCCGATTTGGTCAGAGAACGGAAAATGGATGTTTATCTAAATAATTATATATGTAAATATTATGTTCGCAAACATTGACTAAAGAAGTGAAAAGAAAAAATATATTATTATTTTAATTAAACTCAGTTCTAATGAACCCTGAAATAAACAAAAGCTTTTATAGTCCAATCTTTTAACTTCATTAGATTCTGTAATCTTGGTATCTGGCAAACGTTTACATTAACATCTAAATTGTTTATATCCGTGAAATTTTCATCTATTGAGGGTAAATAAACGAATAAACGAATCGCATGTGACTAAAAGAGTGATGAATATAAACGCTGATGGATGGAGAGGGAGAGGAAGACCAAAGAAACGATGGATGGACTGTGTGAGGAATGATATGAAAGATAAAGAAGTAAATGATAGCGTGACGGCTGACAGAGGAGAATGGAAGAAAAAAACGTGTTGCGCCGACCCCAAGTAACATGGGACAAGGGCAGGAAGAAGAAGAAGAGGGTAAATAAACGAATTATAGCGATCATCATAATTAGCTAGTAGGTATATCGTCTGATGAGTACCTCAGTTTTTTTTCGGACGGACTTAGTAAATACCGATTAAATAATTCCGTTGAAGTTCTTTTCAGTGAAACCGCAAATTACAGTATTTTCATAATGTAAATGGTGCGATGAGACATTTAGATTTCTAAAATGAAATTTTATATCCGTGCGGCTCTCCTTTCACGGTAATTTTGCTGGGGACTATTGATATAAATGAATTTTGTTCAGCGTTTGGTTATTAACTTAAGTACGCTTACTGTCAAAAGCACAATGTAATAAAATATAATATAGAATTGAACATACATACATACATAAGCTCACGCCTGTTTCCCAGCGGGGTAGGCAGAGACAATGGACCTCCAATTGCTACGATCCCTTCACACATCTTTCGCTTCATTCACTCTCATAACATTCTTCATACAAGCACGTCGGTTTAGAATTGAACAGTACTAGTCAAAAGCAAATCTTACATCTTACTATGGATTATACCCGGTAACTATTTTTACCGTCTTGAAAATAGGACGTGATATGGCAGGCATAGTTATGTCTACATTTTAATTATTTTACTGACATAGCGTGAAAATCGTTACGGTAAATATGCGTACCTAAGTAGGTAGTTATGCTATTTCGCTCACTCTTTTCATTCGTGTATGATTGCGGACTAGGTATTATAGGCACTTATTTTATTATTATGTACGCGCTATTTAGGGTGTAGGTATTTCTTACAAGTAATTTATGAGATTTTCGAAACTCTAATTACCGAAATACTAGTACAAATATACTGTGGTCTATAGATTCTGTTCCACTTACAAGAGACACCATATTATTATCAAAACGGTAAAAAGAAACACCCAGTACTATACTCCGTGGATCTGTCCTGTTTTTTCGGACGAATCTTTGTGTCACCTTCACCGGGCTTCCAGTGAAATTCATTCCTAAAATGTTATTTGATTTTGACTTCAAATTAAACACCGCATTTAAGTTGCGGGTTACATCTAAGTGACACCCACTTGAAGGCACCTGTAGACTGACCCCGTTCGCATCGTTCGGGCGAGAGACGCGCTTGTTACATGAGGGGTCAGAATTATGGGGTATAGGATCAGGGGGCCACTAAAGTTTTAATACCGGCTGCCATTGAAATTATGCTACGTCATCAATTAGTGGTGGGTTTTCCCAAGTGTAAAAGGAACGGTTGGTGGTGTTGCGGTGAAATCTTATTATCCGAGGAAGAAGGACGATCTGCTAAATCAATTTTATTTTACAGAACTACTGCTAAACAAATCATAATTATCAAATTATAAATTATAAAACAATACCATTTTGGCCGAGATAAGAAAGAAGGTGATTGGTTCATCTTCTTTTTTTTGTCGGCCATAATAGGCATGAAGATTAAAAAAATATAATTAGTTTGTCAGTAAGATTACTAAAATTATTGGTCACGGATTTTTTTAAGTATAAAATTGATAAAGATACAGTGCAACAACAAACTATAAAGTTCAGGAGAGGGCTTGTGACGTCACTACTAGGTAAAATTGTACCTAGAAGTGACGTCACACGAAATTTCAACGCTCTGTATCTTCGTCATTTTTAGGGTTCCGTAGCCAAATGGCAAAAATCGGAACCCTTATAGATTCGTCATGTCTGTCTGTCTGTCTGTCTGTCCGTCCGTATGTCACAGCCACTTTTTTCCGAAACTATAAGAACTATAATGTTGAAACTTGGCAAGTAGATGTATGTTGTGAACCGCATTAAGATTTTCACACAAAAATAGAAAAAAAACAAAAAAAATGGGGTTCCCCATACTTAGAAATGAAACTCAAAAAATTTTACCTTCGAACCCATACGTGTGGCATATCTATGGATAGGTCTCCAAAAATGATATTGAGGTTTCTAATGTCATTTTTTTCTAAACTGAATAGTTTGCGCGAGAGACACTTCCAAAGTGGTAAAATGTGTGTCCCCCCCCTGTAACTTCTAAAATAAGAGAATGATAAAACTAAAAATAATATATGATGTACATAACCATGCAAACTTCCACCGAAAATTGGTTTGAACGAGATCAAGTAAGTAGTTTTTTTTTAATACGTCATAAACTGTAAACCGCAATTTACGTTTCATTCAATCAACTATTATTAACATCGATCAAAGTTACAACGAACTACAAGAACTTTTATACTATGTTACTTGTTGTATTCTTGATATCAAATAGGTAGGCACTTGCAACTAGTACGGAACCCTTCGTGCGAGAGTCCGACTCGCACTTGGCCGGTTTTTATGTATGAAATTGATAAAGATACAGTGCAACAACAAACTATAAAGTTCAGGAGAGGGCTTGTGACGTCACTACTAGGTAAAATTGTACCTAGAAGTGACGTCACACGAAATTTCAACGCTCTGTATCTTCGTCATTTTTTGTTTGAGGAACGAAAAAAAATACGTGTCCCATATTTTTGATAATCTAACTAACGGACCGAACGTATTTTTTTATTCTTCATGATTATCGTGCAAACATGTAGGTATTGTGCGATATACGTTTATTAAAAGTGCTAGATGGCGCTGCAAGTCTTGTTTTTAGGGGCGTATAAATATTTTATTAGAACTGAGAGAGTCATAGTAGTTTCAAATGGTAAAAATAAATGAAATAATTATTGTTATTATTAAAAAAAACTATGATTAATGTTCTTGTAAACTTTGCTTGGTTTTTTTTTTTTTAAACTACCTTCTCACGTGCAGTTTCACCGACATATACTTAGTGTGTTCTTTTACAAAATTATACCTATTCTTATATTGTAATAATACTGTTAAAAGCATGAATCTGTTGCAGTTTTTTGGAATAAAGAACATACATGGAATAATATAGTTCCGCTCAGCATATCCAACTTTTACGCCGCCATGTAATATCAAATATATTAATTAACCAAAATGGCCGCTCATAACGTTTATGGCTTAATATTTGATGTAACAGCCGACGCCATAACTTTACCGATAAAACTCCACTTTGTGCACTTGTAACAAATGTTGACAATATTATCAGCTCGATATTTTATTGATTTACATATAGGAGTATTAATTTTTAGCTAGTAGATAAGTATATCCTTTGTTTTATTTTCTCTGGGGAAAATTAAAATGCATTTATAACACCTCTACCGCAGCGGTTGATTCAAATTCAAAATTTCATTTATTCCATAAAAATGGTTAGATACATTTGTTTGGAATTGTCATATTATTTCATAAAATAACACTGCCAAAAAACGCAGTTGAACCCTCTTTTTAAAAAATAATAATATTTACAATATTTTATTAACCTAATTACAAAATACTTTATTTTACATTTAAATTCATCATCATCATCAGCCCGTACAACGTCCACTGCTGAACACGGGCCTCCTCCCGAGGGAGGGTATTTGCCATAGTCACCACGCATGGCAGGCGGATTGGTGACCGCAGTATTATGTTGTTATACACAGGTAAACGCTGCTGCCCGTTCCCTGGTATGCGCTTGTTATAGATGATGTTATAACAATCGGGACCAACGGCTTAACGTGCTTTCCGAGGCACGGAGGGTAGTCCCTCAACCAACCAGACCCGGAAAGAAATCTTAGAATTTACACAAAGATTTCTTGTCCGGCGTGGGAATCAAACCCACGACCTCCGAGACTTAAAGCGAGCCAAATACCGCTACGCTACGGAGGTTGTCACTTTACATTTAAATTGAAACGATTTAATCCCGAGCATTTTTGTCACATAAGTAAACAGAAATTTTATAATAATCCCTGCTGCACAATTTGTTGACTACTCTCTTTCCTTTACAATAATATGCTTCTCATACCACCTGTGGTATGAGAAGCAGTGGACAGGGTGGACTTTTATACCCTACCCCTGCCCTACCCTACCCCTACCCTAACCCTACCCTACTCCTACCCTACCCCTACCCTACCCCTACACCTACCCTACCCTACCCCTACCCTACCCCTACCCCTACCCTACACCTACCCTACCCTACCCCTACCCTTCCCCTACCCTACCCCTACCCTACCCCTACCATACCCCTACCCTACCCCTACCCTACCCCTACCCTACCCTACCCTACCCTACCCTACCCTACCCTACCCTACCCCTACCCAAAAGTATCCTATTTCCTTCTCCCAGTTCTTAGCTACCTCCCTACCAATTTTCAGCCAAATCGGTTCAGCCGTTCTTGAGTTATAAATAGTGTAACTAACACGACTTTCTTTTGTTTTTAAAATGTATTCTGCTATTCGGGACGGAAACAAATCCAACAAATCAAAAACCATGGCAATCGGTCCAGCCGTTCTCGAGTTATAAGTGTTGTAACAAACACGACTTTCTTTTATATATATAGATATGCCTTAGTATAAACCCCTCCCCCTCCTCCACATCAAGAAGCAGGTGAATAAGTGTAAATATTGTTAACCAGCTTCCCGCGAGCGGTTTCACCAGCGTAAATCCAGTTCTCGTGGGAACTTCATAATTAAATATAGCCTATGTCATCCGGGGATAGTGTAGCTTTCCAACGGTGACATAATTTAACGGGCAACGGGCGTTTCCTTGTGTGGCACAACATAATACTGCGGCCACCAACCCGCCTGCCAAGCGTGGTGACTATGGCCAATACCCTCCCTCGGAAAGAGGCCCATGTTCAGCAGTGGAAGTTATACGGGCTGATGATGATGATGATGGTGATGGTGTTTTTTTTTTTTTTATTAAATATTGGCTTACGTTTGACCGTAATCTCGCTTGATGGAAGGCGAAGATAAGGCCTGAGATGATACATGCTTGCCTGGAAAGTGTCTGTTCACTTTAGTCTTAAAAATGTCTAGATTATAGCGTTCCGGAAAAACTGACCCCGACAGAGAATTCCACTCCTTAGCCGTCCGCATTATGGAAGAAGAAGCAAATCGCTTCGTACGTATTGAAGAAATGTCTACAACAAAAGGGTGAAACCGCTCGCCGCGCCTAGTCGTTCGGTGATGGAAGGGTGAAGGGGGTATCAGGTTATGTAGAGCCTCCGCACACTCCCCGAAAAGTAACCGATAAAAAACCCATACGCACGCTACTCGTCTACGGTGTTCGAGGCTCTGAAGTCTTGCCTCCACGAGTGACTTATTGCCTATGACTCCCTTCGCTCGGCGCTCCAATGAGTCCAGAGCGTAAGTAAGCCTTAAGTATTTTTTTATACTTAAGTACATTTATATTCTACATTGGTGGACTTAATGTCTAAGTCGTTTTCTACCAGTCGACCATAGGGTGACGCAGAGATATCATGGTAGTTGCACTAAGTAGTATCAGAGACTATAAAATATAATATCTTTAATATCAAATGATTAAATATATATGCATATTTTACATTGGATAGGTATCATACCTATACTATATTATATTATTATAATACTATACGTTTTATATGTACAATATTATTATAATATTATACTTTACAATACCATAATATAAATTCAGAAATGAAAGTTAATATTTAGTTTAATAGCTATTCTGCTGATCAACTATTTCCAATCGCTTAACTGGGTCAAAAGTATTCCTCATTCACTGACGTCCACTTTGTGTTTGACTTACAGTAGAACTGCGATCATAATATCGGGTTTGCTTACAATACAATATTATATGTCAACTTATTTTTTAATTACTTTAGAGCATTATGTAAATAAAAAAGAAGGCTATATTATGGTAATTTATTAGGGTTCCGTAACCGAAGGGTAAACACGGTACCGAATTAATAAGACTCCGCTGTCTGCCACTGGGCTGTATCTCAAGAACCGCGAGAGACAGTTGAAATTTACACAAATATGTAGATTGTGTGCAAATGGTACTTGGCCGATTTTTTTTATTTTTATCTATTTGTTTGCTGGTCCGTGTTTTCCGGTTAATCTCCAAAACCGAAACCTTTTCTCTGTTCTTTGACCGTTACCACAGAGCTACAGGTGCAGTCAACTTACCCACATAAACATCAAAGATTCTTTTGTGACTTGTGATGATGACCAATTACATAAACAAATAAATAAATAAAAAGTTTTTATTCTCGTAAACCTATTACAGGTATTTGTAAATAGTCAAAACATATTTGGCTTATGTTTTGATTTAATTAATTAATTTTATTTGGTTATTGCTACGTATACTAATAATAGTTTAAATATAACTTTAGCCTAAAAGCTGTCAGGTATGAAAATATACAATATTATTTTATTATTTTATATCTATGATTAAATCTAAGTTCTGTCCTTTGAGTATGTTAAAAACCGACCTAGTGCGAGTCGGACCCGGGCACGAAGGGTTCCGTACCATTCTCAAGTGCCTGCAGCCTGCTGCCGTTATTGATAACAAGCAAAAAATTGTAAAAAAAAAGTTTGTTGTATGGGAGCCCCCCTCAAAAATATTTATTTTATTATTATGTATTTTTTGTTATAGCGGCAACGGAAATACATTATTTGTGAAAATTTAAATTCGCGCGCTGGCGGTGGGATATGTGGGACTCGCCCTCTCCATAGCGTGGTATGCTAACTCATACCATGAGGAGAGGACCCTACACCACTAAAGGGTACGGGTAACCCTAAAAAAGACATACAACCAAATATTTATAAATTGTACCCAGCTTTCGTGTTCACATTTTAATTACCTATTAATTACCACAACACCTGAATTTCCCTGACAGTCTGTTTACATATTATGATTACAGTTTACGTGTAACAACAAACTGAAAACTACGAAAATTATGATTGAAACTAAACATGAAAATGTTATGATTTTGAAATTGTTTTGATATTTAATATTATGTTAATGTTTAGCAGTTATTGTATGAATACATATGTCTATACTAATATATAGGGTCAAAGTGTTTGTTTGCTTCGCGCTAATCTCCGGAACAAGGGATGCGATTTGAAAAAATATTTCAATGTTAGACAGCCCATTTATCGAGGAAGGCTATAGACTTTATTAAATTTTATTTATTTATTCTTTATTGTACACATGAAATTTTAGTAAAAACAACATTTAAGGCGCGGTGAATAGACGACTTTTACGTATTAGTTTTGTCACTGTTGCTCCGCGTAGAAATGAAAGAGAAGCGAAGAGACGCCGCGATGGCGCAACGTTTCGTTCGACTCGTTCGAGTTATTAAATACATTAATGCTTGCAAATATCTTATTCCAATCGATAAATAAAAACAACAGTTCCCTTTATTATTATATATTACATCACTGTTATTAATATTATCAAGATTTGTTTATAAATAATACAGTTACAATTGCTACAATTTCAATTTAAATGGTTATTTTATGGTTTTTTTATCGAGAAAATTTACCGAAAACGTGTTTTGAACACAATGGTCAAGACATGACATGACAAAATATGATCAAGATTAACATATATTTTTTTAGCTGCTCTAAAATGTAAACATTTGGCTAAAAATCTGTTTTGTGAAGCCTATTTTGACTAAGTACAGCGCCTTAAAGATGATGTACAATGGCGAGCTCAACTCATTAATGAGTTTTCTTCCAGCAAAATTAAGGTAAAATGGGCAAGAACAGTGTACGCGACAGACTTTAGATAAAACAATAAATAATAATTATAGAAGGTTAGCTTAGATAAGATAGCCGTGTGGTTTCCGGCTTCGAATAGACCACCCCATGTCCTCCCATGGGTGTCGTAAAAGGCGACTAAGGGACATATGGCTGATGGATGAGCAGCAGCATCTATTAGCTCAAGGTTTACATCTTACTGCGATTACCAATCCGTCTGCCAAGCGTGGTGATTATGGCAATATCCCTCAACGATGCTGGCTTGCCAAGGTCTGTTAAGCAGAGGCCCCTGTTCAGCAGTGGACGTTAACGGGTTGTCGATGATGATAGAAGATTATTATATATATACCTACGCCTATTATTTTGATGCTTTCTGGATGCATCCAGTTGCATCCAGAAAGCAGACTTCGGCATAATCAAGGAGAGGTAGAAGAAGAGTTTTGGCTAAAGAGACTTTGGTGTGTAAGGGTAAGAATTTTTGGAGACGCTTTCATTATTTATTATGAATAGCGACCGGATTATCTACACTAATATTATAAAGAGGAAAGATTTGTACCTATTTTTGTATGTTTGTAATGAATAGGCTCAAAAAGTACTGGGCCGATTTAAAAAAATCTTTCACCAATAGAATGCTACATTCTTCCAATTTGACATAGGCTACATTTCATTTTGAAAAAAATTAGGGATTCTTGGTAAAATTTGAACAATGTAACCGAAGGTGTAGAAAAATGAGTCTTAAAATGTCTTTCGTCGAATGCGCTGCCGAAACTATTAGCGATAGAACAAAATAATGTACAACAATATTGAAGAACATCATAATGTCTACAAAAAACTCCGCGGTAGCATATGTCCAACTATTGTAGTTATGTCACTACAACAACTTTTTTCATTTTAAACATTAATGAAAATGCTAACCATCTATATATATAAAACAAAGACGGGTTTGTTACAACACTTATAACTCGAGATCGGCTGGATCAATTTTCATGGTTTTTGTTTCGTTGGATTTGTCTACGCCCTGAATTGCAGAATACATTTTAAAAACAAAAGAAAGTCGTGTTAGTTACACTATTTATTACTCAAGAACGGCTGAACCGATTTGGCTGAAAATTGGTAGGGAGGTAGCTAAGAACTGGGAGAAGGACATAGGATACTTTTGGGTAGGGGTAGGGTAGGGTAGGGGTAGGGTAGGGGCATGGTAGGGGTAGGGTAGGGGTAGGGTAGGGTAGGGTTAGGGTAGGGGTAGGGTAGGGCAGGGGTAGGGTAGGGCAGGGGTAGGGTATAAAAGTCCACCCGTGCGAAGCCGGGGCGGGCCGCTAGTATGGAACATAAAAAGCTTGTTATATGCATGCAAATATGCATGAAATATGCACGAAAATTGTCAGAATATGCAAAATTTAATGATAAGTTTTAATTAAATCAATCAATTCAGTCCTTACAAAAAAAGAAGAAAAGTTAGTTTTAATTTAATTTTATTTCAAAATCAGCATACAATTAGTAAATTATCCTTGAATAGGCGACCATAGGTGTCACTACACATTACAGTTTATTACGTGACATTTTTTTTTTTAATTTTTATATATGTATTTGTCACTATTATGATAATTAATGTATATATTTATTTGTGACTATAATTTGGTTTAATTCGCGATATTATCACTTTTATCGAATATCGGAACGCAGGATGACTGCACTGCACTGGAAAAAATATTGTAAATATACCGATAATATGCAGTATAACTCGATATTAGGTAAAATATGCAAGTACAGTTGAGAATGGCTTAAATATGCCAATGCATATGCAAATATGCAAATGCATATGATCCGGTCTCGGTAATTATTAAGTTCTCATGGAAACGAAAGCTTCGCCGATGAAACCACGCGTAGGAAGCTAGTTTAACATAAAAATAATGTTAATATTTTTTCAATTTCAATCACCATACAGTACCGTTAAAGGGATGGCGTGTAGTTTGAAAGCACTTTATATGTAATACTAGCTGCGCCCCGCGGTTTTACCCGCGTCACCTTGCTTCAGTGGGTCGGAGCGTGATGTTTTGTATAGTTTAGCCTATGTGTTAATCCAGCGTATAACCCCTATTCCGGTGCAAAATGTCAGCCAATTCCGTTCAGTAGTTTTGGCGTGAAAGTAAAACAAACATCCATCCATCCATACTTACAAACCTTCACGTTTATAATATATGTAGGATTCATCATCTTGTTGACCTGTACTTTTTTATTCCTGGCTAAGGAAATGATCCCTTTTAATCCGACTTTATGTGGCATAAGCGTCGAAGTATAAGGACAGCTAGTGCCAATACAGTAGATGTCCAGCACTAACCATCCTTATCCTGCCAGACCCTGTGAGCGCTGGTTATTTAAAAGAACACAATAATATTCTTCAATAATACTACCCTGGTATAAGCTTGTTATAGATGATGTAATAACAATAGGGACCACCGGCTTAACTTGCTTTCCGAAGCACGGAGAGTAGTAAATAAATAAAAATCATTTTTATTTGCGTAAACCAATTACAGGCACTTGTAAATAGTCAAACATTAATTAGAAAAAATTATTCATTATATTTGTTATTTATTTATATCTATAAAATTAAATATTTTTATATTATCATATATTTATATGTTATTATTATAATTTATTTATTTATATTGTTCGTAGCGACGCAAAATGCTTGTTCTGTCTATATTATGTCAAAACAATTGCCATTATTTGGGTGGACCATGAGCATATAACGACGGACGCGCTTTAAGTTTTAGTCCCTCAACCAACCAGACCCGGAAAGAAATCTTAGAATTTACACAACGATTTCTTGTTTGATGTGGGGATCAAACCCACGACCTCCGAGAATTAAAGCGAGCCAAATACCGCTACGCTACAGAGGTTGTCGAAACTATTTTTTATAATGTTCCAAATGTAAATGTAAAGGAATTAATATGATAAAATCTTAGAAATCAAAATTCGATAGATAATCCTTATTCTTCAACATCAAAATCAAAGTCTGTATTCTTTATTAGTACATTACGATATTAGTGCGTTATGATGGTTATAACATGCGAGGCGGAATTTCAGCCCGAGCCGAAGGCGAGGGCGTAATTGAGCCGAGCATGTTATAACCAATACGCACGTATATCGTACGACGTTTTTTAACACATAATTGCGAGGAAACAGAAAAAAAAAAATTCACAATACAAGTACAAAGAAAAGAAAATTGGGGAAAAATGGCACGAGGATTATTTTCTGCCGTAGCTGCGTGAAAATGTTGGCAAAGACGTTAGAGCATGCAGCCAAGTTTTTAAATTACCGAATAAACAGATTTTTTTTATTTTAAATAAACTGAATCTGTGAATGCACACTGTTGCTTTCCCGCCATTTTAACAGCGCGCTAGCGCTGCCTACTGACTGGCGCCGCGCGGCGATTTGTTCAAAATTTGAATGGCAACAGCGCGCGAAATGGCAAATAATACTTTTATGGAATTTGTATGGACTATAACTTAACTATTTGCTTTGGTAACACACGCGTTTTTTATGACCCGCTTTACATATTTAAAACCGGTGGAATTACATCAGCTTTACGAGCAACGGTGTTAAAAAATCATATAACTGTAGTAATTTTTTTGGCAGAATATCCCTTTACAAATCTACAGGGAATTTGTACTGAAAATTTACTACTGTTTGTACAAACCGTAACATAGTAATTGATATGGACATACAAAGATAAAACAAACAAAGACCGATCGACAGACATAAGCTATTTGACAACAAGATACGTGACGAAGCCCTAACCAATTAGTAATGGACATGAAGACTATAAAATTCTATTGAGTCCGTCAGTTAGATTACCAAAAAATATTGGACACGTATTTTTTTTCGTTCCTCAAACAAAAAATGACGGCGTTGAAATTTCATGTGACGTCACGTTTAGGAACAATTTTACGTAGTAGTGACGTCACAATCCTCTCCTGAACTTTATAATTTGTTTTTGCACTGTATCTTTGTTAATTTTTATTGATTTGATAAATAAAAAAATACGTGTTCAATATTTTTTAGTTATCTAACTGACGGACTAAATAGTTTTTTTTTGTCTTCATGCCAATTCTATCGTTTTGGTAGATTTCACTACATGTTATTTTAAAATCTAAAATGGCATCCATCTTGTTATTAATGAGTTTTATCTTCAGCTTTATACAGGCTATCCACTGTTGAAAATAGGCTTCCTGCCAAGTTAGGGTTTTGTCATAGCCACCTCACTCGGTAGGGGAGTTGCTGATTGCAACATCATGTTAATACATGAAATTCAGGATGATGGTGTTTTGACAATCGGGACCAACGGCTTTATGTGTTTTTCGAGGTATTCATTGAGTATACGATGTTAGTTATGAGTTAAGAGATGCCTGTTTTAAACGAAGTTAAGTCTCGCTTTTTACGGACATATATCCAAGCAGGTTTCCTGCAAAAGTATGGACCATAAGGTCGAATTTGGATACCACGGTGCAAAGGTCTACGCCGCGGCTTTGTGGTGTAGCCAGTTAAACTTACACAACGTTCTTCACGAGATACGGATGCTTGCCTGCTTATTTAACGGACCTCATCTTGGTTAAGAGGGTAAACCTCCTCCTCTTTAAAAGAGCGCGTAGAATACACACGTCACTATTTCCAGCCTAATGGAGGCTGCAGGTCTTGTATAAAGATCCCTATGACACTTCCCAATAGGACTGAATCATTTGCATAGTCAAAAGTAAAAACTTATATTGGTCTTGTTTAAGAGGAAACCCCTTCTTCTCTTCTGAAGTGCGCGTAGAATACACACGCCACCATCTCTAGCCTAAAAAAGGCTGCATGCCTTGTATAAAGATCCCTATAATACTCACCGATAGGAATCATTTGCGTAGTCAGAAAGTAAAAACGTGTGTGTAAGTGTATTGTTAATAAAACTTGCGACCTTAATAACTCTTCTTCTTCTTCTTCCTGCCCTTATCCCATATCACTTGGGGTCGGCGCAACACGTTTGTTTCTTCAATTCTGTCCTGTCACCCGTCACAC
This sequence comes from Nycteola revayana, assembly GCA_947037095.2. Lineage (NCBI taxonomy): Eukaryota > Metazoa > Arthropoda > Insecta > Lepidoptera > Nolidae > Nycteola > Nycteola revayana. The sequence goes on from OX344851.2 coordinate 2,674,348, forward strand.
TATCACTAAATCCTTTTTCTTTGGCCTTCCTCTCCCTCTCCATCGAACGGCGTTAATAACTAAAACAGGAAATATTCTATGGTTCTAAAGTATCAAATAGACAAAAAAGTCCATTAGGTACATCATATAAAGAAATTTTCATGGGACCCGGAGATAGCTATCTTCACCACCATCACCTAAAAATATATAGCTATGACAGTGTAATAGAAAATTTTCCTCGTTGACCCTAATCTAATATGAATAATAGGTTATATCAAAAGGGCCATAAGTCCATAAACATTTATTATAGTTCGTAGGGTACCAGCATGTATTCAATTTTACCACCCGTCCGATTTGATTTATGTCTGTTAGAACCAATATTTATTTCCTACCAAGAAAACGTCATATTTTTTCACATATTTCCTCAACATATTTTTTCATAGAAATTTCTTTTAAACAGCACCGTCATTCTTGGGTCTGAATCTGTTAATGTCATAATATACTGTAGCTTTACGTGTGCGGTTTCATCCGCGTAACTCCCGTTCCCGTGGGAACTTTTATTTGATTTGATTTAAAAAGACAACTCCCGCACTAGGGAAATAAATCCCTGTGTCGCGGGGGACTTTACAAACATACATTTCACGGACACAAAGTACACCCAGACTCAGAACAACTATTTGTGGTTTACACAAATAATTGTCCCGGGTGGGAATCGAACCCAGAACACCAGGTCCCAGAAGCAACTTCCGTAACCACTGAGCCACCGGTGCAGTAAAACTTTATAATTAAATATAGTCAATGTAATTCCCTAATAACTTATCTTTGGTGAATAGTATTTTTTAAATCGGTCCATTAGTTCTGGAGCCTATTCAGTCATCATCATCATCATCAACAGCCCGTTGACGTCCACTGCTGAACATGGGCCTCCTCTTAACAGACCTAGGCAAGCCAGTATCGTAGAGGGATATTGCCATAATCACCACGCTTGGCAGACGGATTGGTGATCGCAGTAATATGGCCTTGGGCTAATAGACGCTGCTGCCCATCCATCAGCCATATGTCCCTCAGTCGCCTTTTACGGCACCCATGGGTAGATACGGGGTGGTTCCCGGCCAACGCACACTTTTTGAGTAGCGTAGAGCCTAATTGGCTCCCTATCAATCTTGGTGGTCGTGGGTTCGATCCCCACGCCGGACAGGAAATCTTTGTGTGAATTCCACGATTTCTTTCCGGGTCTGGTTGGTTGAGGGACTACCCTCCGTGCCTCGGAAAGCACGTTAAGCCGTTGGTCCCGATTGTTATAACATCATCTATAATAATCGTATATCAAGGAACGGGCAGCAGCGTTTCCTTGTGTGGTACAATATAATTCTGCGGTCACCAACCCGCCTGTCAAGCGTGGTGACTATGGCAAATACCCTCCCTTGGGAGAGGGCCCTTGTTCAGCAGTGGACGTTATACGGGCTGATGATGATGATGAAACTTTTAGGGACTTCGTAAGTTCCTAAATGTTTTAAGTAACAGTTGTTTGTACTAGCTTTTACCCACGGCTTCGCTCGCATTGCTTATTTTTTAAATAAAAAGTATTCGATATTAGGTACTACTAATACCTTCAAGAATATTTGTACAAACTTTCATGATGATGGGTAAAGTAATTTTTGCGTGAAAGCGTAACAAACAAACTTACAGACACAATTTATTATGTTTCAAAATTGGGATGAATAAAACTCGACCACCGGCAGGACTTGAACCTGCGTCTTAGGTTGACCCCTTAATGCCTTAACCGGTCGTTGACCGGTAGGGTTCTACCGTAGCATTATTGGTTAAGGCATTAGGGGCTTAACCTAAGATGAAGGTTCGAGTCCTGCCGGTGTGAGTGCATAGCAAGACTATTAGAAGAATGTGTTCAGTAATTAATAGCACCTAAGTATATTGCTTATAATTTGTATATTTATTGTTTTTTTATCACATCTATTCAAAAAGAGCTAGTTTATTCCTCGTAAACAGGGACCAAAATAGCTCATTAATCCCTTAGGGACCAAAATTGATTTGAATTTGGAATGTGGATATTGTTAATAATTTTTCAATCAGCAAAGAGGTGAATCACAAACCATGCGGGAACAATATATTGAATATGTGACTGGCTGAAAAACTGCGCGCCAAATTTAAAAAAAGTTGATGAAAAATAAACAACGCGCGATATTAAATGCATTCTGCTTTCGTTCGTAGTTGATTCATATTCAAATATTAGAATTATAAAAAATGAGTGCGTCTTCCTCAAGTGAAAGTATTATTATGTCTTATGGTTCTTCATTGTACGTAAATAAATTCTTGTTCATAAGTTGCACTTACTTATTTTCTCATAGAGGGTGATAAAAAGTAGAGTGTCCACCTCGGGAGCAACACTATTTTAAGCTCGAGTGACATACTTTTAATCCCTCGCTGCGCTCAGGATTCTAGTTAAGAATCCTTCGCTCCGCTCAGGATTAAAAAAAAAACACTCTCGCCTTTAAAATAGTTGTTTGCTCCCTAGATAAACAATCTACTATTTTGTCATTTATTGTGTACGCATAAATACAATACAACGACATGCGCGTTATTTTGTTACATTTATATAAAACACTAGCTTTTACCCGCGGCTTTGCTGGCATTGAAACCAATATCCCTACTACCTATACTTCTAATACCCCAATGAATATTGTGTACAAAGCTTCATGATGATCGTTTAAGTAGTTTTCGCGTTTAAGTTAGTTAGTTTAGTTCATACGTAAAAGCGTAACAAACAAACATTTACATTTATAATATTAGTAGAAATGACCAGCGAACCTATTTCACGGTTGCTAGTTCCGATGTCCAGTCTTCCTACCCTTATCTCCAGTTACTTAGGGTTGGCGAACTTTGTTTTTCTTCCTTAATTGAAAACACATCGTCTATATGCTGGAATGAACTTTTCGCACCGCCCTCTCGCCGGCAAAAAAATATAGGTCAATAAAATACATGCAAAAATACAATACGAATATGAATCCGACACGTATTCTTTGACGGAGCATCATCAGGTGTTGAAGATTCGAACGCTGCTACGAAAAATTGTAGTTAAAGCGGAGTTAACAGATAGATAACTAGATATTTAGTGCTTTTAATTTAGATTATGGAAAGTAACGCCGGATTCTATAATTCTTTTTGGTTTTTTTTTTCATTCTCCCCAGACAGCCTTCATATTATTACCTTTTCATATCGTTATTCTGTCCAGTAGGTAACATAGGCTAAATTTGGAGAGAATCCTATGAGACTTAGTGTATAAATAAGTCGCATAGATTATCCCTGCTAATATAATAATTGTTACATTTTTGAAATGTTTTTGAATAACTTACGGAAATGTTTAGGATATACCTACTATGTTTCAAAATTAAGATACATACAAATACTATACATATACTTAGTCTGGCCATAAATAATGTTACAATTAAAATTATAATAATTTGTGATATTAAAATATAGTGTAAAAGAATCGCCACACTTCATTTTAATATCACAAATGATTTGACAATGTAATGGCGCGAAAATGAGAAAACACATATTAAAATGACAGATTCCAAATTCAAATGTATTTTTTTTTCCTAGCCTATACTGTCCCACTCCTGGGCAAAGGCCTCCCTCCACTCCTTCCATCGTTCGCGAGCCCGCGCGTCCTCCTTTCAGTTTTTTAGGAACCTATCCAGTTCGTCCCGCCATCTCCTACGTGGTCTGCCACGACCCCGCCTCGCTGTCTCAGGGCACCAATTCTGTGCTATTTGGGCCCACATTTTATCCGGCATGCGGCAGACAAGTCCTGCCCAGTCCCATTTAAGTTGGGCAGCTTTTTGCGCTACGTCAGCTATCTTTGTTTTGGAGCGCAGTATTGTGTTTCGAACACGATCCGTTAATTTAACACCTAGTATACTGCGCTCCATTGCTAGTTGGCAGACCTTGAGTTTAGATTTCTGAATGTTAGTCAAATACCAAGTTTGTGCACCATAGGTTAAGACGGGAAGAACACACATGTCCATGAGCCTGCGTTTCAGTGCCATAGGCAGTTCACCCTTAAATAGTTCCTTCAAGGACCAGTAGCTCTTCCAGGCGTTTTCTGTTCGTCTTGTGATTTCTTTATCTTGTCTCGCCTGGAAAGAGACTACTTGGCCCAAGTAAAGGTATTCTTGGACATGTTGTATTATCTCCCCGTCTACTTTTATGTTTCTGGGTGTTTCGTTGCACATAACTTTAGTCTTCGACATATTCATCTTCAGTCCAATCTCAAGGCTTGCATTGCTTAGTTCTTGGAGCATCCGTTCCAATTCAGTTGCTGAGGATGAGAAGAGAACAATGTCATCGGTGAAACGTAGATTTGTCAGTCTCGCTTCGCCAAGGACGACTTTCCCTCCATTCAGCTGCCAACTTCCTGAAGATTTCTTCAAGGGTACTGGTGAACAGTTTAGGTGATAGCGGGTAGCTCTGTTTGACCACTTTCTCTATTTTAAATTTTGGACCGGTGGTTTCAAGTTTTATTGCGGCTGTACTATTTTTGTAAATGTTGCGTAATAGATTTATACAGGTGGGATCTATGTTTTGGTTGCTTAAGGCGTCAAAAATGGATGTGTGTAAAATGCTGTCGAAAGCTTTGGAGTAATCAACAAAAGCGAGGTATTGTCGTAGAAAGGCCAGGCCGGAAGCCTGCTTGCTCAGGGGGTTGGTGTTAATCTAGTTCGCCAGATATGAGATTTTCAATATTTTTTATGAACATTTTGTCAATATGTGATATTAAACTAATAGGCCTGTAATTATTTATATCGGATTTGTCACCCTTTTTGTGAAGCAGAATAATATAAGAGTGACAAAAATCTTTAGGAAAGCTACCTGAATGCAGAATGCTGTTAAAAAGCCGGGTGATATATGGAAGGAGAATAGGTTCGCCTATTTTCAGTGTTTCTGTGCTAATGCCATCATCGCATTGTAAATGTAATATTTTGTTTATTTTTAATTGTAACAGTATTTATGGCCAGACTAAATATACTAATACTGGAACTTAAGCTTTTAGCGGGTAATGCTAAAAGCTATAGAATTACCATACATACTCAAAATCCTGTCTCAGTGAAAACTTTCTTCCTAAACCCATGCAAAATTTAAAACACTTTTCCGAGATTTGTTGAAGAGTGGCCCTTTGGCTTTTATCTATACCAATATTATAAATTTGAAGAATTTGTATGTTTTCTTGAACGTACTAATCTCAGGAATGATTTTACCATTAGTAACCTACGTTATTAAAAAGTAACAAAGGCTATATTTAATTATGAAGTTTCAATAGAAACGAAAGTTACGCGTGCGATACCGCGGAAACCTCCATATTTATAGATACATCTATTAAAGAAAGTTGCGAGTCACCAAACTAAACCCACACTGTACTTACAAGAAAACTGATTTAATACAACAATAGAAAAAGGAACGGGAAAAATAATATCAAAAAATAAAAATAAGCCTACTTTCAGAAACACTATCAAAGTTTCCGGTAACATTATTGTGTATGGAGTTACCGCGGTGGTCATTTAATGTCCCCTGACATCTAATGCTTGAAGTACAAAGTTTATAAAAGTTTCTGATTAGGGTTTCTTATTATATTAAAGACTAGCAGCTCGCCCCGACTTCGCACGGGTATTAAACAAACATTTCAAAAGTAATAATTCTTCACACACACACACACTCTCTCATACATACGTACTTTCTCGTTTTTGCGTGGGGTCATTAAAAAGAGTAAAATGAACAAAATTGTTTTTTTAAGGCTTTTACTATTTACTTTACTTTCTCTGCTCCTGAAAATCTATTTATTGAGTCAGAGCCTCCCTTGACTGCCCTCCCGTATTACAGTGACGCCTACATCGCTTAATATTATTATGATGTATCTAACCGAGCGGCGTAAGCAGTGACCATGCGACATTTTTCAAATAACTTACATTTTTTAAACTTGTGATATCTTTCGAATGGAATGTCCAAATTGAATAATTATGGAATGGAAAAATAATGGTTTTTAAGAATTTTTTTTGATAAGGATTAATTCCAAAGTATAAATAAAAGAGTTCTTATAGCGGTGGCATTAATATATTTTTCATCCCACCATCTCGGAAAGAGTATTTTTAATCTTCAATATCTGAGTGGAAAAGCCGTTTTTATTCTCTATAGGATAAAGTAAATTGAATTTAGAACATCGTGTGCACTAAGTTTGTGAATTAAAAAAAAACATTAAACCTATTTACTGCTACCTCTATGGTGCCGAATATATCATGCAACTTTTTTTTAATTTGTTAAAAACTCAGACTCGAAACCTTCTTGGTGTTCTTTTTTCAATTTGCTTTGTACGCGGTTCTTTACGCGGCATTTTTTCACGTCATTGTTAAACCTTATATTAAAAACAAGCAACTTGAAAACAAGTGAAAAAACTAAAATGAGTGATTCTAGCGACGAGGAAGTTTGTTTGACGCCAACAGAATTGACTGAAACTGTTAATAATGCGCATTTCCTCGCTGAGGTGGAATGAAAAGTTACGTGTTGCACTCGAGTGCAAAGATTTTTCACCTCGTGCTCTTTTGATTCCCTCGCTAACGCTCAGAATTCTAATTTTGAATCACTCGCTGCGCTCGTGATTCAATTTTAGAATCCTTCGCTTGCTCGGTCATCAAAATTGAACACGCGGTTAAAAAGCAACTTTGCACTCTTGTATAACAAATAACTATTTTTTTAAATGAAAAAACACTTATTGTGACATAACTATAATAGTTAGACATATTATTATGCTGTCGATATTTTTGTAGATATATGTTCTGCAAAGACGTAGTACATTATTTTGTTCTATAATCAATAGTTTTCGCAGCGCACGCGATGTAAGAAAGTTTTTTGGTAATTTTTTCACACCTTGGGTTACATTATTGGAGTTTTAGTATGGATCCCTAAATTTAAAAAAAAAGTTAATATAGTCCTTTGTTCACCGGAGATAGTGTAGCTTCCCAACAGTGAAATAACTTTTCAAATCGGTCAAGTAGTTTCGGAGCCTATTCAATGCAAACAAACAAACAAAAAACAGTCAAATCTTTCCTCTTTATAATATTAGTGTAGATTATTGTTATTTTATTGTTGTTTTTGTTTAGTTCAATGTCTAAGGCGTAGAACTTGCAATCGTGTGACGTGTGGTCTCCGGTTCGATCCCCACTACCGAGCGTTCGAGCACTACCGACGTGAACCTACTTGTAGCACATTTTAACTTATCACGAGGGGTTAACAAGAATACTAGTAGACTGCCAAACTCTGATAGTAATATTAAAGAAAAAAACTAAAAAACATTCATACATTCTTACATACTTTCACGTTTATATATAACTAGCTGCAACTCGCGGTTTTACCCGCGTAGATCCCGTTCCCGTGGAAACTTTAACTTATAATATAACCTATGACACTCTGAAATGACGTGGCTTTCTATTGCTAAAAGAATGTTGATAATCGGTTCAGTAGATCCAGAGATTACCCCCTACAAAGTCACAAACTTTCATCATCATCAGCCCGTATACGTCCACTGCTAAACATGGGCCTCATCCCGAGGGAGGGTATTTGCAATAGTCACCATGCTTGGCAGGTGGATCATCGCAGTATTACGTTGTGCCACACAAGGAAACGCTGCTGCCCATTCCTTGATATCCGATTATTACAGATGATGTTATACCAATCGGAATCAACGGCTTAACGTGCTTTCCGAGGCACGGACGGTAGTCCCTTAACCAACCAGACCCGGACTAAAATCTTAATTTACACAAAGATTTCCTGTCCGGCTTGGGGATCGAACCTACGACCTCCGACACGACAAACTTTACTTCTCTATAATATAAGAAGGATAAAATGAAAGCTCTAAGCCGAACTCTTAACAAGTACTTTAACAGACGAGTACTACAGTGTTTTAGACAGCATAATTATTCAGTGGCGAGAGACAACTCTCAAGAGGCACTCAGACCTCAGACTCTCAGCAGATCTAAGTCTCAATTTCAATGTAAATCTAAACTGTTTTATTTAAGACTAGCTACTGCCGTCACTTTGTCCGCGTAAAATAAGTACTTTATAGACTACTAGCTGCGCCCCACGGTTTTACCCGCGTTACTCTGCTCCAGTGGGTCGGAGCGTGATTTTTTGTAGCCTATATGTTAATCCAGCGTATAAACTATCCGCGTGCAAACTTTCAGTCAAATCCATTCAGTAGTTTTTGCGTGAAAGAGTAACAAACATGCTTTATCCATCAATCCATTCTTACAAACTTAAGACTGACTTGAACTGAAGATAGGTATAAGGTACTTGTATATGATGTGAAGCTTATATTTATAAAAACTGAAAACACTGTGTCCGTATATTCTTTATTTCTTTTTGACTATGAAAAAAATAATAAAAAAAATAACCCTGCCTGAAAGCGGTAAGTAAACATCTAAACTACTAATATTACAGCTTTTTCTACTGAACAGAGAACGGCTGGACTCGTGTACCCACACCCATGATCACAGGCATGCCCACGTTCACACCCATGCCCATACTCACACAGACAGAGAAATGGCTGTCTACGCCCATGTTCTGAACCCAACAAAGCTTGATTATATTCATGTTCAAGTATAACATGTTGCGAAAAACACCGCATTTATTTCAATCAACGTTTGCGTCGTGATTAAAAGCGAGCGAGCATGTTGCATGTGTGCATGAGATCGCTTTTAGCGATAAGGTCGCCGCCGATTGTAAAATATAATTAGTGAAACACATTTTTTCATAATTTGGGTTCGATTCCCACGCCGGACAAGAAATCTTTTGTGTAAATTCTAAGTTTTCTTTTTTTTTTTTTTTTTTTTTTTATTGAAGAGGGAGGCAAACCAGCAAGTTGGTCACCTGATGGTAAGTGATCACCGCCGCCAATGTACACTTGCAACACCGGAGGAGTCGCAAGTGCGTTGCCGGCCTTTAAGAAAGGAATATCTATATTTATTTCCGGGTCTGGTTGGTTGAGGGACTACCCTCCGTGCCTCGGAAAGCACGTTTAGCCGTTCCCGATTGTTATAACATCATCTATAACAAGCGTATATCAGGAACGGGGCAGCAGCGTTTCCCTGTGTATTACAACATAATACTGCGGTCACCAATCTGCCTGCCAAGCGTGGTGACTATGGCAAAACCCCTTCCTCGGGAGGAGGCCCATGTTCAGCAGTGGACATTGTACGGGCTGATAATGATGATGATTTTATATAAGATTTTATATCTCAAAATTTACTGTTATGTTTTATATTATTTTTTATTTTTTTTATTTTATTTATTTGGCTCACCAACAATTGTTTACACCATAAAATATTAAATACATTCATCATAATACATTACTTGTGTAACAATCTCTTACAGGTAAGCACAGCATGCATTAAACTACTTAGTTAAAGTTAAGATTATGACAAAATAGAAACACATACAAATATGACATTGTGAAAATCGAATTAAATTATAGGTACCAATTAAATTGAAAATTAAAGAATAAATTAATACAGTGCTGAAATTGAAATTAAATTAAATAATAATAAAAAAAGGAGTAATTTTTTTTTCGTTTTTATCTAATTCTTTTGAGTTTGATAAGTGAGTCAGCGTATAGGTCAACTAGATCACTGCAACTATTTATGTAATAAACTTACTTCTTCTTCGTGTTATAATATTTTATTCAAGATTACGTTTTACTGGGTTTTTTTTTGTCAAAACGCGTTATGATTTCCTCCTCTCTCGCAAAGAACATTAATTTATATTTTCCATGTCAGCTGAGGATATGTAAGACTCACAACCTCTCCTTAAAGAATCGCAGCGCAGTACGAATCACTTTATTCAGAATAATTACAGCGCAGGTAATCCGTAATCCAAGGTTCGATCCCCACCGCCCAATCACTACGGCCTATGGCCCAATCTATTCTATATATATAATAAAACAGTAGAGGGTGAATGTCTGTATAGAAAAAAAAACACAATAAACCGGGAGAGGCGGATGTTAGAAGTAAAATAGAATTCATTCAAATTTTTTTATTTTTTTTTGTTTCTCTGTCTATTTGTCTATTTGTACTGAACGAAATTATGAAATTTTGCGTGATGGTACCTTACATCCCCGTTGACTTTTATTTTTGTCACAGAATTTACGTTTGTACCTACACGTAAAAAATGTTTAACGAAGGAATAACAAGCACCACGCCGATGAAGTCGCGGTCATCAGCTAGTCCTACTAGATTATTGTATCTTTTTTATTGTTCAAGTATAAAATGTTGCGAAAATCACCGCCTTTAGTTACAACCTAAGTATGCATCGTAAGTAACAGATACTTAGGATGTAGGTCAATCGGTACCACTCATAGTCAAGATGCTGAACGGTCAGCGCGGTTCAGAAAATCGCTGCTAAAAATTTTGTGGAATATTCATCCTTTGTTCGTGCTTTTCGTGAGCCTGCCATCATCACGTTTTATTCGGATTTTTAAAATTACGTTGAGATGTTAGGGACGTGATATTTTAGATGTTTTGGACGATAAGAAAAAAATATGTACAAGTCCTTGCTTTTTGATAGCTTAATATAATGGTGCTTAGATGAATGACACACAAAAAATTAAAGATAAAAAATAATATATATTTGGTTGACTTTTTTACCGTCTCAAAAATAATATGTATATGAAATAGATGTCTAAGGCATAGTTTTTTATCATTTTATTTGTTTACTGACATAGAGTGGAAAATCGTATCGGTAAAAATGCGTACCTACCTAGGTAGGTAGTTACGCTATTTCACTCACTCTTTTCATGAAGGTATTATAGGCACCTATTTTATTATTATGCACGCGGTATGTAGTGTGTATTTCTTTTAAGTAATTAATGAGATTTTCGAAACTCTTATTACCGAAATACCAGTTCAAATATACTGTGGTCTATAGATTCTATTCCACTTACACAACACACCATATTATTATCAAGACGGTAAAAATAATCACCCAGTATATACCTACGTGTTTTTTTTTACTTTTAGTAAAACGCCCATATATACAAAATTATACGTATCCTCCTCATTAAATATATATGGCCTTGCTTAATTTAATGCAGGCAAAAAAAAATGTGGGTACTATTCAAACGCCGTGTGGTTTCCGGCTTAGAATAGACCACCCCATGACTTCCCATGGGTATCGTAAAAGGCGACTAAGGGACATATGGCTGATGGATGGGCAGCAGCATCTATTAGCTCAAGGTTTACATATTAGTGCGATCACCAATCCGTCTGCCAAGCGTGGTGATTATGACAATATCCCTCTACGATCCTGGCTTGCCAAGGTCTGTTAAGAGGAGGCCCATGTTCAGCAGTGGACGAAAACGGGCTGATGATGATGATTCAAACGCAGGATTGTGTTTCGATTCTGGTTGGCGGATGGAATACTTTCCGTGCTTCGAGAAACGTGATAAAACGTGATTTTTAATAGTTGTAACATTATTTATAACAATTATAAACCAGGTAACGGGTAGTCGCGATTAGTTGGAGAAGAGTGCACCCGCAAACGCAACGCGTCCCCCATCGCTCTCCCGTCCAAATTTACAAAGAAACTTACGATGTAGACCCGAAGTTCAAAAGGCCTGCTAACAGTAAAATACAGCTGATATAGCTATCACTGGAGGGGGATTGACAAATTATGAATTTTAGTTTAAGGGGACAGTTGCACGAAATCTCCTTAAACTAAAGCCAGCGATAGCCGAGCCAAGGTCCAAGTCCCAAAAGAAACGTCCTCTTGCACGAGTCGCTTAATTTGCAGTTTTTAAACCATTTTATAAGGCTAGAAACCTGCTTGTCTAAACGGCGGGTGAAGTTGCAAAAGCCTCATGGATATCTGTCTGCAAAAACATCCGAAAAATAAACTTTGCTAACCAATCGATACTAAGATTATCACTGCATATTTCTAAATATAAAGTCTATTATATTTATCCTTGAGATAGAAACTTTGAAGTACTCGAGCGGATTTTCATAAGATAAATTAATTTGTGCAATCAAGAATAAAAATCTTCAAAAACTTTAAAACTTGCCGACAAACTTCCAAAAACCCTTTCATCCTTTTCTTTCGTACTCGAAAAGATAAAGAAAATCTTAACTTTCAACATCTCACTGCATATTTTTTAATTAAAAGTTTTGGTAAGGTATTTAATTAACTAGTACCCGCATCAAGAGTTTTCTTCGTGTGGTCTACGCGTTTATGCTGAACTTATGGTTTCTAGTAAATAGCTTTTGTGTTCAGACATGAAATATACCTTTATTGGCATTTTTGACAAGTAAGTCCAGTATACCGCTACATTTTTGTACCGGTAAATGCAAGTCAACCTTCTTGGGGACCAGTGTCCACACGAAATGTAAAAATATCAATAATGATAAATAAACATTTCTTATTATTAAAAATATAATTAAAGTGAAACATGTCTCGACTGTCACTTTGTGGTAGCGCTACAAACTATAAGATTTTATTAAATTTGACGGTTGAAGGTAATTCTAATAGAATATTTCAATAACAAGACATTTATAATATTAAAACTTATCTGCGTAGTGCTTATTTTATTATATTACTTCTTAAGTAAATTATCTTAGTACTGAGTTTTGCTAAACTGTCTAATCGCTGAAATTAATTTAAGTTTATAAGTTTAAATATTTTATTCGATAAATTAAATTTTAATTTGTTGATTATTATATTTTTTCGTCGCAAAGATTTGAAAAGATAAATAACATCTTAAATTTAGGTTTGTTATGTCTAAATTTAGTAACTTATGTACATATAAAGTGGGACTGACCGCTGTTTTTTTTTATTATTACAATAAAAATATGTATATAATAATCGTATACCTACAATTGTTACTGCCATTTAAACCACTTCGATTTGTGTGTGTCAATTTACAGTCATTTGTCATATCTTAGGTCTAAATTAGACATGTCGCGCAGACGCATACGTAGACGCGGAGCGTTGGGCGTGGCGACTCGCGTTGCGTCATATGTATTTTTTTTTTAATGTACGTCCGAGCGCTAAAACTTGTAGTTTTCAATAAAAAAAACGAATTCTCATACTAATAAATCAACACAAAATATTATTAATATTACAACTATAGAGTGGTACAACCAAGCTCGTTATCAGTTCTTCAATGAAAGTGTCATCGAAACATATCTTATCTAGAAAGATACCGATACGAAATAATTTACATGTCGAAAATGTACCACATGTGTTGTTAAACAAAATTAATATACTTACCATTACCCATTATAAGGGAAGCTTTTGCCATCGACTTGTAGCTGTCAGTTGAGTTTGAAGTCAGTCAATCACATCAGCCCGTATAACATCCACTGCTGAACATGGGCCCCCTCCCGAGGAGGGTATCAGCCATAGTCACCACGCTTGGTGACTGCAGTATTATGTTGTACCACACCAGAAAACGCTGCTGCCCGTTCCTTGATATACAATTATTATAGATAATATTATAACAATCGGCACCAACGGGTTAACGTGCTTTCCGAGGCACGGAGGGTAATCCCTCAACGAACCAGACCTGGAAATAAATCTTAGAATTCACACAAAGGTTTCCTGTCTGGCGTGGGGATCGAACCCACGACCTCCAATATTTAAAGCGTGCCAAATACCGCTTCGCTACGGAGGTTGTTGTGTTATTAATTAAGTGTCGTTATAAACATATAGGTGTGTATTTTTTTTTATTCAACCACGATGAACTTTAATAGCGGTTTCGCACTACGTCCGATCCGAATCCGATCTGGACCCGTGAAAATAAGGTCCGTAGTAGCCGTAGAACTATTTCTATGGTAATTTAGGGTAGTTTCGCACTACTTCTGATCCGAATCCGATCTGAACCCGTGAAAATATGGTCCGTAGTAGCCGTAGAACTATTTCTATGGTAATTTAGAGCGGTATCGCACTACTTCCGATCCGAATCCGATCTGAACCCGTGAAAATATGGTCCGTAGTAGCCGTAGAACTATTTCTATGGTAATTAAGAGCGGTATCGCACTACTTCCGATCCGAATCCGATCTGGACCCGTGAAAATATGGACCGTAGTAGCCGTAGAACTATTTCTATGGTAATTTACGCACTAGATCCGAGATCCGTCATCCGATTTCTTTCCAAAATTCTTTAAACAGTTAATACTTTATAGGAAAACAAAAATAAGTTATTGCTTATAAACGAAATAATTATTTTATAATAATTATCAAATTTTTCCTCAGAAATAATTTCTGAACAAAAATTTAATCAAAACTCAATTAAACGAAATTATTATAAAAAACATAATACAGAATATTAGTAAAACGGAGATTAATAATTTCTTACTGACCTATTTCTCCAATAATTCGTTTCCTGCTGTGATATCGTCTAAGTTCTATATTTATGTGTACATTCCCGTTCTGTAAACTCCGATCGTTTGCACGGTAATGGATGGAAGTGACAACGGATCTATTGTCAGACTAAAATAAACTCTAAAACGTATGCCTATGGCAGTTTTTAGCTTGTGTGATAGAATACAAATAAAAAAAACTATTCGTCACACGCCTCAGTTAGGTTTTGGTTTATTGCGATGTAGTGAGAGTAATTCAATTTCAGTTTTTTTTGTGGTTTTATGCACTAAGGACTATTCCAATATCATCAATAGTAAAAAATACAACTTTGAATATAAACACTATTTTAGTGTATGTATAAATTGCATTTTTCAATAAATCCTTTTTTAATCAAATTAGAAGTGCCATATTTATTTTAGGGACGGCGGCGTTTGTGTAACTATTATTGCTGTCGCAAAGCTCTGGTTTATCCAACGGTTGTATGAAAGAGAACACAATAATATTATGATAGGCCAGCCAAATGTACCTTAAGTTATTTGGTTGTGTACTTGTTGGCTCCGAATGCGGCCTGACCTGGTATGGTGTGGAATTCTTCAAATCAGATCACATTGCAACAAGAGAGCAGCTCATATATATCTGCTAACTATTAATAAGCCTAATCTAACTCCTGGAACTCACCTTCTGGGCTGACAATCTGGCACTCTGATGTCTGTTTCAGTAGGCCTCAGTTTATATTCAATGGCCAAAGAATAATTTATGAGAAAATAACTCAACAGACTAATGCAGTTATATCTTTCTTCCTTGTATGTTTCATGTATCCATTATCAGTTTGGTGCAATAAAGTGTACTCTACTCTACTCGGTCTCTCTACTTTACAATGACACAGAGAGCGATAAGAGAAGTAAATCTAAATTGGTTCGGTTAGTTAAAAAACACTTAGAAGGAACCGCAATCGAGTGCCGATCGACAATTATACCCAATGTCCTCATAGACCCGAAGCCCACAAACTATAAAGTAGAGCTACAGTTGTTAATGACAAAACATTCAAAGTGTAGGTTAAAGTTAACCTCATACTTCGATAGATGGCGTTGTTCAACTTTCTTGCATCGCAATTTGGATTCACTTACAAAAGACCCTATAAAGATCTAATGATATTGTAATAAATGTCTTCGTTCTGAACAATTGGTGATGCTTTTGACCCTAAAAAACTAAAAGCCTCAATCTCTCCATCAGCGACCGCCCTGAGCTGAGGTCCAAGTCCCACAGGGGACGCCCTCTTGCGTAGGTGGCTTAGTTTGTAGTGGTTAAACAATTTATTTAGGCTGCAGCTCTGATCACCTTTATGCCCGGCGAAGTAGCAAAAGCGTCGGGGCTAAATAAAAAAAAAACACCTAAAAAAAGATGCTTTTGAATTAAGCTTCACGACTTTTATACAAACGGGCTTAGCAGTGTGCGCTAACATTAGTTGCACAAAACTTACCTAAAAGTCAGCATGTCTCAAACTAAGTGCAAGTATCAGAGCGGGTACTCTTACACACGTTGCTTAGTCTGTATTTTTAAAATCATTAAATTAGGCTGGAGTCATGCTCGTTTTTATTGTTATTATAGTAAAAGCCTCAGGCTAACTTCATAAGTCTGCCCGAAAAAGAAAAAAAAGAGCGTACATTTTTGGCTTTTTAGTTTTTTGGTAGTTAGTTTCGTATATTGCGTTTGATTTCAAATAATTTATAGTAATTTTATTATTTTTACAATTTACTGGTTTGCTAGATTCTTTGCTCCCGTCATTATTATTTTATGACGCAACCAGCATTACGGATGTTTTTAAGTAATGCCATAGTAGGTAACTCGCCTGATAAGCGTGGTGTGACCGTCCCTCGGGAGGCGGTCCATGTTCAATAGTGGACGTTATACAGGCCTGATGATTATATAACGTTTTTCCTTAGTTCACTAACTCCTATAATACTTAAGAATTAATTTCTGTTATTTTCTTTTCGAACGGTAATACGTAGACGGCCACGAAGCTTTTGCTACTTCACCGGACATAAAAGCGCGTTACAAACTAGAAACTAAGCCACCTGCGCAAGAAGGCGCCTGTGGGACTTGGACTTCGGCGCAGAGTCGCTAGCGATGACATTTATGACTTTCAGTTTTTCAGGGAAGTTTAGTACAACTATCGTTTATAGTTCGCGGGCCTCTCGGACTTCGGGTCTGCGAGGGCATTGGATGATTTTTTGCAAGAATTTATAACGATTTCACTGATTTATATCATACTATTGATAGGTACACGACCGGCAAGTATTAGATACGAAGCCTTTGTCACAGTTGCAAATAATATTACCAAGAAATTACAGACTCCACGTGTTATCAATAGTTATTTTCTCTATATTGTCTCACAGTATTTACCAAATAAAACCCTAATATTAGCCTGGTAATTTTATCGTAAGAGAACGGTAAAGGCATCTAATGAAATCCATTTGTGGTTTAATTATTCCATAAACACTGAAGTAGAAACAAATTGTATTCTATAAGGTGATTCGAAAGCATGTGATATGTGAACTGTTAGGGATGACAGTATCTTATCCTACTAATATTATAAACAATGGATGGATGTTCGGTACTCTTTCACGCCAAAACTTCAGAACGGAATTGGCTGAAATTTTGCATCGGGATAGTTTATATGCTGGATTAACATATAGGCGCGCAGAGTAACGCGGGTAAAACCGCAGGGCGCAGCTAGTGTAAAATAAATAATTTTAATTTACCACGAAAAAAAAGTTTTTTTAATAAAGACATGCTATACAAGGTGTGTTTGAGTGTTTCGTGGGGCGAAGAGTAGAATTAAGCCAGAGGTCAACCTCGTTGGTGTAATGTCATGTTGCACAAAGAAGAAGAAGAAGTACACTTTATTGCAAAATATAAAACAATACAGTAACTAACTTTGATAACCTCATTAAATATATAATAGGTCTTTACCTATGAAATAGCCGTTTGTATGAAAAAATTTAAACGATTTTTTTTTCATGTATTTTTTATTTGTATTAATCGAAGTAATCACCCATGCAATCAATGCATCTTTGCCAATGCAGTGGCAGTTTATTGATGCCCTTCTTAAAAAAATCAGCTGGACAAAAGGGCAATTTGTACTGCCTCTCGGGTATTGAATTTGTTTCCCGCCAAGAAGTTATCCAAATTCTGTAGGCGCAAGGTCTGGTTAGTAGGACGGATGACGGAGAGCTTCCAACCCCAGTTCTTGCACCTTCGAGACCGTCTGCTGTGCAGTATGAGGTAGCGCGTTGTCGTGCAGGAGCAGCGGAGACGAGCGATTGACCAATGCTGGTTGGAGATGTGCCAGCTTCTCCATCATTGTGTTCAGTACTTCACAGTACACATCTGCAGTAATACTCACCCCGTTTGGTAAGAAGCTGTGATGAATCACACCGGCGCTAGACCACCTAACAGTGACCATCACTTTTCTAGGGGTAAGTTATCGTTTAGGGCATTGTATAGGTGCTGAACCAGGATCCAACCAACTTGCTGAGCGCTTGCGGCTATCAAACAGAATCCATTTCTAATCGCAGGTAACAACGCGGTTCAAAATTCCTTCATTTGTGTGTCTATTGAGCAGTGCAAGGCACGTCTCGATGCGTACTTCGCGCTGGCGATCATTCAGTTCGTGGGACACCCATTTGTCAAGCTTTTTTACCTTGCCAATTTGACGCAAATGGACCAATATTGTTTTGACACTAACGTCGAAAGCTACTGCTAATTCAGCCGTAGATTGTGTATCATCAGCTTCCACAATCGCCTTTAATTCGTCATTGTCGACAGTCGACAGTCGTCAGGCAACCTTATGCATGGGTTGGACAAAAAACTAAAATAAATAGGGTAGCATAGGTTACACAAAGGTGTAACTTTTGTGTAACCAATTACGATAACCCAAAGATTTCTTTCCGGGTCTGGTTGGTTGAAGGACTACCGTCCGTATCTCATAAAGTACCTTACACTATTGGCCCTGTTTGCTATAAAATAATATTGTACAACGATCATAATCAACATGTATGGGGAAGCAGCGTTTTTGTGTGTGTTACAACATAATACTATGGTCACCAACCCGCCATCCATTTGGAGAAGGCCCATGTTCAAGACTGGACATTGTTCGGGCTGATGATCATGACGATGATGATGTAGCTAGGGGTCCTAAATAATTGATAATGTGGATACGCTTCCTGGGTCGTATTTCTTGAAATCACTACATAGTATAAAACAAAGTCGCTTCCCGCTGTCTGTCCGTCCCTATGTATGCTTAGATCTTTAAAACTACGCAACGCGTTTCGATGTGTTTTTTTTAGTAGATAGAGTGATTGACGAGGAAGGTTTATATGTATAATATATCATCATTACACCCCTGCGAAGCCGGGGCGGGTTGCTAGTTTATTTATATTTTCACCAATTTATTCAAACTCAAAATGTAGCAAACCACCGTATATTAAATCACCTGCCATCCATTTTGTGGATAAAGCTCATATTTATGAAATAGTAAGCTATAAACAGAATTGACTTATTATTCACCTCGCGTGCCAAGTAGCTGGAGAAATTTCCGTGCAACGTAAGGTTTTGTGGTAACTTTGATGTAAAATTATGAAAATTAGATTGATTAACGTTACATTGATTGCTTTCAGATATGGATCGTCAAAGAAAAGCCTTTTGTCGGGGTATAACGTATAGTTTACCACGAGGCATAATAATGACAACCTCTGTAGCGTAGCGGTATTTGGCTCGCTTTAAATCTTGGAGGTCGTGGGTTCAATTCCCACGTCGGACAGAAAATCTACGTGCAGTTAGCACCCGACTGTGGAAAAAATTGTTTCTTTCGTTTTTTTGATAGATTTCGGTAAGTAGTAGAAAGTAGTTAACCTAATATCGTTAGTAGTTTAATGAAAAATAAAACGCCAACTCAACAAAAAAAAAATCTTATAGAAAATTGTTAGTAGTCGTTTGTAGTGCTTATTTTTCGTTTATAGTAAAAGGGAAAGAAATATATATATATATATATATATATGTTACGGCTAAAGGTAGGTGTGAACATTACTTAAGATTAGCCGTCTAAACCTAGGTCTAGCCGACCACATGCGGTTAAACTTAGATCAACCTGAATAAGTCCCTGTTCAACTCCATTGGTTTAGGTTTAGGATTTTTTTTTAACCACCCCATCACCTTTTTTGCCGTGCATAGGTATTGTTTAATTTAATTAAAACCTAGAATATCACGACGCAAACTAACATGTTATCGAACTTTAGCT
This sequence comes from Nycteola revayana, assembly GCA_947037095.2. Classification (NCBI taxonomy): domain Eukaryota; kingdom Metazoa; phylum Arthropoda; class Insecta; order Lepidoptera; family Nolidae; genus Nycteola; species Nycteola revayana. Next base: position 2,694,041 of record OX344851.2, read on the forward strand.
GCTTCTCAAAGATAAACCTAAGTTTTTCCGGCTAATCACACCTACCTTTAGCCGTAACATATACATATATATCATCTATGAAAAACATTTTTACTACTGAACTTAAGTTTGACCAAATCCTTGCAAGTAGAGGGTCTATCCAGTTACTACAAACGATGAAACTGATAGAGGTGCCTTCGAGGTATAAAGTGGCGGAATATGCAATTGTAGTCTCACCAAACTCCAGTAAGAGCATATTGAAAAAACTTAGATTAAGTCTTTTCCGAGTGTGCGGAGGTTCTACATAACCTGATACCCCCTTCACCCTTCCATCACCGGACGACCAGGCGCGGCAAGCGGTTTCACACTTATGTTGTAAACATTCCTTCAATACGCACGAAGCGATTTGCTTCTTCTTTCATAATGCGGACGGCTAAAGAGTGGAATTCTCTGCCGGGGTCAGTTTTTCCGGAACGCTATAATCTGGACATCTTTAAAGCTAAAGTGAACAGACACTTTCTAGGCACGCGTGAATCATCATAGGCCTTATCTTCGCCTTCCATCAAGCGAGATTATGGTCAAACGTAAGCCTATATTTAATAAAATAAATAAAAAAAAACTATCCGGTTACTACAAACGTTAAAACTGATAGAGGTGCCATTGTAGAGGTTTGTAGTGGAAGAATATTGTGGATAGCGGAATGGTGACTTTTTAAATTAAATTTTGTGCTAATGTGACTCTACTTTTCAATTCACAAGACTCTGGGTTTGCGAGAACGTATGAAAGTTTATTGCAAAATAAATGAAGAAGTGAGGGAGAAAACAACAAGTGACAACCTCCGTAGCGTAGCGGTATTTGGCTTCGCTTTAAATTTCGGAGGTTGTGGGTTCGATCCCCACGCCGGATAGGAAATCTTTGTGTAAATTCTAAGATTTCTTTCCGGGCCTGGTAGCTTGAGGGACTACCCTTCGTGCCTCGGAAAGCACGTTAAGCCGTTGGTCCCATTGTTATAACATCATCTATAATAACAATATAATATCACGGAATGGGCGGCAGCGTTTCCTTGTGTGGTACAACATAATACTACGGGCACCAATCCGCCTACCAAGCGTTGTGACTATGGCATATACCCACCTCCGGGAGGAGGCCCATGTTCAGCAGTGGACGTTATACGGGCTGATGATGAAATGCATTTATTCCCATATATTTTGTCCCAAAAACAGTACGGAACACGATATCAAAAATCAAATTTTCACGAGTTTCCTTTTAATAAGAACTGAGTGCGTCTACCTTCAGTCTCGCTCCAAGTTAAACTCAGTTAAACCCGTAATGGAGTACGTTAAATTGATTTTATTAATTCTATTACCTGTATCGATTCTCTCAGAGTACAAAGTGTACGTAACTGTAATTATTTAGGATCAACTTTCTTATCTGTAGGTATTGAAATGAAATGAAATGAAATAAAATAGTTTATTAGTAACGTAGACGAATAATTCGCGCTTGTTATACGTCATAATTACAAAGCATACACATTAAAGTACATTTTTTTGATACTTAATTAAGAACAATATTTTTATATGGTCACTAATGTTATACTACTATTATAATCTTATTTTAAAGATCAATAAAATATAATTATATAGATATTTATAAATAAAATAAAATGAAAAATTGTCGCGAGCAAAACGAGTGTACACAAAATAATAATTATAAGTCGCGTGGTTTGAGAAATTAGATCAACCAACCGGGCTGGGATCAGGTCTAAAGCCAAGCCAAGAACGCGTCGCGAACCTCGCCTCGCGAGGACCACCGTCCCTATCCTAGCTTCCTACGAGTCTTTCTCTATCTACCTACGGTGTGACATCCGGAGAAGAAAGACTATAAGAAACTCCGGAATTTTTCTTTTAGTCATCTTTTAAAAATTTCCGTTTTACAATATTTATGATTTACAAATTCATTACATTTTACATTTTATTCGTCTTGTTATGTTTGATGTGTTATAATAATAATAATATAATAATAATAAATTTATTTATTTTCATTGGTGCACAAATTTATACAGATCTATATTATCATATAGAGAGAACTTTTTTTTTTTTGTCCGGTGGACGCTTTTACGTCGCCAACGCCGCTGCAGCGTATTCGCGCGCTGGCGGTGGGATATGTAGAACTCGCCCTCTCCATAGCGTGGTATGCCCATACTACGAGGGGAGGACCCTACACCACTAAAACCCCCCGGACACTCCTTCGATCCGCCGCTGCCATAAGCAATCCGGCTCTCATATAGAGAGACCTTCTCTATGATAGTGTAGTGACCAAGAAATTCAACAGTGCAACAGTTAAAAAATAACAAAATATCTATATTTAATAAATAAAGCTGAATAAAGCTTGCTTGCTTGAACGCACCGTCGAGCAAAGAAGCGAACTATTCAGACTGTTGCACTGTTGAATTTCATGGTCACTTACCTCAAGAATTACTGGTCCGATTCGGAAAAAATATTAGGCACCCCATTTAATGAGGAAGGCTATAACTAGCTATAAGGAAAGCTATTTAATTATGAAGTTCACACAAGCTTCCCATGAGAACAAAACCGCAAAAATGTCGTCAAAATATTTACAAAAAACATAATAATATAGAAACATACATCAAAGTGACTTAAAACTAAGGAGTTTGCAACAAATATTTTTTCATGTTTTGTACATTATTTTCCACCATCCATTATGACACGTAACAAGCAATATTAGAATATAAATCTGAAATGAACAAGTGACAAGACAAGTAAAAAAGAAAATTCGAACTACCTACCGTCGGAAAACGCTTAAGTAAAATAGCTAATAAGGTCAAAAATCAAATGTAGCAAAGGGTTTTTTGCCCTTCACAAAACATATAAAGAAACAAATCTTGACAGATTAAACTACACTTTATAAGCAACTGCCACTTACACAATATTGCTATATTACTAACAACAACACTGGCAGAAATTGCAGAATAAGTCGGAAGATTGTCATAAAAGAAGCAAAAAAAATACCGACATTACCTATCTTGCAACAAATAAAGTCAAACGGAAGGCGTCTATAACCAAGTATAAGGTGTATAGGGTATGATGATAAAGAGATTAGGTAATCGTTGCTGAAACGAGGGTAGATGACGCTTTGTACCCTGTTAACAAGGGATAGGCTTATCTTTAATGACCTTGCTTACAAAGCCACTGAGTGCAAACTTATGTATAATGTAATGTTAATTTGAAATTATATTTCGTATATATATGTACCTAAACAGCCTCCTTAGCGTAGCGGTATTTGGATCGCTTTAAGTGGCGGAGGTCGTGGGTTCGATCCCTACACCGGACAATAAATCTTTGTGTAAATTCTAAGATTTATTTCCGAATCTGGTTGGTTGAGGGACTACCCTTCATGCCTCGGAAAGCACGTTGAGCCGTTTGTCCCGATTGTTATAATATAATCTATAACAAGCGTATATCAGTAAACGGGCAGCAGCGCTTCCCTGTGTATATCCAACATAGTACTGCGGTCACCAATCCGCCTGCCAAGCGTGGTGACTATCCCCAGGAGGAGGCCCATGTTCAGCAGTGGACGTTATACGGGCTGATGATGATGATATGTACCTAACATACACTTTGGCTTTTTAATTATTGCTAATATTCAACGAAATGACTTATTTTTCGTTGTACAATCGATGCATGTATTTTATTTTTCAATTGCATTAATTACAGATTAAAATGACATAAAACCTGTGTTATGTGCCCGTCCGTATTTCTAGATTATTTTGATGATTACGTACCATAGCGACCAACAATCGCATTACAAGTTGTTCATATTCCTATAAAAACAAATAAAGCATTCGACCGACGCGACGCTTTGTACAAGATACAAAAGCGAGTACAACTATCACTATGCGATCAGATTGTCGATCACTACAGATGTGTAATACTAAACTAAGTATTTGTTGTTAAACACTTCGCCACCGTGAGTGGTAGGGTGAAAACGTGATGCTTATTCATATTCAGTTAATAGCTATCGTTTTCAACGCGATGTGTCATTAACGTCCCCGCATTGAAACGTGATGCGAATATAATTATCCCTGTAAGTCAAAATCAACAACTATTATGAATAGCTCAGTGATCATTATAAAGTACATGTTTACTCTCTAAATGAACTTAATTATTTGTTTAATTTCTCTATATATTTCCGTACCTGAGCAAAACTTCTCAGAGACATTCAGCAATTGTTCACATTGAGACACTGTTAGGCCCCATTTACGCGGAGACGCGTGCGGGGCGTCGCGCGTCGCGTTGTGCGGCGCGGTCCGCACTGCATTCAAACAAGGAGTTGTATGTGTGCGAGTGAGATGCGAAAGCCACGCCACACGCGACGCGTGACGCTCTGCGCGCTTATATTATAAAGAGGAAAAAATTGTATTTTCATTATTTTATATGTTTGTAATGAATAACTCAGAAACTACTGTGCCGATTTCAAAAATCTTTCAACATTGGAAAGCTACATTCATCCTGAGTGGCATAGGCTATATTTAATTACGAAGTTCGCACGAGAACGGGAGTTACGCAGGTAAAACCGCGCGCGGGAAGCTATAAGGTATAATTTCGTCCACCAAGAAATATTATGTTTATTGGTGTAGTTAAGGCAAAATATTAAATTGATACATTCGATCTTCAACCTTATTGGCTTTTCTCACTAACGCGGTATACCGTTGTTGTTGACACCGTTTGGATGGATCTTTTAATGGATGGATGGTTTATGGATATTTGTTACTCAATCATAGCCTACTATGGTTATATTATTATACTATTTTCCCATCACCTATTGCCTACTACTACTTCCCTTCATGCTTCTTTTTATTCATCTTCATTCCATCCAAAGGTTGTCTGGATAAGATCGCTATCTGCGATAAGACCGCCGATTGTACATTGCTCACTATTTCTTTTTACTATTTGTATTTGTGTTGTTATGTTGGGGTACAATAAAGAGTATCTTATCTTATCTAATCTTATCTTATCTTATCATAGCTTATGATTGTTATAACCTTATTCTATATTTTAGTAGACACGTTGTAATACTTAGCCGAATAGTAAAAGTAATGATTTACGTTTGATAGTTAAACTTTGATTACTTTTTTTTTCAGTTATTTGATTTTGGTTAAAATTACTTCAAAGCTATATTTGGGGCTCCCATTCGTACAAATTAAATTATCTTCTATTGCAAGAAACTCGAGCTAATTTTTCATTGTGCATTTAAAGAGTACAGGCAAAGATCAGGGAACAGATCTTAATTTAAGGTAGTTTAATACCCATTTACAAATTTAAAAAAGAGAACAGTTTTCGCTGAAAATACATTTTTGTTTGCTACCGAAATCGTATGATCTCAATAAAAACGACGCACTCCCACTACTAACTTTTAATTGCGTTTTTCTCAAAATCTTTTCCTGTACCTTTTATTTCATTTCAATAGCCGTCTCATTGAGATTTTTTTTATTCGTAACAAACATATGTCTGTTCACAAAGTTACAATTTCAATTATATTGACTCAAAAGTACCCGATATAGAACCAAAGTTGATGCACGCTATTCGGTTCAATATGTCGATAAAGACCTTTACGAAGCAAACTGAAGTTCAAACCGTCTAACTCTCAGAACTTGACTATGTTCATGTATATTCATACTTATCTTGCTGGAACATAGTCGTTAAAAGTTCTGTGAAAAGACATTAGAGCATGAGACATGTTGTTTGCCGTTGTAATGTGCAGTATCACCTAATATATTGTTTCTTCGGACTGGAATCGATGGTCGACGCGACAACGCTTTTGCTACTTCATCGGGCATAAAGGTGAGCAGAGCTCCAACCTTATTCAATCACCAAATATTTTTTTATATTTCCTTATCACAGGCTACACATGAGTCTATCTACGAAAACAGTACTCTACCCACTTTTATTGTAGATTGCATAAATTTATATTTTTAAGGTTTTATAGATCAAATTGTAATAAGGATATTGTGTATTATGTATGTCAATAAAAATAAAAAATTGAGAAAAATAAAATGAATCACAATAAAGTGGTTACATAGAGAATAGATAGTAACAGAAGTAATCAAACAAGAGAAAAAAGATGGCATCAAAAAAAAAATATTTCGTTACGCAATTAACATGACATTGCTGTCAAATAAAATAAAATGTATTCGAAAAACAACTCATTTAAAACTAAAACTCTTACTTATAAGTTAATTTCAACGTTGATCGTCTTGTCAAAAACAGGATATGGGTCAGTCAGGTAATTTGTAAAATTTGAAAGACAAAATTCTGATTGCAGAAATGATGAGGGCAAAAAGGCAAAGTGGAATTCTGCTAAAACCCATTTAACTAGGGGCAAATTTGAATTTCGATATAAAAACCGTTAAATTTGAAATTTATTTGTTTCATCATCGAGAATTGGAAAATTAGCGCTAAATCCTACTAAATTCATTACTGATGACTAATCCCTCCGATACTCCCGCTACTGTAACTCATATAAGCTAGGATCAACAGCGATATATACGGAAAATGCTTTAAGCCGTTAGGCTCAGACTGAAACCAGGGCAGCTGAATGCCGCAACAAATTGAACCTAAAACTGAGTAAGAGGATTGGGAAATAAATTCAAATTGGGACTTCGAAGTTTAGGTAATAGACACGAAAGTCTGAAACATTCAAGTCAAAAGTAATTAAGTACTTATTGGCACATGTAATGCTTATATTAAGCTTTTATGTGCTGTTGAAAAAAATATCGTTGAGTTACGTGCTTCTTTAGTCGATGTATCTTACAAAAATGTAGCGGCAATGATTTTTGCGCATTTTTATCAACTATTTACTTAAGTATTTTTGTCTGCTGTTTTCGTAGCTTGTGTTACTCCTGAAAAAAGTAGCATTTTATTTTAATGGTGAAGGTTTTTTTTTAAGTTCCGCAGCATGTGCAATGCTAAGAAAAAACAATAAAATCATTCCTCTATACTAATATTGTATATTAGTATAGAATTCGGCCTCATTTACGGAGACGTGGTGAAGCGATTTTATTTGTATTAAGAATTCAACACAACAAATTAAGAATTCAGACAACCTCCGTAGCGTAGCGGTATTTGGCTCGCTTTAAATCTCGGAGGTCGTGGGTTCGATCCCCACGCCGGACAGGAAATTTTAATGTAAATCCTAAGATTTCTTTACGGGTCTGGTTGGCTAAGGGATTACCCTCCGTGCCTCGGAAAGCCGTTGGCGATTGTTATAACATCATCTATAATAATCGTATATCAAGGAATGGGCAGCAGCGTATCCTTGTGTGGTACAACATAATACTGCGGTCACCAACCCGCCTGCCAAGAGTGGTGACTATGGCAAATACCCTCCCTTGGGAGGAGCCCATGTTCAGCAGTGGACGTTGTACGGGCTGATGATGATTCATATGCAATTAGCGCCGCTCTGATGAGTCGTAAATGAGGCCTACAATTTTTTCTCAAAATCTGACAATATTTAAATATAATTCACCGAGCAACTAAAAAATCGGCCTTAAGTAGCTTAAAAGCTATATAAGCAAGAAAAATATCGAATCGTCGGATAATTTACCCTACAGCCACATAGTTACATAGTCACGTTTTACCCAATACCGTACGTCTTGAAAAAGGGATAAAAAACGTTATGAAGATTGACTATTATTCAGCCAATAATATATCAGAAAATAGGGCGTTCGGAGCATAATATCAATCTTTCACGTGAAAAGGGTCCAGCCACAGCCACGTCATTGCGTTAGTTGTGAATAGAATCCATAGTAACCATTTTAGTGACTTTCTATTCGTCTATTACGTTGGTTCCCAACCGGTGGTCCAAGGACTACTGGTCGTCCTTGGAAGTATACAAATTAGTCCGTGAAGGCAACTAAAAATAGTAAACTATAGCAAAAACATATTTCTTCTTATTTTTTTATAAGATTACTATCAGTGTTTTGCAGTCTCTTGTTCAGTACTTTTGTTAACCCCTCGTGCTAAACTAAAATGGTTGTGTTACAGTGGGCTCGCATCGGTAGTACAAAGGGTGGGGATTGAACCGGCGACCACATGATCACAAGTCCGACGACCCTAGCCATTGGGCTACGGCTGCTTCGAAATGTCATGCTCATCCGTTCGCGCAATTTTCGTAAAAAGGCGTAAAAAGTGTTAGCTAAATATAGTTACTACGATAACGGTTTATAGCGAGATTATACTTCGTTAAGTGGCCCTTTATCGCCTAAAGATTGGGAACCACTGACTCTATTAGAATAAGAAATGTTTTCGTGGTATGAAAACATTTTCATATAATATTAGGTACGATGAATAAAAATCGATTTAAAATTTTATTAAATTACAACGACGGTGCCACCATGGCCGAAAGGTTAAAGCATTGGGGGCTATACCTAAAATGCAGGTTTGAGTCCTGCCGGTGGTCTTAATTTATTGATCTCAATTTTGAAAACTTTTCCGCAAAGAATAAAAACCAAAAAAAAGTGTTATTATTATAAAGTGAAAAGTGCTAATATTTTTTATTGTGGACCAATTTCGACCAAAAAAAAAACTGTCAAAAATGTTAATTATCCATCATTACATTAACATTTATAATATTGAAGCGGCCGTAGCCTAATGGCTAGGGCGTCGGACTTGTGATCGCCGGTTCGAACCCCACCCATTGCACTACCGACGTAAACCCACTCGTAACACAAGCATTTTAGCTTAGCACGAGGGGTTAACAAAAATACTAGTAGACAGCAAAACTCTGCTCGTAATCTGTTAAAAAGAATGTGTTAAAATGTCTAAAAATTCAATTTATTTGATGAGCCCACCGATATTATTTGTTTCATCGTAATTACAATGAGAACAAAAGGTCAGTATTTGGAACGTGAAGGGCTATCAATAAATTGAAATGTGAAATAGGGTGGAAACTTAATTTATTGTATTGTCAACACTGATGACGTCGTTACAATGAGCTAGCGGGAACTTTGGATAACTATTGGTGCCTATCGGATTGGAAAATGCTCCCGCCAATTTTGAGAGAATAGTATGTTAGATACGTGTAATATTCATGTGAATCAATTTATTTTTCAACAAGAGGCTCTACAAATTCCTGCGGTATAAATCTTGTCCTAAATTCGATGTCTATATATATTTGATAATAAATAGCGACATGATAGTTTTACTCTAGGTATTAAGTATATAACAGAAAAACTAGATGTAAGCCTTATCTTGTGGCCCATGTAAATTGTGATAATAATACGGTATTGTATATAGATAACCTCCGTAGCGTAGCGGTATTTGTATCGCTTTAATTATCGGAGGTCGTGAGTTCGATCCCCACGCCGGACAGGAAATCTTTCTGTGGATTCTAATATTTTTTTCCGGGCCTGGTTGGTAGAGGGACTACCCTCCACGCCTCAGAAAGCACATAAAACCTTTAATCCTGGTTGTTATAACATCATCTGTAATCATCGTATATCAAGGAACGGGCAGCAGCGTTTCCTTGTATGGTACAAAAATGTAGTAAGTATATATTTAGGGCCATGGTCCTTAATCCCATAAGGGTGCCCTCAGGTGTCTGGCCCTTAGATACAGTCACAAACTTGCAATTTTGATTTAATTTCTACCTCCTTTACATTAAAGAAAGAAATGTCACAGTACGGGCAGAATATAAGAATAGCATCATCATCATTAGCCTGTTGTCGTCCAATACTGAACATAGACCTCCCACGTCGATTTCCAGCGGGAATGATTGCTAGCGGCCTGTATCCACTGACTCCCTGCGACCTTTATGAGGTCGTCGGTATACTCCGTAGATTTGTAAGATTTCATGTTGCCTACTACTGTTACCTAGTTGGATACATTACAGGCTAAGAATAATATCTAGTAATATTTCTTACATTATGATTTTGACAAGTAGGTACAGGTCAAAAAAAATTTATTAATTTTATTCTTATTTTCACGTGCCTGTTAACTTCATCATAACATTGTTATATTTAGATTATTTACGAATAGTTACCTGATATAACATAACAGTTCATCGCCTGTTATATAATAACAAAACATTATTAATAATATATTAACGTAAACAATGAACATCTGGTTTCTAAGTGTTGAAATACTTGGCAAATTGATTGGGTCGATCGAAAGCTTGTATAGAATCCAAAAGTGTTACGTTGTGAAATATTATAATTTTAAGAAGAGAAGGTTCTTCTGATTTTTCTCGAAGCGTTTCTCAGTAGTCACGTCACGCACTGCACGGTAGGGCACAAATAGGACGATAATATAGAAATGAAACCATTTTCGCGGAATTAATTATTTTAATGAATTTGAACTTACGGTCTGCCAGGAAGCATTCAATTTTTGACGTTTGGTGCATTATCTACAAATTGGCCGCTGTAGCATTTTTTACGTAATGGACCTACCAGTTTACGAAGAAATCGGTAGCCAAATTCCAACCAATCGGTTTCTACGTTCAAGTGTAAAAGTACTCTTTTATTATATCGACATACTATTTTCGTATATTCTTAAATCCATCCAACCCGAACCAATCCGAACTATCATATTTATAATATTGTATTGTATTAAACTCTGTAGGTATTCGTAACCAAACACAAATAGAGGATGTTGGCCGTACTGCTTTAAAAAGTTTAAAAGTAGAACTAGGCAGTTTATATCTGCCTCATGTCGAAGGAAAGATAACAACACGCAATAGATCCCAAGCGCTAGGAAATGACAACGCGGGCGATAGGCCCAGAAACAGATGGGGGCATGCGAATGAGAATAATGGATTCCTTTACAAAAATCTGGCCTAAAATTGCTAAAGGCCGTGATAATTGGAATGCGGGAAGGCCTTGCAGTGGAACAAAAGAAGCCTTAAATAAATAAAAATAGATTATCTATCTCATAAATAACCGATCTTCAGTGCCCCATGGGCACTTTCCGAAGGCCCAGTTAGCTAATTTGATTTGATTTTCGCATTAGTTAATCCAATGACAAACGTTGTTTAAGATTTCGACAGGTAATTCTGTTAAAAAACTAATAAAATACATAATAATATAAACAACTAAAAGTAGCTTATTAAAAATAAAACCAACTTATAAAATACTACTATTCTAAATCTATTCTACTTGGCAATTTTCCCAGAATGCTGGCAGCATTACCCCGTTGAATGGCAATGCTTATCCTGCTGTGCAAAGTAAAAACCATTTGTCAGTGAATAAATCTACATAGCACAATATACCTAAGCACCTACACCTCACAAGCAAGCCATACAACATTACTTAGCTAGGGTAGGATTCTCGTCGGCGAGGACCGTGTTGCGCCCCTACCCCTGCCCTGTGATCCAGCGCCTGTAGTCGGTGCCAGTGATCACATCCTCTTTATATATTTACCTTTTTACTTCAGTAGCACCCTGGGTCGTGGTCCTACACCCCATAATGGTGCCCTCAGGTGTGTGCCACTTAGATATAGTGTGACCACTTGCAATTGGGATGCGGTTTTAATTTCTTCTTTTAATAATAATAATAATAATTGGTTAATTGCAAAAAATATCACAGGACAGACGGACGGACTTTGCAGTCTGTAGATTTGTATGATTTGCTATTGCCTACCTACTACTGTTCATTACTTAGTCGGATATCTTATTGAGTAAGAATTATCTGTTAGTTATAGTTTTTTATTATTTTATCTTCTTACATTGTAATTCTGACAAGTACAAGTGTATGTAAATACCTGAGTGCTGAATAGAATTCATTATTTCATTAGATTAGGAACGGGCGTAGGTAAGGTATTTTTAATGCTTTTGAAAAAGTCAAAACATATATCGATATTATACTACCATTAATAAATAATTTCGCTGAATATTAGATACATTAAAAAAAATACGATGAATATTATTTTATAGCAGTATTAGTAATAAATGTTCGCTAACATAATTTAATTAAACGCGCTAGAAGCCTTCATAAGCAGCTTATGCAGCTTATTTCACATCAGGGGGTTTTACAGGAGAAAGTTTTCTTGGAACCATACTGTGAATGATCTTATTATTGGTTTTACGGTATTATTAATCTTTTTTTTTAAAGAAATTGTTAATATATTTTTGCCATCTACTAGTATTCTTGTTAACCCCTCGTGCTAAGCTAAAATGCTTGTGTTACGAATGGGTTCACGTCGGTAGTGCAATGGGTGGGGTTCGAACCGGCGACCTCAAGATCACAAGTCCGACGCCCTAGCCATTGGGCTACGCCGCATAATGTCTTGTAAAATCTTCAAAACAATCAAGAATATCATTAGTTTAAGTATAATTACTAGAATCAATAAGTCATACGCAATATCATGTAAGTGACAATAGCTAATAAGGTTGAAAATCAAATGTAGCAAATTGAGTATTTGCCATTTAAAACATGTATAACGAAAATATTTCTTGACAGATGAAATTACACCGTATTAGCAACTGCCACTTGCTCGGTATTGCATTATGACCGATGAAAAGTAACTTATTAGATATTCATATTAACCTATTGGACAAGAATGTCCATTGGATGCCGGACAATAGCGTCTTCGAGACTTATGTCCGTAAGCAGACGAATGCTTCATGATAGTGACCAAATTCTTCACAAATTGCGTAATTACATATTAACCTACTGGACAATAACATCTTCTGGACGCTGGACATTTACGTCGTCTGGGAGACTTATGTTCGTCAAATACTCGAGGATAGTGATCAAATTCTTCCACAAATAACAAAAAAGAAAGATACAAATCTCTTTGTTGAAACTGGGTACAGGATAAATTCATCACACGAAACTTTGATGTGAAACTTAAATAGAACTTTTCTTTAGTCAGTAATTTATTGCTGACATGTTACTTTGCGGTAACGTACCACGTTTTATGTGTTTACACAGGTCAATGAGATTGATGTTCGTGATCGCTCGGTAAAGTAGTAAAAGAAGAAGAAGAAGAAGTACACTTTATTGCAAAATATAAAACAATACAAGTAACTTTGGTATCATAATAACTATGAGGAGTAACCTAATTATATTTTGCAATCGGCGGCCTTATCGCTAAAAGCGATCTCTTCCAGGCAACCTTATGCATAGGTTGGACACAAAAAGTAAAAGAAAAAGAAATAGGGTAGCATAGGGTGTACACAGGGAAAGGAAAATATATTATAACGATACTAAATAAGCAAACATATTACACGTGTCGCAAGTTTTCTGAAAAAGCTTCGTGGTTAACTACATAAGTCTGATCGGGGAAAGGTGATTTTGCTGATTTTGTAAAATATGAGATGATGAGAGGAGAATTTCAGAGGCTGTATACAGATTCAACTCAATTCATTTTAAGGGTTACGTACCTAAGACTTCACTGTCTGTCTATCTGTCTGTCACCAGGCTGTATCTCAAGAACCGCGATAGCTGGACAGTTGTAATTTTCACAGATTATGTATTTCTATTATATAACAACAAACACTTCAAATAAATATATAATAATTTTGGTGTGTCCATCGACTTTTTGAAAATCGAGAGATAGTCAGTCATTGGCGTTAATGTAATTACTTTTTTTCAATCAAACCATCCATTAGAGACGCAACTAGTATAAACTAGTTCTTATATAAACAATCCTGACATTTATCTGAAAAAAAAACGTTTCAGTTCCAGGCTTCAATATTTTATAACGTGAAATATAGCATACAGTAATGCATCAATGTTGTTATATGTATTCAGATGTTGAATAAAGCGAAACATTGATTTTTTCGTGATGTTTAGACCAATCTTCAGAATAAAATTTTGTTTTTGTCGCTCTCTTATCGCCATCAAACACAACTCAAATGTCATTGACAAATGCCGTTATAACAGCTCAGACAAATTTAATTTGTGAAACTTTTCCTCGTTATATTTAATTATCAAAGTTTGGTATAATTAATATTATCTTCTTTTATTATTTGAATAATATTACAGTTATAATAATTGTTAAAATGGTTCAAATATTTACAGAACGTTGTTGGAAATTTGATGAGATGCGCCCGTTTTAAAATGGATTTAGTTCAAATAGGATTAATTTAATATGAATGACGTAGCAAAACGTAAATGCAGTCTGATTGCAATTAGTTTAACAGTTATTATTAAATTCTATAAATCTAGAGCTCAGAAGCATAAGGTCGTACGTGCCATTATACGTCAGAAATATTCGTCGTATGTGCCTTTATCGCAAACTGGCACTTACTACCAGGGCCGGATAGCTTATGAGTGTCCGGCCCCCGCCAACGGAGGATCGAAGGAGTGTCCGGGGGGTTTTCGTGGTGTAGGGTCCTCTCCTCGTGGTATGAGTTAGCATACCACGCTATGGAGAGGGCGAGTCCCACATATCCCACCGCCAGCGCGCGAATACGCTGCAGCGGCGGTGGGAATGCGTAAAGGCATTTCAACCCGGACAAAGAAAAAATACCGAATCCGAATACCATCTCGGATCGAGCCCAACGACATGCAGCGCGGTTGGCAGCGCGCGACCTCTGTTAGTTGCCCGACGCCGCGCCGCGTCGACGAGTCGACTACTGCTTGAGAATGGACCTCGGGATGGTTTCGAAACTAGTCGGACATATTCGATGATGACAAATCATGAGTACAACCGGATAGTTAATATAAATACTCTTGCTCCCGTTTATAATTATTTTAACAAAAAGTTAAGAGCTATATTAATATTTTATCTTCTACGACGATCTGTAAAGTTTATGATGAAATTATGAAAACATTATTAAAAAACCTTTTTAGGGCTTTTTCCCTTTACCTATTTTCCTCAATCTTTCTCCGAATTAGGGCGTTAAATAATTCATAAAGCAGCCGTTTGTGAATGATGATAAGGTACCTACAAACTTTCGTTAATTAAGTTTTTTTTTAATAAATTGGCGTTTAAGATCACATTTTGTTTATTCAAATCTAATGTTAAAATTACTCGACGTGGACAACATGTCCATATCATCCTTGATTTAGACAACTGTCACTTTAGTCAGTCAGAGTTTTGGCATCGTAAGATTCTGATCAAACGAAGGGTTCCTGTTCCCGGCGCTCGCGCTGTTTACATCGTTTACCCGCTTGAGGAATAGGCACGCCTAAAGTTGATCAGCCTAACTCTCATAAAAATGTAAAATCCACAATTACTGAAACCTCCGCTAACGAGGGTTTATTCCCAGTAGTTCTATTCAACAGTTCTATGATAGAACTAGTGAGACTTTTTTTTCTCACTAGTTCTATTCGAACAACTTGATGAGAAGAATAGAACTAATGGGATATTTAATAGAAAATGTCCCACTAGTTCTATTATGTAAATTTTAACAAAGGTAGTCACACAAAATCACGCTTAGATACCTACATATTAGAAAAAATATCTATGACCTTTTTACCTTTATTAAGGAGCCCAAAATAGTTAGCCCACTCTAAGCCGAAGTCGAAACCCCACAGTTAGCGCCTTCTGGCGCAAGTTGCTTAGTTGAAACTATTTAATAAGGCTGTAGCCAAGTTCCTTTCTTTCTGATGAAGTAGCAAAAACCTCGTAACAAACAAGAGGCTTCTTGTTTTTAATGTCTAATAAAGGCATTTAAGAAATGTATATCAATTCCAACGTTATTAAAAACATCGACAATGAACAAAACGTAGAAGTACCCATAACATATGAAAAACGCGTTTTTGCGCTAAACATCTAATTTACATAAAACGAAAAAATCCTTAAACGCTTGGTATACTGAGATAAGTAAAAAGAGCTCTATACAGAAGCGTGAAAAATGCGCACTAGTAAATATTCATTCGTGAAAAGATTTTGTATATTATTTTAACTTGTTTTATAAACGATACACGTAGACACGATAAGAGCTAGCTGTGCAATATTTATGGAGCTCTATAAAGGGAATTCATTTCAAAAATAGAAGGGTATAACTACAGTCCATTGCTCTTAAGGTTGCCATCTCTCACCAAAGCTATCGACCAGGTTAAGAAGTTTGATAGGTACCCTAGATTTTGAAACTAACTCTAGAAAAATAAACGGGCTATAACCAGCACAATTGAAAAAAGTTTTGCTTATAATATAATATTGTTAGTTTATATTATGTTATATAATATTTAAGAAGACGTTTTTGAATATAATGTTATATTGCATATCCATTTGCATGCCCTTACAGGGTGGACATAACGGATCTCAAATTTTACTAAAACCCGTAAATGTAAGAATCAGTATATCTGTGTTCGCAATAAAGAAATGAAAGTTTGTTTGCGAAGAGGCGTCAGGTAATTTCAAAGTTTCAAACCTGGACTACAATTAAATCTACACAGCTGCAGCTTACATAAAGAATGCGACAGCGATAATATAGCAGATAAATCGCAAAATTACAAACAATCAGTTCTGGCTTACTTGTAAGCCAGAACTGCATTGTTTGAAATTATATATAACAAGTCTTGCGTTTTCGACAACTGTCTCGGTTAGGAATCGAAAGCACAACACCAGGTTTTAGATGAAACTACCGTAATCAATGAGCCAATAATGCCATCAGATATTTTGACTCACTTAATAGTAACGAAAGAGCAGAATCAGTGTATAAACCGAAATTTAATAGAAAATGTATATGTTTGAGCTATTTAAAAGAACATGTCTCCAGAAACAACGCTTAACCCTCCATACTTCCACCCTATATGCTTTCAAAATAGAGACCCCTCTCCAATGGCATTAAAATAAATAAAAAAATAAAATAAAAAAAGTTTTTATTTACGTAAACCTTTTACAGGCATTTGCAAATAGTCAAAACATATTTGGCTCATTAATATAATATATTTAATTTATTAATTTAGTTTAGTTATTATAGTTATAATAATAATAAATAGTTTGTATTAGATTTTTTATAGCTTTAGCGTAAAAGCTGTCAGGTATGAAAATAGAATTTTATTTTGTATCTATAATTTAATAGTCTAAAGTTCTGTCATTTGAGTATGTTATTATTTAGATAGACCATAAGTATATCGTCGGACGCGATTTTATGCTACCACCGGATCCAATACACCCCAACTGAGAAGATCCGGCGAAACAAACTCAGTGGGGTATTCTACTGCCGGTTTCATCGCGGCCTCATTGAGACGATCCGGCGAAACATACTCAGATGGGCATGTCAACATTATTTAGGTCCAGTTACTGTCTTTATTTAATTAATTGGCTTACACAATTTACCAATCGGCTGTCTTTATACAACTTTTATTTTTATTTTGCTAATTTAACAGATCAGAAAAGTTATTTTGAGACAGAACATGTGTTATTTTTATGATTATGATTACAGTCAGTACACAGAATACACTATCATGATCTTTCAGTTCACATTTCAATGCTTCATCAGCAATAGGGTATCCGATCTGGTGCACGAGCATTGATATGCTAGCCATACGTTGACAAGAGGAATATACACAAAAAACCTTTTAACCTTCTTTTGCCATTTGGAAGAGTACATGGGTCTTCGTCAGCATATTATCATTAACAAAAAAAAAGTTTTATCATGGAATTATTATTGACGTAGATTTCCATTTGTACTGTGAAAGTCACTTATCTCAAACAAAATATTGTTTCAGTAAAAAGTGCTTTTTCAACGTGTGGGCGAATGATTGAAAATAAATTTATTGCTACATTTCACCTCAATCCCACCAAAGCGGCTGAAATTAAGTACGTGTCTGTAATTGTAGTCCCAAAAACACAATCCGTGTTTTTGTATTCACTTTGTTCCTTTGTCAGACTTTTAGCAATTACTTGGAAATGTGCTACATGTTATTTTAAATAAACTTCGATGTTAAAGTTTTTGACAACCTTCGTAACGTAGCGGTATTTAGCTCGCTTTAAATCTTGTCGTGATCTTGTTGATCGTGGGTTCGATCCCCAGACAAGAAATCTTTGTGTGAATTATAAGATTTCTTTCCGGGTCTGGATGGTTGAGAGACTACCCTTCGTGCCTCGGAAAGCACGTTAAGCCGTTGGACCCGATTATTATAACATCATCTTTAATAATCGTATACCAGGGAACGGGCAGCAGCGTTATAACCTTGTGTGTTACATCATTATACTGCGGTCACCAACCCGCCTGCCAAGCGTGGTGACTATGGCAAAATCCCTCCATTGAGAGGAGGCCCATGTTCAGCAGTGGACGTTATACGGGCTGATGATGATCATCATCATGTGGAAGTTTTTGTAGAAAAAACTGGTACTGCAATCAGAAATCTTAAGAAGCTACCTTATAAGTTTATTTAGCCTGTTTGCTCATAAAAGAGTCAGCGTATTTGCCTAGAGATATATTTTGAAGGCTTTGCGGACTTCGGATCTACGAGAGCTAACACCTGTTTATTTGGTAATACACAACGATATTTTTAGTCGTTGCTCATACTTAGCGAATTGATTTATTTTTGCTATTCGATCGAATCGATCTATGTGTATACTTTTTCAATAAGATTAAAAATTACAGATTACAAACTGACTCAGAAGCTATTTTACGGACACCTGTTTGTACAATCCAGAATATATGTAGTTTATTTTATTTGCTTGTTTAAAAAATACAAATTCCCGCACAAGGGAATTTGATTGCTATATAATTTATTTTATTGCAAGGTACTAGAGCACAATTTGCCATGGTTATTTCTCATTGTCAACTTTTTTGTAAAAAAACTTAAGTCTATTTCAAAACCACAGTACACACTATATGTAAATATCTATTTGTTTAGAGAATCAAAACAAAATACATACAATACGTGTTATTGTGTTATCTTTTTACCTTTACAACTGACACGATTTTTTTTAGTAAAGGCAACACGTTTTGTGAAATTGTCTTTGACGAAAATTTTTGTAGCAGCCCTCAATTATAAATTTTACGCGGTACCTCACGACTATTCAGTTATTTTATAATTTCAGTTAAAAACAGATATTTCTTGTAACAATTTAATAATATTAATGGTACTAAAGTTGTTTATATAACTATTTCATATGTTTTAATATACAAATAAATAGAGAAAACGACTCAGGCAGTAACATGAATGAAAACAATTTTCGGTCATAAAATCATCCAAATCTGACCTCTTACAATGGTCATAAAGACTAAAAAAATCTATTTAGTCAGTCAGTTAGTTTACAAAAAAATATTGGAAACGTATTTTTTATTTATCAAATCAATAAAATTTGACAATGATGCAGAGCAAAATAATACAATCTATAAAGTTCGGGAGAGGGGGGCTTGTGACGGAACTATTAGGTAAAATTGTACCTAATATTGACGTCCCACGAAATTTCAAAGCGCTGTATCACAGTAAGTTTTTGTTTGAGCTGCGGAAAAAAACTGTGTCCAATATTTTTTGGTAATCTAAGTGACGGACTAAATAGTATTTTTTTTGTTTTTATGCCCATTAAAGATGCATGATGTATATATTGATGATAACAATGAAACCTGACTTAAATTTCACCAATAAATTATACTTTTCTGTCTATAAAGTGGAACTTAGTATGCCATTGCCGCATTCCGTTTAATGTCCGCTTTGTATTAAAAAGGGGTTATAAGTTAAGAAAAGGGTGATATTTAAAGTTAAACATTGGCATTATACTAAGCAACTTCAACTATAAAACAAGCAAAGCGCGTTTACGATACAAAATAGGCACTTTAAAGGTCAGTTTTCCTCCCCAAGAAATACGAACATTTACCTACCTAAAGGCGCGGTATCATTGAAAGCTACGATGAATATTATTTATAAGGTCTCAAGTGTTGATACTCTAGAAACCTGGCTATTTATTATTTAGAAACAATGTTTGTTTTAACAGCTCATATAAAAAAAATTATCAACTGAATTAAAAAAAAGTATGTCTCTTCCTGAGGTTAAATATCATTATTAATTCGCTTTTGTCTCCCTTTTTACGCTGGAAGGAAGTGGAAGTTGCTTTCAATTTTTTTGCAGTTTCCAAGTCATTGGGTTTACTCAGCTGTCCCTGGAGTATCTTGAACCTAACAACTTCTGCTTTACAAATAATTGTGTGATGATAATTTGTACGATTGTTAATTAATAACCTGAATGCTGTGTTTATATATATATATTTCTTTAATGCAATTATAATAGAAGACGCTTCACTCGTCTCCAAAGATAATCTGGAAGTTAAGTGGTAAAGTAAATGTCTCATCGTACAATTTACATTCTTAATGCTTGTTTTACTTCAACGCTATTAACCAAAGTCCTTTTCTTGTCGGACAGACATAATATTATGTTAACTACGACGCCTCTGTGTCTCGGGCAAATATTTAGTCTCAGCGCAACCGAAGTTTGAAACTCATCTCAGAATTTTAGGGGAGGTTTGTGCAATTGTAACTTTACTTTGCAGTTTGCGGGTCTTTAGAACTTCGAATACAACTGTAATTATTCTCTCAGTAAGACCACTCCCTCATTTTGCTAGAGCACAGTTTAAATAGTTTAACAGTAAACTGAAAAGTTTTAAGTTAATTGTTATACAAAAGTCTGAGTCTGGGTCATTATTGCTGCCTTTATAAAGTTTTTAATGGCGGCCGCGTTCCATTTGAAAATTATTTTGATTTATTTTCCAATTTTTAACTCGGAATTCGAAACGCTTATTTCTTCATGAAGTCAAGTTCAAATCCAATATTATTATATTACATATTTATATTATACAACAAGGAGTATTACTCGGGATGGTCTCGAAACTAGTCGGACATATCCGATGATTTAAAACCTTGAGTACAACCGGTTGTATTATTATATTACCTCTATACATGTACTTAGTGTACTAGCTGAAGATTTTGGATTTATTTGTAATTTTAATTAATTAAAAATAATATTTTTTTCTCAGTATAACAAGTTGACCTAAATGGGCCACAGGCCATAATGCGGTCGAGTTGACGAAAATTATATTGAGTTTTTTTTTATGATATAAATTTATGAATATGTCTTATCTTCGTAAATGGATTTGCATTCGTGAGCAAGAACAGCGTGAACATGAGGGTTCTGGCTTAGAATTGACCACCTCTTATCTTGCCAAGGGTGTTGCAAAAGGCGACAAAGGGACATAAACCTGATGGATGGGCAGCGGCATCTATCAGTGAAAAGATACTCCCATGTTATTGCGGTCTTGTTGCGAGTTATGGTGGTTTCACTTTGGTCACCTTAGTGGTAGAGTTGCCCAACTATCGATAGTTTCGCTATCGATAGGTGACCTCGAAAAATAGTAACAATATCGATAGTGCTATCGATAGTATCGATACTATCGATACTATCGATATCACAAATTAACTAATACTATTGATTGGAAGCAATAGTATCGATACTATCGATACTATTACATTATAATACTATCGATACTATCGATAGTATCGATAGTATCGATAGTTTTAAAGTAATACTATCGATACTATCGATAGTTTGTAAAGCTATCGATACTATCGAAGACCAACTCATGTTTAGGAGCAATACTATCGACGATAGACAATCGATAGTCTATCGATAGTCGACTATCGATAGGCAACACTACTTAGTGGACGTCAAGGGTGAACAAAGTGGAATCATCAAAAATGGTAAACGAGGTGGCTTCTTTAGTCTTTTGAATCCACATACCTAACTGTTCATCTAGGTGATAAGATAGATGATAAGATGGAATTAACTAATTTAATTATATGAATACAGTAAGTTTAAACTAAATTTGTTTTAGTATATATCTTTTTTAAAGTGCTAGTTCCTTTTTTTCTCTCTCTTTTTTAATGTATAAACAAAACTTATAAAACTGTCAATGGTTACCTGAAAAGAAGTATTGTCCATCCTGCTGTTGGGCTGAAACAAAAAGATGATTTCACTTTATTCATCGTAACACTAATAAAAGCTTAAAATTATAAAAAAAATCCTAGTAAGTAATTTCTATCGTTAGTTGTGCGGAATAAAATGGTTTCATAGAAAAGTTACCAATTAGGTACTATTAATATAAAGTTCCGCGAAAGAATTTTTCATTTTAGTCGTTCAATAATAACACATATAAATATGCGATTATTTTTTTAACAAATTTGTTGGACTGATACTTGGCACCAGTGGCCACCCACCTACCCAGGCTTAATGTATTTATATATATGTTTATAGCCTAAATCCATTTTATGAACGATGCCTGTACAAAATATCAGCAAGTCCGTGAAGTAGTTTTTGCGTGCAAGAGTATCAATAATCCCTACAAACTTTTTTATACTTTTAGTGTGTTAGTGCCATATTTATGGTTAATATTTTATTGATATGTTCATTGGTATAATTCGGTCTTTACTTTATAGATGCATTCACGTTTTTCACTTTTAGACACGTTAGCGACTTTTGTTATGGGTCCTTCATTGATCTGAAATATGCCAGTAATTAAGCTATATCACAGTTAAATTAACTAGATACATAATATACTGTATTTATTGTTTTTGTACTCTTCAAGTAGGAATCTTTTTTTTTTGTGTCTCATAAATTAGACATGCGCAAAATAAATCTTTTAAAGGAACAGAGATTTATAAATCTTTTTGAGAAGAAGATTTAAATCACTCTTTTAAATCTTTCAATCCCAAATAACTCCCATCTTCTAAATAGCTCACTCACTCACCTAATCTTTCAATGTTTCTGCGGGTGAATTGAATCATTCACTTGCATTTTGATAGTCAATCAATTTTTTTTTTCGAGAAGACAATTATTAGATTGATACTACCTAATCTAGTAAGTAAATAATTAATAATTTATAAAATATATTGTTAAAAAAATTTTTACAATATATTTTATAAATTTGTGACCAAGATGGAAGAAATAGTTTTGTTCGTACATATGCGAGATTCAATGAAAATTCCAGGGATCATTGTAGTACGCATAGGTACACAGACTTTGAACATACAAATCATTCTCCGTCTCGTTTTGTGTCGCCTAATCCTGCAATAGTCATTTCACTCTACATCTTTTCATGTTCAATCAATCTGAAATGAACCTAAGAGTTACAGATTTAAAGATGTATTGAGAAAAAGAGGGAGTTACTGATTTATACATCTTTTGTGACGGATTTAAATCTTTTTTACAAATTACTCCTGAGTTACACATCTCTATCATAAATGTACCTTCTTTGTTTCTACTGTCTGATGGTACGTGTATAAATGTCTATCTATGTCTACCTAAAGATATGCATCTTTAGGTTGTACCTTATATTTGTTGACTGTTCCACTGCCTCAATAGTTTATCGACTCTTACTTTATAAGGGTTGCGTCATACCCTATTCATGATATGAGGTCCTTCAAATGGAGTGTGAAGAAGCGCCTGAATAAAGTTTAGGTATTTCGGTACTTCGTAACTAGTTTGTAACAGGGTAATGCTTGTGACACAATTTTGGTTTACTGTTTATAAGGAAAGACTTGTTCTTATTTAACTCATTTTGAACTTTATTATGAAGCCACTAACTCCAAAATCTAATGACAATGTTAACGCCTAATACGAAATTAACAAATTTACATTTTTAGACTCAATTTTAAACTCACAAGTTTTACTATGATAATATCAGTCTTATATTAATAAATTACAAGCTGTCCGTTTCCAGCTTTGCTTGTCTACATTTCTGACAATAACAATTGATTATTTGAATAATATACTTTTTCAATTGCACTTAAATAAAAAAACATAATAAACAACTGAAAGTAGCTAATTTAAAATAAAACTAACTTTTAAAATACTACTACTCCCGTGGTCACATTGGCGTTACACTCGCAGCGGTGGGGAGGACAGCACGGCGCACCCAGACGCAATGATACTGCCACACGGAACGTATTTGCATCCATTAAGGTGCCTGTGTTTAGTGACGGAAGCGCATACAGCCAATGAATATTTGAATAATTAGTTTTATATATCCTGATATTATATCATCACTACATAGTATAAAACAAAGTCGCTTTCTCTGTCCCTATATCCCTATGTCCTTATGTATGCTTAAATCTTTAAAACTACGCAACGGATTTTGATGCGGTTTTTAATAGATAGAGGGATTCAAGAGGAAGGTTTATATGTATAATACATCAGCATTGTACCCGTGCGGAGCCGGGGCGGGTCGCTAGTTTCCCTATAAAAGGTAATAACGAACAAAATTGAAGAAATATCAGAAAAAGTGTTCAAATCATATTCAAGTCAAGCGTGCATGTAAGTGTCAATTGTTTTTTTTTAATGTAGATTAAGTTACCATACAAGCCTACGCCGAATGTTAAGGGGTTACCGTAGCCTATCAACGTAGGTATACAATACGAGAGCAATCAATCACCGGTTTCCTACCCTAATCTGTATATGATCGCCAGAGCTCTTTTGAGGTGGGAACCTCAAAAGAGATCTGGCGATCTTATACTTGTACGGGAACACAACATTAATTAATCGTGTTGGTTCGCTGTGGTACTCTATTCAGAGAAGAAGTTCTTGTGACTAGTTTGAAAGTGGGCAGTGCCTCACACTCATCATGCTTTGGCACCAAAGAATCCCATAGGATGATTAAATTTCGACATAACATTTATCAAACATTAAGTGATCTGATAGTTCAATTTTTAAATTTCGTCTTTTCTAAAATGTAGCGTGTCGTACCACTTTATATGAAGATTATGGTTTAATGAAATAATGAATTTATTCCGCACTTAGGTATTTACATACACTTGTACTTGTTTATTCATACAATATCAGTGCCTGTTTATACAAAGTTTCATGATTTTATCTAGGACAACGAAGAAATTCGATAAAAACAATTTTCCTTTTTCTCATAATAATAGGTAGCATATGTAGTTTCCCAAGATTTGTTTCTCCGTAACAAATTTATTCAAAATCCGTCCCAAGGTCTAGTCTCTCCGTAAAAAATTTCTTCGAAATTAATTCTCTGATGTTGGCGTGGAATCATAACATACATGTAAAGAGTTACTTTTGTATTTAAATTGACTTATTTCTAGTTCATCGAATTACACCAGTAGGAAATTTTATAATCACACCATTTCGCATCAAAAGCTTTTCCGAACAGACAAAGTTTGAAGACATCGAAATAAATAATCCATTCTACCTGCCAGAGCTCCCAGAACATTCAAACAAAACTAAAACTATCTGTTTACACAGACGCAGCTTATTGGAAGACCTCAACAAATAAAAACTTGTTCTTATTATAAGTTTGTCATCTTGTTGAGGTTGCGGTACGAATTTGGTACCAAGTTGGTCACATCGCTGCATTGGAAAATTGGCATGTAGCCCAACGATTGACGTGAAGTTTCAGCGAAAATCATGCTCCAACAGTTGGCACTGGGAAACAAGTGGAAACGCTGAAAACGGAAAATGCAAATAGTTGAACAAAAATCTTACAAATGATTAATTAAATTCGGTGTGCTGCAGTCCAAATTTTTCACTAGGGTTACCAAAAAGTTGGCTTGAACAATGTAAACTTCCAATCTAATATTGACTCTCTTTAAGCTTAAATGTTTTTTTTTTAAGATTAGGTACTAAGAGAGTTTTTGCACATTATTCTTGATAACCCCTCGTGCTAAAAAGTTGGTAGTGCAATGGGTGGAGATCGAACTGGCGACCACATGATCGCAAGTCCGACGCCCCAGCCTTGGGCTACGGTCGCTATGTGACACTTATAGCGGCTAAGAAAATTGAATGCCAATATCGAGTATCAAAGTAAATATAAAAATACAGTTTTCTTGAATATTTTGTTCCAGGGGTGGAAAACGCAGGTCTTGTTTGAGGGGAGAAAATACAGAAATTTACATGGTGGGTCCAACTGTTTACTTTGTCACTAAAGTACTATGTTAATAAATGTAAGCTACTGCCTTTGGCATTAAGTCCGTCTCTGTACTATGTTGTGCATAAAGTTTAAATAAATAAATAAATACTAGACAAAATTTAATGGAATGGACTGCCGCCCTCCGTCTTAAATAAAGAAATACAAAATCGGTCACATTATTTATCCTGTTGAATCCTACTAATATTATAAACGCAAAAGTTTGGGAGTATGGATGGATGGATGTTTGTTACTCTTTCACGCAAAAACTACTGAATGGATTTGGCTGAAAGTTTGCACGCGGATAGTTTATAAGCTGGATTAACATATATATAGGCTACAAAATATCACGCTCCGACCCACTGAGGCAGAGTGACGCGTGTAAAACCGCGGGGCGCAGCTAGTATGTAATAAGTAAATAACATTACATTCTACAGAACGGATTTTGAAGAAATTTTGCGCAGGACATAGGTCTTTAAACGAAATGAACGATTTTTATTCAACACTTAGGTATTTACATACACTTGTACTTGTCAAGAAAATTCACAATGCATATAAAATTAATTATAAATAGGTAACATTTACTATTAAATTATGTTTAAATTTATTTCAGGTGTGCTAGAAGTCTGTCTGTGTCTTGTGTTAGTAAATAAGCTCTCAATATGTTAATAACGTTAGTTTCTAAATATTTGCTATATTTATTTTATTCAAACAATATTCAAAAAAAAAAAATACTATAGCATATTTTAGAGTGCAATGACCGGTCAAGTGGCGAGATCAGCCGTGCTCAGCCAAATTATATTAAATTTAAGCGACACACGCCTGCGGGTGCCTTTTAGGGGTAAGGACCACGACTTAGACTATTATATATTAGCCTATTATTATTATAGTGTAACTCTTAAAACCCAGTGGGACAGTTCTAGGGACACCAACGTGTTCTCCGAGACAATAGTGAAACATCCCCAGCTTTCTAAGTTTCCAAGAAATTGCTAGCAACACAAATTATTTGCATGACCCCTGAATAATCATGAAGACTACAAAATTATATTAAGTCCGTCAGTTAGATTACAAAATAAACGATTTTTATTACGAATACGTATTTTTATTTCCGTTCCTCAAACGACGATATAGCGCGTTGAAATTTCATGTGACGTCACTTTTAGGTACAATTTTATTTAATAGTGACGCCACACAACGCCCCCTTTCCTGAACTTAATAGTTTATTGTTGCTCTGTATCTTTGTTTTTTTTTTAAATTGGTACAAACAAAATCTGTGTCCAACAATTTTTAGTAATCTAACTGACGGACAAAATTTTTTTTTTTTTAATATTTTTTTTTTATTCTTCATGCCTATTGAACCCGGAACCTCGCTACTTACGGTCGAACATAATAATATAACCGCTAGACCAAGTAGGCAGTCAGGTTTACCAAGGACGTAGCTCAGCTTAATGGCTCCATAGAGGTATTTATAAACATAGCCGCAATAATTTCGTTTAAGCATTTCGTGTAAGGTCAAAACAATAAAACTGCTTAATTTATTGCTTAATATTGTAGTCGAAACTTGTAATGTTTTATATGAATATATATCAATGTAAGTACTTAAAACGAAAACCTGAAGAAAATTTACACTTCTTTCACATAATATGAAAACAAATTAACTAATAATATGAAAACTTTTCAAATTTCGTAACCAAATGTTACTTAGATTTGGTTAGAAACAAACAAACGGAGCCATACTGATCAAATATCAGTTTCTTTCAATCAATCTATTTAAGTCTCCGCTAATCTGTATATAGGGTGACTGGTAATTAGTGACCGATACCTAAACACATCATTGTGCTCATGATAACAAACAACTTTTACTAAGGCACCAAACCTGAAATAGTGAAAAAAAAATCAGCTGCTCCCTACCATGTTGACGAGTTATGTGAACATGAATTTATGGAACATCAGATTTTTTTCCGCGATTTCAGGGTTGGTGCCATAGTAAAAGTTGTTTGTTATCATAAGCACAATCATGTGTTTAGGTATCGGTCACTAATTACCAGTCACCCTATATATTTTAACACCTTGTCCCAAATGACTGACTGAGCGATCAGAAAAAGCATAAGAGCATGAAACTATGTTTTTTTTATGGCCCTTATGTATCCAAGAGTCTTTTTATCGTAATCAGAAATGAGACCCTGGTTTACCAGCATAGTTACAGTTTACATAGTTTACATATTGTAACATTGTCCGATTTTTTTGTCCGATGGGAAATGCCATTTTTTTTGTCCGATGGGAAATGCATTTACGGACCCCCTCCGCCGCTGCAGCGTTCCCGCGCCGGCGAAAGGGTATGTGGGACTTGCCCTCTCCATAGCGCGGTATGATAATCATACCACGAGGAGGGGACCACACCACTAAAACCCCCCGACACTCCTCCATCCGCCGTTGGTGTGGGCCGGGTACGCTGGGCAATCCGGCCCATTCACTATTGTACCTGCACTTATCACTGTCTTCTGCCCTTCACTTCTTAATTTCACTAGACCATTTATGTCCACTGCTAAACATGGGCCTCATCCTCAAAAACCTTGGCAAGCCAGGATCGTTGAAGGATATTACCATAATCACCATGCTTGGCAGGCGGATTGGCGATCGCAGTAAGATGATAAATAAGCTTGAGCTGCTGCTGCCCATAAATCAGCGTATCCCTTATCGCCTATTACGACACCCGTGGAAAGACATGGGGTGGTATATTCTTAGCCCAAAACCACAAAGAATCACCTGCCCTTAACCAAAGTATATTGAGCGTAAAATCCTTACACAAAATGTTAAGTAATTTATTACAAATAAAGGCTTATATTTCAATAAATTTGTAACGCCACAATGGAAACCTTTGTGTAAAATGTTAACCTTTTTGGCTCAGTGGTTTCAGGTTTATGCTGATAGGTCAGTCTGTCAACCTCTCCCTTTATATTTACACTAGCATTGCCGCGCAGTTCCAACTGTAAAACTATCGTTCCCGTAGGAAACTCACCATTAAATATAGCCTATGTTTTTTATTAAAAACTAAGCTATTGTATGTTGAAAGATTTTTTGAAATCGGTCTTGTAGTTATTGAGTTAATTTTTTTCAAAGAAAAATATTTACAATTTACAAAAAAAAATTTTTTTTTTATTTATTTTTTCTCCTTGATAACTACACTAGGCACAGCCTGTGTCGTGGTCATTACTAACAAAGGACGATTACAATAATTATCACCACACTAGGACTACTTAAATGTTACAAATTGTTCTTATGTAACTAAATGTATTATTAAAATATAAATGTGTGTGTTTAATTGGAAAGTGTTGGAGATTTGTGTGTTAAATATATGTGTGTGAATGTGCCTGTTGTCTTGCTTGCTTGAGAACGGTCGAAGCGAACCTGTCAGTTTATAACTCTAAGTAGTATATAAAAATACTAGTTTCCTGAGCGCGGTTTCGCTCGCGTTCCCGTGGGGACTTTATTATTAAATATAGCCTATGTTACTGCGGGATAACAATGCTTTTTAATGGTGAAATAATTTTTGAAATCGGTCTGTTTTGTTCCCACGTCCGACAATCGGTGAACGACTTTTTGCAGGAGGAAATAGAACGTATTGTTTGCAACAGTATAACGCACATGTTCTACTAAAAGACGGTTAGAAATAAAATCGGTGCATCCCGACCGATCCGATTCCGATCCGATTGTCGGTGTAGATGGAACGTCCGGTAATGTATACGTTAACGCACACTGTTCACCGATAGTCGGCCGCTTGCGCTAAGAATCGAAGGAAAAATCTGGCCGATTATCGGCCTTACAAATATTATGACGTGGGCGGACACGCTTAAAATCAGAGAAATAATGTGCCTGATTATCGGCCCTACAAAAAATATGACGTGGGTGGGCATGCTTAGTATAGTATATGATTCAATCAACCTATTCCACACATTACATTTGACGCCAGCACTGATTCCAATTTTCCTGCGGAATTTAATTTTGTTCGTCCAGTTGGAATATTTTGAGTAGTTTAGATTGGCCATTTTTAATGTAAGGCAGACACCGCACTGGGCGCTCACGGAAGCGAGCGTTGGAACTACGCAAGCGCTGAGTTTCAAATTCCGTCACTAGCTAACCTAGCCGCAGTCCGCATGTTTTTTTTATTTTTATTTATTGACTTTATAATACTACAGCTTTATTTATTTTACAATAGTTTTAAACTCGCCAATCATAGTCGTTTAACAGCGAGACACACTCTTAATGTAACGTAGAGCGGCATTTGCACAAAACTTCCCTAAACTACAAAAAGTCAAAATCCCTCAATCTCATCGCCAGCGACCGCCCTGAGCCGAGGTACAAGTCCTACTAATAACTATATAGCCTACTTTATACCTTTACTAATAAATAAAGCTAAAGAGTTTGTTTGTTTGAACGCGCTAATCTCAGGAACTACTGGACCGATTCGAAAAATTTAGTGTTAGATAGCCCATTTATCGGGGAAGGGTATAAGCTATATTTAATTTTAAAGTTTCCACGGGAACGGGAGCTACGTTAATGAACCGCGCGTGGAACCTAGTTTTACTAATAAAATAAAATATTATAATAATTTCAAATAAGGTATATAATATGAATAAAAGGAAATGTGACATAATAATATGTATGAATGCGGGCGTTTTCCTCATTCAGCACCAATTTTTTGAGCACCTAAGGTGCTGAAAGAGGAATACTCCGGAATGCACATGCCTAGTGTAGAGTCTGCCTTACATTTGAAATGCCTAATCTATTAACTATTCAAATAAAATAGTCCACTCGACGACAAATCGGTCAGACAAAATTACATTCCTCAGTAAAATTGGAATGGGCAGCGAATAATTTTGAACAATTTGTGTCTGTCTTTGTGTCTGTGAAATGAATGTTTGTAAAGGGGCTTTACAACCGCGACCCAGGGATTTACTTCCCTAGAGCGGGAGTTGTCTTTTTAAAAATAAAAATAAAATTACATGGGTTGAATGTGATCAAATTTATTTCAAAGTAAATAGGCTAGTTGAAACTTTTTTTTAATTATTTTTATATATGGTTATGTACGGTTACGATCAAGAAAAAAAAATACATTTATTTGAGATCTAGAAAGCACTAAACTAAATATTTTAAAATTGGCTTGAATTTAGAGAAGAAAACGATGTCAGATTGGACTCAGAAAGTGTAATAGTAAAGGATCGCGTTCATGTTTTTACACAAGACGTATGACGTCACAAAATGGCTGATAGCGTTTTCGGAAGTTATAGACAAAATAAATAATTTTCATATTGAGTTTATACAAACATATTCTATTTTTTTTAACAGAAATTATTATATTAGGTTGGGGAAAAAGTCTTTTCGCATTATAGTATGTATGAACTTGTAATAAAATCTCTTTGGCTATACTATTTGTATCTCACTGGTTTTGGTATCATTGAAAGTTTAAATTTTATTGAACATAATTCCAAATTCAAATTAGGAAAACAGAAGGGGTGTGGTTTTGTATCATGATAACGCTAGACCTCACATATCTTTAGCCACTCAGCAAATATTAAAAGAGTTTGGCTGGGTTGGTTAATGCATCCGCCGTATAGTCCTGACCTAGCACCTTAAGATTTCCACCTGTTTCGGTCTCTTCAGAATTCTTAAGGCAGTGTCAGGTTAACATCACGTGAGGACTGCCAAAACCACTTGTCGCGGTATTTTGATCAGAAGTCTCAAAATTTCTATAGCAATGGGATCATGTCCCTACCTACAAGATGGCAAAAAGTTATCGAACAAAATGGTACCTACACACTTAAGTTAAATGTAGGTATATAAACTATATTAAAAAATGTTTTGAATTTTCTTAAAAAAATGCGATGAAACTTTTTCCCCAACCTATTATTTAGGTTCCATATGACAAACACTTTTAGAAATAAACATCATTGTAACATAATTTCATATGTGTCAACTAGCCTATTGAAACTATATGTACCGAAACTATTGATAAGAGAGCTTACAAAAGAATTATAAATAATAATAAAAAATTTAAAATTTAATGTAAATATTTTTGTACTTCTGTAGGAATAAAATATTTATAAATACAGATATAAAGCTGAACACTCTGTTCAGCGTTATCTATACTTATATACAAAGCTAAAGAGTTTGTTTATTTGCTTGAACTAATCTCAGGAAGTACTAGTCCGATTTGAAAATGTCTTTTAGTGTTAGATAGCCCATTTTTAGAGGAAAGCTATTGGATTAAATGAGTAATTATTACTAGAGATAAAACAGATATCCGGTAACTATCCGGTATCCAACATATCCGGCTTTGCTTTTACGATCCGGTCGGATAACAGATACTACAATTTTCATTATTTTACACAAGGCAAATCATACCACAATAGATTATGGACACCGTTTATCAATTAGTTTAGTATTCAAAATTAACGATTGTGGCGAATGAAAACCTAATTATTCGCATATTTTGTTGGTAAGAGACGACTCCGCTTGGCTTCGCATCCCAGACCAGCCTCTGAAAATAGCCTATCGCTGTAAACGCTACTGCCAGGTGCTGATAGATATATTCTAGTAAACCTTGACACTGCGGGTTACATTACAAATTAACTGACCACCACATGTATGGGTCGTGATTGCTATCGATTCGATATGACTTTAAGCAAAAGTTATTCTCGTTAGCAATTGAATTATTTTTAGCCACTATCACTACTTTTACAATTAATATAATTTGCTACTTCATTGAAACAGTCCCAAAAAGGGGCCGAATATTCATATCCTGCGCTCCGGCTTCGTAGCTTGCCGAATATCCAGTATCCGGCCAAACCACTATCCGTTTCATCTCTAATTATTACTATTACTAAAAAAACACTAATAGTAAAACCCAATACTACAATTGTACGGACTGGCGTCAGTACCTATGTGGAAAAATCAACGGAAAATTTCGTAGAAGTACCTTGATAAGGGCTTTATTTTGACCAACATACAGATTTTAAGATTAGACTCTAAACCATAGACAAACATACAAATGAAATCCAAACATAACATCAGATAAGAGAGTCAGTGGCATGATCCTCATTGGGACCTCGATGAGGGAAAGGTTAAAAGAAGAGATTAAAAGAAAAGGAAGAAAAAAGGCTAAAAGTCCTGCTAGACTGGGCAAGTACCTACTAGCATTTATGTAGATTTAATTTTTAACCCCTGACGCTAAAACGACGGCATGTTATAAGTTTGACGTGTATGTGTGTGTGTGTGTGTCTGTCTGTGGCATCGTAGCTCCCAAACAGATGAACCGATGTTGATTTTGTTTTTTTTGTTTGAAAGGTGAATTAGTTATAAACATCATTTTGGCGGGACCAACTCCTGTAATTGAAAGATTCTACCACGTACATTTAGTACCCATTTAGTACTATTTTGTTGGTAGTGTTCTTAGCTATGTTTGATGAACCGAATATTCCGCCACAAAATGGCGGAATATATATTTTTTAACAACTCCCTCAATATGGAAATCAAATGAAAGGTCTTGAATAGTAGAATAATGTAAACTATACAGAAAGCGAATGAGGTGTATTAACTAACGAAAAATAAAAATCGTTTTTTTTTTTTTTTTTTTTTTTTAACATTACAATATTATGACATGCGCAGTCAGCAAATCTCCTTGAAGGTTGGTAATCTTACCATCAATCATCATCATCAACAGCCCGTTTACGTCCACTGCTGAACATTATCCTCTTAACAGACCTTGGCAAGCCAGGATCGTAGAGGGATATTGCCATAACCACCACGCTTGGCAGACGGATTGTTGATCGCAGTAAGATGTAAACCTTGAGCTAATAGATGCTGCTGCCCATCCATCAGCCATATGTCCCTTAGTCGCCTTTTACGACACCCATGGGAAGACATGGGGTGGTCTATTCTAAGCCGGAGACCACACTTATTACTGGTTAGTTGGTTAAGCTAGCTTTCCGCGCGCAGATTTACCCGCGTAGCTCCTGTCCTCATAGAAACTTTATACTTAAATATTGCTTATCGATAAATAGCTATTTAACACTGAAAGAATTTTTCAACTCGGACCAGTAGTTCCTTTTTTACGTATTCCCTCCGCCACTGCAGCGTATTCGCGCGCTGGCGGTGGGATATATGTTACTCGCCGCCTCCATAGCGTGATATGCTAAACTCATACCACGAGGAGAGGACCCTACACCACTAAAACTACCCGGACACTCCTTCGATCCGCCGTTGGCGGGGGCCGGGTACGCCTGCAATCCGGCCCCCCGCGTTCAAGCAAATAAACAATCATAATGAAATAATGAAATAATTAATTTATTCAGCACTTAGGTATTTACATAGGTACACTTGTACTTGTCAAAATCACAATGAAAAAGAAATATAATTAATAGGTTATTATTGTATAACTAGCAAATGCAACCTGTGAGTGCTGCTAATTGCAGACAATGTACTCCGTTTGTCCGTGTGTCATTAATTCCTCTACTCATAATAAGTTCATATTAAAATAAAAAAATTGAATGCATACAATTAAGTGACACACACTTGGGGGCACCCTTATGGGGTTAGGACCACAACCCAGAGGTGCCACTGATATCAGTCAGATTTGTGGATATAAGAGGAAGTGATCACTGGCACGGCCTACAGGCGCTGGATCACAGGGCAGGGGTAGGGGTACAACGCGGTCCTCGCCGGCGAGAATCTTACCCTAGCTAACCTGCAACCTTTCACTAGCTACCTAGGTGGACGACCCGGAGAAGAAAGGGAGAAAGGAACTCTGGGATTTTTTTATCGTCATCTTTTTTATCACAGTTTTTCCTTTTTTTTTATATATGTTTCCTTTACATTATTTCATTTAAAGTATAATGTGAAGCATGTGCGCTAATACACGCTCTAGACGTTTTCATAGATATAGCTAAATACTGATTAAAAATCCTCAAGCAAAACAGTATACTCTTCAACTTTATATAGAGTAGGTACAGATATAATCTATAAAATAATATACTAATATAGAAAATTGACAACCTCCGTAGCGTAGCGGTATTTGGCTCGCTTTAAATCTCGGAGGTCGTGGGTTCGATTCCCACGCCGGACAGGAAATCTTTGTGTAAATTCTAAGATTTATTTCCGGGTCTGGTTGGTTGAGGGACTACTCTTCGTGCCTCGGAAAGCACGTTAAGACGTTGGTCCCGATTGTTATAACATCATCTATTATAATCGTATATCAAGAAACGGGCAGCAGCCATTCATTGTGTGGTACAACATAATACTGCGGTCACCAATCCGCCTGCCAAGCGTGGTGACTATGGCAAATGCTCTCTCCGGAAGGAGGCCAATGTGATTATGATGATAGAAAGTTGAAGAGTTGGTTTAAAAACGTATGATAGTAGTTTTTAAAATGCGAATGGCGACATACACATATATAGGTATAATTTAATTTTATCTCACTATCTAAATCTTGTAATTTCAAACGAAAACATTTTCATCTACAATATTATCATTATCTTATCCGTTCAAGTATTTACATGTAAAACATGTTGTTTAGTAAATAGATATGTATGGTCTAGTCCAACCTCATTCATCTAGATAATATATTTGAAACTACGGGTGGACTTTTAAGTTTCACTAAGTGGACACACATATAAATATTGGTATGTCCAGATAACGAAATAATAAGTGATCCTAATTCCGAGTTTCACCAACTCGACACACTCATGCCCAGTCTCGTATGTCCAGATAGTGACTAACCCAAAATTTTGTAATCCGATGAATTTGGTTTCAAATTAATATAATTATAATATATTCTGTTCAAACAAACTAATTAAAAAATATGTACGAATATTTACAATAACTGGTGCCTAATAAATATACAGTACCAATTTTTAACCTATTTCTCTACTGAATCAATTTTGCAAATTCTTTTATCAATAGAAATCCACATTATTTGTGAGTGTCTTTTTTTTTTTTTTTTTGTCCGGGGGAAATCCATTTACGCATCCCCTCCGCCGCAGTGTTCCCGCGCCGACGAAGGGATGTGTGAATCACCCTCTTCATTGGTATGCTAATCATAGCACGAGGAGAAGACCCTACACCACTGAAACCCCCAGGATACTCCTCCGTCCGCCGTTGGAGAAGGCCGGGTACGCTTAGCAATCCGGACCATTTGTGAATATCTTAGGCTTTATTTTAAGTCCCCGCCGCCTACCGCTCTAGGCTCGGCCTTGGGGAGTGGGGAACATGGGCCCGCTCCCTTCGAGGCTGACCCATGAGGAGTAGGGACGCCTCTACACTCCGGGCGTCCCTATAATTGGGCAAATGGGCCACTGTAAGTGTGGCCCTGGAGATCCTGCGGTACCATATTGGCCGCGGGTGCCGTCGGGGGGCCGGATTGCTCTTGCGTACCCGGCCCCCGCCAACGGCGGATCGAAGGAGTGTCCGGGAGGTTTTAGTGGCGTAGGGTCCTCTCCTCGTGGTATGAGTTAAGCATACCACGCTATGGAGAGGGCGAGTCCCACATATCCCGCCGCCAGCGCGCGAATACGCTGCAGAGGCGGTGGGAATGCGTCAATGCATTTCCCCCCGGACAACAAAAAAAAAAATGCTTTATTTTAAGTCAAGGTTTCCACAGGAACGGTATCTATGCGGGTGGAACCACGCGCGGGAATCTAGCAACTAATAATTTAAACGAATATGCAGGCAAAGCCGTGAGACAAGTCTAGTTATTATTTCAATCATTATTATAATTGTCTTGAATTATAATTGAAACCTCAATGTTTCAATGGCGGTCTAATACAACTTGTATGGGTTCGTGATTATATACCTACATTGTTCAATCACACAAAGCTAATCATAATTTTGGTGTGATAATTGAACTATAATTATTAATATAAACAACCTCCGTAGCGTAGCGGCATTTGGCTCGCTTTAAATCTCGGAGGTCGTGGGTTCGATCCCCACGCCGGACAGGAAATCTTTGTGTAAATTCTAAGATTTCTTTCCGGGTCTGGTTGGTCGATGGACCTACCTTCCTTTCCTCGGAAAGCACGTTAAGCCGTTCGTCCCGATTGTTAAAACATTAACTATAATAGTCGTATACCAAGGGCAGCAGCGTTTTCTTGTGCGGTACAACATAATACTGCGGTCACCAACCCGCCTGCCAAGCGTGGTGACTATGGCACTGCTGAACATGGGCCTCCTCCTGAGGGAGGGTATTTGCCATAGTCATCACGCTTGGCAGGCGGGTTGGCAACCGTAGTATTATTTTGTACCACACAAGGAAGCGCTGATGCCCGTTCCTTGATATACTATTTTTATAGACACGGAGGGAAGTCCCTCAACCAACAACACCCGGAAAGAAATCTTAGAATTTACATTTTCTTACCCGGCGTGAGGATCGCACCCACGACCTGCGAAATACAAAAATGCCACACCAATATTGTAGTGTGTCTCTGTTATGCTACAACAAAATATACTAATATAATAAAACACTGAAATTTGTTTGTTTGTTTGAACGAGCGAAGCTCAGAAACTACTGGTTCGATTTCAAAAAAATGTTTCACTGTTAGATAGGCTACAATTAATTTTGAAGTTTTTACTGAAACGGTAGTTACCTTCGTGGTGCAAACCTAGCGCGTGGGAAAACCTAGCATTATATACAACTAGCTTCCCGTGCGCGGTTTCACCCGTACCCTATTTTCGCCTATGTCCTTTCTCAGGCTCTAGACTATATCTGTACCAAATTTCATTTTAATGGTTAAGTAGTTATAATATTAGTAAGGATATAGTTGTGAAAAACTACTTTCAATGCTTTGTACATAAAATGTTGTCACTAAGACTATGATCAGTTCGAGCCAATCCATATATATTTATCCCAAAATGTTTGAAATATCGCCCTCCCGAGCCTTAGTTTACTAAAAACCTTCCGATGCCCTCGTAGACCCGAAGTCCGAAATCCCCGCGAACTGTAAAGTAGAGCGACAGTTACACAAAACTCCCCTAAAGAAACTAAAAGCCATAATCGCTCAATCTCGCCATCAGCGACCGCCCTGAGCCGAGGTCCAAGTCCCACAGGGGACGCCCTCTTGCGCAGGTTGCTTAGTTTGTAGTGTTTAAACCATTTATGTAGGCTGGAGCTCTGCTCGCCTTTATGCCCGTTGAAGTAGCAAAAGTCACAGGATCTAACTATTTAAGTCAGTTCGAAAAAAAAATGATCAAAATAAACGTCTACCCGTGCGAAGACAGGGCGGGTCGCTAGTATTAATATAAAAATAGATACATTATTAAGAAACGTTCGTTTCAAAGTATTGTCACAAAGCATTTTATTGAGGTCCACTTTATTGCTTTCTACCTGACACAAATCCAGACATTGAACTGCATTCCTTGATAGAAAAATTCAATTCCCTTCATTCAATCTGGGGATCGAGTTTAAAAACTCAAATATTGCCTTTGCTTATACGATGGTAGAGATTTATATTTACAGTTACTTCCTGTGCGCGGTTTCTCCCGCGTAGCGCCAAAATATAGACTATAGCCTATAGTCTACCTCGATAATTGGGCTATCTAAAACTCGAAATTTTAAAATCGGGCCGGTAATTCCTGAGATTAGCGCGTTTAAGCGAACAAACAAGCAAACTCCTCAGCTTTATATATAAGTATAAAATAAGATATATAATTAAATTATGAAGTTTCTACGGGAACAGAATTTACGCGGGTGGAACCGCGCGTGCGAAACTAGTAGGTGGAAGCTAGTAGTAGTAGAACCTACTTACATAAGTAAATTTGTCCAAATTTTCAGATAATTAATTGTGAATTTCTTTTCGGGTGGTGAGATCTTCGAGCGGTGCCAAAAACACAAACATAATAGTATGTACTTTTGTTTTTAAATAAGTAAGTTTAAAATACACCTTAATCGGAGACATCCTCGCAAAGGGTCAAATCTACCCTAAACCGACGTGCTTGTATGAGGAATGTTATGAGAGTGAATTAAGCGAAAGATGTGTGTATGGATCGTAGCAAGTGGAGGTCCATTGTCTCTGCCTATCACGCTGGGAAATAGGCGTGAGCTTATGTATGTATGTATTTATGTATACATAGATACAAACGATCTATGCATATACATGTTCGATTGTTAAGCAAAGGATGTGTAAGTACTATTATATACATGACATATATATAACAGTTCGCTTCAAAGTAAAATCAAATAGCACCATTATTGAGATTCACTTTATTGCGATACAATTGACACATTTTGAACTACATTCCTCGATTGAAAAATTCGATTCCATTCATTGAAGTCGGGAATCGAGTTTAAAATTCAAGCACTGCTAATTCATTGGTATTCGTGGGTCAACGCCGGAAATAATACGATTCGAGAAGCATTTGTTTCGTGATCACCTATCACGAAACAAATTACAGCGATATTTTTTTGGGACTAAGGGTGTTGGAGTTGGAGTGTTTGGGACTAAGGGTGTTGGAGTTGGATCCAAGAGGAGTTGCAGTGGTGGAATGTGTGGGTGGGACCCACACATTCCACCACTGCAACTCCTGTAAGCCAGGATCAACAGTGGCACACACTGGTAATGGCAATGAGCACCAAGGCTCACAAAGTCCCGGGAAAAAGTTAAACTGCCTTGAGACCCGCAACGAATATAATCAAAAAGAGATTAGGAGGAGTAAGAAAGACTTATGTTTTTTTTTCTTTTAATTAATTCTACACAAAATGTTATGTATCATAAAGTTGTAATTCTACCCGATCAATAAACCCAGATACTTGAACACACTCAGATTTTTTTAATCATATATTTTTGGAAATGTGATCTTTTAATATATGAAAAATAGTTTAGGTACTTTAAAAACCCAAGCATAGTTGGCCTTTTTTTACTATAATGGACGTGATATTTCTACTGCAATCCAGAGTTCGTAAGCCTCATAACGTATGTCCCAAGTCCAATGTATTTTCACTCTGATGTTGACACAAACTACACGAAGGACATACATATTCAAAGCCTTATTATACCCTGCACCCGGGGTGATTGCTAGCGCTGTGAACTCTCATGAATGAGGCTCGAATTTTATGAAACATTAATGATTAAGACGTAAATTCAATTAGATTATTCCACATCATCATCGTCATCAGCCCGTATAACGTCCAGTGCAGAACATGGGCCTTCTCCCGCAGGAAGGTATTTGAAATAGTCATCAGGCTTGGACACAAGAAAACAAAGTTATAATAATAATAAAAATGTCCAGGGGTACCTCTGCTTCTCTAGACCTCAGACCATGTTGCCCCCTTGTTGCTACATGCTAGCGGCCGTTTTCGGGGGCCCATCTATCGTGTGGGTGAGTCACCCCCTGCCATTTTTTACATGATATTATCATTTTTTAGGCAGGAGCCATAGTCTTACATAGATCCAGTTTTCTTCATCCACTAGCACCCATACCAATAGACCAACATTTTATTTTAATCCATATTATGCAATAGAATTATACTGACCGGGGATTATCCTTGGATGCATTTTGATAGTGTGTACAGGGATAATCGTCGGTTGGTGTCACACAACATTTATATTAAACTTGTCTAAAGGGCCTCCGCAAGCCTTCCAAAGGTCCTGAGCTCCATAGCTCCGAGATAATAGTGAAGACATACAATAATAGTAAGACAATCTTTATTGAACAAATACCTTATAATTTGCTTAATATCTAGCTCGTGTTACACTTTTTTTTGAAGGCGTACATATTAATAAAACCCTGCTTTCTAAACTAGGATATCGTCGGTGATACTTGAATACCGCGTAAGTGGCAGTTGCTAATAAGATTTAATTTCGTGTGTCAACATATATTGTTTTTATTTACGTTTTAAAAGGAAAAAATCCAATTTGCTACATTTGATTTTCAACCTTATTATCTATTGTCTCTTACGCGGTATCGTAGTACCGACGATATCCTGTGTCTTAGGAGTCAGTGTTCTGCTGTCGCTTGGACTCAAACTTAAACCTTTTCTAGTAAGTAAAAAAAAAACACTAGACCAGCATAATTATACACAGTTAAATTATATCGTAGATAACTTTGTGTAGATCTATATAAGATGTCGTTCCGGGTCTAGTTGGTTTATAGACTATTTTCCGTGCCTAATATTGCTATTTTATACCAGGGCATTCCCTTGCTGCAGCGTTTATCTATATGTGTTATTTTTGTAATACAGCGGTCACCAACCCGTCTGCCCAGCGTGGTGACTAGACAAACTCCCTCGGGAGGAGGCCCATGTTTAGCAGTGGACATTAGGTTTAGGGGCTGATGATAATTATTGATAATATCCATGGTTGACTGCTTACATAAATACACGGAATTAGGGCCAGAACTTATAAATATTGGCTATATTAGAAAAAAGTCTTTGTTTAATACAATTTTAATACCTCTCCGTTGTCGCATTTTTCGTAAAAAGGGACAGACACAAAGTTTTTTCTTCACCTATTAATATATATGTTACGGCTAATAGCCGAAGTGCGGCTACACCTAGTTTTAGCCGGCTACAACAACTACCGGTCCAGCCGACCACATGTAAGTCCCTGTTCGACTCCATTGGTTTAGGTTTAGGTTTTTTTTTTTAACCACCCCAACACCTTTTTGTCCCTTGCATAGGTATTGTTTAATTTAGAGTTAACTTAAAGGAACTTATAGGAACTTATTAAGGTTGACCTAAGTTTAACCGCAAGTTGTCGGCTGCACCTAGTTGTAGCCGGCTAAAACTAGGTGTAGCCGCACTTCGGCTATTAGCCGTAACATATACATGTAAAAAATGAACAAGTATCAAAAGTAAATATGTTATCAAAAAAGGCCTGTCACTCATCCAGTCGCTAACACAATTATTATATAAGAATGTTTCTGATATGTTTAAGCTCTCTAAAAATATGGATCTGTGACGTGGTTTCTTACTGTGTGCCTCATAAGAAAGCTCGAAGTCGCTCAGCGAGCTATGGAAGGAGCTATGCTCGGGGTTTCCTTGCTTCTTTCTTCCTTCCATAACTCTGCGGCCACCAATCCGCCTGCAAGGCGTGGTGACTATGGCAAAACCCTCCCTCGGGAGGCCCATGTTCAGCACTGGACGTTATACGGGCTGATATGTATCTAATATAGGTAATATCTTATGTCTAAATTTGCCTACAAACAGATTTCGTGACCTAATAGTTAACTAGGTAATGTCTATTATAAAATAAAATCATTTTTTTATTTTATAAATTAACTCGTATCATCAAAAATCTATAATTTCAAAAGATAAATAATTAAAATAGTAACTTACCATATCATCATAATAAGGCATCAATTTTAAAAGTATATTCTTGATATGGTAATAACATAGTGTCCAGTTCACATTAAGACCA
Organism: Nycteola revayana; assembly: GCA_947037095.2. Taxonomy (NCBI): domain Eukaryota; kingdom Metazoa; phylum Arthropoda; class Insecta; order Lepidoptera; family Nolidae; genus Nycteola; species Nycteola revayana. Next base: position 2,736,258 of record OX344851.2, read on the forward strand.
CCACACGCATTGTGGGACCACTGTTCATCCTGCCCACCTATTTTGACAAATTATCATTCCACAACAACATAAAAAGCACAACAACAAACAAAAACACTTTTCCAATTTCAAACAACACATATACCTACTGTTCCAATTTCAAACTATATATGAAAACTCTTTTAATTCCAAACGACTAGATAACCGTTCCAATTTTGAAACAACACAACAACTGTTCCTTAAAAAAAAAGTTTAAACAAATTCTAATTTCAAAATCAAGTATTTATAACAACAAAACTGACGACTGCACTGTTATAAATTTTCAATTGTTAAAATACAGACAAAATATAGTTTGTTTAAAAATTATTGTTTCGAAAACGAGATGTTATTTATTATTTTAGTTGAGTTTCGTAAGAGTGACGCGTCGAAGAGTCGTGAGTTCGGTACGACCGCTGAAACCGTACTGAAAGCCGAACGCGTCTGAACGTTATATCGTGAAACAGGGGATACGTTGAGTATCGGAACGACAATTCCGTTAGTTTATTTCTTACATTGTGGTAGGTATATTTATGTAAAACAATGTAGCTAATATTATCCTTGCGAAAGATCGGATGTATGAATATTTTGATGCACTCTCCAATTTGTTTTTATGAACACCATGAATGGTTTTGCTTAATTATTCTCAATATAGTACTACCTCAGATAAATGATTAGTCTTGCGCGTTTCGGAATGTCGACGGGGGTCTACGTAGACGTAAAAATTCGGGTTTACTAGTTATAGGTAAGTGAGTAAATGATGAAATGTAGCAAGAGGGGGCCCATCGAAAAGTGTATTCACGATCTTCCTAGGGTTACTCGGGTGAAAGCGTATACCCAACCCATACCGAAGCCACAACAATTTTTTTGACCGGTATAAAATGTGTTACGCATTTCTCGACTCTTGCAGGCTACATGAAATTTATGTTCTCCACGTCAGCGGAGAATATGTAGGTGTAGCAATCTCTCTTAAACGAAGGTCGCAGCGTGCTACTTGCATTGCAGTAGAGGCGTTCCTCCTACAACCGATAATAAGGAGCCCAGGTAACCTTTAGCTTGTGGGCATTCCCTCCGGTGGGGCCCGCAACAAAACTGTCGCAGGCTGTCCTGGACTTCCACATACACATCTAAACCCACGAGGGGCCCAGACCTATTCCTACGGGGACATCTGATCACATAAGGCCTTCCCGATCGTCTCCTCATAGAGACGCAGGGCTCATGTACTCCGCTCCCCAAGGCCACTCGTACGGCCACACGTACCTAACCTAATCCTAAAACAAAACTTTTGTGATAGCTGAAGAAACAACTTCATTAAATCATAAAGTTTAAGGTTGAACAACAAATTGTTACTATTTAGCATCCCGTCGTGTTTGTAAAGGTCGGAAATTTGAATAAAAGTTCATTTTAACTAGCTCGTTTTAAATTAAGCCCTGTTTTTGTGAGTAGATGAGTACAAAAAGTGGCAATTAGCCATTGCACAATGAAAAAGCACTTAACTTAACTTAGATTATGGTCTATTTATTTTTCATTAGCATGTCATGCCGTTCGCCGTGTAGTTTCCAACTTAGAATAAGCCATTTTTTTTCCCACCGCCGCTGCAGCGTATTCGCACGCTGGCGGTGGGATATGTGAGACTCGCCCTATCCATAGCATGGTATGCTAACTCATACCACGAGGAGAGGACCCTACTAAACCCCCCGGACACATCTTCGATCCGCCGTTGGCGGGGGCCGAGTACGAATAAACAGCTTAGAATAGGTCACCCCATATCTTCATCTTCTATAGGTATCGTACACCTAACGGACATATACGGTACACCGCCTATGCTAGCCGGGCGCTAGCATAGGCAGCGCGACTCGAGTCTACTCTACGGAGGCCGACCAATCACATTGTAGAAACGCACTGTCACGTGACACTTTCTGCAATGTGATTGGTCGGCCTCCGTAGAGTAGACTCGAGTCGCGTTTCCTATGCTAGCCAAGCTGATAAATAGGTAGCAGCATCTATCAGCTGAACTATACTCCCATTTTACTGCGATCGTCAATCCGGGTTCCAAGCGTGGTGATTATGGCAATATCCCTCATAGACCTTGGCTTTCTAAGCTCTTTTTCTCTCTCGGAGGACCAGGAATCAGCCTTGCTGAGCTACTACCTCCAGTCACACAGTGCGGGCGTTGAACTCGTAGGTTTGATATCCATACCGGACAAGAAAACTGTGAAAAACCAAAGTTTTGGTTTCGGGTTATTTGGGATTGTGATGCATAATTCACTGGTTGGTCAATTCAGTGTAGGTCTCTGAGTATGTGAATTCTATTCTGCACCGGACAAATAATCTTTGTGAATAATCAAAGGCATCAATAAGTATATAAAATATGGGAACTTCATAATCAAATATAGCCTATGTCACTTAGGGTGAATGTAGCTTTCTAATGGTGAAGGATTTTTTGTAATCGGCTCAGTAGTTTTTGAGTTTATTCATTACAGAGGAAAGATTAGTATGTTTGTGTGTTTGTTACACACAAAAATACAAATCTTTCCTCAATAGTAAGTAGATCTTTTAGATTAGTCCTTTTAGATTTTTGATGTTGCTTAAGGCGCTGTACTTAGTCAAAATAGGCTTCACAAAACAGTTTTTTAGCCAAATGTTTACATTTTAGAGCAGCTAAAAAAATATATGTTAATCTTGATCATATTTATGGGGGGACCATTGTGTTCAAAACACGTTTTCGGTAAATTTTCTCGATAAAAAAAAAACCATAAAATAACCATTTAAATTGAAATTGTAGCAATTGTAACTGTATTATTTATAAACAAATCTTGATAATATTAATAACATTGATATAATATATAATAATAAAGGGAACTGTTGTTTTTATTTATCGATTGGAATAAGATATTTGCAAGGATTAATGTATTAAATAACTCGAACGAGTCGAACGAAACGTTGCGCCATCGCGGCGTCTCTTCGCTTCTCTTTCATTTCTACGCGGAGCAACAGTGACAAAACTAATACGTAAAAGTCGTCTATTCACCGCGCCTTAATGCTGAATCGAGATTCTATTTATGCTGTAATTAGAGTTGCCCAACTATCGATAGTTTCGCTATCGATAGGTGACCTCGAAAAATAGTAACAATATCGATAGTGCTATCTATAGTATCGATAGTATCGATACTATCGATACTATCGATATCACAAATTAACTAATACTATTGATTGGAAGCAATAGTATCGATAGTATCTATACTATTACATTATAATACAATCGATAGTATCGATATTTTTAAAGTAATACTATCGATGTTATCGTTGCATTAAATGATCAAAACTATCAATGCTATCGATAGTTTATAAAGCTATCGATACTATCGAAGACCAACCCATGTTTAGGAGCAATACTATCGATAGTATTATATATATTATATATCAAGGACCAATGTGTAAACACACATTGGTACTCGATAGTATCGATACTATCACTAATATCGATACTATCGATAGTATATCGACAGTCGACTATCGATAGGCAACACTAGCTGTAATAGTATTTATCTTTTTTTTATTTCCTTGTATGTGACGTAAATAAATGTATTTTCTTTTCTAAGTATGTTTCGTTATGATTTTGATACTTAGACAATCCCAATCCCTCTCCTTCTGATCTGTTTTCTTGTGAAATTCACTAGTGAGATAATATATATGTATCAGTTATATGATAAGAATCGGACCATTATTGTGTATGTACGAATAGTTTATCATTATCACTCCATATCTTTTGATGATTCTCTTTAGTATATTTCTTATCAGATTAGCAGAAGTATTATGTAGGTATTGTCTCCAAATTGTTACATACATTTTTAGCGCATTTACTTACACTTAGAAACAAGATATATAAATTTGGATAGCCCGCGCCGCCGGCTATCTAAATTTAATCTATACTAATATTATAAAGCTGCAGAGTTTGTTTGTTTGAACGCGCTAATATCAGGAACTACTGGTCCGATTTTAAAAATTATTTCAGTGGTAGGTAGCCTATTTATCGAGGAAGGCTATAAGTTATATTTTATTATGAAGTTTCTACGGGAACGGGAGTTAAGCGGGTGAAATTGGGCGCGGGAAGCTAAAAAAAAATATAACTACGCAAAAAATGCGAAAGCAATCATTTTTCATGTTAATCGCTAAACGTCAAAAAAAATCTCGTTAATATTGAAATTGGTGACTTGTTGTGAACTATAGCTGATGGACATGGCTATATATATAAATAAACCCATGTCCACCGCTGTACTGACAGAACTTTTATATACCTACTAAGCCTGTTGTGATTCTTCTTTCTTCCAGTTTGTACTTGTCGTTTTGATGTCCGGTCAGCGAATGAATGGCGGTGGGTAGGGCACCACCTTTTATACAGTCCGACAGAACTTTTCTAGAAAGTTCTCTGCCCCCCACTGAACTTTTTTCCTTTATTTTTACTATTTACACATATATTTTCTTACTTAACTATATTTTATCTTATAGTTTTCTACATTTTACACATCTCGAGGCGGGGCCTTAAATACTACCGCGCCCCCCGCTTCACTACTATAAAAGCTCGCCCTACGCGGCGATCGCGCGTCGGATTCGCCGCGCCGTCGAGACAGCAACATCTCTCACTACGCTCGGACCGCACCTCAGCCGCCTACCGGCGGATCGTGGAACTTCCTCGACAACCCGCCACAACAGTGCCGGGAGCGTCGGGTAGCGGTCGCGTGACGCGCGCCCCCCCGATACCCGCGGGCTGAAGAGCCCCGCCCCCCCCCTGCGCACCTCACCGCGTAGCTTCGGCCCCCCGGAAAGCGGGGCACACTGCTGTATCGACCTCCGGTCTGCCACCAGCGGCAAGCCCCGGAGGTTCGGTGCAGTGGGTGCTCTGTAGCCGGGGCACCCCCCGAGGCACCCCCCCCCCCCCCCCAAGGGGAAGAAGAAACCCGGCATGATGTCGGGGCAACCGCCCCCATCAGCCGCGCGTCGGGCCACCCGGCCCCAACCACCGCCTACGTCCGGCGTGAGACGGCGGGTGTTCTCCCGGTCGACGCCGGCCGCCGTTAGGTCCATGATGGACCGAGCGGTGGCCGCCGATCGGGCGACCCACCGGACAACGCCGCCGGAATCACCGGCATCACCACCAGGAGCGGGGGAGGGCCACTATGCGACCCTCTCCCACCCGCAGCCGCCCCCGGGCCCATCCGGGAGCCAACGAACCGCCCCGGCCCGGCCATACTGGCCGGACTGGACTGACATCCTGCCGCCCGCGCCAACACCGCGTGGACTGCCCACCCTCCCCCTGACCCCCGTGCCGCAGAGCAAGGCGGCCGTCAGAAGGGAGCCACCGGCGCCGAAAACAGCCCCGCCTGCACCTCTCCCACAGAGGGCGCTCAAGGCGAGGGCGGCAAAGCCGCCGACAACCCGCATCCCAACGCCACCGAAGAAAGGACTGCCCACCCTCCTCCTGACCCCCGTGCCGCAGAGCAGGGCGGCCACAAAGAGGGAGCGCCCGCCCACGACACGTCAGCCAGCCCCGCCTGCGCCACCCCCACAGAGGGCGCCCAAGGCGAGGCTAACTAAATCGCCATCCCGCTTCCCCGCGCCGCCAACATCCATCGCGCCGGGAAGGTTCCCGTCACCGCCACAACCCTACAAGCGGGTTGACCTAGAGCGAACGCCACCGTTCGCTCCCACCGGTCCCCAGCTACCAGAGGGATCCCCCATGGAGGAGGGCCCCTCCTACGCCGCTATGGCGGCGTCGCCGCGCCCGACACCGCTCACATCGCCGCGCCCCTCGCCGTGTGCATCGCCACCGGCCTCGCCACGCCTCGATGCCATCCCCGCTGCAGCCACTACCACCACCGACGCCTCCCTGAAGCGGCCCGGTCGCAGGTTCCCACCCTTTGTGGTGGAGAAACTCCCGGATTGGCCGCGACACTTCAGGGAGATGAAGAAAGCCCTCGGCCACACTCCGAACGCGCGCCCGTATGGGAAGGGCGTGCGTTTTATCCCGAGAACCGAGGAGGAGTACCGCTACATCCAGCGGTACCTGTACTCGCTGGACCAAGCGGAGACCCCTTGGTTCTCCTACACCCTTCCCGACGAGCGGAGTCTAAAGGTGGCCATCCGAGGGCTGCCCGTCGACACCCAGCCGGAGGAAATCGAGCGCGAGTTGACTGAGCCCGGCTTTAAGCCTGAGCTCGTCCGACCGATCCGCGCTCGTCAAGGACGCCCCGGCTGCATATTCTTCGTGCAGCTGGCGAGGACGGCAAACCTCATGCCGGGCATATACGAAGTCACCGAGCTTCTGTGTATGCCCGGTGTGAAAATCGAGGCGTGGCGCGGGAAAAAGGGCCCCGCGCAGTGCCACCGCTGCCAACTGTTCCGGCACTCGTCGCACAACTGCCACAGGCCTATTGCCTGTGTGCGGTGCGGCGAGCACCACAACGCCCGGGACTGTACGCGCCCCCGGGAGGAGCCGCCGACGTGCGCCAACTGTGGTGGGCCGCACACGGCCAACAACGCCCAGTGCCCGGTCTTCCGGCGAGAAACTCGCAATAGGAAGGCCGGGACCGTCGCCAGGACCACCACAGGCGTCAAGCCTGTTGCCCACCGTCAGGTTGAGGAGGGGAACGCCCCGACCTCCCTGATGGCTGCCGCCAACGCCCCGGGGGGGCGTACAACAAAGAGGAAACGCCTGCGGAAGCGCAAGGCGCAGGCCCAAAGAGAGCAGCCCACGAAGCCGTCGACTGCTGTGGTCGCCGCCCCATCGGAGGGGACGAAGGCGAAGCAGCAGCCGGCTAGAGACCCCAGGATGACCAGCGTCATTGGTACCCTCCAGAGGGTGCTGATCGCGCTCCAGGAGCAGCGGGACCCAACCCAGCTGATCCTGCAGTGCCTCCTTGAGGCGTACCAATGACGCGGAGCAGTCTCCTGCGCCCCTCAGACATGACGACCGCTCCCTTCCCCTGCCGGCTGACGGTCGCCCCCGGGGACATTTCCCTGGCGGGCTCGACCTCGCCCGCACGGAAGGGAGCGAAGACTACCGGACGCAAGCGCCGCTAGCATGTTGGTCACCCCTTCGGACTCGTCCGTAGGGGCTTGACCTCGCTAGCGGCGCCAACTAGGAACAAGGACGAGACCACGAGGGCCCCCGGGCCCCCACCCAATGACCCACCTGTCGTTACAGGTGGCGGACGAACCCACTGCAGAGGCCTATGGCCTGATCAGTTTCCCCGGAGCTCACCAGAGTCTCCGCGGAAGACCTACGTCGCGGATCGCGCGTCATTCCCAACGTGAGCGTCGGAGCGCGCACATAATAGTGCCTATTCATGTCCCTTATACATAAGGAAACCCTATTTATTATCTTATATCTATGTGTTAATAATGAAACAATAATAAATTTACTTTTTATTTTAGTGCTTTAAAAACTTACTTACTTATGTTAACTATACAATTTAAACTTATTCCTCTAGTTGAATTTACATAACTCTACTTAAATTAACTATTTACATCATAAAATCAATAATATCTCACTTTAAATCAACATTAAACGTATTATAGCAAAACAGTTAAAACGACATTTGTGTGTTAGCCTATCCGCTACTACCCACTACTTGCACCTATGTGCTTTTATGTGGTCCTAATTTTCTGTCGTGCACAAATCCTAACAGTAGGTCTACGGAGGACACCTCTGTAGCGTAGCGGTAATTGGCTTGCTTTAAATCTAGTAGGTCGTGGGCTTCGATCCCCACACCGGACAAGAAATCTTTGTGAAAATTCTAAGATTTCTTTTCGGTTCTGGTTGGTTGAGGGACTACCCTCCGTGCCTCGGAAAGCACGTTAAGCCGTTGGTCCCGATTGTTATAACATCATCTATAACAGGGTTTCTCAAACTTTCGGCTCCACGAACCCCTGTTAAAAGTGACAGCGAACCCCTAAGTAATTAAATCCCCCCCCCCCCCAAAGAAAATAATAAAATTGAGTGTTGAAGAAAACGCCTGCCAGTTATCAAGCCACCATTACGTAAATCTGGTCGCGAACCCCCTGCCGACGAATGGCGAACCCCGGGGTTCGCGTATCCCACTTTGAGAAACCCTGATCTATAACAAACGAACCAGGGAACGGGCAGCAGCGTTTCCCCTGCATTACACCATAACACTGCGGTCACCAATCCGCCTGACAAGCGTGGTGACTATAGCAAAAACCCTCCCTCGGGAGGAGGCCCATGTTCAGCAGTGGGCGTTATACGGGCTGATGATAAACAGCAGTTCAACTACGTAAAAAATGCGCCAGGCGACAATTAAGTAAAAAAATATTGCATTGTCATTGCAAAATGTTATATGTTATTGTTGCAACGCGACATGTTTTTACATTACCACTAGGCTTTTGCTATGTGACTGGGGCTTCATAACTTGTAGAGCCTTATTAAACATTTACTAATTAACCTCACCAAAGAGTCTCTTTGGAGTTTTTATCTCCATCACTTACGATTTTTCCAACTGTAGGACTAGGCTTTTTAAATTGATCCTTATAACCTACTTATTAAGTGAACGACAAGGCACAAAAGAATGGCTGGCACGGACGTGAGTTATTTTCAGTAATTTGTGTGCAATCATACGTATTTTATCCACAGCTGGTGACGCCTTACGGTTTCTTTGAAGTTAAAATATGTAGTTGACTTCTATCTGCCGTGGAAATTCCCGAATATTACTACATATTACACAACAATCTATCACAAATTTGACCATAGAACACACGCATACGTTAAGAAGATATCAACAGAATATAGCCCTAACGATCGCATTAAATAACCTGTTTTTTCCCCTTTTAGGTTCTGAATGTACAAGGATTCACTAATTCTGCTTTAAGGCATAACGTTCGCACTTAAAGTATTTATCGATGCACATGTCTGAATATGGCATTTTTACCTGTTATACTAAAATAATTGTTTATTTTGCGAATACAAATAGCAACAACGGGTCTATTGTTAATATTAATAATCCTTAAAAGATAATAGCATCAGTAGACCAAGGTATTTCAATACAATGATCACAGCATAACATTTTTATTACAGATGTTCACAAGGCTTTTTCCATATTTTTGACCTAATGCTGACTTTCAGTAAAGTAAGTTGTTAAAAGGGAGTTAAAGTAAGTTAGGAGGGATTAAAGTAAGTGGCAATAAATAATTTGACTGCACCGGTGGCTCAGTGGTTACGATAGTTGCCTCTGAGACCTGGTGTTCTGGGTTCGATTCGCACCCGGGACAATTATTTGTGTGAACCACAAATAGTTGTTCTGAGTCTGGGTGTTCTGTGTGTCCGTGAAATAAATGTTTGTAAAGTCCCCCGCGACACAGGGATTTATTTCCCTAGTGCGGGAGTTTCTTTTTTTTATAAAGAAGAATAACAGATCTATGGTCTGTTATTGCCACTTAGATAGGTACTTTCGCAAAAAAAAACTTTTCCCTACTACGAAAAATTAATAATCTTTAAATATAACAGATAAAAATGCCAGTTTCCGACAATTTTTCCATTAATTACTTGAAGTGCGAACGTTACGCCTTAAGGGCATTAAATTGGGGTTAAAAAGATTATGGAGAAACCGAAAAATACGCGGGAAAAGTCTCATAGTCTCTAAATTCAGGGTTTTATCAAAGTATTTTAAATATGATGTTATAAAAATCAGGACCAAAGGCTAAACATGCTTTCCGAGGCACGTAGGGTAGGCCTTCAACCAACCAAACCCGGAAATAAATCTTAGAATTTACACAAAGATTTCTTCACGACCGCCGAGATTTAAAGCAAGCCAAATACCGCTACGCTACGTAGGTTGTCAAAATGTATCAGGTCACGTTAAATTCTCGTAGAACTTGTGATGTGTGACTCGAGGACATGTCATGGGAATACAGGAAAGTTGGTGACCCTTGGCAACTCAATCTTGTAACTTCAAAGCAATTGAAAACATTGAAGTGGCTTAACATTCAGAGTCTGTAAATGCAATCAAACCTTTGCATTAATTATAGTGGGGATTCGAAGGGCTTTCCTCATGGCCTCGAAAGAAATTGAAAGAAAATTTTTGATTTATACTCGTAGTGCATTGAAATAAGAAAGTAGTAATATAAAACATACATTAAATGAAAAATAACCTCCGTGATGTAGCGGTATAAGTATTGGAGGTCGTGGGTTCGATTCCCAGGCCGAACAAGATATCTTTGTGTATATTCTAAGATAAGTTTCGGGGTCTGGTTAGTTGAGCGTTTCCTTGTGTGGTACTACATAAAACTGCGGTCACCAACCCGCCTGCGAAGCGTGGTGAGTATCGCAACTACCCTCTCTTGGGAGAACGCCCATGTTCAGCAATGGACGTTATACGGGCTGATGATGATGGTTGAGGTTGAGGGACTGCCCTCCGTGCCTCGGACAGCATGTCAAGCCGTTGGTCTTGCTTGTTATACCATCATCTATAACAAGCGTATACCAGGTAACGGGCAGCAGCGTTTCCTTGAGTTATATAACATAATACTGCGGTCACCAACCCGCCTGCCAAAGGGATTTATGGAACTAATTTCTCATCAACACCCCGTTGACGTCCACTGCTGAACATGGGCATCCTCTTTAACAGACCTTGGTAAGATTAAGGGAAATTGTCGTAATCATCACCCTTAGAAGGTGGATTTTAGTAAGATAGGAGTGTCTTTGAACTGATAGATTCTTACGCCCATATCCATCAGGTGTATGTCCCTTCATCGCTTCCCACTAGGCCCATGGGAAGATTAATTCTAAGCCGAAAAATATGGCATACGTATACCTGCACTGAGGTAATACGTCTCCCCCCCCCCCCAAATATACAGGGTTATTTGTAAAACACCGGTAACCTCTCAGGACTACGTTACTAACATCATAATCAACAACTTTTGTTTTATGACTTTTAAAAATTCGTCATATTTTAATTGATCAGATTTACACACAAAAATAAAATTATTTAAATTCAACGCTCTAAATGTTACGAAGTCTATGCGAAGCAAAAGAAGACAGCAGACAGTGCGCGGCAATGTATGTAGGTACAGCAAAATACAGAGTTGAAATGTGTTAGATAGGACAACGAAATATTGAAGGTTTGTTTTTGGTAAATGTATTATGTTTCGTAAAAAGTCGTAGAACAAAAGTTGTTATCTACGATGTTAGTAATATAGTCCTGAGAGGTTACCGGGTGTTTTACAAATAACCCTGTATAATTTGTATGTCTTGAAGGAAGGGAGGCCTTTGCCCTGATTCTGCAACCGTTCTCCGATAGTCGTTTCTCCTTTGGACTGAGTGATCAGTAAAACAGCGGGGCGCAGGCTATTATAAAACACAATTTTCTAACAAATCCTACAGTAATGAGAGTTACTCGGGTGAAACCGCACGGGGGAAGAAGTAGGGGATAAATCTGCAATTTTTTTACCGCCGGAGGCACCACTACCACAATACATATGTAAGTAGTTCTGATATATAATTATTATGTGTATTAAAACGTTTTGGTAGGTATTATATTAAGCAAATATTATTTTTCCCCAATGTTTGCAATAACAAAATAAACGAATATGGATAGGTAATAGATAAATAACATTCATTGAAAGTAAACGCGGTCTTACATCAAAACATTTTCTTTCTTCATTTCTTTGTAGCAAGCTAGTAGCTTTTTGGTGGCTTTGTAGTGAAATGTTGAAAAAGCCATGCAAAAACAATCGTAGATAAAACGATCTGACGGCGAATATTCCATAGTTGAAAAGTCCTGTCGTCGAAACTAACAAATGCGAACCATTCTGTCAGCGAAATATCCATAGGTGAAACGTTCTATGGACGAATCTCTGAAAAACCAAAGGTCCTATCGGTGATCAGTCCAACGTAACGACTGTCGGAGAACTGTTGTAGAATCTAATAGTAATATTGTATGCCTGTGTAACATTCAATTAATTAAATATCTAGTATTTCAATGTTAAATTAGTTAACAATGATATCAATGTAACGTTAATCAATTTTAATTATCTACAACTAAGCTTAACTAGCCGTGTGGATTCCGGCTTAGAATAGGCCACCCCATGTCCTCCCATGGGTGTCGTAAAAGGCGACTAAGGGACAAAATATGTCTGATGGATGGGCAGCAGCATCTATTAGCTCAAGGTTTACATCTTACTGCGATCACCAATCCGTCTGCCAAGCGTGGTGATTATGGCAATATCCCTCAACGATCGTGGCTTGCCAAGGTCTCAAGAGGAGGCCCATGTTCAGCAGTGGACGTAAAACGGGCTGTTCATGATGATGATGAAGCTTAACTACCGGTAATTGAGACTACAATTTTTATGGAAAATGCCAGAGACTATCCACCGACGAATAAGAATGCAATTTTAATTTAATATAATTAAAAGTGAGGGAGGGACTACCTTCCGTGCCTCGGAAAGCACGTTAAGCCGTTGGTCCCAATTATTATAACATCATCTATAATAATCGATTAGCAAGGAACGGGCAGCAGCGTTTCCTTGTGTGGTACAACATAATACTGCGGTCACCAACCCGCCTGCCAAGCGTGGTGACTATGGCAAATACCCTCCTTCGGGAGGAGGCCCTTGTTCAGCAGTGAACGTTGTACAGGCTGATGATGATGATTATTAAAAGGCTAATCCGCTAAGCGTTGCATAGATGGCGCCACCTGTACAGTTCATAAACGAAAATAGTTTATATATCACGAGGAAATAGATGATACGTATCATTGATGCAATGTTGTGTGTAATTCTAAAACTCAGAAGCATATAGATGGATGTAATAATAATAATATGTATTATAATTCAGGAGCATTCGGTCTTAAGTGCCAGTTTACGATAAAGAACTAATGTATCTGCCGTATAATGGCACATCCGACTTTATGGTTATGAGCTCCAAAAAGTTTTCAGGTTGTGAAAAATGAAATTAAAAACTGATACCAAAACTAATTATATATTATATATCAGAAGAATTAACATATGTATTGTGATAGTGGCGCCTTCAGCGGTAAAACTTTGCAGTTTTATCACCTACTAGATTCCCGCGCGCGATTAACTCCCATTCCCGAAGGAGCGCCATCTGTTATTGGTCAGATTTGGCACAGAATAGGGAAGAATGGCGCACTTTAATGTCGGAGGCCAAGATCCACTTCGGGTCGCTGAGCCAGCGAAGTAAGTAAGTATCTGTTATTGCTTGTTTAAGTAGTAGTTCATAATTAAATATAGATTATGACCTTCCTCAATAAATGGGCTATTTAACACTGAAATATTTTTTCAAATCGGACAATCAGTTCCTGAGATTAGCGCTTTCAAACAAACAAACTCTTCAGCTTTATATTTTGCCCTAAAATCTATACATAGAATTTGGAGCGAGAAACGTCAACTCTAAGTCCGTAGGACGTTATAATTAAATATACCTAGTCCATGTTATTTCTGAATCATCAGCTTTCAGATGTGAATGAATCTTTGAAATCGGTGCAGTAGTTTCGGAGAATATGGAAACAAACGATCAAATCTTTCTTTTTATGATACTAGGTTCCCGCGCGCGGTTTCACTTGCATAACTACCGTTCCCGTGGGAACTTCATAATTAAATATAGCCTATGTCACTCAGGGTGAATGTAGCTTCCCAATGAAGCAATAATTTTTGAAATCGGTACTGACGTTTTTGGGTTTATTCATTACAAACATACACACAAAAATACAAATCTTTCTTCTTAATTACATTACTATATATATATTATATTAGTATAGTGTTGGTGTTTGTGAGTCAGTTTGTTTGATACCTAATGAGGCTAAATAAAAAACAGAATTACAAGAAATTCAGAACATGATAAATTAATGTGCTTAAAGATATATTTTTGTAATCTTTTTGTACCTATACTTTCGAAATAAATCATTTAATCTTATCTTAACGTGTTTACTTTTGAAATTACATCTAAATCCGTTTCGTAACAAGAAGTATTACAACCTTAACTTATAGGCTTAGATAAATGATTGGTCTCACGCGCTCGACGAGATACCGCCTTTGTACTTGATAAACGCGGCAATAAATAGTACGCCGAAATCGGCGTACCCGAGCCTGTCACGCTCTGTGCAAGAAATACGTGGGACCATCGGTACAGTGTCTTACACACCACAATATCGACAGTTGCACTAAAGTCCCCTTAAATATCATATAAGTCATAATCCCTCAATCTCATCGCCAGCGACCGACCTGAGCCGAGGTCCAAGCCCCAAAGGGGGCGCCCTCTTGCGCAGGTTGCTTAGTTTGTAGTATTCAAACCATTTATCTAGGCTGGAGCTCTGCTCGCCTTTATGCCCGGTGAAGTAGCTAAAGCCTTGCGGCTAACTACGTATGTCCATCCGAAAAAAAAAACACTTCAATATTGAGTTGCCGCTACGGAGCTGTGGTTTTAAGGCGCACCGTTCGCACTTTAAGTGCTTATCGATAGATATTTCGGAATATGCCATTTTTAACTGTTGCACTAAATTAATCGTTTATTTTGCAAATGTAACATCAAACAACTTTTAAAGCTTATTAACAATAGACCTATTGTTAATAAGCCTCAAAAGGTTAATATCATCGGTAGACCAAGGGATTTCAATACAATGATAAAAGTATAAAATTTAGATTACAGATATTCACAAGGCTTTTTCTATGTTTTTGACCTAATGATGACTTAACATAGGTCTGTTATTGCCACTTACTTTCGCAAAATAAATAATCTTTAAATATATCAGATAAGAAATGCCATTTTCCGACAATTTCTCCGGTACATACTTGAAGTGCGAACGTTGCACCATCTAAGTATATATATTTATATTATATTACTAGCTTCCCGCGCGCGGTTTCACCCGCATAACTCCCGTCCCCGTGGGAACTTCATAATTAAATAAAGTCTATGTCACATAGGGTGAATGTGGCATTCCAATGTTGAAAGAATTTTTGAAATCGGCACAGTAGTTTTTGATTTTATTCATTACAAACGAACACACAAAAATACAAATCTTTCGTCTTTATAATATTAGTATAGATATAGATTAGCCATTACTGTTCCACTCCTGGGCAAGGACCTCCCTCCATTTCTTCCACTTATCTCGATCTTGTGCCTCTTCTTGCCAATTTTTGAGAAAGCCATCCACGGCGTCCCGCCATCTTCTCCTCGATCTGCCGCGAGCCCATCTGACTGAATCAGGGCCCCAGTCCTATAATATGCGGAACCATCGTTCAGCTAGCATCCAGCAGACATATCATCATCATTCATCAGCCCGTATAACGTCCACTGCTGAACATGGGCCTCCTCCCGAGGGAGGGTATTGCCATAGTCACCACGCTTGGCAGGCGGGTTGGTGACCGCTGTATTATGTTGAATATACAATGAAACGCTGCTGCCCGTTCCTTGTTATACGATTATTATCTTATCTATATATGTTGATGTTATACCAATCGGGACCAACGGCTTAACGTGCTTTCCGAGGCATGGAGGGTAGTCCCTCAACCAACCAGACCCGGAAAGAAATCTTAGAATTTACACAAAGATTTCCTGTCCGGTGTGGGGATCGAACCCACAACCTCCGAGATTTATAAACCTATTCAAATTACTTTTTATAATTAAATTAATTATTATAATTAATGTATACCTATTGTCGCTATATAGTAGGTATAGGACAAACCTATATAGTAGGTATATATGGCTGTTACATACCATGCTACTTTTCCGAACAGAAAAACACAAGCAATGCCGCGGCGCATTGCTAGTTATAATGATTATTTTATTATAATACAGTGAATTATTTTTATATCTTCATTTTCTTGACCTCGGTGTAAATCTAAATCAAACAACTTAGGCTGACCCCACATTGAGCGTGCGATTTCTTCGAGCAAATGGGCGACTTAAACGCCAAACTCCCCTCCCCCCCACTCACGAGTCACTCGTTACCCCCACCGTCAACATGTGACACACGCGTGAGGAAAGCGCACGACCAATGTGGGGTAAGCCTTAAACATAGTAGTAAAACTCCATATTCCAAAAAATCTAATTTCTGGCAAGGTGATGAAATACAGTTCCTGAAAAAATGAGGAAAATTCTGAGTTTATTTTTATTAAAACAATAAAATTTATCGCTTACTTAAGGTGGTGGTGTACTAAAAGTAACGCGATACTATACTATATAGCAAATAACTAATACGTTATTCATGTTGTGTTAAGTGAGTATCACATACTAGCTGCGCCCCACGTTACTCTGCTCCAGTGGGTCGGAGCGTGATATTTTGTAGCCTATATTATCCAGCTTATAAACTATCCGCTTGCCAACTTTCAGATCAAATGCGTTATGCGTGAAAGAGTAACAAACATCATCATCATCATCAGCCCGTATAACGTCCACTGCTGAACATGAGCCTCCTTCCGAGGGAGGGTCTTTGCCATAGTCACCACGCTTGGCAGGCGGATTGGTGACCGCAGTGCTGTGTTGTAATACACAGGGGAACGCTGCTGCCCGCTCCCTGGTTCGTTTGTTATAGATGATTTTATAACAATCGGGACCAACGGCTTAACGTGCTTTCCGAGGCATGGAGGGTAGTCCCTCAACCAACCAGACCCGGAAAGAAATCTTAGAATTTACATAAAGATTTCTTGTCCGGTGTGGGAATCGAACCCACGACCTCCGAGATTTAAAGCGAGCCAATTACCGCTACGCTACGGAGGTTGTCCCCTGAGTACCTTAAACCGGTAGATATGCATGAGGAGATTAATGAATGTAGAAGAGGCGAAAGGGGTATGTTAAGATCGTAGGAAGTGGAAAGACGTGGTCGCTGCCTTCACGCCCGTTTCCCATAGAGGTCTATGGGAATGGGGCGTGAATGTGTGTACGTATTGATAAATGACAATAATAAATATAGGACGCTTAATCAATAATTCATTGAACTTGAGTACTAAATAATATATCATACATAACAATATACACGCACTATCATTAAAATACTTTTGGTAAACTGTAATTATCTTTACATACTTATACGTACAATGCATGTTTCAATGTTTGTTACAAGCTATCGCCGTGCGACTTTGTTCTTGTAAACTTCGATATTATCACCATCTTTCTGCCCTGCTCCCATTATTTGGGTTCTTCGCAATATGTCATGCTCTTTCATATTTCCGTATTAGACGTCTCTTCCATACTCACACCTTTCTTAGACATATCATCTTTCAGACAGTCCATCCATCTTTTTTTTGGCCGTCCTCTTCCATCGTATCCCTCCATCTTCATATGCAGCTTCTTTTTCGTCACATGCATGTCATCTCTAAGCATAACGTGCCCATAAAATCCTAAGCAATTTCCTCTCAACTTTCTGTCACTCTGTTTCTGTACTCATTTCAAATCCGATCCATTCTTGTTACTCCGAACATCCATTTCAACATTCGTATCTCCGTCGCATGCAATCTTCTTTCATCCGTCCCGTTAACTGCCCAACATTCAGATCCATACATGACGACAGGTCTTCAATCGCCTTGTATATTTTCCCTTTCATTTTTAAACTGCGATATATCGAAAAAAAAATATCCTCCTTTTCACCCCTTTGGAGACTGAATTGAGGAAAATCATATAATTTTTCCTTAAGTAGGTACACTACCTATCTTAAAAATATATTCTTCAAAGTTTTGAAAAATCGAATCTAACACTGAAATAATGTTTCAAATACAGTAGTTTCTGATATAAGCCCGTTCACATAAACAAAACTTCAGTTTTATAATTTAAGTATCAATAAAAAAAAATAGTTTTAATTTATTCACTTACATAGTAGGAATATTCGTGATATAAATGATAAAGATGCTTATTAAGTGTAATTTACATTCTTCGTGCCTCACCCGGCGCCTTTAAGTGCCACTCGATTTTAGGGCTGAATTAATAAGCTGTGAATTAAATATTAATTAGGTGATCGTAATTTTGATGGGATCATAAAAGGCCCACTTCCATTTACCTATGTTAATATATTATATATACATATATTTTATTTAAGGACCACTCATAAAACCTTACAAACACGCAATTCTTGGAACACAAAATATACTTAGACTAAAACTGTGAGTCTTTATACTACCTAGTACCTAGGCGGTACACACAATAAGTTGTTCTGGGTGAAAACTGAACCCAAAACGACCCGAAAAGACCTGATCTTTACAGCAATTACTATTATCATTGAGTCACCAGTCCAGTCAGAAATATGATAATTAAAAAAAAAACTTTTTTTATAACCAGAATAAACATTCAGTTAGAATTGTAGTTATTCACTATTCATAAAATTTAAGTACTGAAATTTAGTAGACATGGGTGCCAAGAAGTCTAAGTACCTAACTTACCGGCTGTCGTAAATACTTCACGTCTGTTATACAATGCGGTTATGAACATTCTATGTACAGTAATTCGAACTAGCAAATTTCAAAGCTCCATACATCAAGATTGCGTACATTCGGGATAAAGTAATTCGTTGTAACATAAGTACTTTATGAGTCGCGTAACTCGATTTCAAATACTTTTTAAGCACATCAGTGTACAGACCTTCGCTTTTCAGTATGACAGTCGGTATCCGACCGATGCATAACTAATTTTCTATTTAATTTATTTATTTTAGCATATTATTCTTTTCTTTCATTCAAATCTGGTCATCGTAAAAGGTATGAAGATAAAAAAAAACAATTTAGTCCGTCAGTTAGAATACCAAAACATTTTGGACACGTATTTTTTTCGTTTCTCAAACAAAAAGTGACAAAGATACAGAGCGCTTTGAAATTTGATGTGACGTCACTTTTAGGTACAATTTTTCCTAGTAGTGACGTCACAATCCCCCCTCTCCTTAACTTTATAGTTTGTTCTTGCTCTGTATCTTTGTATTTTTTATTGATTTGATAAATAAAAAATACGTGTCCAATATTTGTTAGTAATCTAACAAGTAATGGGTCAGCCTAGATATTAGTATAGATGTACTTACTATTATTTATTTAAAAACTTCAGCACTATTGAGTCCAGTACCAATTTTTAGATTTTCTCTCATTTATAATGTACTAACAACTTCCTGCCCGCAGTTATCTTTCTAATATTGGTATAAACTAAATCCGATAGCAGTAAAGCGAGAATTTTATCGCTTACACTACGGCGTAACCTTAAATAGACTGCGCGTACTAATTTAAAATAAACAACTGCAATTTACGATTCCCTTCAAACAGTGTTTATTTCTCGTTTAGTTGAGAATCAAAGCAATGTGTCGGTGGTCGGTGGGTAATGTATGAGCACTTGTTTCTTTAAGTCGAATTATATTAGGCCGATCTTTTGCGTAAACATTAAAATTGAACAACATGTGGTAGCGTGATATTGTGTGATCTTTATTTTACATCTTCCCTTGAACGTTTCTGAAGTTACTTCATAATTTAATATAGCCTTCCTCGATGAATGAACTAGGTATATAACAGTGACATTTTTTTTAAATCGGACCGTTCCTGAGTTTAAATCTTTCAATCATCATATCAGCCGTAGGACGTCCATTGCTGGACATAGGCCTTCCTTCCGCTTCTAACCGCAACAACTGGAGATCATTGAATCTCCAGTTGTTGCGGTTAGAAGCAGCATGAATCCACCGTGATAGACCCGCGGCCTTAACCAGATCATTCGTCCATTTAGTAGGTAGACGTCCTACGCTACGCTTGCCGATCCGCGGTCTCCATTCGAGAACTTTTCAGTCCCAACGGCCATCTGTTCTCCGTGGCCTGCCCATTGCCACTTCAATGAACTAATGCGTCGGACTATGTTACCCGCGTTCTTCTACGTATCTCCTCATTCCGATCTCGTAGAGAAACCCCGAGCATAGCCCTCTCCATAGCTCGTTGAGCGACTCTAAGCCTGTCCATAAGGCCTATAATAGTGAAAGACCATGTTGCGAAAGCGTTCAAGCAAACAAAAAAACTCTTCAGCTTTATATATAAGTATAGACTAGCTGCTTCTTCAATACTACACTACACTACACTAGTAACTTCGTCTCATAAGATGAGATTTTATAAGCTACTACCTTCTAGAAAAACCGCTCCACGACTCTGGTTTGTGAAGGTCTGATAAGAAGAGGCCCATGTTCAGCAAGGGACGTAGATGGGCTGATGAACTATTAATAACTACAAATTTAGGAATCTGAACAGGAGAACGCCCCTGTGGGACTTGAACTTCGGCTTAGAGCGGTCACTGGAGGGGGGGTTGGATTTATACAAAAATAGATATGACTTTGAGTTTTTTTAGGGCAGTTTTGTGCAGCTGTTGCTTAACATAACAGTTCGCAGGCCATAGTGGCAGTTTCAGTTTGTAAGAGTAGGTCCGTTCCACACTTCTCCGGCGGGTTATCTAGAGAGCGCGCCAGATAGATTCAATTATTTTTCAACTAACTAATCTTCAGGCTGACCAAACTCCAACGTTTCAATTTTGGTTATCTACAAAATCTTCAGGGATTTCAAAGTGTGCCTAAACTAAGATACTGTAAGTGCCTACTAAGTTAGTTTAGGTTTCCTAGGAGTTAATTAGAAACTTGCGGTTAACTACCAGTTAATTAAAGTTTACGTTAGTATTTCCTGTACCCGGAGAGTTACTTAACTAACTCTGGATTGATGGTTAATTGCTAGTTCTAATATTTCTCTAATGATATTTAATGGTTGTATTCACCATCTCATCTTTATCATCAGCCTGCATAACCTCCATTACTATTTTTTTTTTCGGACGGACTTAAGTTTGTTATCTATCGCTACTTCACCGGGCAAAGTCTGAGTATGTGTCTGTCCCAAAGGGCTTTTGACATAGTCACCACGCTTGTTAAGCGAGTTGGTGATCGCAATGGTATGTTGTAATAAACACGTCAATGCTGCTGCCGGTTATAGAAATCAAATACATATATGGTGTTTTAACAAGCGATATCCGGCTTAATCTCTCAATCAATCAGACCCTAAAATTATAAATTACTGCTGCCTGATGGCAGCAGGAGCAGAAGGTACCAGGCGCTTCCTGGAAACTAAGGCACCACTTCCTTCAGTGGCGGCTGAGCATAATCCTCAGACTATAATCAAGAAACTTTAAAAGATACACAAAGACTTAAATATATAGTCGATCTTTATTTTTAGTGACTGTTCTCTTCGCTCTATTTCTTCCGCAAGCGTTCTCGGGTTACCGAAAGGAAGTCTTAAAATATCCAGAAGACACAGAATTTTGGGCGACAGACTTCTTCGTGAAAGGATGCAAGAACTTTTTGGATTCATGTCCTCGATCTTATAAGTAATTTTTTTTTGTCACTATTATTTTTCATTGTACTAAAAATAATGTATAGCATATCATATAGTTCAATATGCCCTTATTCTACCAGAAGGTTACTTTACTTTTACTTTATCAGCCCGTTTACGTCCACTGCTGAACA
This sequence comes from Nycteola revayana, assembly GCA_947037095.2. NCBI lineage: Eukaryota > Metazoa > Arthropoda > Insecta > Lepidoptera > Nolidae > Nycteola > Nycteola revayana. The sequence goes on from OX344851.2 coordinate 2,757,752, forward strand.
TGGGCTTATTCTACATATAACAGACATTGGTAAGCCAGGGTCGTTGAGGGACCCGCCGCCTACCGCCCTAGGCTCGGCTTCGGAGAGTGGGGCACATGGGCCCCGCTCCCTTCGGGCTGACCCATGAGGAGTAGGGACGCCTCTACACTCCGGGCATCCCTATAATTGGGCAAATGGGCCACTGTAAGTGTGGCCCAGGAGATCCCGGCCCCCGCCAACGGCGGATCGAAGGAGTGTCCGGGAGGTTTTAGTGGTGTAGGGTCCTCTCCTTGTGGTATTAGTTTAGCATACCATGCTAGGGAGAGGGCGAGTCCCACATTTTACTCCTATGATAATTTTACTTAGATGATATTTTGTCTCGGTTTATAAAAAAAATGGTGGCCATTGAAATTGTAACCTTCGAAATCTATGATTGCAGAATGCTTGTAGTATTGCCGCGTTGAATAGATTCCCAATCAACGCTACAATGCTGCAAGATCCCAACCGCTTATCTGCTTTGTAAAATGAATAAAGTGTTGAAATAATTTCAGATATCAACAAATATGTGCTCGCAATTACGATGGAGAGTACAAGTTCTTCAACAATTATTGTGAAATGGCTTATGAAAATTGTAATACCTGGAAAAGTGAGTGTATTTATAATATTTATAACTAAGCAGGTATTCGTCTCGTCCATTGCTTTGTTCGTAAACTATTTTTATATTTTCTTTAGTTTTTATCACTTTTCTGTTTGTTTTGAAAATGCCACATTTGCAAAAATACTATTACGAGTTATCAATCCTAAGCTTCAGTCAGATATATTTTCAGTTAATAACTAATGTTTATGTTATGAATTTAACTGATCATTTATACCTCAGTTAAACTTAACTCTAGAATAACACAAAACCAATATTCTTATGTTTATAGGTAGTTGACAAATACTTTGAACAAATCGCAAAAAATTAACGATTACTAAATTTCAAAATTGAGATTAATAAAAACCACTTTATAACCACGTGTTATAAAGAGATTGATAAATTTCGGCGACCAGGTGAGTTCCACCGTGGTCGTATCGTCAATCAGGGGCTATACTTAAATGGGTCTACACTACTAAAACATAATCACGAAAAATCCACAGATAGAAAACGGATGGATAACAAAGCATTTAACATTTGTTTTTTTTTATAATATTAATATACCTATAGCCAGTTTGCATGGACAGTATCTGATGCTATATTGACTACCCGAGGAAAACGCACGTCCAATGTGGATTCAGCCCAATGTACTCGAATCATCATATTAACTATATTCTAACTGGGTGGATATTTTATCCTTTTCAAATTCCCTTGTAAAAATACACAGTTCAAAATTCAATGGAATTTAAGCCAGTTAACAAAATAAATAATTTTACTGTCAAAATACATTCGTACTAATTAATTCTAAACATTAACATTTATACTAATATTATAAAGAGGAAAGATTTGTACCTATTTTTGTATGTTTGTATGTTTGTAATGAATAGGCTCAAAAAGTACTGGGCCGATTTAAAAAATTCTTTCACCATTCGAAAGCTACATTATCCACGAGTAACATAGGCTAAATTTTATTTTGGAAAAAAATAGGGTTCCGTAAGATATTTGGGTTTTTCTGACACAAGGTGTAAAAAATCAACCAGAAAAGTTACTTATTTTGCGTACGCTGCCTAAACTATAAAAGATAGAACCATAAAATGTTCTAATTAATTATAGATCTTATAAATATCTACAAAAAAGTCCGCGACACACTATACCTATCTATGTCGAGTAAGGCACAACGACCATTTTTTTATTTAGAAATCTTGAATTTTTTTTGGACTACATTTAAACGCGTTTATTTTACTCATGCTATTAATCCTTATCAAAATAAGGTAATAATAATAATAATATTATTTCATCACTAAGTACAGTTTATGTAGATAATATTTGGTCTTTGAATGATTCAAATTGGACGTTTGGTTTTGAAGTTATGGCGAAATTAAAATATTACGATTTCTGCTGCACGGCCCGTTGCGAAGTCTAATAATTTTCGTGCGATTTTTTTTAGATTTCGTTCTTAAAACTACACCTACGCAAAAGTTCTTCTCAGAGCTAATCAACAGTTCTTCTCAGAGCTAAACAACAGTTCTTTTCAGAGCTTTGAAAATGCCTAAAATGCCTAATCCCTAAAATGCCTATTAATTACATCATTAATTATATTTTCATCATTAACAACTTTAACATCCACAGAAAGACAATCTGTGCAGCCTGCGGATAATGACTGCGTTGTCGATGTTTATGTCGGTGTCCGTGAATTGACCTGGGAATCATTTTGCTGACCGTGTCTTTCCTGGGTAGGCTTTTTGCAGCGGTAACCGACATCCGCACGGAGCCGCGGGCGACCGCTATCACTACATCACTACATATTATAAACAAAGTCCCGAGGCACGGAGGGTAGTCCCTCAACCAACCAGACCCGGAAAGAAATCTTAGAATTTACACAAAGATTTCATGTCCGGTGTGGGGATCAAACCCACGACCTCCGAGATTTAAAGCGAGCCAATTACCGCTACGCTACGGAGGTAGGCCGAATGCGATTATGCGCGCTCGATCCTTAAGAATTATAGGGCAAATTTTTTGTTTTGTGTTCGTTGTAACTATGATGGATAGACACTTGAATACCTATTTATTTAGTGTTTGTTGTATTGTTAGTCCTGAAGAGTATAGGTATTTCATACGATAAAAGTATACCCACCTACTTATTTCACTGAGTTTTAGTAGGTACCTATATTAATTTGTTTCTGTTTGTTTTGACCAAATTTCGCCCGTTTGTTAGAGGTTTAAAGACATTACGTAGTATAATTATCAGTATTGTACCCGTGCGAAGCCGGGGCGGGTCGCTAGTATTATATAATAATATAAATTTATTTTTATATACGATGTGCGTGATAATATAGAATTATTTCCATACTTGAAGCTTATATCTTTGCTCGTAATCTTTTCAACAAAATTTTCATTTGAATATTAAAGTTTCTGCCTTTATGTATTTTCAAGTATTTCATACTTGATGGCATGGAAAATATGGCCAATAAAAATATAGCATGGCCTCTTCGGTTCATCTGAGCGACACTAGCTGGATAATTTGATTCATAGGTTTCAAGTATGCAAGATTCCACAATTATATTTTAACGTAATAAGCATAAAAAACAACCTTCAGACTGAAATGTAGGCATTTTAGGGTCATTTGCTTCAAATATATGAAATTTTTCAAGGCTCACTGGATCTCACTCCATAGCCCAGTTTTCCAATTTATTTAACATCCCATTCATATAGATAGCCCAAATCTAGACTCTTTCTTCCCGGCAATAATTTCGTTCAAGTGGGGGACTCTCCATTGGTATATTAATGGATAGACCTTCATAGATTCAGTCATCTCACTTTTATATTTAAAGGTAGCAGAGGTTTCTTGAACCTTAGCTTCGGATCCTATGAATGCCTATTAAATGGCCATGTTTCCATTAGCCGTTGGTAGTATAAGTAAGAAACATAATAATTAATAATACATAAGTGTTAATTTCTTAAAAAAATATCACTTAATAGACAAAAAAAATATATTTTTTTTAGTTAGGCATGGAATAGCACTTTTGCCTGAACTTGGTAATCCTGAGTTTCAGGCTAGTACGTAAAAATACAGAGTAATATATCGTAATGATTAAACAAATGTTTCAGTTTATTACAATTTCCCAAATGTAAGGGTACCTATTTATTTAATTGTATCTTACTGTCTCCTGACTCCTATGCCCTCGCAGACCGAACGTGGTAATAGCATAACGTTCTTCGAAATTGTAAAAAGAAGAAGAAGAAGTACACGTTACCTTATTGCAAAATATGAAACAGTAAATTTATCATCAATAACAATATTATGAGAATTATCCTAATTAATTATATTTTGCAATCGGCGGCCTTATCGCTAAAAGCGACATCTTTCAGGTAACCTTATGCATAGGTGGGACCAAAAAGAAAAAAAAAATAGGGTAGCATAGGATGTACATGCCATGTTTTCACCAAGCTCAGCCGAGAAGTCCAAACACGTTGAGCTGTTGGACCCGATTGTCATAACATCATCTACAATAATGATATTCCAACGGCCAGCAACGTTTCCTTGTGCGTTACAACACATAATGCCCATGGAGATGGGATGAGATGACCATGGAGAAACCTCCCTTGGGAGCAAGCTCATGTTCAGCAGTGGGCATTATACATCAGGATGTATAAATCACTCACTAATCAGGATTAGTGAGTATAAGTACAAAACTTGATCACCCCACATAATTACGTAAAAATAACATAAACACCATCACATCGCCTTTCTTTACTCTTCGAGTTTTGAAACGTTAAAAGGATTTGGTTGAATTTTTAACACGATAAGTTGGCAAAAACAAACGGGCTGCCAAAATAAATCTTTGTTCGTATGACTCAAGTACCAAATACACCAACAAAGCAAATCTCGTACACATAAATAACTAACCTAATTTCCTTTTCTTGCTTATATTTTTCACCTCTGCAATAGTAAGAACTTCACCTACATATCGTAGCTTAAGGCCGGGGTCGCGACAGCGACGTGACGGTGATTTCGTGAAAACAATTTCATGTAAACATATGTTGGCGGCCACGTTGCCAAAATAACAATCGAAATGTTTTGTTGGAGCGTCGCCGTATTAGTGCAGCCTAGCCTTAGGTAACACATCACATAAATATTTTTTTGTGTTTTTAATGCCATTTCTTACATAATTAAAAGATGAGTAGTTTTACTATATTAGATATACACTTTGCTTAAAGATAGCTCGCAAAGTAAAATGGAATTATAATTGACATAATTAAATCAGCCCTTATTACATCCACTGCTGTGGGCATCCTTCCAAGAGACGATTATTTGCCATAGTTATGTTGAACGGACAGTAGCCCGTTCCCTGGTAGGTACATGCTTGTTATAGATGATGTTATAAAAATCGGGACCAACGGCTTCACGTGCTTTTCGAAGCACGAAGGGTGGCCTTACACTCAAAGATTTTATGTTCGGCGTGGGGAAACCACTACCTACAAGACTTAAAGCGAGAGCTATACCACTCCGCCTCAAAGAGTTTCATTGTAATGGTTTCTATATCAAATTATGCAGTTTTTCACTCTCCTTAAAATTTTGTATTTTAGACATACGTGGCATTAAAAACGTAAGAAATGATATGTTTAACTTTGGGAAAATTTCCTTCGCTTTTCTGTTCTGTGATTACTCCAGTTCTTTTTATACTCATATAATAGGAGCACTTTTTATGATTTTTATTCAGACCAGGGCCCCAATTCTGCCTATTTGAAAACCATCAAAAGAATCGCAATAATAACATCGATATAATTGCTATAGGTTCATTCCACCTAGTGATATCACCTATTTATTTCGATATAATATTTGTTTGCAGCAGGATTTTATGGTTAACCAAGGTTCAGCACTTAATAGAAACGGTCACCTTTGATCATCTAGGTGATTTTTTTTCCAGGTGAGAAAACACCAATTTAGTCTTCTGGAATCACCTGAGTGATACCTAGCTAGGTGATTTGTAGAGACCGGTTCATTGCACTTTGACGACTTAGGTGATATCACTTAGGACATATGTGTATAACTAGAAAACTATTTCTCCCATAACCAGTATTAACGATATAGTAAAGTTATAGCAGAATAACAAATATGTCATAATCGCAAATGAATCTCAATAGAGTGTGCGGAATCATGAATTGTCCGCCATTTTACTGAAATAATGAATTTATTCAGCACTTAGGTATTTACATACACTTGTACTTGTCAAAATCACAATGAAAAAAAACTATAATTAATAGGCTATTCTTATTCTATGAATAAAACTACTTAGGTAACTATAACTAGCAAGTGCAACCTGTGTGTGCTGCTAATTGTAGGGAATTACAGACAATGTACTCTGTCTGTCCGTTTGTCATTAATTCCTCTACTCATAATAAGTTTATATATACATTAATTATTATAGGACTATGTATGTGTGGGGTAACATTGAATGACAGACTAAGGAATAGCGTGATAATAGAACGGTGTGGAGTGAAAGAGGACGTGATTACGAAGATAGAGAAGGGAATGTTGAGATGGTTTGGTCACGTGGAAAGAATGGATGAAGAAAGATTGACAAAACAGTTATTAATGGCAAGTGTGAGTGGCACAGTCGGAAGGGGAAGACCTCGACGAACGTTCTCTGACCAAATCGGAGACATCCTCGCAAAAGGTCAAATAAGATCCACCCAAAACCGACGTGCTTGTATGAAGAATGTTATGAGAGTGAATGAAGCGAAAGATGTGTGTAGGGATCGTAGCAAGTGGAGGTCCATTGTCTCTGCCTACCCCGCTGGGAAACAGGCGTGAGCTTATGTATGTATTATAGGACTATTACTGTAATTAGCAGAATTGAGCTCCAGGGCAGTGATTGCTTGCCAGTCGGTTTGTAAAGAGTATTCAGAATGTGTACTGAAAAAGAATAAAGCGGCCATTTTCCTCGTATTTTAGAAAAGCGGCGGAATTTAAATTTAAACCCAAAGTTGTAAGGTAGCTTCGAAAATATAATTATAAATACTTGTTTTGAGACCTGTTTGGCGCAGTGGTTACGGAAGTGGCTTGTGAGACATGGTGATTTGATATTTTTTTTCGGTTTGACTAACGTTAGCCATGAGGCTTTTGCTACTTCACTGGGCATAAAGCCGAGCAGAGCTCCAGCCTTACTAAATGGTTTAAAAACTACAAACTAAGCAACCTGCGCAAGAAGGCGCCCCCTGTGGGGTTCGGACCTCAGCTCAGGGTGGTCGCTGGCGATGAGATTTAGGGGTTATGACTTTTTTTTGGAACAGACTAAAAAGTAAAGTTTATAGGGCGAATGTGAACGGAAGTGTTGGATGAAAAAGACCAAGGCGGACGTTTCACGTGCAGATTGAGAACGTTCTTATGAACGGCCAATTTAAAAGTATCCTTAACCGAAAGACATAAGGAGATTAATGAATGTAGAAGAGAGACATGATACAAAGAGATTAATAAATTTCGATGACCGACTGTGGTTCCACAGTAGCCTAATTGGTTAAGGCATTAGGGGTTTTAACTAAGATGCAGGTTCGAATCCTGTCGGTGGTCGAATTTTATTAATCTCAATTTTGATATATAGTATAAGGTAAACTTTTCCATAAAGTGTTCAAAACATTTAGAATGTAGAACAGTTGAAAGTGGTATGTCGAGATCGTAGCAAGTGGAAGTAGGTAGACTCTCTCTACCCCTACAGGAAAGAGGCGTGAATGTATGCTTGGGTGTTCTTTGTGCCTGTGAATTATGTGCTTGTAAAGACCATCGCGACACAAGGATTTATTTCCCCAATGCAGGAGTTGTATTTTTAAAACTAAAAAATACTTTGTTGTGAGTTACTGTTACGTGTGGTTTCACCCGAGTTCAGATCTCGTGGGAACCTCGTCTCAAAAAATATCTTATGAACTCACAAATAATGTGGCTTGCTATTAGTAAAAGAATTTTGATTGATAAAATAAATAAATAAAATAAAATAAAAATTTATGTAATCACTACATAGTATAAAACAAAGTCGCTTCCCGCTGTCTGTCCGTCCCTCTGTATGCTTAGATCTTTAAAACTACGCAAAAGATTTTGATGCGGTTTTTTTTTATAAATAGAGTGCGAAGCGGGTCGCTACTTTTTGTATAAAAAACTTCTTATAAAGAAATGTTATAGACAAACGTTAATGACAACTTCCGTAGCCGAGCGGTACAACTCTCGCCTTAAGTCTCGGAGGCCGTGGGTTCGATCTCCACAAAAAATCTTTGTGTAAATTTCAAAATTTCTTTGTGGGTTTGGTTGTGAAAGTGCCTACAGCACTTGAAAATGGTACGGAACCCTTCGTGCGCGAATCCGACTCGCACTTGGCCGATTTTTTATGTTTTTATATGTGCCGTAAATAAAAGGATTTTATTTCTTTCTTATCTTGGTGTTGCGTGCGTCTATAGGCTAAGATAACTACTAGCCACCAGGGCCCACCTGATGTGTGTTAGCAAAATTCACTTAAGAACCCTATGTTAGGTATTGAGTTGTAAGCGGCAGTGACTAACTTACATCTGATGGATGGGCAGCAGCATCTATTAGCTCATTTCAGCTCAAGATTACTTACTATCTTAATGTAGGTAATATCTTCAACGACCATGGTTTGTTAAGTTCTATAAAGAAGAAGAAGGCATTAAAAGGAAATATACAGGGTGTCCCAAAAGATTACGTAGCTGGGAAGGGGGGTGATAGGGATGGTCACAAGGGTCACCAGAAAAATATAAAAAATTCCCTCTGGGTGTTTAAAAAAATAAATGGCATTTTTTAAAAGATTAAAAATTTTACACCTTGTGCTAACTAAAAATGCTGTTATGTAATCTTCAATAACAACAAGGTCATCAACATCAAAAATAACAAGGTGTAAAATTTTAAGTTTTTAAAAAAATGCAATTTTTTTTTTGAATACCCAGAGCGGATTTTTTTTTTATTTTTCTAGTGACCATTGTGTCCACCCCTGTCACCCCCTTTCCCAGCTACTTAACCTTTTGGGACACCTTGTATATATAAATAAAATACTTTAGTGTCAAAAATAAAATTTTTAAAAGTTATTAAACCTTTTGTGAGTGGTACACATATTTAAATTAACTAATCCATCCCGAGGTCCATTCTCAAGGAGTAGTCGACTCGACGAGTCGATGAGTTAGTTGCCCGGCGCCGCGCCCTCTAGTCGACTACTCTTCGAGAATGGACCTCGGGATGGTCTCGAAACTAGTCGGACATATCCGTTGATGACAAATCGTGAGTACAACCGGTTAGTTAATATAAATGTGTAAAAGTAATACCGCAAATATATTTTACAACAAATAATATGGACAATTTTATGAGTTCAAAGGAAATTTCGAAGAGCAATAAAATTTCATAAAATTATATGAAACCAACGATGTGTCGTAAAGGTATTTTCCTTGAAATTTATTGTTACGTTTCACTAATACTACTAACACGTCCCGGCTTTGTACGGATAGCAAAGCTTAATTTTTTTCTAATTAACACAAAGCCTTTATAAATTATACTACATTTAATGTGCGATTTCACCCGCGTAATAAATTCATAATTAAATATAGCATATAACCTTCCTCAATAAATGGGCTATCTAACACTGAAAAATATATATAAAATATATATATAATCGGGCCAGTAGGTAGTTCCTGAGCGCATTCAAGCAAAGAAACTCTTCAGTTTAATATATTAGTAAAGATAATTAAAGCTTCCTCGAGAATCACTCTATCTTTGGGTGAAAACCGCATGAAAATTCGTGAAGCTGTTTTTGAGCTTATCACGAACAGACAGATTGATGCAGCTAAGGACTTTGGTTTATATAAAGACAGTCTTCATTATGAAGACATTTTATTAAACCTTAAACTAAGGGAATCGTATAATTTAGTCAGTAGGTAACTGATTTGTTTAAATAAGGCTTCCTTGTTAGTGACGCAACAATATGACTGGACTTAACAATCGAAAAAAAATGAGCCGTAAAACAGGTCCCAAGATTATTCATAAATGGTGGAAATATTTTAAGGTCGTCTGGGGAGAGAATGTGAGAGCATGTAAGAATACATTATCTGCACCTGACTCTGATTTGCCAGTGTTAGAGCATTCGGTTATGCACTAAAACCACTATACAGAAGCCAAACTAAGATGCTTGAATCTAACGGATCCTGGGACTCTTAGAGATCTCAACTAGAACCACTTCACTGCCTTAGAAAGTTACTAGGGCAATGTGAGCCCTCCGGTGCAACTATAACTTGTCAATTGATTTTAATAATTATTTATTTATTCGCTTTATTATTAAACTACTTTTTTTATTCGATGCCTATTTGAATTTTATTATTATCATTTTGGGATTATTTTTTTTTAACTTGTTAATAGTATGTTACTACTATTGATTTTTATTATTATTTTATTAGACGGTTGGCATGCGTACCGTCATAACTGGGGTTGGCGAGAATACCAGCGATGCCGCAATTATCTTTTAGGTTTTTCAGGTAGCATTATGTTGAAGAGAGTACCCATTTATGGCACATTTACTTATCTAATTATTGTCATTGTAAGTGTAATGTGCCGTAAATAAATGAATTTCCTTTATTTTCTTCTTTCAACTGCGCTTACTTAACTAGCGGCTACAGCTCGTACATTAGCAATGATGCTCAAAGTCAGCAGGTTTTCTGGAAGCCGCGAGGCACCTTCGCCTTAACGTGGTGCAGCTGCGACAAGCATGTATACTGTTTGGCATGTCCAAATATCGCTAGCGATCTCAAAATGTTCCCCGGCCGCAACCGACTACATTCGAGTACTGACCGCTGAGGTCCCGAATTCGAGTTTTCTCAGGATTTTTTTAGGCTCTTTACCCTCGTGTTGGTAAATTATTTCAAACAGGTTTTGAGGGTGAAAGACCCTGAAGTGTTGGTAAAATCATTCGACGGTATATTGAGGATAAAACTCAAGAGAGCGTACCTTTTTTTGAATTTTAATATGCCGCCGTCGTCGTAAAGTCTGCGTAAATTAAAAATAATAAATTTCAAATGTTAGGTCCCCGTTTCATCCCTTTAGTTAAGCCCTTATTCCTCATCATCTATAAATACGTTTACCAGGTAACGGGCATTAGCTTTTACCTTTGTGTGTGCTGAACACAACACCGTGGTCACAAATCCACCTGCCAAGCGTGGTAACCGTTTGACCTCTTCCAGCGTTACCCACGTTCACCAATGGACGTTAAACATACCGGTGATGATGTTATTTGCAGTACTTTTCTCTAGCTTCCACACACCGTCGAACATTAACGGAAGAAAACATTTATATTCACATCAAATTTAAAACGCATATATTCAGATACTAGTCACGTATTCGGGTGGGGGTTTTTACATAAATAACTACGTGGCCGTTAGGTCCTATAAAGAAAACGTGCAATGGAATTCAAATTTTAGTAGGTAAACCATCCGATAGCTATATCCGAATTAAAAACAGAAATTATCTAGTGTTCATTCTGCGTCAAATAATATCTTAGTGGTTTTTTCACCGACAGCCCACAATAAAAACACTAAAAAAACATACAGAAATACAATCACCTAGCAAAACAATTTAAATACATTTTTATCACATCTATTCAAAAAGAGCTAGTTTATTCCTCGTAAACAGGGACCAAAATAGCTCATTAATCCCTAAGGGACCAAAATTGATTTGAATAGTGGATATTGTTAATAATTTTTCAATCAGCAAAGATGTGAATCACAAACCATGCGGGAACAATGTATTGAATATGTGACTGGCTGAAAAACTTAAATTGAAAAACCAAATTTAAAAAAAAATTGATGAAAAATAAACAACGCGCGAAATTAAATGCATTCTGCTTTCGTTCGTAGTTGATTCATATTCAGATTTTAGAATTATAAAAAATGAGTGCGTCTTCCTCAAGTGAAAGTATTATTATGTCTTATGGTTCTTCATTGTACGTAAATAAATTCTTGTTCATAAGTTGCACTTACTTATTTTCTCATAGAGGGTGATAAAAAGTAGAGTGTCCACCTCGGGAGCAACACTATTTTAAGCTCGAGTGACAAACTTTTAATCCCTCGTTGCGCTCGCGGATTAAAAAAATCACTCTCGCCTTTAAAATAGTTGTTTGCTCCCTAGATGAACAATCTACTATTTTATAAATTTAAACAGTAATAATAATGTCAAGTCAAAGCCAAAAAAATCTTTATGCATATAGACACAATCAAAAAAATTTAATCATGTTCTTATGATGCGTCCATTTCTTTTCCTACCACTAGTTCAAGACGTGGCAGCTCTGAATAGAACTGGCAAGAAACTCAGAGGAATCCTTTATTAAATACCTAATCATCCATTCATTCATTCAGTCATTCCAGAGCAAGTTACTCCCAAGCCATTCTGTCATTTACATAGTCTGATATTTTATAATATGCCTTTTTACATAATTTAGCTTTGTCAATCTTTACTAATATACTACTATATTATAAAGAGGAAAAGTTTGTATGTTTGTTTCGAATAAACTCAAAAACTACTGATCGGATTTTGATAATTCTTTCACCATTAGAATGCTACGTTATCCCTGAGTACCACAGACTATAAAAGTCCACCCGTGGGAAGCTGGGGTGGGCCGCTAGTATCTAATAATTGCATAATTTTAATTTATATTCATTAATCATTAAATAGCATAGTTTTCTAATGGTAATCATGATTCCTACACATAACGACCGAGACCTAACCAAGCTTTCTACGAATCTTTCAATGTTCTACTATATTCATATTTTTAAAATTAAAAGTACATATTTAAATAATAGTTAGTAACAATATCCTTGGTAATTTTCTGTGTATTTCTTGTTACAGATTGGCAAGTGTTCAAGCGGGAAAAATGTTAAACTCTCTGCAATAAAGCAAAAATAGTATATTAATTTTGGTATTATTTATAACTTTTCCGTATTTTTTTTTATAACGTTAACAAAATACCTTATAGAATGCATATTACCGTCAGCAATAAACAAACATACCTACTAATACTTACGCGACTATTAGTTATCATCTTCCTGCATTGCTCCCATTATTTAGGATCGGTGCAATACATCATCCTCTTCCAGTTTTCCCTATTAGACGTCTCTTCCACACAAACACCTTTCTTAGACATGTCCTCTTTCACACAGTCCCTCCATCTTTTTTTTGTCCGTACTCTTCCAACATAATCCCACCATCTTCATATTTAGCATTCTTTTCGTCACATGCATGTCATCCCTACTCATATATGCCATAGCATCCTAAGCGATGCGTCCAAAAAATATTATCGCCTTTAAAATACCGCCATGTTGGCACTGATACTGATAAAAAGGCCTACTCGTACTACTTCCTTAAATTATCTCAATCAGGTCAAATACAAAACATTCGACATAAGAAGCCACTGAATAGTGGCACTAACATTTGTAGGAGAAGCTATCTGTAAGTCCCGGAAGTCTTCAGAGTTAGTGCCCATATAGATAAGGATGGTTGTGGAATGAATCATAAAATGGCGCTATAAAATTGTGGTAACAAACAGAAACAGCCAAGCAGTTGATTTTGCTTGGCTGTTTCTGTTTATTATTGTGAATTTATTTTATTTTCAACCAACTTTTGACTTTAGGCTGATATTGATGAATAAAAACTGATGCATGTTCTAGATTATTTAGCAAAAATACTCTATAATGTAAAAAGTTGGTGAGCAATAACAGTAATTTTTTGTTTATTTATGACACCAAAGCTGCAACGTGAATGTGACTCCTGCTCTAGAACATTTTATAATATATAGGGTGACTGGTAATTAGTGACCGATACCTAAACACATGATTGTGCTCATGATAACAAACAACTTTTACTATGGCACCAACCCTGAAATCGCGAAAAAAAATCAGCTGTTCCATACATTCATGTTCACATAACTCGTCAACATGGTAGGGAGCAGCTGATTTTTTTTCGCGATTTCAGGGTTGGTGCCATAGTAAAAGTTGTTTGTTATCATGAGCACAATCATGTGTTTAGGTATCGGTCACTAATTACCAGTCACCCTATAGATAGACTACAGCATCAGTACGCTAAATTAACCGCGCAACTGGGTAAGTACATTCAACAAAAGAGATGGGTTTACACTTTATGAAACGCATTTTTAATTTATATTATGTTTATGAGAAGAGTGTAATGCTATGGGTAGTTGTTCTCTCTCTCACCCATAAAGAATTACTGACTGTCGTAGTGACATATACATATTTATTTACATTATTAGATACTGTCGGTGTGAACCTATCTCTTTTGTTGACTGTGCATCCACCTTAAAGAATAATACAGCCAAGTTACAAATAAATATTATATTCATTTAAGAGATAACAAAAGCCGTATTTGGTTCAATTGTCTGTTAAATACTTAAAGTGCGAACGTTACACCTCAAAAGAATCTATTATAATAACGACGGGAAGTTTTTGGAGTATAAAACCGCCATTAGCGGAAAAAGGAACTTAATTTTCTTGTATTATATAAGTGAAAAGTGGCCGGCTCATTTTTTAGATCCTTAATAAATATCATCCATTTCGCGGAAAAAGAACAATTTCTTTTCGCATTTACAGTCAACTCACCGCTCACTTAATATATTTTAAAGAAAGTAGGTCTAACACAATTTGTCTGCTTTTTAGTTTCAAATGTGCAAGTAATTGACTGCACCGGTGGCTCAGTGGTTACGGAAGTTGCTTCTGAGACCTGGTGTTCTGGGTTCGATTCCCACCCGGGGCAATTATTTGTGTGAACCACAAATAGTTGTTCTGAGTCTGGGTGTTCTTTGTGTCCGTGAAATGAATGTCTTTAAAAAAAAAAAAAAAAAAAAAAAAAAAAAAAAAAAAAAAAATTGTTTTAAAACAAATTCATATGAGAATTGTATAGGTACATTTTTATCATCATCAATCATCATATCAGCCTATAGTCGTCCACAACTAAACAAAATGCCTCTTTTAAAGAAAGAAAGAAAAATATTTATTCATAATGCACAGTTTTCCAAAAAAATACAATATCAAAGTAAAAAAAAATAGACACGATTCCATGTGCACCATAAATAGGCACCAACTTCAGCTTTAGGCTGCCTGTCCACCGGAGCGGAGCGAGGTAGCGGAGCGGAGAAACAGAGAAATATTAACCAATAGAATTGCAGGAGAGGAGATTTTGTGAAATCTTATTGGTTAATATTTCTCCGTTTCTCCGCTCCATTACCTCGCTCCGCTCCGGTGGACCGGCACCCTTATGCTACATCCACACATTTGTGTATGAATATAGCGCTGGTATTCTAGCTGGCCCCATTGATGCCGCCACGTTTATAAACAAACAAAAATAAATTAATAAATTAAGTATGGACATTAAAAAATTCATATTATAATTTTTACTTCACAATTAGAATAATAATAGAAAATAAATTTATTACTAAAAGTACAATTTAAAAATATAAAACTAATAATTAAATAAATAAGATTTTAATTTTGATACTTATTCAATAAAATAATAATATTGGAATCCTTTTTATATGTATACATGACAATTACACAATTTTAGCAATTTTATTACTAATTATTTCCTCTTACTAATATAAAATAAATGAAAATTAAATGAAAACTTCGCTACCCAACGTCAAAAAAGCGCCAGTGCAATAGAACATATTTATGCTGTGGTCACACTGAAATAAGAGCGTCGCCGCGTCGGCGGGTTTTCCAAAATGACTGTGGCGAGAATCATTCTTGGTTTCGTGGTTCTTTACGTTGAAATGTGGAAATGGAGGTGTGATTTATGTTTGAATAGTATAAAATGGTTTTATCGATTTCCAGCGGAAACGATTGATAGCGGCCTGCATCCACTGGCTTCCTACGAGTTTAAATAGGTCTTTGGTCAATCCTGCAGTCGTTCCACTTGTCAATTCATGGTTCCCACTCGAAACCCTTTTTGCACCATCGGCCGTCAGTTCTTTGAACCATGTGAAATGCCAATGCTATATCAATCTGTTAAGCTATGTCAGCGACCATCGTTCTCTTGCGGATCTTTTGATTTCTGATTCAATTGCGCAGGGAAATGCCAAACATTGCATAAGTGTATTTTGTTCTAAAATACACTTTTTGAAACTGACTTACGGTTTTTACAGAGTTTTTAGCCATCAACGAGCTTGGCAATCCAGGGTCGTTGACGGATATAACCACGCTTGGCATTGTGATCGCAGAAAGACGGGAGTATCTTTGAGGTGATAGATGCTGCTGCCCTTGTGTCAGGGTATGTACTTTGATCGCCTTTTACAACCACCCATAGGAAGATATGGACTTACTGTTTAAAAATTCTTATTCTATTTTATTATAATGTTATATGATAATATAACAAAGGCGAGCATTAAGGAATGGCAGTGCAAAATTAAAGTCCTAAAAGCGCCTTCCATTTTGCAAGTCCCTTTTAGGACTGGAAGAATTTTAGAAGTTGTGAATTCTGTTTTTTTTTTGGTAGGACTTACGTAGATATCCCCGAGACATTTGCTACTTCACGGGCATCAAGGCAAGCAGAACTCCAGCCTTAATAAATGGTTTAAAAACTACAAACTAGGCAACATGCGCAAGAGGGCGCCCCCTTTGGGACTTGGACCTCAGCTCAGGGCGGTCGCTGGCAATGAGATTGAGTGATTATGACTTTTTGGGGGTTTTTGTGCAACTGTCGCTCTACTTTACAGTTCGCGGGCCTCTTGGACTTCGGGTCTACGGAGGCATCGGATGGTTCTTTGCTAACTAAGGGTCGGACAGACAAGGGGGGTGAATTCTGACTGTATACGGACAAAGACACGAACTCCGCTAGTATTTTGTATGAGTATTTTACACTCTCTATGCAAATTATTTATAAGCTACAATCAAATGAAACAGAATGTTATTATAACACGTAGGTATAAAATCATATGAAACCATAGTTTATGGGTAGCTAACGTTTTAATTCCCGGCTGTGTAAATCGGATTATCTAAATCTGTAGCTGAGAGGTAAAGAATAACTAGTGCCAAATCTAAAACTTTACACGGTAAGCTTTTAAATGTCTTGGGAGAGAGTTTTTGAAGTTAAACACTGATAATGGATAATTTTTCAATGTTATTTATCTTTTTTATATGTATATATAAACAATAGTACTATAATTATAAATCTATTAAATTGAATTTGATTTCTAATTTGTATTATTTGAAATACTGGACTTACAATTATTTACCTCTGATTTCTTACAGATCCTATTTCATTATGATATTATAATAATAATAAGTCACATGTAAATTTCCTTGTTCGTAGTCATTGTATCACTTGTGGATTGCTATAAATCGTAACTTCAGTTTGAAATCATGTACCTTTTATTAAAATTATAAACACAGGGTAAAATTGGTAAAAAAAATATACAAATGTATACTAGTTTATGATATTTCTAGTTCTCGCTGATCATCGACATGAGGCAAATTTGTATAAAAACTATGAAAAATCTGAGGTATCCAGGCCAAGGATTTTTGCAAGTCTTCATTCTTTTTTGTTGAGATGGGATTGTGCCCTTTGATTTCTTAATAGTGAGACTTTTTGAAAATCGTTGTCCTCGAAACTGGTTTTGTACTGCAACATACCATATTCAGTTCTATCTATCCGTATCCACACCATTGCCGTATACTGTACATTTTGACCATTTGAACCTTTTTTACGGGTTATAAAAGGCGATGTTCTACTGTCGTGCAACTGTCCGAAGTTCTTGAAATCTTCTACCTTCATATTCACTACATTAATTGGTAGTTTAGTACTAGAGCAAACCCTAACACTTGCTGCCAGTACCATGCTGGCGTGGCAATCGAAAATTGTCTTTGCCTATTCTTGTGTCTTTCAATCAGGGAATGGACTCCATCGACCTCTATATGGGTATGCCCTTTCAAAAGGTATTTATGGTTAATGACGTTTAAGTGGGGGATATGTTTTAACAACCACAAATAGCATGTAAACAAATGCATGTTTTTATTTTGTCCAGGACAGTTGTCTGACCAAATAGTTACTTTTTTATGTTTGAATCCGCAGCAACATTATCCAAAAACCATTTCGTCAGACCCGATGCTAGTTCGTTTCCACCTCTTCCAGCTTTAGATTCATCCCACATTACACACGTGCAGTTATTACGAGTACTATCTAAAATAGTATAGTTTAATGTCCATAGCTTTCTAAAATAAAAAGTTTGTCCATTTGTGAGCAACGGTGTAGGAAGACACTTTTGTAGATCTACAGTTAGAAGCTTTTCAGAGTTTTTTAAAATGGTGTTTGCTTTATCTTCTCTCTTTAGTTGTACCTGTTTCCTGCTTCTTCTAAATGCTTCTTCTGTTTCTGTTTAATTTTTTCTAGTTCTTCTCCTTGAATTTCTTTAATTACAACCTCATAGTTATCACAATCATCACAAGTGTCGAGTTGTGGTGGCTTGAAACCGATATTGTATTCTGTATTAAAAATGTGTCTATGGAGCCAAATTTTTGCAGCTTCTTCTGAATTTTTCTCGCAACTTTCTATATACAAACTATAAAGTCTTTCAATATTGAGATGGCTACCTAGATATTCTCTTTTGGTCTTTTCCCTACAGTAATGACTTTCATTATTTGGTAATTCTTCGATGTGTTTTCTTACGGTATCCTTTAGATGTTCTTTTAGTTGGTTTGCTGGCTCTTTTTTCCCTCTTTTATCTTCCAAAGTCATTCAGCAACTATATTTTTTAAGCGCGTTTGTAACAAAATTTACTGAATATCCTTAGGTATTAAAAAAAAATTGTAATAGAGAAATAGAGATAATTCGCTGTAAACAATAACAAGTCCATTGCTTGGCACTGCGAGCAGCGCGCATCGAATTCTCGCTAGTGTGCCCGGTAAACTATAATATGGGTTATTATTACAGTTTACCACTTAATTGTAACTTGACTTATTACTATTTTATTTTGTATAAAATAAAAAGTATTGTCTGTAGGACTTGTTGCTGTTTACCATGTACTAGAGTACATATTCAGGTATCCAAAACCATGAAAATAACAATTTAACAAAAAGTGGACTTATTATTCTTTACCTCTCAGCTACAGAAATGTAAATTCTGCCATTTCTATTACTGGGTTTTAAGCCGATTATAACTCGTACATTGTTATATTAAATTATTGATTTTGGCTTTAAATAATATACAGAAATTGATCATACTAATGGTTAACTATTTTTTTGGTCGCGCATTTTCTGTATCCTACTAACTAATATTAGGTATATAAATGCAAAAGTTTGTATGTGTGGATGTATGTATGTTTGTTACTCTTTCACGCAAAAACTACTCAATGGATTTGGCTGAAAGTTTGCACGCGGATAGTTTATAAGCTAGATTAATATATAGGCTACAAAATATCACGCTCCGACCCACAGGAGCAGAGTGACGCGGGTAAAATTGCGAGGTGCAGCTAGTTTATTCATAACTTGCTGCCCGCGGACGTTTCACCTGAGTACATCTTTTTCCCATGGCAATTTTATCATTAAATATAGCGCATTTTAATAGTAAAGGAATTTCGGAAATCGGTCAAATAGTTCAAGACCTTATTCAATGCAATCAAATCTTTAGTCTTAATCATTATTACCTCATCATCATCATCAGTCCGTATAACGTCCACTGCTGAACATGGGCCTTCTCCCGAGGGAGGATTTGCCATCGTCACCATGCTAGGCTGGTGGGTTGGTAGCCGCAGTATTATGTTCTACCACACAAGGAAACGCTGCTGCCCGTTCCTTGATATACGATTATTATCGATGATGTTATAACAATCGGGACCAACGGTTTAACGTGCTTTCCGAGGCACGGTGGGTAGTCCCTCAACCAACCAGACCCAGAAAGAAATAGAATCTACACAAAGATTTTCTGTCCGGCGTGGGGATCGACCCCAAGACATTCGAGATTTAAAGCGAGCCATATACCGCTACGCCACGGAGGCTGTCAATAATATTATCTACTAACGAAATATACAAATCTAGCTCCCCTTGTAATGTTAGTACTTAAATCTAGATAACCTTAATTGCAAAAGTTTTTTCAATAAACGTTGAACGTACATAGTACATCGAAAGTTTACTCTTAGTCCTATAAAAATTCACAAAGTGCTTTCAAAAGTTTTGTAACTTAGCCTTACTAAGTAAAAGTAATAAATCATCAATACAGTTTGTAACTTGAAAGTATATTACAATTATATTTATTAGTGTTGCCTTTCGATAGTCTATCGATAGTTGACGTCATATCAATAGTATCGATATTAGTGATAGTATCGATACTATCGAGGACCAATGTATTGTTTAGGAGCAATACTATCGATAGTATCGATAGTATTGCTCCTAAACATGGGTTGGTCTTCGGTATTATCGATAGCTTTACAAACTATCGATAGTTTTGATCATTTAATGCAACGATACTATCAATAATATCGATTGTATTACTTTAAAAATATCGATACTATCGATAGTATTATAATGTAATAGTATCGATACTTTGGATACTATTGCTTCCAATCAATAGTATTAGTTAATTTGTGATATCGATAGTATCGATAGCACTTTCGATATTGTTACTATTTTTCGAGGTCACCTATCGATAGCGAAACTATCGATAGTTGGGCAACTCTAGTATTTATCTTTGAAAGTATTTTTCATAAAGAAACTAAATAAAGGTAAGTATCTAATACTCTCAGTTCAGAAAACTGAAAGATGTTTGTACAAATAAAATTTCTAAATCTTGTTTTTCGTCTATCTCTTTAATCGTCTAAATATCAGATATTTTGTGACGTCATAGTTATTAAAAATAGACTAAAAAACGTCATTCGCTATTTTCAGCTCCGGCATTCATCAGCAGCATTCGATAGCCTTTTGAGCCATTTAATTAATTTTTATTAGAGGTCTTTATCGATGTATTTTTGAAAACTTGTACGATACTATAATGATAATTACTGCAATTTATGGCTTTAAGAACTCTGCTTTAGAATTCTGATTTCTTTTATTTTTAATAGATTTGTACGTGATCCTTGTTTACATCTGTCAGGGCACAGATCTTCAGAACAAGATGGCTGACCCTGTTTTCGTCTGAATATTTAATAGCAAATTCATTTTTTTTATTCTGAGCTGTCTTGTTAAAAGATTAAATCTGGTCTATAAAAGCCATTCTTAAGCATATAAAAGCAATTCGAAACAAGTTTTAACTAGTTGCTACTAGTTAAAACTTTTTTCGGAGCTTACTTTTTGCTTTGTAAGTATGTAGTAATGCGTCGTGTGGCGTTAAAAAAACTTGCAGGCGTTCATTTATTAATTTGAAGAATCAGAGTTTTTTAAGGTAAGTAAATAAAACTTTCAAATTGTTACTAAATTTTTTAAAAGGTGTAGATTTGCTTTGATTAAAAAATCTTTTTCAAGGCTATTGTGAATGCAAACAAAAACCAAAACTTTCCCAATCTTCCGATAAGCAGAATAGAAAAATTTACCTATGTTCTGTAAGTTCATTCTAAAACGCCTTGCGAGCGTGAGTCATAAGTTGCAAGTAACAATGACATCGACTACGGTCAAGTGTAATGCGTGTAATGTAGTGATAAGTGAAGTGCTTGCCTTTGTGCAAAACAAAATTGATGTGATGGACGAGGAGAGCCTAGTCCGTATCTGTGCATCCTCTTTTAGTACAGAAGAGGTTTCAAATGCCAAGAAATTACTGTTCGAGTCGGCACCGTCATCAAAACGTAAAGTTACGAGGAGAGGAACAGGAATAAATGAAAGAGATTTATATGACATAATAACATTGCTTAAGGAAACAGATCCCGAAGTTGTACCGATTTTTGTGGCACGCGAATTACAGAAACTACCTCCGATCACATTTGATCATGTAGACGCTACCCGGCTGTTAAAAGATATTCTGTTAATTCAAAACGAACTTAAGAGTCATAAAGAAACATATGTCACCAAGGAGCAGTTTGATGCAATTAAAGAGGACTTACAAACACTCAAAAGTTCATACACCATTAGTCATACCAGATCTAACGATTTAAATCACAGCAAAAATAAATTATCCAACAAAAATATGCACTATCGGAGCAAGTCACCGGACCTACCCCACATCGTCGTAGAAAAAGCTACCGATAAAAGCGCGGAGCTATGTCCATCTCCCTCCCACGAAGCTGACGTGTGTAACAACATCTCGCTCGAACACTTCGTCGACGCGTGCGCCTCGGTGCAGCGCGTGGAGGCCCGCACCGCGGTTTCGAGCGTGGAAGCGGGTGGGGAGCGTCAGGTGTGTGCGCAGGCCGCGGTCGGCCTCAGCGGCGCGTGCAGCGAGGTTGTGGAAGGGATAGGGACACCTACTTCGTATGCCGCCGCGGCGCGACTAGTAATATCAACACCACGAACTATAAATACAGTCACTAATTTAGAAATAAAGAGGGATGATGATCGAAATGAAGGGTGGGTCTTAGCGCAAAAGAAAAAGAGGCTGAGGGACAGGTTTATAGGAAATCAAGGTCGTGCGAACATAGATAATACTGCAAAATTTAAAGCAGCTGACATTAAAATACCGTTGTTCATCAATAACGTTGATCAGAATGCGTCTGCTAACGACATACATACGTACATAATGGCAAAAACAAAAACTAGTGTCGAAATTGAAAAAATAAATATGAGAAAACAGAAAAACTACGATGCTTACAAAATTTTTGTACAAAGGCATAAATTGCATTTATTTTTAGATGACAATTTTTGGCCAGAGGGAATTTCTTTTCGTAGATACATAGACTTCAAAGAACGAGCCGAAGGATCTCACAAAAATATCAACAATGGATTGCGAAAATAACTATATTAATTCAAAAGCAAGTACATTTGTAAGTTTTAATTGTAAATCTATTACTAGATCGGTGGATTATGTCAGACTATTATGTCAAACATCTGATATAATCGCATTGCAAGAAACCTGGTTGCTGCCACACGACATTCCTTTTCTGAGCAGTATAGACCCTCAGTTCGACTTCGTGGGAAAATCGGCGGTAGATACGTCGTCGGGCATCCTACAAGGGCGACCTTATGGCGGAGTTGCTATACTGTGGCGCAAGAGCGCCTATGAAAATGTGTCTTTCGTGCAGTGTAAAAGTGTGCGTCTTGTGGCTATCAAAATAACGGTAGGCGGTAAAGCTCTCTTAGTGGTCTCGGTTTACATGCCGACGGAGTCGATGGATAATCTCGTTGAATTTGTCGAGTGTTTAAGTGAGATTCACGCAGTGATAGAAAGTAGTGGTGTAGACGCTGTCTATATTCTAGGGGATTTTAATGCTCAACCGAATAGTCTATTCGGCAAAGAACTATTGAGTTTTTCGGCTGAAGTACAGTGGCGGTGCGCTGACGTTTGCCTGCTCGGTGGTGAGTCGGACACATATACCTACGTAAGTGATGCACATGGTTCTACTAGTTGGTTAGACCACTGCGTAGTAACAGACGCGGCGTGGAATACTATTAGAGACGCTAGTGTGCTCTACGACGTGTATTGGTCGGACCATTTGCCTCTAGTTGTAATGTGTGATCTTAATTTATTAAGGCCAAAAGTTGCACCTGGGCTACCCAAATGTAACAAAGTAACATGGGGTGACAGAGACTTGCAGCAGACTGAGTTATATAGCAATTATTGTAATGATCTCTTGAAAAATGTAGACTTTCCATTAGACTTTACTGAATGTTGTAAAAATAGATGTAAAATTAAGGAACATAAAACCATATTAGATAATATGTACGCGGATATTGTGCGTATTCTCTGTGAAGGTGCAATCGCCAGTAACTGTAAGAACGGAATACAGCACAAAAAGCGTTACATAACGGGCTGGAATAAGCATGTGAAGGACGCACACGGACAGGCTCGACTTGATTTCCAAACTTGGATATTGTGTGGTAGGCCGAAAAAGGGTGGAAAGTAGAAGGGTTTTTAAAACTAAATTAAAATGGTGTCAAAATAATGAGGACCAAATAAAAATGGACATCATTGCAAGTCATCATGACGCAAAGAATTTTGGTAGTTTCTGGAAAGCCACGAACAGGTTAAATCCCAGGTCGGGTCTGCCTGTGAGTGTTGAGGGCCTTAGTGATCCTAATGATATCGCCAACCTATTCAGCAGAGCCTTTAGGGTTGGGTCTCCCCTAGGTACGTCGTCTGGCGGGCCGGAGGTGGTGGGGGGGTCCGAAGACGTGCCTATTAGGTTTGCGGCCAGGGAGGTAGCTACTGTCATACGCAGCTTAAAGAGAGGCAAGTCGCCGGGTCATGACAGCCTAAGTATAGACCACTTATTACATGCTGGTAAGCACTTACCGCGAGTGCTAGCAATGTTTTTTAGCTTATGCCTGAGTCACTCGTATCTTCCAGCTGATTTACTTAAAACTATTGTTGTACCCATTGTTAAAAATAAGACTGGAGATGCGAGTGACAAGAGCAACTACAGGCCTATATCCCTGGCTACCATAATTGCAAAGGTGTTGGACAGTCTGATTGATCAGCAGCTGGATAAGCATTTGACACTAAACGACGCCCAGTTTGGGTTTAAGCCACATTTATCCACGGAAACAGCTATACTATGCCTGAAATAGACTGTTCAATACTATGCAAGTAGGAAAACGCCTGTATATGCATGTTTTCTGGACCTCTCCAAGGCTTTCGACCTCGTATCTTATGACTGCCTATGGAGGAAACTGTCAAATGTTAAGAACCTCCCAAGCGATATCGTTAGGATGCTAAAGTATTGGTATAAAAACCAATACAATTATGTTAAGTGGGCGGGTGTCCTGTCGGATGCATACGGGTTGGAGTGCGGTGTGAGGCAGGGGGGAATTAGCTCACCCAAGCTATTCAATCTGTATGTAAACGAGCTGATCTGTGAGCTCGGCAATACCAATATCGGGTGCTCCATTGACGGGCACTGCGTCAATAACATCAGCTACGCGGATGATATGGTATTGTTGAGCCCATCGATCAGTGCACTTAGGAGGCTTCTCCGCATCTGTGAGGACTATGCGGTGGCTCACGGCCTTAGGTACAATGCGACCAAGAGCGAGCTACTGGTTTTTAAAGCGGGTAATAAATATTATGATACTGTCCCACCAGTCACCTTGGGGGGCGCTCAGCTTTCCAGGGTCACGAAGTTCAAGTACCTGGGGCATTGGGTCACCGATAGTCTGTCTGACGATGTCGACGTGGAGAGGGAACGCAGAGCATTGGCAGTTCGATGTAACATGCTGGCTCGTAGGTTTGCACGTTGTACTAGGGAGGTGAAAATTACACTCTTTAGAGCGTATTGCCAATCTATGTACACGTGTGCCCTATGGGTCAGCTGTACAAAAAGCTCGTACAATGCTCTGCGTGTCCAATACAATAACGCCTTCAGAGTTATGTTGGGGCTGCCGCGCTTTTGCAGTGCATCGGGGATGTTCGCGGAGAATGGCGTGCCAGATTTTTACGCACTGATGAGGACACGGATAGCATCCCTGATGCGGCGAGTGCGCGACAGCTCCAACAGCTTGGTGGCTATAGTGGCCGACAGGATGGATAGTCCAATGATGTGGAAATGGATGACCAGTCATCGTGCGTCATTCCAATATTTAAAATAAGTTGTTATGTGTTTTCATGTATGTATTGATGTTTTGTGTATAAAAATGTTTAATGTGTGTTTGTTTATGGACTAATGGTCTGAAATAAATTTTTATTATTATTATTATTATTAAAACAAAATAATCTTTACTTATATTATATTAATGACAACCTACGTAGCATAGGGGTAATTGGCTCGCTTTAATTCTCGGGGGTTCGATCCACACACCGGACAAGAAATCTTTGTGTAAATTCTAAGATTTCTTTTCGGGTCTGGTTGGTTGAGGGACTACCCTTCGTGCCTCGGAAAGCACGTTATTCCGTTGGTCCCGATTGTTATATCTAACGAACCAGGGAACGGGCAGCAGCGTTTGCCCTGTGTACAACATAACACTGCGGTCACCAATCCGCCTGCCATGCGTGGTGACTATGGCAAAAACCCTTCCTAGGGAGGAGGCCCATGTTTAGGAGAGGACGTTATACGTGCTGATGATGATGATATTTTATTATAGAACAAAGATTTGGTTATTAGTCTGTTTGCGTTGAATAGACGCTGGGCCTTTAGTCCGGGGGGAAATGCTTTTACGCATCACCTCGCCCACTGCAGCATTCCCGCGCCAGCGATGAGGTATGTGGGTGAGTCCTATGGAGAGGATATGTGGTCCTATGGAGAGGGCGAGTCCCACATACCCCTTCGCCGTGGTATGCTATAGTCATATCACGAGGAGAGGACCCTACACCAGTAATATCCCCCGGACACTTTACTGTGCGCCGTTGGAGAGGGCCGGGTACGCGAGGCAATCCGGCCCAATTAGACAGGGGCTACTGGATTGATTCCAAAAAAAAAATTAGAAAGCTTGAATTAGCAGTTTTCTGAACCAAAAAACCAGATAAAACTTGCAAACTAGTTCTGAAAATTCGAAAATATGCAAATCATGAGAAAGGGAGTAGGGTGCCAAGATTTTTAACTCAACTGATTCGTGATGTCTAAACATCGAAGAAACTTTATATTGTAGCAGATTTTCGATCCATCAAAGCCATCAAACACACTGCAAGCCTTAGTAAAGTTATGGGCAGTTTAACAATGTTCTATATATATATAAAAGCAAAAGGTGTCAAGTTCATGATGTATGTGCTCACTGAGACGGTATTTTGTAAAGTTCAAATCCAAGGTGGCAAAGTTTGAAACGTTTTTTTTTTAATGGTTACTAGCAAAATTTTACAGGCTACTAGTATTCTTGTCAACCCCTCGTGCTAAGCTGTGTGTTACGAGTGCGTCCATGTCGGTAGTGCAATGGGTGAGGATCGAACAAGATTACAAGTCCGACGCCTATAGCCATTGGGCTACGGCCGCTTGACAATAATAATATGTTCAGCAGTGGACGTTATACGGGCTGATGATGAATAAATACAGTATAAAATATTATAATTATAGCTTAATTAGGGTCAACAAAATTTTTAATTTCCTGCGAGAACTGTCTCAGTTCCCGGAAAGGTAAGAATTTGCTAATTTAACAGCCCGTTAACTTCCTCTGCTGAACATGGGCCCCATCGTTTAAGACTGACAAGGCAGGGTCACCTGAATCCTTCATATCGCCATAATCATCACGCTTTGCACGTTGATTGGCAATCGTGCCGGATCGCTCATGCGTACCCGGCCCCCGGTAACGGCGGATCGAAGTTTCCGGGGGGGAAGTTTACTGGTGAAGGGTCCTCTCCTCATGGTATTAGTTTAGCATACCACGCTATGGAGAGGGCGAGTCCCACATATCCCATCGCCAGCGCGCGAATACGCTGCAGCGGCGTTGGGAATGCGTAAATGCATTTCCCCTCGGACAACAAAAATGGCAATCGCAGTAACGTACTAAGTAACTTTGAGCCGCCTTGAGCTAATAGATGCTGCTGCCGGTCCATCAGATGTATGTCCCTTCGTCTCCTCTTACATCATCCATAGAAAGAAATAGGGGGCTTAACCTAAGTTGGAAACCACACAGAATCATCGCCATAATATAGGTTACAACTTGAAATAGAATAAATATACATTTTTGCGTAGTTATAATATCCACCCCATTTTTTAGGGTTCCGTACCCGAGGGGTTCAAACGGACCCTTTTACTAAGACTTCGCTGTCGGTCTGTCTGTCATTAGGCTATATCTTATAAACTGCGATAGCTAGACAGTTGAAATTTTCTCAGCATAAAATACTAAAAATAAAATAAAATAAATATTTAAGGGCAGCTTATAATCTCCCATAGAACAAACTCTTTTTTGTTCTTTTCCCTTTTTTTTGCTCGATATCAATAATGGAAACAGGTAGTCGCTTGAAAATGGTACGGCAGCCTTCGTGCGCGAGTCCGACTCACACTTTACTAGTTTTATTTATATGAATAAATAATTCATATACTATTCAATATTTTACTACATTTCATTAAATAGAAATCATAAATTGCATCACTGATTCAAAAAAGTATGTGACCCTGTTAAATAAAATTTGAAACTTTATAATTTTTTGAATTTAGCTCTGTTGAGAAATCACTCTATGTGCCCCAGAAAGCACGTTAAGTCCTTCCGGTAGTAAAAAGCAGCGATAATTGTATGTTATTTAAAAACAATCTTATTGTCTTAAGTTAAATTGGGGTTAACGAAATAAACTAGACGCCTCTTTTGCCGTGTCGGTTGACATGTAGCTAATGTTACGCAGAACAAACATTGAATCAATTGGACCCTCATAAAACTTCATGAAAACCGAGCAAAAATTAAGGATCTGTGGCACAAGCAGTGCCGGATTAGCCATATAGTAGGAGTAGGAAATGCTACGGGCCCCGCGTTGATTTGTGCCCCCCCCCACACACCAAGATACGTGCGCAAGCAAGAAATTGGATTCCTATGGATCCGAATCATGGTGCTACATAATAAGGTGGACGCCTAATAAAAAAAAGCTCGTTAAGCGACTCTGAGTCATTAAGAGGTGCCTCCGGACAGAATTTCCTACAGGCCCCGCGCTGGCTTAAACCGGCACTGGGCACAAGTACCATATTTAAAAAAAAGTACTCATAGTAAGGTTAAAAATCAATAGAATTGTCTACTGTTGAACGTGGGCTCCATCATAATAGAAGGTTCCAGGATCATTGAGGGATATTGCCATAATCACCAAGCTTGGCAGGTGGATTAGTGATAGCAGTATGACGGTAAGTAATCTTACGCTGATAGATGCTGCTGCCATCCATCAGTTGTATGTCCCTTAGTTGCCTTTTACGATACCCATGGGAATACATGAGGTGGTATATTGTAAACCAGAAACCACATGACAAAGTACTTCACCGGGCATATAGTTTAGCAGGAATCTAGCCGTTCTAAAGAATTTGAAACTACAAGCTAGTGATTGAAATTCAAAATTCATTTATTCCGTAAAAATGGTTGCATTTGTTTGGAATCGTCATATTTTTCCCCTACCGTGCAGACATGGCGAATACTGAGAAACACTGCCAAAAAACTCAGTAAAACCTTATTTTAAAAATAATAATATTTCCCATATTTTTGGTTAACCTAATTGCAAAATACTTAATTTTACATTTAAATTGTATGCAAGCATTTTTGTCACAAAGAAACTACAAGCTAAGCAACCTGTGCAAGAGGACACCTTCTGTGGAGTTCGGTAGAAAAGAAATGCCGAAAGATGACGTTTTTAAGATAAGTTTCTACAATAATATCGATGGTATTCACACTTCTTCTGATTCCTCTGCTTACCAGAGCCGAGAAAAAATGTTATAGAGCCAAAAATATCATGCCTCATTTTGAAACATGACTTATTTTGCTCTCCTAGATTTTTCTCCGTAAACTCCTGTCAGCATATTTCCATAATGTCTTTATGTCGTCCATTATAACAAGTTGAGGGCCTATTACATATAATGTTACAGGTGCTAGTTGACTTTTGCGTTAGTATTCTGTTACGTAGTAACGTAACATTATATGTTACGTTGCTTAGGTGTGAAGATAAACCCTTGGTGAGGTCCTTAGCCTAGTCATATTATTAATTACCGCCCCGCGGTTTTACCTGCATCACACTGCTCCAGCAGGTCGGAGCATAATATTTGTAGCCTTCTTAATCCAGCTTATAAGCTATCCGCGTGCAAACTTTCAGCCAAATCCATTCAGTAGTTTTTGCGTGAAAGAGTAATCTCTCGCATTTATAATATTAGTTAGGATACACATAGTTCCTGATAATCTATTTCAGTAAGTCATAGCATGACATTTAATAGCTATTTAGAAGATTAAATTACATTTATTCACATACTTTCTTTATTGTTTGTATTTGAGCAAGTTCACGCCTGTACTTCAGATCTTGAATAAGTACGTTTTTTTTAATAAATGGCCACTTATAATATATTTTGTTCTTTTATTGTGTACGGACGGATACAATGCTGATGTATTATACATATAAACCTTCCTCTTGAATCCCTCTATCTATTAAAAAACCGCATCAAAACCCGTTGCGTAGTTTTAAAGATTTAAGCATACATAGGGATATGGGGAAAGAGAAAGCGACTTTGTTTTATACTATGTAGTGACGGTATAATGTACACGTCATATTATTAAAAAAAAAACTATTTTACTGCTAAACATGTCCAGTTGTTTTTCTTTTATTTCCCGTTTACAGAGCAAATGGACACTGCGCGACATTACAGCATTTTATTTGTAAATAAACAATAAAATCGTTCACGGTTATTTACTAATTACTAACTATCGAAAGGGCTTTGACAGGTGCCTGGATATGACGCCTCAGTGCTGCCACATCATGGACGCCATTTTAGTAAAACCTCATTAGGCAACCTTCGCCAAGCTAATCTCTCCACAAGGCCCACAACAAAAGAACTGAATTTAATTGAATGACATTCCATAAGTGTTCTATTTTCAAACATGTTTTCTAAATCCAATTCCATAAAATAATTAAGAAATATAATTAGCAGTTATCCCGACGTATACTTTCAAATAAAACTTTCATTTAAAAGTCGCGTGACCAAGTAAAGACACACACAGAAATCTAAACTATATTTTCTAAGCGATTATGCACGTAGACCCACCATTATGTCTATCCGCAAATTGCCCTATATTATCTTCGACGTGATCTTTTACTTTAAAATCGAAGCTAGGAAAGAGAAGTGGGCTAGTACCTTATATTACGTCGAGTTTCTTTTTTTTTTTTTAACTTGTGTCAGTACTATATTAGTAGTCTTAAGTAAATAATAGGAAATCAGTTGAGCATAATAATAGCGTGTTTTTTGTTATATCACTTTTTATTTATTTATCTGTACTAATATATAAACCTGAAAAGTTCGTTGGCTTGTTGCGCAAATCTCAGGAATTACTACCTACTAGTCCGATTCTAAAAATTACTTCTGTGTTAGATAGCCCATTTATCGAGCATGGTTATATGCTATATACTTTACATTACGAGAAGAGTAACAGGAGTGCAGCATTAATAAATAATAATACAAAATCGGGGTTACCACAAAGAAAAAAAGTTGATGACTAACAAAAAATTATTCAGCCAAAATATGTTTGCCTATGTATTTCCTTAATTAAACGAGACAAATCGTGCCATCCTAAATATAAACTTAAATTGTCACTCATTTATGTCAATTAACGTAAATGGCCATACTGTTTTATTATTTAAATGTCCTTTTTTTTAAATATTCTTTACAGTTTTTTTTTACATATAATTACAGTATTTATAATGTAAGGTTACAAAATGAATGTCACTCCTCTCCACTCCAATAGTATCGTGTTTTGATTATGTTAAATTATGAAATAGAAAATCCATAGGTACATAAAATTTGATTAATTTGACAACCTCCGTAGCGTAGCATTATTTGGCTCGCCTTAAATCTCGGAGGTCATGGTTTTGATCCCCACGCCGGACAGGAAATCTTTGTGTAAATTCTAAGTTTTCTTTCCGGGTCTGGTTGGTTGAGGGACTACGCTCCGTGCCTCTGAAAACATGTTAAACCATTGGTCCCGATTGTTATAATATCATCTATAATGGTCGTATATGAAGGAACGGGCAGCAGCGTTTCCTTGTGTGGTACAATATAATACTGCGGTCACCAACCCGCCGGCTAAACGTGGTGACTATGGAAAATACTCCACGGGAGAAGGCCCATGTTCAGCAGTGGACGTTAAACGGGCTGATGATGATACATACAATGAAATTATAGTAAAAAAACATTTTCTTTCGAGTGAAGTCATCTCCTAAGCTAGGTATTCTATCAGTACCTTCCATTGAATCGCTGAGTGAGCTACTCGCCTCGCCTTTGTAATGTATGTAATTTTACTTTTAATAAAAAAAAATTGTCACAAATTTTTTGTCATAATTTTTTTTATTCATAAACGATCACTACGCACGATAATTATTGTCAAAAGGATAGCATTCATTTTGGATACGCTGTATATAGGAGTGAAAGCATTAGAATGTGTGTTTTTCATCAACAAACGAAAGTAAAGATATTTGAAAATGTTAGTAAAATTTAAAGAAGTCTTTAATAACATAAAATTAATGCTACTTAATTGATTTTCGACAAAGGTGTTGGCTTTTTCGTGAATAAACTCCACGAAAATAGATACATTACAAATAAGTTTCACGTATTTTATGGATAACCCCTGCGCTAGAAATTTGATTAATAAATATCTTCTCGCACAGAACTATAGTTAAAGTCAGTAATCGTTTAAGATAAGGCGGGTTTGGGTGATTTTATTGTAGGAAAAACTGTCTTTAGAAAATGTCAGTAGAATGCTCTTTGAGTGTTTCACTAAAATAGTTATATTTACTCTCGGTTTCTCAAACGTGAGTCAAAACAACAATAAACCTTTTTTTCGGTCGGCCATATGTAGTTAGCCCCGAGGCTTTTGCTACTTCACCGGGCATAAAGGCGAGCAGAGTTCCAGCCTAGATAAATGGTTTAAACACTACAAACAAAGCAACCTGCGCAAGAGGGCGTCCTCTGTGGGACTTGGACCTCGGCTCACACAACAATCAACTAACACGGCTAACTTCGCTGTCAAATTAAATTCAGTTGAAATAGTTTTAGTACCTACTAGATAATATAGGTATTAGAATTCTTTCTTAATTCATATTTATTATTTCATTACCATCATCATCATCATCGTCAGCCTGCATAACGTTGACTGCTGAACATGGGCTCCGAGCGAGTGTTTTTACCAAAGTCACCACGCCTGGCAGGTGGATTGGTGACCGCAGTATTATGTAATAACACACAGGGAAACCCTGCTGCCCGTTTCCTGGTATACAATTGCTATAGATGATGTTATGTCAATCGGGACTAACGGTTTGACTTGCTTTCCAAGTACCTCAAATAACCAGACCCTAAAACAATTCATAGTTTTTACACAAAAAAACCCTCAAAAATTGGTCGATTCAGCCAAATCGTTATAAAACATTCGTAAAATGAACGAATATTTCATTTCCTCTGAATTTGTAACAAATTACCTTATTATCAAAACGACTTAACAGAGTCACAAACAATAACTTAAAGTCGTCAACAAATGTTTTGAATTTTATTCAGAATAAATACGCCATATTCGCTAAGTCTATTTATGGGGGGGCACTCGGAAAGTTTTGCTTAAAAATTATATTATAATATATTTATTTTAGAATTGCTACAACGCAGACGCATTATAGATTTTATTATTAACTAGCGACCCGTCCTGGCTTCGCATGGGTGCATTGTTATTTATAGGCATGCGCCGCGCCGCCGCGCCCCAGCCCCCCGGCCGGTACCGGTGCCGCAACCGCTATGTTCCTGCATTTTAAATCTGTTATATCTTCGAAATATTCATTAAAATTACATGCTGTAATGCGCCATATTGATCTATATTAAAAGTACAATGTATTGCAGGTACTTAATAAGATAAGGATTAATGGTGTATTGCTTAAAATCGCTTCGTAAATAAGCCACTAGTTCTCTAAAAAGTAAAGAATAAAAATGGTTATAAAATTACAAAACTAAAATAAGCCTACAAGTGTATATACAGTATGATATCTTGTTTAACATTGTTAGCTTAACTTCACTGTTAAATTAAATCAGTTTCCAAACCATTAATAAATAAAAAAATAGCTACTTTAAACACTAACCATCATATTATGGCTGTACAAAAATGGTAGACGTTAGTTTTATTTAGATTACGAAAATATTCGATTTTTTGTGCTTAAGGTTTACAAAAATTTTAATGAGCTATTTATACCGAAAAAAATTGTTATTCTCTCTCTCGTTAGGTAGATAGAGTTATATACTGATCAAAAGAGTCAATAACCTTTTCACTAGTCTATTGTTAAATTGACGACCGCCTGCACGATGGACCGACGACCTCATAAAGGTCTCAGGGAGTCAGTGGATGCAGGCCGCTAGGAATCGTTCCCGCTGGAAATCGATGGGGAAGGCCTATGTTCAGCGATAGACGACAAAAGGTATTCCATGATAGAGTTAAAGACCAAAAAAAATAGCTTCCAAAAATAAAAGAGCAGAGAATTTTCGTAATGTTGCCCGCAAAATTTGTGTGACAATATTCATAAACTTATTATTTTTATTACAATATAAATTCATTTGCTTCCAAATTTACAAGTATTACATCGTACACTGTGCTTTATTAAAAATAATGACTTACGCGTACTAAAAGCAACGTAACAATACCGAAAATTCTGAAGACAACATAATATGAAAAATAATTATAATGGTGATATACCTACAGTAATTGCAACTGCGTCTTTGGTTTAGCGTATATGATAGACTGAATCCTGTGTTCAGATCCAGGTCATTATTGATTGGAAAATGTGTTACCTAATTGTATTTTCCTCTCCCTCTAGCCATGTTTGTGTTTTATATGTATGGCGTCCGAGCCTCAGGTGTTGTCCTTACTTATGTACTTATTTTTTATATTTTTTTATAAATTTAATCACTATTTTGTCCTCGTTTTGTGTGTTCATTAAATGTTTTTCTTTCTTTCTTCTTTCTAATAGATTTTTTCACTCGAGAATACCAAATATTTGTCGTACCACACCGAGTAACCCTCCTGTCTGCTCTCTGGTATGTTATAGACATAGATGATGTTATAACTATCGGGACCAATGGCTTAGCTGGCTGAGCTAAAATGTCGCTCAGCCGACTAAACTCAGAAACAATCCCGGCTGGCCGGAGAAGCGGCCGGCTGAGCTAAAATGTCTAGGGCATCGGACTTGTGACCTTGTGGTCGCCGATTCGATGCCCACCCATTGCACTACCGTCGTGAACCCACTCGTAACACAAGCATTTTAGCTTAGCACGAGGGGTTAACAATAATACTAGTAGTAAGTAGTAATTAAACTTGCCTACTAAATAAAACATATAAAACCTTTATTGTATTGAAATAATTCTTAGCTTTTGCACAAAGATTTCTTACCCAACGACCCTTAAGCGAGACTTTTATTGGTACGCCATGGAGCTTGTCCTTTATGTATAACTAGCGGCCCGCCCCGGCTTCGCACGGGTGGTCTTTTATACCCTACCCCTTCCCTACCCTACCCCTACCCTACCCCTACCCTACCCCTACCCCTACCCTACCCTACCCCTACCCTACCCCTACCCTACCCCTACCCTACCCCTACCCTACCCCTACCCTACCCCTACCCTACCCCTACCCTACCCCTACCCTACCCCTACCCTACCCTACCCCTACACTACCCCTACCCCTACCCTACCCCTACCCTACCCCTACCCTACCCTACCCCTACCCTACCCCTACCCTACCCCAACCCTACCCCTACCCTACCCCTACCCTACCCTACCCCTACTCTACCCTACCCTACCCTACCCCTACCCAAAAGTATCCTATGTCCTTCTCCCAGTTCTTAGCTACCTCCCTACCAATTTTCAGCCAAATCGGTTCAGCCGTTCTTGAGTTATAAATAGTGTAACTAACACGACTTTCTTTTATATATATAGATTAGGTCTTTACCTATGAAATTGCCGTTCTGCAGTACTGACCATTTCAAATCAAAATAATTTTTGTTTGGCTAAGAATTCTAATTTCAAATTAATTTTATTTTAAAAACATGGAATTTTTTTTCCAAAAGTAGTCATTTGTTTATTGACTAGTATTATATTTTCATTGCATTTCAATCGTTTTCGTCATCATGGATACGTTAAAAATTAGAGTAATTATGGAATATGAGTACCGTCGTGGCAGCAACGCGGCACAAGCGGCACGCAACATCAACAACGTTTACGGAGCTAACACTACAAACCAACGCACCACCTGTTATTGGTTTGCTTGCTTCCGTTCTGGAAATTTCGACCTGAAAAATGAACCTTGCGGTCGTCCGAAGACTTTGGTTGACAATGACGAATTAAAGGCGATTGTGGAAGCTGATGATACACAATCTACGGGTAAATTAGCAGCAGCTTTCGACGTTAGCGTCAAAATAATATAGCTTGACAAATGGGTGCCCCACGAACTC
The DNA here is from genome assembly GCA_947037095.2 of Nycteola revayana. Classification (NCBI taxonomy): domain Eukaryota; kingdom Metazoa; phylum Arthropoda; class Insecta; order Lepidoptera; family Nolidae; genus Nycteola; species Nycteola revayana. The sequence goes on from OX344851.2 coordinate 2,793,553, forward strand.
AATGATCGCCAGCGCGAAGTACGCGTCGAGACGTGCCTTGCACTGCTCATCAGACACACAAATGAAGGAATTTTGAACCTGCGATGAAAAATGGATTCTGTTTGATAACCACAAGCGCTCAGCAAGTTGGTTGGATCCTGGTTCAGCACCTAAACAATGTCCTAAACGAAAACTTACGTAGTTGTCTAGCGCCGGTGTGATTCATCACAGCTTCTTACGAAACGGGGTGAGCATTACTGCAGATGTGTACTGTGAAGAACTGAACACAATTATGGAGAAGCACATCTCCAACCAGCATTGGTCAATCGCTCGTCTCCGCTGCTCCTGCACACGACAACGCGCGACCTCATACTGCACAGCAGACGGTCTCCAAGTTGCAAGAACTGGGGTTGGAAGCTCTTCGTCATCCGCCCTACTCACCAGACCTTGCGCCTACAGACTACTACTTTTTCCAGAATTTGGATAACTTCTTGGCGGGAAAAAATTCAAAAAACCCGAGAGCCAGTACAAAATGCCTTTGAAGAATTTGTTGCCTCCCGTCCAGCTGATTTCTTAAAGAAGGGCATCAATCAACTGCGACTGCGTTGGCAAAGATGCATTGATTGCATGGGTGATTACTTCGATTAATACAAATAAAAAAAACATAAAAAAAATCGTTTAAATGTTTTCATACAAAACGGCAATTTCATAGGTAAAGACCTATTATATATCATCATCATCAGCCCGTATAACGTCTACTGTTGAACATGACTCTTCTCCTGAGAGAGGGTAGTTGCCATAGTCACCACGCTTGGCAGGCGGATTGGTGACCGCAGTATGATGTTGCACCACACAAGGAAACGCTGCTGCCCGTTCCTTGAAATACGATTTTTATAGATGATGTTATATATAACAATAGGAACCAACGGCTTAACGTGCTTTCCGAGGCATGGAGGTAATCCTTCAACCAACCAGACGCATAAATCTTAGAATTTACACAAAGATTTTCTGTCCGGCATGGGGATAGAACCCACGACCTCCGAGATTTTAAGCGAGCCAAATACCGCTACGCTACGGAGCTTGGTCCGTATGTAATATATATCGAAAGTAGCAAAATAATTTTCAATACGGGCACCCAAATTAAACCAACTTCACCAATATAACCAAAGGCCGTTTCAAAGGTAATATTTACGTAAAACGAAGCCTCAGGCACTTATGAATGTTTCAAACTTATATGTATATTATTATGTAATTTTGTTGGTAACAATAAACCATTATGTGTTTGAGAAGGACGATCATATCCGTATTAAGTTATTTATGAATATAGTAGGTATATTCAGGGCCGAACTTCAAGGTCTCGATGCCTCGGGGCAACAAAGAAGTGAAAGTCTTTTGGCCATAAACTGTACTCCAATATTTTTATTCATCAGAATTTTCATTACACAATTTTTCGTAAAACCATGTAGATTATCTTATAATCTTACAAAATCTTATATTACATGAGTTAAATACATAATATACAATTAAAAGTAACTAATTTAATATAAAACTAAATCTATTCTACTTGGCAAGGTTCCCAGAATGCTGGCAGCGCTACCCTGTTGAATGCCAACGCTTACCTGCTGTGCAAAGTAAAAACCAGCACTCGGAGAACGTGTCGCACTAAAGAGGGGCGCACGCTGCGAGTTATTTATAAATTTATTGATTTAACACATATATAATCACAAACAAAAATGATGTTTATACAACGTACTTCTCATAAAAATAAAATAGAGAAAAAACATTAAATGAACAGATGTTTACACGTCGGAATTAGAAGGAATTATTTCGGAGTATTTATTGTGAGGGCCCCGGGGCTGTTGCCTCGGATGACCTCCCTTAAATCCAGCCCTAGGGCTAAGGGTCATGTAAACATTGATTCTAGTTACATCTCTTTGTAAAAGTACATCAAAATAAAATAAAATAAAAATCATTTTTATTTACGTAAACCTATTACGGGCACATGCAAATAGTCAAAACAATAATTTATTATTAACCTATGTATAATTTTAACATTTATAAATGAGCATATTAAGCAGGTATTTTAGTTATTGTTTTTAATAATTTTAGTCTTAACTTTAATATTTTACTATATTGTGTCCAATAGCTTGTTCTGTCTATATTAAATTATATTAAGAACATATAACGACGGACGCGCTTTAATGCTACCACCGGATCCAATACGTCCCAACTGAGAAGATCCGGCGAAACAAACTCAGTGAGTTATTCTACTGCCGGTTTTAACACGACCCACATGAGACGGTCCGGCGAAACATACTCAAATGGGCAGAGCGTAGGTTTTTGTCCAGTTACTTTTTTACAGAGCTACAAATTATTATCAACTATTCATCCATTGTTTAATAGTAAATTAATTTCACCCCGGACAAAAAATAAAACAAAAGGGTATACAAAGAGACTTAATTGGTTTCCTCTGATCACCTGATAAACAAACCACCTAAGTGATTAGAGAAGACCGTTTCTATTATGAGCTGAATCTTGTTCACCCACATAAATCTTGCTATTCCCAAATAAATATATAATTATATCAAATATATATTTGTGGTTAGAGGTTAAGGCATCAGGGGATATACCTAAGATGCAGGTTCGAGTCCTGCCGGTGGTCTAAATATATTAATCTCAATTCTGAAATTTCGATAATTAAATATAATTATCGAAGTATGCCGTACCTATTATTTTTTTTAATTCTTCAAACATTAGGTTGTATATCACCTAGGTGATCAAGGCGGAATGAAGGATTCATACATAAATATATGATAGACATACATTACAAAATTCCTTCAACCATATGGAATGCTTATTGTATACAAGAATTTTGGAATATCTGTAATGTATTCGTACGTTTATTCCATACATCCATTCAAGACATTTCTTACGAGTAAAAACGAATAAATATGAATCTGGATTACGAATATGAAAATAATTCGATAACATAGCAGACATATCTTGAAGCGAACACGAAATAAATATTAATTACGTGTAGCAAATATAAGTAGATATAATGAGGAAAATATTCTATGACATTAGAATATATGAATAATTCTATCTAGCTTTTTTAATTTTAATCTAGCTTTTAATCTAGCTTCCCGCGCGCAATTTTTACCCACTTTTTTCTTTTTCCTTTTTTTTGTCTTTTTGACTTACGTAGGTGACTTACGTAGGCAAGCAGAGCTCCAGCCTTAATAAATGGTTTAAAAACTACAAACTAAGCAACCTGCGGAACCGCCCCCTGTGGGGCTTGAACCTCGGCTCAGGGCGGTCGCTAGCGATGAGATTGAGGGATTATGACGTTTAGTATTTTTGGGTAGTTTTGTGCAACTGTCGCTCTACTTTACAGTTCGCGGGCCTCTCGGACTTCGGGTCTACGAGGGCATCGTATGGTTGTATGCAAACTAAGGGTTAGGAGGACGAGGGGGGCTATTTCACCCACGCAACTCTAGTTTACGTTGGAATTTAAACGTTAAATATTGTCACAAGTTATAGGATAATTAGATTTCTAATAACTAGTGTAAGTTTTTTTCAAATCGGACCAGTAGGTCCTAAGAAAAGCGCGCTCATGCGAACAAACTAACTCTTCTGCTTTATATTAGTAAATAAATATTGTGAACATATTTAGTTTCATTATCATTTTATAATTAGCCTCGCTTTAAATCTCGGAGGTCGTGAGCTCGATCCCCACGCCGGACAGGAAATCTTTGTGTAAATTCTAAGATTACTTTCCGGGTCTGGTTGGTTGAGAGAATACCCTCCGTGCCTCAGAAAGCACGTTAAGCCGTTGGTCCCGATTGTTATAACATCATCAAGGAACGGGCAGCAGCGTTACCTTGTGTGGTACAACATAATACTGCGGTCACCAATCCGCCTGCCAAGCGTGGTGACTATGGCAAATACCCTCCCCCGGGAGGAGGCCCATGTTCAGTAATGGTCGTTATACGGGCTGATGATGATGATGATGATATTAGCCTATATTCGTACACTGCTAATCATAAACCTCCCTCACCGGCTTCCTGCGACCTTAATTAGGCCATCGTTGGCCATTGTCGAGCAGACGTCCTGCACTGCGCTTGTCGGTTCTTAGTCAACACCAATAATTCTACGGCTAAGCAAGATCACATTTTTTTAAGTATAACACAAGCTAGTACTAATACTCGCGAAATTTTCCACGTGGAAAAGGCTTATGGGCTAACCACGACTTTCAAACTTTCTTTATTGGTGCTCGGCTCCTATTGGTATTAGCGTGCATATTTAAATTCTTCCTCGAGAAATGGGCTATCCAATACTGAAAGAATTTTTCAAATCAATCTAGCAGTCCCTGATATAAGCGCGTTTAAGCAAACAAACTGTTCAGTTTTGTAATAGTAATAGTAATTTGTAGTTTTGTACTATATTATTATTGATGGGCATATACAGACCGATTGTCATAATATGCTAATAACAATGGTATTTATGTTTTACCTATTTAATTAATTATTTAATTGAATGCCAAAAAAACCTTTAATTCAAGAGGCCTTTATTATTTAGCCCACAAAATATATTTTATAAATAAAAATCATAAAGTAGCCCGTTTTTACTATTAAATATATACAGGGTGTTAGTGTAAATACCGTTATCCTTGCAACCAGTGGTTAGGTAACACTTATAGAACGCAAATTCAAAGAAAAAAAAATCTTTTTTTTTTTAAAGTAGAATTTTAATTTTTGCTCAAAATTATTTCACCCTATACGCATGGGAAAAGAGGACTTGTTTTGTTTTTTTTTTTCATTTTCTTTGTTGTTAAATCTAACTTACATTTGGACACGTCACACAACACAAAGTAGATATTTTTGCCTGTCCTAAGCCAGAAAAAGTATGAAGGGAGAGTTACATCACAGGTTATGTGTAATATTGTGTTTTTATTGAAATGTAGTCAGTTAAAACTTATGTAGGTAGTTAAAACGGCCGGCCAGTGCAGCAGGTCAGCGCCCTTTGCAGTGATTACGTAACTCAGGTGCATAGTATCCATGAATTTAAGGATGGTGTCGGTTAATTTTGAAAAAGAAACCTTTTTTTTCCCTTAAATTTGCGATCTGTAAGTGAAACCAAACCACAGGTTTCAAGGATAACGGTGTTTAAACTAACACCTTGTATATACAAGCTGTAACGGAAAAGGTATGTACATAGAAAGAGCAAGGCTTCTTTTGATCATAACAAACGATATGGCAAGAGTTTCAACTCAAAATTAAATTAAAAAAGTCAGTATTATTTTGCAAACAAAAAATAAAAAAGCGGAACCCTTTATTCAGAAATACCAGGAGTAAGAGTTTTATTTTTACTTGCAAATAGTTCGTTGACATTGATCAGCTGATTGAGTGCTAGTGATGTACTTATTTCGATTTGAAAAGTTTGGTTTCTGGTATCTATTAATTTAAAAAAATCATTACTTTCGTACTTGTAGAGATAGGATTAAATAACCCTTGCCATATCGTTTGTTATGATCCAAAGAAGCCTCGCTCTTTCTATGTAACCTTTCCGTAACACCTTGTATATAAATTATCACCTTTAAATTGTTTATCAAAATCATATATCTAATATTAATCTATTACCTGTTTATTTTTTTCTGTCCAAGGAGAAATGCTTTTACGCTGGTGGCGGAATATGTGGGACTCGCCCTCTCCATAGCGGTGGTTTGCTTACTCATACCACGAGGATAGGACCCTACACCACTAAAACCCCCCGGAAACTCCTTCATCCGTCGTTGGCGGGGGCCGGGTATGCACTCACGCTCTCCTGGGCCACCACTGACTGTGGTTACTCAAAGAAAATAGTTACCTATTAAGAAAATAGTTGTTTTGATGGTGATGCATAATTAAAACTACTGGGTCGAGAGCTTTGGCGTCAAATAAATCAGACGGTTGTCTACTTCGCCATTTGTTGACTGACATCAACAACAAACACGTAACTTAACCGTTATTTATAGAATAATAAATAATGTCACCTAACATAACGTTAAGTGGTACGTATGATTAAGAAGGTTTCCTGTTAGTACTTCATAAATTAATAGCTACCGGTCAACCTTTCTTCAACATTCAGGGTAACATTGGCAGTGTAAAATGTACTCGTATTTGATGGTAGGAGGATCTCTTTACTAAATTCACCAGCTTTCGTTTCTGGAGCACATTTCCTCATGCAATTTTGGCGTTTTGTCTCCCTTCAGATTTCGTTTCACCATCACAGCCAAAGTTACCCAGAATTTCAAATTAATTTGGGTCTACGGTATCTCTTTTCTCTAGCGTAACACCCGTTCTCGTAGAAACATTATGATTAAATTAAGCCTATAGCACAATATTACCGCCTATAGCAGGGTTTCTTAAAGTGGGGTCCACGGACCCCTTGGGGGTCCGTAGCATGTATATCGGAGGTCCGCAGCAGGTCAGTCTTGTCGAAGACAATCCCACAATTTATTCGCTCTTATAGCAGCACCCTTCTCATTAACTAAGTAGTAATTTTCAGGGGTCCATGGAATTTTTTAAATTGTGAAAGTGGTCCGTGACTGCTAAAAGTTTAAGAAACCCTGGCCTATAGCCATACTCGATAAGTGGGCTATGTAACACTGAAATAATTATTCGGATCGGACCAGTAGTTCCTGAGATTAGCGCGTTCAAGCAAACAAACTCATCAGCTTTATATATTAGTACTAGCTTCCCGCGTAGCTCCAGTTCTTGTTGGAACATTAAAATAAAATATAGCCTATAGCTTAACTCGATAATTGGGCTATCTAACACTGAAAGATTTTTCAAATCATAACAGTAAGTTCTGAGATTGGCGCGCGAAGCAAACAAATAAACTCTTCAGCTTTGTATTTTATTATAGATGACTACCTTTTATGTACCAGTTACTTGATGGTTAAAGATTATTTTCAAGCAAAAAATGCGTTTCGTATGTACATATAATTTTCTATGTACACATACAAAATATTAACGCACGTATGAGAGTTTTAAATTACGTAAATTTGTAGCAATATTGTGACTTTAGTGATGTTCCGATGTACATATCCAAAAATATCCGACGGTACGAGGTTGTGACGGTTTCGTATTCAGATATAATGTGAAAGAACTATACTTTAATATTTACTGATAACTATTCTACATTTTTGTTACTATATTAAGAATATATTTTATTTTAGTATCGCTATCGATAGCCGTGCGGCTTAAAATAGACCACCCCATGTCTTCTCATGGGTGTAAGAGGCGACTAAGGGACAAATATCAATTCAAGTGTTGCCATTAAAAAAAAAACCATAGAAAAATCCATAGATGGTTGTGAGTTCTTGTTTTTTTTTTTACATATAACGAGGCTGTGCGAATAATTGGTGGAGTGTCAAGGATAGGCAGTATTACCCTATATGTAGGTCACAAAAATAATTGTTCCAGGTGGGAACTGTTCGTAGAACACAAGCACTCAGAAGCAAATACCGTAACCACTGAGTTAAGTAGATATTGAGGTACTTCGAAAATATATGCCGACCCTTTTCTCATTCCGCCGTACACCGGGAGGTGCAGCCCATCTGATATTACTAGTGGATGACATTATTCAAAGGAACCATGATCAAGAGGGACGCATAATAAGAACATGACTTAAAGTATTTTTAATGTGTCTATATGAATAAAGAATTTTTGACTTTGACTTTGACTTTGAGTCTGACATCCACTGTTGAATATGGGCTACCTCTTTTTTTTTGGATTTGTTATAGTTACTACTCTTGATAGGTGGAATCAGTGATCGCAGTAAGATGATCCATCTATACTAAACCGAAAACCGCATTAAAATATTTTTATTTGTTATATCAATAATCAAATAACTTATTTCACAGGATTTTTTTCAGAATCGAGTCACTATGTGACTCCATCTTATGTTGAAAGGATAGCATATATTTAGGATGCACCTTACATAATTATTATGTTTCTTGAATAGGAAGGTGGTAGTTATTTTACTCTCTGCGGTTTTACCAGTAGATAATATAGAAGTGAAAACTATATTTGCGTTTGACAGGATTTATTTCTATGGTACGTAAGTATAGTTCATTTTCTCTATTGACCAAGTTTTATCTTATTACTAGTGTAGAGGATCGGTTGGTGGTGTTCCTCCACAGAAAATGAAGATCTTCTTTGCCGGGTGAGGTGGTATGCCCGGCGGCTGACGGCCATTTGTTACTGTTCGGAACTTGTATATGTTCGAATTAGCTTGCGAACTTGTATTGCGCGATACAGGTTAGTTGGGATGCTAGGGGGTAGATGGCGCTGCTTGTCTTTTTTTAGTTTTGTGCGGTTACTGTAGATGTCGCTACATTAGCTTATCCTATTGCTCGCGACTTCATTCGCATTGATTTTGAGTTCTCCATACAAATTTGGCACCCGTTTTCATTATATTCATCATCATCATCATCAGCTCCTATAACGCCTACTGCTGAACATGGTCCTCCTCCCGGGAGAGGGTATGAGGGCAGGCGGGTTGGTGACCGCAGTATTATGTTGCACAACACAAGGAATCGCTGCTGCCCGATTTTATAACAATCGGGACCAACGGCTTAACGTGCTTTCCGAGGTACGGAGGGTAGGCCCTCAGGGGCCGGATTGCTTATGCGTACCCGGCCCCTGCCAACGGCGGATCGAAGAAGTGTCCGGGGGGTTTTAGTGGTGTAGGGTCCTCTTCTCGTGGTATGAGTTAGCATACAACGCTATGGAGAAGGCGAGTCCCATATATCCCGCCGCCTGCGCGCGAATACGCTGCAGCGGCGGTGGGAATGAGTAAATGGATTACCCCCCGGACATAAAAAAAAGATGAGTCCCTCAACCAACTAGACCCGGAAATAAATCTTAGAATCTACACACAGATTTCCTGACCGGTGTGAGGATTGAACCCACGACCACCGAGATTTAAAACGAGCCAAATACCGCTACGCTACGGAGGTTGTCAATCGACCATACAATTTAACCTTATAGTATTATTAAATAAAGTGTTTCTATGTGTGAACAATGTTACCAGAACTCATGTTACCAAGGAACGCGTTTCCTGGTGTGGCATAACATAATACTGCTGTCACCAACCCGTCTGCCAAGCGTGGTGACTTTGGCAAATACCCTCCCTCGGGCGGAGGTCCATGTTCAGCAGTGGACGTTATACGGGCTGATGATGATGATGATGATGTATGGTCGATATAATTAATCGACCCACTCAAAACACTAACGCTATAAAGTTCTATTTAAATTACCACTCTGTATACACCGGCAACTCAATTTTATCTCGTGAACTACAAATTGTTTTGTTAATTACAAAGTTTTACGAAACCTGATGCACTTTAACTTAACTCATTTAATCTTACAGTTAGCTCTTAGACGTATCTATCTATACGGCGAACTATTCGCGGACGGTTAGAACTTAATAATTAAATATAGCCTATATCCTTCCTAGTTAAATGGGTTAACACTTCTATCCGACACACCGGGGCAGAGTACGCCCGCGAACGTGACGCGTCCCTCCTCGTTCTCCTGACCCTTAGTTTGCAAAGACGCGAACTGTAAAGTAGAGCAGTTGCATAAAACCCCCTAAAATACTAAAAATCATAATCCCTCAATCCCATCGCCAATGACCGCCCCGAGCCGAGGTCCAAGCCCCACAGGGGGCGCCCTCTTGCGCAGGTTGCTTCGTTTGTAGTTATTAAACCATTTATTAAGGCTGGAGCTCTGCTCGCCTTTATGCCCGGTTAAGTAGCAAAAGCCTCGTGGCTAGCTACGTAAGTCCATCTGAAAAAGTGGGCTAACACTAAAAACAAACAAAAAAACAAAGTCATAGTATATTTTTCGGCCTTCTTGGCTCCGTTTGAATCGCCTCGCCCTGGGTTATTACTTATTATGAGATCTTACACGATTATTTTTTTTTAAGTATTGAACCGTAGGTGTAATATTATAATCGTAAAGTTTTTTTTTTTATGTAGGTAACATGTTGTGGAATTTTCTTTTCTAATCTATTCAACAATCTGCTACATGTTGGTGTAATTTTTAATATCCGAAAATATCCGAAAGTTCTGAAATCCCTACGATATACACGTTTATGATATTTACACATTCATCCTAAAAGCTGTTTCCGTTTCACTAGAATATTTTTTTCTAATAAAATGTCTAATGAAATTAGCTGTATAGTTTTTCGTAATTTCTAATGTTTATCAGTTATACTTGGGCGTCGATACTCTATTAGGTAACAAATATATCACTATCAATATTATAAACGCGAAAGTTTGTAAGTATGGATGGATGGATGGATGTTTGTTATTCTTTCACGCCAAAACTACTGAACGGAATTGGCTGAAATTTTGCACCGGGATAGGTTATACGTTGGATTAACATATAGGCTACCAAACATCACGCTCCGACTCACTGGAGCAGAGAAACGGGAGTAAAACCGTGGGGCACTGCGTGTACTCCGTGGAGGTGCTTTGCGACGCCACTGCGCAAGTGCGCCAATACCTTCCAATGTTGTAGCATAACATAGAATTTTCTCGACGCATTGACTTGTAAATTAACGTTTTAATAAATAAATATCGCTGTTCTTGTTAATAGATTTTCCTTCTGTGAGGTCTAGAGACCTCAGAAGCAAAAAGACTGATGTATCATTATACTTCAGAAGCATTTGGTCGTAAGTGCCAGTTACGATAATGGCACATACGACCTAATGCTACTGAGCTCTATAATTATTAGAAATAGTGAGCATGGTGTCAATTATTTAATTCATCCACCCGTAAAATATTATATTTATGGAATTAATTTTATTTCAGCTTCTAATAACACATTTTCAAAAGAATAAGGTAATCTTATATATCTACATAATAAATAACATCAATAGTCCGTAGAAAGTCCATGACTGAACTTGAGCCCCCCACGAAGAAAGTGTTGCCGTAGTGGTCACGCTTGGCAAGCGGGTTGGTGACCACAGTGTTATGTATAGAATATTCACAGGCAAACGCTACTGCCCATTACTTGGTATATAAAGGTCAAATAAGATCCACCCTAAACCGACGTGCTTGTATGAAGAATGTTATGAGAGTGAATGAAGCGAAAGGTGTGTGTAGGGATCGTAGCAAGTAGAGGTCCATTGTCTCTGCCTACCCCGCTGGGAAACAGGCGTGAGCTTATGTATGTATGTAAAAACATATTATACTAGGTGTGTGAAAAATGGCTATACAAAATATTTATTTAACATTATTAAATTATATGTTTGTCTTCAAACCGTTGTTGACAATCGTTAAAATATAACGATTGTGAACAACGGTTTGAAGACAAACATACTTATATAATTTACTGACGCGGTATTAAAACCCAAGTCTTAGAAGAAACTGAGACGAGATGCAATGGATATTTTGCTGTGTTCAATCTTACGTGATTTGATTGATTAATTATTAAAGTAGAAAATATATTCAAAAATGTATCGTACAGTTAATTTTGTTACACATATCATATTATAAATATTATAATCTAACGAAACGAGGGCGTAGTATGAAAATTCATATTTTTCGTCCGTACACTTGAACGGTTGCGGGGTTAACTTGCGGTTGGGTAATAATTCAGTATTATTTTTACACAGCAACAAAAAATATAAACGTGATTTAGGTTAAATGGGCAATAATTTGCGGTATCATCTCGTGGCATGAGTTCAAATACCAACATGAGTATCTATGAAATAGTAACTTTTTAAGAGATTTAATCTATACTAGTCGCTTAGTATTTAATCATCATCAGCCCGAAAAACGTCCTCTGCTTAACATGGGCCTCCTCCCGAGGGAGGATTTTACCATAGTTCGCTATAATCGCTTGGCAAACGGATTGGTGATCGCAGTATTATGTTGTACTACACAAGGAAACGTTGCTGCCCGTTCCCTGATATATGCTTGTTATAGATTGTGTTATAATAATTTGCTCGCCTTTATGCCCGGTGAAGTAGCAAAAGTGTACACTAGTCATGGCTGGCCTTTTGATGACTCGTTATCTTATGTAGAGTGTAAGGCTTTCCCTTGCCCTAGTAATTCAGTAAATAATTGATTTTCTATGACCTCCGTGACCTAGCAGTTAGTTGACCGTGCTAATTAGTGTTGCAAATGCGAGTTTGATTCCAATACGAAATAAATGTTTCTGTGAATTATCAACATCTTTTTAGGTCAACATATTTAAAATCTATGGTTAACAGCATTTTGCTTCCTAACACATTATCTATATATTATCACACTGACTCTTCTCCGTGCCTGTAATGTGTGTGACGTGTGGTTCTAGGTACCGTAGACGTATGTTATGTTAAAGTCTCTATTTCAGTCTAGATATCAAACTATATCCGTGCTAAAAATCATCCAAATATTTTCAGTACTTTTGCAAAAGTACTTATTTGTAACTCTTGTCACAAATACAATAAATATGAATACATTTAAAAAAAAACCTTTTTAAACATTTGCTACAATGGTTTAGGTAATATTTTTTGAATTCGTATCAGTCATTTGCTTTCGTTCCCGTGGAAAACTCTTTTTACTGTTCCGTACCCGAAAGGTAAAAACGGGACCCTATTACTAAGACTTCGCTGACTGTCTGTCTGTCACCAGGCTGTATCTCCAGAGGGGCAATAGAAATACATCTGTGAAAATTTCATCTGTGTACTATTTTCACAGATATATTTCTATTGCCGCTATAACAAAAAATACAAAAAATATAATCAAATCAATATTTAAGGGTGGCTTCCATACAACAAACGTTTTTTTCCCCCTTTTTTTGCTCGATATCAATAACAGCATTACGTAGACGCTTGAAAATAGTACGGAACCCTTCGTGCTCGAGTCCGACTCGCATTTGACCAGTTTTTTTTAAATACTGTCTTTGCTCTCTAACAGCGTTTTTTTCTTGAAAGCACGAACGACGGTTCGTGCTTATTATGAAAGAAATGTATAAATATATTTAGGGATAAATATTTAGAGCAATATAGTTCATTTCTTATATTAAATTCCTTTATTAAACTGTTGCAATCATCATCATGTCCTGCTCCCATAATTGAGGGTCGACGCAATATTTCATCCTCTTCCATTTTTCCCTTTGAGACGTCTCTTCCATACTCACCTTTCTTAAACATCTTTCACAGTTCATCCATTTTTATTTAGAACTTCCTCTTCCATATTATCCATTCATCTTAATATTTAGCATTATTTTCGTCGCATGCATCTCATTCCTACGCATAACGACAATATAGTACCAAAGTTAACGTTTACTGATAGCGTTCTGGTAATATCGCTCATTTGGAGCGACAGTGACACATTTGCAAAAATACGCGAAAATTACTTATTATTGCCAAAATCCTATGCATAATCATCTGCGTTGGCAGTGAAAACGCCACATGCAAACCGTCTGAAAGAGGCCAAAAAATTTTTGTAGCATTATTCTTCTTTTGAACCAAGAAATAATCTATATTCTGATCTGGTATAAAGTTAACTAATTTGCATTTGTGTCACTGCCGCTCCAAATGAGCGATATGTTTCGCACAAAGCTATTTTTATGTGAAAATAGCTTCGTGTTAACGTTTTTAATAAACTTTTATATGCATATAAGTCCAAGTAGAAAAGGGTTGTGAATTTAAGCCTATTTTGGAATACACCTACACAGCTTGCAGTAATAAAATGTTATGTATTCTTGCAACGGCATTTAAGATTTTCTTTTAAACGGCATAATTGAAATACATGTCATGGAGTCAATTGAATTAATCAACCATTATGTGGTTCACACAACTATTTATTTATGGCGTAATTGTTTAAGTTCGTAAATATTCTAGCCTTGATAAAGGCTATCTATTTGTGCCGTTTGGGGTGGAAACTTTCGGCCCTTGGGGACCTGGTGCACTCGAAATTTTTAAAGATTTGTCGGGGAGGTTAAAAGAATGCACGCATGACCAGAAGGCTGGCCTGTACTTCGGACAAAAGGTGAGCATTACTATCCAGCGAGGCAATGCGGCCAGCATTTTGGGCACGTTACCAAACATTATAGATTAGATTTTAAATTTTTGTAAGGGTTTTCTTTTTTCCAGTATATGTATGTATATATTTATTTTTTTGTATATTCCTAGTTTAAGTTGTATAACAATTGTGTAAATATTTTAGTGTTGTTGTAAATAAAAAATATTTGTTGATACCTAATTAGATGACAATATCAAAGTATTTAAAACTTATCATAGATTATAATCATTGTCAAGTTTACTTTAAGTTCCTACTTATAACAAAATGCAAAACGAAATGTCTGTCCGTCTGTATGTCTGATGGCTCTGGCTAATCTCAGTGACAGTTGGACCGGACTTTCACTTTCACAATTTATTGTCAATTTTCTTATACATATTATTGGGAAGTTTGCTATAGAACCGTATACAATTGTCCCATAAAAGAGTTACTTATTTTGCAGAGATGGCTAGCATGGAAGACACACAGGATTGTGCTTATACATTTACGCTTCTGTCCCATAGGGGTAGGCAGAAACTACTTCCTTCCACTTGCTACGATCTTGACGTACGATGGGCATAATCACAACCCCATAGACTTGTTATGTGTCTTTATGTGTGGAAGAAAGTAAATTATCATATTCAAAGTCGTTAATTCTTGAACGAGTTCATAATAAGTAAGTTTTGTAGACTCCTCTAGTTGTAAAATTATCCCTCAAGGCTACCCTATGTCTTATGTTTTATCTCATTTTTTACTGTCTCACAACAATCAGGACCAACGGCTTAACGTGCTCAAATCTAAGAATTTATACAAAGATTTCTTGTTAGTATTATCGTACAACCAAAGGTAATTAGAGATAGTATTGAAAGTTTTCCCTTATTGAATTTCACTTGCATTTTCCATATCATATATCTAAAGTCAATGAACTGAAGTCAATGGTTCCTCGGGGTTATGAATATTGTATTCCGATCACGTTTTGCCACAAGAAATAGTGTAAAATCTTATAATATAAAGGATATAGTTACTTAAGTATATCTTGGAACTGTTAAAGAATAAAATTTATAAATTTTGTGTTAGTATTTTATGCTAGCTGCTCCGCGTGTTTAGGGTTTCGTACCATAAGGGTGAAAACGGGACCAGGCTGTATCTTAAGCACCGTGATTGCTATATTTTTAAGTTAAATTTTAAGAACTGTTACATGTTGAATTTATTTATGATTTGTTAATTTACGTGGCGTCATCAATGGGGCCAACTAGAATACCAGCGCTACATTCATACATCAATGTGTGGATGTAGCCTAAAGCTGAAGATGGTATCTGTTTATGGTGCACAAAATAGATTCTGTCTACTAATTAATTGCTTTTTTATCGCCAATCACGATCAAAATCACGTTAAGCCGTTGGTCCCGATTGTTATAACAATCGTATATCAGGGAACGGGCAGCAGCGATTCCTTGTATATTGCTACATAATACTGCGGTCACCAATCCACCTGCCATGCGCGGTAACTATGGCAAATACCCTCCTTCGGGAGGAGGCCCATGTCCAGCAGTGGACGTTATACGGGCTGATGATGATGATGAATCAGTGCATTATAAATAAATATTTTCTTTCTTTCTTTTTTTCAATTATAAAATGAGGATAATACGTAATTTTGAAATTGAACTTATAGTGTTTGACTTAATTCACACACAAACAAATAGAAACATTTTTTCTTGGAATAAATATATAGATTTACCGCTAATGGTCCTGAAAGTGGAGATAGTCGTATTCAGTAAAGACTAAGATTAATCAGCGATCATTTAGATTTAACTAGCTACCCGCGCGTGATTTCACCCGCGTAACTCCCGTTCCCGTAGGAACTTCCGCACCCTATTTTAGAAAAGTGGGGGGTTAAAATGAGACAATAAGTAGTCTATGTCACTCTCCATCCCTTTAACTACCTCCACTTAAAAAAATGAAGTCAATTCATCGCTCCGTTTTGCCGAGGAATATATTATAAAGTAGAATATATTGTGGAATGTACAGCCATGTTCATTAAAGCTAATGAACTTCCAAGTTAATATTTGATACCAAAATTTCAAAAACTTTTGCGACAAGGTATGTCATCTACATTGTCAAACAAACTTTGTGAAGCATTTACCTTTATATTTATACTAGCTGGCCCGGCAAACTTCGTACCGCCTCAAAATCTACGCGGTGTCCTACATCTACCCTACCCTACCCCTACTCTACCTCTACCCCTACCCTACCCCTACACTACCCCTACCCTACCCGTACCCTACCCCTACCCTACCCATACCCTTCTCCCAGTTCTTAGCTACCTCCCTACCAATTTTCAGCCAAATCGGTTCAGCCGTTCTTGAGTTATAAATAGTGTAACTAACACGACTTTCTTTTATATATATAGATATTTCATAATTATTTGTATAAAGTATAAAGCTTAATTTCGGAACTTAAAGATTATTGTTTTAAATTTTGACATACAACTTTTCTCTTCATCATAGTTAGTGTTCTTGGTGCTCAATTCAGCATCGGGTTCTTCTATGAAGAAAATATGAGTATTGGATTGGTATATAGAAAGTCTCATATATTTATTTAATAAACAAACATTTAGAATAAATTAATAACTAAAAGTAACTAATTAAAAATAAAACTAACTTATAAAATACTACTATTCTAAATCTATTCTACTTGTTCCCAGAATTCTGACAGCATTACCACGTTGAATGGCAATGCTTACCTGCTGTGCAAAATAGAAACCAGCACTCGGAGAACGTGCCGCACTTAAGAGGGCCGCTGCGAGGTATTTATAAATTAATTTGGCTCCCGGTCCCCACGGCCCCAATGTTTCGATACCAAAAGGCACAAATACATCACCACTATCAAGGGTACTGTATTTGCGCCTCTTGAGATTCTCCGAGGATTCAGCCGCCATGCCAGCCCTACCCTGAGTCCCGGAAAGATGAGACGGCGCGAGGGTGTCGACGCACGTAGCGTCCCACACCAAAGGCCGCCCCATCCTCCTTTTAGGGTCTAAAACGGCTGGCATATTTGCCGAGCTGAAGGCCCGACGGATTATATCATTATTAGTGGCATAACGGGACAGACGTCCAGCACTTTTGCTGTCTTATATTAGAAAGTCTTATATTTTCATTAAAAATGTTTACATTATTACGGGTACTCAAAACAAATTTCGAAAAGTACTAAATCAGCTAAATCTTTTAATAGGTTTAAAAGTTTTTGAAACATTTCAAACAAACGCCAATTACAATGCCAAGTAAAACGCTAAAGTATCTGAATATACGATCATTTTACAATTTTCCCATTCATTATTTTATCAATCAGCCCGTATAACGTCCACAATTGAACATGAGCCTTCCCTGAGGGGTGGTTTTGCCATAGTCACCACGCTTGGCAGTTGGATCTCACCCCTCGTCCTCCTGACCCTTAGTTTGCAAAGAAACATCCGATGCCTTCGTAGACCCGAAGTCCGAGAGGTCCGCGAACTGTAAAGTAGAGCGACAGTTGCACAACTCCCCTAAAATACTAAAAGTCATAACCCCTCAATCTCATCGCTAGCGACCGCCCTTAACCGAGGTCCAAGCCCCAAAGGGGCGCACTCTTGCGCAGGTTGCTTAATTTGTAGTTTTTAAACCATTTATTAAGGCTGGAGCTCTGCTCGCCTTTATGTCCGGTGAAGTAGCAAAAGCCTCGTGGCTACCTACGTAAGACCAACCGAAAAAAAATAAGTTGGATCTCTGTTGTAATTTTATTTTGTACAGGGGCACGCTGCTTCTCGTATCCTCGAATATGATTGATATAGATGATGTTATGACCATCGGCACTATAGGCTTAACGTGTTTTCCAAAACACGGTAGGTAGTCTTTCACAGATGTCTTAGATTTAACATCAAGATTTCTTGTCAGGCTTGAGGATAACACGGAGGTTTTCCTTCTCTTATTACATGTTTTATAACTATTATCTTGAGCTATATAAAAGAGTACTTTAAATATATTGTATTACATAAATAAAATACATAATATACAACAAAAAGTAGCCAACTTAAAATAAAACTAACGTATAAAATACTACTATTCTACTTGAAAAGGTTCCCAGAATGCTGACAGCATTACCCCGTTAAATGGCAATGCTTACCTGCTGTGCAAAGTAAAAACCAGCGATCGGAGAACGTGCCGCACTAAAGAGGGCCGCTGCGAGGTATTTAAAAATTAATTTGGCTTCAGCAACCATGCCAGCCCTACTCTGAGTCCTTATAAAATATAATATATCCTTTTTCTTTCAGAATTTTAACAAGATTTTAAATTTAAGCAAAGCGTTTTCAAATCTGATTATTAAGAAGCTGATAAATGAACCCTAATAACAATGTATAATTCTCATACTGTGTATTATTTTATATAAGCTTTCAAATCTTTTGATTAACCAATTAACAACACGTTAAAGCAGCTATTATTTTATTATAAAATTCTACGTATATGTAAAATATTAAAATGTAGGTCTTAAAATACAAACTGAGTAATAATTCTTAGAAATGAAAATGTTGTTGTCTAAAATAAAAATTAATTCAATTTATATTAAATGAAAGCAGGCGTTTTTTGCGGTAATAATGACTAAAACCTGAGCTTCAATACCCGTGAAAGGCAAGTATTTTTGTAAAGTGCCCCTGGGAACTTCGTAATAAAATATAGCCTATAACCTTCCTCAATAAATGGACTATCCAATACTGAAATATATTTTGAAATCGGACCAGTAGTTCCTGAGGTTAGCGCGTTCAAACAAACAAACTCTGCAGCTTTATAATATTATAGTATAGATGAAAGATTTTTTGAAATTGGACCAGTAGTTCCTGATATTAGCGCGTTCAAACAAACAAACAAACTTTGCAGCTTTATAGTATTAGTATAGATTATTATACAGAGAAAAAGATTTGATTGTAGGTTTGAATTAAATAGGATCCAGAACTACTGAACCGATTTCAAAAAATATTTCTCCATTAGAAAGTAACATAGGCTATATTTAATGGTTAAATTCTCATGGGATCGGGAGCTACGCGAGCAAAACCGCACGCGGGAACGTTCACTTTCTAAAATTATTAATAATCCCAATTTGAACAATAAAGTGAGGCAAATCGTTCAACACACTCCACTGCGCCCAAAAAACCACAACTCTTACCATTAATTTAAGGGAAAAAATTTCCCTACATTACGCAATTTTCCCGTAAACCAAAAGAAAAAGTCAGGGTAACCGCATACTAGATATACGGTTTCAAATTGTGCGTGCTGCGTTCGTTTCTAGATCAGTTTAAATAGCGAATCAGGAGCGATTATTTGACATTGATCTTGCGACTTCAAACGCGCGCGCATTCGCAGCAGTAATTTTTCAAATAAAGAACAGTTTTTTTTTTCGTGCAGTGTTGTGTTTGTGTCTAACGTGTTTTATATTACAAAAAAAAAGTAAGTTTAAGTGTTTTTTTTTTTTTTAATTTACCGACATATTCTAATTTATAGGATAAGAATAATAATTACTAAACTAGTGCTTCCTTCTTCTTTCGTGTCATTGTTTCAACCTGTTAGTATTTATACTTTTATAGCCATTTTGACCAGTAAGTCGCCACTCCAATGGTCTCTGTGGTTCCTAATATCCTAACAATAGCAAGTATGTGTAATAGGCATGTGGACTAAAAAAATAAATTTAGTCCGTCAGTTAGATTACGAAAAAATATTAGAAACGCATTTTTTTTCGTTCCTCAAACAAAAAATGACGAAGATACAGCGCGTTGAAATTTTGTGTGACGTCACTATTAGATACAATTTTACCTAATAGAGACGTCACAAGCAACTATTATAGTTTGTTTTTGCTCTGTAACTTTGTCAATTTTTATTGATTTGATAAATAAAAAAATACGTGTCCAATTTTTTATAACGGATTTTTTTAGTCCTCATGCCCATTGCCTCAGTGCAAAATTAATTCATTATTTTTACCTTTATTAACTTCCCGCCACTCTTTAACCGTTCTCCGTGGAACATAATTATTAAATAAACATGCCTTCCTCGATAAATGGGCTATCAACTGAAAAATTATTTCAAATCATACCATTAGTCCCTGAGTTTAAAGCGGTCAAGTAAACAAACAAACAAACCCTTCACAATATTAGTATACATAATTAACGAAAACATAAAATTATTCAAAAACAAACATCAATTAATTTCCAATTCTACAAAACAAAATTGTTTATGAATAATGAATATGTATTTTTCATTGTTACATTACTTGTGAATGATATGATAATTAAATCCGCATTTGGTTGCTTTTGCGATATGATTCTTTATTCTATCGGTACTGAATAGTCCTTTCATAAAATATATAATAATTTTGTTTTACACAATGTTACTGATACACATTGTATACAAGTAGGCAATAATTATTTACAAATTTCGAAACATATTAAAAAACATTTTTAAATGTTTTGAATCATCATCATCATCATCATCATCAACAGCCCGTTAACGTCCACTGCTGACCATGGGCCTCCTCTTAAAAGACCTTGGCAAGCCAGGATCGTTGAGGGATATTGCCATAATCACCACGCTTGGCAGACGGATTGGTGATCGCAGTAAGATGTAAACCTTGAGCTAATAGATGCTGCTGCCCATCCATCAGCCATATGTCCCTTAGTCGCCTTTTACGACACCCATGGGAAGACATGGGGTGGTCTATTCTAAGCCGGAAACCACACGGCGAATACCTTACGGAAAAGTTTACCATATTTATACTAGGTGTCAAAATTGAGATTAATAAAATTCGACCACCGGCGGGACTCTAACCCGCATCTTAGAGACGTGTTATAAAAAATTGGTAAATTTAGATGACCGGTAGGGTTCCACCGTAGCCTAATTGGTTAAGGCATTAGGGGCTTAACTTAAGATGCGGGTTCGAGTCCCGCCGGTGGTCGAATTTTATTAATCGAAATTTTGAAACATATCAGAAAAACTTGTGCTGTATCAGCCTACTTGTTTACTTCCACTGCTGAACATGGGCATACTCTTAACAGACTTTGAACCAGAATCATTGAGGGAAATTGCCGTAATCACTACATTTGGCTTAGTTAATTAATCTATTTATTTAAGGTTTTTTTTCGGATTGACATACATAGGTAGCCATGAGGCTTTTGCTACTTCACCGGGCATAAAGGCGAGCAGAGCTCCAGCCTTAATAAATGGTATTTGTTTAAGGACAAACAACAAAGCATACACCAAAAAAAATACATGTTGAAGTACTCACATGATTATTACATTTTATAGTGTAGCCTTAATGAAAGGCTGCCACGGCAAGCATTAAACGTAGGGGTAGAAAATTATGGTACAAAACAGATATTACTTATTTAGATTAGCTTCATAAAAATGCAAAAACAAAAAAAATACAGTTAATTGTTATATCAATCCGAGACCTACAAAAAAAAGTTTTTTTTTTTTTTTCGGACGTGTATATGTTTTTTGCCCTTAGGCTTTCCTACTTCACCGAGCATAACAAATACAATTCAGAGTAAAAAGCGTGGGGTGCATTTTACCACTTTTAATAACTCTCCTCTCATAGATAGTTGCCAATAGAATGATTGTGACATTTACTTTATCAAGCACCCCACGCTTTTCACTCTGAATTGAATTATTCTGTTAATAACTTAAACTTTATTATAATTTTATTTTGAGATGAACATAATTTTCTATTTTTTAGTTCGCTTAGCTATAAACACTTGTTATTTTAGTTATTTTAAACTATTATTATTTTTTTTATTTTTTAAGCATAATGAGAAACTGTTATGAAATTATTGCATTGTCATCGGTCCTTGATACGTATGCAAAGTTTCAAATTAATCAGACTTCTGGAAACTGGTGAAAATTAAGTTCAAAGATTCCGTTACATACATACAACCCAAGCTAATAAAAGCGTGTTAAAAATGAGTTAAGGCAACAATCTCCCACAAATTATTGTATTTTTTTGTAACTATCCTTATGCTGTAAACTGCTGTACCTATAATCATTTGTGGAAGAGAAATAAATAGGTATATTTTTATTCTATTTTTGTATTACATTTGGCTCAAGTTTCCTTGAGATGATAAATGCTGTTGCCTATCTATCAGGAGTATGTCCTTAATCACCTCTTACGATACCCATTGGATTCTCTATTTGAAGCCTGACACCACACAGCAGAAAAAAAACCGTTTAAATTCTGTTATTTCTATCATTTGTTAAATACAGATTGATTTTATAAATACGAAATCTCTGCCTATATGTCTGTAAAGCTTTCATACAATGAAATTTTGTTAATGTATAGATGAAAACAGATATTGCCAATATTTAACGGACTACCGCATTTTACAAGAAAAATATTCCAACGCCATTAAAAACAAATTTAAAATAATGCTCTCTCTGTTTTTCCCTAAATTTCGTTTCTCTTTCGTGACTACTGCTTAGTTTAAAGTATAAAAACATGTAATATTAAAAATATTTCATTTAAACAAAAAGTTATAACCAAAATTATAAACTTAATAAAAAAAGCGTTTTTCGTACGGAAATATTATGTAGTTATCCCCGAGGCTTTTGCTTTTTCACCGGGCATAAAGGCGAGCAGAGCTCCAGCCTAGATAAATGGTTTAAACACTACAAACTAAGCAACCTGCGCAAGAGGGCGTCCCCTGTAGGTCTTGGACCTCGGCTCAGGGCGGTCGCTGACGGGGAGATTGAGGGATAATGGCTTTTTTTTAGGGGAGTTTTGTGTAACTGTCGCTCTTCTTTACAGTTCGCGGGCCTCTCGGACTTCGGATCTACGAGGGCATCGGAAGGTTCTTAGCTAACTAAGGGTCGGAAAAAAAAGCGACATAATATTTTGTTTCTTCTACCGTCTCCCACCAAAAGCTCCAGCACCCTATGGACTTGACATTAGGAAAGGACATACCTAAGCTTTTATCGGGAAACAATATTTTACGCGGACAAGGCCACGGGCAAAAGCTTATAAATGATAATGAATGCAAGTTTTTTGGTACCCTACTTTTAATGGCCAACATTTTCAAAATAGAAAGAATAACAATTTATTGATTAAATTCACAAACAAAAGAAATAATTATGCAAAAAGCATTATCTATGCTAAACAAATAAAAACAAGTGCGAGGCGTACTCGCGCACGAAGGGTTGTGTAACATTTTCAAGTACTGTTATTGACATGGAGAAAAAAAAAAACATTTTATGTATATGGGGCCCCCCCCAATAAATATTGATTTTATTTTAGTATTTGTTCTCAAAAACAATCACCTACTTAATTTTTTTAGTCTTCATGTCCATTGTTGATAATTGTCCGTAGTTCCGTAGCGTAATGAATATAAACAAACTATCGAATCTTTTCTATTTATAATATTAGTATAATAGATCATGGAAAACGAAGCTTTTGAATGGAACAAGAATATTTCAGTAATGTACACTTTCATGGAAATAATGATACAAAATTTACTGGCACAAAGTATCTACGTAGAAATTCATTTTAATTTTAATTTTAACTGTAATGTGTTTGAGCGATTCTGAAACAATTTTATAATTGAAATATTCTGAAAATTCACACAATGAAATTTAAACTTAAAATTAAATATGATAACGTATTCGTAAAATATTCCATTACTTTATATGTTTCTGTTGAATAAAATCGTAATTTTCGAATACATGAAAGAAACTGAACTGAAGTACTTCGCACGATTTTTTAAATTATTTTTTTTGGAACACTAATGTTTTTCTAAAACAAATGGAGTTTATTTTATAATTAGCTTATTCCAGCATACCTTTTTTGTTTGTGTTTTTTTGTTGTCCGGGGGGTCCCCTCCGCCGCTGCGGCGGTCCCGCGCAGGCAAAGGGGTACGTGGGACTCGCCCTCTCCATAGCGTGGTATGATAGTCTTATCACGAGGAGAGGACCCTACACCACTAAAACCCCCCGGACCGGCCGGGTACTCGAGGTAATTAGGCTCTCCAGCAAATAACTAGTATTAGCTTTTTGTTAGCCGTATAGAATAATGCGTGACCCGAGTTGTAAATTTCGACAGCTTTGGAGTTCTAAATCTAATAATATAAAAGTAAATATTATATTTAGTCCAGGATACATGGTCCATTTTTGCACTTGATTACTATCAAGTGTGCCGTGTGGTTTCTGGCTTAGAATAGACCACCCCATGTCCTCCCATGGGTGTCGTAAAGGGCGACTAAGGGACATATGGCTGATGGATGGGCAGCAGCATCTATTAGCTCAAGGTTTACATCTTACTGCGAACACCAATCCGTCTGCCAAGCGTGGTGATTATGGCAATATCCCTCTACGATCCTGGCTTGCCAAGGTCTGTTAAGAGGAGGCCCATGTTCAGCAGTGGACGTAAACGGGCTGTTGATGATGATGACTATCAAGCTAAATTTTCTGTGAGCAGCTTCATTTTGATGAGACGCCCATCAATTTCCTGTACGAAACTCTCGATCTGGTAGCTAACAGAGGTAGCAAGTCAAATATTTATTACAAAACGTTTTTTTTTTTTTTAATCTCAATATTATTATCTAAATTATTCGAAAAAATATTTGTCCTACATTCAGCTTGATAGTTATTATTTTGACATCAAGGATCTGTACCACTACTTTTGAACGTAGGACCGGGATAACGTACCACACAATTTGTAGGA
The DNA here is from genome assembly GCA_947037095.2 of Nycteola revayana. NCBI lineage: Eukaryota > Metazoa > Arthropoda > Insecta > Lepidoptera > Nolidae > Nycteola > Nycteola revayana. The sequence continues at coordinate 2,818,300 of OX344851.2, forward strand.
CGATACCGATGAATGACTGTTAAATTATATAAATATTCATCATCATTCATCATCAGCCCATATAACGTCCACTGCTGAACATGGGCCTCCTCCCGAGAGGGAGGCTATTTGCCATAGTCACCACGCTTGGCAGGAGGGTTGGTGACCGCAGTATTATGTTGTACCACACAAGGAAACGCTGCTGCCCGTTCCTTGAAATACGATTATAATAGATGATGTGAAAGCACGTTAAGCCGTTGGTCCCGATTGTTTACAATCGGGACCAACGGCTTTACGTGCTTTCCGAGGCACGGAGGATAGTCCCTCAACCAACCAGACCCGGAAAGAAATCTTAGAATTTACACAAAGATTTTCTGTCCGGTGTGGGGATCTGCTGGTTATCATTTTTGATGACCTCGTTATCGATAAATGTTGAACAAAGAGTCCCCTTTCTTTCCTTCTTTGTTCAAACCATAGATTTTGTAGGACAAATATTTTTTCGAATAATTTAGATAGGGTGGGGATCGAACCCACGACCTCAGAGATTTAAAGCGAGCCAATTACCGTTACGCCTCGGAGGTTATCCTCTTTATCTAAACCAAAAAAATATAATATTTATGAAGCAACTGTGTTTCTACAAGGAACAGTTGAGAGCTTTTTCTTGTTGACAGTAAATGTAAAATGTGTCCGTTATGCTTTTTTTTATACTTGATCTTTCGCGCGGCTTCACCCGCTTAAATGTGTACTTACAGACACAAAGCACAACCAAACTGCAAATTACACATAGTATCCGGGGTGGGAATCGAACCCAAAACACCATGTCTCAGAAGCCACTGCCGTATCCTCGGAGTCATATATAATTTATTTTCACATTTATTTTGGTCCGACATGAGAAGTGAACCTAAGATTTCCATAAAGTGAGAATAATAATTATACTAGTCCAAGATACGGTTTTTTTTTAAATTATGTCTAGGCTTACGTTTTACCATAATCTCGCTTGATGGTAGGCGAAGATAAAGCCTAAGATGATACACGCTTGCCTAGAAAGTGTCTGTTCACTTTCGTCTTAAAGATGTCCAGATTATAGCGTTCCGGAAAAACTATGAAAGAAGAAGCAAATCGCTTCGTGCGTATTGAAGGAATGTCTACAACAAAAGGGTGAAACCGCTCGCCGCGCCTAGTCGTCCGGTGATGGAAAGGTGAAGGGGGTATCAGGTTATGCAGAACCTAGATAATAGTCGCTGACGGAGGGTTACCAATGATAAGTGATCCTGAAGTCCTTCTTAGCTCATATAGCACTTTGTTTCGATTATAACCAATTTATAATAAAACTTTCGACACGTATTCGCACAGAGCGTGACTGGCTCGGAGATTCTGCACAGATTCGCACAGAGGTACGCCATTTCCGGCGTAGTATTTTTTGCCGCATTTGTCAAATACGACGGCGATATCTAGTCGAGCGCGTGAGACCAATAATTTAGCAAAGATTCTATGATGTTATATAAAAAACCGGCTAAGTGCGAGTCGGACTCGCACACGAAGGGTTCCGTTCCAGTTTTAAGTGCTTACCTATTTTTGATATAAAAAAAAATAGTTTTTAATAGGGAGTCCTATGCCCGGTGAAGTAGCAAAAGCCTCGGGGCAAAATACATATGTTCGTATATATAAACAAAAAAAATGGCGTCCCTTTAAATATGTTATTTTTATTATTTGTTGTTATAGCGGCAACAGAAATATATCATTTGTGAAAATGTCAATTGTCTAGCTATCGCGGTTCTTGAGATACAGCCTGGTGACAGACAGACAGACAGCGAAGTCTTAGTAATAGGGTCCAGTTTTTACTTCAAATATGGACCCTTCATGAAAGTATTTTATTAAGACTTAATATGCCCCCTAAAGAGTAAATGGGACAGCATGAAAATTAGCGTGTGCAAAAACGAGATAGACATACGTTCAAGTGTGCCAATTAGCTTAGTTTCGTGGTGCCAGTTTTTAAGCACGAGTACCGTATCTATTTTTACAAGATTCTATACAGTTTTTTAACTAAAACTAGCTAGTGAGAACACCATTAAAATTTCTACGAATACAAGCTAGCTAAGTCTTTCCCTGTCACCATATTATTACTTTCATTAAAATTTCTAGATCACAAATAATTATAATAATATGAAATCTCACATGACGTGCAACACAGTTTACGTTTGCAAAAGTGACATGCGTTTTGCGTGTTAAGAAAAATAATATCTATAATTGAGGCAGTAACTTTCTTTCGAGTAAATTACGTGGTCTTATCTAGGTATCTATTAAGATATCTAGTTAGACAACCTCCGTAGCGTAGCGGTATTTGGCTCGCTTTAAAATCTCGGAGGTCGTGGGTTCGATTTCCACGCCGAACAGAAAATTTTCGGGTCTGGTTGGTTGAGGGACTACTTTCCGTGCCGCGGAAAGCACGTTAAGCCATTGGTCCCGATTGTTATAACATCATCTATAATAATCGTATATCAAGGAATGGGCAGCGTTTCCTTGTGTGGTACAACATAATACTGCGGTTACCGATCCGCCTGCCAAGCGTGGTGATTATGGCAAAACCCTCCCTCGGAAGGAGGGCCATGTTCAGCAGAACGTCATACGGGCTGATGATGATGATGATGGTCCAGTTAGATATAATGAATGAACAATGCTTACTGATATGCAATAGAAAGATGAGAGGCCATAACAACATCTGATTCTATACTAATATTATAAAGATATCAATAGTTTGTATTTTTGTATGTTTGTTTCGAATAAACTCAAAAACTACTGAACGGATTTCGATTCTTTCACCATTAGAATGCTACATTATCCCTGAGTAACATAGTCTATAAAAGGCATACTTTAGACTATAAAAGTTGACTGGGATGCTAAAGATTTAAATAAATAAATAAAATTCAACCCGTTCGAAGCCGGGGCGGGCCGCTAGTGTAATATTAATACGTGAATTAAAAACTTTGTACCTACCTCTTTTTAAGAAAATAGCGTGAACGGAGGAGTGTGAAATTTCGCACACTTGTAGTTAACAAGCTTCCCCCGCGCGGGTTTTCCCACGTTTATCCTATGTTACAATATTTTATTCTGTTCAATGCAAACAAATAATAGATTTCTTTGAAATATTATCCATATTCAATTTAAAAAAAAAAAAAAAAACTAGCAGAATTTTTAAGTGTACTAGTATTCTTGTTAACCCCTCGTGCTAAGCTAAAGTGCTTGTGTTACGAGTGGATTCACGTCGGTAGTGCAATGGTGGGGTTCGAACCGGCGACCTCAAGATCACAAGTCCGTCGCCCTAGCCATTGGGCTACGGCCGCTAACTTTATGTTAACTATAATCCCCTACAAACGTCCGTAGCACTACCGACGTGAACACACTCGTAACACAAGCTTAGCACGAGGGGTTAACAAGAATACTAGTAGATTGCAAAATTCTGCCAGTAATAATAAAAAACCGGCCAAGTGCGAGTCGGACTCTCGCACGAAGGGTTCCGTACAAGTGCGTACCTATTTTTGATATCAAGAATACAACAAGTAACATAGAATAAAAGTTCTTGTAGTTCGTTGTAACTTTGATCGATGTTGAATGAATGAAAGGTAAACTGCGGTTTACGGTTTATGACATATTAAAAAAAAAACTACTTACTTGATCTCGTTCAAACCAATTTTCGGTGGAAGTTTGCATGGTTATGTACATCATATATTTTTTTTAGTTTTATCATTCTCTTATTTTAGAAGTTACAGGGGGGGGGGGACACACATTTTACCACTTTGGAAGTGTCTCTCGCGAAAACTATTCAGTTTAGAAAAAAATTACATAAGAAACCTCAATATCATTTTTGAAGACCTATCCATAGATATCCCATACATAAGGGTTCGATGAAAAAAAAAATTTTGAGTTTCAGTTCTAAGTATGGGGAACCCCAATTTTTTTTTCTATTTTTGTGTGAAAATCTTAATGCGGTTCACAACATACATCTACTTGCCAAGTTTCGGAAAAATATAGTTTTATAGTTTCGGAAAAAAGTGGCTGTGACATACGGACGGACAGACAGACAGACAGACAGACAGACATGACGAATCTATAAGGGTTCCGTTTTTTGCCATTTGGCTACGGAACCCTAAAAAGAAAAGAAAAAAGTACTACCTGTTTTACTATCTCTGGAGATGTTTTCCCGGAAAACACTAGTTATGTTATTTAAATTAATGACCTTGGATAATAAATTACCTATCAGAATTAGGCTGACATAAATTTGGGCTTTCGCCTTCCTCGGATGTATGAACGATGCAAATGATGCGAGTCTAGGGGGTCTAGACAAAATGGCATTACAGCGGAGCGATCGTTTACTTAAATGTATGATACTTTGCCGTGTGGTTTCCGGCTTAGAATAGACCACCCCATGTCCTCCCATGGGTGTCGTAAAAGGCGACTAGGGGACATATGGCTGATGGATGGGCGGCAGCATCTTACTGCGATCACCAATCCATCTGGATCTACGATCCTGGCTTGCCAAGGTCTGTTCAGAGGCGGCCCATGTTCAGCAGTGGACGTAAACGGGCTGTTGATTCTATTTAAAAAACGGCCAAGTGCAAGTCGGGATCGCGCACAAAGGTTTTTATACTATTTTCAAGAGTCGCCGTTATTGATATCGAGTAAAAAAAATCACGTTTGTTGTATGGGAGCCCCCTTTAAATATTTATTATATTTTATTTTTAGTATTAATTGTTAAAGCGGCAATAGAAATACACCATCTGTGAAATTTCGCCTGTCTAGCTACCGCGGTTCTTGAGATACAGCCTGGTGACAGAGAGACAGACAGTCAGACAGCGAAGTTTTAGTAATAGGGTCCCGATTTTACCCTTCGGGTATGAAACCCTAAAGATGAAGGGCATTAATTGGTTGATTCTTCTTTACAACGAGCGATTCTATCGTCCGGATTTCGTCGTCATAAACCTTGTGGATAGCACACAGCTCCCGACCTCATTTCACCTCATCCACAACTTCCGCCAGCGTCCGCATGTGTTCTCAGCCTTACGTGCTAATAAAGATAAATGGTCGTTCGTTCTTACTAATCTATGAACCTTTGATGAACATTGATTAATGATATTGGACCATACAAGTCCATCTCACATTTACTTGATCAATCTCCAACGTCAAAGGGTACCTGATCTGAAACTACGGCCCCTGATTGTACCTTAATTAACTTATGTAGGTCCTTAGTAGGCCCTTAGAGTATATCTAGACCTCAGAAGTATAAGGTAGTATGTATAATATACTATTACTAATATTATAATACTCTAAATTTATTACATTAATAAAAAAAACAAAATACATATGTACAAGTAAAAGTAGCTAATAGAAGAAAGAAGAAGAAAATACTTTTATTTACGGCACATACAAGGAAATAAAACATAAGACATTGTTTAACACTATTACAAACATGCACCATAAATGGGAACTGGCTTCAGCATTAAGCTACGTCAAAAATCTAAAAGATCATTGCGCAGCGCTGGTATTCTAGCCAGCCCCAGTTTTGACGCCACGCATGCCAAACGTCAAATAAAAATATATAGAAAATTTATATTTACCTAATTATTATTATTGATACAATATTCCATTTTAATTTTAATTGTAGAGCCAAATAAATAAACAAGTTTCATCACCAATTTGAGATTTTTTGATGAAACGTAAACAAAAAATTAAATAAAATAAAAAACCAAATAAGCAATAACATCAATCAGAAAAATAATAGCGAATACAAACAATATAAAAAACATAAAATTCTATTGTTATAAAATTAAGAATTAAAAACAAATTTTAATCTGTGCACCCCGGCTACTCGAAGAAGCGTCCCTACGCACGGCGGGAGATCAAAAATTCAAGATGTCCTCGGCAAACTATGTCACGCAATGCACTAACTTTTTAGTTCTTTGGAATTAATAAAATAATACATGTGTACAATGATTTTTACGTGTTATAATAATAAATAGTTGTGAGTGTAATGTGTGTTTGTTCCGAATTGGAGTGTATATTTGTATAAACATGGTGTAGTGTACATTTTGTGGTGTATTTATCTACATTTCTAATGTAAAATAAAACTAACTTAAAAAATACTACTATTCTAAATCTACTTATTCTACTTGGCAAGGTACACAGAATGCTGGCAGCATTACCCCGTCAATGGCAATGCTTACCTGCTGTGCAAAGTAAAAACCAGCTCTCGGAGAATGTGCCACACTAAAGAGGGCCGCTGCGAGGTTTTTATAAATTAACTTGGCTCCGGTCCGGTCCGGTCGATTATTATTGTTTCTGACATATCTTCGCTTATCTTTCTAACAGACGTATCTGTATTTTCGTCAAAAATTACGCTTTTTATACAAATATGATTTCTGCTAACCGACGTCGGTTAGCTGAAATAATATTTGTATAAAAAGCTACCTGCCAAAATGTGGTTTCTCGGTAACACTAGAAGATACAGATACGTTTATTAGACCGATCGTTTCGTCTTCAAAATTGTTATAACTGGTATGAATAACTAATTTTTGACGAAAATACAGATACGTCTGTTTGAAAGATAAGCGACGATATAGTGGCACATCCGACCTTATGTTTTCTTCTGAGTTCTAGATATATATATATATAAGCTAGGGAGCACTCCTTAAATAAAATTGATTTCACTTTTATCTATTACAATAATAAAACGCAAAAGTTTGTTTGCTGGAACGCGGTAATCTTAGGAACGAATGGTCCGATTTGAAATATTATTTTAATGTTAGACCCACTGGACAAAAGAGGCGGTCTCAAATGATATATAATTCCAGTTTAATGGTACTTAGAAAAACGTTGGGATTATTTCTCTTAATTTTGTACTTTCGAAGGTCATTTCATCTTGTCATGGACGCACCTGTCGAATCTAACTCAATACTGGCTTTAAACACACTCTAATGTAACTATGGAAATTTTATTCATTGCTTCTCAGGCATCTCAGAAGCGATTTAATACATTTAATGTTGCATTTTCCGTACCAGCATTTGTTGGCAGCGATCCACACTATAAAAGTCAACCTAAAATTTGATCTGCAACTATATATTTTTATACAATAAATGTTTCAATTCCATTTCAGGTACCACAATGTCACCAATCAAGCCTATTCTACTTCTCCAAATCCTTATATTACTGACAACTGTACATAATCTTATAGCCAAAGAAGATGGATATCTTCGCTACGTCAAAGATGGTTGCTTCGTCAGAGGCGAAGCTCTTTCCTGCGTAAAATACAAAGCACTAAAAATAGCTAAAACGACCATCTTTGGAGACAACCTAAATAGCAATGAAACTATTAAAGCCAATCAGATAATAAGCTTAGTTCCTTTGGATGATGATACTATTAAAATACTAGGAATCAAAGAAAATACTGATGCTAAAGAAATGGCAGATGAACCGAGAGGTTTTTTATCTGAATGGACGGAGCTGGCTAAATATGTTATGAAAGTAGTACAAGATTTTTTTAGGGTGAAAGGATTGAAAGTGAATTTGCCTGAAGGAGCAAGAACGGTTGAAGAAGACATTGATGATAATGGTAAGTGTAATTTATAGTAGTCTCTTTCGTTCTTATTTTTATTTATACATGAGTGAAAGGGATAGCTATTGATGCTTTACTTTCTATTAGATATTATGTATTCCATAGATAGATTGATCTTAATTGAAGGCACCGTCATTTTCGCAAGAAATAGTTTTGTTAATTTAAAGCAAGATAATATTAAGAACAGACATGATGACTAAACATTTCATTTAGCCCGTCATTTAGTTAGATTACCAAAACATAATATTGGACACGTTTTGATTAATCAAATCAATAAAAAATTATAAAGATACAAAGCAATAAAGTTCAGGAGTTCAGGCTTGCGACGTCACTCCTAGGAATGAAATAGAACCTAAACGTGACGTCACATAGAATTTTAAAGCGCTGTATCTTCGTCAGGTTCAACGAAACAAATACATGTGTAATTTTTTTTATCCTATCTGATAGTCCATATTACGAATATATTATTACTAATAATATATTCGTAATTTAATCGTCACCGTTTGATGACCTAATTATATCAATACATTGCCTTGTTTTATCATGAATGTACCCAACGTCATGACACTTATTATGAAGTACATTAATTTGGAGATGATAATATATAAGATGCTTCTCAATTATATCCTATCCATTTATCAGATTTTTTTTCGGACGTGCTTACGACTTTAGCCACAAGGCTTTTGCCACTTCACCCCTAAGCCTTACAATCAATAGATAAATAAGCAATAAAAATACCGTGAAACTCTCTTTTTTGGTTTTCTATAAAAAGAAAATGTAAAAATTTGAAAAGATTTTCTTAAACGTATTCAAATAAATCTTTGTTATGGTTTCTTAATGTTATTACTACGAAGTAAATTCATAACTTAACATCTAAACTTTTAATGATATTTCTTCAAAAATATAATTTCTAGAAATAACTTCTTAAGATATCGAACGTCAAGATTAACCTTTCAAGTTAACTTCAATAACATGCTAGATTCCCGCGCGTTTTCATCCGCGTGACTCCCAATCCCGTAGTAACTAATAATTTAATACCCCCAATACCACGCTTGGCAGGCGGGTTGGTGACCGCAGTATCACAATGTTACACACAAGGAAACGCTGCTGCCCGTTCCTTGATATACGATTATTATAGATTATGTTATAATAATCGGGACCAACGGCACGGTGGGTAGTCCCTCAACCAACCAGACCCGGAAAGAATTAATAGAAATTTTGTGTAATTTCATTTTCTGACCGGAGTGGGGATCCAACCCACGACCTCCGAGATTTAAAGCGAGCCAATTACCGCTACGCTACGGAGATTGTCGTTGTCGACAAAATCTGCGTGCATGCATCATATCCAATAATAATATCTGAACCATGAATTATTAACCAAATTTGTGCATACATCATTACTTGTGTATCTGTGCATCAAGCGAATTGCATGATTGATTAGTATGATCTAATCCAGGGGTCTCCAAACTTTGACACCTTAGGGCCATAACGATTTTTTCAATATGTTCGAAGGGCCAATACAGTTTTATTTTTCTATCCTTAACTAAACTCTTATTTCTAGACTAGTCGCAAAGTGCGCGACCGAGTAATTATCGTTTTGTGTTGTCTTTTTCAACTTATCACAGCAATCATCATCATCATCATCATCAACAGCCCATCTACGTCCACTGCTGAACATGGGCCTCCTCTTAACAGACCTTGGCAAGCCAGGATCGTAGAGGGATATTGCCATAATCATCACGCTCGGCAGACGGATTGCTGATCGCAGTAAGATTTAAATGTTGAGCTTATAGATGCTGCTGCCCATCCATCAGCCATATGTTCTTTAGTCGCCTTTTACGACACCCATGAGAAGACATGGGGTGGTCTATTCTAAGCCGGAAACTACACGGCATCACAGCAATAGTAACAAAAATAAGACATTGGGTGTCGCGGGCCAAATTGATGACACTATTCTTAAACGGTCGCGGGCCGGATGGTTGGCACTGGCGGGCCGGATTTGGCCTGGGAGCCGTTGTTTGAAGACCTCTGATCTAATCCAATATTATTTTGATAATATATCTAGAGCTCAGAAGCATAAGGTCGGATGTGCTATTATACGCCAGAAACATTCGTCGTATGTGCCTTTACTGTACTGGTACTTACGACCAAATGCTTTTACAACCACATCCGTCATGCGTATTATTATGAGGTCTAGATATGTAGTAGTAGTTCAATGGTAGCCCAATAGCTAGGATGTTGGACTTGCTATCATGGGGTCGCCACCGGTTCGATCCCAACCCATTGCACTACCGACGTGAACCCACTCGTAACACAAGCTTTTTAGTGTAAAGGCATAAAGGCGAGAAAAGCTCTTGCCTAGATATTATTGCCTAGGTTTAAACACTAGAAACTAAGCAACCTGCGCAAGGGACCTCGGCTCAGGGCGGCTTTTAGTTTTTTAGGGGAGTTTTGTGCAACTGTCGCTCAACTTTACAGGCGTGGACCTCTCGGACTTCGAGTCTACGTGGGCATCGGAAGGTTCGTAACACAAGTATTTTAGCTTACCACGAATTGTTAACAAGAATACTAGTAATGTACAAAAACACTGCTAGTAATGTTTTAAGAAAATAGGTTTATTTCATAGAAAAGGATTGAAAACTTATTATAAGTTATGCTAATAATAACTATGTCAATATAAACATGAATCTCCAGACTCTTTAATTTTATATTTTTTCTCTGACGGCCATTGTTTTTCTTCTTTTTTTCTTATCAAGATTACTAGCAGAGTTTTGCAGCCTACTAGTATTCTTGTTAACCCCTCCAGCTAAGCTAAATTGCTTGTGTAACGAGTGGGCTCACGTCGGTAGTGTAATGGGCGGGTTTCGAGCTGGCGACCTCAAGATCACAAGTCCGATGCCCTAGCCATTTTTTTCGACTGAGAAATCACTAGGCAACTTTGGTAGAAAAAGAAAAGCTAACGAAATATCCAACGATTCCAGCGAAGCTACACGTTCACCTCGTTAGGTTAGGTACCCCATAGTTAAGCTTGCCAATATTCCGCATAGTTTGTATAGTTTCCTTCTCTCGCTTTGCCCGCCGCCTAGCTCGCTCGCCCGCCGGCTGGCAGTGTAGCCTGCTCTTTCAGCTTACCTCAAATACCTAAGTAAAAATTAGTACCAGCTCTCCTACTATATGTAAACGAGGGAATAAGTGCGTGTCCTGCAACTAAACGTACAAGTTTGGCAGTAAGATGATGAATGATTATCTATATAAATTAATAAAATTGGAGTGTCTTTTTGTAATATTAAGATAACCACATTTTAATACATGCACAGGAACGTATATACGGTAAATATACCGAAATCTATTTTTTATTTTCAATTTTTGCCTGTCTCTTTGTTCCGGCTAATATCGGGAACGGCTCAACCGTTTTTTGCGAGACTTTCGCTGGCAGATAGCTGATGTAATAAGGAGTATCTTACATAATATTTTAAATACCACGCGGAAGAAGCCACGTGCTCGTGACTGAAGTATAAAAAAAAATTGCAAATAATGCTAGTTCAGCTTTTTCATAATGATAATGATGTCAGCCCACAAATTAGTGCACTGTTGATTAAACGAGCATATTTTTTTAGCTTTCATTAACTACGTAACTAATGGAAGGCGATCTAGGAGTAATGGTAAACATTAGTCAACTTTCAAAGTTCAATCGGTACTATTATAAAGATAGGAGAATTATAGTTTAGTTTGTAACTAATTAATTCACAAAGGGTAAAAAGACACCCTATTACTAAGTTTCCGCTTGTATTGTCTACTATATTGTAGTCCAATGTTTTTTTTTTGGGACTAACCCCATCTCCTATCCCACCACTGCATCTCCCGTAAGCCAGGATCAACAGGGGCACACACTGGAAATGGCAATGATCACCGAGGCTCACCAAGTCCCGGGGAAAAGTTAAACTGTCCCACCTGTGACCCATAACGAATTTAATCAGAAAGACTATAGTCCAATAAACACAAGCTCGGCACGCACAAAGTACATTTTTTTTCAGACGGGCATACGTAGTTAGCCTCAAGGCTTTTGCTAATGCTTTTTGAAATTATATCAGTTACTAGCTGCGCCCCGCGGTTTTATCCGCCCTACTCAGCTCCAGTGGGCCGGAGCGTGATGTTTTTTAGCCTATATATTAATAGGCTAGTTGACACTCTTTTGAATTTTTTTTTATATGGTCACGAATGGTTTAACTTGATCAAGAAAAAAATATGGCATTTATTTGAGATCTAGAAAGCACTAAAATAAATATTTCAAAATTGGAGACGAAAACGATGCCAGACATGTTGATCTATATAGATTATCTGTGTTCAAGAGGAATGACGTCATGACTCAGAAAGTGTAATAGAAAAGGATCGCGTTCATGTTTATTAACAAGATGTATGACGTCACAAAATGGCTGATAGCATTTTCGGAAGTTAAAGACATAGAAAAAATAAATAATTTTCATATTGAGTTTATACAAACATATTCTAGGTTTATGAACAGAAATTATTACATTTAGGTTCCATATGAAAAATACTTTTAGAAATAAACATCATTGTAACATAATTTCATATATGTCAACTAGCCTATTGGCGGCCTTATCGCTAAAAGCAATCTCTTCCAGGCAACCGTATGCCGTGGATGGACCAAAGAGTAGAAGGAATGGCGTAGCAAAAGGTGTACGTAAGTATATATATATATATATATATATATATATTGTCCGCTCTACGGCAAATGTTGATCAGGCCGAAATATGCACTAAATGTTGATCCACCTTTAGAGGCTTGTAGCTTAGATAATTTTGATAATATCGTGTCATACTTCGAATATAAGAATTCCCCTCATTGCGACCCAGTGCCTAACTACGCCGCAAACACTCTAGCTCGTCACCAACTCACACGGCAATTGTTGATTTTATAACCGCCATTTATTTTACACTTTGTGTGACTTTGTTGATCAATATAAACGTTGGGAGATCAACAAATGCCGCGGAAATGTACACCGATGCTGCGGAGCGGCAACATCGCAAGCGAAAGAAAAGATAGACGCTAGATGAGATAAAAAAAACATTTTGTTTCTTTACTTTTTAGTGTTTATGATTCGGGATTTACTACGGCGTAGGAGTAGGAAATGGTATTAGGTTTTATAACAAACTCCTTAGTCGTGTTACTGATTTGCCTGATACAACTTTTAAAGCATATATTAAACGTGTCCTTGTATCTAAAGGTTACTATAGCATTAAGGACTATATTGAGGATAAAGATGTTTGATCTCATGAACCATCCTGCGTAACACTTCCTAGAGACCCTGTATCTAAGTAAAATAGTAGGCATAATAGTGTGATGTTCTGTGAACTATCTGTAATCGGCCTAATGAGTGACATTAATAGACCGCTAGTTCTGTCTCAAATAAGCTTCTTTTATTAGTATAAAAACATTAATAGATAATCAAATATTATAAAGACAACCGTTCGGGAAAATAATGTGTATGCCAAATAAATAATAAAAGTAACTGGACCAAAACCTACGCTCTGCCCATTTGAATATGTTTCGCCGGACCGTCTCATGTGGGTCGTGTTAAAACCGGCAGTAAAATAACCCACTGAGTTTGTTTCGCCGGATCTTCTCAGTTGGGGCTTATTGGATCCGGTGGTAGCATTAAAGCGTCCGTCGTTATATACTCATGGTCCGCCCAAATAATGACAATTGTTCTTAATATAATTTAATATAGACAGAACAAGCTATTGGACACAATATAGTAAAATAATAAAGTTAAGACTAAAATGATTAAAAACAATAACTAAAATACCTGCTTAATATGCTCATTTATAAATGTTAAAATTATACATAGATTAATAATAAATTATTGTTGTGAAAGGTGGATTAACATTTAATGCATATTTCGGCCTGATCAACATTTGCCGTAAAGCGGACAATATAATTTAATATAGACAGAACAAGCTATTGGACACAATATAGTAAAATAATAAAGTTAGGACTAAAATGATTAAAAACAATAACTAAAATACCTGCTTAATATGCTCATTTATAAATGTTATAATTATACATAGATTAATAATAAATTATTGTTGTGACTATTTGCAAGTGCCTGTAATAGGTTTACGTAAATAAAAATGATTTTTATTTATTTTCCCCCCAGAGATCAATTGTAGGGGGAAGAGGGCTACAACAGGGTTCGCCCTGGTACCATGAGGCGCAACATTAGTGATATTATGACATGTTTATACACCATCATACCATTCAGCTTTCGGCACGTGCTCACCTTGGCATTGGGTCATCCATCTAATCAAATATAATTTACATTCAGTCATAACAAATGGAACGAACTTATTTTATTAAATCTGATAGAGTTGCATATGGATATTATCTAGGACGAAAGTACTCGTCAAGACTAATCAAACGAGCCCAAACTCGATGGCGTTGTGTCGTTTTATTACGGACTTCCTATGGCCACCTTCCAGCTCCATCATCAGACCCTGGATACCATTTAGGACCAAAGTACTCGTCAAGACTAATCAAACGAGTCTAAGCTCGATGGGGTTGTGTCGTTTTATTATGGACTTCCTATGGCCACCTTACAGCTCCATCATCAGACCCTGGATACCATTTAGGACCAAAGTGCTCGTCAAGACTAATCAAACGAGCCCAAACTCGATGGGATTGTGTCGTTTTATTACGGACTTTCTATGGCCACCTTCCAGCTCCATCATCAGACCCTGGATACCATTTAGGACCAAAGTACTCGTCAAGACTAATCAAACGAGTCTAAACTCGATGGGGTTGTGTCGTTTTATTATGGACTTCCTATGGCCACCTAACAGCTCCATCATCAGACCCTGGATACCATTTAGGACCAAAGTGCTCGTCAAGACTAATCAAACGAGCCCAAACTCGATGGGATTGTGTCGTTTTATTACGGACTTTCTATGGCCACCTTCCAGCTCCATCATCAGATCCTGGATACCATTTAGGGCCAAAGTACTCGTCAAGACTAATCAAACGAGCCCAAACTCGATGGGATTGTGTCGTTTTATTACGGACTTCTTATGGCCACCTTCCGACTCCATCATCAGACCCTGGATACCATCTACAAAAAAAAGTACTCATCGAGACGAATCATACGAGCCCAAACTCGATAGGGTTATGTCGTATTATAACGGAGTTCCTATGGCCACCTTCCAGCTCCATCACTAGATCAGCTCCATGTCATCATAATATTGCATTGTCACGCGATTTACATATTATGCGTGTAAAATTTTTACTCAATCGGAAACCGGAAAGTGTGTCAAATTTAACTTGCAAGATTTGATTACAGGTCGAATCTTATGGAGAACCAAGCTCCTAAGTCCTATTCTACATGCCCTAACTTAACACTGTCTTGCTTTCATCATAGCGTATAGATTGCGAAGCGAAGTGGCAACAGCGCATAACAAAACCAACCAATCATGGCAAAGGTTACCTCTGATTGGTCCATTTGAATCAGATCAACAATAGATGGAGCGGATTTGTATAAATAATGCAATGGATAGTTCTTATTTGTGTCGCTAGAGGGTCAGCAATTGTTGATCAAATTGGAGCCACATTTGTATGCCGAATCATACATTAGATCAACAAAAGCTGTTTTGATCAACAATTGCTAACTGATCAACAATTAACTGATGCTACAACCCGTCTGATCAACATTTGCCGAATGGGTATATCTACATATATATATATATATATATATATATATATATATATATATATGTGCAGACTTACTCCGCCATTCTTCCCTATTCTGTGCCAAATCTGACCAGTCGGGCACTTCCAGCTCTTTCAGGTCTTTGGCGACTTCATCCTTCCAGCGATATCTCGGACGCCCCACCGGGCGACGCCCGGAAGGTTGACCGAGATAAGCTTTCTTTGCTGCTCGATCCTCTCCCATCCTCTCCACATGTCCTTTAATGTCGGAGGCCAAGATCCACTTCGGGTCGCTGAGCCAGCGAAGTAAGTAAGTGAGACTTACTCCGCGTACAAGTACTCATTATAAGTCTGTAGTTAAATTACTTAAAGTGGCTGTATATCTACATATATAAGGACTATGTTATACATAGTATATACGATAGTAGGATTATAGAGCGCTCAAGCAAACAACCAAACCCTTCATGTTTACACATATATAAGTAAAAATATCTGTGCGGCGACATAAAATGGCAAACCTACTTATTTCAAGTAATTGGTATAACTGCAAAAGGTCACGGGTTCAAACCATCGAAGCGACAAGTTTAAGTAAAGATTAATTTCAGGCTCTGATTGTTATAAAGATGACTTGTTTATGTCACGGGGAGTGATTTAAAACTTGTTCCGGTTTTTAGAATAAAATCTATGCCATCGTGATTTGATTTTCCTAAGTGCCAGTAAAAAAAGATAATAAATAACAAAAAAAAAACGCATGTTATATTACTTCAAAATTGTATTTTTTATTTTTTATTATATCTTACTTTGAAACAAATAAAACTTAAAAATGTATTCTTGACATAATCAAAGTAATAACCTATAAGCGCACAGCTCGCTCCTTGCAGAAAAAATCCTTTAGAACTAGTTAGAACATTTATACTATTAGCCCGTGTAGTGACGGATCAAGAATACATAATGTCACTACCCCATTTCATTCCGAGGATGTCATAAAAGGCGACTGAGGCAGTCAAGTTTAAGCAGACAAGATCACTGCCAGAAAAGGAAAATTCGAAACTAAACCCTATCCCAATTCGTCTAGCCAGCGTGCTGTATAGTAGGCTAATTTCCCTCCACTATTTTGGAGGAGACCCGTGCCCAGCAGTGGGACGTTTATGGGTTGTGTCAGTCAGCCCATTTATCGAGAAGGCTAGCCTATATACAAGTATCATCACGCTAAGAACGTTCTTGATTGGTCCTCCATTCATATTATAAGCGTATGATGCGTATGATGGGCGGCAGCCCAATAGCTGATATTGTGGTCGCCGGTTCGATCCCCACCCATAACTGAACTACTACCGACAACCGACGTGAACCTCCCTGTAATACTAGTAGACTGCAAAAACCTAGTAGCAATCTTTAAAAGAAAAAAAAACTGGTATAGCCCAATGTAACTAGTCCACGCGGACGAATTCGCGGACACAGCGACTTGTGCAGTGACAGTCTGCTTTCCTGGCATTGCTTGAGTCCATGAGCAGCGGTTAAAACTTACCATCAGGTGTGCCGCTTGCTCGTCTGCCATTGAAAGCAATAAAAAAAAAAAACACAAGCTAGTTAAATTGTCGCGTTTATAATATTAGTAGGACTAATATTATAAACGCGAAAGTTTGTAAGTATGGATGTAACTAATGTATGGGCAGCAGCATCGTTATGTATGTATATACAGGGTGTCCCAAAAGGTTAAGTAGCTGGGAAAGGGGGTGACAGGGGTGGACACAATGGTCACTAGAAAAATAAAAAAAAAACTGTTCTGGGTATTTAAAAAAAAAATGGCATTTTTTTTAAAACTTAAAATTTTACACCTTGTTATTTTTGATGTTGATGTTGATGACCTTGTTGTTATTGCAGATTACATAACAGCATTTTTTTTAAATACAGCCATATTTGTAGGTACAGTTAGCACAAGGTGTAAAAATTTTAGTCTTTTAAAAAATGCCATTTATTTTTTTAAACACCCAGAGGGAATTTTTTATATTTTTCTGGTGACCCTTGTGACCATCCCTATCACCCCCCTTCCCAGCTACGTAATCTTTTGGGACACCCTGTATGTATGTTATATAAAATACGTACCTAAGTAGGTAGTTACGCTATTTAGCTCACTCTTTTCATTCATATGTGATTCATCATCATCATCATCAACAGCCCATTTACGTCCACTGCTGAACATGGGCCTCCTCTAAACAGACCTTGGCAAGCCAGGATCGTCATTGCCATAATCACCACGCTTGGCAGATGGATTGGTGATCGCAGTAAGATTTAAACGTTGACCTAATAGATGCTGCATCCCATCCATCAGCCATATGTCCCTCAGTCGCCTTTTACGACTAGCATGGGAAGACATGGGGTGGTCTATTCTAAGCCGGAAACCACACGGTATATGTGATTGCAGCCTAGGTATTATAGGCACCTATTTTAACTAACGTTACGCAACTACCTAATTAGTCACGTATTTTTATCGTCAAGATTTTCACACAGCCTGTAAAAAAATAAAAAAATAAAATAATCATGCCTTAGACATCTATTTCATATACATATCACGCCCTATTATTTTCAAGACGTTGAAAATAGTCATCCAGTATAATCTTATGCCGTGTGGTTTCCGGCTTAGAATAGACCACCCATGTCCTCCCATGGGTGTCGTAAAAGGCGACTAAGGGACATATGGCTGATGGATGGGCAGCAGCATCTATTAGCTCAAGGTTTACATCTTACTGCGGTCACCAATCCGTCTGCCAAGCGTGGTGATTATGGCAATATCCCGTTACGATCCTGGCTTGCCAAGGTCTGTTAAGAGGAGGCCCATGTTCAGCAGTGGACGTAAACGGGCTGTTGATGATAATTTTATCAAAGAAATATTTTTATTGTTCATGATTACGAATATTAAGAACAAAAAAAACACAAATCAACACTTAACTAATGTTGTTCATAAATGCGACTGCGAGACCAAAAACCATTAGGAATAAACCGAAAAATAAAATACTTGACTAAATCTGTTTTCAACTAATGATTATCGAAATAACATTATTGAGAAATAAGAAAATAATTATAAAATAAGTACGAAAACATCGAAGTGTAATCTTAGCCACCGGTTTCACCTGTGATATATCAATGATATATATCAATATTAATAAAAACGCTTTATCTGTCTTTTTATATTATAATATTTACTGAACCGCGAGATTGCACTTGCATAAATCCCGTTCCAAAAGGAATCTCATGTTAAAAAAAATCAGATTATAGCAGAGTTTTTGCACTCTACCTGGGAGTGCAAAAACTCTACTAGTAATCTTTTTTTTTTCTTTCTAGTTAAGTATTCTTATTAACCCCTCGTTCTGAGCTAAAATGCTCAACACGAGCATTTTAGCTTAGCACTTAGCACGAGTGGGTTCACGGAGCGCAAAGGGTGGGGAATTGGGGATCGAACTGGCAACTACATGACAAGGCCGACGCCCTAGGCATTAGGCTACGGCCACTTAAGACAGTCGATCGTCTTCAAATATAGCCTCTTTTAATAGTGACTTTCTATTGATAAAAGAATGTCAAAATCGGTTGTATAGATTAAGAGATTACTCTCTAAAACCTCACAAACGTAACCTTTTATATAATACTAAGGGTACTTAAAGATTACCTCTCGCAGGCGAGGGTCGAACCCAATTTGTGTGAAAAAAAAGTAGCTTAATTTGTTTCTATAGAGTGCAGCCTTCTCTTAGTAAAATTCCGGTTACTAGACCGTTAGTCAAACACTTTGAAGTGATTTTGCTGTTCTGTGCTAGATACTAGACTATCAACTATAATTTTTGCAATGGTGTGCTCACCTGTCCGCATTGTGCGCGACAGTTCATAAATTACTCTACAAACTGCATTACTCTACAAAGGCCGAGGAGATTTTAGAGTACATACAGATCAAGACGAAGTGGACTTTGAGAGTTGTGAAGTTGGAATCACGTCACAACGTGAGTTTTAACTCCTTTGTGGTGAGAGTGCCAGCTGAGCACCTTTCAAAATTCACTTCACCAGAATTTTGGCCTAAGGGAGTTATATTCTTCCGATTCCGTGTCCGGATACCGGATCCTGCGCAATGCACGGCGCCGATACTGCTGAACAAGCAGTAATCGTGTATAATTTTAGTTATATATTTTAATTGTTTATGTATAGTATTTTATATTGTATAGTATTATATATGTAATATGGGTCTTTGTTACCTGAAATAAATGAATTAATTGAATTGTATAAATAAGATCGGCTATGTTAGCCATATGTGAGCACACCAACGCCAACTTTAACGGAGTTGAAGTGGTCGCCGTGGCCGAAATCGGTCGTGGAAGTGTTAACGGGCGAAATCTGTAAATTAAAAAAAAAATGGCGAATGTCCAAATCGAATAAAAAAAACATTTGCAACCTATGTTACGAATTAATGGTCACAAATCCAAAAGAAAAAAGGTTTATGGAGAGAGATTATGAAATTTTAATTAAAACAAAAAATCGTTCCAGTAGGACCAGTAGTATTTAATTCTAAAAAACAAACAAACAATTTATAAAATATTAGTATAGACAAACAAAACTACATATCTACTATGTATATTATATATAATTGTAGACGAGCAAAAAACAATTAATTTATTGCCCTTTCTGAAGCGTAGGTGTTCGATGTTTCTCAAGGTGACCGTCTGTAGAAATTAATTGCTTACACGAGCTCTTGAAAGAAAGTTAATTTCACATTTCATATTGTTATGAACTCACATTTTGGAATAAAATAACACATATGTGGGATTGGCTTATGTAGAAATGAGCTGCGCCCCACGGGTTTACCCGCGTTACTTTGCTCCAGTGGGTCGGAGTGTGATATTAATAATAATAATAATAAGGTTTATTTATATATCAGAAATTACAGAGTATTACATTCGTTAGTTACAGTTCGTTTTACACTTTACGTAGACTAGGTAGAACAAGATTGTATTTATAATTTATTGGCTAGGTTCTGTATACAATAATAAACTCTGTCTCTTAAACTAGGGTATCCTAATATATCTTAAGAGACAGTGTTCGGCTATGTGATGACACATTATATTATACATTATGAAGATGATGCCGTATGTAGCATGTAGCCTATATGTTAATCTAGGCAAAATTTCAGCCAAATCCGTTCAGAGTTTTGGCGTGACAGAGTAACTAACATCCATCCATACTTACAAACTTTCGCGTTTATAATATTAGTAGGATAAGTAGATCATCAGCATCATCATCATCGTCAGCCCGTATAACGTCCACTGCTGAATATGGGCCTCCTCCCGAGGAAGGGTTTCGCCATAGTCACCACGCTTGGCAGGCGGATTGGTGACCGCAGTTTTATGGTGTAACACACAAGGAAACGCTGCTGCCCGTTCCCAGTTATACTATTTTTATGACAATTGGGACCCACAGCTTAACGTGCTTTCCGAGGCACGGACGGTAGTCCCTCAGCCAACCAGACCCGGAAAGAAACCTAAGAATCTACCCAAAGAATTCTTGTCCGGCGTGGGGATTGAACCCGCGATCTCCGAGATTCAAAGCAAGCCAAATACCGCTACGCTACGTAGGTGTGTGTAGTAGATCACTCTTTTATGTTTATTTACTGACTTATAACATATCGTCGTCTTTAATCCTTAGACTTAAAATAAATAATAGTTTAAAAACACTAAAAAAACACGTTTTTATAGCTAACCGAACTAAAAAATAGAAAATAATTTTCACCACAAAATAAAATTATAATAAAGTTTAAGTTATTAACAGAATAATTCAATTCAGAGTAAAAAGTGTGGGGTGCATTTTACCACTTTTCATAACTCTCCTCACATAGATAGTTGCCAATTATTATAGAATGATTGTGACATTTATTTTATCAAGCACCCCACGCTTTTCACTCTGAATTGAATTATTCTGTTAATAACTTAAACTTTATTATAATTTTATTTTGAGGTGAAAATTTTCTATTTTTTAGTTCGGTTAGCTATAAAAGCGTGCTTTTTTAGTTTTTTTTAACTATTATTTATTTTTTATTTTTTAAGGATAATGGGAAACTGTTATCAAATTATTGCATTGTCATCGGACCTTGATACGTATGCAAAGTTTCAAATTAATCAGACTTCTGGAAACTGGTGAAAATTAAGTTCAAAAAGATTCCGTTACATACATACAACCCAAGCTAATAAAAGCGTGTTAAAAATGTAAAGACGCAGCGCTGTCAGACTATGCACTAAAGCCATTTTTTGTGCAGTAGTTTGAGTAACATAGTTGCTATGATTTTTCACACTAATCCAATGTTGCAAATTAATGTCGAACTTGTGATTTGTATACCTACCCTTTCATGACATAATTGGGAACTTTTGTTAAGAAATAATGAAGTTGGTTATGATGTCTATCACCTAATGCTGCGATAGAACGACATATCGACTGACAAGGTAAGGTTTTAGTACTAGTTTTCCCGATCCGATCTTCCGATGCCCTCTTATCGCCAGCGACCGCCCTAAGCCGAGGTCTAAGTCCCACAGGGGACGCCCTCTGGCGCAGGTTGCTTAGTTTGTAATGTGTAACCATTTATTTAGGCTGGAGCTCGCCTTTATTCCCGGTGAAATAGCAAAAGCTTCGTGGCTAACTATACAAGGTGTAACGGAAAGGGTAATACATAGAAAGAGCAAGGCTTCTTTGGATCATAACAAATGATATGGCAAGGGTTTCAACTCAAAATAAAATAAAAAAAGTCAGAATAATTTTTCAAACAAAAAATAAAAATGCGGAACCCTTTATTCAGAAATACCAGGAGTAAGAGGTTTTTTTTTACTTGCCAATAGTTCGTTGACATCGATCAGCTGATTGAGTGCTAGTGATGTACGTATTTCAATTTGAAAAGTTTGGTTTCTGATATCTATGAATTTAAAAAAATCATTACTCCCGGACTTGTAGAGATAGGATTAAATAACCCTTGCCATATCGTTTGTTATCATCCAAAAAAGCCTTGCTCTTTCTATGTATATACTCTTTCCGTTACACCTTGTATATGTTCGTCCAAAAAAAAGTTACTAGTTTTGGTACGCATGTGTGCGAAAGCTGTCTGTGTGGTGATGTACTCGCCAACGCCGAGTTTTTACCGGCATCAGTCTATACTTTAGACTTCGTCTGAGGTTTCATCTTCGTCTCATCTTGACAATTTAAAAGCCATAACTTATTGAAAAAGCAAGTTCAGTTGCTTTTGTAATAAGAATCACTACCAAGTCACTTCTCTCTGTCTGTACCTATATATGCTTAGATCTCTATGCAATGAGGTATTTTAATATATGTTATAGTGATTCGAGAGGAAAGTATAATATACAATATGTGAATAATACAATAGCATTTCCCACTCCCACATACAGCTATTAGTGTTACTGAAAAGGTCACTTATTCCTGTTAGAATGTTAAAGATGAGGTCAACACGATCACGGGTCAACGAGCTACAGATTTTGCCATACAATGCTGTGCTTTAAACTAAATAATATTAGCGTTATGTGCACCATTTATCCGACTGACTGGAGAAGAGAGCGCCGCGAACACGAGGCGACCCCCTTCGCCCTCCCGACTTAGCTTCCAAAGATCATTTAAAATTAGTCTTAATCCTTCAAACCCTCCACCTACGACCGTCTGAACCAAGGTCCAAGTCCTACATGGGACGTTTTATTGCGCAGGTTGCTTAGTTTGTAGTTTATAAACTACTAGCTTCCCGCGCGCGGTTTCACCCGCGTAACGCCCGTTCCCGTGGGAAATTCATAATAAAATATAGCCTATGTCCTTTCTCAGGCTCTAGACTATTTCTGTACCAAATTTCATTTCAATCGCTTCAGTAGTTAAGGCGTGGTTGCGTAACAGACAGACAGAGTTACTTTCACATTTATAATATTAGTAAGGATTTAATAAGGCTGGTGACGTGCTCGCTTTTATGCCCAGTGCAGTAGGTAGCAAAAGCCTCGTAGCTAACTACATAGATGAACAAAAAAGAAAAAAATGAGTAATTTTCATTGAAATTGGCTTAATTCAAGGTTTAAAATCGTTTAATCTGTAGTAAGTTTTCAATAGTATTATAGTGATCCTGAAAAATCCTCATGTCTCCAGTTTCCAAGGGAATTTGTTTACACTTGCCACTTGCCTATTATGTGCCCCGTATTATTAGTTGTTGGTGTTACGATTTTTTTCTTTTTTTTTTTTTCGCCACTTTCCTTGCGTGATATTGCCATAATCTCCACGCTCGGCAGATGGATTAGTGATCATACTAAGATGTAAACCCTGAGCTGATAGATGTTGCTGCCCATCCATCAGCTATATGTTCCTTAGTCGCTTCTTACGACACCCATGGAAGGATCTGGGGTGGTCTATTCTAAGCCGGAAACCACACGGCAATAAGCACTTCACCTGACACTAAATATTAAATTGAGAAGTTAATATATACTTACAACAAATTGCTTTAATGATGTTTAAAGTTGAGCTCTAGCAAGAAATTACTATTATTTTTTATATTACACTTACTTCTTTAATTAACTTAAAATATTCACTATTATATATGATTTACTGTCCAATATTAAAATTTTTATCTCTCTTCAAGCTATAAATATTCCTAGATAGTAAGAAGTAATATATTATATGCCCATTAACGGTGTTTTATTGCTGTTTAATTTAACTGGAATCTCATTATAAGCATTCTTAAGCTATCTGACATTGCAATTTCTATTAATATTCACTCAGCTATTTTTTTTTAATAAAAAAATTGTTTACGTCTTTAACTCTTTTAAGGCTAAAGTGAACAGACACTTTCTAGGCAAGCGTGTATCATCTTAGGCCTTACCTTCGCCTTCCATCAAGCGAGATTATGGTCAAACGTAAGCCTATAAGAAGTAAAAAAAAAAAAAAAAAAACTCAATATTGTTCGTGGTTTTGCTAGTGAAAAGTTGTTTATCTATTTCACGGAAACCGTACGTCTTTGTCAAGATTAAATGTAGCCTATTTGTTATTCCAGACAATAATACTATTTATCCTAATATTCATCATCATCATCATCAGCCCGTATAACGTCCATTTCGTCGCTTATTTTTCTAACAGACGTATCTGTATTTTCGTCAAAAATTACGCTTTTTGTACAAATATGATTTCTGCTAACTGACATCGGTTAGCTGAAATCATATTTGTATAAAAAGCTACCTGCCAAAATGTGTTTTCTCGGCAACGCTAGAAGATACATACAGACACGTTTATTAGACCGATCGTTTCGTCTTCAAAATTGTTTTAACTGGTATGAATAACTAATTTTTGACGAAAATACAGATACGTCTGTTATAAAGATAAGCTACGATTTATTTGCCACCACGCTTGGCAGGCGGGTTGGTTACCGCAGTATTATGTTGTACCACACAAGGAAACGATGCTACTGCCCGTTCCTTGATATACGATTACTGTAGACGATGTTATGACAATCGGGACCAACGGCTTACAGTGATTTTCGAGGCACGGAGGGCAGTCCCTCAACCAACCAGACCCGGAATGAAATCTTAGAATCTGTCCGGCGTGGGGATCGAACCCACGACTTCCGAGATTGAAAGCTAGCCAAATGCCGCTACGCTACGGAGTTTATCATTTGTGAAATTTATGTACGTAAGTAAAAATGTATAATAATAATATTTTAACGTCCCGGAAGTGTATTAAGAATAGGTTGAACAGCATCATTATAGACTGCGGTTATTGTGCTCTGTTTATCTTTGTGGGTGACCGCAAATAATGCTTTCACCCTACCTTTATTAAAGGGTCTCGTTACCACTGAATATACACATACAATTTGTTGACGAAGTAAACAAATGGGTTAAATATTTTGTTAATAAGTGAATAATATAGGGTGGGAAGGAAATTAGGATTGGATCTCCTCGACATTTAACTACTGATGCTGCAAGAAAATTTACCATTGGTTTATATAACACTAGCTGACCTGCTATGCCCGGTGAAGTAGCAAAAGCCTCGTGGCTAACTACGTAAGATCTTCCGAAAAAAAAAAAGCTGGCCCGACAGACGTTCTCCTGTCTCAACTCAACTCTTTTATTATTAGGCGTGATAGCTCTGAACTAACCGTGATGTGCACTAGGAGCTGCATTCTATCAATTTTATATGTCAAAGGACATAAGATTACATTTTTTTTTTAAATTATATTGTCAAAAGCGCTACGGTTACATTAGAAAATTTAATATGGTGGTAAATATTATTAAATTTTCTAATTTTCCGCGTAATTTTCCTATTTTTTCTTTCCTAGGAACCTTTCTCTATCAATAACAAACACAACAAAAAATATTTAACAAATTCAGTCCAGCCGTTCACGCGTGATGCCGTGACCAACGGAAATAGGGATTCATTTTTATATATATCTTATATATAAAATTCTCGTGTCACAATGTTCGTTCCCGTACTCCTCCGAAACGGCTTGACCGATTCTCATGAAATTTTGTGAGCATATTGAGCAGGTCTGAGAATCGGCCAACATCTATTTGCCGGGTCAGCTAGTATAAGTATAGATTTATCAATTTATTGTTATAAATCTATTGTAATACTGCAGTTCAAAGCTAAATATGGGGTCTAATTACAACATAATCTTTATTATTCTCAGATTGGAAAAACAAAACGATGACTAAAAATACCAAGCAACGCAATTCAAAAACAGGTGTGTACATATTAAAATTCAATTTGAACTTCTGAAATTTCTTTACTTTGTGACAATTTAATTCTAAAAGCAATCCAATGTGCATTTCTATACCTCAGAACCATAACGACGGATGCACTATTGTTTTCAGCATTTGGTCAGTGCCAGTTCACGATAAAGGAACATACGACGAATGTTTCTGACGTATACTGGCATCCGACTTATCCTTCTGAGCTTTAGAATTTAATTCATTGACTCTTAATGAATTTAATCAAAATTTCAATGGCCGTTAGTATAAAATACCTTAACACGCGAGAAGTAAATAAATTGCTAAGCGAACAAATCACTCATCATCATCATCAACAACCCGTTTACGTCCAATGCTGAGCATGGGCCTCCTCTTAATAGACCTTGGCATGCCAGGATCGTAGAGGGATATTGCCATAATCACCACGCTTGGCAGACGGATTGGTGATCGCAGTATGATGTTAACCTTGAGCTAATAGATGCTGCTGCCCATCCATCAGCCATATGTCCCTTAGTCGCCTTTTACGACACCCATGGGAAGACATGGGGTGGTCTATTCTAAGCCGGAAACCACACGGCACACGAACAAATCAATAAATAATAGAAACAAATCTTTTGAATTAATATTTCTAGTTAGTATCGTTAGTTTTAAACAGATATTTCTTTCTGTAAAGTCTATTAGATTTATCTTAGGAGTGAACGTAGTTCGTAAGTAATTATTGGTTATCTGTCTTAAAACAACAATTCCTTTCTCTATTTTTCTACCGAAACGAGATCTATTAACTGTAAACAGAATTAGCATTTAAATTAAACCTGCCATTACTCCGGGTCATAAATATTGAGGTCATATCGCAGTATTGACCCAAAGATGCTTCAGTATTCGACAGTTTTAACACATAGGGTTGTCAACTACTTGATCTGTATTAATGTTATAAATTAGATTTATTGGACGGATAGAATAATAGATAATTATCACTCAATCTCAGATTTAATAAAATTTACCAAATTCATACACTACGGTCTGTGATAGAAAAATAATATAGTTCTTAAATTCTAAATAAAAAAATTAAAAAAATTAAACAAAACATGATAACACACCATTCTTCCAGACAACCTTCGGATAGGAAAATTCCTAAATAAATAATAGCAAATATGTTTCACTCCGAATAGATACAAGACGTAAGATAGATGAACATTAAATATTGTCAAATACTTTTTATTAATAAAAAAAATAGTTTGAGATAATTTTCTTAATTATGGCAACCGTCATTACACCCTATAATGTCAATAATTTATAAATAAAGAATTTTAAGTCTTATATTTCCAAATATAAGGTTCAATTTAACAATAATACCAACCAACTTTTTGAAGACATCTCGGATGGTTTAGTCGAACTAAATAGTGTGAAATTCAATTTTCCGTCGTACTCTTTTTTTGGGGCGTAACAAATGAGAGTTCAATTTGACATTTTCTTATGGTGTGTTGCACGAGTTAACCTTTTCATTGTAATTTGGCTAATTTTGTTGACTTTGTTGACAGTCATGGTCATTTCAATGGGAAAAAGTGACGGTACGCTGGCTGCAATCAAATTTATAGATATGAATTTTGCGAACTAAGATGACTCGTGTCTCGAAATCAATTCACTCCCCGCTACCCCGCAAGAACCCCGCTATCACCCTGCAGTAGAGTTAGCATAACATAAATGTAATTCGGTGTAATTTGTTACTGTTATTGTTATTAATATTAAGTATGGACGTTGTTTCTGTTATTGGATTTGATTTCTTTATTGAACTACTAGCTTTTCCTGTGCGGTTTCACTTCGCGGTGGGAACTTTACAATTACATATAGCCTATATAACTCAGGGTGAATGTAGATTTCCAATGGTGAAATAATTTTTGAAATCGGCACAGTAGTTTTTGAGTTTATTCATTACAAACATACGCACAAACATATACAAATCTTTCCTCTTTATTATAATATATTAGTACGGATCCGTATAGATATTTAAACACTCTGTAATTATGATATTGCGGACGGATACTAAAATCAAATTTAAAACATTTTTGCACTGCTTTAGGCATTCGAGCCAGGTGCTTTGTCAATTCGCGCGAGTCGTGGATTGTTCTAGTAAAGAAAAAAAAAGTTTTACTTAAAAAAGAACTACTAAACATTAATAAATGTTTTATTTAAGATAAAAATCTGCCTCAATCTGTTCATTGGTTCAACCGTAACTAACTAGGTCTTCCACTTTTTCGCGGGGTCGGGTAAAAAGTGTTAATAGAAATATTCTATTATGAAAAATCTCAAGACCAGCCAGAAGCCTCAAAGTTTGTGAAGTTTCATCCGTACCTCGAAACACGTAAAATTTTTCTTTATATCAGTTTAAGCAAATCAAATGTCTTAGACTTTATCTTGCGGTCGATTTTTT
Organism: Nycteola revayana; assembly: GCA_947037095.2. Taxonomy (NCBI): domain Eukaryota; kingdom Metazoa; phylum Arthropoda; class Insecta; order Lepidoptera; family Nolidae; genus Nycteola; species Nycteola revayana. The sequence continues at coordinate 2,846,774 of OX344851.2, forward strand.
ATTACGTCGTCCAGATTTCATTTATTTGTACATCTCTATACTCGGTATTCCTACTTAATATGGTTACTTAAATAGTTCAATAGATAGTTGCATAAAACTTAACGCAAAATATAAATATATTAGAAGTGCATGAAATATAATTGTTTTTAATTGTATGCCTATTTGAATTTTATTATTATCTTTTTGTGAATTATTACTTTGATTTTATTTGTTTCTTTATTTTATTTTTAATAACTTGTTAGCAGTATTGATTTTTATTATTATTTTAATAGAGGGTTGGCATGCGTGCCGTCATAACTGGGGTTGGCTAGAATACCAGCGCTGCCACAATAATCTTTTTGGTTTTTGAGGAAGCATTATGCTGAAGCCAGTACCCATTTATGGCATTAATTTGTCCTATAATGGGCCGTAAATAAATGAATTTTCTTTCTTTATTTCTAACTAGCGGCCCGCCCCGGCTTTGCACGGGTGGACTTTTATACCCTACCCCTGCCCTACCCTACCCCTACCCTAACCCTACCCTACACCTACCCCTACCCTACCCCTACCCTACCCCTACTCTACCCCTACCCGTTCTTGAGTTATAAATAGTGTAACTAACACGACTTTCTTTTGTTTTTAAAATGTATTTTGCTATTCAGGGCGGAGACAAATCCAACGAAACAAAAATCATGAAAATTGATCCAGCCGATCTCGAGTTATAAGTTCTTTGTTTTATATATATAGATATCGCTATAGATTGCTTTTTAATGTATACTATATCATTTGACAATTGATTACCTGTCTTTCCACTTCTCACACAAATGGAAAAGGGAGTAAGTGATAGCGTAACGGCTTATAGGACAGAATGGAAGACAAAAATTGACTTCGCAAACGCCTTACTTGAAGGAGGACAGACCCGGTATATTCCGATAGCGCGTAGGTTTTAACTGAAAAACTCATTAAAACAAAAACACAGTAGCGTTCGACTCTTAAACACCATCCTAATGATGCTCCGAGGAGGAGCGAAACACGTGTCAGATCTTTGGCTGGTGATGGTATTTTTGCATGTTTTTGTTGCATATTGTGCACAATTTTTGCGAGTGGATTTTAAGGGCAGAATTGCATCCCAGCACTTAGTTATATTTGAGCGGTATTAACAAGATATTTTGTCTTTTTAATTTAGATTGAGCGAAGTACTATCTGATTCTATTAATTATATTTGAGAAAACTTTTTGCGCCAACCTTAAATAAATTGGGATAAAAGCAGGGAGATGTTGGCATGTTCGACATGTTTGATGACAAACTGAGCGCCCTCTTCCATAAATTGCTTAATTTATAGTACCCATTTAATAAAGTTGAAAGCTCTACTCAATTTCTAGTTGGGTGAAGTATCATAATCCATGTGCAGCTACTAAGTCATCATCATCATCATCATCAGCCCGTATAACGTCCACTGCTGAACATGGGCCTCCTCCCGTGGGAGGGTATTTGCCATAGTCCCGACGCTTGGCAGATGGATTGGCGACCGCAGTATTATTTTGTACCACACAAGGAAACGCTGCTGCCCGTTCTTTGATATACGATTATTATAGATGATGTTATAACAATCGGTACAACGGCATAACGTGCTTTCCACGGCACGGAGGGTAGTCCCTCAACCAACCAGACCCGGAAAGAAATTTTAGAATTTCCACAATGATTTCTAGTCCGGCGTGGGGATCGAACCCACGACCTCCAAAAATTTAAGCGAGCCAAATACCGCTACGCTACGGAGGTTGTCTGAGCTACTAAGTAAAATTTGTTGAAATTTGTAGGCAGTTAACGTTATCATTATTCGTATACTTTCTGAGTTTGCTCGGTTGATGTTGACCCCTGTGCTACGGAAAGCACGTAAAGCCGATATTCCCGATTGTTTTATCATCATCTGATCTATGACAATCGTACACCAGGGAATGGACAGCAGCAGTGTTTATTTGTCTCTATACTGTGTTTAATACTAAAGTCAGTGTGTCTTCTTCGACATGTTTGAAGACACACTGAGCGTCAAAAAAACACGTAACCTGAAGTTCCAGAACGTCAGGTTATGTTTTTGTTATCTGTCCAAATCAAAAGAGCCAATGTCGATTGTCTGTGATGATTTTATATCGTAATATTAAGTCCTATTTTAGTTATTTAATTATAATTGTCAAAAACTTTATTTTTTATGGTCTGTCGAAATAAAAAGATCAAATTTCTGATTGTCTGTGATGCTTTTCAGTTGTAATTTTAAGTTCTGTTTTTTTTATATAGTTAATTAAGTTGGTCAAAATCTTTTATAATTATTAAGGTTTGTCCAAGCAGAAAGTTGATAAGTCTGATTATCTGTGATTACTTTAAAACAAAACAAATATTTTTACATCAACAACTGTTTTTCTATTGACTGTACTTGCCTGACAAAAATACTAAGGGGATCAGACCGGAATGACAAAGTTTACGGTGGATCAATCAGGAATTAAAACATAATAATAATCGGCAGGGGATCAGATCAGGGGATCCAATCCGGAATAAACCCGGCGTCGAGGGTTCAGCTAGTAAGAATATATTGGAAACACACAAAAGGAATGTCACGAATAAGTAAGCTCAAATTATACCTCACAATATTGCTATAACAAATAACAAGTACAAAGTGAATAGGTACATAATCGGCTTATATTACTATTATCCCAAACGCGACGAAATCTCGATTCAAACTTGGAACTTTCTCCAAAATTCTCGCCACAACCTCTAACTGCTTTAACTTTTGTCTAAAACCCTTCTAACTGTTACTGTCTCTTTGTAACATTTACTGACACTATAAGATACATGAATACCAAAGCGAACGAACGCCACAACGGCAAAAGTTATATAACTGATTAATCTAATTTGTTTGTTTCGAGGAATGGTAGAATTCGTAACTATAAGATGAATAATTAAAGCAGCCCCGTAGTCCAATGACTAGGGCGTCGGACTTGCGATCAAACCGGCAAACATGCCGGTTCAATTCCTACCCATTGCGCTACCGACGTGAACCCACTTGTAACACAAGCATTTTAGCTTATAGCGAAGGGTTACAAGAATACTAGTATTGTGCAAAATCTCGGCAAAACTAAAAATTGTGTTTGAATTAATAGACACTTAGGGCCTAAGCACACCACGTTCTTTCAACGCGCCTACGACGCGCGTTTTAGAAACATAGTCTTACTGACATGCGTGCGTATCGCGCCTGTATTGGTACAAAAGTCAGTACTTTGTTTCTAAAACGTGCGTCGACGGCGCGTTGAAAGAACGTGGTGTGCTAAGGCCCTGTTAAAAATACCTGTTATGTAACAAAAAATGATTTATTCTAAGAAAAACGAATTAATCTCTCGTAAAACTTTGCTCTCCTGATCTTAAGCATCCAAAATAACGAATAAATAAATTGTCGTCTCATTAAAAATAGAGTAAAGCACCACAAAAATGTATATTTAAAGAACGCAAATATCGTTCAATAATATTTTAAGATCATAATATTACAGACACTATTCAATTACTCCCACATTTTATTGATAATAATATAAAATAAAAATATTTTCCCTAGAAATGATGTTTTCCCGGTATTACAACATAAGAAGCCGGCCATTTTATTTTCTCTTTCCATCAAAAAAATATTAATCTTATCGCTCCATTTTAAACTTATTACTGAGAAAAATAAAATGCAAACAACTAAAGAAGCTTAATTATCTTCTTTATGATATTTATTCTTTTTTTATATTATATATTATTCTTATTTATATTATTCTTTATATAACTAGCTGCGCCCCGCGGTTTTACCTGCGTCACTCCGCTCCAGTGGGTCGGAGCGTGATATTTTGTAGCCTATATGTTAATGCAGATTATAAACTATCCGCGTGCAAACTTTCAGCCAAATCCATTCGGTAGTTATCACGTGAAAGAGTAACAAACATCCATCCATATTGACAAATTTGCGCGTTTTTTATATAAGTAGGATTTTAGCAGTTACTCACATCTTTTTTGGAATCATCATCATCATCATCAGCCCGTATTACGTCCACTGCTGAAAATGGGCCTCCTCACGAGGGAGGGTATTTGCCATAGTCACCACGCTCGGCAGGCGGGTTGGTGACCTTGATAAACGATTATTATAGATGATTTTACAATAATCGGGACCAACGGGAGGGTAGTCCCTCAACGAACCAGACCCGAAAATAAATCTTAGAATTTACACAAAGATTTCCTGTCCGGAGTGGGGATCTAACACACGACCTCTGAGATTAAAAGCGAGCTGCATACCACTACGCTACGGAGGTTGTTAGCTGTCGGGTTTTTAGAATAGTAGAATGAAATAAATTAATTTTGCCGATAAAATATATGAGTTATGTTTTTGTGGTAGGTATAACTTAAATACTCTATGGTTCACCATTGACTACTACACTATGACTGTCTTTGTGTGCGAAGTAAAAAAGAGCTAATTGCGAATCGGGCTCGCGTATGAAATATTCCGTATCTAAACAACATACTAAACTAAATCATCATCATCAGCCCGTAAAACGTCCACCGCTGAACATGGGCCTCCTAGGGAGGGAGGGACTTTGCCAAAATCACCACGCTTGACAGGCGGGTTCGTGACCGCAGTACTATGCTGTGACACACAAGGACACTCTGCTGCCCGTTCGCTGGTATACGATTGTTATGACAATTGAGACCAACGGCTTAACGTGCTTTCCGTTAGACCTTCAGGCAACCAGACCCGGTAAGAAATATACACAAAGATTTGCTTGTCCGGTATGGACCTTTGAGATTTAAAGCGAGCCGAATACCGCTAGGTACGCTACGATAATTGATATTGAATTTTCTGTGTATTATTTTAACCCGCCATTTGTGACGTGTATGTCTGTAAGACCGGGTAGTTCAAAAAAGTCGTATAACTTTTTTATCCGCTATAGAATCGAGTAGTGATTTCGCGTACTTTCCTCATTGCGCGTCCTCTACCGGTTAGTCCACCCTGCGCCGGCGACACGAGACGACGTTTTGGGGTTTTGGCGCCAACCCGGTGCGTGAGACCGGGGTTACAGACTACGTAAGTCAAATAGTCATAGCTTAATTTTTTGAATTTTGATATAAACGTAATTTTTTTTATGATACATCTTTGTTTTATTGATAAAAAAACGTGTCTTTTTAATATTTGGCCGAGTAAAAGTAGCATGGAGTATTGCTTATTAAGAAAATCTTAGGTTGAAAAACGCGGTGCGTAGGACCGGCGTCACTAAAGATGTAAGTCAAATTCACGTCAGAAGTGGCGTGTTAAGAGTCTGCTCCTGTTGTTATTAATATCAAGCACAATACGCGTTTGATGTATGGGTACCTTGAATATTTATTTTATTCTGTTCTTAGTATTTGTTGTTATAAAAGCAATAGAAATACATCATCTGTGAAAATATTAGGCCACCCAGATATGGGGTGGTCTATTCTAAATCGGAAAATTTATCATCATCATCATCATCAGCACGTATAACGTCCACAGCTGAACATGGGCCTCATCCCGAGGAAGGTATCCCGAGGTATTTACCATAGTCACCACGCGTGGCAGGCGGGTTGTTGACCGCAGCGTTATAACGTACCACACAAGGAAACGCTGGAAAGTATTATAGATGATGTTATACCGATCGGGACCAACGGCATAGCGTGCTTTCAGAAGCACGGAAAATCTATATCAATATATAAAGCTGAAGAGTTTGTATCTTTGTTTGCTTGAACGCGCTAATCTCAGGAACTTCAGGTTCGATTTGTAAAATTATTTCAGTGTCAGATAGCCCATCTATCGAGACAGTTTTATTTTACTATGAATTTCCCACGAAAACAGAAATTACGCGGGTGAAACCGCGGGCGGGAATCTAGTTTCCGATATACAAGAATAAAATGAACTTCATCATTAACAGCCCGTTTACGTCCACTGCTGAACATGGACCTCCTCTTAACAGACCTTGGCAAGCCAGGATCGTAGAGGGATATTGCTATAATCACCACGCTTGGCAGACGGATTGGTGATCGCAGTAAGATGTAAACCTTGAGCTACTAGATGCTGCTGCCCATCCATCAGCCATTAGTCCCTTAGTCGCCTTTTACGACACCCATGGGAAGACATGACAACAACTTATTATTAAGTAAATACTCACGTTTTCAGTAAATTCCTTCATGTATTTTTACTACCATTTTATTATATATGTTATAGGCGCCATGCAAATCTAAAGGATCTAAAGGAGCGTTACCGTAACGTACGTGACATTTTTACCAATTTGCGGGACAGATCCCTTCTTTATTTTTTAAAAATAGCCTTTCTTTAAGGTCATATTAGAGGCCTCATTAAAAGGGTATTATAAAAAAGGTTGGTGCATAATGCGGGAATAATTGACATTTTAAACCCCCATTTAATGCTATTAGAGGATACATTTTTGAAAATTCTTACTTGCCTCAATTACATACTATGTTCCAAGTTTTGGTATGAAATTCTTAAATATGAATAGTTTCGGAGTTATTGACAAACAATGAAATCCTTTTTTTTGGCAACTTAATTTGTTAATAACTTTTGTAATTTTTTGCGTGCTAATTATTCCTTCGAAATCATTTTTCTACACGTCATTCCGAATCCAATGAGGTATCACTCATATTTTTAGGAGCTTTATCTCTATTTTTCAGCAATTTCAACTTGTTGACTAGACTACTCGTGAGAGCTTCAGATAAAAATTTTAAGAAATAAAAAATCTAACCGTTGAATCGCAATATATTTTCGAAAATTTATAATATGTACACAAATAATATACGCACAACATTAATACTAGATATAAGAACAATCTTGTGGTACATGCTAGTCATCTCCGAAAAATAAGTAACTCTTTTATGGGGCAGTGTATACGGTTCGGAGCCCAAGGTCAGGAAGTTGATGGAATTTCACCCGTGCAGGAAAAAAGAAGCACGTAAAAACCTGAAATACTGCGCTTTAATTTTAGATCCTTTACTTAATATATTTTTTATCACATCTATTCAAAAAGAGCTAGTTTATTCCTCTTAAACAGGGACCGAAATAGCTCATTAATCCCTTAGGGACCAAAATTGATTTGAATTTGGAGTGAGGATATTGTTAATAATTTTTCAATCAGCAAAGAGGTGAATCACAAACCATGCGGGAACGATGTATTGAATATGTGACTGGCTGAAAAATTGCGAGCGCGCCAAATTTAAAAAAAGTTGATGAAAAATAAACAACGCGTGAAATTAAATGCATTCTGCTTTGTTCGTAGTTGATTCATATTCAGATTTTAGAATTATAAAAAATGAGTGCGTCTTCCTCAAGTGAAAGTATTATTATGTCTTATGTTGTCATAAGTCATAAGTTGCACTTTTCTCATAGAGGGTGATAAAAAGTAGTGTGCACCTCGGGAGCAACACTATTTTAAGCTCGAGTGACATACTTTTAATCCCTCGCTGCGCTCAGGATTAAAAAACACTCTCGCCTTTAAAATAGTTGTTTGCTCCCTAGATAAACAATCTACTATTAAGTTGTTTTTTCAATAACTTTGAGGCTTAAAACTAGGTCAGATATTAATAACCCGATTAATAACGCAGTTCCTAATTTGATGATAGCAGGTTGTTCGTGTTTGAGATGCTGCTACCATAGATTAAGGCGTATTAATTAAATTGTTATCTATACTTAATATATTATTATTATATATAAGTAAAGATAGCTTTAGATTAGTATAGATTTATAAATAATAATCCGTGGCGTAGCGGTATAATGCTCGCTTTTACTACCGGAGGTCGTGGTTTTAACTCCCGGTCCAGAAAAGAAGAACTGAGTCTGGTCGGTTGAAGGACTGCCTACTCGTGCCTCGAAAAGCACGTAAAGCTGTTGGGCCCGATTTTTATAACACCAGCAATGACAGTCGTATACCAGGTAAAGGGCAACAGTGTTTACCTGTGTATACCCCTTTGACCCAGGTTCAGCAGTAGACGTTATAGAGGCTGATGATGATGATGCTATCGCTAGCGTGACAGTTAAAAAAACAGAATACCTTATTTATGTAGTTTCTATCTGTATCCACACAAATCAATTTTATTTATAGCCAACTTCAGGTGGATATTGCATGAATAAGTGACCTATTAAATCTCATTCAAAGCCTTCTGCAATGATACAGGTATAAAGTATACAACAGTGGCGTAACATATGAAGTGTGGGTCTCACTTCAAATTCATTGAACTGAGAACGGGGGTGATGAATTATAGACATATTTTGTCTTCTAAAAAGATAATTTTGTATTAAATCTTTCGTTCTTTTTTTGTACCTATTACTATTGTAATGCTTCTGATTTTTGTACAGTATTTACTTGAAAAAAAAATAATGTAATTTTCTCTTATTTCATTGTATCAAGGGTAAGCGTTAAATTGAAATATTTTTTCTGTCTCGCTTTGTATAACAGAAAGTTTGTTTTGAAGCAAGTTAAACAAGGATTTTTTAACAAAATTTAACAAAATTGAATCATCATATTTTTGTATCGTATAATATTATGTATAAAACTTGAGTAGAATAAATTAAGAGGAAATCGCTTGCATGATGATTCGAATATCATTTATTCCGTCAAAATGGTTATAAATATTTGGAATCGTCATACTTTCTTCCCTACCGCGCAGTGCGTGACGTGGTGACTACTGAGAAACGCTGCCAAAAAAGCTCAGTAAAAAATATTTTTCTTTACAATTATTATTTTGTTCACATAATTTTCAATGTTATATTGTAATCGACTTAATCCCAAGCATGTTTGTCAGAAAGATAATCAGAAATTTTATAATAAGCCGTGATATTTTTTGACCTTACTAGCGACTGTTACCAAATTCCCCATAATATAAGATATGGGGAAGTTGTTAAGAGTTGATAGTGTTGTAAATATCTCCTGTGCAAGCACTAGCTGTCATTGTGTTTAGACCCCTATGCCACATAACATCAGCCAACATTGCCTGGCCCGAAAAAAACCCTATAGTTACGCCACTGGTATGCTTCATATCCTCAATAGGGAATCAAGCAAGCTAATATTACTGAATATGACCTGATTGCAGTATTTATTTCAATATACTGAGTTGAACAAGTCTGATATTAATTTTATTTTGAAGTAGTGTTTCGTAATTGAGATCAATTTTTAGTTTCAGTGGTCAAACTTTTTGTATTTCTTAAGAGAGATAGAGCATAGAGTTAGTGTGGTCAATGAGTTGCTTGTCTAGGGAAGTTCATTCTATTAATTATTTCTCTCTACTAATCCTTACTAATATTGTAAAGGTGAAAGTTTGTATACAGGGTGTCCCAAAAGGTTAAGTAGCTGGGAAAGGGGGTGACAGGGGTGGACACAATGGTCACTAGAAAAATAAAAAAAAATCCGCTCTGGGTATTTAAAAAAAAAATGGCATTTTTTTAAAAACTTAAAATTTTACACCTTGTTATTTTTGATGTTGATGTTGATGACCTTGTTGTTATTGAAGATTACATAACAGCATTTTTTTTTAATACAGCCATATTTGTAGGTACGGTTAGCACAAGGTGTACAATTTTTAGTCTTTTAAAAAATGCCATTTATTTTTTTAAACACCCAGAGGGAATTTATTATTTTTTTCTGGTGACCCTTGTGACCATCCCTATCACCCCCCTTCCCAGCTACGTAATCTTTTGGGACACCCTGTATATGGATGGATGGATGGATGTTTGTTACTCTTTCACACAAAAACAACTGAATGGATTTGTCTGAAACTTTTGACGGGGATAGTTAGTAAGCTCGATTAACATATAACATACGTGGTGAAACCACTAGTTAAAACATAAACAAGCTACATACAAAATACAGTAGGTATTTCAGGTTAGATTAGACCACGGTTCTCTCGCCCTCTAGGCTCGGCCTCGGGGAGTGGGGAAATTGAGAAGGGACGCCCTTGTGCTCCAGGCGTCCCTATAACTTGCTATATGGGCCACAAGCATGGCCCAGGAGAGCACCAATGTGGCTGCGGGCGTCGCCGGAGGGTGTCCCAGATGGCCATAAGTTCTTGGCCCCTCACCAACGGCGGACGGAGGGGTACTCGGGAGGCTTTAGTGGGTAGGATCATCTCCTCGTGGTATGATTAGCATGCCACTGCAATGGAGAAGACGAGTCCCACATATGCCACCGCCGGCGGGGGTTAATCGTAGCGGAGGTGGGGATACGTAACATATATTGCATTTCCCCCCTGACAGCAAAAAAACGGTTCTTTCACCTTCTTGCGAGTGCGTGAGTTCTGGGGAGCCCGAGGCCTTTGCTGCGGGAGCAACCGGGGGGATACCCGACCGGTCTACGTGTTCCCCACATTCAACGGTAGGGGAAGGAACACTTGGGGTGGTTTAAGTGGGTAGACTCTCTCTGCGGCGCGACCGTTATTCAGGGACGGAGAGTCCTACATATAATTCGATGACGCGGAGCGAGGGGATGGAAGATTAGTCCACGGTCAGTATTCTAGCCAGCATTCTTAAATTTAGCCCCTAATACCTTACCATGATATACAGTCATGGTCGAATCTGTAAATCAAAATGTATCATATTTTTTACACATTTCTAAGAAAAACGTAGAAGGTAAATTTTCTATGTATATAAAGCACCATGTCCCGACTGACTGATTCATCAATGCCGAGGCAAAACAACTGAAGCTAGTGATATTTGGGCCGTGGCTTTCTTTGGTGACGTATAAGTCTCTACTTATAAAGGATTTTGTAAAATTCAACCCCTTAGGGAATGAAAAAGGGGAGATTTAATTATAAGGCTCCTACGAGAACGGGAGTTACGCGATTAAAACCGCGCGTGAAGCTAGTCTATCTATAATGTTTGGTTTTAATCGATAAATATTTTCTATATTACATTCGTGTGTTCGTGTCTGCATATTTAAAATTATGGACGTATTATTTTGTGGAATTGAATTCAGCGGTAGCATTAAAACGCGTCCGTCGTTATTTGCTCAAGATAAAAGGTTTTGTTTTATTATTATATATTAATTGTAACAACAATTTATTTAACTCTGCATAATAATATACTGTTATTATAAAATTAAAATAAACTATACTAAACTTAACTAAACATGAAACATTAGTTTATTTTACACTAAGCTATTCAAATTATACTCAACTTACTGTTTTATTTAAAGCTTAGGCTAATAACAGTCCATACGCGGACTTTATGCCAAAGGCATTCCCAGTCAACCATTGGGTGGTGCAGAGACAAAGTGGGAGGTGCAATTAAAATTGTAAGCACTCGTAATTAAATAAATTCGTCAAGCTACTAATTAACTTAGCATTAGAAATTCAAAAAGATAATACAATAACTAAATTATAATACTATATAATATAATATATTACACTATAAATTCATAGACATATACATTTATAATTAGTTCTAGCACAGACAAAAGACAGAAAACAATAATTTTGACACAATATAATATAGTAATTCTCTATTTTTTTTAATGTGAATTAATAATTTAATGAGACTAGCTTCTTGCGTGCAGTTTCACCAGTTCCCGTGGTAACTTCTACAATAAAATATAGCCTATAACTTTCCTCGATGAATGGGCTATCTAACACTGAAATAATTTTAAATCGGACCAGTTTTTTTTTTTCTGATGGACATATGTAGTTAGCCAGGAGGCTTTTGCTACTTCACCGGACATAAAGGCGAGCAGAGCTCCAGCCTAGATAAATGGTTTAAACACTACAAACTAAGCAACCAGCGCAAGAGGGCGTCCCCTGTACCTAATCCTTTGGACCTCGGCTCAGGGCGGTCGCTGACGGGGAGATTGAGGGATTATGGCTTTTAGTTTCTTTAGGGGAGTTTTGTGCAACTGTCGCTCTACTTTACAGTTCGCGGGCCTCTCGGACTTCGGGTCTACGAGGGTATCGGAAGGTTAAATAGGATCAGTATTTCCTAAGATTTGAACGTTCAAGAAAATAAACAAATTATAATTTATAGCACACATTAACGCGATAAAAATTACCTAAAATTATTATAGTCGTGGGCGCGCGACCCGCGACCTCGATCAATATAACTTGATCGAAACGTCGGGTAATATAAAAAGGTAATTTTTATCGCGTTAATTAATACCTGTGTGCTATAAATTATAATATTGATACGCGAAAGTTTAAAAGTTTAAAAATAATATTTTTTTTCAAATTTATATTTAAGTGTAGAAATTATGAAATTTAGTTAAGTATTGATTTGATTAAAATAGGTAGATTATAATACTTTTTATGTTATAAAAAAATATTTTCATATTATTTATTTCCTTTATTATATTTTATATTCAAGAAAAATAGACATATTTGTCTTTGCCTTTGTCTTTTTAAAAAGACAACTCCCGCACTAGGGAAATAAATCCCTGTGTCGCGGGGGACTTTACAAACATTCATTTCACGGACACAAAGAACACCCAGACTCAGAACAACTATTTGTGGTTCACACAAATAATTGTCCCGGGTGGGAATCGAACCCAGAACACCAGGTCTCAGAGGCAACTATCGTAACCACTGAGCCACCGGTGCAGTCATCGATCAAGTCAAGTCATATTAATTCCATAGTTATCAAGATACGAAAGGCTTTGAAGACGCACCCATTCGTCCAAAGTTTAATCCATTCCTTTGTGGTGTACCTTCTATCAAATCTGTTTGAATACGACAAAAGAACTTTATAATATCTTAGAAATAACAATGCCGTGGCCATATCTTCTTTTTGTTTTAATTAAAACTTTATTATTCAAGATCTAGTATACGCAGACTTTTGAGTTTTACTCATATAAAATGTTTGTTTACTTATTTAAAATAATTAAAAAAATGTCCCGCGCATTTGCCCCTTGTGATGCTTTTTTGAAGAAAATTTATTTTTTTTCTAAAGTAAAAACTTCATCTCTGCGCATTTCGCCCCCTTATCTTCATCTTGTACCCTTCAAATATAATTGTGTATTTATTTTTAATTACTTATTTAAAGCAAAGGTTAGGCATCACATACTAAATTTCGGCAACTGCGACAAATTCCGTAGCGTAGCGTTATTTGGCTCGCTTTAAATCTCGGGGGGTCGTGGGTTCGATCCCCACACCGGACTATAAATGTTTGTGTAAATTCTTTCCGGCTCTGGATGGCTGAGGGACTACCCTCCGTGCCTCGGAACGCATGTTAAGCCGTGGGTGGCGAATGTTTTCTTTTTTTTTTTAATTTTTGCAATCTACTATTATTCTTGCTAACCCTTCGTGCTAAGCTAAAATGCTTGTGTTACGAGTGGGTTCACGTCGGTAGTGCAATGGGTGGGGTTCGTTCGAAATTGTTATATCATCATCTACAACAATCGTATACCGGGCAGAAGCGTTCCCTTGTGTGCTACAACATAATACTGCCAACCTGCCTGCCAAGCGTGGTGACTATGGCAAAACCATCCCTTGAGAGGAGGCCCATGCTTAGCAGTGGATGTTGTACGGGCTGATGATGATGAAACTAAATTTCGTCAGCTGGTTGAGATCTACCGTTGTCGAATGGATTAGGCATATGGGTTATATCTAAGATGAAGTTTGGAATCATGCCGATAGACTTAAGTCAACATTTTTCAATCTTTATTTTGTAAGAACTTTTTTATTTATTTTAAGTCCCTTTAGACTCCAGGGGGTAAATTATTTTGTAACTCAACAGTTACATCTGCGTTCCTCGAGCAGGTGTGACATGCCACCGATGCGTGATGGCGGAGGTATTGGATGAAAGGGGCAGGAGCTCGGCGCTCGCGTTGTTCGCGTCGATCACACGCTCTTGCGACTCTTTAATTTTGGGGGGCGAATTATACCGAAAAGTCATGGTTCGACCCCCGAAAATTGACCCTTGAAATGAAAATCTTACAAAAACGCTTCGAACATCATTGCAATGTTACGTTTCAATTGTAATAGATCATCAACAGCCCGTTTACGTCCACTACTGAACATGGGTCTCCTCTTAACAGACCTTGGCAAACCAGGATCGTAGAGGGATATTGCCATAATCACCACGCTTGGCAGACGGATTGGTGATCGCAGTAAGATGTAAACCTTGAGCTAATAGATGCTGCTGCCCATCCATCAGCCATAGGAAGATATGGGGTGGTCTATTCTAAGCCGGAAACCACACGGTTTTGTAATAGATACTGATGGCTAATCTTCCTGTCAATTATAAGCAACGATTAAAATAAAACGGTGCATAAACAATACAATTATATGAATATTTGTTTTTTTTATTCCAGCTCGTGGCAAAAGGAAGAAGCTGGCTGTAATTGTACCATTGCTGACGCTTTTGGCGTCGATCAAGACCAAACTGCTGCTCATCCCTATACTGCTGTCTGTTTTGCTGATCAAGAAGCTGCTTCTCATTGCTGCTCTCCTGGTACCCAGTTTGCTTAGCACGCTGAAGGCTTGCAAGGTAATTATCTAGTTTTAGATTTGATTTTTTAAATAGGTTAAATTTAGAAGAAACGCACATATCATGTACTAAGTTATTAAGAGTAGAAATATGATTGTTTGTTTGCATTGAAAAGGCCCCACAACTTTATTTGACTATTAGATGCATTATCTAGGAGTAACATAGCGTCAGTGATACCGAAATACCGCGTAAGTGTCAATTGTTAATAAGGTATAATTTCATCTGTCACGAAATATTTTCGTTACGTATGTTGCAAAATAAAATTGGTACATTTTATTTTCAACCTTATTAGCTATTGTCACTTACGCGGTATTGTTGTATCACGGACGATAGGCTTATATTAAATGATGAAGTTCCCTCGGGAATGGAAGCTGCGCCAGTGATACCGTGCGCTGGAAGCTACTATTTGATAATGATTAATATTCTAAATATTGAAAGGAACAAAGTCCATTGTTGACCATAGGCTCCGTCTTTTTTTTTCTGTTGTCCGCGGGGATTTTACGCATTCCCACCGCCGCTGCAGTGTTACCGCGCCAAGGATATGTGGGATTTGCCCTCTCCATAACAGTGGTATGCTTCTCAAACCACGACGGGAGGACCCTACACCACTAAAACCCCTCCGGACACTCCTCCGTCCGCCGTTGGTGAGGGCCGGGTACGCAAAAGCAAGCCAGCACCATAGGCTGCCCCTAAATAAATTTTGCCGTACGCACCACGCTTGGCAGGTGGATTAGTGACTGTAGTATGTATCTAGTACATCTGAAAATGCTGCTGTCGACTTTTTTTTGCGTTTGTCATAATTTTATGGTAGCTTCGTAAAGCCCATTAGGATTAACGGGCTTTCCGAGGCACGAGGGATAATCCGTCAACCAAAAAGCTCGTCAAATAATATTTTTTATTTTCCTATGAAGGGATTTTTTGGTAACCTAACATGGAAACAATTTGAATGTTAATATACACCTTTGCCTGCCCTTTCAGGTTTGGGGTCGTTTTTATGGTAGTTTATTTGAACTTCCTTCCGTTGATATAATTAGGGTCATAAATTAAATTGTGTGACTCAACTCTGTTACTATTTTCTTATTCATATACGTATACGTAGCCATAATTTTACTTATATTACTTATTGTTATTTTTTCCCTAGCCCGTTTAAGTCCACTGCTGAACATGGGCTACCTCTTAACTAGGATTGTCACCTTTTTTTGATGATAAATAGTATTTTTTCAAAACATTAGAAAAAAATATAGTACTATTAGGAAATTCAAGGGAAAAAATATTACACATTATTTTTTGTAGTCTGGTTAACAAAGTCTGAAATAATAAATATTTGTAGGCCTGTCAACTACGCCTCTACATTTTTTTTTTTATTTATATATATAGATACAATCAAATAGAAGTTGAAGCTATATGATGCCACATAAACTCATTCGAGTTTTAGCGTGCATCATTTACATATAATAGAAATGATCATAGGTATAAAAGAAAAAAAAAAGTATTAAGTGGGTAGGCAGCAGCGAAGTGCGAAATTAAACATATTTTGCCACCGCCTCGACAGTTAGATCGGCGACCGCAACAAGTTTTGTGTGTAGTAAATTTTTAATAACAGGTACGAAGTTAACTACAAGTACAGCATGATGTTTTTCTTTTCAAACATGGCATATTTAATAGATTATATAACATACTCTCCCTTTACGCTTTTGGTAAAGGAAACTAAGCTCAATACTGTCAAGAAGTTGATGTTGATGAAAATTTAGTATTCGTCTATATAATTAATTTAGGACAAAGGCACTTTCAGTTGTGAATAAAAAAAAAAAGTACAATGGACTGAAATATACTACGATACTATATAATATAGTAGGGGTGGCAAACCTACACTTAACAGACCGTGGCAAGCTAGGGTCTTTTAGCGATATTGCCATAATCACCACGCTTGGTGGCTTGGCAATCGCAGTAAACGGTAAATAACCTTAAGCTGCTGCCCATATCAGCTGTATATCCTTTAGTCGCCTCATACGACACCCATGTGAACATTGGCGTCGTGGGGACCGGAGGATTTTTTATTTTTTTACTGCCACTCCCGAACTAGTTTAATTCATCCCTGTGTCGCGGGGGACTTTACAAACACATAATTCACGGACACAAAGCACACCCAGACTCAGAACAACTATCTGTGGTTCACACAAATAATTGTCCTGGGTGGGAATCGAACCCAGAAGGTCTCAGAAGCAACTACTGTAACCACTGTGCCACCGGCGCTATTAATTTATAAATACCTCGCAGCGGCCCTCTTTAGTGCGGCACGTTCTCCGAGTGCTGCATTTTACCTTGCACAGCAGGCAAGCATTGCAATTCAACGGGGTATTGCTGCCAGCATTCTGGGAACCTTGCCAAGTAGAATATATTTAGAATAGTATAGTATTTTATAAGTTAGTTTTATTTTAAATTAGCAAATTTTAGTTGTATATAATATGTATTTTATTCATTTAATAAAACACAATGTCAGTATGTGAAGACATGGGTTGGTCTATTTTAAGCCGGTACCCACACGGCTGATTTGTTATTTAGTAGGCAGTTATACAGTAAAAATATGAATTTAAAAACGAAATAACAAAGTCCTCTTGACCTCCAAACACACTGTTACGAAAATGACCTTCATGTCAAAAGGTCGTAACTTACTTGAAATAATATTTTAACCCTTATAATTATATACCATAATAATTACCTTGCTGTAAGCTTAAGTCGTTTATATATTAAGTTTGTTATTAAATGTGCGCTTATGTGACATTATGGAGTTAATAAAGCTACTAGAATAGGTTCGCTACAAAATATACATTTTCAGTATAATTAAAGACTTAGACAACTTTACTTATATATTTTAATAAAACTTGCTTCCCGCGCGCGGTTTCACCCGCGTAACTCCCGTTTCCATGGGAACTTCATAATTAAATATAACCTATGTCAACCGGGGATAGTGTAGCTTTCCAAAGGTGAAAGAATT
This sequence comes from Nycteola revayana, assembly GCA_947037095.2. NCBI lineage: Eukaryota > Metazoa > Arthropoda > Insecta > Lepidoptera > Nolidae > Nycteola > Nycteola revayana. The sequence goes on from OX344851.2 coordinate 2,864,248, forward strand.
TTTCAAATCGGTCCAGTACTTTCGGAGCCTATTCCATACAAACAATCAAATCTTTCCTCTTTTATTATAAGTTTAAAATTTTGTAAAAGCTTACAATTAAGTGACACTCACCTGGGGGCACCCTTAAGAGGTTAGGACCACAACCTAGAGGTGCCACTGGTGCCACTCGAACAGTAGTCAATTATTAATTGCATTATCTTTTCATTTCAGCAACACCATCACCCAATGTCGTATTCTTACTTCGGAAGCAGCGATGCCAATGACTACAGCGCCGCTGACTATGGCAGCAACTACGCCTATTCTGCCAGTGGCAACTATGGCAAGGACTGGGCCTCCAACAGAGCCTATATTAAACATAGACCTACACCATCACCCGCATACATCACGGCTCCAGGCGCTGTCGCCTAAATTAAGACCAGTTTTTAATGTAAATAATAATTATATTAATTATTTATTGTAATGTAAGCGCTATTTATACTAGGATAAGGGTCACGGTACCGTCGAAAAATAAACGTGGTGTTGGCATCTTCTATTACAAAATATTCGGATTGCCGAGCTTCTAAAAATATTGATCTACCGAGCATTACACAAAGCAGCAGATCGGGAAGCTTGGCGAACTTTAATAAAACAACTGATCAAGTGAACGGGCCACGATATTCAGCATTGAAGAAATGAATGAAGATATGGACGATTACAATACAATAGAAGGGTTGCAGACCAATGTGGTAGAAGTAACAAATATGAGAAACGTGAACTAAATGATGCAAAACACGGCCAATTTGCATATTGGGCATTTGTGCCACTTTGGTTTGCAACTTGTCAAAGTATAACCAAATTTGCGGAATTGAGAGGTGATGAAATAAGCGATGGCGGCGGCGCGAGCATTGCTTGACTGGCGCGCAATGCTCTTGCGCTCACGCCGCTCCCGCGTCATCGCCGCGCAGCTACGCAGCAGCTCGCAAATTTCGTGACCGTGGCCTAAATAATAGGGTTATGAGCTCGGTCTCTTATATTTAAAAAAAGATTCAAAGATCAGTAATATATATTTATGATTAGTGTGTTTTTGTAACAATTGTTAAGAAAGTGGCTCATAAAATGAATAATTATTCAATTTTTGGTATGTTAATTAAGATAAAGTAAGTTCTATACAATACAATATTTACACAACTTAAGTACAAAAAGTAGTACCTATGTGACAAACATACGATTTCTTGGCCAAATGATCAAACAATCCTTTTCATGGCTATAATTAGTGTGGCTTTTGTAAAAGTGCAAATTTAAATTATAATAAAAAATATAGCTCATCAAATTCGCACGATATAGTGGAAACCACAAAATACATGATTTTTTTAAATCTAGTAATAAACGTAATGATTCTCTTAGTCATTTTAAACTTTCAAAACTATGATTTCTCTACAAAATACTATTAAGGTTTTTTAGTTTCAATAGTTATACTAAATGGAGGGTAACCACAAAATTTGCATACGACATGCTTGTAACTTATTATTTTTCTAAAAGAAATATCTACTTAGAGGTAAATAGATGCATCAATATATATATATATATATATGTTACGGCTAATAGCCGAAGTGCGGCTACACCTAGGTTTAGCCGGCTACAACTAGGTGCAGCCGACCACATGCGGTTAAACTTAGATGTACCTATCCTACTTATCTTCGGTTAGAACTAGGTTTTAATTAAATAAACAATACCTATGCACGACACAAAAAGATGTTGGGGTGGTTAAAAAAAAAATAACCTAAACCTAAACCAATGGAGTTGAACAGGGACTTATTGAGGTTGATCTAAGTTTAACCGCATGTAGCCGGCTAAACCTAGGTGTAGCCGCACTTCGGCTATTAGCCGTAACATATATATATATATAATATCGGCAAACAAAAAATTCTCCAATTTATAACTGCTCGTAATTTTTCACCTTTCCTACTGTTAAAGGGAAGGCATATAATATAGGAAGCACCTTATTATAATGGCTACGTCGTTACTTAACTATTAGTTCAAAAAGAAGTTTTACTCTGATTAATGTGACATACGCACATACAGTTTCACTATGATTTAATGATGTCGCAGTTGTCTTGTCATTTGTCAGACAAAGAGTAATTTTGTCGCAGTTTCGTAGTAACGGGGTCACAAAGGTTCAATTGTAACTGTTAGTTTTTTCCCCCATATTATGCGAATTAATAATAAGTAACTAATATGTGTGATTATTTATTTTATTTGGATCCAGTGGTAGCATTAAAACGCGTTTCGTTATATCTATTTTTTTATTATCTTATAGTTTACTAGTAGACCTTTTACAGTCTACAAGTATTCTTGTTAACCCCTGGTACTAAGCTAAATGCTTGTGTTACGAGTGGGTTTGCGTCGGTAGTGCAATGGGTGGGGTTCGAAACGGCGACCTCAAGATCACAAGTCCGACGCCCCAGCCATTGGTCTACGGCCGCTTCAAAATATACTCATGGTCCTAAATAATGACAATTGTTCTAACCTAATATAGACAGAACAACCTATTTGACACAATATAGTTAAATAATAAACTAAGACGTTAAGACCTAAATATAATTTAAAATAATAACTGAAATACTGGTTTAATTTGAAAATTTATAAAATGTGATCATTATAGAATAATAATGAATACTAAATTATTATTTTGACTATTTGCAAGTGCCTGTTTACGTATATTAAATTGATTTTTATTTTTTATTTTATTTTTCAGTAAATAATTCATTAACATCAATTTTCTAAAACTATGATCAACGATTAAATCATTAAAATCTGCTATAAAAAATCACCAAATTTTTTAAGCCATCCTCAACAGCCAGATTGCGTCCAAAGTTAGTTAAAATAAATAAATAAATTAAAAAGAGAAAAAGCTGATCAACAGGTTCCTCTAAACAGAACTTTTCATGCCAGGCTCATTGGGGGATAACGCAGTAATCACCATAAGTGTAGCACCAGGTTCGCGCCGCGATTTTACCCGCGTTACTCTGCTCCAGTGTGTCGGAGCGTGATTTTTTGTAGCCTATATGTTAATCGAGCTGATTAACTATCCCCGTGCAAAGTGTCAGCCAAATCCATTCGTAGTTTTTACGTGAAAGAGTAACAAACATCCATCCATCCATACTTACAAACTTTCGCGTTTATAATATTAGAAGAATTTAACAACTATTTATACCTAAGTTTTTTTTGGAAATGTATGTAATGTAACCACTACTGAATATTCAAATAAATTAAAATAAATAAACCACGCATGTGTATTGGTGATCGCAGTAGTAAGTATATAGTATTTTATTTTAAATAATTTATTGTCATTTAAATCCACATCCAGTTTTAGTTATTTATTAATTAATTTATTTTAATTAGCTGATGTAAAGAGATTTATACAAATAAAATAAGTTTATAACAAAATAATGTACAAAGTGGTTTTATAAATAAAGTTTTTCAGATAATCAAATATTTGTTTTTTTTTTATATATATCACCTCCGTAGCGTAGCGGTATTTGGCTAGCTTTATATCTCGGAGGTCGTGGGTTTGATCCCCACGCCGAACAGAAAATCTTTGTGTAAATTCTAAGATTTCTATCCGGATATGGTTTGTTTAGGGGCTACACTCCGTGCCACGGAAAGCACGTAAAGCCGTTGGTCCGCCCGTCTATCCTATAAAATATAGCCTATTACACTCACAAATGAAATGGCTTTCTGTTGGTAAAAGAATTTTCAAAAACGGTTTAGTAGATCCAGAGATTACCCTCTACAAAGTTTACCTATTTAAAATATAATATTAGTTGTATCTAAGATAACTTTTCATGATATTTCCAGAAAATATTGTTTTAGGTAGAAAACATAAAAAAATGCCACTGCTAAAAAAGCAGGTGGAAGAAATGAGTAGCTAAAGTGTTTTATCTATAAATAGAAAAAAAGTCTGGACCAAAAGAAACTTTACTAGAAATCTGAAAAGTGCATTACATTTCGAAGTAAAATCGGAGACCTGAACATATTATTTGTACATAAAAATGTGCAGTAAAATTTTTACGAACCGTAGACAACAGCTTTATGGAATCCATTTACGCGTAACATAAAAATATTAGTTTACTTCCACGTGTAACATTTAGATTAGATATGACATATCCCATTATGTCCAAATCCCTTTGATTATAGTAAACCTTCCGATGCCCTCGTAGACCCGAAGTCCGAGAGGCCCGCGAACTGTAAAGTAGAGCGACAGTTGCACAAAACTCCCCTAAAAACTAAAAGCCATAATCCTCCCCGCCAGCTACCGCCCTGAGCCGAGGTCTAAGTCCCACAGGGGACGCCCCTTGCGCAGGTTGCTTAGTTTGTTGATTTTAATCCATTTATCTAGGCTGGAGTTCTGCTCGCCTTTATGTCCGGTAAAGTAGCAAAAGCCTCGTTGTTTTTTTTCCGACGGACATATGTAGTTGACATATGATATATTAGATTGCGCTATTCCGAAGAACACAAAGCTCGTAGTCTAGCTTTAATTAATCAGCTCTATTACTATAATCTTTTTCTCGGACAGACATATGTTGTTACATATTATGTAACAAGTACGGTGTACGGTAGTGATGTAACGAATGCCAATTTTTGAGCATTCGCTAGTCTTTACTAATATTATAAACGCCAAAGTCTGTGAGTATGAATATATACTGGATGGATGTGGCTGAAAGTTGGCACGTCGACATAGGCCTCCCTCATAGATTTCCAGTAACTACGGTTGGAGGCGGCCTGCATTCACCGTGAACCCGCGGCTTTTGGCAGATCATCCGTCCATCTAGTTGGTGTCCATTTTGATTGTAGTAATGGAGCTAATTATATTAAGCCAATTTTGTAAGGTCGTCGCGACCACGAGCTCTACGTAGTTTTAAACAGGACACGAACACAGCAAAAAGAACTCCGAATTCTAATACCTAGCCTATTTTTTTTTCCTGTGGAAATTAATTTACGCATTCCCACCGCCGCTGCAGCGTATCCGGGCGCTGGTGGCGGGATATGGGACTCGCCCTCTCTACAGGGATGGTATGCTTTACTTATACCACGAGGAGAGGACCCTACACCACTAAAACCCCCCGGACGCTCCTTCGATCCATCGTTGGCGGGGGCCGGGTACGCATGAAGCAATCCGGCTTTCTAAGCCCTAGTCTGACTCTGGAGTTTTCGTCTTAATCGCGTAGAATGCTATAGTCCATACATATTATAGTCCTATAGTTTGTGGTTTACAACGTAGTAAGCGTTAGATAACTCGTTAAAAGTATCCCAAAAATCCTATGCCAAAAAGAGGAATTTCGGAGTTTAGAAACCCTCTTCACTGTTTTAAATAATGTATATGTGAGATTTTTGAAACACAAACATTAGTGACTGCACCAGTAGCTCAGTGGTTACGGTATTTGCTTCTGTGGTAACTGAGATCATCGTCATCATCTTCCTGACATTTCATTATTTGGGTTCGGCGCAATATGTCATCCTCTTCCATGTTTCCCTATTAGACGTCTCTTCCATACTCACACCTTTCTTAGACATGTCATCTTTCACACAGCCCATCCATCTTTTTTTTGGCCGTCCTCTTCCAACATATCCCTCTATCCGTGGTCTTTGAGGTAAACACAAATAATTGAGTATGGCACGGTGGTTAGTTTCACTAACCACCGTTTCACTAGTGCGGGAGTTATCTAGCGTCCGATTTTATAGGTCTTTGCCCACAAAATCTCGGTCTCGGGAACTCCTAGAGAATAATGTTCGGGATGACCTGCACGATATGATCTTAATTTACTAACACAAACTACAAGAAACTAAGACCACTACATAGATACCCATTATCCGATTATCTATCCAAAGGAATAAAAAGGGAGTTATAGAAAAAAAAAATGTAAATTATGATGTTATGAGAAAAAAATTATGATCGCGTAATCAAATAAGGATCAAGCAACCTGAGGACCATTATGAAGAATCTTTTAGCACTAAGGTACTTTTACGGTACCTTTATAAAATATAGTGGTCATTTATTAAGTGCTCTGAAAGCCGTTGGGAAAGTTAAAAAAATACATTTGAAATAACAGAATAAAGTAAAAACCTGAGTAAATGAGACCATTCCTCGAATTGAGTTGGGTACCGGTAGAATGGGGTAATATTGATTTACGGGTTGACTTTGATGAAATTACTTATTTTTAGGATTCCGTACAACAATGAAAAAACAGACCCCTTATAGGATCACTCATGCGTATGTCTGTCTGTCACTGCCAATTTCCTCCCAATCTACTGGACCTAAGACTCTAAGACAAATGTGCAAAGTATTTTATTTTTTCTATATTTTTTTTCGGGAGACAAATTATTAAATAAAACAAAGGTTTGAAAACCTTTATGTTTCACATATCAAGTAAAAAGGCTCGTTATGATGATTTAAAATATATTATTTTTACTATTGTAAAATAAACTGTTTTAAAATAAAAGTTCACTATCACTACCAATAGTTAAACATGCCACAATTGAATAAATTGAATAAAAAAATTTGACTTTGGCATTGTTCGGAACCCTCTCCGTGCGAATTCAGCTCGCACTTGGCTAGGTTTTTTCAAAACAGTAGTTAAATCGGCCATTCAATGGGAAGGCTAGCCCGTTAATTGGACGCTGACATTAAATGAAATACCTGATTTTACGTCAGCCAAACTCACAGGGCAAACGTTAAGTAATGTTAGTTCAATCAACGATTGGCCTAGGCATTATATTAAATGTCGGCGTTTGATTTGCGGGCTGGCCGTCCCATGGAATGGCTGATTTGACTTTGGTTTCCTGCAAAGAAAATACCATACTATGTCTTCCAATGGGTTTCGTAAGAGGCCACTAATGAATACACACCTTATAGGTACATAGGCAGTAGAATCTATTAGCTTAGAGTTAGTTACCATCAGAAATCAGCCAGCTTAGCGTGATTTTGGCAATACCCTTAACGATCCTGGCTTGCTAAGGTGTGAGGAGGAGGTAAGAGGAGGTCTTAGTTCAGCAGTGAACGTTAATAGGTCCTCGGCCATCCTTCGTTTCTTTAGTAAACTTAAAATTCTTATAGCCTTTTTATCTATGTTATCTGCACAGAATATCCATCTACGACCATTTTTTTTGTCCGGGGTGCAATACATTTACCCATTTTCACCGCCGCTGCAGCGTATCCTCGTTTTGGCAGCGGAATATGCGGGACTCGCTTTCTCCATAGCGGTGGTATGCTTACTCATACCGGACACTCCTTCGATCCGTCGTTGGCGGGGACCGGGTACGCAAGAAGCAATCCAGCTCCCCGCGGCTTGTATGGCGCCGCGGGATCTCCATCCTTCAACGATCCTGGCTTGCCAAGGTGTGATAAGAGGAGGCTTAAGTTCAGCTGTGGACGTTTATGGGCTAAGAGTTTTAAAAGCTAATAATATCCTTGATCATTCTTCGAGAAACTAATTATATTTCCTGCTGTTTCTATAAAACTCTTATAAACTTTTTATCTATGTTATCTATTCAGTTGTTGAAAGATTCCGTTATGTAGGTACATAATACTCATTGAAGAACTTGATAAGCATTTATTCCAAATAAATATGTCGTATTCAATAGAGGTAACTGAGATAAACGAAAATACGTTTTATGGCATTAAATTGGCTTTTTCGCAAATTATATGTTTTCTATGAAATTATACCATGATTGAAAAAGTTTTTCGTGGAATTATTTTGTTACTGCTCTATAATTTGGTGTTACAATTTCGAGTTTCACATCTAAGCTGCTTAAGATGAATTCATATTGACAGTTATATAGGGTGACTGGTAATTAGTGACCGATACCTAAACACATGATTGTGCTCATGATAACAAACAACTTTTACTATGGCACCAAATCTGAAATCGCGAAAAAAAAATCAGCTGCTGCCCCTACCATGCTCCCTACCATGTTGACGAGTTATGTGAACATGAATGTATGGAACAGCTGATTTTTTTTCGCGATTTCAGGTTTGGTGCCGTAGTAAAAGTTGTTTGTTATCATGAGCACAATCATGTGTATAGGGTATCGGTCACTAATTACCAGTCACCCTATATATATAAGATGTTTTCATATAAGAGGTATGGCAAATGTTGTTTTCAAAATGAATTATTAAGTTCAAACATTTCTTTAATCTAGATTTGAATGAAATTTGAAAAAACCCAGCCAAGTGCGAGCTAAATTCGCACGGAGAGGTTTCCGAACAATGCCAAAGTCAAATGTTTTTATTCAATTGTGACATGTCCAACTATTGGTAGTGATAGTGAAATTTCCACTTCATTTGGTCAATTCATAGATTTTTTTCAAAATTTAAAACTCGTTCGTTTTGGAAGCCTGGAAGGTAATGGTAAGTTTTTGACTTCTTTCATGAATAAAATCAAAACAGTTTATTTTACAATAATAAAAATTAATAATTTGATATTTTAAATCATCATATATTGCATTAATTGTTGCCAGTATAAACTGAACTGTTCCAGAATTTAGCACTTTACATCACATTACGCTATTTATTTAATGTTATAATGTGAGTGCAAATATTTAATAATGGGGAATTTAAGGATTTTCTTTTGTCACTATCTATTAAGAAACTGCATTCATGCCAATTTTAACCTACTAAAGGTTGCTATAGTAAGTTATGCCGATAGCTAAATATAAACGCAAACTTAAGCTTTGCTACTATTTTTATACGAGGAGTTTAACTTACCTATCAAGAATGGTATAGCAATATGAGGATCGCCGGAGATTACTACGTCCGCGAACGTGACACTTCCCCTCGCCATCCGATACCCTCTTAGACCTGAAGTCAGAGAGGCCTGCTAACTGTTACATATAAAATAGACCGACAGTTCCACAAAACTGGCCTAAAATATTAAAATTTGGAATTTCTTAATCCTGTCGGGACTGCGGAATTATGACTTTCATTTTTGAGTCCAGCAGCCACCCTGAGCCAAGGTTTAGGTAAGACTCATAGAGGATGCTGTCTTGCGCAAGTTGTTTAGTTTGTAGTTTTTAAGCTAATGAATAAGGCTACACGGCCCTCCTGGATTAGTGCCTAAAGTATCCACTATAGTCCGTTTCAAGCTTTGAAAATGAAAATAAAAACGTTTGTTGATAATGTAGACGAATATATCGTACTTATTATAAGTCAAATACAATGATAAAAAGATACAAAGAAAAAAAAAATCTCGACTAATTAATTAGTATACATTTCAACAGTAATGTTATTAAATAGAATTTAAATCTACCAATGTGGCATGTGATAGTCGCGTATTATAAATATAATTAGAATCAACCAGCGCGGGCTGGGATTAGGTCAGAAGCAAAACGCGTCGCGAGCCTCGCCTTGCAAGGACTACCGGCCCAGCTTCCTACAAGTCTTACTCTATCTACCTACGTTATGACACCCGGAGAAGAAAGACTATAAGAAACTCCGAGATCATACATATCTATGTATTCAAGCAATAACGTGTAAGAAAGTACCTCTATTGAAGAAAAATAATTTTAAATATTTACCACAAATATTATTTAACATAAAATTAAACGAGTAATATTACCCGTTTATTAATATGTTTTTATCTTAAAATGAAATTGATTAATTAATAATTTCAAAAGTTTCCAATTCACAATTTCCTTGACTTCAGTTTGATATTAAATATTGTTGGATCATGGTTAAGATTTAATTAAAATTCAACATTGAACGAAATAAAAACGAAGATAAGAGTTTGATTTAAATTTTACGGTATCATTATCATTTGAAGAAATTAAAATTGTTGTCTTATTCGAAAACATTTAAATATTTGATTATCTCTAACCCAGAGCCGTTCCGGACATCAATAACCCGACGAATGACTGTGATTTCCATAAAAATGTATGGTAGGAATATATTTCCGGGGAGTTTTAGTGTAGTAGGGTACTCTCCTCGTGGTATTAGTTTAGTATACCACGCTATGGAGAGAGAGAGTCCCACATATCCCACCGCCGGCGCGCGAATACGCTGCAGCGGCGCGGCGGTGGGAATGCGTAAATGTATTTCCCCCGGACAACAAAAAAAAAGGAATATATTTCCTATTTAATTTTTATGTACTATATTATAAGCTATAATTATTGTATAAATTAACAAAATTTTATTATTTTTTGCATGAATACAAAATCTTAAGTAGCAAAGTTTTTTATAAAAAGGCAACTCCCAATGGGTAAATTAATCCCTGTGTCACAAGGGACTTTCATCATAATCAGCCAGTATAATGTCCACTGCTGAACATGAGCCTACTCATGAGGGAGGGATTTTGCCATAGTCACCACGCTTGATAGGCGGGTTGGTGACCGCATTATTGTTGGTGACAGTATTAAGTGGCCCGTTCCCTTGTATACGCTTGTTATAGATGATGTTATAACAATCGGGACCAACGGCTTAAAGTGCTCTAAGAGGTACGGAGGGTAGTCCCTCAACCAATCAGACCCGAAAAGAAATCTTAGAATTTACACAAAGGTTTCTTGTCCGGTGTGGGGATCGAACCCACGACCTACGCGACCAAATACCGCTACGCTGCGGAGGCTGTATTTTAAATATATATCAGTTTATTTATATATGTATTTTACTTTTTTTATTTATATTGGTTTTTATTTTTGTTTCTCCCTTATTCTAATTACTTATCAATGTGAACCTAGGTACCATGTTTTTCTCTGCCCCACCTTAAGGTTGACTGAACTTAACATGTTTCGGGCATAAAGTCCGCCTCCATAGAGTTGAAAAAAATTAATGATAATAATGTATTTTTAAAACACGCTAACATTGTGGTATGCGAAGTATATTGTTTCTTTCCGGCTTAGAATATACCACCCCATGTCGTCCCATGGGTGTCGTAAAAGGCAACTAAGGGACATATGGCTGATGGATGGGTAGCAGCATATATTAGCCCAAGGTTGACATCTTACTGCGATAACCAATCCGTCTGCCAAGCGTGGTGATTATGGCAATATCCCTCAACGGTCCTGGCTTGCCAAGGTCTGTTTAGAGGAGGCCCTTGTTCAGCAGTAGACGTAACCGATCCGACGATCTACAATAAATCTTTCAATTCCAGTGATGTGAGTATGGATAAAATGTCAATCGGGCTTAACGTTGAAACGCCATTGTTGTCACAACCACAACCGCACAACAGGGGTTGTCATAACTACACCAGTTGTGCAGTCTTACGTAGGTAGCCACGAGGCTTTTGCTACTTCACCGGGCATAAAGGCGAGCAGAGCTCCAGCCTTAATTAATGGTTTAAAAACTACAAACTAAGCAACCTGCGCCAGAGGGCACCCCCTATGGGGCTGGGATCTCGGCTTAGGGCGGTCGCTGACGATGAGATATACGGATTATGACTTTTAGTATTTTAGGGGAGTTTTTTGCAACTTTCGCTCTACCTTATAGTTCGCAGACCTCTCGGACTTCGGGTCTTACGTTGGCATCGAATGGTTCTTTGCAAACTAAGGGTCAGGAAGACGAAGGGATAAGTCATACTTTAAATTTATGGATAAAAACCATAGGATTTGTTATCTTTCCGATTCTTGTTGGGTGCATGAATAATAGCGTCATGTGATCGGGTGAAATACCACCAAACAAAATATCTGGGCCGCCGTTTGTTATAAAACAATGAAATAATTCGCAGAATATTGATACAAAAGAGAAGGATATTCACGGTCCACTTGCTTTGATATTGTAAGCGGATATTACCAAGTCCCTAATTCGGTATATAAAAGAAAATCACCAAACCGTATATACGTTTTATGTTATAAGTTTTCTGTTCTTTTATAAAAATGAATTGTTGAATACATTTTTGTGCTTAACATGACTATTGTTTGATAGAAAATTTTGGAAAATTCATGGACATTGTTAAAGGTTGTTAAACGAAGTCCTGTTCAAACAGTTACCTATATTTATTTATTAAGGGATAATGTTTCTTGTAGTCCATTCCAAAATTAATAGTACAGTGAAAGGGGTCAGAAAAATATTCGTTTTTTTTCGGACGTATATTAGTTAGCCGTTAGGCTCGCAGTGCTCCAGACTTAGTAAATGGTTTAAAAATTAGAAACCAAGCAACCTGTGTAAAAGGTTGGACCTCCGATGAGGGTGGCCCCCCGCCATTAACCACCCTTAGAGATGAAATGAAATAGTTTATCACTAACGTAGACTAATAATTCGCGCATGGTATACGTCATTTACAATGCATAACACATTTAACTACATTTTTTGATATACTTAATTAAGAACAATTTTTATAAAATTATATGCAGGTCTTTAGTAAATGGTATAACTTAACTGTATGGTCATTTTTTTTTGTCGCACGGAAATATGTAGTTAGCCCTGAGGCTTTTGCTACTTCACCGGGCATAAAGGCGAGCAGAGCTCCAGCCTAGATAAATGGTTTAAATACTACAAACTAAGCAACCTGCGCAAGAGGGCGTCCCCTGTGGGACTTGGACCTCGACCCCGTCGCTGACGGGGAGATTGAGGGATTAGGGCTTTTAGTTTAGGGGAGTTTTGTGGAACTGTCGCTCTACTTTACAATTCGCGGGCCTCTCGGACTTCGGTTCTACGAGGGCATCGGAAGGTTTAACTGTATGGTCACTCATGTTAAACTACTATTATAATCTTATTTTAAAAATCAATAAAATATATATAGATATATATAAATAAATTAAAATTAAAAAACCGGCCAAGTGCGAGTCGGACTCGCGCACGAAGGGTTCCGTTTCAGTTACAAGTGCGTACCTATTTTTGATATCAAGAATAAATAAAAAAGCGTATGTTTATGAAATGAAATGTTATTTTATATTTTTATATTGGAGTTGATTGAATGAAAGCTAAATTGCGGTTTACGATTTTTGACGTATTAAAAAAAAACTACTTACAAGATTTCGTTCAAACCAATTTTCGGTGGAAGTTTGCATGGTAATGTACATCATATATTTTTTTTAGATTTATCATTCTCTTATTTTAGAAGTTACAGGGGGGGGGACAAACATTTTACCACTTTGGAAGTGTCTCTCGCGCAAACTATTCAGTTTAGAAAAAAATTACATTAGAAACCTCAACATCATTTTTGAAGACCTATTCATAGATACGCCACACGTATGGGTTCGATGAAAAAAAAAATTTGAGTTTCAGTTCTATGTATGGGGAACCCCAAAATTTATTGTTTTTTTTTCTATTTTTGTGTGAAAATCTTAATGCGGTTCACAACATACATCTACTTGCCAAGTTTCAACATTATAGTTCTTATAGTTTCGGGAAAAAGTGGCTGTGACATACGGACGGACAGACAGACAGACAGACAGACAGACAGACAGACAGACAGACATGACGAATCTATAAGGGTTCCGTTTTTTGCCATTTGGCTACGGGACCCTAAAAATTGTCGCTAACAAAAAGAGTATACACAAAATAATAAAAATAAGTCGCGTGTTTTGAGAAATTAGATCAACCAGCGCGGGCTGGGATCTGGTTTAAAACCAAGAACGCGAACGCGTTGCTAGCCTCGCGTCGCGAGCCCCGCGTCACGAGACTCGCGTCGCCGCGTCGCGAGCCCCGCCTCGCTACGACCACTGTCGCTATCCTAGCTTCTTACGAGACTTTCTCTATCTACGGTGTGACACCCGGAGAAGAAAGACTATAAGAAAATTAAAATTTTGGGTCAGTTTTATGCAACTGTCGCTCTACTATACATTTCTTTTCGATCTACGAAGACATCAGAAGGTTCTTTGATAACTAAGGTTTCGACACTTGGTTATCAAAGAATCTTCCGATGCGGGTGAGGAGGGAAGTTTGTGCTATTCCTATATCTACGGTTTTAACATCATCATCATCACATCAGCCTTAAGACGTCCACGGCTAAACAAAGGTCCTTCAACGATTGCTAGATGGTGCAATTACCAGCGGCCTGCTTCCACTGACTTCCTGCGACGTTTATTTGGTTTTCGATCGATCGTGCAGGCGTCGGCCTACGCTGCGTTTGTCAGTGGTCTCCACTCGAAAAATTGTTAACTGTAAAATCGTAAAAAAAAACATTGCTCTATTTTTACGATTGGTTACTTAAAGGGAAAACAACAGCTGAGTTTAAATTAAATAAAAAAGCATTATCATTTTTTCACTTCTCCAGCACGTTTATGTCCACTGCTGAATATGGGTCTCCCCTTAACAGACCTTGGCCAGCCAGGGACTTAGAGGGATATTGCCATAATCACCACGCATGACAATCTGATTGGAGATCGCAATAAGATGGTTACTAACCTTGTGCTGATAGATGATGCTGCCCAACCATCAACTAAATACCCCTTAGTCGCCTCTTACGCAACCATGGGAAGGCATGAGGTGGTCTATTTTAAACCGGAAACCACACGGCTGTTACAATTGACTAACAACAAAATAAAACGCCAAACCGTTCGAAATTCGATTAATACATTGCACAATAATCCATTAATTTTCAACTTTAGTAACATAGTTCAAATTTTAGTTCAAACTTCAAAATCCTTTTAACCGTTCATTCATGTCTATCACACGTCAGACAGGTATTGTAGTCGGTAAGAACAAAATAAAGTGAAAAATGACGTAAAACCTTTTACAGGTAACAGTTTAATGTTCGTCATGAAGGACAATAGGAAGTGAATGCTCTGGTGGAAACCTGACTTGATGACGTTAGTGTTGCATACACGTGTTACAGAAAAGGTCATGGTAAAGCTTGATGTACACTAGCGGCCGTGCCGGAGTGGCTGTAACTGTAACGCCACGGTTACAGCAACATTGCAATTTTTATGTTAAGATTGAGCTAATAATATCATGGGTCAACATTTTAAAATTCGTAACACCCTAAAACCAAAATGATAGGGTCCCGTTATTACGCTTCAGGTAAGGAACCTTAAAAAACAAATGAAATAAGTCAAACAGCTTTATTGTTCCAATAAGGACACGGTATGATGGGAGTACCAAACGGATAAGTGCAAAGTTTAATTTAGTGTACTTAAGCGGTTATAAAAGTTTAAAATATTATACTACCTTCGTACCTGTCCATTTTCCTAAACCATTTGTAAACTAACTGAATTCATCATCAGCCCGTATAACGTCCATTGCTGAACATGGGCCTCCTCCCTCGGAGGGTATTTGCCATAGTCACCACGCTTGGTAGGCGGACACAAGGAAACGCTGCTACCCGTTCCTTGATATACGATTATTATAGATGATGTTATAACAATCAGGACCAACGGTTTAACGTACTTTCCGAGGCACGGAGGGTAGTCTCTCAACCAACCAGAACCGGAAAGAAATCTTATAATTTATACAAAGATGCTTATCCGACGTGGGGATCGAACCCACGACCTCCGAGATTTAAAGTGAGCCAAATACCGCTACTCTACGAAGGCTATCAGTAACAGAATTAGGCTCCGCAAAACAATTAATAATGTAACTGTATTTACTACTATTTAAAAATCCGACTAAAGAACGCCTTCGTAATTGCAAAAAAAAAAAAAACACTTTTTGTTATGAGCGGAAAGACTTAATTTTTAGGCGTTCTAAAACTCCATTTATTTTAAGCTAAAACACTTGTTTTAATGTGAAAAATGGTTTTATGTAACTGTATTTACTGTTTACAGTTACAGGTCGCTAGTGAGTGCCCAGCTTAAGAGTTATGAATCATTTTACATGGACGCATTGCTAATAATAACTCACGGCAATCCGACGACATCGCCTGAAATTCAGTTTGATAAATTATTGTTTGCCTTCGTTTTTAGAACTCATGTACGGTTCAGTGTTTTCATACAAATCAATAAACAGTATTTCAGTTCTATAAATACATTATACTGACAGACTAATTATAGAATTTCTACACTTCAATACTGATCCTACTACATAATATTATAACCGTGAAAGTTTGTAAGTATGGATGGATGAATGTTTGTTACTTTCACACCAAAACTACTGATCGGAATTGGTTGAAATTTTGCACCGGGATAGGTTATAGGCTCGATTAACATACTACTTACTTTAGCCACGAGGCTTTTTCTACTTCACAGGGCATAAAGGCGAGCAGAGCTCCAGCCTCTGAAAATTGTTTAAACTCGGCTCAGGGCGGTCGCTGGCGATGAGATTGAGGGATTATGACTTTTTGTATTTAAGGGAAGTTTTGTGCAACTGTCGCTCTACTTTACAGTTCGTGGGTCTCTAGGACTTCGGGTCTACGACGGCATCGAAAGGATCAACCCGCTATCCAAACGTGGTGACTATGGCAAAAGCTTCCCTCGGGAGAAGGCCCTTGTTGGGCCTCCAAAGGGTTGGAGATGGCCTATAAAATATAACTGTAAATAATTTATCGAAATGTTACAAACTTCTAAATATCTGATTTAACATTCCATTTCTAAAATAACTTTTAACTTTTTGCCCTTTCTGTTCGTTTTAAGCATTTTTTTGGCATTTCCCTTTGTCATTTTATAAGCAAAATTTATAAAAGTAGCAGGTAGATATTATTTAAAAACCAAAATATAAAAATCCTATTAAGAACGCCTACGGATTTACAAGAAAATACTGTTTGTTGTGCGGAGAAAGACTTCGTTTTTAGGCGTTCTAGAACGTAATTATTTAAGGCTAAAACACTTGTTTTTGTGCGAAGTATTTCATTATTTTGTTGTTTTCGCGGAATAAACCAATACTGTTTTTATCAAAATGGTGTGTTACGTGAATTTATTTATATGTCGACTAATTTTGGTTAAGTAGCCATAGCCCAATGGCTAGGGACGTCGGACTTGTGATCTTGTGGTCACCAGTTCGATCCCCACGCCCCCCGTGGGGATCGAACTGGTGGTTCACAAGAATACTATTGAACGGCCAAAAATCTGCTAGTTATTTTTTTGGAATAAAATGTTGGCCCATGCTGCTTTTCTAGTGCTAGCGTAGTACACGGTATGAGCAAGAAATCACGATGAGGATAAAAACCATTCCCTATCATCTTTTCTATATATAGAAAATAAAAATAGGTATATGTCAATTATATAATTTATATATTATAATTATAATAGTTATATTTATAAGGTCCATTCTTAGCCGGAAACTCGAAGTTAATATAACTAGTTTGGTGTATTTCTTTTGTGCTGAATTCATTATCATCATCAGCCACATGTCCACATGACCACTAATGAATATGGTCCTCCCGAGGAAGTGTTTTTGCCATAGTCACCAGCATCACGCTTGGCAGGCGAGTTGGTGACCGCAATATTATGTTGTACCACACAAGGAAACGCTGCTGCCCGTTCCTTCATCATCATCAGCCTGTTGTAGTCCACTGCTGAACATAGGCCTCCCCCATCGATTTCCAGCGGGAACGATCGCTAGCGGCCTGCATCCACAGACTCCCCGTGACCTTTATGGGGTCGTCGGTCCATCGTGCAGGCGGTCGTCCTACGCTACGATTGCCAGTTCGTGGTCTCCACTCGAGAACCTTTTTGCTCCATCGGCCGTCAGTTCTTCGAGCTATGTGTTCTGCCCATTGCCACTTCAGCTTGCTAGCTCAACAGCTATGTCAGTGACCTTCGTTCTCCTGCGGATCTCTTCATTTCTGATTCGATTACGCAGGGAAACGCCAAGCATAGCTGTTTCCATAGCTCGCTGAGCGACTTTGAGCTTTCTTATGTACGAATATTATAGATGATATTATAATAATCGGTACTAACGGCTTAACGTGCTTTCCGAGGCCCGTAGGGTAGTCCCTCAACGAGCCAGACCCGGAAAGAAATATTACAATTTACACAAAGATTTTCTGTCCAGAGTGGGGATCGAACCCACGACCAAATACCGCTACGCTACGGAGGTTGTCAATGTGCTGAATTAAATGTACTTTTTTTCATTTTTCATTCAAGCAAGGTTCGTCAACTAGGTAAATGGGCTAACTAACACCGAAAGATGTTTATAAATTGGTCTATTTGTTTCTAATATAAGCATGTTCACGCAAACAAACAATATATTAGCATATTTTTAGTTTATTCCTAAAATAGCAAGGGATAAAAGGTCCACTTTGTATGTTTTTTGTACTATAATTATTTTCTTAATAATAATAAAACATAAACCAGTAATAAAACGATACACATTATTTTTGTTTTTGAGGGAAATGCCCCAGGTGGTGCCCCCATCTAGTACCTACAGGGTGTGTAGTTTGTGGTACGATTGTGGAAGCATTTTTTTTTTCAGATAAATAGTTGCCTATTTTTTCGGTAAAGATGCAAATGGCAAGTGGCCGTAGCTAGGGCGTCGGACTTCTGATCTTGTGGTTCGATCCACACTCATTGCCCTACCGACGTGAACCCACTCGTAACACAAGCATTTTAGCTTAGCACGAGGGGTTAACAAGAATACGTGGACGACGAAACCTCTGCTAGTAACTAATCTTTTTTGTTTTGAAAAAGAAAAAAGAAATGCGTACACGATGTCTAAATAAAAAAACTAAAGGTCTATTGTAAAGGCATGGTGATGAATCAATTAAATATTGGAAAGCAAACGCACTAAAAATAGATGCGCCAATCCAACGGTTTTCCATCATAATATTCGTATACATAATAGACAGATAATTACACTCTTCGGCATTCGGTCGCGTGACCATACTTTCATGAATTACTTTCCACAACAAACATTTACAAGATCATTGCAGCTTGAAAGTAGTTTTTTAGGGTTCCTTGTCGTTAACATGAGGGTTTCTTTAGAATCTTTTTGTAGCACATAATACTGAGGTCACCAACCCGCCAAGCGTGGTGACGATAGCAATACTCTCCTTCGGCAGGAGGCGTATGTACAACAGTGTATGTTATATGGACTGGTGATATTATTAGGGTGTATAGAAACACATTTATTTTAAGTATACAACGTCCCTGAGTAAGATGGGTATATGCTGTAGGATGTTTTAGAAATTAAAAACCAGTTTGATATTAAATTAATATAGTAATGAAAAAAAAAAGATAGATTAACACCTCAAAGGCGAACAAACAAATTTAATCAATTAGAATCACACTTTTGAAAATATTTACGTAAAAACTAAAAGAAATAGGTACATTAAGTAAGAGGTAAAGTAAATCAGTAATTACGTTTGGAGAAGTCCATATCAGCCGCGTAACTCCCGTTCCCGTGGGATCTTCATAATTACATATAGCCTATGTTATCCGGGGATAGTGTAGCTTCCAAACAGTGAAAGAATTTATGAAATCGGTCAAGTAGTTTCGGAGACAATACAAAAAATCAATCAAATTTATAAATATTAGTAGGTATAGATAAGCAAAAAACAAAAAAAAATGTTTTTTCCTAAAGTAGCAAGCGATAAAAGGTTCGTTTTGTGTTCTTTGAATTATAATTATTTGTTGTGTTTGTAAATTACTGTTTGATGTCCTTAAAGTGTGAAATAAATGGCAATTGTGGCAAAATCCAGAAACAGTGAATTTTCCATGCAATTTTCGAGATACAATAAAACATTTCACATCCAAGCCGAATTGATATTCACTCGTACACTGTTAAAATATTTGCATATTCAATTGACGGCAGTTTTACATATTGACTGACAGTTAAACCGAGATTTCTATATTCAATTAAATATACCTAGGTTTTATTATATTTATAAATAATTTTTGACATTGAAACGAAATATAATTATCTATAATATCACTTATTAATAAATATCAGTAGGCAAACAATGTTACTGCGATTATCTTGAACACGTTTTAACCAATTTCAAAATTAAAAAATATTAGCTTCCTGTCCTGCTGTTGTCCTGTTACCGTGGGAACGTCTTTTTATAAAAATAAAGCCTTGTATTTCTTGCAATAAATAGTTACAGAGTTTGAAAAAAATGAAAGAAAAAGAAAACAAAAAATGCCTGTAGCCTGTCTTAATAAATGGGCTGGCACTGAATAATTTTTCTAATCGGACCTTTAGTTAATGAGAGTAGCGCGTTTAAACAAACAAACTTATTAGCTTTATATATTATTATATATGTTACGGCTAAAGGTAGGTTTGAACATAAACTTAAGATTAGCCGGCTAAATCTAGGTCTAGCCGACCACATGCGGTTAAACTTAGATCAACCTGAATAAGTCCCTGTTCAACTCCATTGGTTTAGGTTTAGGTTTTTTTTTTAACCACCCCATCACCTTTTTATACCGTGCATAGGTATTGTTTAATTATTAAAACCCTAGAATATCACGACGCAAACACATGTTATCGAACTTTAGCTGCTTCTCGAAGATAAACCTAAGTTTAGCCGGCTAATCTTAAGTTAATGTTCACACCTACCTTAAGCCGTAACATATAGATAACTAAGGTATATCTCAAGATGGTATTTTGAGGTGCGACAGCAAACAACTAGTGTAATAACCGAAGAGAACCTTAGTAATCTATAGGTACTAATAGTATAAAGAGGAAAGGTTTGTGCGATTGTAAGGTTGTAGGTCTCGTAAGGTAGGTAAGCCGTGTGGTTTCCGGCTTAGAATAGACCACCCCATGTCCTCCCATGGGTGTCGTAAAAGGCGACTAAGGGATATATGGCTGATGGATGGGCTGCAGCATCTATTAGCTCAAGGTTTTCATCTTACTGCGATCACCAATCCGTCTGCCAAGCGTGGTGATTATGGCAAAATCCCTCTACGATCCTGGCTTGCCAAGATCTGTTAAGAGGAGGCCCATGTTCAGCAGTGGACGTCAGCGGGCTGTTGATGATGATGATGATGAAGGTTGTAGGGGGTATTCTCTGGATCAACTTAACCGATGTTAAAAATTATTTTACCATAATTCAAAATTGAGATTAATAAAATTCGACCACCGGAGTAACAGGACCTGTCGATGGTCGAATTTCATTAATCTCAATTTTGAAATATAGTAGTTATATTTTTTTTTATTAGAAATAGGTTAGCGTTTGACTACACCCTGCCTGATGTTAATCATCTACCATAGCCTAGGATAGGATTATAAGCAAATGGGCCACTGTAAGTGTGGCCCTGGAGATCCCATGGTACCATATAGGCCGCGGGTGACGTCGGGGGGCCGGATTGCTCATGCGTACCCAGCCCCCGGCAACGGCGGATCGAAGTGTCCGGGAGGTTTTAGTGGTTGGTAGGGTCCTCTCCTCGTGGTATGAGTTTAGCATACCACGCTATGGAGAGGGGGAGTCCCACATACATATCCCACCGCCAGCGCGCGAATACGCTGCAGCGGCGGTGGGAATGCGTAAATGCATGTCACCCCGGAAAACAAAAAAAAAAGGATAGGATTATAAGGTAAACTTTTTCATAAAGTGTTCAAAACATTAAAAAAAATATTTTACCAACAGAAATCTACGTAATTTGTGACTGTCATAAGCTATATTTAAAGTTAAAGTTTCCACGGGAATGGAATCTACATGGGTTAAACTGTACGGTGTAGTCTTTAATAAAATAAAAATACCTACGGAACCATATAACAAATTATCATTTGCCTCGTTAAGTTTTTCACACAATTTTCCCCGTTGTAATGTCGGATAGATGATTATTCATTACGCGGAGAGGACTCTCATTCTTTGCTACACACCTATGCTAAAACATACTGTTAACAATGAGATGCCAAGTATGAAAACATGGCAAAATCCCAAAAATAAAATTTACTTCTATCCAATAATATTATAAACGCGTAAGTATAGATGGATGGATGTTTGTTACTCTTTCACACCAAAACTAATGAACGGAATTGGCTGAAATTTTGCACCGGAATAGGTTATACGCTGGATTAACGTGTAGGCTACAAAACATCACGCCTCGACCTAGTGGAGCAGAGTAACGTGGGTAAAACCGCGGGGCGCAGCTAGTACTAATATATAAAGCTGAGGAGTTTGTTTGATTGAGCCCTCGGAAAGCATGTTAAGAAAGAAGGTAAGCCGTTGTCCATTAGGACAACGGCTTTCAAATTAACGGTTTTTCCATAATTGTTTCTTCTGTACTAGCTTCCACGCGGGGTTCATCTCGAGTTACTTATTTATACACACATCATAATTAAATATAGCCTACCTACATAAATGGGCTATTTAACACTAACAATAATTTTATATTCATTTTATCAAAGATGTCAATACATTTTCTGAGGGCATAGGACTTCATAGGAGTGAGGCGTATGCATATTATTAAGTATATTTTAAGAAATTTGCCTGAAAACGGACTTAGAAACAATTGAACAATGACAGAGTTCGTCAACCTACTTGCTCATAAAATATTTACACGAATTAAAGTAAATTTTACTCGCGTGAACATATGAAATAAGAATCATACTTTTTCACGTAAAAATTAATCTGTGTTACTCTCTATGCGTCTGTCTTTTTCTATACAAATAAATATGTATCGTGAAATGTGTTGCTAACCGTAAAACTTAAGAATGATTCAATCAATTCGTAGCCGTAGCTCAATGGCTAGGGCGTCGGACTTCTGGAGATCCCGCGGTACCATATTGGCCGCGGGTGCCGTCGGGGGGCCGGATTGCTCATGCGTACCCGACCCCCGCCAACGGCGGATCGAAGGAGTGTCCGGGAGGTTTTAGTGTTGTAGGGTCCTCTCCTCGTGGTACGACTTTAGCATACCACGCTATGGAGAGGGCGAGTCCCACATATCCCACCGCCAGCGCGCGAATACGCTGCAGCGGTGGTGGGAATGCATCAATGCATTTCCACGCGGACAACAAAAAAAAAAAAAGGGCGTACTTGTGATCTTGAGGTCGCCGGTTCGCAACCCACCCATTGCACTACCGACGTGAACCCACTCGTAACACAAGCATTTTAGCTTAGTACGAGGGGTTAACAAGAATACTAGTAGACTGCAAAAACTCTGCTAGTAATATTTAAAAAAAAAAAAAACCTTAATTTGTTTTCATGTTTTTATGAAGACGTAATTAAACGAAGAACTATTTTTATGGAGAGAAAAACAATGGTCAAAAAATGGTAATAGTGAAGACAACAACTTGTATGAACCACAGTTAGTTGTTTTGAGTCTGGGCGTACTTTGCATCCGTTAATTACAGGTTTGTGGAGTCTCAGAGTGGGACTGCAGAAGTTGTCTTAAAAAAACATATTCTTTTATAAGACTAGCTTTCCGCGCGTGTTTTCAAACGCGTAACTCCCGTTACCCTGGGAACTTCAAAATTAAATATTGCCTATGTCATCCGGGAATAGTGCAGCTTTCCAACGGTGAAATTATTTTTTAAATCGGTATAGTAGTTTTTGAGTAAATTCATTACAAACATGCGTCTCCTTTTCTCACTGTGTCACCGAAATGTGATAGTGTAGCGAGGTTGAGGTTTTAATCCCGCACTCCATTGTCTGTTAAGAAAGTTTATTATCAATAATTAAAACAGGGAAAAGTCAGTCGGAGTCAGATGAAATAATTATTAACAATGTTATATTAGTAAAAATAATATTTGATATAAATATTGTGATTTTAATATAAGAAGTATTTGAGTTGCAAGTGCTAATAATATATAATTTAAAAGTGTACAATATATAGTAATGCTCAGTGATAGTGTCCTCACACACCCTCTTGGAGAACAAGGAGTTAGCCCTGCTGAGCTACGACCCCCAGTCACGAGCTGATATAACAGCGCAGGCGTTAAAATAGAATACGTTGCTAGCATATTGTGGATAAGCGAGTTCGAGCAGCCATTAAACCCAAAAAAAATCCATATCGATGCCTCCGTTCCAAAGTGTAACAAATTCGAAATTCTGTGAATTTGAGATAAGTATGAGAAATTGTTCACAAAACGATTACGCACCATTTTCAAAGAGTAACAAGTCGATAACTATGAATGTAGTTTGATTGTTACACCCAATATTTTTTCATAAATCTATTATTTTTTCTAACTAAAACTCTAAATAATTTTCTTTCTTTTCTTCACTGAATAATGTGGTTACCTAAGACCATTCAAGAGCATTTATAAAAATAATATATTTAAGATTAATTATAAAACTATTAAAAATTCATTAATAAAAATATCACTAGTCATTTAATTTTCTAACTAAGTATCTCTTGAAAACCTGTTTCTGAATTGTTACTCTTTGGAACTGAGGTATCGATAATTATGAACATTCATTTAAAAGTGCTACCGAAAAAGAAAACCCAATGTATTTTTTTTTTCACATATTACTCAATCACGCCAGAGACCGTCAACCTTTTTGCTCATAAAAAACGACGATATAAATTATTTAAAACGCTTAATATTTTGTCACGCGATTTGTCGCAAAAAGTGACATCTGAAGTAATATTTTGTGCTTATCGTGAGATGTCACGTTATTTAAGTAACGGTTATTAAATGGCTTAGTTAATTAATACAGGTAACGTAATTTAGAAAAGAAATGTATATTACTGACGTTGAACAATATTAAAAACTGAACAAGATACGAAAGTATGAAACAGAACTAACTTATGTTATAGCTAGCTTCCCGTGCGTGGTTTCATCCAACCATCCGATGCTCTCGTAGACCCGAAGTCCGAGAGGCCCGCGAACTGTAAGGTAGAGCGACAGTTGCACAAAACTCTCCATAAATAATAAAAATCATAATCCCTAAATCTCATCGCCAGCGACCGCCCTGAGCCGGATAAAGGGCGCCCTATTGCGCAGGTTGCTTGGTTTGTAGTTTTTAAACCATTTATTAAGGCTGGAGCTCTGCTCGCCTTTATGCCCGGTGAAGTAGCAAGAGCCTCGTGCTACCTACGTAATTCCAACCGCGGTTTCATCCACGTAATCCGCAGGAACATCATTATCAAATATAGCCAGCCTTTCTCAATAAGTGGGTTATCTAACGCTGAAAGATGTGATCACATCACTTCAGCTTTATATATTAGTTAAGATTTATTAGCATCACCCCCGTAGCTCCCGTATCCGTAGGAACTTTATCATTAAATATAGCTTTTAATAATTAAAAAACCGGCCAAGTGCGAGTCGGAGTCTCGCACGAAGGGTTCCGTACTAGTTGCAAGTGCCTACCTATTTTTGATATCAAGCATACAACAAGTAACATAGTATAAAAATTCTTGTAGTTCGTTGTAACTTTGATCGATGTTAATAATATTTGATTGAATGAAAGGTAAATTGCGGTTTAAGGTTTATGACGTATTAAAAAAAAACTACGAGCTTGATCTCGTTCAAACCAATTTTCGGTGGAAGTTTGCATGGTTATGTACATCATGTATTTTTTTTAGTTTTATCATTCTCTTATTTTAGAAGTTACAGGGGGGGGGACACACATTTTACCACTTTGGAAGTGTCTCTAGCGAAAACTATTCAGTTTAGAAAAAACCGGCCAAGTGCGAGTCAGACTCGCGCACGAAGGGTTCCGTTTCAGTTACAAGTGCGTACCTATTTTTGATATCAAGAATAAATAAAAAAGCGTATGTTTATGAAATGAAATGTTATTTTATATTTTTATATTCGAGTTGATTGAATGAAAGCTAAATTGCGGTTTACGATTTTTGACGTATTAAAAAAAAACTACTTACAAGATCTCGTTCAAACCAATTTTCGGTGGAAGTTTACATGGTAATGTACATCATATATTTTTTTTAGATTTATCATTCTCTTATTTTAGAAGTTACAGGGGGGGGGACACACATTTTACCACTTTGGAAGTGTCTCTCGCGCAAACTATTCAGTTTAGAAAAAAATTACATTAGAAACCTCAACATCATTTTTGAAGACCTATTTATAGACACCCCACACGTATGGGTTCGATGAAAAAAAATTTTTTGAGTTTCAGTTCTATGTATGGGGAACCCCAAAATTTATTGTTTTTTTTTCTATTTTTGTGTGAAAATCTTAATGCGGTTCACAACATACATCTACTTGCCAAGTTTCAACATTATAGTTCTTATAGTTTCGGAAAAAAGTGGCTGTGACATACGGACGGACAGACAGACAGACAGACAGACAGACAGACAGACAGACAGACATGACGAATCTATAAGGGTTCCGTTTTTTGCCATTTGGCTACGGAACCCTAAAAATGACATTAGAAAGCTCAATATCATTTTTGAAGACCTATCCATAGATACACGTATGGATTCGATGTTTTTTTTTTTAGTTTCATTTCTATGTATGGGGAACTCCAAAATTATTTGTTTTTTTTCTATTTTTGTGTGAAAATCTTAATGCGGTTCACAACATACATCTACTTGCCAAGTTTCAACATTATAGTACTTATAGTAAAGTAATTAAAAAATAACCCATTTACATATTACATATAAGTGTTTTTTTTTATAAGTGTTTTTTAAAAGACAACTCCCGCACTAGGGAAATAAATCCCTGTGTCGCGGGGGACTTTTACAAACACACATTTCACGGACACAAAGTACACCCAGACTCAGAACAATTATTTGTGGTTCACACAAATAATTGTCCCGGGTGGGAATCGAACCCAGAACACCAGCTCCCAGAAGCAACTACCGTAACCACTGAGCCTATTATATTTGTATTAACGCAAAAGTTTGGATATATGGATGTGTGTAACTCAATCAAGCCAGATGCGTTGCATGGCATCGATTACGTAAATTTCAATAGCAACGTTTACGTGCGATCACTATCACCGCCCTTATAACGTCCACTACTGAACAAAGGCCTCCTGCCGAAGGAGGACGCGGCTGCCCGTTTCCTCGTATACGTTTGTTATAGATTTTAGAACAATCGTGTCTAACCGCTTTATTTTTTTTCTCTCGATTTCTTTCGGGGTCTCCGTTACGGTTGATTACGGAACCATCCAGATCCGGTAATAATTCTTATAAATTACACAAAGCTATCTTGTCCGGCGTAGGGATCGAACCCACTACCTCAGATACTTAAAGCGAGACTTATACGCTACGCCATGGAGGTAGTCGCGCGATAAATACTCTTAAATCGCAATTTAATAAAAAAAATCCTTCGAAAACTATGCAAGTGTGGCCATGATTGACAAGGATCAATGGACAAGATCAGTGTTTTTTCGCGACTCCTTTAGTACCTACAGGTTGAAAAAATCCGTCATATACCTACAGACTAATAAATAATTTTGAACAATACGTAAATGTTTTTTTTTAATTAACCGGAAGACTTTTGAAAATAAGTCCAATTTAGGTTGACTAAGCTTTTTGCTGGCAACCTCCCGCGCCTTTCTTGACCCAAAAATTGAAAAACACTTGACTAACTAAATCATTCATAGATAAAAAGTTTATTTAAGGGAAATATAGAACATATGTTGCTTATTTCTGAGAAATATAAGCAGTTAAGAATACGTGAAACCGCGTGCGTATATAAGCATACATATGCGTGTAATCATTATACATATGAATTTCGCGTGTATTAGAAAAGTTTTTTTTAAATAAACTTGACTGCGGTCGCATTTATGCTTAAATAATACTTGCACTTTCTTTTATGTACACCTAGTTACTGAAACGATGATCAACGTTGAAATTAACTAATCAACTGTCAAAACTGTAGTTAAGGAAATGAGTATCCGGAATAATGATTTGATCATCGTGTCTGATAATCTATAATTATTAACATTTCCGTTTACAATGGTATAAAGAAAATATGAGTGTTTCAGAAACTGAAGACAATTCTGTATGTTTCAATAACTTTAATTATCTTTACAGTGACGTCAACGACTAAGGCATTTGTTGAAAATTATTTCATTATTACTACCGATGCCCTCGTAGACCCGAAATCCGAGAGGCCCACGAACTGTAAAGTAGAGCGACCGTTGCACAAAACTCCCCTAAAAAAAACTAAGATCCCTCAATCTCCGAGTCCGAGGTCCAAGTCCCACAGGAGACGCCCTTTTGCGCAGGTTGCTTAGTTTGTAGTGTTTAAACCATTTATCTAGGCTGGAGCTCTGCTCGCCTTTATGCCCGGTAAAGAAGCAAACGCCTCGGGGCTAACTACATGTACGAAAAAAAAACTTTCATTATTAGATAGTCAACAAATGGACATGAGGACTAAAAATTCTATTTAGTCTGTCAGTTAGATTACCAAAAAATATTGGACACGTATTTTTTTTTGTTCCTCAAACAAAAAATGACGAAGATTGACGCTTTAAAATATCGTGTGACGTCACTTCTAGGTACAAATTTACCAAATAGTGACGTCATTTAGCCCCCCTTTCCTGAACTTTATAGTTTCTTAATGCTCTGTATCTTTGTGAATTTATATTAATTTGATAAATAAAAAAAAGCCTTATGTTTAACTTACCATCAGATATAGTAAAAATGATCACCAAAATTAAACCCGCATTTTAATGTAAAATGGTAACCAAAGTTTTAACATTTCGCTATCGTATTTAAGCAAAATAACTCCAAATAAATCATTGTTAACCCAAAAGTAGTAAATGATCACCAAAAGTAGTAAATGATCACCAAAAGTACCTAAATGTTTTACTAATTTACTATTCGGTTCTGGCACTCGCCGGCCGCTACCGCGGCACCGCTCGCTTCGCTCGCTCGGCTCGTGCGTTGTATGGCCGCAGCTCTAACCTAACCTAACCGATTGTCATTTTTCATTGATTTTATTAAGGTAGAATAGCGCAATCATTTGCTCGCTAAGATTTGGTGATCATTTACTACATTTGGTGTTCGAATACAATTTGAAGTGCAGTCGTGACTAAAATAGCTAGTACTATTATAATTTTAGACTTTATTTTTCTGGTGTCAAGTATATATTTTTGGTGGTCATTATATTTTATCCCATAAAAAAATACGTGTCCAATATTTTTTAGTAATCCAACTGACGGACTAAATAGGTTTTTTTATTCTTCATGGCCATTAATACCTTTTCCATGCTGCGATATTCAGTTTATTTTCTATACTAATAAACTTTCAAATTAGAAAATTTCTTAAGAGGGAAACCCGCAAAAGTAGTTTACTTTGAAATAACTTTGATATGGCTGATATTACAAACTACTAACTAAGCTATTGGCTTCCAATAGGAGCAGTACCACGTAATTTTATTGAGGGTGGAAGCAGCTCTATTACTTCAGAACTGCTCTCTTCTTTAAAAAAAACTTTCTCACTAGGAAAATATACCTTTGTGTCTTGGGAGACTT
This sequence comes from Nycteola revayana, assembly GCA_947037095.2. Classification (NCBI taxonomy): domain Eukaryota; kingdom Metazoa; phylum Arthropoda; class Insecta; order Lepidoptera; family Nolidae; genus Nycteola; species Nycteola revayana. Next base: position 2,893,371 of record OX344851.2, read on the forward strand.
TAAAAACACAGACGCAAAGTACACCCAAATTCAGAACCAGAGACAACCTCCGTAGCGTAGCGGTATTTGGCTCGCTTTAAATCTCGGAGGTCGTGGGTTCGATCCCTACGCCGGACAGGAAATCTTTGTGTAAATTTTTAAGATTTCTGGTTGGTTGAGGGTCTACCCTCTGTGCCTCGGAAAGCACGTCAAGCCGTTGGTCCCGATTGTTATAACATCATCTATAATAATCGTATATCAAGAAATGGGCAACAGCGTTTCCTTGTGTGGTACAACATTATACTGCGGTCACCAACCCGCCTGCCAAGCGTGGTGACTATGCAAATACCCTCCGTCGGGAGGAGGCCCACGTTCAGCAGTGGATGTTATACGGGCTGATGATGATCCGTGGTTCACACAAATAATTGTCTCGGGCGGGAATGAAACCAAGAACAGCAGGTCAGAAGTACCTAACTACTGTAATCACTAAGCCAACGTAGTTGTAATACTCTCATAGCCCGAAGCGGATAATCCATAAGGTAAACAACGCACGGGCCTTTTTTTTGCCCGGGTGAAAATGCATTTACGCATTCCCACCGCCGCAGCAGCGTATTCGCGCGCTGGCGGTGGGATATGTGGGACTCGCCCCCTGCATAGAGTGGTATGCTAAACTAATACCACGAGGAGAGGACCCTACACCGCTAAAACCCCCCGGACACTCTTTCGATCCGCCGTTGGCGCATAAGCAATCCGAAACTAGGCATGGGCCTAGGGGCGCGAAGGTATACCTAAAGGGGGGCGCGGGCGTATTAGACGCTAGAACAGCAAATGTAGCTGAGGCCAACAAGTCGGAATAAAGAAATGCCAGCTCCAAATTTGAGTACCCTACACCACTCATGTAGTAACGACAACTACAGTGACCATTTTTTTACTAGTACTAGTTAATGATACAATAATTAAATAATGAAATTTATTCAGCACTTAGGTATTTACATACACTTGTACTTGTCAAAATAACACTGTTTAAGACTAAATCAAACAAAAGTATCACTTCATCATCATCATGATCAGCCCGTATAACGTCCACTGCTGGACTTGGGCCTCCTCCCGAGAGAAGATATTTGCCATAGTCACCACGCTTGGCAGGCGGACTGGTGACCGCAGTGTTATGTTGTGATACACAGGAACGCTGCTGCCCGTTCCCTGGTTCGCTTGTTATAGATGATGTTATAACAATCTGGACCAACGGCTTAACGTGCTTTCCGCGGCACGGAGGGTCCCTCAACCAACCAGACCCGGAAATAAATCTTACAGTTTATACAAAGATTTCTTGTCCGGTGTGGGGATCGAACCCACGACCTCCGAGATTTAAAGCGAGCCAAATACCGCTACGCTACGGACGTTGTCAAAATCACTTAAGTAGCTAAAAACATTGTTAAATTATTTGATCTTACAGAATTTTTAATCAGTCTGTCCGTCTGTCGTGCGATAACAACAAATGTACACATTATAGTTAGATGCCTTAAAGGTAACAGGTCTAAAATTAACTAAAATTTCCAAGAATCCGGCCCAAGTCTAAACAACATCTACCTGAGGGCACCCTTAGGGGGTTAGGACCAACGCTCAGGGTGCCACTGGAGTAAAGAGTAGATTTACGAACAGTAGTGATGATCGCTGGCACGAGATCACAGTTCGGGAATAAGCAACAACGGGGTTCTCGGTCATGCCGTCGAGGATCCTACACTAGCTAAAGTGGACGACCCGAAGAAGAATGGAAGAAAGAAACTCCGAGATTTTTGTCTCTTTTGCTCATTAATACATTAGGGGCGCCGCAAATGAGATGCCTACTGTCTAAGGCGCTCTCAACGTTTAATCCACCTCTGCTTGTAGGCTTGTAGCGTTTTAGTGTTAAATTGTTGGTTAAGTTATAGTGTTGTTAAAGAAACTTTTTCTATTTTTTTCTGTAATTTAACTGATTGGTAATCACATATCTCTGCCATGACTATTTTATGACATGTCTGAACATGTCGCATCAGCCTTGTCTGTCGTATGCGGTCGCAATGCACGGAAATGAACCTTAAGCTACTGTCTTGAGTTGCCCTACAACGGTTAATTGAATAGCCTGAAAATACAAAATACTTTTTGATTATAAAAAATAAAATAATCTTTCTTTGATATTTTAACAAAAGCACTAGTAACAATTAATAATAATGTTAGATTATGTCTGATTAGTTAAGGAAACTGTGCGAAAATTAGCGCAGAATAATCAGATTATTGTAGGCTGACCACATAAGGTGACGAACGCCCCTCTGCTCTGGTCAGCCTTAGACTCTTAATAACCTACAAAATAGCAATTGCAAAAGGTTAGTGGGAGTATGTTACCATAATTATATCAGTTGTGGTCCACTGCTGAAGTCCTTCATTGATTTCATGCGGGAAATATTGTTAGCGGCCTCTAGCCACTGTCTCCCTGCGACCTTTATGAAATCGTTAGTCCGTCCATCGTGCAGGCGGTCATTCCACACTGTTTGTCAGTTTGAGGTCTTCACTCGAGTACCTTTCAGCCCCATTAGGCGCCAGTTCTTCGAACTATGTGCCCATAGCCATTTCAGCTTGCAAATCCGTGGAGTCATGACAGCGACCTTCGTTCTCCATTATGGAAAGGGCGATCTGGTTTTCCCCCTGGACCAAAAAAAGGATGTACAAACTGGAGTCTCTAAAATAGATTCGGAATCATATAAATTTTTATTTTTTAATTAAGTATATTGAATAAGTATAGATGGTATTGTATGCAACGACAAAAAAAAATCACGGTGTGTATGTAAAGATATGAAAATTAGTAAAAGTTATTTAGTAAGCAAAATCCACACGATTCCGTTTGTCTCAGCTGACTGGTACGAGCCGATGGACAGATAATATTATGTATGAATATCTCAATACACTACGGTGTTATGCTGCGGATTTGCTTGAGTTATTTAAAAAGTTTCATACAAGAACTTTTCAAATCGAACCAGCACTCTCTTAGATTATCGCGTGCAAGCAAATAAACAAACTTTTTAGCTTGATTATATTAGTATTTTAATATAGTCTATCAAAAAAACAAATTTATGTGTCTTAAAAGCACGTAAAAGAATCATGACTACATAATACACGTGTGGAGTATTAGCGTCAATTAGAATTGCTTTTCCATTCATCTTGAAAGGTAAAACCAGAAATCTAATTCATTGCTCTTCGTCAATCTTTATATTTAGGATATAATCAATTATAGGAGATCATTAATTACAGTTTCTATGGAGACTTCCAAGATATTTTGATTTCAATAAGGTATTATGTCATATTTTCACAAAATGATTTGATGATTTAAACTTGATTTATCATAATTTAATACTTAACTTAAAATATAGCTTCTTCAACAACTCCTTTACATCCACTACTCAACATAGGCCTCCACTTATCAGACTTGCAAAAACCAGGGCTGTTGAGGATGTTACTATAATCAACATGCTTGGAAGGCATATTGGTGATCGCTGTAAGATGGTCAGTAGCCATAAGCTGACAGCACGGAGTACGGTGCATGGAGAACCGATGGCTGGATTCAGATTTACTGATCATCTGACAGCGATCACCATGTTTGGAGGCATATTGGTGATCGCTGTAAGATGGTCAGTAACCATAATTATGCTGACAGCACGGAGTACGGTGCACGGAGAACCGATGGCCAAAAAGTTCTCGAATGGAGACCGCGGATCGGCAGATGATGATGGTATAAGCTGCGGGATCACGGTGGATGCACGCCGCGTCTGACCGTAATAACTGGAGATCTAGGCAGCAGTAGGTATCTATCACCTTATGGTTCATCATTTCAGCCGTATGACGTCAAATACTGCTGCCCATCCATCAAGTATATCTCCTTTAGTAGCATCTTACCAAATCCATGGAAAGATATGAGATAGTCTGTTCTAATCTGGAATCCTTAAAAGTACTAGCTTACTGTAAAGAAACTCTAATCAGAATCTGTGATAGCATCGGATTACAGTTGATATACAGTTTTTCGCTATTGCTGTGCTCTGGTTCTACTTCTCATTCTGATTTTTATAATTCTAACTATAACACTGTTTTGGGGTTGCAGTGGTATGATATTTCGGATTAAGGGTAAGGCCGAAAAACCTGTTGGGGTGACAGATATGCATGATCTATGCATACAGTTCCCTATGGCATTATTACTGGAGTTCATACGCGATGGTATTAGAGGGTCTCTCCTTGTGGTATGAATAGCATATCGCTGCTTTGGAGATGGGAGTCTATCATAATTTTTCTTAAAGAAAACTAAAATAAGGGTAACAGAGAAGGAGTCTCTACTGCGTACCTAATTATAAAATATTAAATATTAATCGCACATTAAAATGTATGTTCCGTCAAAACATTCAAATCAATTTAGTGACTTCCTTACGAGTGTTACCAAAAAAATATACGGAAATCGTATTTTTTCATACAAAATCAGTTAAAAACCAAAGATTTACGAACAAACAAACTGTACGTCGACTTTCTGTTTATTTATACCCCACTGCGGGCCCAGTCAAGCGTAGTCATATATAACACTATACGCGGACAAGCTAAAGCATTTTGTTGCCACCTTAGTAATCGCAGTTAACAGCGATTTGTATCGATATAAAATTGTGCTAGTGCAGTGAAAGACTTTTATTAAAAATGAAGAGCGCATTTTTGTTAACGATCCTCATTTTCGGCGTCGTGAAATCGAGTGAAATTGATAATGAAGTGAGTTGATTTGTTATTTTTTCTTTTTGTATCGGATTATTCGATTTGATAAAGGAGTATCGATGAATTTATTTGAAATGTAATAAAATGTGTTATTTGAGACAAAATATCAATAAATTTATTTGTAACTGAATAAAATGTGGTATTGGAGATATATTATTGATAAATTTATTCGAAACTAAATAAATTGTGTGCTTAAAGACACGAGTATCGATAAATTCGTAACTTAATAAATTGTGAAATTTGAAATTAAGTATTTTATTCGAAATTTAATAAAATGTGTATTTGGAGACAAAGTATATCGATAATGTTATTCAAAGTTTAATAAAATGTGTGATTGGAGATTTATAAATGTATTCAAAACTAAACAAAATGTATAATTTCCGAAGGATGAATTAATTTGAAATTAAGTTAAATATGCAATTTGAGTCTGAGTCGATACTCAGACTCAAATTGCATATTTGAGTCTGAGTATCGAGCATATAAAATAAAATAAAATGTGTGATTGCTGCTTCCGTTTATTAATCATTTGTAGTTATTTGAGATCGAATTATGTCTAAACTATTTCAGAGCATTTGAAGATATGTAGTCCAATTGAAAACTAGAAATAGTGTGTTAATTTTAATTCGTACTTGTTGGGCACCCTATCTGCGGTCGGTGGTGTCATGGATGTTTTTTAAGTATTTTTGCAGTCAGTTGTAGATACATGCATGAAAATGTATGTCACTTTACATTTTACAACTTGAATTAATGTCTCTTCGGTAGACCATAGCTAAAATAATGAATGTAAAAGATAAACTCTGCTTGTATCTTCGTACATTTAAAGCAATGTATAGTTAGTGATCATGGTTATTTGTAAAGAATCTGTTTCCTTGATAATATGATTATTATAAAATCAAGAATTTGTATAAAAATGAATGAAGCTATATTTTATTTTAAGTCTTTGATTAATTTCGTTTTCAAAATTTTTAGCTGACACAAAATATATTTGTATCTTTTGTCGTTTTCTTTAATAAGATTCTTGAATTATATGTCTCGTGTACTGTGTTTTTCCCTATTCCGTGGAAAATGAATTTCCATTGTTGAATGCGAAACTTTCTCACATCTTACTCATGGATTTATTGTCATCCAATCAATATAGGTATTATACCTCTTATTTTTAATTCGTACATAGTATGCAAGTATGGTAGTCGTTTGGTTTCGGGCGTAGAATAGACGATCCCATATATTCCTATGGGTATCGTTTGAGGCGACTAAGGGAAATTCACCTGACGGATAGGCAACAGCAACTATCAATTGAAGGTACAACATCTGATAGGACTTATCTCATCCACACTTTCATTATTGCAACTCCTGTAAGGGCGCCCACAAAAAACTGCGAATTCGCAATGCATCGCAAATATCTGCGAGCTTGCACGTAGATATTTGCTGCATGCGGCGTCGTATCGCATCACATCGCGATTTTGTGAGGGCGCCCTAAGCCAGTATCAACAGTGGCACACACTGTAAATATCTGTACATAAGCACCGAGGCTCGCAAAGTCCCGGAAAACAGTTAACTGCCTTTGAACCTGCAACGCGTTTAATCAGAAAGAGATTAGGAAGAGTAAGGAAGAAACATATAACATCTTACTGCGATCACTAATCCAAGCCAAGTGTGGTGATTATGACAATATCCCTCAACGACAGTCACTTGCCAAGGTCTGTAAAGAGGAGGTCCATGTTCAGCAGTGGACGTACACGGGCTATTGAAGTGTAGATGTAGTTAGTACCAGTTTTTTGTGTGAGGCAGGTAGAGCATAGCATTATTGCACGACTAGAGAAATACCATCTCACGGAATACCACATCCAAATAGCATTATTGATTTATGTGTTAGAAGCTGCCTAGTTGGTTTAGCGGTAATGTATTCGACCGTAACTAACAAAGTTTCCTTTTCGATCTCGGGGTGGGCAATAATAATAATATTTTTATTTATAATAATAATAATAACACCGCAGCTAACTCGTAGGTTAGCGTCAGACAGCGAGTCACCGTCTGCAAATATAAAATATGTGAGAGTTTTCGAGGCAGATGTCCGATCTCACTCCATAGCCCAATATTCCAGTACATTTAGCATCCCATCCGTATAGCCAAAACCAAGTTTCTTCCTTTCCGGCAATAGTTTCGTATCTGTGGAGGACTGTCCAATGTCCATTGGTATATCTCAATGGGATATCAATGGATAGACCTTCATAGATGCAGCCATCTCACTTTTATATTAAAAGGTACCAATGGCCTCTTCAATGTTGGCTTCAGACCCATGAATGTCTTTCAAATGACCGTGGCAGTTAATTGTACCAACATAATAATAATATATTTAATTTATTTCTCACTTCACAAAGGCGTTTTCATTTTAAATTAAAAAAAATTTCATTAGGAAATTACATATAACATTATAATAAAAGATTGTTAGTAGAAATGTTCTATCTAGAAAATTTCAAATATCAGCCTGAAGTCTGAATGATGGCGGTGTTTTACTCGTGCCTTAAAGATCACGTTAAGCTGTCGGTATTGCGCCTGAACTCTCTCCAGTCGTGTTGGCAGAACCGTCTCCAGATTTTAAGTGTTAATCAATAGAGAGTTCCTCTTTATTAGCGCATATACTTGTGTACTATAATATGTCCTGCGCATGGCTAATCTCCTTAGACTTTGAATGTCGAATGGCTGAACTAATTCAGCACGACTGTAGGTGTTAGTAAGGCTTATTACGCCGGTGGCCTTGTGGTGACTGAGTCTCACATCCAATTCCTGACTGACATTTTGTTTTTTTTAAACAAAACAAAATAAACCCAGACTAAGAACAATTATCTTCGGTTCGAGTGGGAATCGAACCCACAACACCAGGTCTTAAATGCGACTACCGTAACCATTCAGCCAATGGTGAAGTCAAATAATTTGTTTCTAAAGTCTTCTGCAACCAATGTGGGGTCCTTATGTTTTTTTTTAATACCTGACCGTGGAACCGGTATAAAGTTCCCCACCCTTAAGTTAAATTTAGTTACATAATATTATGTATTAAACATTCGATATAAATGATCTGGAAGTCACGAAATAATCCGTCCAGAGTTTTATAAAAAGGGTTTTATGAAGATTATCGGGAAATAATCCTTTTTAAACAGCTTCCAGTTTGAATTAATCGCATACTTATAAAAAAGTTAAGCTGAAATTAAATGATCGAGATAAAAGGTATAATGAATAAGTAACGAAGTAAAATTCACATCATCGTCATTATCATCACCATCAGCCCGTACAACGTCCACTGCTGAACATGGGCCTCCTTCCGAGAGAGGCTTTTGCCATAGTCACCATGCTTGGCAGGCGGATTGGTGATCGCAGTATTATGTTGTAATACACAGGGAGATGCTGCTGCCCATTCCCTGGTATACGCTTGTTATAGATGATGTTATAACAATCGAGACCAACGGCTTAACGTGCTCTCCGAGGCACGGAGGGAAGTCCTTCAAACAACAACAACAACAAACCAAAAATATATTAATAAATTTTTTGGCGTCAGTATCCATAATCCATCCATCTATAGTATAACAACCTCCGTAGCGTAGCGGTATTTGGCTCGCTTTAACTCTCGGAGGTCGTGGGTTCGATCGATCTTTGTGTAAATTCTAAGATTTCTTTCCGGGTCTGGTTGGTTAAGGGACTACCCCCCGTGCCGCGGAAAGCACGTTAAGCCGTTGGTCCCGATTGTTATAAAATCATCTATAATAATCGAATATCAAGGAACGGGCAGCAGCGTTTCCTTGTGTGGTACAACATTATACTGCGGTCACCAACCCGCGTGCCAAGCGTGGAGGCTATGGAAAATACCCTCCCTCGGGAGAAGGCCCATGTTCAGCAGTGGATGTTATACGGGCTGAGAATGATGATGGTGATCCGTAATACAAGGCCCTTAAAAAAAATCTATGTACAGATTTCAAGCCGACCAGTTTAATTATAGGTACGTAGTTATAGATAGATCGGGTTTATTGGAATACACAATATTCCTTGAGAACCGAAAATACCTCATTTCGGATAAAAAGTATGAGCTATTCCATCCATTCATCCATCCATACATCGAAATAAACGATTTTTATTCAGCACTTAGGTATTTACATACACTTGTACTTGTCAAGAAAATTTACAATGCATATAAAATTAATTATAAATAGGTAACATTTACTATTAAATTATGTTTAAATTTATTTCAGGTGTGCTAGAACTCTGTCAGTCTTGTGTTAGTAAATAAGCTCTTAATATTAACGTTAATATCTATTTACTATATTTATTTCATTCAAACATTTTATGAATAAAAATCAAAAAATATAAAATATTATAGCACATTTTAGAGTGCAATGACCGGTCAAGTGGTGAGATCAGAGGTCCTCAGCCAAATTCAATTAAATTTAAGCGACACACGCCTGCGGGCACCCTTAAGGGGTAAGGACCACGACTCAGGGCGCCGCTGAAGCTAGAAGTCATCTATTTATGCATCTTAATATTCTTTATTAGATTAGATTTTAGATTCACATGGCAACTATATAATCCATACTAAGATCATCAATCTTCTTAAACAATTCATTGATTCGGAAAATGTACTAAAGAAATACTGGAATTTATCTCGAACAAACAAGGATGAGATCTGTACCCTTACCAGAAATATCTTACGAGTGGTTGAAGTTTCATATAAAAATGATTAACTGCAAAATTTATACTTCAAAATCAGCCCTTTAGCGTCCATGGTTGAACATGGGCCTTCCCTTAACAGACCTAACGCAAGCCAGGGTCGTTGTCACTACACTTGGCAGAGAGATTGCAGGAACGTGGCGATTATTGAGTCAATAGATACGGCTACCCATCCGTTAGCTGAGTTCCTTAGTCGCCTTTAACGACACCCATGGGAAAACATGGCTTATTCTAGGCTGGAAACGACACGTCAACATCGTACCTAGTTAGAAACTGGGTTGTTGTTATAATTTATTATATATAATAAATACAACCCTAGTTATCGAAACTTACCTTTAAAATATAATCAAATAGTTTTAACGCTGTTCTTCATTTAATTAGATAGAAACAGTATTTGTCGCAATTTTTTTTTTTTTTTCTTTTTCTTTTTTTTTAAAGACAACTCCCGCACTAGGGAAATAAATGCCTGTGTCGCGGGGGACTTTACAAACATTCATTTCACGGACACAAAGAACACCCAGACTCAGAACAATTATTATTTGTGGTTCACACAAATAATTGTCCCGGGTGGGAATCGAACCCAGAACACCAGGTCTCAGAGGCAACTATCGTAACCACTGAGCTACCGGCGCGAACTCAACATTTGGTAAATCCAACACTATCGAAAATGCCTTAACCGGCTGGAAAAAGTGATCATCACATGCAACGTAATAATGTGTTCGCAATAAATAAATTGATTGATTGACCTCTATTGCCAACTCGTGGTCGCGCTACTGAATATTGATTTCCCATTTTCATTGTGAATAAACCTACCTACTATACGTTAGTTGCTTGTAAATGTTGTATCGATGTCTGTTATTTCGACATAATACGATCCAAAACACCTCTTCTATGTCACGACGCCTACTCACTACCCCCCCCCCCCTCTCTGGGTGCTGCTAACTGTCTTATTGTATGTATTTCAAAAATTATATACAATAAGATGTCTAAGATGTTGCTTTGCCATAGCAATTAGTGGGTACTTGTCAACTATGGCTATCCGATGCCCTCCCGAAGTCCGAGAGGCCCGCGAACTGTAAAGTAGAGCGACAGTTGCACAATACGCCCCTAAAATACTAAAAATAGTAAAGATTGACTAATTATACGGTTAACTTTCCGATAGTGTTCAAAAATTGAAAGAATCTGACAAATTTTAAAGTTGGTATACTTTAAAACTGACTACAGACTTGCCATCTAGTACTTATATTACACATTTCTGTCTCGAGATTCTCATTTAACTTGTGTCATCTCTATTGTTAGGTAGCAGTCAGTTTTTATAAAAATGAGATCTACTACATCATCATCATCATCATCATCAGCCCGTATAATGTTCACTGCTGAACATGGGCCTCCTCCCGAGGAAGGGTATCTGCCATAGTCACAGTTGTACAACACAAGGAAACGCTGTTGCATGTTCCTTGATATACGATTATTATAGATGTTAAAACAATCGGGACCAACGGTTTAACGTGATTTCCAAAGCACGGAGGGTTGTCCCTCAGCCAACCAGACCCAGAAAGATTTCCTATCCGGCGTGGGGATCGAACCCACGACCTCCGAAATTTAAAGCGAGCCAAATACCGCTACGCTACGGAGGTTGTCACCATCTAAGAAAGTCGCATCTGCTATACCGCTATATTAATATACGTTAGGTCTAGTCAAGTATATAGAACACCTATTCAAGTGGAGTTTGCATAATTTTTCATTATTCATTGTATTTCATTTATTTTATTAAAGCTTTGCTTACTATAAGAGGATTAGTATATACAGGGTTATTTGTAAAACACCGGTAACCTCTTAGGACTACGTTACTAACATCATAATCAACAACTTTTGTTCTATGACTTTTAAAAATTCATCATATTTTAATTCATCAGATTTACACACATAAATAAAAATATTTAAATTCAACGCTCTAAATGTTACGAAGTCTATGCGAAGCAAAAGAAAGCGATAGTACCGACAATAGCGAGGGGAGTGGGGAATACAGAGTTGAAATGTGTTAGATAGGTAAACGAAATATTGTAGGTTTGTTTTTGGTAAATGTATTATGTTTTGTAAAAAGTCGTAGAACAAAAGTTGTTGTTTGTGATGTTAGTAATATAGTCCTGAGAGGTTACCGGTGTTTTACAAATAACCCTGTATAATGATTACGCACGGGCACGTACATACATTTTGGCGATTCATCGGTCATTAATAAGATCCACTTTTATTTTATTTTAGACCATGCAAATTATTACCTTATCTATCAAATATACAGTGACATAATCGGTCCAAAATTCAGTGGCATAATCTGCTGTCTAGTCATCGTACAGCAAATACGTAGGTACAACACTAACCACCTCTATCTAAACCCCGCTTCCCCTACCCCTAGTGAGCTCAAGCCTACTCATGCAGGAACACAAAACAATATTTTTATTTGGCTCTCATATTGTATAAGTTAGATGTACGCCCTTTGTCAACCAGACTATTGAGTGTACTAATGCTATGCTCTACCTCCCTAATGCTAGAAAACCCGGAAGAATGTCAGATTGACTGATTCACACACGCAACTTCAATCACTCCACATATTTAGCATTGACATCCAGCACACGATGATATATGGAAAGTTAAACATCAATTATCACATTAATAACTGAATGCCAAGATAATAAGTATTCCACTGAAAGCAGTTTTCTGTTACGCTGAATGAACATGTGTTAGTTAAAACGCGTAAAAACTTAGCTTATAAGAATAGAAGAATCGGTTGTTTACACGCAAATGTAATGACGTCAGTAAGATGGAAATTACAGTTATTGGACATGGTACAGGACCGTCTGCCATCTGACATGGAGAAGTCTTCTAATTTCAAAATATTAACAGTATAATCTCGTATAATCCGGATGGCCGTCGTTGCATTCAGGACAGATTGGCCGGAGAAAGCCGCACACAATGAAGAGTGGAAGGTTATGGGGGAGACCTTTGCCAAACAGTGGGATAACACCAGTTAAAAAAAAAAACTTGCTGATGCTTGCGTTGACGTTGTGGATAATTTTTTCAAACTTCAGATAAAAGCAATATCAAAGGAAAGAACTATAATTGTAATACATTTGACGGGTGTTATATCAACATTCTGTCAAAATACAATTTTATTTCTTTGATATTTGCTTATCTGAGGACTCAAAAAGACGAATTCCACAATCTGACCGCATGCACTATAAATAATAGGAATAATAATTTGATTTGTGGGAGGGAAATATAAGGACTTAAGATAAAACCTACATTGAGCGTCAGAAGAATAAACAAAAGAATGGAAATGGTCACGTAGGAAGGATTGTGTGAAGTATTTCTGCGAAAATAGATAGTGAGCCTCTTGAGATCCTTGCAAAATTGAGATTTCGTATGTCCGTTGTCACTACGCTTGACAGGTAAGCAACCACAGTATGAAGTTTAGTATAGGAATATTATTATGGACAATGCTTATCATAAAATCACGAAATTCTTGTCCTAGCAGTTTTAACAAATTTCCGACTGATATGATGGTAATTATTATTCCTTTTAAAAGAACAGTACTGCAACAAATATACCTATTTCTATCAATATGGGTAACCTCCAAAATATGGAAAACAATAATACTTGAAAATCATTCCCTCACTGACAAAAAGTCTATCTGCAAATATGATTAATCAATAAAAAATTTAAATGATTTACAAAACTCTTTGAAATTTTAAAATAATGGTATTCACATACATGTTTTTACATTTAATTTGGTCCTTTGCGCAGGTTGCTTAGTCAGAGCTCCAGCCGTAATAAATGTCTTTAAGCCATTTATTAAGGCTGGAGCGCTGCTCGCTTTTATATCCGGTGAAATAGCAAAAGATTGATAAATTTTAACAAACGGTTGGGTTCCACCGTGTCCGTATGGTCTAGACATTAAGAGCTATACTTAAAATGCAGTTTTGAATCCTGTTTAATCATAACATTTTAAATTAATATCTGGTATACTTTTCCGTGAAGTGTTTTAAAATTTGAAAAATGTATTGTATGATTTATATGTGACCCCATTTCATCGCTCCGTTGAACACAGCGTGTTCTTATTTTATAGCTCAAAGTTTATCGTTACAATTGTTACCGTTAATTAATACTGCAGTTTTTTGTATTTATTAAGTGCATCAAGAATATATCTGTAGATTCTAATGTATTCACTTAACGGTAATTTCATGCATCGTTAAGCTGAAAAAATTTGATATCGTATTATTACTAGTTTAACAATTTCCGACGTTATTCTAGTCTATTGTAGTAAGATGGGTTTGAATCTTTTCCAAACCAATCCTGGATTAGAGACTTTTTTTATTTTTATTGTTGTATTGTTATCCGGGGGAAAATGCATTTACGCATTCCCACTGCCGCTGCAGCGTATTCGCGGGCTGGCGGTGGGATATTTGGGACTCGCCCTCTCCATAACGTGGTATGCTAAACTACCGCGAGGAGAGGACCCTACCAACCACTAAAACCTCCCGGACACTCCTTCGATCCGCCGTTGGCGGGGGCCGGGTACGCATAAGCAATCCGGCCCTGGATTAGAGACTAGTGGTTTCTACCCTATATTTTAGGTAAATATTAAATCAGTTGAAATTTTCAACTACCGGCTAGCGTGGAAGAGAAATAGACTTAATAAAGTTTTTAATCTCAATATTATAAAGTGGAGTTTGTTTACTTGAAAGCACTAATCTTACGAGCTACGAGCTTAGACAAAATGCCACTACAGCGGACCGATCTCTTGCATAAAATCGTTAAGGCTTTGTATGCTACTTGACGTTTGTCATTTGATTAAGCGATTCTATTTTTAAAACGGGCATTCTGAAATTCTCGGCATAAGATAAGATAGCATAATTATTTATTTGTTCATTTGTTGTAGAAATTCACGTTTTTCTGCTATATTAAATGATTAAGTGGCCACGGGACCTGGAGTTGCAGGAAGCTAGCTTATAATAATAATAGGATTTATTTATGATTACTTAATATTTATATCTCACATTGACTAATGAAAAAAGTTGATTAAATGTAATATCTTGAACTTCATCATCATCATCATCATCAACAGCCCGTTGACGTCCACTGCTGAACATGGGCCTCCTCTTAACAGACCTTGGCAAGCCAGGATCGTAGAGGGATATTGCCATAATCACCACGCTCGGCAGGCGGATTGGTGATCGCAGTAAGATGTAAACCTTGAGCTAATGGATGCTGCTGCCCATCCATCAGCTATGTGTCCCTTAGTCGCCTTTTACGACACGCATGGGAGGACATGGGGTGGTTTATTCTAAGCCGAAAACCACACGGCAAATCTTGAACTTATTCTGTTGGTAACATGCTGCCATTATCGCGTAAGAAACTTCAAAGGCTTGCAGACTTGAATATTTCCTGTAAATGATTACGTCCTCAAGGAACATAATAATTATCACACACAGATAGTAATGAAATATAAGATAGATAGATATAAGACCGAAAATTCAGTGGAAATTCCTTACAGGAGGAAAACAGATTTAATATAATACTTAGAAAAAAAAAGTTTTTATTCACGGAAACCGATTACCGGTATTTGTAAATAGTCAAAATTTCTTTTGGCTATCATCAGCCCGTATAACGTCCACTGCTGAACATGGGCCGCCTCCCGGGGAGGGTATTTGCCATAGTCACCACGCTTGGCAGGCGGCAGTATTATGTCGTAACACATAAGGAACGTGGCTGCCCGTTCCTTGATATACGATTATTGTAGATGACAGTCGAGACCAACGGCTTAACGTGCTTTCTGAGGCACGGAGGGTAGTCCCTCAACCAACAAGACCCGGAAAGAAATCTTAGAATTAACACAAAGATTTGCTGTCTGGCGTGTTGAACGTACCCACGACCTCGGGAGATTTAGGAGCGAGCCAAATACCGCTACGCTACGGAACTGCGGAGGTTGGCTTATTAATTAACTTTGTTATATTAATTAAGTTTAATGCTGCTTATTACAATAGTGTTTATAATATAGCTTTAGCCTAAAAACTGTCAGGTATGAAAATACAATATATTAAACATTAGTTAGTTTATTACTGACCTATGAGCTTAATAATATTGGGTCTATTTATCATTTCTCCTTTAGCGTAGGCCGACTACGTAAAAATTGCAACCATAATTTACCGGATAAATCGCAAAATGTCGCGTTGTGATAACAATTGGTGGGCAGCTACAATGTCGGTCGTTGCTATGGTAATGTAAAAACAACAGAAAATTAATTCCTTGTTGGCGAGGGATTTACAGGGAACGTCACAGTTTTATTTTTCTATAAAAAAAACCGGCCAAGTGCGAGTCTGACTCGCGCACGAAGAGTTCCGTACCAATTTCAAGTGCCAATTGCCAATAAAAAAGCGTATGTTTATGAAATTAAATGGTTTCTTTTTAATTTTTATATTTACGTTTTATGACTTATTAAAAAAAACTACTTACTAGATCTCGTTCTAACCAATTGTCGGTGGAAGTTTGCATGGTAATGTACATCATATATTTTTTTTAGTTTTATCACTCTCTTATTTTAGAAGTTACAGGGGGGGACACACATTTTATCACTTTGGAAGTGTCTCTCGCGCAAACTATTCAGTTTAGAAAAAAATGACATAAGAAACCTCAATATCATTTTTAAAGACCTATCCATAGATAACCCACACGTACGGGTTCGATGAAAAAAATTTTTTTGAGTTTCAGTTCTAAGTATAGGTTCTAAGTATATATATATAGTATGGGGAACCCCAAATATTTTTGTTTTTTTTCTATTTTTGTTTAAAATTCTTAATGCGGTTCACAATATACATCTACTTACCAAGTTTCAACATTATAGTTCTTATAGTTTCGGAAAAAAGTGGCTGTGACATACGGACGGACAGACAGACAGACAGACAGACAGACATGACGAATCTATAAGGGTTCCGTTTTTTGCCATTTGGCTACGGAACCCTAAAAACAAATCTTTATCTATGATAGTTAAATACTCAATCACAAACTATTTAAAAAAGGAACAAGATAGCGCCAAAAACCGTTTTTGTTTATGGCCGCAACGAAGAAAACCTCATGAAGATGATTTTAATTGCGTTTCTCACTTAATCTATTTACTAGGTCATACTCTGTTCTTTGTCTGTATCTTTCAATTGGTCTCATAATTCAAATATTTAGCGCAGGCTTATTCGCTTTTAGCGACCGTTACAAAAAATTGGTTGAAAAATAATAATTTTCCGAGCTTTATTGGATTGGGATGGTTGTTTTTCGACCTTGTATGAGATTCCCTTTTTAATACTCTGCGAGCTGGCTTAATAGAATGAATAATGTAACATGCTGTCGCGGCCGTAGTTCAATGGCTAGGGCCTCGGACTTGTGATCTTGAGGTCGCCGGTTCGAACCCTACCCATTGCACTACCGACGTGTACCCACCCGTAATACAAGCATTTTAGCTTATCACGAGGGGTTAACAAGAATACTAGTAGACTGCAAAACTCTGTTAGTAATCTTTAATAAAAACAAAATGTATTAGAATCTGAAGAAAATTTCCTACTAATATTATAAACGCGAAAGTTTGTAAGTATAGATGGATGGATGGATGGATGGATGTTTGTTACTCTTTCTCGCCAAAACTAGTGAACAGAATTGGCTAAAATTTTGCACCGGGATAGGTTTTACGCTGGATTACCATATAGGCTACAAAACACCACGCTCCGACTCACTGGAGCAGAGTAATGCGAGTAAAACCACGGGGCGCAGCTAGTACGTATATAAAATCGTAAAAATAAATATCATATTTTTGTCTTCCAACAACATAGGGGAAATGTTTTACAACATAGTACAAGTTAAACTGCTAAACTTGCACCTTATACCTCGGATGACATGTGTGTTAAGAGTGTAAAGAGCGATGAAATTTCGTATGTAAGAACAACACTTAAGACTCGGAGTTGATTTGGGAATTTCACGTGTTTCTTTGATGATTTCTATTACTATACTATAAAATAAAATAAATAAAAATCATTTTTATTTACGTAAACCAATTACTGGCACTTGTAAATCGTCAAACATTATTTGAAAATAAATTATTATTTATCTTAAATTACATTTGCTGTTTATTTATAAACCTATTCAAATTACTTATTTATAATTAAATTAATTATTATAATTAATATATATTGTCGCTAGGAGGCAAAATGCTTGTTCTGTCTATATTATGCCAAAACAATTGTCATTATTTGGGTGGACCATGGGCATATAACGACGGACGCGCTTTAATGCTACCACCGGATCCAATGCGCCCCAACTGAGAAGATCCGGCGAAACAAACTCAGTGGGTTACTCTACCACCGGTTTCAACACGGCCCACATGAGGCGGTCCGGCGAAACATACTCAAATGGGCAATTACGCGAGGTTTAGGTCCTATACTAAAGCTTTTACCGATGACCGGTGATAAACCTCGTAGACCCGATGTCCGAGAGGCCCGCGAACTGTACAGTAGAACGACAGTTGCACAAAACTCTCCTTAATTACTAAAAATCATAATCCCTCAATCTCATCGCCAGCGACCGCCCTGAGCCGAGGTCCAATCCCCACAGAGGGCGTCTTCTTACGCAGGTTGCTTAGTTTGTAGTTTTTAAACCATTTATTAAGGCTTGAGCTCTACTCGCCTTTATGCCCGGTGAAATACCAAAAGCCTCAAGGCTACCTAAGTATGACTATCCGAAAAAAAAAACTATTACTATAGAGACCATGACAGTGAGACTACTTACTTAAGTGAATACTTAAAGCTGAGTTTTAAAGACTTTAAAAGATGAAAAAAAGAATAATCTCGGAGTTTATTACAGTCTTTCTTTTCCGGGTGTCATACCACAGGTAGATAGAGAAAGACTCGTAGGAAGCTAGGATAGGGTCCGGTTGTCCTCGCAAGACGAGGCTCGCGACGCGTTTTATGTTTCAGACCCGATCCCAGTCCGCGCTGGTTGATCTTAATTATATTTATAAAATAATAAGCGACTATCACACGCCATAACAACATTGGTAAACTCTATTTAATAATAATATTGTCAAAACGTAAACAAATTAATTAGTCAAGATTTTTTTTGTCATTATTATTGTATTTGACTTAAAATAAGTACGATCGATTCGTCTACATAATGGATAAATGGTTTTATTTTCACTTTCACTCAGACCCTTACTATCTTTAGTTCAGACAATTAATTGTCCCGGGTGGGAATAGAACCCAGATCGGTCTCAGAAGAAACTACCGTAAGCACTAAGCCACCAGCGTACAAATAGCGTACAGTACAAATGTAGATAATTAATTTGTTCCATTGATAGGTATTCATCAATTAATATAGAAGTGCTGTAACTAAGTGTCAATTAAAGCGTGTAATGTTTCCTTGACATTCTTGTAAGGAACCGTAAACTATAAGCGACAGCGTTAAAATTTATCATAAGCCATTTTTCCTACAGAGATTTCCACAGACACGGTGGCTCTGTCATGAATAAGTAAAATCAGTTAAGCACCATGTATTTGAATATGTGTTCACAGTTATGTAACATCTTACTGCGAGCACCAATCCGCTTGCCAAACGTGGTGATTATGACAAATCACTCATCGACAGTCGCTTGCCAAGGTCCGTTGGTTCAAACGGGGTGGTGATGATGATTTATAAATAATAAGCTTGTCATTTAAAAAGCTGCAAATAACAATATTATAAAAATCAATGGGCAGGCCATATATTACGAAGAACAGATGGCCGTTGGGGCCGAAAAGTTCTCGAATGGAGACCGCGGATCGGCAAGCGTAGCGTAGGACGTCCACCTACTAGATGGACGGATGATCTGGTTAAGGCCGCGGGATCACGGTGGATGCAGGCCGCTTTTAACCGCAACAACTGGAGATCTATGAGGGAGGCCTATGTCCAGCAGTGGACGTCCTGCGGCTGAAATGATGATGATGATGATTCTTCAATATTTTTTATACTCAAAGTTACGAACAACAAAAAAAAATCACTCAGACAAAACCAAAAGTATATATCATTATATATTTTTTTATAATATTTTTTTCCATAGCCTATACTGTCCCACTGTTGGGCAAAGGCCCCATATAAATCCGTGTATTATTTCTTATTAAAACCTCATAGTATTATTATAGTTCTGAAATTCAATACAAATTAATAGATTTCAACTAAAATTTTCCCCATCACCATGGTAAGTAAAAACCTATTAATTAAAAGGAAAGCTAATCAATCGCTTTCTCTCATGACTTGGACTGTTATTAACACCGCAACAGACCGTAGAAAGTAGGAATGTAGTTCATGGGGCGTGCGACCGATCCAACGTTCAGGCGATCCGATATCGGGTTATATAGGTAACTGTTAAAACCTCTTAAACAGGCTGTATTTGAAATTGCAAAAATCAAATGGCAAGATCAATGAAAAAAAATACAAATAATTTGGGGAATATGTCCGTTTTTCTTTTTAATTTCAATAAGGTGATCAAAGAGGTTTGTTGTTGGTTTGAGCTACACGGCTCTAAAAACGCCAGAGTTCGGTGTAGGTACCGACTGTTAGATATCTATCTCCTAATAAGAGAGGTCCATACACATTTTCTGATTTAGTTCTATGTAGTACAGATTTTCTTTATACTTTATGAAATTTCATGGCAGCGTTAAACATATAATATACAAAATTTAAAAGTTGAGAATAATTAATTCAAACCACGGATTTAAATCTGAAAAATCTATATATTTAAAATTTTAACTTACTTATATATGTATATAAAGATGTGAAGTTTATGAGATTGTGGCTTCTATTTTCTGGGTATAACAAACATGTTGCAAGAGATTTGGCAACTGTACTATAGTATACTATAGTCGGCCGCCAGCCTGAAACTCCTCCTTGGGAATGCTATTGTTGATGGTTTGTTTGTTGTATTTTCTGGGTATACTAAACCGAGTTTGAAAATAATTCTACCAATAGAAAGCCCAATTATTTGTATTTATCGTAGGCTATGATTATTTTTTTTACGACCAGATTCCCATGGGGTCTAGAACTACGTGGGCGATACCGCACCTAGAAAAATTCAAGTTGAAACTTGTAAATTATTTAATAATACTATCCACTACAGAGGTTTGCTTGAAGCTTCTCAGTATTATGAACTGCCATTAAAAGGGTGCATCATTCATGCGGAAATATGAAAAGGGAAACTATCAGAACGTGATTTTTTGTAACATTTCCATTAAATGTTACTATGTATTGTTCGAATAAAATTGCGACTAAGGAAATACCTATATACGCTGACGTAAGGGTCTTGGTGTTAATTTGACCGGTAATTTTCAGGGTTTCGTACCCAAAGGGTAAAAACGGGATCCAATTACTGAGACCGTTTCATATGAATCGTGATAGCAAGACACCTGAAATTTTCACAGGTGATGAATGTTTGTTGCCGCTAGAAACAGAATAAAATAAATAGGTATCTAAGTTAAGCTCCCATTATAATTAGCGTGCGTTTTTTGATGATATTAATAACTGCAATAGGTAGATGCTGCAAACAGAGAAACTAAAATAATATAAAGTTCAATGTTGTATATAATAGATACTAGTAGACAACTCTTCTAGCGCCGATTCACACTTTTCAGCATTAAATATGAATGAAAAGTCGCTATGAATAGAGCCGTTGTATGTTTTTTTTAATAAACTTTTGTTTAAATAAAAATTAATCTTGCACCGGTGACTCAGTGGTTACGGAAGTTGCTTCTGAGACCTGGTGTTCTGGGTTCGATTCCCACCCGGGACAATTATTTGTGTGAACCACAAATAGTTGTTCTGAGTCTGGGTGTTCTTTGTGTCCGTGAAATGAATGTTTGTAAAGTCCCCCGCGACACAGGGATTTATTTCACTAGTGCGGGAGTTGTCTTTAAAAAAAAAAAAAACTGGTATCTAAATTTCAAAAGTAATAATTTTAGATTGCCGCGCCGGCCGGATTTGAAAGTACATCTTAGGTAGGTATAACTCTAACTACCTTAACCATTTGGCCAAGCGGAGACCCAACCGGCCGTCGAAATTTTTCAATATCTTTTATAAAATGTCTCTATAGGAAAAAAATATCATTGTAATAACATCTAAATATACTAGTCCTCACTAAACAACCCCTAACGAACGGACAACTAATTTCTTCAACCGGTAATCTAATTCATCCCGGACCCCAGTCACTAACTAAAATAGCCACTACCAACGTAACAGTACACAATAGAATTTCGCCATTGTTCAATATAGCTTAACGTCATCCTAAACTTTAACATGAGAGTTAAGTTTAACTGCTTTGTCTTTAGACTAAACATTAAGAACTTACCATTCCTTGTATTTTGTCAGAAAATAGCTAAAAGAATTAAACGATATTTATCCAGCACTTAGGTATTTACATACACTTGTACATGTCAATTATACACAATGAAATATGATTTATATAATTAAATAGAAAATATCGCAACTAAAATCTATAGCGGATTAGCTAATGGTCTGTCCGTCAGTCTTGTAACACGTAATATGTATAGGAATAATAAAAATTAATTCTATAATTAAAATCTTAATATAATTTAGCTCTATAGAAAGAGGCACGTCTTTAAACAATAGCTATCCAGCGTTTTCATTTAAGTCATGTTTATTTTAGACCACCTCCGTGATGTCACGATATAAGCCCCGTTTAAGTCTCGGACGTCGTGGGTTCAAACCCCACGCTGGACAAGAAATCTTTGGGTAAATTCTAAGATTAATTTCCGAGTCTGGTTGGTTGAGAGACTTCCTTCCTTGGAAAGCACGTAAAGCCGTTAGTACCAATTGTTATAACACCATCAATAACAATCGTATACTAAGGAACGGGCAGCAGCGTTCCCTGTGTGTTACAACATACTTCTGCGATCACCGTCGTATGCCAAGCGTAGAGACTACGATAAAACCCTCTCTCGGGAGGAGGTCCCAGATAATTTCCCGGGAATTTTCCGTAATGTCCTTTCATAAAAACCTTGTTTTCATAATAACAAATACTATAAAAGAATAATCATCTAATTGATCAAGTCGTTCTCGAGTTATTATTCATACATTTTGGTGATTCATTATTAAAAGATAGATAATTATAATTATCCCCAAATTCACTTGCTTAATTAATTATTGACTAAACAAATTACAGTACTAAGTAGTGTTCTAACCATTTTCATTTTCTGAACTTGATTTATAAGATATCGTAAAAAACATGCCTGAGATAGGGCTGGCGATTATTCATTTTAGGTTTTTAGCATGATTGGTGCGACTGACTGGACGTCAGGCTTTTTTGGATGTAGCATTTATTTTTAAAGAATCGATGAAGAAAAATTGACAAAACAGGTATACATGGCAAGTGTGAGTGGCACAGTCGGAAGGGGAAAACCTCGACGAACGTTCTCTGACCAAATCGGAGACATCCTCGCAAAAGGTCAAATAAGATCCACGCTAAACCGACGTGCTTGTATGAAGAATGTTATGAGAGTGAATGAAGCGAAAGATGTGTCTACGGATCGTAGCAAGTGGAGGTCCATTGGGAAACAGGCGTGAGCTTATGTATGTATGTACTTATTTTTGAATTAATAAGATAATTTATATTTATATTATCTATACTAATATTGTTAAGATGAAAGGTTTGATTGTTTGTTTGCATTCAATAATAAATAAATAAATAGGCTCCGATTTAAAAAAATATTGCAACATTAGACAACTAATTCATGGCCTACATTATGGGAATGTTGAAGTTTCTACGGAAACAGGAGTTACGCGGGCGAAACTGAGCGCGTTATGTATAACCTAGTTAAGTATTTTTGAGTCAGTCTGTTCATCAGCTTATATTGTGATTTGGTGTTAAAATAGTCACTGGTCAGGACAGATGGACTGTATATTAAATAAATGAGAATGCGTTATGAGTTAATGAATGTATTTTTATGATGAAAAAATACCTGACAGTAAACCAATACAACATATTTTGTTATATCAAATAAAAAAAAGAAATTAGAAAGAGTTAAATAACATAACATAACTTAACTTAAGTAACATAACATAAATAATATAACTTAAAAAGGAAATAGTAAACATAAAAATGTGATAGTAGTAGCTCAATCACCAACACAAAGCATTATCATTTATTCTTTAACACGCAAACACAATCCACTCGCTCGCTTATGATGGCTAAACCACTAAATATTAAAAAAAAATACTAAGTATATTTGATGGGTGCGCTTTTTCTTACATAACTCTTTAACTATCATCGGAAGTCCGAAAATTTTTCTCATACCATTTCAAGCTATAATGATCGTTATTCATAAAAAATATTACAACTAAAGATTACAAAAGATAATCATTTAAATTTATAATAACATAAATCATACACTTTGTTTTTACTACTATTTGTTTTCATATTTTTGTTTATACTAATAATCGAAATTCATAATCATTCGAATACATAACAATGATAATCGTAAACGTGCGACTCCAGTGAAAATGTAATTGTAAGTGGTACCAGAAACGAGATGCTACCAGACAAGTGGGTTAGGTTAGGTTAGAACTGTGACCACAACAACGCGCGAGCCGAGCGAGCGTGCCGCAGCAGCGGCCGGCGAAGCGCCAGAAACTAATCTTTGTTAGAAAGCAATATGATAATAGAATGTTATGAAGAAAAAAGTTCTGAATAAAAAATATATGATCACTAACGGTTATGAGTTCCGATGATATTAATAAAAATGTATGAATAAAAAAAGTATGAAAAATAAAATTATTAAGAGTGATGATTATGAAAACAAAGCGGTAGTAAGAAAAAAAATATGATTAAAAATTTTATGTGAGCCAATATGGACCCATATTTGATACCTGTGAATGCGATAAACACAAAAACAATAGAGAAAGGGGTCCGATACAACAACCATTATTACCTTTCGCTGATAAAACATGAAAAAGTGGGATTTATTCGCTTTTTCTGTGGGAATGAACTCTCTACTTTGGATTTTCCCTTTCTTTACATAAATTATGTCTCTCTCTTGTGTATTTTTCCCTTTTTTTACATACATTTCACTTTTACTTACTTAATGGTTACATAAAAGTGGTTTATGGTAAATTCCCATCGTAATTATCATAATCATACTTCAATACTTACAACCTACCATCCCTCAGCTGTACTAAAAGTTAGTATTTTTATTTAGGTATTTTTTTTTTGTTTAAAAGACAACTCTTAGCAATCTGCTTAATAGGGCGCTCCCTATGTGACTATCTCAACTCAGGGCGGTCGCTGGTGATGGTGTTTAGAAAGGATGACTTTTGGTTTACAGTTCGTGGGCCTCTCGGAATTCAGGTCTGCGAGGGCTACGGAAGATTCTTTGCAATTTGAGGGTCGGGAGTGTGGGGTTACAGACACTTTAAGACGCGCTCTATAGCTTGCTTATAGGGTCAATTCGTATGCTGACAGTCAGATATGTAAATTATGCAAGACGAACTATGTCAGGAACATTGAACTACGAACTTTGTCGACGAAGTTGTAGTTAGTTGAGAGAAACTAAATTTGCTTACTTCGTAGTTAAATGATGAATAGAGCTAAATCTAGCCGCTGATTAATGGAAATAGTTTAATAACTAGAAACAAATCTAATGCGCTTTGCAATAGTATACAGTTAATTAAACTCACTTACAAAAAAAAATATCATCATCATCATCAGCCCGTACAATGTCCACTGCTGAATAAGGGCCTCCTCCCGAGGGAGGGTGTTTGCGATAGTCACCACGCTTTGTAGGCGAGTTGGTGACCGCAGTATTATGTTACACCACACAAGGAAATGCTGCTGCCCGTTCCTTGGTATACGATTATTATAGATGACGTTATAGCAATCGGGACCAACCGCTTAGCGTGCTTTCCGAGGCACGGAGGGGAGTCCCTCAACCAACCAGACCTGGAAAGAAATCTTAGAATTTACACATTTCCTGTCCGTCGTGGGGATTGAACCCACGACCTCCGAGATTTAAATCACTGCTTGAAAATTCAATAGTTAATGATAAGAAGTTTTGTTTTTCTTATGAAATGTAGGTACACCGCACGCATTTTCACCGCCCCCCCCCCCCCCCTTTCCCTTGGGAACTATATAATTAAATACAGTCTACTGTACTACGTTACTTCTAGAAAGTTTAGCTGTTAAATGGTTTTTTAAGTTAATTTTGATTTAATATATTTTTTAATCAATCGGATAGTTCCGGAGCCTATTCATCATCATCATCATTCCAGCCGTAGGACGTCCACTGTTGGACATAGGCCTCCCTCATAGATCTCTAGTTGTTGTGGTTGTAAGCGGACTGCATCCAACATGATCCTGCGGCCTTAACCAGATCGTCCGTCCATCTAGTAGGTGGACATCCTACGCTACGCTTGCCGATCCGCGGCGTCCATTTGAGACCTTTTCAGCCCTAACGGCCATCTGTTCTCCGTGCTATATGGCCTGCCCATTGCCACTTCAACGAACTAATCCGTTGGGCTATGTCGGTAAACCGCGTTCTTCTACGTATCTCCTCATTTCTGATTCGATCTCGTAGAGAAACCCCGAGCATAGACCTCTCCATAGCTCGTTGAGCGACTCTTAGCCTGTTCATGGGGGGAATTTTGCCAATACTCGCCACGCTTGGTAGGCGGGTTGGCGAGCGCAGTATTAGGTGTTTAAGTCCAAGAAGTCGCTGCTGCCCATCTTCTGAATTTCCCTTGGCCGGGTCCTACGGCGCCAATGGGGGGAGATGGGGGGCAACATTAAGCGGAGCATATTCAATACAAACAAACCATCAAATCTATCCTCTTTATATATGTATTAAAATAATCTTTCCACTTTTTAGGGTTCCGTAGCCAAATGGCAAAAAACGGAACCCTTATAGATTCGTCATGTCTGTCTGTCTGTCTGTCACAGCCACTTTTTTCCGAAACTATAATGTTGAAACTTGGCAAGTAGATGTATATTGTGAACCGCGTTAAGATTTTCACACAAAAATAAAAAAAAAAAACAAAAAAATGATGGGTTCACCATACATAGAACTGAAACTCAAAAAAAAATTTTTAATCGATCCCGTACGTGTGGGATATCTATGGATAGGTCTTCAAAAATGATATTGAGGTTTCTTATGTCATTTTTTTCTAAACTGAATAGTTTTCGCGAGAGACACTTCCAAAGTGGTAAAATGTGTCCCCCCCCCCCCTGTAACTTCTAAAATAAGAGAATGATAAAACTAAAAAAAAATTATGATGTACATAACCATGCAAACTTCCACCGAAAATTGGTTTGAACGAGATCAAGTAAGTAGTTTTTTTTTAATACGTCATAAACCGTAAACCGCAGTTTACCTTTCATTCATTCAACATCGATCAAAGTTACAACGAACTACAAGATACTATGTTACTTGTTGTATTCTTGATATCAAAAATAGGTACGCACTTGTACGGAACCCTTCGTGCGAGAGTCCGACTCGCACTTGGCCGGTTTTTTTTAATTTAAGGACAGATACATTATACCATTCAAGATAAAAAAACCATGCTGATTATAATTAAAAAAAAAGTCTTTAAATTATACAAAGCTAAACGTGCCAACCCTATGTATGAGTTATAATTCTGACCCCTGTCCTTAATTTAGGAGCTATAAGGAAGCAATGAGTTGTTTTATCGCTACCCCGCCTGTACTGTGTAACTGCTGGATTTAAATTAAAAAATATAAATTTACATTTCCATCCAAGGTTAAGGGTTCCATAGTATTTACGCATCGGAGGTTCTATACCCGTGCCGCACAAAATTTTGTAATGTCAAATATATGTGTCTGGGTCTGCTTGCTTGAGGGACTACCCTTCGTGTCTTGGAAAGCATGCTTTATTATAATATCATAACGAAATTATCCCTCAACGACTCTGGCTTGCCATGAGGAGGCCCATGTTAGTACTGCTAAGTGAGCTATGTTAAAGGGGTGTTAGAAACTACAGGAATATCTGCCTTAGAAGAATCATCATCATGAGCTCGTATAACGTCCACTGCTGAACATGAGTCTTCTCCCATAGTCACCACGCTTGGCAGGCGGGTTGGTGACCGCAGTATGATCGAACTACTGCGGTCACCAACAAATGTTGCCGCTCGTTTTTGGCATGTTATAGATGATGTTATAACAATCGGGACCAACGGCAAGCTCGTAGGCTCCCTCAATCAACCAGAACCGGTAAGAAATATTAGATTTTTAACAAAGATTTCCTGTCCGGCTGACGATCCACGTCCTCCAAGGCTAAAAGCAAGACTTATAACCACTATACCACGAAGGTTGAAAATGCCTGTGTTCAATAGTGGACGTTATGTACAGTCAACCAAAGAATCATACTACTAATATTATAAACGCAAAAGTTTGTAAGTATGGATGGATTGATGTTTGTTTCTCATTCACGCCAAAACTACTCAACGGAATTAGCTGAAATTTTGCATCGGGATAGGTTATACGCTGGATTAACTTATAGGCTACAAAACATCTCGCTCCGACCCACTGGAACAGAGTTACGCGGGTAAAACCGCGGGGCGCAGCTAGTACAAAAATATATTAATGTCACTACGTGGTACTATGGGAGCCCCACTTTAATATTCACTTTATACTAGCCTCCGTAGCGTAGCGGTATTCAATCTTGGAGGTCGTGGGTTCGATTCCCACGCCGGACAGGAAATCTTTGTGTAAATTCTAAGATTTCTTTCCGGGTCTGGTTGGTTGAGGGACTATCCTCCGTGCCTCGGAAAGCACGTTAAGCCGTTGGTGCCGATTGTTATAACATCATCTATAATAGTCGTATATCAAGGAACGGGCAGCAGTGTTTCCTTGTATTGTAAAACATAATTCTGCGGTCAACAACCCGCCTGCCAAGCGTGGTAACTATGGCAAATACCCTCCCCCGAGAGGAGGCCCATGTCCAGCAGTGGACGTTATACGGGCTGATGATGATGACTAGCTTCTCGTGCGCGGTTTCACTCGTAGAACTCCCGTTCGTGTATGAACTTAATAATTAAATATAGTATTCCTCAATAAATGGGCTATCTAACACTGATAATATTTTCAATTCACACCTGTAAGTTCTTGAGATTAGCGCCTTCAAGCAAACACTTTAGCTTTGTATATTAGTTTATTTTCTTTATAGTTTGTTTTCAGGATTTGTTGTTATACATACATACATACATACATAAGCTCACGCCTGTTTCCCAGCGGGGTAGGCAGAGACAATGGACCTCCACTTGCTACGATCCCTACACACATCTTTCTTGTTGTTATAGCGGCAGGAGAAATACATTATCTGTGAAAATTTCACCTGCGTAGCTATCATTGTTCGGAAGATATAGGCTGGCATATATCACATGAACGAAAGTTATAATATAGTGAAATATTAGTAACTAGCGGCCTGCCCAGGATTCCCCCAGGTGGATTTTTATAGTGTATTGTTACTCAGGGATAATGTAAAATTCTGATGGTGAAAGAATTATCGAAATCCGTCCTGTAGTTTTTGAGTTTATTCGAAACAAAAATATAAAAATACAAACTTTTCCTCTTTATAATATTAGTAGCATCTCGCGCGCGTTTTCACCCGTGTAACTCCCGTTCCCGAGGGAACTTCATAATTAAATATATCCTATGTTACTCAGGGTGAATATAGCTTACCAATGGTGAAAGATTTTTTATAATCGGCACAGTAGTTTTTGAGTTCATTCATTACAAACATACACACAAAAATAAAAATCTTTCCTCTTCATAATGTTAGTATAGATTAGTGTAGATAGGGTCCCATTTTTACCTTAAGGATACGGAACCCCAGAAACAAAAACCCACGTAAAAATATGAAACATTTCACTAACTACTACCTACTGTAGGGTTACTTATTTCAAAATTAGCTCATTAAGTTGTGCTTGAAAGTTCTTTGCGTCGTAAATTACGCGACATTTTAATTACACGTTTAATGAAGTCAAGTGGTTTTGATCGTAAAAAGTATTTTAATATCGAAACATTAACAAGTTTTAATATTTCTAGATTTATTTTATGAACTTTATACCTACTTGATAATAGTTTTAGGATTCAAATTAATTTGACCTAAATGTGCCAGCTTCCGTAGCGTTTTGAGTCTTGGAGGTTGTGGGTTCTATCCCCAAGCCGGACAAGAAATTATGTGATTGATTTCGGGGTCAGGTAAGTTGACTAATAAAGCACGCTAAGCCATTGTTACCCATCATCTAGCAATTGTATACTAGGGAATGGACATCAGCGTTTCCCTGTATGTTTAATGACTAGTGTTGCCAGGTCTGATTTGTTTTAAATCGGTACATGAAGTCAAAAAAATCGGGATTTAGGGTTGCAGATCGGGACGGTAAACAAAAAACAAGGGGTTTTTATGTCTGGGTTTATTTTATTGCGTTTTGAACTACTAGTGCAATTATACTATTATATTAATAACCTAAATTAAATATGTATTTAATCTTACATAACAAGTTATCAGTCTTGCTGGACTAGTAGAAGTTATAAATATAATCGTACTTTAACTGAAATTGACGCAATTTTGATTAATCGGGACATTTAGCGTCCCGATCAGGTACAAATCGGGACGCGTCCCTAGACCCCTGAAAATCGGGACGTCCCGCGCAAATCGGGACACCTTTTTTTTGTTTTTTGTTGTCAATGGACAATGGAAATGCATTTACGCATTCCCACCGCCGCTGCAGCGTATTCGCGCGCTGGCGGTGGGATATGTGGGACTAGCCCTCTCCATAGCGTGGTATGCTAAACTCATACCACGAGGAGAGGACCCTACCAACCACTAAAACCTCCCGGACACTCCTTCGATCCGCCGTTGGCGGGGGCCGGGTACGCATGAGAAATCCGGGCCAAATCGGGACACCTGGCAACACTATTAATGACACAATACTGCGGTCACCAACCTGCCTGTCAACGGTAGTGACTATAGAAAAAACCATCCTAGAGAAGGCCCTTCTTCAGAAGCAGACATAGCTTTCTATTCTTACATAAATTAGTTCATACAACTCTTATAAAATGTCTACGAGAAATAAGTCAATGTTATTAAGATCTCTATTCATTTTACTTACACTGATAATATTTTTCTTTGAAAACATACCGGAAAATAGAAAACGAATTGCTTTTGTGATGGGAAAACGTTATAGGAATGTTTTTCTATTACATTGTCAAACAATATCTAAAACGTTTTATTATTAACCGTGGGAAATTGTGACATATGAGATAACTAACTAGCTGTCTAGTGCAGATACACCCGCGTACTATTATATTTTTAATCTTTTCTACGGAACCCTAATTATTTTTCTTCAAATAAAAGTAATTTATTTGGCATATGAGGCACCTCCGGAAAAGAAAAACAAAATGTCAGAGCTTTTTACTTCTCATTATGTCAAACCTTCGTAAGCCAGGGTAGTTAAGTCACCGCGCTTGGTAGGCGGATCGGAAATCGCAGTAAGGTGGTAACTAACCTCGAGCTGATGGATGCTGCTGCCCATCTTTTAGGTGTATGTCCCTAAGTTGTCTCTTACGACACCCATGGGAAGACAGGGGGTGGACTATTCTGAGCTGAAAATCACACAGCAAAGCGTTGCGTTCAGAATGTTGAATGGACTGCCACGTTTTTGTAGTGCATCAGGTCACTCCGCATGTTTGCGGAGGCCAGAGTTGGTTCCCATGCCATCATACGCAAACGTTGCGCTTCCCTCCTCCGCAGAATGCGTGGCAGTTCACACAGCATCTTGAGCGTATTGTGTGGTAAATGGGACAGTCCAATGTTGGGCCATTGGATTAAACTACACGCGATGTAGAGTAGAATTAGTTTTATTTATTTATATTAAATTACTAACAATAGGTTAAGATCATTGTTACTAACATTTTATGGACTTTTGGTCTGAAATAAATGATTAATAATAATAATAATAAAAGCGTGGACGATGAACTCAAACGTTTACGAAATCAATTTCTTCTAATCATTGTATTTGTTGTTTGTTTCCTTATATATATTTTTTCCTAGTAATCGTTATTTGAATGAGAACAGAGTACACGTTATTAAGTTTTTGTTTTTATGTAATAATAGATTTCGTACCACCTTTTTAATGACGTGTTTTGTTCATTTTGTTGTTTAAAGCGTTGTGTCTTAATACAAGTCAAAGTCAAATATAATTTATTTTGTAAAAATGGTTACATTTATTTGGAATGGCCATATTTTTTTCCCACCGTGCAGTGCGTGACGTGGCGACTACTGAGAAACACTGCGTGGAACCTTCTTTTTTCAATCGCATACAACAATAAATAATAATGCTTTTACAATCAAGTTAGTTTTTGTAAGAATACGATTATAAATGGCAAATTTATGAGTTTCGACTTTTCACCGTTTGAAAAAGTGTTACCGTTCGATTTGTTTGCATTAAACCTTTAGATGCCATCGTACACCCAAAGTTCGAGTAGCCTATGCAATGTAAAAGAGGACAACAGCTGTTTTACTTCTCTAAAACGACCGTCCTGAGTTGAGGATTAAGCCCGACAGAGGGCGCACTTGCGCAGATGGCTTAGATTGTAGTTATCAAACTTAAGTTTGTAAACAGCCGTATCATCCTGTTTTCGAATCCATTGGGGTCATTTTTAGTTAATAACTTCGCTGTTAAATGTAGCTAGTTTACTTAACATGTTTTTTTTTGTTCCAGACAAAATCCCCCGAAGAATCCTTGAAGCGAGGTCTCACCACCAAATGTGTCCAAAGGGAGACCTCCTCGTGTATAGCGATCGAGTTGGTGGGCTACGTGGACAGGATGTTGAGGACAGCGTCCGTCCAGCTAACTGATGATGTGATGATTGTAGATGAGAGGTAGGTTCTATATATAAACTATACTGCAAATCACGCAAAGTTTGTGGTCACAAGATCGACTTCTACAGTAGCCGGCCAAATTACAAGGAGACGAGTAGCGCCATCTAACACCTAGCATCCCAACTAACCTGTATCGCGCAATACAAGTTTGCAAGCCAATCCGAGCATATACATGTTCTTAACAGCAACAAATGGCTGTCGGCCGCCGAGCATACCAGCTCGCCCGGCAAAGAAGATTTTCATTTTCTGTCGAGGAACAACCGATTCTCTATAGCAGTACAAATCTTGGAGGTCGAGATTTCAATCCTCATGCAAAACAAGGAACTTTTGAGTAAATCCTTATATTTATTTTCGGGTCTGGTTGGTTGAGGAACTACCCTTCATGCCTGGGTCATACTGAAACTTTACTGTATATCACACAACTTCAAAGCGGTATAAGTCTCAGAAGTCCTGACTTCGACCGCTGGAAAATAATTCTTTGTGTAAATCCTTATTTATTTCCTGGGTTTTTCACCCATTATTATAACATCATCGATAAAATTCATATACCAAGGAACGGGCAGCAACATTTCCTTATGTGTTACAACATAATACTGCAGTAACCAACTCGCCAGTCAGGTGTGATGGAAGTGATGACTATGGCAAAGTATCTCCCTCGGGAAGAGCTATGGATGTTATATGGGCTGATGATTATGATGACCGCAGTCATAATCAACATCAGCTTTAGCTCGGTTTCTTTACTTCGGTAAATTTGCTATTCTGGGTAATTTTGGGTTATTAGATGAGCCAACCTATGATAAACGGAGATGGATTACGCCTATTTCTATGAAGGATTTTCTCCAAGATTGCAGAGCGAGGGTTGAAAGTTTTCCATGAATCACTCATTATGCAGGAGTTTTAAATGAATATAAAGAAGTTTTCTCAGAAAGTGTTTCACCGATAGTATGTGGTTTGATCATTAAACAAAAAGCTGACACTGTAAGTTAAGCTCTGCTAAGTCGGCCAAAGCCATCGCTATACCTAACAAGAGGTTTATGCTAAATATTTACCAAAAATATCAGGAACACTTTATATTCTTTTACAACTTTCCCTTAAACTTGTTCTAAATGTATATTCCACCAAAGATACGTATTAAAATTTTGCGGATACCCAAAAATTTTACCAACTTTAATATTTAAAAAGTTTGTTATGTATCGGTAGAACCTGTTTCATGTTGAATATCCCTTTTTGAATTTTCCAGCAATATTTGAATATTATGATAATAATATTTATGGGTATTTTACAATAGAATGTAAGTATTATACTATTGATAGATATTTAACAATATTTAAAACTTATTTGTTATGTGAACTAGGTGGATCGATGACGGGTAGACGAAATTTAGCCAATTTTAACACTTACGCATTGAACCAGTTAGCCATCATTTAATACGACAATATACTTACAATGCGGCAGTACCTCCTGTTTATTGAATGTTAATGTCAAATTGCTGAAGTAATAAAAATGATTAATGTTCTATGCGTAGAGTGATTGCACCCGCGTAGCTCCCATTCCCTTGGGAACTTCATAGTAAAATAATCGATAAATAGGCACTACTTAAACACTGAAAGACATTTTCAAATCGGACCAATAGTTTCTGAGATTTTTCTTTTTATATTAGTATAGGTAAATTAGATATAGAAAGTGCACCTGTGTTTGTGCACACACTCGTGCATGGCAAAATGTCCTGAAAAAATGATCGATCTCTTTACAGTTTGTCCATCATCATCATCATCTGAACCCATATGATATCCACTGCTGAACTTAGGCCTCCTTCCGACGCAGGGTTTATACAATAGTCACCACGCTATGCAGGCGGGTTGATGGCCACTGTATTATGTATAAACACACTCAGGGATACGCTGCTGCCCATTCCCTGTTGCTATAGATGATTTAATATCAATCGAGACCAACGGCGTTATAAGATTTCCGAGGCATGTAAAAGAGTACCTCAACCAAACAAACACGGAAATAAATGTCAGTTTTTGAACAAAAATTTCCTGTTGCGCGGGGGGTCTCTGGAACTTCTCTCATAACTAGTTGCCAAACAGCAAAAGAAAAACCTTGTCTCGTAACTGGTTACAAAAAGAGTTACAAATATGGAAAAATAATTCTTCTCTCACAACTAGTTACCAAACAGCAAAAGAAAAATCTTCTCTTGTAACTGGTTACGTAAGTTTAGTTACCAAAGTGGACTTGACCGCTGCGCTGTTACCAGAATCAGTCAGTAGGAAATCCGCTGCTTAAGCCCTTACTGGCATTGGTTACCAATATTTAAGCCCCAGCATCCTTATGTTCGCCTCTGCCAGCAAAATAGTGCAAAACTGAAATTTTCCCCAAATCTTATTTCAGCCAAGGTGCCGCAGCCGAGATCCCGGTGAAGCCAGAAACTCTCGCCAGAGCCGGCACCTCGCTAGAAGACCAGGCCCAACAGCTGATCATGGATAAGATGTGGCACTTCATCAGCTCAAGGTCTCTGAGGTACAGGCTCCTGAGTGATGCGGACCTGGTCATCTCCGGCAAACAGGAGAAGGACGGAAGTCTTGGCGTTGGTAAGTAGAATATACCTAATAAAATTAATGTATTAAAATTTTTGTCAAAATTTAAAAACGAAAATTCGTGAACTATTTTTGAGCTATGTCAAAAGAAAACACTTGAAAAGACACATTTTTTGGATGGGAACATAAAATTAATCTCACAGAATTTTTTTTACTAGCATAATCACTACAAGCCTCCTAATAATGGATGGCATATACTTTAGAAGCATCTTATAAATATCATATTTCATTTTCACGGACAATAATAATTAGTTAAGATAATTAATCTTACTGATATTTCTTTGTAGTTGATGATTAATCGTTGTAAGCAGCTTGGGTAGTAATAGATCTCCCTTTTCTCTGTGTAGTAATTAATGGGTATCAAAAGAATATGAACGAAATTAGTACCTACGCAATGAAATGGAAATGAAAACGTTTATTGATAATGTAGACGAATCGATCGTACTTATTTTAAGTCAAATACAATGATAATGACAAGAAAAAAAAATCTTGACTCATAATTTAGTTTATGGCATGTAATAATCGTGTATTATAAATATAATTAGAATCAACCAGCGCGGATTGGGATTAGGTCAGAAGCATAGAACGCGTCGCGCGCCTCACCTTGCGAGGACGACCGGACCCTATCCTAGCTTCCTACGAGTCTTTCTCTATCTACCTACGTTGTGACACCCGGAGAAGAAATACTAACAGAAACTCCGAGATCATTATTTTTGTCATCTTTTAAAGTCTTTGATTAAAAGCAAAAAAAAGCAATGCTTTCCTTATTCTAATTTCCTCCAACCAGAATTAATTTCATATTGAAATTGTGAT
This sequence comes from Nycteola revayana, assembly GCA_947037095.2. NCBI lineage: Eukaryota > Metazoa > Arthropoda > Insecta > Lepidoptera > Nolidae > Nycteola > Nycteola revayana. Next base: position 2,929,225 of record OX344851.2, read on the forward strand.
ATCCAATATGCGATACGAATAACTACTAATATTAGATGTAAGAAAGTAATTCTGTCTATCTGATTCATCATCATCAGCTCGTAGAATGACAGCTGTTGAACATGGGTCTCCCTCTAAGTGAGTCCTTAGTCACCACGCTTGGCCGGTGAATTGGTGACCGCAGTATTGTGTAAAGCGTAGATACGTGTAATTGCTGCTGCCCGTTACTTGGTGTACCTACGATTTTCAAATATGATGCAATGCCATTTGGATGGCTCTACTTCCTATCCGAGGTAGGGTAATCCCTCACCCAAACCTTTGACCTCTTTCTGGATTAGGTTCATCATCATCATCATCAACAGCCCGTTGACGTCCACTGCTGAACATCCTCCTCGCCTCCTCTTAACAGACCCTGGCAAGCCAGGATCGTAGAGGGACACTGCCATAATCACCACGCTTGACAGACGGATTGGTGATCGCAGTAAGATGCAAACGTTGAGCCGCTGATAAATAGATGCTGCTGCCCATCCATCAGCCATATGTCCCTTAGTCGCCTTTTACGACACCCATGGGAAGACATCGGGTGGTCTATTCTAAGCCGGAAACCACACGGCAATTTGTGTTGTTGTATGAGTCAAAATTGATATAGAAAAAGGCTAGACCTTGAGAAAGGGCAAATCCTTTTATCATGAAATTAACCCAAAGTAACTAACTATGCTTTGCAGACCAAGTCGCGGGAAAAGGCTAGTAAAAATATGCCTTTTAATACAAACGTTAATATGCCTTTTAATGCAAACGTTAGCGAAATATGAAGCCGTGCCAAATTTTATATCAATATCGTTAGTGGATATTAAAATATATTGCTTTGACGAACGGACTTACTAAATTCGTTATATATTTACTATAACTAGTGGTCGCCCAAAGGTCTAAACTCGACCATACAATTAAAATCCCTTTGTGTTATAATGTAATATTGCGGTCACCAACCCGCCTGCCAAGCCTGATTACTACGATAAAAACTCTCCCTTAGGAAAAGGACATACTTTCAACAGTTTACGTTATACGAGCTAATGATTTTAATGCTCCATATACCGTCGCATTTTTTCCCTGGACATTCTCAACGCCGCCGGTGGTCTAGGTTCGATTCCCACCACAACTTTACTATTTGTATAAACTACAGATAGTTTATTTGAGTTAAGTGTGCTTTGTGTCCCGTTGTTATTACTTAGTTGTTTGTAAAACGATTTCGTAATTTTCTTTCATCCATTTGTGTATTGGCGAAAGACATATTAAAATCAGTTCAGTAATTAATGGGATTACCTTATTTAAACAGACAGACATCATTTTATAGTAATATCATAGTTAATAAATATTCATTCATAGCGTATTTTCATTTATCTAGCACAAGAGTCTCCAAACTTTGACGCCTTAGGGCCATATCGATTTTTTCAATATTTTTGAAGGGCCAAAACAGTTTTCCTTTTTCTATCATTAACTATACTCTGATTTCTAGACTAGTCGCAAAGTGTGCAAAGTCAAAGTCAAAGTCAAAAATTCTTTATTCATATAGACACATTTAAAATATTTTAAATCATGTTCTTATGATGCGTCCCTTTCTTTTTCTACCACCAGTTCTGGACGTGGCAACTCTGAGAAGAACTGGCAAGAAACTCAGAGGAATCCTTTTTTAAATAAATTTGATTTTACAATTATTAATAAAGCAGTATTGTTTTAGAGCAACTCACTCCCAACTATTCCCAAGCTGTTTTGTCATTGACATAATCTGAAATTTTGTAATAAGCTTTTTTACATAATTTATCTTTCACATATCGTTTAAACTTGTTTATAGACAGATCTCTAACATTACTAGGAAGTTTGTTGTAGAAGCGTATACATTGCCCCATAAAAGAATTGCTTATTTTGTGGAGACGTGTAGCATGTAAAACAAGATTATGCTTAGTTCTAGTATTAACATTATGAGTGTCGCTTTTTTTCTTAAAACTATCAATATTCTTATGAACATATAAAAGGTTTTCATATACATATTGTGATGCGACTGTAAGAATATTAGTCTCTTTGAATTTCTCCCGTAGGGAAACTCGCGGACCAAGTTTATATATGGACCGTACAGCTCTTTTCTGTAGTACAAAAATGGTGTCAATGTCCGCACAGTTTCCCCATAGAAGAATCCCATAAGACATTACACTATGAAAATAACTAAAGTAAACCATTCTAGCAGTATCCACATCAGTGAGTCGTCTCATTGTTTTAACAGCATAGGCCGCAGAGCTAAGTTTCCCTGACAGTTTCGCAATATGTGGGCCCCATTGTAATTTGGAGTCAATAGTTATTCCCAAAAAAACAGTTGACTCCACTGGCTCCAACCGAATACCATTTATTTTTACATTCGTGTCAATTTGTTTTACATTAGGTGTAGAAAATTTAATGACTTTGCTTTTGTTTTCATTTAAAAGTAAATTATTAACATTAAACCAATGGACTACCTTCGAGATTGCATTGTTTACTTCGTCATAGTTGCGTAACTGTCTATTTATTTTAAAAGTTAGGGAGGTATCGTCAGCAAACAATACTATCTCATGAGCATGTGCGACCGAGTAATTATCATTTTGTGTTGTCTTTTTCAACTTATCGGATTGTTGGCACTGGGGGGCCGGACTTGGCCCGCGGGCCGTAGTTTGGAGACCTCTGATCTAGCATACAGCTCACCGGTACATAACAATATTTAATGATATCAAAGTTTTTACCCTTAGAACATAATATGCGAACGAAAAATGAATTATGAATTAAGTACAACATTTTTGTTATTGACATCAAGATAATAATATAGTACATTTTTCTATTAATATTATTGTGTTATTAAGAAATATCAAAAGCAGATCTTTCAACAATAAATATAACCTAACCACGTGTTCGATATCAAATGGAGGGTACTCGAGCGATTAATACATTACATTGGGACCGATTTATGTCAATACCATATCTTACAGAAATAATTTGGAAGAAGAACTGTAAATTAGGACCAGCGATGCGAAAATTGGTCGAAAATGTAACCGTACTAAATCATCAAATGGTATTGAGGTCTACGAAAAATACAATTAATATTTCTAACAAACATGGTATTAAAACTTAAGTGACACTACGAAATCTATGCAACAATCAATTCTAGCTTTTCAACAAAAATAAAATTCTCTATTCCAGGTGTTTCAATGAAGCCCCCCAAAATGATTGAAAGCGGCAGAGCCCGCCAGAAGCCATTCGGACCCGTCATTGCTTTGGCCGCTTTGAAGTTCGGTCTATTGGGTGCTCTGACCTTCAAGATGCTCGCCCTCATGGTCGGAAAGGCCCTCCTGATCTCCAAGATTGCCCTCCTGTTGTCCACCATCATTGGATTGAAGAAGCTTTTCTCTTCTCAGGTGAACGACTGAATAAGCATGTTGCATGATTGAATTAAATGTTGTTTTACTGTTCTATTTGTTTTTCTTGACTGTGTCTCTTCTGATTTGCATGACTTCTGTGACTGCACTGACATGTATTTACACGTTTTTTGGTACTTTGACTGTAATGTTGACTTTTTAAGATTGTGTTATGGTATTTTGTCTCTGATTATGTTCATCGTCAATTTTATCTTGTTCAAGCATGTTATCATTTTGTCTATGACAGACTTTAACTAACTAACATGCATGCAACTATGGCATCAACGACGGAGGGCGTGGTCTAGTTATTTCTAAGTCTAGGACACAGGTGTATTCTAACTCGAAATTTCAAGACTTACTATCTAAGTTTTCTGAAATCTATGATATCTTGAAGCTACTTGAAAGCAACACCGAAATAACAAAGAAAAATAAAACGAATACTTCTATTAAAGCATTGCCTAATTCAGTAAAATTGTTTAAAAAGAAATCGTTATCAAATTTATTTATTCAAGGTCCTTTGCAATATTACTTTTATATAGGGATATAAATGCAATAAAAAACAAAGCATTATGATGAGAAATTTTCAAAAAGAAGATGGTTATGCCAGAATATTAGGTAATCCTATAAAGTTAATTAACGCTAAGATAAAAAACAAAACAATTGTTAAATGATTTTGGACAAATATCACCATCAACAATTTTTTTTATAAATATCACCTTACACGTAATATTGGTATAGTCTTCACTAATAAGTATAATTGGGAAGGACTATCCTTACTATCCTTACTTATATAATATTATAAATTAAAAATGCGAAAGTAACTCTGTCTGTCTGTCTGTCTGTTACGCAATCACGCCTAAACTACTGAACCGATTTAAATGAAATTTGGTACAGATATAGTCTAGAGCCTGAGAAAGAATAAGGCTATATTTAATTATGAAGTTCCCACGGGAACGGGAGTTACGCGGGTGAAACCGCGAGTGGGAAGCTAGTATACTATATAGAGGTAAATAAACAGTAATATTCAACTATATTAAATCTAATATATATTGTTATCTTCATTTAGTTTAATTATTATGAATACGATCTCGAACTCGATATCAACAGCACCTTTTTACAATTAACCCATTTTAAACCTTGTTCCAAAGCAATAAACAACACAATAAAAAGTTCCCAAAAGCCATTTAGATAAATCTAACACATTCTAATTAAAAGCTCTCATATTAAATGAATAGAGAATTAACTTTGACAAAACAATTGTTGAAACCCAAAAGTAATCAAAATGAACTAGCGAACGACTTTCATTTCGCAAGGGTGTACAATAACAATATTATGTCTGTGTACTATGGAATTACATTTTTAGGGTTCCGTAGCCAAATGGCAAAAAACGGAACCCTTATAGATTCGTCATGTCTGTCTGTCTGTCTGTCTGTCCGTCCGTATGTCACAGCCACTTTTTTCCGAAACTATAAGAACTATAATGTTGAAACTTGGCAAGTAGATGTATGACCGCATTAAGATTTTCACACAAAAATAGAAAAAAAAAACAAAAAAAATGGAGTTCTCCAAACTTAGAAATGAAACTCAAAAAAAAACAATTCAAAAATGATATTGAGGTTTCTAATGTCATTTTTTTCTTAACTGAATAGTTTGCGCGAGAAACACTTCCAAAGTGGTAAAATGTGTGTCCCCCCCCTGTAACTTCTAAAATAAGGGAATGATAAAACTAAAAAAAATATATGATGTACATAACCATGCAAACTTCCACCGAAAATTGGTTTGAACGAGATCAAGCAAGTAGTTTTTTTTTTATACGTCATAAACCGTAAACCGCAATTTACCTTTCATTCAATCAAAGTTACAACGAACTACAAGAACTTTTATACTATGTTACTTGTTGTATTCTTGATATCAAAAATAAGGTAGGCACTTGCAACTAGAACGGAACCCTTCGTGCGAGAGTCCGACTCGCACTTGGCCGGTTTTTATTTTTATAAATATTATTATTATACAACTGATATATTGCGGCTGATGCCCGCGACTTTTTAATAAGAAACATATTATTACCGGAAAAAAATTGTATATTAAAAAAATATGCGTTCATCCTTATAATATAAGCTTTCCATCGATAAAGTCGGTAATACTGTTATAGTGAATACGCGGATTATACACTTTATTAATGTATAAAGCTATAGAATTAGTAAGTTTGTTATTTTTTGCTTTGACTCGATAATCTCAGAAACAATTGGTCCGATTCAAAAAATTGTTGGATAGCCCATTTATCGAGGAAGGCTATAAGCTATATTTAATTGTGAAACTAGTATCTTAAATTAGAAATAAGCGATGATATTTATTACTTAAAAAACAATAATCAAATTAAATTAAACTAAGTATAAAACTAAACTAAAAACTTAAAAATCTAACAAAAGAGGGTGTCTATGAGGCATGGTGCCAAGAACACCGGCTGCATTTCCACGTTGAATAGCTATTGCTATTCTCTGTGCGAGAAATGAGCCGGCCCTCTTGTCACCAGCGGCGTCGATCAACCGAGGGAATAATTGTTTAAAAAACTTTTTTGTACTTGGACCCCATGGACCAAAAGTTTCGAAGCCAAGCGGTACAATCACGTAGTCACTAGATAGTGTCACGTATTTGCGCCGCTTGGCCTCTTCTGCAGCCTCCGCCGCGGCTCCGGCCCTCAAGACTGATCCGCTGAGACGAGAAGGGGCCAACGTATCGACGCAAGTAGCGTACCAAACGAGAGCTCTTCCCCGTTCCCAGGGGATCAAAGTCAGACCGTCCGGACGCTTGCCATCATCACGAACCATGCCTACGGGTTCTAAGATAGATGGAACATTGATGGTGGCAAGCACCCGTTTGATAATGTCATTAATGGAGCCGTGGCGGGAAAATCTGCCGGCACTGCGTTGACAGAAGAGTCCATGGAGTCCGTTCCTGTCGACGACGCTGCCACATGGACACCGATGACGCTCGACGATGGCAGCACCCAGTCGAAGTCCGACGGCAATGCGGAAGCTGCCATTGTCGAACAGCGCTCCGAGGTTGGCAGAAGGAAGGGCGTGTAACCATTGTCCCGATTCAAATTCAGAGACAGCTAGAAACCTTGCGCGGTCTTGATCACTGGAATAATTTTGAACCAAAAATTTATGAACTCTCTGCACCAATGGAACATCCCAAAGTTTTTGACTGGTTGGTTCCTTGGGGAAGTTTTCATTGGGGCAGAGAGTTTTCCAGGCTTCTATTGCATCCGATGCACAGTGTAACTCTGGGGTTGGCTTTTTAAGTATTTGAGAGCACAGGCTTGATACACTGTGCACCGATGAAAGGAAAAAGAAACGAAATAAGCTAATTTTCGTTGAAAATTTTCTTTTTGACCTTGTGACCAAAAAAACCGAGAGTAAATTTTAGCTCCTACGCAACCAAAACCTGTGTAAACCACCCACGTATGCAATATTTCAAATTCGTGCTAGGAATAAACACAGAGGTATCAAATGAAATCCCTGCACTCTCAAACGTACAAACCAGTGATATATCATACATAAAATGGAAAAGCTATTTTCCGGTGTACCCGCGAGAAATTCTCAGCTAGAACGATATTGGCTATGGACTTGCAATATGGCAGAGATTTTTAAATGTTAGGGTCGAATGCCGTGTGTATTCCGGCTTAGAATAGACCATCCCATATATTTCCATGGGTGTCGTAAGACGTGACTAAGGGACAACCTAATGGATGGACAGCAGCATGTATCAGCTCCAAGATCATCATCATTATCAGCCCGTACAACGTCCACTGCTGAACATGGGCCTCCTCCCGAGGGAGGGTATTTGCCATAGTCACCACGCTTGGCAGGCGGATTGGTGACCGCAAATACGCTTGTTATAGATGATGTTATAACAATCGGGACCAACGGCTTAACGTGCTATCCGAGGCACGGAGGGTAGTCCCTCAACCACCCAGACCCGGAAAGAAATCTTAGAATTTACACAAAGATTTCTTGTCCGGCGTGGGAATCGAACCCACGACCTCCGAGACTTAAAGCGAGCCAAATACGGCTACGCTACGGAGCTCCAAGATACTCACCATTTTATTCCGCCGTTAAAATTAGATGATTATGGCAATATCCCTTAACGACCCTGGCTAGCTAATTTTGTCCTACCAAAGAGGTAGAATTCATATGCGTCGGCTCAAAGATATTCCTATCTTACAGCAATCACTAATCCGCATGCCAACCGTGGTGGTAACGGCAAAATCCTTCAATGACTCTGGCTTTCCAAGGTGGTCAGATCAGTTGTTAAAGAGGAGGTCGATGTTCAGCAATGGACGTAAAAGAGTTCATGACACGATAATTGGTTACCATTAGGTAGGTACCATTTTCAAATTCGGAAATTTTATAAAAATATCCCATAATATCACTCTTAATTAACTTTTGATCTGAGTGAAAATTCTTTAAAGAAAATAAATATCCTGACATTAATATGTTAGAACTCATTTAGTGCAATGAGAACACGACCCTTGCCGACCCTTAGTTTGCAAGGAACTTTCCGATGCCCTCGTAGGACAAAGTCCGAGAGGTCCGCTAACTGAAAAAAACTAAAAGTCATAATCCCTAAATGCCTCCATCAGCGAACCCTTGTGTTAAAGACTTATTCCCATAGAGGGCACCCTCTTGCGCAGATTTTTTGTTTATAAACCATTTATTAAAAAACTAGACAAAACGTTATTAAATGCTCTTCCAAGCTTTTAAAATTGCTTGTCTTTATGCTGTAGCAAAAGCCTCGTGGTTGACTAAATAAATTACTGTCCAACTAAAAAAAGACCAAAATGAGCACACATTTCATATTAAGATTATTTCCGTACACACAATTAAGTAATAGGTATCTGGTAGTATCTCTCATTATGAGACACTCAATTTACCAAAGCTTCTATAAGCAACGTCAAAAGAATTTACGTAGATAAAAAAAAAAAAGGACTGTATATTTTGGCTTTTTAAGTTGAGACTATCACCCGTCAAATTAATTTAATAGTACCTACTTAATACTAGGTATAATATTTAAGTAAAACTACCTTTGGAGGAAGGCCAATGTTCAGCAGTGGACGTAATACGCTAATTATGAAAAAATATCAAATATTGGAATGATTCCTTTAGTCTGTCTGCTTGGAAAAGATTTCTTAATGAAATAGGATGTAGTCCAAACGGTAAAAAGTGATCCTATGATAAGATGCCCTGCAAAGTCCTAATTAATGTTAACGTAAATATCCCTTAAAACCTTAAAAATATTAGTCTAACAAACTACGTATACGGCAATAAGAGACAGTTGCTTATAAGGTGTAATTTCACGATTCAAGAAATATTTTCTTTATTTGAGTTGTAAGTGGGAAATATAAATTTGCCACATTTGATATTCAACCTTATTCGTCCACTTCCACAACATTATCAGTAGAATCAGTATACCGATGATATTTTGACGAAACAACGCAGCTAATAATATAAGATTTTACAATGCTTATAATATCACTAATATTAATGATATCAAACTCAATTTCATAACAACACAAGCTTCTCTTGAATTCACACCTAATTTATAAACCTATTACTTTTCTAATATTCAATACACCGTGATTTTTTATTTGTTGCTTTTAATTGTAATGATGATTTGCCATAATGTATTACTATCGAATTTATTAAATTTAAAATGCATATAATTTTTAACATAAACATGTGTTATTTCGAAATAAAGTTTTTCTCAATGAGATGACTGTTCAATGTACATGGCAAAATGAGCTCTAGTGCCTTGCAATAAAAGATAATTTAGGTACTATGAACTTTGTATATCTGTTATTCATAACTATTAATGCTATAGTAAAAGTACAATTAAACAAAAAAGTTGGAATTCCAAAAAAAAAAAAACTAATTAGCAACAACTTAAAGGTCAAGGTGCATAATTTCCTTTATTTTTATTTCTTTGAATGGTACTAATAATACTAACAAATTTCAAACATAACATTTATTTTCTTTTCAGGCAAACGATTCAAGACAATCGTTTGGACATGAGTAAAAAATTCTTTATAAAAAAGATACACAATTAACAAAAAAAAAAGAATTTAAAGTACGAATACTTTTCAGGCTATCGTAAAAAAGGACTAAGTCAAGATGACTGACACTGATTGGAGTTAACGGCGTACTAACCTCTGACCAAGCCAGACAATGAGGCTTATTACACAATCTTTAATTATCATACTATGATTGAGTAAAAAAAATGGGCAAAAATAGGAGAGAACTTCCTCAAACACGCATGCAATGCATCAGCTACTTCGAAAGACCGCAGATGCATATATCAATAGGATAGTTACTTCGGAATTCGGGCGAGATATGCAAAATGACCGATGTACTGTTACAAACAATATACAAGGGTCAACGTTTATGGCTGGCAACAAATATGATGACATTATTACTTTATGTACGTGATAATGTATTGAACTGAACCCACCAAGGGATGCCAATCTAAAGGATAGTGTAATAGGTGTTATTGATTTAAAAGTTGACAAAAACAATGTATAGAAGTCAAAACTCATAAATAGATGACAATAAAAAAATAAACAAAAAAAGAATAATATTTTTTCACCACATTTTTTTTCTGCTAGATTTTTGTCAACTTTTATTTATTTATTTATTTCGGACAAATAAGTAAACATGTATTATTAATGTAAATAAAACTATTTATTTATTTATTGTGTAAACTAAAGACGTCCTTGCTAACTTGTACAATAATGTGCTAATTTCGCATTTAACATATTAACTAAGCATTTGTCTTAATTAAATTAATAATTTATTAATAACGCATTAATTGTACTAATAATATATTTATTGTGAAATAAACGAATTGAATACTAACATGACTAATCTTTATTTATTTCCCTATAATTAAATATCAAAGTTAAATTATAAAATTTATAATTCATGTTTGACTATTTACAAGTGCCTGTAATTGGTTTTCGTCAATAAAAAATATTTGTATTAAAAAAAAAAACAAAAAAAAAGTATTAAATGAAGGGTCCGTGGAGACAAAGGGAATGTCCTATTTGGTTATTTCTGTTGGAAGCAAAACTTAATCTATGGTAGTTTCATAGCTATGAAACTTTGTCTGCACTGGTGGGTCAGTGGTTACGGCAGTGGCTTCTGAGAACTGGTGTTCAGGATTCGATTCCCATCCGAGACAATTATTTATGTTAACCATGAATATTTGTTCTGAGTATGGGTTCGTTCCTTGTGTCCGTGAATAATCTAATTACGAAGTACCCCGCGACACAGAGGTTTATTTCCCTAGTATGGGAGATGACCTTAAAAAATACTTACAAAATTTAAATTTTGCATCTCATATCAATGAAAAAGAGTTAACAAATGTCACCAAAAAGACGCCAGAAGATTTTTGTTTATGGCCATAACGAGAATCTCAATAAAAATGCATACTTTTGAACTTTCAATTGCATTTTTCTCAAATCTAGTTATATTGACATTTATAGTTCTTTGTCTATACGCTTCTTTAATTATGTCGTGATAATACATTCTACCCAGGATCTGATCAGATGATCAACATCAAAAACGATTAGCTGTCATAACTGTTATTAAATAACAAAAGAGTTGCTCAAATTATATACATTTTGACCGTACAATCTCCTTCATTTGTCGTTCTAAAAACTCTGATAAGCAAAATTGTGGAAGTCTTTACACAAAGTTTACAACAATTGAACTGAATTAAACTGAGTTTGTGGCAGGCAACCTCAGTAGCGTAGCGGTATTTGGCTCACTTTACATCTCGGAGGTCGTTGGTTCGATCCCCGCACCGGACAGAAAATCTTTGTGTCAATTCTAGGATTTCTTTCTGGGTCTGGTTGGTTGAGGGTCTACCCTCCGTGCCTCGGAAAGCACGTTAAGCCGTTGGTCGCGATTATTATAACATCATTTAAAGAAGCGTTTCCTTGTGTGGTACAACTTAATACTGTGGCCACCAACCCGCCTGCCAAGCGTGGTGACTATGGCAACTACCCTCTCTCAGGAGGAGGCCCATGTTCAGCAGTGGACGTTATACGGGCTTATGATGATGATGACGATGACTTAGGAAATGTGTCTTTTATTATTAATTTCACATATTTTCGAGCAGTTTTAGGAATAAATACAGAGAAAATTTTCTCCTTGATATGGTATGATGAAGGACTTCTAAATGGTGTCATACCCTAAATAAGTTAACTTGCTGGAAGCAAGCCTAGGGCGGTAGGCGGCGGGTTTCAGCCAATGTTTCATTAGGAAGGCATTTGTGTGGCGCCATAGAATAAACTGTACATTTCCTTAGCAACAGTTACTATTATTTTCAATAAATTCAGTTACATACGACGAATCATAAAGGTCATATCACACGTTTCCACTCGAAAAGGAATCGGCAGATATCAGCTTTCGCCTTGCCGCGCACCGCCAACCTCGTAAGCACGTGATTGGCGTAAACTCACCGACCACAGTTTGTCACATCGGTGACTTACAGTTTAATATTAAAATTAATTCGAAGAAAGATTCACCTAATGTTCAATTTTATTTTTATTTTGCATACCAGCAACGAGTGTCAACAAGTAGCCGTATAAGCCTCGCTTTGAGCCTCGGAGGTCATAGGTTCGATCCCCAGAGCGGACAAGAAATCTTTGTGTAGTCTTAAACGCAGGCCACACTGCCAGCGGGCGGGTTATCGAGCTAGGCGGGCGGGCGAAGCGATAGAAAGAAACTATACAAACTATGCGGAATATTGGGAGTGCTAAACTATGGAGTTCCTAACCTAACATAACGAGGTGAACGAGTAGTTGGATATTTCTTTAGCTTCGCTCGCATCTCTGACGTAGGTTAGTCTGTAGCTTGCGGTGTGAACCGAAGTATGTAAAAGAGGTTAAACGATGTCTGATGTCTGGCCTGCGCTTTATATTTCTTTCCGGGTCTTGTTGGTTATGGGATTATCCTCCGAGCCTCAGAAAGCACGTTAAACCGTTGGTCCCGATTGTTATAACATCATCTATAACAAGCGTAACAAGGAACGGGCAGCATCGTTTCCCTGTGTGTTACTACAAAAAAGTGCGGTCACTAACCTGCCTGCCAAGCGTGATGACTATGGTAAAAACCCTAAGCAAGGAGGCCCATGTTCAGCAGTGTACGTTATACGGACTGATGACATCTCTGATAACGCGGAAAATATCAAATGTCTACATACTAGAGAAAAGCGTCCTGTTAAACTAGTCAAAGGGTTGCATGACAAAGGGCAGATTGTGTTCCTAGAAGGCGTCGTGCAATTTCAATTTCGATGCTCTTTTATAATAAACTGTATATTTTCATAGCGACGTAAGACTCGCGTTTTTAATAAATTGGGTTTGATACGTCGACTCATATATGGGAGACCACGAGAAGTCTGGCTTACGATAAAAAAATCTGTTAATATTATAATTTATAGTAAATCATCATCATCATCAACAGCCCGTTTACGTCCACTGCTGAACATGGGCCTCCTCTTAACAGACCTTGGCAAGCCAGGATCGTTGAGGGATATTGCCATAATCACCACGCTTGGCAGACGGATTGGTGATCGCAGTAAGATGTAAGCCTTGAGCTAATAGATGCTGCTGCCCATCCATCAGCCATATGTCCCTTAGTCGACACCCATGGGAAGATATGGGGTGGTATATTCTAAGCCGGAAACCACACGGCAACCAGAAATCACACGGCATTATATATATTTTTATAGTAAATACGGATCTCAAATTGCGATACAACTTTAAAGCAAAGCATTACCTTTTTATTAATCCAATATTTACATGTACATGGTACATTAGTTCTTAAAAATAGAAGAGTCTCACACATACTACCATTGCTGGTGTAGAAATAGTTACATAAAGAAAAGCAAACAAGCTATGCCTAGCTTGTTTGCTTTTCTTTATGTAACTATTTTGCCTTAACCTTAAGAGTAACAATTTATGTAGGTAAGTTACTAAGAAATCACTGATTTATGAATGTTTGTATAGATTAAAGCGAAAATATGTTTCCTTGAAATATATTCGTTTTAATGTTTTAGACACGTTTTAATATTTAATTACATTCTAATATTAATAATTATTCTCATTCACTTCACCATCCATCCGTCTGAACCTGTATTAGCTGCCCGTCAACTTCTCAAATCATCATCAGCCCGTATAACATCCACACATGGGCTTCCTTCCGAGGGAAGGGTTTGCTATAGTCATCACGCTTAGTAGGCGGGTTAGCCGCCGCAGTTTTAACATACACGGAAACACTGTTGCCCGTTCCCCAGTATTCGCTGATAGATGATGTAACAATAATCGGGATCAACGGCTTAGCGTGTTTTCCGAAGCACGGAAGGTAAAACCTCTACCAATTAGGCTCCGAAAGACGAGCTCAAATTATACCTAACATTATAAAATAAAATAAAAATCATTTTTATTTACGTAAACCAATTACGCGCACTTGTAAATCGTGAAACATTATTTGAAAAATTCATTTATCAGTCTTAAATTACATTTGTTATTTATTTTTTATCACCGGTGCACGTAAAGCTGATGTAATTGGTTTTAAATATGTAAAGCGGGTCATAAAAAACTCGTGTGTTACCAAGTTAAGTTATAGTCCATACAAATTCCATAACAGTATTATTTGCCATTTCGCGCGCTGTTGCTATTCAAATTTCGAACTAATCGCCGCGCGGCGCCAGTCAGTAGGCAGCGCTAGCGCGCTGTTAAAATGGCGGGAAAGCAACAGTGTGCATTCACAGATTCAGTTTATTTAAAATAAATAAAATCTGTTTATTCGGTAATTTAAAAACTTGGCTGCATGCTCTAACGTCTTTGCCAACATTTTCACGCAGCTACGGCAGAAAATTATCCTCGCGACATTTTTCTCAAATTTTCTTTTCTTTCTTCTTGTATTGTGAAAAATGTTTTTTTTTCTGTTTCCTCGCAAATGTGTTAAAAAGCGTCGTACGATATACGTGCGTATTGGTTATAACATGCTCGGCTCAATTAGGTACGCCCTCGCCTTCGGCTCGGGCTGAAATTCCGCCTCGCATGTTATAACCATCATAGCGCACTAATATCGTAATGTACTATATAAACCTATTATAATCTTACTTACAATATATATTTTTTACTTCAATTTTAATACTATACAAGATGTGATAAATCAGTGATTTCTTAGTAACTTACCTACATAAATTGTTACTCTTAAGGTTAAGGCAAAATAGTTACATAAAGAAAAGCAAACAAGCTATGCCTAGCTTGTTTGCTTATAATAGGTTTATATAGTACATTACGTTATTAGTGCGCTATGATGGTTATAACATGCGAGGCGGAATTTCAGCCCGAGCCGAAGGCGAGGGCGTACCTAATTGAGCCGAGCATGTTATAACCAATACGCACGTATATCGTACGACGCTTTTTAACACATTTGCGAGGAAACAGAAAAAAAAACATTTTTCACAATACAAGAAGAAAGAAAAGAAAATTTTGAGAAAAATGTCGCGAGGATAATTTTCTGCCGTAGCTGCGTGAAAATGTTGGCAAAGACGTTAGAGCATGCAGCCAAGTTTTTAAATTACCGAATAAACAGATTTTATTTATTTTAAATAAACTGAATCTGTGAATGCACACTGTTGCTTTCCCGCCATTTTAACAGCGCGCTAGCGCTGCCTACTGACTGGCGCCGCGCGGCGATTAGTTCGAAATTTGAATAGCAACAGCGCGCGAAATGGCAAATAATACTGTTATGGAATTTGTATGGACTATAACTTAACTTGGTAACACACGAGTTTTTTATGACCCGCTTTACATATTTAAAACCAATTACATCAGCTTTACGTGCACCGGTGATAAAAAATAAATAACAAATGTAATTTAAGACTGATAAATGAATTTTTCAAATAATGTTTCACGATTTACAAGTGCGCGTAATTGGTTTACGTAAATAAAAATGATTTTTATTTTATTTTATAATGTTAGGTATAATTTGAGCTCGTCTTTCGGAGCCTAATTGGTAGAGGTTTTACCTTCCGTGCTTCGGAAAACACGCTAAGCCGTTGATCCCGATTATTGTTACATCATCTATCAGCGAATACTGGGGAACGGGCAACAGTGTTTCCGTGTATGTTAAAACTGCGGCGGCTAACCCGCCTACTAAGCGTGATGACTATAGCAAACCCTTCCCTCGGAAGGAAGCCCATGTGTGGATGTTATACGGGCTGATGATGATTTGAGAAGTTGACGGGCAGCTAATACAGGTTCAGACGGATGGATGGTGAAGTGAATGAGAATAATTATTAATATTAGAATATAATTAAATATTAAAACGTGTATAAAACATTAAAACGAATATATTTCAAGGAAACATATTTTCGCTTTAATCTATACAAACATTGTTAAGAATATCGAATTAGGTAGGTTTTTTTTTGTTCTTTTCTAAGATTACTAGCAGAGTTTTGCATTCTACTAGTATTCTTGTTAACCCCTCGTGCTAAGCTAGAATGCTTGTGTTACGAGTGGGTTCACGTCGGTTGTGCAATGGGTGGCGTTCGAACCGGCGACCTCAAGATCACAAGTCCGACGCCCTAGCCATTGGACTACTGCCGCTTTTATTTACAATGTTTATAATACATTTAAAATTAAATTAATTTTCTCGAATGACTGCTTCAAATATACAATCAAAGTGTCCCTCAGTTACACGAAATTTTGACTTAAATATAAATAAAACTTAGGTTGTCTTTCTATCTGGATTAGTAACAATAAATTTAAAGGCTTAAAGCTATATTTTGATCTCACCTGTCAACTCGTGGTAGCGCTACAGTAATCGAATTTATTTTCAATCTGGACTTCACAATATTGTCAAATTTTCTCAAGAGCGATTTCTCGTGATCTTGTACAGTCAACTACAAAGATATATGAACAGTTTCAATACTAATAATAATCTTTATTTGTCCAAAAAACATACAGATTTTGATATTCGGTTTAGAAATACATTTATAGTTTATGTTGCAAATTGTGTACAAGAATAATATGTACTTTACAGCTTAAGCTAGGGTATCATCATCATCAGCCCGTATAACGTCCACTGCTGAACATGGGCCTCCTCTCGAGGGAGGGTATTGCCATAGTCACCACGCTTGGCAGGCGGGTCGGTGACCGCAGTATTATGTTGTAACACACAAGGAAACGCTGCTGACTGTTCCTTAATCCGAGGCACGGAGGGTAGTCCCTCAATCAACCAGACAAAATAGGTGAGTAAAGACTCAGTGTTAGAGTAATCCTTTACTAATTTCCGTGTGGTTTTGACCACCCCATGTTCTCCCATGGGTGTCGTAAAAGGCGACTAAGGGACATATGGCTGATAGATGGGCAGCAGCATCTATTAGCTCAATGTTTACATCTTACTGCGATCACCAATCCGTCTGCCAAGCGTGGTGATTATGGCAATATCCCTCAACGATCCTGGCTTGCCAAGGTCTGTTAAGAGGAGGCCCATGTTCAGCAGTGGACTTTAACGGGCTGTTCTTCTTCTTCTTTTAGTGTCGATCTGGCGATCAAATTTGAGAAGATTGTCAGTGGCGTTGCACAGGTCACAGGTTGCACAGGCACTGAGGGTAGTCCCTCAACCAACCAGACCCGGAAAGAAATCTTAGAATTTACACAAAGATTTCTTGTCCGGCGTGGGGATCGAACCTACGACCACCGAGATTTAAAGCGAGCCAAATACCACTACGCTACGGAGGTTGTCTTTTACTTATTTAATTATTAACGAACACATTACAGATGAAATAATAATTCCCAGAATTTAGACAGCAATGCACCGTTAAATTAACGTAAAGAATTAATGAGAGCTGCTGCAAGGATTTTAAAAATTAATTTGGCTCCCAGTCTCCACGGCCCCAAATTTAAACTTTTTGCTTATTATTATTTAACAAACTTTATATTGGCAATATAGCCGCAACATGGCACAGTACCGGTTGCTATTACTTTTTTAATGAATCAGGAAGTATTAAAGTATCCAATATTTGTTTACAAATTAAATAAAAGTAACAAGTCAGATGTAGAAGTAACCCGTGTGGTTTCCGAACTAGAATAGACCAACCCATATCCTCCCATGGGTGTCGTAAAAGGCGACTAAGGGACATATGGCTGATGGATGGGCAGCAGCATCTATTAGCTCAAGGTTTACATCTTACTGCGATCACCAATCCGTCTGCCAAGTGTGGTGATTATGGCAATATCCCTCAACGATCCTGGCTTGCCAAGATCGCTGAAGCTGATTTTTTTTTCGCGATTTCAGGGTTGGTGCCATAGTAAAAGTTGTTTGTTATCATGAGCACAATGATGATTAATATTACGATACACATTTAACGTAGTTTCTTTCTTCAGACGATTAAATATTTTTTATAAACATAAAAGTGGTTATTGTGACTAAACTATGATAGTTAGATGTATGTTTTTGCGCACTTTTTTGTAGATCTTAATAAGACCTACAAACTCGTAGTACATCATTTTGTCCAGTAGTTCCTGAGATTAGCGCGTTCAAACAAACAAACTCTGTAGCTTTATAATCACTACATAGTATAAAACAAAGTCGCTTTCTCTGTCCCTATATCCCTATGTATGCTTAAATCTTTAAAACTACGCAACGGATTTTGATGCGGTTCTTTTTAATAGACAGAGTGATTGAAGAGAATCTTTCTTCTTTATATTATGAGTATAGATTATTCATAACATTGAAAATAATACAATAGTCTGACTGCAACGCGATATACGAATATATTTCATAACTAGCTGATGCCCTCGACTTTGTCCGCGTTGTGTTTCTTATTTCTTCGTTTTTTTTAACTATCCCATGGAAATTCATTAACTTTCTGTGATTAATAGTATTTGAAATGTTGACCGGGGATGTAAGGTACCACCATACAAAATTTCATTGATATCGGTGCTACAGTTTCGTAGATTAGCCCGTACAAACAGACAAAGAGAGAAACAAAAAAAAATCTGGACGTGTTCTATTTTACTTCTGACATTACCCTGACTCGTTTTTTTTCTATGAACAGACATTCGACCTCTACCGTTATATTATTTTATATATGTACTAGCTGACCCGGCAGACTTTGTACTGCCTCAATCGATAAATAAAAGACCTAAACATTTGTGTTTAATTATGAAGGCAATGTTTAATTATGAAGTTTCTACGGGAACGGAAGTTACTACGAATATTTAATGAGATTTTCATAATGATTTGATAACAACGAAACAGATTTTTCGTAGACTGTTCTATATACAAGTATTTTAATTTTAATATATAGCTTTAGTAACGCTCAATTATAATAACTATCCGGTTGTACTCACGAGTTGTCATCATCAGATATATCCGACTAGTTTAGAGACCATCCCGAGGTCCATTCTCAAGGAGTACTCGACTCGACGGCGAAGCGCCGGGCAACTAACTGAAGTCGCGCGCCGCACGCGCCGCAACCGCGCTGCAAGTCGTTGGGCTCGATCCGAGATGGTTTCTGAGGGTAGATGACAATTTGCAGGGGCGGTGCATCCTCGGCCCGCAGTATAATTGTGTCGGGTGGTCCATCTCAGGCTAGCATATATGTTATTGCGATGTATAACGCATCCGGTGGTGCTGGTATTTAAAACACATTGCATTAGCTGAACAGATTCTGCAAGAGCTATATTCATTTTGGGTGCTACAATATTAATGCAGGCCCTTGGTTTTGTGTAAAAACCAAGTGCACTTTCTATTTCGTTATGCCAAAATTCTGTTGTACTTCGAGCCGATGACCAATAAATAGTTTAGTGTAGATTCTACTCACGATGCGCCTCGACGATAAACTCCGAGGCACAAATGACCCAATTTATACTGGCATATTAGGACTCGATGTAAATAATGATTCAGGATGGTAACTAATGACACGGGAAGAAACTAATCACATGGGATGAAACTAATTACAATCAATTACATACAAAACAACTTACGCGAGAATATTTCTTAATAAAAGTATTCAGATTTGCCTGCTTAACTTTATTGCCCAACTTATATCATCGTATAATCACGGAGACCTCGCGTAAGTACCTAATCAACATCATAGATTTTTTTTTGTCAGGTGGTAAATTTTCCATCTCCGTAAGTACGACCATGTTTCTCCATATCGTACACAACTCAAGTGGCTGACTATCCGGCAACGCAGAAACTTGAGAGCACTTACGACACTATTCTCCCTATTAGACTCCCCACATTCTCCTTCTTACTTATCAACAAATTTTTAATATCGTTTTACTAATTATAATAAATCTGTACGTTCCATTCACAACCGTCTTCTTCACTGTCCCCCCCATCGCTCCGACTTTTTACATTCGTCTTTCTTCGTCCAATCAATACTTCTCTGGAATGCGCTACCTCTTGGAATCAGGATGGCCAAAACTCGATTTTCTTTTAAGAGAAAAGTACGTGAGCATATCTTGGGGTATCTGGCGGGTTCATCACAGCAGTGAATTATTTGTATGTAATATAGTATTATATCTTAAAATATGATATTCTATATTTTATATAGTATTATTATATATTATTGTATGTAGGTTTTATATGTATAGTAAATATAGCATCCATGTAATAAGTATTATATGTAATTTATTGTATTCTTTGCTTACCTTAGTGGTATGTGTCTCCTCAGATACAGTCTCTTTTATAAATAGTGCACCTACTACTTTATCTCTGCACCACCCTATGGTAGACTGGTAGAGAATGCCTCTGGCATTAAGTCCGCTTATGTACTTTTATAGTGCTGAAGTTTTAAATAAATAAATAATGCATTTTCGCATTCCCACCGCCGCCGTTGCTGCGTATCTGCGCGCTGGCGGTGGGTTATGTGGGACTCGCCATCTCCAATCAACATCATCGCCTACTATATCACAGCTAATCATGATTCTGCATTCTTTCTGCCAGCTATTGTATTGATCCGAGGTTCAAGCCGTAGAGAGCACCCTTTTGCGCAGTTTATTTAGTACGCCATACGTAGGACAGCAGCTACACACAGACATGTCACATGAACAAAAAACAAATCAAATATTGCGATTGCTCAGCGCAATCACTGTTGCTACTGAACTCTGGTGATCCAAATTGGATTCTCATACTGGATTACCACGTAATACCTACACATTTTGAGTCTACAAGTGATTTTTGAAATCTATTTCGTGATACAAATCCTTATTTTCTAAAGAGTTGCCTTTAAAAAAACAAATAGTCCACCACAAATTTCTTAATATAAAAGATTTCTGTGAGACCTCCGATCTCCTAAAAAATATTTTTTTTCTTGTACGAAGTATGTCTATTTGAAGATTTTAATGTTACTTAGATATACAATAGTAATACTGATGGCAAATCTTACTGCCGATTATTAGCAACGCTAAAAAGTCACGGTTTACATATTTTTAGCAGCGCCTTGTCCTTTCATTGCTGTATTCACCGCAAGGGATTGCTGCTTCTATGTGTAATGTCATCCAAATCGCTTAATTTTTGATCTTTTTAGTTTTTATCTTTTCTTTCAATAAAATTAATAGAAATACCTTTTCCTCTTCTTCTTTATGCATTTTGGATGCATGTATCCTTATTATATTTTATTCTACATATAATATATTACAACTCCCCTTTCCATCGAAACTTATACCGTGAGGAAAGGCTTGACACAATATAATAATTTATTAAATGCCCAAGCAGTGGACATCTGAACGTTACCTTAAATCGTTTAATATATCGCACTTTCGGTAAGACAAGGGAACAATTGCAGATACACATTGTACAGGAGAAAACATTGCAGTTGTACAGGAATACTATTTAAAGGTTTTTGTTCCATCAAATAAACTTCTAAACATAATTATTTCATGCAAATTATAAGCGAGACTTAAAACGTATTTTTTTTATTCATGTCGTTTTCAGCGGGACGCAGACAATTGTGTCTTAATCATACCAAATGTGCCATCTAATGGGCTTTGTAAAGTTAATAATGTCGGTCGTGAAAAAGACAGATGATGCAAATTCTAACAAATCGCAACTTGAGTCGCACAGAGAGTTTGCATCACTTGGATAAGGCGAAGAAACGTTCTGTCTCATTTAATGTATATTGAAGTTTAGAAACTTCAGTATTTTACTACGACAACTAAAATTAGTCTTGTATAGTTCTGGGACAACCTCCGTAGCGTAGCGGTATTTGGCTCGCCTTAAGTCTCGGAGGTCGTGGGTTCGATCCCCACGCCGGACAACAAATCTTTGTGTAAATTCTTAGATTTCTTTCCGGGTCTGATTGGTTGAGGGACTACCCTCCGTGCCTCGGAAAGCATGTTAAGTCGTTGGTCCCGATTTTTGTAACATAATCTATAATAAGCGTATACCAGGGAACGGGCAGCAGCGTTTCCCTGTGTATTACAACATAATACTGCGGTCACCTATCCGCCTGCCACGCGTGGTGACTATGGCAAAACCCTCCCTCGGGAGGAGGCCCATGTTCAGCAGTGGACGTTGTACGGGCTGATGATGATGATGATGAGTATTGGGAACCAATCCTCTTTTTCTTTGTGTAAAATTTTGAAACATATTTAAGGACTATAAGAGAACTCTAAAAACATTGTGTCGTGTTGTCCACTGCAGAACATGGGCGTCTGCCGAGGAGGATTTTACCGAATTCTCAACGCTTGACACGCAAACAGTAGTCAAATACAGGGAGACACTGCTACTCATTATCAGGTTACGAATGTGATAAATGATATTATTATTATAACGGGACCAAAAACTTAACGTCTTTTCTGAGGCACAAAAATGATTCTCAATCAACCAGACTTAGCAATAATCTTAGCTTTAACACAAAAAAAATATTGGGCGGCCTAAAGAACCTTCTATCGCCAATACCTACTTAAAGCAAAACTTAATCCACTAGGCCTAAGAGAGTGACTGGCCTACTATAGTGGCTATTGCTCCCCAATATTTACCCATTACAATCGTATTCTATTTTATACAGCAGCATTTACCTGTATAATAGACTTATTTTTCTACTTAAACGTGTACTAAAAGCAAGTGGCGCTCTAAAACTGATGCCAATTTCATTGAGCTTAACCCGGGGGACCCAAATTGTATTGATTAGGTGATTAACATCTAGAAAACAAATGTACGATTGGACTGTCCAATTTTAAAGGAGTGTAAATAATAATTTATTTATTTATTTGGAATACCAGTAGTTGTTACATTGTTTTTCTTAAAAATATAAAATAATTGTAATAATTAGGATTAAATGCACAACATTTTAAGGTTAATTAGAAATGAGAAAATATATATTTATGTGACTAACTTAAACAATAAAATTAAAAAGATACGACAGAACATTAAAAATAAATCTAAATGTAAATAAATCTTTTCATTTCCGTTTTACCAAGTGTTCTATCGTATAAAGAACCGATTTTACTTTAACATCGGTTGATTTGCATCTTAAGGGTTGCATTATAATTTCATCCAAAGTACTCGTCAAAGAAATTTTGCTTAAGTCCCTCTAGTTGACAGGGACACAAATTTTATTACGGCTATCCACTCTCTTCTCAGTTTAAATTAATTTAACTCTGAATTCATCAGTGTACATTTAAATTTAAATCTTCGTATCAAGCAAAGTTATGTTGTCAAAATTATCATTATCCATTTAGTCCTTAATACCACAAGAATATTACAGAGTATTTTCAACGTGTCAAATAAATTAAGCTGTGGTATTTTGAAGGTTCGTATAATTTATCTTTTATGTAGATTGTTCTCTTAAAAGAAGATTTAATGAGATTTTTCGTCCAATAAGCTTAGCCTCTAACTAGATGTTTATCTTTTAATACACAATTGACCAAAACTTTTGTGTGATACGTACAATAGTAAAGTAACTATTATTGGTTTCTTAGAAGTTCTCTTTTCATTTAGAAATTCATTATCAGGACCTTAACACCTTTTTGTATGAAGTTTGTCTTTGTTTTTAGTTTCTCTATCTATTGTTTTTGTATGTTAGGGATAGAGAAAATTGGTTTACAAAATTAATTAAGTAAGTTTCCATCGCTAAAATTGGTGAAAATTGAACGCTTTTCATCTTTATGAACTAGCCAGGCTTTAGCAATACCAAATTAATTATTTTGCGAAAAATAATATTAGAGATATTAGGGTTTTTACTTAATTGCGACAATTAAATTATTGAAAACTCAAATGTATACGCATATGCATATTACAAAAGCTATATTATATTGATCTTCTTCTTCTCCTCGAGTCGAAAGGCTATTCTTTTTTATAGCCATTTCGTGGCGAAAAGATCAGCCGGTAACGCAGATTGGCTGATCTTTTATACTGTCCTCGCAGATTGCCCAGGGCGCGCCGGACGTACAGGGGGCTTTTGTTTTATATTGATAATTTTCCTAAATGCAAATGCATAATTTAACAGTTGGCAGTAACAAAATATGTACCTAAGCATTTTTTTTTTGTTTGGATTTAATCTTGAGTCAATAGAAGTCAATGAGAACAGATTTTAAGTGCCTACTCAATATGATTAGCAGTTACTAAAATCTTTACCACGTGTCAATGCAGCAACTTGCAGTCATCGTTATTCAAGGCGCATGACAAACTTATGAATTCCCGTTCTTTTATTGAATTTCATTAAAGAAGACCACAGAACTAGAAAAAATCCACACCTTTAAGTGTTTTTCTCGTGTAATTATATTTTTCGTGTACATATTTCAATTTTATGGGCCTGACACACTTACACAATAATTGGGACAAAGGCATAATTGTAACAATCGCAAAAAAAAACTAATCTTTTCAATTATTTTTAACAACATAACATGCCGATGTTGACGACTCGAACACTACTGCGCAAAGAAAATAGGGCGGTGCAAAAATTGCATTACAGCATATAAACACCATTTTCAGTGGAATTAACACTAGATATTTTTATTTTATTTATTTCAAATCTTTCCTGTTTATATTATTAGTATACCTAGATGAATTACAATATCTGCATTTATGCCCATGTTCTACCAAAGGTGCGATATACTTCAAAAATGTTTTATGTATTTTTTTTGCAGAAAGACGACGTTACTTACCAAGTCTTCACTGATCCAAGCCTTTATTTCGATTGGAGAAGAAATATCTTGAGAAGAACTAAACAAGGAAAGTAAATGAACACGAAGAAATAATAAATGAAGGTGCATTTATATGAAGTCTGCAATACGAATTGGTAGTCATCATCAGCCCGTGTTGTGTCCACTGCAGAACATGGGCCTCCTCCCGGGGGAGTTGCCATAGTCACCACGCTTGGCAAGCGGGTTGGTGACCGCAGTATTATGTTGTTGTTACACAAGGAAACGCTGCTGCCCTTTCCTTGATATACGATTATTATAATAATCGGGACCAACGGCTTAACGTGCTTTCCGAGGCACGGAGGTTAGTCCCTCAACCAACCAGACCCGGAAAGAAATCTTGGAACTTACACAAAGATTTTCTGTCCGGTGTGGGGATCCAACCCACGACCTCCGAGATTTAAAGCGAGCCAAATTCCACTACGCTACGGAGGTTGTTGAATTGGTAGTAATATTTTAAAGATGTAATGAAATACTAACATATCGTAATGCTAAACAAGAAAGTACTTGTATAAGCCAGAAGATGGACATTACAGACGGGGTTGTTTTGTCTTATTTTGATGCCGCAAAAAATGGTTAAGTATATCTACATGTGAACTACGTGACGCATGGGTAGACCGGTATGAATCTTGCGTTAAGCCTGGGAGGTCGTGGATTTAACTCCCACGCCGGTAACAAGATTTTTGTGTTAGACTAAGATTTGCTTTCGTGTCTGGTTGGTTGAGGGACTACCCTCCTTCGAAAAGCAAGTTACGCCGTTGATCCCGATTGTTATAACATCACCTATAACAGGCAGCAGTGTTACTCTATCTGTTGCAGTCACCGATTAATGACTACCAAGCTTGGTGACTATAGTATAACCATGATGATGATGATGACAAGTTTATTGAGCGTAAGCTGCTGATTAAAGTTCATCTTACAGAATGTCACAGTCAAATAATTTCAACATTTTCCGTTTACATTGCATTGCCGAACATGGACCGCTTCTTAAAATACTTAGGCAAGTCAGAGACGGTGAGGGATATTGTTATAACCACCACGTTCAGCAGGTGGATTAGTGATCGAAGTAATGTGATTAGATATTAAGCTGATAGTTGTTGCTGCTGATCTATTGGCAGCCAAAAATGAAATAACATTATTGATAAAGTTCGTATGTGTTCTGTGCGTGAGTCAGCTCACGAGTTCACCGAGGAGGAGAGGAAAGGACCTTCATCCACAACACCGGGACTAGTTGTCACTGTATAACCACTTTTCTGCCACTATATCGCATACCTCGGACAATAAAGGCGTATCTGGAAAACACCAACTTTACAGGAGAGCCAATAAACAGTTTGTTTCTGGAATATTGCCTGAACTAATAATGATAGTATTTTGTATCATATATCGTGAGAAGCCTCTAAATGAGCCCTTTAATATGTATTTACTGAAATTATACATAGATTTACTGTTTTCATAGTACAGGGAAAATTACCAATTACCTATTTATTGTATTAGGGTTTTCCTTAAGTAATTGTTGGTAAATAAACACACACCTTTTTTGCTGTTTAGGCCTAAACAAAACATGGATCTTATGTATACAAACGCTTTTATTGCTTGTTTTTCCTCGTGTTATAACCTCGGAGCTTTAAGTTTTAAGTACTTATAGCACGTTTATTTTTGAAAATAAATAATGAGTAAGTTTATGTAAGTGTATATTGCAGTGATAATTTATTAAGATTTTAAACTGTATGTGACACACTTATTTATTGCACGAAGAAATATTTTACAGAGTAATCCATATTTTCTTATATTTTCATAATAACAAAAAATAACTTTACATTTTAATTTCAGAATTGTGGGTATCTAATTTGTTATTATTTTTCAACTACTGTACAATATACCAAAAAGAGTTTGGTGATTAATTGCAGGAATAAAACGAAATTATATATATTTTTTAATAATTCTTTATTTTGTACTTATTTTGCTAACTATAGCAATTTCTTACATCTATGTAATGAAATAATAATAATGAAATAATGAATTTATTCAGCACTTAGGTATTTACATACACTTGTACTTGTCAGAATCACAATGTTACACAATTATTCTTATTCTATGAATTAAACTAGATACTTAATTAACCGGTAGCAAATTGTAGGATATTACAGACAAAGTAGACCGTCCGTCAACTGGTCATTAATTTCTCTACTCATAATAAGTTTATGTTCATATTAATTATTTTAGACTTTAATGGTTCAATATAGAAAAATTTGGAAAAAAAACATACAATTAAGTGGCACACACCTGGGGGCACCCTTAAGGGGTTAGGACCACGACCCAGTGGTACCACTGTAAGTTACAAAATGAAAAATATGAATTCTTATTATTATATTTTCACAACCAACCAAGTAAGTAACTTTTACATAATTATCTACTCATAGCACGTCAATCTATGAGGTACCTACAATAATACTTATATAAAGGCTACATAATATTAATTATTTTGAAGACACCATCAAAACTATAAATTATCACAATGATTATTAGAGATCAAAATGGTAATGACTATAAAAATATTTCTAACTTCTAGTAATCTAAATGTGCCCTCGCACACAACTGCTACTTTAACAACATCGGAACCATAGAATATAAAAAAACATAATGAAGTTATCAACTCAAGCTAGAATGTTCCTAATCGATTCTGGAGTTGAAACATTTGAAGGTTGTATTAATAAATGGCGCGATGGAGTAAACAGGTTTTCATTGGTTTCGTTAATATTATTATCCCAGTGATCCACTTTTTGTGAGGATGGAGAAAAATTCTCTGTAGCAGAATACTCCGATACAAGCAGATTGTTATTTAAGCAGTATTTTATTCTGTTTATAAATTGAGCCTTATTTGAGTATTTTGCTGTCCACGAATCTTCTAAATCGGAAGAAGAGTCAGAGCTTGGGACATATTCTGATACCAACGGAGAAAATGGCTCCTCAGGATCTTCATTAGCTGGCATAAATTCGTGGGAGGGCCCAGCTGTCACATAATCTAAAAACAAATTTAGCATTGATTTAAGATTATGTTAGTCAATTTCGTGCTTTTGTGCGGCATTTATACATTAAAAATAAAGAATTTAAACAAGGTGTTTGGTTAATGGTACAACAAGCCGATACATACCCACTCTAACCCATCCATGTAAGATGATGGCATAATTAGAAACTTCAAATTTCCGAAAAAAAAAATATTTTGATTTCGCCGAGTGATATTAATACATACTTGAATACCTTATAATACACCAATACACAGAACAAACGCAAATGTTCATCACATAAAACTTTGTTCTGGGTGGGAATCCAACCCACAACTCCTGGAGAAGGAGACCGAGTTACTGCCTAATGCGCTATCGAATGAGTCACGTATAGCTAACTAATGTAAAGTAATACCCGTTGCGGTTCAAACTTGGATGGGTGAGCAAAATACGTACCTATCGTTAAATTTTCCGGGCTTCAAAGCCTAGGTTTAAATTAATGGTCTTGGTTGCATTTGCATGTCTGCAATCGTTAAGCTGTGTCAGAGGCCAGAATGGTGGCTAATTAGCTGAACCAAAACAAGGAAGCAAAAGATATAAACAATAACAGGACAATTATTAAGTTCCATTACCTCAGGCTTTGAACTTGTTTACCACTACACCATTGAACACTTAAACAATAGCAAAAGTCATTAAAATGTAACAAAACCGTTAATATAGTAACATACTGCTTATCTGATAAGTTGCAAGAAAATAACCCTTTCAAAAGCAATACCTACAATGTTAGAAAACGAAAGCATTAAACTAATGCTTAAGTTAATGCATGCAAATATTCAAAAAATATCTACACCCATGATAATAATTTTCTTTTCATACGCATTCGATTTTGGAATTGAATATCCAACAAAATACATAATAGTAATAATAATTGAAAGTAACTTACCATTATATTGTGTGTTAGTAACACTCTCCACAAGATTGAGCATTCGCCTTGCTCTTGTATTTTTACGGTTCATTTTAGAAAACAGATCCTGTCCACTCATGTATTGTTTGTTTACGTCGCACTCACAATTTACAACTAAGGAAGGATCTCGCCGGGCGGCCGCTCCGCTCACGACACCTGAGATCTACCAACTAGCATTAAAAAGCTTGCAAGAAACTAGCACCACTACACAGAGACCACTCTATCCGACCCGCCGGAGAAGAGTGCACCCGCGAACGCGACGCGTCCCCCCTCGTCCTCCTGACCCTTGGCTTGCAAAGAACCATCCGATGCCCTCGTAGACCCGAAGTCAGAGCGACAGTTGCACAAAACTCCCCTAAAATACTAAATGTCATAATCCCTCAATCTCATCGCCAGCGACCGCCCTGAGCCGAGGTCTAAGCCCCACAGGGGGCGCCCTCTTGCGCAGGTTGCTTAGTTTGTAGTTTTCAAACCATTTATTAAGGCTGGAGCTCTGCTCGCCTTTATGCCCGGTGAAGTAGCAAAAGCCTCGTGGCTACCAACGTATGTCAATCGGAAAAAAAAAAAAAAAAAAACACGACACCTGAGCTCCCTGCGCCCGCGCATCCCTACACACTCCTATTCACACGTTGTTTATGCCTACGTAAACATACTTACGTTTGAACTATAACATTCACATTTTTCTGTAAGTATGATTAAGAATTGTTATTGATAAGGAAGGTATCCTGCATGAAGGAGTAACTGACTTGTGAAATAATCTATAAAAAATTTAAGGATTGAGTACACATACGTTTCGGAATATGTTTAACAGTGACGCTTAAGTGAAGTTACGAAAAATTTATTCGATAATATACCGTGCAATAAAGGAGTAAGTAACTTACGAGTGCACATCTTTTAATTTGACTGGAGCAATAAAGACTGGATTGCGATTACGTGCATAATGTTAATGGTTTAAATCAATTATGCATCGAGCAACTATATTTACGTTTTTTTTGCCAGTTAATTATAATATTTCTTAAGGAAGTAGCTATTGTATTTTTTTAAACCATTTTTATGGTTTTTGTAAGGAAAATTACGAAAAAAATATAGAACATGAGTCGAAGTATTTTACATCGATCGGCGAAATAAAAAAAAAATTGCGTATGTGTATATACGCCTTTATTGTCCGAGGTATGCGATATATAGGCGGTTAAAGGTAATTTGGCCGGTCAGGTTTAAAAGATAAAAATTGAGTAAATGGATCTATAATTCAGTCAAAACGTCCATAGATAGGCGTGCTCTGATTTTTGCTAAACTTACAACGGCTGATTGTTTTATAGACTATTTAATGCGTAGATGCTAATTTAAACTAAATATAATTTATACTTACTATCTAAAGGCCAATTTATCAATCATGAGATAGGAAGAAATTATCATTTAAAAAGAATTTCCATACAGGACCTGTTAAAATTAAAATCTCTGATCATTTTTATCTGAGGATTGATAAAATGGCCCTTAATGAAGCGTTTCCCCACCTTAGTGAGGGGGAGTGCTTATCTGCTGTGCTGAGTAAATAGATTGCACGCTAAGTGTGAAAATTGGTGTGTCGCTTTTATTTTACCGTTGCTCCAATTTATAGATGGTAAGTACATCATTTTCGCATTCACACATATTCTAAAGAAAGAAAGAAACAAGAGAAAAATCACTCCTCTGTAATAAATATACCGCTTTGATGATATAAATGGACGTATAACAACGATAACTCTAATTGATATAACTTCCCAGTTTACAATTCGTAAACTGGTAGTCCGACTTTGCACAAAAGTCCTCTGAAATCTTTAAAGTCAACATTCTGCAATCCTCTCGCCAGTGGTCGCCGAAAGCCGAGGTTCATGCCCGACAGGGCGTCCTCTTGTGCAGGTTCCTGAGTCAGAATGTTTAAACCATTTAGATACAAGGCTGGAGCCCTGCTTGCCTTAATGTCTTACGCAGCCGCATAAGTCTCGTAAACATAATAATATTACAATTAATCTTTCAAAAACATTTCTTAATTACTAATTCAATAGAAATAATTTACTTGTAGATTCAAATTCAAAGTTCATTTTTCTTAAAACAACAATAGAACAAAAATGAAATACACGGTGTTTTGTTTACAAGAACCGTAAAACAAATACAGATATTATAATAATTATTGTGGTTATGACAACAAACACTAACTTCATAATAAATGAATATGATGTTAAAATGTAATAATATTTAGATTACTTCAATACTCATCGCATTAATTGGATTTTATCGTATTTGGCCACGGCAAATAGCAATTCGAATTTATGTTATTAACTGTGTAGATCATTAGATCTGTATTTGATGAGAGTAATTAAATATTTTTTGTGTGTGTGTGTAAGTGTATCAATATTTTGAAATAATATGTTATCGAATCGGATAAATATTGTGACCCGCTAGTGTTAAATATTGTTTTAAAATATCTGGTATGAATCCGTACGAGGCGTATGGTATGATCCGTCAAGTGCTGAACATGGACGTCATTCGAAATGGGCGTGTTATCATTGTTATTAACCTAGATAGGCTAGACCACAGCTTTAACTTGCCACCCATTTCCTATATTAATTAGATAACTGATATTCACATCGTAAGCAAATGTTGAAGATGTTGTTATAGCCATCGGAACCACCGGCTTGTCGCTTAGCGAGCGCATGGAGGCTTTGCTTTCATAAAACATATTTTAGCGCGAAAATGCATGGGATTCATGCCCACGGGAACATATGGGCACGAAACCCATGACCTCTTACATTTCATCTTCCATTTCATCTTCCTCTTTGTCGGTACTCTTGGCAGCATAATATACATACCTACTTTCAATAGTTAATACAAAACAATTTCTTTTTCCCAAATAAAAATCTTTAATCATTAGAAAGCTACTTTTTTTTAAATAAACCTTTTAAATGGGAAAAACAAATAAAAAACAAAAGGGTGACTATTTCGTTCATTTTAAATATCCTATAATATTCGTACAGAAGATAAAGCTATAAATACAGGTAGAAATATTTCTACAGCGTTAAACCATCTAACAACGATAAGACAACCTCCGTAGCGTAGCGGTATTTGGCTCGCTTTGAATCTCGGAGGTCGTGGGTTCGATCCCCACACCGGACAGAAAATCTTTGTGTAAATTCTAATCCGGGTCTGGTTGGTTGAGGGACTACCCTCCGTGCCTCGGAAAGCACGTTAAGCCGTTGGTCCCGATTGTTATAACATCATCTATAATAATCGTATGTCAAGGAACGGGCAGCAGCGTTTCTTGTGTGGTACAACATAAAACTGCGGTCACCAACCGGCCTGCCAAGCGTGGTGACTATGCCAAATACCCTCCCTCTCGGGAGGAGGCCCATGTTCAGCAGTGTACGTTATACGGGCTGATGATGAAACCATCTAACATTTAGCATTGCACCTCACATTAAGCGTTGTCATATAATAGGTCTAGTTAGTTGAGATACCCTCAGGGTTGAACAGCGCGGCTTTAGTTCTCATATGTTATGACATTTGTTTACCTAGGAATTAGGAAAGGAACGTTTATATTCGAACATTTACATTTGCCGGCGATGTCATTCTCGTTAAATTCGGGGTAAAGTTTATTACATTTTCGTAGTGGTGAAACTTTTATAAAACCCTATTCACCATTTACATATGACTGGTAGATAGTATACCTTTTTAATTTTTAGGTGTATTCGATCAGCTGTTTAGGCTGAGAGTTAATCCCGGCAGTGTTTGACGACAAAGCGTTACTTAAATAAAGATTATCATATTGTTTATTTAGAAGTCGAATAAAAGTAAATAATTAAGTCACAATAAAGTACGCCTAAAACATTTACCCTTTAAATTCTAGATTGACCTTGAATACATTTTGATTGCCGTCTAGGTATATCAAAAAACAATTGAAAGCATGAACAATGTCGAAAATCAAAATAGGTAGTTGAATATTTTATTCGTCATATTTTTGTAATAGATTTTAAAATAGTTGAAACAAAAGAAGAGATAATCGCATAAAACTTTTTTATTTTAAAGACTCGTATAACTAACTATTCAAGCACGGGAATATCTGAAACTTTTAAGGCAACTTTTGAATCGTCAAAATTTGCCAAGGTATTTATTCAAATTCAGCTTATTATTTCTCATTACGAAGTGGATTGCTAATGTGTTTGGATTATCCGGTTTATTTCCCCCTTCCAATTTCGTGACCAAAAGTCGCCTTTGTCCTTTTTCAAGGTCCAATCCTTTACTGAAATTTTGTCCTTTCAATCCTTTCACTGAAGTTCAAATTGATTTAGTGGCATAGATATAAGAAGGTATCATGCAGAATTAGTTCCGCATTTCTAATTACAGTCAAAACTTATATAATCGGTCAAAACCACTTTTGACTGGTTTAATTAATCATTTGTATGGAATTTGGATCTGGTAGTTCGCCTTCGCTTCGTTGTGGTCACAGTTAACCTAACCTACAGAAGTTGGAACCCTGGTGTTTTTTTTAACCTTGGATCAAAAATAAGAGCATCTCGTTTCTGGAATTTTACGTGAGCCAATATGGACCCGTCAAAACTACTTTTGACTGATTTTTGCAGTCAAAAGTGGTTTTAACTGATTATAAGTTTTGACTGTAACATATAAATTAATACGTGAAGCCAAAACTTTATACCCCTTTTTATGAAAATATACAAATATTATATTTTGAAGTTTGTGAATTGTTCGTGAGTCTAATTTCAACGTTGCTACGTTGTTCAATGCGTCTTTCATGTTCGCATTTATTATGTTGAAAATACTAAAAACCCGTTGGATGATGCGCAGATGTTAGATTCCATCGAATTGCTGGTCACTTAGGATACATATAAACAGTTCTGGACACTAAGTATAGGCCCTCCCGACTCTTAGTCTGCTAAGAACCTTCCGATGCCCTCGTAGACCCGAAGTCCGAGAGGCCCGCGAACTGTAAAGTAGAGCGACAGTTGCACAAAACTCCCATAAAGAAACTAAAAGCCATAATCCCTCAATCTCCCCGTCAGCGACCGCCCTGAGCAGAGGTCCAAGTCCCACAGGGGACGCCCTCTTGCGCAGGTTGCTTAGTTTGTTTAAACCATTTATCTAGGCTGGAGCTCTGCTCGCCTTTATGCCCGGTGAAGTAGCAAAAGCCTCAGGATAACTACAAATGTCCGTCCGAAAAAAAAAAAAAAAACTAAGTAGGTATATGTGGGATATAGGTTTGCCTTTTATCTATGGTCATGTAAACTGAATCGTACGAGACATTTATTTTATATATCGAGATGAATAATGTCCAATTCACTGCACATTATATGATATGACTCGACATATTTACCTATTATTTGAACCAGGAGGCTAATAAAGTTGTCATTTCACCATAAACTTTTCGAAGGGTATGTCAACTGATATTAAAAAAAATAAGAATCTCGTTGGCATTTCAATGTCCACAGCAGTTGCTTCTGATACCTGGTGTGCTGAGTTCGATTTCTAGACAATTATTTGGATGGATCATAGATAGTCATTCTCAAACTGAGTGTCCTTTGTGTCCGAGAGTTCAGATAGCTCTCGGACACAAAGTACACTCAGAAAATACTCTGTAAAGTCTCCCGCGACACAGGGATTTATTTTCCTAGTGCGGCAGTTGTCTATTATATAAAACTTTATCCGCAGGATATCAACAATGGAGGAAAAAAATACAAAAAAGATCTGAATGTTTTACACGCTTTGCGCTGTAAGTTTCCTGCAGTGTTGTGTGGCGTAAATTTTATAATAAATCACGTAAGGGTTTTTAGTTTATTATTCCGCACCCTTCGACTATTTTCGAAATTGCAAGTTGCGTACGTTAAACTATCTCTCAGTTAAATTTCTTTTGAAATGATGCAAGTTCCTTAGAACCGTGCCTGACATGAGCTATCAATTAAAGATGTCAGAGTACCTAATTAATTTAGACGTATACTTACCGCATATTTTTACCAGAGTAGCTCCCATTTCCGTAGTAACCTTGACATGAAGCAAAATTCATGATACTCCTGGATCTTCTGGATACCTTAGCTGCTCTTCTGAAACGTGACCGGGCTCCAGTAGCACGTTGCGGTTTCGTATTTCACTGATAAGTACGTGATTGTGTTTATGTTTAATCTACTTAGTGTACCATAATGTAGTTAAAGTTACAGGCTAGCTGGTCAATGAAATATTTCATTGAGTAGTTTATGTAGTATTACTGGCTAGTATTGAAAGAATATTTGAAATTTGTCTTTTAGTTTAAGAGTTTATATCGCCACCTACAGTAGCCAAACAAATTATAAGAATACTATCTAGGCATTATCTAGAACCTAACGTTACGAACTTCCTATATTGCGCAATACAAATTCGTTCGCCAATTCGAGAATATACTCGTACATGTTCTGATTAATTACAAACATAAGCGATACATAAAACATAAATCTCATCTCTTTTTACCAAAGTTATTCGAAGTCCGTGTTAGAAATTTTACGTGAAAGAATGATAATATACTTCCACGTAATTCCTTCCATACATCTATTACTTTTTCCCTAAACATTATAATATTAATATGATTAGTACTATCTTCAGTCAAAAGAAAAGTTATATTAAAGGAAAATTATAATATATCGCCTGAACAAGATCGTAGAGCAATATGTGAGTTTTTAATTGATGGAATGTGTTTATTTTGTATCAGATTGTAAATTTCATTATTTACCTACCTAGTCTAAAAATGTTTAAGAAAAAAAAGACAACATTTAAAAAAGGAAGGAGAAATGAAACGAAACATATTTTGTTAACATTATTTTATTTAACTAAGTGCTGAATAAATAAGTCTTATCAACTTAAATTAAAAATAAATTAAATTAAAATAAAGTCGACGGGCTCGCGCATTTCGAAAAAGAATTCAGTCTTAGGAAAGCAATGTTTTAAATTCCAGATTCCCTTAATCGGGAGTTCATGAGAAATAAAACTATTTAAAGTTCGGGAAGATAAAACATTGCTGATTTTAAATTTAGCTAAATGACAGTCTGCCACGAGGAAGTATCACAAATATTGGATCAAGCCACAGTGGCAGACTGACATTTAGCTTTACAATCTTTACTATCGGTAAACTCTATACTTGATCCATGGGTGTCCAATTTTGTTTTTATTGGGACGGCGGCATCGTGATTGGGGGTTCGTACACTTGTGGCATTACGTACATAGGCATGGTCATAGTCGGGGAGGTCAGTGGCGGTGTCGAAGGGCCGAATAGTATTCTGAAGTAGCGCGTGATTGTCCATAAGACATAGGACGCCGCCGGAAGCCTATAACATAATGATTATGACGTGAATGTATGATATAATAAAGTGCAAATATCAATTCAAATTCTGTTGAATATTGTAATCGTTGTTATCAATATTTCAGTTCAGTTTCGAAACGATCATACAAAACTGTCCAATTTATAAGAACATTATAATAATATAAAGTTTTTAATAATACCAAATATGTTACCCCTACGTGTTATTTTTTCAGAAACTGAACCTTTTTCAGAAAGTAACTCGATACGAACGAGTAAAGTTAGCTTATTGTCCATTGACTAGTAAATGACTCATTCTTATGAAATACAGCTAATTTATATCGAGTTAGTTTCTGTATTTAAAGTGATTTTCATTGATATTTACAAAAATACTCGTACCCTTTTAATTAATATCTATAATTATATCTTTACAAACATGAGAAGAACCTCCACCATTATAATAAATAATATTAATTACATAAAATGCTTCTTTAAATGCAAAATTATTTCATAATAACAACATCGTAAAATATTTATGAACTAAAACTTTTCTGTAGTTGTAGGAATATTAGTAGTTATATCAGAATCCTCGTTTTTATCTATTTCTTCAACCGTTTTTACAATTTGTGTACAATTCACAATTGTTACCCGATTTTCGATGTCCTCATCATTCTTTATCATTACAACTTGTGACTTGTCATTTTGTTCATTGTCGTGTTCTTCAATTTCATTTTGTTTATCG
Organism: Nycteola revayana; assembly: GCA_947037095.2. Classification (NCBI taxonomy): domain Eukaryota; kingdom Metazoa; phylum Arthropoda; class Insecta; order Lepidoptera; family Nolidae; genus Nycteola; species Nycteola revayana. The sequence goes on from OX344851.2 coordinate 2,965,896, forward strand.
TCTTTTTTTTCAATACCTTTTTTATGTTTTCTTTTAGTTCTTTTTTGTTTAGGGTTTTCAAATAGATTGCCTTCTAGTAGACCATCTAATAAATCAATACTCAGCATTACAAGATCGTAAGCAAATCTGTAATAAGCAGGTGCTTTAGATTTTGTAGAATGTTTGAAAACAGATTTAGCATAATTACCAGAATTGATAATCAAATGTCCTATAGGATCATTTGAAAACAAAAGTTTAATAAAATCTAGAACACTTCTACCTACGCCTGTAGAGGCACTCTCTAAGTTAGGCTCAGCACTGGTGTTACGATTGTATAAATCTACGTCTACGCTTCTTTTAGATCTTGAACGGCGTCTCTTATTGTGTCTTTTACGAAAATTTCTCTTACGATGTTTTTTGTTTTTACGTGTATGATTTTTATTATTTTCTGTGTTTGGGAATGTGTTATTATTAAAAGCTATTGGTCTCCAATCGGACTCGTTCAAAACAGTTGTTGTTTCAGCAGTCGGTGCTTTTATTACATTCTTTAAAATTTTAAATTTATTAGATTTCACAAAATTATTTGGACTATTCGAGTATTTTATTGTAGGGCGATTCCAATAGGATTCATTAGAAATAGGAGTAACCGATATTCCTTTATTATAAAATGATAGGCGAGTGGTATTAGGCTTAGCCAAAGGAGTTTCCCTGCTGGGATACTTTAGTTTAGGATAGTTCCAATCAGATTCATTCTGGATTTCAGCTGTAACAATGTTTGATGCTTCTTTATTATACTGAGATAACCCACTATTATTTGGTTTTATAAATGAACTAGGATTCACGAAATATTTCACTCTAGGATAAAAAAACGTGTTTGGATAATTATATTTATATTTTTTCGTTTTAATGTAATCATATAAATCTTTATTGTTTTTAAGTCTATCTAGATTAATTTTTAGTTCAGCATATTTTTTAGGCTTTTGTCGTTTTCGATGTGTCATTTTTCTTTGTGCAATATTCCTAGGCTGTGGAACTAGTATTTGCCTCGGACTTTTAATTACTAATTCATCTACTTCGTTGCCTTCTACATTTTTCGTTGTAGAAATATCGGAGTTCAAACCTCGGAAGGTTGCTGGCATAGCACCAAAGAAGGCATTAGCAATGGGATCTATAATGTTTCTGACGCCATCAATGATCGGTTCGAGAAATTTGTAGAATTTCGACTTACCATCCCATCTCTCTGCAGCTCTTGTGGAGTTAACGATTAGTGTAGGCGCCTGTTGCGACTGCTGAGCTGACGCGTCGCCTTGGTGTATTATTTCGTTCGTCTGGGCTTGACCCATTGCGGTTGGGCTATACATCTCAGGAGACGCGAATTGTGGGCTCACTCCACTGACGGAGTATGCGTGCGAAGAGGCGCTTGGGAAATCGATCGGATATTGCGAGTAAAGATACGGGTGGTTTTGTAAACCGACGCTGGAATGAATAATTGGTTTTATTTATATAAATGTTAAGGTTTTATATAAATTTTCAATTAAAATGTTCATTCTAACCAAAATATAGTAACATTTCTGTCTTAATTCAAGTTTTAGTCAATATGTCAATTGGGTTAGAATATTTCTTGTGTGTCAAGTCATTTAAGTTAATTTTAAGTCAAGTCAGTCTAAACATCAGTTAGTTAAATTCCAGCAACGGTTTATCTAATATGTACAGTGCTTCTATTGTGTGTACACACTTTTTTTTTAACTGTCCTCTTGTGTAAATCAGAAATCAACCAAACTGTACAGTATATCAAAAACCGTATGAAGTCCATTCTATGTTACAATAATAATATAATTTGGTGATATACAGTTGTAATAATAGTGAACCATGTTACATACGTGCTCTAATTATTAATTCTAATCAATAGTACACATACAATATATTATTACGAGAAGAAGCAAAAAAGGTTAAATTTAAAAAAAAACGATACCATGTCAAGTCAGTCACTTCAATAACAAATTATGGTAAAGGTTATGCTGATTGTTTAGGTATGTCTAGTCATTGTTATAAAGAAGTATCTAGAAGGTTTAGCAGAACATCTATTCTATATATATAAAACAAAGACGGGTTTGTTACACCACTTATAACTCGAGATCGGCTGGATCAATTTTCATGGTTTTTGTTTCGTTGGATTTGGCTACGTCCCGAATAGCAGAATACATTTTAAAAACAAAAGAAAGTCGTGTTAGTTACACTATTAATAACTCAAGAACGGCTGAACCGATTTGGCTGAAAATTGAGGGGTATGGTAGGGGTAGGGTAGGGTAGGGTAGGGGTAGGGTAGGGTAGGGTAGGGTAGGGTAGGGTAGGGTAGGGTAGGGTAGGGTAGGGGTAGGGTAGAGGTAGGGTAGGGGTATGGTAGGGGTAGGGTAGGGGTAGGGTAGGGTAGGGGTAGGGTAGGGGTAGGGGTAGGGGTAGGGGTAGGGTAGGGGTAGGGTAGGGGTAGGGGTAGGGTAGGTTAGGGTAGGGGTAAGGTAGGGCAGGGGTAGGGTATAAAAGTCCACCCGTGCGAAGCCGGGGCGGGCCGCTAGTTATAAATAAAGCGTTCATTTGTAAAACGAAAAATACATGCACGAAGTTCCAAGTTTCATTGCAAGTAACATAGTATGCATATATAAAGGTATATTTGCATATTATTACTACTATGTCACCGGAAGATAAAGTTCGAAGAAATGCTTTTATGCTAATGGTTTGTTCTATATTTATGACTAATGAATCTTACTAAATTATCCTTGATGAAATGATCAAATAATATTTTATTTTATATAATATAAAATTCTCGTGTCACAATATTCGTTCCCGTACTCCTCCGAAACGGCTTGACCGATTCTCATGAAATTTTGTGAGCATATTGAGTAGGTCCGAGAATCAGCCAACATCTATTTGCCGGGTCAGCTAGTTTTATATAATTTACAGTTGAATATAGCTCTTAAAGGTTTCCTCATAGTCAGTTCATGGCAATAGAAGCCGACGGATTAACATGGTATAGTACCAAAAACGTTCATATTAATTTCGAAGTAGAAAACTCCGTATTTGAAAATAGTACAAATATACTTTTGTTTATTTTGTCTAAAATGCAAGAAATAAAAAGCTTATATAAAAGAGCTGTTTTAATAGAATTAAAATACACCATGATTTTTTAGAACATGCCAATGCCCATAATGATTGATTTTTAGTAGTAAAGTTAGGTTACTAGTTAGTAAAGCAATCTATGTACAGTGAAACCTGGTTAATTGGGATCTCAAGGGACCAAGGATTTTATACCATTTAAAGAGGTTCTCATTTATCCAGTTTTCCAATTAGACAGGTTTAAAATTTAGTTGTCTCATTTACAGAGATCAAAATTTGAGATAGTACTGACAAACAAAGCATGTGCGAAAGAAATTAATTTTTTTGTAAACAATCGTGCCTGATAGATTGTCTAACTTATAAAGGGAATTGAGTTCTAGGGTCCGAATTATAGAGGTAAATATCGAAAAAATCCTAGAAATCAAATCTCATTTAACCAGGTTCGAAAAGTCCCATTAACAGAGGTAATTCGATTAAAAAGTGCCGGGACCTCATTGTAGTTCTCAATAATAGAGGTTTCTCACTTATCAAGGTCCCACTAAACCAGGTTTCGCTTTATATACTTGTTTTAATAGCATTAAAATAATAGATCAAAATCACTTTGTGTTTGTGTAAAATTTGCCCTTTCATACATCTTAGTTTATTTTGTATTGCAAGGCACTAGAGCAAATTTTTGCCATTTATCATTTCCATCTCCTTGAGGGAAATAATAAAAAAAAACTTTAAAAAATTAATGTAACGTTTTGATAGTAACACTGATAGCAAATCGTCCAGCCAATTATTAGCAGACTAAAACGACATCTGTAATCTAAATTGTAAAAAGAGATTAATATTGATATATCCTAAACAAAAGTACATACACGTACTAAAATGCTTAAGTATTATTGGAAATAATTATTATAGTAGACTTTGTTTTGAACAAAAGAAAAAAATAATTTTGATGAAAAGAGACGCAAACAAAAATGTTATTTTTGTTTTAGAGACTAATGATAAATCCCATAGCTACTTCATAATACAAAGCCCGATAAAGATACTTTAATATTTTAGTACATACACCGATGGAGTTTTTTAATAAATGTATATTATATTTGAATTTATACTTATTGAAAGGCGGACGGCTCAATATTAAAGGAAAGCCAAAATGAAAAAATGGATGATAAGAATACTTTGCGACTCTGTTTGAAGAAATCGCAACAGACGAGCAATTTTTTCTTTGAGGAAATACATTTCATATCTCATCAAAGAAATGTAATGGGAATAAATATTATTATGGAAACAAACTTGAAGAAGAATTGGATCTTGTAGGTAGTAAAGATCTTCCTTTTTTTCATGTTATGATAAGATTGTTATAAAAAAATGATTTAATGTTATTAAAAGAAATGTTTTTTTTTTCTCGTCTTACCTGACCTTTTTCATTAAAGTATTTATAATTATAAATGTTCATATTCTCCTAACCATTTTACTTAAACATTGCTAATAAAAAGTTGATCGTCTATCCTTAAAATATATTAAAGCTGTGCTTTAGCATTTTCTGGATCTAGGCAATTTTATTTCCTTCTACTATACTGGAAAATATATCATTTATACATGTTTCAAGAAGGATTGCGAGCTACAAAATGTTTGTCGATAATTTTAATATACATGGTAAAGAAATTTGAAAAGCAATAATGAAAACAATACACGAAGAATAAAGAAGTTGAGATAGCAAATTAAATACAGAAATTAATATGCTAGACTATCTACCAACACAAAATTTTATACAACATTTTAAAGTAGAAAAATAAGTAATAAGATGAAATAGTTACAAAAATAATGTAATTGGCGGTCTTATCGCAGACAGCTATATCTTCCAGACAACCTTTTGATGGAATGATGATGCATAATAATATGAAGAAGCAAGAAGGGTAGTAATAGGAATAGATTATGGGGAAATAGAAGCATGGCGTGAAATAATAAAATTATACAAATAGGGGAAGAAAAATACCAACAAAAAATAATTTATTAATAAACTATTACATAATCATATATACTTAAATATTTCAGGAATATATAAATATATAACAAAATAAATATTAATACATACCTACACTTATGAACGTAAGACAGGAATTTTCACAAGTGAAAGTTTAATATAAATGACAGTTACAAATTGTATTTGTTAACGTGCGTTTTAAAAAAGTAATATGAAATAGAATAAATAAATTTCGTAGTAAAGTGTATATATACAACAAAATGTCAGTCACGACAGTTATTTTTCATACATATCGTACAAAATGTATAATTTAATTAATTAATGAAAGGTGTTCTAAGAAATAAATGCATGCAAAGACGCAAAAACGTAATGAGGGCCATATATTACTGCAGAAATTAATGTTACTTTACAAGGAATAATTGAAATGGAATTCTCAGTTGGGGCGCATTGGATCCGGTGGTAGCATTAAAGCGCGTCCGTCGTTATATGCTCATGGTCCACCCAAATAATGACAATTGTTTTGGCATAATATAGACAGAACAAGCATTTTGCCTCCTAGCGACAATATACATTAATTATAATAATTAATTTAATAATAAATAAGTAATTTGAATAGGTTTATAAATAAACAGCAAATGTAATTTAAGATAAATAATAATTAATTTTCAAATAATGTTTGACGATTTACAAGTGCCTGTAATTGGTTTACGTAAATAAAAATGATTTTTATTTTATTTTATTTTAATAAATCCGTTGAGCTGTGTCAGCGACCTTCGTTCCATAGCGTATTTTTTTATGTATGATTCGATCGAACAGGGAAATGCCAAGCATAGCTCGCTGAGTATCTTTGAACTTTCTTATGAGGCACACATAGTGCACAAATTGGTTGATTGGTTTTGTCTTAACACACTCATGTATTTTGGACGAAAAATGTTAAAATATTATTCCACAGAAATATCTTTACTAATATAATCAATACTCATTATATTATCTGCTATTAAAAGGATGGCAAGTACTTAGGAAGCCTTTATTTAATTAGTCCTTTTAAATTGGTGGAAATTATTATTAATCTGTACTTTAATTGTACACATATTTCTCTTTTTTTTGTCTATGGCTACCTTTGTAATAATTACTTCTATTTACACAACTTTTGTCTATAAAAACGGGATGCGAAAATAAAGAACAGGTAGGCACAAGATTCTTTACAAAAAGAAAATCAAGCCAGGTGATACGGATGCTAGGTATATAAAAACAATGAGAAGTGAATAATGTCAAAGTCACTGTCAAAGTTAAAGTCAAGTTTTTGTAACACATAGTAAATTTCACATAAATAAAAGTCCACTGTGACCTGTTCACAGTCATATACTTCAGTCTGAGTACAGTCGTAAAATTACTAGAGAGCAAATCGTAAATAATCTTTTGGAAGCCAATTTTTTTATTACTTCTATTATTTTATTGTGATATCAAAACTGTAATTATACCAACAAAAATCATGGTTCATTCGTATATGTCACCAGCATTAAATCTAACCGAAGGTATTATTTACATTTCTAGATCAGTAATAGGTTTAAAGTTGCATAAGAAATATGTCTTATTATGTTTTTTAGTAACACATTTGACATTCCACATAGTGCGGTGCGGCGGGGAATTACTTATGCTTAGCTCAACTGATTTGGACTTGATTAATTGAATAACCGAAATGCATACAAAATTTGCTTTAAATCATAGTTTACGTGTTGCTTTGATTCTAATTATTAGAATGAAAACAATATCATAGCCTAGTGTCATAAACGATTCAGTCATTGATATCATTGCTAGTAAACATGGCTTCAAAAAGATGGGATAGTAACGTAAACAATAACAAAACAGAGATTTAGTTTTCTAACTCACCCATTTCCGTAGGTTTCATAGAGTTTCTTCATTGCCATGCCACCAGTAACAAGCAATGCCAGCTTACTGGCGAAGAATGCCTTCAGAGTTAGAACAGTCACCACAGCCATAGCAAACATCACCACGCCGGCACCCTTCATACCGAACAGTAGCGGTACTATGACCTGCATTACCTTCTTCTTTTGTCTTCTGCCTGGAATTTAAAAGTTGAAATTTATTCAGAACTGGATATGTCTTTTATAATTTTCGCTGCTTCAGTGCACCTTCCTCACGATCTCCATCTACGGTTGACTGGAAGAAAATGCCTCTGGCATTAAATCCGCCATGTACTTTCATAGTGCTAAAGTTATTATATAAAATAAATAAACTGTAGTGCAGTTGACTCAACGCTCGAAATCATAAGTTTTGTAACACCAAAGCAGGATAATTTCGATCTTATGTGCATAAATCTTTGATTATTTTTTATCTAATGTTCATACATGATAAATTAGCCTTTAATATTTTTCATACATTCAAACCACAATTCAAACCATCTCGGTGTTTGTATACAATATTTATGTTTATTTTGTATTTTATTTAATGTATTCAATGTTTTGAAGTTAGCACCGTTGTTTAGCAGTAACAATGAATTGTTTAAGCTGCCAAAGTTGACGTAAGCTTATATCTGTTATTCTTAACAATAACTTGTTGGAGCTCACATTTCAAATTTAATTTACAAAACAGCTACTTAAATTTTGCGTTAATCTGATGGAAACAAAAGCTAAATCGCTGAGTAAATAAATTAAGTACTGCTTGATAAATATCATAAGTGACGATAAAATAGCCAGACAATTTAAGACTTAACGACTGTGAAAATAAAGTGAAAATTACATCGTAATAAAACAAGAGGTGATGATTGATAACGTCATTAGTGCTGGTCGAATTACCAATAATGTCAAGTCGATTTATGTCCGGTGAGAAAGTCGATGCGTGCTACGCTCAGCGAATAATCGAGTGGTTTTCTAATATATCAGGGTTAATTATGAATTGTGATGTATCGTTAACGAACATGATAAAAAAGATTTAGTCTAGATCGTGTGTATTAATGAGGCTTACAGCTAATCGTGATTTAGAGATCCGTAAGCTATATGTGAGAATGGAACCGTTCTTATTGAAGGTAATATTTTAGTATAATCGATCAACTTCATTATTTGGGTACGCGATGCCCTCGTAGATCTGAAGTCCGTGAGGCCCGCGAACTGTAAAGTAGAGCTACAGTTGCACAAAACCCCCTAAAATACTAAAAGTCATAATCCCTCAATCACATCGCCAGCGACCACCTGAGCCGAGGTCCAAGCCCCACAGGGGGCGCCCTCATGCGCCGGTTAGTTAGTAGTTTTTAAATCATTTATTAATGCTGGAGCTCTGCTCGCCTTTATGCCCGGTTAAGTAGCAAAGCCTCGTGGCTAACTACGTAAGTCCTTCCGAAAAAAAAGTACCCGATTACGGAACCGGGATGTGCTGGGAAGCGCTGGTAAAGGCTCCTTATTTTTTGCCAAACGTTATTAAAGTTTCTGGGCGTAAGACGCAATTGTGTTACCTACCGACGGATGCGTGTTAATATTATTCTTTGGATGATTTGCTCTAAGTTAGCAATTTTGGATGAATTGCACGCGGATTTTAAGGCGATTAAATAAATAATACAGGCAATTCTTTATTCATATCCATGATCGACGTTTTATTGAACTGAATAAAACTGAATCGTAATAAGTGTTGCATCTTTGCGAATAAACGGGTTTGAAATCGAGTTGCTACGTTCGTCTGAATCTAGCGGTGGCAATTGTTTAACAGCAGGCTTAGCGAACGCAAGCGAAGACGCGATCCTATCTCTCAAATGCCTACCACTAATTGGTTGCGGCGAATGCGTCAGTAAAATACTTTTAACAAAAACAGATCTACCGCGTTCGGGTGTTTCGTTATTAAATACCGATATATTTATAAATTAATTAACCGTTTATTATATAGAAACGTTAACTTTTTTAAAATAAACTTTAAGGAACATAAAATAATGCGCCAAGTAACCGCCTACTCTCAAATTAAAAAAAAATGGACTTACCGATACAAATGTATGGATTTTATCCAAATAAAACTATTTTTATACTATATATTAAAACTACACTTAAAAACGAGACACAGAACAATAACACACCACTGTAATCAAATCACAAGCCGGAATTCGGGCGCGAAACACGACTAATTATATTAAATATACGATACATTTACAATGACCACCGAGCTGTTCGAGAAGGGGAGGGGAATTATATACTTATATAAGTTATATATAATGCTACGGACTTATTGGACCATAAAAACAATCCAAATAAAATTAAATCGTTGTGACATTCAGGGGCGAAAAATTCTGAACGAACTCATTTACAATTCGCACAAAAAACAGTGTCATAAATTATATTCAGGTTAATGGGTTTGAGGATAGAAATTTATGATTTTACGATCATTCGCCGTTAACGACGCAAGTATTTATACGTGTCATAATTTTTATCGATTGACGTTTTTATTGACTTGTTATCATTATTAACATTGATTGTTACCTACTACTATTCTCCTGCGATTTTACCCAAATTGCTCATGATTTCATAACCTCAAAAAGCGTTCTTATTTCATGAAAACTTTCAATTTTTATACTAATCCAGAGTATAATCTATCTCTATGTCAAATTGTATCCGGATGCGATCTTATTTTTATCAGATTGGTTAATACAAAGTGGAGTTTATCTTTTTCGTCAGACAGAGTTTTATCTGTGATTTAAGATGTATTTTCGCAGGTAAGTTTTGGCATTCAACGGGGCAATACTGCTAGCAATCTGGGAACCATGCCAAGTAGTATATTTTAGAATAGTGGTATTTTATATAAAAGATTTATTTTAAATTAGCTACTGTTAGTTATATGTATTCATTCATCAAAGTAAAAATATTTACAATTACTAGTGGTGTAATTAGCCACGAGGATTTTGCTGCTTCGTCATCACTGGTATGCGGCTGAAGAGTGGACGGACATACAGTTGTGATAATTGAAATTATATATTATTTTAAGAAATGTTCTTTGTTAGTATCTATATTTTTAGACCTCAGAATCATAAGGTCGTTTGTGCCATTATACGTCAACAACGTTCGTCGTATGTGCCTTTATCGTAAATGGCACTTAAGACCAAATGCTTATGATATATTAGTACATCCGACTTTTTGCTTTTGAGCTACAGATTTGTACTGTAAAGCCCAAATAATATTTTGGGATTTTTTATGCCATCGATATTGTAATTATAGGGTTACAGTTAATCAAATAAGAAGAATAAAATTATTCGAATATTGATGATTTGTTTATCTTTTGTTGTTATAAGTTTGTGTTTGTATTTCATTTCTTAAAAGTATGCAATTTTCATTTTGCATCCAATTTTGAATCTGACACAATCATTTATACAATTTCAATAACAATTTATAATAAGTTCAATACTATATTAGGCAGCCCAATAATCTGCGCTGAACCAAAACGATTTACGAAAACAATCCCAGATATGTGCTCATGAAAATTTATGATACACCCATCGGAGTACCTACCATTTTACCGTATAAGATTTGTTTCATAGCAATACAAAATAATATTTGCGGTGAAAAATAAAGTTGTAAATTTTGTGTGAATCGACTAGGTTTATTTTGTATTCATAGAAACAATTGCAAAAACAAATCTTAAGTTTATGTTTTGCCAAGTGACAAATGTTTATTGGCTTGTTAAAGACATGAGGTGATATTTTGTCCTCCCGACCGCATTTGGCATTGGCTCTTGGAAATTAGCCAACTACCCTGGATTAAGGTTGCCATAACATTGTAGATGAAACAATAACAATAACGTCACACAGAGCCGAGGGGGTTCTCCTATTGCGCACGCAGGACGATAAGACAAACAGGAGCGGGTATTGCGAAGGGTTCTTAGTTTTTTTGGTCAGCGCGGCCACCGTGACCATTGCCTTGTTGGCCGGGACACCGGGACATGATGCTCGAAACCGGAACATGTCCCGGCATACCGGGACGTATGGCAACCCTACACTGGATATACTATGGTGCACAGCACAGACACTACGCAAACATGCGCTTTCTAGACCATTGCTCTGAAAATTATTTTGGGCGATTTAACTAACAAAACCGATACTAGATCAGCGATATTAGGCGCAGGACCTACAGCTTAACGCAATCACGAGTAAATTATCACCAATTACCTGACTTAGGGCTGATATTTAAGGTTTTTGCCCGCGATTTGATGCCTAGACTAGACCTAGAATGGACTAAAGAGATAGACAACTTACAAGATTCACCTGCGATCGATTTTTCTTATTATAACCGTAACTTATTTTGGATAAAAAGCTATATACATATCCAGATTATCATATAATATCTCTTTGCGATATTTTAACTGAATCCCTCCCGTCATTTTGTAACAAAGCTCCAATTATACATGCAAATTTACGTCAAGAACTTCAGCATTACAATTTATTAATAACATCGTCAGGAAAAGGATGGATAAAGAAAATATCTTCAGAAATACAGAAAATCTTCATATAATCTTCAAAGAGTATTAGATGTTTATTCTGAGAGCTGTCCACTTAACTAGAATCTCAACGTAACGTAACTAGAATCTCAACAAAGTTAATACAGATTAGCTAGGCTTAATAGAAACCACTAATCGCTCACAAAGGTATATTCTGAACATTTGTCGATAACTATTTAATACTAGTCGTAGTTACTAATTCCAACCTAATTCCCAATTGATTATTTAAAAGCAGCGTCTTGGAATCCCAAAACCATTTCTAGTTTATCTGCTTATAATCTTGAACTAATTATTATATAAGGGATCTCTAATGGAAAACTAATTTAAGCTTGTGACTGTATGAGTATTACTAATACACAGGTAAATACTGCCCCGAGCTCCCTAATTGTACTGTACTGTAATTGTACTGTGTGTCCGTGAAATGAATGTTTGTAAAGTCCCCCGCGACACACGGATTCATTTCCCTAGTGCGGGAGTTGTATTAAAAAAAAAAAAAAAAAATTACATCTACATTTACAATACACAAAGCTTTTCAAATCATCATACATACAAGAATCATACACTACAACCTACGGATCTTAAGCCGCAGAAACGCGCCCCTTGTGGACTTATAACTAGATTGGGGCGGTCGGAAAAATTTTCAGCAAGAATATTGAGATGACCTGACTGCCTCTGAAAATTTAGTAATAAACTGTATATAACATTTTGTATATAAACTGTATACAGGGTGTCCCAAAAGGTTAAGTAGCTGGGAAAGGGGTGACAGGGGTGGACACAATGGTCACTAGAAAAATAAAAAATAAATCCGCTCTGGGTATTTAAAAAAAAAATGGCATTTTTTTAAAAACTTAAAATTTTACTCCTTGTTATTTTTGATGTTGATGTTGATGACCTTGTTGTTATTGAAGATTACATAACAGCATTTTTTTTAAATACAGCCATATTTGTAGGTACAGTTAGCACAAGGTGTAAAATTTTTAGTCTTTTAAAAAATGCCATTTATTTTTTTAAACACCCAGAGGGATTTTTTTATATTTTTCTGGTGACCCTTGTGACCATCCCTATCACCCCCCTTCCCAGCTACGTAATCTTTTGGGACACCCTGTATAGGTTCTTAACTCTGATTAATGTAATCGTATCACATGTTTACAATTTAGAAATAAATTTTTAGCTAAAAACATATGATACTCAAGTGGAATTCAAGCTGCTTTTATTTAAGGATTTGTAAGAAGAAATTGTTACCTTACTTAAAACAATATTGTAAAATGTAAATCCGCTATAAAACACTAACTAAAGTTACATTAATCACAGGACCGAGACCGTAAATCAGGATCAAGTTTAAACTTAATTCGAAACTTTGAGAATATGACGCTTATTATGGAAGCAAAAATATAATTTATGCTTTTTACAGTTTTTAATAAAATTCTTGACATTTTTGCAAACTTTACTAAACTTTTTTTTTACTTCTGCTAGTGCCAGTAAGGCTCAGACTACAAACTGTGCGGCGACGACTCAGAGTGCTGATTCAGAGCGTTTTAATGCATAGTACTTCATTGAAATCAGGTACCACCACAGCGGCGCTCACACTATGTGAATCGACGCAGTGAAATTTCCCACAACGGTGTACAAAAGCTACATGATATATTTGCTCAGCTTTTGTCCTTAAGTCAGCCGGACCTGTTCTATTATGTGGTACGCATAGTTCGTGGTCGCGGTCTAAACCCGCAAGATGTTACTATACCACTTATCATCTGAGACATGAGATTCGCTTGCACATTCACTGTAGCTTTACATAATCACCTAAGTAGTCACTAAGGTAGGATTTTGTAGTATCTAAAACTGCAGCACCTGCTAGACTATCATCATCAGATCTCCTTCAAAGAGAATTTTAATTGTATTCGAGGACACCATTCTTTCCTTCATTAATATAGTAAAACAATTCAATGTTAATTTTACATGAGCTTGCTTTTGGCGCTTGGAGGGCAAACAGCACCAGTGGCTCAGTCGTTACGATAGTTGCTTCTGAGACCTGATGTTCTATGTTTGATTCCATCTAGCACAATTATTTGTGTGATCTAGTAGCTGTTTTGAGTCTGGTCGTACTTTGTGTTTGTGAATTATGTTCTTTTTTTATTAAATTTAGGCTTACTTTTGACCATAATCTCGCTTGATGGAAGGCGAAGATAAGGCCTAAGATAATACATGCTTGCCTAGAAAGTGTCTGTTCACTGTAGTCTTAAAGTATGTCCGCATTATAGCGTTCCGGAAAAACGGACCCCGGCAGAGAATTCCACTCTTTAGCCGGCATTATGAAATAAGAAGCAAATCGCTTCGTGCGTATCGATGAAGTCCCCCACGACACAGTGACTTACTTTAATATTGCGGGAGTTGTCTTAAAATATATTCGTAAATTATATAACAAAGTTATATTTCTCCGTTTTTGGGCTTCTATTTGATCAACTATGCAAGTAATAGTTCCTATTGTATGCAAGAACATAATGTTCAAAAGTTGTCAACTGTATTCCACTGTTGACAACTTCCACAGTTGGTCATGTTTCGAAAGTTTCTATCGCTGAACTTTCATTCTCTTCATCTTCAACAAACTGAAGGCGAACTTTCATTCATTCAACGGGGCCATGCTGCTAGCATTTTGGGAACCTTGCCAAGTAGGACAAATTCAAAATAGTTTGTATTTTATAAGTAATTGTCAATTTACATTACCTACATTTATTTAGTTAGCATTTACATAAAGATTTCCTGTTCACCGTGGGGATCGGGAACCCTCGACCTCCGAGATTTAAAGTGAGCCAAATACCGCTACGCTACGGAGGTTGTAACTAGTACCTACTAAACTAGAGTAACTAAGTAATAATTTATAAACCATAAAGTTTTTAGCAACGTATGTTGATCTCTTAGGAATTCTATACATTTGTAGAAACATATTCAGATATTTTATTGTTTGAGTGGGGATACCTTTGAGAATACCTTGCCGACTCCTTTCATTATTTTATTTTTATCTTTCAGGTTTCATACACTAAACCCTAACAGAACGTATGCAAGCAATGGTCCCTTGAGCGTATTCAGCTAAAATTTGTAACAAAAACAGAGATCGGTTTATTTTATTTAAAACTTAATGTTGGACCGGGATTTAGTAATAATGCTTACTTAAGGGATTTGAACAAAGTAGGTATTGTTATTCTACTTTTGTTTTGAAATTGGGATTAAAATTATTGTATTATTTCAGTGGGTTTTGAATATGTTTGAATAAGTAATAAAAATAAAATATAAAAGACAACCTCCGTAGCGTAGCGGTATTTGGCTCGCTTTAAATCTTGGAGGTTGTGGGTTCGATCCTCACGCCGGACAGACAATCTTTGTGTAAATCCTAAGATTTATTTCCGGGTCTGGTTGGTTTAGGGACTTCCCTCCGTGCCTCGGAAAGCACGTTAAGCTGTTGGTCCCGATTGTTATCACATCATCTATAATAAATGAACGAGGGAACGGGCAGCTCTTTTTTCTTTTTTTTTCGAATGGACATACATAGTTAGCCACGAGGCTTTTGCTACTTCACCGGGCATAAAGGCGAGCAGAGCTCCATTCCTTAATAAATAATTTGTAATTGCGGTGTAATTTATAGATTTTCTCTGCATTCAGTTTAAATGGCCCTTGTGTGCAATAATACTACTAATAAAAACTGGTCAGGTGCTGAGTTGGACTCGCACACGAAGGGTTCCGTACCATTTTTAAGCGTCTACCTGTTGCCATTATTGATATCGAGCAAAAAGGACAAAAAAAAGTTGTTGTATGCCCCCCTTAAGTATTTATTTTATTTTTAGTATTTGTTGTTATAACGACAAGAAATACATCATCTGTGAAAATTTCAACTGTCTAGCTATCGCGGTTCTTAAGATACAGCCTGGTGACTGACGGACAGACAGACAATAAGTAATAGGGTCCCGTTTTTATCATTCGGGTACTGAACCCTAAAACGGCCAGCTAGGTATTTATTTATCGATATTTAATTCACAATTTAACGCCATTAACTTAATTTATTAACTTTATATAACCCTTCAAAGTTGATAAATTATACCTTATGACCTGACCATCCCAGCTGGGTTAACCGTTCACAAATTATAGCCTAATAATAAAATTAACCCTTACTTATACCTCAATAAATTAACAGAGGTTGAGTTATAGAGACCTATTTTTATTAAACTTCATGAGGTAACAAATAATTTATTCACAAATGTTAAAGCGAAGCGCAATATTTGCTTTTAGTTTATTGTGTTTTAATTTAAATTTTGATTGCTTATGTATTTTACATATAAACTTTCCTCTTGAATCACTTTATCTATCACAAAAGCCGCATGAAAATCCGTTACGTAGTTTCAAAGATTTAAGCATACATAAGGACAGACAGACAGCGCGAAGCGATTTTTTTGTAATCTATGTATGTAGTGATGGACGCCTATCTTATATGATCTTTTCATACGCTCTGTCATAATAAATAGCTATGTTCCAAATTTCAGCAAATTTTATTTCATAAGTTGTGAGAATACAGTTATGTGAAAAATTTCAGCCCATATAACGTCCACTGCTGAACATGGGCCTCCTCCCGAGAGGGAGGGTATTTGCCATAGTCACCACGCTTGGCAGGCGGGTTGGTGACCGCAGTATTATGTTGTACATACGATTATTATAGATTATGTTATAACAATCGGGACCAACGGCTTAACGTGCTTTCCGAGGCACGGAGGGTAGTCCCTCAACCAACCAGACCCGGAAAGAAATCTCAGAATTTACACAAAGATTTTCTGTCCGGTGTGGGGATCGAACCCACGACCTCCGAGATTCAAGGCGAGTCAAGGAGGTTGTAATACATTTAAAATCATTTTATTACATTCCAATAATAATTAATAACCATCTACGTCGGTACCAATTAAGATAGGTACGCACGGTGCGAAAATATATCATCGGAAAAATTAAATCTAGAACTCAGAAGCATAATTAAACGTTGGATGTGACATAATACGTCAGAATAATTCGTCGTATGTGCCTTTATCGTTAAATGGCACTTACAACGTAATGTTTCTGAAGTATGATAGCACAGTCAACAAAAGAGATAGGTTTACACCGTCAGTATCAAATAATGTGCCAAATAATTTGCCGCGTGGTTTCCGGCTCAGAATCCATGTCTCCATCATCACTCCATGTCTTAGCATGGGTTTCGTAAAAGGCGATTCAGGGACATGCGGCTGGTGGATGGTCAACAACTTACTGCGATCACCAATCCGCCTGTCAAGCATGGTGATTATGGCAATATCGTTCAATGATCCTGGCTTGCCAAGGTCTGTTAAGGCCCATGTTCAGCAGTGGACATTAAGGGGCTGTTGATGAGTTATTATTAAAAAAGCATTGAGTTGAAGAAACCAAACTTAGTACCAAGCCAGACCTAGTACCAAACCAGACCTAGTACCAGACCAAACCTATTTATATTGAATCATACTTAGTTAAAATCAGTGTATGTATTAGAGCATGTAAATGGATACATTGTTAATTTAATACATATTAATGTTAAGATGTTTGTTAATAAAACACAATAAAAAGGAATAAATTTGGTTAATTAATAATAATAAGAGTGATGATAAAAAAATAGATTTCATTTCTCTATTGACATCTACTAAGTATAAATTGGAACTTCAGCAATTTTATTATTATTTACTAGTTAATGTATTTTTTTTTCATAAGACACTTGCATTAGCTATTGGGCAAGCTTCTTTTATAGTCATTGTTTTAAGTAATTTCTTTTTAATCATATTAAAAAAATAAAACTATTAAATCGATTACAATTGCAACGGACTTTATTGTCATGAAGTACCAATTAAATAAATGTAAAATATTCTTTATTTAAAATTCAAGTAGATTTCTACTAAAAGGCAGATATAACAAAGGAAAGTAATAAAAAAAACACAACTCAATGAAAAGTTATAATAAAAAAAGTATGAATATAATCATTGAGAAAGTGCTTCTATCCATCCGAATCGAGAAAGATGACAGATATCGATATCACGTGACAACTGTCATCGGACAGCTATAGAAGAATAAAATCGTTTCGGAGAAAAGTAAAATCATATATCTAATTAAAATTACTGCACGCGTGGTCCTCACGCTATATCATAAATTATTCGAATGAAAGTTAGCGAGATTCCTTTCTTTATTTCTCGTTAAATCCTGCACGATTGTCTAAAGTGACAGCGGGTGCCATTTTGAAATTGGTCTCAACTGACATTAATGTGTATACAATTGTGATTAACTGCAATTAAGATAATAACCCATTTTTTGCATAACACAATGATCGAGTGTTTCGCAGAAAAGCAGTGAAAATCTATCACACGCAATTTTAGAGAACCGATTGAAATTATTTTCGTTCTTATCGTGAAACTTTTACTTTATGAATAAAATAATACTGTTTTTGCATATTTTTAGTAACAGCTTTCGTTTTTGACTTCAGCAAGTACATTTTTACAAGAATTCTTTTAGAATACCGTGTTTAAATGAAAAAAAAGTTTAAAAAAAATGGCCTAGTCACTACATAGTGCAAAACAAAGTCGCTGCCGCTGTCTGTCTTTGCCTGTGTATGCTTAGATCTTTAGAACTACGCAACGAATTTTGATGTAGTTTTTTAATAGATAGAATGATGCTGATTTTCCACCAGAGGGTTGAGACGAGACGAGACGAGGAGGGAATTGAAATCGCACTGACCCTTTTCCACTAAAGATAGCCATCGCGATTCTCAGGTAATAACACGGTAATAAGTAGCAATGCATAACCATAAGCATCTCGCGAGAAGCGTGTTTCTATTGCAAAGTAATTTATACTCTATATCGGAAGCAATACGGTTCATTTTACACAAACAAATATTTCAATTCACGCCTCGCCTCGTCTCGTCTCGCCACACTATTTCCACCAAAGATGCGCTGGGACAGGATTGAAAATTTGCCATACAAATCTCAATTCCCTCCTCGTCTCGTCTCGTCTCGCCCCTCTGGTGGAAAATCAGCATGATTCAAGAGGAGGGTTTATAGGTATTATCCATCTGCATTGCACCCGTGTGAAGCCGGCTCGCTAGTAAATTATAATATCAATTACTTACCTACTACTTATTGCGTGGAATAGTTACCCAAAGCTTATCCCGATTTTGAAACATTCTTTATTAGTGTATTATCTCTATTGGTCTTAGCCTATAGCCTTCCTCGATAAATAGGCTGTTTAACACTGACTTTAGCCTTATAATTTTAGTAAAGATAGTAGCATATCAAATGGATGGAGTGCCAGTATGTTCGGTAGTTACACTTGAGAATCAATTATATTGACTCAACTTACAGTGGAGTGTCGTAAGTCGTAAACTTGTGTGTTTACAGGTATTTGAACATTATAATAAAATGCGGTACCATTATGATAGATAGATATTATTATGTAAAGTACTTAAGAAATTTTATGAAATTATTTATTTACTAGCTGCGCCCAGCAGTTTTACCCGCGTTACTCTGCTCTAGTGGGTCGGAAAGTGATGTTTTGCAGCCTAAATGTTAATCCAGCGTATAACCTATCTCAGTGCAAAATTTCAGTCAATTCAGTTAAGTAGTTTTGCGTGAAAGAGTAACAAACATCCATCCATACATACTTACAAACTTTCGCGTTTATAATATTAGTAGGTGTTTTTAAATTCAACAATATTATATTAAATTGATAAGACAGATCCAGTATTAAAGACTAACATCTATCTTGACATCATTTTATTATTTGTACGGAAAAAGCAGATTTTCTGCTTCACAGAAATTTCTTCACTAAACAATACGTGACACTATAAACTGTTAAAGGGATGGCGAATATTTTAGAAGAGCCTTACATTCAAAACTAGATTCCCGACCATGGTTTCACCTGCTTTACTCCCGTGTCTATAAGAACTTCAAAATTAAATAACCTTCCTCGATAAATGGGTTGTCTAAAACTGAAAAGATTTTAAACTGAATTCGGACCAGTAGTTCCTGAGATTAACGCGTTCAAGCAAACAAACTCTGCTAAATATTTTAAAATATATAGATTTATGTAGAAATACTTACGTAGACCCAGTTTAGGACCCACTTTTGGAGTTTTGTCTTCTTCTTTTTCATCGTCATTTTTACTGCTTGATTTTTTCGCGTTAGGATCCGAAACATCTGTAAATAAAAACAAAATCCATTTAAAGATGTAGTCCATTCAAAATAACTCTTTATTTTCTTGTACACATGGTTGTCAATTATAAAATAATAACATTTAAAAATGATGTACCTACAATGGCGAGCTTAAAGGCGGAAACATATTGTTGAAACGCGACGGGACCTGACGAAACGTGACGCGTGTTGAGTCGAATCAAATGTATTGACCATGTATAACCAGACCAGAATCACACTATGAACACCCAACGCGACGTCACGTCGGGTGTTCATAGTGTGATTCTGGTCTATAGAAAACAATACATTTGATTCGACTCAACATGCGTCGCGTGTCGACAGGTCGCGTCGCGTTTCAACAATATGTTTCCGCCTAAACTCATTTATGTATTTTCTTCTAGCAAACCAAATTCAGAGTTAGAAGTAAGGCGCGGTGAATAGACGACTTTTACGTATTAGTTTTGTCACTGTTGCTCCGCGTAGAAATGAAAGAGAAGCGAAGAGACGCCGCGATGGCGCAACGTTTCGTTCGACTCGTTCGAGTTATTAAATACATTAATCCTTGCAAATATCTTATTACAATCGATAAATAAAAACAATAGTTCCCTTTATTATTATATATTACATCACTGTTATTAATATTATCAAGATTTGTTTATAAATAATACAGTTACAATTGCTACTATTTCAATTTAAATGGTTATTTTATGGTTTTTTTTTATCGAGAAAATTTACCGAAAACGTGTTTTGAACACAATGGTCCCCCCATAAATATGATCAAGATTAACATATATTTTTTTAGCTGCTCTAAAATGTAAACATTTGGCTAAAAAACTGTTTTGTGAAGCCTATTTTGACTAAGTACAGCGCCTTAAGGTAAACGGGCAAGAACAGCTATTTTTAAAGAACTTCCACACTAGGGAAATTAATCTCTGTGTTACGGGGGACTTTACGAACACTCAATTCACAGACACAAAGCAGTACCCAGACAAACAACATCTATGGTTCACACCAATAATTGTTGTGGGTGGGAAGCGAACCCAGAACACCAGATCTCAGTAGCAACTACCGTAACCACTGAGCCGCTGGTGCAGTCTTACACAAAGTATTTTAGATAAAGCAATTTTGTTTGTTACGATTTCTATCAGTATTTTGCAGTCTACTAGTATTCTTGTTAACCCCTCGTGCTAAGCTAAAATGCTTGTGTTACGAGTGGGTTTACGCCGGTAGAGCAATGGGTGGGGATCGAACCGATTTGAGCTACTAAGTTTTCGACGCTTATATCTATTGTACCCTCTTAGGAGGTAAATTTAGAAAACATTACAGCAGTTGCCTAAGTGATAAGAAATACCTGCGTTTCAAACTTCAGCAGAGACCGTTCAATATATATATAAAGTTTGTGTTGATAGTCCCAAAATTTTCCTTTCACTTAAGTATAAAAAAAAATGTTTTTGTATTGTTCTTCCGTGCCGTGTGGTTTCCGGCTTAGAATAGACCACCCCATGTCCTCCCATGGGTGTCGTAAAAGGCGACTAAGTGATATATGTCTGATGGATGGGCAGCAGCATCTATTAGCTCAAGGTTTACATCTTACTGCGATCACCAATCCGTCTGCCAAGCGTGTTGATTATGGCAATATCCCTCTACGATCCTGACTTGCCAAGGTCTGTTAAGAGGGGGCCCATGTTCAGCAGTGGACGTTAACGGGCTGTTGATGATGATAATGATTGTTCTTCCGCTCATTAGAAAAAGGATATATCAGCCACAAAAATTACGACGTTATTTTGTTATTATCGTTTCAAAGTATATCTTGATACTTTGAAACGATAATAGAAGATTCAAAATCGTATACCAGTTGTATAGTTTTGCTTTCCTTTTTATGACTTTGGGTTAAGTTTGAATGTTCTCGATGCCTTTTTAACCTTTTGTGAGGACAATTCTTCTAAAGTACAGTAAAGGGTTTTTAGTAAGTAAAATGCGATCAATTTAAGTTTTATACTGGGTGACTTTTTTACAGTCTTGAAAATAATAGAGCGTGATATGTTTACGAAATAGATGTTTATTATGCATGAACCTGTTTTTTCTTTTTTCATTTCTGACCTAGACATGACCATAGGGGTCATATTACGAAGCATAGGGGTCGAAGTATACGGACTTGACTTAATCCGTTAACGTCCACTGCTGAACATGGTCCTCCTTTTAACAGTCTTTAGCAAGCCAGGGTCGTTGAGGGATATTGCCATAATCACCAGGGGGATTGGTGATCACGGTAAGATGATAGGTAACCATGAGTTGATAGATGTCATCGTAAAAAGACATGTGGCATTTGACTTCACCTCGGGGTGACAGCAAAGATGGTATACATGGTAAAATGAGCTCTAGTGATTTGCAATAGAACTTCGTTTCGAAGTCATTTGGCTCGCTTCTATCTCAGAAGTCGTGGGTTCGATCCCCACGCCGGACAGGAAATCTTTGTGTACATTCTAAGATTTCATTCCGGGTCTGGTTGGTTCCCTCCGTGCCTCGGAAAACACGTTAAGCCGTTGGTCCCGATTATTATAACATCATCTTTAATAATCGTATAGCAAGGAATGGGCAGCAGCATTTTCTTGTGTCCAACATAATACTGCGGTCACCAACCCGCCTGGCAAGCGTGGTGACTATAGCAAATACCCTTGTTCAGGAGGAGGCCCATGTTCAGCAGTGGACGTTATACGGACTGATGATGATGAAAAAGTATATACAGAGATCGATTGTACTGACAAAATTAACCAATTACACTGAGCATTAAAAACAGGAAACAATAAGCATCAAAGAATTCTACCGCAGCTGATAAAAGAGATTCCGGAATGGTTAAACCGATTTTGACAATACATGTCTTAGAACCATCGCTAGAAAACACATCTATATATTATTATATAAAAGAAAGTCGTGTTAGTTACACTATTTATAACTCAAGATCGACTGAACCGATTTGGCTGAAAATTGGTAGGGAGGTAGCTAAGAACTGGGAGAAGGACATAGGATACTTTAGGGTAGGGGTAGGGTAGGGGTAGGGTAGGTGTAGGGTAGGGGTAGGGTAGGGGTAGGATAGGGGTACGGTAGGGGTAGGGTAGGGTAGGGGTAGAGTAGGGGTAGGTTAGGGGTAGGGTAGGTGTAGGGTAGAGGTATGGTTAGGGTAGGGGTAGTGTAGGGGTAGTGTAGGGGTAGGGTAGGGTAGAGGTAGAGTAGGGGTAGGGTAGGGTAGATGTAGGACACCGCGTAGATTTTGAGGCGGTACGAAGTTTGCCGGGCCAGCTAGTTTTAAATAAAAAAAATCCGCCACAAAATTGGTCTACGCGTTTAATAACTACGCTACGGTGCCACAGACAGACAGACACACATACACACATAGAGGTCGAACTTATAGAACCCCTCTATTTGCGTCGGGGGTTAAAAAATCAAGGTACCAACCTACATATTTTATATATTTTTAAATCCGACTGTCCTTTGTCGGTACAATCCGCTTATAAGCACAACAAAACAAGGCAGAAACCACATTTACTTTTAAAATGTCAGCTCCATTGTGTCCCAACTGTCAGAATCGAAACAAAAAGAGGATTTCGAGAAACCCTAAAGGTATAATAAAAAAGAGAAAGTATTTTTATTCTTAGTGATATCAAAAGAATTTAATAAGATTGTTTACCTATTTAAGCTTTTAAAAGAATGTTACAAATATCATCATCATCATCATCATCAGCCAGTATAATGGATGATGTCATCATCATCGATTATACGCCCACAATTAGGTATATTAACATGATTTTGCAGAGATAAAAAAATGTTAAAGGTCATCATCATCATCATCATCAGCCCGTATAACGTTCACTGCTGAACATAGGCCTCCTCCCGAGGGAGGGTATTTGCCATAGTCACCACGCTTGGCAGGTGGATTGGTGACCGCAGTATTATATTGTACCATACAAGGAAACGCTGATGCCCGTTCCTTGATATACGATTATTATAGATGATGTTATTAATAATCAGAACCACCGGCTTAATGTGGTTTCCGAGGCACGGAGGGTAGTCCCTCAACGAACCAAACCCGGAAAGAAATCTTAGAATCTACTCAAAGACAAGAACCCACGACCTCCGAGGCTTAAAGCGAGCCAAATACCGATACGCTATGGAGGTAGTCGTTAAAGGTCAAATCTTCTCCAATTATGAACGTACATTAATATTTAGAGATTCATATTTATGTAATTATAGACCTCAGAAGCAGAAGGACGGATGTACAATTTTCTTCAGGAGCATTTGGTCGTATGTGCCAGTTTACTATAAAGGCATATAGGATAAATGTTTCCGACTTGTAATGGGACATATGACCTTATGTTTCTGATCTCTAGATAAAAATATATATAGGTATTACAGTCAAAACTTATAATCGGTCAAAACCACTTTTGACTGCTTTAATTAATCATTTGTATGGAATTTGGATCTGCCACCTCGCCGGCCGCTACCGCGGCACGCTCGTGCGTTGTGGTCACAGTTCTAACCTAACCTACAAAAGTTAGAATCCTGGTGTTTTCTTTAACCTTCGACCAAAAATAAGAGCATCTCGTTTCAGGAATTTTATGTGAGCCAATATGGACCCATCAGAACTCCTTTTGCCTGATTTTTGCAGTCAATTGTGGTTTTGACCGTTTATAAGTTATGACTGTAACATATAAATGGAAACAATGCATTATTTATAACAATAATTATCATTAGATGTGTCTTATTAGTAAACATAGCATTCATGATAACATTACCATTATTTATTACTAAAACTAAATGTTACCCGTGACTTCCCGTGTGGTTTCCGGCTTATATTTGCCTACCCCATGTCTTCTTATGGGTGTGGTAAGAGACAACCTCCGTAGCGTAGCGGTATTTGGCTTGCTTTAAGTCTCGGAGGTCGTGGGTTCGATCCCCACGCCGGACAAGAAATCTTTGTGTAAATTCTAAGATTTTTTTCCGGGTCTGGTTGGTTGAGGGACTACCCTCCGTGCCTCGGAAAGCACGTTAAGCCGTTGGTCCCGATTGTTATAACATCATCTATAATAATCGTATATCAAGGAACGGGCAGCAGCGCTTCCTTGTGTGGTACAACATATTACTGCGGTCACCAACCCGCCTGCCAAGCGTGGTGACTATGGCAAATACCCTCCCTCGGGAGGAGGCCCATGTTCAGCAGTGGACGTTATACGGGCTGATGATGATGTGGTAAGAGGCGACTAAGGAATATACAGCTGATGGATAGGAAGCAGCATCTCTCGACTCCAGCTGTTATTTATTAAAACTCCTTCTCTTTAAAATTAAACCCATTTTTGCCATTAGTTCCATTCTATACGATTGTTATAAATTATGTTGTAACAAACAGGAACACTGGCTTATTTTAAAAAAATTGTCGAACCGACCACCTTCGAGACTGAAAGCGATAGTTATTCCGCTACGCCACAGAGATTGATTGGGCTATACTTGTGCATAATTCGTTGATAAATTATTGTTATATCAAAAATAATATAAAGAATATAAATATAATATTCTAAAGATGAAAGATTTGATTGTTTGTTTGTATTGAATAGGCTCCGAAACTACTGGACCGATTTGAAAAATTCTTTCACCTTTGGAAAGCTACACTATCCCCAGACGACATAGGCTATATTTAATTATGAAGTTCCCACGGGAACGGGAGTTACGCGGGAGAAACCGCGCGCGGGAATCTAGAAAAAAAATATGTACCTACAGGCAAAGAACATTGTTTTTTTTTTATATTTTAAAAATATCTTTATCTATGATAGTTAAATACCCAGTCACAAAATTTTGAGAAAAGTAAATAGTATGGATATATAGTAGATATAAGTAGATAGTGTGGAAATGTCGTTTTTATTTATTACCGAAACGTAACGTAAACCTAACCTAACTTTTAATTGCGTTTTTTTGCAAATTCTATCTATTTGGACATTCTTTCCCCTTATGCTTCAAACAAGTATACATTGATTCTTCTCTTTCATATAATTTTCAGTTACATAATTAAATGTATATACTTTTTGTTCTATGAAGTGCTTATAAAGACTGTTAAAAATATCAAACCTTTGGCTTTGTCTTTGGCAGGTGAAATGGGCTCCGAAAACCCCTAATGAATAAATTGTTTTGTGAAATCCTTAAAAAGGTTTTCAAATTTTATCCTTCAAAAATTTCGGTTAAGTTAAGCTAATATTATTCATGTGAATTTAAATGCATGCCCGTATAACTTTACTGTTGAACATGGGCCTCCTCCCGAGGGGAAGTTCTGGCATACTCATCACACTTGGCAGGCGAAAATCAAGGAAACTTGGCCTAAGGAAACGCTGCTGCCCGTTCCCTGGTATACGATTGTAATAGATGATGTTCTAACAATCGTACCCAATTGCTTAAAGTGCTTCCCGAGGTACGAAGGTTAGTCCCTCAACTAATCAGACCCGGAAAGAAACCTGTGATATTACACAAATATTTCTTGTCCGGTGAGGGGATGTAACCCAGGACCTCCAAGATTTAAAGCGAGTCATATACCGCTACGCAGCGTAGGATGTTGTGGATAAATAATATACCCCTACCTACTTTATATTTCATCGGAAAATGTACTTGTTTTGGCGAATTGTGAGCCCGTATAAAATGATGTTACATTTTCAACATGGATTTGTTAAAAGGTTAAAAGGAAGATAGGATTATAAAAGAATTTTCAATGTAGTACTTAATTTAAATATAAATATACATAAACGGACATCAACATCAGCGGTAACTGTGCGTTAATCTATCAGTCAGTCAATCATTCAGGACAATGTATTTTATATTAATATTGATAAGCTCTTTTTCCTCATTGTTACATATTTTCATTGTACTGACGTCGGGTTAATTCACGTTTCGTTGTATGGGAGGAAAAAAAGGTATTTTTTCATAATTTTAAAAACCGAGTTTTGAATCTTCACTATACATCTCTCCGTGACTTTTTTTGACAATCGGTGCAGTAACGGCGGAGTACGATTCCGGACGGACAGACGGACGGACATGACGAAACTATAAGGGTTCCTTGTGGACTACGGAATCCTAAAACCTGTTATTTTTCCATTTGAATTTTTTTACATTATCTCGAGACCTGGCGTTGATGACGTCACGTCCCGTCGGCGCTCTGATATAGTGCGTCCGTGGCCAGCGCGGGGAGGTGAAAGGAGAACGGGGCATTCCAGCGAGGTCTCGAGATAATGTGACCGAGTTGTAAGTTTGTCTATTTTATTGTCGCAGTAAGCGATCGGAGGTAGTTGATAAAATAAAGTTTGTCAGTTAATTAAAATTATTGACAAAGTTTAGTGAACTAATTAATTTAACGTGATAGATGTTTCAAAATATAATTTAGTTATGTCATGTTAATTGGTAAGATGCATCGATGGTTAAGTTAGATAATTGTTTTCAACATTTTTAGATTTACCTGTTGACTGGCTGCTTATACAGGGTGTCCCAAAAGGTTAAGTAGCTGGGAAAGGGGGTGACAGGGGTGGACACAATGGTCACTAGAAAAATAAAATAAAAATCCGCTCTGGGTATTTAAAAAAAAAATGACATTTTTTTTTAAACTTAAAATTTTACACCTTGTTATTTTTGATGTTGATGTTGATGACCTTGTTGTTATTGAAGATTACATAACAGCATTTTTTTTAATGCAGCCATATTTGTAGGTACAGTTAGCACAAGGTGTAAAATTTTTAGTCTTTTAAAAAATGCCATTTATTTTTTTAAACACCCAGAGGGAATTTTTAATATTTTTCTGGTGACCCTTGTGACCATCCCTATCACCCCCTTCCCAGCTACGTAATCTTTTGGGACACCCTGTATGTTGAAACATGCTTTGTTCAAAACTAACCTTATTACTAGGAGGAGCATAAGCAAAAAAGTCAGTTTAATTAAACAGGTAACCTATCTGGAGAGTTTGGAGAAGTCCTTGATACAGCAGTAATATCAAACAACCGCTTTAAATCTTGGAGATCGTGGGTTCGATCCCCACGCCGGACAGGAAATCTTTGTGTAGATTCAAATTTAAGCGTATGGTAGGGTTTCGAACTTTTAGCTTAGAGTGCAAAAATTCTGATAGAAATCTTAAAAAATTAAGTTTTCTGACTATTTTATTTATTTTCTGCGAATAAAAGTATTTTAAATGTTGACCGGGGATGTAAGGTACCACAAGGCAAAATTTCATTTTAATCGGTGCAACAATTTCGGAGATTAACCTGTACAAACAGACAGAGAAAAAAAATCAGGATGAGCGTTTTTTTTTTTCGATATACAGACATTTAACCTCTACAGTTTTATTATACGTATAGACATAGAAAAGTCGTTTAATAACCTACTAGAGGTTAAAAAACGACATATTAGGTATGTTTATAAAGATTTTTAAGGATTTTAATTTAAAAAAGTATATTGCATATTTACTCCTTAATATAAAACGTTTGATGTTGAATGCAGATCACGTAACCAAATTGTTCTGTAGAAGTAAAATACTTTTCACTTAGTATATTGTGTTTTTCTAGACCATAGGTTCACAAAGAGTGGGCCCTAGAGACCTCCTTGGGGGTCAGTAGTACTAAGATACTTAGTATGAAAGTTTTTTAAATGCTTTTAACCTTTCGCGATTTATACACATACTATAGTAGAAGCGGGTCTCAATTTCGGTACAATTTTAAGGCAAATCGTAGCCTTTTTTAATAATCCGACGTTTCTGACACTCATCAGTCTATCCATGACAACGACTCTTATAACCCATATCAAAACGTCGGATTACTAAAAAGGTAATGCTTTGCTTTAAAATTGTACCGCGATTGGGATCCGTATCTACTATAAATGATATATACCAGGGGTGGCCAACTTGATATTTATTTTATTTTATTTATTTATTTATTTAGAAAAAGACAACTCCCGCACTAGGGAAATAAATCCCTGTGTCACGGGGGACTTTACAAACATTCATTTCACGGACACAAAGTACACCCAGACTCAGAACAACTATTTGTGGTTCACACAAATATTTGTCCCGGGTGGGAATCGAACCCAGAACACCAGGTCTCAGAAGCAACTACCGTAACCACTGAGCCACCGGTGCAGTCACATAATAATGATAAGACCTAAGATCGACTGTTTGCTGGTTGCGATCGATCATATGGTATAAATAACGTTAAATCACGTTTCGTAGAAGTCAATCTAATGATAAATAGGTATTTTTCATGATATTATACGACAAACACTAACTTTTTGCGACTGTGGCAAGTATTTGAAGACTAAAATGGACTAAAATATCACTTTTTATTATATAACTTGATCGACTATCATAGCTGCCGGGATCGACAAGTCGATCGCGATCGACCGATTGGCCACCCCTGATGTATACTGATTACTTAGTATGCTTTTACATTTATTGGTCAATTTTGTAACTACCAGTTTATGTGGTGGCCGTTTTTTTTAGTTTTTTAATATAATTTTCATAAGTATTTTTGATTTAATTATTTCGTGTACACGGGTAGTACGATTAGAAAAAAAGAGAGAGGAAAAGAATATATTTTTTTAATTGGGTTGCACGCACGCGCTTTTTCACCGGGCTTAGCTCCCATTCTCGTTGGAACTTCACACTTAAATAAGTTTATAGCCGTCCTCGATAAATTGGCTATCTAATACTGAAAGTTTTTTTAATTAGACCTGCTAAAACAAACAAATAAACAACACAATCATCAACATCATCATCAGCCCGTATAACGTCCACTGATGAACATGGACCTCCTCCCAAAGGAGGGTATTTGCGATAGTCGCCACGCTTGGAACGTGGGTAAATGGCCGCAGAACGTTAACGTGTTTTTCGAGACACGGAGGGTAGTCTCTCAACCAACCAAACCTGGAAAGAAATTCTTAGAATTTACACAAAGATTTCCTGTCCGGCGTGGGGATCGAACCCACGCAACAAGCAACAACAATTATCTTAATACAGTAGTATAGAAGATGGGGTCCATAGTTTGAAAACCTCTGCTCTAGACAGTAATAATTGGATTTGAGATGCCAGTTGACTAGAAAATATTATGATATTTAAGTAAACGAGTTGCAAAACTAAATATGTCTAACAAAATTAGTTGCGAAAAATGGTAAGAAGTAATTATTAATCAGTCATTTAAAATTATAATATTATAAAGCTGACAACCTCCGTTGCGTAGCAGTAACAAGTTCGCTTTAAATCTCGGAGGTCGAGAGTTCGATCCCCACGCCGGATAAGTAATCTTTGTGTAAATTCTAAGATTTATTTCCAGTTCTGAATGGTTTAGGGAAGCCTCCGTGCCTCGGAAAGCACGTTAAGCCGTCGGTCCAGATTGTCATAACATCACCTATAATAATCGTATATAAAGGAACGAGCAGCAGCGTTTCCTAGCAGTAGTACAACATAATACTGCGGTCACCAACCCGCCTGCCAAGCATAGTGACTATTGCAAAAGCCCTCCCTCGGTAGAAGGCCCATGTTCAGCAGTGGACGTTGTATTTAATTTTAATTTTATCAATAGACCCGTTGTTGCTTTTTGTTTTCGCAAAATAAAAAAAATATTTTAGTATAACAGTTAAAAATGCCATATTCCCACATGTTCATCGATAAATACTTAAAGTGCGAACGTTACGCCTTAATAGTAACCGTCGAATATATGGTCGCTAGCTAGTCTGTCATATCTTATTGCTAGTAGTAAGATTATGCATTACATCATAATATCAATACATCGCAATACTAGTATTGTGATGTAATGCATAATTCATTAATCTCATTTATTCAGCGTCAATGTAGTATGCTAAATTTCTTAATATATCTTCTACTAGCTTCCCGCGCGCGGTTTCACCCGCGTAACTCCCGTTCCCGTGGGCCTATATATATAGCCTATGTTCTTTCTCAGGCTCTAGACTATATCTGTACCAAATTTCATTTAAATCGCTTCAGTAGTTAAGGCGTGATTGCGTAACAGACAGACAGACAGAGTTACTTTCACATTTATAATATTAGTAAGGATTTCAGACGAGCATGGAATAATCATGCTAACAAAATTTTGTCACAAGTCTAGTCTAGTCTAGTCTTACTAAACTTTATAGTTTGTTGTTGCTCTGCATCCCTGTCAATTTTTATTGAATTGATAAATTTAAAAAAATACGTGTTCCACATTTTTTAGTTACCTAACTAACGGACTAATTATTTTTTTTAAGTCTTCATGCCTTACATCATGAACCTTATATAAGCTTCACTATCATAATCATCATCAATATCATAATGTCATCATCTGATAAAGCTGACATTTTGCATATATATATAAATGTCAGGTTTATCAGATGATGATAACCGATTTTAGAATTAAATTGCAAGATTTGAGGCGATCAAAGGCAATTTCAATGTGGAAAATTAAACAAACTGGAAATAAGACACCGTGAAACGTTGCGTCCCATTACAGGGTATACGATTGCCATTGATGATGTTATAACTAATCGGGATCAACACTTTTAAGTGCTTTACGAGAGACGAAGTATAGTCCTTCAACAAACCAGACCCAAAAATAAATTTTAGATGTTGCACCAAAAAAAAATTGTCTGGCGTGGGGATCGAACCCATGATCTCCGAGATCTAAAGCTAGATTTATAATAATACATTACAGTACTATGACTGAGTAACTGATTAGATTATAGGCAACGCACAGTTTACATTGCTATATTAAGAAACCTGTCATTTAAAAAATATTTCTTTAGGTTGGTTCTAATTCTTATCTCCAACAAAGGTTACGCTGCCAAATGGACCGTAGCTACTTCCACGAAATGGTTCGTTTATAAGTTTTCAACAAGAGTATCTTTGAAATACGAGTTCTGCGAAGAGAAAATGATTTATTCAAGACCGAATCGTCAACAGAACCATTTTACCGACAAAACGATATGACAATTCCATTACCGGGTTAATAATTGAATATTCCAATTCCAAAGAAGAATTCGTCGACATGCCATCATCATGACAAAATGAATTTTTAAAATCACTCCCCTTCGTAAGCTTTTAGCTATGATAGAACCTAAATATTAATATGATATCCATTAAAAGAATAGTTAGTAATTAATAAGTAAATTTTAAATATTATAGCTAGTATTTTAAAAACTATAATTGCTACATACAAGAAAGAAGCGGAGCCTTCCATATTTTGGATACATATAAAGACATGATTGAAACTATAATAGAAAGAAAAGTTGAAGGGAAAAGACCTGGATCGATAACTTCGTAATTTGACCGGATTAGACGCAACCACACTTGGCAAAGCTGCGGCAGGAGACACCAAAGGGCCTACACAAAATGACAGTTTTTTTTTCGGACGGACTTACTTAATTTGCCGCTAAGCTTTTGCTACTGATATTAATGATTTTTCGGACGGATATCCGTAGTGAACCACGAGACTTTTGGTACTTCACTGGGCATAAATGAGCTCCAGCCTTAATAAATGGTTTAAAAACTACAAATTAAGCAACCTACGCAAAGGCGCTCCCTGTGGGGCTTGGACCTCAGCTCAGAGCGGTCGCTGGCGATGAGATTGAGGGATTATGACTTTTAATATTTTAGGGGGTTTGGTGCAACTGTTGCGTCTTGCAGGTCGTGGGCCTTTCGGACTTCGGGTCTACGAGGGCATCGGATGGTTCTTTGCAATCTAAAGGAGGGAGGACGAACAAAATGCCACTACAGTGGAGTTTTCGCTAGCAGAAAATCACAAACGCAGTTGTATGGATACTTGACATTTGTCATGTGATAATGCGCGCGCGGGAATAAATTGCGGGCTTTGGTTGATTCTTCTTTGCAACAAGCAACTTGTTTTCTCTTGCGGAAACCTTGAAGTTAGCATAGCGATTTGAATATACCACTGTTTACCATACTTGGTTTGTATCCATATGTATCCAAAGTATGCATGGTTCCGCATCCTTCTTGTATGTAGCAATTATAGTTTTTAAAATACTAGCTAATAATAGATAATTAAAACTAAAAATTAGACATGCGCAAAATGTGTCAGTAAAAAGAAATGAATGAAGTATAATAATATCTTTTGGCTCAATGAAGTAGTCCAATGATTTAGTTCAGTACTTCATTTAGTTCAGCAAATCACAACGAATCAATGAGATATAAACAGGCGCAAAATGTGTCATTGAAGTATTTGAACTAAGTGAACTATATCACTCATTTACTTCACTAGTTCAGCTTATGGACAAGATTCATTTGAATCAGTTTTCGCATGTCCTTCAAACGATCATCGAATTCATTTACTTCACTAGTTCAGTTTATGAACTAGATTCATTTGAATCAATTTTCGCAGGTCTTTCAAACGATCATCGATCGTGCAATGAACTAATAACGAGAATGATTATATTGTTTTGTATTATATGTTTTTTTTTTGAATTATAAGTACCTATAGCTTTCGTTCAAAAGCATTAAGTAATATTGTGAACGTATTATATTGAATATAAGAATTTTAACACTGTGAACTAAATGGACTAAACTGAACTATTGAAGTATATGAATCTGCACTGAACGAAAGAGATACAGATGATTCCAACTGAAGTACTTCAATTGAAGGATTCATTCGCGAACTACACATCTCTACTAAAAATATAATAAATAACCAACATTTTGTAAAAAAAAAATATACATACATATTTTATATTTGGCATTTTGTCTAGAAGTTCAGTTCCAGAAGACAGTCACCAACATCCAAATTTACGATATGGCACTCGAAAAAAAAGATATGTATTTTATTCATTTATAAACCGTTTAAGAATTTAAAAAATCCGGCCGAATGCAAGTCGGACTCGCTAAAGCTAAAGGCTTCATAAAAATTTCAAATGCCTACACTTGAAAATTTTATGAAACCCTTCATCTGCGAGTTGTGGTCTGTTACCGTTATTGATATCGAGCAAAAATTCAATCGTTTGTTGTATGGGAGCCCCCCTTATATGTTAAAGTATTTGTTGGTATATCGGCAACAGAAATAAATCATGTCAAATGTTTCTAATCAATCTAGCTATCGCGGTTTTTGAGATACAGCCTGGTGACAGCCAGATAGCGATAGGCGAATAGAGTCCCGTTTTAACCCCTAAAAAATAACAAAATCTATCTACCTACAATTTTATCTTACCACAAAATAATTTAAACGCTTTCCATGCAAGTTTACCCTTTTTGACCTTTAACTAGGTACACATTCTCGCTATAACCCACTCTGTCCCTTTAACTTTGAAATTTGCATATTTATTGCATTTTAAGTCCATTTAAATGCTGTTGCTTTTCCGAGTGTTTCCTGAATAATTTATTTGTTTGGATTCTATAATAGATCCATTAGGATAATGATTTTGTTAAGGGAATAGTTTTATTCGCATATTGTGAAAACAGATAAAATTCTGAAGGGATAATGGAAGGCTTAGCCTTATATTATCTATGAGAAGGATTTTGAAAGTCATAATATATAATAGAGCTGCGAATTTATGATGCTGTTATCATGAAAATAAAATAAAATGAAACTAATAAGAATATTTGGTTTGGGTGTGTGTTGCTGAAAATAAAACGAATGGATACGAAAATAATATTACTTATTTTATAAGGCGCTTATATAAAAATATTTTTTAGGTAGGTATTCTTTTTTTCCATAGGAGAATTTGAAACACAATTGGCAAATATCGTGTTTGCATACATAGTATTATGTATCGAACGTGTTTACTTTTTTATTTGTATTTTTTTATATGAACTCAGTTTTTTGCTATCAAATATACACATCATCATAATTCATCAGCAGAAACCAGCGCCTTTTTATTTTAATTTTATTTATTAATAAATATACACTACATAACTCACAGTATAGGACTTTTAGGATATCAAGAGCTTCAAATGGAAACTATCATTTAGGAACGGACATATATGTGAAAAATTGTTTAGTAATTTAAGGGCTTATATCAATTAATTTGTTAATAATTTTTTGAACAAATATTATATATAATATTTACCGGTTCTTATTATTTACCGGTGACATATCTATGGGGAACGCAGATTTATTTACCAGCGATCATGTAGGTTCCACCAGTTAAAAAATATTTTTATTTAACGAAGGATTCCTAGTCAGAAATCCTTTCTTTTTAAACATATTAAAAGATATTCTTTAATATAATTTATGAGAGATTATTTGCAATATTATGAAACTAACCTTATTAAGTAGGAAACTAGGGGGTGGAAGTTTATGTGAATCTTTGTCAGTTTTAGTGAAAGCGATTCCAAAATTACGGTTTATTGGGTCCGCAACAACTAGATTCCCACGGGGACGGGTCTATACCAATATTATAAATAGGAAAAATTTGATTGTTTGTTTGTTTGTATTAAATAGGCTCCGAAACTACTCAACTGATTTGAAAAATTCTTTCACTGTTTGGAAGCTACACTATCCCCAGATGATAAATGCTATATGTTATTATGAAGATCCCACGGGAACGGGAGTTACGCGGCTATTAGTACACATATAAACGTAGTTGAGTTTTTACCAATACTAGGGTAGGATTCTCGCTGGCGAGGACCGCGTTGCGCCCCTACCCCTGCCCTGTGATTGAGCGCCTGT
The DNA here is from genome assembly GCA_947037095.2 of Nycteola revayana. NCBI lineage: Eukaryota > Metazoa > Arthropoda > Insecta > Lepidoptera > Nolidae > Nycteola > Nycteola revayana. The sequence goes on from OX344851.2 coordinate 3,001,334, forward strand.
AGTCGGTGCCATTGATCACATCCTCTTTATATATCTACTACTTTTTTACTTAAGTGGCAGGGTCATGGTCCTAAACCCCATAAGGGTGCCCTCAGGTGTGTGCCACTTAAATATAGTGTGACCACTTGCAATTTGGATGCGGTTTTAATTTCTTCTTATAATAATAATAATTGGTTAATTGCAAAAAATGTCACAGGACAGATGGACGGACTTAGCAGCCTGTAGATTTGTATGATTTGCTATTGCCTACCTACAGTTAGTTACCTAGTCGGATATTTTGTACAGTAAAGATGCAAGTTGGAAGCGGGTGACGTGAGGCGGCGGCGGACGACGTGTCGCGGCGACACTACTGGTTTGTATGTATTTCTATTAAACGCGTCGCTTACTTCGAAGGGAATTTGATAGAAATACATACAAACCAGTAGTGTCGCTGCGACACGTCGCGTCGTCTGCTGCTGCCTCATGTCGCCCGCTTCCAACTTGCACCTTAAGAATTATCTGTTAGTTACAGTTTTTTTTTAATTAATTTATCTTCTTACATTGTAATTCTGACAAGTACAAGTGTATGTAAACACTTAAATGCTGAATAAAAATCCATTATTTCATTATTTCCGTCAATTTTACAAGTTTCGTTGTAAAATTATCGGCGGAAATGCTGTCAGTGACAGCTAAATTAATTGATACTCCACATTTATCCACTTTTCCGGAATTTCATACCAATGAGGAAAACAATTAATATTTTAGTATAATTAATCCTCTTATAGCCGTGTGGTTTCCGGCTTAGAATAGACCACCCCATGTCTTCCTATGGGTGTCGTAAAAGGCGACTAAGGGACATATGGCTGATGGATGGGCAGCAGCATCTATTAGCTCAAGGTTTACATCTTACTGCGATCACCAATCCGTCTGCCAAGCGTGGTGATTATGGCAATATCCCTCTACGATCCTGGCTTGCCAATGTCTGTTAAGAGGAGACCCATGTTCAGCAGTGGACGTAAACGGGCTGTTGATGATGATGATGATGATGATGAATTAATCCTAAACTCGTGTTTCGGTTTTGCCTTTTAACTTTAAACAAAATATATTGTTTTCAATTAGGATTATACAACCTCCATAGCGTAGCGGTGTTTAGCTCGCTTTAAATCTCGGATCGTCGTGGGTTCGATTCCCACGCTGGACAGGAAATCTTTGTGTAAATACTAAGATTTATTTCCGGGTCTGGTTTGTTGAGGGACTAGCCTCTGCGCCTCGGAAAGCACGTTAAGCCGTTGGTCCCGATTGTTATAACATCATCTATAATAATATATACTACTTCACCGGGCATAAAGGCGAGCAGAGCTCCAGCCTAGATAATTGGTTTAAACACTACAAACTAAGTAACCTGCGCAAGAGGGCGTCCCTTGTGGGACTTGGACCTCGGCTCAGGGCGGTCGCTGACGGGGAGATTGAGGGATTATGGCTTTTAGTTTTTTTAGGGGAGTTTTGTGCAACTGTCGCTCTACTTTACAGTTCGCGGGCCTCTCGGACTTCGGGTCTACGAGGGCATCGGAAGGTTTTTACAAAATCGGTTCAGTATAAAATAAAGCTTTGGATAGGTATAGGCTATATTTTAAGACGAAGATCCCACGGTAACACGATCAATGCTTTTGAAACTGCCAGATTAGCTAGTTATGAATTATTTAAAAGGTTATACATTAAATAATGTTCTTTGCTTTATTTTTACTTTTTATTATTACTTACCTACATTAAGATGTAAAGGATTTCGAATTAGTAAAAGAAAGGGACGCATCATAAGAACATGATTTAAAATATTTTAAATGAATAAAGAATTTTTGACTTTGACTTTGAATAAGGAAATTTTGTAGATTGGTTTTTTATTAATTTTAAAAGACTTTATCAAAATTAAGATTGATAGTAATTCAATAAAACCTAAAAACTTTTTTTTTTATTTCCCTAATACAAAGTTTGTTAAGGCGCAACGTTCGCACTTCAGGTATTTAACGGAGAAATTGTCGGAAAGTGGCAATTCTTATCTGTTGTATTTAATGATGATTGATTTTGCGAAAGTAAGTGGCGATAACAGACCTATGTTAGGTCATCATTAGGTCAAAAACATGGAAAAAGTCTTGTGACCCCTAGCCATTGGGCTATGGGCGCTTAAATGATAGTGCAAAGGGGTACAAATAAATCGTAATCTTCCCGGACGAAGTTGCGGGAAATAACTAGTATGATATAGATACAATACTTACAACAAATTAAAAATATTGAAAACTGGTCAAGTGCGAGTCGGACTCGCGCACGAACGGTTCCGTATCATTTTCAAGCGTCTACCTGTTGCCGTTATTAGTATCGAGCAAAAAAGGGCAAAAAAAATAAGTTTGTTGTATTGGAGCTCCCCTTAATTTTATTTGAATTATTTGTTATTATAGCAGTAATAGAAATACATCATCTTTGAAAATTTCAACTGTCTAGCTATAGCGGTTCTTAAGATACAGCCTGGTGACAGACATACAGACAGACAAGCATACAGACGAATAGACAGACAGCGAAGTCTTACGGAACCCTTAAAAAGCATTACAAATATCTATGACAATCATCTTAGCAAGCTCCATTAAAAACATCCAATTAAGACGAACAAAAAACAATTTGGGACATCGTACATTAATGAATTTATCCATAATTCATCAAATATTTGTAAAAGAAAAACTTCAGTAAAATTCTTTGGTAGAAAAGCCGGAACTAAACGACGGCAACTTCGCGGTGACTGAGTAATGACTGTTCATCATGACATTAAGAATCGGACAGGTAGCATGCACAACAATGCATTAATTGAATTTAAACAAGAAATATGACTTTTATATAAATAGAATTCAATGAGTCACTTCATAAAAATGAAGAATGATAAGAGAAAACAATTAAATAGTCTGTTAAGTTTTATTGGTGCACATATCTTAAAATAGTTAGCTTAATTGATACAGTTTCACGGATAGATAAAACTTGGTATGTTAGAAGACCGACAGAAGAAAGTAAAAGAAAAAACATTTTTATAAACGAGATACGTCAAGCGTCATCTTTAATAATATAATAGCTGACCCGACAGACATTGTCCTGTCATAACCAAAACTAAATTAGTGGTAGCTCTGAACTAACCGACGACGTGCACTAAGAGCAGCACGCATTTTGTCAATGTTATGTCAAACGCCATAAGATTAAATGAAAAAAGTTTATATTGCCAAAAGCATTAAGGTTACATTGAAAAATTATAGTTGGGGTTAAGTATTCTTACATTTTTTAATTTATCGCGCAATTTTCTTATTTTTTTCTTTTATTAGAAACTTTTGCTGACATGACAAAAACACAACATAAAAAGAATTGGCGAAATCGGTCGAACCGTTCACGCGTGATACCGTGACCAAGGGAAATATGGATTCATTTATATATATATAGATAAAGCTGAGGTGTTCGTTTGTTTGCTTGAACACGCTAGTCTCAGGTATCCGATTCTAAAAGTTCTTTCAGTGTTAGATAGCGCGATTTATCGAGGAAGGCCATAGGCTATATTTAATCAAAAAGTTCCTACGAGACCCGTCGTTATGCGGGTGAAACCGCGCGCGGAAAGATAGTTATATTATATTTATACTAGAAAATGGAATGCAGATGCATATTTTTGAACAGAAAGTAACGTTTGAAGATAGATAGTGATGTCATCTTTGTCTATACTAATATTAAAAGGAGGAAAGATTTTTATTGATTGTTTGCATTTAATAGGCTATGAAACTACTGGACCGATTTCAAACATTCTATCGCCGTTAGATAGCTACCGTATTCAGAAGTAACAAATGCTATATTTAATTAAAAAGTTTCTTTGGGAACAGAAGCTCCACGGGTGGAACCGCGAGTAAGAAGGTAGTGTTTTACAAATAAATTTAATTTAAATTAGCTACGTGGCTCAGTTGTATACCTTATTCATCATCATCCGGTCACCGTAGCCTAGTTGGTAGTGCTCCTGCCTACGAAGCTGGTGGTCCTGGGTTCGAATCCCGGTAAGTGCAAATATTTGTGTGATGAGCACGAATATTTGTTTCTGAGTCATGGATGTTTTCTATGTATTTAAGTATTTATCTATCTATATAAGTATGTATATTGTCGCCTGGTACCCATAGTACAAGCTTTGCTTAGTTTGGGGTTAGGATGATCTGTGTGACATTGTTCCTAGATATTATTATTATTATTATCATCAGCCCATATAACGTTCACTGCTGAACATGGGCCTCCCCCCGAGGAAGGGTATTTGCCATAGCACGCTTGGTTGGTGACTGCAGTGTTATGTTGTACAACACAAGGAAACGCAGCTGCCCGTTCCTTGATATACGATTATTTTAGATTATGTTATAATAATCGGCATCAACGTTTTAACGTGCTTTTCGAGGCACGGATGGTAGTCCTACAATCAACCACACTCAGAAAGAACCTACGTACTAAGACCTACTACGATTGGAGCTGCCTAAAGGCGGAAACATATTGATAAAACGCGACGCGACGCGATGAAACGCGATGCGTGTTGAAACACTATGAACACGTCACGTCGTTTCGAGTCGGGTGTCCATAGTGCGATTCTGGTCTATAGAAAACAATTCATTTGAAGCGACTCAACACGCATCGCGTTTCATCGGGTCGCGTCGCGTTTTAACAATATGTTTCCGCCTTTAACCTCTCCATAATAAAAAGAAAATGTTGTCTCTTACATTTATTTTATATAGGTTAATATAATATTATATAAGGTGATTGGGAAACAAATGCTCGTTTATTTGTTCCTGCTTTAGTAGAAATGACGACTAAATCGATTTGGCTAGTGCAAATAGTCAAACTATTTGCACTAGCAAAAGCGATTTCGTGACCACCGTAACTAGAGCCCAAAAATAATACATGTCAATACTAATCAGAGATCTGACAAAAACAATATTTACATTGCTTTATCTATGTTATCCTTTGATAAATACCATCAAAATGATCAAATTCGTCGTCACAACGAAACAGTTCGTCGGTGATACTGCAATACAGGAAGAGATTATAGCTAATAAGGTTGAAAATCAAATGTAGCAAATTGATATTTTGCCCTTTAAAATATATATAACTAAAATATTTCTTGTCAGATGAAATTACACTTTATGACCGTTACACCGACGAGTTACCAATGTTTTTTTTATAATTTAAAAAGACAACTCCAGCACTAGGGAAATTAATTGCTTGCGTCGTGGGGAATTTTCCAAATATTCATATCACGGACAAAAAGCACACACAGACTCAAAAAAACTATCTGCGGTTCAAAAAAATATGTGTCCCGGCTGGGAATCGAACCCAGAACACCAGGTTTCAGATGCAACTACCGTAACCACTGAGCTTCCGGTGCAACTTCGTGATAATATTCTCTAAATTCTTGATCGTTAATTGCAATTTGCGGGCCGTATTTGAACGATAATTTTGCGACCCGCGTGCCAACGACAGCTGTAAAGTTTAATTTCCGTGCATCGTGCCGCACGCGATTGATCGCATGCGACTGACGCGCGCGACTGATACGACTATAGTCAGAGACTAACGGCTGGCAATAGCCCCGTACGTCTGTCGCAGACATTGGAAATCTGTGACAGCTTATTACATTCCAAGACTATTGATTGTCGCATCAGCCGCAAACGATGGACCGCATGGCAATGAACCTTAAGGCAACAGTTTACACGCGGTAACAAATATTTTTTTAATAGTAATAAGTCCCATCGTACGTGATCTTTGATCAGAAAAGTCTGTAGATCATTTAAATTTACATCATCATGGTATACGCATATTATAGACTATATTATAACAATCGGATTCAACGGATTAACGTTATTTCCGAAGCACGGAGGGTAGACCCACAACCAACCAGAGCCAAATATAAATTTTATAATTAAACAATCATTTTATTGTCCGACGTGAGGATCGAACCCATCACCTCGGAGGTTGTGGACTTAAAGCGAGACATATCACTTAGTGACAAAGGTTTTCGTATAACAGCAGTTATATGAGATATCCAGTTTGAAACTATGAATGAATTAGGCATTAGGTATTTCGGGGCTTTAGTCTGTAACTAAGTTAGTTAATCTGTTATATCTTGTCACTGAACAGAATATTAATACTGATGTAACAGATGCGGAGACAACACAATTATAGTACTGTAGTGTTCTATCGATGCTGAGAACTAAATTCAACCGTAGTTATAAGAAAATAGAATTGAATTTAGACTGAATTATAAATGTACAGTACTAAGGAACTTAGATGACACTCATCCTTTAAAATCTACTAAGGAAATGAGAAAACTAGTTGTTCTTGTTCTTCTAACTGCAACGGTAGTTTCCACAACAATCACTTTATAATACAACCTGATTGTTGATCAAGTTGTTTTGTTCGCAGTTTGACCGATATGCCCCTTGTTCCTATAGGAACTTCATAATAAAATATAGCCTACGCAAGAAATGGGCTACCTAACACTGAAAGAAAAAAATAAAAAAGAACTTGTAGATACTGAGATAAGCGCGTTCAAGCAAACAATCAAAGTAACAAACTCTTTAGCTTTATATATTAGTATAGGCATAGAAATATAGACTAGATTTCACCCTCACATACCTCCCGTTCCCGTGGGAACTTTATCATTATATATAGCTTATGTTATTCCTGAATATAGCTTTGTAATTTTAGAATATTTTTAAATAGGTCCAGTAGTTTCGGAATCGAATCATATCATATCAAATCATCTCTATAATATTAGTATAAACTTATGTAATTACGGAATTATGTTACTCATTGAAGGTAAAATAAATTGCAAGTCGGCGGTTTAAGTTTCACTTCTAAAAACAAGCTTACGTAGTAAAATATTTGCTCTTTTTCTTCTGATGTCTTCTTCAATTAATTTCCTTACAATACTTCTAGCGATGATTTTGCCAACGTTAAACACGTTTGCAAAATTATCGAGTATTGTGTTGTAAAATATCAAAATCATTTTGTTTCTGACGTCAATAGCACAGTATTCAAAACCGAAATGCGAATTCGATATCCTGTCATAAAACAAATAGCAGGAAATGTTCCCATGATAAAATAATAACAGAAAATTTTTATAGAAAGAAAAACAGAGGAAATAAAATGACAGAACCATGTTATAATATAAACACGGCCTTACAGCAAATGGTTGTTCAAGCTCAACGGAGCATCACATTATGTATTAGCACGCTATTAATGTTAATATCAATTCTGATTCGATAATTAATTAGATATCTGACTTTCTTTTGATTATCTTCGTACGCTTTGTGGAATGAAATATTTATTTGATTATCATGAAAGAAATAGCAGAATATGTTACTCTGTATTTGAAACGCACAAATTTCAAATTTGTTGTGTAAAATGATGCGAAGAGAGAATTTTTTATTTAAGTTGTTTTGATAGCATAGGATTGAAAAGAAAGTTGAACAAAAATTCGAATAAGACAAGTTAAACTAACCCGTAGATAAAACATTACATTACATTACAAACTTGCAAAACAAAAGACGCAATAATAATGCCACTTACACTTGATAAGCTTGATTTTTCCGGATTCCAAAAAGCGTTTTACAAGATTTTACAACCAAAAAATGTCTTCCACTCGTAGGGTTAAAGATTCCCATTCCCCTCGAGTCGTAAGAAGTAATAGGAAGTGTCATAAAAAATAATGACTCAATGAAGCCTTTGAAAATGATAACTGTAAGAAGATAATTACTTCATTTTGCCTAGTGAATACCTTACGGTATTGTTAGCCAAAATTGCTTGTGCTAAAATTACGGGTTATCTGGATTACGGGTAAGTCCTAGTAAAATTTCATGTGAAATAAAATAATCAAACCAAATTAAAAGTGAAATCATTAACAATTTTGTTCCTTTTTAGATTGCATGTCTGCTTTATGACACAATTTTCATAAACACTTTCTGAGCTACATTTTGGACGAAATTTCGCGTAACAGGTTAAAAACTTGTTTATTTTTTTTTACTACTTACTCTTTAATGCAAAAATTATTACCGAATTTTCGATGTTCTGTGTTTTATAATTAATAAATTTCATTTAATCTGTTATTTTAACATTGTTTTTTCTGTTTACATAGAAGATTTATTCTGTATATTATATTGATAAGCTTTAAACATAAATATAAAATGGTATCGGACAATTATTTATTACTAAATACTTGTAAAAAAGAAGATTGTACCAGTTAAGTAGTTTGCTTGTCGTACCTTTTTATACCAATAGGATGTTAATCCCGTGGGAATTCTCAAATAGGCATATCTATGTTCATATTGGTTGCGGGTGCCATAAAGGTCGATTGCAACAGTATTATGTTCGGAATTTTGATGAAAATAGGTAAATATGTTTCCATCGTTTTGTTTAGTTTGTTACACAAATTCACGCTTGATTTTCGTTTATGTTTTATTCCATTAACATGTTACGATATGTGTATTAGATTTTACATTCATTGCTTTTATCATTGTGCTGTTACAATTTACATTTGGGTGATTTAAGCATTTTTGGAACAACTATGTAGAACCTTGTAGTTTTGGATGTTAATAAACATTTACAGTAGCATGTTGAGTAAATATATGTTTTATTTTATATATACCTTTAGCAGTTCTTCCTTCATATATTTCTAAATCCAAGGCACCATCATTGTCTTCTGCTTGAGCAATCTTGAAGGTGTAATCATTCCAGTCGAAACTAAATGCATGGCTATCCAAGAAATGTGTTAACCAATGGTCTTTAGATCTCGCCTGCCTCGTCACTAATGGCTCTATCGTTAACACATTGAACACCTTCACAGATTTCTGCTGCCTCAAACTCCTCACAATCTCCTTCGCCATATGATCAATACACGTAGCATTGTCACTGCAGTCTAATTCAACAATCGCCCTAACATTCCCCAAAAACGCGAATGCGACTAAAATGTAAAGGGGATTCATTTTCACCTATGTCTTTTTCACAACACTCACTCACAGGTATTCACCAATCCATTTGTGGGTCACGCTTTTCCGTACCATCTGCATCGATGGCTTCTTTGGTAATGAGTCCCTGTATGGCTGTCTGATCATTTTTATCTGGCGTCACGCTGCACTGCCCACGACGGACTATGTATGCAATATTTTTTTCACCGAGTTCTTCGCTTGCATGTATAAGCTATTTGCTGCACACCACTTTTCTTTCCACCGTACGTGTTTTTGTTCAACAATTTTCCGTGATCCGCCCGTTTAAGGTGCTTTATCGAGAATTGCTGATGTGTGAAAAAAAATTCGTTTCGCCTTACAATACGTCGCTAATAGGCGCATTGAATCAATATTTTACTTTCATATGTAGGGACTGCAAATAAATACGGATGAAAAAAATCTATTTTTATTAGACAACAATTTAAATGGATAATAATTCAAATTCAAATTAAATGATTAATATTGATATTATTATGATTCAACTGATAGTGGTTGCCGTATAATTCTACTAATATTATAAACGCGAAAGTTTGTAAGTATAGATGGATGGATGGATGTTTGTTACTCTTTCACGTAAAAACTACTGAACGGATTTGAATGAAACTTTGCACGGGGATAGTTAATAAGCTCGATTAACATATGGGCTACAAAAAATCACGCTGTTACCCACTGGAGCAGAGTTACGCGGGTAAAACCGCGGGGCGCAGCTAGTGTTCTAATAATTTTGATAATATGCCTCAAACTAAGTTTGGAGGTACCATAACAGCCGGAATTCACCTCATAACCTAAAGTCAAAATGTTCTTGATAACTAGTATTGTAGCATCTGGCTGCAACAACTTACAAGCTGAAAGTTTCGCTAATTATGCATATCGTTACAAAGCTCGAAGACATTTAGTTCCAAGTTCCAGGTTTCAAGTTCCAAGTTCCAAGAACTTTCTTACTTTATTAATTTAGTTGAAAGTAAGATGTCGAGTTTACTTTAAGGTTAGGTCGTTAAACACTTTATAACACCTAATTAAGTAATTACCGTATCACTTCTTAACTTCAGATAGTTAAATAGTATAATTGATATTGTTTCCCTATTGGAAAACTATTAAATATTCTGGCTATATCTGGATTTGGTTATAAATTTCGCTACTGTGTACTAATATATTTGAAAATATTTGATTGTTCGTTTGTTTGAAGTTCCTGAACTGGACCTACACTGGAAAATCCTCGCGTGGGAAACTAGAATTATTTTTTTAAACAATTTTGAAATTTACTCGTATTTAATAATATTGATACAATATTTCAGATATCTCCCAAATATAGATTTTCATTCAATATTTCATTTTTATTTTATTTTATTATTTTAGGAAGACCAACAGCTATGAGCGACATAATATAATTTCTTTGATTTACATTACAGAGAGCCATTAACAGGTCTCCACGAATAAACAATTGTTTATGTAAATCTAGGTGTGGTAATCTAGAATGATAAACATAACAGTCACTACTCAAGTCAATCCCTTCCTACCTGCCCCTTCTAGCAAACATCACCCAACTCTTCGCTGAGATAATAATAAATATTGAATATAAAAATACGAGTGAAAACTGTCTGGAAAAAAAAAACTTTAAATATGTTAGGGGAAACTTTACAAACACCTAATTTATGGATACAATGACTCAGAACACTTTTCATAGTTCATTAAAATTATTTTTGCACTCGAGAATCCGAGATGCAAATACTGTATCCACTATGGCACCGATGCAGTTATATTGGGTTATATAAGTCTTAATTTCTGGGCATGATACATCTCTGTCTACACTTTCTGTTTAAGGCTCCACAACCTGCGGCAAAATGTGGCAAAGAAGTGGTTAGTAGTGAATAGTTTCCATAGCAAAGTGAAAAAAAACGAAATATTCATCCACTGCAGTGACAAGATGTGGTCAAACAGTGGTTGCACTTCTTTTTTTAAAAAGACAACGCCCGCACTACCGCAATAATATAGAACCATTGTATCGCGGGGACTTTACAAACACACAATTCACGACCACAAATTGCAGGTAGACTAAGAACAATTATCCTTGTTTCATACAATTAATTTCCTAGGGTAGGAATTAAACTAAGAACACCAGGTCTCGGAAGCAACTACTGTGACCACTGAGCAGTCAGTGTAGTCACTGCTTGACCACAAGTTTTCACTGCATTGTGGTGTGGTTGTGGTACGCGTGTGTCGAACATTGGAAATTAGTTTATGCAAAGGGTAAGTTGTCTGAAGTAGATATCGATTACAATTTTCATAACAAAACTGTAAAGACCTTTACTGATTTTAATTAAAACTCAAGTAAATGGATTTTACAGCTGGATAAATCTGGTTGGAGTTAGCTTTTAAGTCGCTTATTATAATTCTGTTAAGTGTAAAGGTTATAAAATCAATTATGTAAATAACAAAAATATGAATATCTAATTTAATTTATTATGAAATTTTAATCAAATTGGCTCAGAAACTAGAAAAGGGTACTGAAAATAAAAAAATAATTTTCAGTTTAAAAACTGTGTTACCTTATTAATAAAACATGATGAAAGACGTTTGTTTTTTTTTTTACCAAATAATTGAACTTTTGTATATAAATTTAAACGATTGAGATTGTGATTAAATAAATTAAAAATTTGTATTTAAATATCAAAGTTTGTATATATTTATGTACTAGCTGCGCCCCGCGGGTTTACCCGCGTTACTCTGCTCCAGTGAGTCGGAGCGTGATTTTTTGTAGCCTATATGTTAATCAAGCTCATTAACTATCCCTGTGCAAAGTTTCAGCCAAATCCATTCATTAGTTTTTGCTTGAAAGAGTAACAAACATACATACATCCACACATACAAACTTTCGCATTTATAATAATAGTAGGATGTTTTTAAAATTTTCTTAATCAATCACTTATTCATGAAAACAGCGTTAGATTAAATTTTAAACACAATTCAACGTGAAGCCTGAAACTGATCCAAATTATAATTGGTGTTACCACATTTCTTTGCTTAGTTTCCTTTATCAGTTAGTTGCCTTTTAGTCAACTGCTGAACAAGATCCTCCTTTTAACAGACCTTTGAAAGCCAGGGTCGATGAGTAATATTGCCATAATCATCACGCATGGTAAGCTGATGAATATTCTTGAGATGATAGATGATGCTGCCCATCCATCAGCTGAATTTTACTGTTGCTCGCCTCCTACAAAACCTATCGGAAGCCGTGTGGCTAACATAAACCACCACACAACCTACATTGAAGTAGAGCCTCAAACTAACGAGCTAATCCGGAACACACAAAAGCTCAACTATTTCTTAATTTATTCGTCAAGTAGGAATTTTTTATTATAAACTTAACTAAGGAGAACGTGATTACGAAGATAGAGAAGGGAATGTTGAGATGGTTCGGTTACGTGGAAATAATGGATGAAGAAAGATTGACAAAACAGGTATACATGGCAAGTGTGAGTGGCACAGTCGGAAGGGGAAGACCTCGACGAACGTTCTCTGACCAAATCGGAGACATCCTCGCAAAAGGTCAAATAAGATCCACCCTAAACCGACGTGCTTGTATGAAGAATGTTATGAGAGTGAATAAAGCGAAAGATGTGTGTAGGGATCGTAGCAAGTGGAGGTCCATTGTCTCTGCCTACCCCGCTGGGAAACAGGCGTGAGCTTATGTATGTATGTATGTAAACTTAACTAAAAAGTTTAATAATAGTAAGTAGAATTTAACCTCCCACAAATAACCTTCCTAATCCGAGATCCAATCCAATTAAACCACTTAATAGTGTGGATCCATGCTCGCCTTCTTGTCCGCTAATATAATAAAAGCCTTTTACATTTATTAGCACATAAAAGAGAAGAGTTTACAAGTGCTGTTCAATAAAATGTCGGAGTCATCGCAGTCAAGACTTTTGACTTCACTCAAATGGGACACTCAAATTTATATATAAAACGAAATAAAATACATTTAATTCCACACAAAAGATAATTATTATACAGCAAACTTTTCGTTAATTGTACAAAATAATTATTCGTCTTCCATGTTCTATCAAAAAGATCGCCACCTTTTTGACAGAGGCGTAGGCTATACAATATGTCAAGTGAAGGAGTCCTACACGTCCCTACCACCTTTCCCCAAGACAGTGGGAAGTTAATAGGAGAAGGCCAGTCGATATCTAGCACTGGTTTTCAGTTGGCAACCCAAGTAATTTACCCACGGGCCGTTCTATTAATTCCACACGTTTCAATTACGTACTATTGATGGCGGGCTTCTTTGCCAAAGGCTTACGATCTTAGTATCCTAGTAGTTCTTTCATTTTAAAGGCAACTTCAATGAATCTAACTAACAGTAATAAGTTAGTTATCGATAACTGTAAGGTTAATTGGCTGTAGTCAGTGAAAGGCACCGGTAGATATTAGATAAATATTATTTTATTCAAGAACCAATTTCTATCCAAGACGTTTAGAATAAATAATACTAATTCTAATAATAATTATAATAACACAATTGTCATTTTTATGGATTAAAAGAAAAATAAATATACAGTAAAAAAAATAGTGCCAGGTTGATGCAATGAGTAACCGTAGCCTATGGACACTCGAAATACAAGATGAGAACAATTACGAGTTGCACATCCTAAGTCCGAACGAAATGGTAGAACCTACGCACAGGAACCGGTCACAACATCAATTGCTTATAATTCTTCTGCAAAAGTAAAAGTAGACCCGAAGCTCAAGAGGCCTAACTGTTTAGTCACAACGAGAGGGTTACACAAAACACCTTAAACTTATTAGTCATCATTCCACAATTCCTTCACCAGCGACCACCCTTTACCACCATTTTAATTTTAAGGGGGAACTTAGGTAACCCTCCTTTGGAGGAGTATGTTGCTCCTTTAGCCCTGATATGCTTTTCATACCACGAGGAGAGGGTTTACCCAAGGAGTAATGCGGCTAAAAAAACTACTGCGGCGTCTTCGAGTCCTTCGGCGGCAAACGCGATTCTACCAAAGAGAATCCACACCTTCTTTTGGACGTATGAGAGAACCGTACTAATTGGACAACTTTAGCACTAGGGTGTCCCTGCCAGCGACTGCTCTTAGCCGAAGGTCAATATATTTGCGCAGATCGCTTTGATTTAAAGACTCAGGGTTTCAGGCTGAAGATTTACTTGTCATCATATCGGGTGAAATAGCCAAACATTCGTGGCACATAATATATCCGAAAAAATGAAGAAATAGACCATACTACCCAGCTCTGATTTCTCTCGTAATTTGAACTTGATAGTTCATGCTGAGGTTGTCTGGAAGATATCGCAGTTGCGAGAAGACCGCCATTTGCACTTTAAAAAAAAATATTATGCACTACTTTTGTATATATTCCTGGTTTACAATAAAGAATATTTTACTTAACTTTAAACTATTCTGACGTTTATAAATATTGTAATATACCCGATAAATAATCATTAGCTTATTTTACCAACGCTACCACAAATGAAACGATATTTTGTCGATTCGTCAGTAATGTCGCACGCGATCAATGTGCGTAAATAAAAAAAAATGCATCACATTCTCCGGACGGAACTACGCGCGATTTGGAAGTAAGTCCATTTTATATATTCAATTCTATTTTATTATTTATATTTAAACAAATAACAATGAAAAATAAAAGCGAAAATATCTCAAAATTGATCATGTCATCATTACTGAATTGATCATATCTCATGGGCGCTGTAAGTGACAACAATAGGACATACAGCTGTTAGGTGGGTAGCAGCTTCTATCAACTCGAGGTTTGGTACCTACTTACTATCTTGTTCATCATCAATCCTACTTCTAAGGGTGATGGTTATAGCTATATTCTTTAACGACTATTACTAGCTGAGGTCTATTATAGAAGACCGTGTTCAACTCTAGGCGTGAACAGCCGTTAATGTCAAAATGTAAAAACAATATTGCTGTTTAAGAATGTTAAAAAGCTATTCTTAAACAGCAATATTGGGTAGCGTTCCCAAAATGCTGCAATGCCACGCAGAAATGATCATTTGCAGCTGAGCAAAGTATACGAGCAGCACTCCGGGAACTTACTCTCACTCTACTAGCAAGAATATTTTCTGATGCATACTGCATACTATGTTTATTATGTTAGTTTCACTTATTCTTGAACGAGAGAAAATCGTTAAACAGCTTCAAGATTGTATTTAGCATAACACTTTCATTTACTTTTCTTATTTAGATCTTTTATCTACACGTTGGCTTAGTATCTTTTATCGAATGTTTTATTCATCTTATAAATGACTTTTTCATAGATTAATTATTTAGACGTTGAAACGTAACAATGTGATGTGATGATGAACGGAGCACTTTCCACATTGTAGACAGACATACTGACATTTTCTTATTTATGTAAAATGATAATCCAAGTTTACTTGACAGCTTAGTAGCCATTTCTTTAAATCATTTTGTATATTAATTTAGAGTACTGTCCTTTCATTTTTCTTATGAATCATTATGATTTATAAGTAAAGTTGGCAGCGGGCGACATGAAGCGGCAGCAAACGACGTGTCGCAGCGACACTACTGGTTTCTATGTATTTCTATGGAATTCCCTTCGTAGCGTCGCTAGCTTCATGTCGCTCACTACGAAGGGAAACAATCAAGTCATTAATCTTTATAATATTTGTGTTCATAATTTTATCCCTATCTATTGATCAATTTAGCGTCGCTATTGGACCTATATCGAATAGGTGAGTCAGTTGCACTACAATTCCACAGTGCTAAAAAAAAGTCAGCCTACATGCTAAGTGCCGGGTGGATTCCGACTTAGAATAAACCACCCCATGTCTTATCGTGGATGTCATAAGCGGCAACTAAGGGACATGCAGTTGATAGGCACCAGCAACTATAAGATCAAAGTTACTTAAAATATCATCTTACTGCTATCACCCATACGTAGTATTATATTGCAACATACAAGGAAACGCTGCTGCCCGTACCGTGCTATAAGGTTGTTGTAGATGATGCTATGACAATCAGGATCAACGGCTTAACGTGCTTTCCGAGGCCCGGAGAGCAATTCATCACTCAACCAGACCTGAAAAGAAATCTAAGATTTAACACTTTTTTTTTAATTCTAGATAGACCTTTGTTAAGCCACAATCTCACCTGATGGTAAGCGACGATGTGGCTGACGATGGATCTCAAAGGTCTAGAAGACACTTATTCACTCTTGACTTGACTTGACTTGAAGAGACCCAGCTTATAGTTTTCGGGGAAAACAGAAGCTGGCAGCGAGTTCCAGACCTTAGCAGTGCGAATGATGAAGGTGGAGGTGAACCGCGTGGTACGAGTGGATGGAATGTCGAATACAAGACCTCCAAGAGTTATACCACTGCACGTTACAAATCTTCTTACCAACTTAAAGCACGTTACAATTCAAAAACCTCACCTTAATATTTCATGTAAAAATAAAATATAGATAAAGTACTTCCAGAATTTTGCTTTTACCAGCAGTCAGGTATAAAAGTTTAAAAGCTTTTCAGCAGCTAAAACGCTTAAGACGTATTTCAACCGACCAAAGTTCCGGCACATGTTAAATCTCTTTCGAGTTAGGTTTCGATACAACTTTCTTACTTAGATTCAATATCCATAAAATGTTTAATACCATGTTAATAAAAACAAATGTTGTGCTCCACAAATTCATTTAATAAAATAACTTTTTTTTTAAATATTGCTAGCAGACTTTTGGAGTCTACTGGTACTCTTGTTAACCACTCGTGATAAACTAAAATGCTTGTGTTACGAGTGGGTTCAAGTCGGTAGTGCCATTGCACTACCACACATTGGTCGAACCGGCGACCACAAGATCACAAGTCCCGACGCCTTAGCCATTGGGCTACGGCCGATTTATTTATTAGTATGTTAGTTTATTTTTATACATTTGTTTTTCTTCATAGTCGCTGTTTCTCTGTTTTATTTATTTCTTAAATCTATTCTTGTTCTCTTTTTGATTTTTGTTTTCGCGGGTCCGTTGGTAGAAATTTCATACTAAATAATATATTTTGTATATAATAAAATATTTTGTACCACCTTTCTTTTATTTTATTTATAACTTTTAAATGATATGTGTGTTCATGGCGTTTGATTAAAAAAGTTAAATTAGTCAAAACCACAATAAAAAAAGAATAAGAGTAGTTAATCGGCTAATTAGTTTACGCGTGATGCCATGACCAAGGGAAATAGGGATAATTTTTTATATTATACTAGCTGACCCGATAGACATTGTCCTGTCTTAACTCAAACTAAATTAGGCATGATAGCTCTGAACTTACCGTGATGTGCACTAAAAGCTGCACGCATTCTGTCAATGTTATGTCAAACGCCATAAGGCGCCATAACGCCATATACATTAAACAAGTTTAATTTGTCAAAAGTATAAGAAGCATTAGAAAATTAAATATGGTGGTTAAGACTTCAAATTTTTTGCTCTGTTTTTTTTTTATTCTTTCATAAGAACCTACTCCTGACAGTAACAAACACAATAAAAAAAGAATAAGCGAAATCGGCCAAGCAGTTTACGCGTGATGCCATGACCAAGGGAAACAGGGATTCATTTTTATATACATATAGATATAGATATATATAGATTATGAAGTTCCTCAAGGAACCACGCGCGGGAAGCTAATATAACATTCGTTCAAACGTTGCGCGTTGTTCAAGCATCCTTCTAAAACTATGTAGTTAGGTTCAGTAATTTTTGATATCATAGCGAATATATAAACAGATGCGGTTGGAAGTTTTTGTTCTGTCATAGAGGTATATTTCAACGACAATAATTTTACTACTTAATAGCTTATTTAGATGTTAGAGATGCAGCTATAAATGTCAATAATGGAGTATAAAAGCTAAGTTATGATTCATAAAACTTAATACAGTAGTGTTATTACTTAAAGCGTAAGAATGTAATTCGTTTGTAATTCATTAGAGTAATATTCAAGAAAAACTGTGCCTTTAACTTCGCGAGCAAGTATATATTTTTTAAAGATTTCTAGCAGATTTTTTGCACTCGCCTCGTATTCTTGTTAACCCCTCCTGCTAAGTTAAAATGCATATGTTACTAGTGGGTTCACGTCGACAGTGTAATGGGTGGGGATCGAACCAGCAACTACATGATCGCAAGTTCGAAGTTCTAGCCATTGCCCGCTAGTGTACTAGATAAGTCATATCACTACATAGTATAAAACAAAGTCGCTTTCTCAGTCCCTATATCCCTATGTCCCTATGTATGCTTCATTAATTATTATCATTAACAGCCCGTTTACGTCCACTGCTGAACATGGGCCTCCTCTTAACAGACCTTGGCAAGCCAGGATCGTTGAGGGATATTGCCATAATTGAAATGATTGGTGATCGCAGTAAGATGTAAACCTTGAGCTAATAGATGCTGCTGCCCATCCATGCAGCCATATGTCCCTTAGTCGCCTTTTACGACACCCATGGGAGGACATGGGGTGGTCTATTCTAAGCCGGAAACCACACGGCAATGCTTAAATCTTTAAAACTACGCAACGGATTTTGATGCGGTTTTTTTTAATTGATAGAGGGATTCAAGAGGAAGGTTTATATGCATTGTACCCGTGCGGAGCCGAGGCGGGTCGCTAGTACATAAATAAAACGTAATGATTAGCCTTTAATTGTGCCGCGATGGAGACTAGTGTCTCCGCCTTTAAGGCGGAAACATATGGTCACGTCGTGAACACGTCACGTCGCGTCGCGTCGGTTGTTCATAGTGTGATTCTGGTCTATTGAAAACAATACATTTGATTCGACTCAACACGCGACACGTTTAAACAATATGTTTCCGCCTTTACTCCTACCGAGGCAGGGTTTTACCATAGTCACCACGCTTGGCAGTGGGTTTGGTGACCGCAGTATAATATTGTAACACACTAATGCTGCCCATTCCTGGTATACGCTTGTTAAAGATTATGTTATAACAATCAAGACGTTGAGCGTGCTTTCCGATGCTCGGAGACTAGTCTATCAACCAAGTAGTACCCCGGAAAGGAATCTCAGAATTGACACAAGATTTCTTGTCCGGCGTAGGGATCGAAACCACGTCGTACAAAACTTATATTGCTTCGCTAAGCAGGTTGTCACTATAAATGAAGGTAAATTAGCTTGCAGAAGCAATTTGCTGACGTCTGCAACATTTTTTAAACAAAAGAGTGTTTGTAAGATGCAAGGGTTTTTTTTTTTTTTTTTTTTTCTCTTTTTAATCTGCAATCAGTTTCAACTATAAGCAGATATGATGATAATAGGTGTGGCGTGCGAAGTGTGTCTTCCAGTGAAGACATCTACTCCATAGGTTGTCGGGTCAGTTTGCCATGTGTAGTTGCATTATGTCCTTCCTTTTGAGTCTTTTGACATATTTTTGTCGTGCCAGTTCAGATGCAAGATCATTTGGGTGGTTCTTTAGCCGAATTTGGTATGACGTAGCTGCTGTTTGGATTTCCTCCTTGACAGTGCTTATTTGTAGGTTCTGATGGATCTCGCTGTTAGTAGCTAGCCATGGTGCTTGAGATATTGATCTCAGAATAATATTTTGCATTCTTTGCAGTATTGATAAAGTGGAGTTGCAAGCGCTGCCCCAGAGTTGTATTCCATACATCCATACAGGTTTTAATATAGACTTGTATATTAGAAGCTTGTTGTCTATTGAGAGTTTGCTGTTGCGCCCCACGAGCCAGTGTAGATCTCTATAGCGGATTTTGAGTTCTTCTCGCTTAGCCGTTATGTATTGCTTCCATGTTAGACGTCGATCAAGGTGTAAGCCGAGGTACTTCACGGTGCCCTTGTGCGGGAGTGTGACGTTTTCGAGCTTAACTGGTGGACAGTCACCTTTGTTCAGGGTGAAAGTGGCCTGCACCGATTTGCTTGAGCTGGCTTTTATTTTGCATTTCTGTAGCCAGTCAGTTACTAGATCAAGCCCGCATTGCAGTGTGCCGGAAGCTTTTTGTGGGTCTTTATCATTTGCTAGCAGAGCCGTGTCATCTGCGAAGGTTGCGGTGGTGACGTTTGTAATTTGCGGGAGGTCTGCGGTATACAGCAAGTACAAAATTGGTCCCAAGACTGATCCCTGTGGCACACCAGCCATTATCTTATACAGGATTGACAGGGCCCCAGCCTCTTTAAGTTTGAAAAATCTTTCCGTGAGGTAAGAATGTAGTAGCAGGTAATAACTACTAGCTAAGACTCGATTTGATTTTGCTCAGTAACCCCTCATGCCACACCTTATCAAAGGCCTGCTGAATTTCAAGGAACACAGCAGAGCAGTATTCCTTGTTTTCGAGTGTGGTTCTGATCTTATTGCAAACTCGGTGGACTTGTTCTACTGTTGAGTGTTGCTCCCGAAAGCCAAATTGGTGTTTTGGTATGACCTTATTTTCTGTGAGTAGAGGCAGAATCCTTCTTAACAGTATCTTTTCAAATAATTTAGAGAGTATAGGCAATAGACTAATGGGCCGGTGGGATGCAATTTCATTTGGTGGCTTTCCTGGTTTCGGTATCATTAAGATTTGTGATACCTTCAAGCCTTTTGGAAAGTGTTGCACTCGAAGAATCCCGTTAAACAATATTGTGAGAAACACTATTGCTTTTCTGGGCAGCTGATTTAAGACCTCTTTGGTTATAAGATCAGACCCTGGCGCCTTCTTATGTTTGAGTTCTCGTATAGCTCTGCAAAGTTCTCGGGGCGTTACTGGTTTTGGTGGCAGTGCAAGTTGGAAGTCTTGCTCCAGGTTATCCTATATTTCCTTGTCTTGACGGTCATGATCATGAGGGAGAAAGACCTTTGACAGGTACGCAGCAAAGGTATCAGCTTTTTCCTATGGTGTACGAGCCCAGCTATTGTCTGTCCTTCTTATAGGGGCTTTTATTTCTTGGGGTCTATTGAATGATTTTGCAAACTTCCACAGTGAGTAGTTAGTAGATGCCGTGGCAGTGAGAGAATCTAGCTTCGATTCGAACGCGGTGTCATGCCAATCCTGTATAAGTTCTCGTGGGTTTAGAGCAGCAACATTGAGAGAAGATGCAAGGGTAACCAGGATTTTGCCAGCACTCTATCGTTTGAAAAAAAAATCATTTTCAAAACAAAGCTATTGCGTTTTCGGGTCTACAAGCATCGGAAAGATGTTTTTTTTTTTAATATTATACTAGCACAATTTTGCAGTCTACTAGTACTCTTGTTAACCTCTCGTGGTAAGCTAAAATGCTTTCGTACGAGTGGGCTCACGTCGGTAGTGCAATGGGTGGGGTTCGAATCGGCGACCTCAAGATCACAAGGCCGACGCCCTAGCCATTGAGCTACGGCCGCAATTGCAAAACATACGCGTGACATAATTTATTATGTAGAAATAAGTGGTTTTATGAATCAACACAATTAAAAGCAATTATCCACCAAATCGAATTACTGGTCATGAAATCCATCGCGTTATTGAACTAATATTAAAACATTCTTAAGTGCTATTAAAGAAAGTCTCACATTAAATGGAATCTTATTAATTAAGGCTATGTTAATCTAGCCGTTGTTAGTTGCCGTGTGGTTTCCGGCATAGAATATACCACCCCATTTCTTCCCATGGGTGTCGTAAAAGGCGACTAAGGGATATTCAGCTAATGGATAGGTAGCAGCATCTACCAGCTTAAGATTCTTTACTATCTGTTTGCGATTACCATTCCAAATGCTAAGCGTGGTGATTATGGCAATATCCTTCAACAATCCTGGCTTCCCAAGATCTATTTATAGGCAGCAGAATCTACCAGCTCAAGATTCGATACCATCTGTTTGCGATCACCATTCCACCTGCCAAGCGTGGTAATTATGGCAATATCCTTTAACAATCTTGGCTTGGCAAGGTCTGTTCAGAGGAGGCCTATGTTCAGCAGTGGACGGAAATGGGATGTTGATGATGATGTTAGTCTAGCAGAATATCTTTGTCGGTTACAAACAATGTCCCGGGTTTGGGTCGGGTAACATTTTTACTAAAAAAAAATCGAGAAAAACCTGAGTACCAGCATGAAACGTTTTTATACTTATAAGATTTGTACACATTCTACTAATATTATAAACGCGAAAGTTTCTAAGTATGGATGGATGGATGTCCGTTACTCTTTCACGGGAAAACTACTTGATGGATTTTGCTAAAAGTTTGCAGGTGGATAGTTTATAAGCTACATTAACATAATAGGCTACAAAATATCTCGCTCCGACCCACTAGAACAGAGTGACGCGGGTAAAACCGCGGGGCGCAGCTAGTAATAATAATAAACATTGCGCAGAAAGCCGATCTCCTCAGAATTTTACCGCCCTGGCCTTAAGGATCGGTCAGAAGGACTCCACCTTAAACGGGTTGTTGGATTTTTTTCAGAAGAAAGTTTTGCTTGATGAGTAACGTGACCATGTATTAATTATGTCAAACCGGAACACATCTGCGGAAATATATTATAATAAATACATTTTTCAGTGTTTTACAAGTATTTTATTATAGAAGATAAAATAACACAAAATAATTAGAGCTCTTAACACAAAATAGTTAAGTTAGCATGACTTACTAACTATGCCCCCAGTTGTGGCGTGACTTGTGTTTCGTATTTTTTTGCGGGGCTTCGGGCTACGCATTTCTAGCCGAAAAAATCAATGTTTAACTATCGTTGGGTCTGCTTGCAATACCGGGACTATGCTGGCTTCGCTGGGGACACCGGGTCAGACTGCCTGAAACCGGGACTGTCCCGCCCAAACCGGGACGTATGGTCACGTTATTGATGAGAGAACTTGCTAGTTATAGTAAAACATATCTAGTCTAGCGGTAATATTGTTAAACTAGATATGCGACTTCACTTTGCAAGGCAGTGACGTAGCAGTTATACCTACGCTTGTAAAATTACATGGCCTAGTTCGTAGAAGGCAATCGTTATATCCCGTATTTGGTAGCATTCGAATACTATCATCAAAATTATCATATATAGTGCAAAATACGTAATTAGGAAGCATATTGTATGAAGTATAGGAATAAAATGGACGCACGAATGGACAAATGCATCGTGCATAATAATCAATTTCCTATTAGCATAGATTAATATGTAAAGAACGACGGATTTTGATGTTCTTTTCTGCCTATTGACTTATTCAACTTTTGTAAGACCACTTCCTGCACATGGGTTATCAATCTTTATGTTGAGAGCGTCGTTATAAATTGGCATGGAGATAGTAATTATAAAGTAGGTTAAGTCAGGATTCTTTGTACAAAATCTCCTCTAATCGGTGGAAATGGGATTCAACATTTAGGAGGAATAGCAATTTACGCTAATAAAGCTGGAAGCTTAAGAGAAGGAGAAGGAGAGGTTTGCATTGAAGATCGATTGAATATGATGCCGGTGAAGTCCCAAAAGCTTCGTATAGTCCACTACAATTTAAACAAAACTTTTATACTTCGAAGAGTTTTTATGTCCTTTTTACAGTGGCTCCAATAATAATTTTGATAAAATCTTACATAGTTAATAAATTTATGAAATCGCTTTGAAATTGAGGAAAAAGAGACCGTATATTGTATCATGTATTTGTTTTGTCATCATAGTTATAAGAGTAAATAATATTAGACGTAGGTATTTTACGAGATTAATTATTTAAATAATTGTATAATCTTTCCTGTTTCTAATGATTTTGTTTATTGTGAGCAAGTATACAATATTTTTGAGGGTTCCAGAAATTGTGTTTCTTATTTTCAATCGATTCTCCTAAACGTTTTTTAGATGAAACGCTGCGATTTAAATAAACCATATAGTAAATACCTTAATAATAAATCTAGTGTGTTTGGTAGTATTCCAAATATGACCATAGTATTTTAAAATGTCATATTAAACACAATACTCGTACATTTTACCATGCAAAAACTACAAACCAGCGGGATCCAAGACATTTAGGTGTCCCGGGACCAGTCTAAGCCTAACAGCTTAGAGCCTTTTTCGTGTATGCCGCGGTTGATCCTGGCTTACAGGAGTTACAGTGGCGGGAGTGTGGGAGGGATTAGTAAAAAACTAAATTGTAACTCTCATGCAGAGATCCGCGCTATCCATGTAGTTACCGGCTTAGTAACAGATCACCCCCACTTGTCATGAATATCGTAAGAGGCGACTAAGGGACATACAGCTGACAGATGAGCAGCAGCTTCTGTCAGCTCAAGGCCAATCTATTAGGCAAAGCTTATTGCGATCACCAATCCGACTGTCAAGCGTAGTGATTATGGTAATATCCCTCAACAACCCTGGCTCGTGGAGGTTTCTAAAAACATCTCGCTTCTTATGACACCCATATGAAGAT
Organism: Nycteola revayana; assembly: GCA_947037095.2. Classification (NCBI taxonomy): domain Eukaryota; kingdom Metazoa; phylum Arthropoda; class Insecta; order Lepidoptera; family Nolidae; genus Nycteola; species Nycteola revayana. The sequence goes on from OX344851.2 coordinate 3,025,750, forward strand.
TTGGAGTGATCTGTTCTAATTTCTTGAAACTCCAAAAATATCTAATTTAAAAAAAACTGCAGCAGACGCGTAGCGGTATTTGTCTCGCTTTAAGTCTCGGAGATCGTGGGTTCGATCCCTACACCGGACAAGAAATCTTTGTGTAAATTCTTAGATTGCTTTCCGGGTCTGGTTGGTTGAGGGACTACCCTCCGTGCCTCGGTTGGTCCCGATTGTTATAACATCATCTATAATAATCGTATATCAAGGAACGGGCAGCAGCGTTTCCTTGTGTGTTACAACATAATACTGCGGTCACCAATCCGCCTGCCAAGCGTGGTGGCAAAAACCTTCCCTCTGGAGGAGGCCCATGTGATGAGACGTAAATGTAGGACGTACATACAACAGTAAATAATAATACATTTGTGCCTAAAGCTTTCAGTGTCTCTTCTGTATTCTACCTTGCTCTTGGTATGTAACGGTCTACAAGAGGCACGAGAACGTGCTAATTGTGCCGCCGGCCGTTTCCGTTATCACTAGGAAATTCCTTGCTTTACTGTTTCATTACCTGGCGTTGGAGATGTTCCGGGTTCGATTCCCGGGAGAATAATTGATTCAACTGATATAGTTTTAGTAGCACTATCATTCTGATACTATGGATTGGATCAGGATTGAATGGTCCACCCAAATAATTACGACAAATTCAAAGTTTTTTTTGTTTTTTTCTGGCCTACTTCATTGAAAGTATATAAGTCAGTGTCATAGGAAATTAAACTTTATCTAATAACCATAGCGTTTCATCTTCATCGTCAGTCCGTATTAAGTTCATTGGAATACGTTTATCATAATCATCATCATGAACCACTCCATTGAAAAGCCACACTTTAAACTAAAAACTGTAAAATTTATATTAAACTACTAAAATACCTAAGTTGTTATTATCACAAGTGCATCAAGAATCATATAAGTATAATTTCATATTGTTAATTGGTCTTATCAAAAAAACATAAAAGCTATACTAAAATAGTCATACATTACACGGAAAACAATTTATTGAACATTAATTCTTTATTAAGGTAGTTAAGCCAAATAATTAAGGAGTGGAGTATCCATTTAGTATTCATCTATCGTAATCATCATCATTAGTCTGTACAACGTCTACTGTTGAACAAGGGTCTCCTCCCGAGGAGAGGGTTTTGCCATAGTCACCACGCTTTGCAGGCGGGTTGGTGACCGCAGTATTATGTTGTTACACACAAGGAAACGCTGCTGCCAGTTCTCTGGTAGAATATCGTGATAGATGATGTTATAACAATCGGGACCAACGGCTAAACGTGCTTTGCAGAAATCTATATTTTACACAAAATTTCTTGTCTACGTATCGAACCTACGACCCCCGAGACTTAAAGACTTAAGCCACTACGCCACGGCACCTGTTGATATTATGCTATAAATTAATTTGATTTATTATACATCTAGTAACTTAGTTATCAGTAAACATTATGGATCATGATAACTGTGAGTGTAATAACCGCGGAGCCAAGTCAAAATTTTGCATGTTGGATAGTGTACATGTTTAATACTATGCCAGTACCTTTTAGTACCTTTATTTAAAATATTAGTACCTTTGTATAGTTCTACTTTATCTTATTTTTAAATGGTCCGCCATAATGACGTCAGGTCCGCGGAGCCACTGCCGATTTACGAAATACCACAAGGCTTAACAAAGACTTTAATGTAACAACCTTTAATACCTTGTGTTTTATAAAAAATGGCATTTAAAATTTGCTTGTAGATGCCACCATCTTTAAATTATAAGCATAAAATCTCATAAGGCGCCTACAACTTAGGTCACATTAATATTTTTTATTTCACATTGCTATTATAAACGAACAGGCGTGAATAAATAAAATGCTTATAATTTAAAGATGGTGGCATCTACAAGCAAATGTTAAATGCCATTTTTTATAATACACAAGGTATTAAAGGTTGTTACATTAAAGTCTTTGTTAAGCCTTGTGGTATTTCGTAAATCGGCAGTGGCTCCGCGGACCTGACGTCATTATGGCGGACCATTTAAAAATAAGATAAAGTAGAACTATACAAAAGTACTAATATTTTAAATAAAGGTACTGGCATAGTATTAAACATGTACACTATCCAACATGCAAAATTTTGACTTGGCTCCGCGGTTCTTACACTCACTGATAACTGCGTCTATAAAGCGGCTGACGGTAGTAATAACTTTTTTTATATTCTTCCGCATGCGTAGCTCCCGTTCCCATGGGAATTTCATTATTAAATATAGCATATAGCCTTTCTCGATAAATGACCCAAATCGAAAAAATCGAATAATGGGCTGAAAAAAAAGCTGATTAATCGATAAACGAGCTTAAAAAAAATCTTTCAGTGTTAAAGCATTGAACGTTTTTTTTTTACCAGATCAGTATTTGAGATTGGCGTGTTCATACAAACAAACAAACTCTTCAGCTTTATATATTAGTATAGATCATCATTATATTATCATTAGTCCGTTTAACCTCATCGTCCCTTATTATGCATCCCCTTCGCCGCTGCAGCGTTCCCGCGCCGGCGAAAGGGTATGTAGGACTCGCCCTCTCCATAGCGTGGTATGCTACTCATACCACGAAGAGAGGACTCTACACCACTAAAATAAACCCGAATAACGTCCCTGCTGAACAAGTGCCTTAACACGCAAAGTTTTAGCCACAATTAAATAATCACGAAGTATAATCACAATGATACGCGGGCAAAGCCGGATATAAAAGCTAGTCTTCAATAAATAAATAATAACTCTATAATAAAACAAAAACGAAATATCTTAACATCAATATCGATAAACAGAGATAGAACTACAATAACCTTACTTAAGAGTGAGACAAACATATATTTGTCACTATCACTCGGAACAGTGAAAGTACAATCAATTCCGGCACGTAGAAAGCCTTAGAGTTCAATTTTCATTATCTTTTTTTTTCTTTTTGGCGATAGTACAATAGTTTTTCTTTTTTTTTTTTACTTTTTTCTCGTTGAAAACGAAAGTTGTTATCAATAGCTTACGATACTCGATTTGTATTATATTGTCGTCTGTAACAGGTTACCAAATATTTCAGTCTAACATTTTGTAAAGACTAGAATTTTGTTACATAATAGTTGATAATAATAGTAAATGCAAGATATTTCATCCATTTTCTTCTCATTATTTAGTTCATCATCAGCCCGTACAACGTCCACTGCTGAACTTGGGCCTCCTCGCGAGGGAGTTATAATTACCACGCTTGGAATGTGGATTGGTGACCCCAGTATTATGTTGTACCACATAAGGAAACGCTGCTGCCCGTTCCCTGGTATACGCTTGATATAGATAATGTTATAACAATCGGTTCCAACGGCTTAACGTGCTTTCCGACGCACGGAGGGCAGTCCCTCAGCCAACCAGACCCTGAGAGAAATCTTAAAATTTACACAAAGGTTTCTTGTCCAGTGTGGGGATCGAACCCACGACCTACGAGATTTAAAGCGAGCCAAATACCGCTACGCTGCAGAGGTTGTCAGATAAGTACATGTGACTTTGTTATGTCTTAGTCAAGGCTGGTCCAATTTACAGGACTGTCACTGGCATATAGCATATTTTATAAGGTTATATCTATATATAACATTGCAAATAAAGTACCGTATGGTAGTTTTTAATTTATCATTGTTTTTTTTCCGTCTGTGATTCTGCCTAACCTCTCAAACGGTAGAATCGGTTTAGACAGGACTTCACGGGTATGAAGGTGATATTGTAAAGAAAAAATCTGGCTTTTTCAATGTGACATATTTTTTCTGAAACAGCATTTTCAGATAGTATTCATTTTATTTTAGATTTTGGGAGATTAAATCTGCCATAGATTTGGATATGGGACTGGGTGGATGTGGGAGTTATGGGGTGGGAAAAAAATAAAAAAAAAGGTAATGTGATCAGGATTACTTTTTATGCCAAATGGTTTGCCTATAACTCCACCACGCGAATCCTGCCAGGCCGACGTCTTTATGCTTAGAATGCTCCAGGTAAGCTGATAAATCATTTTTATGAATGATCAAATTACCTTGCCGTTTCGGTTGTCAGCTCTCCGTCCAATATGTTAATTCAGCTTATAAACTATCTGCATGCATAATTTCAGCCAAATTCATTCAGTAGTTTTTGCGTGAAAGAGTAATAAACATACATACAATCACACTTACAAACTTTCGCATTTATAATATAAATAGTATTACAAACTACAAAGAACGTTATTGAATTAAACTATGGAAAAATCCGAATTGTTCGACGGTGTCAGGCACGAACAGCTAACAGTTGTTCATTAATTTTGTACAAAATATGTATGTTCACAATTTATGCAGACATTTAGGTAGAAAGCTTTGTTATCGTGCCCATAACGTGCTATCTTCGAAATATTGTTGGGACTTGCGTGAATGTTAAACACATTACTTATTGCACTTCCTCACGACACGCTGAAAAACAATAAAGATGTTAAATTCTGCAAAAGTAGGGTAGTACGAAGCTACTAATTTGCTATTTAAATTCTGTTTCTTTATGTAAACATCGGCTCGATGTACCGGAAAGTCTTCAGTTTGATTATTGCGCCGAAATATCTCTTTCTCTAATTTAAATATTTTTAACTAGCTTCCGCCCGCGTCTACGTACGCGGATCCTGTTGCTTATGCCAGCGACAACGGGGTCGTCAAAATCGAAGACCTGAAACGTCTGATGTCGAATTCAAAGGCCCGGCACAGTTATTCACAGAATTTCGAAGTCGATCAGAATTCAAACGTTCGTTGCGCTCTTCTTCTGTCTCTTCATGCCGTACTCTAGCAATTCTTTCTCTCTCACTATCTAACGGATTATGAATATTTTGTTGTGTGCGTGTTCGGGACAATGTATGATAATCTCGATCAGCAGTTAGTTGCCTGAAGACTAAAGACCTGTCAGTAGATGTGCAAATACGCTAAGAACTCAATAAGGAAATTAAACACTTAAACACAGGGTGATTCTGTATCGATAAACGTTTCCGACTCGCGAGACAATGCGTGACGTTCACGATCAGCGGACAGTCGCGCATCACGTTCCGCACTTGTCTCTAGAGACCTAGAAGCAGAAGCGAAGATACGCTGAGAACTCAAGCGCAATTCTCTTTCCGTGAAAGTCTCTGACTCGCGAGATAATGCGTGACGTTCACTATCAGCGGCCAGTCGCGCATCACGTTCCGCAGTTGTCTCTAGAGACCTAGAAGCAGATGCGTAGATACGCTGAGAACTCAAGCGAAGTTCTCTATCAGTGAACGTCTCCGACTCGCGAGGACCTAGAGCAGATGCGTAAATACAATGAGAACTCAAGCGCAATTCTCTATTCGTGAACGTCTCCGACTCGCGATACTATGCGTGACGTTCTCGATCAGCGGACAGTTGCGCATCACGTTCCGCACTTGTCTCTAGAGACCTAGAAGCAGATTCGTCGATACGCTGAGAACTCAAGCGCAATTCTCTATCCGTGAACGTCTGCAACTCGCGAGACAATGTATGTATGATGTTCACGATCAGCAGTCAGTCGCCGTCGTTTAGAGACCTGGATATAGATACGAAAATACGCTGAAAACGCAGAGGTTCTTCGCGATCCGAAGAGGTTTTCACGGAGCGAGTTGCAGTTTGATGTTCTCGAACAGCATCAAGTCTCTCCTGACGCTCTTCGGTAGGTAGATCCTTAGGATATTATGATCCTCAATCTTTTAGCTCCTTTGGACCCTGGGGAAAGATTTGACCTCTTTCCAGGCATGGTTATAGTTTTATTCTGAAGATACCAGTTCAATTTAAATTTAAGTGACTGCTCCCCTGCGTTGCCGGGTAGGCTACCGTGTCACGAAGATAAATGGAAAATGAAATTAAACACTCAAATAACATAAGCCCGAAGGCATATTTATTAGATAAAATAAATGGGACATCTATAGGAACGAATACCCATCGAACGACGTCTATAGGTGGAAACCACACAGCTTTTTTAAAATAAATAATTTCCATATGCTGAAGTGATGATCAAAATTCAGATGAACTTATCGGTTTTGTCAAAAATCTTGTTAAGTGTGAAATGAGTTTCTGAAAGCATGATTAACTAATTTGACTTGTTTATCGTGTCAGTAAATTTTTGATTAACAATTACGTTCAGAATCGAATTGTAACCACCATTTTGGAGATAATGGAAGTTTTTCATTTTAATTTAACATTGAATTTGATTTTTACATTGAAGTTAACAGCCAGGTTAGTTGACTTTGAGAAACCGGATGAAAAGTAACAACTTTTAACCATCAATTCGCCATTTTTTTGTTGTCCGGGGGGAAAAGCATTTACGCATTCCCACAGCCACTGCAGTGTTTTCGCGCGCTGGCGGTGGGATATGTAGGACTCGCCCTCTCCATAGCGTGGTATGCTAAAATCATACCACGAGGAGAGGACCCTACACCACTAAAACCCCCCGGACACTCCTTCGATCCGCCGTTGGCGGGGGCCGGATAAGCGATCCGACCCACCATCAATCCGCCTACAGCACCACGCTGTAGTCGGATTACGGCAATATCTCTCAACGATCCTACTTTGCCAAGGTCTGCTTAAGAGGAAATCTAGCAGTGGACGTTAACGAAGTGATAAAGTAAAGTAAACCATTTAATAAGGCTGCAGCCCTGCTTAACTTTAATCCCGGTAAAGTAAGAAAAGCCTCATAGCTAGCTACTTATTATTATATATCCGTCCGAAAAAAAAGCAAGTTAAATGGAAGCCTATTATTTTTGAACTTGAACATTTAAGTCACACTTTACCTAATGTACCAAATGTCTGTAGCTAATAACAAGTTGCACGTGACCACCATTCTAATGTAAGAGCCCTTTCATTAGTTCACTCTCACTTAAAAAGAAAAATAGCCCGCCAGCAAAATCGGTTGATAAACGTATAACGTTTCTGTTCATGGATATATTGAGATAATGGACGTGATAGTTTAGGAAAAATTGATGAAATTTATTAGAAATGTCGACAACAATTACTGAAATCTTAGATGGCTTTTCATGTCAGACATTTATAATGATACAATTAATTTTTGGATGGCATTATGTAGTAAGCCACAAATATTTTGTTTTTTCACTTTAGGTTTAATGCGAGTTAGAGAAACACTCATCAGCAATGTCCCCGTCAGCGACCGCACTGAGCCCGGTCGCTAGCGTACCTACTCATGACCATAGTCCCAGTGGGGCTTAGTCCTGGCTCGGGGCCATCGCTGCCGGGGCAATGCGGAATTACGACTTTTACTTCTTTAATTGAGGTTGTTTCAAATGTTGTCCTTAAATCTACCTACCTTCTAGAATTAATAATATAATTATTTTTGAATTCAGAATGAATTCATATCATATAGGATAGGTTACGATGGTCTTTACCTACTCATCATCATGGCCAGATTGTTCAACATCCACTGCTGAATATGGGCCAATTCTCGAGAGAGGGTTTTTGTCATAGTCACCACGTTTGGCAGGCGGGTTAGTTTTCGCTTTGCACAAAAAATCTTTTCCGGTACCTACTCACCACTAAGTAATTGATAATGTTTTTTATGATATAGTATGACCGCATGTCGTTATGGTATGACTATGCCATAATATTAAGTACCTATGATGTCATTTTAATAGTAAAGTGTGGCAAGCAATGGTGAATGCATTAGTTTAAAGTAACATTGAAACGCTACTGCTTATTCAGTTGGAAAATAATAGCCTCACACCGTGCTTTTAATACTGTTGGAAGCATTAATGGTAGTCAACTGAAACACGAGAGATAAATCTCCTTGATTATTATCAGTCCGTTTAATATCTATTTAACACGGACCCCCGAGGTTGGTTTTACTTTTGTCACCACGGTGAACAGGACAGTTCATGACCGCAGTATTGTATTGTATACGGTAGTCAACTTTAACATTAGAAATAAATCTCCGTTTTATCCTTGATCAATTGAACTTTAATGGGGCAGCAGTCCTGTTGAACTGTATATCCAGGGGCCACTGGATGTCATCATCATCATGTCCCGTGCCCCCATTATTGGCACTTGGAGGAGCAACTGACGGGTTTCTTTGGGTAAATCCTCTCCTCGTAATATGATTAGCATACCACCGGCGCGGCGTGGAGATGGGAGTCCTGCTATTGTTGCGGTTGGGATGCCGGAAGAAAAGGAGTCTTGCTGGACTGTACCCAGTAGCCAAATTTCCGTGGCTAATAACATTGACTGACCGAAAATCTATTAGATTTTTTCCACGGCTTAACTTGCTATACAATATGTGTCCCACAGAAACTTTTAAGAATATAAAAGTACGACATATATATCTGTGCCAAATTTAATAAAAAAAACATTATTTATACCAAATCTATCCATCTAAACTGTCGCATTTATAATATAATGTTGATGATGAAGCAAACGAAATAAAACTGGCAATGACATCTTATCATTTATCATAATAGCCTAGAAATACGTAATTTAACACCACGTGACTCTATTTAATAGATGTAATTTTACAAACAAACAGACTGTGTAACTTTTAAAAACAAACTAGGCAACAATACAGTCTTTGTTTCTGTAATTTTGCAAACATAAAAATGTGAGTTTTAACGGCGTTAAATGCATACTAAATTTGAAATAATGATGAAATAAAAACTAAATGAGAAATCTTTTCCTTAGAAACGTGGAAAGAAAATGGTACATTTCGATAGTCGTACTATGTCCAAATGTCAGCTGCATCAAATTCTCCTAAAAGTAGTTCCTCAATCCCCTCGCCAGCAACCACCCTGAGCCAAGATCTTAGTGCCACAGGCGCCCCCTTGCGCAGGTTGCTTAGTTTGTAGTTCATAAACCATTCAATAAAGTTTGAGCACTGCTCGTCTTTCCCTCCCGACCCTTATTTTTCTAAAAACCTTCTGATGCCCTCGTAGACCCAAAGTCCGAGAGGTCCGCGAACTGTAAAGTAGAGAGACAGTTGCACAAAACCTCCCTAAAATAAAAAATTCAAAATCCCTCAATCTTATCGCCAGCGACCGCCCTGAGCCGAGGTCCAAGTCCCACAGCGGACGCCCTCTTGCACAGGTTGCTTAGTTTGTAGTGTTTAAACCACTAGGCTGGAGCTATGCTCACGTTAATTGAAGTAGCAAAAGCCTCGAGGATAAAAATATATTCACGAGCAGTTTTTTTATTTCGGCCGGACCGACAAAAAAACTGCTCGTCTGTATGCCTGATGAAGTAGCAAAATCCTTGTTACCATTCAATCAGGGTTTTATTTTTATGGACGCAGCCTTCAGCACATATGCAGTTTTACATAGATCCGTTACAAAATATAATCTAAGCATTAGTAGTTACTAGATATGAAAAAAAATCATTTTTTTGGTAGAGGCTGAACTTGTTGTATGCTGACTAATCTCGTGTGTTCGTATGTTCTTTTTTATCAAAACAGGCACATATTTTTATAACGTGTTACAAATCCTTCGCTATGACTTTACATTGAAGAAACCAATCAACGCAGACAAAACAATGATCACAGCTATTATTTTCTAAAATAACATTTTAATCAGCTTTCTCATCTGTTTTTTATTAGTAATATGGTTATACCATCATGTTGGTTTAATATTAAAAGTTTTTCAAGTCATCAACTAGGTCACCTAGCAAAATCCAAAAAGTAACAAAAACACTATATATTATTATGCTCACAATTAAAACGCAATCGATAACATTCCATACATAAAAATAAAAACCACGAACAAACAAACTAAATGACGACTTTCACAGTGCTGAATGTACCGCACTTTTTTTATTTACTCACAAAAGCCGACTAAAGAAAACGTTGATTTAGTTTTAAGTTCTTATTTTTTGAAAGCAACTATAAAAGCGTTTGATTCTCCCTTTCTGGCTTACTGCGCGATTGTCAACTGTCAAACATCGATCATGTTCCGCGAAGTGGTACTATTGGCCCTATTCGGGTGCGTTTTTGGATCTTTTCTCGATGGCGATATAAGTTTGACTGATGGAGTGAAATTAGTTCAAATTCCCGTGTCAAATTCGCTTGAAGATGAAGGCAGGTCTTTTGGAGAGAACTCGCCGCTTTTTAGAATGGCCAAATTTTTGCAAGGACATGAGTTGCATATTAAATTGCCGAGTTTGATCGAAAAGGATCGAGTGGGAAAGTTCGTGGCGGATTCGTTGAAGTTCGTTGATGAAAGCTATAAGGAAAATACAGGTAAGTAACCTCCGAAGCGTATCATGTACGTTTCGGAGATTTGGAGTATTCTCGATAAGATTATATGTAGAATAGTGTCAACTGAGAGATGACAGTTTATTGTGCTGTGTGAGATGTGCCAGAAAGTTTAAATATCTAATTAAATTTCCAAAAAAGCAAAGCAACAATCAACTGCCATTGACTTTACTTCGGTGCCAAATTAAACCCATTTTTAGATTTCCAGTAAATCCAAACTTTTCAATCCTGATATAAAAATTATCAGAGTAGAACATTTTTACTTTGAGAAATTTTACTATACCTACTAGTATTATATAGAGGAAAGATTTGATTGTTTGTTTGAATTGAATAGGTTACCAAACTACTTGACCGATTTGAAATTCATATATATATTCATATATATATATTCATTCCTCTTTCTTTGTGCAATCTATACTTCTATGGAATGAGTTACCTCTTGAAATCAGGATGGCTAAGAATCGTATCTCATTTAAGCGTAAAGTACGCTTACATATCGGTAAACAACTTTCAGAGTCGTTTCAGCGATGAGTTCTCTTTATGATTATGTAAAGTATAGTATAATATAGTATTATTATAAACTTATAATAAGTATAGTATCACCTTTTAGTATAGTATTTATATTATATGTGTATTATTAGAATGTAGTCATAGATATTACGTTAGTATTTTTTTTTCCTACCAGTACGGTAGTTAATTAATGACCTATCTTCTACTTCCGTGCACCTATCACTTTTTCTCTGCACCACCCTATGGTTGACTGGTAGAAAATGCCTATGGCATTAAGTCCGCCATGTACTGTCATTGTGCAAAAGGTTAAATAAATAAAAAAATAAATAAAATATTCTTTCACCGTTGGGAAGCTACCTAAGCTATCCCTGGATTACATAGGCACATTAATTTAATAATAAAGTTCCTACGGGAACAGGAACTACTCGGGTGAAACTGCGCGCGGGAAGAAAGTATGGATTATTAGTCTCTCATTTTTTTTTCTCATTTTTTTTATGTGTTGGTCGAAAAAGACTGCGTGAACAGTCCTTATTATAATGTAGGGTATCATAAATCAAACCTAATGAGCTCATTTCACGCACGCTTCCAGCGGGCTAGCAACATTTTATAACGATAATTACTAGGAGACAGATAAAATTATGAGTAATCAAATGAACTACTTTTATATAAGACTAGCGGCCCGCCCCAGCTTCGCACGGGTGGACTTTTATAACCTATGTTACTCAGGGATAATGTAGCATTCTAATACTAAAAGTCATAACCCCTAAATCTCATCGCCAGCGACCGCCATGAGCCGAGGTTCAAGCCCCACAGGGGGCGCCCTCTTGCGCAGGTTGCTTAGTTTGTAGTTTTTAAACCATTTATTAAGACTGGAGCTCTGCTCGCCTTTATGCCCGGTGAAGTAGCAAAAGCCTCATGGCTACTTACGTAAGTCAAACCGAAAAAAAAGAAAAAAAGTTGCATTCTAATGGTGAGGTGAGAATTATCGAAATCCGTTTAGTAATTTTGGAGTTTATTCGAAACACACAAATAGGTAGGTATATAAAAATACAAACATTTCCACTTTATAATATTAGTATAGAAAAAGAAATAGGATTCCTCCCGAAAACTAAAAATTATATTAAACAGGTGACCTGGTGATGTGACTAGGTCACATCTAGGTGTAGTTAGTTTCAGTATGTGTTTTTTAAATATTTTTATTGAGTAGTAACCACCATGCTCGTCTTAACCACTGGAGATAAAGGCGAGCAGATAGTATCCAAACTTTCTTGGCTAACTACACATAGGTATTATAGGCACTATTACACATTACATATTTGCCTTAAAAAAACCTTAATATCGAGATTTTATTATTATAAATTACAAGTATATTGAGTAAAAATTATGAAGAATTTTGGCAAACTTTCACGTTCTATTTCTATTGATGATATTTGGCTGACATTTGTCTCGCTTTAAATCTTGGAGGTCATGGGTTCAATCCCCACGCCGGAAATTCTTCGTGTAAAAATATATATCTAAACACATACTGGGTGACTTTTTTTACCGTCTTGATAATAATATGGTGTGTTGTGTAAGTGGAATAGAATCTATAGACCACAGTATATTTGAACTAGTATTTCGGTAATTAGAGTTTAGAAAACCTCATAAATTACTTAAAAGAAATACACCCTACATACCGCGTGCATAATAATAAATTAGGTGCCTATAATACCTTAGCCGCAATTACACATAAATGAAAAGAGTGAGCGAAATAGCATAACTACCTACTTAGATACACATTTTGCCGTTACAATTTTCATTCTATGTCAGAAAAAGAAATAAAACAAAAAAATAACTATGCCTTTGATGTCTATTTCATATACATATCACGCCCTATTATTTTCAAGACAGTGAAAAAAGTCACCCAGTATAGTATCAGAAATTATTAGTTGTCCTTATCTAGACTCTTTAGTAATATTTGAAGCTGAAGAGTTTGTTTTTTTGCTAATCTGAGGAACTGTTAGTCCGAGTTGTGTGTTAGATAGACCATTTATCGAGAAAGGCTATCTATATGCTATATTTAATTTGGAAGTTCCGACGTGAACTAATGAAAAACGCGGGAAGCTATAAGAACAAGACACCACTATCACGCAAATCGATTGGTCCAGCAGACGAGTCCAGCGCTGCATTTTAGCACTATCCACGTCCAGAGTTCTCCTGAGGTCCTCAGCAGGCAAGCTTACAAACCAACTCTGTTTAGATAATATTATTATTATGAGCCCTTCTACTGCAGAACACAGGCGTCCCTTCCTTCTTTACATTTTCCCCTATCACAAGCCATCTGGGATGAATCATTCGTCCAGAAGTCCAGTTAGTCTCGCCATCTCCTTCTGGGATTACCATGTCGCCGGTTCCCGGCCTACCACGAAGCCAATCTATGTTGATTTTTCTCTAACTTGTTAGCTTGATACGGCAGGCAAAATCTGTATTCAAAATGTTAGTTAATTTCATAGTCTACAGCACAAAATTAGCTGACATTTGGCGCAAAATTATTTAGGTGTTTGCACGAAAATATCACAAATTATTAGTTACACTCTTACTCACGTTCGTATTCACAATATTAGTTGTTTGTATTAATTATTATCAGAGCTACTGGGAATTGCTCACAAATTGAAACCTTCTACGCAGTACTCAGTGAGCGTTTAGTGGAAACCAATATTCTGTATCAGTTCGCTTGAGGAGGCAAATATCATTGTTATTATGAATTAATGTTACGTATTGTTAGCCTTAGCCCCAGTCATATTACATAGTTCTATCGTTAAAATAGTTCAATTACTACAACTTGTACCCCGCAACAATCCTCTTTGCAATAAGTCTATTCAAATATAGTCGTCATATTGAAAATATAATTTTATTTAGTCAATACCCTTAGTCTACAACTAGAGCTTGATACTCAAACTCTGATCTTGCAGACATGATCTATAGGATAGTTAATATTATTAGTGCTTTACCGCACTATATGCTGTCTCTCTAAAAGAACAGAAGCAGTTATTCGCTTCCTTTAACTACTGCAATTCTTCTGGGAACGCATCTATCTGCCATTCTCTTCTTTTATAAATGAATAGCTGGGTCCTGGTCCTACGCGTGGTTTTACTTGCGTTCTATTTCCCGTGGAAAATTATTTTTTAAATATATGTTATTCCTAGATAAGGTAGATTCCTAGTTGTGAACGATATTTTTCAAATCGTTCGGGTAGTTTTAAAGTCTATTCAATGTAAAAAAACAAACAAATATCAAATCAAATATTTGCTCTTTATAATATTGATATAGTTTAATGTTGTAGTTGAATGATTCAAACCTTTTTGTCTATGATACATGGAGCCCATCCAAGTCATGAAGACGCCCAGAGGACCAAGACAAAACGGCTTTACTATGGAGCGATCACAAACTTTTAGCAAAGGCTTTGGGGGGCGATTCGTTTTTGAACACTTTAATAACTAAATAATGATTACTTCCAAACTATGACAAGCAAAATAAAACACGTGCCTAGACTAGACGTGCCTCTGCTCTTTGACGTGAGTGACGGAGCGAAAGGAGCTCGTCACCAAGGTAACCCATTCCTCGCTACTGACCATCAGTATTCTCGAAAGCGAGATCTTTTTAGAAGCAGTCTTTTTGTTTATGATACATGGAGCCCATCCAAGTCATGAAGACGCTTAGAGGACCTAGACAAAACGGCTTTACTATGGAGCGATCACAAACTTTTAGCAAAGGCTTTGGGGAGCGATTCGTTTTTGAACACTTTAATAACTAAATAATGATTACTTCCAAACTATGACAAGTAAAATAAAACACGTGCCTAGACTAGACGTGCCTCTGCTCTTTGACGTGAGTGACGGAGCGAAAGGAGCTCGTCACCAAGGTAACCCATTCCTTGCTACTGACCATCAGTATTCTCGAAAGCGAGATCTTTTTAGAAGCAGTCTTAAGGAGTGCAGAGTGGGCTAAGGAAGGAAAATCCTAGCGGATACCCGCACTTATTCAGTTCTCAGATCTTGGTCGAAGGCAGCGAACGGAGACCCGCTGCTTACCATCTTAGTTATGGTCTTGGGGAGTAGGGAACGTTGACCATGCTCTATGACGTTCACTCCATGAAGATAATAGTTGTTCTGGTCCTCCGGGCGTCCCTGTAAGTGCTAATTATGGGAAACCCTTGGGTCCAGCACAGCCTTCAGTACATGCGTGGTGATTGACCGGGATCCCTCCGTAAGCGACCTTACAGGGGCGGCTACCCTGTAAGGTCGCTTACGGAGGGATGCGTAACGCAAAAAAAGACTTACTGTTCTTGCAAAATAACCTGAACTGACTTGTTATATCGCGTGAGAACAATGCAATGCAGCTAAACATGTCACTTCACTCAGTTCATTGGCAACAAACAAAAAGATCCAATTCCACAAACTTCGTGACTTGATACCACATGACAGTGCAATCAGATGTGAAACACGTAATGAACATTGTCTGTTGCCCGCTATTTTATCCATGAGGATTTCGATTTCCGCGTAGAAACTTTGCGATCCCTTTTCAATTTCATTTTAAAAAATCCTTTCTTATCGTATGTTTGCGTCACATACAGAATACACCATCAAACTTTCACGTCTGTAAAATCAACGGTCCAGGCTGTGCTTTGATATGTCAGTCAGTCTGCACAAAGCGTTTTATGATACGCGACTAAAAACTGCAAGGTTTTGGCTATTGGAAGGAATACGAAATGTATCATAAGAAAAACAAATATTTTAAAGTAAAACTTTACATAAGATTTAACGTTATTTTAAAATGAAAGGTTTTTAATTTTCATTCCATCTGGAAATTAATATTTCTAGAATGGACTAGAAATATTAATTTCCACTGTTTCAGCTATCTGAGCAAAGAACGCAGTAATAAAATAAGCGGAATGAAGTTAATTACATTTCATCGTTATTTTTTTTCTTACAGTTGGCTTTGTATTTCCGTTGTTAGTTTGAATAGCATTATTTATTTAGTTTTAATATTAATATTACTCTGAAACCATATACGAAAGGCTATACCCTTCGTTTTAGTTCTGTGAAAGACTAAGCTGGCGTGGGAGCTTTTACGACTTATTTCTAGTTTTCAACACAAGGTGTGTTGAATAATACTTAGAACTGAGAAAAGCGTACTCAAAGAACTTTTACTATCCAAAAAATCTTGTACTTTTCTTACTTAGACGGCATGATTGAACGGATGAAAAATTTACTAATCATCTGCTGTCAATACTCTAGTTCAATATTCAATGGGTTTCCGAAAGCATGATTATCGAATTTGATCGCCATTTTAATTAACCGCCGTGTTGGTTTCCGGCTTAGAATAGACCACCCCGTGTCTTCCCATGGGTGTCGTAAAAGGCGACTAAGGGACATATGGCTAATGGATGGGCAGCAGCATCTATTAGCTCAACATTTGCATCTTACTGCGATCACCAATCCGTCTGCCAAGCGTGGTGATTATGGCAATATCCCTCTACGATCCTGGCTTGCCAAGGTCTGTTAAGAGGAGGCCCATGTTCAGCAGTGGACATCAACGGGCTGTTGATGATGATGATGATTTTAATTAACTTATGGTCTGCATTCTCGTGTAGAATCTAACAATATACGCCATTTTAGATGTACTGATTTTTTTTAAAATATTGTATTAAATAGCTTTCTTTTAGCTTTAATGTTTTTATTTTGGCTTTAATTGACTTTTGATAATCTGGGTCTAAGGTCAAACGTTCTTTATGATTAAGACTAAAATTTAACAGGTATAGCCAAAATGTTATTGGTTAGCCGTGTCGGCTTAGCGGTGCGATTTCTGACTTTGAATAGGTCTCCCCATTTCTTTCCGTGGGTGTATTAAGAGGCGACTATTGAAGATACAGCTGATGTATGGGCAGCAACATCTTTCGGCTCAAGGTTGCTTACCATCTTACTGCAATCACTAACTCGCCTGCCAAGTGTGGTGATTATGAAAATATAACTCAAGGACCCTGTTTAGCCTATGTTTAAAAGTAAATTAGCTGATGCTGAAATTGAGAGTTTAAATTGAAAATAATACTATTTTTTCATTTTCCAGTGTCTGGCAGAGGAAAAGGAGGTGGCGGTGGCGGCATTGCCCTTCTAGGTCTGATGATGGCCAAAGCATTAGGAGCAGCTGGTATTGGAGGTCTGGGTCTCCTAACTATGAAGGTAAATACTATTATTTTCGAATAGAAATAAATGAAGTGCACAAAGTAGATAAGACAAGATAGATAGAAATAAAAAGTCATAATACTGCACTTGAGCCGAGGTCCAAGGTCTAAGGCAGAACCAGAATACAGTGCTCTAAGTTCTAGTTGATTAGATTTTGATTAGATTAGATTCAGTTATTTTAATAGACTAAGGCAAGCAATGTCTCAGCTTTATTAAATAATAAGCTAGAAAACTCACCTTTTTGCCCAGTGTGTGTGCTATAAACCTAGTTAGTATATATATGCGTTTCTGTTTCATTGGAAATCTACCAATTTTAATGCAATTTGAAAGAATTGACAGTATTTGGAAAAAAGTGTTATAAGTTTTGTATATATGAGTTTCTGTGTCGATTCATTGAAAATTGTCTCGATTCGACTACAGTTTAGATGAATTGATAGACTACCAAAAGATGGAGGTCACCAAGGCTCATATATCGAGAGCGATTTTGGGTCAGCAACGCGCGAATCTTTGAATTGCAAGTGCATTCCTAAGAGTCACGAGTTTTAATTAATAATAATAATAATAAATTTATTTATTTTCATTGGTGCACAAATTTATACAGTAGGTACAATACATTTAAATAATATTAGCTTCGTCAGCGGATAACCCATGCATCTAGATCATTGGATTGCTATATTAACAAATACCATTTATCTAGGTTACACGAGAAGTATAATATTGTTAATTTAGCATTTAAGATAGTATATAAGACTCTTAATTTTTAGAATTAACTCACTTACTGTTTTGTGTTGTAAACGCTGTCCAAATAAAGTATTTTTTTTATAATAACTTCGTGGTCACATACAGTAGCCGCACTATAACTGACTTTTGACTGTAACGCCATACAGAACTCAATAAATCCTACATCGCGCAATAGGTATTCGCATATCAATTTAAACATTTCAAGTTTTAAATTACCAAAAGGTGGTAATTTAAAACCACCAGGCATCAATTCCAACTCGCTTGCCAAAAAAGATCTTCATTTCCTCTGAAGACACCACCTATAATTTATCTGAGTATAGCGATAACTTTATCTGTCAGACCGTAAACTTATTATTGCACCTTATAACAAATAAACAAATTGACTTACCTATATAGAAACCCATTCACATAACATTTTATTAGTCGGCGCGAAAAAAATGTCTTAATAAATACTATAGTCTACGACTTCCTCAAATATCGCGCGAGAATATCGCACTTACATATATAGTAGGGGGACTTATTTCCCCCATAATATAAAACTGAATGTTTATAGCCTACCTGGTTGTGTTATAAATATCGAACAAAAAACGACAAAAGCATCTCGTTTGTTGTATGGGAGCGATAGAGACAACAATAAAATAACTATAAAAGGGGGTTTCATAGTTATTTTATGTTTAATTTCATAGCGGCAACAGAAAGACATGATTATTTTTGTTTAGGACTAATCCCTCCCACACTTCCGCCACTATAACTCCTGTGTCTAAAGCTAAATGCATACATATCATTTCACTGCGATCGCTAATCTGACTACCAAGCGTGGTGATTGTGGTAATGTAAGGGACATTAAACACGCCTCTAGCTGTAAAAAGGAGGACCATGGTGCTGTTGAAGTAAAGAATAGAGCAAAAACACGCTTTTTTTTGTTCAAACAAACATTTGATGAATAATTTTCCTTTTAATTTTTAAGTTAAGAAGGTGTCAAAATACATTTAAATATTTCATTAAATTTCTCTCACTACTCACGGAAACACCAAAAAAATATTAAATACGAGAGTATCGCATGTCAAATTAAAGCGCCGTGAAAGAATCTCATAAAATCTTTTATTTGACAAGACATTTGCTTTCATCTAATTTCTAAATTTAATTTTAGAAATTAGACGAAAGAAAATTTATTTTAAACAGTTAGTGTATTCGTTGTGAGCATTTTTGTTTTTTTTGCTAATAGTCAATAATTAATTGGATTAATAATATTCCATCGTTTACTCCATTAGTCTAAATTGCTATGCCCGACATGATCTATACTTGTAATGGTTTATCTTTGTATTAAC
Source organism: Nycteola revayana (assembly GCA_947037095.2). Classification (NCBI taxonomy): domain Eukaryota; kingdom Metazoa; phylum Arthropoda; class Insecta; order Lepidoptera; family Nolidae; genus Nycteola; species Nycteola revayana. The sequence continues at coordinate 3,044,847 of OX344851.2, forward strand.
TTACTTACCATATGGTATTGAATGCATTGAATAAATAATTATGAATACATAACAACAAATACATCATTGCAAACAATTATAAAATGCAAAATTTAATATCTTTGAGTGTAAGTACGATTCAAATCGTAATTTCACACAAATATATAAACGATTCATATCGAAATTTCACACAAATATAAAAACAAAAGAAGATCCTGGTAGTCTGGTGTTTCCATGCAAACTTCATCTTCATCCTACTAATATTATAAACGCGAAAGTTTGTAATTATGGATGGATGGATGTTTGTTTGTTACTCTTAAACGCCAAAACTACTGAACGGAATTGGCTAAAGTTATACGCTGGATTCACATATAGGCTACAAAACATCACGCTCCGACTCACTTGAGGAGAGTAACGCACGTAAAACCGCGGGACGCAGGTACTTAATAATATTATTATAAATTTTGTATTGAATAGGCTCCAAACCTATTTGACCGATTTGACAATTATTTTAATGTTGGAAAGCTACACTATCCCCGGATTAGCCGATGTCAGGCTATATTTAGTTAGGAAGTTCTTGCGGGAACGGAAGCAAATGATTAAATATAGTTTATGTTACTCCTAAATAACGTAGCTTTCTAATGGTGAAAGGGTATTTCAAATCGGTCCAGTAGTTCGGGAGTATATTCAGCGCAAACAAACAATCAAATGTATCCTCTATATAATACTAGCTGCGCCCCGCGGTTTTACCTGCGTTACTCTGTTTCAGTGAGTCGGAGCGTGATGTTTTGTAGCCTATATGTTAATCCAGCGTATAACCAATCCTTGATGTAAAATTTCAGCCAATTCCGTTCAGTAGTTTTGGCGTGAAAGAATAACAAACATCCATCCATACTAAAAAACTTTCACGTTTATAATATTTATAGGATAAGAATAGACAAAACAATTACACAAACTTTGTTATATTTTTTAAGTGTTCAAATGTATGCCACAGAATTTGATGAAACACTTAACGGGACAGCGATTATGTACCGAAATAATTGTTTTAAATTGAATCCGTCAGTTTTAATATTAAAAACATATTTCTTTTTAACATTTCTTTACTACCGTACTGCACTTAAGTAAATACTATAATCGTGTAGTGATTTTAATTGGGAAAAGTGTGCAATTATATCGAATAAGCAGGCCGAAGGCACGAGGCGTGACAGTGAAAACCGTTGACTTGCACCAGAGCCGCTGACAACTTTCAAAAAGCATTATTAACCATTAGTGTCCATTTGAAATTGATCCTTATTCCTTAGACGCAAAGAATTCTCTTTTAATGTAATTGCTGTGAGTTTACTTGCACCGGACTCATTTGCAGGTATAAAAGTCGTATTCACCATGAAAGTATATTTAAAATTGATTCTTATCTTTGAGGTGTAAAGATTATTTTGAAATGTAAAGGGTAAAGGTTTATTTTCCTTTTGTTAGTAAGGGATTTCGCGGACGTGATGTTGTGTGATCTAATAAAAATGCAGTTGTTTTCATCTGTTGCTGTATAGTATTCAGTTAGTACTTATTTGGAGAGAATAGCACATTTAGAATTCAATTTAATAAAAAATAACAGTGATGAGAATCATTCGAGTAGAAACAGAAACTAATTTTATCAAAACACTATGATTTCATATTCTCTGCTAATAATTAGAAAATTTGCCATCAGTATTACTATCGAAACGTAATATTAAAATGAACATAATTATGTAAAAAAAATGTCCTCAAGGCGACAGTCCGAAAGTTGTCATGAGCAAGCAAGCTCAAGACAATCTCCGTAGCGTAGCGATATTTGGCTCGCTTTAATTCTCGGAGGTCATGGGTTCGATCCCTACGCCGGACAGAAAATCTTAGTGTAAATTCTAAGATTTATTTCCGGGTCTGGTTGGTTGAGGGACTCCCTCCCTCCGATGGTCCCGATTATTTTAACATCATCTATAATAATCGTATATCAAGGAATGGGCAGCAGCGTGGCCTTGTGTAGTACAACATAATACTGCGGTCACCAACCGTCCCTCCCTCGAGTGGACGCCTATGTTTAGGAGTAGATGCTATACGGGCTGATGATGATAGCAAGTAAGCTTTCATACATAACTCATACCTAACCTAGATTATATATAAGTCCATTGCAGTTATAGATAAACTAGGTTGTTCAAACGTCACGGTGTGTCCTTTTTACGAAACTCTTAAAAAAATACGAAAAGACTTAAAGCTAATAAAGTTTCATCCCACTATCGCGATATCTAACATCTATATCATCCAATAACAGAAAAGCCGATTTGTCCTGAATAATTCACTGTCGGATCAACGCACAGCCCAAACTACTGATCATCGAGTAGTGATTTTTTTTATATTTAGTTTGTTATTGTTAGGGAATCTTATGTTAACGAAAAATTAAGAATATAGCGCAGAATTTTTTTAAATTTAAGAATACTGAACCACCATTTTAATTTTTCTAATGTCACCTTAGCGCTTTTGACAATATAAACTTTTTTAATGTAACCTTGACAGAATACGTGCTGCAAAGATCGTCAAAGACGATGTAAAAAATGAATATCCTTTAAAATAGATGCTTAGGTCGGAGTTATCAATACAATAATTCGAATTCAATATTCATAGTTAAGACAGGACAGTGTATGTTGGGTCAGCTAGTATTATCTATATAGAGGTATATAAAAATGAATCTCCCATTTCCCTTGGTCATAGCATCACGCGTCAACGGATGGATCGTTTTCGCTAATTCTTTTTTTGAAGTGTTTGTTATTGTCAGAAAAAGGTTCTTACGAAAGAAAAAAACAAGAAAATTGAGTAAAATAAAAAGAAAAGTATACTTAACCTCCATATACAAACGTCTAATGAAGGTAACCTTAGAGCTTTTGATAATATAAACTTTTTAAATATAATCTTATGGCGATTCACATAACATTGTCAGAATGTGTGCTGCTTTTAGTGCACATTACGGTGAGTTAGTTATCGCGCCTAAATTTAAAAGTTAAATTTTAGTTAAGATGGGACAACGTCTGCCGGGCCAGCTAGTAAAAATACAAATGTAATAAACACAAAACATTACGACGAAGTATTAAAGAAGTGATTACTCCAACGTTATGATTAACGAATAGACAATAAACATTTCAATTAACCTAAATCCATTTTATTCTCGGTTATAAAATTCATTTCCTCCTTACAACGCCGTCATAATCCCGAATGGCCGTCATACCAATATTTACGCAAAATATCTTGACAAGAACTGACGGCGGCCATAAAATTCCTATTTCCATTTGCCATGTATTTACGTATTTATGGCGCACCGGTGGCTGTGAAACGTAAAAATATTTAATGTCTAAAAGCTAATGGAGCTTTTACATAGGATTAGTAGTTGGGACAATCCAATATGCCAATCCAGCTTTTTATAGGCGCGAAGCCAAATGAAGGGTTATGACTCCTGCACATCTATCTTCTTTACTAATATGAAGAGGTAAAGTTTGGGAGTTTGTAACGTTGTCTCAAACGTCCCCAAAAATGGGGGTAATCTCCAGAAATTACCCCCATTTTTGGGGATTTTCATATAATTTTCAAAATTGTTTCAGTAGATCCAGATCTACTGAAACGATTTTGAAAATTCTTTTACCAATTGAAAGTCAAGTCATTTATAAGTGTCATAGGCAATATTTAAAGTTTCCACAGGAACGGGATCTATGCGGATTAAACCGCGCAGAACAGCTAGTTATTAATAAAATGCTCTGTCCTGACTGACGCACCATCGCCATCACCAGTCTTAACCGCTGCGCTGATCGTAGAAACCTGAAACGTGAAGGGTATATATTATGATGTTGGCAATCGATAAGATAAATAGTAAGCCACACTCTATGGTGAACACTTAGACGAAAAAAAAATGCAGAAAAAGAACTTCATACGAAGTACGGTTTTTGTAAATGTTACCCCTAAGAGGATGAATAGAGGCGGCAATGTTTGTTTTGTGTGTATTGGAGATAATTGAAATGTAAGGGGCTTTACGAACAGATTTCACAAATTGTTGTGAATGTCAGAAACACAAAGCATTTATACTCGGAATAATTATTCGTGGTTAATTTGTCTAAGACCACGTCTCAGAAACTACTCGCCAAATAGCAAACTGTAAAGTATTCCTTTCCTGTAGTCCAATGCAATAGATCTCTATTGAGACGACATCAATGCGAAATTTAATGCAAACAGACCAAGTTACTAATTTTTTTACTTATCTTCATTATCACGCTGCTGGCCGATCCGTGGTATACGATTGTTATAGATGATGTTATAACAATCGGGACCAACGGCTTAACGTGCTTGCCGAGGCACGGAGAGTAGTCCCTCAGCCAACCAGACCCGGAAAGAAATTTTAGAATCTACACAAAGATTTTCTTGTCCAGCGTGGAGATCGAACCCATGACCTCTGAGATTTATAGCTAGCCAAATACCGCTACGCCACGGAGGTTATCTCACCAGTTGTCAGAGTCAAAATATTTTCTACCTGATATAAGAGGGGTCAAAATTTTTAAAAAAGAATGTTCAGCCACTTTAATTCTTTCGACCAGATGCGTCTTTGCACCTTAAGTAAGTTTAAATGAATTGTAATAATCCCTCCCGAGCCTTAGTTTGCTAAGAACCTTCCGATGCCCTCGTAGACCCGAAGTCCGAGGGGCCCGCGAACTGTAAAGTAGAGCGACAGTTGCACAAAACTCCCCTAAACTAAAAGCCATAATCCCTCAATCTCCCCAATAGCGACCGCCCTGAGCCGAGGTCCAAGTCCCACAGGGGACGCCCTCTTGCGCAGGTTGCTTAGTTTGTAGTGTTTAAACCATTTATCTAGGCTGGAGCTCTGCTCGCCTTTATGCCCGGTGAAGTAGCAAAAGCCTCAAAGCTATATACACAGGTCCGTCAGGAAAAAAAAAGCATTGTAATAATAATTTGTCTTAATAAAGGCTGTTTTTATTACTAATGTTGGGTTGGATTTTGGATTGTCTTGGGAATTTACGGGAAGTAATTAAGTAATTTAGAACCATTCATCCGCCTAATGCCCGTTCCCTTAGGAACATCATTATTAAATATAGCACATATTCTTCAGCAATAAATTTGCTGTCTCATATTTAAATATTTTTTTATCAGTCCTGTAGAGTTCCTGATATTAGGGCACAAATGAGCAAACAAACTTTTCAGCAGTTTATATCTGCTTTCCGCAAGTACGACCATGTTTCTGCCTATCAGGCTAAACTTAATTGGCTGCCCATTCGACAACGCCGTAATATGAGAGCACTAACAACTCTCTTTTCTTTATTAGATTCTCCAACTACTCCAACTTACTTAACCTCTCAATTTCAATTTCGTTCTTCCAGTCGTAATAGATCCACGCGCTCTGTGCACAATCGACTTCTTCATTGTCCTCCACACCGTTCCGATTTTATTCATTCCTCTTTCTTTGTGCAACCTATACTTCTATGGAATGAGTTACCTCTTGAAATCAGGATGGCTAAGAATCGTATCTCATTTAAGCGTAAAGTACGCTTACATATCAGTAAACAACTTTCAGAGTCGTTTCAGCGATGAGTTCTCTTTATGATTATGTAAAGTATAGTATAATATAGTATTATTATAAACCTATAATAAGTATAGTATCACCTTTTAGTATAGTATTTATATTATATGTGTATTATTAGAATGTAGTCATAGATATTACGTTAGTATTTTTTTTTTCCTACCAGTACGGTAGTTAATTAATGACCTATCTTCTACTCTCGTGCACCTATCACTTTTTCTCTGCACCACCCTATGGTTGACTGGTAGAAAATGCCTATGGCATTAAGTCCGCCATGTACTGTCATTGTGCAAAAGGTTAAATAAATAAAATAAATAAAATAAAAATATCCCACAATTATAAATTAATGTTTACCCCTACAAAATAAACTTTTCCATTATTACTATAAATGCATGGAAGGAATCGAAGACCATTGTTGTCTAACAACTGCTCGTTACACTTAATTGTGCTCTTTGATGAAAAGAATTGAATATTCTTTACACTACAGGACAAATTACCTGATTCTTGGAATACGCTTTTTAATTAGTACATTTCTTTATAGACAGCGTGGGGATCAGAATAGCATTGTGGAGGAGTCCTATAAAATAACACGTTTTCAAAATAGTTTTTTCCACGAATCTTATTAGAAAATAGTCGCAGGAACATGGCTTTAGTGATTTTTTTCCCGTTTTTGTTCATTTAAGAACGGATGAAAGTAAGTGCAATTGAAGTGCCAGTAGCAGTAGTGCAGGGCCTCAGGGCTCGCAATCGGTCCCACTGGAAATCGAAGAAGGGGGGGGGGGGGCAATGTTCTGCCGTGAACGTCCATAGGTTGAAATGATGATGATGAGACGGTGTTTAAGAATTTCGTGTTCTGAAAGTTAATAAGATAAACTGTATCTCTACTGATGCGCCATTCTGCTGTCTCAGAACTTTTGACATTTTATAATGTCTTTTTATTTGCTGGATTAAGTAATTCAGTTCTGTCTTTGCCCAGAATTATATTGAGATAAATCTATCAGAATTATCTTTAAATAATCCCGACTGTTGATTTTTGTCATTAATAGCAGATTTGGGCTTTTTGTTAATTGAAAAAGCAACATCTTCTCCACATTTAACTTCGTAATTTTCTTTCTGAATCCTGCACTACGGAATGCAACATACATTTTTACCGGGATGCAGTCTCCAGAATGTGGTACCTATTGCAACGGTCATAGAATTAATGGGTCCTGAACTAAAGACTTCGTACTCTAGAAACCGTTAAACTGCTTATTGGTATGCGCAATGCACTTGTGCGAAAATAGCATCTTAGCTTAATGACCCACTACAGATGCTAAGTTTATTTTTTCATTTAGCTAATGTAATCGTTTTCTCCACATGGGCAATTATAGATAACGGTCTATAGAGTAGTAGATAAAAGTTAGATATGAAAACAGTTGACTGAATCGGTGGTTCATTTGTTGAATTAATTGCTTCAAAGACCTGGTGTTTTGGGTTCAATTTAAAATACTACTTCACGTCTATAAAATGATTCATCATTATTATAAGATCTGATTCAGACCAACATTCTTTTTGAAATCTTTTTGCTATTCAATACAAAAATCATTTTTTTTTCGTAAATAGAATACAGCCAGTACGTCATATATGTAATGGCCAATGTAAAGAGGGATTAAAACCTCAACCTCACTAAAATCAGAAAATATATATTTCTATGAGTCAGTGAGGCTGCCAAAACTCTTATAGGAGCAACGCGTGATATATGTATATACCTCTTTCATTACAAGTTTTCATAGGCAACGGTAACCGCCTAACATCATGCAAATCTTTTTATTTGATGATCATAATAATATGATAAATAATTATATCACTTAATAACATTTTCAAATCTTAACTATTTTTATATTCCAGGCTTTGGCTGTGTCGGCTTTGGCTCTGATGCTGTCAGCAATAGTTGGGGTCAAGAAGCTGGCTTCTCATGATGACCATAACGATCACCAAGTCATATATGCTGGCCATGGACACCATAGGAGAAGGAGGAACGTCGATACTCCTCTACCCTACAGGGGATGGAAGATATACGAAAAAGCGTAGAATTTTAACGAAATTATGTATTATTTGTTAATTTATTAAATTATTTATTTATTTAAAATAAATTATTTTGAGTAAGAGTTGTGTCAATTTTATTTTATTTAAATTTTAAATTTCTTTCAATCTTGTTGGCCTACCTTCGTAACTGTAAAAATAATTATTTAGCTGACCTAGCTTCCCGCGCGGCACCCGTTCCTGTGGAAACTTAATCATTAAATATCGATTATTAAAATTAGACATTTTTAGCGATAGTAAGTTAGTACTTAAGAAGAAATTTTCAGATTATTTCAGATCTAAGCTAGAAGAGGTTTAAAGTTTGAAGTTGGGTAGTCTCTTCCGTATCTTTCTAAAATTTATTTAGATTTTCTTTAATTGTAAATGTTTATGTTTTAAATAATGTATAAAACGGTACTAGTTATGTCCGTGTAAGATGTGTTGCCTATAATTGAATGAGCACAAGGCATGTTTTTTTTTGTAATTATTAATTTAATAGATTTGTGTATCATTTGGTGGTAAAACAAATAAAAATTAAAAAATTAAAAAAAATGATCCGATCCGTAGATCCGGAGCCTACTCAACGCAAACAAGTTATCAAATATTTCCTCTTTTCTATCGTCCCAGTGGTCGAAATTCGACCATAATAAAAACAAATTGGTATTCTGCACTCCTACATCTATAGTAATAATATTATAAAGAGGAAAGATGTGTATGTAAGTATGTTTGTAACGAATTGGCACAAAAAGTAATGGAGCGATTTTAAAAATTATTTCACCATTTGAATGCTACATTATCACTGATTAATAAAGCCTATATTTAATTATGAAGTTCCCACGGGAACGGGAGTTACGCGGGTGAAACCGCACGCGGGAAGGAATAATTTTATTCTCCTCTGGCTGCGCAATTTTTGTTAAAAAGGATTAATTTTGCATCTCGTATTAAAATAATTATTGATAATATTAGCTTCCCGCGCGCGGTTTCACCCGCTTATTTCTTATGCCCGTGGGGACTTTATAAAAAATAATACCTTTCTCTATGAATGGACTATCTAACACTGAAAGATTTCCCCTCCCGACCCTTAGTTTCCTAAGAACCTTCCGAAGCCCTCGTAGACCCGAAGTCCGAGAGGCCCGCGAACTGTAAAGTAGAGCGATAGTTGCACAAAACTCCCCTTAAGAAACTAAAAGCCAATCTCCCCGTCAGCGACCGCCCTGAGCCGTGGTCCAAGTCCCACAGGGGACGCCCTCTTGCGCAGGTTGCTTACTTTGTAGTGTTTAAACCATTTATCTAGGCTGGAGCTCTGCTCACCTTTATGCCCGGTGAAGTAGCAAAAGCCTCAGGGAAAACTAAATATGTCCGTTCGAAAAAGGCCTCTCTGAAAGATCTGACAGAGTTATGCCACCAGTGATTATTTTATTATGTACAGTAAATATTATTATTAGGTATTTAATAGGGTATATATATTATTTTGATATAAAATACTAACTACGCTCCGCGGTTACCCATATTACTCTGCTCCAGTGTGAATCCAGCTTATAAAGTATCCCGTTGCAATCTTTCAGCCAAACCGTTCAGTAGTTTTTGCATGAAAGAGTATCAAACATCCATTCAACCACACATACAAACTTTCGTGTTTATGGGTAATATTAGTAAAAATGTCGTCGGTGATACTGCAATACCGCGTAAGTAACAATAGCTAACAAGGTTTAAAATCAAATGTAGTAAGTGGACTTTTTCCCTTTTAAGACATATACATATAAGGTGACTGGTAATTAGTGACCGATACCTAAACACATGATTGTGCTCATGATAACAAACAACTTTTACTATGGCACCAAACCTGAAATCGCGAAAAAAAAATCAGCTGCTCCCTACCATGTTGACGAGTTATGTGAACATGAATGTATGGAACAGCTGATTTTTTTTCGCGATTTCAGGGTTGGTGCCATAGTAAAAGTTGTTTGTTATCATGAGCACAATCATGTGTTTAGGTATCGGTCACTAATTACAGCTGTACAGCTGTACACAAATGTTCCTAGTAACCATGACATCTTTTTTATCGAATCGACTCATTCAGGAATCGAACCCGGTCACATGAAAAACTTACATTACTTATTTCTATATGGATATCGATTGTATACACAATCGAGCTACTCTACCATTAGTTATAACGTGATGATATATCCATGCCCATAGCCTTTCTCGACAATTGAACTACATAACACCGAAAGAATTTTTCTAATCGGACAGTAGTTCTTGAGATTAACCTTTGCTATAGTATAGACATATTAAGAACAAATTATGTGCTACGATTTACTTTATGACATACATTTCATACTTCAAAATCACTCGACACAACCATAGATATAAGCAAAAAACAGAAGATATGCCACGTCCTTATAATATAATTGTCAACTGAAAACGGACATGATGCACAACTACATACACGCACACTCACACTGCTGTGATTCTTTATAACGTTTAACCGATTGGTTTGACGATAGTGTGAGCGAGACAAAGACGTATGTCAAATTGCTTATATCTATGGACACAACTAAGTAACCAGAGAGACAATAAATCTCAATTTCTTTAATCAATTTTAGCCACGCTCAAAGTTAACAACTTCAAAACCTTGTTGTTTAATGGGGACAATAGCCCTTTTATTTGTGAAAGTTTTATACTTACTGTATACTAGCTAGTGCCTTTTTTATGTCCGGGGGGAAAGGCTTTTACGCATTCCCACCGCCGCCACTGCAGCGTATCCGCGCGTAGGCGGCGGGATAACTACTTACTACCGTGCCCCAGGACGCACGTTAAGACATTTTGTGTTGGTGGGCACATTCTGCTCCTATGGGTCGGATAGAGTCTCTATCTATCGAATAATGCGCCCGCGAACTCAACGTGTCCCGCGTCGTCCTGCCGACCCTTAGGCGTCGTTTACGGAGACGCAGGGAGTTGCGCGACGCGTGTGGCGTGGCATCTCGTATCTCACTCGCACTCATACAACGCCGTAGGTTTTTGTTCACTGCGGGCCGCGCCGCACAACGCGTCGCGCGACGCCCCGCGTCTCCGTAAACGAGGCCTTAAGCCAAGGATACACTAGGAGACAAATGTGCCACGACATGTATCGGCGACATGTCAAGAGAAGCCAGCCGATTTCGCCTGACATATCTGGCGACATCGCGCGACTTATGTCCGTAGCGACGTCAGGCGAAGTCGTGCAACTTCGCGAAGCTTCGCCGGACATATCTGGCGACATCACGAAGTTTTGTTTTACAAGGCAATCGATATCATTACACCCACCGAGGTAGTGTTGTTGGCTGCGGTGCGATGTTGCCAGACATGTCGAGCGAAGTCCGGCAACGTCGCGCTACTTCATTCGATGTAGTTGGCGACACGTGTCGTGCGATGTTGCCAGACATGTCGACCAAAGTCCGACAATGTCGTGTTACTTCACCCAACGTCGCTGGCGACACGTGTCGCACGACATTTGTCCCCTAGTGTATCCTTGGCTTTAGTCTGTAATAGACTTTTCAATCGATCGTAGACTCAAAGTCCGAGAGGCATTTGAACTGTGAAGTAGAGTGACAGTTACACGAAACTGAATATATGCGAAGGGCATAGAGCCGAGGTCCAATTCTCACAGTAAGCGCACTCTGGAGCAGGTTGCTTAGTTTACAGTCTTTTAACCATTTCATAAAGTTGGAGTTCTGCTCGCCTTTACGCCCGCTGGCCACATAGAAGTGCGTCCCAACGATAAAAACGTTGCAACACACAAATTTACTAAAAAAATCCCTTAAAAGGATTAAAAAATGGTAGCATTAACTATGATAAGTAGATTATTTGAGGTTGAACGCCTTGAATTTCAAGCCATTTTCTAAGTTAGATATTTTAGTCAAATTATTAAAATGTTACGATGGAAATATTACAAGCTATTTTAGCTCTGTATTTTTAACTGAAAGTATCGCGCGCCCTAAAGTTTATGTAACTGAATATTCTAATACCTAACTACTTATAATATGATGAAAGTTAATTGTCAAAGGTTAAATATTGTGGTTTTTATGCTTTGTTTTAAAGTTGAATTAAATAGAAGAACAGAAATTTACTTAAATATACATTTTCGTAACATTCTAGAGTTACCTACCTATTTAAGTTAGTAAATATTAAGTTCTAAGTACCTATAGTAAGAGACCTATTTAAGTTAGTAAATTTTAAGTACTGAGTAAAACTTTTCATTTGCTTGACTTGATATTTTTATTTATTTTAAGTGTCATAAGAAATAGAAATTTAGAATGAGACAGAGAGCGCTCTGTCTTTCTCACTCTAAATTTCTTTAAAAAACAGTAAAGACATACGCATCAGCTTATTGAGCTGCTAAAGTGTGGTAATTATCTATACTAATGTGATAAACAGTTGAAGTTTGTGGGTTTCTAACGTTGCAGGGGGTAATCTCTAGACCCGAGGACCTGTCTTAGTAAATTTGGCCGGTGCCGCTCACTGGTACTGGTTTTGATATATCAATTATTTTTCACTAATTGGTACTCCATTTATATTCTAATAGACAATTAAACACTATAAAGCCGTTTACACACGAAAGAGCAATAACATGGTAAACACGGTCAACGAACATTTTATTGCCTCGTGTGCACTACTAATGAACATCAATTTTTTTTTCAGGTGAACATAAAATATTATGTATTTAAACACAAGGCTTTTGTTTCATCACCGGTCATACTTTTTTTTGTTTAATCCAAAGTACCGTCACTCTGCTCCAGTGGGTCGGAGCGTGATATTTTGTAGCCTATATGTTAATCCAGCTTAAAAACTATCGGCGTGCAAGCTTGCAGCCAAATCCATTCTGTAGTTATTGCGTGAAAGAGTAACAAACATACATACATCCACACATACAAACTTTCGCATTTATTTATTTCCAACCTAAGGTTACAGAAATTATTCTAAGGTTTCTATTTTATACTCGGTAGGTGACAACCTCCGTAGAGTAGCGGTATTTCGCTCTCCTTAAATCTCGGAGGTAGTGGTTTCGATCCCCACGCTGCGCCGGCCGGACAGGAAATCTTTGTGTATATTCTTAGATTTCTTTCCGGGTCTGGTTGGTTTAGGGACTACCCTCCGTGCCTCGGAAAGCACGTTAAGCCGTTGGTCCTGATTGTTATAACATCATCTATAATAATTGTATATCAAGGAACGGGCAGCAGCGTTTCCTTGTGTGGTACAACATAATACTGCGGTCACCAACCCGCCTGCCACGCGTGGTTACTTTGGCAAATACCCTCCTTCGGGGGGAGGCCCATGTTCAGCAGTGGACGTTATACGGGCTGATGATGATGATGACTCGGTGACCTAAGTTGTTATTAGTTAAAATTATCCCCTTTTAACTCATAATTACACAACAGTAACACTTGATACTTTGCATTCACTTATTAATGCTATGTGTGAATATTAGTTGACGTCCAGAAATCAAAATTCTACCATATCCAATTTAAAAAAAAAGAACTTCATCTATAGAGATGATGATGATTTATAGAAAGCCACTAGCTGCGCCCCGCGGTTTTACGCGGGTTACTCTGCTCCAGTAGGTCAGAGCGTGATTTTTTGTAGCCTATATGTTAATCGAGCTGATTAACTATCCCCGTGCTTAGTTTCAGCCAAATCCATTCAGTAGTTTTTACGTGAAAGAGTAACAAACATCCATCCATCCATACTTACAAACTTTCGCGTTTATAATATAAGTAGAATTTTTGTACAAAGCGGTACAAAGTTATTTTTTTCTTCTCAAAGGTCTCCTCTTCATATATTAATTATTATCTATTAATCACGTTATAAAAACATTGAAAACACTGCCATCTATTTTACTTAAGCATAACTAATATAACAAATATTAAAAAGAAAGTTCGGGTCTACTGTCTACTTTCTATTCGTTTATACATCAACCAATAGATGGCATGATTTCGTAAAACTTCGTATACAGCGCTTTCTAATAACACCTTAAAAAAAATTCGCAACATCTTGAAACATCACACAAGTGTTCTTCCGTATTAACAATATATGTAGGATACTTAGAGAACGTCATATTCAGGGCCGGATTTAGAAGTCCGGAGGCCCCGGGGCAACAAGGAAGAAGGGCCCCCCGGGCCACAAACTAGTTTCCTTCTCAATGTGTAGAAAATTTGAAGTATGTACATACTTTTCAATACGATTTGAATTCTGATATTTTACTGATTGTCTAATTTAAATGAACAAGTATAAATGAATAACCGTTATTACAATACTTGAGAACTATTACATTAAGCATGATACTACAACAACGAAAAAATAAATAAAAGAAAAGTTGTAGAGTTTATTCGTTCAGATTTTGAAAGATTTTAAATGTCTTTTGTGGGGGCCCCTTTATTGTGGAGGCCCCGGGCAGTTGCCCTGGATGCCTTCCCTTAAATACGGCCCTGGTCATATTGTTATGGCTTCAAGGAAGAAAGTTCCGTTAAAAAATAGGAGTCAACTCCTATTTTTTAACAGAAATTCTCAGGATATTTTTAGATTTACCCACTTTTTACGGCATTATTATTCAGGGACTTGAACTTTCTACTGTCCCTTAGTTAAAACATCTATCAAAAGATGGCGCGATGTAAGCATTGTTCGACAATGCCATCTAGATAAGTAATAACGAACTACGTTCCAATCAGTTTAGAACTTGACGTAATAAATACGTTAAAAATCGAACAGAGAGCGCTAGTTGTTTGGTCATAAAAGTAACTTGAACCAAGGCGACGCTCGAGTGTTTGACCAACGGTGATCTTGAAACGACAAATTTGTGCATTCTTCGCATCATTTGATGGATCAAATATATTTTGATACTTATGATAAAAATGCAAAAAAAAAGACAACGCTGTTAAAAATGAAAAAGGGTTACTCAACTAGAACTTACTTTTGTAAGTCAAAATAATAAAAATACTGATAAAATACTATTATTGAAGGCATGACATATGCGCACATTACCTACCACCTAATTTTGTCTTATATACCTATTCTTACTTGGGTTTACTAACAACATTTTATTTCGACCAGTTAATCAGGAATGGTCTTTGAAATGCAATTGCAAGTTTTGACAAACACAACCTTTATCAAAAAAATTAATCAGGTTGAATGAAGAATAGTAATTATAAAACGTATAGTAAAATGTAATTAAACGTCACAGCTATTGATTGAATTTGAAAGCTATTTTATCCAGAAGTACCGAACATACCTATGTTACTTCTGGATAAAATAAATGATGCGGCTGAAACAGCGTGTTAGTAGGGAGCTAGTGTTATTGTAATCATAATCATAATTATTATTATTTTATATTATTAGTTGTTTAGCAAGCTACGAGAACCAGAGAAATGTCCGCTAGAAGTAAGTGACATAAGCTTTCACGTATGTACGCTAGAAATGTTTCTAGCGGGCCAGCAGCTATGTTGAGGGCGTTTTGACTAGAAGATATACCGTAATTAGGTAGGTATGAGTGCATAGGAACGCGCGAACAGCTAGTACCCAATCAAATGATAAACATACAACACTTTCCTATTTTAGTTATATCCTAAGTAGAATACCAAACAAGAGTAAGGTATGCTAAACACACCTGTTCAAAAAGTGAAGTTTACACACAATGCGTGATTTACATTCATCTCATACAATGAGCTGTAAAGCAGGTTACTGACTTCATAGTGTTGTGCTTTAGTCGATACGATATATCGATAGTGAACACAATCGTCTGCAACAGTTTTGCAATCGGCGAATTAGTCCCAATGGATGTGGATTAGGTTACCTCGGCAGACAAAGATTCTTTACAATTATATACTAGCGACCCGCCCCGGCTCCGCACGGGTACAATGCTGATGTATTATACATATAAACCTTCTTCTTGAATCCCTCTATCTATTAAAAAAACCGCATCAAAATCCATTGCGTAGTTTTAAAGATTTAAGCATACATATGGATATAGGGACAGAGAAAGCGACTTTGTTTTATACTATGTAGTGATAAAGAAAATGGATCTGCGGGCTAATTATGTAACGATGTTACTAGGACTTTGATAAAAACGTCTTCGCAACTTAGCGTTTACTATGCATGCAATTTTTTTTAACTATGTCAATTTATTAAATTAATCATCAACATCAGCCCCTATAATGTCCACTGCTGAACATGGGCCGCCTCCCGAGAGAGGGTATTTGCTATAGTCACCACGCTTGGCAGGCGGATTGGTGACCGCAGTATTATGTTGTTCCACACAAGGTAACGCTGCTGCCCGTTCTTTGTTATACGATTATTATAGATGATGGTAAAATAATTGGGATCAACGGCTTAACGTGCTTTCCGAGGCACGGAGGGTAGTCCCCCAACCAACCAGACCCGGAAAGAAATCTTAGAATTTACTCAAAGATTTTCTGTCTGGCGTGGGAATCGAGCCCACGACCTCCGGGATATAAAGCGAGCCAAATACCGTTAAGCTACGGAGGTTGTCATTATTAAATTAATGCAGCTTCAATAATACAGTAACAACAAGATGAAGACATTTTTATCGAAATCATAGTCGTCATAGTGATACATGATTAGTCTCTCGGTTGGTTCAGGGACACAATGTGTCTTAGTGCCTGGGAAAGGGCGTTACTCTATTGGACCCAATTTTTACATACATTTCGAGAATTAAACTCTATAGGTAACGGTAAAGGGCAGCATTAATAAGTGTATAAACAAGACAGTACTGCGGTCTCCAACTCTGCTTAGAGTGTGTGGACTAAAGCATAAATTAACATTCAAATTAGTTTATAGAAAACAATTTAAAAAAAAATCTGTCGGTATTTTATTGTCCGTGTACCTATTCCGCCTTATCTCCAAAATATTACTACCAGCGTGGGACGACTGCCTGCACGATAGACCGACGACCTCATAAAGGTCGAAGGGAGTCAGTGAATGCAGGCCGCTACCAATAGTTCTCGCTGGAAATCGATGGGGAGACCTATGTTGAGCAGTGGGCGACAACATGCTGATACGATGATGATATTTTTGGCTGAAAACAAACATTTTCCTTATGTCGTGGCAGCTAGTAATCAATTCTTTTATATCGACAAAGGTAATCGATAGCACGAGTTTAAAGTTGCTATGTGTCTCTTCACTAAAGTGTGGGAATGTCGAACTTGGCCTTTAAACTATGTCACAAGGTGAATGTCTGGCGTTCAACAAAAACTGAACATCAATATTCCCACTTGTGGGAAATAGAAGGAAGACATCTTAAAAACAATTGTATTCCATTCCCGTGTGAAGACTGGCGAAATACTTAATGGATAAAAAAATATTTATAAATTTGTTGCAGCTAAGGTTAATGGAAGATATTCATAATTGAATTAATTTTGGCTTTGTTAATGTTCTTTCTTTGTCTTAAATGTAGTGTTTCTTTCTGTGTGCATAACGTCTATTGCTGACTATGAGTTGGTCACCACGCATGGCAGGCGGGTTGGTAACCGCAGTTGTAATTATGCTGTAGGTATCACGGAAAAAGCTGAAGTAGTTTTGTATAATGTCTCAGTCACCACGCTTGGCACTCGGGTTGGTGATCGCAGTTGTGATTAGAGTGTTATAGATGAAGACAACAATTGGGACCATCGGCTTAACGTGCTTTCCGAAGCACATAGTTACTAAACCAACCAGACCCGGAAAGAGACCTTAAATTTAGTAAGAAGCGGCCGTAGCCCAATGGCTAGGAAGTCGGACTTGTGATCTTGAGATCGCCGGTTCGAACCCCACCCACTGCACTACCGACGTGAACCCACTCTTAACACAAGCATTTTAGCTTAGCACGAGAGGTTAACAAGAATACTAGTAGACAGCAAAAATCTGCAAGTAATCTTTAAAAAAAAAAATACATGAAGGTTTCCTGCCCGGAATCGAACCTACGACCTCTTAGATTTATAAAGAGGGTTATAATTTAAAATTTTTCATTTATATTAACAATAAAATGTATATAGATAAGCAGATCGTGCGAAATGGCCGTAATGCCATAGCATCGTGTATGGTCGTTTCCGTGCTGAGAAGCAAATTACACTTTCCAAGTGAATTGGTTGATACTAATGCATCCCCGCGTGTTCGTGATTGGTAAATAATATATGAATAGATTTAAATGCAATTTGGCACACTCATAGTTTATCTGTACTAATATATAAAGCTGAAGAGTTTGTTCGTTTGCTTGAACGCGCAAATCTCAGGAACTACTGGTCTGTTTTGTAAAATTCTTTCAGTGTTAGATAGCCCATTTATCAAGGAAGGCTATAAGCTATATTTTATTTTACAGTTCCCACGGGAACGGGAGTTACGCGGGTGAAAACGCGCGCGGGAATCGAGTCAATGTAACTATAAGTATACTTCAAAGAAAAAAAAGCAAATATTGCTCGACCCGGGAATCAAATACGGAAACGCACATATAAAACTACTGTGTCACGACAGGATTAAATAAAATTTAACTTTTTAATCATAGCTTGCTTTTTTTATTCCCTGGTAAACAAAAAACCAAATCCATTGATTTATTCAGAAATTTAAATAAATTGCCTTTCCAATGATACCTGATAGTCATATGTCTACCATTGATTAATAGGGTTAAAATGACTTTGAAGGTAATTTTTAAAGAGGTGCGATTTTTGTGACGCCGAGTACATAAACGTCCGTACGAAAAAAAAAATTATGTTAAAACCACACGGCTCAACTTAATAAGGTAATTTATAACTAGAGAAGCTAGTTAAGCCACGGATGGGTAAGGTATTAACTTGATATTCAATACACAGTTAGTATTGAATCTATTTTAGAAAAGTTAAATGTATGGTGAATAATAATGACAAAGGTATCCATCGGTTCCGGATTATTGGAAAGTCTTAAGATAGTTACTTAAATCAAGATTACTAGGTTTTGATTTTATACCTATATACACGAACCAACCTCCGTAGTGTAGCGGTATTTGGCTCGCTTTAAATCTCGGAGGTCGTGGGCTCGATCGCCACACCGGACAGGAAATCTTTGTGTAAATTCTAAAATTTCTTTCCGGGTCTGGTTGGTTGAGGGTCTACCCTCCGTGCCCCGGAAAGCACGTTAAGCCGTTGGTCCCGATTGTTATAACATCAATCGTATATCAAGGAACGGGCAGCAGCGTTGCCTCGTGTGGTACAACATATGACTGCGGTCACCTACCCGCCTGTCAAGCGTGGTGACTGTGGTAAATACCTTCCCTCGGGAGGACTCCCATGTTCAGCAGTGGACGTTATACGGGCTGATGATGATGATGATGATGATATACATGAATTAGTAACACTTATATAAAAAAACTAGTTTCTACGTGCGGTTGCACCCGCGTAGCTCACGCTCACGTAAGAGGTTCATTATTAAATTCCAGTGGCTTTTTTTCTTTCTGACAGACTAGATAGCCACGTAGGTTTTGATATTTCACCTGGTATAAAGGCGAGCAGTGCCCCAGCCTTAATAAATGGTTTCAATCAATCATCTGCCCGTATAACGTCCACTGCTGAATTTAGAAACCTCATCCCTAGGATCCATTGCCACCGTATTATGTTGTAACACATAAGGCTGCTGCGCGTTCCTGCTATACGCTTGTTACAGATAGTGTTATAACAATGGGGACAAATGGCTTAACATATTCTCCATGTCATGAAGGATAGGCCTTCCACCCGGGGTCCTGGTTGTCGGTATACTCGAGTGCCCGGGGCCATCGGCGGCAAGGCTACCGTGGTGGTTTTAGTGGGTACCGGATGCCCCGGCTCATCAGCTACATAGAGCTGGGAGGAAGTGAAGGAGTCCCACACGCCCCCACCGTCTTTCCCCAAGACGGTGGGAAGTGTATAAAAAATATTTTATACACTTCCCACCGTCTAGAACCGTACGTTCTAGAAGATTAGCACAACGAAAAAAAAAAATGTCTAGTTCGGCGTGGGGATCGAACCCCCGAAGTCAAAGACTTTTACCAATATGCCTTGTTTGTATGAGATTGTCTATAAACAGTTTATAAACTACAAACTAAGTAACCCGCGCAAGGCGCCAACTGCAATTATATCTCTCTAGGTTACTATTTATGCAGGTCAATTATGATAATGAATCGCTTTTCTTCCTCTACTCTCTAACATCAAGTAAACTACCTGGTAAATACCATAGACTCAGATCCGGTGGGAGCTCTATGGTTTTGTCCGACTTTGAAAAATGGTGTAGGTTTCCAATTTGGTTGTATAGTTTTGTTTTTATGCATTCAATAGGCTTTATCTTTCAAAAGTAATGTATAAAGCTGAAGAGTGTGTTTGTTTGCTTGAACGCGCTAATCTCAGGAACTACTGGTACGATTTGAAAAAATATTTCAGTGTTAGATAGCCCATTTATTAAGGTACGCTACGCTATGCTACTTATTTTATTCTCATACCAGCTTCCGCGCTTTTTCAAACGCGTGACTTCCGTAAGAACTTCACAATTTAATATAATATAATATATAGTCTTTCTTAATTTCGTCCACTTAGGTAGCTAGTGAAAGGTTGCAGGTTAGCTAGGGTAGGATTCTCGACGGCGAGGACCGCGTTGCGCCCCTACCCCTGCCCTGTAATTGAGCGCCTGTAGTCGGTGCCTGTGATCGCATTCTCTTTATATCTACCTTTTTTACTTCAGTGGCACCCTGGGTCGTGGTCCTAAGCCCCATAAGGGTGCCCTCAGGTGTGTGCCACTTAGATATAATGTGACCCCTTGCAATTTGGATGCGGTTTTAATTTCTTCTTATAATAATAATAATTGGTTAATTGCAAAAAATATCATAGGACAGACGGACGGACTACGCAGTCTGCAGATTTGTATGATTTGCTATTGCCTACCTACTACTGTTAGTTACGTAGTCAGGTATTTTATAGAGTAAGAATTATCTGTTAGTTATGGTTTCTTTTATTAATTTATCTTCTTACATTGTAATTCTGACAGTGTAAATACTGAAATAAAATTCATTATTTAATTATTTATGGGCTATCTAACATTGAAATAGTTTTCAAAACGGACCAGGACGAATGTAAAAACTAGCAGACTCCTGCCCCTGAGTTCCTGAGATAAGCGCGTTCAAGCAAATAAACAAACTGTTTAACTTCATTATATGAGTTTACGTTTTGTTTATTTTACTAAGTAGTAACATGTTTTAATACCACGCCCATTTCATCATCATCATCATCAACAGACCGTTTACGTCCACTGGTGAACATGGGCCTCTTCTTAACAGACCTTGGCAAGCCAGGATCGTAAAGGGATATTGCCATAATCACCACGCTTGGCAGACGGATTGGTGATCGCAGTAAGATGTAAACCTTGAGCTAATAGATGCTGCTGCCCATCCATCAGCCATATGTCCCTTAGTCGCCTTTTACGACACCCATGGGAAGACAAGGGGTGGTCTATTCTAAGCCGGAGACCACACGCCCATTTGCCATTTGCTAAAGGCCCATTTTTCAATTGTCATATAAAAATGATCAGAATTAAATTATGAAAGTTTTTGTATGGAACTTATGTTAACATTTAAATTTATTCCTCTGATATTTTTTATCTGACGAGTGAAAAATGGGTGTCTTGCAAACTAGGCCTTTTTGTAGTAAATCATGAGATTCCGTTTATTAGCAACTTGACTAGTACATCAATGGCATCTCGATCTATATAAAGAGCGTAGTTTCTATTACAAGAAGGTCAATGTTAGCGCTGTACAGGCACCAACAAAACTGTTATAAAACTTATGCTATTCTTAGAAATTAAAACTTCTTGAAAATAATAGAAACTAGAAAGAAACTAGAAAATATATTTATTAGACACATAAACAACAAAAAGCAAAACAATAATATTTGGGTACAGAATTAATACAAATTACAATATAATATAATAATATTGGGAAACAATGAAAAACAAGTAAAAAAATATAAGGAATTAAAAAATAGAGCACATCCAATTAAATTCCAATTAAAGACTGCGCCGGTGGCTCAGTGGTTACGGAAGTTGCTTCTGAGATCTGGTGTTCTGGGTTCGATTCCCACCCGGAGCAATTATTTGTGTGAACCAAAAATAGTTGTTCTGAGTCTGGGTGTTCTTTGTGTCCGTGAAATGAATGTTTGTAAAGTCCCCCGTGACACAGGGATTTATTTCCCTAGTGCGGGAGTTGTCTTTTTTACAATAAAAAAAAAATACATTAAAATAGATATTACAAAATAGATAACAAACGTAAATAAATATGGATACATTTCGACAAACGATAGTAAAAAGTACAGAATATGAGTCCACTCATATTCTGTACCATTCAATAGTTATAAAAAGAAGTATGAAAGGGGGTAGTCATCAGAGGTTTGATTAACATCGTATGAAGCGCGTGGCGTTGTCCGGAGCATAAATAAAAGAAAAATAAAACTAAATATTGCACAGTATGTTATAAGGGTGGAAAGGCCACCTACCACCGTTAACTACAAATAATAGATGCTAAAAATTTTAAAATAGTTCACATTTTAAAAATATTCTTTAAGCATTTATTTTGATAACTTAATGATATAATGTTATCGAGGTTGCGAAATGTAATCATTTAGATACATAGTCTTGCGGTACCATATGTAAATTTAGATAGAAAATAAAACGTAATAATATATTCATTGCATTCCACAATTTTTGCAGTTTAGCCACAATCATGCTCATCAAGTAGGTACCAAGGATGGCTTTTAAGGAAAAAGAGAAATATAATTACTTTAATATAATATTTAATATATATGACTACTAACTTTAATTTAATATAATGGGCCTCCTTTTAACAGACCTTGGCTAGCAAGGGTCGTTGAGGAATATTTCAATAATCACCACACTCGGCAGGCAAATTGTTCGCAACAAGGCGGTAAATATCCTTGATCTGATAGATGTTGATTACAGAAATATTTGGTATAGTTATTATATTAAAATATTGTTAATGTTTTTTGTTAAAATTGTTAAAAATTATACTTCATCAAATGAATTAACATTTCACTAAGTAAATTTTCTTCATTTCGATTAACAAAACATTTAAGAACGCGACTGTATCTGCAATATTACCTCCGGGTCCGGCTGTGAGTTGACTCTCACATAATGACAATTTCCTCTATATATACTTACATAAGGTGCTTCAAAAATATATGCCATTCCTTTAACAGAACAGAGTATAATGTGTTGAGATGAAATTTTTAAAGAAATCTTAGAATTAACACCGTTTATTCGGCGGCGTGGGGATTGAAGTAACGACCTCCAAGCCATAAAACAACAATTTTACCGCTACTCCAGAGGTTGTCCCCAACTTCCAACAGTATATGGCACACGAAGAAAAATAAGCTATTTTGTAGGTAAGTTACACAGACTTTCCCAGTCATCGAGCATATTAACTATTATTTATTCATATTCTGAACTGCTCTGGAAAAAAACGATTTCAAAAAATTCGTTAAGAGAAATAAACGTATGTGAACTTATGCGATTGAGGAAATACACAAACAGAAAAAAAAGCGATAGGGGAAAAATGCGACTGGAAATTTTGCTACACGGAACTAACGAGTTTGGGGAATAGATGATCATCAGCATCTGCCCGTTCAACGTCCACTGCTGATCATGGACCTCCTCCCGAGGTAGGGTTTTGCCATAGTCACCACGCTTAGCAGGCGGATTGGTGACCGCAGTGTTATGTTGTAATACACAGGGAAACGCTGCTGCCCGTTCCTTGTTATACGATTATTATAGACGGACTAACGGCTTAACGTGCTTTCCGAGGCACGGAGGGTAGTCCCTCAACCAACGAGACCCGGAAAGAAATCTTAGAATTTACACAAATATTTTTTGTTCCGGTATAGGGATCGAACCCACGACCGACACGAGATTTAAAGCGGGCCAAATACCGCTATGCTACGTAGGTTGTCTCCTCTGAGGAATAGATCTAGCTGCACTAAATTATATTGTGTTTACAACAAACCGGATCCGATGTATTATGAACTTTCCGAAGCGTTCTATGTTTCCGAAGCGTTTCATTCAGTGGCTCTAAACTACTTTTACCATAGCTATTATTAGACAGACGACTTAAGCAGATAGTTTATCTATAAAGCAGAAGATTTTGTTTGTTTACTTGAACGCGCCAATCTAGGGAACTACGAGTCCGATTTGAACAAATATTTCAGTGTTAGGTAGCCTATTTATCGGTAAATTTATTTACAAAGTTTTAATTCGAACTGGAGTCACGCAGGTGAAACCGCGTGCGGGAATCTATTTGACTTTGTAAAAGACTGGCCTTTGAGTGCATTGACTAGGGTTGCCACTCGTACTATATTATACAAGGTGTAACGGAAAGGGTACCCAAAAAAGCCTTGCTCTTTCTAAGTATATACCCTTTCCGTTACACCTTGTATATATGATTTGTAATAGACGTGAGGCATAAATATTAGAATAGGTTAGTGTATTAGGTATTTTTCGATCCGAATCCGTACCTAATCAAAAGCGTCGAGGATTAGGTATGGTACAAAATATTCGTTACATAGAGTACAATTTACATTCCTTATTTTTTTTTTAATACTCTGACATTGCTAGAGGCGTAACTAATATGACATATATCTAATTTAGTATCGATATCAAAGTTAGTAAAATAAAAGTGAATTACAATATTCTATTCGACTAATTCTCAATTCTACCATGAATGGAATAATTAATAAAAATCTACCTAGAATATTAATTGTTATTAATTTAATTTCGAAAGTACTTCAATTTCAACCATAAATTTATGATTAGTACGAGTGAAAACATATTATAGTCAAAGTCAAAGTCAAAGTCAAAAATTCTTTATTCATATAGACACATTTAAAATATTTTAAATCATGTTCTTATGATGCGTCCCATTCTTTTACTACCACCAGTTCTGGACGTGGCAACTCTGAGAAGAACTGGCAAGAAACTCAGAGGAATCCTTTTTTTTAAATAAATTATATTTTACAATGATTAATAAAGCAGTATTGTTTCAGAGCAACTCACTCCCAAGCAGTTTTGTCATTAACATAATCAGAAATTTTATAATAAGCCTTTTTACATAATTTATCTTTGACATAACGTTTAAACTTGTTTGTTGAAAGATCTCTTACATTATTAGGAAGTTTGTTGTAGAAGCGTATACATTGCCCCATAAAAGAATTGCTAATTTTGTGGAGACGTGTAGCATGTAAAACGAGATTATGCTTAGATCTAGTATTAACATTATGAGTGTCGCTTTTTTTCTTAAAACTATCTATATTCTTATGAACATATAAAAGGTTTTCATAGACATATTGTGATGCGACTGTAAGAATATTAGTCTCTTTGAATTTCTCCCGTAGGGAAACCCGCGGACCAAGTTTATATATAGACCTTACAGCTCGTTTCTGTAGTACAAAAATGGTGTCAATGTCCGCACAGTTTCCCCACAGAAGAATTCCATAAGACATTACGCTATGAAAATAACTAAAGTAAACCATTCTAGCAGTATCCAAATCAGTGAGTCGTCTCATAGTTTTAACAGCATAGGCCGCAGAGCTAAGTTTTCCTGATAGTTTCGCAATATGTGGGCCCCATTGCAATTTGGAGTCAATAGTTATTCCCAAAAAGACAGTTGACTCCACTGGCTCCAACCGAATACCATTTATTTGCACATTCGTATCAATTTGTTTCACATTAGGTGTAGAAAATTTAATGACTTTGGTTTTGTTTTCATTTAAAAGTAGATTATTAACATTAAACCAATGGACTACCTTCGAGATTGCATTGTTTACTTCGTCATAGCTGCGCAGCTGTCTACTTATTTTAAATGTCAAGGATGTATCGTCAGCAAACAATACTATCTCATGATTATTTCCTACATAGTAAGGTAAGTCGTTTATATACACCAAAAACAAAAACGGTCCCAGGATTGAGCCTTGCGGGACGCCCATGGATACAACAGAGCCTGGTGATATTTTACCGTTTATATCAACCTTCTGAATTCTATTGCCCATGTAAGAAATCAGAAGATTGAGAGCCTGGTTCCTAATGCCATACCGGTGTAATTTCCTGACAAGAGTGTCATGGTGAACTTTGACTAACTTTAGTAACTTTACTTGACTAACTTTACTTTGATAAACTTTTCATATGCCAACTTCCCGATTACTTAACAGGAACGATCATGCTGAATATTTCCTACGTAATCCACATACGATACCTACATAATATTGGTAACAGGCCAGCTATATTGAATAAATATTA
Organism: Nycteola revayana; assembly: GCA_947037095.2. Classification (NCBI taxonomy): domain Eukaryota; kingdom Metazoa; phylum Arthropoda; class Insecta; order Lepidoptera; family Nolidae; genus Nycteola; species Nycteola revayana. Next base: position 3,070,804 of record OX344851.2, read on the forward strand.
GGATTAGGTAAATGGAACAGGTATTTTAAAATACTAGGATTAGGTGGATTAGATATCATTTTTAACTAATCCAACCCATCTCTAATTTGTAAATCGAAACCGTCCAGGGCGCATACAAAAAAATCATTCAAATCGGTCCAGCAGGTTAGGAGGACATACACGCGTACAGTAGAATTAAATATATGAAATTTAATATATTAGTAAAGTTTCTAAACATCTCTCAGCTCTCAACTCCAACAATTCACAGCTTACGTGTTACCGTTAAATATTTGTAATAAAGAACACGTTTGCGGTTTCATTTTCCACATATCACTTTCATTATTAGAAGTATCATTAATTACTGATTTTACTTTGTGTGTAATGAGCAAGAAATATGTATAACAATAGGCTTTATCAAAGGGTGAAATTAAAAGAAAAGTGATCAATGTTTTCAATGTGTGATTTTTGTGTTTTTACTCAATTACGGAGGAAGAAAATTGTTATGATTTGCATTGTGTGAGGTATTGTTTTGATAATTATAATTTATTCATGTAGCATCTACCAATACAAAGATTTTCTATTCGGCGTGGAGATCGAACCCACGACTCTCCGGGTGTGGTTGGTTGAGAGAATACCCACCGTGCCTCGGAATGCACGTTAAGCCGTTGGTTTGTATAACCCGATTGTTATAACATTATCTGTAATAATCATATATCAAGGAACGCGCAGCACCGTTCCTTGTGTTGTACAACATAATACTGCGGTCACCAGCTCGTCTACCAAGCGTGGTGACAGTGGCAAATGCCCTCCCTAGGGAGGAGGCCCGTGTTCAGCAGTAGACGTTATACGGGCTGATGATGATGAATTTAGTACCTATGTTTCAGATATAGACACCGCAATTTTTAAGTCTTTGTTAATAATAATCTTGGTCTCTGTACCACCCAATGGTTGACTGGGAGAGAATGCCTTTGGCATTAAGTCCGCCTATGTACAGTTTTGTGCTAAAGATTTCAATAAATAAATAAATAATTGTCTGGACCATTTGACATCAACATTGCTATCGAAATGTGTTTTTATTAAATCAGTTTTTTGATTTCAGCTTGTGAAACTTTCGAAACATTTTCCATTGGTAAGCCGTTTCTATTGGCGTTAGTGTAATTACCTATAGCCTTCCTGGATAAATGGACCATATAGAACAGAATATTTTTTCAAATCAGGCCAGTATTTTCAGAGTTTAGCGCGATTCAGCAAACAAATTTTATATTATGGTATAAATAAATATTTTTTACAGAAAAAAAAAAAGATAAATGTAGATACATAGCAAACTGAGCTCTAGTTTCTTGCATTACATAGCTCCTATCCTTGCTCTGTTAACACAGATTTGAAGTCATTTTAATCTTTATATTTAGTAGTATGATAAATGTATGTAGATACATTTTTAATATTTTTTTTTTTAATAATTGTCCATTTGAACATTTTTATATATTAACAGGTACGGAGATTATAGTTTAAACATTTTCCATTGGTAAGCCGTTTCTATTGGCGTTAGTGTAATTACCTATAGCCTTCCTGGATAAATGGACCATATAGAACAGAATATTTTTTCAAATCAGGCCAGTATTTTCAGAGTTTAGCGCGATTCAGCAAACAAATTTTATATTATGGTATAAATAAATATTTTTTACAGAAAAAAAAAAAAGATAAATGTAGATACATAGCAAACTGAGCTCTAGTTTCTTGCATTACATAGCTCCTATCCTTGCTCTGTTAACACAGATTTGAAGTCATTTTAATCTTTATATTTAGTAGTATGATAAATGTATGTAGATACATACATTTATCAAAAATTAGCAAAAAGTTTTACAGTGGCGAAATTAATTTCATAGACATTTTTACAAAGGCGATTGGGCTCCAGTTTTATTAAATGGTCTAATACTTGTCATATTGTTACACTACTATACTATCTATTTCGTTTTTTTTTCAGACATACGTGGGACACTCAGAAACAAACTAACTTACATTGATTAAATCTTTTCAAAATACTCTCCACCAGCCAATACACAAAGTTTCATGCATGTCTGAAACACTTTTCAAAGCACTTTTTCCTGTCCGCCGCAGATACCTTCTCTACGGCCTTCTCAAACTCTGTACCTTAGCGCATCTTCCCGCGATGAAGACAGTATCCTGTATCCCTTTAGGTGATTTTTTATTTTGGAAAAATTTTTTTTTTTCAAAATTGAGATTAATAAATTTAGACCACCGGCACGCGGTAAACTATCCCGTGAAGTATTCAAAAAATTTGAAGATAAAAAGAAGTCACACGGTGCCAGATCAGGACTGTAAGGAGGGTGACCCAAGACTTTGACCGGTGTGGTGTGCAGGAAGTCCCTCGTTTTGAGCGCAGTATTCTTTGGTTTCGTTATGCTATTGATGTCAGATACGCCGTCAAAGTAAAGAAACTAGCGATCAAAATTTTCCCTGACCTTCTCGATCTTCTCGATTTGAAATCATATAAAATCATCACACTGAAATGTTCCCGACACATTTTTCAATGAGACACGATATTTTAATTAAACCGTACAAAAAATTGTGGAGGGAATTTCGAACGATGGTTTTTTACTTTTAAATAATCATATTCTTTAAATAATCAGTATCGGCTAGGCCCAAAAAACTTTTTTTTTGCATTTTTTCTGTGTTGCCTGGTATGTAGCCACTAGGCTTTCATTACTTTACCGGGTAAAAAGGCGAGCATGACTCCAGCTTTATTAAATAGTTGAAAAACTACAAAGAAAGCAATTTGTGCAATAGGGCGTCCCCTTTGGTACAAGGACATTGGATCAGCATGGTTACTGACAGAGCGATTGAGGATGACTTTAAAGATTTTTAGGGCAGTTTTGTGCAACTGTTCCTCTATTTTACAGTTCATAGGCCCCTTGGCTGACAAACGTTCATCTTATGTCATGAAACCGCTGTGTAAAATCGCTTTCACCGTGACCACAACTAACTCTCACGCGAATTAAGTAATTGGTCACAACATTCATGGCATCTCCAAATTACATATGTCTGCGCTCATAATAATTACATATTAACTTCACGGTATATAAATAAGATACATGCCAAATAGTTAAATGTGTTAGCTAACACTATTATTTGAAGAGAAAACGTGTTTTTTTCCTCAAATGTGTGTCATAAAAAAGTTAATTGATACTTCAATGTCTTCAATACTTTTGATTTTAATATCAAACTTACCGTTCGTGATTTTTTTCCACGCATTCCCACCGCCGCTGCAGCGTATTCGCGCGCTGGCGGTGGAGTATGTGGGACTCGCCCTCTCCATAGCGTGGTAAGCTAACTCATACCACGAGGAGAGGACCCTACACCACTAAAACCCCCGGACACTCCTTCGATCCGCCGTTGGCGGGGGCCGGGTACGCACGAAGCAATCCGGCCCTTACTGTTCGTGGCTGCCAGCCGTTCGGGGATTTGTGGTGAAAAAAAAAAAAAAAAAGTTACGAATGTAAAATAAATATATAATACAGAGTTTTAGGCATTTTAATTGTGAAGGTCCTACGAGACCAGGAGCTACGCGGCTGAAACCCCGCGCCTGGGACTAGGAATAAATATAATTTAGTTCAGTTGTGATTTGGTATCAACAATTAAAAAAAAATGGTGATATAAAATGAATAACTCTGGTCAAACATTTGGTTTTTGGTCACTATTTCTAGTGATGCTAGTTGGTGAACAAGCAGAACACGGTGTGGTTTTATTCCGGATTAGAATAGCCCACCCCATGTCTTTCTATGGATGAATGGATTTGGACCTCGGCTCAGGGCGGTCGCTGACGGGCCAAGGTCTGTTAAGTCCCATATTCAGCAGAAGACGTAAACGAAGTGGTAAAGGAGAGGAACACATCAACATAAAGTTTGTTAATATAGTGATTATAATTAGAGCTCAGAAGCATAAGGTCGTATGTGCCTTTATCGTAAACTGGCACTTACAATCAAATGCTTCTGAAGTATAATATATATCCAGCTTTATGCTTCTAAGGTCTTCATGTATATTGGTTATGATAACAATTGGACCAAAACCCCGCGTATTTGTCCATTTGAGTATGTTTCGCCGGACCGTCTCATGTGGGCCGTGCTGAAACCGGTAGTAAAGTAGCCCACTGAGTTTGTTTCGCCGGATCTTCTCAGTTGGGGCGCATTGGATCCGGTGGTAGCATTAAAGCGCGTCCGTCGTTATATTCTCATGGTCCACCCAAATAATGATAATTGTTTTGACATAATATATACAGAACAAGCATTTTGCGTCGCTAAGAACAATATAAATAAATAAATTATAATATAATAATAACATATAAATATATGATAATATAAAAATAATGAATTTTATAGATATAAATAAATAACAAATATAATGAATATTTTTTTCTAATTAATGTTTGACTATTTACAAGTGCCTGTAATTGGTTTACGTAAATAAAAATGATTTTTATTTATTTATTTTATTTTATTTATTTATTGGGATTGCCTCGCGTACCCGGCCCACACCAATGGCGGATGGAGGAGTGTCCGGGGAGTTTTAATGGTGTAGGGTCCTTTCCTAGTGGTATGACTAGCATACTAGGCTATGGAGAGCGGCAGTGGCGGATAAATAAATACCTATATTTTTTTCAGATGGACATACGTATTTAGCCACGAGGCTTTTGCTACTTCACCGGGCATAAAGGCGAACAGAGCTCCAGCCTTAATAAATGGTTCAAAATATATTACGTACATTTACCAAATCATGTATGAAACGATGATGCACGTTATGTCCTTGTATGGAAGTATATCTAAAAATGATCTATAACGTGCTTTGAGAAAGCTTACATTTAGTTTTGTGAATGCAAGAAAGTTACGTTCTAGCACGTTTTATGTCGCAATAGTAGAAATACACAATACAAGGAAACACTAATATATCATCATCATCAGCCCGTATAACGTCCACTGCTGAACATGGGCCTCCTCCCGAGGGAGAGTCACCACGCTTGGAAAGTGGATTGGTGACCGCAGTGTTATGTTGTAATACACAGGGGAAACTCTGCTGCCCGCCCCCTGGTTCGTTTGTTATAGATGTTGTTATAACAATCGGGACCAACGGCTTAAAGTGCTTTCCGAGGCACGGAGGGTAGTCCCTCAACCAACCAGACACGGAAAGAAACCTTAGAATTGCCACAAAGATTTCATGTCCGGTGTGGGGATCGAACCCATGACCTTCGCGATTTAAAGCGAGCCAATTACCGCTACGCTACGGAGGTTGTCGCGACGCTAATATATATAACAACATTATTATTTATATAACAATATAACACTATATAACAATATTCGGACGTCGTGGGTTCGATTTCCACTCCGATCTTTTTAGTTTTTTTTTTGTAAAATAGAAGATTTGTTTTTGGGTCTCTCCGTGCCTTGAAAAGCATGTAAACCTGTTGGTCCCGATTGTTTTAACATCATCTGTGACCATCGTGTATGGACAACAGTGTTTACCTGTGTGTCATAATATAGTACTGTGGTCATACCCACCTGCCAAGCGTGGTGCCTATGTCAATAAGCCTCGAGAGACCCATGTTCAGCAGTGGGTGTTATACAAACTTTTTTTTTTGTTGAATTCCGCGTTCTCACCGCCGCTGCAGAGTATTCGCGCGCTGGCGGTGAGATATGTGGGACTCGCCCTCTCCATAGCGTGGTATGCTAAACTCATACCACAAGGAGAGGACCCTACACCACTAAAACCCCCCGGACACTCCTTCGATCCGCCGTTGGCGGGGGCCGAGTACGCATGAACAATCCGGCCCCCCATCGGCACCCGCGGCCAATATTGTACCGCGGGATCTCCTGGGCCACACTTACAGTGGCCAATTTGTCCAATTGTAGGGACGCCCGGGGTTTAGAGGCGTCCCTAATCCTCATGGTTCAGCCGTAAAGGGAGCAGGGCCCATGTGCATGTTATACAACCTGCTGATGACCTTAACTACTGTGATAAGCTAATAATAAATAAACATTATAAATTAAAAATCTAAGTAATTAAGGAACGACATAACGATTTAATTTTAGTGGTTCCCACAGTGACAGGAGCTATGTGAGTAAAACCACGCGCCAAAACTAGTACTCCATATAACAGCTGCATTAACTAGAGTGACAAGCTACTATGTTAGTTTTATCGACCACAAATAGTGGTCATTTACTGTGACCGCACAACCGCTTTGAATAATTTTAGTATCCAGCAAAGATTGCATCATCATCAGCCCGCATAACGTCCACTGCTGAACATGGGCCTCCTCCCAAAGGAGGCTATTTGCCATAATCACCACGCTTGGCAGGCGGGTTGGTGACCGCAGTAATATGTTGTACCATACAATGTAACGCTGCTGCCCGTTCCTCGATATACGATTATTATAGATGATGTTATAACAATCGGGACCAATGGCTTAACGTGCTTTCCGAGGCACGGAGGGTAGTCCCTCAACCAACCAGACTCGAAAAGGAATCTAAGAAATAACACAAAAATTTCCTGTCCGGCGTGGGGATCGAACCTACTACCTCCAAGATTTAAAGGTAGCCAAATACCGCCATGCTACGGAGGTTGTCAAAGATTGCATAGTAGGTACAAGTGAACTAAAGCCTGGTGGAAGCGGCCGTAGCCGCAAGATGTTGAGGTCGCCGGTTCGAACCCCACCCATTGCACTACCAACGTGAACCCACCCGTAACACAAGCATTTTAGCTTAGCACGAGGTGTTAACAAGAATACAAGTAGACTGCAAAACTCTGCTAGTAATCAATAAAAAAAAGAAAAAAAAAGACTACCATAGCCTAGAAACGCTTGCAATTCAAAGGGCATTAAGCATTTGGCTACAATTAAAAATAACCACTCTGCCTCTGTGACGTAGTTGAATAAATATCACTTTAAGGGTTGGATCCTCACATGGAACAAGAAATCTTTAAGTCAAATCTAACATTTCTTACTTCGTATATTACGAAGGAGATGTTTGACAAAGTAAGAGTAAAGAAAAGCTTAGATCTCAAGGCTTTCTAATATATTGTTTCTTAACCTTTAGACACTATATTTAAAATAAACAATAAAATTGTAGTCATTAGAAAAAGAGTAACATACAGATAAACATCGTCAAACATTACAAAGAAAATACCGGCAAAGTGCGAGATGAACTCGCATGGAGAGCCATCCTTACAATCCCAAAGTCTTCTTTTTCCTTTTGTTAATATCACATTTAAAATCCTCATTGAAAGACGCAAGTTAACTATTACTAGCACTATATAGGGTGACTGGTAATTAGTGACCGATACCTAAACACATGATTGTGCTCATGATAACAAACAACTTTTACTATGGCAACAAGCCTGAAATCACGAAAAAAAATCAGCTGTTCCATACATTCATGTTCACAGAACTCGTCAACATGGTAAGGAGCAGCTGATTTTTTTTCGCGATTTCAGGGTTGGTGCCATAGTAAAAGTTGTTTGTTATCATGAGCACAATGACGTGTTTAGGTATCGGTCACTAATTACCATTCAACCTATATAGTAGTGTTAGCACTTTAATTTCAATAATAATTAATATAATTTTATACATTTCCAGATTTCTACAAGCAATTGGCAACATAGCATTTTTTTAACATATATTTTTGATACTGCCCCGCTGTTTTAGCCGCGATACTCTGCTCCAGTGGGTTGGAGCGTCATGTTTTCTAGCCTATATGTTAATCCAGCGTATAACCTACCAGCCAATTTCAGCCAATTCCGTTCAGTAGTTTTTGCGTGAAAGAGTAACAAACATCCATCCATCCACACTTGCAAACTTACGCGTTTATATTATTAGTAGGATATGAAACAGTAATTTTTGCAAAACTTTTTATTTTATTTATTAGATTGTCCCCCGAAAATGAACCTTATATAAAAAAAAATACTAATTTATATGTGTAGATTCGAAGCATATTCGGCTGTGACAGACGGACAGACAGACAAACGAACGATCTTATAAGGGTTCCGTTTTTAATTTTTGTACTCAACCCTAAAAACCATCGTCTCTACACCATCTATCAAGATATGACCTGGGAATCGATCCCGGGAACTTCCATAAAATTAAAAACTATGCTCTCGTGTAGAGTTCACATGGAACAATAAGCTGTATCTATGATGATAATTATCGTGAACTCTATGTTAGTAGAGCGCTTACGGTAGAGTTTATGGGCACACTTTGGTGAAATGAGGTATATGATACGTGAGTATGGAGAGTATAATGAGGTGATATATGGCGCTCGTGTGTAGAGAAAATGTTCGTTTAGTACTTTTTATAGAGCTTGATAGAGACCTCGATGAAGCAAAGGTTTTAATTATGAGTGCGAAAGGTTAGCAATATAATTTTTTTTTTTCTTTTTTTTCTTTTCTTAAAAGACAACTCGTGGTCGTGGGTTTGATCCCCACGCCGGACAGGAAATCTTTGTGTAAATTCTAAGATTTCTTTTCAGGTCTGGTTGGTTGAGGGACTACCCTCCGTGCCGTAAAGCACGTTAAGGCGTTGGTCTCGATTGTTATAACATCATTTATAATAATCGTTTATCAAGGAATGGGCAACAGCGTTTCCTTGTGTTGGACAACATAATACTGCGGTCACCAACCCGCCTGCGAAGCGTGGTTACTATTGCAAATACCTCCCTCCCTTGGGAGGAGGCACATGTTCAGCAGTGGACATTATACGGGCTGATGATGATAATAAAAGTGCCAAAGTCTCAAGGCTAATTACGAATATCTACTTTTATCCTTATATTAGTCGTATTTTACTACAGTTCAATCCCGGTTCGATCCCCATCCATTGCACTTCCGACGTGAACCCACCCATAACACAAGGGGTACCCATAGTACAGGGGGTTAACATGAATACTATTAGACTGCAAAACTCTGCTAGTAATGTTTAAAAACAAGTTATTTTGTTCGTGACATATTTTTAAGATAGACCGTCAAAAAAATCATTCATACATCCAAAATTTAAGTTTTTCGCACTTGTTTGTGTAGCATTCTCCATTTATCCTGTTGTAGAGCCATTTCTTTTACTTCTTTATAACTGTCCACTTGTAATTTTTGTTTAAGTTGGTCAGTAAACTTTCTTCTTGGTCTTCCTGTCCTTCTTGTTACGTATATCTTCCCATCTATTATATTTGTGATAAACTGGTCATTTCGGATAAGATGTCCTATCATCTTACCCCTTCTGGTTTCTGTGTGTTCTAAAATTTGTTGTTCTTCATACGACTACAAATGTGAAAAGTTGAGCTTAAAAGACGGATCAGCTAGCATTATCATACATAAGCGTGTTATTACAAACTAAATTCAAATTATTTGTTTGTATAAAATTAATATAGATTAAAACTAAATGCAGACGAATTTAAATAAAATAGACGAAAGCACTTTCATTTTAAATGTATTATTTCAAAACGAGGTTTCAAGTTCATCGTGGTGGCGTTCGTTTTCTTTATACCGAAGTAAACGTGACAGGAATATTAAAAATGAGACGGCAAACTATGTTATCTGCCTAAAATTACGATTTAATTGTTGAATAAATAAATGCGTTTTAGTAGGTGACAAAATGTTGGGGCTACATTTTGTCACCTACTAAAACGCATTTATTTATTCAACAATTAAATCGTAATTTTAGGCAGATAACATAGTTTGCCGTTTGCTGCTTGCAAGATTCAAGTCGAGGTCGCTGGCATCAGGGGGGGACAAAACCTTATTGCCAACGACATCGTATAGCTTTTTAAAATAGTGTTATATATTGATGAACCTAAACAGTTTAGGGCCACCAGTCTTTCCTTGCCCCGGGCCGTTGATCAGCTAGCTACGCCAATGTCGAGGTCAGTCAAGTGACTAATTGTCACTTTTATGAAACGTGATTGGTCTGCATCCATAGAGTAGATTTGAGTCGCGCACCTTATGCTAGCTAAGTAGGTGTAAGAAGGTGTACTACTCTAGGTATAGAACAACAATTTTTTCTATATACCTAGAATGAAAAGTCTATAAAATCCAAAAGCTGTTATGTTGTGCGCCATTTTGCTAAGTAGCTTCGGACCCGCTTCGTCTTAATTAGATTAGTAATAATGTAGTTTTTAAAAATCCTGAGTTACTTCTTATAATATCAGCTTTTGGAGATTAGACGAAGTACACGAAAAATAATAAATTGTAAATATATTAATAATATCTAGCAATGAAAGTCCCAAATAAATCCCGTTGTTATTGAGATAAGCCAGAACGAATAGACCGACAGATTTTTTAAATTTTGTTTTTTTATAAACACCTTTTAAACGTGTACATTTATAAAATATATATATTTAAGGTAAAAACTAAACATATTATACATTTATTAAAAACCTACGATATTTTCATTACAAACAGACAGATCAATTTTATTCATTTGTATAGTCTTTGCAGTCGTTTGTACTATTGAAGCCAACTGTGCTCTAGTTTGCTAAGTTGTTTTTAAGCCATAAGGCTTGAGCCCTGCTTCTCCTAACGTCCAGTGAATTAGCATCCGCCTCCTAACCTACAAATGTCCACGAGAAAACAAAAGCATGAATTGTGACGGAAAATTTACGTCGCAGAGAAACCGGTTACACTAAAACAAGTTTGCATAAATGTTAATACTTACATATTACAAATATTACGTGTTCACACATAACACGAGTCAATGAATGTGGACAAATATAATAAGGTGTTAAATTATTCATGTTTTGGTTTACTTATGAGTCATGACCGATATTTAGAATTGTTTAGAGAATAATAACCATGTGTACTAGGTATGTTTTTACTCCCCGCCGCCTACCGCACATGGGCCCCGCTCCCTTCGATACTGACCTGACTGAATCACATAGCTCCTGTCACTGTGGGAACCTCTAAAATTAAATCGTTATGTCGTTCCTTAATTACTTAGACTTTTAATTTATAATGTTTATTTATTATTAGCTTATCACAGTAGTTAAGGTCATCAGCAGGTTGTATAACATGCACATGGGCCCTGCTCCCTTTAAGGCTGAACCATGAGGAGTAGGGACGCCTCTACACTCCGGGCGTCCCTATAATTGGGCAAATGGGCCACTGTAAGTTTCGCCCTGGAGATCCCGCGGTACCATATTGGCCGCGGGTGCAGTCGGGGGCCGGATTGCTCATGCGTACCCGACCGCCGCCAACGGCGGATCGAAGGAGTGTCCGGGAGGTTTTAGTGGTGTAGGGTCCTCTCCTCGTGGTATGACTTTAGCATACCACGCTATGGAGAGGGCGAGTCCCACATATCTCACCGCCAGCGCGCGAATACGCTGCAGCGGTGGTGGGAATGCGTCAATGCATTTCCATCCGGAGAACAAAAAAAAAAAAGGTACGTTTTTACTCAGACTCAGAAAGCCATGGCTTCCTGGGTCCCACCAACGGTGGACGGAGGAGTTACCGGGGGGTTTTAGTAGGTAGGGTCCTCTGCTCGTGTTATGACTTGCATACCATCCGAAAGGACGAGTCCCACATACCCTTTCGCCGGCGCGTGAACACCGCAGTAGCGGAGGGATATGCGAAACATCAAAAAATCCCCCGGACAAAAAAAAAAAGTCATCGTTAAATAATTTATATCCTTTTATCGGGCGGACATTTTTGTAGTCAGTCAAAAGGCTTTTGCTGTTCACCGGGCACATAGGTTTCAGGATTATTAAATGGCTTATAAACAACACGCACTACGCAACCTGTGCAACATGGTTTGTGGGACAAATTATCTGTACTAATATATAAAGCTGTAAAGTTTGTTTCTTCTTTTTACTGACATTGAGTCAAAATCGTACCGGAAAAAATAAGAAGGTAGTTACGCTATTTTGCTCACTCTTTTCATGCATGTGTGATTGCGGCCTAGGTATTTAATAATAATAATAATAATTTAATTACAAGTAACAAGACTCCATAGTGTTAGTAACAACATATGCTTACAAACTATGTTAGTAAAACAATTACAGAGGCAAAAACCAGACACAAAATCACTGCTGCAACGTTTCAGACTCAGCCGAAATCTTGCAGCAGTGGTTTACAAACACACAATCCAGCCTACTTGCTATCATAGACAGGCTGCATTTAAGGCACCCATCTTATTATAATGCACGCTATGGTAGGGAGTATTTCTTTTTAGTAATTTATTCCTTTTAGTCAATTTATTTTCGTTATTCTTAAAACCGACAAACTAGTACACTAATATTTTGGTCTATAGATTATATTCCACTTACATAACACACCATATTATTATCAAGACGGTAAAAAACGTCACCCAGTATACATCAACTTTACTACAAGATCAAATACTACCAACAATAAATCAGTTTGCTGAGTAAGTATTACTTAAATTTCACGGTGTATACCTACCATACATTTGACAGATAACAATACCATAGACTAATTGATTCTTTTTTTTTACGCCACGCTCAATTTATCCTATTATATTACGGTACTTGTTAAAAAATATTGTTACGCTTCATCGATTCTATTACAGACGTGCTTAAATGACTTAATTTTATTGGTTATGGACGTTATGGTGGACTATCGATTAATTATTATTATAAAAAATGCTACAACTATAAAAATCGGAAGGTCTTTCTTTGACGAGTAATTTTGTTTTTAAAAAAAATACAATGATTTAATCATTGTATTTTTTTTCCTTTTCAATAAGATTGTCTATAATTACTTTCCTCGAAAAATCTATTAAACACTTAAATTTTTTTTTAAATCGGATCAGTAGTTCTTGAGATTGGCGCTTTCAAGCAAAGAAGAAACAAACTTTACAGCTTTATATATTAGTACAGATAATTTGTCCCACAAACCATGTTGCACAGGTTGCGTAGTGCGTGTTGTTTATAAGCCATTTAATAATCCTGAAACCTATGTGCCCGGTGAACAGCAAAAATAATTAAAACTAAGAATAGAACTAAAATAAGATAGGATAAAAAGGGGGGATATTAGAGGGCATCAAAAAAACGCTCCGCATCGATGTCCACCGGAAGAGTTCCCAGAAGGCTGGCAGCATTGCCACGTTGAATGGCAATGCTGTCTATCTATTATAGACTATTTTTTAACGGATTTCCCACATGAACAATGACAAAACAATCCCTCAGAACGAGGCCACGTTCAGCAGTGGACATAATACAGGCAGATGATAAATCGATATTTTTACATCAAGTGAAATTTAAAATATATGTCACTTTTCTTCCGCCGGATCCACAAAGTGTCTCCACTTTGTCGAAGGGTTTCTCTCGAGTAGTTAAAACCGGTCGTGTACGAGTGACATTTGATCGAGATAAGTGTCAATCATTTAGACAACCAACATTACTGGATTTGCTATTTAAACAAGGCTTATGTTTATCTTACCATCAGATATAGTAAAAATGATCACCAAAATTAAACCCGCATTTTAATGTAAAATGGTAACCAAAGTTTTAACATTTCGCTATCGTATTTAAGCAAAATGACTCCAAGTAAATCATTGTTAACCCAAAAGTAGTAAATGATCACCAAAAGTAGTAAATGATCACCAAAAGTACCTAAATGTTTTACTAATTTACTATTCGGTTCTGGTCTTGTATGGCCGCAGCTCAACCTAACCGATTGTCATTTTTCATTGATTTTATTAAGGTAGAATAGCGCAATCATTTGCTCGCTAAGATTTGGTGATCATTTACTACATTTGGTGATCATTTACTACATTTGGTGTTCGAATACAATTTGAAGTGCAGTCGTGACTAAAATAGCTAGTACTATTACAATTTTAGACTTTATTTTTCTGGTGTCAAGTATATATTTTTGGTAGTCATTATATTTTATCCCTTTAAACAAATATAGGAGCAGACAAAGGACCTTAATTCACTTGATATTAAGTGACAATGTATGGCAATCCTGCTAATATTATAAACGCGAAAGTTGTAAGAATGGATAGATGGTTGGATAGATTTTTTTACTCTTTCACGCCAAAACTACTGAATGGAATTGGCTGAAATTTTGCACCGATATAGGTTATACGCTGGATTAACATATAAGCTTCACAACATCACGCATGGATGTAAAGTAGGGGTAATTAAAGGCTCCTCAACTACTGGACCGATGACAAAATTCAGTCACAATTAAAACGCTACGCTATTCGGGAGGACAACCTCCGTAGCGAAGCGGTATTTGGCTCGCTTTAAGTCTCGGAGGTCGTGGGTTCGATTCCCACACTGGACAGGAAATGTTTGTGTAAATTCAAAGATTTCTTGCCGGGTGTGGTTGGTTGAGGGACTACCCTCCGTGCCTCGGAAAGCACGTTAAGCCGTTGGTCCCGATTGTTATAACATCATCTATAATAATCGTATATCAGAGACGGGCAGCAGCGATTCCTTGTGTATTACTACATAATAATGCGGTCACCAATCCGCCTGCCAAGCGTGGTGACTATGGCAAATACCCTCCTTCGGGAGGAGGCCCATGTCCAGCAGTGGATGTTATACGGGCTTATGATGATGATGATTCAGGAGTGACATGGGCAGTAATATGTAATGATGAAGCTCCCATGCAAACGGGATCTACACGGGTGTATCTAAACTCTATGATAAGTAAGATATAGAACATGCCTTATATGCTTTTAAGTTGTTATTTTTATAATATTATTTTTTTATTACTTAAATCTTAGCAATTTTAGTAAGAAGACGTGAGTGGACGAATGTGATAAGTCACATAATTTAAATTTGGAGTAAATCGAAGTTAAAGTTTCACTTTTATTTTTTGAGATAAGTCGCTACAAAACTAATGTTTGTATTAAACTATGATGCCAAGTTGTGTAAATAACCTGAAATATTAATAGTATGAAAGCAACCAAACAAATTTATAATTTTTATTATTTAATTTGAAAAAAAATCTTGACATAGCTCCTTTTTTCATAAATAAAAGTAAACTTTTATGCAAGTTTAGATATTGACAATGAGGTGCTAAGATGAATTGCTAGTGGTCTCATAAAGCCTTAAATGGACGGTTTAAGATCTGTAGTCGTATTGTATTGACATATCACCTTCATCTATGCAAAAAAACAAAAAAACGAGAATGCGACATACACACCTTCATCCACTCACGTCTTATAATATAATGATAAAGTTAACATACTAATTAAATATATATATTATATATTGATTACAATAATGTTTATACAAGTGCTATAATTGATTGACAAAAATTGTGTAAAATTTAATATTTGCATGCTGTCACAATGGCGAAACATGTTGAAGTTCTATTCTGTATGTTACCTTTAATGACGACACGGGTACGAACACCACTGTGGTGTCTATTAAAAAAATTACTAGTTATATGATAGTTAGTGACCAATTTTTTATGTTTTGTGATAATTATGATAAAATCTACAGCTGTTCTATGTTGCAAAACTGATTAACGGAACCGAAATAAAGTAAATATTAATATTAATATCTATTTTCACTATTAAATTGCCATATCATGCATTACTCTTGCTTACAGTCAACACAACGGTCCTCACCACTATCCACGCGTAGTTTTAAATGTATAATAAATCTGAATCTGAACACATTTCAACTAAAAGCTCTTTTGCAGCTAAATTTATTTGCAAAAACGGATGTTGGCTTATGTTTTACATCTTTCTTCGTAATTAAAATATATACTTCAGAACGTAATAATCTGCTATTATTTTCAACTATCTATACTAATATCTATTCTAACTTAATGAAGTTGAAGTGAGTGTGCCCTATTACTATGTAAATATTTATTACCGGTGTAATGTAACCTAAACTTATGGTCAATAAACTTTTTATTATTATTATTATTATTATTTTATAACGAGGAAAGATTTGATTGTTTGTTTGTATTGAATACTTGACTGCACCGGTGGCTCAGTGGTTACGATAGTTGCCTCTGAGACCTGGTGTTCTGGGTTATAGTTACAAATAGTTGCTCTGAATGTTTGTAAAGTCCCCCGCGACACAGGGATTTATTTCGCTAGAGCGGGAGTTGTCGTTTTAGAAAAAAAAAAAAAAAAAATAGGCTCCGAAACTACTGGACCGATTTGAAAAAATATTTTACCGTTGGAAAGCTACACTAACCCCGGGTGACATAGGTTATATTGAATTACGAAGTTCCCACGGGAACTGGCGGTACACGGGTGAAACCGCGCGTGGGAAGCTAGTATTTCATATAAACATTTACTTTACTTTAGACCATGTGCACACTAACGGCAAGATATAAGCCTAAGCCATAGCCTAGGCTTATAACTTGCCGTTACGAGAAAATAACTCCATTTTAAAACTATAGCATCTTCAAATTAATAAAAACAACTTCAAAAATTTTTATTTCAGCTGCCTAACATTTCTGATATTACTTACTTTATAATTCAGCCCATTGTCCATAAACCTTGGCAAGCAAGAGTCATTGAGGGATGTTGATCATCATCATCGTCATCAGGCGGATTGGTGATCACAGTAAGATGGCAGTATCTTTGAGCTGAAAGATGCTGCTGTCCATCTATTGCATAGGCTGTATTTCCCTTAATCGCCTCTTACGATACCTAGGAAGATATGAGGTGGACTGTCCTCAGTCGTAAAAAATAAAGAAAGAATCATAATATCATAATAAATGCCTATTAGATACAATTGTAAATAGTCGAATAATAATTGAGTATTAATAGTATCGTAAAAGGCGACTGACACACAACTGATGGATGGACAGCAGCATCTATCAACTCAATGATTCTACCCATCTTACTGCGACCACCAATCCGCCTGCCAGGCGTGGTGATTATAGCAATATCCCTCAACAACGCTTTTTTTTGTGGTCCGGGGTGAAATGCATTTACTTCTGGCACACCTGAAATAGATTTAAACATAATTTTAAAGTTAATGTTACCTATTTTAATTAATTTTATAAGCATTGTGATTTTTTTTGACAAATACATGTGTATGTAAATCTAAATACTTAAGTGCTGAATAAAAATCGTTTATTTCGTTTACGTATTCCCACCGCCGCTGCAGCGTATTCGCGCGCTGGCGTTGGAATATGTGGGACTCGCCCTCTCCATAGCGTGGTATGATAACTCATACCACGAGGAGAGGACCCTATACCACTAAAACCCCCCGGACACTCCTTCGATTCGCCGTTGGCGGGGGCCGGGCACGCTTAAGCAATCCGGTCCCCCGACGGCGCCGTCAACAACCCTGGCTAGCAAAAGGTCTGTTAAAACGTATGGTTAACGTTAGTAAAAACGGTCAAGTGCGAGTCGAACTCGTGCAAAAAGGGCTCCGTACCATTATCTATACAATGACGGTAAAATACGGCGAAATATAAAGTTTGTTGTATGGGAGCCCCCCTGAAATATTTATTTTATTTTGTTTTTAGTATTTGTTGCAACAGCGACAACAGAAATCTGTGTAGCTATCGCTTTCCTTGAGAGACAGACAGATAGACAGACGGACAAACAGACAATCAGACAGCGAAATCTTAGTAATAGGGTTCAGTTTTTACCCTTCGGGTACGAAACCCTTAAAAGAGTTGATCATTTTAAGCCTCTTATACATTATGCAACTGGTAGGGCATGCCGTCAGTGTGTGAGCGCCCTAAACTAATAAAAATAACATACCTTCATACACTAATTGCCCGCTATGCATAACTACAATATTAAACGCACGGTATATTCAACAGTCGCATATTGCACACAAGATTTCACTTTCTCCCATAGAAATTAATTTGTTAAGCATTCATATAGGAGTTTTATGGAAGAGTTTTATGCTTCGGCCGTCTCTTTTATTAATATGAGTGTCACGACGAGATTTTTCAAAAGTCATATCTATATAATGCTGAATAGTTTGTTTGTATAGCCTAATCTCAGGCATGACTGGTCAGATTTTAAAAATTCTATGAATGTTATTAGATAGCCTATTTGTTGAAGCAAGCTATAGGCTATATTTGATTGCGAAAATTGATTGTGAAAACTGGAGATTTTGTTTGTTTGCTTGAACGCGCAAAACTCAGAAATTACCGGTCCGATTTGAAAAAATATTTCAATGTTAGATAGCTATTTTTTTGAAGTAGGCTAACAGGCTATGTTTATTAAGCAGTTGTTACGAAAATGGGACCTACAACGGGTAATGCCGCGTGGGGGAAGCTAGTCTGCATATAATACAACAAATCATCTATGCGTATGAAATATATAAGCATGTTGACGAATTCCTAGTCTTAACTTAAAGGCCGGGGCCGTAGTAAAGTAATAATAATAATAAGATTTATTTTCTCACCACAATACAAATTACATTTACATACATAGTATAAAGAAAGCAATACATAACTGCAGTTTTACAATTATTATATTGTGGAAGAGTGGTGCCCAATGGACGGAGAGCTGACAACCGAAACAGCAAGGTAATTTGATTATTCATAAAAATGATTTATCAGCTTACCTGGAGCATTCTAAGCATAAAGACGTCGACCGGGCAGGATTCGCGTGGTGGATGTGGGAGTTATGGGGTGGGAAAAAAATAAAAAATAAAGGTAATGTGATCAGGATTACTTTTTATGCCAAATGGTTTGCCTACCTCCCCAGAGCACACAAAAAAAATCTGGCGTCATTGGGTTGGTGGAAAGGTATCGCCAGGCTCAATAAAAGTGAGGGAAAAAAAATATTTTTAGGTAATAAGAACAAGGCTGGCTTTTTTTGTGCTTAAAGTTTATTATTCCCAGAGGCTAGGAAAAAAAAGCCAGCCAATAAGCTAGACGTAAGGCCTGTATTTCAGGACACCAGGACTCCCTCTCATTCGGAGATAGTAATATTTTTATAGCGTATGTACTCTCACATTATTAAAAGCGGTAGGTAACTTATAACAGAGCATGTTTACAATAAAAATTTTAAATTCAGTGTTAGTATTTAAGTGAATATAAGTTGCGTTTGGGTGTATGTGTGTGAGGGTGTGTATAACAGTGACTGAGACTCGACGGTGATTTCTTAATCCTATCCCGTTAACTATAGGCCTCATATTATAATGCCAAGATCAATAAGAGCAAAGCATCATCATTTATCATCATTCTCCTGCCCTTATCTCAATTTATTTGGGGTGGGCGCAACATGTCTTTTTCTTTCATACTCATCTATTAGCCGCCATCTCGACAGTCACCCTTTTCTAACCATATCATCTTTTACACAGTCCATATCATAGTTTCTTTGGTCTTCCCCTACTCTTATAGCCATCGACATTTATACTCAAAACTTTCCTCACGATATTTTCCTCATTTCTCTGTAACACATGCTTTAAATCTCGGAAGTCGTGGGTTCGGTCCCCACGCCGGACAACAAATCTTCGTGTAAATTCGGATCTGGTTGGTTGAGGGATTACCCTCCGTGCCTCGGAAAGATTCTATTGTTATAACATCATCTATCATAATCGTATACGAAGGAACGGGCAGCAGCGTATCCTTGTGTGTTACAACATAATACTGCGGTCACCAACCCGCCTGCCAAGCATGGTAACTATGGCAAATACCCTCCCCGGGAGGAGGCCCATATTCAGCAGTGGTTGTTGTACGGGCTGATGATGATGATGACGATGACATGCCAGAGCACATATTATGAAAAATGTTTCAAAATCCAAGATTGATGTTTTTTTAAATCTGTTATTTAATTAATCAAAAACTGTTATATTCAAATTCATGGTGTATGGATTAGCTTATACATGAATCATGTTTTAGTACTAGAAAGCTTTTTGGTTTATTAATTACATCGACAAAGTGCTCCTTTTGTATTATTTTTATGACTGATGTACGTACTCGTACTAACTGTAAAATTGACACTTAATTTACTAGAATACTAATACTAACCGTAAAATATAATTTTATATATATCTTTTTCAATGGTGTCTTGAAGATTTCCGCTTGACATTAAGGAAATTAGCGCGAAAGAAAAATAAAAAATATAACTTTGTTTCACTTTCCTCAAACAATATTCACTTTAATTTTGTAAAGCAATTCATATGTGAATACAAATTTGTTCATAAAAATATAATACCAGTCACAGTACAACAATGATTGGTGTAAAAATATAATTTATTAATTAAAAAAACAAGACGTGACACATCCTTTTTTGTTAAATCCCAACTTATAATACATTTATTTGTCACAAAATATCAAAATGTAGAAAAAAATCCCAAGTAAAAACAATAATACGATAAACAATTGAATATTTACGCAACTGGCAATTAACAGTATATACTCGTATTTATGGTTTTACATTAATGCTGGATTAGAAAATGTACATAAAGACTAAGAAATATAGTACCTATACAAAGTTTTCATCTCTTCATTGTCGTATCTACTAGATAATCTACGTTTTGTTGTAGTTAAAAAGGTATCTTACGTTCTTGTTTGTCAGTTACAGTAGTCCTAATCATTTATTAGAAGAGCTTATATTTAGTGAAAGCTGAATCGTTGGTTAAAAAACTATTTAAAAATATTCATGTAATAGGTAATTAAACTAAACGAATCAAGTTTTAATCTAACAAACACCATAAAAGCAAGTTGAAGTTCAAGTTCCATTTGAACTTGAATTCAGCAATAAAATACCACTCATTTTTCTAAGCTGTGTCATCAGTCGTTGAACTGATGCGAAAGTGAAAGGGTTCTCCACAAAGACCGATGTGCAAGTTTAGGAGAAATTAAATAATTGAATCAACTTTGAACTTTGCTCTTACGGTAACGAGCTTTTCGGTCTAACTTACTATTATTATGTTTACATTTCACTCGAATTAGTCACGCTTTGAACTGCGCAGCGTAACTCGCTTAATGTTCCTACTTTACTTTTACGTCTACAACTAATCAGCTTTTTTTCGGACAGACATATGTAGTTTGCCACGAGGCTTTTGCTACTTCACCGGGCATAAAGGCGAGCAGAGCTCCAGCCATAATAAAAACACTACAAACTAAGCAACCTGCGCAAGAGGGCGTCCCCTGTGGTACTTGGAACTCGGCTCAGGGCGGTCGCTGACGGGGAGATTGAGGGATTATGATGTTTAGTTGTTTTTAGTCTAACTAACCAATCAGATCTTTAATGACTATGGCAAGCCAGGGTCTCAGAGGGATAGTGTCTAACTAACTTATCAGCCTCTCCTTACAAGACTATGGAAAGCAGGATCTCAGAGGGATAGTGTCATAATCACCACGCTCGGCTGGCGGATCGATGATCGCGGTAAGATGTTAAGTAACTTTGATTTTTGCTGATAGATTCTGCTGCCCATCCATTATGTATATCCCTTCTCTTATGATACACATGATAAGCCCTAAGCCAAGGTCTAAGTCCTACAGGAAGCGCCCTCTTACGCAGGTTACCTAGTTTGCTAGAAGTAGCTGGAGCTCTGCTCGCCTTTATGCCCGGTGAAGAAGCAATAGCCTCGTGGATTACTACATAATGTCAGTTCGTAAAAAAGAAAATACCTATGGTAAGACCTGAATAAATCCCAAGCCTTGGTAATGTACTATCTAATGTTTATTTGTATCTCACCTATTCATCCATCTGCTCAGAGCTTTAAGTGTTTTCGGAACTGCAGGCTGTGAAAAAGTCTTGTAACTCAATTTGCTTTTGACCCTTACCCTAGGAATACATCAGCCTGTTTACGTCTACTGCTGAACATGGGCATTATCTTAACAGATCCTGGCAACCCATAGTTATTGAGGGATATTGCCGTAATAATAACGCTTAAAATCAAAATCAAAATAACAAAAAATCTTTATTCATAAAGTCGCGTTTCAAATATTTAAAATCATGTTCTTATGATGCGTCGATGCGTCCCTTTCTTTTTCGGTCACCAGTTCTGGATGTGGCAACTCTGAGAAGAACTGGCAAGAAACTCAGAGGAATCCTCTGTTATGTGTGTTACAATTATTAATAAAGTAGAATCGTTTCAGAGCAACTCACTCCCAAGCAGTTATGTTATTGACATAATCAGAAATTATATTATAAGCTTTTTTACATAATTTATCTTTGATATATCGCTTAAACTTTTTTGTAGAAAGATCTCTTACCTACATTACTAGGAAGTTTGTTGTAGAAACGTATACATTGTCCGATAAAAGAGTTGCTTATTTTGTGGAGACGTGTAGCATTTAAAACAAGATTATGCTTAGTTCTAGTATTAACATTATGAGTGTCGTTTTTACTTAAAACTATCAATATTCTTATGAACATATAAAATGTTTTCATAGAAGCAAACCGACAGCTGCACAAAACTGCCTTGAAACATAAAACCCATAACAATCCATATAGGTAGCCCAGTTGAGCATAATAATATCTTTTTGTAGGTAAATCGTGCTATCGATTCATCCGTTCCTAAACTATGATGCCACAGATAGACACATAGACACGTCAAACTTATAACGGTAAAAATATGATACAAGATAGAAGAGTAATTACAAGTAATTAGTATAGTAAAAAATAATGTTTGGTAAAAAATGTCTAATCTAAAATTAGACCTACTATTATTAAAAATGCGAAAGTAACTGTCAGTTTGTCAGTCTGGTATGCTAAAATCACTTAGAAATTATGGATGAAATTTAGTTCCTAATTAGATTAAACCTTGTTAAAGAGACACGGGATAACTTTTATCACAAAAAAACCGGCCAAGTGCGAGTCGGACTCTCGCACGAAGGTTTTCGTACTAGTTGTAAGTGTCTACCTATTTTAGATATCAAGAATACAACAAGTAACATAGTATAAAAGTTCTTGTAGTTCGTTGTAACTTTGATCGATGTTAATAATAGTTGATTGAATGAAAGGTAAATTGCGGTTTACGGTTTATGACGCATTAAAAAAAAACTACTTACTTGATCTCGTTCAAATGATATTTTGGGGAAATTGTAGTCTGAGGGAACAAGTATTCAAAGCTCAAAAACGCTGTATAAGGGCTATGTGCAATTTAATAGTAACAGATAGCTGCGTAACTGTATTTAAGTCCCTTAAATTACTAACATACCCATCACTTTATATTTTTGAGGTGGCTGTTTTTGTTAGATCAAATATGCATCTTTTTAATAAAGTGTCCGAAAATAGAAACCGGCCAATCAGGAGTCAGTATAAAAACTTGCTGATTGTTAGTGGTTCCGATACCGCTCTAGTTAAGAAAAGTATTATATGTATGGGTCCGATCATATTTAACAAAATACCAGATGTAATAAAAAATTCTTCATCACTTCCACTTTTCAAAAAGAAATTGACAGATGTATTAATTAATAAATGTTATTACTCAATTAGCGAATTTTTGACCGATAAGAATTTAAATTGATAATATGACATCTCTATGCTCCTGACTTTACGAAATCAATTATATTTTAATTCAACTTTATTGACCTCAAACTTGACGAATTTTTAATCTCATTTTATTAAACTTGACATAATGTATTGTATATTAAGCGTATTTAAAATGATTAACAATATTTCATATTGACATGATAAACTGGTAGATGTTCATTTAATGGAATGTGTTAATAATATATAAACTAAGTCGTTATCTAATAGCTTACCCCGTTTGCATGCCTTAGTTAAGGTAGTCAGTATAAGGATCATTTCAAACATAACAACTGTAACTTGTACCTACTTTCTGTGCAAATAAAGGACTATTCTATTCTATTCTATTCAAACCAATTTTCGGTGGAAGTTTGCATGGTTATGTACATCATATATTTTTTTTAGTTTTATCATTCTTTTATTTTAGAAGTTACAGGGGGGGGGGACACACATTTTACCACTTTGGAAGTGTCTCTCGCGCAAACTGTTCAGTTTAGAAAAAAATGACATTAGAAACCTCAATATCATTTTTGAAGACTTATTCATAGATACCCAACACGTATGGGTTCGATGAAAAAAAATATTTTGAGTTTCAGTTCCATGTATGTGGAACCCCAAAATTTATTCTTTTTTTTTTGTATTTTGTGTGAAAATCTTAATGCGGTTCACAAAATACATCTGCTTACCAAGTTTCAACATTATAGTTCTTATAGTTTCGGAAAAAAGTGGCTGTGACATACGGACGGACAGACAGACAGACAGACAGACAGACATGACGAATCTATAAGGGTTCCGTTTTTTGCCATTTGGCTACGGAACCCTAAAAATGGATTAAAGTAGATACTGAATTTGTATGGAAACATCGAAATCTCCGCGCACGATGTCGCAGGATGTAAACAACTTACTAGCTTCCCTCACGCAGTTTTACCCATGCAACTCCCGTCCCCGAAGTAACTAACTTCATTAATAAATAAAGCCTATGTTACTCATGCATAACGTAGCTTTCTAATAATGAAAGAGTTTTCCAAATTAGCCCAGTAGTTCCTGAGATTACGCGTTCAATCAAACAAACTGCAGTTTTATAATATTAGTAAAGAAGTTGTATATGGAAAGTAGTGAATTTAAAGAAAGTCGGAAACATCCTTATGACCGCTATGACTCACAGACAAAAAAGTAATATTTGAATGTATACGTTCAGTGATTTTGCAATTTTATTGGAGAGTATAATATTTTAATATCCGGATGTTATTGAATGTCGAGTTTTTTCTTATACTAACTTAGTATATGCAAAACTAGTGTATAAACCGTGATTTTTTCTCCGAGAAATGTAATTTTTTTGGTTTCAATATAACCTATTAAAAAAGAAAAAAAATCTTTAAATGATTTTCCACCACAGAACAGAGAAAACCGTAGCCGAAAGGCTATAGGTAAAGTACGGGTTTGAGTCGGCAGGACGGACAGGTGGTCTAAATTTATTCATCTAAATTTTGAAATTTGGTACAATTGAGCACTAAATACAGCTGTTTAAAGAATCTTATATAAAGAGGAAAACCTTCGACAAAAACTAAGTAAATGTTAATAATTTTAATAAATAACTTTCCTATTTGCATATCCATTTAGTAGGTATACTTGAACACAAATAGATGCATTTAAATAAGCAGTTATAATCATAATATTTAACATACCATAAGGAGCAATGCACTTATAATTATTACTTCAATAAATTTTAATTACTTTTAAAATTCAAGTATTTGCTTTTGACCGTGCCTTGTGCCGTGTGGTTTTCGGCTTAGAATAGACTACCCCATGTCGTCCCATGGGTGTCGTAAAAGGCGACTAAGGGACATATGGCTGATGGATGGGCAGCAGCATCTATTAGCTCAAGGTTTACATCTTACTGCGATAACCAATCCGTATGCCAAGCGTGGTGATCATGGCAATATCCCTCTACGATCCTGGCTTGCAGGGTCTGTTAAGAGGAGGCCCATGTTCAGCAGTGGACTTTAACGGGCTGTTGATGATGATGATTTGCTTTTGATGGTAAAATAACAGGTTTAATTTTTTTTGTCTGTATGACTGTTTGTTCCGGCTAATCTAAGTAACGTTTGGACGATTTATACTGGAGGAATTTCATTGTTAGATCTATACTAATATTATAATGAGGAAAGATTTGATTGTTTGTTTGTTTGTATTGAATAGGCTCCAAAACTACTAGACCGATTTGAAAAATTCTTTCACTGTTAGAAACTTACACTATCCCCGGATGGCATAGGCTATATTTAATTATTAAGTTTCCACGGGAACGAGTTACGCGAGTGAAACCGCGCGTGGGAACCTAGTAGCTTTAAATCCTTTTTTTTCGTGGACGAAGCCGCGTAAAATCTATTCGGTATAAAAAATGTCATAAGGTTTAATTACTTAAATTCAATTTCTTAGCTGTATATGTGTATTATACTTGTAAATCATTACAGTAAATGTATGTATCTTGTATTCAATAATGGCTGATTTATGAATCCACAGAATTTGCACGGATATTTTCTTAAAATTAAAATGTATTCCCTTCATATTTTTTATGTGAGGATAAAAAAAATTGGCCCTATACAAAAAAATAAAAAATAAATATTATTAATTTATTCGGTAGACCCGTGGTTAGCTAAACTCTTTGTGTAATTAAAAATAAATATATCTTTATAATAATCTAATCTAATCTAATCTGGACCTGTGTTTGTTGATTAACTCATCAAAATCGGGTCCGCAGGTAGCATTGTGATCGATATTTTAAAATACCTATACTCAGGCAAAGCTATGCGGGAATGCTAGTTTACATATAAAACGTATTATTTAATCTTTAAACAATAAGTTCTTTAAAAATAAACAGTATTTCAAAAAAAAACCTAAAAAAAAACAATATTTAATAAAGATATAAAGATAAGATTAATTTTTCTCATAAATTTGTATTCTGATATGTAACAATAGTTCCTATTATTGTGTGTAATAATATGTATTAAGCTCATGTTGACCTAGTTTAAACATTGATCATGCGATTTACATACAAATATTGTATAAACATATCACAAAAATGTTGACATTCATCACCTCTGAATACCAATACGTAACATAACTAAAGCATCGAACCAAAACAATAGGCTAACCTATTCTCAAACAAACCAAAATAATTATTATTCAAGTTCACGACCTTTACAATGACCGTCCTAGGCTTTCGATGAAACCTGGATTTACTTTTACTTCCAGACTGAGAAAGTCTACTTTGCCACTTGTCCGAAGCGCTCGAACTTATAAAAGAGTGTCGAGAAATGCCGCGCTCAGATCGTCTCCTCATTCGCGATGAAACGGACTACAGTATTACTGCTATTTGTGGCGTGCCACGCGCTGCCGGCACAAGACACCTCGCATTCAGACAATGACATAGATGGATTAACAGACTGTCTGCGAAAAGAATCGACGACATGCCTCAAATACAAGTTCTTCTCTTTCGTCGACAAAATGATCGGACAAAAGGAATCGTTCTCCTTAACCGACGGGGTCACCGTCGTCAAATCAGCCGACATCCCTACGGACACAGGAGCGCCGCGGTCTTTAGATCCTGTTTCAAGGTTGAAAAATTACTTCGAAACGCATTCTTTGAGAGTTGAAGTGAAAGGCTCGGATGTGATCGACGCGGTTTCAAGTGCTGGACGTGCGTTAGAGAACACTGTATCATCGTTTACAGACACCGAAGACAGCAGCGAAGGAAGAGGGAAGAAGAAAAAAGCTGCCAAAATTTTGGGGCCTTTGATCATGGCTGTGGCCTTGAAAATGATGGCGTTGATTCCCCTCGCTATGGGCGCTATAGCTTTGATTGCCGGTAAAGCGTTGCTAATAGGAAAATTAGCGCTAGTTTTGTCAGCAATTATCGGCCTTAAGAAATTATTGTCGCAGCAGAAACACGTGACTTATGAAGTGATCGCACATCCCCATCATTCGTCGAGTCATGATTACAGTGGTACTTCGGGATATGGAGGAGATACGGGAGGGTATAGCAGCAGTGGCAGCGGGGGTGGGGGACACAGCAGCGGGGGCTGGGGACGCTCGCTCGAGGCGCAAAGCTTAGCTTACTCGGCGCAGAAACCTTAGCCGGCGACCCGGTTCCATGACCCCTTTTCCCTGATTTCTCCGAAGTACAATGATGTATAGAGTATTATTTATCTTGTGTGTGAGTGAGTGTTTATTTATTGACTGATTTTTTTACTAGACTGTGTTTTTCTTGTTAATAATGATATGTTATTGTTGCCTCATTTCGACTCTGAGTCATTTCAAGTCATAGATATTTATATGTATTTTTATATTTATATCTTTGTATTTATACCGTTTTGTATAGTATTTTAGTTTTAATGTTTATGTTCGAAACGTACCGGGCTTTAATATTTTTAAGTATTGCGTTAGTAAATCTAAATGTTATTGTTTTTATTATGATACTTAATTATATTGATAATTTATGTATTTTCTCCCCACGAGTATGTTAGATATTGTTTATTATAATGATATAAAATTTATTTATTAGTTCTTCCTAAATACTCATAGTTAAGGTTGGTATTGTAATAATAAACGATAAACAAAGATATTTAATTGATATTAAATAAATAAATGAATAAAATAACTTTTGTAGTTTGTTTTTGTTTAACCACAAGATAATATAACTATGTAGGGATCATTCTTATCATAACTTAAGAGTTAGATTGAAACGTGCAATTTATTCTCAGGCAGCCATTCTATACAATGAAGTATTTCAGTTTGAATTTGAACTTTAAATTAATAGTATTAGAGTGGTTATCACATTGAACTTAGATACTACTACATTCCATTGTTGATAAAAGCTTTGTATTAAGAAAAGTAACCGATTGAAACTGTTATTTGAACAATAACTTGAGACAGTAGTTCTAAAATATAATTGGATGAGCTTTCCAAAAATTCGCTTTTTTATCGATAATTTAGGTTATCGACAGATTCATAGCAACAGTTTTTTTTATTGATATTGCGTCAAGAAATAGACAATTTTAGATACTTATCAGATTTTATAACTGTCATGGGTATTAAAGAAAAATGATTTACATTTAGTTACAAGCACTTTTTCTGAAGTTAGTAACTAAAAATTACACGATTTCTATACAAATAGACGCATACTACACACAAAAATACATACAATAAGAGTTCCATAGACTATTTAAAAAAAAAGGCGCCTTCTTTCCAGAACAATCGATAAAGCATTATGACTTCCCAATTTCCATTACTTAATGTTATAAGTGAAATAAAATTATTGTTCCATATTGGAGCTTTCAATCTTCAATGTGTCACTAATAACGAAAAATTCAATATTATTTTATCCCAAATTCAAATCTGTGACTATTATATTAAACTACATAACTTACTTAAGCAAACTGAAAGAATCATGTCATTCTTTAATCAACCGCAGATTTAAATTGGCGTCATACATTCGCGTATTTATAACTACGAATTTTCACAAACATTTTTTTTTATTAATTTTTTTTTACAAAAAAAGTGGCACTAGGTGTAACACAAACTCATTCGAATTTTCACCGTACACCAAATCACCGATACAAATGTTAGCTAGTTCTTATAATATAAAACATACTTAAATTACAAATAATACATATTATTGTCACAATCCGTGCCGACCACGAAACTCAATGCAATGTCTGTCTTTGTCACTCATATGGACAGCGCACGTAAATGCGTCCTTATTATTATTATATTTACAAGTATTATATGTTCATCCATTTACTTTATATAGAGAAATATATGTATGTATGTATGTTTAATGTATTATAACATACAGCTTCTCGACATTAAGTTGTGGAAAGCCCATTGAAACGTGGTGAACAACTTTTCCCCATTAAACTAGTTTAGACCATAAAAATAAATGGTACAATTTTCTTACATCGCACGCACGATCAGTATGGGTAGTTTCTTTGACCGTAATTGTTAAGGCTATGTTGAGTGCGTAGTCTATATATATATATATATATATATAAATAGGTGACTGGTAATTAGTGACTGATACCTAAACACATGGTTGTGCTCATGATAACAAACAACTTTTACTATGGCACCAACCCTGAAATCGCGAATAAAAAATCTGCTGTTCCATACATTCATGTTCACATAACTCGTCAACATGTTAGGGAGTGGCTGAATTTTTTTTCGCGATTTCAGGTTTGGTGCCATAGTAAAAATTGTTTGTTATCATGAGCACATTCATGTGTTTAGGTATCGGTCACTAATTACCAGTCACCCTATATATATATATATATATATATAATAAAACTGTAGAGGTCGAATGTCTGTAAATAGAAAAGAAAACGCCGAAAACCGAGTCAGGGGGATGTTACAAGTGAAATAGAACACACCCAGATTTATTTTTAATTTTTGGTTTCTCTGTACCTACTGGCTAATTTAAATGAAATTTTGTATAGTGGTACATTACATACCCAGTCAACATTTTAAATACTTTTAATCAAAGATATTTAATGAGTTCCCGTGTGATATGATGAATGAATAACAAACACCACGTGGTCAGCTAAAATCAACTAGTTTTATATAAAACGTTAATGCACAGCCTTTTAAAGTGTATTATAAAATTGTATATCAGATAAAACAAACTTCATATCAAAAAAATACTTACAAACAAGGTCACACAGAAAGAAAAATTTTTTTGTGAGTTTCAGTTCTATGTATGGGGAACCCCAAAATTTATTGCTTTTTTTCTATTTTTGTGTGAAAATCTTAATGTGGTTCACATCTACTTGCCAAGTTTCAACATTACAGTTCTTATAGTTTCGGAAAAAAGTGGCTGTGACATACGGACGGACAGACAGACAGACATGACGAATCTATAAGGGTTCCGTTTTTTGCCATTTGGCTACGGAACCCTAAAAAGAAACAAAACATGTAGAAAATAGACAGAAAAACGTTTTATTTTATTGTGTAATTAATAATCATTTAAAATTTTAAAATTAAAACATAACATTTATTTTTAATTGTACACCAAAATAAAAGAGAAACATTTTTTTTTTCAGTTGGACTATCGTCGCCATGATGCTTTTGCTACTCCACCGGGCATAAAGGTGAGCAGAGCTCCAGCCTTAATAAATGGTTTATAAACTACTAACTCAGCAACCTGCGCAAGAGGGGAAAACAAGAGAAGCAGTAAAGATAATCACACCCTCAGCTTGGGTTGGGCTACTGCCTCTATATGGTTGTAATAAACATATTATATGTGGACATAGGCCTATCAAATTATTAGATTTAAAAAAAGGCTGTATTTGGGGGGATTTTACAAGCACATAACTAACGGACACACGTACGTTCGTACACCTGGACGCAGACAATCTATCCATGGTTTTCATAAATAATTATCCCGGAAGGGAATCAATCCTAGAGCACTATGTTCTGTAGCAGCCGATGCAGTAGAGCTCGCCAAAAGTGAAGGTGGTAGTAAAATCGTTAATGCACTTATGAGATATTAAAAAAGATTATCTTCAACACAATTAAGGTTGAATGCGGATAATTATAAGACTTGTAAGTTAAAACAATAAATTAACATAAACTATCATAATTTGGTAAGTTATCACTAGTAAGAATAATTATGACATGAATAATTTTCTTTAATTATGGACAATTGAGTCAATTTATTAGTAACTTTTCACTATTTCTTAGTTTATGAACCGTCCTACTTAAGTTAATAAATTCAACATCTACATTAGGCCGGGTCTGCATTGGCACGAATTCGCCGTCGCGAATTTACTGATATAAAAATTTCCACCCGCACTCTTGGAACGACAAATCTACATATATAAAGAAGCAGACACTGACTGACTGATCGATCAATCATCATCATCATCATCAGCCCGTACCGTCCACTGCTGAACATGGGCCTCCTCCCGAGAGACAGTAGTTGCCATAGTCACCGCGCTTGGCAGGTGGGTTGGTGTCCCCAGTATTATGTTGTATCACACAAGGAAACGCTTCTGCCCGTTCCTTGATATAAGATTATTATAGATGATGTTATAACAGACGGGACCAACGGCTTAACGTGCTTTCCGAGGCACGGAGGGTAGTCCCTCAACCAACCAGACCCGGAAAGAAATCTTAGAATTTACACAAAGATTTCCTGTCCGGCGTGGGAATCGAACCCACGACCTCTGAGATTTAAAGTCGATCATTGATCTGTCGATCAATGCGAAGCTCAAACCACGGGTTCTAGAACCATGAAATTTTTCACAAATATTCCTTTAACACTAAGAAAGGATTTATGAAAATTAAATCCCTAACGGGGTGAAAAGGGGTTTGTATGAAGAAATTGAAATCTACACGTGCATGAGTCGCGGGCAACAGCTACTAAAAATATTTGTTTATAGTCACGTAATGCGTAAGATGAAAGAGGGCCGAATCAGATCAAATCTGTTTCGACGTAATCGAGTGTTCACGTGATAAAATAATATTATGTTGATAATATTTTCATAAATAGCAGTCAAATAATAGCGTGCATGATGTGTAAAGAAATTAATTTGACAAGATAAAAATAAAATCATCAATTTTCCATATTCGATACGATTATAATAATTAATTAAGTAATGTGCCACTCCATTAGATATAAAACTTTAATATTATAGTATATGACGAGGAAGGACGAGCATCGTTGTTTTTAATAAGGTGTGACGTCATCATTGCTGACGTCACATTTATCAGGATGGTTCTCTATCGAGGGTTGTTGATCCATAGTAACAGCAAAACTCCATAATATGGTTTTCAAGTTTTATTCCAGTAAATTGAGGAGCTCCGTACAGTCCGGCAGCTCGAGCGAGACTGAATTGCAATCGGTCCGCCGGCCGTATTTATACTAAACGAGCGGCTCACAAACAGTAAACAATTTAGTTTGATAATTTTCAAACTATGTGAACAGATAATTATTTCTACAAATATTTCAACGATTTACAAATCATAATTTGATCCTGAATACTTATTTATTAGTCTAGTATTTTATGAACATATTTGTGTTTCTATCAAATCATGCATTGATTCACAATTTATTTATTTTGATGAGACGAGTAATTGTATTTATGTGTTTATCATTAATGAAGTGTTGTTGCTATGCTTATTTTATGTGGTTGCGCCGATACGGCCATTCTGACAGGCGGTGCGCGCTCTGCACCAGCCTCGTTGATTCTCGTCGCGTAATTGTACAATTTTATTTTATTATTTTGCATCTATCATTAAATCTAAGTTCTGTCCTTTGAGTATGTTATTATTTAGACCAGTGGTTCCCAACCGGTGGTCCGCGGACCACTGGTGGTCCCTGAAACCACTAGAAATGGACCTGAAGCTGCCCAAAAAACATTGCGACGCAGCTAAATATTTATTTACTGAACATAAGATTTTCTAACACACAGAAGTTATTGTAATAGTGTTCATTTTAGGGTGATTACGCAAAACAGGTGGTCCGTAACGAGATAAACATTTTATAAAATGGTCTTTCAGCGCTTACAGGTTGGGAACCACTGATTTAGACGGACCATAAGTATCTCAACGAACGCGCTTTAGTGCTATCACCGGATCCAATACGCCCCAACTGAGAAGATCCGGCGAAACAAACTCAGTGGAGTTATTCTACTGCATGCCGGTTTCAACGCGGCCTCATCGAGACGATCCGGCGAAACATACTCAGATAGGCATGTCCAAGAAGTTTTGGTCCAGTTACTTTTATTATTTAGTTGGTATTCACAATTTACCAATCGGTTGTTAAAGACAGAACTGAATAAATATTTGGGAGTATTATTTTTATTATTACAGATAGTAATTTCTGTGTAAGTCTAGGAATATCAATGCTAATAAGGTGTTGGAAGTTCTCGACGAGTTCTCGGAGGTTCTCGTAGAGTTCTCGGAGGTTCTCGTAGGGTTCTCGGAGGTTCTCGTAGGGTTCTTCGCGAAATCTGCAATACTAGAAATAACTTTCTCTGAGTTGGGTATCTGTGAGCAACTTGTTGTTGTTATGCAAAAACATGCATTTCTATGTTAGTCTAGGAATATCAATGCTAATAAGGTGTGTAAGGTGTTGGAAGTTCTCGAAGAGTTCTCGGAGGTTCTCGTAGAGTTCTCGGAGGTTCTCGTAGGGTTCTCGGAGGTTCTCGTAGGGTTCTCGGAGGTTCTCGTAGGGTTCTCGGAGATTCTCGTAGGGGATGGAATGATGCTGTGCTCTGGGCGGTCCTGTTCACCGTGGTACACAGAGGCTCTACTGGGAGTATGGAACTAGGTTGAAGGTGTTTATACACAGGTTCTAAAAGAGTTAAATTCAAGGTAATATTTTGTAAAATATGTTCAACTCACAGTTTATTGTGGCAATGAATCTTCTTCACATTGATCTCGTAGTTTTTGCTGAGGCAACCCGTCACTTGATGTGCTTGGTACGGGGCTCTATTTCTATTTCAGGTGATGGTCGGGCTCATCTTCTGCCGATACGGTTACCTGATCACCAGGTTGTGATGCACGACGAAGTTTAAATTTAGGCTTACCTCCAGAACATAGCGCTCCGGAAAAACTGACCCCGGCAGGAGAACTCCACTCCTCAGCCGTCCGCACCACGAAAGAGGAAGCAAATCGCCTCGTGCGTATCGAAGGAATGTCAACAACAAAAGGGTGAAACCGCTCGCCGCACCCAGTCGTCCGGTGATGGAAGGGTGAAGGGGGCATCAGGTTATGTAGAACCTCCGCACACTCCCTGAAATGTAACCGATAAAAAACCGATAGGCAGGCCACTCGAGGCTCCGAAGACTTGCCTCCACGAGTGAGCCATTGCCTATGAATCTTCGCTCGACGCCCCAATGCATCCAGAGCATCCAGCTAATATCTGAAGATAGATAGAAAGATGTGAAATACCGCCCCACCCTGGAGAGGAATGCCGTCAGGACCACCAGCCTTATTCACATCCAGAGTGCAAAGAATGTTTAAGTACCACTTTTTGCCGAATGTAGAAGTCCAATGAGGTAACCTGGGTGGACTTTTACCAGCAGCATCTAGTTGTGAATTCTCAGTAAATAGAGATGCAAATAAGTCTGCTTTCTCCTTGGCGGTGTGAGCTAATGAACCGTTCGGCTCCTGCAGTGGCGGAAAAGAGGACCGACAGAAATAGGCTTCGACCGATTTGGCAAGAAACCAAAAAGCTTTACTCCCAGATGGGTAGGATGCTAGTGTGGCTCCAATGCGTCCAATATGGTCAAAGCGGGCCCTGCGTAGCGCACGTTTGCAAGACTTGGCAGCACCATTGAAGGCTCTCTTCAGCCCCCGAACATTTCGCGCTTTGCGGGCTCGAGCATCCGCCCACGCTCGGTAAGCAGAGTGCTTATGTGCTTCAGTACTATCACACTCAGCGCCGAACCATGAACGGGCCTTGTCTCGGAGTGAGACATCAGAAAATGGAACGAAATATTCCATAGTCTGGCATATCACCCCAGAAACAGCCTCCGCGCAGCAAGTTGGGTCGTCTGAAGAGAAGCATAAGCGCAGCCAAGGGTAAGACGCGAAGAAATACCGCATCCCATCCCAATCTGCTGACTTGTATCGCCATACTCGCCTAGTCCCCTTGAGATCGGGATCGGGGTGGCGAGCAGACAGACACAGATTTCACCAGACAGTGGTCGGAGCCACCCAACGGCGAGGAAACCGCGACTTGACATGGGTCTGGATCAGTTGTCAGCAGAAGGTCCAAACCTGGTCCTCTTTGAGGGCGTGGGTTCGAATCCCACTTCTGATGACGAGGAAGGACGAGCATCGTTGTTTTTAATAAGGTGTGACGTCATCATTGCTGACGTCACATTCATCAGGATGGTTCTCTATCGAGGGTTGTTGATCCATAGTAACAGCAAAACTCCATAATATGGTTTTCAAGTTTTATTCCAGTAAATTGAGGAGCTCCGTACAGTCCGGCAGCTCGAGCGAGACTGAATTGCAATCGGTCCGCCGGCCGTATTTATACTAAACGAGCGGCTCACAAACAGTAAACAATTTAGTTTGATAATTTTCAAACTATGTGAACAGATAATTATTTCTACAAATATTTCAACGATTTACAAATCATAATTTGATCCTGAATACTTATTTATTAGTCTAGTATTTTATGAACATATTTGTGTTTCTATCAAATCATGCATTGATTCACAATTTATTTATTTTGATGAGACGAGTAATTGTATTTATGTGTTTATCATTAATGAAGTGTTGTTGCTATGCTTATTTTATGTGGTTGCGCCGATATATATATATAATATATTATAAAAGATAGTATTTTATATATACTACTATACTTGTTTTTTATCCTCGAAATTAATGTAGTACATAAAATTAATAATAACAAAGCAAATGTATCACAATAATGCTACAATAATAACGCCATTTTTATTGAAATCATACACATACAAGTTGTAGTTAAATATGATATTATTGTAGTCATTAACTCCCCTGTGTTACTTTTTATGTCAGAATTGATGTTATTACCACTACTTAACTGCAAACAATATTATTTACAGATAGATTGTGATATGTGCTGCGCCCAGTGGTTTTACTCGCGTCACTCTGCTCCAGTGGGTCGGAGCGTGATATTTTGTAGCCTATATTTTAATCCAGCCAATAAAATATCCGCGTGCAAACTTTCAGCCAAATCCATTCAGTAGTTTTGCGTGAAACAGTAACAAACATACATATATTCACACCTAGAAACTTTCGCATTTATAATATTAGTAGGATGTTTGAAGTTATGTGTGAGAACTGAGTAACCATACTATAAATTTAACTTTTTAATACTTTTATAACAAGTTTAGATTTTTTAAGTTACCTCAAAGTATCTTAAAATTGTGGTCCACGCGCAAGTTAGTTGACTATA
The DNA here is from genome assembly GCA_947037095.2 of Nycteola revayana. Taxonomy (NCBI): domain Eukaryota; kingdom Metazoa; phylum Arthropoda; class Insecta; order Lepidoptera; family Nolidae; genus Nycteola; species Nycteola revayana. The sequence goes on from OX344851.2 coordinate 3,107,112, forward strand.
TTATTCCACTGCAGTATAAAAACTTCTAATATTTTTTTTCTTGTCTAGTTCAAAAATAGTCAACTCCCATAGTAGGGAAATATATCCTAGTCTCGCGGGGGATTAAACAAACACTTGATTCTAATTAATTCAACGGATACAAAGCACATACCCAAAACTAGTATATGTGGTTCACACAAATATTTTTTTCGGATGGGAATGGCACCCAAAACACCTGGTCTAAAAAGCCACTACCTTAACCACTGAGCTGCAGCTGGGTGCAGTCAAAAATTGCAACCTGTATATTAGAAGATTAAATATTCGAACGATCACGACTAATATATCCCTACTAATATATAAAATGGAATGTAAGTTTGTTTGTTACGCTTTCACGTGAAAACTACTTAACCGATCATTATTAAGCTTTGTACTCAATGACATATTTTTGGAGGTGATAAAAGTAACATAGGATACTTTCAAAGCGAACGAAGCCACGGGTAAAAGCTATTAGAAAATATATTAGATCTATAAACGGCGCGTGCGCATGCGTACGATTTAATATTGTGATAGAAACAGGCTTGAAATTGAGTGTTAAGATTTCTAATATCGACACAATTTGCTACTTAAAAGAAATTTTACATTATATGTATAACTGTATGTATGAATCCTTCTCTTACAAGGTGTGTCGTGAATGTGTAGTCATATTGCGGGAGTGCGTTCCATTAAGTTTAACCGTTTGTTCTGATTGCCATAACATCATCTATAACAACGTATCGTGCAGTACCTTTTATTTGTGTATATACTATTATATACATAATACTACGGTTACCAACCTAGTTGTTGTGCCATAGGTTTGCTTGCTGCCAAGCGTGCTGACTATGGCACAACACCATTTAGGGGGACACCCATGCTAAGCAGGAAAATGTTATGCGATCTGATAATGATGCTGATAGAGGAATTAATTAGGAATTTGGCACTCAAGTAGTTATTAATACATATTATAATAATTATTAATACATGTTGTTTGAAAAATAAATATATATACAAACCATAACAGCAATGTAACGATCTGTTTGTTACAAACATATAGAATAGGTTAATATGTATGTCAATATGGTTTTTAGCTTAGAATATCATCATCATCATCAGCACGTATAATGTCCACTACTGAACATGGGCCTCTTCCCGAGAGGGAAGGTATTTGCCATAGTCACCACGCTTGGCAGGCGGGTTGGTGACCGCAGTATTATGTTGTACCACACAACGAAACACTGCTGCCCGTTCCTTGACATACGATTATTATAGATGATGTTATAACAATCGGGACCAACGGCTTAACGTGCTTTCCGAGGCACGGAGGGTAGTCCCTTAACCAACCAGACCCGGAAAGAAATCTTAGAATTTACACAAAGATTTTCTGTCCGGTGTAGGGATCGAACCCACGACCTCCGAGATTCAAGGCGAGCCAAATACCGCTACACTACGGAAGTTGTCTTAAAGCTTAGAATATAACACCCCATATCTTCCCATGGGTGTCGTAAGAGGTGAATAAGGCTAATGGAAGGACAGCAGCATATATCAGCTCAAGGTTATTTATAATCTTACCGCGATTACCAATCCATATGCCAAGTGTGATGATTATTGAAATATCCCTCAACAAATGGCTTGCCAGATATTCGAAAACGAAAAGAGGCTGTTGAAGTAAAGAATCACTTAAAAACTATAAATGAAGCTATTTTATGGGTTTATAACAAACTAGCTGATGCCCGCGTGGTGTTTGTTATTTCTTAGGTTTTTTAGCTATTCCACGCGAACTCTTAAATTTTCTTTGATTAAAAGTGGTATTTAAAATGTTGTTTGTAAGGTGGTGGTATGCATCATTTAAATCGGTGCAACGGTTCCGGAGATTTGCCCGTATAAGATAAGACAAACAGACAGAGAAACAAAAAAACTAGATAATATGTTTTATTTTACTTCTAACTTCCCCCTGACTTGGTTTTTAGCGTTTTTTTGTATGTACAGACATTCAACCTCTCTACTGTTTTTTATATGTAAGTATAGATTAAAACAATTAGCGTGCTAGAGTGCAATGCTCATGTATTATACACATAAACCTTCTTCTTGAATCACTCTAACTTTAAGAAAACCAGATCAAAAATCGCATAGTTTTGAGGATCTAAGCAAACAAAGGGACAGAAAGACAGCGCGAAGCTACTTTGTTTTATACTATGTTGTGATAACTCCGTGACAACTCGCTACGCATACTCGCTAATCGTGGTAGAAATGCAGCCTAAATCGACGGTAACACAGGGGAAGGAAGCTAATTCGAAACTAATTCTATACCTGAGAAGCATAAAGACGGATGTCTGGATACTTCAGATGCATTTGGTCGTAAGTAACAGTTTACGGTAACAGCACATAGGACGAATGTTTCCGAAGTATAATGACACATCCGACATTTTGCTTTTGAGTTCTAGAATTCTTATTATAAAATCAGAGATAACGGGGTCAAAAGGAAGTGAAATAAAGGAATGCAGGGCAAATGAAAGATTTTCTCACATATATAAGATAATAGTATCATATTATTTTCTTGTTAATATTATGTGTTTAAGTCAAGCCTGTGGTGTAAGTGATAAGATTTTGGATTTTCTCTTTTTTTTTTCTCTTTTTTAAAAGACAACTCCCGCTCTAGGGAAATAAATCCCTGTGTCGCGGGGGACTTTAGAAACATTCATTTCACGGACACAAAGATTAAAATTTTTAATTAAAATAAATAATCTTGATTAAAATTTTAGCTTTAAGACAGCCTCCGTAGCGTAGCGGTATTTGGCTCGCTTTAAGTCTCGGAGGTCGTGGGTTCGATCTCCGCACCGGACAAGAAATATTTGGGTAAGAGGAGCAACTACGAATAGCGTACCATAAAAATTAAAAGTTCTAAGTAGTTTATTTTCAGACACACCAAGCTTGTCAGGCGTGATGGTGACCACAGTATTATGATGTTATACACAGGGAAACGATGCTACCAGTTCCCTAGTATACGATTGCTATAGATGATGTTATAACAATCTGGACCAACGGCTTAACGTGCTTTCCAAGGCACGGAGGCTATTTCCTAAACCAACCAGAGCTGGGGCTCAAACCCTCGTTTTTCAAGACTTATAACGCTAATGTTATGTAAAGGTTGAACAATGTATAAGTGTGTAAATGTTTTCAATGTGTGTAGTGATGACATATGGATCTGAGACGTTTTATCTTACTGTGTGCCTCATAAGAAAGCTCAAAGTCGCTCAGCGAGCTATGGAAACAGCTATGCTCGGCGTTTGATAGAGTGATCGAATCAGAAATGAAGAGATCCGCACGAGAACGAAGCTCTCTGACATAGCTCAACGGATTAGCAAGCTGATGTGGCAATGGGTAGGGCACATAGCTCGAAGAACTGACGGCCGATGGAGCAAAAAGGTTCTCGAGTGGAGACCACGAACTGGCAAGCGCAGCGTAGGACGACCGCCTGCACGATGGGCCAACGACCTCATGAAGGTCACGGGGAGTCGATGGATGCAGGCCGCTAGCGATCGTTCCCGCTGGAAATCGATGGGGGAGGCCTATGTTCAGCAGTGGACTACAACATGATGATAATGATAAATATTTTAACCGCTACATCTTATGATTCGCACACCAGCTTTCCTTATATCCAGGTCGGACATATGCCCCCTAACACCAGAGAAAGGTAGTCATGGTGAAATCATACATTGCTTACACTTAAAACTTAAATTACCTACTTAGTTGTACAATTTATGCTTCCGTTTTAATTATGATGAGTCAAGAGCCTTAGACTTGCTAACAAGTTTACTCGAGTTATATTTCTAAGTGCCTCGAGGTAGAAATATGTACAATCAATTCGACTGCACACTCAGTGGTTTCCATAGTTGGTTCTGAGACCTAATATTTAAATTAACGATTCGCCTAGGCACTCAATTAAATGTCGGGGTTTGAATGGCTGATTTGACCAGATGGCTGCGATATATACTTATATAATCATAGATTTGGTTCGAAGCGGCCCAGGAAAAGAGTTCCTGGAAGGAATTGGGGGAGGCCTTTGCTCAGCAGTGGGACATCACAGGCTAAAGAAAAAAAAAATCATAAATTTCATTATTGTTATTTAACAATGACGTGATACAAGACTAACAGGTGGGATGATGAGATTCTCAGCAATAAATATTAGTAACCATATTTTGTATTTAACTATATTGACAATTAGTACTAGCCACTGCTTTAATCTAATAGTGGCACAAAGTTAGGTTATGATTCAGCGCAAATTGATCTGTAATATCATGTGACTTAAGGCGCTGTACTAAGTCAAAATAGGCTTCACAAAACAGTTTTTTAGCCAAATGTTTACATTTTAGAGCAGCTAAAAAAATATATGTTAATCTTGATCATATTTATGGGGGGACCATTGTGTTCAAAACACGTTTTCGGTAAATTTTCTCGATAAAAAAAACCATAAAATAACCATTTAAGTTGAAATTGTAGCAATTGTAACTGTATTATTTATAAACAAATCTTGATAATATTAATAACAGTGATGTAATATATAATAATAAAGGGAACTGTTGTTTTTATTTATCGATTGGAATAAGATATTTGCAAGGATTAATGTATTAAATAACTCGAACGAGTCGAATGAAACGTTGCGCCATCGCGGCGTCTCTTCGCTTCTCTTTCATTTCTACGCGGAGCAACAGTGACAAAACTAATACGTAAATGTCGTCTATTCACCGCGCCTTAAACTCATCGTATAGTAACACATTAGGTTTTGTGTCACGATCACGTTCATGCAGCGTAAGTGTATTTAAATACCTTTGAAGCCACTAATGTTATAGTAAAAAAGAGAAAGATACGGCATCCGGGCTTGAAAAATGACAGCACGAATCTAAGCTCATTGGCACACTTGAACGTGTGTCTGTCTCGGTTTCGGACACGCTAATTTTCATGCTGTCCTGTTTACTCTCTTGGGACAAATTTTGTCTTAACACGAGCATGACGTATCTACCTCATGGTTTGAAGCCATGCTTTCAGTTTTTAACAAACACAACCCTCGCTGCGTGTCCTCGTTCATCACTGTTAAAAACATATCCTTATTGCGGTTTATCTTTAAACCGTGACACCAACAAGATATTGAAAAAAAAACATAAACCATTCTAAAATGGCAGTTCATCATCATCATCATCAGCCCGTTAAACTTCCACTGTCCCCATACGTTTGCAAGGTGGGTTGGTGCATGACCACAGTATTATGTTACAACATAACATACACACAAGTAAAAGCTGCTGCCCGTTATTTGATATACGATTATTATAGATAATGTTATAACAATCGGACCAACGGCTTAACGTGCTTACCGAGGCACGGAGGGTAGTCCCTCAACTAACCAAACCCGGAAAGAAATCTTAGAATTTACACAAAGATTTCTTGTCCAGCGTGGGGATCGAACCCACGACCTCCGAGACTTAAAGCGCGCCAAATACCCCTACGCTACGGAGGTTGTCATTCTAAGATAGCAGTTGCAAATATATAATTTCTGTGAAACGCTCTTGTAGTCATAGTTTTTCTCGTCGAACTCGTTTAGTTGTCAGCATTGGTTCCTGTTTTTCCAACCTCGATACCGACGTTGCGTTTTCTCTCAGTAATGTCCTATCAGGTGGAATAGCAAAGCGATTAATGTCAAGCAATGCAATAACAGCCGACATCTACGCTCGTGCTCTATCGATTCACGTACATAATTTTGCTGGAAGATAAGTGTGCAATGAATGAATATGAATAGAAAATGAGGACCGCGATTTTGACCGCGTAATTACATTATTAAATAAACCCTTTAGCCCTCGTCGATAAATATATAAAGCCTTCGTTCTTTAGCCTTCCTCGATAAAAAGGCAGTATTACACTGAAATAATTTTTCAAATCGAACCAGTATTGCAATAGTTCTTGAGAGAAGCTCGTTCAAGCAAACTGACAAGCAAACAAACTCTCGTGGGTAACTACCCACGCACGGTTTCACCCGCTTAGCTCCTTATCCCGTAAGAACTTCCTAATTAAATATAGCTTACTAGCTACGCATCGCGGTTTTACCCGCGTCACTCTGCTCCAGTGGGTCGGAGCGTGAAATTTTGGAACCTATATGTTAATCCAGCTTATAAACTATCCGCGTGCAAACTTTCATCCAAATCCATTTAGTAGTAGTAGTTTGCGTGAAAGGCTAACAAACATCCATCCATCCATATTTAAAAACTTTCGCATTTATAATATTAGTAGAATTAGTTCAAATTTCTTGGCTTTAGTTTTACAAATCTCGCATTACTCTTATTTAAGAAAATAGTAGTAATTGGTGAAAAAGTTACCGAAATCTGTCTAGTAGGTTTTGAGTTAATTTGTAACAAACATACATACAAAAATGCAAATCTTTTTTAATGTTAGTATAGATAACAAGTAACTCAAAAGTAATATTATTTGAAACGGTCAAATATTTTAGGAGTTATGACCCCCTTGACTCGCCATTACCTAACATAATGAAATGAGCAGACAACGTCAATCTATAGTCATTATCATCAGTCCGTATAACGTCCACTGCTGAACAAGGGCCCGGGACATTTTTTTATTGGTTAATAATTATTTTATTTATATTTTTCAAATGTAACATCTTTTATTACATGACTAAAATACAACTACGATATATCCACTTTTCTGAATGTATTCTTCTTGGAAAGGTTCCCAGAGTGCTGGCAGCATTACCCCGTTGAATGGCTCGCTCTCCCGACCCTTCGCCCTTGCTCTCGTAGGCCCGAAGTCCAAAAGGCCCGCGAACTGTAAAGTAGAGAGACAGTTGCTCCAAACTCCAATAAAAAAATTAAAAGCTATAATCCCTCAATCTCATTGCCAGCGACCGCCCTGAGCCGAGGTCCAAGCCCCACAGGGAGCGCCCTCTTGCGCAGGTTGCTTAGTTTGTAGTGTTCAAACATTTATCTAGGCTCTCTGCTCGCTTGTATGCCCGGTGAAGTAGCAAAAGCCTCGTGGCTAAATACGAAAGGCCGTCCGAAAAAAAAACTGATGAAACCGCGCGCGGGGAGAACTACTTATATGTGATTCGGATGCCTAACGCCACAACATTTAGATATCCATGGCCTGGTTATAAATGCCTCGATCTATAAGTAAATCACAATCGTTTTGTATGTTAGCAGGTAAATAGGCCTTTAAGCGATCTCAACGTCAATGACATCTATAGGTACTAATAAAACCGAAGAGTTTGTTAGTTTGTTTGAATGAGCTAATCTAAGCGCAAACGCGCTAAACTACTGGACCGATTTGAGATTTTTGTTTTCAGTACAAGATAGGACATTTATCGAGGAAGGCTTTGTTTAATTAGGAAATTTCTATGGGAACGGATGTTACGCAATTGAAACCACGCGTGAAGCTAGTATGCTATCATCATCATCATCAGGCCGTATAACATCCACTGCTTAACATGAGCCTCCTCCCGGGGGAGGGTATTTGCCTTAGTCACCACGCTTGGCAGGCGGGTTGGTGACCGCAGCATAATGTTGTACCACACAAGGAAACGCTGCTGCCCGTTCTTTGATATACGATTATTATAGATGATGTTATAACAATCGGGAACAACAACTAAACGTGCTTTCCAAGGCACGGAGGGTAGTCCCTCAAACAACCAGACCCGAAAAGAAATCTTAGAATCTACACAAAGATTTGTTGCCCGGCGTGGGGATCGAACCCACGTCCTCCGAGATTAAAGCGAGCCAAATACCGCAACGCTTCCGTAGCGTTGCGGTATTTGGCTCGCTATAAAACGGTAGAAATGTTGATAAAAGTTTAGTAGCCTTGTGCTTTAAAAACTTGAGTCATCATAAACAGCCCGTTTACGTCCACTGCTGAACATGGGCATCCTCTTTACAGATCTTGGCAAGCCAGGATCGTAGAGGGATATTGCCATAATCACCACGCTTGGCAGACGGATTGGTGATCGCAGTAAGATGTAAACCTTGAGCTAATAGATGCTGCTGCCCATCCATCAGCCATATGTCCCTTAGTCGCCTTTTACGACACCCATGGGAGGACATGGGTAAAACTTGAGTACTATCTATATAATAATTAAAAGCAAACCGCGTTGGTTCACTGCATGTTTTCACCCCATTGCCATCATCTATACTAAAGCTGAAGAGCATGTTTGCTTGATCGGACTAATCTCAGAAACTACTAATCAGATTTGAATAAATCAGTTTTAGATCCTATTTATCAAGGAAATCTATAAATCATATTAAATGGGATAAAATATAATGACCACCAAAAATATATACTTGACACCAGAAAAATAAAATCTAAAATTATAATAGTACTAGCTATTTTAGTCACGACTGCACTTCAAATTGTATTCGAACACCAAATGTAGTAAATGATCACCAAATCTTAGCGAGCAAATTATTGCGCTATTTCTACCTTAATAAAATCAATGAAAAATGACAATCGGTTAGGTTAGGTTAGAGCTGCGGCCATACAAGACCAGAACCGAATAGTAAATTAGTAAAACATTTAGGTACTTTTGGTGATCGTTTACTACTTTTGGGTTAACAATGATTTATTTGGAGTCATTTTGCTTAAATACGATAGCGAAATGTTAAAACTTTGGTTACAATTTTACATTAAAATGCGGGTTTAATTTTGGTGATCATTTTTACTATATCTGATGGTAAGTTAAACATAAGCCATATTAAATTATGAAGTTCTTACCGAAACAGTAGTTACGCGGGTAAAACTGTGGGCGGGAACATAGTTTATTAATAAAAGTGTGAATATGGAAATTATGGGCAGTAACAATTTTAATTGTTGGGTTATAATTAGAGTAATGTTCTGTAGTTAGTAGACCTTTATTAACCGTGATGAATGAAACGAAATCTTCTCACTTTCACTTCTCAGTTAAGATGAGAACAGTATAATACTATTCATTATTATCTATTGTTCTTTTAGATTTTATTTTCCGGTTTGACTTACGTAGGTAGCCATGAGGCTTTTGCTACTTCACCGGGCATAAAGGAGGGCAGAGCTCCAGCCTTAATAAATGGTTTAAAAACTACAAACTAAGCAACCTGCACAAGAAGGCGCCCCTGTGGAACTTGGACCTCGGCTTAGGGCGGTCGCTGGCGATGAGACTTAGGGATTATGACTTTAAGTATTTAAGGGGAGTTTTGTGCAACTGTCGCTCTACTTTACAGTTCGCGGGCCTCTCGGACTTCGGGTCTACGAGGGCATCGGATGGTTCTTTGCAAACTTAGGGGCAGGAGGACGAGAGGGGACGCGTCGCGTTCGCGGGCGCACTCTTCTCCGGCAGGTCGGGTAGATTTTTTTTTCTTTTTTTTTTAGCCTTGTATTATTTCGTGACCAAAAGAAGCGTATAAGATTCTACGTGCTCGTTGTCTATGGTCTTTAAGCCTTTTAGTAAGACTTTAGACTAAATACAACTTGTTACATTACTTTACGTACATCCACATTCACCGGTGGCTCAGTGGTTACGGAAGTTGCTTCTGAGACCTGGTGTTCTGGGTTTGATTCCCACCCGGGGCAATTATTTGTGTGAACCACAAATAGTTGTTCTGAGTCTGGGTGTTCTTGTGTGTGTGTGAAATGAATGTTTGTAAAGTCCCCCGCGACACAGGGATTTATTTCCCTAGTGCGGGAGATGCGTTTTTAAAACTAAAAAAAAAAAAAACCTTACATTCATGAATCCATGTCCTTCGGCAGATCTGCAGACTGGCAAGCCACGGTCGTTGAAGGATAATGCCATAATCGCCACGCTTGGCAGATGGCTTGGTGATCGCAAGATCGGAGTATCTGTGATCTTGAGGTCGCCGGTTGAACCCCACCGATTGCACTACCGACGTGAACCCACTCGTAACACAAGCATTTAGCTTAGTACGAGGGGTTAGCAATAATACTAGTAGACTGCAAAAGTCTGCTAGCACCTAACAATTAAAATTAAAAAAAAAACTTTAAACGCATAGATGCTGCTGCTCAGCCTTCACGTGAATAATACTCGTATCTTCCGATCAGCCATAGTGTGGTCAGATATATTGCGTAAATTAATTTTATTACACTAGTTTTTTTCGATAAGTATAAATAACATTAAAATGTTAAATAAATTACAAGCATGGGGTACCTGTGGGTAGCCCATTTATCGAGGAAGGCTGGAGGCTATATTTTATTATGAAGTTCCCACGGGAACGGGAGTTACGCGGGTGAAACCGTAAGTGGGAAGATATCATAGGTAATATAAAAATACTACATATATTTACTAGCTGACCCGGCAGACTTCGTACTGCCTCAATCGATACATACCCTACACTACCCCTACCCTACACTACCCCCACCCTACACTACCCCCACCCTACACTACCCCTACGCTACACTACCCCTACCCTACACTACCCCTACCCTACACTACCCCTACCCTACACTACCCCTACCCTACACTACCCCTATCCTACACTACCCCTACCCTACACTACCCCTACCCTACACTACCCCTACCCTACACTACCCCTACCCTACACTACCCCTACCCTACACTACCCCTACCCTACACTACCCCTATCCTACACTACCCCTACCCTACCTCTACCCTACCCCTACCCTACACCTACCTCTAATCTACCCCTACCTCTAATCTACCCCTAACTTTGTCTGAAAAATAAAAATAAAAATTTAGGGGTGGACTACCCCTAACATTTAGGGGGATGAAAAATAGATGTTGGCCGATTCTCATAGATACCGGATAAGCACAAAAAATTTCATCAAAATCGGTTAAGCCGTTTCGGAGGAGTATGGCAACGAAAACTGTGACACGAGAATTTTATATATTAGATTTATTCTGAACAAAAATACATTTGTGTCGTAAACAGGATTAATACAATAATAATAATAATCAATAAAAGTTACAATCAATGATATGGATAAAATGACAAAATTAAAATAAGTAATAATCAAGAATTTAGTTAAAATACAAAAAAAAAACACACTTAGTTCAGAAAAAAAAAGAATAAAAGTTAAAATGAAAAAATTAAAATAAGTAATAATCAAGAATTTAGTTTAAAAAAAACAGCTAGCCTAGTCAGAATTAAAAAAAAACCATAATTCAACTTAATCAAAAAATAAAATAAACATAATTTAATGAAGACGGGAATAAAATATGATGATATTTAAAACATAGAAGAAAAGACTTCAGCGAGCGCTCATTTAAACAGTATTCTTCGATTTTAATGTGACGTACGTTGTACATATGTTACGGCTAATAGCCGAAGTGCGGCTACACCTAGTTTTAGCCGGCTACAACTAGGTGCAGCCGACAACTTGCGGTTAAACTTAGGTCAACCTTAATAAGTTCCTATAAGTTCCTCTAAGTTAACTTTAAATTAAACAATACCTATGCAAGGGGCAAAAAGGTGTTGGGGTGGTTAAAAAAAAAAAAACCTAAACCTAAACCAATGGAGTCGAACAGGGACTTATAAACGCATGTGGCCGACTGCACCTAGTTGTAGCCGGCTAAAACTAGGTGTAGCCGCACTTCGGCTATTAGCCGTAACACATACACATTTAACGTATTTTAACGGACAATTTGTTTTTGTTTAATAAAGCATATTTTATCGGTAAATTTAAAAGATGAGGTTTTTTTTTCGCACGCACATATTTGCTACTTCACCGGACATAATGCGAACAGAGCTCCAGCTTTAATACTTATTTAATGATTGTCGAAGAAAATAACGGGTCCATGTTCATTAATTCGTAAAAGTGAATTATATTAGCTATACGAATATATTCACAAGTTTTTGACCTAATTGTGATTAAAGGTAACTTATTATTGCCTTTTTAGGGTTCCGTAGGCAAATGGCAAAAAACGGAACCCTTATAGATTCGTCATGTCTGTCTGTCTGTCTGTCTGTCCATCCGTATGTCACAGCCAATTTTTTCCGAAACTATAAGAACTATAATGTTGTAACTTGGCAAGTAGATGTATGTTGTGAACCGCATTAAGATTTTCACATTAAAATAGAAAAACAAAAACAAAAAAAAAATGGGGTTCCCTACTTAGAATTGAATTTTTTTTTCATCCAACCCATACCTTTGGGTTATCTATGGATAGGTCTTCAAAAATGATATTGAGGTTTCTAATGTCATTTTTTTCTAAACTGAATAGTTTGCGCGAGAGACACTTCCAAAGTGGTAAAATGTGTGTCCCCCCCTGTAACTTCTAAAATAAGGGAATGATAAAACTAAAAAAAATATATGATGTACATAACCATGCAAACTTCCACCGAAAATTGGTTTGAACGAGATCAAGTCAGTAGTTTTGTTTAATACGTCATAAACTGTAAACCGCAATTTACGTTTCATTCAATCAACTATTATTAACATCGATCAAAGTTACAACGAACTACAAGAACTTTTATACTATGTTACTTGTTGTATTCTTGATATCAAAAATAGGTAGGCACTTGCAACTAGTACGGAACCCTTCGTGCGAGAGTCCGACTCGCACTTGGCCGGTTTTTTAAGACAGTACCCGTACTAGCGAAATTAATCACACACTATCTGTGGCTCACACAAATAATGGTACCGGTTGGGAATCGAACCCAGAACGCCAGATCCCAGAAGCAACTACTAACGTAACCACTGAGCTATGGTGTGCAGACACAAAATAAATGTTACCTACAAAAAATGCCATTTTCCGAAAAAAATACAGTTGAATAACTAAAGTGCAAACGTTGCACCTTAAGTTTTCTTTTGTAAGGACGACAACCTGATTCAATAATAAGTACACTTGAGAGCAATAAAATCGCACACGTTGACTTTTTGTTGTTAAAGCAGTTTTTTTCATGAATGTGAATACATATTAAAATAAAACTTACACTATTTGAATGTTTACTTCAGTACCTTCCTAATGATATCAAATACAGTGTAAAAAAAGTACCCATAGGGAGTTTTAGGGCACAAAACCCAATATACGGATAAAATTACCCAATTTAGCTTAAGAAAGAATAAAAATAAAACTCAAAATGCTTGATCAAATTGTTTTTTAATAAGGTGTATTCCCTCCCCTAGCCTTGATTACAGCTCTTAATCGGTTTTTCATGGACCGTATTAATTTCACCATGAAATCTTGTGGTATGGCGTTCCACTCCTCTTCAATGGCAAGTTGAAGCTCTTGGAGGCACGTAGGAGCAGGGCTTCTTGCTCGAACTCTTCTTTTTAGCTCATCCCAGACATGCTCAATCGGATTGAGATCAGGACTACGAGCTGGCCACTCCATCGCGGTGATTCCAACGTCTTCCATGTAGTCGCAAACTGTTCTAGCGACATGCGGTCTGGCGTTGTCGTGCATTAAGAGAAAATCTTCTCCCATAAGCCACGCAAGCGGCCTCACATGTTCTTCGAGCACTTCTTCGACGTATCGTGCAGCCGTCAAACTTCTCGATCTCGGGCCGGTATTCGCCGTAGTGATGAATACAATGTCAGTTTTAGTGTCCAACATTATGCCACCCCAAAACATACACGATCCACCTCCAAAAGCCACACGTTCGCTTATGCAGCATTGTGAAAATCACTCTGATGACCTTCTGTAGACCCTAGAGCGTCCATCATGACCATGTAAAGTCATTCTGCACTCATCAGAGAACATAACAGCCCGCCATTGGTCATACGTCCAATTTAAATGTTCCCTAGCAAATTGTAGCCGGGCTTGTCGGTGAGCTGTGGTCAATTTGGGACCATTTGCTGGGCGATGTGAAGTCATTCCTGCTTCACCTAGTCTTCTTCGAACTGTCCACCGACTTATACTGACATTGCGAACTTCTCGAAGCTGTTGTCCCAGTTGAACCGCGTTCAGTTGCCGATTTCTCAAAGACCTTGTCACAAGAAAGCGGTCATCACGCTCTGATGTTGTGCGTCGCCGGCCAGATCCTGGTCGCCGAATGTAGCCACCGGTCTCTTGGAACCTCTGGTATACACGACGAACAGAGTAGCGGCTCAAATTTAGCCGTCGAGCAACTTCACTTTGGTTATGGCCTGCTTCGAGCAAGGCAATAACTTGAGCGGCTTCTGCGGGCGTGGTATCCATATTTTTCCAGTAAATCCGTATGCTTCCAGTAGAGATGTTATCACGTTGACCTTCAGTATGCAACTGATTAAAAATGCGTTGAGGTCTTCCGCGGAGACTCTGGTGAGCCCCCGGGGAAACTGGTCAGGCCTGAGGCCTCTTCAGTGGCGTCAATCGCCACCTGCGACGGCAGGTGGGTCACTGGATATGGGCCTGAGGGCCCTAGTGGTCGTCCTTGTCCTTGGTGGCGCCGCTAGCGAGGTCAAGCCCCTACAGACAAGTCCGAAGGGGCGACCAACATGCTAGCGGCGCTTGCGTCAGGTCCGGTGTTCTTCGCTCCCTTCAGTGTGTGGCGAGGTCCAGCCCGCCGGGGAAATGTCCCCGGGGGCGACCGTCAGCCGACAGGTGAAGGGAGCGGTAGTCAAGTCTGGGGGCGCAGGAGACCTCTCCGCGCTATTGGTACGCCTCGAGGAGGCACTGCAGGATCAGCTGGGTGGGATCCCGCTGCTCCTGGAGCGCGATCAGCACCTTCTGGAGGGTACCAATAACGCTGGTCATCCTGGGGTCTCGGGCCGGATGCTGCTTCGCCTTCGTCCCCTCCGACGAGGCGGCGACCACAGCAGTCGACGGCTTCGTGGGCTTCTCCGCTTGGGCCTTCGCCTTGCGCTTCCGCTGGCGTTTCCTCTTTGATGTACGCCCCCCCGGGGCGTTGGCGGCTGCCATCAGGGAGGTCGGGGCGTTCCCCTCCTCGACCTGATGGTGGGCGACAGGCTTGACGCCTGTGGTGGTCCTGGCGACGGTCCCGGCCTTCCTGTTGCGAGTTTCTCGCCGGAAGACCGGGCACTGGATGTTGTTAGCCGTGTGCGGCCCACCACAGTTGGCGCACGTCGGCGGCTCCTCCCGGGGGCGCGTACAGTCCCTGGCGTTGTGGTGCTCGCCGCACCGCACACAGGCAATGGGCCTGTGGCAGTTGTGCGACGAGTGCCGGAACAGTTGGCAGCGGTGGCACTGCGCGGGGCCCTTTTTCCCGCGCCACGCCTCGATTTTCACACCGGGCATACACAGAAGCTCGGTGACTTCGTATATGCCCGGCATGAGGTTTGCCGTCCTCGCCAGCTGCACGAAGAATATGCAGCCGGGGCGTCCTTGACGAGCGCGGATCGGTCGGACGAGCTCAGGCTTAAGGCCGAGCTCAGTCAACTCGCGCTCGATTTCCTCCGGCTGGGTGTCGACGGGCAGCCCTCGGATGGCCACCTTTAGACTCCGCTCGTCGGGAAGGGTGTAGGAGAACCAAGGGGTCTCCGCTTGGTCCAGCGAGTACAGGTACCGCTGGATGTAGCGGTACTCCTCCTCGGTTCTCGGGATAAACCGCACGCCCTTCCCATACGGGCGCGCGTTCGGAGTGTGGCCGAGGGCTTTCTTCATCTCCCTGAAGTGGCGTGGCCAATCCGGGAGTTTCTCCACCACAAAGGGTGGGTACCTGCGACCGGATGGCTTCAGGGAGGCGTCGGTGGTGGTGGTGGCAGCAGCGGGGACGGCGTTGAGGCGTGGCGAGGCCGGTGGCGATGCACACGGCGAGGGGCGCGGCGATGTGAGCGGTGTCGGGCGCGGCGACGCCGCCATAGCGGCGTAGGAGGGGCCCTCCTCCATGGGGGATCCCTCTGGTAGCTGGGGACCGGTGGGAGCGAACGGTGGCGTTCGCTCTAGGTCAACCCGCTTGTAGGGTTGTGGCGGTGACGGGAACCTTCCCGGCGCGATGGATGTTGGCGGCGCGGGGAAGCGGGATGGCGATTTAGTTAGCCTCGCCTTGGGCGCCCTCTGTGGGGGTGGCGCAGGCGGGGCTGGCTGACGTGTCGTGGGCGGGCGCTCCCTCTTTGTGGCCGCCCTGCTCTGCGGCACGGGGGTCAGGAGGAGGGTGGGCAGTCCTTTCCTCGGTGGCGTTGGGATGCGGGTTGTCGGCGGCTTTGCCGCCCTCGCCTTGGGCGCCCTCTGTGGGAGAGGTGCAGGCGGGGCTGGTTTCGGCGCCGGTGGCTCCCTTCTGACGGCCGCCTTGCTCTGCGGCACGGGGGTCAGGGGGAGGGTGGGCAGTCCACGTGGTGTTGGCGCGGGCGGCAGGATGTCAGTCCAGTCCGGCCAGTATGGCCGGGCCGGGGCGGTTCGTTGGCTCCCGGATGGGCCCGGGGGCGGCTGCGGGTGAGGGAGGGTCGCATAGTGGCCCTCCCCCGCTCCTGGTGGTGATGCCGGTGATTCCGGCAGGGGCGATTCGGGCGGCGTTGTCCGGTGGGTCGCCCGATCGGCGGCCACCGCTCGGTCCATCATGGACCTAACGGCGGCCGGCGTCGACCGGGAGAACACCCGCCGTCTCACGCCGGACGTAGGCGGTGGTTGGGGCCGGGTGGCCCGACGCGCGGCTGATGGGGGCGGTTGCCCCGACATCGTGCCGGGTTTCTTCTTCCCCTTGGGGGGGGGGTGCGCAGCGCGTGCCTCGGGGGGTGCCCCGGCTACAGAGCACCCACTGCACCGAACCTCCGGGGCTTGCCGCTGGTGGCAGACCGGAGGCCGATACAGCAGTGTGCCCCGCTTTCCGGGGGGCCGAAGCTACGCGGTGAGGTGCGCAGGGGGGGGGCGGGGCTCTTCAGCCCGCGGGTATCGGGGGGGCGCGCGTCTCGCGACCGCTACTCGACACTCCCGTCACTGTTGTGGCGGGGTGTCGAAGTGGTTCCAGATTCCGCCGGTAGGCGGCAGAGGTGCGGTCCGTGCGTAGGCAGGTGTTTCTTGCTTGACGGCGCGGCGAATCCTGATTAAAAATTCCAATAAACCGACCTTTTTATACCTGCGGCTAAGGGTGCAAGTAGTGACAACGCAAACGCGTGAATTTGGGGAATTCGGTGTACGGTCGGTTTTTGTAAGTTACGTAAAGGTCAATGATTTTAATTTTATGTTTTTGTAAAGCTAAGCTTGTATGCTTTAATTTTGTCTAATGATTTTTACTCAATATCTTTAGATTTTAGAAAACAATCAGTAATAAACCAAATTACAAGGGGTGTGCGATTTTATTGCTCTCAAGTGTAGTAGTTTAGCCAAAAATACACAATTGTATATATTTTTTACAATGCTTTAAAAATATATAGATAGATAGATATTTGGCTTGCTTTAAATCTCGGAGGTTGTGGGTTAGCTCTCCACGTCGGACAGGAAATCTTTGCGTAAATTCTAAGATTTCTTTCCGGGTCTGGTTGATTGAGGGATTACACTCCGTGCCTCGAAAAGCACGTTAAGCTGTTCCCGATTGTTATAACGTCATCTATAATAATCGTATATCAAGGAACGGGCAGCAGCGTTTCCTTGTGTGGTACAACATAATGCGGTCACCAACCCGCCTGCTAAGCTTGGTGACTATGGCAAATACCCTGCACTGGGAGGAGTCCTATGATCAGCAGTGGACATTATACGAGCTGATGATGATGATGATGAATTTATTAAGTTAATATAGCTTCAATAATACAGGAATAATACCACAGGAAATGCGGTACAATTACCCCATAGTAATAAAGATATTTTAATCGAAGTCATAATCTTATCGTTACATGGTTAACCTCTAGTATTCTATTATTTATTAACTACTAGCTGCGCCCCTCGGTTTTACCCGCGTTACTTTGCTCCAGTGGGTCGGAGCGTGATGTTTTGTAGCCTATATGTTAATCCAGAGTACAACCTATCCCGGTGCCAATTTCAGCCTATTCCGTTCAGTAGTTAAGGCGTGAAAGAGTAATAAACATCCATCCATCCATCCATACTTACAAACTTTCCCGTTTATTATCTACTAGCTTCCCGCGCGCGGTTTCACCCGAACCCTATTTTCGCATTAAAAAGTAGCCTATGTCCTTTCTCAGGCTCTAGACTATATCTGTACCAAATTTCATTTGAATCGGTTTAGTAGTTTAGGCGTGATTGCGTAACAGACAGACAGACAGAGTTACTTTCGCATTTATAATATTAGTAAGGATTTGTACGATTTTTAAAGTACACATCTAAAGTAACGCCATCTATGGGCACACGAAAGAAACACAAAGATCAACAAGATCAAGGTTCCTTCGATGCGTATGCGCATGTTTAACGTTGGCAAACAAGTTACAACGAGTTATGAATGAAATCGTAGAGATGACTCACTCTTGTAGTTGTTTTATATTTATTTTACTAGTTTATTCATGTTCTCGCTTGTCAATATCAAAAAGTATGTTCTTTATATATATTTAAGTTAATTGTATGCTAATTATGTAAATGTTAACTTAAGTTTTTTTTTAACCTAATACAATAAAACATCGTAAACAACATAACCATACAAATATTATTCAACCAAATAAAATAACTATACCGCATACAGATTACATAAATAAAAAATAACACAAAACTACTTGTTACTATCTATTACAATACTAAAACGAGAAAACCAAACGAAATTGATACAAAAAAGGTAAAAATCTCGCGAGTTCAACGACATTTGATTGCTTGCGGTAAAACCTTGAACTTTTATTCTCTTTGCTTTGATAGTAAACAAACATGGCCGTGAAATTAGTTCGGTACATTACTAAGAGATGGCACTGTTTCAAGTCAGATAAAAAAATCAGTTTGTTGGTCTTTTTATTTTTGTAATCTAGACTATAATCAGGATATAAGTCAAGCATTTGGACTTGGATAATCAGTAAGATAAAAAAAAAAAATCATTCAAATCTCTTTTTTTATTATATTTTAGAATCATCATCAGCCCGTATAACGTCCACTGATGAATATGGGCCTCCTCCCGAGAGGGGAATTTTTGTCATAGTAACCACTCTAGGCAGGCGAAGGAAAAGTTGCTGCCCGTTTCTGATATGCCATTGTTATAGATGATGTTATATCAATCGGGACCAAAGGCTTCACGTGCTTTACGAGGCTCATAGGCCCGCAAAGACCCGAAAAGAAATCTTAGAATTTACACAAAGATTTCTTGTCGGGCGAGGGAAGTGTCGAAGATTATATAAGAAAGATAGATAGATTAGATAAGATTTCTTGTCGAACCCACGACATCCAAGACTTAAAGCAATAGACTTATACCGCTTCGCCACGGAGATTGTCATATTTTATTAAAATTTGTACTTGGAGCGACTCAGCTCAAAGCATTTCTGCACACAAAGATAATAAACAGTAATTTTATAATACTTCACCATTTTGATTGAATAGTGGCTCTAAGCTTATGGCAATGCTCTTATTTTTTTGGGAAACTACGCACAAAGTAATAGTAATGCTAGATAATTCTTCCGATGCCCTCGTAGATCCGAAGTCCGAGAGGCCCGCGAACTGTAAAGTGGAGCGACAGTTGCACAAAACTCCCCTAAAATACTAAAAGTTATAATCCCTCAATCTCATCGCCAGCGACCGCCCTGAGCCGAGGTCCAAGCCCCACAGGGGGCGCCCTCTTGCGCAGGTTGCTTAGTTTGTAGTTTTTAAACCATTTATTAAGGCTGAAGCTCTGCTAGCCTTTATGCCCGGTGAAGTAGCAAAAGCCTCGTGGCTACCTACGTATGTCAATCCGAAAAGAAGAAAGCTAGATAATTCTGTCACAATTTTTATTTTTTATGTGTGATTATTTTAATTAATGTGTGTATTTTTTTTTGGTTTAGTATTTTTTTCATTAACTATTTCATTAGGGTTTATTTCAGTGTAATGATGCTATTTAGTTCTCGTATTTCCCCTATGTTACTTCAGGATAACTTCACCTTATAACGATATAATTTCTGATATATACGTAACATAGGGGAAATACGATACGAAAATAACATAGGGGAAACATGATGATGATCATGATTTCTCGTATTTCCCCTATGTTACTCCAAAATAAGATTAAAATTATATTTTGAGATTTTTTTATTAATTGAGATTAGCGCGATCGAGCAAACAAATAGGTACTTCAACTTTATATATGTATTAGCATAGTATAGATGACAAACCGTGTGGTTTCCGGCTTGCCGTGTGGTTTCCGGTTTAGAATAGACCACCCCATGTCCTCCCATGGGTGTAGTAAAAGTCGACTAAGGGACATATGGCTGATGGATGGGCAGCAGCATCTATTAGCTCAAGGTTTACATCTTACTGCAATCACCAATCCGTCTGCCAAGCGTGGTGATAATGGCAATATCCCTCAACGATCCTGGCTTCCAAGATCTGTTAAGAGGAGGCCCATGTTCAGCAGTGGACGTAAACGGGTTGTTGTTGAGAGATGGCAAACTGTTCATTATATTTTAAAAGATTTTTTGCTAGATTTATGCGCGCGATAATTTTTGTATAACCGGGAGTTTGCGTTATTAATTGATCTAACTATTATAAAGATTACTTTATAATAGTTAGATCAATTACTAACGCAAACTGAAACTTTTGGATTTAACCGCAACAGAAGGCATGTAAAAGTACAGGTAATGTACCAATTTTAATTTTTCTCTTTCTTATTGGAAACATATCTTTATCTATTGTAACCAATTACAAATTTTAAAAATAGTAAATAATAGTAAATGGCGCGGAATAGTCATTTTTGTTTATGGCCGAAACGATAATCTCAAGAAAAACGACATGCGTCCGAACGATTAATTGCGTTTTTCTTAATATCTATTTATTTGGACATTCCTTGTTCTTTGCATGTAACCTTCATATAAATAGATTACTATCAGAGTTTTGCAGTCTACACGTTAACCACTCGTGTTAAGCTAAAATACTTTCCTTACGAGTGGGTTCAAGTGAGGATCGAACCAGCGACCTCAAGATCAAAAGTCCGACGCCCTTAGCCATTAGCCTACGGCCACTTTTAATATTGTATTATACACAAATAAAATTATAGTAATTGCCTTATAAAGATAAACTGGTTATTCTGCAGTACATTGAACTTCACCTAACCCTTCGTGACCTGATGCTTTACGTGAATTTATTGCACTTTTACTTCGCCAAGTTAAATATTTTGAAAGTAAAAGCTCCAACTAGCATTTCTTAAGCACTTGTGTTTAGATTTATCTTTTTAAATGCTAGAAATTTTAGTAGTTATTTTTTATGTAGAACTAGCTTAAAGGCGAAAACACATTATTAAAATGCCACGCCACGCCACGTGTCAACAGCTGTGCATCTGTGGCGTCGTGTCGGGTGTTCATAGTGTGTGTCTGGTCTATAGAAAACAATACATTTGATTCGACTCAACACGCGTGGCGTGTCGTCGGGTGGCGTGGCGTTTTAATAATATGTTTCCGCCTTTACGCGTGCGGCTTCAGCCGCGAGACTCCCGTTCCCGTGAAAACTTCATAATGAAATACCGATAGACTATAATATATCCTCGATAAATGGGCTAAATAGCACTGAAACAATTTAACAAGTCGGTCCAGTAGTTCTCGAGATTAGCGGGTTCTAGTAAACAAACTTTTTAGGTTAAGATTTAGTTAGGTTTAGTTTTTCATTAATTTTAAGAATTTTAGCAGTATGGAATTGCATGATAAATGTAATATCAAATGTTTATATTATTTTATACAGAATTTGGAGTGTATTTTTTATTCTAATCAATATATAAGCTTACCCGCTATTTTTCCGCGTAGATATCGATTTCTCCGAACAAATAATGCCAGTCCTATCTAGATAAGACCCCGTAGAATATATTGAGGTCTGCTCGCCTTCATGCCCGGTGAAGTAGCAAAAGACTTCTTTACTTCCTTACGCATTCCCACCGCCGCTGCAGCGTATTCGCGCGCTGGCGGTGGTATATGTGGGACTTGTCGTCTCCATAGCGTGGTATGCTAAATTCATACCACTATGAGAGAACCCTACACCACTAAAACCCCCCGGTCACTCTTTCGATCTGCCGTTGGCGGGGGGCGGGTACGCATAAGCAATCCGGCCCAGCAAAAGACTCCTGGATAACTACATAATGTCCATCAAAAAAAAAAAACTTCAGATGAGTACAACAATTACACTCATAACTATAACCTGCGTGATTTCACAAGGAAACACACAAGTAGGCCGGCAAACCTCACGCGATGTAAATCGGTTCGGTTCCCGTTTAAGGAAATAAACATAAGACATAACTCTGTGTATAATTATTATTGTGAAATTTTTGGTTTACGAAAGTGAAATGGTTTTGGATGAGTTGGTGGTTTTGCTTTTTAGGGTTCCGTAGCCGAATGGCAAAAAACGGAACCCTTATGGATTCGTCATGTCTGTCTGTCTGTCCGTCCGTATGTCACAGCCACTTTTTTCCCAAACTATAAGAACTATACTTTAGAAACTTGGTAAGTAGATGTATTCTGTGAACCGCATTAAGATTTACACACAAAAATAAAAAAAAAACAATAAAATTTGGGGATCGCCATACTTAGAAATGGAACTCAACATTTTTTTTTTCATCTATTCCATACGGGTATCTATGGATAGATCTTCAAAAATAATATTGAGGTTTCTAATATCATATTTTTCTAAGATGAATAGTTTGCGCGAGAGACACTTCCAAAGTGGTAAAATATGTATCCCCCCCGTGTAACTTTTAAAATAAGAATATGATAAAACTAAAAAAAATATATGATGTATATAACCATGCAAACTTCCACCGAAAATTGGTTTGAACGAGATCAAGTAAGTAGTTTTTTTTTAATACATCTTAAACCGTAAACCGCAATTTACCTTTCATTCAATTTCATCAAAGTTACAACGAACTTCTGTTGTATTCTTGATATCAAAAATAGGTAGGCACTTGCAACTAGTACGGAACCCTTCGTGCGAGAGTTCGACTCGCACTTGGCCGGTTTTTAATTGTAGTATTTTTCCGGTTGTTGGACTGCATTTGTGTTGTTTGGTATAACTGGTGTGTAATTTTGTAATTTGGTGTTATAGTTGAGGATTTAAGTGTATGTATTACTTGCAGCTTCTATTAACTAACTGTGCTATGTGATTTAAGTATGAGGTTCTATTACGTAGAAAATTAAATCCCACTGTCAATCTATCAAGTCAATACTATATAAAATTAATATAGGAATAGCTGCATAGATATCAATTACCATTATTTAGGGTAACGTACCCGAAGGGTAAAAACGGGACCCTGTTACTAAGACAACCTCCGTAGCGTAGCGGTATTTGGTTCAAGGGTCGTGGGTTCGATCCCTACGCCGTACAGAATCTTTAGTTTAGTCTGGTTGGTTGAGGTTCTACCCTCTGTGCCTCGGAAAGCACGTTAAGCCGTTGGTCCCGATTGTTATAACATCATCTATAATAATCGTATATTCACCAACCCGCCTGCCAAGCGTGGTGACTAAGGCAAATACCCTCCCTCAGGAGGAGGCCCACGTTTAGCAGTGGACGTTATACGGGCTGATGATGATGATGATTACTTAGACTTCGCTGTCTGTTTGTCTGTCACCAGGCTGTATCTCAAGAATCGCGATAGCTAGACAGTTGAAATTTTCACAAATGATGTATTTCTATTGCCGCTATAACAACAAATACTAAAAATTAAATAAATATTTACGGGAGGCTCCCATACAACAAACTTTTTTTTTACCTTTTTTGCCCGATATCTATAACAGCAACAGGAAGACGCTTAAAAATGGTAAGGAACTCTTTGTGAGCGAGTCCGACTCGCACTCGACCAGTTTTTTTAAATAATATAGCCATAAATTACTTTTGTACTAACTTCCCGCGCGAAGTTTCACCTGCGTTACCCATGTTCCCGTAGGAGTATATTAAAAATATAGTTTATTATAATATATATAGCCGTCTTCGATAAATGGGCTATCTAACACTTAAATAATACATATATTAGTATAGATTTAGTATTTTAAGAGTTTGAATTGATCATAAATGGATCGTTTGATGAATTGATAGACGGAATGATTGACTAATTGATACATAAATTGATTGATTGACAGGTAGATCGATGAATGGTTTGATTGATTAATTGATGGATGCATTGATTGAGTGATTGATTGACAAGTATATTGATAGATCTATGTATTTTTTTAATTACTAAACTAAACTCATATTGTTATACTGCAGTTAACGTTAAAGTAAACTATATCAGACAAAACTAGCCCTTTCTTACAAAATAAAACTATCTCTACAATTAATGCAAGTCGTGTAAAATAAAAGCATCAGAAAGTGAGCACAACAATGGGACATAAAACGGAAGCTTTCAATTTCTAACAGCGTAAGTGACAAGACACAAATACATAACGCTGTTTTTTAATTTAGAGGTCATGATGTAAAGGAATGCACGATTTTGATGTTCTGCAAGGTTGACATGTATAATATATAAAACCGTAAATCTTCAAATTTATATCCACATTTAATTTGAAAACGACTTGATTAATTTAGTTTTTTTATCGCAACTATTATAAACATGGTAAAGTATTAAATTCAAGAATAACGCCGAACAATTTATTAGAAATACTATCAATATTAATCAACAGAGAAATCAATCAGAAATGCTAACAACATTTATCAAGCAGTACTAATTACATTATATCATTCAATTTTGATGACTTTTTTAGAGTATGTTATCGGCCTCCGAATAAATTCACAATAAAGTGGTGCCAGAAAAACGAGTTTTTAACTGAACAAGCTGCAAATATAATAATAGGTAGGATCCAGGATATTTTTCCAATAATCTATTATTCTATTTTCTATTAAGGATACAGTTGTAAATTTTTTTTACGTTATTTAAGTTTTTTGACATAATTTTTCAATTGTCCATCTATCCATACATTCACACTTTAGAATTTATTATGTTAATAAGATTAAGAAAGAGAGAGTGTATATATATTTTGACTATCGCTTTATCATAGTTCATAGAGAGGTCAGCATTAAAAGACCTAAGATGAAGGTAATAAAGATTATATTTATAAATAGCCGTATGTGCCCGTCAAATATTCTGACACTTCCCATGATTATTTCCAACATTTCTTTTTATACAACCTTGTTTTCTTAATAATCATATCATACATAATAAAAAACGAATCTGTTAAGTCGTTCTCAAGATATACGCGTACATATATTTTAGTGATCCATTTTTATTTACCTATATATATTTATTTATATAGATAATTTCCCGTGTAAATGCGACTTTTTTTTGCAAGTCTATTTTTTTTTGGACGGACATTATGCTTCTTCGGTAGGCGTAAAGGCGAGTAGGATTCCAGCCTTATCTAGTGCCTTGGTTTAAGAAGTAAAAACTAAGAAATCTGCACAAAAGAACGCTCTCTGTGACACTGTCGCTCTAGTTTACGGTCTGCGAGGTTCTCAGACTGTGAGGGCATCGGAAACACATAATAGCCACTTATAATCTTCTCCATGAGAAGTTAATTTCTAGCTGTGTACTATAGTTAACATAACTGATGAATAGAAATCATGTTGGAACTTGAAACTATTAGTAGTTGCAGCAATGTGAGAATCGAATCGCTGCCAGGTCATAGGGGTGACTAATGTAACCGCTGAGTCAGTGTAGTTAAAATTTACTAAAAACCTTTTTTTTGAAACTTGTGGTCCACACAATTACTTTCTGTTTTTTTAAAGATTACTATCAGCGTTTTTCTTCCCGTACTAAGCTAAAAATGCTTGTGTTACGAGTTGGTTCACGTCGGTAGTGCCATGGGTGGGGATCAAAGCGGTGACCACAAGATCGCAAGTTTGACGCCCCTAGCCATTGAGCAATGGCCGCTTTGTTCAGTAGCAATGATTCTGTTAGTAATCCAATTCTCCAAAATTCCTCTATGTTTTGTATTGATCTGCAAAAATAAGCAGGGTTCCATTATTTCGAGATTATACATATTCTAATTACGAGTAGGTATATCTATAAAATAAGCTATTCATATGTCAAATTTTATTGTAATCCGATGAGCTGATTTTATGTAAATGAATGACAAATACTTAAGCTTTAAAATTCGTAGTAATAAAAGCTTGCGGTAAAGCACTATAAACATAATTCAATATTATTATAATCGTTCACTTTAATCACAATTATTCTAGAAACCAACCTACATCAAGATAACCTCCGTCGCGTAGTAATATTAGTATTACCACTGAGGTCGTTGATTCGATTTCCGCTATAGACAAAAAATAATATTCGTAGTGTAAAATCAAAGATTTTTTTCTGCGGCACGTTATAATTACACCATCATCTTGATTATAACAATATTTTCTAGAATAATTGTTTACCAGGTAACGGGCAGGAACCCCGCGTACCGTGTACTTGCATTAAGTATATAGTGTACATAACCTGCCCGCTAAGTGTGATAGCTGCCATCATGAGCCTCCTTCCAGCGGGATCGGTCGATTGCTAGCGACCTGCATCCACTGACCCCAAATTAGCTCCTATAATTAGCCCCCTTTATCTTTATTCAAAACTTTGCACTAGCTACTAATCATAAGCTCAGGCGATAGACGATACAACTAATATTTCCGCCTCACTTACTCAATTTTATAGACAAATCGCACTTTTCACTACTGACCAGCGTCAGTTTTAGGGCAGCGACTCAATTAGCCTCGATAAATACGATTATCTTAAACTAATTACATCTGAAGAGTTTGTTTATTCGTTTGCTTTACCGCTCTAAACTTAACAACTACTGGTCCGATTTGCAAATTATTTCGGTGTGAGAAAGCCTATTTAGCGAGGTTATATGCTACATTTTATTATGAAATTCTTATGGGAACAAGAGTATAACGGTGCACGGATGCTAGTGAGCTTATTAGGATGATTGTAGCAAATACTAAATTAACTCCAAATGTTAGTCCCTTTATCTTTATTCAAATTATGGGATGAAATTATTGCTGCGCGACTTAACAAAATAAATAAGCTCAGGCAATAGCAACAAATATTTTCCCCTTTCCTCCTTTCACCACACTAAATTAATTTTATAAACAAATCTCACTTTAAATATCAAGCAGTCAACCGACCACCGTCAGTTTTAGGGCAGCTACTCACAATTAGCCTCGATAAATACAATTATATTCTTGATGTAGGTTCTAAAACCTGGTTAAGAACTCTCTGTTAATTTAGTGTCTGTGTTTATAAAAGCGGTTAGGTTAGGATGTCCATTTAATGGCCAAGCTTTCTCCCTAACAGTTGAAGCAGGATTCCGATGTAAAATTATCTACTGGTACAGTCAGCAAACGAGATAGGTTTACACCCCGTAAAACGCATTTTAAATAATGTTAAAGTTTATGAGAAGACTTAACTGTTATGTATATTTAAAGACAGCTAGCAGCGAACACATAAAGAATTACCGGCTGTTGTACTGACAAAAACATATTTATTTACATTATTACATATTGACGGTGTAAACCTATCTCTTTTGCTGACTGTACATAGAATATAGTTGATAGTTGTTGGTTTGTTTGTGTTGACACCTATGATGAGTAGGTTTATTGATTGACTAGCTTCCAGCACACGGTTTTACCCACATAGCTCCTGTTTCATTTAGAGCTTCATGATAAAATATACCCTATGTTACTCCAAGGTAACGTAGCTTTCGAATGGAGAAAGAATTATTGAAATCCTTCTAGTAGTTTTTTAATTTATTCCCAACAAATACAAATCATTCCTCTTTATGATATTAGTTTAGTTTTTTTATTTTTTTTTAATGAATAGTGTTGAAGCCCAGCCAGTTCAGCATAATTTCAAAGAAACAGTAATATAGCTATTTATTTTTATTTTGACATCTAGGTAATAGAAACCGGCCAAGTGCGAGTCGCTCACGCCTTCGTGCGTGACTCCGAATCGCACTTGGCCGGTTATTATTTCATACCCTTAACTATAAATTAAAACGGCTAAAAAGCATGTTAATTGTATTGGAAAGCACGTTAAACCATTGGTTCCAATTGTTATACCATCATTTATGTCAATTGTATACTAGAGAATTAGCAGCACCATTTACATGTATACTGTGGTCATCAAACCGCCCGCCATGCGTGGTGTCTATGGCAAAATCATTGCCTTGGGAGGAGGTCCAATGCCTACAACTTGGCCCACGTAGGTTTGTCTATACCAACTTTGATTCCCAGCCATACCATCGAAATAAGCTTTCTTTGCAATAAAAGGAATGCGGTATGTTTCGGACGGACTTATTTAGTTAGCCACGAGGCTTTTGTTACTCCACCGGGCATAAAGGCGAGCAGAACTCTACCCTATAAAAATGGTTTAAACACTACAAACTAAGCAACCAGCGCAAGAGGGCGTCCCCTGTGGGACTTAGACCTCGGCTCAGGGCCCTATAAACCCAGAACCTTCTAAAGATATAGTTTACGAAATTTAATTAAATTCGGTTCCGTAGTTAAGGAATGAAAGCGTAACAGACAGCGTTACTTCAGCATTTATATCAATTATATATTACATACAAACTAATTTAAGTTCTACTATGGGCAGTACTCTTGAGTCGAAAGGCTATCATGCCCTGATTGTTCTATAGAGATTTTGATAATATGTAATAACTTTCACCGCTTGCAATTAGTAAAGCCTCACGTACTTAGTAAATTGAAAACATTTTAACAATTTACAGTTACTTAGTAAACAAATAGTTGTTTACAAAGTGAATGTAGAATGTGTCATTATTAAAATCTGAATTTAAATTCAGAAAAGGAAGCATTATTCGTCAACTCTGTTACTATGTAAATTCAATGAAATTAAAGTAGTAACAAAGTTGACTAAAATGCCAAATAAATGTCAAATTTATCTTATACCAAAGTAGTAAAAGATAAATGTATCTCTTTATCATCATCATCAAAGTAAATGGCCCACTGCTGAATTAGCAACTCCTTTAAAGTGCAAAGGTTTTACTGCTTTAGTGTGCAAAGTACCTTTCGATACCTTTGCAGAGAGGAAGTTCGAGAAACCCGCACATTATATTATTATAAAAGCAGAGCGATAGTTGCACAAAGTTGACTTAAAAATCTGAAAGTCACAATTCAGTAGTGTCTCCTGCCAGCGATCTGAAGCGAGGTCGAAGGCACACAAGAGACGCCCAGTTGCGAAGGATGTTTAATTTGAAACCATTGAATAAGGCCCACGAACAGTAAAGTAGAGATGTTGCACCGAACTTCCCTAAAAAACTTTAAGTCACAGTTCCTCAATCCCCCCCTCCAAATACCCCGTGCCAAGTTCCAATTACCACAGGGGGCGCCTTTTTGCGCAGGTTGCTGTACTTTTTGAACCATTTAATAAGGCTAGAGTCTAGCTTGCCTTTTTGTCAGGTAAACTTGCAAAAACCTGGTGCTCAAAAGGCTAACTAAATATGTCTTTACCAAAAAAATACTATATATTTCTTTGTGCACGAATATCATTATGGTATACACTCAAAGCATGTTTAAAGAAATTTAGCTCCAATTCACTGAATACCATAGTTTTAAACACGACTGTTTCCAGTTTAGGATCATCCCATGTCTTCCCATGGGTGTCGAAATAAGTGACTAAAGGTGATAGAGCTGATGGATATTTATCTTTTACTCATTACTACCGCCGCTGCAGCGAATTCGCGCGCCGGCGGTGGGATATGTGGGACTCGCCCTCTCCATAGCGTGGTATGCTAAACTCATACCACGAGGAGAGGACCCTATACCACTAAAACCCCCCGGACACTCCTTCGATCCGCCGTTGGTGGGGGCCGGGTACGCATAAGTAATCCGGCCCTCCCTTAACAACCGTGGCTTTTCATGGTCTGTTGAGAGGAGGCCCATGTTCAGCAGTGGACGTAAATGGCCTGGTAAAGTTTATTGTATAAAAAATGCGATGCAATGATTTGTATTTTTTTCTTGCTTATAACGGTGGTAACTTAAATTTTGGACAAAGAAACAGTAAAAGTTAATCCCAAAACAAGTTTCTAAATTATAAAAATTAAACTCACACTAGATGCTAACTCATTGTAAAGGAATGTCTGACCTGCTGTGCTAGTCGTCATAATAATATGCTATACATATACTGAGTTCTTGTTTTGAATAATGATTAAAATAATATGTTGTTAGAATATACTTAATGTATGTTATGTTGATGGTAAGGTTTCAGCAAATATATTTATTTCGTTTACCAATATTTGCTTGCATAATAAAGTATTAGCCTCATACAGTAAAGAGTTTTTTTCAGACGGACATTATGTAGTTAGCCAGGAAGCTTTTGCTTCCACACGTGAAAAATTGTAGACAATGTTTATGGGTAAACTGAACTAATATGTGATCAGGTAATATCAAACTAGGTGACTTAATTGAAAACTTTCTAAGGCTATTTTTTTGTTGTGACTATGTGGTCATATCATGTCAATTTTCTTTATGTTAAAATGAAATAAGTTAACCAATACGTATTAAAAAGTGTGTAAAAATAAAATCAAATGTTTTTTTTTTAACAAGTTATTATATTTCATTTAATTTTTGGGTGTTTAAAATAACATCACGACAGCTAGAAGATAAAGATTTGTACACACAAGGCATCACCGTATATAAATAGATAATAATACATACATATATCATAATATCAAACGAAGATGCAAAAAACAATATGTTACTTATATACTTCCATACGAAAAATATTTACAAAAGCAATATGATAGAAAAAAGATAATATATAATATACTATACATAGATGGACTAGCAAAAACAATGAACACATATAGTTGATACTAAAATACATATAAGACATATGACGATGCCATAATAAGATAATAACAAAATATAAAAAGTAAAGCTCGTAAATCATATATAAAAACAATATTTGTACTAAGAATACTAAGTATACTTATAATAAAAACAGGTACTTCGTAGTAATGAAAAGATTAGAATTTAGAAAAGAATACAACTGGCGATGCAAATGAAAATTCAAGACAAGAATCACTCGTCAACAACAACAATTA
Source organism: Nycteola revayana (assembly GCA_947037095.2). NCBI lineage: Eukaryota > Metazoa > Arthropoda > Insecta > Lepidoptera > Nolidae > Nycteola > Nycteola revayana. The sequence goes on from OX344851.2 coordinate 3,138,132, forward strand.
ATAAATAATTTAAATAAATTATTAAATAGTAAATTAAAATCGTTACTTTGAGGTCCAACTTAGACTAAGTAAAATACCATGGCCTTTGGACAGGTTATCTTAGGTATTAGTCAGAATAGGCACTGTAGGCCAAGTTCTGGGCATCCTGTGAGGATCTGCCCCAACCACCGTGACCGTGGCCGCTGAAGTGCTCTTCATGGTGAGGGTGGGCTACGACCTCGTAGCTTTCATGGTGCTCGCTCTTGGAGAGGAGTTTCTTGAGGAGTACGAGAGCGGAAGCGAGGAGAGCGGCCTTGGCGAGCATCAGACCCTTGACGGCAGCAAAAGCGATGATTCCGAGGAACAGAGGGATCATGGACTGGATTTTGAGCTGGAGGAGACCGAGGATGGGGAGGAGCTGCTTCAGCTTCTTCTTCTTGCCACGGCCTGAAAATAAATTTACAATTGAATAATTTGTTCAATGATGCAATAATACTTCAAATTTAGTATTGCATAGTTTGAGAATCCATTTCATTATATTTACAAGTGTATTGTTAAAATAATTGAAGCTGCGGTTCTAACAAACAAATTAACTGTAGACTATTTAAAAGAAAAAAGTGTTAATTGTATAATTGCATATTCACACTAATGATATGAAATTATCTACCTCACGTTTAACTCCGGTTAAGACATCGTTAGCGGAAATATCTAAATTCAAATCATATTACACTTTCTAAATAAGAATTATTTTAACCATGTGTACTTGTTTCTGTTATGGAAAGGTGTTTCTAGGCAAGTGCGTTATTTTGAATTTGAAATAGCCGCGTGCTCAGATTAGATAATTTCCCATTTAAGTTCAAATGTTAATCGCTATAGAAACTTCATTTGAATTCAACGTCCTTAACGTTCAACTGAAATTGATATTCACCATGTAACCTCAAGTTTGCATAACCCCATTCACCTCGAAAGTGATTCGGTTCGTATCAATTCGAAAGCTCCAAGCCTACATCCATATTTCGATGGCAAGATTATGCCTGGAGCGTTACTTTTACTTGCTTCTTGATAGAGATTTCGATCGCGTCCGTCTTAGCGGAACTACAGAACTAGTTAAAACAACATAGTCTACGTACTATGGACATCTTGCAAAAACCAGAAACAGTTCGACCGCTTTCCACGATAATCAACCTTGTTAATAGGTTAGAGAAACCCTCACAGACAAGTTTGGTCGTTTTCTAGTCTCTCATAGTCTATTCCGGATGTGAACTTGAAATTTTCTATATTTCATAACGTACCTGTTTTAGTTTCGGTATTAATTTCCGTATGGTCATGTGTAACGTCTGATTAATTTCTGATTGGACTTTCTATTTTAAAATTCTCAAGCGCGCTGAACAGGTTTTGGCGTGTTTTAATTTATTTGGCGAGAGTTATGCGTTGAATTATATATGAACATGAGTGCAAAGTTTTATATAATAACTTTTTACTTTTATGGTGTTACATATCAAGTTGATATCGATACTCGTTTAAAGTTTAATATGGTTAAACTTTTAGAATTTCACTATAACGGTCTATTGTTAGTTGTGTGAGTCGTTTTTCTACGATACCATATAATTTATCAATAAAACAGTTTCACTCGTGAGAACAATATTGTTATATAATAACTGTGTTATAATTTGCTATAACTAATTTGTGGAACAAAACGTTATTAACAATAAACAATGGCCCGTGAAATTCTTTAGCTGTAGTTAAGTTACTATCTAGTTGCAATTATGAATGAAACTTTTGTATTGCAATGATGATGAGATTTTGATTGACCTCAAATAAGAGAAAATTGGGTGCCCTTTAACAAGGCAACATTATATTATGTTTATCTTTTGGGAACCATCAATGATTATGTTTCTCATAATACTTTCACTTGTTTCGTTGAAATAATTTGTTCACTTACCAGATTTATATTTTAATGATATGGTAGATTTAAAAATACTGGTTTTGGTGTTTCGTTATTTTTGTATGACCATCGTTATTGGAGGCAAGATATGTAATTATTGTTATGTATGTGCAATTTAGGCGATAGTGAGCGTGTTAAAGCGATTATCACGTAATAGTATGTTAATCGTGGCTTGTAGTTTATTTTTATCAGTAGTTTAAAATTTTGTTGTTTGTGAACTGTTTTGTGTTACTTTTTACATCTTAACAGTTTTTAATATTGCGTTTATGTAATAGATTTTAATGTTTTTACTACTTATTTTGGTTATGATTCTATGTGATTATATGCTTAAGACGATAAAATGTATTCATATTTATCTCTTTAGCCAGTTCAACTTTGAACATGTATTTCAGTATTTCCTGATAGTCACCAAATATAAGAATATATGTTATTGTTTCTTGTAAATGAAATTAGTTAGTTGCTAAGTAAATTTTGTTGCATTCTTACCTTCCTCAAGAGACCTCTTCATGTCCTCGACGGTGCTCTTAGGCATGCGGAGCTGAATCACGTGGTTTTCCATCATGTCAGCAGCAGCGTCAATTAGCCTGGCTTCGACCTGGTTCTCTCTGGCCACTGGCTCTTCAGGAAGGGGCTCATAGGACCTGGCAGATCGTGTGCTTCCGACATTGTAAATGCTAAGTCCATCAACGAGGTTCAATTCCCGTGCGGAAGCTGCGTTCTCGACGAATCTTAGAGATTTTTCCTGTGAATAAAATGGTTAAGTTAGTGATACGATTTTTAGTTTTAAGATTGCATACGAATAATTTGTGTCTTTAGTGCTTTTAATTGTTGAACAATTTTTTATTAAGACAGTAAATTGAACTAAATTTGATGACGTTTAAATTTGGGATTGTTCTAAGATGCTTATGGCTGAGACTAAATAAGTTTGTAAGTATGTATCTTTATTTTACTCGTCATTAAGAAAGCTAGTCGAGTTTATAGCTGTACTCTCTGGCTGGAGTGTAATAGCTTTTATAGCTAGAAAGCGACCTTTTATTCTCAAGAAACATGTTAGCGGCTAGATAAATATGTTAGCAATTGTAATGAATCAGTTTAATTTTAATGAAGAGGAGATAACTTTAATAGAAAATTTAAAGGAAATACGGTTTTATGATAAAAATCCTAATAGGATTATAGGCAATATGCGTTATTATCAAAATTTGGGAATAGACTAATTTCAAATGTATAACGATGAATTTTGACTGATGTTGCTATAAGTTTAGTAGAATAAAATTCTTATTTTATTAAATCATTCAACAAATGAAACAAAAATTAGACGCAAAGATTTTATAAAAGGACCAAAATCATTGATGAGATAAAATGGACTTTAAACTTGAGGAATGATGACAGTTTACTAAAGTAACAGGACTTGGATAAATCAAGAACTATTTAGTAATGTATAAATAAGTAATCATAGATTTTTGTGAAAGGACTCAAATAGTTAAACAAACTAGACTATACTTTAAAGGAATGTTTAGAAGTTATCAAAGTTAAGTAACTTTACTACAAAGGGAAATGACTCAACCGCAAAAAATGCGAGTCCTTTATCACAACACAATCACAACACACCTTGATGCACATCCAGACATCTTGTTCCGAACAACTCTTCACGACCGAGACGATGGATCCTATGACGTCATCGTCGGTGCTCGCAGGCTTGCAGTACACAGCTGCTACACACACTAAGAATATGATGAGGGTCTTCATTTTTTTTGGTCCTATGCTCCTTCACGGTGGTGAGTGAAATGTGTAGAGGGGAACTGTGATAGCGGTTTTATTCAGCTTGCCCCCACTGCGGGTACCCAAATGTACGCAGCGTCTTGTGAACGCGTGCTGTGAATGGTATAAAGAATACAGGTGAATTTTTATTATGACCGTGATTAGGTTTGGATTATAGCAGTTACGATGGCGTTAATGCGGTTTAATTGTAATTAGTTATTGTTTTTGGATAATTTTGATGAGTAGTTTTAGTGAGTCTGGGAAATAGTTGTAGTCCTAGCAGTTATATAAATCATAGTTTTGGGTACTTTTTTGTCTGTAGAAAATTTTCTTGGTTATTATATAATTCTAATATGAGATTTAATCTTGATAGTAGGTATATTTACATTATGGTCCATGTAATCAACTTAAAGATTGAGCAAACTTTGTTAATAACACATAGTATGTAGCTAAAAAGGGGTTAAGCTTGTGAATTGGGGGTAATCTCTGGATCCACTAAACCGATTTTGCGAATTCTTTTACCCATAGAAAGCCACATTAGTTTTGAGTACCATAAGCTAATATTTTAAGTTAATGTAGTCACGGGAACGGCATCTACGCGGATAAAACCGCGCGGGTCAGCTTGTATGAGAATAAAATGAAAAATATATGAAATATTTTTTACTACATTTTATTGCTTTAAAATAAAATATTGAGATATAGGACAGACTGCAATAAGTAACGACTATTATATTCCTTTAAGTCAATAAAAGCGATATTAAGTACCAACAAATGTATGTAATGTTTCATCATAATCGCACCGGTGGCTCATTGGTTACGATAGTTGCCTCTGAGACCTGGTGTTCTGGGTTCGATTCCCACCCGGGACAATTATTTGTGTGAACCACAAATAGTTATTCTGAGTCTGGGTGTTCTTTGTGCCCGTGAAATGAATGTTTGTAAAGTCCCCCGCGACACAGGGAAAAAAAAGCAATCATCATCATCAGCCAGTTGTAGTCCACTGCTGAATAGGCCTCCCCCATCGTAATGTTTAATTTTTTAATCATGAGAAATTTCATTGTTTCGAAGTAGCCACCACAATGTTTTAATAAATGAGTTTCAATAGAGAAAATTAAAGTGAAATTTTCACGTGTAGTTTCACCATGATCTTTAATTACAAGTTTACTATGATTGTTGAAGTTGCTATGAAAGTTCATTCGTGATTAATTTGTAAGTAATATTATGATTAATATGATTTGCTATTGCCTACCTACTGCTGTTAGTTACCTAGTCGGCTATTTTATAGAGTAAGAATTAGTGTTAGTAGTAGTAAGAGTTATCTTTTTTTTTTAAATTAATTTATCATCTTATATTGTAATTCTGAGAAGTACAAGTGTATGTAAATACCTAAGTGCTGAATAGAACTCAATTATTTCATTTCATTAGTATATTTCATTAGTATTGCCTAGGAGGTTTAGGGCTAACTCCGCTACTGATCTGTTTTCAAAAATTCGTCTACATTAGATATCTACTTTATGCAGGATTCATAAAAGCTAAATTTATGTCGGCATTACTACAGGAACGGTATTGAACCCGCGACCCGCACGGAGAGTTTAACAGTTAATTAGAGTTTTATCTCTTCAATGTATTAAAATTTTTAAGTTTAGGTTTTTTTAACGGTTAGAAAATAGGTGAAGTTTACCTAAACATAACTTAATAGCTCCCGCTCGCGGTTAATCACGTAGGTCCCTAGTAGTTTTATGGTTAAATAAAGCTAAAGATAAAGATACTAGATACGCTTTCTAATGGTAAAATATTTTTTTTAATGCGTCCCGCATTTTCGCATCATATTCAATGCATACAAACAAACAATCAAATATATGTAGTAAATGAAAAATGTATTTTCGAAACCAAGAAAGTTTAGTTTAAGATACCTTTATATACAAATATTTCATGTTCAGTAAAGAATGTTATAGGTGCTAATTATGATAACAATAAATTATTTAATATCTTAATAAAAAGGCTAGACTATTCAATGGTAGGTTTCAATGGGAACTAGTAAAATATAAAAGATTCTTAAAATTTTCTGATTCAATTCGTTGCAGAATCCAATACATTTAGGTGTCCCGAGTCTTGCCTGAGTCTTACAGCTTAGTGCTGTTTCTTATGTGCCGCTATTAATCTAGGCTTACAAGAGCAAAGAACCTTCCGATGCCCTCGTAGACCCGAAGTCCGAGAGGCCTATGAAATGTAAAGTAAAGCGACAGTTGCACAAAACTCCCCTAAAGAAACTAAAAGCCATAATCCCTCAATCTCCCCATCAATGACCGCCCTGAGCCGAGGTCCAAGTCCCATAGGGGACGCCCTTTTGCGCAGGTTGCTTAGTAAACCATTTATCTAGGTTGGAGCTCTGCTCGCCTTTATGCCCGGTAAAGTAGCAAAAGCCTTACTACAAATGTGGGTCCGAAAAAAACAAGAATAACACTAGTGGAAGAGAAGAAGGTATGATTCCAAAAAAACTACCAACGAGTTCCAGAAATATATCGACAGGAAGGAATAGAATTGAGCTAAGCGTCATCTTTTTTTTTCGGACTGACATATGTAGCCCTGCCCATAGGCTTTTGCTACTTCACCGGGCATAGCTTAGCGTCACCATGTGCTAAAATCAATTATGTAATTATTACTTAATATAAAACAAAGTCGCTTCCCGCTGTCTGTCTGTACTTATATATGATTGGATCTTTAAAACTGCGCAACAGATTTTGATGCGGCTATTTTTAATAGATAGAGTGATTCAAGAGGAAGGTTTATATGTGTAACACATCAGCATTGCAGCGCTTCGCCGGGTCGCTAGTCTCTTTATAAAGTACTAGCTTCCCGCGCGCGGTTTTACCCGCGTAACTCCCGTTCCCGTGGGAACTTCATAATTAAATATAGCTTTTATTAATCAGTGATAATGTAGCATTCAAATGGTGAAAGAATTTTTAAAATCGGTCCAGTACTTTTAACCCAATTCGTATAATATTAGTATAGATTCATTCAATATCGTTCATAGGGACGTTTATGACAATTTATCTTTTATCCCTCGAAAATATTACACGTAATAATAGTTATTTGTTATACAAGAGTGCAAAGTTGCTTTTTAACCGCGTGTTCAATTTTTATGACCGAGCAAGCGAAGGATTCTAAAATTGAATCACGAGCGCAGCGAGTGATTCAAAATTAGAATCCTGAGCGTTAGCGAGGGAATCAAAAGAGCACGAGGTGAAAAATCTTTGCACTTGAGTGCAACACGTAACTTTTCATTCCACCTCAGCGAGGAAATGCGATTTATTAACAGTTTCAGTCAATTCTGTTGGCGTCAAACAAACTTCCTCGTCGCTAGAATCACTCATTTTAGTTTTTTCACTTGTATTCAAGTTTCTTGTTTTTAATATAAGGTTTAACAATGACGTGAAAATATGCCGCGTAAAGAACCGCGTACAAAGCAAATTGAAAAAAGAACACCAAGAAGGTTCCGAGTCTGAGTTTTTAACAAATTAAAAATAAGTTGTATGATATATTCGGCACCATAGAGGTAGCAGTAAATAGGTTTAATGTTTTATTTAATTCACAAACTTAGTGCACACGATGTTCTAAATTCAATTTACTTTATCCTCTAGATAATAAAAACGGCTTTTCCACTCAGATATTGAAGATTAAAAATACTCTTTCCGAGATGGTGGGATGAAAACGATATTTATGCAGCACTTAGGTGTACAAGTCAAGATAATTCACAATGCATACAAAATCAATTATAAAATGGAAACATTTACTATGAAACGATGTTTAAATTTATTTCTTATAGAGTTTGTTATTGTGTACGTGAGTTATGTATTTGTAACGTCTCCCTCGACATAGAAATATATATTTATAGATAGGAGCTGGCTTTAAAAAAATTACTCAACTTTTGAGGCTCAAACGACCTTATTTTTGTAAATATTTAATTATTTCAATGCATTCAAATACCATCATCATCAACGGCCCGTTTAAGTCCACTGCTGAACATCGGCCTCCTCTTCACAGACCTTGGCAGGCCAGGATCGTTGAGGGATATTGCCATAATAACCACGCTTGGCAGTCAGATTGGTGATCGCATTAAGATGTAAACCTTGAGCTAATAGATGCTGCTGCCCATCCATCAGCCGAATGTCCCTTAGTCGTCTTTTACGACACCCATGGGAGGACATGGGGTGGTCTATTCTAAGCCGGAAACCACACGGCACTCAAATATACATTATTGTAAAAACACATGTTTTTACGATATAATGTTGGCATACAAGCATAATGGTAACTAAATTACCCTAGTTATTTGGCTGTACTGCAAGGTGGAAATATTTCCGTAATTGAACAGTTTATTGAGCACTAGCTTCCTGCGCGCGGTTTCACTCACTTAGTCCTTGTTATTGTACATAAAAACCTTCCTCTTGAATTACTCTATCTATTTAAAAAAACCGCATCAACATCTGATACGTAGTTTTAAAAATCTTAGCATTCATAGAGACAGACATACAGCAGAAAGCATTTTGTTTTTCGGACGGACATATGTTGTCAGCCAAGAGACTTTCTACTTCACCGGGCATTAAGGCGAGCAGAGCTCCAGCCTAATTAAATGGTTTTAAATCCACAAACTAAGCAACCTGCGCAAGAGGGCGTCCCCTGTGGGGCTTGGACCTCGGCTTAGGGCGGTCGCTGACGGGAAGATTGAGGTTGACTTTTAGTATTTCAGGGGAGTTTTGTGCAACTGTCGCACATCGGGAAGCGACTTTGTTATCTACACTAATATTGTAAAGAGTAAAGATTTGTACCTATTTTTGTATGTTTGTATGTTTGTAATGAATAGGCTCAAAAAGTACTGAGCCGATTTAAAAAAATCTTTCACCAATAGAATGCTACATTTTTCCAATTTGACATAGGTTACATTTCATTTTGAAAAAAAATAGGGATCCTTGGTAAAATTTGAACAATGTAACCGAAGGTGTAGAAAAATGAGTCTTAAAATGTCTTTCGTCGAATGCGCTGCCGAAACTATTAGCGATAGAACAAAATAATGTACAACAATATTGAAGAACATCATAATGTCTACAAAAAACTCCGCGGTAGCATATGTCCAACTATTGTAGTTATGTCACTACAACAACTTTTTTCATTTTAAACATTAATGAAAATGCTAACCAAATTCAAACCATGCTATTTATGTGTTTATATTAATCCTTAACCAAATAAATTATTTTATGGTCAAGACCATTTAACTACCTATAAAATAGTTTTTAAATTATTTAAATTGGACTTTCCATTCAAAAGATATTACGAATTAAAAAATTCATATAAAACAAAGACGGGTTTGTTACAACACTTATAACTCGAGATCGGCTGGATCAATTTTAGGTAGAGTAGAGGTAGGGTAGGGGTAGGGTAGGGTTAGGGTAGGGGTAGGGTAGGGCAGGGGTAGGGTATAAAAGTCCACCCGTGCGAAGCCGGGGCGGGCCGCTAGTATACTATGAAATAATACTAAAGCTACAGTCAAGGTCTTATGTATTTTACCTGTTAAAAAGAAATTACAACCATATTAAAGTTCTTAAACTCATACACTTACTTATTCACTCACTCACTCATTATTGTTCATTCTACAAATTAATAAAAGCGTAAAATAAAAAACGTAACATATATTATGATACATGCATAATTTAAACCTACAAACTTTCTTTTTATGGTTCCGTACACAAAGGGTAATAACGGGACCCTATTATTAAAAGTCTTACTTCTCCGGGTGTCACAACGTAGGTAAATAGAGAAAGACTAGGATAGGGTCCGGTCGTCCTTGCAAGGCGAGGCTCGCGACGCGTTCTATGCTTCTGACCTAATCCCAGCCCGCGCTGGTTGATTCTAATTATATTTATAATACGCGACTATCACATGCCACATTGGTAGATTTAAATTCTATTTAATAAAATTACTGTTGAAATGAAAGATTTTGTTTTTCTTTGTATATTTTTATCATTGTATTTTACTTATAATAAGTACGATCGATTCGTCTATATTGTCAATAAACGTTTTCATTATCATTTTAATTTCAAAACTCCGCATTTCGTCTGTCTTTCCAACCGTCCGTCCGTTCGTCTATCTGTATGTCCAGGCTATATCTCGTGAACCGTTATAGTTAGACGGTTGAAATGGTCACAAAATAATATAAATATTTTAAGAGGGCTATCACACAACTCAACGTGCTATTTGTGTGTTTGATTGATAATAATAACGGCAACAGTCTACTGCAAGTCTATTGTAACAAGTAGACTGGCCGTTATTATTATCAAGCTTCAAATAATTTACAGAATATTAAGTTGCATATTCACTTTAAAAATATATGATGAAACTAGCTACACCCCGCGGTTTTACCCGCGTTTCTCTGCTCCAGTGGGTTGGAGCGTGATATTTTGTAGCCTATATGTTAATCCAGCTTATAAACTATCCGCGTACAAACTTTCAGCCAAATCCATTCAGTAGGTTTTGCGTGACAGAGTAACAAACACCCGTCCAGCGTTACTCTGCTCCAGTGGGTTGGAGCGTGATATTTTGTAGCCTGTATGTTAATCCAGCGTATAAGCTACTGCGGTGCAAAATTTCAGCCAATTCCGTTCAGTAGTTTTGGCGTGAAAGAGTAACAAACATCCATCCATCCATCAATATTAGCAGGATTCATATAAAATGAATATTAAGGGGAGCTCCCATAGAACAAGCGTGATTTATTTCCGTTTTGCTCGATATTATAACAGGTAATTGAACTGATGTTTTATTTCAAAATTTTCATTACATAGTATATAAAACAAAGTCGCTTCCCACTGTCTGTCTGTAACTATGTATGCTTAGAACTACGCAACAGATTTTGATGCGGTTTTTTTTAGAAGATGGACTAATTTACGAGGAAGGTTTAAGGAATACATTAGCATTACAACCGTGCGAAGCAGGGGCGGGTCGCTAGTATATAATACAGATATCGCAGCCAGTTAGTCAAATCAGCCATTCAGCCGACATTTGATTAAATGCCTAGGCCAATCACTGGATGTAGGATGAATAGGATTGAACTAACATCACTTAACATTTAATTAGTTAGCTTATAGTACCTAAGCCAAAGCCCTTTGAGTGTGGCTGACGTTAAATCAGGCAGATGATTTAAATTTAGTTAAGGTTTAGCTTTTCCTTTAGTCATTTCATTGAATGTCGGCATCCAATTAAATTATCGGGATAGCCGTCCCATCCAACAAGATGGCTGCGAAATAGATAATGGTACAGAACCTTTCGTGCACGAGTCCGACTCGTACTTGACGAGTTTTTAAAAATACTCTAACACATGTAAATTTATAATAAACCAAAATATTGTATCAGGTTTTCGCACAAGTCTTCAATCAAATGCGTAACTCAATTTAAATATTAATTAATATCCCGTTCTGTGGGAATTGAATATTTATAATTTGTTATATCATTTTATTTTAATAGCATCTGCATTAGATTATGGCTTATGCAAGCTTTTGTTTAACTTGAAATGTTAAAAGTTTCGCCTAGAATCTTAGAGGTTGTAGCTTCGACTCCTGTGCCGGGATAAATCTGAAAAATCAAAGACAATCAGTCTTTGATTTGTGTTTCCGGGTCTTATTGGTTAAGGCACTATCTTTGTACCTTGGAAAGCATGTTAACAATTTGTTTTTCTACTTTATAAATTTCAGCCATTATTCATAAATAATAACACAATTTTTTTTTTAAATCCCGAAATAACTTTTTTTTATTGTCCGGGGGAAATGCATTAGGCATTCCCACCGCCGCTGCAGCGTATTCGCGCGCTGGCGGTGGGATATGTGGGACTCGCACTTTCCATAGCGTGGTATGGTATGCTAATTCATACCACGAGGAGAGGAGCCTACACTACTAAAACCCCCCGGACACTCATTCGATCCGCCGTTGGCGGGAGCCGGGTACGCATAAGCAATCCGACCCATAATACAAGTACCTACATGCACAAAGACAAAAAATTACGTTTAAAAATATAGTTGTCCCACGCGATTTTACCCGCATAAAACCCATCCCCGTGAGACCTTAAAATATGGCCTTCCTGACCTTAGAATAATTTGCCTCTTTAATAGTAAAACTATATTCAAAATCGGTCTGAACTTACAAACTCACAAACTTTCATCATCATAATTTCAGCCGTAGGACGTCCACTGCTGGACACAGGCCTCCCTCATAGATCTTTGGTTGATGTGGTTGGAACTTTACATCTTAAATATTATTATTATAGAAAAACTACGTTTTTTAGAAATGCCATGTAGCATCAAATTCTTTCTAGCGTTAACATACTTACACGCTGTTTAACAGTCAAGTGCCCTTGTTATAAACAACCATGAGTTTATAACGAAAGTCAATGGTATATTTTTTTACAAGTCATTCCTGATGGAAACACAAACCATATACCAATATTGAAATGACACGATACACGCAAAGAACAGGAAATGTCCAAATAAATAGATATGAGAGAAACACAACTAAAATTAAAACTCTTTTATTCGTCATTTTCGTTTCGACCATAGATAAAATTGCTTCCTATTAAAAAAATAAAGTAAATAAATATTAATAAATAATAAAAATAGAAAGAAAATAGAACAAAAAAAAATTATAGCATTCCCATCAAAAAGGGATAGTAAAATGAATGATTTTTTTTTGTGTATTTCTTCATTTAGTTGTTTTATGTATGTATTTTTGTTTACTTGAATGCTCTAATCTTAGGAATGAAGAAATTTTAAAACAGTTTTAGGGTAAAATTTGAAAATACATTCAGTGTTAAATAGCCCATTTATCGAGCAAAGCTATCGGATATATTTATATAAGCTATTAGCCTTTCCAACGAGAATGGATGTTACTCGGGGTGAACGGGTGAATGATACAGTTTCACATGATATCAGACCAAACCTCATGGTTAAAATACATTTTCACAGTTACTGAACTCAATGACATTCGAACATCAGTCCAAATTAATATTAATGCAAGTTTCTAAATGTATGTAAATACTGAACGGTTCCGGTTGCTTACGTCACAAATTCGAATCTCGATCATCGATTTCTGATATTTCGTACACTTCCTTACTTAAATGGATGTCAAGTAATCGAAGTTTCTGGTGATTCCCTAATTATCGGTTTAGAAGTTAGACCATTCCTCAGCCGATATTATGGATCCTATGACGTTTCCTTGTGTGTAACAACATAATACTGCGGTCACCAACCCGCCGGCCAAGTGTGGTGACTTTGGCAAAACCCTCACTCGGAAGGTGGTCCACGTTCGGCTGATGATGATGATAAAACGTAATCTGAATTTATTTCAGTAACATTCAATTTTATACTGATATACGTAATTGTATGTACGTGCTTACAAATTGTATACTCCGCTGAATGAGTCTCATTCACATAATAGTATTACAGTTCATTCAACAATTTTATATAAGCAATGATCGTAATGTTACTACGGATGTGCGCACGCGCAATCACGTTGAAGCTTTGTTATTCAGACAGTGAGCAAACCGGATTAAGAGATCAATATCAGTAGGTTAAAGGATTCCTTTTGTTATTGCAATGTTGATTGTTTTATGTGAAGTGGCTGACTCAGTGGAGAACAAGTGATATATTGTATTTGGAGTACTTACTCGAAAGTAGTCGAAAGCAATTGTATTTGCTATCCTTGCATTACAATTCCTGCAAGATTTAAGAGAACTTTGGTTTGCAGCTTAGAATAAATCACCCATATCTGCCCGACATAGGGACATACACCATTTTTACCATAATCTCGCTTGATAGAAGGCGAAGATAAAGCCTAAGATGATACACGCTTGCCTAAAATGTGTCTGTTCACTTTATTCTCAAAGATTTCTAGATTATAGCGTTCCGGAAAAAATTATCCCGGTAGCGAATTCCACGCCTTAGCTATCCGCATTATGAAAGAAGAAGCAAATCGCTTCCTAGGTATTTAAGGAATATCTACAACAAAAGGGTGAAACCGCTCGCCGCGCCTCGTCGTCCGGTGTTAGAAAGGTGAAGGGGGTATCAGGTTATGAAGAACCTCCGCACACTCCCCGAAATGTAACCAATAAAAAACCGATAAGCTGGCTACTCGTCTATAAGCATACGTGATGGATGGGCAGCAGCATCTATAAGCTGAAATATACTCCCATCTTACTGCGATTACCAATCCGCCTTCCAAGAATGGTGATTACAGCAAAATCTCTCAACGATACTGGCTTGCCAAGGTCTGTTAAAGATGAGATCATCTTTAAAAGTGGACGTTAACTGTCTTATAAAGTAGGACAATGATAGAACTCCCGAGTGATATCGGCTGCGGCAGCCAATCTTCAAGAAATTAGCCATCTGTGCAAAGCATTTAGTATACAACTGTGTGCAACCTCCGTTGCTGTTGCTGTCTTAACCCAATGGGATGGTTGTACCGACACGACCAGTGAAAGATCAGGTATAGAATCTTAGCGTGCTCTCCGAGATACGGGTAAACCCTTCTCTTGCATGAGGTGATCAATGAATGTAGAAGAGGTGTAAGTGGTATGTCACCTCTATAGGAAAGAGGCGTAAATGTATGTCTGTGGGGAAAAAAATCAAGTACTAACACAAATTTTTGATCTTTGTACATTTGTATAAAGAGGGGCAGAACATAGTGTTATGTTAATTGTGTGTGGTATTTTGAATAGAAAAACACCTCCATTACGCCAGTCAAACAAACTAGAAAAAATCTACCATTTTTTAATGGGTTGGTAGTCTAAGAATCACGATAGTATCAATGCTCCATATTTATCTAAACAAAAGGAATTTTCTATAAAAGAATTTACTTAATGATACAATCCAATGCACCTCAACTTATAACACCCGGTAGAACAAACTCAGTAGGTAGTATTCTGAAAGCGGTGCGGCAGCGTCATCGAGACGATCCGGCGGAGCATAATAATCAGATGCGTAGGTTTCTTTTCTTATAATATTTTACGAGGTTCATCATAATATACCTGTATAAAAGTGAACTTTCAGATATACCTCGTAGACCCAGAGGTCCGCGAACTGTAAAGTAGAGCGATAGTTACACGAAACTCCCCTAAAAAAATCTACAAGTCATAATCCGTCTATCCCATCGCCAGGGACTGCCCTGAGCCGAGGTCGTAAGGTTGCTTAGTGTGTAGTTTTTAAACCATTTATTAAGGCTGGGGTTCTGCTCGCCTTTATGTCCAGTGAACAAGCATCTAACTACGTATGTCCGAAAAAAACCTTGCATGAATGAATCTCATGACCTAATCCTGTACACATAGGACCTGTAGGTTACTTGGTGGCAACCAAATAACCTGGGATGTAAAACTAGGTAATTAAAATGGATATGTTAATGACAGGAGGCGCCTTCGTCGCTCAATGAACATACTAATCTTTTATTGTAATTCTACGGTCGCTTTCATTCAAGTAACACATAGTAAACGTGTTTTGAGCTACAAAGTAACGGTTTCCGGTATCAGAAGAGATTGTGCTACCTTATTTCTTATTAAATCTAAGTAATATATCATACAACACGACAATCAGGACAACCTCCGTAGCGTAGCGGTATTTGGCTCGCTATAAATCTCGGAGGTCGTGGGTTCGATCCTCACGCCGGACAGGAAATCTTTGTGTAAATTCTAAGATTTCTTTCTGGGTCTGGTTCGTTGAGGGACTACCCTCCATGCCTCGGAAAGCACGTTAAGCCGTTGGTCCCGATTGTTATAACATCATCTGTAATAATCGTATATCAAGGAACGGGCAGCAGCGTTTCCTTGTGTGGTACAACATAATACTACGGTCACCAATCCAAGCGTGGTGACTGTGGAAAATATCCTCCCCCTGGAGGAGGCCCATGTTCAGCAGTGGACGTTATACGGGCTGATGATGATGATAATTTTATAAAATAAAAATTTATTTCAATCATGTTTTAAGTATTAGAATTGGTAAAACTTTATTATATTTTGTTTCTCATAGAAATATGCTCAATCATTAAAAAGTGTTCTCAAGAGCAAAATCGTACTCTCCGAATTAAGAGCGTTGAGCATACATAATTTTAATGATTTCTAAAATTGCGTAACATGCAGGTGTGCGATCATATATATTCGATAATATTTTTATTCGTAATTCCGCTTGCATGATTAGGTTTTAGTATTTATATAACATCCGGTATTGCACTGTAAGGAGGGCTGCACACGACGCGACGGGCCGGGTTGCCTCGCGTACCCGGCCCTCACTAACGGCGGACGGAGCAGTGGCCGGTGGTTTTTGTGGTGTAGGGTCCTTTCCTCGTGGTATGACTGTAGCATACCACGCTATGGAGAGGGCGAGTCCCATATACCCCTTCGCTGGCGCGGGAATACTGCAGCGGCGGAGGGGATGCGTAAATGCATTTACCACCGGACAGCAAAAATAATAAAATAAAAATACACACACGACACACGACAACAATTTTTTTTTTTTTTTTATCCGGTTTAATTGCATTTACGCATTCCCATCGCCGCCGCTGTAGCGTATTCGCGCGCTGGCACTGGCGGTGGGATATGTGGGCCTCACCCTCTCCATAGCGTGTTATGCTATTTCATACCACGAGGAGAGGACCCAACACCACTAAAACCCCCCAGACACTACTTCGATCCGTCGTTGGTCGGGGCCGGGTAGGTATAAGCAATCCGGCCCTGAATATGGGAATCCTCTTAATAGATCTTGATCGTCGCGGAATATTGCCTTGGTGATATTGGTGATCGCAGCAAGATGGTAAGTAACCTGAAGCTGAATGATGCTTCTACGACACCTTTGGGAAGACATGGCTTGATCTATTCTAAGCCGGAAAACACACGGAAAAACAGATCTACTTACATTAATCCTTATTAATATTATATACGCGAAAGTTTTTAAGTATGTGTGGGTGGATGTTTGTTAGTCTTTCACGCAAAAACTACTATATGGAAAGTTTGCACCAGGATAGTAAAGCTGGATATATAGGCTGCATAATATCACCTTTCGACCCACTGAAGCAGAGTAACACGGGGCGCAGATAGTATTATATAGTTTTTTCGAACGCAATTGGTCAATCTTCTGTTTAGCTACCTGTACATGATATATTATTATAGTGCGTAAGTATGTACAGAAAAACAGGTGAACTCTTAATTCTTTTATAATATTATCTTGTTTATATTATAAAGTTTCATCCGTCCATACTTACAAACTTTCGCGTTTATAATACATATTAGTAGCAAGTATACATGTTCATTATAATAGTTATTTGATATACAAGAGTGCAAAGTTGCTTTTTAACCGCGTGTTCAATTTTGATGACCGAGCAAGCGAAGGATTCTAAAATTGAATCACGAGCGCAGCGAGTGATTCAAAATTAGAATCCTGAGCGTTAGTGAGGGAATCAAAAGAGCACGAGGTGAAAAATCTTTGCACTCGAGTGCAACACGTAACTTTTCATTCCACCTCAGCGAGGAAATGCGCATTATTAACAGTTTCAGTCAATTCTGTTGGCGTCAAACAAACTTCCTCGTCGCTAGAATCACTCATTTTAGTTTTTTCACTTGTTTTCAAGTTTCTTGTTTTTCTTGGTTTAACAATGATGTGAAAAAATGCCGCGTAAAGAAACGCGTACAAAGCAAATTGAAAAAAGAACACCAAAAAGGTTCCGAGTCTGAGATTTTAACAAATTAAAAAAAAAGTTGTATGATATATTCGGCACCATAGAGGTAGCAGTAAAAAGGTTTAATGTTTTTTTTTAATTCACAAACTTAGTGCACACGATGTTCTAAATTCAATTTACTTTATCCTCTAGAGAAAAAAAAACGGCTTTTCCACTCAGATATTGAAGATTAAAAATACTCTTTCCGAGATGGTGGGATGAAAATTACATTATCATATAGTTTGTGCTTAGAACGTTTGATTTATTCATGTCTTCACTCCACTGGTTTAAATAGTAAGCCATCAAAATTTGCTTCCATAAATCAGCATGTCTTAGTCCACTGCTGGACATAAGTCTCCCTTAACTTGCGTGATAACACTTAGTCTCTCCCGCGCTAAGTACACTCCGGCTTCAAAGCATCGGTCCACTTTGGCATAGTTATTTTAATTTTACTACGTGTGTAGAATGCCTTATACATAATAATCGGTTTTTAGAGTTATATGTTTAGTTAGCATGATATTCTTACAGTTGTTAATTTATAGCGTGTTAACACTTTTTTTTAAAGTGTATTGGTATATAATGTAACATTGGCGTGATATTAAAGTTTTTAATTCTAGATCATAGTAATAGTATGTTCAGTTTTTTCGCCAGCGCTGCTGAACGGCTGAACATAGCCTTCTCCCGATGGAGGGCCATAGTCATCCCGCTTGTCGGGTGGGTTATTGACCGCAGTATTATATTTTAATACCTACACAAAGAAATACTGTTGCCCGTTCCTTGGTAAACGCTTGTTATAGATGATGTTATAAGAATAGGGATTCCGTGAGGGGTTATAGCTCAGAGGTTGCGTGTCCGTGTGGTATCTCCCCCCAAACAATGGCGCACCTCCTATTCTGCCCTCCGTCCCCCAACACCCGTACACGCGAGGACCTGTGCAACGCCACTGATAATGCTAAGTCTGTGGCCGAGTACTGGTCTTCTCAAATTTGAACGCCAGGTCGACACGAAAAGAAGACGAAGAAGAATAGGGATCAACGGCTTAACTTGCCAACTGAAGCGCGCAGGGTAGTCCCTCATCCTGTTTGGTTTTGGACCAGGCATTTCACTGGTAGATTGTTAATTTTGTAAGCTATAATAAAGTATACTTTTTAATTTGCCTGTCTATTTGTTTGTCCGAAAATTCCACCTAATCTACAAAACGGAAGTAGGCATAGATTTAGTTGCGGCTTTCACTGTTAGTTCTATACTAATACTAGAAAGAGGTAAAGTTCATATTCATATTCATTTATTGCACACCATAAATGTATGAATAAGTTGTTTCAAAGACAAAACCAATACAAAGTTTTTTTTTTTCGGATTGACTTACGTAGGTAGCCACAAGGCTTTTGCTACTTCACCGAGCATAAATGAGAGCAGAGCTCCAGCCTTCATAAATGGTTTAAAAACTACAAACTAAGCAACCTGCGCAAGAGGGCACCCCTGTGGGACTTGGACCTCGGCTCAGGGCGGTCGCTGGCGATGAGATTGAGGGATTATGACTTTTAGTATTTTAGGGGAGTTTTGTGCAACTGTCGCTCTACTTTACAGTTCACGGGCCTACGAGGGCATTGGATGGCCAATACAAAGTATGGACCCTGTCGGGCACGGCAAGTTAGAAGTGATAAGGAAGCGATACATTTATTTTTCAAAAATCTAAAATAATTTATTCATATTCAGTAACCCATTAAGTGAACTATAATTATGTATAATAAGATTGTGAGGTTGTAGGGCGATCTCCGTATTTACTGAATCGATTTTGAAAATTCTTTAATCAACAGAAAGCCACATTATTTGTGAGTGTCATAGGCAGAGTTTAAGTCAAGGTTTCCACGGGAACGGGATCTACGCGGGTAAAACCGCACGGGACATCTATTAGCTTATAAAATTCTGATTTTCATCATCATCAGCCCGTATAACGTCCACGCTGAACATGGGCCTCCTCCCGAGAGAGAATAGTTGCCATAGTCACCACGCTTAGCAGGCGGGTTGGTGACCGCAGTATTATGTTGAACCACACTAGGAAACACTGCTGCCCGCTCCTTGATATACGATTATTATAGATGATGTTATAACAATCGGGACCAACGGCTTAACGTGCTTTCCGAGGCACGGAATATAGTCCATCAACCAACCAGACCCGGAAATAAATCTTAGAATTTACACAAATATTTTCTGTCCGGCGTGGGGATCGAGCCCACGACCACCGTGATTTAAAGCGAGCCAAATAGGTAACGCTACGGAGGTTGTCCTTATTTTACGCGGACTTTACTTATTACCATATATACCAATGTTAAAAAGAGTAAACATGTTATTGTTTGTATTGAATAGGCTCCGTAACTACTCGACCTATTTAAAAATATATTTCACTGTTGGGAAGCTTCGCTTTCCCCGGATGATATAGGCCATATTTAATTTTGCGATTCCCATGGGAACGGGATCTACGTGGATGAAACCGCGCGTGGAAAGCTAGTCTATAATAAAAGCCATTTTTAAATAGTCCTTTTTTTAAAGATTACTTGCAGAATTTTTGCAGTCTACTAGTATTCTTGTTAACCCCTCGTGCTAAGCTATAATGCTTGTGTTACGAGTGGGTTCATGTCGGTAGTGCAATGGGTGGGGTTTGAACCGGCGACCTCAAGATCACAAGTACGTCGCCCTAGCCATTGGGCTACGGCCGGTCTTGCGCAATAAAGGCGGATTCACACTATATTATTTAGGTCGTTCAATGAAAAGAAAATGCAGTAACCACACACACGCGACGGACGTGCAAAGCTTCAAAAATAAGGTTTTAAGAATGCGGCACTACGTGATAAAGAACTTATCAATACTAATTTTGTTACAGTGACCTAAAGAAACATTCGAACGTAATAGGAAAATGTACATAAATATTTTCTAAAAAAGACAACACAAATAGGAATTAAATCCCTTTATAGCGAGGGATTTTACAAGCACACCATTCACGAACACAAAACACAATATCGTGGTTCGCGGTTTACCCAAATAATTGTCCTGGATTGGAATCGAACGCAGTGTTCTGTGTCCGGCTCGGTGCAGTGTACTTTCCGAGGCACGGAGAGCAGTCCCTTTAAGCAGACCCGGAGTGAAATTTTAGTATTATACGAAAGTTTATTTTCCGGCGTAGGTATCCTACCCACGACCTCCGATAGGGAAGGCTAGCTTTATACCACTACGCCACCGGTTTCAGAGTATGAGAAAAAATTGATGTATCTTACACCTAAAGAAGAACCTTCTTTGTCCAGAGGTATAGGTCTCGCCTTAAGCTTCGAAAGTTGTGAGTTCGACATCTGCGCGGGATTTAATGCCTATAACAAGCATGTTTAGAGGTCATGTTCCTGACGACGCCGGGTCCAGCAAAAATTGTATGACCAAAAGTATTCTATTTATAAAAAAAAATAAGTTCCTACCAACCCGAAGTCTGGATTTTGGAGGTGATGTTTATCAGTTCAGCATCTGAACTCAACCAGTTGCATCGGTACAACTGGCCCACCAGATTTCAAGATTGAGGGAAAAAAGTTGCATGAGTTGATGATGTTGATATGTCTAAACGACAAGTGAAAATATTGGTGTCTTTATTTTATTGATAAATATGTCTTTATTTTAAATATTGTGAATATTTCATTATATTTTTTTTTAATAAGTAATACATAACTCCTTCGCCATAGCGATAAAAGCCACACTAGAATGTCTAAACGGACCTAAATAAGATTTAGCACAAAGATTCACTAAATACTCTGAAATAGCATAGAATACTTTTTATCTTGTTAAACTAAAGGTTAACCAAACATAAGATAACCTTTACCTGTATTATCCTGGAGGGCAAAGGCCTACCTTACCGTCTACCAAATTCCCATAGACTAAATTAAAAAAAAAACGCAAGCGGAACCAAGATCAAAAGCTAGTCTATACTAATATTACAAAGAGGAAAGATTTGATTGTTTGTTTATGAATAGGCTCCGAAACTACTGGACCGACTTGAAAAAATCTTTTTCAAGTCGGTCCAGTAGTACCACCGTTGAAAAGCTACACTATCCCCGGATGACATAGGCTATATTTAATTATGAAGTTCCCACGGGAGCGGGAGATACGCGGGTGAAACCGCGCGCGTGAAGCTAGTCATTAATAAATATAACATTCCGATAATAAAGCTCTTAGGTCATTATAATTTCACTTTCGATACTCACGGCTATACAGCATGCTCTCATTCTGCACACGCCTAATAATTAGGGTGTTATCAAATTATACTCTTATTAAATTACTACTAAACCACACGTGGGTTCGCTCGGGTCTATCATAATCTGATCATAATTTAACTTTTACTTTTTTCTCGAGGTAAATTCGCACTACTTGTTTATGCGAGTTAAATGAAAGTTGAATAATAATATACTAATTAGTATAACTATGAAAGAACGGCAAGATTTTGTTTTTTTTTTAGTATTTTGATTTAGTTGATAACTAAAAATAAATCGTTTTCGCTTTTAAGAAATATTTTATCAACATCATCAGACCGTATAACGTCCTGTACGGAATTTGGGACTTGCCCGAGTGGGGATTTTGCTGAAGTCACCACGCTTGGCAGCTAGATTGGTGACAACAGTTGTAATTTTGTTGCAAAGCACAGAGTATAACATAGTAATGGATGATGATATAACAATCGGGCCTATCCTAGGCCCGGAATCAAACCCGTAAGAACTGGAATAAAAATTTAATTTATACTGTAAGATCTATTACTTATAATTTTTTATTTTTTTAGATTATTAGATATATATTATATTAGATATATATTATTATTTTTAGAAAAAAAATGATAAAAAGAAATACACCTACTGATTCAGCGTCAATTTTTGATAGTTATAGCCCTAAGTTTACACAGAATCTTTCAATGCCCTCGTAGACTCGAAATCCGAGAGGCCCGCGAACTGTAGAGCAACAGTTGCTCGAATATCACTTAAAAACCTATAAGAAATCCTTAAGCCCCCGCCAGCGACCTAGCCCCCGCCAGCGACCTAGCCCCCGCTAGCGACGTACTGAGCCGAGTTCCTCAAGTGGCGAGCTCTTGATGTTTGTTACGTAGTTTCTAGATTTTAAACGATGGCTAGGCTGTTTTTAGACCCTGCTTAAACTGCTATATTTGCTTTTCTTGACTTGAAGGATCCAACCAAAGAAACGTACAATGTATTTATAATACCGTAATTATTACTTTATCCGTAACATGATCAATTTTATAGAATTTCGATAACAACAGAGACCCGGGTCTCGAACTCAAAACTGCTAGTTACGGTCAAATAAATACCCCTCAACCAACGAGGCATTCAACATTATAGAATTAAAACAGTCACGTGACCCTAAACCACTATAATATAAAGTCAGAGCACCACCCACATTCTTGGCAAATGTGTGCCAACAGTTTAGACGATATTCATATTAGAAACGAGCTCAAACAAGCATACACGTGTTTACGACAGGTGAAAATACCGTAAACCGTAGTAGGTAGAAAATTAAGTTAGTATGCTCAATCAATTGGTTGCGGAAATACTTGAATGACCTTCTAAAATACCACGGTAAAATTAGAGTGATTGTCATTGCGTATGTTATTTGGGGGCGGTGGTTTGGGTTTGAATACCTTCCTGATCTTGAGAGTTACTACTCTGAACAGGAACCTTCCAATGCCTTCAAAATGAAAACCCGAAAGGACACGTTTTCTCTCCACCTCCCATGCTTCTTCCAACCTTCGGGTTATATGGAGCGAATCATGGGAGAGGCGCGTGCTACAAGTTTTTGGCTCTTTCAACTCCGAAAAGTGTCGTAATTGACATAAATTTTTATTCTTTTAATGATTACTAGCAAAGTTTTGCAGTCTACTAGTATTCTTGTTAACCCTCCGTGCTAAGCTAAAATACTTGTGTTACGAATGGGTCCACGTCGATAGTGCAATGGGTGGGGATCGAACCGGCGCACAGTGGGCTGAACGGGCCGGTAATGGACGAAGCATTAAAAAAAAAAAATTTCTTTTTCTGAAATTTTAAATATTGTGTTGGATTTATCTATCGATTATAAGTAATTATTTCTATGTGGGTCGTTCAGATAAGTTAGTATTTTCGGAGTTATAAATATCCAAAGTAATTTTTGTATGAAGCAAAAGAAAAAAATATGAAAATCTCGAAATTCTCAAATTTTCTCAAAGAATTGACTCTACGTATGCATAGTAGTAGTATATTTGTCCTATTTTAGCGCCTATTCTCGGGTTGCGATTTTCTGCGATTCGCAATTAGTCGCAATTTCAAATTTTGTTCTCTATTCCACACCACCATAGAGGTTAAGAACTGTTTTTTTAAAATAACGAAAAGATCAAGGTTTGTCACTAAATTTTCAAACATTTTCACAAATTCAAAATAAAAAAATAAGTAAGTAATGAATGTGTATAGTGTGTAGTGCGTCTATTATGGTGGGTAATAGAAAACTGAAGTACGTTTGAATGCAACCGAACATTCCGTAAGTACCCTATCGTTGCACCAATCACGTTACGACACGTCATAACTTGTTGTTGCGCTCGCGCACTTTTATCCCTTGATTCCCGGAAATAAGTCTCAAAACAAATTCCGTCATACCTACCTATGGTGGTGGAAAATGTCGAACATTGTTTTTTTTTTAAAGAACTAAGTAGGTATTGAGGTTTTCAGGCCGTTTAGTATACATTATTTTCAATTTCAATTTAATTGGAATAAATTGCTTAACTAAAATAACATGACTCTTCATACAAATTTGATATGGCTATATGTCCGAAAGTACTCGTTAAATTAAAAAAAGTCAAAGAATAAAAACGTTTTAAATTTATGCCTAGATACCAAAAAAATACATTTGATGTCTTAAGACCCAACCTTGTAATCCCAGCCCACTGTGCGGCGACCACAAGATCACAAGTCCGACGCCCTAGCTACTGGGCTACGGCCGCTTCCCATTCCTATTAGTTAGAGCGACAGCTGCACAAAACTCCCCTGAAAATCTAAATGGTTTTGTAGGGGAGCCTTTAACCCTTTAACTTCATGTTAAGTGGGATATACCTTTGTTTTATTGAGAACCTCGTAAAGTAAAGTTCATTCTCCCAATGGATCCTAAATAAATTAAAAGTTTTGTAGTAACATCAAGAAATAATTTCATCTATTTCTCGTTCGTCTGCATTCCTCAAATAGATGAGTTACACTGGTAAGACATTTCAGTCCATATTACGACTAATCCAAAGTCTTGTCATCCTTAATTTTATTTGCAACTCAAATAGATGAATTACCCAAATCAAATTGCCGTGACTTTGTATTATGTCACACGGTACTTTTAATTATTTTGTACCAAATGTCTAAATAGTATTTTTATGTTGGTTAGAAAAAAAAAATGTTTGACTCAATTATGTAGGTGACTAACCTGATTAAAAAAAACCTCTAAGTTAGGCTCTCCTGACTAAACTTTCCGATGCCACTGTAGACCCAAAGTAGTCATACCTATCACGAGGGGAGTGTTTACCACAAAAACACTTGGGTGCTATTAGAACTATGCCCGATGAAGTAGCAAAAGCCTCCTGGCTAACTACATATATGATCGTCCGAAAAAAAAGCTATCACAACACCAGTGTTGAGTCATCGGGAACTGCATCTGCATATCGCTTGAACTGGCGGCACAAACTTAAGTAGGTACTCCATGTATTTTTGAAGCTCAGGTACTAAGATACGATGCCTGTCTACCATTCAGGATCACAGTAAGTCACAGACTTCCCAACGCCTAAAACTTCTTCATTTGCGCCCGTCTCTGATCTTGGCAGAGCAGGGGCATCCGGTAACTCGCTAAAACCTCCCGAGAGCTACTCAAATGACCAGTAGAGAGGGCCCAAGATATTATTTCGGTTTCTGGGGGACATCAAGCAAGGCCCAAAACAAAAATGGGCGCTCCTGTACCCTCAAAAATGAGAGACCCGCTCCACCATTGGACAGTGAATAATGTCCTGTGAGATGAAGTTACTTCCCTGGTTGAAAAGCTCATTCACAGCTGCAAAAGAAATAAATCGACAGAGAACCGTCGCAAGCGCATCGATTCTTCAATAAATCAACCATGACGCAACCTATTACAGGTATTACGCGGCACAACTGTGAAATTTGAAACATCTGATGAACGGATTTCTTTTTACATCCGTTTTTTATTGACTTTCGATCATTTATAGTTTTTTTTTCTTTGCGTCCGGTGGTACACTTCCAAAAGAAAAAAGTTGAATTCAATAAAGTGGGTTAAATAAGTAGGTTTGCTTTTGATTAGTTAAATAGTTTGTTTGTAGGTTGATTTGTGAACTGGATGTTTAAATAATGATGTTTCGATCGTAGTACAATTTTAAGTGAAGTATTTTTTATGTTGCCGTGTGGTCTCCGGCTTAGAATATACCACCCCATGTCTTCCCATGGGTGTCGTAAAAGGCGACTAAGGGACATATGGCAGATGGATGGGCAGCAACATCAATTAGCTCAAGGTTTACATCTTACTGCGATCACCAATCCGTCTGCCAAGCGTGGTGATTATGGCAATATACCTCTACGATACTGGCTTGCCAAGGTCTGTTAAGAGGAGGCCAATGTTCAGCAGTGGACGTAAACGGGCTGTTGATGATGATAATGATTTTTTATGACAATTTCGCTTAAAGATCTAATACGTTGGTATTGGGTCTTTTGCATCCAAAATATTTAATTACTATCGTTCCGCCTGCCTTTGTACGGGTGCAATTCTGATGCATTACCTACACACATAAACATTCCTCTTGAGCCACTTTCGATCAAAAAAAACCGCTCCGGTTACATGCTACCAAAATGCTAGAATGTTCTGAAAGAAAAAAGGGAGGGTGATCCCGAAACTTAATGTCATCAGTCATCACAGCGACAGCACACGTTACATTATTGCGAGGAATTCCCGGCTTGGGCGGTGGAGCGAGAGTGATGGGATCCGTCCTCTTGCTACCGACTATTGCCCATTCAGTAAAAGTCCGCGGAGTGTTTTCAGGAGAAAGATCTCTCCTATCCATTTCACCGAAAGCGCACAGACAGCAGGCTGTCCCCCGAGCCTCCGTTGTGTACCAAATCCGTTGCGTAGTTTTAAAGATTTAAGCCTGCCTCTGGCATTAAGTCCGCCCAGATATAATTTTTTTTTGTAGTGAAGTTAATAAAAAAAAGCGACTTTGTTTTAAACTATGTATCCTCTACTACATAATGCATGTTTCCTTCATATAAAGCATCCTCTTGAGTCACTCTATCGATTTAAAAAAAACCGCATCACAAAAAGACAGCGGGGAGCGACTTTGTTTTATTCTATGTGGGTAGTGATGAAGCGATATGTTTTTTTTTTAGTTTTAAGTTCAAAGTTACACAACTCCTAAAATGTTATTTTTAGATATGACGTTTAATTGTTAATGCTTCATGATTTAGTTTTCGAAATAGTAAGATTTATCAGTCAGGTAACAACATAAAATATACAATTAGCAAAGTCGAAATCAGTAATTATGATGGTTAAATAATTACGTCTATACTGTTATTAAAATAGATAGAATACATACAAAATAAACTGGTTTAACTAAGCATAAAAGATTATTACTTTCACTCATGTTGGAGAAAGAAAGATGGACATATAATTGTGTCTAATGATTAACGTGACCCTGCACATGTTCACTGCTAAATAAGGTTTTTTAAATGTTCATCATCATCATGACAACCTCCGTAGCGTAGCGGTATTTGGCTCGCTTTAAGTCTCGGAGGTCGTGGGTTCGATTCCCACGCCGGACAAGAAATCTTTGTGTAAATTCTAAGATTTCTTTCCGGGTCTGGGTGGTTGAGGGAATACCCTCCGTGCCTCGGAAAGCACGTAAAGCCGTTGGTCCCGATTGTTATAACATCATCTATAACAAGCGTATACCAGGGAACGGGCAGCAGCGATTACCTGTGTATTACAACATAACACTGCGGTCACCAATCCGCCTGCCAAGCGTGGTGACTATGGCAAATAACCTTTCTCGGGAGGAGGCCCATGTTCAGCAGTGGACGTTGTACGGGCTGATGATGATGATGATGATGATAATGATCATCATTATCATCAGCCCGTATAAGCGCCTCCGCTTGGCAGGCGGATTGGTGACCGCAGTATTATGTTGTACCACACAAGGAAACGCTGCTGCCCGTTCCTTGACATACGATAATTATAGATGATGTTATAACAATCAGCACAAACGGCTTAACGTTCTTTCCTAGGCATGGAGGGTAGTCCCTCAACCACCCAGACCCGGAAATAAATCTTAAAATTAAAACATAGATTTTCTGTCCAGTGTAGTGATCGAACCCCCGACCTCCAAGATTTAAAGCGAGACAAATACCGCTTTCACTGTTTCCTTGTGTGGTATAACATAATACTGCGGTCACCAACCAACCTGCCAAGCGTGGTGATTATGGCAAATACCCTCCCGCGGGAGGAGGCCCATGTTCAGCAGTGGATGTTATACGGGCTGATGATGATGATGATAGCGAAATAAACACCACGCAATTAGCACCCTGGCATAGCGGTATTTAGCTCGCTTTAAATCTCGGAGGTCATAAGTTCAATTATCACGCTGGACAAGAAAATCTTTGTGTAGGTTCTAAGATTTCTTTCCGGGCCTTGGAAATCACTTTAAGCCGTTAGTCCCTATTGTTATAACATCATCTTTAACACTCGGAAAGTAGGGAATGGGTAGCAGTGTTTCCTTGTGTGTTACAACATATACCTACTGCGGTTACTATTCCTCCTGCCAAGTGTGGTGACTATGGCAAAAAACCTCCCTTGTTCAGCTGCGGATGTAACACGGGCTGATGATGAATTAGCACTCATTATTTTATCTTTCTTAACAATATTCTGGTTTTGGTTTGCCATAGCAAAGTTGGTCATAGGAACACTTTATCTATACTAATATATAATCTATACTAATATTTTAAAGCTGCAGAGTTTGTTTGTTTGTTTGTTTGAACGCGCTAATCTCAGGGACTAATGGTCCGATTTAAAAAATTCTTTCAGTGTTGGATAGTCCATTTATCGAGGAAGGTTATAGGCTATATTTTATTTTCAAAAAAGTTGGGGATCCGTAAGAAAATTGCGTTTTTGTAACCCAAGGTGTAAAAGCGAAAACCTATTTATGCGTGCGCTGCAAAAACTATTGACAATAGAACAAAATGATGTACTACGGGTTTGTAGGTCTTATTAAGATCTACAAAAAAGTCCGCGAGAGCATATATCTAACTATCATAGTTTAGTCACAATAACCGCTTTTATGTTCATAAAAAAATATTAAATCGTCTGAAGAAAGAAACTACGTTAAATGTATATCGTTATATTAATCCTTATCCAAATTAAGCATAATGTTATTAAGGGTATTTATGTAGAAGTAAAATACTTTTTGTTTTATTCCAATCGGACATTTCGTTGAGAAATTATCACGAGTATAAAAACGCAAGGAATTGGTACCTAATAAAGAGTTATTTTCCGTAATAGATAAAGCTGAAGAGTTTGTTTGCTTGAACGCGCTAATCTCAGCAACTACTGATCCGATTTGAAAAATTCTTTCAATGTTAGATAGCCCATTTATCGAGGCTATATTTTATTATAAAGTTTTTATGGGAACGGGAGTTACGCGGGTGAAACCGCGCGCGGAAAGCTAGTCTACGATATACACGTTCATATAAATATTTAATTGCTAATTAAATTCCCATAACGATTGCAATCAAATCCATGATCATTATCAAAGATTGCTACCTACTTAATGGGATTTCCACAGGATTCTAATTACATACATTCATGGAATGTGTGTTAGCATAAAGCTTGTGCTTAAAGCCTTTAAGATATGCACTTATTTTACTACCTATATGCTAAGGAATGACCTATGGATCTGAAACTAAAATGAAGAGATACGTAGAAGAACGCGGGTAACCGACATAGCCCAACGGATTAGGTCGTTGAAGTGGCAATGGGCAGGCCATATAGCACGGAGAACAGATGGCCGTTGCGACCTCGAATGGAGACCGCGGATCGGCAAGCGTAGCGTAGGACGTATCTAACCGCAACAACTGGAGATCTATGAAGGAGGCCTATGTCCAGCAGTGGACGTCCTACGGCTGAAATGATGATGAATGATGAGACTAAGGGATACCTGATGGATGGGAAGTAGCATCTATCAGCTCAAGGATCTTACTGCGATCACCAATCCGTCTGCTTATGGCAGAGTCACTCAACTACCCTGGCTTGATAAGGTCTGTTAAGTGGTGACTGGTGGTGACTATGGCAATAAACATCCCTCGGGAGGAGTATTGCCATATGTTCAGCAGCGGACATAATACGGGCTGATGATGATAAAAGTGATTTTAGCAGTTCGTTTACGTTCAGTAATACGTCACCACACTAGGCAGGTGGGTTGGTGACCGCAGTTTTATGTTGTACCACACAAGGAAACACCGCCGCCCGTTCCCTGGTAAACAATTGATATAACAATCGGGACCAAAGGTTTATCGTATTTTCCGACGCATGGAGGGTAGCCCCTCAGCCAACCAGCCCCGAAAAGAAATCTTAGAATTTACACAAAGATTTTCATGTTTCATGTTCATGGCAATCGAACCCATTATCTCTGAGATTTAAAGCGATCCGAATACCGGTACGCCACGGAGGTTGTCGATGTTGGATATCATCGACATCCAGGACCTGCATAATGTTCTTACCAACCAATCAAGACCAATGGCATAATGTTTCCCCGAGGCTGATCAAGTAAGTGAAGTAAAATGCCATGTCTACATTTAAGTAACACACGTGATCAATCGTCACGCACAATATCGATATATGTAATTTGTTCCAAAGCAATAAAACTTTCGTTGAATCGATGAGCTAGTTATATAACCGAATCGATATTATAACAAGAAAGTGTGAATCTAAAAATGACGTAAGCTTTGAATAAAAAAAGTTACAACTGAGTTTTGAAAATTAAAAATTATGAGCGTGCAATTTTAATTTTAGTGCTTCGTAATAATGGTTATTCAGGCAACGGCTGTATTTGTATTCGACTGTTTATATTTGTATTTAAATTTAGCGGAACAAACAAAAACTTCAGTTTAATTCCAGCTTGCTTAACTTTTTTCCAATTGTTTTTCTCCATACTAAGTCAATCTCAACGTATCAGTTGTACATGCACCATTGCCGTATGGGCAGTATGGAAATAAATTTGTGTATCGCCGGGATTTTAAGAACTCATAATTTACGGACACAATGCTCCCCAGACTCAGAACAATAATAATTAGTTATCCCGGTGGCAATTGAACCCAGAACACCAGAAACAACTACCGTAACCACTGAGCCAATAGGGCACTCAATATCGATGTCGAAAATATGCTTAAGGGACTAATCAAATAATATGTATGTTCGTCTAATTTTAGGCATAAATATGAACATTCGACTAATTTTAGGCGTAAAATTACTATATAAATCCAAGTACCTACTCTTATAATATGAATGTAACGAAAGTCATTACATTGCTGGCATAGCTCAACGGACGGCATAGCACATAGCTCGAAGAACTGACGGTCAATGGAGCAGATAGGTTTTCGATTGGAGACCACGAACTCGCAAGCGCAGCATGGGACGACCGGCACGATGGACCGACGACCTCATAAATATTCCTAGGAGTCAGAAGATGCAGGCTCGCAATCATTCCCGCTGGAAATCGATGGAGACGGCCTATGTTTATCTGTGGACAACAACAGATACGATGATGATGATGATACAAATCATTATAAAATAATAGTTCATTATTAAACAAATAATAGTGACATAAGGCGGAAGCCTGAATCAGTAATTAATTACATCACAAAAACAGTATATTTTCTCTCACGTCGCGCATCGTAAGACGAATACATATCATTTGATTATTCACATAAGCGACTTTCGAGTGACATCAATATTGATTTAATTAATCGATTTGAATTACAATCGAATAGGAACAGTGCAAAGTTGTTGTGACTGTCCGAAAAAGGGATTGATATAAAAGTTAAAATAAAAAAAAACATTTTGTCACTAGATACCATCAGTTAAGATGTATTTCAATCATATCCGCAAGAGAACGAAGGTCTCTGACATAACTGAAAGGATTAGTAATGGGCATGGCATATAGCTCAAAGAACTGACGCTTGATGGGACAAAAAGGTAATCGAGTGGAGGCCACGAACTTGCAAGAGCAATATGCGACAAGTGTCTGCACTATGGACCGACGATCTCATAAAGGTCGCAGGGAGTCAGTGAATGCAGGTCACTAGCAATCGTTGCCGCTGGAAATCGATGATTAAGGCCAGTTTTCAGCAGTAGACGACAGGCTAATATGATAATGATGATGAAATGCACACAAGCGTAGACTAGTTATTTATCCATTCACAAACTGTCACAACCTGATGACTAGTGTCAAGTGCAAGGCCAGCTCAACGCGATCTCTGAATATAAAAGTTATCGAGTTCTTTCCTTATTGAAAATGGCTCCAAATGATTCTGAACTGGCGTTTAAAAAATATACAGGTAACTAGGGGTTTGAAATGAAATCAGAATTCTATAATTACAGAATACTTTGGAACCTTTTTCACTAAGGTAAGAACTTATATAACATTAATAGACGCAACAAAGGTTACATACAATGAAAATAAATAATGAAAAGTGGAGTATGCATATCTTATCGCCAGCGCCTGGAATTATTATTGTTAAACTTAGAAAGAAGTATATTTTCATTAGTAGCATAGAATCCTATGTCTGAAAAATCCTTCGTCTGAAAACGGACAAAATAATGCATGAGATCACGCCAGCTATTTTTAAGTTACAAAAGCTTATATGTATTTTTTTTTTACTGCACCAGTAGCTTGGTGGGCTGTGACTTCTTAGACCTGGTGTTCTGGATTCAATTCTCACTCGGGACAAGACTTGATGTGATTTTTTCCCATGATTTAAGTGTTTTTGTAAAGGTCCCGGCAGCAAAAGATAGAGAGAGATAGAAGCGTAAAAAGTTATTTTCCTACTGCGGTAAATGTCATTATAAAAGCCCGCTCAAGCCATATACCAGAGTAACATTTATATATGAAATTAACATTTTACACACACCACTTCATTAACATTTTGTATTAGAACGTCATTCGTGCGAGAAAGTGAACTTCGAACGGATTCACACGCCCCATAAGGTGATTTTTGGAAACATACGGGAGCTGGTTTCAACAAGCCTAGAACAACCAACTTGTTGGCATGTGTTTTAAAAATATCAGTTTTAAAAGTATTCATGTAATGTAAAATATTGTAAATTAACAAATAATGAGTCTTTTTTTTTGTTTTCCAGGGGAAAATGCATTTACGCATTCCCACCGCCGCCGCTGCAGCGTATTCGCGCGCTGGCGATGGGATATGTGGGACTTGCCGTCTCCATAGCGTGGTATGCTAAACTCATACCACGAGGAGAGGACCCTACACCACTAAAACCCCCCGGACACTCCTTCGATCCACCGTTGGCGGGGGCCGGGTACGCATGAGGAATCTAGCCCCCCACGGCACCCGCTGCCAATATGGTACCGCGGGATCTCCTGAACAATTAATGAGACAGTTTCTTATTTTTGACGTTAGTTCCTTCTGAGACTTCGTGTTCTAGGTTCGAGTCCCACCTGGGACCGTTATTTGTGTGAACCACAGATAGTTGCTCTAACTCTGGGTATGCTTTGTGTCCGTGAATTTTAATTATAATATTTGGACCTCTGAGATGTAACGATTTATTTCGCTAGTGCGCGCAATTTGTAATAAAAAATGTATGACATCATTATATTTGCACCTCATGTCCAGCCCATTTATCTTGTCGGATGTAAAAAATTACTAGATACAGTTGGCCTATGAATTTATAAAAAAACTGGTCAAGTGCGAGTCGGACTCGCGCACGAAGGGCTCCGTACCATTTTCAATAGTACCACGTTTGCTGTATGGGAGCCCCCTTTATGTATTTATTTTTGTTTTAAGTATTTTTTGTTATAGCGGCAATAGAAATCCATCATTTGGGAAAATTTCAACTGTCTAGCTCTCGCGGTTCTTGAGATACAGTCTGGTAAAAGACAGACAAACAAACAGCGAAGTCTTAGTAATAGGGTCCTGTTTTACCCTTCGGGTACGAAACGCTAGAAATGAAATTAAAAATTATGTAGGTACTATAACAAAATATGTGCACAATTTTGCACATCACGTATTTAAGATACTTTTCATTAAAAGTGAACATGTTTTAACCCCATTTAAACAACATTGCAGTGAAAATGAAAGTAACCAAAAGAAGTTATGCCGCAGGCACGAAACGGTATAATAATATTATATTAGACGTCAAAAAAATGTGTTTAGATCAACTGATTCTAATAAGACTTGGACACAGTTCACAATTTTGACAGCACCTTCGTAACATTTACAATTGTTAACAGCATTATCAAAAACTCTAGATCTCAGAAGTCGTCAGAAGCATTAACATTTCCAGTTCACGATAAAGGCACATACGACGAATGTATCTAACGTATAATGGCACATCCTTATGCTTGAGCTCTAGAAATGTAAGTTAGAAATAATCTTTATTTTTAAATAATATAAAAAGTTAAATTTAAATTATGATGCAGCAGCGCCTTTCAGCTCTATAATAATTACCATCTTACTCCGATTACCAAGCCACCTACCCTCAACGACCCTAGCTTGCCAAGCTTTGATAAGAGGAGGCTCATGTTCAGCAAAGGTTCTTCAACAAAAAAGTTGTTTTTTAAACTTTATTTTTATTTTGGTTTCACATCATCAGTCCGTCTAACGTCCACCGCTGAACATGGGCTCTTTCCCGAGGGAGAGTTTTTCCAAAGTCAACGAGCTTTGGAGGCGGGGATTACAACGATTAAAATTATTAATGTAGTAGAAAAGTAAGGAGTCGCAATTATGAATACAAATTACCTATACAGGGTTACTTCGGAGACAGTGCGCATATTTTTTCCATGTAATCAGTATCGTTAATAGAACACATTTCACGAAAAAAAAACATATGTAATTTTTTTGCTAACTATTTATTAGTTATCGTTTATCCACCGAATTTTTCAAATACCACGCTCACCCTATGCACGGGAGTGAAAGGGGTAATAGCGCGGGAAAGGGCGGGGGAGAGAGAGCGCGGGCGCAAGGACGCGCGCGCGTGTATCAGTCAGCTCCATAGATCAATATACCCTTACACAGAATCAAATAATTTGTCGAAGAACAAGATGAGATCCGCTGTGTCCACACTTTTTGTCGGGAGTCTCCCTTCATCTGAAAAGAAAATCGTTTTGAATTGAAAGTCAACGTGATTTTATGCATCGATAATGAAAGATTCACTAACAACATGTCCAAGGTTTAACGTCGTTACATAACGCGTTAATGAACATTATAATCACTAACGCATAGCCTAATACTGAAGCTACTAGGTGACTAGGTTAGAATAGAATATTAAACATAGGCTATGTTTAGTATTCTATTCTAACCTATGTTTAGTATAAATGTTTAATGAAAAAACATACCTGCCATGTATCCCATAGTCAGGCCAACAGTGTTGCTAAACACTTGTGTGCAGTGTTTGACTCTCATTTTCGGGATCAATTGTGGATATACATGCTCAGCTGTTAACTTAGTCATAAGCTTGACTCCTCTGTATTTAGGTCCTCGTTTATATAATGCTTCTATGTGAGACCAGGAAGCTAACTTTGTTTTACCATCTTCTTTGAAATGTAAGTCTTTTGTTAGAAGGTTATTTCTAATGCCCTTCATGAGATGTGGTGGGTCATAAATTGGGTATACTTTTTTTGAATTTATCTCAAAAAAGCCTCCAGGATAATTTTTGCCACATCTTAAATAATTAGCTTCAGTTGCCTTCATCAAAGTGTTAAGTGCTGCCATATTAGTTGTACCTTGGTCACACACTGTTGCAACCACATTTAACCCAATGCCATTTAACAAATTAATATTTTTTTTTAATTGTTTGCATAAATCTGCCGTTTTACTGCTCCCTTTACAAAATGAAAATGCGATAGGTTGTTTGTATTTCTTACAAATACCCCTTATCATAAAAACACACACATGGTCACAGAATGTCTTTGATCTCTCTTCTCCGTTATCAATAAAACCATGGATAATGTCATTGGTCTTGTCATAAGACAAATTTGGTGCTATAGCCATTTCGTCAAAAATCAGACAGCAATACTTGTGACGGGCAGGCATTCTTTCTACTTTTTTTTTTAAATGTTGAAATATTATGTCGTTGATTCCTGGCTGTAGGTTTATTTTGCAAAGCAATTTCTCCAATGTTTTTCGCTTGGGAAGTATGCACATTTGACCAAGTATTCGGTACGCTCTAGGGGAAGGCTTGTATAGAGATAAACAGAGAACTTTCTCATCTAGAGTAAAACGTCTCCCTGCAGGTTTCTTTCCAAACTGCTTGATCTGCATTGCGAAAAATGTCTGAGCTGCTGGTGACATTCTTTCTCTTACCATTTGATAAGCAGAAGATTTAATAATTTTGTCTGCCATCATCATTTGCATTCTTAGCTTTTTGTTTGTATTGCGAACTTTGCGCAATTTTGCTTTGACTTCAGTTATTAAGTCTTTCAGCTTATTTTCCGTTGCAGTCAAAGGCATAGACATCTTATAACAACCTGAAAAAATAAAAACAATATTAGACATTGCATTACAATATAAAATATAGCATATTTATTTTTAACATCACTAATTGTTTACAAGGCTTACATTAAGGTTAACTTGATTCTGCAAAAAAAATAGAAAATTTTTGAAAAAAAAACTTCGAAAATTTCTCTAAGTCCCAAAAAAAAAATAATGCAAAATTTATTTTTTGTTGTTTTCTTTGCTTCTCATTGTGCCCATAGTGCGTACACTCAAACTCCTAAGAATCCGCCCCTAAGACTGCCCACAGACCCATTATTTATAGTATTTAATAATTATATGGTTTTTATTTACCTGGTCTGGTAGAGACGGCCGTCTCTATTTGAAGTGAAGTAGATGGCATTTCACTATTCATTACTGTAATCAGATAAGAAAAACAAAATTAAACAGTGTATAGTGTATAGATTCATCATCAGCCCGTATAACGTCCACTGCTGAACATGGGCCTCCTCCCGAAAGGGAGGGTATTTGCCATAGTCACCACGCTTGGCAGGCGGGTTGGTGACCGCAGTATTATGTTGTACCACACAAGGAAACGCTGCTGCCCGTTCCTTGACATACAATTATTATAGATGATGTTATAGCAATCACTGAGGGTAGTCCCTCAACCAACCAGACCCGGAAAGAAATCTTAGAATTTACACAAAGATTTGTCCGGTGTAGGGATTGAACCCACAACCTCCGAGATTCAAGGCGAGCCAAATACCGCTTCGCTATGGAGGTTGTCACGACGTCACAAGTGTATAGATTACTAACTGCAAAATATATATCAAGAAAATTGGTCAACACTATCTTTGGCCAGCTGTATAATATTTACCTGGCATTGAAGATAAATCTGTGTCCATGATGTCCATGATGGGAATGGGTCTAGTAGAGGAGGTTGATGCCATTTGAATGGAAGTAGATGGCAGTTCAATATGCCTGGGCCTACCAACATGCACACCTGAAATTTATAATAGTTATTTTTAATAGGGACCTTAACCATTTGGGATAAAATAATTTATTCTTAGGAAGCAAGTATCATCATGAAGTTTTAAAGAACTTTTGACTACTTTAAGGAAAATATAATATTCTAAGACACAATTTATAATAAGAAAACTAAGTTACATTAATCTGTTTTAAAAAATTTCTTTATGAAGTAAGTTTTAATTTTTACATTGCTGTGTTACTGTGTCCATCAATAAACAGAGTATAGTTTCTAAAAATTTTACCTGGTATTTCAAGTGTTGGAATTGCCAGTGCAGTTAGTGTCATATTTGGAAATGTGTAAACATCTTCAAAATGTTTATGACACACTTTTCTGTTCCTACTTATGAATTCATTATCTTCTCCAATAATGTCACCTCCAATTTTCATAACCCAAGTGCGAAAACGTTCTATTTGAGCAGGATTGTTTGGATTTGGAAACCGGTGCAACGGCAATCCTAAAACATAATAATTATAAACTTATTACAAGATGATTACAAAACATAAAAAAGAAAACAATCTGAGTACTTTACT
Organism: Nycteola revayana; assembly: GCA_947037095.2. Lineage (NCBI taxonomy): Eukaryota > Metazoa > Arthropoda > Insecta > Lepidoptera > Nolidae > Nycteola > Nycteola revayana. The sequence goes on from OX344851.2 coordinate 3,175,869, forward strand.
TGTATCTCGGTTTGGTAAAAACAATGAGTGGTCTGGTCATACACATCATATATTTAATGCTCAAATTTAAAATGACTGACTACTCTAAATAACATAATTATACCTATTATGTTTAGATATTTGTTAATCAACCACACTTCAACAGCTAAATAGGTTCGGGCAAACATAGGTAGACCATGACCTGGATTAATTTATAGGACTGTCACTGTTTCTCTCGGTAACAGGTTTCCATGGCATAATCTCCAATCATTGAGCGAACAAAGAATAATAGGAGAACAATATTATTCTAAGCCGGAAAACGGGAATTCTATAAAATGTCGAAATTCTACACATTGCCGGTGATACGTATAAAAATATATTCAGACTTATAAAACTTACCGCCTCCAAGTTTCATGGAACAGCCGGGAACACAACAAGACCTTTGAGCCATCGTAGACGACGAGGGAATAGGAAAAGTTCACGATAAGTGTTTTATGGCAATCTTCACTTAACAGCCGGAGGAACAAAGCTCAACTCAACGTACCGAATGAAAATAAACCGAGAAAACACGAAAATACAAGAAAATTAACAGGATAAGCGCATACAGCTCAACCGAAAACAATCTTGTGACAAATTCAAAATAATGTCAAACAAATGTCAACGTCAGACGTCTCTTTATTGTCATCGTTATTTTATGTTGTTGCTTGAAGCAGCTAATAGATGGCAGTGCGTACAGCGTACCGTGACGTTTGTTCTAAGATACCACAGCATGGTCAGCTCAGCGCTACCGTTCGCCGTGGGTGTGCGCATTTTAATTATTTTGTTCGAAGCATGGTAAAACAAAAAAACACGGGTATTTTTATTTTTAAAAACCTTTCTGTAGGTAAAATTTGCGCACTGTCTCCGAGGTAACCCTGTATATCTGATAAAAGTCCACCTCGAGCACGTTTACAAATGTCGATTTATTATTTTATTTTCATTTACAAAACAAAACTCTATATGTCCCTCCCTTTATGTAAGGGTTTCATTCTAAGAGCTCTCATTATTCCGTATCGACAGAAACAAATTGTTTAGTTCTAGAATTATTCAGTGATTGTAATGATTTTCTTTTCAAATAAAACACATTACGAACATAGGTAAAAATTTACAATACACAAATAAAATCATTTGAAAATAAATATGTTAAAAATATTGCCTTAATTTCCAGATTGCATATCGAGCAAGTTGCTTCTATACACCTAACATGCTCGACCATCTTTATCCCACTATAGTCCCAATGCTCACAACTAGACATGGAACCATGATCTTCTAGATGAAATATTAGTCTCGTAGGTCGTGATTTCGATTCTCGTGCTGGACTAAAAGTCTTTGAGTAAAATAAAATATTTATTTCTTGTATTTAATTTCTGTTTCCGATAGAAAGTTGTCGCCGTGTGATTTCCGGCTTAGAATAGAGCTCTCCATATCTTCCTATGGGTGGGAGGCGACTAAGGGAAACCTGACGGATGGGCAGCAACATCTAACAGCTCCAATCAGCCAACTAAGCATAGTGATTAGGCAATATCCCTCAACGAACCTGGATTGCCAAAGTCTGGTAAAAAGGAAGCCGATGTTCAGAAGTGGTCGTAACTGAGCTGATAAACTCAATACAAATGAAGTAAAGAAAGTTTAGCCAATGGTCCCAATTGCCTTAGCTGATGATACGGCAATCAGAACCAACGGCTATACCAGTTTAAGACCAGCAATTACCTGCGTTTACTGCTCACACGAGCCCATCTAGCAAGCATGTAGACTAATGCAAAACTCTTCCTCGGGGAAGCCCGACCTTAAGCTGTATCTGGTGAATAGTATCAAGACTGACTTGATACCATTCACCATGATATTATGGCAATCAGAACCAACGGTTATACTTACCAGTTAAAGGACAGTAACAATTACCTGCGTGAACTGCTGTCACTAGCTTGTCTTACAAGCGACTTTGGCAAAACTCTTTGTTATATTGGCTGATGATGACTCTGATCTTTACCTGTATCTGGTAAGGCCGCTTCTGGTGAATCTAGTCAGTCACTTACCAACCCGCTGAACTGACCTTACATCATCATTACAAAAGCTACATACAGCGCCGTTACTAGTCCGATGCGGCGATTACGGCGATGCCTCTAATCACCAAGAATGGAGGAGAATAGCTGGACGCGCCGCAACCCAGAGGAATATCATAGATGAGTAGGCACCCATTGTCACCGTGTACCATCGAAATAACCAGACCACTGTGCCAAGAGTGTAAACCTAAGAAGATCAAGTAGAAAAAGTGGCTTTTGCACTAGCATTGGTTTTCTCAGATTGGAGAATCAACAATGATGACAGAATTTCTCCTCAATCCCACATAAAATGATGCCTATAAATTTTAATACTTTAAGATGGTATTAACATGATTTTAATGACAAATTGTTACCACAGAATCTATGGGGTACAAGGCTTAAGGTTTGTTATTAATGTATATTGTTGTCGAAAGGTATTTGAATACACACTTTGTTAACTTCATAGGAGCGTAGCTACCGCTGTATCAGCCGTTTAGATAACTAGCTTCCCACGTGCGGCTTGACCCGCTATACTCCCGTTTCCGTGTGAACTTCATCTATATCTATATATTTACTAATATTATAAAGAGGAAAGATTTGTATTTTTGTGTGTGTATGTTTGTAATGAATAAACTCAAAAACTACTGGATCGATTTGAAAAATTCGTTCACTGTTAGAAAGCTACACTATCCCCGGATGACATAAGCTATATTTAATTATAAAGTTACCACGGGGACGGGAGTTACGCGGGTGAAACCGCGTGAGAGAAGCTAGTGATTGAATATAGCCTTATTGCATTTCTCGATAAATGAGCTATCTAACGCTGAAAGAAATTTTCAAATCGGACCAGTAGTTATTAATAGGACACGTTTGCACGTTCAAGCCCACAAAGTCGTGGGAAGTAGTTAACTAAGGGGATAGTAATCTTAAGTTAGCCTAATTAGTTAATTGGGCTAAATTAATTACCAAATACTTTCTGTATGGTTTCATTCTACTTATAACTCCAAAGAGTAACCCATATAATAATATAAGCTAGCTATAGAGCGCGCCTAACAGATTATGAACTGGTGGCACGGTTATATTTTTCGGAACTTACGTAGTTAGCCACAAGGCTTTTGCTACTTCACCGGGCATAATAGCACGGGTATAAAAATGACCGCAATCATATTGAAAAAAAAAAGTTTATTTAGTCGGTGACCTATTTATGTATTGTAATAATGATAATGAAATGAATAGTACCACGTACCGCCAAACACTTGACGCAACCAAAATAATAAAAATAGTAATACCTATTTATGTTCGCTATTAAGTATATTGTCATGTCATACTAATGTACCTGCTTATAATCAACGCAGTTCAATGGACCGCAGTTCTATCCGTGCCCTGTAGTTTTATGTATAGGTACTCTAAATAATAAACCACATACATTGATTAAAAACCTACCTATAACAATTTTACTGTAACTTTTCTTAAGGCAAGGTTATCATAATGGATGTATTTTAGTAAAGTTGTTGAAGAATACCTAATATGTCACAATCGTAATCAAGCGTCGTTCGAACGTCAATTGTACTCCATTGTGCTTATATTACCGGAATTGAGCCTCTATAGTATTTGATAATACAGTGCCAATGCCATCTAGCGGTATAACGTAGCACTCGTAAGTAAAGTCCGTATGAGAACTGCGCTTGCGTCGAGAGTAAGTTATCTACGATCTTCGTGTCAAATGTGAATCTATTCAAATGTCTGTATTGTTTGTTAAGAAATTTTAGCCTCGGAGAGTTTAAAAGTCGCCCTACACGTTTAATTAATGTTTGGGTTATAAGCTAGATGGCGCTACTAGAAGAAGGTAGAGATAAATCTTTTCCTATAGGTACAGTGTATAACAAAGTTCATTCCCGACTTCGCCTATATTTTTGTACGATTAGATATAGAGTTACGTGACGAAATTTGATCCTATTTTCATTATAATATTTTATGTATATTTATACCAAAATATTGGTATTAAATTAATAGATCTTATGTTTTGAATTACACACTATCTACTTACGTCATTTACCTAATAACTTCCATTATCCATATATTATTAAAAGAGTTTATTCCTGACTTCTCCTATATTTTTGTAAGATTAGATACATATAGAGTTACGTGACGAAATTTGATGCTATTTTCATTATAATATTTTATGTATAATTTATACCAAAATATTGGTATTAAATTAATAGATCTTATTTTTTGAATAACACACTACTTATCTGCCTACGTCATGTACCTAATGAATTCCATTATCCATCCAAAGGTTGTCTGGAAGAAATTGCTTTATGCGATGAGACCGCCTATTGTACTGTGTCTATTTTATTGTATTTGTCCTGTTTACTTAAGTTTGTACAATAAAGAGTATTCTATTCTATTCTATTCTATTCTATTCTATTCTATGTATTACAACTTTTCTTGTTGTGCGTATTCGGTAGAACTTTGTATTCTGTAATTATTTGTGATGATTAACAATAGTGGGTAACAGTTGTGGTGATACAAGTTAATGTATCACTACACCTGTGACTGATTAGGTATAATAAGCAACTGAAAATCGAAATTGCAGTCACGCTTTGGCTGTTATGCTGAGTCGCTAATCATATTAATACATCCATCATCATCATCATCAGCCCGTACAACGTCCACTGCTGAACATGGGCCTCCTCCTGAGGGAGGGTTTTGACATAGTCACCACGCTTGGCAGGCGGATTGGTGACCGCTGCATTATGTTGTAAAACACAGGGAAACGCGCATGCCCGTTCCCTGGTATACGTTTGTTATAGATGACGTTATAACAATCGCGACCAAACGCTTCACGTGCTTTCCGAGGCACGGAGTAGTCCCTCAACCAACCAGACCCGGAAAGAAATCTAATTAATATATCTACAGTAATAAAAATACGTTATTTTGTATAAGTTGTTTTATTTTGTGGATGTAGTTAGGTATTCAAAAAATATGTTTATTTCTTTCTTTCAGTTGTTTTGAACAAGTAACTGTGGTTCAGACTAATATATTTCCCCGGCGAGAATCGAACACAGAGCCCCAGATCTCAAAAGCAAGCACAGTAACCACTTAACATAACTATATTATTTCATACTTAATTTAATTCATAAATATCATTGACACAAAGTCAACAGCTCTATTGTATTCACATCACGTGCTAATATAAAATTATAACAACGATGCCTAGATAGCTATCTGTATAAACCACAGCTTATAATGAATAGTTGGTTAAGTGACCGCATATTCTTTATAACTTTTGGTAAACTTTGCATTAAACATAGCAACATATAGTCAATAAAAGCATTCAAAAAAAAAATTGTTAGTAAAAAACTTTTCAACGGATTTAAGAAATATATTTTACCATTTCAACTTTCTTATTCTTACAATAATGTAGGCTATTCATCCAGTACTGGATTACAACAACGGCAGGTTAAAATAAATTCCTTCAGGAACTTCAGCTACGCCGATTAAACTACGCGCGTCTAGCCGACGTGCGTAAAGGATAGGTAAAGTCTATTAAAGCAAAACTAGATTAAGATTAAATTACCAAATAATAGAAACATAAAAAAAACTTTTTAATTTCATTATATTTAAGTCGTAAGTTTGCAAATGTGAATCAACTACCATGCTTTATTCCTGAGTGAACAGTACCACCGTTCATCAAAACACATAAAACATGCGACAATGCGATAGCTGTCAAATTTGGCATGAATACATATATAGTCGTGTCATTTCACCATGGACAACTACGCGTAGAAATTGTTAAAATTTATTATCAAAACCAGTGCTCTATTCGCCTAACGTTAAGTGCGTTGCGTCCAATTTATGGCGTTCATGGCCGTCTTGTAGAGTCCACAATCCGTCGTTTGATAAAAAAATTGATAAAAAGATGAAGCAGTTCCTGTACGTCAAAGAAACGCAACATCGTTGGAGAATATTGTTGCCGTTCGATACAGTGTACGAGAAAACCCCAGACAGTCTATTCCGCGTCGTGCGCAAGAAATGGGTCTTTCTGCGACATCAACATGGCGGATTTTGCGCCGTGATTTGGGTTTTCATCCATATAAAGTGCAATCAACTCAAGAGCTTAAACCCAATGACCACAGGCAGCGCCGTGTATTCGCTGATTGGGCGTAAGAGCATCTGGCAGTTGATCCTGCTTTTGCAAAACAAATCATCTTCAGTGATGAGGCTCATTTCTGGTTAAGCGGCTTTGTTAACAAACAAAATTGTCGGATTTGGTGCGATGAAAATCCGCGGGAGATTCATCAGGTGCCTCTAAAGGCACTGTTTAGTTCCGAAAAAGTAACTGTTTAGTGTGATTTTGGTCCGGCGGTATTATCGGCCCTTATTGCTTCGAAGATGCGCTAGGAGCCGCGCTCACTGTCAATGGTGACCGATATCGGACGATGATAACATTATTTTTGTGGCCTAGGGTAGGTGGTATAGATCTTACAAATATGTGGTTCCAACAGGACCGCGCCACTTGCCATACAGCACGGTAAACATTAAATAATTTATTGAATGAGAAGGGCTTCGTTATCTCGCGTGGTGGCGACATCAACTGGCCGCCGAGATCGTGTGACTTAACACCGCTCGATTGCTTTCTGTGGGGCTACGTGAAATCTCTAGTGTACGCAGATAAACCACAGTCAATGGCTGCCCTAAAGGCCAACATAACTCGCGTTCTTCGTGGAATTGAGCCCCATTTATGCGAAGACGTCCTCCAAAATTGGTCCACCAGAATACACTATCTACAGCGGAGTCGCGGTGGCTATTTGGCTGATATTATTTTCCACACATAATGTCATTGAATATTCTTTAAAATGTAATAAAAATTGTGGTAATATAACTTAAACAGGTTGTTTTATTTCATTTCAAAGTTCGAGCGCTCTTAATGAAAAATCCTATATATAGAATCGAAAATTCCAATACTAAGAACCTATTTTTCAATCCTTAGAAAGCATTTATTCAGCGAAAAGCTTCATTCTGACTATTTCAATACTCAAGCCTCAAGCCTAAGTGACACTTAACAGTAGAATAAAAAAAATGTTAAATAGCGAGTTCATTTTAATTGTAACGTACAAACCGTAAAGTCAATCAGAGGATTAAACAATCCATAGTCCTCAAATAATTCAAAATGTATTGTTCCACTAATAACATTACACTGTGTCTCCCGTTACATACGCTAAATAATTTGAATATGTATCATGTTGCAAATTAAAAGTAAAAGTGAAAACCACAGTTTCGGTATTTCATTGATACATTTAATATTTATAAGTTGTGTAAAACAGATCCGTTTGCAACTAATTAATATTTATATGACACTGTTATCCTACTTGCTTTTTTGATAATGTACGTGCTGAGTACATAATAATTATTATGTTAATATATTTGACAACCTCCGTAGCGTAGCGGTATTTGGCTCGCTTTAATTATCGGAGGTGGTGGGTTCGATCCCCACGCCAGACAGAAAATCTTTGTGTAAATTCTAAGATTTCTTTCATCGGCATCGGATGGTTCTTTGCAAACTAAGGGTCAGGAGGACGAGGGGGGACCCGTCGCGTTCGCGGGCGCACTCTTCTCCGGCGGGCTGGATAGAACCTACCCGCCTGCCAACCGTGGTGACTATGGCAACTACCCTCTCTCGAGAGGAGGCCCATGTTCAGCAGTGGACATTATACAGGCTGATCATGAAGTGTCTTAAGAAAAAAATGTGCAACAAAAGCTTCTAGACCCAGCGGTATCAGCTGTGTGTTAATCGATCAGTCAGTCCTACCTGTTTGTATATATACAAGTATGGATTAAATACATTGATGATGACGATCATCAGCCCGTATAACGTCCACTGCTGAACATGGGCCTCCTCCCAAGGGAGGGAAATTACCATAGTCACCACGCTTGGCAGGCGGGTTGGTGACCGAAATACATTACATAAAGTTTATACAACGAAAACAACATGTAAAACAAAAGCAAGCTTATTCCGCTAAGAATAGTAGCCGCTGTAATATTATTATATTGTTGTACAACTAAAACGCAGATCTTTCAGATAAATAATGATACAATCAAATATATATGTTTCTACTAAACAACAAACGTTTAAAGTAATATAAAGTAAATTTATAATTTTGCTGTTCGTGCCATAAGATAGTTAAAGTATCAGAGAGGAAGCCTCTGTTATGTAGCGGTCAACTGTATAGGAGCTAAATGAATGATAATGCCTTATGAAGGAACTATATTTTTACACAAACAACTGATGACTGATCGGTGATCTGACAGCATTGAATCACAATGACAGTAAAATTTTTGACATGTCAAAGAGAAAACCCGCACCGCATGTTTATTGTGTATGTATTTTTGTATTTTATCTCTCCCTTTATCCATGTTTGTGTTTTATATGTATGGCGTCCGAGCCTCAAGTGTTGTCCTTACTTATGTACTTCTTTTTTTTACTTTTTTGTATTCGTTTTGTGTGTTTTTTAAATATTTTCTTTCTTTCTTTATTTCAAAAGAAAATAACCTCCACTTAACAGAATACAACATTATTGATTACAATATTGCATTGCTGTGCGGTAGTGAGGTATGGGAAATGATCAACAGCATAAGCATAAGCATTTACTGTATTGACACTAGTTGTCAATGTATTTGATCACTTGTGAACATTTCACACCTTCAGCAATACATGTACTGTATTATCACTATCATCATCATCATCAGCCCGTATAACGTCCACTGCTGAACAGGGGCCTCCTCCCGAGGGAGAGTTTTGCCATAGTCACCGCGGGTTGGTGACCGCAGTATTATGTTGTAACACACAAGGAAACGTTGCTGCCCCTTCCCTTGTATACGATTGATATAGATGATGTTATAACAATCGGGACCAACGGCTTAGCGGCAACGGATAGCATGCTTTCCGAGGCACGGACGGTAGTCCCTCAGCCAACCAGACCCGGAAGAAATCTTTACACAAATATTTCTTGCCCGGCCGTGGGAATCGAACCCACGACCTACGAGATTAAAAGCGAGCCAAATACCTCCAAACTACGGTTCAATAAATTTGGACACTTATGCCACTTTTGTCCTATTGAAGAACAATAGGTATAATTCTACATTTTTTTCAGAAATACATGCAATTAAAATAAGTAAGTGAATGTAAGAATTTTATTATGATTTTAAAGGGACTTAGGGTATCTTAAGAAATAGTATAATCAGGGTATAGTTTGTGAGCTTATCGTAATCTTCGGCACTTATTTGATTAGATTTTGAAAATTCTATCCCCGTTTGGTAGCTACAATATACATAATGATGAATGAATGAATGAATGATGTGTAAAAAGAATGGATTCATAATTCCGGTGGCTCAGTGGTTACGGTAGTTGCTTCTGGGACCTGGTGTTCTGGGTTCGATTCCCACCCGGGACAATTATTTGTGTGAACCACAAATAATTGTTCTGAGTCTGGGTGTACTTTGTATCCGTGAAATGTATGTTTGTAAAGTCCCCCGCGACACAGGGATTTATTTCCCAAGTGCGGGAGATGTCTTTAAAAAAAAAAAAAAAAAATGTATCTAACGTTTACAACGTTTTTGGTTATGTAGTTTTTACATGGCATGGCTATAATTTACAACGCAGATAGATTCTTCAAAAATCACCTTTTCAAGGTTAAAACGGGAATGCTGGCTTTACTTGGAGAAATAAAAAATTAACGCGGGTGGAATCGCAGGCGTCTAATATGCTATATTAGTAACGAGGTTCCCACGGTAACAGGATTTATGCCGGCGAAGCCGCGTGGGACAGGCTTATAAAAAAATATTTAACTTAAAAGCTTAAAAGCGATTTTATTCGAAGTCAACTCTCTGCGCTATTTTGTGCTCATGTGGTTTAACTTTCATACTCTGTGCAACTTATATGAGAGATCATTGACCTTACTCGTTACGGAGTTCCGATCACGAATAAACACTAATATGATTATTACCCATTCGTGGCCTCCGATATTATTATGACATTAGTATAACGTATAACGTCTTCTGATGTACAAGCGTGGTGACTATGGCGCAACCATAGTAACCACGCTTAGCAATTGGATTGGTGGCCGCATAATTTGAATAAATAACAGATAAACGCTGCAGGACTCTTATCTATGATTATGGTTGATTGTATTTTAAGTCAAAGTTTCTACGGGGCTTCCAGCGGCTGAAACCACGCGGGACAACTTGTATTCAATATTACTCAATTAATTGTCCGGAGCGGAAATGGAACCTGCGACCTCAAAGATTTATGGCGAGGCGTATCCTGCTAAGCCAAAATGGTAGTAGGTTAGGTTAGTTGCCTAATCAATTGTTATTTTATAAAGGTTGCTCTTTCATCTTCTGAGAAATCATTTAGCTTCGTCCGCTTCATCATCATCATCAGTCCGTGTAATGTCTGCACTGCTGAATATGGGCCTCCTCCCGGCCATATTTGCCAAAGTCAACACGCTTGGCAGGCGGGTTTGTGACCGGAGATTATGTTGTACCATCCAAGTAAACGCTGCTGCCCGTTCCTTGATATACGATTATTATAGATGATGTTACAACAATTGGGACCAACGGCTAAACGTGCGTTCCGAGGCACGGAGGATAGTCCCTCAACGCATCAGAACCGGAAAGAAATCTTAGAATTTAAACAAAGATTTCTTGTCCGGTGTGGGGATCGAACCCACGACCTTCGAGACTTAAAGCGATACCGCTACGCTACGGAGGTTATCTTTATAAGCTTTCTAACAGTGTAAGTTTCATTTAAATCGGCACTACCATTCTTGAGATTAAATAATGAAATAATTAATTTATTCAGCACTAAGGTATTTACATACACTTGTACTTGTCAAAATCACAATGAAAAAGAAATATAATTAATATGAATAAAACTACTTAGGTAACTAAAACTAGTAAATGCAATCTGTGAGTGCTGATAATTGTAGGACATTACAGACAATGTACTCCGTCTGTCCGTGTGTCATTAATTCCTCTACTCATAATAAGTTCATATTTACATTTTTTTTTAAATAGAAAGCATACAATTAAGTGACACACACTTGGGGGCACCCATATGGGGTTAAGATTAAGACCACAACCCAGAGGTGCCACTGATATCAAAGTCAGATTTATGGATATAAGAGGAAGTGATCGCTGGCACGGCCTACAGGCGCTGGATCACAGATTAGATCATAGCTGGATCATAGACATTAGACGAATTACCCAAACTAAGATATAGACGGATATGCAGACATTTTTAATAGGTAGTTTCTTTATTATTGGTAACTAGCTGACCCGTCAGACATTGTCTTATCTACACTAAAACTAAATCAGGCGTGATAGCTCTGCACTAACCGTGATGTTCACTAAGAGCAGCACACATTCTGTCAATGTCATGTCAAACGCCATAAGAAAATATAATATGGTGGTTTTCTTAAATTTTCTTAAATTCACTAATTTTCCGCGCAATTTTCCGAAGCCCCTTCTTCTGATAATAACAAACACAACAAAAAGAAATTAGCGAAATCAGTTCCGCCGTTCACGCGTGATGCCGTGACCATTGGAAATTGGGATTCCTTTTTATATAGATAGATGACCAACTTAATTTTGGGTGCACTGAATCCTTCGTAATGTAGGTATGTTTCATTATCTGAATTTCATTTCCCTAAAAATTTAGTTAACAGCTATTTTAGTTTGTAGATTTGATTAACTTACACAAAAACAGTAGTATGAATACTTAAAAAAAAACGGCCAAGTGCGAGTCGGATTTCGCACGAAGGGTTTCGTACCATTTTCAAATGCTTGCCTTGTTTTTTTGTATGCCCACCTAAATATTTATTTTATTTTTAGTATTTGTTGTTATAGCGGCAACAGAAAAACATGATCTGTGAAAATTACACCTGTATAGCTATCGCGGTTCTTGAGATACAGCCTGGTGACAGACAGACAACGAAGTCCTAAAAAGACGATATAGATAAGCAAATGGATCGCAAAATGACAAAAAATCGCGGCATTTACTGTCGCTCATTGATGATTATAGTTATCAGTAAGTATCACTAAACAACGATAATAGCTGCAGTTGTTGCGTTACGATTGCATCGTTCCATTGCAGATCTTTTTCTTATCGCTATCACCTTTGTTACGTTATCTCACTGCTCAAGCCATACCGTCAAGCCACAGAAAGTGACAGTTTCATTCACTATAAAAATAGGTAATTAATACGTAAGACTTCTGACATTAGTTACGCCTTCAACAAAAACAATTCAAAATGACTCAATCATTTTTAATGTGACTAGAAAATACCTATTCAAATTGTTCAAACAATCAAGTATTTCTCACACATTGTTGATGTGACAAATCGCTGGTTAACTTTCGACTTAATATGGGCAAAGAGAATCTTTTTTTTTAATGTGATTATAATTGAAATCACCTCTACACAAAGGTGACAGAATAATAACAGCGTATGAAGTGTGATTATAAGCCGTATTTAAGTAACCAAACGTTATAAAAAATCACCTATAAAGTTAAGGATTAAAAAACAGATCCTACATATATTATAAACGCAAAAGTTTGCATGTATGGATGGATGGATGTTTGTTACTCTTTCACCCCAAAACTTCTAAACAGAATTGGCTGAAATTTTGCACAGAGATAGGTTATACGCTGGATTAACATATAGGTTACAAAACATTACGCTCCGACCCACTGGAGCAGAGTAACGCGGGTAAAACCGCGGGGCGCAACTAGTAAAAAGTAAGTAGCATTAGTTACTACTTATTACTTAACCCATTTGTTCTAAGCCACTATTATCATCAGGCCCTATAACGTCCACCTCTGATCATGGACCTCCTCCAGTGAGAGGGTTGTTGCCATACCACGTTTGGCAGGCGGGTTGGTGATATAATACTAATGCCTCGCCTAAATTATTAGCCTATCTCAGTTTACTGCTGTACAGAATGTACGGAATCCACCCCTTATTGGCGCTATACAACTAGGTCCTCCTCATTCCACATCCAGTCTACTCCAGCTATCCTTCTTAAGTCATCGGTCTATCGTAATACCTAAGAACAGATTCAAAACCTTATAGCAGTCTAAATTAATTACAATTTAAAAAGATACCCTTATTCTTGATTTCGGTGTTACCAAACCCAATTATTTTCTCTTTTACTAGATACAAAGAAAACAAAAATCATACTCTGCAATTTTCTCAAATATATCATCATCATCATCATCAGCCCGTATAACGTCCACTGCTGAACATGTGCCTCCTCCCGAGGGAGGCTCTTTGCCATAGTCACCACGCTTGGCAGGTGAATTGGCGACCGCAGTGATGTGTTGTAATACACAGAGGAAACGCTGCTGCCCGTTCCCTGGTTCGTTTGTTATAGATGATGTTATAACAATCGGGACCAACGGCTTAACGTGCTTTCCGAGGAACGGAGGGTAGTCCCTCAACCAACCAGACCCGGAAAGAAATCTTAGAATTTACACAAAGATTTCTTGTCCGGTGTGGGAATCGAACCCACGACCTCCGAGATTTAAAGCGAGCCAATTACCGCTACGCTACGGAGGTTGTGTCTCAAATATATATAATAATGAAAATCAAAATACCTATGGCACAGTTTTAAAAGCTTAATTATGGCCGTCCTACGCTGCCCTACCTTTGACCTCACCCGAAAGCTTATTATACAAAGAATTTATCTAAATAGTTTGAAAGTGAGAAGAGAAAATGAAAGTTTTTAAGATGTCGTGTGTCGATGAGTTTCAAAAATTAACCATATTGATCGAAAGTTCTTTACAGTTCACGATTTTATGTCGTATATAAAATATACGACTAAAATTATTAACAGGAAAACTAACATCGGATGATTTACTGATTGTTGCAGTTCCTGGGATTTACAGCATCGGCATTTAGGGGATCATCATGAGGGCTTTAATAGGTATAGCCTCTCTTCATGGTATAAGCAGCATACCATTGGGAGAGTCGGGAGTTTCGCATATAAGATGGATGGATTGTGTAAAATAAAATAAAAGTAAGATAGTAACATTGCAAATCTAATAAGAAGAAGTGCATGCAAATATCTGGGTGCTGTATGAAATTTCGTTGTTACTGCTCAAATTACGCTGCGTTCTACGGAGCACAGTTTACACGTAATGTATCTTTACACTACTGGACATTCTTTAGAGTCTTCTAGACGTGCCATAATTCTGCCAAATTTGAATTACCCTGTATTTTATACGTGAAAATGTAGCAAATATATCCCAATAATATTATAAACACGAACGTATGGATGGAGTTTGTATGTATTGATGTTAGGAATTAGGATGTTAATTGTTATTTCACAAAAAAAACGATTTTTCTCATTCTGGGACAATCGTCGTTATGTAAGCTGGATAATAATGCTGATAATAAGCTGGTAAGGTTTTATAGCATACTAGCTGCGCCCCACGGTTTTACCCGCGTTACTGTGCTCCAGTGAGTCGGAGCGTGATGTTTTGTAGTCTACATTTATATTCAGTGTATGACCTCTCTCTCTCTATCTCGGTGCAAAATTTCAGCCAATTCCGTTCAGTAGTTTTGAAAGAGTAACAATCATTTATTAACTTATTTAAAATTATTAACAGGAAAACTAACATCGGATGATTTACTGATTGTTGCAGTTCCTGGGATTTACAGCATCGGCATTTAGGGGATCATCATGAGGGCTTTAATAGGTATAGCCTCTCTTCATAGTATAAGCAGCATACCATTGGGAGAGAGGGGAGTTTCACATATAAGATGGATGGATTGTGTAAAATAAAATAAAAGTAAGATAGTAACATTGCAAATCTAACAAGAAGAAGTGCATGCAAATATCTGGGTGCTGTATGAAATTTCGTTGTTACTGCTCAAATTACGCTGCGTTCTACGGAGCACAGTTTACACGTAATGTATCTTTACACTACTGGACATTCTTTAGAGTCTTCTAGACGTGCCATAATTCTGCCAAATTTGAATTACCTTGTATTTTATACGTGAAAATGTAGCAAATATATCCCAATAATATTATAAACACGAACGTATGGATGGAGTTTGTATGTATTGATGTTAGGAATTAGGATGCTAATTGTGATTTCACAAAAAAAAACGATTTTTCTAATTCTGGGACAATCGTCGTTATGTAAGCTGGATAATAAGCTGGTAATGTTTTATAGCATACTAGCTGCGCCCCACGATTTTACCCGCGTTACTGTGCTCCAGTGGGTCGGAGCGTGATGTTTTGTAGTCAACATTTTAATTCAGTGTATGACCTCTCTCTCTCTATCTCGGTGCAAAATTTCAGCCAATTCCGTTCAGTAGTTTTGAAAGAGTAACAATCATTCATCCATCCATACTTACAAACTTTCGGGTTTATACTATTAGTAGGATATACAATATACATACATAGGCTATACAATATTACCCACCGATGCATTTTCATCAGACTTCTTTATTCTTAATTTCACATTATTATTAATAAATACAAAAGTTGAAAGGGAATCGGTTGTCTTGAAAAGGCCACGTGAAAAGATGATCCGCATGCGACAAAAATAGTGATGAATACGAATGGAGAGAAAAAGAGAGGATAAAATAGAGGATGGATTGTGTGAGACGTGATATAAGGGAAAAGGGTTAGTGATAGCGTGACGGCTGACAGGACAGAATGAAAGATAAAAACATGTTGCGATGATCCAAAATTAATTAGGATAAGGGCAGGGAATTGAATGAATTATGAATACTTATAGTATATACAAATGTTGTTGTCATTTAGATTATAGTTACACGTTGAATTTTTGTCGCCTTTAATAAAAAATGTAAATATTATTAGATGTTTTTCAATTCATACCTTACTCTCCGACGCTTAAATATACCAACTTCACATCGGAACGATAAATCGTAACATCTAAATATTTCTAACGGTCCCTGTCATCTACATCTTAACTTTCGATGTCGATCGATTAACATCGTCTTGCGTCCCTTTCCGTTATTACCAATAATTCTCTTTTCTCTTTCCCTCAACTAGTATTTCACGGGCTATGATTGTTTTCATTTTAATAGCTTTCTAACATGTGTTACTAATATAGTTAGGAGTATAACTATGTTGTGATTGACATTGGTTATTATGGGTGTTATTATGAAGCAATATCCATTTATGGCACCTCTCTTTTACCTTTTATGTTTCACGTCGAATTACATAACGGTTTTTATAGTGGTTCGTAGATAATAATGGACTGAGCATTATATTAATTATTAGGTATGTTATGGCTAGCAAAATTCAATTTTATTTTTATAATATAAGACAACCTCTTTAAGTCTCGGAGGTCGTGGGTTCGATCCCCACACCGGACAAGAAATCTTTGTGTAAATTCTAAGATTTCTTTCCAGGTCTAGTTGGTTGAGGGACTACCCTCCGTGCCTCGGAAAGCATGTTGAGCCGTTGGTCCCGATTGTTATAACATCATCTATAACAAGCTTATACCAGGGAACGGGCAGCAGCGTTTCCCTGCGTATTACAATATGATACTGCGGTCACCAATCCGCCTGCCAAGCGTGGTGATTATGGCAAAACCCTCCCTCGGGAGGAGGCCCATGTTCAGCAGTGGACATTGGACGGGCTGATGATGAATATAATAGTAGCAAAAGCATGCTTGATTATATTTGATAAAAAATTCTTTTTTATAAATTAGTCTATATACCTACCTTACTTTGTAGATTTCAATAATTGCTTATCATTGGATGCCACAACATGACTGCAGCGGTAGCTTAGTAGTTACTTCTCAGATCTGGTGTTCTGTGTTCGATTCCCACCGGCGGCAATTATTTGTGGGTACAAAAAACAAAACTAAATAACTACTGGTCCCCTTTTTTTTTTCTTTTTTTTTTGTCCGGTGGGAAATGCATTTACGCGTTCCCACCGCCGCTGCAGCGTATTCGCGCGCTGGCGGTAGGATATGTGGGACTCGCCCTCTCCATATCGTGGTATGCTAAACTCATACCACGAGGAGAGGACCCTACCAACCACTAAAATCTCCCGGACACTCCTTCGATCCGCCGTTGGCGGGGGCCGGGTACGCATGCGCAATCCGGCCCCAGCTACTGGTCCCCTAGTCGCCTCTTACGACACCCATGGGAGAACATGGGGTGATCTTTTCTTAGCCGTACACCACGCGGCTAAAATCGATTACTGAACACATGACTGCCGGTATTAGCATAATGCCAGTCAAGTGACTTCAGTTAGTTAGTGGAGAGTTCAGAGAGTTTAGTGGTTTTATACCTGTTCAAACGCATGGGTAGAGGTCTATGGGTCACGCGGTCAGTTATTTGATTCGAAATTCCGATGGCAAAAGACAGGTATTTTGGATAATTTCATTTACGTTATTTTTAATTTAGAGATTTCTGATTTTATTTTAAACTAGGTTTCCGCGCGCGGTTTTAACCACGTTTCTGCTGTTCCTGGGAACTTCATCTATACTTAATATTATAAAGAGCTAAAGTTTATATGTATATGACATTGTAGGTGGTAATATCTGAAACTACGTCATTTGTGAGTTTCATATGCTATTTTATGTTAAGGTTTCCACCGGTACGGCATCTACGCGGGTGAAACCGCATGGGACCGTTAGTAATTAAATATAGCCTTAGATTTCCTCGATATGGGCTATTTAACACTGAAATATTTTTTCCAAATCGGTCCAGTTGTTCCTGAGATTTACGCGATCAAGGATATAGCAACCAATTATACAAACACATTCTTCAGCTTTTTATATTAATATAGACTAGCTGTCACGCGGTTTCACCCACATAGATCCCGTTCCATGGAAACCTTGATTTAAAGTATTTAATGACACTGACAAATAATGTGACTTTCTATTGGTAAAAGAATTTGCTAAATCGGTTCAGTAGATCCAGAGATTGCGCACCCAACAACCTCACAAAAAATTCACAAAATTTACCTCTTTTTAATATTAGTATAGACTAGCTTTTAGCTTTACTATAGGCCTTATGAACAGGCTCAGAGGCTATGCTCGGGGTTTCTCGAGATCGAATGAGAAATGAGGAGATATGTAGAAGAACGCGGGTTACCGACATAGCCCAACGAATTGGTTCGTTGAAGTGGCAATGGGCAGGCCATATAGCACGGAGAACAGATGGCCGTTGGAGCCGAAAAGTTATCGAATGGAGACCGCGGATCGGCAAGCGTAGCGTAGGACGTCCACCTACTACTGATGATACGGCTGAAATGATGATGATGATGATAGACTAGCTGCGGTCTAAGGGTTTCCCGCGTTGGACTACTACTCTTGTCCAGTGGGTCACAATGTCAACAAAATTCATCACATCAGCCTGTTGTCGTCCACTGCTGAACATAGGCCTCCCCCATCGATTTACAGCGAGAACAAATGCTAGCGGCCTGGAGCCACTAACTCCCTGCGATCACTCCTTTATGAGGTCGTCGGTCAATCGTGCTTGCGGTCGTCCCGCGCTGTGCTTGCCAGTTAGTGGTCTCTACTCGAGAACCTTTTTGCTCGTTCGGCCGACAATTCTTCTAGCTATTTATCCTGCCCACTGCCATTTCATCTTGCTAATCCTTTGAGCTATGTCAGCGACGTGCTCGTTCAACGGATCTCTTCATTTCTGATCCGATCACGCAGGGAAATGCCGAGCATAGCTCTTTCCATAGCTCGCTGAGCGACTTTAAGCTTGTATGAGGCACACAGCACACTCGATAAAATTGGACCAGTCTATTTTTGTTGTTTTTTTATGGTTCTTACCCCGGGTGGGAATCGAACCTAACTCCAAGTCTCAGAACTAACTGCCCAGTGAACCAACCATAACCAGTGAGCCATAGTTAGTAACGATTTTAATAGACAGTAGAAATTATATTATAGTGTGCGTTAACTGTAGACATAGAGTGGCTTAACATCACCAAAGCAAATATTTGTAGAAACATTGGCCATTTGTACAAAAGTTTGCATATCCGGCATCTGCTCAAACACAGGTCTTTCAATTTCGATACATTAGTAATATAAATACATTATTTTCCTTTAAGTTTATATAATAACCTGTACTACCCGCAACTTCGTCTGCATAAAATAAGAAAAATGTTGTTTAATGAAAAAAAATGCCAGAATAAAAAGAAAGCGGGTCAAAGTCAAAGTCAAAGTCAATAATATCTTTATTCATATAGACACAATTTAAAAATAATTAAATCATGTTCTTATGATGCGTCCATTTCTTTTCCTACCACCAGTTCAAAGACGTGGCAACTCTGAGAAGAACTGGCAAGAAACTCAGTGGAATCCTTTTTTAAATAATCAAATCACCATTTACTTTACAATATTGTTAAGCAGCAGTGTCATTCCAGAGCAAGTTACTCCCAAGCCATTCTGTCATTTACATAATCTGATATTTTATAATATGCCTTTTTACATAGTTTAGCTTTGACAGTGGCTTTAAATTTATTAACAGATAATTCTCTAATATTATTTGGGAGTTTGTTATAGAAGCGAATACATTGCCCCATAAAAGAGTTGCTTATTCTATGGAGACGAGTTGCAAGTACTTCTAAGTCATGCTTATGTCTAGTATTCATATTATGTATATCACTTTTTTTCTGAAACTTATCTGTATTCTTATGTACGTATAACAAATTTTCATAAACATATTGCGAAGCTAGAGTAAGAATTTTAATGTCTTTGAACTTCTCCCGTAGGGAAACCCGCGGTCCAAGTTTGTATATGGCTCTTACAGCGCGTTTCTGCAGCACAAATATAGTATCAATGTCCGCACAGTTTCCCCATAGAAGATTTCCATAGGACATAATGCTATGAAAATAACTAAAATATACTAGTCTGGCCGTGTCTACATCAGTAAGCCGTCTTATTGTCTTAACTGCGTATGCCGCAGAACTAAGTTTACCAGATAGATTTTTAATTTGTGGTCCCCATTGCAATTTGGAGTCGACAGTTATACCAAGAAAAACTGTTGACTCCACAGGCTCTAATCTCGTTCCGTTAATTAGTAAGTTGGTGGCGACCTGTTTGACATTAGGGGTAGAAAATTTGATAAGCTTGGTTTTTTTCTCATTTAGAACGAGATTGTTTACATTAAACCAATGCACGACCTTCGAGAGGGCATTGTTTACGTCGTCATAGTTAAGTAATTTTCTACTAATTTTAAATGTCAAAGAAGTATCATCGGCAAACAATACAATCTCATGGTCATTCCCTATGTCGTTGTCTTTTATGTAAAAAAGCCGTTGCAAGTTGCTATATATGTACATCCTAGGAAAAAAACCCGCTTTTGCCAAACATGCTACAATATATAAATTATAACCATTTCAAAAGAAGACTTGTTGTAAGGCTTAGACCATATCCTACAGTGCCTTTTAGATTTTTTTTGACTTAAAAGAATCGAGAACCAATGAGTTGTATATTGTTTGAAAACGTTCTTTATTACCGAACAGGAAAAGAGATCGCTTAGCATAAATCATTTTGGCAAGGTCCAAAACGATTTGACCACCAAAGTCGAAAATGTCTGCCGACGTGGCGCAAAAATTGGCGGTAATGATAAAAGGTCCACATTTAGGGACTATTCCTCATTTAGCACCATTTTTTTGAGTACCTATCAAAGCTATTCTGAAACAGGAATAGTTTTGGTGCTCAAAAAATTCGTGATGAAAGAAAATCTCCCTAAATGTGGACAGGCTTAGGCCGGGACTCCACCAAAGCGGAGACGAGACGAGCGGAAAGGAGATGTTTTTTAAACAAGGAAAGGAAGGAGGTGTTTTTTAAACGGAGACGAGAGATGTGAGTGACGTGCATTGATCGATGTCACATTACCGCACAGCTTCGGTGGACTCACCCGAGCTGAAAAACATATTTTCTCACACAGCACACCGAACACATCTCTGCTTTGGTGGAGTTCCAGCATTAACCGCTTGTTATGAAGACTATAAAATAAACACACACACTTAAGCAAGGACCTAGTTTCTATATCTTTATATTGTTTGCGGAAGTGCACTTGAGTAGGGTCTAGTGAATATAATTGAAGCCTAGTAATACAATATGATAATTTGTTCAAACTAGCTTGCGAGTAACACAGTAACACGATTCACACAGTCGCATATTCATACTGAACTTGAATTGTGTTTGGAGTTACCCTTTCATTGTTTGTAGGTACTATAATGTTTTTTGTCTCGTACTGCCACGTCACTTATTTATACTAATACTAGCTGGCCCGGCAAACTTCGTACCGCCTCAAAATCTACGCGGTGTCCTACATCTACCCTACCCTACCCCTACTCCACCTCTACCCTACCCCTACCCTACCCCTACCCTACCCCTACACTACCCCTACCCTACCCCTACCTCTACCCTACACCTACCCTACCCCTACCCTACCCCTGCCCTACCCTTACCCTACACCCACCCTACCCCTACCCTACCCCTACCCTACCCCTACCCTACACCTACCCTACCCCTACCCTACCCTAAAGTATCCTATGTCCTTCTCCCAGTTCTTAGCTACCTCCCTACCAATTTTCAGCCAAATCGGTTCAGCCGTTCTTGAGTTATAAATAATTATAGTGTAACTAACACGACTTTCTTTTATATATATATATATGAATAAATGTGTGTTTAACTTTGCTTGCTGAATAATTTGTTTGTTTACTTGATCGAGCTTATTTCAGGTGGCAAGCGGATTGGTGATCGCAAGTTCAATTCCTGGGTAGCAGTCCATGAGATTAGCGCGTTCAAGCAAACAAATGCTTCAGGTTTTTAATATTATTATATTGTAGAAGAACGGTTGGTGTTTTCAGGTTTTTAATATTATTATATTGTAGAGAAACAGTTGGTGTTATCCTCATCAATAAAGATCTTCTTTCCCGGGGGGAAGTGGTATGCTCGGCGGCCGACGGCCAATTGTTGATATTCAGTACTTGTATATGTTCTAATTGGCTTGTGAACATGTATTGCGCGCTACAGGTTAGTTGGGATGCTCGGTACTAGATGGCGCTGTTAGTTATTTTGAGGTTTTTGTGCGGTAACTTTAGATGTCGTTACAATATCTATATTTTTTTAAGTACAACTCCCGCTCTCTAGAAACTTTATTATTGGGATTTATTTTGAAAGAACGCTCATAGTTAGAACAACTATTCGTGGTTCGCACAAATAGTTATCCGTAGTGGAAATAAAGCGGCCGTAGCCCAATGGCTAGGGCGTCGGGTGATCTGGAGGTCGTAGGTTCGAACCCCATCCATTGCACTACCGACGTGAACACTCTCGTAACACAAGCATTTTAGCTTAGCTCGAGGGGTTAACAAGAATACTAGTAGACTGCAAAATTCAGCAAGTAATATTTAATATTAAAAAAAAAAACAAATTGCAAAGACTGCCACTAGTCATAAACAACTAAGAGTCCAAGACCGCGAAGAACACACAGTAAACTATTAGGTATGGTTGCTAAAATACTAATATTGTAGAAAAGGATTAGATTATTTGTTTGCATCGAATACTCTCCAGAACTACTGAACCAATTTAATTTTTTTATCATTAGAAAGAAGGTAGCTTTCATCCAGGAGTAACATAGGCTATATTTAATTATGAAGTTCCCACGGAAACGGGAGCTACGTGAAACCTTTTTTTTTCACCGGGCATAAAGACGAGCAGGGCTCCAGCCTTAATAAATGTTTTAAAAACTACAAACTAAGCAACCTGCGCAAGAAGGCGCCCCCTGGGCGCTTGGACCTAGGCTCAGGGCGGTCGCTGGCGACTAGATTGACGGATTATGATTTTTAGTATTTAAGGGGAGTTTTGTGCAACTGTCGCCCCACTTTACGACACTCGGACTTCGGGTCTACGAGGGCATCGGATGATTCTTTGCAAACTAAGGGTCTGGAGGAGCTACGTGAACCACTCGCGGGAAGCTTGTTCTACTTATATAATATTCTGCCCTTATACTATATTACTTGGGGTCGGCGCAACACGTTTGTTTCTTTCATTCTGTCTTGTCACCCGTCACACTTTCAGTAACTCCTTTTCTTTCGTATCACTCTTCACACAATCCATCCATCTTTTCTTTGGCCTTCCTCTCCCTCTCCATCCATCTACATGTATACGTAAACTACTGCCTATAAAATGCACTTTAGTACTTAATCACTTTAATTAAGCTCTGAGAGGCAATCAGTGTGTTTGATGGATTATTTAAGGCACAAACATTCTGTATTATAGTGTAGTATAGTGCTATGCAATTGGATCTTGTTGGAACATTTACAAGCATTCATAAATCAATTAAGTTTGTTAATGTTCATAACCTACAATTAATTAAGTAATTTTTTTTATATCCAAATGTTTTTGTATATCTACTAGATAAATAAACTTTTAGCATTATAGTATTATACCGTGGTATAATCACCACGCTTGGCCAATGGATTGGTGACCACAGTATTCTCTCTAGGTCTTTATACACAGTAAAGAAACAAAGTCTTAACGTATCGATACGATGATACCCGTCACCCAACCATCCAGGATTTGGGCATGATTCGACAGCATATAACTAGTTCAGTCATAAGTAATATTTGCTTTGAAAGTCTTAACTACCGTTCATTTCACTAAAGTTAATCCATTTCTTAATTACAATTAACGCCACAGGTACATTGGGAGACAAATGCCCAACGACATGTCAAGCAATTTTGCTTGTCTTGTCGCCGACATATATTCGTCTACAGCGACGACACGTGTTGCCAGACATGTCGAACGAAGTCCGAAAACCTCGCAATATTTGACCCAACGTCGCTAGCGATTATGTCTTAAAACATTTGTTCCCAAGTGAGTGTCCTCAGCTGTACTCATAATATATCATCATCAGCCTGATGTAGTCCTCTGATGAACAAAGGCCTCCCCATCGATTTCCAGCGGGACGATCGCTAGCGGCCACTGACTCCCTGCAACCTTTATGAGGTCGTCGGTCCATCGTTCAGGCGGTCGTCCCACGCTGCGCTTACGGATTCATGGTCTCCACTCGAGAATCTTTCTGCTCCATCGGCCGTCAGTTTTTCGAGCTATGTGTCCTGCCCATTGCCACTTCAGGTTGCTAATCCATCGAGCTATGACAGCGACATTCGTTCTCCTGCGGATTTCTTCATTTCTGATTCGATCACGTAGGGAAACGCCGACCATAATACTTATTAAATATAAATTACATAAATACCTAATACAAGGGAAACCCAACTATTGAACGAATGATGTGTGTATTATTTTCTCTCGTTTATCTGCGGAACTAAATTGCTATTCTATAGCGATTATAGTTTACCGCGTACTTTAAATTACTACTGATGTACGGTCAGCAAAAAAAAAGCAAAAACTAATAAATAAAAAAATCACTATCGCTTAAATTATGCTTATATTAAGAAATTATAGATAAGTAGAATCATCATCATCATCAGCCCGTGTAACGTCCACTACTGAGCATGGGCCTCCTCCCGAGGGAGGGTATTTGCCATAGTCACCACGTTTGGCAGGCGGGTTGGTGACCGCAGTATTATGTAGTACCACACAAGGAAACGCTGCTGCCCGTTCTAAACGATTATTATAGATGATGTTATAACAATCGGGACCAACGGCTTAACGTGTTTTCCGAGGCAAGGAGGGTAGTCCCTCAACCAACCAGACCCGGAAAGAAATCTTAGAATTTACAAAAAGATTTGTCCGGTGTGGGAATCGAACCCACGACCTTCGAGATTATAGTAGAATATTAACTGTTAAAAAAACTTTTTTTTTGAAAGATATTTTATGTAGTTAGCCACGGAGCTGTTGCTACATATTGTATTCAAAGGCTACGGGAACGTCTTACCATTAGGCGGGTCAGCTCTAATGATACGACGTCGACCGTATGATTGTTAATATATTGAAGGTATTTGTATGAGTCCCGGTACAATACTAAATGTTGGGTGAATGAATTAACTGTTAATTGATTTTGTCTGTTAAAAGAGTGCCTGTTTCCAACATGTAATTTTCTTAATAATACTGACTAATCTTGTATAACTAACAATTTAAGCAATCATGTATATTTAATTTTATAAAAATGAATCCCTATTTCCCTTGGTCACGGCATCACACCTAAACAACTGAACCGATTTTGCTAAAGCTTTATTGTTTGTTGGTTTTTGTCGGAGATGTTTCTATTAAAAAAATAAGAATACTTTCATAAATTTACTTCAATACTTAAAAGTAATACATTAAATATGGTCCATTTTAAATTTTATATTTTTTTATTACGTTATGGCGTTTGACATAACATTAACAGAATGCGTGCTGTTCTTATTTCACATTAAAGTTAGTTCAGATCTATTACGTCTAATAATAAAAGTCCAATTTAATATAGAGTTTTTATTGAGACAGGACAATGTAGGGTCAGCTAGTAAAAAGTAAAAACAAAGTTTTTTTTTATTATTAAATATAGGCTTACGTTTAACCATAATCTCGCTTGATGGAAGGCGAAGATAAGGCCTTAGATGATACACGCGTGCCTAGAAAGTATCTGTTCACTTTAGCCTTAAAGTTGTCCAGATTATAACGTTCCGGAAAAACTGACCCCGGCAGAGAATTCCACGCCTTAGCCGTCCGCATTATGAAAGAAGAAGCAAATCGCTTCGTGCGTATTGAAGGAATGTCTACAACAAAAGGGCGAAACCGCTCGCCGCGCCTAGTCGTGATGGAAGGGTGAAGGGGGTATCGGGTTATGTAGAACCTCCGCACAATCCCCGAAATGTAACCGATAAAATACCGATATTCAGGCTACTCGTCTACGGTGCTTGAGGCTCTGAAGATTTGCCTCCACAAGTGAGTTATTGCCTATGACTCTCTTCGCTCGGCGCTCCAATGAGTCCAGAGCATCCAGCTGATATCTAGCAGACCCATCCCAAAGATGAAAACAGTATTCCATTGAGGAGCGAACTTGAGCTTGTTCAATCAATAATGAGCAATAAAATTTCCGACTATTTTGCTGACCCTACCGTATTTTCTGCTACTACACTAGCACAGTTGGAATAGATTAGTTCTGCTATCTTGATAGTATTTATAGGAGGTAGAGCGTAGCTTTTACGCCCCATAAGATGTTCGACTGACTGTGTATCACAGTATGATATTTGAAGGTCTTGCCATAACACTAACAAAGAACGGGAATGAGCAAGAAACGGGAATAGGAAGTTAAGAAGTTTTTTTTTTCTTTTATACATAATAACAAAATACAACTATGGTATGGTAGAAGCAATAAAAAAAACTACAAAAGGTTCAAACCTTTTTTTTTTTTTTTTTTTGTCCGGGGGGAAATGCATTGACGCATTCCCACCACCGTTGCAGCGTATTTGCGCGCTGGCGGTGGGATATGTGGGACTCGCCCTCTCCATAGCGTGGTATGCTAAAGTCATACCACGAGGAGAGGACCCTACACCACTAAAACCTCCCGGACACTCCTTCGATCCGCCGTTGGCGGGGGTCGGGTACGCATGAGCAATCCGGCCCCCCGACGGCACCCGCGGCCAATATGGTACCGCGGGATCTCCAGGGCCACACTTACAGTGGCCCATTTGCCCAATTATAGGGACGCCCGGAGTGTAGAGGCGTCCCTACTCCTCATGGGTCAGCCTCGAAGGGAGCGGGGCCCATGTTCCCCACTCCCCAAGGCCGAGCCTAGGGCGGTAGGCGGCGGGTTTCGGCCCGCCGCCGACGGCCAACACGCCGTCTGCGAAGCGGGTGGGCAGAGGGATCTACTTCCCTCTCCCGCTCCGCGGCCTCCTTCTGTGACATAACTTGTCTACAGAAGGAGGCAACCGCCTCCCACGACCTCTCGCTTTGAACCATCTTCGAAATGATGGTCGGCAGCGAGAGGTCGTCTCCCACCACGCCAACGAGCTCCTCCCGCTCGTTGGCCCACGCCGGACACTCCACCACCGTATGCTGCGCCGTATCGTCGGCACAGTCACAGTGGTGACAGCGAGTGTCCGGCTCTCTCTGCGCCACGTTGCACAGGTAGTGGCCGAAGCAGCCATGGCCTGTTACTACCTGTGCAACGTGGTAGGTGACGTCGCCGTGACGGCGACCGGCCCACTTTTTTAAATGGGGCCGAATCGCCTCCACCGTACGCAATCCGCTCCGCGGCGCGGCCTCTAGCCGCTCCTGCCATTTCCGGAGGGTTTGGCGACGGATCTCAGTCCGCCACCGTGCAACACCCTCCGGGAAGGGGTCGCGGCCAGAACGCGCCCCCTCACACCTCCGCCGGTACGCGGCGGCCAAAACCTCCGCCTCCAGGTCCCACGGAGGGGACCCCGCAAGGAGGCATGCCGCGTCAAACGCGACCGTGCGGTAGGCGCGGGACGCCCTGAAAAGGTTCAAACCTGGGCTACCTTGAGTCTGTCTTTATCATAGACTAGTTTCCCGCGCGCGGTTTCACCCGCGTAACTCCCGTTCCCGAGGGAACTTTATCATTAAATATAGCCTATATAAATCAATGATAATGCAGCATTCAAATGGTGACGGAATTTTTTAAATCAGTCCGGTACTTTTTGAGCCAATTCGTTACAAACATACTTACATAAAAATCTTTCCTCTTTATAATATTAGTATAGATTTACACCGATGTGTTACAAGTTAACATTTAAAGCATTATATTAACAATACAAAAATCTCTTACAATAATCAAAATTAAATGTTTTCCAATTAAGATCAATAAATTGAAATGCATTCATTCAATAAGATATTCTCTTACTCGTATGTTGTACAGACTTAAACCATGGTAGGTGTTGCTGAGGCTGCCATAACATTGAATGCTTATTTTAAGTTTAAAGTAAACCTCCACTCTCGATCACAACGTGCTTATGGTCTTATATAGGGTTGCGGCTGCTGTATGTTTGTTTTGTTTGGGGGGGGGGGGGGGGTAGATGAAACAATAAGCGCCGAGGGGATTCTCCCATTGCGCACGCAGGGTGATAAGACAAACCCACCGCGACCATCGCACCGTTACATGACGCTCGAAACCGTTACATGTCCCGGATTACCGGGACGTGTAGCAACCTAAACTAGGGTTTTTAGTCTAAACTAGGGTTGCTAAACGTCCCGGTAATCCGGGACAGAGTGTAGACTCTTTTTATCAATGTGATATTAGTATCACATTGATAAAAAGAGTCTACACTGAATTGAAATTAAAAATGAATTTGATCGAATTTCAGGTCCTCCTTTATTTATCTAGTTACAACCATACAAATACATTATATTGACTTGGGTGTAGGTCCAGTCTAGTTATTCATGCAGATAGATATATGAATAACTAAGATGTAAAAGATTAATGACCAGTTAAGTAGTGTACTTCGTACTGGCTGTACAATCTATACAATCCGTTCTAGTTTGAGGTACACCTTAAACTAGAACGGATTGTAATACTAACATAATATTAAGTTTAACTGATTGGACTCTAGTGTTGATTTCTAGTTCGGCTAAGTAAATTGTACCACGAAGTCTGCATTTGTACTAAGTGTGGATTATAAGGCTCGAAGTCTGTGTAATTGCGAATGTCTCGTTTTCTCGTGAGGTAGCTAAAACCAAGTGAGAAAATAGGCAGCCTGAACGTATTCATCGTCATCAGCCCGCATAATGACCGCTGCTGGCCTCCTGCCGACGAAGGATATTTTGTCATAGTCAGGACGCTTGGCAGGCGGATTGGTGACTGCAGTAATATGTAATATCACACACAGGGAAACAATGATGCCCGAACCCTGCAAAACAATTGCTATATTTCAGGGATCAGAGATTCCCAAAGTGGTCAACCCCAAGGGGGGGTTATGAATAAGGGGATTGATCTTAAAAGTAGGTAATTTGGCCATGGGGATCTGAGGTAACAGTTCATTTTGGAAAAGGGGTCACTTGTCCAAAATAGTTTGGGGATCCCTGCTATAGATGATGTTATAACAATCGGGATTAATAGCTTTACGTACTTTACAAAGCACAGAGGATAGCCCTTCAAACAACCAGACCCGGAAATAAATTGCACGAAGATTTTCCACAAAGAATTTTGAAGATTAAATATCCAGTTTATAATAGTCGTGATAAGGCACAAGTAGCAACTGTACTGTAACAGCCTTTTCACGTCCACTACTGAACATGGGTCTCCTCTCAACAGACCTTGGCAATCCAGGGTCGTTGAGGAATATTACAATAATCAACACGCTTAGCAGGTGACTTGGTGATCGCAGGTGAGTATCATTGATCTGATTGATGCTGCTGCCCATCCATCAACTGTATGTCTCTCAGACAACTCTTACGACACCCATGGGAAGAAGGGGTGGTATATTCTGAGCCGGTAGTTCTTAAAGCGGCCGTAGCCCAATGGCTAGGGCGTCGGACTTGTGATCTTGAGGTCGCCGGCTCGAAACCCACCCATAGCACTACCGATGTGAACCCACTCGTAACACAAGCATTTTAGCTTAGTACGAGGGGTTAACACGAATACAAAAAAACCGGCCAAGTGCGAGTCGGACTCTCGCACGAAGGGTTCCGTACTAGTTGCAAGTGCCTACCTATTTTCGATATCAAGAATACAACAAGTAAGATAGTATAAAAGTTCTTGTAGTTCGTTGTAACTTTGATCGATGTTAATGGAAGATAAAAAAACCGGCCAAATGCGAGTCGGACTCTCGCACGAAGGGTTCCGTACCAGTTGCATGTGCCTACCTATTTTTGATATCAAGAAAACAACAAGTAACATAGTATAAAAGTTCTTGTTGTTCGTTGTAACTTTGATCGATGTTAATAATAGTTGATTGAATGAAAGGTAAATTGCGGTTTACGGTTTATGACGTATTAAAAAAAAAACTACTTACTTGATCTCGTTCAAACCAATTTTCGGTGGAAGTTTGCATGGTTATGTTCATCATATATTTTTTTTAGTTTTATCTTTCTCTTATTTTAGAAGTTTCAGGGGGGGGACACACATTTTACCACTTTGGAAGTGTCTCTCGCGCAAACTATTCAGTTTAGAAAAAAATGATATAAGAAACCTCAACATCATTTTTGAAGACCTATTAAACACGTATGGGTTCGATGAAAAAAATAATTTCAGTTTCAGTTCTATGTATCGGGAACCCCAAAATTTATTGTTTTTTTTCTATTTTTGTGTGAAAATCTTAATGCGGTTCATAAAATACATCTACTTACCAAGTTTAGACATTATAGTTCTTATAGTTTCGGAAATAAGTGGCTGTGACATACGGACGTACAGACAGACAGACAGACATGACGAATCTATAAGGGTTCCGTTTTTTGCCATTTGGCTACGGAACCCTAAAAAGTAGAAAAAAAAACTAGATCTGACGAATATATCATTTAGTATGGATGTTGTATTTTAATTAAACGAAGTTAAGATAAATGATACTATAATTAGATTATTAATTATAACAGTGGATAAACTTAACACTCTAATGAACAAATAGATTGTTGAAGCACGCATAGAGAAGATAAATTGTGCTTAAGTCAAGTTGATAGAGCGAAACCGGGATACCGTTACTCAAGAAATTATAGCTACTTGATTGTGAAGAACTAGGTTTTGCCGCATTCACATGGTTGTTTCTTAGAAATTTTTCATCTTTCCATAAAATTACTGTTGCCCATTACTATTTTGCATGTAATCGTAGAAAAAAGGGCATCGTAGGGTGGCATGAGAGACTTGGTGCCTCAGTCAGTAATTTGTAGCGTTGCGGTAAATCATTATCATCATCATTTCAGCCGTTGGACATCCACTGCTGGACATAGGCCTCCCTCATAGATCTCCAGTTGATATAAATCTGCTGTAAATGCTCGCTTTAAATCTCAATACGTCTTGGATTTGATCCTGATAGATCGATCTTATTCGCGCCAAAAACAAAATGTTTGTGCAAAATCTAAAATTGGCATAATGTGCCAACAGTTTCACCTATTTTGTATAACGTCATTTAAGATAATCGTATAAATCGTATGTTGCTCAGCAGTGAACATTATACGGGCTGATGATGATAGAATATAATGCATCGGGAGACATGTATCCATGTTCACTTGAATTATAAACACTATATCATACACCAATCTCAAACACGATTAAAATGCGCTTAGTGATGCAAAAAAACACACTTAGTCAGCGATTAATATACTGATAGGCCTCGTTCGAAAGGGGTTTTGTCCTGGCAGGCAGATAAGCCACCGCCTGCAATTAACAATTAACAAAACATTATTTTTTTCTGGATGTATTGTATTTTATCATTATATCAGCCCGTATAACATTCACTGCTGAACAACATGAGCCTAAGCGAGAAGGGTTTAGCCATATTCACCACCCCTTGCGATATAGTTACCGCAGTTGTAATTAGTTGCACAAAATTCTCATAAAAAACTTTTTTTTTTTTTTCATTTTTTTTTTCATAACTTCTCAATCCCCACCAGTAATCGATCATAAACCGGTTAATAAACCATTTATTAAGGCTGGAGCCCTGCTCGCTCTTATGCCCGGTGAGCAAAAGCTTCTTGGCTAACTACATAAGTGTCCATCCGAAATAAAAAGCTGAAATATTTCAGATTTCAAATGTAATGCAAAAATCATTTGTCCCCACCAACATTATGTAAAATAAATTTAAAATAATCTAATATAAAACGACATTAGAATTTTAAAAGTAAAATTTGTTAATAAAATATGAAATTTTCTATCAAACTATACATTCTACACGATTTCTTTTAAACGAGATTTGCATAATTAACCACATTTATTCAAAAATAAACGAAAAAGTTACCCAATGGCACTAAAAAAAGCAATAGAATCGCTTATGTTATTCTAACAAATAGGTTATCACTTTTCGAGAATTGTAATGTAAACCACTTCATTGTCAAACAAGTGTAAGTTCCGCAAGATGATGGGTAGCAACCGTAACCGGTAGATGGATGTAAAACCATCAAGATTACCCGTCCGTTACTAATAGTAAAGTACATAAACATGTTATGTAGTTATAGGGTAATAATGTTTAATTTTATATACTGATTTTAATTTATAACTAGCGGCCCGCCCCGGCTTCGCACGGGTGGACTTTTATACCCTACCCCTGCCCTACCCTACCCCTGCCCTACCCTACCCCTACCCCTACCCTAACCCTACCCTACTCCTACCCTACCCTACCCCTACCCCTACCCTACACCTACCCTACCCTACCCCTACCCTACCCTACCCCTACCCTACCCCTACCCTACCCCTACCATACCCCTACCATACCTCTACCCTACCCCTACCCTACCCCTACCCTACCCCTACCCTACCCCTATCCTACCCCTACCCTACCCCTACCCTACCCCTACCCTACCCCTACCCTACCCCTACCCTACCCCTACCCTACCCCTACCCTACCCCTACCCTACCCCTACCCTACCCCTACCCTACCCCTACCCTACCCCTACCCTACCCCTACCCTACCCCTACCCTACCCTACCCTACCCTACCCCTACCCAAAAGTATCCTATGTCCTTCTCCCAGTTCTTAGCTACCTCCCTACCAATTTTCAGCCAAATCGGTTCAGCCGTTCTTGAGTTATAAATAGTGTAACTAACACGACTTTCTTTTGTTTTTAAAATGTATTCTGCTATTCGGGACGGAAACAAATCCAACAAATCAAAAACCATGGCAATCGGTCCAGCCGTTCTCGAGTTATAAGTGTTGTAACAAACACGACTTTCTTTTATATATATAGATGTACCTATAGACGACGCGGGTCTCAATCGGTCTTTTGAAGCGGCCGTAGCCCAATGGCTAGGGCGTCGGACTTGTGATCTTTGAGGTCGCCGGTTCGAACCCCACCCGACTGCACTACCGACGTGAACCCACTCGTAACACAAGCATTTTAGCTTAGCTCGAGGGGTTAACAAGAATACTAGTAGATTGCAAAACTCTGCTAGAAACATAAAAAAAAATCACAATCGTATAAATCGTACAATTTTAAGGCAAATCATTACCTTTTTAGGGTTCCGTAGCCAAATGGCAAAAAACGAAACCCTTATAGATTCGTCATGTCTGTCTGTCTGTCTGTCTGTCTGTCCGTCCGTATGTCACAGCCACTTTTTTCCAAAACTATAAGAACTATAATGTTGAAACTTGGCAAATAGATGTATGTTGTGAACCGCATTAAGATTTTCACACAAAAATAGAAAAAAAAACAAAACAATTTGGGGTTCCCCATATTTAGAACTGAAAATAAAAATAAAAAATTCATCAAACCCATACGTGTATAGGGTATCTATGGATAGGTCTTCAAAAATGATATTGAGGTTTCTAATGTCATTTTTTTCTTAACTGAATAGTTTGCGCGAGAGTCACTTCCAATGGTAAAATGTGTGTCCCCCCCCCTGTAACTTCTAAACTAAGAGAATGATAAAACTAAAAAAAATATATGATGTACATAGCCATGCAAACTTCCACCGAAAATTGGTTTGAACGAGATCAAGTAAGTAGTTTTTTTTAATACGTCATAAACCGAAACCACAATTTATCTTTCATTCAATTAACTATTATTAACATCGATCACAGTTGCAACTAGCACGGAACCCTTCGTGCAAGAGTCCGACTCGCACTTAGCCGGTTTTTTATTCGTCTATCCGTGACCACGACTGGTGTAACCCCTGTCGAAACGTCGGATTATTAAAAAGGATATTTGCCTTAAAATTGTACCGCGATTGAGACCCGGGTCTACTATAAATAATGTGTACAAATCGCGAAAGTTTGGAAATAATTTTAATTTAGTTTTGAATAGGTACCATAGATTTTGTATTCAATTTGTTTCAACTTACGCTACCCAGTGGCGCCATTTTAGAATAGTCTTTAGTTATACGTTAGTTTTTACTTTTGGTAGTTTTTAATTCTTAGTTAGTTTTAATTATAGGTTACTTTGTTTGGTAGGTTTAGTTTTATAATTATTTAATGTAAAATGAAATCGCGTAATTCGGAAAGCTTTTTAAGACATAAGGCCCGTTTTCTTCGGTCGCAAACTTAATGTGTAACGCTAATTACATATACTTACTATAATGTATAAGCAACAACGTTTGCCTACTATACCGTCACGCCTTCTCCCGCTCCCCCCCCCCCCCCTTCATGCATGCTCTCCGATTATAGGTATTTTTTATTTCGCATATGTATAAGTGTACCATACCCGGCCCTCACCAACGGCGGACGGAGGAGTGTCCGGGGGGCTTTAGTGGTGTAGGGTCCTCTACTCATGGTATGAGTTTAGCTGGCATACCACGCTATGGAGAGGGCGAGTCCCATGTACCGCTTCGCCGGCGCGGGAACGCTGCAGCGGTGAAGGGGATGCGTAATGCGTTTCCCCCCGGACAGAACAAAAAAATAAATAAAAAAAGTGGATATCAGAAATTAAACAAAAAATGGCTAATCCCTAGCTAGGCTAGGAAAGCGGTGGCTACAGCTAATTCATCATCAGCTCGTATGACTGTTGATCATAGTTCATACATGGCAATTATGCACGAATCCAGAATAAAATGTTTATAAGATCCTACTCCATAGTGTAAATTATAATCAAGCAAAGATCCGTTAAAACCTTTTTAGTAAAAAGTAGACGAAAAAAAAGAACAAATTAATATATTTAACCGTCGTTTACTAAATAGATATTATTATTAATATTCGAGATAATTAAAAATTGATTTTTTTTAGTAAGAAAAATAGTATTTATTATCGAACGCAAAAAAAAACATTGAACATTGAACAGGAAATAACAATGACAAATAACAATTGCACGGTTACCATGGTAATGACTTATGAGTTATTTCAAATAGGTAACGGGAAGAAAATTAAAACAAAAAAGGACTAAATTTTAAACTGTCACTAATTGTGACAGTTTAAAATTTACATCTTTCTTCCCGCAAACTAAAGAAAGAAAGAAGGAAGAAAGTCAAACTTTCGGCCTCGGGATGAAGAAAATGTATTTTTTCGCTTCAAACATCTAACAGTTTTAATATATGTATAAAATATGGTATATAGAAAGACATTATATTGTAATAGTGATAGTAAACATGACTCCATATTATAAAACACAGTCTTTCACCGCGTCTGTCTATTATACCACAATAAACACAAAATCTACTGTTTTGATGTTCAAGCGTTTTTCTCTAACAGATAGATTGATTCTTCAGAAAGGTTTTTTATAATTTGTCTAGCTTTTGCGCTTTAACTTAAACTTTGAAATCTCAGAAAGAGCCAAATCATATCAAGAACGCATTCTAAAACATTCAAATGAGCTGGCAAATAATCTAATGAAACCGGTGACAGGACCTAGAAGGCTTAAAAAAAGGTGACACAGGACTGGATTATCTAGGAATCAACATTGATTAACGTCCCTATCAGTGAATAGGCAACGTTGCAAGCCAAGGACCAATTTTGCAAATATTGCTGAATATCTCATAATGATAGATTGCAATAATAAATTTAAAAAAAAAACTACCCGTGCAAAGGCGAGGCGATTCGATAATGACTGGTTCTAACCTGCAAAAAAGAATTACGATTCAAGATGATTTTACAAAAAAACTATAACTGAAATGAAACCAGAAATGAATGTACGCAAAAAATGTTGGAGCAAAAAGTTTTCGCACAAGTCATAGTAGCTGATATTATATTATTATGAGGTTACTCGTTATGTAACGATTACGTCCTTACTAATATTATAAACGCGAAAGTTTGTATGTATGATTGGATAGATGAATGGATGGATGTTTGTTACTATTTCACGCAAAAACTACTGAATGGATTCGGCTGAAAGGTTGCACGCGGATACTTTATAAGCTGGATTAACATATAGGCTACAAAATATCACGCTCCGACCCACTGGAGCAGAGTGACGCGGATAAAACCGCGGGGCGCACCTTGTTAACTATAAAGCTTTTAATGTAAAATCGTGTTATGTGTTATTCATGAATGGTTTCCTTGAGTAATAATCATCAGATCATTTTACAACTACTTTCTTTAAGCTAATTAAATTTTTCTTTGGAATGCACAAGACTAAAATATTTTATTAGTTGTGCCGTCGACTTCATCCGCGTGGAAAAGTCGCATGAAGATCGTCGATATAGCCCTCCTGGATAAATGGACTATCTAACACTGATTTTTTTTTTATCAGGCCTCATCCTGAGATTAGCTCGTTCAAGTAAACAAACAAACCCTTCAGCTTTATGATTACTTTACCTAGATCTTTATTATTTCAAATTAACTTCAACATTTTTAAAATCTTAAATTAAACTAAAAATTAAAACTAATAACTAAGAAAATAAAATAAAAACTATGGGATAAAAAAATTAAAATAAGCTATACCTACAAAAACGACAACTACTAAGGGCTTAGGCGTCAAAGAATTCCTCCACATCCGAGTCCGCTGCGAGGAACGTCCGCAGAAGACTGGCAGCATTGCCACCCTGGATGGCAATGCTGATGCGTTGTCCTAAATAAAGGCCAGCCTTCTGGTCACGGGAAGCGTCTACTAGACGCTTCGCAATATCTTTAACTAGATAATTTTCGAATTATTTATAACTGATATCAAAATATTGCATATATTATATGCAATATTTTGATATCAGTTATAAATAATTCGAAATGTTTTTTTATCTTTTTAATTGTAATTTGATGTGTAAATAAAAATAATAATTGATGAGGTTAAAAGTAAATGTAACAACGGATCGTTATGAATAATAATATGTTTACTTGGGAATGTCTGGTGTCACTTTGATATTGATGGGGTGGGATTGCTTCGTGCGTACCCGGCCCCCGCCGACGACGGATCGGAGGAGTGTCCGGGGGGTTTTAGTGGTGTAGGGTCCTCTCCTCGTGGTATGAGTACCTAAAGCATACCACGCTATGGAGAGGGCGAGTCCCGAAAATTCCACCGTCAGCGCGCAGATACGCTGCAGCGGCGGTGGGAATGCGTAAATGCATTTCCCCCCGGACAACAAAAAAAGGTGTCACTTTGATGATTACTATTACTATAGCAAAAGAGACTACGGGAGTGAGACTCTACTTACTCAAGTGAATACTTAAAGCCATGTATTGTCCTTTCAAACCACTGTTATTATCTTTTCTTAAATCTATCTTTTTATAATCCGTACCCAAAGGATAAAAACGGGACCGTATTACTAAGACTTCGCTGTCTGTCCTTCTGTCTGACACCAGGCTGTATCTCAAGAACCGCGATAGCTAGACAGATGAAATTTTTACACAATAATGTATTTCTATTGCCGCTATAACAACAAATGCTAAAAATAAAATAAAATAAATATTTAAGGGGGACAACTATACAACAAACATGTTTTTTTTTTTTTGCTTGATTTCTATAACGGCAACATGTAGGCACTTGAATATGGTACGGAAACCTTTGTGCGCGAGTCCGACTCGCACTTGGCCGTTTTTTATTGACATTCAACATAAGTTTTGTGTTGACTACACAGCAGGTTTCTCTATTTTTGAACGGACATTACGTATTTAGCCAGGAGGCTTTTGCTACTTCACCGGACATAAACTTTACAGCAGAAAAGCATTACCTTTGAACGGGGCAATGCTGCCAGCATTTTGAGAACCTTGCCAAGTAATATAAATTTAGAATAATAGTATTTTATAAATTATTTTTATTTTAAATTTGCCACTTACTTATATATGTATTTAACTCATTAATGTTAAATATTGTGAGTAATTAAATACATTTATTTTTACCAATAACTCAATTATATGATTTTAAACTGTCTCTCTCCAAGCAACTAAAGCTGAAAAATTTGTTTGTTTGCATGTATATATGTTTGCTTGAATAAATCTCAGGCCTACTGGTCCGACTTGAACATTTATTTCAGTGTTAGTTAGTCCATTTGTCGAGGAAGGCCTTAGGCTATATTTAATTATGAAGTTACTGCGAGAACGGGAGTTACGAGGGTAGAACTGCGCGCGGTTTCAATAAACATCTAGTTTATTGAAACCTTTACCAATGAATAAAAATAAACTGGCCTTATTTAAGTACATGTCTGACTGGTTTATTTTAACGGATGACATGTTATTACGAATAGCCGTTTATAAATGATTAGACGTGAAAGATTTCGGCTCATGAATGAAAAAATCACATGTCTAAAACAAGTATTTGATCAATCAAAAAGTTCAACCGCTTTTTTTTTTTCGGATCCCTTTGCTTACCAAAGGTGCGCATTGTATAGGAGTACTAACAAAATATTTTATTTTGGAATACAAGATAGTTTTACTCATCATTATAGGTACAATGTACATGTACATTGTTATTTTTTTTTTCGGTAGGACTTACGTAGTTAGCCACTAGGCTTTTGCTACTCCACCGGGCATAAAGGCGAGCAGAGCTCCAGCCTTAATAAATGGTTTAAAAACAACAAACTAAGCAACCTGCGCAAGAGGGCGCCCCATATGGGGCTAGGACCTCGGCTCAGGGCGGTCGCTGGCGATGAGATTGAGGGATTATGACTTTTAGTATTTTAGTGGATTTTGTGCAACTGTCGCTCTACGGGCCTCTCGGACTTTAGATCTACGAGGGCAACATTGTTCAATATGTTGGTATTTAATTATTTATATCGGTTGCCATCTTCCGCGCGCGGTTTCATTCGCGTAACTCCCGTTACCGCAATAACTTCATAATTTAATATAGGTAACCTTTCTTGATAAATGGCCTATCTAACTTTTTTTTTTCGGACGGACATATTTTGTTAGCTATGAGGCTTTTGCTACTCCACCGGGCATAAAGCGAGCAGAGCTCCAGCCTAGATAATTGGTTTAAACACTACAAACAAAGCAACCTACGCAAGAGGGCGATCCCTGTGGGACTTGGACCTCGGCTCAGGGCGGTCGCTGGCGATAAGATTGAGGGATTTTGACTTTTTTCTATTTTAGGCCTATCTAACTCTGAAATATTTTTTTCAAATCGGACCAGCAGTTGCTGATTTTATTTCAAGCAAACACACTCTTTAACTTTATAAATTAGTATAGATAATAGAGGTCTCTTCCAGACAACTTTTTAATGGATCAGAACATTGTTGGAGGAAAAAACCGGATCTTGGTAGTGCATTTTAATCTATATCTATACTTAAAATAAAACCGTAGAGGCGAATGTCCGTTCATTGATAAAAAATCGCTAAAAACCGAGTCATGGGGATGTTAGAAGTAGAAGAACACATCCATATTTTTTTTATTTTTTTGTTTCTCTGTCTGTTTTTATGGGCTAATATCCGACACTATTGCACCGATTTTAATAAAATTTTGCATGGTGGCACCTTACATCCCTGATCATTTGAAATACTTTAAATCACGGAAATTTAATGAGTATCCGTGGTATAGTTAAAAAACCGAAAGAATAACAAACTCCACGCGGAAAAAGGGGTTACTAGCAGGTTATTAGCAGATTTTTGCAGTCTACTAGTATTCTTGTTAACCTCTCGTGCTAAGCTAAAACGCTTGTGTTACGAGTGGGTTCAATTCGTTGGTAGTGCAATGGGTGGGGTTCGAACCTGCGACCTCAAGATTACAAGTCCGACGCCCTACCCATTGGGCTACGGCCGCCATTACAATTATGACCTATGAATAAATAGTTACAATGTCTGTCTATCCTACTGTTACTGAAAGTTTGTATGGATGGTTGGATGGATGAATGTTTGTTACTCTTTCACGCCAAAACTACTGAACAAAATTAGCTGAAATTTTGAACCAGGATAGGTTATACGCTGGTTTATCATATATGCTACAAACCATCCGCCCCACTGGAGCAGGGTAATGCGGATAAAACCGCGGGGCGCAGGTTGTCTTCTTCCATAAGAATACATACAATACATAAAAAAATATTCAATCATTCTTTTAGAAACCGACTTGACACTTAACAATAGTTTTTACTGCTGATTAATTAATTTTGATGCTGATCATCCTTTTAGAAACGTTTATGTCAATCAAATTTCGCATACCCTTGTGTTACGTATAAGTTAATATTATGTTAATATTCTTTTGTTCGTGTCCGGAATAAAAAGCGTTGGTCTGAGAATATAATATAATAATAATGAATATAATTATATATATATATATATATATATCAAAGACTGACAATAAAAATAGTATCTTCACTTGAATGTACAATAGACAATCATTCTCATTGGCTCGATTCGTTACACCTTGACTCTTAAGTTATTAAAAAAGCAAAATATGTCCAACACCAACGCCATATTAAAATTCAGTAATTTATGTTGATTATTTTACTTGCCACATATGGGTGTCGGACATCAGCTCTCTTTTTTTCTATGGTATCAGATTCAATCTTTTCTGACTTGTTTTAAGACTAATAGAAATAATTTTATCCAAGCATATCCAAGTACTATGCTTTCTATTTGTTCACCAACATTGATTTCATTCCTATCTACATGACACTATAGAATTAAAACAGGCCTATGATAGTCTAAGTCAAAATCGAAATAAAACATAGTTTCATTATATTCCTGTAACTACTCATCTTGTAGTAAGATTTCTAATAATTATTCTGATTAAGAAAAAAGAAATTGAATACTAAGATTTTTTACATAATCTCTTCAAAACCCGTAGTAACAATATGGTATCTAATAATCATTCATTATATTTAAATTACTATCAAAATACAAATATTTACGAACCATTCAATAACCTGTCCCTAAGAATGCACAACAAATCCTCGTATTTGCTACTATTTCTAAAACCAACGCAACGGCTAACACATTAAAGTTGAGTATTGAATATCATTTATCTTAACCTAGATGGTCCAACGTGCTTCACAAGTGGGGGGGAATATGATAAAACTGTATAGCAGTCCGATCGCTTTGCCAAACATTGCTTGACATCACTGGATGTCGGAAAATTAAAACCAAAAAAAAAAGTTAAATTAAAAATATATCAAAATGAAGTTTTTCATCGTTCTGTTGGCTGCTACAGCCTTTGTGTCTGCTCAAGACAGTGATGGCACATTAGAAACAGCAATTAACTTCATTAAGGACTGCCGAGGGGACTACATACTATGTGTTAAGGTTGTTAATAATAATAATTTTAATAATAAAGTGAAAGTGTTGTGTTGTGGAATCAGGTTTCGCAGTGTTCAATGAGAGGATTTCTCATTTCACTTCAAGTGCATTCAATTTAAATTTCCTATGTCAAAACAAAGATTAAAAAATTAACTTAACTGCTTACGTTACAACTTCTAAATTCTTTGCGACACTTTAAAATTCAGCGATTTATTTTGTAACTTTTATTTCACAGGAAAAAATGCTCAGAATTGTTGACAATTTGAGAGCATCAAGGAGCATTGCTATTGTGGATGGAGTCGTCTTCAAAGGTGAACCTGAAGTCAGGTCAGGAAAGAAGCTAGACTCGCTCCCAGTGGACCCTACCGCACGAGATGCCGAGGTCAACTACAGACTTATTGATGGAGTCGTGAGTCTGTTCGAAACTCATGCCCTCGAAGTCAAAATGAACCAAGCTGACAAAGACACCGTTCAGAGATCTCTAGAAGAAGGTAAATATAAAAAAATGCAGTTACAATGATCTATTTTAATTTTTTTTTCATAAGCTACAACAACTTAAACCTAGATCTACTTATCCAGATCCAAGTTTATTCAAATATTGAACAAGAAAAGTGAATTAGAATCTAGTTAGTTACGCATGAGCTGTAATAGCTGTTAGTGAGTAATGAATATTTATCACGACCACTAATTAATATGAGCTATTTTCTACAGAATAATTGCGATCGTTGACATGCATGATGATTAAAGAATAGAAATTATAACAATATGTAATCGATAAAATCACGATCTTTACATTGTATTAGGTGACTGTACCTATATGAAAATATAATCACATCAATTTCATCACAATACTTCAAAAGAAATCGAATCTAACTGCAATTTAGTTTAGTGCTGTTAGATTCGATAACAGTATAGCTAAAATATATTAGTTAATTTAGCTTTTAACACAGTCACTTTTTTCACAGGTCGTGGAAAGAACAAGAAGGGTGGTGGTGCTATGGCCCTCATCGGTCTCCTCGGAGCTAAGATGCTGATGGGCAAACTCTTCATCGTCAAGCTGATCGCACTCAAGGCCCTTGCCACCGCCAAGATCGCTTTAGTCCTTGCAGCCATCCTCTTCGTCGCCTACTGCTTGAAGCAAGACCACACCAAGACCACCTATGAAGTCATCCCTCACGCTCACCACCACGAGTCTCACCACCCCGTTCACGTTGAACACGTAGCCCACGATGCTCACGGTCATGGTGGTGGCTACTCCAGCTACGGTGCTGACTGGAGCAAGAACATCGATGAGGCCCAAAATCTTGCCTACAGTGGTTACTCACGCTAAATACTTAGATAGTTAATATCAAATTCGATGTCAATATCGAATCAACCTCTGTTGTACAAAGAATTTATTTATTTATTACTTAATTTATTGCCATTAACTTATTGTTGAATAAATTATTTATTATTACGTTACAATCTCGTTTTATTCCGACAAAAAGAAAGTGGATAATGATAAGATAAGTTTGGATTGGAATCAGAACGGAAATCGAAATTACTCGAACGCACGTATGAACGGTCAGTTCACTGCCCAAATAGGTACTTGAGTGGCCTCAAGACCGTTATAAAAAGATGACTCGTAATATTGTATCAATAGGATCTTAATTTGAATTCAAGTTATTAGTATAATGAGTGGATTGTTTAGTTCTCATTAAAAAAAAAAGTTTGTAATGCAAACAAGTTTATTACATTTTACTTTCATTTGGTTGATGTCATTGATACTACCTACTTATTTTTTTCTTATACTGACAGGCTTGAAGATAAATTTCCTATCTACTTAACTTAATGGACTCATTTGTTGAATGTATTTCCTATGTTTTTATTATATTGTATAGTCATTCTACTATTTATAACGAATATAATTCCTTTATGCGTTCAAAAAGTGGTGTTTGTGTAGCCGACCATATCCGCGGTCACTATAATTTATTCGAATCGAAATTTCACTTTCTGCCAAAAATACGACCTGTCACATAAGTTATAAGTAAAAAATCTGACACATATTTATAATCACTTTACATAAAAATGTTGTTTTCACTCTCTCTAATATGCTTATTAATATGTTCTACATATTTATATATCTATGTACGAACGTATCTCGTAAACTGGTAAATACAAAAACAGGTTAAAAGACCATTGGAGACTCCACTTTCTATATTCTGTGCTGATAGAGTTTCACGTGTTTTAGTTCAAATTAATCTGCGTTGTATGTGACGTTACCAAGATGACAGTTGTGGAAACTCATAGTATATTTCACTGTCATTTTCAGTGACAATATTTTAAACAAAGTCTTTTCACGTTTCTGTTTCAAATTGTATTGGTAACGATATTTTAAAGCTCATTTTTTTTTGCATATTCTCAGTATTCTCTTTCTGGGACTGTTAAACAACTTTTTTATAATTTGTGGTGTTTCAGAGCTATTGCATTATGCTTTTACCTATACCTAATAATC
The DNA here is from genome assembly GCA_947037095.2 of Nycteola revayana. Taxonomy (NCBI): domain Eukaryota; kingdom Metazoa; phylum Arthropoda; class Insecta; order Lepidoptera; family Nolidae; genus Nycteola; species Nycteola revayana. Next base: position 3,219,573 of record OX344851.2, read on the forward strand.
GTTCGTAAACTCCAGCTAATTACATTCATATTTACTTTAATAGTAGAAGCTTTCGAGATTATTCCAAACTGTTATGAACCTTTAAAACAATAATTACTTTCTTGTTTCTTTGTCTTTCTAGTATTTCTATCTCCTAATAGTTGTTGATTAGAGTTATAGCTTTAATCATAACTTTATAACGCTTAAAGCTATTAAAATCTATGTGACTTTTACTGGTAAGCTTTACAGTTTAATAGAAAGTCGCAAAAGTGCTGTTAAATACTGTGACTTGCATTGCATCAAAAGTGATGTAGCATTTTTTGTCGACTTTCGGTCGAGGTAATCATTACGTACGTTTTATCTGACTCGTTTTTATTTAATAACTCTTCTAAATGTTGCGCATTGATATTATGTTTAACTTTTTTCTCAGTTAAGATGAATCAGCAAATTATAACTTATATAAATTAACCAAAGAAAGTTGTAAAATGGGAAAAAATATTAGTTTTTAACTAAAAAAAAATTGTCAGGTTTTTTGTGAAACTTGGAATGGAAGGATGATAGCTAATTTTTCCTCAACACGCAATCTTCAAACATATCCCCGTTCTGACTAATACTACATATTAAGTTGTTAAACCTTATAAAATAAATCTAAAACTATTTATAACGACTTTCAACCTACAAAACCAATATGGCTGCCTCTTTTCTAAATTTGAATTAATTTCATTCAACTAACCACTTAATTGGCGTATTACATTTTGCGGTGTAGAAATCTATTTTTGAATTTCAATCTAACATTAAAAGATTTAAAATTTAAGTAGAATCTTTCGCGTGTGTTAGGCACTTCTGAACTATAGCGACGTATTCTTTAATAGTGCAACTAAGCAGTGAGTTTATAACTATTATAAAGTTGTCTAGTAAATTATTAGCAAATGATAGTCACATTTATTTGTTATCTACAACCTGACACTGACAAGCAATTGCCTCCTAGGCGAAAACGCAATATTCAACGAGCCACACTTGCAAGAAATCGTTAATGCTGAGCCATTGTTTCTAATTCAAAGCTCAAAACATCTATAGCTAGGAAATAGGCAGCATTACTTATATGAACACGATTGGGTGTTTCACAATTATACCTATTTAGTATAGATCTTCCCACGGATGCTGTGAGAAGCGAATAAGGGACATACAGCTGATGGACGGGCAGCAATATCTATCAGAGGATACTCATCAACTTACTGCGTACCACCAAACCATCTGCTGAGCGTGATGGCCTCAATGACCTGGTGGCCAGTTACATGGCCTCGGTGACCTCGTGGTGCCCAAGCTAAGTAAAGCCAATGTTTGTTAAAGGGAGGCCCTTGTTTAGCAGTGACCGCAAACTTGCTAATAAAGTGAAGTATGTACTTGACCCTGGACCCTGTCCATCCATGGACAAACAACCTGGACCCTGTCCATCCATGTCAGAGGGATCCAAGTACAAGTACAGCCCTCCCCCTACAAGGTCGCCCCTTATCCTGCCAGCCCCTTTCCTTTTCTCCAGCGTTCTTCGCCCTCCCGACCCTTAGTTTGCAAAGAACCTTCCGATGTTCTCGTAGACACTAGTCTAAGAGGCCCGCGAACTGTAAGGTAGAGCAACAATTGCACAAAAATATCTTCACAAAGTAAAAGTCATAATCCTTCAATCCCCCCACCAGCGGCCCTGATTCGAGGTCCAAGTCCCACAAAGGACTTGGACTCTTGCGCAGGCTTAGTTTGTAGTTTTTAAAACATTTATTTATGCTGGAGTTCTGCTCGCTTTTATGCCCAGTGAAGTAGCAAAAGCCTCCTGGCTAAAAACATAATGTCCGTCCGCAAAAAAAATGGCAACGTATTGATATGGGGAGAAATATCAATATTATGATAATAGCATTATATGTATCAAATTGTTCCTAGCAGCAATTCCGAAATTTCTTTTACACCGCTGCGCTGCTCAATGTTGAAAAGTGAAACCGACAAGCCTTGCTATGAGACCGCGTATTCTTCAAATATTTAAACATAATTAACCTGAATAGTTAATATTTGATTTTAGAGAAGAAAAGGGTGTGAACACCGGCTCCATAGTTTACTCACTTTTATTTAAGGTGTGGGTGAATGAATTAGTAAAAACTTATTAAGTGTGATTTAATGCTAATTTTACCTCACTTACAGTGGGTTGTTAATCTTGTAGTGGTAATATGTATTGCATGTAGTCTTGGGTTGGATCAAGTTAAATGTTATTTTTCCATTAAATATTGGCTCATATGTAGTTCGATGGTATTTGTTATAGCTTTGAAATTTCATATATAATAACGTATATATTCAAAAAGTTTTCCATTCTTAATTTTTTCTATTTTGACCCAAATTGATGCATCCATTTAATCGTTTTATGGCTGCTATAACATCTGATTTTTAAATAATTTTACTGAACTAGTTTACCTGCTTCTTTATTTCCAATAGGTAGTTTAGTCTTCAACATCGTTTTAAGGTTGTGACGAACAATAAGTACGATATATCAACATGATATGTTATGGCGACAGTACGATATATCGACACATATTAGGGCGACAGAGCACTAGATCGACAATTGTTAGGGCGACAGTACGATACATCGACACATAGTAGGGTGACAGTGCGATATATCGACACATGTTAGGGCGACAGAGCAGTACGATATATCGACAATTGTTAGGGAAACAGTACGATACATCGACACATAGTAGGGTGACAGTGCGATATATCGACACATGTTAGGGCGACAGAGCGATATATCGACACATGTTAGGGCGACAGTAAGATATATCGGCCATTGCTTTGCGACAGTATATTTAGTTCGATGAACGTTACTGTGACAAATTGTTGTGAGTATGTATGGATGGATGGGATTTTGTTTTTGCACGGGAATATTTAATAAACTGGATTAACATATAATTTCGCGGTTCGCGGTATAATGCATTTTTTCATTCCCACCGCCGCTGCAGCGTATTCGCGCGCTGGCGTTGGGATATGTGGGACTCACCATCTCCATAGCGTGATATGCCTACTCTACACCACTAAAACCCCCCGGACACTCTGTCGATCCGCTGTTGGACCATACGACCTGATATAGCAGTCTGACGCAGGTCAAACCGCGGGGCGCTGCTAGTTGTTAATAAATTAGTTATAAAACCAGATACACCTGAAACTATTTATCATTTAGCATTTATTCAGTTTATGACCTTTTAGTAGACAATATAAATGTTGAAGTTTTTATGCTACATACTAACTAGCTTTATTATCGTCAAGATGTTGATCTGTTATAGGTGTGAATCACAAATTATTTTATTACGCGGTCAATTAGCGTATACACGCAATGGTGTCGGCGCTTGTGATATGACAACGTTGTTGTTAAATGATGTAGTTTACAGGTTTTTAGGGTTCCGTAGCCAAATGGCAAAAAACGGAACCCTTATAGATTCGTCATGTCTGTCTGTCTGTCTGTCCGTCCGTATGTCACAGCCACTTTTTTCCGAAACTATAAGAACTATAATGTTGAAACTAAAATAAGAGAATGATAAATCTAAAAATAATATTATGATGTACATTACCATGCAAACTTCCACCGAAAATTGGTTTGAACGAGATATTGTAAGTAGTTTTTTTTTAATACGTCAATAATCGTAAACCGCAATTTAGCTTTCATTCAATCAACTCGAATATAAAATAACATTTCATTTCATAAACATACGCTTTTTATTTATTCTTGATATCAAAAATAGGAATAGTAACTGAAACGGAACCCTTCGTGCGCGAGTCCGACTCGCACTTGGCCGGTTTTTTTTATTTATTTAAGAGGATATTAATCTATATTTCTAAATCTTGATCTGTACACATATTATGAACAGGAAAAGTTTTTTGTATCGAATAAACTTGAAAACTACTGGACGGCACCATTAGAAGGCTACATTATCCCTGAGTAACATAGGCTTTATTTTTTACAAGAAATGTGCACCTATTCTTAGTTGGACGGGCCGCTTTAAATAATAAAATAGTTTTAAACACTACACATAGTTGTAATAAGAAAAAAATGCATACTAAAAGTCGCTAACCTATACTATATAAAGCTAAAGAGTTGCTTTAACGCACTAATCTCAGGAAATACTGGACCGATTAGGAAAATTCTTTTAGTGTTAGATAGTCCATTTTCTAAGGAAGGCTATATGTTATTTTCCGTGTAGTGACGGATCAAGAATACATAATGTCACTACCCCATTTCATTCCGAGGGTGTCGTAAAAGGCGACTGAGGTAGTAAGTTTAAGCAAACAAGATCACTGCCAGAAAAAGAAATTTCGAAACAAAACCCTATCCCAATCCATCTGGCCAGCGTGGTGTATAGTAGGCTAATTTCCCTCCACTATTTTGGAGGAGACCTGTGCCCAGCAGTTGGACGTTTATGGGTTGTGTCAGAATATGTTATACTTAATTACGAAGTCCCTATGAGAACGAGAGTTACGCGAATAAAACCGCAAGTGGAAATTAGTGTTAAAAATAAAATTTTGTAAGAACAAGTATGAAATTTCTGTATTTTGTTTGGAACATTAGTGGATAGACAGTAACATTGAATGAAGCAACTTGCTAGGCAGTAAAACCGGCTCAAACATACTTAACTATTAAGGCCTTATACACGTGTTTCTAACAGTAATTTATAGAAAATTAACAGATTCTGATTTTATTAACCCTCGACGTAAAGGGCGTTGTTAGAATTGTTTTATTAAACTATTATTGTGTAATAAAAGCTAAATTCACAATATTTTTGTTTGTTTGCCATTAAAATTGCGTTCATATACAAATATTGATAGTAAAAATAAAATTAAATATAGCTTCCATACCTCTTGCAACTATGCACATGCTGTTTTAAAATGTGCGTTTTATAATAATTATGAAACATTTTAAAGTAATCGTTAATAATATTACTTCTGAGTCGTGTACGACGGTCTTAAGTAAAAATTTTCTTGTTTATCTCAGTTCGAAAGTGTACGGTTTCCCTAATATTTTAATTGGTAATGGGGTCAACTGCCATTCAAAATAAGTGTTTTTTTCAAAAACATATTTTATTTTTTGGATTCCATTGCTCAAATGATGATTTCTATATAGTGTTTTTTGCGCAACAGGTGAAACTATTTATGTATATTATGCAAAATTTGAATTAATGCATAAATACAGAGTTCTTTTTAATATACATTCACTGCGTGCTTCTACAAAATAAAATTATAATTTAGAATATTGTCATCAACATTATCATCATCAGCCCGTATCACGTTCAGCTCTGCCATAGTCACCATCCTTGGCAAGCGGATAAGTGACCGCAGTGCTTTTTTAAAGTTTGGAACATACAAGAAAATGTTCCTGCCTGTTTCCTGGTACAATCTTGTTATAAGATAAGACATAATACTCTTTATTGCACACTAATCTAGAGGATTTTATAACGGAATCAACCGCGGTTGAATGTATTTTCCGAGGCACGGAGGGTAGACTCCAACCAACAAGATCCAAAAATAAATTTTAAAATGGACACATAAATTCACACAAAAACCAAATTGATGTCCAGAATCATGCGTAGTGAGCTAGACAGTCAGAGAAGAATTCATGAGTGAGTCAGTGATCTACTGGACTAGTTCAACAGGTTAGCAAACATAAGTTGCAACGGGAAGGGCACATAACTGATAAAACTTCTACTTCTAAGACTAATGGGGAAGAAAGGTTCCTGAGTGGAGATTACGATCTGATAAAAGCACCATAAAAAGACCGCCTGAAGAGACGCCACGAAATGACCAAATAAAGATTACAGGAAGCCAGTGGATGCACGCGGCTAACAATCGCTCACGCTAATAATCGATGAGTGACGTTAATGCTCAGCAGTGGACGTTATAATCAGATACGATGAACTAATCAACCAGTATCTCGGTGATAAATTTGACTTAGTCTGGTTTTACTTAATTTACTATGTATACGAGCCACTAAAGTTGTTGAATAATGTGTTTTCACTCACATTAAGACGTATTAAGTGACTAACTAATACTAAAAGGCACACAATTCTACTGCTGAAGAAACACTCGTATATCCGGTTGTAACAAGATAAGGTAGCAACCGGCCATGAACGAATTTCACTTTTGCGATTTGTATCATCTCGCTTTTACTACACAGTGGATAAGCAGGGTTCACTAGAATGGGTTGGTTATCAATATCTATAACATTAATAGTTATTTTATAATCATTAAATAATTAAATATTGATATCATTGTTATTAATGGATTAAATATTTAAAAAAAAACTTCAAATATTAGAAAGCTATATTATTTATTTACAGCTTATGTTAATAAAGAAGTTGCCACGAGACCTCCGCGGGTTAAACCTAGCGGAGAGTTCAGCACTCGTAACTCACCTTAACCTAAAGGTAAATTACGTGAACGTAAGGGTGCCAAGTTCAATTCGTTCTTGACTTCCTTCACGGCGTAGTTATGTGCGTTATACTTGGCTTGGGCGAGATGCTCTGTCTAGTAAAAAAATATATTTTTCGTAAGTATTTTCAATTTGCATGGACCCATGCTTCGGTGTTGTTAGTTTGATACTTAACATCATCCATATGTTATGTTATGGTCTAAAATTATACAAAAACTTATTTGAAAGATATTTTTATAACAAGTTTCAACAAAAGTTCCGCGAACGCTGATCCCGCGAATATGATTGTTGTAATGATTGTTGATTACCTTTGTGATGATCTCAAAGATTTAAAACGAGACTCATATTGCCAAACTATTTTACGAAGATTAGGACTAGCCAGTCTTAATCTTTGTAAAATAGTCTGGCAACTTAAGCTAAGACTGAAAATTGAAATCGAATTAAAAAAGATGAAGGTGCATAAGATGGGATAATATGTGCATACAACGCTTTGGTTTTCTTGAACCAGTTAGTGTTGGACAGTTGACATCTTCGAGGCACAAAGGTTAGAAGACTTTAAGCCTCGGAGATGACAACAAAAAATCAAGACTAACGGAAAATAATGTTTCGCCATTCTTCATGTCCAGCAGTGGATGTTATACGGGCTGATGATGATGATAAAAAAACGTGCTCTGACTCTTAAATTAAGAAAAACTTTAACGAAAAAGACAAGGAGCAAAAAGAAATTCATTCAAATTCTTTGATCATTAGAAAACTACGAAATCCAAGAGTAACATATTACGTACCTAAATATCTATCTATGTGGAGGTTCCTATTTTACGACTATAACTTTTAGATAGCTTCCGGATCAATAAAGCAGTGCTTCCATGATTACACGTCATAAAAGAACCTATGGATATCATTATAACCAATGTGATTATAGACTTCATCATGGAATTTCTATTTTATTTCACTTTCTCGATGTAACTGCCGATGATAGACATAATTATCGATACTTTTATGTTATGAAATGCAACTGTCTTGTCCAATTGTATTAATGTCGGAAGTAAATTTTGTAGGGAGTTATTTATAACTTCCTTAATGTTTTGTTTTTTGCACGGATCTGAACATTAAGTTGTAATATATTACTTTTCTTAATTACACACAAGCATGTGCAATTATCTGGTTCATATTGTAACAGTTATTGTCTGTGACTTTGTCCGCTTAGATTGCAATATCTCCATATACAGTTTAGGCCCCCATTTTACCCCGGTGGTGAGTTTTGGAAGCTCTTATTTATAAGTTCATCATAATATACATGCTGATAGTACACCTTCCCACCTTCCAAATTTCAAGTCACTGCTATCAGCGGTTTAGCTGTGCGATAATCTGTCAGTCAGTCAAGACAAAGCATTGTATTATTATTGATAAAGACAGAGAGTCGTTTTGCACTAAGAACTTTGTGGATGGAGTTCCAAAACATAGGATCTCTGTGCCAATCAACAAATTAAGAACACCCAAAAACCACATCTTGTGTTTATTTATACCTTTGCTTAGTTGAAACGATCTGAGAAGCTTGATGGCTATTATAACAGTTAATTTGGGACCCGGACATTGCCCTGCAAAGGATAAAGAAGTTGGAAAAGTAGTTTTACAGCAATCGTAATCTTCTCCGTAACTGCTATCTCAGAACTTACAAGTAACCATATAAGAAGTATTATTGTTTAGTATCGTGGTTCAAATCTATAAAAACATCATAGCTCAATAAAGACATCACACACTTTCGGCACAAGCCACGCGTGGAGATTCAAAACAATTTTCGTTTTAGTTCAAGTTGCTAACTTTACATGCCGTGACCGATAGTTCCGCTCTCTTGCTTCTGGCACGAGAGTAGTTTCACACTTCAAGCGGACACGGATTGTCAAATTTGATACATACGTCATGCTTCTACATACTCTAAAAGTTGGTTTTAGACAGCTATCCCTTCGCTTTACTTTTTATTTAAAGATGTTGTACATTATTCATGTTATTGAAGATGGTAAAATAACGTTATATTAAAAAACTGAAAACCCGACTGCGTTTTTATGTATTTTTTTTTTATTTAAAAAAATGTTGGCTCCAAACATCTTCCATTTTGTTTTTCTAATTTAGATATACCCAGTGTCGCTCTCACAGTAAACACAAATCTTACGACCCCTCTCAAGCTAAAATCCATGAAGCTGTTCAGGCTGCAGGGCGTGCCAAACAATTATATATACATACTTTCGAAAATCATAACCGTCCTTCTGGCGCATTCGGCTAAAAAAAGTGTTTTTCCTACGGACATATCACAAGAGTTTCCTTACCTACTTCATCAGATATAAAAATTAAAAGGAGGATAAGTATCTGATATTAAAAACCTCTGTTTTGTTATAGCAGAGTTTGGCAAAAATCACTAGTACTGATACGGAATTCATCTAAAAAGCAAGTCCAGATCTGGCAATGTTAGTAATGAATTTAAATAGAAAAACGTGGTATTATTTGAATATCACCATAAATAAATTGAAAACAAGACATCTTGTTTAAAATATATATAAGTTCTGTTAACGTGAAGTTATCTGTTACAAAACTATTAAATTAACAAGCACTATTTAATTACTAAATATAGATACAAAAAGACTCTTCACTCAGTTTCACTGTACTAACAAAAATCGTGATGCTATAATTAAACCGATTATACCGTTTTTGTGCTATATCTAACATAATGAGATAATTATTCAACGCGTCATTTATGTAATATTGTACAAACTACTCATAATATTAATGTCTGTAATGTAATACTTTAATTATTGTTTACGATTTTTATGGAGTTAGCCATTGTAGCATTGTTCGTGTCGAGATTTGAGCTGGAAAAATGTTTGGCTAAAGATACAAGGATTGCAAAATTTTACTCAATAGTTGAGTTGGATGAGGTGACCGAAGCACACCGTGGGGTTAAGTGTTTAAGTGGTGACACCACATCACCACAGCGCAGCCCATTCTGCTAAGCTAAGGTATCCGAAAGGAATTCCTCAAGAAACAACCGGCCAAGTGCGACTCAGACTCGCGCACCGTACAAATCTGATTTTATTATAAGATGTTACTAAAAATTTATGGATTTTGCAATGTTTCTTTTAGTTTTGCTATAAGACGTTGCTTCGTACCAAATTTCAAGATTCTGAGTTCACGGGAAGTACCCTGTAGATTTTAATTCCCGAGTGTCGAAAATATCCTTTGATTGCGTTGGCTAAGAAGTTCAATTTTTTCGCAGCTCTAACGGACAGTAGACCTGAGTATTTCATATAAATTTCAGCTTGGTACCTCCGCGCGTTCCTGATAAAAAGGGTCTTGACAGACAGACGGACGGATGGATAACAAAGTGATCCTATAGGGTTCCTTTTTTTCTTTCAAGGTACGGAATCCTAAAAAAAGTCATTAAATTTCCTGTCACGGGTAAAAAGAAAACAAAAATATAAAATATGAATTTTCATGGAAAAGAACAAAAAGTTGGAGACCGCAGTACCCAAAAAAGAAACGGTGCTGCCCATAAGCTGCCCACTAGTATAAAACTGTTACAGATTATGTAGAATCCATCCAACGGAGTTGCATCCGAAGCAACGGCTTAACGTGCTTTCCGAGACACGGAGACGAGGAGAGTAGTCCCTCAACTAACTAGACCCGGAAAGGAGTTTTAAATGTTATAGGCGTGGGGTTCGAACCAATGACCTCCGAGATTTAAAGCAAGCCTTTTACCTTAACTTGTCGAGCTTTTCATAGCTATTTTTCGAAGCAATACCTATCAATAACATATTTTAAACGAAAGATTCATAATTATGACTATTAGAAATGTACTTTATGTGGATGACTAAGATAAATTAATGGAAAGGGCTTTCTACGCCGACTTAAATTAATGACTTCATGGACAAGACAAAATGGCTGGTTATGTCGGCAAAAAATATGAAAAATGTACCTATGATACAAACCGAAAGTCTTATTGTCTTGTTAAAATTATATTTAACAGTGCCAATGCAGTTTATGTCAGTGTTGTGTGTTGTCATTCTGCCGGTCTTTTTCTCCTACCTTGGCTTGCTCTGGCCAGTTTACTCCCTCTTGGACAACCTCCGCGGCGTAGCAGTGCAGTCTTGATTTATGTTTCGGAGGTCGTGGGTTAGATTCCCACCCATTCCCACCAACTTTTGTCCCGTGTGGGGTCAATGTCCCGTGTGAAGAATACGCTGCTGATGGGCAGCAGCGTTTTCATGTGTTACAACAGGTATAAAACTGCGGTCATCAAACCACCTGCCTAATGTGGTGACTATGGCAAAAACCCTTCTTCAGGAGGAAGGCCGTTTTTATCTCAAATATATATATTTTTTTGTTTTAACTTCCTGAATTTGTTGGTAAACAAATTTTCGAGACAAACACAAAGCTCCGTAAAACTAATGGCAAGTAATTACTAGATTATGAAATAACTAATTTAATGAAATTACAAGAAGACTGTCTAATCTTTTCTAAAAATCGTACCAAGTTATCTTTTTCGACTATCGCTTAGTTTTAAATGCACACTTTCATTGTTTTTTGTTTTGGTTTTTTAATTTACGCTCATAAAATTTTCGAGTTCAACGAAGCATAGTGTATATATAATTAAATTGTTATATAAGCTAATGTATGGTGATAGTTTAGTGGATTTTGACTGAGAAATTGCTATGGTAAGTAGAGCATAGCGTTTGTAGGCAAAACTTAAAGAATATTGGCTATGGGACCTACTCAGACCCAATAAAATAAAGGTGAAGCGCTGCGAGTAACGCACTAAAGCTGATAAAACTCTGCCTTGGTGTGTATATACACAGCTTACGTACATGCGTACGACAACTATGCTTTACGATCTATCGCGGCATCAGGTGCTGGATCTCATAACAAACTTCATTATTTGGTAACAAAAATACCGGATTGAGTCGGAACGGATGTAAAACTCACTGCTCAACGTCATTTTTTATGAAGTAGGTATCTTCATGAATTTCTTACAAAAAAGAGATTTACGCGGGTAAAATCGCGCGCGGGAAACTAGTCTATAATACAAAAAAGCATCCGTTAGGCCGCCAACCGCAGGCATGTTGCCCAAAACGCTGGTTACATTACCCCTCTGTATAGGCTAATTTATTCGTTGGTCGAGATAAGCGCCAGGTCAGGCCAGCGGTCACCCGACTCCTTCACCAGACATCTGAACAGCTCCTTTAAGATAATTAAATGCCGGGCATCTGGGCCCTAAGGATACAGAGTTTCTAACCCAAACAGAAGGAATACATACTTCAGCCAACATTAATTGTATAAAGTACGACGTTAAGTATGTATGTATTATAGATACAGAACAAGTCCTTATATAGCATCGATACGGCAGCCATTGTTGTGGCCAAAAGAAAGTAAAAGTAGTTTAACAGGAATGAGCGCAGTGGTTTTTACAATTATGGAAGCAAATAACCATATACACTACTGCTCTACTATTAAATAAAATAACTATAGCGCAAAGTTGATGTTATTCTATTAGGCCTTAGAGAGGCAGGGTTTATGATTTACACTCGGTAAAGCAACAAAATCCTGGTGCATTATGTCAATGTGATAACACAACAAATACAATTAATACTTTTGTAGATTAAAAACCCAGTGACCGCCCTGAGCCCAGCCCAAGGCCCACCGGGGGCTCCCTCTTGCGCAGGTTCTTTAGTTTGTAGTTTTTAAACCATTTATTAAGGCTGGAGCTCTGCTCGCCTTGATGCCCGGTGAAGTAGCAAATGCCTCGTATCCTCGTCCGAAAATAAAAAAGTAGATTAAAAAAAATACAAGTAAAAGATGGGAAGGTGCGTAACGCATTTAAAATAAACTTATAAAAGGTTAAAACAATGTGAATGAATATTTGTGATTTCATTGCCTACATATTGCAAGTATAATAATATAAGATTTCAAGTATTTCAGCGATTGAATTTGAAAATATTTAACAGTTATGGTTACTCCATAGTCTTAAAATAATTATAGTGTACCAAAGGTACATAAGGCACGAACATATTATATGCCCGTGATAAGTGAAGAACCACATTTTACTTACAATTCAGCGCACGCGCACGCCAACATTAAGAAAAGCCTTTTACGTATGTTGTTGAAACTAAAAAGTGAAAGATGTAAGCTTGTTTTTAAGCTGGTTCAAATTGTGACCACTAGATGGCGTTGTTTTATATATGTGCTAAGTATATTATTATCCGTAGCGTAGCGGTATTAGGCTCGCTTTAAATCTCGCAAGGTCGTGGGTTCGATCCCCACGCCGCGCCGGACAGGAAATTTTTGTGTAAATTCTAAAGATCTATTCTATCCGGGTCAGGTTGGATGAGAAACGCGAGATGGTCCCGATTGTTATAACATCATCTATAACAATCGTTTATCAAGGCACGGGCAGCAGCGTTTCCTTGTGTGGCACAACGTAATACTGCGGTCACCTTGGCCGCCTGCCAAGCGTGTTGACTTTGGCAAATGCTTTCCCCCAGTAGGAGAAGGATCATATACATATTGTTGATGTGTTACAATATAATAATGTGGTCACCAATCCACCTGTCAATCGTTTTAACTATGGCAAAACCCTCCCTTGGGAGGAGGCTCTATTTCAGCAGTGGAAGGTATTCAGGCTAAGGATGAACTATTGCCTACTACTTGAACATAGCAACGTATATAAACACACATATGCTATCAAAAGAAAGTAGTAAAAGCAATTTAGTGCTTACATTCATTGTTTGCTATGAGCTTCCTAATAGGCGTTACCTTATGTCATAAATACTAATGGGTAGGTATTTATTGATTCAATAGCAAAGCACTTTTTTTATAACCAATTTAAGTTAAAAAGATTTTACGTCGAGATGGCTCCATCTATGGATCCCTTGATATACCATTATTTATTAACTAGCTCACTCTGCTACAGTGGGTCGAAGCGTAATATTTTGACGCTTATATGGTAACCCAGCATATCAACTATTCGCATGCAAACTTTTAGCAAAATCAGTTCAGTAGTTTTTGCTTGAAAGAGTAACCAACAAAAGTCCATACATTCTTTAAAACTTTCCCGTTTATAATAATACTAGCGACTCGCCCCGGCTCCGCACGGGTACAATGCTGATGTATTATACATATAAACCTTCCTCTTGAATCCTTCTATCTATTAAAATCGCGCATCAAAATCCGTTGCGTAGTTTTAAAGATTTAAGCATACATAGGGACATAGGGACAGAGAAAGCGACTTTGTTTTATACTATGTCGTGATTAGTAGGATAATAGCTGCACCCCGCGGTTTTACCCGCGTCACTGTGCTCCAGTGGGTTGGAGCGTGATATTTTGAAGCCTATATGTTCCATATTCATCCAGCAGTATCCATAAACTATCCGCGTGCAAACTTTCAGCCAAATCTATTCAGTACTTTTTGCGTAAAAGACTAATAAACATACATATATACATTCTTCCAAACTTTTGCGTTTACATCGAGGTATGCCAATAAACAGTCCTTTATTGACACCAAACATTTACCGAGAAGGAAAATACCTTTGACTGCACCACCGGTGGCTCAGAAGTTACGGTAGTTGCCTCTGAGACCTGGTGTTCTGGGTTCGATTCCCACCCGGGACAATTATTTGTGTGAACCACAAATAGCTGTTCTGAGTCTGGGTGTTCTGTGTGTCCGTGAAATGTATGTTTGTAAAGTCCCCCACGACACAGGGATTTATTTCCCTAGTGCGGGAGTTGTCTTTTTTTCTAACTAACCTATTTGCTTTGGGCTATATGAATGTGATGCTAAATGGTCAGGCAAACTGGGCTAAGGAGTGAGATTGGATCTCTGCCTCGAACATTTTATTACATAATCATCTACTCAACGATCTATTTCATTCCATCATCATAGTTTTCGTTCTGAGCTTCTCTATACTATATCTCTCTCTCTCTCTCCACAACATTGATTATTCTCATCTGATGGTGGGCTCTGCCTTTCCGATCTTCTGCTTCCACTTTGCTTCTGTATACTATCTATCAATATACTAATATATAAAACTGAAGAGTTTGTTTATTTCTTTGCTTGAATGCGATAAAATGCTTTCTATGTTTGATAGTCCATTTATCGACAAAGCTTTTAGGCTATATTTGATGAAGTTCCTATGGGAACCGGAAATACGCGGGTGAAGACCCGCGCGGAAGTTAGTAATATTATAAAGCTGAAAAGTTTGTTTGCTCGAACGAGTTTATCTCAGGAACTAGTGGTCCGATTTGAAAAAAATCTTTCAATGTTAGGTATTCCATTTATCGAGGAAGGCTATTGGCTACATAAGTATAGTGGGGACCGGGAGCCAAATTAATTTATAAATACCTCGCAGCGGCCCTCTTTAGTGCAGCACGTTCTCCGAGTGCTGGTTTTTAATTTGCACAGCAGGTAATCATTGCCATTCAACTGGGTAATGCTGCCAGCATTCTGGGAACCTTGCCAAGTAGAATAGATTTAGAATAGTAGTATTTTAAAAGTTAGTTTTTAAAATTAGCTACTTTTAGTTGTTCGTTATGTATTTTATTCAAGTAATATTATGTAATAAATTATATTTTATTTCTAGTATATTATCACGCTAAGTGCAATATGATTTCACGCAGACGAAGTAGCGGGTACAAGTTAGTCGAGTTATATTATAAGTCTAAGTTACGTTTAAGAAATGTAATGCATATAATATGTATGTATGTATGTATATATGCAAAACTAATGCAACTGGACTATACGTGACATACAATCTGATTATTATTATTACAATGAAACTTTTACGATCGCGCTGTGTTGACGTACGTTTTATTAATATTTAAAATCTAACTTGAAAGCGACTAGACCGATTCCCTTCCGTAAAGTTGTATGAAAAAAAGGAAAATCAGCGGTATAGATACTTATAATTTTCATCGGGCAAAGCGACTGATAGTAACAAGCCGTTTAAGTAAAAAGGACTAAAAATAAAAGTTTGATAAAAATTATACACCGTGAAATTTTAATGGTTGTTTTCCCGAAGCAGAACAACTTGCCGTCGGTAGTACTATCGAAACATATATTTTTTTTTTTTAGACATATTTTGGATTTAAAATTATTAAAAAAAATATTAGACAACTCGAAAGCGTGATAAACAGTAGTAACACTAGACGGACCTTGTAGGTACTACTCGAATCGCACGCGCTGCTGACAAAGTAAAGAACGATCCATAAACGTTTAAAGCAAAATAAGAGCTCAACGCTTTCGAGTTGTAATTTTAAATCCAAAACATGTCTAAAAAAAAAAAATATATATATTTCGATAGTACTACCGACGGCAAGTTGTTCTGCTTCGGGAAAACAACCATTAAAATTTCACGGTGTATACTATAGAACTGCCTAGTAAACTAAAAATTTGATACATCTAATAATACTAGCGACCCGCCCCTGCTTCGCACGGGTGTAATGCTGATGTATTCCTCGTAAATCACTCTATCTACTAAAAAAGACCGCATCAAAATCCGTAGCGCAGTTTTAAAGATCTAAACATACATAGGTACAGACAGACAGTGGGAAGCGACTTTGTTTTATACTATCTAATGATGTATTAATTATTTTATATACTTTCATATCTCCAAAAATGTAAATAGCAATCGATGAATAGGATAAAAGTGCTTATGTAAAACATAATTTTGTATTTGATCAACCAACCAGACCCGGAAAGAAATCTTAGAATTTACACAAAGATTTCTTACCCGGCTTGGGGATGGAACCCACGACCTCCGAGATTTAAAGCGACTTCAGCTTTATAATATTAGTATACCTAGATTGTTTTTTTAACGCCATCTGAAAGCACGTAGTAGTGCTCCTACGATACTAATGATAACTTACAGTCAAATATCTTTTTATCTATAG
Source organism: Nycteola revayana (assembly GCA_947037095.2). Lineage (NCBI taxonomy): Eukaryota > Metazoa > Arthropoda > Insecta > Lepidoptera > Nolidae > Nycteola > Nycteola revayana. Next base: position 3,235,939 of record OX344851.2, read on the forward strand.
TAGGCAAGTAAATTAAACCGGCACCTTAGAGCCAACACCCCTTACGTATACGCCATGGCTGGAATAGCTCCACCTAGTGTACGAAGAAGCGTGGCTTGTGCAGTGGAGAGACACAGGCCGACACACGATGGCAGGCATCCAGTTTTTGGCCGTGTACCACCACCCACACGTCTGAAAAGCCGCAACAGCTTTCTCAGACAGCCAGCCATCGATGCAAAAGAAGCCGCTAAATCTAGAGTGGAGCTATGGGACCATCAATTTCCGGACTCACCCTCTGATCTCCCACCAGCTGAAAAACTTCCGCCGGGTGCCGACCTTCCCTGGGCAGTCTGGAAGTCTTTAAATAGACTTCGAACTGGTGTTGGGAGATGCCTAGAAAATCGTGTTAGGTGGCGGTACTCCAAAAACGACAAATGCGAGTGTGGCGTGGTCCAATCAATGAACCACTTATTGTCATGCCCGAACTGCCCCACATCCTGCACAATACAAAACCTAGATGAGGCAAGTGACCAGGGAATCGCTGTGGCCAAATACTGGTCAAGTTTGATTTAGATTACCGAATAGCCTTTCGACTCGAGAAGAAGAAGAAGTAAATTAAATAGTAAGCTCAGCGTGTAACATAATTTCACGATCATTGGAGCGTTTAACAACGGATATTTAACTATAAAACCGTTGAAAATCTCAATATAAGCATTAAACTAAATGATATGCTCACAATTGCTTAAGTATTATACAAAAGTGGACTTAGAGTAAAGCAGTCTACTAGTATTTTTGTTAACCCCTCGTTCTAAGCTTAATTGCTTGTGTTACGAGTGGGTACACGTCGGTAGTGCAATGGGTAGGATTCGAACTGGCGACCTCAAGATCACAAGTCCGACGCGCTAGCTACGGCCGCTTCATTCAATTCTTAAGAAATATGTTGAAACATGTAATTAAAGATGCCGTGTGGTTTCCGGCTTAGAATAGACTACCCCATATATTCCTATGGGTGTCTTAAGGGGTGACTAAGGGATGGCATATACTTGATGGATGGGCAGCAGCATCTATGAGTTAAAAGATACTCCCTTGCTGATCTTACTGCGATCACCAATCCGCCAGCCAAGCATGGTGAATACGGCAATATCCCTCAAAAACCCTGGCTTGCCAAGGTCTTTCAAAAGGCTGCCCATGTTAAGCAGTGGACTTAAACAGGCTGGTGAAGTGAAGATGATGAAGGTAATTAAAGATAAATATATAGTTAATACTGTACAGTAGCAGACCATGGCAAGTCAGCGTTATGCCATAGGGATACTGCCATAATCATCATGCTTGCCAAGCGGATTGGTGATCGCAGATGGTGAGTACATCATTCAGCCCTACAGTTCTAAAATCTGTGTGACCGTATACGTACTAATATAACTAATAATACAATAAATGTGTGTGCCTACTAAAATATAAATTACAATAACTGGACCTAAACCCCGCGTAATTGCCCATTTGAGTATGTTTCGCCGGACCGCCTCATGTGGGCCGTGTTGAAACCGGTGGTAGAACAACCCACTGAGTTTGTTTCGCCGGATCTTCTCAGTTGGGGCGCATTGGATCCGGTGGTAGCATTAAAGCGCGTCCGTCGTTATATGCTCATGGTCCACCCAAATAATGACAATTGTTTAGGCATAATATAGACAGAACAAGCATTTTGCCTCTTAGCGACAATAAACATTAATTATAATAATTAATTTAATTATAAATAAGCAATTTGAATAGGTTTATAAATAAACAGCAAATGTAATTTAAGATAAATAATAATTAATTTTCAAATAATGTTTGACGATTTACAAGTGCCTGTAATTGGTTTACGTAAATAAAAATGATTTTTATTTTATTTTATTGTATAAGTTCATCGTTCATTTAAATCCGCACTTATTCTGCTTGCATGTTATATTTGTTGTAATTATTTTGCATTTATTTCATTAAATTTTATTACTTTACTCCTTTTTCATTGCTAGTATGGGTACATAAGTTTAGTAGTATCCGCTGCATTTGATATGTAATTGACTTTAAATATATTTTTTACTAACTTCCCATGTAAATCTTGTTCCCGTAAGAACGCCATGACTAAACCGCCGCCTATAACCTTTCTCGATAAATGGGCTATCTATCTGACACTGAGAATTTCAATCGACAGACAAATCGGTCCAGGAGTTTCTGAGATTAGCGCGTTCAAACAAACAAACAACCTCTTCAGCTTTATATATTATAGTATAAGGTGTAAGTTAATTTATGAACCTATTCTTAAGAAATTTAAAAAAATAAAGTAAGTACTTAAGTTTACGCTTTTGCGTTACCAAAAACTATTTTGAATACTGAAATCTACTACTAAGTTAATTTCAAATCAAACTACAATGCAATTTTAGAAACAAATAACTAATTTATTTTGCGTTTACTTAAATCGAGTAATGACATTGTAACTATTAACTTATAACTTTAAAATCTTTATAATTTCACAGTGTAATGCGTCATTATAGTCAATACTTCTACAATCCTTAAAAACATATAGATAGTTATTAATAAAATAATGTTGTTGAAGTCCTAATCATGAGGTAGGATTAATAAAACAATATAATTAAAATGCAGTTTGGTTTATGGCTTATCAAACATATTATTATAAAAAACTTAAACACACACGCACTGACAAATGTTCTCATTCAAATTTAAGATTTTTAAGAGTTCGTGATACACGATACAATAAAATAATATATAGGTAATACTAATATAATAAAATACTTAAATAAATATTAATATATAGAGATCATATCAAAATAATTCTTGAGCAATAATTAATATATAAATATATAGACGATAAAGACAAAAATAAGATAGGTGATAAAGTACATATTACATATATGTTAATTTAAAAATAATAAATCAAATTACGTATTTTTGGTATAAATAAATATGTAAATATATACTTTTAATTACGTATACATGATATACCCAGATAATCAATTCAATATTTATATAACTAATAATACTAACATAATATCTATTAAAGCAAGTTCCTTTTCAGTCAAATTAACACAGTCAACACACAGTAATAAATAACGGACCATGTAAAATGAATGAAAAGAATAGAAGCAAAAGACACGAAAAATAATAATAATTTAAGCATTCAAGAATCCACAATCAGTCATAATTTATAAATACATTCACACAAATAATTTTCAATTACAGAAAATAATATGAGAAGTACCAAATTAGATTTGTTTACTAAAGGAGCTTACCACTTTAAAATAACATTTTCCATATAATTGAAATATGTGAAATCCTTTAAAGACTCCTATAGCCTAACATCTCTTTTTTGATACCTATTTGAGTTTGGTAACAAGCTTCTTAGTTGCCGTACGCGGAGTAAGCCAAGTTGTTGGCTTCATTCCTTGAACGAGACCAACCGCCTTCCCAGCCGTGGCCATGTTCTACGGCAACGGGATGGTGCTCAACATGAGGTTCCCAGCCATGGGGCTCCCAGGAAGATTCTTCTTGGGCATGTTTCTTAGCAAGGAGAGCCTTGATGATGGCGATAAGTTTGATGATGAAAGCGATTTTGGCAAGGAGAGCCAGTTTGAAGACAGAGGCAGCAATAACGACCAAGGAGATGACGACGAGGGCTATGGCTTTAGCTTTGGCGAGGAGGATGAGAGGGATCAAGATCTTGAGCTTCTTTTTTATTTCCTTCTTCTTTTTGCCACGGCCTTCTTCAACTGAAAAAAAAATAACATAAGATGTCACGAAAATGAATATTTATATATATATTTAGTAACTGTATTAAGTATAAAAGTGCATTTAATTTAACCTTTAAATAGCTAATAACAATTTATTTCATTTAATAGATTTGACTTTTGTATGTGAGATACTATTTTTATTTTTAGTTTATTTGTGGTGGTATATAAAAATAATACTTCATCCATATCATTCCATTAGTTGCAATAATCTACAATTAAATCACATCCGTATCGTGATAAAATAATAATCAATTGTTTATTTGCCTATATGCTACTTGTTTATTACCTTCATTGTCAATGGACCGAGATTCAGTAGAGTCTTCATCGCTTCCACCGTAGCTAAGTTCAATTTCGCTTGACTGCAGCAAGTCAGAAGTGCTAGCCCATAGCTGTTCAGTCACCTGCTGGTTCCTCACAACGGGATCAGCGGACATGGATTCTAAGCTCCTGGCTTCTTTAGGATCATTATTTAGAATGGTGATACCGTCGGTAATCTTGAGTTTGCGAGCAGCTGCGAGTCTTTCAGTCGCTTTGAGAGCGTGTTCCTGAAAACAATATACATTTGTTAGTAACTTGTTGAAACTCATATATGAATTTTAAAATACTGCTGATGTTTAAGGAATATCTTGGTAAATATAATCTGACAATCATTATAAAGATACTACTGTGTTGTTCAATGCAAATGGAAAGTTTTAAAAGTAATTTTGATTATTATCAAAATTGACTACCAAAAAAGTAAGTTGTAGGCGTTTTACGGTGAATTGTTTTTAATAGTTGACATTAGGCCGTTGGGGAAAATGATGTAAAAGTTTAATTTGTTATTTGTCGGCGACCAATTATTGTTTATCTATACATAATTTTATATTGACGTATCTAATTCGACCTGCTAATTGAGTTACTTTCTCTTGCAGGATTTAAATATCCGCTGTGGCTTCAGTTCAAAAAAAGTGTGGCTTTAATTAATTTTTCTTTTCAATCTGAACTTTTACTTGTACTGTGTTATTTTAAATTAAATTTAAATTAACACAATTTTGAAGTTTAAAATTATTATTTAACTCAAATATGTCTTCCTGACAATGATATTGCACTGGGAAAGAATTTGAATTTCAAAACGTTTATGTTATTGTAAACTATAGTTGCACTTTACGTTCATAAACTATCACTTTACAACACTTTGATGAAACTACCTTAATCATACTAGTTAAATCATACACTAACACTTCACATCATACCTTTAAACATAAACCCAAGTCACTGTTACAATTAACCAGGTTTCCAAAAACTGCACGAAGCACTGACTCTTGAGAACTGACCGGACCACATGACGCACTCGCCACAAAACACAAAATCACCACAAATATTTTCATTTTGACTCAGTTCCGAACTCAACCAATTCAAGATCAATCGCACTGTGATGATAACTCGACCGGATCAGAATTTTTTATCCAAATTCCCCCACTTCCGATTTGTTCGTTTCTGTTTACCAAATTTACATTTTAATGTCAAACTTACTATTTAGAAACGGGACGATCGTATGCAATAGTGTGTGGTATACTTAATATTCATTAATATTTATGTCTTGGTCAAGTTCACATTTTAAATCTTGTCAAAAGATTAGTATTGGATGTGATTTTTTGGCTTTCGATGCACTTTCACCGAATTCCTTAAAACATGATATGATCATACAGGTATTATATGTATTTTATAATGGGTTTGTTTTTACTTCAGCAAAACTTGAACCCTACCATTACTTAAACTTTCTTATTATAAAAGCGGTAAGCATTTTGTAAATGTGGCATTTTTAATTTAATTAATTAGGTGTAGGTTGTTTACAATTTTGGCGTTTTCGCTTTATTTTTCACATGCGTGTGGAAACGATTTTTGCGTTTGTAAATCTTTAATTCAAATTCAAACTTAATACTTAAACATACATCTTAGATAACATTGAAAAACCAAAACAAAACACAATCTTTAATGCCAAAGATTAAAAAAAACGAAAATATCGAATATTTTGTTGGAATTTTACCATAGCCTTATTAACCTAATGCAACACATCTTTATATTAAGTTGGTAACATTGAAACGATAACTATACAAATCCAAGGTTATGCTAGAGTAAAACAGTACGAAAAATATCAAGCGTAAAATTTATTTACGCTTTTTATTCTGAGCTTTCGGTTAATACAGTTTTTGTTTCGATAACAGGTTTAAGTAAGAGTTGTACTTATTATTTAATGTCCAATAGCGAAATTATATAATTGCACCTCTGGAACTTTAAATAACTTCTTGCATACATTTTGCATGTTGCATTTTCTTATTTTTATTTTTGTTTATTAGTAGCTTTGATTTTATATTCTATTAGGAACGTTCCACAATTTCACTCGTTAGGATGTATCCCACAGGAACCGCACAAATTTTCGAGATAAAAATAAGCCTTCAATTATTGGCAATTTCAGACTATAATCCATTTGGCTTATGCCCAGATAGATATATCCATACAAAAATCCAAACTTTCGCATTTATTATTTCGCTTATAGAGCAGGATGTACTTAGAGGGTGCCGGCCGGCGTCATATTGTAACGTTACGTAACATCTATTTTATACTTTTATACTCTTACTATTTGCTTTTATGCCCGGTGAAGTGGCAAAAGCCTCTTAACTAACAACATATGTCCGTCTCAAAAATAAAACGTGTGGAGCTGGAACTTTGGAGACTTATAAAATGGTACTTAAAACCAAGTAACTATCACAAGACAACCTCCGTATCGTAGCGGTATTTGACTCGCTTTAAATCTTGAAGGTTGTGGGTTTGATCCCCACGCCGCGCCGGACAGGAAATCTTTGTGTAAGATTAAGATTTATTTTCGGGTCTGGTTGGTTGAGTGAATACCCTCCGTGACCTCGGAGAGCACGTTAAGCAGTTGGTTCCGATTGTTATAACATCATCTATAATAATCGCATATCAAGAACAGGGCAGCAGCGTTTCTTTGTGTAGTACAACATAATACTGCGGTCACCAACCCGCCTGCCAAGCGTGGTGGACGTTATACGGGCTGATGATGATGGTGATCACAAGATGTCTCCCCAGTGGAGCTTGAATCTAGGCACGAATCAATAACTCAATATTCCCCTGGGTCACATAGTCATTACTACCGCCTCAACCCTTAGATTGCTATTTACTTTCCAATGCCAATAGTATGACAATAGCTGCGGCGACGGAGCAGGCGGAGGGATTGCCGTAATTTTGATTTTTTAAAGGAGTTTTTTCACTCTTCTTTACATTTAATGGGCCTCTCGGACTTCGGGTTTTAGAAGGTTAAATGCAATCAAGGGTTGATTGCTGTTAATCTTCCAATAAATTAAGACAGAAAAGTAATTTTATATTAGTAATTTTATATTCTAGTGATGTACCTATGTTTATTATATTTTGAAGAAGTTGTGCAGGGAGCAGAAATCACAATTACAAGAATAATAACTTATTAGAAGCTTACGGAGGTGAATTGACGTTAAAATTTGGATAAAATATAGGCAAAAATATAATACGTGCTAACAACAACTACAAGACTGGACGGGCTAACTCGGCGGATACTTTAAGGAGAATTGACTGCGTAGGGCATGTTATGTATTACTGGCAAAAACTTGTTTAATTTTTGAAAATTATTATTTCTTACCAAAATAATACTTTCGAAGAGTTCCTATTCCTACCACAAATTATATTATAGTTTCTTATTCAAACACAATTATTTATCCTATTTTTGCCATATCAAATAACTTTTTAATATTTTAAAAGATTCTACATCTCACAGATTTACAACGTTTTAGGGTTGAAATTGGTATTGATTCGTTTATTTTAGGATTTTTTTTGGATTCCTACAAAGATATAATAAACAGGAAGTAATTAAAAAAATCCATCTAATATTGATCATAAATATTTATTTAAAATAAATAATAAATTAAAGACTGAGGTACTTGTACATGTCATAGACAAACATCAAATAAATTACACACATTCACACAATAAATACTCAATTATACTAAGCCAGCTTATTGGCTCAAATGACCGGCATACGCCAGCGAGGCTCCATCATTGGCTTGTCTGCCCCATCCTGAGGAACCAGCAGCAGGCTCATACGAGTACCCTGGGTGCTCTTCATGGTGCTGAGGAGCGCCATAAGATATGCCACCACCTGAACCTCCCTTCTTGGCGAGGAGTTTCCTGATCATGCTGAAGGCGCTCATAGCGAAAGCGATTTTGCCGAGGAATACAGCCTTGATTGCGACGAAAGCGATGACACCGAGGAAGAGAGGGATGAGGGCGGCCATCTTCAGTTTCAAGAGGAGGAGGAGGGGCAACAGCTTCTTGATCTTCTTCTTCTTCTTGCCACGGGCTGGAAAGATAAAAAAAGTTTTTAAATATGACAAAGATGAGAATGAAATATTTAGTACTCAAGTAATATTTTGACGTAGCATCTTGTAGCGTGAAAGTTTTATTGAAATAATTGCGTGATCATGGGAAATTATCATTGAAAGAAAGAATATTGAATGCCTATGAAATTAAATCTTGAACTTATGTAAGAAGCGCTAACCACAAATTACGTATTAAAATACAAAATATTATCAAATATATATAATAATGAAACGTATGATATTACGATAATTATATAGTAATCCTCAATCATGTCAGTGGGCGGAGTATTGATGTTCTGTAATAGTTTAACTGACGGTTTTGTCAAGATCAATTAGGGTGCTATTATGAAATGTGAGTAAGTAAATAATATAATAAAAAAACTAAATACTTTAACGGCTCTTGAACATAATAGTCACCGTAATGGTGTGAAGTAAAATATGGTTGATGAACCGTGAAATCTTCTGTTCAAAGCATTTGTGTTAACACCTTTAACGAAAGGGCTTTGTGTATATGTAAATATGGTTAGAAGAGAAAGTTTGTGGTACCTAGGTTTCCTCCATTGTTCAACAATGTTCGTCTTAGTGATTTTCTAGTGTTGATTTTGACAATAGATTTGTTTACGACTATGCGAATGGCATATTTGTGTAATAATCTTAAGTTGTTGAGATATTAAAATTTTAAGAACAATTAGAATATTCGTTTGTATTTGATGCGATGTAAATCTTATTTTTTTTTATTTCATTACACGTTTTATTTATTTCTTAATATGAGTATTGAGTTAACTTTGACTCAGTTTTCCGTTAATAAGCTGCTTATTTGCATGTAAAAAAATTATAAAACAACATTTTTGCAATATAATATAGGCAATTATAATTTTTAATTGGCTAAGACATAATAAAGCCTAAATGTATATTTTTCTTTATTTATTTTTAATATTCTTACCTTCCTCATCCAGGGACCTTGACTCCTGATCAGGAGAAGACAAACGTAACTGCAGTACATGATTTTCTAAGAAGTCTCCAACGTTGTCAGCAATTCTCTCGTCAATCTGAAGTTCTCTTGCCTTTGGGTCTGTAGCCAAAGGTTCGTAGCTACGAGCGGAGCGTGCAGATCCAGTATTGACTAGGCTCATTCCCTCGAAGATATCAAGGTCTTTCGAGATAGCCAGTCGTTCGGTTAATTTCAGTGCCTTTTCCTGTTAATGAAAAATTGTATTAAGTAAGTAATAATAACAAAAAAGGGGTATGAATCGCATATGGCTGTAATGAGAAATTAACTGGCGAAAAGTATTGAAATTATTTTATATGCTAAATGTTTAAAATATGCATGTATATGCATGAAATATTAGATTTAATAATACTGCTACTGAAATCTACTTGGACAAATATGCTTTTCACTACGAAATGTGATGTCAATTAGTAGGCAGCACGCAAATCGACACCAATTACTGTAATGCATTTCTGAAGGAGATTTATTCAACGAGTTTCATATTAGTATGAAACTCAGTTAACATTCTTGTCACTGACACTTCACAAGCACTGTAAGATCCACAATAATCACCTTTAGACATAGTGATGTATCGGTTTCAATGCACTCACTAACGGCACCCACAAAATTTTCCGCAATACCACTTTCATGCACTGGACTGCACTTCACTGAAGCCAAAATGGCTAACAAAGCGACTTTCTTCCACATTTTTAAAATTATTATTATTCTACAAATCCAGTAGATGTGTACTTCAAGTGCCAACGATGGCAGACTTATGATGATTTCCCAAAAAAGTGATGGATTTTATCCTTCGTTCCCCCACTACGCGTTTTTGACAATGTGACGTAAAATATGTGCGCACTGTTTGAAGCCGTATGCTAACTGATCGGCCGAAGATCGTTTAAGCTCACACGTAAGGATAAGTAGAAAAATAAATATTGAATGTTAGAAAGCGTAGTTTGCTTACAACATCTAATATTCTCTGTTGTGTGAGCAGTGCAAATTGAAACGAAAGAAAAAGTGTGATTGTTTGATTTTTCGTAAGCCCATAAAACGAAGTGAAAATGGATGTCGTAATTTTTAGAAATACACACCTTTATGCGAAATTGTATAATTCTATTGATATAAAAATTTATTATTTTATATAAATTTCATAGTGCTCTCTCGCATGAACTCTTTCTAATTTTATATGTAGCTATTTTTTAATACGATATATTCGAGGTCGGTTTTAAAACCGGAAAGCTAAGTTTCTTGACACCGAAACTTTCTGTGGCACTATGCAACCATAAACACGTATTTTCTCTTAACTTTTTAGAAGTCCCTTTTGATTAATATTAAGTATAATATACACGTTACTTAAATTAATAATGTTTTGAACTTTGACAACAATGTATTGACCTTAAAAAGAATGAACGGTAAAACATGTGTAATCAAGAAGATAAATAAATTTAAATTTCACTTTCTGTTGAACACATATTTGAAGATTTAAATTGATTTTTTAATCTAATGTTAAACAAAGAAAGCGATGGTTTCTAATAATATCCTATTGTTATTGTTACGATCAATATTTTAATTGTGTGTTATGTAATGTTAGCTCTTTTAATTTTGAACTGTGAGTTACTGGGTGCCTTTCTTAAAGAGGCTCTACCTAATTGTTTTTTTACAACATTTAGTCATACAAATGAAATAAAGGGATGCTATTTGGGTATATCGACTTTGAAGATAATCGAACTCAGTATTTCATAACGTTACATAGTTAAAAAGGAAGTTACTTCCGCTGTCTGTTCGCTTAGATCTGTAAATTTAGGCCATGGAATTTAATGCAATTTCCATTGCCTAATTTAACAATAGAGAGAGTAATTTAAGAGGTAGGTTTATTACGTTTTTACGTTGCACCCATTGGTCGCTTATTTTTTTATGAAATAGTTGTTTAAATATCGCTACTACACTAAAACAATACACCAAAACGGGTTTAATCAGATGGAAAGTTTGACAAAATATTAGTATCAATGTTCTTATTAGATTCACTGAACACACATCATTAAAAAAAAGTTGAAAGAGTGTCGTCTGATTTTTGATGATTGCTAATAATTGGGATCAGTATTACTATTAAGACAAAATATGATCATTTTAGAATATAATAAAAGAGGCCCTGAAGATACGGTTATCCTACTAATATTATAAACGCGAAAGTTTGTAAGTATGGATGGTTAGATGTTTATTACTCTTTCACGCCTAAACTACAAAACGGAATTGGCTGAAATTTTGCACCGGAATAGTTTATACGCTGGATTAGCACATAGGCTACAAAACATCACGCTCCGACCCACTGTAGCATAGTAACGAGGGTAAAACCGCAAAATCTGTAGTGCTCTGCTATAAATGATCATTTAGGTTGTACGAATGCACATGTCACAGGTCTCAGGGTGAAACTAACACAGTTTCAAAGTCATATTAATAAGTAATGCAATTGTAGAATAATATTCACAGATCGATAGTACTTCTAAAAATTAATAATATCGGCATATGAATTATGATGTAGTTAGGTACAAGAAATTTCAGTTCTCATTAATAAATATACTATCAATCGTTTTTCCACCACAGCTAAGCGTTGTAATATAATCAGTATAACAACTACAATGTATGTTATACATAATACTCTAGAATTGGAATTTATCCGGAAATTATCGATAATTATACACGCAAGTATCGATCATTTCCGCCAGCTATATAACATTCTAATACAATAAATGCGATACCAGACAAGCAATTCAATTCATTTAGTATTAGGAACACCTGAAATGGTAATCAAAATATGGGTTCCTAAGAATCGGGAATCTGGATTTGGTAAAGTTGGTTGAAAAAGTCTATACTTTAATATATAAAGCTAGAGTTCGTTTGTTTGCATGAGCGCGCTAAACTCAGGATCTACTGAACCGATTTCAAAAATTATTTCACTGTTAGATAGCCAATTTATCCAGAAAAGCTATTGGCTATATTTCATTATGAAGTTCCTACGGGAACGGGGTAACATGGGTAAAACCGTGCGCGGGAATCTAGTTAAATCTCAAATTAAATAGAGTAAACAAAGTGTAATTGTAGTCGAGGGCGTTATGGGAAAAGGACTAGCAGGATGAGGCCGGTAAGGGCTGTATATCCATAGAAGTGGTACTAGTTGTTCTTGTGACCAATATCTATAGAGAGAAGCCATCAAAGCAAGCCATATTAAAGTGTGTGCAAACATTAGTGCATGTGTTATTCCTTCCAAAATCCAGTTTTACGGACCCGACCAGTAATAGATCATTAAGCAGGATAGAAAACATAACACAAAGAGCGTGTTAAGTTTTCTATCCTGCTTAATATAAAAGCATGAGTGAAACACCAACAAATTTCAGATTTTGGGCTGATTCTGAAACAGAAAATTTATAGAAGTTTTACCGCTTTACATAGACTTTGTCAACTCGATAGTTTCAGCCGGACATTATTACTAACACAAGTATAGAAGCCAACAAAAGGCTTTTTTTTACTGAAGTACCGCATAGCAACGAATGTCTAGGTCATAATTATTATTATACGATTAAATAATTGAGCTCAAGTGTACATCGAATTGTGCCAGTGATGTAACTTCAGTTGAGTTTGCATTGAGTGAAAGTGCACGTATCTGTTTCGTAAATTCAAGAACCCACAAGACTCTTACATAGATAATACAAAAGCAGAGGCAACCGGAATTTATTAACTAAAAAATGTTGCTTTTTCATCACTTTGATGGGTTATATTCGTTATCATGTATCATGAATAAACGTAAAACTCATCAAAGCGGTACTGAAAATATTATAAATAATTAAAATATGCTAATATTGTGTACAATTAGGCATAATAGGCATATAAGGTTTATTCAAAATAAAAGTAAGCGTTATAATAATTACAAATTCGCCCCAATTTCGTATAACTATTGAATTACCAATGTATTTAAACCAATAAGCAATAGCATCAATTGCTAAATTAATTGAGGAATGAAAAAAGTGGCCGTAGCCTAACTGCCTAGGGGCGACTTGTGATCTTGTGGTTAGCGGTTCGAACCCTACCCATTACACTACCGACGTGAAGCCACTTGTAATAAAAGCATTTTAGCTTAGCACAAGGATACTAGTAGAGGGCTAAAATTCAGCTAGTAATAATTTTAAACAAAAGAAATAACGACATATTATTATGGCACGCTGGCTCGCACGTATGTGAATAATCAAGAAGCTTTTTTTGATCTTAGCAAGCCTGGTTTGTTGAGGGTCATTGAAATGATCACCACGGTTGACATACAGATTGAGTGATCCCAGTAAGATGGTGTGTCCCGCGGATTTACCCGTGTTACTCTGCTCTAGTGGATTGGAGCCTATTTTTTTGTAGCCTATATGTTAATAGAGCCAATTAACTATCCCCGTGCAAAATTTCAGCCAAATCCATTGAGTAGTTTTTACGTGAAAGAGTAACAAACATCCATCCATACTTACAAACTTGATGAATGAATCATCATCAACAGCCCGTTTACGTACACTGCTGAACATGGGCCTCCTCTTAACAGACCCCGGCAAGCCAGGATCGCAGAGGGATATTGCCATAATCACCACGCTTGGCAGACGGATTGGTGATCGCAGTAAGATGTCAACCTTGAGCTAATAGATGCTGCTGCCCATCTATCAACCATATGTCCCTTAGTCGCCTTTTACGACACCCATGGGAAGACATGGGGTGGTCTATTCTAAGCCGGAAACCACATGATGAATGAATGAATAGTATACATTAGAAAGCTACAAAGTGTTCATTGCTAATACTTTATTTAAAGTATTTAAACCCGAGCTCTCTATATCTCTCTCTACTCTACGCATAAGTCGGCAGGAAACAGTCGTGTCTCAAGACGCTAATATGCGTATGTAATATGTTGCCTGAATGAATGGTCATCGTTACATTACGTCGAGTTTGCAAAGGAAATAATGCTATTCAAACAATTGTTATCCTCTTTTCTTTTGTAAGAGGGTCACGAGAATTCTCATGCGTACCAATATGGTATGGTTCATAATGAGCTGACCGATCTCACGCAAAAAATGGCAGGAAATTATGAGACTGACTCTAAATTGAGGTATTAGGAGTTTCGATATTTCCACGACTTCTATGCGAAAGAATGTTTCCAAGATTTCAAAGAACAATTGGACCCTGTTATGCAAAAAAGATCCAAACAACGCTAAATTACCTTTTGGTTGGATCTTTTCTGCATAACAGGGTCCAATTTTACTTGCTTTTATCTACTACTAGCTTCCCGCGGTTTCATCCACGTAACTTCCGTTCCCGAAACTTAATTAAATATAGCCTATATTCTTTCTCGACAGATGGGCTATCTATAACCGATTTTTTTCAAATTGTACCTGCAGATCCTGATATAAGCGTGTTTAAGGAAACAAACAAACGAACAAACTCTTCAACTTTATATATTTGGATGTAACTGCCCTGTACATTTTAAATTGCAAGTTCAGTAAATAGTCGATTGATATGGTCGTACCAAAAGTGACAAAAAAGGATTCCTCTGAGTTTCTTGCCAGTTCTTCTCAAAGTTGCTAAAACTGGTGGTAGTAAGAAATAGGACGCATCATAAGAACATAATTTGAAATATTTGATTTAATTTAAATATTAATAAAGATTTTAAGTTTAAGTGAGATGGTTCCCCATTCGAATTTATGATGACCAAGTGTGAAGTGACGGTTTAAGCGCTTTCTAAAGGATAATGCGCTATCTTAAGGATAATCTATGAAACAATCAGACCAAGATATAAATACCATAGTCGACAGCATTGTCAATTTTGAATAAGAAAGCCTTAAACAAAATGCATGGCATTCAAGAACCTTAAATAATAAAAAAACGACTTAAGGGCCATGGGCATCTCATGGCTCCAAAGAGGTCACCAAAACTATGCCAACGCACTTTAAGAATATCGACACCTCATACTTTCTATTCGGATATAATTAGATGCTTAAATGCCGGAGTCGTGGGCCCATGAGTTGGATGAGTGTCTTCGTTAGTAAGTTGTCTTGGACAGGTTTAACAAGAAGGTCAAAAGGCATCGTTGTATGACTATATTATCTACAATTGCAATCATTTACTTCTGTATCTGTTATGTATTTACGATAACCTCCGTGGCGAAGCGGTATAACATCAGAAATTTCCTTCTGGGTATAGTTGGTTAAGGAGGTGGTCCCTTCGTGCTAAAAATACGTTAAACCGATAGTTCCGATTGTCATAACATCTATGCCAATCGTATGCCAGCGTTTACCTGTGTAAATACTGTACACAATACTGCGGTAACCAACTCGCCTGCCAATCGTGATGACTATGAAAACACCCTCTTCGAAAAAGGCCCATGTTCAGTAGTGGATGTTATACCGGCTTATAATGATAATATATTTACGCTATCATACACATGTATCCCCACAGCCATCTTATTCTGGATAAATTGAGGTATGCAGAAACTTTTCCATTTCTTACTACAACGCTTTAAAACGAATTAAAAAAAATGTTTAAATTACTTAAAATATTAATTTGTTTTCCATTGGCAAGTCGTTTTTTGAAGACCCGTTAATGACCTTTCTTGATGTGACACGCGTAAAGAAAAAACTTTTGTTGACCCTAATTATGGAGGAACTACTAATATGAGATGGAAAGTGCCTAGCGCCTGCTGACCGACCTTGAGCATAACGGGCCTTAGAGTGACTGTCAACAACACTGTCTACACAATTTCTAGATTTCTTAAAACCGGTATCTGAGGAATTTTGGCTCTGTTACAGACACGCTTTTAATGAATCGACATTTCTTATAGAACAAAGCGTATATTGTACAGCTCCATGCCTTTTCCTGGAAGGGAGTTAGAGAAATCACACCCACGTTTTAGGAGCTTTAGCCATTGTAACGAGCGAAATCCATATTACAAGCATTATTTTCCGTTGTGGGTGTTATAACACTATCAGATTAGGATCAACGGTGTCCATTCATACGCGTAATAAAACGATAAGCTTTTTAATAAAACTGTAATTGCACTATTAAACTTCGTGTCGCCATTGCTTGGGAGGTCTGAAGCGTTGGTTCTATATATTTGTGTCATCAAAGTTTGTCTTCGACTCCTCTGAATATTTGCTTTAAAATCTAGTTGGTTGACAGAAAAACTTTAAGGTAATCTGAAGAATTTGATTACAACTTCTATTGATTTCAGAATTCATTTAGATGGAATAATAGGCATGATATTCTGAATACGGGAGTTATGATAAGACCATCGGAGGATCATTCATAGTTCTTTGGTAACATGCATGAACAAGGTAAAGAATAAGATTGTACAAAATATTAATAAGTATAATCCTATTAATTTCTACTTATTTCACTTTAATTTCTCAGCAGTCAAAATGGGCTACATAATTAGAGATTAAGCAAGAAGATATTGACTTTATATGGTCTATTTACTTGGAAATGAGTCAAAACCACGTTTAATATTCGCTAAAACAGTTGACAAAAAAGAAACTAAGGAAACACATAAAAACATCTAAAATTCAATTTAAGAAGACACGAAGCCCACCCACACTTAGAAGAAGCAATAAAAATGAAAGTAAAATTAACATACAACCAAATGTTGCTTATAATTTTGTAACTTATTTTCTCATAGTTTGTATTTTTTTAATAAATACTAGTTTTTGATTTGTGACTTCATTCACGTTTATTTCGGTTTCACCTTACAAACATTTTAATACATAATTGTAACCGTTTAGAAGGAAAATGTTGATATCTTATTCTTTTTTTCTTTCTTTTCAATCTTTAGGCATACACAGGTGCAACGGCGGGATTTGTAGGAGCGGGATTTGTAGGATTACTCTATCCATAGCGATGATTTATGCTAATTATATCACGAGAAAAAGTCTTTACTGTAACTACTATTTTGCTCCTACAAACACCAGTTATGGTAACAGGAACTTTAAATGAACGATGTCCGATAAAACAATCATTTTGGGTACCTTTCGGTGTACATTAACCCGAATTGCGACCTGGTGTTCTGGATTCGATTCCCGGCCGGGACAATTATTTGTAGGAGCCACAAATGGTTGTTCTAAGTCGTGTAATTTGTGCCCATGAATTATGTGTTAGTAAAGTGCCGGGTGACACAGCGACTCTCTTTAACCTATATGGAAGTTATCGTTTTAAAAGGTAAAGAAAATAGATTTATTTCGTGAATACCTTCTTACCGCAATCCAATATTACAGGTGCAATTTGACCCCAAATATTTTCAACGTGTTCCTGTATAAGTTACACAAGATAAAAGTTGTGAATGAATCAGAAGCAACCGAGTTTGACCTTGACTGCTTACTCACTACTCGAGTTTTTGTAGCTGTTTGGGTTTGGCAAATAAAAAATACAAGCGATCTGTTTGAAAAAAGCAGAAAGCAATATAATAGGTTCGGACAAAAACAAAAAGTGCAAGAGTATTGAATAAAACATGTTTGATAAATCAATTGGATGTTTTTTTTCAATTCTTACTTTACGGAGTCAATACAGGCAATATATTGATGTTGCAGATGAGTTAGTATGTACGTATGAAGCAGTACAAACGTAGTACGAAAAATTAAGATTTAAGTAATTATTATTTTTTATTGATCACCTAATAACCCAAAAAAAGGTTTAGGCATTTATTTATTTACTTATTTATGTACACACATAACACATACAAACAAAGAAAATACATAAAAAGAACACATAACACAAATGTACAGCTTATTTCAATACAGAAATGTCTTCCAGCAGACCCGCAGAAGGCATAATTATTATTCAGGAATACAATTTCTGAATACTACAATTCATGAATTATATGAAAGAAAAGTGGGTATTCATATTATTTAATATGATTTTAAATAAATTACGTTGTCGTACGTTGTTTTCTGTTAGGTTACCCAAATGTTACGTATAATTTTAAATTTCAAAAACTTTTTACTTAAACGTTCAATACGTGTAGTGTGACACGATCTTCATTTAGGAGTGGCAGGCACTTTCGCGGGCGCGCCCATAGCGGTAAAGCCGGAAAACAGCATGTATGGCAACGTAACCGTGACTCGGTGATCGTGCATCACACGAGTGACATGACTACAGACCACATAACTTTAATTTTTGAGTATATGCTATTTTTCATTATTATCACAATTTAATTTAAACTGGTAAAGCAATGAGTGCTCAATAAGCTGTTAGACGAGGGAAATAGGTGCCAACCTTACAGAATACCTTAGCCAAACCATTAATGTTGTATTACTGTACGTCATTAATGTTGGAAGAGCAAAAGGGGGGTTCTGTATATATCTGCTGCATAAGCATAAGCTGCCTTAATCTTTGTACCATGGGGCACAAAAAATTATCATGTTAAAAGAGCAGAACAATTTTTTACCGGGGGCCTAGGCAATCTAAAAATAGCAATATAGGCATTACTTATTGCCCATCTTGCTATTTTTAGATTGCCTGCGCCATAAAATGATAGGTATAATTAACATTTTCATAGATACTGTTATGATAAATGGGCAAACATGCTTTTTTTAGCGATATGTTTGCTATTTAATCTTATTTGTTGTGCTGAATGAAATGTATTTTCTTTCTGCCTTTCTGTCTTTAAGTGGTATGGAGGATCTTTTCTCAATCAATCAAACCTGGAAAGATATATTTAAATTTTGTACGAATATTTTTTATCCAGCGCTAGAATCAAATACATTATTTAGCAGGGACATAATATGTAGTTAGCCAAAACCCTTTTGCTGCTTGAGGCATTAAAGCAAGCAGGGTTTTAGCTGGTTGGGAATTCAATCCATAAGCAAGACATGAACCGAAAATTATACCGACAGGCGGTTACCAAAATGAAACCCGGGTAAAAAATTATTTGAAGAACTATTAGTAAGTAATAGCAGACTAATAGAGTCTAGAACATAATGTAAAGAAAACTTGGATACATCGTGGCTCAAACATAATGCCCCGAATATTATTATGATTTGTGACAAATCAGTTCAATTGTGTTCTTCTAATGACTGGTAATAAAGCTTAGTGTGGTCGGCTGTCTGGATATTTTAGGGTTCCGTTTTTCGGATTGGTGTTAATTTGAGAACAAAAATCGCCCAATTTAGAACATTCTCAAATAACGCATAGTTACGATGATGCATACTTCTGGTAACAACCTCCGTACTGTAGCGGTATTTGGCTCGCTTTAAGTATCGGAGGTCGTGGGTTCGATCCCCACACCGGACAAGATCTTTGTGTAAATTCTAAGATTTGTTTCCAGGTCTGGTTGGTTGAGGGACTAACCCCCGTGCCTCGGAAAGCACGTAAAGCCGTTGGTCCGGATTGTTATAAAATCATCTATAACAAGCGTATGCCAGCGAACGAGCAGCAGCGTTTCCCTGTGTATTACAACATAATACTGTGGTCACAAATCCGCCTGCCAAGCGTGGTGACTATGGCCTTCCTTCCCTCGGGAGGAGGCCCATGTTCAGCAGTGGACGTTGTACGGGCTGATGATGAATACTTCTGGTGTCCGAGGTGGGGTGTCCCGTTTTATGTGTCTGTACCCAAAAGATTGCATGGCTGACACCCAAAGTCTTCCAAGCTTAACGTAAGTATGTCTTACACTTCACGTCAACATCCCGTTTACATCCACTGCTGAACATACGCTTCCTCTCAACAATCCTTGGAATGTCAGGCTCGTTGAGGGATATTGCCATAATCACCATCCCAAATGGAATCAAGAAATATTAATAGTGTTCATGACTTCAGGTACGCAACGACGGAACCTTACATTACTCATAGCGTGCAATTGTCATTTTTTATCACACGTTCATGTTTTTATTATTATTATAATCTTTTGGAAGTCATGGCCGTCGATTTTATCCAAATTTTATGGGCGACATGTGGCATCTCGCTGAACACGTGACGTCACGAGCCCTGAGTCGTGTAAGCTTTCTCACGGCCCTTTATGCAAGTAGTAGGTACCAGATATCGACATGTTGTATCCGCAGTTGAGACCACCATCGTTGATACTACCTTAAATTTTTGGGATTGATCTCAAAAAAGTAGGTATAAATAAGTCATAATTTAAGTTTCAAAATAATCAAATTACAATACAAATTTTGCCACAGATGGAATGGCACCCAAATATACACCGTGATTTTTTTGATGCTGCTAATAATTGGTTTCCGGCTTAGAAAATACTACTCCCATAGGTGACGCACTAAAGGATGGGTACCTAGCAACATCTATCAACTCAAGGTAATTAGACATCTTACTGCGATCACCAACCCGACTTTTTTTTTGTCCGGTGGGAAATTCTTTTACGCTTCCCCACCGCCGCTGCTGCGTATTCGCGCGCTGGCGGTGGGATATGCGGGAGTCGCCATCTCCATAGCGTGGTATGCTAACTCATACCACGAGGAGAGGACCCTACACCACTAAAACCCCCCGCACACTCCTTCGATCCGCCGTTGGCGGGGGCCGGGTACGCAAGAAGCAATCCGGCCATCACCAACCCGCCTGCCAAGCGTGGTGATTATGGCAGTATCCCTCAACGACCATGGCTTGCCAAGGTTTGTAATGTGGAGACCCATGTTCAGCAGTGGACAGGAAACGGAAACAAATAACGTTCGTGGCAAAAATTGCTTTACAGCTCTTTTTGCCTTGCAATACGAGCTAGGTTGAACCAAATGGTAGAACACAGGTTCGATGCCATTTCAATCTGTTATCTATACTAATATAAAAAGCTGAAGAGTTTGTCTGTTTGCCTGAATGCGCGAAACTCAGGTCTCAGAATTTAAGGGCCGTGGGACCGGGAGCCAAATTTAGCTATGAAACCTTATAGCGGCTCTCTTTCCCGGAATGCTGGTATTTTCTTTGCACAACAGAAAGAGATTCGCCATTCAAGGGGGCAATTCTGCCAACTAGCATATAGGTAGGTTTAAAATTGTTAGTATGTTATAAGTTCGTTTTAGCTAAAAGCTAGGTACTTTTTTGAACTACTTGTTTTGTTTTAGAAATTCAGTAAGTGATTCTTTTATTTATATTGATTAAAATATAAATAATTATACTTGCTTAATTAATAATGAAAAAGAAGCACATATATCTATTCATCAGACGGTTATAATCAAATTCTAATTGATGGCTTCAAGACGGACGCAATATATTATAAATTAATTAAAATATACACGACAATTGTGTCTTTTTAATGTCACTAATTTACATCGATATTTAAAATTACTTTAACATAATTCTAAGCTGATTAGTTGTTTTACTGTTTATAAGCAACTCACAAGCCTTTTTTTGTGGAAAGAAATGCATTACGCATTCCCTCTGCTGCCGCAGTTATACAAGAAACTAACACTACAACACAGAATCGGATAAAGTTATCCAACCCGCTGGAGAAGAGTGCACCTGTAAACACGAACCCCTCTCGCCCGGCCTTTAGTTTGCAAAGAGCCGTCCAATGCCTTCCTAGACCCGAAGCACGCGAACAGTTAAATAAAGCAACAGTTGCACAAAACTCTCCTAAAAAACTAAACGTGATAATCCTTCAGCGGCCTGAGCTGAAGTCCCAGCATCACAGGGTGCGCCATCTTGCGCAGGTTGCTTAGTTTGTAGTTTTAAAACCATTTATTAAGTCTGGAGCTCTGCTTGCCTTCATGCCCTGTAAAGTAGCAAAAGCCTGGTGGCTTAATAAGTATGTCAAAACAAAAAATGCCGCGCGGTGTCACATAGCATCTGCGCCGGCGCAGAGATATGTAGAACTAGCTCTGTCCTTTACTAATGTCTGTTAATCATACCACAAGGGCTTCAATATTTTGCAAGCACACCCTTAATTTAAGCTGTCACTAGATATTCTTCAAAAATAACACTTCACCCAATTAAAACACTAAAATCTTATTATGTTTACACTATTAAAAGTTCCTGAACTTTTGCTTTGAGCAAAGCTCATGACATCGACTTCTATGAACTTCATTTTATTGCCGAGTGATAAATGAAAGATGAATTAATTCATGTAAATTCTGTGAGCTATTTCAATGTTACAAAAAGCAAGGACTAATTTAGGAAGTCAATGCCAAAAACAGAAAAGTATTTAGTCTATATTAATAGCTGCCCCCGGTTTTACCCGCATGACTCTGCTCCAGTGGGTCGGAGCATGATGTTTTGTAGTCTAAATGTAAACCCATTTTAAAAACTATTTGCGTGCAATAGCCAAATCTGTTTTGTAGTTTTTGCATGAAAGAGTAACAAACATACATCCATACAGTTCTTACAAACTTGCATTTTTAATATTAGTAGGATTCTACAAGTCAATTTTTTTTTTTTCGTGCGTACATATGTATTTTGCCCCGAT
Organism: Nycteola revayana; assembly: GCA_947037095.2. Lineage (NCBI taxonomy): Eukaryota > Metazoa > Arthropoda > Insecta > Lepidoptera > Nolidae > Nycteola > Nycteola revayana. Next base: position 3,258,508 of record OX344851.2, read on the forward strand.
GCTTTTGCTACTTCACCGGACATAAAGGCGAGCAGAGCTCCAGCCTAGATAAATGGTTTAAGCACTACAAACTAAGCAACCTGCGCAAGAGGGCGTCCCATGTGGGACTTGGACCTCGGCTCAGGGCGGTCGCTGACGGGGAGATTGAGGGATTATGGCTTTTTGTAGAAGTCATCATGAGATCTTTTCGCTTCTCTTTCCGCACAGTCGTTACAAAATAATAATATGTAGTTAATGTTTCATTTTAATGTGTCTACCTATTTGTTCATTAAAAATAAATAATGGCGCTAGTAACCATAGATAATATCCTGACAATGTCAGTTCTAGATTCTTGCATTAAAGCTTTCTCTCTTTTACTGGAATTTTGGCTTTCATAATTATCATCAGCCTGTACAACGTCCACTGCTGAACATGGGCCTCCTCCTGAGGGAGGTGTTTGCTTTCTTGTCCGGTGTGAGGAGGTTGTCTTTATTTTGGCTTTAGATACTATTAAACACAATAACTTTCATTGACATTAAACAATTCCTTCGTTTGGCTAAATTCAAGCAAATAAATTAAGATATATTTTCCATTTGGATATTAGTACTTAAGGCAAAACGAATCCGAATTTGCAACTATAATATTAAAACACCTGCACAATATTTCAGAGCATGCGGTATGAAGTAAACTTTACTATAAATGTAAATTGGTTAAACTTTAATATCAGTTTGGAGTCCAGAAGGATTTTGCTCACTTGCATGGCATTGTTGGTTTCCGCAATAATAGATTAGGGTTCACCGCCATCTTTAATTAATCAATTATCTACATTTACACTAATATTATAAAAAGGTAAGATTAGATTGTTTGTTTGTATTGAATAGGCTCCGAAACTAGAAGACCGATTTGAAAAATTCATTCACCGTTGGAAAGCTACACTATCCCCGGATGACATAGGCTATATTTAATTATGAAGTTCCCACGAGAACGGGAGTTAGGCTGGTGAAACCGCGGGTGGAAAGCTATTCCTAATAATTTTGACTTACTGTTTTTATGCCCGATGTTCCATCTAATATCCAAAAGGGTAAAGCCGATTTAGACTTTAGGGTTCCGTACCCGAAGGGAAAAACAGGACCTTCTTACTAAGACTTCACAGTCTATTTGTCTGTCTGACACCAGGCTGTATCTCAATACCGCGATAGCTAGACAGTTGAAATGTTTACAGATTAAAATAGATATTTAAGTAGGGCTACTATACTACAAACTATTTTTTTTGCTTTTTTTATATAACGGCAACAGACGCTTGAAAATGGAACGGAACCATTCGTGTGCGAGTCTGACTCGCACTTGACTAGTTTTTTCTTTAAATATGTTCTTATATTACAATAAGATTTGCAGTATTTCATAAAAGCAAGTCACACCTAAGTCATTTCGTCGTTTACATAATCAGCGATTTTAAAATTTATTGACTAAGTTTAAGAGTTTTATTTTGACAAAGGCTTTAAATTTATTTACAGATAGGTTTCTTACATTAGAAGGGAGTTATTAAAACGTATACATTACAGTGTAGCACTAATGCCGGAGTACGGGCGCCTCTTTGTTACCTAGTGGAAATATGTAACTCACACCTTTTAGATATGGACACTTTTTCACTTTCGCTATCAAAATCCTAAAGACTGGCAATTGAATTTCTGAAATAACAGCGGTAATCGCTCTTTACGCGCAGTATTTTGTTCCGCGGACATCGGGTAGGTATTCATTATTCTCTGTAATATTACATTTAAAGTTCCAATGAAAAAAAAATCGGATTTATAAACAGCCAGTCCTAAATAAGTATCAAGTTCATCCAAGTTAATATTTTGTATTAAAATTTCACAATGTACATTAAAAAAACCCTTAAAATGAAAAGTGTAAATCGATTTTATTTTATCAATCAAAATGATGATGATGTTATTGAACAATGTTAGAAAAATCTCACCAGTGAAAATTCACCTCGTATTCTCAACAATTAGCTACGAGAAAGTTCTTTATTACTTGGCTATTAAATAATCTACTAATTGCAACTTTTTCTGTCGATTTTATGTTATCATCTTTTTGTGCATCTCTTTGTATTCCGCAGGTCACCACATAACGATCGAAAATTACCTTAGAAATTTCACTATTATTAAACGTCGGTGACACATGTACTATGTGAGAAGTTATTTATAAATGCTCGCTTTCGATTTTAACTTACATAGTAGTTAAAACAAAAGTTGCAATGATTATGTGGTTGGTAACTACTAGCTTTGTAATAACAGAAACCTAATAATTAGTTATCTTAAACAGCTTTTACTGCTAACTCGCCATTTCTGACTGTACTTTGGTTGGTTTGTGTAAAAGTCTTGGGTATAGAAAATAATTTCATATTACTTCCTTGTTTTGTGAAAGTTTTTGTTGGAAACGGAAGTAAATTATACGACTGTGCAACTTATTAAAATTAATATTAGAAAATCTTGAAAGAAGTTGAAGTTACCAACAATTTCAAACATAATGTTGTAAAAGATAGCTCAAAATGTTGTAAAAGAACCGAACTAATTTGACAACAGAAGATATTCCTGAAAAGAGTTTCAAAAATAAGTTGACCATATTAAGTATAATAAAATTAACCGCTATCTCATTAAGTCATGTGACTCTTCACAGTCGTATAACAATCAATAAGATAATTAATAAGTACATTTATAATCAAAACATCCACCTAAGGAAGGCATCTAGATACTTACGTTGCCAATGTCAATTTAATTTTGTCCCATTAAATTGACCAGTAAGATAATAGAAAAAGAGGATCAGATAATAATTTATATTTTCTGCATCGGGGAATGTAAAAAAGTCACTTGTATCAGATTGCTGATTGAGTACTACATTATTAGGATAACTAATTTGGATATGGTTATTTATATTTTAACCAAATTTAATAATTTTTATATTCTGATTTTAAATTAAGTTAAAGGGCAGTCTGTTTTTCATTATTTCATAAGCCTTTCTTCCACAACAATATAATATAAGGAGTGTTCAAAAGAAACCATTTCATATATTTTTTATAAAATTGTCTTTATTTTCGTTTTTACGGGATTCGTCGTAAATAAATTATTATTTTCACAACATACAAACTGTTAACACGACACGCATTAAATACATTTGCTTGATTATAAATATGACTCGAAACATACCCATACACATACATCAACAAAATGAAAACGACTAACAACAAAACTAAAAAAATATATACAAATAAAAATATCTTTGGAACTGAAATCTTACAATAATATAATAAAATATATACTATATCCTCCCACGAGTATCAATGAGAGAAAAATATACTAAATATAATGATAAAAATATATAAAATTACTTGTATACAATAAGGAAGAATTGGCTAAGATACCATAATATAGGAAACTTCTAAAGATAAATATTATATAAAGATAGGTATATACATAATAATTATAATAATATATACAAGAAAACTAAAATTGAAATGGATGGTAGTCAGTATATACAAAAGGTTTAACGTACATGTAACGGTAATCATCAATAAATTAGCATTTATTACCTAAAATAAATAAATAAATAATTTTTAAATTACGCCTGTTTGATATGACCGGCATAGGCCATGTCTTGGCTATCCTGGGATCTGCCCCAGCCTCCGCTGCTCTCCCATCCATGGTGTTCCTCATGGGCAGGTTCAGACCATCCACCGCTGTTCTTCTTTTCAAGGAGTTTCTTGATGGCGCCAAAGGCGGCAGCGATGAAAGCGATTTTACCGAGGATGTAGGCCTTGAAGACTGCGAAAGCGATGATACCAAGGAAGAGAGGGATGAGGGCAGCGAGTTTGAGCTTGATGAGGGCCAAGAGAGGGAGGAGCTTCTTCAACTTCTTCTTCTTCTTGCCACGGCCTGCAATTAAAAAGTTTAATAAGTTTTAAAAGTAGAAATTAGGAGTTATATCAGTTTTCTAAGTTTCTCAAATGAAGCTCCTCAATTTGATGTATGGATAACTTCTACAAATCTATCACAATCCAATTGAGCTCTCAATAATCCCGTTACATTCACACATAAGTCACTAATTACTAAAAAACAAAATCTTTACAAAAGAATGTCTATCCGTTTAATTTCACATCTATAACAGTCAACAATCTTGTTAACAAAAAGTCGAGAGCCTTCCCACGCAATAACTGTGGATGCTTTGTTAACTTAGATACAACAATTAAAAGAAAGCTGCCATAACTTTTGGCATTCATAGTCGAATATTATAAATTCTTTTAGAAAGTCACTTCACGTATTACGGACGAAAGGTCAAATGTGAATCATTTACATATTTTCGGTGGTTTGCAAATTCTTTAGACTTGACTTAACTTGAAAAAAGGTATTAAAAAAACGATTACAGTGACTAAAAAGACTGTTTTTAAAAGGAAAGAATAGTAAATTAAATTTAGGCTGCATCGTGTTCAACTTATTTAAATGTTATAAGACACTGAACTTAAGCTGTATACGAAACTGGTCTATCAAGATCTTACATAAAAACGGGTCTTAGTGAAAACTGTGTTAAGTCATGATTATGTTACGTCACAGTTTATGGGACACACGTTTTAATAGTAATTAGTAGTTCATCAAGATCTAAAGAATGAAATCAGTCGTCGAGGTCAAAAAAAATGAGTAGGCACTCGAATTACGCAAACTACTTTTAAAATATTTTATGTCGAAAGTTTATTAATACTAGCACGATAAAAGTGAATTTGAAATTTAATTTATGAATTGAGTATACTGTTTGAATGAAATAAATATGAATTATGAGATGAAATACTAAATAACAGCCTCGAGTAAGCTCTCGAGTCAGTTTATATATTTAAATACTCCAAGTTCACGCCAGCCACAACTTTAAGCTAATGGTCACCACAAACTTGCAATTTTTAGAGAAAGTTTTAAGCCAACAATGAATTTCAAAATGGAGATTAACGGTTTAGACGTTGAATTAAAATGAAAGTAAAGAACAGATTTTTGACATTGAAAATTTTCGTTTTTCATAAATTTTAAATGCTATTTTATGGTTTTATTATCAATGCGGATTTTTATGATGTAGACGCTAAGAAATGTTATAAAATATTATAGAAAGTGCAAACAAAAGTGTCTTCTAGCAAGTCAGTGCTAATGTATAGCCTCTATTGACATACTGATGTGAGATTGTTAAACAAAGCTTTAGTTAAGTTGAAGTGTGGATATTATTGTTTCCGGCTTCAAAAGATTGTCTATAGGATTAATCATAAACACAATGGAAAACTGTAAAATGTGCCAATGTTTTAGTTACAAACAAAAGTGATATGGTATTTGGGTATTATTTTACGTTTATGTTCTCTGTTAAATCATTTTGTGAGTCTAATAAGTCTAATATATCTATCAGAACATAAATTTTAGATTAATCAACTGTATTAACCTAAGAAAGTTTCTGTAATGTGTAACAAATTCGGCCATTGCATACATGAGATTTTATCGCGAGTCGTGGGAACAAACTTCACGTCAAATTAAGCTTAGCACCGTAACTAATTTTTTTATTGTTGTACATTAGCAATCGTCAATTATTTATCTACATAACTATTATTTTTGATCTCTATACAGATTTAATATGTTTTTAATGGAAATTTGTATTAGGCACTTTAACATAAATTAATTCTTGCGCTAATGGTGGACATATACAGAACTGAATTTGCCACTCTTTATTGCACACAGCTATCATAAATGGCAATATTAAGTATTAAATTTAGTAAGTTAAATACAAGATATTTTAAAACTCGTAAACTGTTTTTAGTGTGTCTGAATTAAATTCACTACCATAAAATATTATCAGCTGTTTTTGCGTATGTACATACCTTCTTCTTCGACTGAGTTGTCATCTTCCAAAGCTTTAGGCATTCTCAGCTGAAGCACGTGGCTGTCTAGGAAATCTACGACATTTTCCATGATTCTTTCTTCAACTCTCAGCTCCCTAGCTTTAGGGTCATCAGGAAGAGCCTCGAAGCTGCGTGCAGATCGAGTGTTGCCTGTGCTTTTTAGAGAAACTCCATCCAAAACTTCCAAGGTTGATGCTGAGGCCAGTTTATCGGTGAACCTCATGGCTTTTTCCTGGGAAAAAAGAAAGAGTATATTTAACAAACAATTAAATTTGCGCCGACATAAATTAATAGTTCATTTAAAAGTTTTTGTCTATCAGCCGATTTTTAAATTTTTTTGGCCAATTTTCTAATAATCCATGTTGTTTTTCATATTTTACTGTTATCCCTTAATTTTATTATGATTTTAATGATAGATCTTAAGTAATTAAATCTTTTAAATTAATAATCCATCATTTAAGTTCTGATTACAAATTTAAAATAAAACCAAAATATCTCAATAATTCCAAATGTGAAAAAAAACTATTTTTGTTTTTAACGGAACACTTTTCTGAACTCCTCATAATTATTTTTGCATTATTTAACACAATGTCCATTTGGGGTTTTTTTAGATCTATTAATCTTATCACTAAACACTAATCACTGTCACTTCACTTCACACACCTTGAGACACAATGAGGTATCTGAATCCAGACAATCCTTGAGGGCTGAGATGAATTTCTCTGCAACACCATCCTCCTTTGACATGGGCAAAGCCCCTGCGACCACCACTGCACATAATAGCACAAAAGCCTTCATCTTACTCGATGGCTAAACACAAATTGCTGAAGATCACAGTAAGAGCGCCATTTTTATTTTGTGTCCCCCCTCCGCGTATTTCCATATGTCACGCATTAAGCCTGTGAGTGCGCCTATGACGAAACACAAATATGCCTACGCCCCTTCCGTTTAGCAGGTGTCTGTCAGGTATTACAGTTAAGCATGAGACTTCTTTTTTTATGTTAAGTATATGTGTTTTTTTTTTTTTTTTGAGTTTTTGATTTGTAATATTAGGTGCCTTCAGATTTTTTTTTATATTATGCAAAGAAATAAATAATAAATGATTAATAAAAAAGTTATAACTTAAAAATCAATCTTACATAATTATAATTCATGCAATTAGTATAATGGGAAATATTTCTAATTAAAAAAATGGGATTTTTTAAAGTTTTATGAATGTTAAGTAGAGCAAATCCAAATAGCAGTCTGCAAGATGTTAATGGCTTAAAAATACTGTAATAAGAAGCTAATTAAGATTGTTTGTTCGCCTTTTCATTAAATTAAAGATTGTTATTTGTGTCACGTGTAATTTGGTCATAGTGTAAGTTATTAGAAAATTCTATTACTATGTCAGAAATATTTGGCATACCAGTTTATTTCCGGTTTTTGAGGGTTTCGCAAATTCGCTTTCTAAAACCTATCAATACCTGCCAACATACTTATATCATCGTCTGAATTTCTATATTTTTGACCATTTGTATTCTGTAGTACATGGTTTAATAGGCCATTTATAGGCGCATGCGATGCACACAGGGAAAGTTTCATTGTACTTAAATACAAAACTGATGCCTCTATTTGGAATATAAACTGCAGAATTACTTACTTTATTCATTAGTGATGCCAACAGCTTATTTCAAGTACTTTTGATTTCATTAAAATTAGCTTCAAAATGTTGTATAATCTACACTTTCATTCATTCATGAATAATTACGTCATAAGAATATATTTTATTTCATACTAATTCGATCTTCCTTTCGTTTTGCTCATATCAATTAAATAAAATATCATGGTGACGACTTCTTCTAAGAGCTTTATCATCAACTATTTGGGTGTTTTTAATAATGTTAAAAGAATTAATGATGACGAAATGTAATACAATACATTGTAGGTACATTACGTTAATCCAAGTGTGTGCTCTGAATATCTACGTGTTTTACATTATTATTAAGTGGGATCGTTTCGTGCGCCTTGTGATTTCCTGCTAAGAATAGACCACCCCGTATCTTCCTACTGGTGTCGTAACAGGTGACTAAGCGACATATATCTGATGGATGGGCAGCATCTAACCATGAGAATACTCCCATTTTACTGCGATCACCAACCCACCTACCAAGCGTAGTAAGATATCAGCAATACTCCTCATTGACGCTGGTTTCAGTTCCTCAATGTCAATGGCCAATAAAGTATTAGTATGTACAATATAGTTTTGTGATTAATTAATCTATAATTATGTATTATTATTTTCATGTGAATAGGTTTAAGATAACTTTTGGTTTCTAAATGTACGATGTATAATGTTCTATGTAGAAAACTAGAACAAAATTGATTGAATTGATGTTCAAATCGATGGATTGCGTTGCACTGCATAATTTTTCTCTTTCAGTTTTTATAATTATTTTTTTACGATGTTCATATTAAATACTCTTTTTTACAAAGATGAAATCATGTCTTTTAAATTCATGTTTATCATAATGAGCAAAATACATGCCTCAAGAAAGAAAAAAAAAACGAAAAAGTGAAAAAAGTCAGGAAAATAAGAATATTAGTTATTTTGTTAGCCTAGCCATTATCTTAATAACTCTTTGAGTGTAGTCATAAGTGTATGACAACCTCCGTAACGTAGCGGTAATTGGCTCGCTTTAAAATCTCGGAGGTCGTGGGTTCGATCCCCACACCGGACAAAAAATCTTTGTGTAAATTCAAAGATTTCTTTCCGGGTCTGGTTGGTTGAGGGACTACCCTCCGTGCCTCGGAAAGCACGTTAAGCCGTTGGTCCCGATTGTAATAACATCATCTATAACAAACGAACCAGGGAACGGGCAGCAGCGTTTCCCTTGTGTATTACAACATAACACTGCGGTCACCAATCCGCCTGCCAAGCGTGGTGACTATGGCAAAAACCCTCCCTCGGGAGGAGGCCCATGTTCAGCAGTGGACGTTATACGGGCTGATGATGATGATGATGATGATGATGATGATAAGTGAATTTGTTTCTTTGTAGAACTAGGTAGATGATAGTAACCCACTGTTTCTGTTGTCTGTAACGTAAGTGGTACAGACAACAGAATCAAAGAAGATTATCCACAAAAATCAGAATTATAGTAGCTTAGCTGAAGATTGGCGCCAAAACTACTGAACAGAATTGGCTGAAATGTTGCACCGGGATAGGTTATACGCTGGATTAAGTAACGAAAATTTTACAAAAAATTGTAACTCGGTTTAAACAGCCATGTTACTCTGCTCCAGTGGGTTGGGCCGTAATGTTAAGTAGCCTATATGTTAATCCAGCGTATAACCTATCCCGGCGCAAAATTTCAGACAATTCTGTTCAGTAGTTTTGGCGTGAAAGAGTAACAAACATCCATCCCTGCATCCATCCATACTTACAAACTTTCGCGTTTATAATATTAGAAGGATAGGCCAACCAAGAACAAGTACAGCCAAGAAGTAAAATATGGCCCTATGTTCTTTCTGACAAGAAAAGAGCAAATATGGCTTTCATTAACAGCAATTGACCAAATTACCGATATTGTCAGAATCGAATATCATCATAACTTTCCAAACACTGACAATCTGACGGTTTATACGAACGAGGTCCAATAGGAATAATAACATTCTTATAACATATTCAAAAAACTGTTTTCAAAAGCCACATTCAATTGTATCATATTGTTTCTTCGTCATTGTACCATCTTCAACACGAAACATCACGTAATTATCTGTCTGTCATTTCAAAAGGTTCTATTGACAAAGTTCTCAATCACATTCAAATCAGAGAGAGTCTTTTGTATAAAGATTTCAAGCGTCCCACATAAAAATAGTCCCTATTCTGAGAAGGTTAAATTTCAAAATGAAGTTAGTTGTTTAGATTTATATTGAACGTTATCTACAATATTGGCTCGGAGGACGAATACAGTAATCACTTCTGGCTCCATGAATTAGTATGCGTTAAGGGAAATTTCTGTGAAGCTGGTGTGTTAATGATTTATGAGCTTTTGTTGGTCGGTGCATCCTTTTGAATGCACATAGTATGTAATAAGGTTAGCAGAAATTCTAATGCTGTCAACGGGAAGTGACGTGTATTGTTGGTAAATACGGAGAAAGGTGAAGACAACTAGGTTACCTAAGCTGTCGCTGAGGTGTTTACAATTATTTGTGTACATTTAAGAGTAAGAATCCAGTCTTGGTGTCATAGTGCGTATAAATTTAACTGTCATGTTTAGAGAGTAAGTTAAAGTGATTTGATCTTCTGTCGGAAAAAATCTAGAAACAGTTGAAAGCTTAGTTAGGCTCGTCCTTCTACAACTTCTAGCAGATAACATTAATGTGATTACATCATGTGACTACCACCTCCCCTTTTTTGTGAAATGAGAAGAAAAATATGGAAATAGTAAGTAATTGTATCTTACAAATACTAATTATTTCTTTATCTTGCATCTTTTAATCATAAAATCCTGCAGCAGTACCATTTGTTTACCCCATGTATTCTGTCTTACTACCTCCGTAGCGTAGCGGTAATTGGCTCGCTTTAAATCTCGGAGGTCGTGGGTTCGATCCCCACACCGGACAAGAAATGTATGTGTAAATTCTAAGATTTCTTTCCGGGTCTGGTTGGTTGAGGGACTACCCTTCGTGCCTCGGAAAGCACGCTAAGCCGTTGGTCCCGATTGTTATAACATCATCTATAATAATCGTATATCAAGGAACGGGCAGCAGCGTTTCCTTGTGTGTTACAACATTATACTGCGGTCACTAACCCTCCTGCCAAGGTGGTGACTATGGCAATACTAGGAGGCCCATGTTCAGCAGTGGACGTTATACGGGCTGATGATGATGATGTATTCTGTCAATTCTGTGTAATTTTTGTAATGTGTAAAATTTTTCAACCAAACCTAGCACAGTTTTTTGAAAGGTTTTAAAATTATTATCAATTATTAAAACTCTACTCTTAATGGGGACCCCCAAAGGCCACATTAAAACAAATACGTATCTTGTAAAGTTTAGCAGGAATTGAATTCTGTAGAATAATTGAAATTGAAATTAAAAGGCATTTTTTCTAATTAAATTTTAATTTAGTAAAATTCGCCTTCATAACCTGGTAGGAATGCTATTATGCCAGGTTATGGAGGCAAATTTTACTAAGTAATAATAGTATAATACTCATCTGCTAAGCTAACTGCGGTTAGCTGGAATATGTCACTTGCCATATAGTCCAGGCATTTAAGCACATTGTGTAAAAAATCAATACATTTTCACCCAAACCGGGAATCGAGTCATCCAAAATAATCTTTGCCAACATTGCAACATTGTCTGCGGAATTCTAAAATGTGGTTTGTGAGAAACTTGCTGATAGTCTAGAATTTATTTTCACACGTTACAAAAACATTTTCTCTTGAGCTTTTTTATTGCTGCCATTGTTCAGAAATAAACGTCAAGAGGTGGTTCCGACTGCCAATAACGGAATCTGATCAAGAAAGTATTGCAATGAGATTTAAAAAATAAAGTCAGTGAAATTATAAATTTTTGGTAGTACAATCGAATTTTGAGCATTACTTACAGTTTTTCAATAATATTAAAAATTACAGATTAAAATGTCTTCGAACGTATAACACACGTCACAAAGCGCCCGTTCAAAGAACCTAGATTAGCTTGTAATGCAAGGCATTAGAGCTCATTTTGCCCCTTGATTGAAATAATTCTGGTAAAATGCATAGGTCTATTAAAGAAATAAAATACATTGCGATATTAGGTAATACAGTAGACTAACCGTCCAGACATTTTTTATTATTTTTTATTTAACAGATTACTAGCAGAGTTTAGTAGTCTACTAGTATTATTGTTAACCCCTCGTGCTAAGCTAAAATGCTTGTGTTACGAGTGGGTTCATACCGGTGAGGATCGAACCGGTGCGGCGACCACAAGATCACAAGTCCAACAACTTTTGTTTTTCTTTTTTTTTCGGACGGACGTATATATTTGGCCCTGAGGCTTTTGCTACTTCACCGGGCATAAAGGCGAGCAGAGCTCCAGCCTAGATAAATGGTTTAAACACTACAAACTAAGCAACCTGCGTAAGAGGGCGTCCCCTGTGGGACTTGGACCTCGACTCAGGGCGGTCGCTGACGGGGAGATTGAGGGATTATGGCTTTATTTAATTTTAGGCTATATTTAATTATTAAATCCTCTTGGGAACCGGAGCGACACGTAAGTTCAACGTTCAAAGTAAAAGCTTTTAACTTGAAAACAGAGAAATTTTAATATTCTAAGACATCAATTATTTTGATTTTATGCAAAATAGAAAGCAGAAATCAAATCCGCAATTAGAAATCAAGTAATTTAATTTAACTCTATAGAGTTTGGCAGTTTTAATCTCATTGACTACGCTATAAATATATCATAATAATATTAATCTAAAAACTTTCATTTTAATAAATACTACGTTCATTGAGAATTTTTTTTGTGCGTATACGCAATGCACACAGATTACAGTTACTAGCCTAACAATAGCTTTTAATTGCTTATCTTCACAAATGCAATAATTGATTATAGGTGCCGAGAAAGACAATAGGTAATTAATGTATTATTTTCATATTAAATGTTTTCCCAAATTTGACTACTTTTTTTAATGATATCTTATATAAGCAATTCGACACTTCCTACGTATATTATCGTAACTATCAAATTAACGAAAATTACATTTTTAGATTAACAACTACTATAGAACATAGATTATCGTATGATCTAATAAAAAATATATATATTTACAATAGAACCTAAGATACTGAGACTGCATATTATCGCATGTTCAACTTTATCGTAGTAAAATATCGTTAAGTGCAGTTAATGCATTTTACGCGGGGCGCGGGGAGCCGCTGCGCCGCGCGACCCAATAGTAAGTATTAGAACCGATTGAATACGCGGGAGTGGAGCATGTCGCTGTCGAGCTTTGTGCTCGTCGCAATTTTTAAATTTTTGTTGTGATTGATAGACTTAGTAAGATATTACAGCTGTTAACCATGTCATCTAGGTCGAGACGAATGATTGATGCAGTAATTCGGCCGTTAAAACAATATGATACGTTTGATTCTCATGAACTGGCAAACGCTAATACTTGAAATTGTAGTAATGATTTGTGTACCTCCAACCCTTTTGTGGAAGATACTACAAGTATAGAAGGTAAGTGACACGTTTTACAATATTAATTACGAATAAATGAAATAATTGTATAAATAACATGAAATGGTTGAATACCCATAGTAAAATATCGTAAGTATAACTTACGATAATATACATCGAATTAAGATACTTCTCAAATATCGTAAGTAAATAGTTACGATACTTTACTATTGAAAAAATATATAATTGTGTTCTGTATTTCTACTTACGATATTTTTCGTTGGAATTTCTTTCTCTTTTTATATCCTATGTTACATTTAAGATATTTTACTTCGATATGAAACGCAATTTACCATAGTATTCTTTTGGAAAAAACTCAATTAAAAGATATTCTAGTTTTTATTTTACAGAGTCGCCGCTTCCTTTTGACGCAGATAGTGATGAGATAAACCAATTAATGGATTTGTTAACAGAGTCAGATGAAATACGTCATGGTCTTTCACTCACGGAACAAAGTAAGTGACAGTGTATTGAAACAATAATAGCGTGTCTTACATTTATATCTAAAGTTTAAAAGTCCTAATTAATTTACTAGTCGTAATTTTATGTAAGTTTTACTATAGTTTTGATTTGAGTTTGAATCAATCGATACTAATATTATAAACTAATGCGAAAGCTATTGTGTCTGTCTGTTACGCTTTTATGGCTAAACGCTTAAACTAATTTTAATTATATTTTATATTGAGGTACCTTGAACCCTGAGGAAGGACATAGGTTACTTTTTAGCGACAAACCACGCGGTCAAAGCTGAGAGCAGCAGATAGTATTATTGTAAAACTATATTCTTTATTTTAGACCCCGGTGAAGAATCTCCATCAGCTGTTGAGAATATAACACGACATCCATCTCCGCACTGCACAACAATAAATCATCTGGATTTTGATTGTAAAAACCACTTTTGTCCCTGGTTTGTTGAAAAAGATATTCCGCCATTACATTCTGTTGATTCAACTTTCACTGATTTAGCTTATACTCCGCAAGCGAACACGTCTCTATCTTCGATGTCAGAACCGACACCACAAGCTTCCAGAAAACGGAAAACCAAACCAAGAAAGGACAAGGGAAATATCAGACGTCGCCATGTTTCCGAATGGAAAGACAACAAAAGGAAAATGCTAAGAAACTTGGGCAAGGAGTATATGAGTCGTGATGGTACTGTAAGGCATGGTAAAACTTTGGATCCTATGTGTCCTATGAACTGTAGGCTAAAATGTACTACAAAAATAAGTGATGATGAAAGAATATTGCTTTTCAATAGGTTTTGGGATTAAGGGAACCGTGAAAAGCAATGGGCTTTTATTGCAAACTTGGTTGTCAAACAAAAAAACGAAGGGTTTTAACTGATATGGAATCTAGGCGTAAGTTTACTTTAATTTATAGACTGCCAAGGGCTGTTGTAGAAGACCAGGAAAACTATTTAACTGTGTGCAAAAAGATGTTTCTAAACACATTTTCATTAAGTGAACAGTTTGTCTATACATCTTTAGAAAAAAAAGATAACATAAGTGGCTTGATACAAGCGGATCTGCGAGGGCGTCATTCTAATCATCGCATAGTAATAACTGAGGATGTTATTAAAAGTGTATGTGATCACATAAAATCCCTTAAGCCTGTAGAATCTCACTACACTCGCCAAAGAAATAGTAAAGAAAAAGTGCAGTGGAATAAAATAAGAGAAGTATTTATAAAACCTGAAGACCCTTATAAATTATTTTATAAATATGATTTAGCTGCCGAAGACTACCATATATTATGTACCAAAGCGTCTACCAGGAGAAAATGTATACCAAATATTGATGCACTGTATACAAATAGATGTCTGCCTATACCTAAGGCGAAAAAAGACGATTTGATGAATATGTGCAAGTCTTGAATCATACCCACTATTCACCATGATTTTTTCCAAAACCTACCTGAAACTGGTAACGAAATTATTTCGGAAACAGATTCGGACTAATTAAAAAAATACAAAGTTTTTATTAATTACTGTTTTAAGTTTTGTACTGATTTTAAAAGACTGATTTTTTTTAATGAATATATAAGTTTATCTTTTTAAGTTTATGAAAGAGGTTTTCGTTATGTTGATATTTAATTCATCGTAACATTTTTCAAATTTTTCGAGACGTTTTGTTTGTTAATTTTATTAATTTTTTTTTAAATATTTTAACAAAATTCTGTTAAAGTACTTTGGATTATAAGCATTTGGATGATAAAGATTTTATTTCATATTGTTAATTAAATGCTACTATAATAAATAATTTAGCGAAATACCATTGATACATATTTTATTTTTTGTTTTTGTCTAACAGAGATTGTTTATTTGGATTATTTAGATTACGAAATACAACAGTATGTTTCAGAATAATAGAAGTGATTTTTTATTTCAATTTTACCCGTTATTAGCAATTACGATACGAAATAACATTATTGTTCCATTGTATATTATGGTAACTGTAACCTACGCCACATGATCATTTTATTAGTTCCGAAGTAAGTTATCGTAAATGCAACATACGCTACTTAAGCCTACATAAATATCGACGTAAAGTATAGTAAGTACTACATACAACCAAATACCATTGATATTTTCCATAGTAGAAATCCGTAAGTGACTTTTAAGAAATTCTAATAAAAATTGACATTGACATTGAGTGACATTTGACATTGTCATTACGCAATGTTATTGGAGAACAAAATTAATTATTAAAATTAGTAAACATTACCGATCCCAATGTTTACTGGGCTCATTTTAATGCCCTAACTGGAGACCACAGCTACAATATTGATTACCACCCGGGCATATCGCCAGGGCCACAGAAAGGGCGCATAAACTCGGTCGTATATTTTTCATATACTGACAACCATTTTGACAACCAAACAGTTTACTTAGTAACCAAATATTTTTTATGTTTTAGATCCCCAGTTTGCCACAGCGATGGAATATTATGCGTCCCCGATTGACCAGTTTTCCATGTCTACAAGATGCTGACAATTTCGCTGTCAGGACGAACAATATTTTATGAACTTTATGTTTTAGGTGTATTTGTGTTTAAGCTAAACTAAATAAAAGTGTAAGTACGCGGAGTATGTCACAGTGCGCCCTAACAAGTGACGACCCTGATGTGACTTTGGGCAATTTAGTGCAGTGCCGTGAATGTACCCAGGTGCGTTTCTTCAAAGGGCAGAGAGGTTTAAAAATACACCAGCGAAAATGCCACCAAAATTCAAACCTACCTTTGTCTGTTCCATTATATGATCAAAGCCAAAATTCTACCGATACCCCAAATCCTTTAAACGACTATACATTTTGGAAAATTCTTTCGGAATTCAAAAAATCCAAACCAGTTTTAAAACGGGTTCCGCGGGGTGCCCGCCTTTCGGTTGCCTCTGCCCTATCACTGTCTATTAAAGGTGTAATTGAAAGTAACTCAAAGCGCGCCTGGGAGCATTTACTCTTATTCCCATACACTGTTCTCCATGTCAATGTTGAGAAAGGTAATAAAAAATCCTTGACCACTAGAATTAAAGAAAATTGCATAAAATTTAGCACTATTGACTTACTAAATTCTTTTTCGTCTATAAATTCGGATCCTTTACCAAATTGTAATCATACTAAAATTCCAAAATCTGCTACCGAGTTTTCTACATATAACCGTGTGGAAAGCAAAGTAGCTGATGGAGACATAAAGGGTGCTGCACGAATTTTGTTCTCCAGTGACACAATAGCACCTGCAAATCACGAGACGTTTTTGTCACTGGAAAGTAAGCATCCACCTCCAGCTGCAGATCTAAAACTTCCCCAAGCACCTGGAAGCTCCGTGGAGGTCGAATTGTCTACCCGAGAAGTCGCCGTGGCCGTTGAGTCTTTCCAAAGCGGATCCGCCGGTGGCCTAGATGCTCTCACTCCCCAACATCTTAAAGATTTATTATCTGCTAGAAATGGGGAAACTGGTGTGGCGCTTTTGAGAGACTTGACGGCTTTGGTAGCTCTCATGTTGTCAGGGCAAGTCAATACCGATATCACGGGGCTTCTGTATGGAGCTAATCTTTGCGCTTTAAAAAAAAAAGACGGTGGCATAAGACCAATTGCCATTGGTATGACATACCGCCGTCTTGCGGCCAAAATTTGTTGCAAAAAAATTTCACCACAACTTGCCAATCTTTTTCAGCCCCTTCAACTAGGTTTTGGATCTCGGGGTGGCTGTGAGGCTGCCGTCCATTCAGTACGGCCATATCTCAGCCAAAATTCTGGAGAGGTGCTGTTGAAGGTGGATGTAAAAAACGCTTTCAATTCGGTGGACAGGGGAGCCCTTTTGACTCAAGTAAGAGATAAAATACCTGACTTTTATCATTTTATTTGGCAATGTTATAGTTCAAATTCAAAATTAACTTATCTCGGCAAAGAAATTTCCTCCGCGGTTGGATGTCAGCAAGGAGACCCTCTCGGGCCAGCTATTTTTAGCCTTGCTATTCATCCTATTATCCATCGCCTTCAATCAAAACTTAATATTTGGTACTTGGATGATGGGACAATTGCTGGCAATGTAGATACTGTTTGCGATGACCTTCGCTTAATTATAAAGGAGTTCCACCAAATTGGGTTGGAACTCAATTTTTCCAAATGCGAACTATACATTGCAGACAATTGTCCTTCCAAAGATTTGGCTAAAGACAAAATTAATAGTTTGGCCCCAAATATCAAAATTATTGATAAATCTTCACTGTGTCTGCTGGGCTCTCCTGTCTTTGACGAATCAATACCTGCTTTTGTTGACAACCAAATTCAAAATTTCTTAAATAACTCTGATCGACTATCTAAAATTAGCCCTCACATTGCTTTTACTATTCTAAAATTTTGCCTTTTTGTCCCTAAATTCACCTACACTTTGCGATGTTGTCAGTTGTGGAAACATATTAATATTCTAAAAAATATAGACAACATCGTCAAAACCAGTTTAGAATCAATTTTGAACATACGTTTTGAAGAAAGGACTTGGTCACAGGCCTCACTTCCAGTTCGATTAGGGGGTCTGGGCGTTAGAGCCATTTCAGACGTTGCTCTCCCCGCTTTTTTGTCTTCTGTCCATAGTACCCAAAATTTATCACATAAAATTCTCTCGGCTAGTCTAAACAGTTATAATATTTCTTATATGAAGGAAGCTGAGTCTGAATGGCTTTTGGCTTGCCCCAACTCTGCCTTGCCATGTAAAACATCTGTTCAGCGGCAATGGGATGGGCCGCTCTGTGAGCTGACGCGGAATAATTTGTTACAAACGTGTTCCAGCTCTGCAGATCGTGCCCGTCTCTTAGCCGTTGCGGAATGGGAGTCAGGCTTGTGGCTGCATGCGCTTCCGTCACCAAATACAGGCACCTTAATGGATGCAAATACGTTTCGTGTGGCAGTTTCGTTGCGCCTGGGTGCACCGTGCTGTGCTCCCCACCGCTGCGAGTGTGGCGCCAATGTGACCCAACTCGGTCACCACGGCCTGTGTTGTAGCAAAAGTGCTGGACGTTTGTCCCGTCATGCCACTATTAATGATATAATCCGTCGGGCCTTCAGCTCGGCAAATATGCCAGCCGTTTTAGAGCCTAATGGCCTTATGCGCGACGATGGTAAAAGGCCCGACGGAATGACTCTGGTGCCTTGGAGGATGGGACGGCCTTTGGTGTGGGACGCTACGTGCGTCGACACCCTCGCGCCGTCTCATCTTTCCGGGACTCAGGGTAGGGCTGGCATGGCGGCTGAATCCGCGGAGAATCTCAAGAGGCGCAAATATAGTACCCTTGATAGTGGTTATGTATTTGTGCCTTTTGGTGTCGAAACATTGGGGCCGTGGGGACCGGGAGCCAAATTAATTTATAAATACCTCGCAGCGGCCCTCTTAAGTGCGGCACGTTCTCCGAGTGCTGGTTTCTACTTTGCGCAGCAGGTAAGCATTGCCATTCAACGTGGTAATGCTGCCAGCATTCTGGGAACCTTGCCAAGTAGTATAGATTTAGAATAGTTGTATATAAGTTAGTTTTATTTTTAATTAGTTACTTTTAGTTTGTATTTTATTCATGTTTGTTAATTATATTAAAGTCTTATAAAAATTTCAATAATCCTTTTTGAAGGTAATATTCCATTCCTAAAAATATGTCTGTATGCCAATGTTGGTTTCTATATGAGCTTATTTGAGTCCACTGTCATCAATAAACTGTTTGCATACCTTTGAATTGCGATACTGTAAAGTTGATCAAATACAGTTACGATAATATACGTAGGAAGTGTCGAATTATCAAATAACAAAAAAAAACACCTGAAATTACATGTTAATCAAGTCACAGTCAAGTAGTCGTTTTTATTGTTTTAAATTTTGATTAGACTGCATTGGTTTCACACATATTTATACAAATATGTGTGAAACCAATGGTGTCTATTACACGTAGAATGAGATAAAAAGAATCAATCTTCTTTTTCCATAATTTGCACTATTAATTTACTTAATCTGTGACTTTGAACTATAAATTTACATTATTAAAATAAAAAAACATACTTTGATTTTAGATTTAATTTTTAGGGTTCCGTAGTTTTTTAATATGATTGATTGCTCTGGAAGCCATGAAAGGGATCTGATCTAAAAAACTTACTTTAATATACGCCTGGGGAATTCGTTGATTTATCTTCCAAATATAAGTAAAAACAGTTTGAGAAGCCTACTTAGGTATAAAGTATTGGTGTCACTCGTAGATTAATATTATAAAATTTATTAATATAGACACTTTTAACATTTTTTAATATCGTGTTCTTATAATGTGTCCCTTTCATTTTCTTTTAATTACACCAGTTCTAGATGTTGTCAGTGGACGGATGATCTGGTTAAGGCCGTGGGATCACGGTGGATGCAGGCCGCTTCTGACCGCAAACATTGAAGATCTATGAGGGAGGCCTATGTCCAGCCGGCGTCCTACGGCTGAAATGATGATGATGATGATGAGTTCTAGATGTGACAACTCAGAAGCGCATTCGCGGAAATAAAAAAGAATACTTCTTCATTTAATTTTTTTTGAAGGAAACTATAAATCTATGATTGATCTAATTCGATTCGACATCATACACTGTGGCTTGCAACTGATCGTTTAATGAGCATTTCTTGGATAAATCTGGACAAGACAAGTGCTCCATCATTGTCTGTGGGAGTGTCGGCATTTCTATGGCTCAATTCAAATTCTATCAATTACTTTGATCAACCATTACCTTAAACAGAAATTAATATGTTACTGTAAAAGCCCGAACTACGGTAAATCCTAAGATTGACCAAATCCTAATGATAAAATTCCGAACAGTTTTACCACTATTCTTATAACTTATTCGTTTTTTTTTTACCTGGGTAAAATGCGTTACGCATCTTCTCGCTCTCAGGGATATCAAAATTAGTGATACCCGCGTCAGGGAAGGGTATGTAGGACTCTTCCTTTCCAAATAAATTCGCGACGCACTATTCGTGCTGCAGAGAGGGCCATAGAACTAGAAACACCCCTAGGTGTTCTTTTCCCCGCCGATATGAGGGACCCAAGGACTGTCTTGAATTTTGGGTATCCTTCAGGCGGCTCCCACAGCAAAGACCACGGGCTCTTCTTAACTCTCGCCCTCGTAAAAGGGCGAAAGTCCACCCCTCTCTTAAGACCTCCCTTAGAAACCCACTCCTACAGGGGTACTCAAACACAAAGGTGCCCCCGAAATCTTAAGATATCCTTAACTAACGTAACAAAGCAAGACCGAAAAATTTATCATTTAAAAAATTTAAAATTTAATTAAAATTAATTAATAAAAAATTCTTTAAGATATCCTAACCTTACTTAACCCAGCATTCCCGAAATATTTATCTTTTCATGTCAGTAAATCCTAAGCCTTACTCTTAAATCTTTGTTTCATCATCAGGTCGTATAACGTCCACTGCTGAACATGGGCCTCCTCCCGGGGGAGGGTATTTGCCATAATCACCACGCTTGGGCAGGCGGGTTAGTAACCGTAGTATAATGTGGTACCACACAAGGAAACTTTGCTGCCCGTTCCTTGATATACGATTAGGATGATATTACAACAATCAGGACCAACGGCTTAACGTGCTTTCCGAGGCACGGAGGATACTCCCTCAACCAACCAGACCCGGAAAGAAATCTTAGAATTTACACAAAGATTTCCTGTCCGGCGTGGGAATCGAACCCACGACCTCCAAGATTGAAAGCGAGCCAAATACCGCTACGCTGCGGAGGCTGAAAATCTTGGTTTATATTTTGAGAAAGAGTTGGCTTCTAAAATATGACAGCTACAAGCTTCCTGTTGGGATATAAGTAGCCAGATGAATAACTGAAAGACACAAAATACTTCTATTGTTCTGCTATGGTATGTACACTTAAATCATGGCAAAGCAAATAGAAGAAAGTTAATAGTAGGTAATAATAGTAGCACTGCATCTTTTTGCATAATTATACTTAATTCGTTTAGATAATTGTTTGTTGTTTCCCAAACTAGGTCAAAACTTGTGTTTTTGAAGACAGCGTAATGCTTTGAATACGTTGAGTTTGTTTTCCAATTCTTGTTCCCTCAACTTCATATCTTTATATATATAATTCTTCTGTGAGTGTGTATGTCGTTGATGAAATTTTTTGTGTGTGTTCAAGGGGATCTGGGAATGGTTTAGATTCACAATTTTGTCCGCTGGACAATGTTTTTTTAATTAATTTTTAATTTATTAGTAGTTGCCTGAAAACCCCTTAAAACAGCCTTTTTCTTTTTCCCATACAAACGTTTTCTAACTAAAATGTAGAGTCAATTTGAGCTTTATTTTTTTAGGGTAGGGTAGGGGTAGATTAGGGGTAGGGGTAGATTAGGGGTAGGTGTAGGGTAGGGGTAGGGTAGAGGTAGGGTAGGGGTAGTGTAGGGTAGGGGTAGTGTAGGGTAGGGGTAGTGTAGGGTAGGGGTAGTGTAGGGTAGGGGTAGTGTAGGGTAGGGGTAGTGTAGGGTAGGGGTAGTGTAGGGTGGGGGTAGTGTAGGGTAAGGGTAGTGTAGGGGTAGGAGTACCGCATAAACGAAGTCTCTACGGCCCAGTTTATTTTATACAAATGTTTAGGTCTTTTATGTATCGATTGAGGCAGTACGAAGTCTGCCGGGTCAGCTAGTAAGCCTATAAGATCGATTCATAATTTAAAATAACATGGATGGACTCAATTCGAAAGGTCTGGATAATAAAACCTACTTCACTACAAGCCCCTTACAGCAGTCATATGATTCGAAAACGTATATAATTGTGATAAAGGTCAAAACTGCATGTACCATACAGTCGCTTACATCATTATTGAAACAGTTAATACTACCTGTTTTGGGTGTATGTAGCAATTGACGCCGGAATGTCTGGCGGTAGCTTTGAATGAAAAAGTTTTACTTATGTAAGTTCTGATGTGAATATAAAAATAATGATACAATTCACGTGCGAGTTATTTAACACTGGCTAGACGGTGAAAAAAGGCAGTCTTTTAGAGTTCAAAAGCTAAATATTTTTTGCTTGTTATGTCATGTTCTTTGACCTGGAATACACATCATTAGATTACGTCTTACTACTGTACCATCCGTAGCGTAGCGGTATTTGGCTCGCCTTGAATCTCGGAGGTTGTGGGTTCGATCCCTGCACCGGACAGGAAATCTTTGTGTAAATTCTAAGATTTCTTTCCGGGTCTGGTTGGTTGAGGAACTACCCTCAGTGGCTCGGAAAGCACGTTAAGCCGTTGGTCCCGATTGTTATAACATCATCTATAATAATCGTATATCAAGGAACGGGCAGCAACGTTTCCTTGTGTGGTACAACATAATACTGCGGTCAACAACCCGCCTGCCAAGCGTGGTGACTATGGCAAATACTCTTCCTTTGGGAGGAGGCCCATGTTCAGCAGTGGACGTTATACGGGCTGATGATGATGAATGTACCATGCTTTTACCCGCGTAGATCGTGTCTGAGTTAGCGCACCCGTGTACTAGAATACGTCCTGCAAAGATGGCTAAGAGATTTCTTCATGGCCAACATCAGCCCGGTAAAGTACCAAAAGCCTCAGGGCTTGCTACATATGTCTGTCCGAAAAAAAAACACAAAAAAAGCCAATATCAGTCGGGAGAACGGTGCCTCCACCTCCCTTAAGAACTTGAGAAGGTTCAGGTTGCCGCATTGTTTAATATGCCCTTATCAACATGTACTAAACATTCTTTAGCAACATCTGAGGATTTTTATCTATATACCAGGACTAAGGTACAAGATAAAATTTTGTGTCGCACAATTTTGTCATTACTATTATTATTCTTTATTGCACATATTTAAACATAATAAAACAAAGATTATTATGCAGAAACACAATTTGCACAAAGGCTAAGCTCGCCTTTACAGGGATTTACTGGAAGGAATTTCAGTCATGAATTTCCTTCCAGTAAACCCCTGAAAAGTGTGAACATAGGGCGTTACGGTAAGCAATTAATATAATACTTACCTACTTAAATTATAACATACTAGGTTCCCGCGCGTGGTTTCACCCGCGTTACTCCCGTTCCCGTGGGAACTTCATAATTAAATATATGTAGCCTATGTCACTTACGATGAATGTAGCTTTCCAATGGTGAAAGAATTCTTGAAATCGGCACATTAGTTTTTGAGTTTATTCACTACAAACATACACACCAAAATACAAACCTTTCCTCTTTATAATATTAGTATAGATAGTATAGTCGAAGTTAATTATAGTAGGTATAATAGAAAAGAGCATATTCGTCAAAACTAAACTTCTTTTTTTTTCATTCTGAGAAGCCTCAGGTGCCAAGATGTATAAAATCGGGAAGAGCTGACTAGGTTGACTTAAAGTCCTGTAAAACTTATCTAGATGGTCTTCTTTGTTTGCTAATATTTGTGGAAACTGTCTCATCATATCTCCGTCAATATCATTTATTTCAAATATCTGAGATGGCGAAAACACGAGGCTTCGGACTTCGGACTAGCGGGGATAAAAGCTAGCGGGATTCCAGCCTTATTAAATGGTTTTAAAACTACAAAGTAAGCAACCTGCTTAACAGGCGCCCTCTGTGCGACAATACCCTGGGCAGTCACTGGCGGGGGGATTAGGGAATGATGATTTTAGCTTTTATAGTGGTTTTGTGTAACTATTTTACATATTTTTTTATTGCTTCTCGGACTTAGTGTCTTCGATAACATCAGAAGGCTTAGGAAACTAGGAATTGGTAGGGCGAGGGACATCTTCAGACACTCATAAGTAGCAACAGCCTCATAGCTAACTATAAACTGTGACTTTAAATCATTGCTATGTTACGTTACGTTCCAATAACTATTAAAATATAACATCAAAGTGTTAAAATAAACCGAAGTATATTTTTACAAAAAAAAATGATAACGGCAATGATAAATGCAAAATGAACTCACCTGCCTCGGTAATGCAAGATAATCAATGTTGTAAGACGGGGCGACCCTAGAACCAAAGTCGTTTTAATATAAAAAATTTAATGCCATTGAAAAATTTCGATCATAGGTCGATTGTACTACCAAAAATTACCATTTCGCTGACTAAATAATCACGGTGCATATGCCCATAAAAAAGCTAAAAGATCACAGGTGGTATAACAAAAAATGTATATTTGGAAACAAATTTTTGATTACTCCAAAACTGGTCAACGTAATATATTATTATTCGTATAGCATACTTATGTTTCCAGGTCAAATTCTAGTCAGACATAACTATGCTGAAGTCCACTTTCTTAAAGAATATTAATGCAAAAAGTCAATTATATAATACATACGTGGTTTGTACATTATAATATTTATGACAAGACTTTAAAAGTGTACATATATGAATATTATGATATCATTAATAATAATTGAGATTTCTAATGTTGGTTTATATAATTGGCTTCGTATACTCGTGAGAATATTTTAAAATATGAAAATTTTATACTTTTTTTTTAAAGATTTCTCTCACACTTAGCAAATTAATATCTAAGTATATACAAACACTGAATTTACGGACACAAATCACACCCAGACTCAGAAAAACTATCAGTGGTTCACAAAATAACTATCCCGCGTGATAACATGTGTGTGAACTTAGCAGATCATTGTCCAGCAGATCAAAATAAAATGTGAGTTCTTTTCGCATGCAGCTAAGTTCTATACTGCCGTGATATATCTATAATGCCGTTATCTAGTACTACGGGCTTGGAGGATAACGGCATTATAGATATATCACGGCAGTATAGTTCCTGGTAATTTTTAGAAATAGTTCTGGTGTTTTTATCTCGAAAAATGTCAATTAAGGAAATGATCTGCTAACTTCCCGTAGCAAATCATTTTGCAGCAGATCAAAATAAAAGGTGAGTTCTTTTCGCATGCAGCTAAGTTCTATAGTTCCTGATATTTTTTAGAAATAGTTCTGGTGTTTTTATCTCGAAAAATGTCAATTAACGAAATGATCTGCCAACTTCCCGTAGCAAATCACTTTGCAGCATATCAAAATAAAAGGTGAGTTCTTTTCGCATGCAGCTAAGTTCTATAGTTCCTGATAATTTTTAGAAATAGTTCTGGTGTTTTTATCTCGAAAAATGTCAATTAACGAAAACGATTAACGAAATGATCTGCTAACTTCAAACAACAAAAACAAATGTGAGTTCTTTTCGCATGCAGTCGAGTTCTGTAGTTCTAGATACTAGGCTAAAGTGAACAGACACTTTCTAGGCAAGCGTGTATCATCTTAGGCCTTATCTTCGCCTTCCATCAAGCGAGATTATGGTCAAACGTAGGCCTATACATA
This sequence comes from Nycteola revayana, assembly GCA_947037095.2. NCBI lineage: Eukaryota > Metazoa > Arthropoda > Insecta > Lepidoptera > Nolidae > Nycteola > Nycteola revayana. Next base: position 3,284,456 of record OX344851.2, read on the forward strand.
ATAATAAAAAAATAAAAAAAAACTTTTCAAAGATAGCTGTTCTAAAACGACGTTAAAGTGCCAGCAGATCGAGCCAGAACGTTGAAAAAGTTGATAATGACAATTCTCATCCTAAAAATGAAATGAATCATTCAAGTTATTGCGAAAGGCTGAAACTCTTTCGCTTTTCACATATTCGTATGGAAACTGCAATCTAGAATTCGATTTGAGTCCAGAACTCACGTCCCAGTACCAGCAGATCATGTCCGAACATTTTAAAAGTAAAAAGAACTATTTTCATCGTTTCAAACAAATGCCAAAGGCTAGAACTCTTTCGTTTCCCACCGATCCGTAGCAGAACTGTAATCTACAACTTGATTCGAGTCCAGAACTCACTTCCCAGTACCAGCAGATCATGTCCGAACATTTTAAAAGTAGAAAGAACTATTTTCATCGTTTCAAACAAATGCTAAAGGCTAGAACTCTTTCGTTTCCCACCGATCCGTAGCAGAACTGTAATTTAGAATTCGATTCGAGTCCAGAACTCACGTCCCAGTACCAGCAGATCATGTCCGAACATTTTAAAAGTAGAAAGAACTATTTTCATCGTTTCAAACAAATGCCAAAGGCTAGAACTCTTTCGTTTCCCACCGATCCGTAGCAGAACTGTAATCTACAACTGGATTCGAGTCCAGAACTCACGTCCCAGTACCAGCAGATCATGTCCGAACATTTTAAAAGTAGAAAGAACTATTTTCATCGTTTCAAACAAATGCCAAAGGCTAGAACTCTTTCGTTTCCCACCGATCCGTAGCAGAACTGTAATCTACCATCCCCCAGCAGAGGAAGAGCCCCACATTCCCTTGTATGTGGGGCTTTTCCTCCATTGAACGCGGTGCGCTGTCGCACCGCAGAGAGGACATACCCACAAAAAAAGCCCCCGGGTGAACTTACCTAACCTTTTTTTTTTTTTGCTACCGGGATAAATTTCGTGACGGCATCCCCTCGCTGGCGCAAGGATCCCTATTGCGTGATCCCTGCGACAGCGAGGGGATGCCCCCAGCAGAGGAAGAGCTCCACATACCCTTTATGTGGGGCTCTTTCACCATAGAACGCGGTGCGCTGTCGCACCGCAGAGGACATATCCACTAAAAGTGCCCCCGGGTGAAAGAAACCTAACCTAACCTTTTTTTTTTTTTGCTACCGTGATAAAATTTCGTGACGGCATCCCCTCGCTGGCGCAAGGATCCCTATTGCGTGATCCCTGCGCCAGCGAGGGGTTGCCCCCAGCAGAGGAAGAGCCCCACATACCCTTGTATGTGGGGCTCTTCCTCTAAAGAACGCGGTGCGGTGTCGCACCGCAGAGTACATATCCACTAAAAATACCCCCGGGTGAAAGTAACCTAACTTAACCTTTTTTTGTTTTTGCTATCGTGATAAAATTTCGTGACAGCATCCCCTCGCTGGCGCAAGGATCCCTATTGCGTGATCCCTGCGCCAGCGAGGAGATGCCCCCAGCAGAGGAAGAGCCCCACATACCCTTTATGTGGGGCTCTTCCTCCATAGGTTATGCTAAGATTGAGAAGCTCTTTCCAGAGACCTTGTAGTAAGTTTCACCCTCTTTTGAAGGGTCTTGCGGAATATGCGACGTTTGACATCGCAACTACGCCTATATGATAAGCCGCCATTGATTACATGGAACAATTAAAACGATGACTTTCGCTATTTAATCTTTTCTACTTTAATCTGTTCTTATTAAACAGACATGGTACTGCAACGTGAGTTTGGACCTTTGGCATTTGTTTGAAACGATGAAAATAGTTATTTCTACTTTCAAAATGTTCGGACATGATGTGCTGGTACTGGGACGTGAGTTCTGGACTCGAATCAAGTTGTAGATTACAGTTCTGCTACGGATCGGTGGGAAACGAAAGAGTTCTAGCCTATGGCATTTGTTTGAAACGATGAAAATAGTTCTTTCTACTTTTAAAATGTTCGGACATGATCTGCTGGTACTGGGACGTGAGTTCTGGTCTCGAATCAAGTTGTAGATTACAGTTCTGCTACGGATCGGTGGGAAACGAAAGAGTTCTAGCCTTTGGCATTTGTTTGTAACCATGAAAATAGTTATTTCTACTTTTAAAATGTTCGGACATGATCTGCTGGTACTGGGACGTGAGTTCTGGACTCGAATCAAGTTGTAGATTACAGTTCTGCTACGGATCGGTAGGAAACGAAAGAGTTCTAGCCTTTGGCATTTGTTTGAAACGATGAAAATAGTTCTTTATACTTTTAAAATGTTCGGACATGATCTGCTGGTACTGGGACGTGAGTTCTGAACTAGAATCGAATTCTATATTACAGTTCTGCTACGGATCGGTGGGATACGAAAGAGTTCTAGCCTATGTCATGTGTTTGAAACGATGAAACTAGTTCTTTCTACTTTTAAAATGTTCGGACATGATCTGCTGGTACTGGGACGTGAGTTCTGGACTCGAATCGAATTCTAAATTACAGTTCTGCTACGGATCGGTGGGAAACGAAAGAGTTCTAGCCTTTGGCATTTGTTTGAAACGATGAAAATAGTTCTTTCTACTTTTAAAATGTTCGGACATGATCTGCTGGTACTGGGACGTGAGTTCTGGACTCGAATCAAGTTGTAGATTACAGTTCTGCTACGGATCGGAGGGAAACGAAAGAGTTCTAGCCTATGGCATTTGTTTGAAACGATGAAAATAGTTCTTTCTACTTTTAAAATGTTCGGACATGATCTGCTGGTACTGGGACGTGAGTTCTGGACTCAAATCGAATTCAAGATTGCAGTTTCCATACGAATATGTGAAAAGCGAAAGAGTTTCAGCCTTTCGCAATAACTTGAATGATTCATTTCATTTTTAGGATGAGAATTGTCATTATCAACTTTTTCAACGTTCTGGCTCGATCTGCTGGCACTTTAACGTCGTTTTAGAACAGCTATCTTTGAAAATTTTTTTTTTATTTTTTTTTATTATTATATAGGCCTACGTTTGACCATAATCTCGCTTGATGGAAGGCAAAGATAAGGCCTATGATGATACACGCTTGCCTAGAAAGTGTCTGTTCACTTTAGCCTAGTATCTAGAACTACAGAACTCGACTGCATGCGAAAAGAACTCACATTTGTTTTTGTTGTTTGAAGTTAGCAGATCATTTCGTTAATCGTTTTCGTTAATTGACATTTTTCGAGATAAAAACACCAGAACTATTTCTAAAAATTATCAGGAACTATAGAACTTAGCTGCATGCGAAAAGAACTCACCTTTTATTTTGATATGCTGCAAAGTGATTTGCTACGGGAAGTTGGCAGATCATTTCGTTAATTGTCATTTTTCGAGATAAAAACACCAGAACTATTTCTAAAAAATATCAGGAACTATAGAACTTAGCTGCATGCGAAAAGAACTCACCTTTTATTTTGATCTGCTGCAAAATGATTTGCTACGGGAAGTTAGCAGATCATTTCGTTAATTGACATTTTTCGAGATAAAAACACCAGAACTATTTCTAAAAATTACCAGGAACTATAGAACTTAGCTGCATGCGAATAGAACTCACATTTTATTTTGATCTGCTGGACAATGATCTGCTAAGTTCACACACATCGTGATAACTTAGTAGTACAAAATAGTAGTAACTTGTCATCATCATTAGCCCGTATGCTGAACATGGGCCCCCTCCTGGGGCAGGGTTTTGCGATAGTCAATACGTTTGGCAGGCGGGATTGTGACCGCAGTATTTTATTGTACACACAAGAAATCGTTGCTGCCTGTTCCCTGTTATATATAGATCATGTCATTACAATTCGCGCTTCTGATCAGTGGCAGACTTTCACATTTGCCGCCAGTAGGCTATTCAAAATTTGCCGCCAATAGGCTATTCAAAAGTTGCCGCCAGTAGGCTATTCAAAATTTGCCGCCAGTAGGCTATTCAAAATTTGCCGCCTATTCAAATTTTAGACGTTTAGATTTTTTTTCTGGCCAAAAAAATTTGCTTCAAATTTGCCGCCCCCCAAAATTCTGCCGCCATAGGCTCCAGCCTACTTAGCCTGCTGGTATATCCGCTACTGCTTCTGATCCGTGGTGAGTCCCTCAACCAACCAAATCCGGAAAGATTACTTCGGAAAGGTGTCGAACATATGTACTCCGAGACTTAAAGCGAGACATATAGCATGTAGATCTAAAGTTCCTCCTCCTGCTTTTGGCTACGGGATTGACTAGTCATATCTTACGCAACTATAAGCAGTAGTAACATTCCGTAATTCCATGTTTTGTTGCATTGCTAAAAGAAATATTGATGGCGTCAAGTGTAAAGTATTTTTATCATATACTAGCCTCTGCCCGCAACTTCGTCTGCGTGAAATAGTTACTTTGGTCTCACCACGATTTTAGAACATTCTTCATTTATAGTGCTCCGCTCCTGTTAGTCATAGCGCGGAGCACTAATGAAGGCCTATAGCCTTGGCAAATTGGGAACTGGAAAGTACCAGAGCTACTGCTCAAACTAATCCCGTCGATTAGTCTTGTTTATTTATTCATTAGTCTATTACTCGCTATTTATTTAATTACTATTCTATTACTGTTTATTTATTAGTCCATTACTCGCAGGAGCACCTGGATGATTTTATTCGGTAGGCTCTCTCTTTGTGGTATGGTTAGCATAACATGCCTATAGAAAAGGTCTAGCTAGTCCTACATATCCTTCCGTGGCGGAATAAAAAGGGCAGAAGCCTACCACTGAATATCGAAAAATGAGTAGCGAATAACTAAAGCTTGTTTTAGGGTAATAGTAAACAAAGAAGTGGGCAACAGCGTTTAAGCTGAGCTTAAGAAATGTATACGCATGACAACCATCGCAAATTGTCATTCGAGCTGTGGCTCCTGTACAACTGACTGATGATATTTTTATTGTCAGACCACATTATTTTTTTCCAAAGTGGCAATGGAGATCTCCAAGATTTAAGGCAAAAAAGAGAGAGAGTCCACTGTGCCCCGGAGGTCATCATGTATTCCTTGATTACACTGTCAGCGACCGCCCTGTGTGCGTCTAAACAAAGTAAGGGGCACCTTCTTGCGCATGTTGTTTAATTTATAGTTCTTTAAGAAATTAAAAAAGGCTAGAGTTCAGCTTATTTTTATGTCCGATGAAGTAGCAAAAGCGTCGTGGCTAATAAAATAATATATAGTTAGTTACGCAGCAATAAATACCGCTGCCCGTATCTGACTACTATGCTATGATAACCAACACTTAACTAGAGCTTCTAATGCATGGATGGTATTTTCATGACTTACCAAAGTTTATACAAAACGACATTATTCCAATCTATCTATCTATCAAGCCTGTGTCCCGCTCCCTTTTCCACACAACTCTGTCTTTTGCGAGTGCCGGCCAGCCCTACGGTAGGAGTCATGCTCGTCCCGCCATATGTAAAGTTTATTAATTGGAAATACTTTGGCAGCAGAATCGTTCTTGGGCTAGCCAAAGTTTTTGTACTAAGCGATCGCCTTTGATATAATGACGACCATAACCTTAAAATGATCACTTCCTAAAACGTGACAAACTGAATGCGAAAATATTTTGAAACTTCCGCGCGCAGTTTCACCCGCTTCCTAATAGAACTTCATAATTAAATATTATAGCCTATGTTTCTCCTAAAAAACGTTATTAAGGAGTAACAGGCTATATTTAATAATTGCCCTGCAGTGGGACAACACAGGCTAGTTAGATAGATGGATTAGAATAATGTTGTTTTATAAAGACTTTGTGGTTAGTCATGACAATACCACCCATGCCTTGGAAAGCTTACTATTGGAGAAAATTAAATGGTCTATTGGAGATTTGCTTCTTCTTTCATAATGCGGACGGCTAAGGAGTGGAATTCTCTGCCGGCGTCAGTTTTTCCGGAACGCTATAATCTGGACATCTTTAAAGCTAAAGTGAACAGACACTTTCTAGGCACGCGTGTATCATCTTCGCCTTCCATCAAGCGAGAATATGGTCAAACGTAAGCGTATATTGAATAAAAAAATAAAAAAATGTTTTTTTCTTTTTATAAATGTTGAAATCGATTAAGTAGTTCCAGATCTTATTCAATGCAAACAAACCATCTAAACTTTATAATATTAGTATATAAGTCACTTGTCAAGGCTTTAAGGCCAGGAAATACATTTGAAAGAATACTTAAATGTAGACAAGAGTTACAAGTCTTTAGTTTGCCAACGTGGGTGTCAATATGTTATCTTTTCTTTACAACTTGCACAATAAGAGAAAGTTTACTATATTAGGTAATTCGTTAAAATCGTGATAGTCATATTATATATGATTATAATAACAAAGCTTTAGTTTCAAAATTTGTTATGTGATTAATTTTAATGGGTATTCTTACAAACAGTTCAGAAATCGTGGCGCGTGTCATAATTGTGAAATGGCTAATTTGATTTATTGATAACTAGCAACCCGCGCCCCGGCTTTGCATAGGTGCAATACTGATTTATTATACATATAAACCTTTCTCTTGAATAACTCTATCCATTTTAATAATAATAAATAAAAATCGTTTATTATTCTCTCTCACACAGAAACATTACAAAAAATGGGTATTATTTAGCATGTTAATTAGTATTCAGTAGGTGAATCTGTGTGAGAGACTGGTATCTGTACTAGGCGGACCTGTATGACAGATTACCAGCCTCTCCTGACCGTAGACAATTGGGTAGACTAAGTTGAACATGTTTTATAGCAATCTTGAATATTAATACATGAGAGATTTAAGACGTAATATTAAGTTAGTATATTCGTGTGTTTGTGTCTGTGTTAGTGTGTTTGTGTGTGTGTGTGTGTGTGTTTGCGTGTGTGTGTGGATGCGCTAACCCTACGACAAACCAGTAGGTTCATCTTGGGATCAGAGATATCAGAGATCCATTAAAAAACCGCATCAAAATCCGATGCGTAGTTTTAAAGATCTTAGCATACATCCCTATGTATCAATCCTGTATGATCCATGTATCATCCCTATATAAACAAAGTCGCTTCCCGCTGTCAGCAGGAAGCGACTTTGTTTTATACTTCGCAGTGATAATAGATTTTAACATGAGGATTAAAGTATTTTGTTTTAATGTTATTATGTATCATCATATTTATGTTGATTTCTAGAATATGCCAATGTAAAATTAGGTACATGCTAGAGATTTTAATTTTAGAATTTCGTTTAGATATCGTTTATAGACATTTCAATTTATATTGTATTTCCCCATAACATAGATGAGGTTCATTTAGTTTTATGTTTAGTGTTAACACTATTAATTTAGTGACAACCTCCGAAGCGTAGCGTTATTTGTCTCGCTTTAAATCTCGGAGGTCGTGGGTTCGATGCCTACGCCGGACAGGAAATCTTTGTGTAAATTCTAAGATTTCTTTCCTGGTCTGGTTGGTTGAGGGACTACCCTCCGTGCCTCGGAAAGTATGTTAAGTAGTTGGTCCCGATTGTTATAACGTCATCTATAATAATCGTATAACAAGGAACGGACAGCAGCGTTTCCTTGTGTGGTGCAACCACTCCATCCAATCCGGATGGGAGGAGGCCCATGTTCAGCAGTGGACGTTGTACGGGCTGATGATGATGATGATGATGAATAAATTATTTACACACAGATTCAGTAAAAAGAATCATATATTAATATCTGTGTATATTTAAAATATTTGTGTCTGTATTCATATATTCATTAGCTAGTCAACAAATAACAAATTAACTCATTATTTTTTCCATGACAATTCATTATTACATTCTTAGGTACAACTCTTCTGGGACAAGGTTTTCAAAAGTTTTTATAAAGGTCAAAACTCATCACGATCAAAGACTCAATAACGATCAAACCAGTTGATAGAAATGCTTTCACGAAATGAAAACTACTAACGTACTTACGCTAGTCCAAACAATAAGAATAAACTGAACAATTGTTCATTACATAAACCCGCAGAAAAAAATTGAAAAACAAAAACTCAATTTCGTTATAAAATATTAATAATAAGGGATCATTAAAAACACACAAATTAACAATTTCAGTTCTTTATTTGTACGAATCCTATAAATATATAAAAGAATATACAGTTTATATATCAACATAATAGTATATAAATGAAATGATGATTAATGGTAAATGGGTGTTATTATTATTATATTATATTGAGTATTATTTTGTACTATACAATTCTACTTATTAACATAATATGGATTGTTTTAATAATATAATTACTTATGTATGTTTATGAGGTGGGTTTGTGACTTGGTATATGTATGAAATGTATATAAATATAATATAAAAATACATATATAAATATAGTTTTGATATATATCAGTTAAAATAATATAGGATGAAATTTATATACATAAATATAAAAAATATTATGTTATACATAAATATTATAAGAATAATTCAAATATATATGTTTATATCACAAAATACACGTAAATATATACAAATATGTATAAAAACTTACACACACATAATATATACCTACGAATTATTCTAAAAAGTTAATTAAGACTTAGTTAGAAAAGACTAGATAAAATCTATTAAAAATAAAATGAGAATAGGACAAAATAAAATGTTAGAATATAACATACACAAATACGGATACCGTATAGGGTGTGAAAGATACTAATATAGTATAGCAAGAAGATCATACAAACTTAGAACCACATTTTATGGAAAACAATAACAAAGATCTCGTCTACTCAAAATCCCTTACAAAGGGAAATTCATCATAAATAAAATAAATATTCCTTAAACCTAGAATAAATAGACTCATTACAATCGTTCTTTCTATGTTACAAAAAATGTTTAGGGCCTAAAGTACTGCCTTGAGGTACTCCAAAGCTTAATCAGTTTTGACGTGGGCGGAATAGGCCAGGTCTTGGCTGTCATCAATGGATCTGCCCCATCCGTGTCCACTGCTGGCGTAATGTTCCTCGTGATGAGGGTGGGCTACCACTTCATAGCTGGTTTCACTGTGTTTGCTGGCCAAAAGCTTCTTCAAGGCAATGATACCGGCAACGAGAAGAGAAACCTTGGCAAGAAGGACGGCTTTAGCGGCAGCGAAGGCGATGATACCAAGGAACAGAGGGATGAGAGCGGTGATCTTCAGCTTGGCGATAGCGAGGAGAGGGAGGAGCTGCTTGATCTTCTTTTTCTTGCCACGAGCTGAAAATATATGAAGTATTTTTTAAATATATAATTGAAAATCATCATTCAGTATCAAAATATTACTAATTCAGAGTGAGCGTAAAAGGTATTTTCAAATTAGATCTGAAAAGAATTTTACTTTAACATTTCTTTAAGTATCTCGAGAATGAATAACGCAATATGAAAGCGTAAAAATGATAACAACATCATAGACTTGCATTACTCAACTAATTTAGTCACTTATTAGTATACTCAACGAATAATAATAAAAAAAAACATAGCTAGTAAATGGTATTTGTGGGAGTGTTTGTGGAAAGCTATTGACCAACTTTGTAAGGAATTTACTGAGACACTACCAAGCTTTTCTCCACTATACGAGTATAGTTTATCGGTTAAGCTTTCTAATACCTTATTAAAGGAGTGTTTCAATTATGTATTAAGTGTCAATCTTGTAGAGTGGATTCGAAAATACGACCCCAATATTGATTTTTAACTTTTCTGCATTAGATCTATAAAGTTATAATAAACATTTTATTGAATCAAAATACTATAACGCTTTCTGAAAATATTACATTATTCTGATGTAAGAAAAAAGAATTTTGAAAAGACAAATATGATAAGCAAACCTAAAATCGAACGGTTCTTTCTTTATCCAATAACCTACTAATTCTAATAATATTATGTATACCTGCCCTTAATTTTCAAAGTGGGTGCGTTGCCAGTACAACTAGTTGAAACCATTGTTTAACGTTAACCGGTACTTAATAGTGAAAATGTGAGAGACAGTGGAATGGTAAATGCTGTTTACATACATAACATGTAAGTCATGACTTCTTAAAGAGTGAAAGTAATTCGTAAGTTGAAACGTCGTAGGTATTATAATATTTTGCTCACTCGTACATCAATCAAGATTTGAAAAGTTATTTTTGCTGAGTACAGGCTAAGTTTATTTATACAACTGTAATAAATACGGAAACTGTCGCTTGTCATTTTATGTATCGGTACCGTAACTATTACAAAGATAATAATTATAACAAATCTATAAGGCTAGAATAGCAAATAAACTGCCATAAATGTTTATTTCGAAAATATTAAATTCGATGCAGTTTATAACTTCCATTTTAGATAAGATCAAAACAGTTCTTAGTTACAGCGCCATCTATGTGATTGGGGTGGAACTAACAACGCAGAGGTCTTTCAACTTACGAGGATGTTGTGCAAGATCACGATCTTGAGCAACCTCGAGCAAGTGTAAGGGTGCGCTGCGGCGCTTTATAAAGTTCATGGGCGTTACTGTTTACATTCAAACAGTTATTAAACATTATGTTTTGGTCAGTTTGTTTTTTTGATATTATTATGAAACATGACATTGTTTTATGTATGTGTGTAAGATATATTTAAAAATATACTAGATTTTCAATACAAAATATCTAGTGTTAAGTCCGTTCAAAGTTTTGAGATTATAGTTTAGATTAGTACGGATTTTCCCAAAAGTTCTGCAATTATGATACTGACGTTACACCGAAAACCACATGTATCATTCTTGTCAGTAAATAATAATATGCAGACACTACCGGAACTAGAAAATATATTACATAAACCGATATAAGAGAAAACATTCTATGTCAATAGTAGTAAATGTCTAGTCACGACATTTGATCTATTACAACATCTTTACATTCACAATGCCATTTAGCATGTCAGTCAGTCAGTCAAAATATGTCATATCATAGGTACTATGTAACACTTTCGGTATCTACCTACATAAAAATATCAACTTAAGCTTCTTAGACAAATATTGCTGCAACAATAGCAGTAAATGAATATGAATATGAATACTTGTGTCTCTTGCATAACACTGGCCCACATTTATTTTTTTTATGTCGCAGAAATATTAGTTTATTTTTTTTGTAATCCAGTATGAGTTTAAAACTGAACACTAATTAGAATTTATATATCACTTCACATTTTTGTTTTCATAGCAATATGCTGATTTGAAAATTCATTTAGTTTAGTGTTTTAATATTTTTATTATTTTATTGTATATGTAAAATTGATAGTCATAAATCAAAAAAAATTAAACCAGTTTACTTAAAGTTTCTTTGATTTTCTAATGCAAAGATATTAAATATTTTGTTGAACTATTTTTTTTTCTTATACATTTTGTGTGGAGTTTTTGTCTATGACACTAAAATGTTAATAATTTCACATAGGAACGATACAGCAACAAAATCATAAGTATTAATTGGAATACGAAATAGTCACTTGCCAAAAAGGTTAAAAAAATGTTACTTATAGATTTATTAAATTTATTATCCTACATTGAATAAAGGTTTATACGCGATTTTTGTAATGATTACTATACTATACTATACTATGATTATTATTATACCTATTCCCAAATATCTTAAAAATTTGACGTGATAGAATATTTTCAATTATTAAATAATAATTGAATATTAGTAATTTGATAAAATCAAAAATACCAAAATAAATAATTCAACCACTATTCTAATAGGAAAGGAAACTCAAGATACTGAAGTTCGGCTTCTTCTTTGAGTATTGTAAATTCAAATTAACCTGGGTCAAGAGAAAACAATTAAGTCTCAAAATGATTTCATAATTACGACTTAACGTACCCGTAATATCGTAAGATTGGAAAGGCAACTTTCTTGCGTTGGAGTTTCTCGATTTCACGATGACTCGTTAAACTGGTTTAAGGCAGGACATAGAAGGAACAGCTTTCAAATTGTCTGTGACGGAAGGTGTAACTACTGTCTTCCGTGCCTTTGGCATTATGGTTCCAATATTGTGTTTTTCTTTGTTTTATTGTTTATAGCACTCATTTGTTTTAATCTTATATAATCAATTTAAACTAAGGTATTTATAGGTTATTTTGTAAATCAAATTATATTGTGAGTTCTTTCAATATTGATGTTAAAGAATAACGTACACCTACACATGCTAATATGCATTTTTCTCTACAAACTTAAGCATTTATAATAATAATATCATGTTTTTTAAATTGACTTCAATCATTAAATAGATCACATTTATTGGTCAGATCTTTGATAGCATGTATTTTTTTTATACATTCGTTGCAATAAAAACATATATTTGCGTTACCCGGCAACTCTACCATAAACGGACATCTAAACCTAGATTCTAGTAGGATATGAGTAGCTAGATTCTAGAATTGATACAACGGTGTCCATACTCTTGACCTCTGGAATGTAGGACATGATACTATCACACTTTTAACAGAAATATACAATTATGTTGTTTGGTTACTCTTTCCTTCATATCAACGTTAATAAATTTAATTGTAAATGTAAGGTCATTTCAGCGTATTTCAATATCACATTCTGAGTATAATTTCAACTCTCGGTATCTGTATTATTGATAAATGAATTTATCGTCTAATAAAATCTATATAAACTTAGTTACAAAGACGTCAATTCTAACACGTGTATGCTAATTGAGTCATTCAATACGCGTTTTTATTTCTTTAGTTTTTGTACCTCTATTCTATCATTTACAAAAAAAATGATCTGTTTTGGTGTATACAATGATTGTAAAAACATTTACACTTTTTTCATTTCAAAAGTGAACACGCGCATCTATTTTCTGAGTCTGATTTTGCACTGATAATAAAAAGTAATCTGTATAAAATACCTCGTTAGTTTAATCAGTTTTATACAACTAAGACTATATTTATAAGTAATAATAGTCGTTGTAACTATAATTTATCAAATAATAAAATAATATCTAGTGATCTTCATGCTAGACTGACTGCGGAAGAACAAATCCGGACTTTGATCTAATCAGAAGATAGCATGCATGCAAGTTATGATTTACAGAATTTATCAAGCATACAATTTGGAGCAGACTATCGGTTCTCAGTTGAACTTTCTATTTATATCTATAACTTAGATGAACATAAATGGACTACAAAATTTTACTGTTGCGTGCATACGCTTAGGGGTGCCACTATTTAACTGCCAGCTCATTTGATTTACAATTAGTAGAAGATTTTAATATAGTTCGAATTTTAAAAATTCAGAACTCTGTTCTTAATCCTTCAAGTTCCTTGTAAATTATTTTGAGGAAAATTAATAAACATCTTACAGGCATTTCAGTACTTACGAAAGTACGAAGTAGGTATACAAAAGTATCCAACATATAGGTAGAGGTATCTGTGCTAACTTCGAAAACAACAAATGATACGTTTATACAATAAATAAATGCGTGTTATTAGATTTGCTTTGTAGATCGTTAACTAGCCAGAAAAATTAAGTGTGCTAATTGTATTATTATTGCTAAGTGTAATACTTTTAACTGTTTTGAAGAGACTTCCATGTCTTATTCACTTAAATAAATTACATTATAGTTTTGTAGTGCCAGCCCTATAGCTTGTTTATACCAGCGTCACCTTGCATTTATAATAAGTAACGGTTCAATACAACTGGTATTAAGTACCCTAGTTAAGAGATTATATTCATGTGCTGCTTGTTGTACTTTTACTAGTAAAATAATTAAGAAAAAATATACTATATTTTTGAATTAGCTTTTAACTGTTGTGCTGTAGTGTAGTATTGAAGAAGTGTGTAGCTTTTAGTAAGCGTGTTCTAATTTCATATAAGTATTATATTAAATTTAAATTTGATGTAATCTCTCAGTTTATTGAATTTCTACTTGATGTTTTAACTGTTGTAGATATATAATTGTGTCTCACTAAAGTTTTCCTAAACGACTTGAATGATCATTCAAGATGATACTTTTGATGTATCCAATACTAATGGTTTAGAAAACTTAAAACCCATGCTTATAAAGACTTTCTCCTCTAGTTGATTAATATTTTAAGTGCAGATCATCAATTATGTTTGACAAATTTATCATTAAATTGATTATGAAAGCTCCCATTAAATAAATAAGATAACCACCGTATCTAAACATCTCTAATATAAGAAAACGGAAATGTCTCGTGGAGCTACTAAATACATGTCAATTTGTTCCGGCTATTTAACAGTAGCACTTAGATGCGGAGACAAAATTGTTTAACTACAAGATGTGTATCTTGTGCTTTCTTCCATTGATGTTTACTTATTTTATCTATTACTGCTTCAATTATATTTTATTATCTGGTTTATTTCTTATTTTATTTTCTTTTTTCTTTTTTTTTTTAAGACAACTCCCGCACTACGGAAATAAATTCCTGTGTCGCGGGGGACTTTACAAACATTCATTTCACGGACACAAAGAACACCCAGACTCAGAACAACTATTTGTGGTTCACACAAATAATTGTCCCGGACGGGAATCGAACCCAGAACACCAGGTCTCAGAGGCAACTATCGTAACCACTGAGCTACCGGTGCAGTCAATATTATAGTAAATATTTGGAACGGAACATCAATAATATTGTTTCTATCATCTTTTAAGATGTTCATTTATATCGTATCATATTCGTGGACTTAGTGTGTGTTTAAAGATAATTTGAGAATTTTAAGTTTTCTTATTTTTTTTTGATAAATGAAGACATGCCTTTTAATTGTCCATTTTTTTTCTGCGTCATAATGTTTAATTATGTAATGGGTACCTTTTTATATTTTATATATTCCACTTTCTCATTTATATCCGGCTATGAAATGTTTTTGATATTATATAACATTTTAAATATAATATATATTACTGGAAGTTATTCTAATGTAAATGTATATATTTATTGCAAATATCATATTATTATAAAAACGGGATCTAAAGATATTGTACAATAAGAAAAAGAAAATGATCATAAAAATATTTATTTGTGGTTAAGCTATCATTTGCTCTATTTGTTTTAGACAACCACAAACTAGCGACAATAATGATTATACTATAGTTAAGATACTTTTTATTCATCTTACAATCATCTGAATGGAAAAAAAAAACAGTTTATAACTCTTTCATGCTATATCGATAATATTCACAAACATTGAACGCATAATTTACAAACGTAATGTATTTGATTTGCATACTTTGACTTAGTTTGTTATCTGTTTTATAGTTATATTGGCTTCTATATCGTTGTTCAATTTATTCTATTTTCTAACCCTTTTACGCTCATTTACATTTAATGGGCTATAGATTTTAATATTATTTACCGTTTCAAAATAAAATATATTTTTATATTTTGACTTACCTTCCTCAAGAGACCTCTTCATACCCTCAACAGCTGAGGAGGGAAGCTTGATCTGGATGACATGGTTCTCTAAGAAATCAGCAGCGGAATCAACCAGCCTGGACTCGACCTGGGATTCCCTCGCTTTAGGCTCCTCGGACAAAGGTTCCAAAGCCCTCGCAGTCCTCGGAGAACCATTGCTCAGTATCGCCACACCATCAGCCAAGTTCAACTCCCGTGCGGTGTTAACCGCGTCCACATACTTCAACGTCTTCTCCTGCAACCAAAAGATACGATAAGAACGTGATGCACAAAACACTGTATCACTTCACAACACTTCACACTTCTCGAGTCCCACCTTGATGCACAAAGACGTATCTCCGTCCACGCACTCCTTGACTGCTCCGAGAATGGAGCCGAAAAATCCGATTTCGTTCGCTTCCTTTTCGAGAGCAGGCATAGCCCGCGCCGCCGCGAAAAGGACTAGTACTGCAACGTATCGTATCATGATTGCGAATCAAACTACCCCTGCGTAGGCTTGGCACGAAATGTAGCGAAGTAGTATAACACAGCCTGTTTTAAGCTCCGCACCCCACCACAAGGCGGTCAAGAAAAGTGAACTCAATGTCTGCCGATTAAACTTGTGCCATCGAAATTATGTTGTTGTGACCACGGATAGGTCGGTTATATGTGTACACTTGTTGTTGTGTGAGTGTTGATGGAATGTGTGGTTATGTGGCTTTGTGGTTTCCGCCGAAATGGTTACTATCAATCAGTTCCTGGTTATGGTGAAGAGGATATGTATCATTATGAGTGAAATGGTTTAATTAGAAGATGTTTAGATTTTTTTTATTATGTAGAATGTCTATAGAAGTTGGTTTTATGGAGGTATTACATTTTTTTGTAATTTTTCTAGTAGATATTTCTTATTTATTTTCATTTGATATATGTTTTATTTTTATCGCATTTTGAATGCAAAAAATAAATACGATTTGTAAGGGTAAATGCTCAAATATTGTTTAATTTTCACTTTTCTACATATCTTTCTTATTGATCGAAAGAGTAACCTTTAATAAATAAGCAATTTCTATAATCTTTATTCTAAAATACACATACAAACACATATTTATTTTATTATTATATATATTAATTGCGATAAAATTTTATTTATTGTGTTATATTCAACTGAATCTACTATGTATGTTTTACAGTCTTCATTTATTAATATACAATAAAGTACAATTAAGTAATTTTAGAATTATAATTCCGAGATAAATTATAAGAGATTTCAAGTGTAATTACAATCATTTTATTTTTTAAATTATTGACAATTATTTAAAGGCCAAAAGGTGTCAATTTCTAGGGGTAAATATATATAGTACTAACGGCGCCCTTCGGCTTCGCACGGGTAGACTTTTATAGCCTATGTTACTCAAGGATAATGTAGCATTCTAATGGTAAAATAATTATTAAAATCCATTCAGAAGTTTTCGAGTTTATTCAAAACAAACATACAAAAAATCAAATATACAATCTTTTCCTCTTTAAAATATTAGTATAGATGCAATTACATTAACACGGCTAGATAAATTAACTGTATTAGTATAAATCTAGACTTAATTTAGTCTAGTGTTAGTATATGGGATTTTGGTGCTATTGCCATAAATATGTAGGGCTTAACACACCTCATTAAACATTGTGTTATTATTTAATAATACATTAATAATTTGTTTAAAATTAAGTATTTGCATGCTGTCACAATGGCGAAACATGCTGAACTAGTTTATAATTGCAACACTTGTACCTAACCACGTTTTCAAGCAAATTAATTTATTATTATTATTATAAAGACTCTCCAGATAAAATTAGGTATATCAACTAGAGAATTGACTATAAATAAATTTATATAAATATAGATACAGAAAAATCTTCGTCATAAAAATTTGACACGCTTTCTTTTCTTGTTATATTTTTAATAACATATAATTCACACGGGTTTTCTTTTACACTACAATGTCCCATTCCCAAGGGGAATATTTATCACTTCAGATCTCCGACTAAATTACATGTTTATGTGGCTAACAATGAAAATGGCTTGTTTAAATGGTTTCTCATACTGTTATCCATCATTTTAATTTTAGTATATTAATTACTGTTTAGGTGTTTCATATTGGATTCATTTACACTATACGTTCCCTTTGTCTTGATAGTTTTCATTTTATATTATTCAGAAGTTTTTTTTATTTTATTTAAGTTAAATATTTATATACTTAGGTATATTTTTTATTTTATATATTGTAATGTCACGAGTGTCATAAGACTGTGCATGTTGTGACAACTTAAAATGCTGTGCATTAGACTTCAGATTTTTATGTTTTTTTTTTTTATATATTGTAAGCAAAATGCTACTGGTTGTCCTTAACTAAATAAGTAAATAGTAATTGTTGCGAACTCCTTAGTTTTTATATATTATGTTTTATATCATATGCTGACGCTCTTTTGAAAAGGTGATAAAAAAAAATGATTTGATTTTAATTAAAGCAAAAAAAATATTTTTTTAGCTATTCAAAAACTTAATCTGCTTAAATTTCGATTTCCCCATACAAACTTTTATATTGCCATAATCACCATGCTTCGCAGGCGGATTGATGATCCCAGTAAGATAGTAACTTATCTTCAGCTGTGAGATATTGCTGCCCATCCATCAGCTGCCCTTAGTCACCTCTTAAGATATCCATGGGAAATCCGAGGATGTTCTATGCTAAGCCATAAACTGTATAACGACAGGAAACTATACTGTCTATACTACTCAATACTATTAGTATTGAGTAGTATAGACAGTATAGTTTATGAAACTGAGTCTAAGAGTATGTTTGTTTAATACAGGCTAATATCAGGAACTACTGCTTCGATTTGAAAAATTTTTTTAGTGTTAGATGGCCCATTTATCGAAGAACGCTATCGTCTATATTTAATCGTGAAGTTTCAACGGGAACAGTGAATTACGCGGGTGAAACTAAGCCTAACTAAGCAAAATTTTATACTTTTGTTGTAGTGTATAGATAAAGATACGTTTATTTGTTAAAAACACGTGTGAATACAATAATACATAGGTGATGCATATTATAGATATTGAATATTCATTAGAAACAACATGTTTTACCAAAATCAATGTACAAATATTAATCATTAATTAATTATTTTTGTTGCCGTGTGTTTTCCGGCTTAGAATAGACCACCCCATGTCTTCCCATGGGTGTCGTAAACGGCGACTAAGGGACATGTGGCTGATGGATGGGCAGCAGCATCTATTAGCTCAACATTTGCATCTTACTGCGATCACCAATCCGTCTGCCAAGCGTGGTGATTATGGCAATATCTCTCTACGATCCTTGCTTGCCAAGGTCTGTTAAGAGGAGGCCTATGTTCAGCAGTGGACGTCAACGGGCTGTTGATGATGAATTATTTTTGTTAAACAAACTGAAATGCATTAGTAGAGTTATTAGTACCATTCATAACCGATACTCAAGAACATAATTAATACCAATTCACTCCAACAACATTTACTATAAAAACATATAAATTTGAAATTCTAGAGCCCAAAAGCATAAGGTCGCATGTGCCATTATACGTCGGAAACATTCGTTGTATGTGCCTTTATCGTGAACTGGCACTTACGACCAAATAAATACTTCTGAAGTATAATAGTCATCCGTCATTATGCTTCTGAGGCCTAGAGTTACTTCCACTAGTCTGGTCATACGACTCCGTTTCGTAGTAGAAAGTAGTTTTATTCATCTTATCAATATTTCCGCTTCCTAAATTTCATAAAAATCTCACATAAAATAAAAACTGGTCAAGTGCGAGTCGGACTCGCGCACGAAGGGTTCCGTACCATTTCCCATTTTCTGTTGCCGTTATAAATATCGAGTGAAAAAGGTAAAATATCAGTTCTTGTATGAGAGATCCTCTTAAATATTTATTTTATTTTGAGTATTTGAAAGAAATAATAACATTTATTGAACACGAATACAAAATAGTAATTACAGTCATTAAAAATAAAATAAAAGAATAAATAAAACAAACGGGGTGAGCTAAATAAAACCGTTTAAAAAGGATATAGGTAAGGACAACACTTGAGGATCGGATGCCACACATATAAAACACAAACATGGATAAAAGGAGAGAAAAAATACAATAATACACACACAACAAACATTAACAACAGTTTTGTTAAAGCGGCAACAGAACTACATCATTTGTGAAAATTTCAACTGTTTAGCTATCGCGGTTCTTAAGATACAGCCTGGTATATGTAATGGAATCAGGCGTTACTATGCAGAACTCCATACTAATCTAAATTAAAAACCAAATGTCTAGTGTTAATTCCGCTATAAAACTGAATTTTTGATTGTTTCTTATTGCTTCTTATCTCTCTCTGAATTACTACTTAGTCTTTGTTTGCACCGCTTAACTTTTCATCTTAACCCAAAGGTTGACTGGGAGATAATGCCTCTTGGCATTAAGTCCGCCTTATGTACAGACCTGTAGCATAAAGTTTAAATGAACATTTTTTTAGCGGAATTGACACTAGATATTGGTTTTTAATTTAGATACAGCCTGGTGACAGACAAACAGACATACAGAGAAGTCTTAGTAGTACGGAACCCTAAACAAACTTATCAAATTAGAAACAGTGTGTGAACACGTTATCTTATTTGTATTCTACTTAATGAATATGTATACTAATTAGCATAGTTAGTTACGTTGCTACAACATAAATAGTAATTATTTATTTAATTGTAATGAGATTATATAACAACTTTCTTCGTAAAAAAAAAGAGAAAAAGAAAAAAAAAGAACAACTATGTCTAGTAGTGTCCCGATTTTGTTTTCAATTTTCGCTACACAAGGCCCCTCGAAAGTTGCGTAATAAATTGTAGATTACTGTAAAATAATAAAAAAAAACAAAAAATATGTTGAGGGATTTTTTTTTTAATGACTGAAATAACCCTTTAGTATAATCATCTTTTCTATTTTTATTATATTATTCTACATAATGAATGTGTATTTAAATTAGCATTGTTAGTAACTATAATTTAATTTTAATGAAATCATATAACAACTTTCTTCATAACACATATGGGTGTCCCGATTTTTATTTTTTTTATTTTCGCTACGTAAGAACCCTCAAAAGTTGCATAATAAGTTGTTATCATCATCTTCATCATCAGCCCATATTACATTTACTGCTGAACATTGGCCTCCTCCTGAGGGAGAGTTTTTCTATAGTCACCACGCTTGGCAAGCGGATTGGTGTCCGCAGTATTATGTTGTAACAAACAAGGAAATGCTGCTGCCCGTTCTCTTGTATATGATTGGTTATAGATGGTGTTATAACTATCGGGACCAACGGCCTATTGTGCATTCCGAGGCACATAGGGTAGTCCCTCAGCCAACCAGACCCGGAAAAAATCTTAGAATTTACATAAAGATTCCAAAGATTTTCACAAGAGAACCTTCTGGGTTCGATTCCCACCCGGATAATTAATAATAATAATAATATCTAGGAACAATGTCACACAGATCATCCTAGCCCCAAACTAAGCAAAGCTTGTACTATGGGTACCAGGCGACGATATACATACTTATATAGATAGATAAATACTTAAATACATAGAAAACAACCATGACTCAGAAACAAATATTCGTGCTCATCACACAAATATTTGCACTCACTGGGATTCGAACCCAGGACCACCAGCTTCGTAGGCAGGAGCACTACCAACTAGGCTACGGTGATAATTGTTCTGAGTTTGGGTGTTCTATTGGTGTTTGTAAAGTCCCCCGCGTTACAGGGATTGATTGCCCTATGCCCGGCGAAGTATAAAAAGCCTCATGGCTAACAACATATAATGTCCGTCCAAAAAAATATTTATTTCCCTTGTGATCTTGTGAGAGAGTTGTCTTTTAGCAATAAAACAAAAAATGACAAACACGATGGCGTACCGATATAAGGCTCATCTTAAACTTGAGTGATAGTGAAGTCGATTCCCACTCCGGACTAAATTACTAACAAACATCCATCCGTTCTTACATACTCACAAAGTGTCGCGTCTAAGAAACCGCGACTTCGGGTGTAAGAGTTTTCCTTTTAAATTTATTTTTTTATATAAACATAACATAAATTATATTATGGGTAGTTTAGTGGTTACAGTAGGTGCCTTTAAAGCCTGGTGTCGTAAATTATGAGAGTGATATATTTCCCTATTGCGGGAATATATAAGAAAAACCATCAATAGCTACAAAATTAATGTGACCTGACCTGGGAATCGAACTTCATGACCCGGATGCTTAAAATTATATGTATTGTTCCGAGGCTCTAATTATTGTAATAAGACCAACTCATAAAATATAAAATTAATTATTCTATTGTTATTTGAAGTGTTTAATATAATCTTTAATAAGGTAAGCAGAAGGCAACTAAGGGGAAATTAACTAAGCAGTTTCAATCGGAATTGTTTTTTGTATTTATAAAAAGTCACTGTAATGGACTGATCTAAAGTTCAAACTCTTGAAGGATTTCGTTGCAATCTGGCACATATATTTATTATGATATTGGCATCGGCTAAGAAAGGATTTTCCAAAATTTAACTCGTAAGGGGATGAACTGGGGTTTTTTCGGACCGGACATAAAGATGAACTGTGCTGTGCCTAAAGAAATGGCTTTAAAACTACAAACAAAGCAAGCTACGCCAGAGGGCGCCTCCTGTGTAACTTTTAAAACCTCTGCTCCGGGCGGGGGAGTGAAGAATGATAACTTGTAAAAGATTTTGGAGAGTTTTTTGCAACTTTTTTTTTTGTTCAATGATTACTAGCAGAGTTTGGCAGTCTACTACTACTCTTGTTAACCCTCGTGCTAAGCTAAAATGCTTGTGTTATGAGTGGCTTCACGTTGGTGGGGATCGAACCGGCGACCACAAGATCACAAGTCCAACGCCCTAGCCATTGGGCTATGGCCGCTTTTGTTACTCTACTTCACAGTTCGGGTCTTTGCCTCTCTGACTGCGGGTCTAAGAGGGCATCGGAACTGAAGGTCAGGAGGACGAGGGAGGAATAAAAAGTAATAAGACATTTAAGTTAAGGGTGGTGTTTTTATTTTATGATACTGTTACTGCGGTCACCTAACAAAGTACAACCACTCAATAACATCATTGTTTTATCGTGTGTATGCTTGATTGAGGTAACCAACCTTTAAACGCTTCTATTAAGTAAGGTTTTCATCGTCATCATCATCAGCCCGTATAACGTCCACCGCTGAATGTGCACCTCCTCCCGAGTGAGGGTATTTGGCGTAGTCACAACGCTTGGCAGGCGGGGTGGTGACCGCAGTATTATGCTGTACCACACAAGGAAACGCTGCTACCCGTCCCTTGATATACGATTATTATAAATGATGTTATAATAATCGGGACCAACGACTTAACTTGCTTTCCGAGGCACGGTAGGGTAGCCCTTCAACCAACCAGACCCGGAAAGATCTGAGAATTTACACTAACACTTCGAACCCACGAACTCCGAGATTTAAAGCGAGTCAAATACCTTCTAGGCTACGGAGGTTGTCGAGTATCGCGCATTATTGACGCAATAATCTAAAGCACAGCTGCCTTAGAATTTTGCGTCAATATATGCAAACATATACACAATTTACCACGGTATATCCTACTAATACTACTTATACTACGCGAAAGTTTGTAAGAATGTATGGATATTTGTTACTCTTTCACGCAAAAAGTACTGAATGGATTTGGCTGAAAGCTTGCAAGCAGATAGTTTATAAGCTGGATTAACATATAAGCTACAAAATATCACGCTCCGACTCACTGAAGCAGAGTGACGCGGGTAAAACCGCGGGGTGCAGCTAGTACATAATATACTTTGGCAATAAAAAACCTCACGTATTAGGAGCGTTTATAGGTTATTAACCGCAAACACGCATACGGGTGTATGCGTATATTTGCCTATCGTAAGATATAAGTAAAAGTTATCCAAATTCTCACTTAGTTACCTAGTAACACATATCCCTTTAAACTTTATTATCATTATGAGAAAGTAGGTGCGATGCAACAACATCGTGTTTTCTGATTCCCAGATATCTTAATAACTACTGTTTGTATGATTTCATACAACCACTTAATAGATGTTTTATAGGCTTATTTTAATCATATAGCAAATTAAGAAACGCCTTCCAATTACTATAATCCTTATATCTAGGTCTTTTCATTTCGCTGTACGTGTAATTATTTGGCCGTAAAACTAATAGAATAAATAGATTTGTTAATTAAAATAATAATTAATTTAAATGAAAATAATAATTAATTTAAATGAAAATAATAATTAATTTAAATTAATATATTATTTATTTTTAATTAATATATTAATTAATTTTAATTAATATATGAATTAATTTAAATTAAAATATTAATTAATTTAAATTAAAATAAGTGTTTTATAGCGTCTGAAGTGTCTGAGTGCCTCAAAAAGAACGGTAAAACGTTGGTCGCGATCGTTGTTACCCATTTGTCAAGGATGGGCTAAGTTTCATTAAAGTTGTAGAATAATGTAAAACATATTAACTTCTATCTATAGATCCGCTACGCAGTGATTTTAATATTCTGTATATTATAATTTCACTGCGTAGCGGTATTTAGCTCGCTTTATATCTCGGAGGTCGTGGGTTCGATCCCCCCGCCGCGCCGGACAGTAAATCTTTGTCTAAATGCTAAGATTTCTTTAGGGGTCTGGTCGGTTAAGGACTATCCTTTGTGCCTCGGAATGCACGTTAAGCTGTTGGTCCTGATTGTTATAACATCATCTATAATCGTATATCAAGGAATGGGCAGCAGCGTTTCCTTCTGTAGTTAAACATATTACTGCGGTCACCAAACCGCTTGCCAAGCGTGGTGACTATGGCAAAATACCCTACCTCGGGAGGAGGCCCATGTTCAGCAGTGGACGTTATTCATTCAAATTCGTTAGTGGAAACGCTGCTGCCCGTTCCTTGATATACGATTATTATAGATAATGATATAATCGGGACCAATGACTCAACCAACCAGACCCGGATAGAAATATTAGAATCTACACAAAGATTTTTTATCCGGCGTGGGGATCGAACCCTCGACCTCCGAGATTTAAAGCGAGCCAAATACCGCTACGCTACGGAGGTTGTCTTGAGCAGAGTAACGCGGGTAAAACCGCGGTCCGCAGCTAGTAATAAATAATTCAAGATATATCATAGCCACAAAATTATGCCAGCATTCCATCCAGCTGCCACACATTGGCAGTACATACGTGTACAGTTTTGCAAAGAACTTGATACAAATAGTTGAGTATGATGTGCGATGAGTTTTAATTGACAATGACTGTACCATGTCAACTCACTGCTTTACTCATTGGTATGTGAAAAGAAAGTGAAGACAAGGTCAATGATGGGTGGGAATATATTCAGAACTAGATTTTAAACCTTCATAAATAACCAGATTTATAACGGTTGCAATCTGAGAATATGGGCCTCCTCTTAACAGACCTTGGCATGCCAGGGTCGTTGAGGGTTATTGCCATAATCACCACGCTTGACAAGTGGATTGGTGATTAAAATAATGAAAGAAAGAAAGAAAAAACATTTATTGAACACACAACAGTTATAAACATAAAATAATAATAACAAAACTAGGATATAAAAAGATGAATTAAATAATTACAATAATATAATAAGGATTCACACGGACGCCATTCATATAAAACAACAAACATAAAAAAAAAACAAAAGAAAAAAGTACGTAAAAAGTCAGAGTGACAAACAATCATCAATACAGTAGGCAGAGAGGCGCGGGGCGATTGCAATAAGATGGGATTTATGCTCTGATAGATGCAGCTGCCTATGGAATAAACAAACGTGTTGCGCCGACCCCAAGTAATATGGGATAAGGGCAGGAAGAAGAAGAAGAAGATGCTGCTGCCTATCCATCAGCTGCATGACCCTTAGTCAACGGCACCCATATGAAGTTATGGGGTGGTCTATTCTAAGCCGGACACCACACAGCAAAGCCGTTCGTACATTATATAATTATTACTTAATTAAATTTATCTGTGCATTATAATGTACAGAGACACTGTTCGACTTCTTCAACCTCGGTAGCGTAACGGTATTCGGCTCTCTTTTAACCTCGGAGGCCGTGGGTTCGATCCTCACTCTGGACAGGAAATCTGTGTACTGTAAATTCCAAGATTTCTTTCCGGGTTTGGTTGGTTGAGGGACTACCCTCCGTGCCTCGGAAAGCACGTTAAGCCGTCCCGATTATAACATCATCTATAATAATCATTTATCAAGGAACGGGCAGCAGCGTTTCCTTGTGTGGTACAACATAATACTGCGGGCACCAACCCGCATGCGTGGTGACGATATGGCAAATACTCTCCCTCGGGAGGAGGCCCATCTTCAGCAGTGGACGTTGTACGGGCTGATGATAATGATGATGCTGACTCTTCGAGCCATGGATGAAACACCATCAACCCCAGAATACAGGCTAGTTCTTACGTTTCTAGATCATTACATATTTTTTTAGCCTCACCTTGCTCTCCAACTCACGGCTTCGCTACTAACAGTCGAATATATTGCCGCTAATAACAACAAAAGTAAGTGATAGGCAACAGTAAATGTCAAATTTACGGAAAGATAGCAAAGAGAATATAACATTGAAACGGCTATTATTTAGCGTGACCACAGACTCAATGAGCGGAACAGAGGAAAAATGAAAAAAGAAAGTGATTGAAGGGATATCCAAGGCCACGTTATTAGTGGACATGCTTCAAAGACATTGTTAATACAAGAAGATAATGAAATTGAGACCACAAACCTAATTTCAGTTTAAACTGAAAAGTATAGTCAAAAATATTTAATGATGCGGAAAGCTCTATGATTATGAATTTATATGAAACGAAATAAATAGAAAACTAATTTTGATGATGGTTTAAAAGCTTGCGATAGTACTTAAAAATATATCTAAAACATCTCATTTTACTAAAGTTGTAACGAATCGAACCAATTTGGGACATTATTTTTTTTATAATTTTAGTCATTGTCTGCACACACAGTTTTCTCTACACAATTTGCTTTAGTTATTTTCTCTCGTAGACCTTTTATTCCAAATATTTTACAAATAATATCAGTGCATGACAACAACAGTATCATCTCTAACATCATCAGCCCGTATAAAATCCACTGCTTAGCATGGTCCTTTCCCGTAGTAGTTTTCGCCATAGTCTCCATGGTTTCTAGCTTATTGTCATCCTTTAATACACTAAATTGCAGATAGCCGCCGCCCCGATCGAGGTCACCAAGGCTTTCATCCCCTTGCCCTTCATCAACTCCCCGTCTCCTCTCGGACTTACTCTTCAACAATCGATAAGAATCAACAGGATAGTTTTTTTTTTTTTTTGATTTTACTCCTTAATTTTACCTGGCCATTATTTGATTTGATTATAATTTGACTTCCCAGATATTTAGAACAGACTTTACGGTTAATATTTTAATACTTTTGAATATAACAGCAAATATTAATTGATTTCAGCAACGCCAGAACAAACAAACACTTGTAACATTAATTATACACTATACGTTTCACTTTAATCAACCACTATTGCTAACATTGACTATAAAACTCAAATGACTTGATAATAATGAAATTTATGAACATTCAACTATCAAAGGAAAACAAGTGATAAACAAGTAAGCCAATTGTTTTATAGTAAATAGAAAGAAAGTAGATTCAAATCTGATCAGAATAACAAATGAACGTAACGCGTAGATAAAACTCCTTGTGGCACATAAATAAGAATTAGGAGTGCATCAATTGAATTTAAAAATGTATCGTTCATAAATAAGTAGAACATAGCGCTAGTACACATAATGAGCTGCTCGACTAGGGAACCACTTCCACCTTGATAACTTTCATAGCAAAATTGCATTATTAGTTTTCGGCTCAGAATATACCATCCCATGTCTTTCTATGGGTTTCATAATTGGTGACTAAGGAATATACAGCTGATGAATTTGCTGCAACATCTTAAGCTTCAGTTTCAGCTCAAGATTAGTAACCATCTTAGTAAGATCTTAGATTATGACCATATCCATTAACGACCATTGATTGCCAAGGCCTGTTAAAAGGAGGCCTTTGTTCAATGGACGAAAAAAAGCTGTAGAAAATTTATGAATGTAAGAGAAGTACACAATATTTTGTGCACTTTTAAGGGTACCTTTTATATAGGTTGGATCAGGAGGACCATCAGCAAGAGCTGTGCATCCGCTGCTATCTTCGTATTGGAACTCCTCTGACACACAAATTATGGATTGAGTTGTTTGTTCTATATTAAAGAAGCAAAGGCATCAATAGGCAATTCTGGTTTCTTCTTTCGGAACAACATCCCTCCGGTTTTCGTAAAAACTTTTACATCAAATCTAGTTTAAACAGTGGGATCCTAGTAAAAATAGGTTTCGTTGAATTAAAAGTCAAAATCAAAGTATTTGATTATGTTATTACTAGAAAATTAACAAATGGTAATTCTTACTGTAAATGGCAATTGTATAGACAGTACAATTCTGAGACCTGATCGCTTAAGAAACTACCAAAACCTACTAAAATTATTAAACCAATTTATTCAAATTTGTCAAAATGTTTAGCTACACTTTAAATTCCATTTGTACGTTCCAATTGAAATGGTCTATATATCTTGTAAGACTAACTCCTACAACTATGTAGTTGCTATATAAACATGATGACAACTTGCTTGGCCTATTTTACCTTGTATGAAATAGCGAGTTTCTAACGTTACTGGAAGTATTTATCTGACCTCCCGACTTAGAGATCTATTTTCACAGAAACTTATCTTAACGTATATAGATAATCTGGTTAGATTTGCTGGTGCCGCGAATATTTTCATACTAAAAGAAACGTTCTGAAACGTTGAACATAATTTCTATAATATAACTCTATTACTATAAAGAAGTGGAAGAGGTGGAAGTATTGGGTTTGATTTCGGTACCTAAAAGTTATTCGAATATTTTCAGGTTGTTCCAGACCTCGGAAAATACTTACTTACATTAGCAATGTGTCATGAAAGCATATATGATTCTGTTATATAGCCGGAAACGGACAGCAGTATAAACAGTAATTTGGACCATGATGTCATCAACCCCTTTAGAGGGCGTCCTACGTTTAGGGAATATTATTATAGAGAGTCATGTCACTGTACATAAATTATATAGAACGAGAAGTTATTTTAGATATAAGAGATATAATAAGTTCTAAAGAGCAGGGAAGGCTTTACAATCGGTTGATCTATTCAAGAGTTTAAATGATACTGACTTCTTATTTACTACTTATAACTATGAGCTGATGATGATGATGATGATGATATAGCCTAAAATATTTAAGTGTTCGGATATAAACATTAAATTAAACAATGAATGCACGAAACTAAATGGTCGCTTAAACTTAAAACGCACAGAGTTATTTTTTATTGCAAAATACCATTCAATTTCAATCAAAATAAAAAGCGATACAAAAGTAACTATCGGATGAATCCAAACAATGATGTCATAATACTGATCTTACAATGATTCATTCTATTACAAAACAAACAAAAAAGACACATCAAATCAGATGCTTTTTTGCTCAAAACAAACTAAGCTAACATCTAGTTGCTATTGACCTACTAAACATTTATGCAATACAGTGTCAAAAAAAAGCAGCAATTTAAAAAAGTTAAAACAGGTTACGTCATGAAAGTGACTCTTTTTTGGAAAAGAAAGCGATGACCGGTTAGTGCGAAGCGTTTGTCTGTGTGCAACATTCTCAGGAACCGATGAACTGATTTGGGAAATCCTTTCACTTTTGGAAAACTTGTATGAATTCTTGTTGATATTTGCGGATGGTGTAAAAAATGATGGCAGTTATGGGGCCATTATAATAAGTTGTAGTATAGGTATGTAGTTTTTTCATGTGATAATTTTGATCACATATTCTTAGCTTGGAAGAAATTTGGGGGACCTTTCCCAGGATTGGGACAGAGAGTGTTGAAAAAAAAATCCTTACAAATAAAAATATTTTGTCATAATTTTATACTCGCTAGTCGCTAGACAGTTTACGTTGTGTAGTTATGCCCTCAAATGTTACCTAAAGGAAGATAATAGAATAAATATAAACAAACCTAATTCGTTAAACACTTGTCTATTTGCATTGTTAACAGAATGTGATCATTTCAACCGTATGGACTTCTTTGTTACTTCTTCTTAAAAGTTATGATGATTCTTAAATTGATTTAATCTGCAATACAAATCATCATCATCATCATCAACAGCCCGTTTACGTCCACTGCTGAACATGGGCCTCCTCTTAACAGACCTTGGCAAGCCAGAATCGTTGAGGGATATTGCCATAATCATCACGCTTGGCAGACGGATTGGTGATCGCAGTAAGATGTAAACCTTGATCCAATAGATGCTGCTGCCATTAGTCGCCTTTAACGACACCCATGGGAGGACTTGGGGTGGTCTATTCTAAGCCGGAAACCACACGGCAAAACAAACCTTAAATTAATTTTATACACAATACTATTGTTTTATTAGTAATAACTTTAAACATACCTTTAGGTAGGTCACTTTGGTAATGCTTATGTAAAATAAAACACAGAATTTTACAGTTTATGATATAAACAGAAAAATTGAAACATATATTTTTACTATCGGCTCCCTGCATGCATTATGAGTCATCTTATGTCTCATGAGTCCATGAACATATTTGCATGAAAAGTGAAATTTGGTTTCACATATTTTGCAATATAACCTTGAAGCTGTTAAATATTGTATATTAAGCAATGCTTGTTCATCTCCATAACGGTGACCAGAAAAAAAGTAGGAAGCCACCAGAATGATTACGTGGTCTCTTCCTCCTTTTTCAGCACTTGGCGACTTTTTGCTCTTTGCATTCAGTTCCATCTCTATATGTATATCACACATTGTATATTTAGCGCTGTGGTGATTTTTCGCCTCCATTTTTCCGACTTTTTGGTTGAAAAAGTTTTTTTCTTTTTTCTTACCAAACTTTATTGCCTATCTGTGAACAAAGGTTTTGTGATTCCACAGGAGCTGCAAGCGCCAGGGATTTTGATGGCTCTACTGTGCTATCCGCCATGAAATTGTAACTTAATAGTTTTTTTTCTGTTTTGGAACACTAAAACATACATAAAAGACAGCCATGGCATCTCTGCGGTGCCATCTGCACGGAATCGGTTAAAGCAGATTGTGTAAACACTGTTAACTGTGGTTATGTCAGTAACGTGGAATGAATAAGAACACAGTCTATAGTTGCATCAGCCAAAAGATGTTAGACTGCGACAAAAATGCTGAGTCTAACCTTGACCAGAAGTTAAATGGTCATTACATTATAGTGCTTATATTTTGCTAAGTTTTATACTCAACAATTATTAGTCTACTTATACTTAGTATAATAAAATAGTAAATTTTATGAGTTTGTGAAGTTTTAGGGGGTAATATCTGGATCTACTAGAGCGATTTTGAAAATAATTGTACCAATAGAAAGCCACACTGTTTGTGATTGTCGCGGACTATATTTAAACTTGAGGGCAATATTTAAAGCAGAATTTGTTATTTTTGTCACAACCTAACCTACACATATGTATATTTAGTTGAATGTATGTATGTGCTAAAACTGGGTAAAATATATTAATTAATAGTAAAATTAAGTAACTTTTTTATGCATCTTGTTGATTCATCACCACCCTAATGTCGACTGGCAGATAATTCCTTAGTCATTTAGTCCACATATCTTACAATAGTTTGTGCTAAAGTTTTAAATAAATAAATAACGAATATATGTTTTACGTAAGAAAGTGAATAAAACTAGTTATAACTAGTATATAAAATAATTTATTTCACACTCCGAGTAAAATGTTACGCTTTCGCCAACAAATCTTAGACTCCAATATCGCTTACGGTGGAAATCTTAGCTTTTCTCTTTCTAAAATATAACTATTATTTTGATGAGTGATCGTTGGATGAAAGAAAAAGCATCTAATATGATTAGTATTATCACCTACCGATTGTGTCTTCAGGACTATCCATCATGGTAATTTCCCCTTAACTTTTGATGTAGAATATAAACTATGGACATTAAAAAAACGACGACTCCCGCATTTGGGAAATATCAGTCAATCAGTTTCAATATCAGTCAGATCCCAACAAACGCACAAACCTTCTTATAATATTAGCATCATCACAATCATCAGCCCGTATAACGTCTACTGCTGAACAAGGGCCTCCTCCCGAGGGAAGGTTTTTGCCATAGTCACCACGCTTTTAAGACAGATTTCTGACCGCAGTATTATGCTGTAATACACAAGGAAACGCTGCTGTCAGCTCTCTGGTATACGATTGTTATAGATGATTTTACAACAATCGGGACCAACGGCTTAACGTGCTTTCCGAGGCACGCAGGGTAGTCCCTTAGCCAACCAAACCCTGAGAGAATATAAACAAAAAAAAAAAATTCGAGAGTGTAAATGGAATTTACATATTAGTGTTTACCACACTTAACACCCAACCAGATACAGAGATAAAATACCAAATATGTTTTATTCTTCTTCTTCTCAATGTGTCGATAGCAATCTAAATGGACTCGGCCCAGAATTCGGCCACTTGTTTGGCATTATCACCAGCGTCCATCAGTTCCTGTAACGTGCAGCTGACAGGACACGCAGGACACGATATTAAGTGTCCCATCGTTTGTGGAACAGCACCACACTTACACTCCAAGGCGGAGTCGTCTATGAATTTCCACCTGAACAGGTTTTCCTTGAAATGAAATGAAATGAAATGAAATAGTTTGAAATGAAATGAAATGAAATAGTTTATTAGTAACGTAGACGAATAATTCGCGCTTGTTATACGTCATTTACAAAGCATACACATTAAAGTACATTTTTTGATACTTAATTAAGAACAATATTTTTATATGGTCACTAATGTTATACTATTATAATCTTATTTTAAAGATCAATAAAATGTATATAGATATTTATAAATAAAATAAAATGAAAAATTGGAAAATTGTCGCGAGCAAAACGAGTGTACACAAAATAATAATTATAAGTCGCGTGGTTTGAGAAATTAGATCAACCAGCGCGGGCTGGGATCAGGTCTAAAGCCAAGCCAAGAACGCGTCGCGAACCTCGCCTCGCGAGGACCACCGTCCCTATCCTAGCTTCCTACGAGTCTTTCTCTATCTACCTACGGTGTGACATCCGGAGAAGAAAGACTATAAGAAACTCCGGAATTTTTCTTTTAGTCATCTTTTAAAAATTGCGTTTACAATATTTATGATTTACAAATTCATTACATTTAACATCTAGGACAGTGCCTCCCAAAAGCTAATTTGTTGATAATTTCAGTAATTAAAACAAATAAAAAACAAAACTAGCCTTATAGGAAGCACTCTCTTACATTCACATTTACAGTGTAACTTTCTTACATACACTAAGTCTGATCGGTCATATTAGTTAAGAACATTTACAATGTTTTTTAATTTATTTTTATGAGCTCAGTGTGACAGTCAGAGGGCGCCAGTCTGCCTCAGTGCAACAGGACACGGAGTCATCCGCCAAACTTGCTTCGGCCAACCCGGGTCCGGAGTCTATTTAAAGACTTCCAGGTTGCCCAAGGCAAATCATGTCCAGGTGGGAGGTATATTATATGTTTTATTGATATGTATTAACTTTCCACAAATCATATAACGTATGTGACTGCTAAAGGTACAGTACTTGGTAACGTTCCTAGACTTCTGGCATTGGGCAATGCTTATCTACTGTGCAGAGTTCCAGCACATATCGGATGGCCGTTGCGAGATTATTATAAATTAATTTGGCTCCCAGTCCCCAAAATTTCGATGTCAAAAGGCACAAACACAATGCCACGAACTACACTACTCTGAGTTCGGGAAAGATGGGACCAGGTATTTTAGCATTATGTTTAAGAGAAATCAAATGTTAATGAACCAAATAAATAAATGCTCGTATTAGTTCACACAATTTCTCAAACATTCCCAAACTGACCACACCCACATCTATTTCCTTTATAAACCGTGACAGTATGTTCCTATCAAGCCTGCTCTCTCTTAAAAGCGCCTCATCATCTAGGAATTCGAC
Organism: Nycteola revayana; assembly: GCA_947037095.2. Taxonomy (NCBI): domain Eukaryota; kingdom Metazoa; phylum Arthropoda; class Insecta; order Lepidoptera; family Nolidae; genus Nycteola; species Nycteola revayana. The sequence continues at coordinate 3,318,095 of OX344851.2, forward strand.
CATACTCCCATATAATTTGTAAGGAGATACCTGATTACCTCGTATGATGAATGTCCGTCGCTTTCTCCGCGGGTCGTCGCCCTTAACACATCTTGTTGTTGCAGTCGATGCCCTTAGGTGTATCTCTATAATTTAGCTTTTCGTTTTTATATTATGATAATAGATGGAACATTGTTTGATAGTAATTTAATTATAATCTTTATTTCAGGTAATAAACTGTATACATCTAGCTTCGCTTGGTTTTTACGACATCCTGAATGAATTTATGATTGCTAGTTAAAAATACATGGGTTTTTTAGACAAAATCATGATCATCATTAGCGCGTATAACGTCAACTGTGAAACATGGGCCTCCCCAGGAATTGGCTATAGTCACCACGCTTGGCATTTGGGTTGGTAACCGCAGTTTTAATTATAATGGTAAATGCTGCTGCCCATTCTACCAGGGAATGGGCAGCCTATACGATTGTTGTAGATTATGTTGATTGATTCAACAAGCGAGATTCATACATCGACTTAACGTGCTTTCCGAGACACGGAGTTTACTCCCGCAAACAAACGGACCCGGATAGGAATCTATTTTAGTATCTTACACATTTTCAAAGGTTATATTTAATTTCTACTCTGGAAACTACATTCACTTATTGTATTAATTATAAAATCGAATATTTGCGCAATTTCAAATAAGCATAACATTCTCACTAGCTGTCTTACATGGTTTCGCACACGTACACTCTGTTCCCATAGATACTCAAAAATAAAGTCAAGATCCAGAGATTACCCTACAACTTCACAAACTCAATCGATTTCTTGATAATATTATAATATTACACACGGTGCTGCTCGCCAGTTCTGTTACTTGAACTTAGTTTGACACGCTACCGTCTAGATAGTTTCTGTTACTGTTAGCCTGCATCATCCCACTGCTGGGCAAAGGCCTCTGCCTCTCCCCATGACTTCCAGCTCTTTTAAGCCAGGGCTAAAGTAGGCCACTGGTCGTTTGCTTTATCTAGCTCGTCTCGCCATCTTCTACGGGGTCTGCCGCGACGCCTTCTTGCTGTATCAGGGCTCCACGTCTAGATAGTGTAATATTATACTCACCTCCTTAAAGGTAAACAGGTAATCATAATCATCAGCCCGTATAACGTCCACTGCTGAACATGGGCCTCCTCCTGAGCGAGGAGGTCCTATTTACCACAGTCAGCACGCTTGGACCACACAAGGAAACGCTGCTGCCCATTCCTTAATATACGATTATATACTTGATGTTATAACAGTTGGGACCAACGGCTTAACGTGCTTTCCGAGGCACGAAGGGTAATCCCTCAACCAACCAGACACCCGGAAAGAAATGAAATGAAAGAAACCCGAGCCAAATACCGCTACACTATGGAGGTTGTCTAAAGGTAAATATATACTTTCGCCGTAATATAAACATACATTACTCAATAAACATTTTAAACAGACAATGGTATCATGCATAATGCATGTTGAGCGCTCGCCAAATTTTTATGACACGCTTAACTAAATTAGGTTGTAACACTTTTGTCTGTTTGCGAAATAAATTCTTTGGACAAAAGTATTGTAGGGGGTTGTCCTTGAAAAAAAATAGTGCGTTATCGTATTGGTAATTATTTGTCACTGTCATTATCTAATTTTAGTAAAAAGGAAAGATTGAACACTGGGTGGATTGAGCATTTACGTATTTCCACCGCCATTGCAGCGTTTTCGCGCGCTGGCGGTGGGATATGTAGGACTCGCCTTCTCCATAGCGTGGTATGCTAATACTACGAGGAGAGGACCCTACACCACTAACACCACTAAAACCCCCCGGACAATCCTTCGATCCGCCGTTGGCAGGGGCCGGGTACGCATAAGCAATCCGGCCCTTGAACACTGGCCTCCTCTTAACAAACTTTAGCAAGGCAGCGCCGTTGGGGGATATTGCCATGATTACCATCATGACAGCCTTGAGCTGATAGATGCTGCTGTCCATCAGGTGTAAGTCCCTGAGTCGCGATCTGATCTATCCTGAGCCGGAAACCACACAGCAGCTTTTTGCATGGAAGAGGCTCCGAAACATTGGACCGATTTAAAAAAATATTTCACCTTTAGTAAGCTACATTATCCAGAAGTAGCATAGGCTTGTATTATACATCTATACTAATATTATAAAGAGGAAAGTTTGTATGGTTCTTTTATTTATTACTAGCAGATTTTTGCAGTCTACTAATATTCTTGTTAACCCCTCGTGCTAAGCTAAAATGCTTGTGTTACGAGTGGGTAGTGCATTGGGTGGGGTTCGAACCTGCGACTGGGCTACGGCCGCTTCTTTAGAATGCTACATTATCCTCGAGGAACATGTCTTGAACTATAAAAGTACACCCGTGCAAAGCCGGGGCGGTCCACTAGTGTTTTATATATTATCTATTATTTTGATTTATTTTTAGTCTTTATCAAATTGACTTACAGATACTCCAATATTACTACGATCACCAATCTGCCAGCCAAGTATGGCAATTTCATCAATATCCCTCAACTCTCTCTTTTTTTTGTCCGGGGGGAATGCATTTACGCATCCCCTCCACCGCTGCAGCATTCCCAAGCCGGCGAAGGGGTATGTTGGACTCGTCCTTTCCAAAGCGTGGTATGCTAGCCATACCACGAGGAGAGGACCCTACACCTCTAAAACCCCCCGGACACTCTACCGTCCGCCGTTAGCGAGGCAACCCGGCCCTCCGACGGCATTCGCGGCCAAATAGCTCCTTGGCCACACTACTGTGTCCCATGTGCCAAATAATAGGGACGCCCGGAGTATAGAGGCGTCCCTACTCCTCATGGGTCAGCCTCGAAGGAAACGGGGCCCATGTGCCCCACTCCCAGCTGCCGAGCGTAGGGCGGTAGAAGGCGGGACGGGAATTATGACTGCAAGGGTAACACGGCAAAAAAAACTAAAAACTCTTCTGTGCTTGACAGTAGTTAATGATCGATTCAAGGCATAAGGTGAATGCAGACATCCGTCCCCATGCTACCCGGGCTGATATTATTTTGATGGGAAAATGAAAATGAAAAATAAATTGAGCACCAACAGTGTATTATTTAATAACATTTGATAAAAATTTTAAAAAAATAATAAATAATTAATGAACTGACTGGAATGTAAAGTACATTTAAATATAAAAAAAATATTTAAATCGAAAATAAATATACCGTTGATAATGAATTAAATATTACAATAAATATGAGATCTGTATCCTAAGTAGATATATATAAATTAATATATTTGGCAACCATAATACTTTGATATTGTTATATAAAATCAAGATAGATAAATATAATAATAATATATTTTAATATTTAAATTAGATAAAGTATATTACACATTGAATTTATTTACATATGTACATTCAAATATTGTTACATATTTTAAAAATTATCATACGTATATACATACATATATATATTATATTTCAGTCTTCATGTTATACTAACGTTGGATAAATATATATATATTATATTCATATGCATATTTAAAAATGAATGCTCATTCGATACATAAAATACTACATATATACACAGATAAATATATAAAATAACGAAGATAATACAAATATATTATGAATTTTCAAATATAATATAACAATTAATTAAAGCAAACCCAAAGTCCTGTATACACGCGATTATTATATATATATACATATAATAATTTATAAACAAACTTAAATATATTTGGTTACTACTAAAATCGTTGTTAGAGTATTTTGAGGTACTTGTATAAACGATAAATGCTAAGAGAAATAAAAAAAATATTTTCTCAAATTCATTTTACACTTGTTTATGTTATACTATAAATATTGTTAATATATTAAACACATTTATGCCTAAATATAATTCAATATATTATTATATAATAATATTATTTCGTATATACATATTTATGTTGCTTACTGACCCATAATATATATATAGTTTTCATAATTAATTGTATTATATGTAGATAGTAGATATTATACTTGACTCTTATAAGCACGCATATTTGGCAGATTGAAAGATCATAATAGACCTATCATTGAGATAGCAAAAAGCGTATAAAATTATTCGAAATGTAAACTCTTTTATCCATTTAAATAAAAAAAATAACAGTTTTATTCGAAACATTAAAATAAATTCCGCGGTGAAATATATGACACGCGTGAAAACTGGAAATTATTATTCCGAATATTATTCAAAACTTAGCTGGCTGGACATTTATTTAATGGTTAAAATAAAACCTGTTAAATTCGTTAACATAACAAAATCAGTACGTATAAAAATAAAAATATATAAATATATTTACTAAGATTTCTAGTAAGAAACATTCATCATGCATTCCTCCCGCAAATGTCCCGAAACATGTACTCTATACTTTTAATAAATTAATTACTGTGTCTATTCATATATTCTGAGTAACCGAATTTTTATATTATTGTCGTGTTATTAGGTGGGTTCCATTGCTTATTGGGTGTAGGCGTTGTACGCTAAATCGTGAGATTTTTCAAGCGACCTGTAACAGAAAGTAAAAATAATGTTAGGTATCATTACGTTTTCCTTCCTCATATATCAACATCCGACGAATGTATAAATTTTGTTGAAATTCGACATAACATTTGAAAAAAAAATGCTAATATAAAACAAAAATAATAGCATTTAGTCCTCTTTCTCTATATAAAACATTAAGAGTGCAAAATTTCAATCTCCTTCGTCCATACAATAATAGGAAATAAAAGATTAAATATAACATTTTACTAATTTTACTTTTACTATTTAAAAGGTTCTCGAGTGGAGGACTTACGACAATCTATATAATGAAATAATGAATTTTATTCAGCACTTAGGTATTTACATACCCTTGCACTTGTCAGAATTACAATGTAAGAAGATAAATTAATTAAAAAAAAAAAAAAAACCTAAGTGTAACTAACAGATAATTCTTACTCTATAAAATATCCGACTAGGTAACTTACAGTAGTAGGTAGGCAATATCAAATCTACAGATTGCGTAGTCCGTCCGTCTGTCCTATGGCATTTTTTGCAATTAACCAATCATTATTATTATAAGAAGAAATTAAAACCGCATTCAAATTGCAAGTGGTCACATTATATCTAAGTGGCACACACCTGAGGGCACCCTTATGGGGTTTAGGACCACGACCCAGGGTGCCACTGAAGTAAAAAAAAGGTAGATATAAAGAGGATATGATCACAGGCACCGACAACAGGCGCTCAATTACAAGGCAGGGGTAGGGGCGGAACGCGGTCCTCGCTGGCGAGAATCCTACCCTAGCTAACCTGCTATACTACGGATAATGACTTCATAATATGATCAGTAGATGCAGGGCATGCAGACTGGTATCAATCGTTCCCGCTGGAGATAGAGAAACTCAATGTTGAACATAGACCATGTTCAACATTGAGTCGTTCTTAAGCTGATATTATGAATATACGTGATGGTAAAACACGTTGGATTGTTTCCAGAACATGAAGCTTATTTGGCAAAATTAAAATGTACAAAGTTATTACGAGCTTAAACTTGATTGAGCTGGTTTGAACAAACGTAGGTAAATATTTAAAATTTTAATATAATAAAAGAAATACAAAAGTTTGCAATGAAATAAAGTATAGGTCAAAATACCTTTGAAATGTGATGACTTTTAACATTCACTTTTTAAGAGCCTGCCGAAATTTACTATCAGAATCTGCCTAACAAATTTGCCCTGGATCTAACAGCATCACACATCCGTAAGTGTCAATGAAAAAATATTTATGTGTTGACATGTTCACAAATGGCCCAAGATTATTTAACTATCTATGTCCCATCCTATCCTTGGGATTGAAAATATTTCCTAATGTAAAAAAAAAACAAAATATTTTAAATCTCACCTGCTCCACCCAGAACCACTGTGTCCAGCTGAGACAACTACTTCATGTGAGTCATGACCATTTCCGTTGGAAGACAGAAGTTTCTTCAGCCCAATAATACCAGCCAACACCAAGGCTAGTTTAGACACGATCAGGGCCTTGCCAGCCAACAGGGCAAGGGCTCCAAAAGCTAAAGGCACCATCATGCCTCCAATGAGGAGTGGGATTGCCAACAAAGGCGCGATCTTCTTTCTCCTGCTGCGGCCCTGGTCTTCGACATCGTTGACATCTTCGGTGGGGAACTTCACCTGGAATTGAAATGTGCGAGATCCTTAATTTAAACGTTAACTTTCTAAGAAAAAAATAAAAGTATAGGTTTAGTTTGACAAAAAGTAAGGAACAAATTAAATATAAGGATTATTTTTTTTTATTTATATAATCATTCGACTAATAATTAAGAATGCTGCTTGTTTGCATTTTCGTTAATTGGCAAGTCGTATGAGCAACATTGAAATAACACTTAAGTGAATGTTATATTGCAAAGCTAAAAGACAGCGCTAAATCTGTTAATTGCCTAGTTTAAACCAAGTTTTAAGAAACTTATTTTAAAATGTCTTGCATGTTTCATCCACGTAGATTTCCGTTCCCAAAGGAACCTCGTATTCAATGTGGCTTTCCAATGGTAATAGAATTTTCAAAATCAGTAGAATGATGAATCCTTACAACTCACAAACTTTAACCTTTTTAAGATTAGTATGGTAGTAATAGTTGTTACTGGTGACCCATATTTCCATTTTAAATATTTGCTTACAATTTGACTCAAACAATATTTTCGATTTTCTTTTTAACCAAAGCAGTGCTTATAAAATGTCGATATTCTAGCATTTCGCCCACGTTAGAAAAACGAAAAATTTTAACTAACTATGTATCTAAACTGTAAACTCTCTTCTACAAATAACGTTGCTTTAATTAACTTTTCTTTCTTTCTTTCTTTCATTTTCTTTCTTTTAAAAAGACAACTCCCTCACTAGGGAAATAAATCCCTGTGTCGCGGGGGACTTTACAAACATAAATTTCACGGACACAAAGTACACCCAGACTCAGAACAATTATTTGTGGTTCACACAAATAATTGTCCCGGGTGGGAATCGAACCCAGAATACCAGGTCCCAGAAGCAACTACCGTAACCACTGAGCCACCGGTGCAGTCTCAGCCGGTCAGCCACTTCCTATTTCAATACAAAAAAATCTATTTATACTAAAGTCATCCTATAAATACTCAGTTGGTTCTAGTCTATCGATTTATATTGTTATGCATGTATCCATCTATGTAATAAATCATTGCTAATGTATTTATAATTAAAGACAATATGTTCATTTCCCGAAAACTTTACACGCAACTGTCGAATACGGAAGATATGTAAGCACGAACTTATATGAAGCGTAAAATAATGTTACCAACAATTTTTTTGCATTTGTTCTTATGTAAATTTCGCTATCCAAAATGAATCCAAAAATCTATCAGCATAAGTCCTCTGCTAAACATAGACCTCCCCAAATTTACGCCATAATAGTGAATCTTCCACTTCCAGTCCACTACAGTTTTCTATCAATTATCAGTCCTTCATGCTGTAGACGTGTGGATACGTCACGAAGAGATAAACTCACTGGCCTATCAATACTTGGAGGTAACCAGTACGATGAGATAGTTTAAGTATTAAATAAAAATTAAAACCAATTAAAAACAATTAAATAAAAAAATCAGAAGTAAAAATTTGTTTTTTTTGTCCATTACATTTTACTCAAAAATATTGATATAGGTGCGATAAGAAAACATAAACTTGCTCGAGAATGAAGATAAAGCACTTATGCTAAACTATGTGATCATTAAAATTACAGAGAAGCTTTCCTGGTTAGAGCTTTAATGGCTCACTATAACACAAATGATTGACTTAAATATCAATTTTATCACAAAGGTTTTTATTCGATGAAGACAAATTCTCTTTCAGATTATTTGTAAGTCTGGAACGAATAGTCATTTCAGTTCAATCATACAATAATTTAGCCTCAATCACCAACCCATGACGAAAAGCAACAGCGTATCCCATAAATGCAAAACGGTGACCATTCAATGTCGTGCAAAACGTCAATTTTCCCATCCCATCATACTTATTTTCATACGCATTGCAATTATCACGCATAGGCCAATTAGAAGAAAACTGACTTAATAGAGTGTAAAGCAAAAAGATGGTTAATTTAATGCAATTATAAGATGCATTGGGAAAGTGGTCACGGTGCGTTGTTCTAGAGAATGCAGTTTTTACGAATGCATTAGCAGTTAGGAGAAGATGGTCACGCTTTTACGGGATATTGCTTTTCAATTTAATGTGTTTATGATTGTATTTATTATTCTTATAATTAAGCAAAAAGTATTTTAGAGATCTAGTTCAAATTAAATAAACCAGGTAGTAAATTTTAATTAGACCTTAAAGTCATTTTTTGTTCAATTGAGACGAGGTTCGTTGTCTTACTATTCTTTTATTGTATAAAATAATGTTGAAGTGATTGGTGAAAACGTGAAAAGCATTATACAAGGAAAGATACATTTATTACTGTTATATATGTCACAAAAGCTAAAACCCAATTATTTTTGTATATTTGTTCTTTTATTTCATGAAAATTATTTATTTTGCTTTATGGTTATCTTAGATTATAATATCATGATAACTAGGAACGATAATATAACGTGCTTTCAGGGGCAAGAAAACTAGTAATTCAGCTAACTGAACCTGAAGATAATATCTTTGATTTAACACGGAAATTAACCGACTAATAACTTTCGTCATATTTGAAACATATGAATTTCAGTTGACAATTATTTTCATTATTTAATTGAAAAATTAAAACATTCAGTGCATACCATTTATGGACGACCAGACATTAACAGCGGCGCACGATAGCTTATATTGTTCCGCATCCGGTTATATACCAATAGGAAATTAATATTTATTACAAAACGTTAATTATTTATAAATCATGCGTTTAAGTAGCCATCTTTTATACAACACTTTGAGGAAATTGTTTTTCAAAAAGTGGCAATTCGCTAATTCCTGTTATCATGCAACTATTTAAAGACTTGTTGTTAAATAAGGTTGAAAGAAGAGTGATGATGCGTGTGACGCAGGAGGGTGCCCCAGAAAGCGCAAAGTTCCTGGGCCCCCTCACCAACGGCGGACGCAGCAGTACCTGTGGGGTTTTAGTGGTTAGGATTCTCTCCTCGTGGTATGATTAGCATACCAACGCTATGGAGAGGACGAATCCCAAATACACCTACGCCGGTGCGGGAACGCTGCAGCGAAGGGATGCGTAACACATATATCATTTTCCCCGGAGAAAAAGGGTGATGATGCCTAATGAAGTGAAGATAATCAGAAATAACCTTGAGGTTAAGCTTAGACCCGACAGTTAATTCTACAGCAGGTGCAATGAAAAAAAGGCCAATTGTGTTCTAAACCAATTTCGTCTATAGTGGTCAAAATTAAATAAGATAAGTAGTGAAACCATTTGTGCGGGTCCTATTAAAGTGTGTAAGTGCGCGTTCTAACGCAAAAGCTGACTCTATTTTTGTAACTCTGAAAATCGTCTCACTGGATTTTTAGCCTTTGGATGGATCTAGGGAATTTAGAAAATCCACTGGGAGACTTTAGATGAAGTCAGAAGAATGATGATGAAGATGAAGTAATGGGTACCGTAGTGACCACAGGGGTGATAGATCACAAGATCAGCAGCTATATTTGATTTCCTAGAGATGACTATTATACTAATAACTTCCTTAATTCGGGTAATTTTACTTTCGAAAAGAAACAAAAGTAAGACGTTTTTAATCTAACACGCTATTTAAACCCTAAATCTCGCTTATTACGTTTGGACACGATATTGTTTGATCTTTATAACGCTATTGACATCGTCTTTAATTCAATAACACCATTTGGTCTAATATATAGGCTTAATACCAAACATAGCGAACCTAATGAGGCTAACGCCCTGATGTTCGATTCTGATTAGGCCCTGATTACATTGCATAAAGTAACTGTAATAAGAATTAATGGCTTTATAAAACCGTGGCGTGAATAATAATGCAGTCTTACTACAATGTCAACTTGTAATGGATTACCTTGCTAATGTTTTGTTATACAACAATGTATGAATGGATGACGTAATGTTCACGTAGTTTGAATGGAGCCTATAAGTCACGCTTATACATCTCTAGACTTAACGCTAAATTTGTTCCGGTTTCGGCCAGATTATTTCGTTCTGCGTTTATTTTTGTTGACCTTTCTTCATCTTCATTATCAGCCCGTATAATGTCGACTGCTGAACGTGAGTCGTCAAAAGGGATTTTTCCAGAGTCCAGAGTCAGGTTGGTGACCGCACTATCGGGTATATTATCAACACAGATGAACGTTGCTGTCAGTTACCTTTTATACAATTGGTAGATCAAGACTGGAATTGGTAACAATAAAACCAATGGTTTAACGTTCTCCAAAGCACCGCATTCATTTAATCAACCAGACTCGGAAAGAAACCTTTGATATTTATCAGAAATAAAACCACTACTTACACCACAGTTGTTATGCCCTTAATTAAACTATCGAAAGTTCTGGATATTGATGTCCCCTCCAAAAAGTTATGATCATGAAATTTGGGGTTGGTGACCGCAGTGTCGTGTTATATTGCTGCTTCCGTATAATATCTGTTATCTACTGTTGTAATAGATCATGTTGATGTGTCAGTGTAGTTCAATGTCCAATTAGTATCTTACCTTTCAAGTATAAATTAAAATATGAAGTAATTTATAGTTGCTAAACTCGGTGATGCCATGTTTTACATTAACTGCACTTACGATAACATTAGTGAAAAATGTTTTATAGTAGTTTATGTCTCACTAATCACATCAAAAGATTTTACCCGCCCCATAATTACAGAATTCTGTCAATTTTTGTGGCCCAGCAACAGTCGTAGGTTTGATTCTGGTCCTAAGAATCTTTGTGTCTAATTTTGAGATTTGTTTCCGGGTCTTTTCCGGGTTGAATGTTGAGGGACTACTCTCCGTGCGTTGGAAAGCTCGATTAGCCGTTGGCCCTAATTGCTATAACCATCAATAGCAATCGTATACACGTAAACGTTTAACTGTTTACAAACTACTGGCTATCTCGGGCGTTTTTTTCTTTTCCTTTTTCTTAAAACATAGCTTATGACGCAAATAATATTAGTAAAGAGCCACAAGTTTCCATATCTCAGCAGCAAGCAGCAAGTGAAATCTATAAGTTAATGCTACAATAAATCGGTAGTTCACCCATACGTCACGCTGACAGTTGCACCGGAAGAAGCCGTAATTGTTGTGTCGTTTGGGAATATGAGGTATAATTATAGCATTACATAGTTGAAGTTGTCAATTTTTATTTATTTATTTTCAATAAATTTCTAGAGCAAGGCTTTTTTGGATGATAACAAACGATATGGCAAGGGTTATTTAATCCTATCTCTACAAGTCCGGAAGTAATAAATTCATAGATACCAGAAACCAAACTTTTCAAATTGAAATAAATACATCACTTAGCACTCAATCGCTGATCGATTATTAGAAGTTATTGACCCACGTAGGCGGTGACACGTTTGTTATGATTTGAATTAAGGAAACACGAAACCGAGAATTTGGTATCAATTCTTGGAGTATTTTATTTTGAGTTGAAACCCTTGCCATATCGTTTGTTATGATCCAAAGAAGCCTTGCTCTTTGTATGTATATACCCTTTCCGTTACACCTTGTATATACGTATTCTATTCATTTTTTATATTTTTATTTAGTTTTACCCTACAAATACGCATAAATGGTTCCTATACTGTTTAAGTGTAACATCCCCCGTCCGTGGGTCACTACTCGAGTTGCCAACTGAAAACCAGCGCTAGGTATCGCCTAGCCTATGCTGAGGTATCGACTTTTTCGGCAGAACTTGCAAGACGTCTTATTGTTTTGTACAATAACAATATATGTTTGATGTGTAATATTTTGTGTTTTGTGTTGAATAAATGTATTTTCTGTCTTTCTTTCGAAAATAAAATCGGAATATTTAAAATCGATTCAGGGCTCTATCGATTAAACGCTACCATCTTGCGGTACACATACCCTCCTGCAAAGGCGAAAACTCTCTTTGAGGAAATACAAAAATGCCGCAGTGCACGTTATACGGGCTGATGATGCTTAAGATGATGACATCAAATTTACAGTACAGTGACACACGGATCACGTCACAATGACTAGTTATGATTGGCTGTAAGAATATTGAATTGGCGATAAGTTTTTATGATATTGAGCATGACATTACGAAGTGCAATTAAAAAATTAGATATCCTTAATTGAAAATATAAACAATTTTTGGTATCTTCATAAAGTATGTCTAACGAAAAACTCCGCATACATAATGCTGAGTTTTTCGTTCAGGTAATGCGAAGAGTAATCTATGATGAAAAAGTTTGTATACAAAATAATGTTATGTAAATAACAGTTTATATTTATAGTTTATGGCATCTACATTTAACTAGATTACAAAATACTATTTTCGATGAAACTGTTTCGGTTGAACTATACGTCTTTTTAAAGGTTTAACAATGTCAAAAGTTATGCCAAGCTTTAACAATAGACTGAATTAGTATTCAAATTACAGTCCCATGTCTTTTTGAAAGAACCTTATATTACTAGTATTACAGTTAGTAGAAGTTAGCTTTTTAAGTTAGTATTAAGGAAATTCTGAAATGATAGATGACGTTCTTACCTGAATGGTGTGTGACCTCATAAAGTTAACAATTTTGTCCAAAATCAGATTGTTCAGCGAGCCATCATCAAGCGACCTGGGAATAGCTTCTTCAACCTCTGGAACCTTTGCATCTTTGTCCTTTGTTATAGTCACACCATTTAAAATCGAAACTTCCTGCGCATTTGACAGTTTAGTCAAAGTCTTCGCCAGCTTTCGTTTAAGACAATGCTCAATTTCTAATCCACTGCAATCTTTGTACATGTCATACGCGATTTTCAGGTCACCAAGAACGTTATCATCGGAACTCCTTGCTTCAAGCTTGTTCTGTGAGGTGGTTGCCGTTCGTGCTGCAACCGCAGCCACGAAGGTCAATAACAGTAGGTATTTCACCATGGTTGATGTTTGCACTATGTTGGCTATATGGACACTGTGTATAACTAGAGCATTGAATGCGTTTATATGCGCTTAGCTTCACGGAACAGTGGGCAATGCCGAGAGGGATGCAACGATGCATTTATGCTGTTGAGTACTATTGAAGACATATAGGTTTTATGGGCCTAAGAAAAATTTATATTTAATTATAAAAAATAGAATCGCAATTTTCGGAAACGGTATCTGGTAAAAAAATATTTGCAGAATCGGGTGCTTAAGATCTGATTGTCTAGAGTGTTTAAAGGATCGCTAGCGCTATTCCAATATCGGTTGGGAAGTATTGCATACCAAATATCATTGAAATTGTCCGGTAAGATAGATTACAGCCAAGGTTTGACACCCTTGCATATGTGAGCGTCTTTTCCACATAAACATTTCCTAGACCATTCCACGCCAAAATGTTGTCTATGTGCGCTGCGTAATGCAGCACACGACAAATCATAGCGACATATTTTCTGTTATAAACCATATTAGTTAAAAATATGATGTTGAGAAGGTCTAATAATTCGATCAGTTTACAACCCATTCTTGATTTTCTTAGTTTTGACCGCCAATACTATTACTACTCACACGGCGCACTACGAACCCACATCTTCATAGGATGTAAAAAATATTAAATTGATATTAAATACGATAAAAAAACCAGTTCAAATATTTTGAAAGATGTCAATATCCATAATATCAACACCCCAAATTCTTTATTATCTCTTCAAAGAAACTATTACTCAAAAACTTGTAATTGATATGCTCTGAAACTTTTCCAAAACACCCAAAACAAAGATTATACGAAAAAAACATTGAATTTCCTTGGAGGTTTTGAATTACATGCTAAATATTCTGTACGCAACTGTACATTTGCAGACGGGATCAATATAAAACAGTTTGGTGCTATGATTTAACTGTTATGAAGCACGTCTGTGATAGCTCGGTCATCGTAGCCTAGAATCATGGACCCCATCCCGTATCCGTAATAATTTATGAAATGATTAGTTGCGAGGCTTGGAAAACACTTTTTGCTGAACACGTATCCGCTATCTATCTACATAATATGTATGTAGGTGTGTTATTGTTAACAGGAACTGTAACAGTCTCACTTAGGCAGCTAATTGATGATTTCCATCATTCTTCTGTGCTAACTGAAACGATCAATTTGTTTTTATATAATTGAGCTTGAAATTAGTAATATTTATTATATTATTAGCATTAAGGTTTTTGCTAACTTACCGGGCATACACGCGAGCAGAGCTTTTGCGGTTTAAGATTACAAACTTAGCAACAGGACAGGCAAGTCTCGGACATCATGGGTTCGATCCCCGCGATGGACAAGAAATATTTGTATAATTTCTAAGATTTCTTTCCGGGTACTATTTATTGAGTGACTACCCTCCATGCTTCGGAAAGCACGTTAAGCTGTTGGAACCGATTATTACATTACAGCATAAATACAACTACGGTCACCAACCCGCCTGCCAAGCCCGGTGACCATGGCAAAAACCATCCCTCAAGAGGAGGCCAATGTGCAGTAGTGGAAGTTATTCACGCTGATGATGATTATGATGGTTAAAGGAACTAATTGAGGGTCCTTTTTATCGCTTACTAAAACTATTAATTTCAAACCACAAGCGTTTCAATTGAGAATGAAATGCAGCAAATAATACTTAAATGTCAATACTGAACACTTTAGCGCAGGGGTTTCCAAAGTGTGCGCCGTGGCGCCCTGGTGCGTCGTAGAAAGTAAAGAGGGGCGCCTATCATTACCCGAAACCACAATTAATATGGCTCGCATCGGTAATGACCTGCAACATCAGGTTTCGAAATACTAAACAAATGATTGAGTCGAAAAATTTGACGATCCAAGATCCTTTACATGCTCCAGCTGGATTATTAGCTGTGGAGATCACCAAGCTCCCCGTCACACATTTGACTCAGTCATATTATTGCTCAACGGATTAGCGAGCTGAAGTGGCAATGGGCAGGACACATACAAATACAAGACAAATATGGCTCGAAGAACTGACGGCCGATGGAGCAGAAAGGTTTTCGAGTGGAGACCACGAACTGGCAAGCGTAGCGCAGGACGACCGCCTGCACGATGGACCGACGACCTCATAAAGGTTGCAGGGAGTCAGCAGTTGCAGTGCGCTAGCGATCGTTCCCGCTGGAAATCGATGAGGGGGGCCTATGTTCAGCAGTGGACTACAACAGGTTGATGATGATGATGATGATATTATTCTAAATGTTAAAATTTTTATAATTAAAACACCTACAATAATATTAATTGACCTCATTTCTATTATTGTAGGTACCTATTTTATCCGACGGTATATTTTTCAAGGGTAGGGCGCCGTGACAATATATTTAATTTGTAACTGCTCCGCGGGCTGATCAAGATTGGGAACATCATCATTCTATAATGTATAGATCTATAGACGTTAATTATTACTGTAGAAATATGGTGTATATTTCACAACTATGGGTATAATTCACTTTGCTGCCTTAAATCGTTGGTTTTATCACACTTATAACTCCAACATCAAGGTCTCATAAGCAACTGGATCATATAAATATAAATTATTATGATTCAGTTGCCTATAAATCTGTCTATAAGAACATGAAAACTGTATCTGGCTTCTTGCAGTCAAGCTATTTAAATAGTCTACAAAAGCAACTACTAATATTCTTCTCCATCCCAGAAATTGAAAATTATGATTCTCAGCAAAATCAATAACCTTGTACGGAACCGCACATTATTTTGTAAACTCACGCGCCGTGCAATACGTGCGCTCAGCATTTTGTTAAAGTTAATTTGTATAAGTAACTTAATTCAATAAATCAGTGTTCAACGGACATTCGCGGTGGTCGGTTTTATTTCATCATCATCCTAATAGAATCACCCCGGTATCATCACTAAGTGCAGGGATCCCCTACATTTATTTTGGTCCTTCGAGATTAACAGAAGCACCTCGTCGCGGTACTTTGAGTCAGCGCGCGCACGGCTCAGTAGTAATCTCTCGCGAACGCGGTACTGTGATCAAACCAGTACTCTTTTAGTGTGAAACTCTTTTCTCACTCGTTCATCCTAGACTTGAGCCAATTAGCTTAGGTCATCAGCACGGTTGTGGTAAGCAGAACTCGGCGTGACATCACCATCAGGCTTCGTGGAGCTCATCATCGAGTCGCGCGAAGGTACAGCGTCCGCAGTCAGCTTCATCATCACGTGGATCATCATATTTCCAAGTAAGACTGTTCCTATTACCTACCTGTATCATGGAAGATATTATTGCCCGTCAATCGGAAATCATCGCCAATTTTACGGCCATCAAGATCAATTTCAGCAAGGACTCGGAGTCCCGCAAAACTACGGATTACCTCAGGAAACGTTTAGACACGCTAGACGTCCTCTGGGGAGAGTTCGAACAAAACCATAAGATCATATCGGAGCATAAAGATGTGGCAGTCGACTATTTCCTCGACAACACGTATCAAAAAGGCAAAGATCAATATCAAACTGTACGAAATTTCATAGCGTCTTACGGAAAATCAACCAAATCAACTCAACCCGATGGCAAGTTAGACGAACTAATATCACTGCAACGCACTAACTTTAGGGCATTCACTCGGCTGGTCAAAGGTATCAAAATTGATCAGATATCAGACAAATGGGAACTTGAGGATGAGCTAAGAAACATCCAAACAAAGTGGAACGTGATCGATGCGCAACATTTGCAAATTGATCATATCCTTGCTGGAGGTGACTTATCATACGACGAAGAATTCAACAACCATGAATTGGCCTACAGAAACATCAAAAGAGAGTTGAATAAGAAAATCTCCTCAACAACTCATTTAGAACGATCAACCCCGCACATTGACATACCGTCATTTAGCGGAAACTACACACAGTGGCCAACATTTTATGATTTGTTCACCGAGACAATTCATAACAACAATTCTATCACGAAAGCTCAGAAGATGCAGCATCTTAAGGGAAAACTTAAGGGTGAGGCAGAGCGTCTTATTCACCACCTCCATATATCATCGGATAACTACGATGCCGCGTGGGATATCGTATTACACAGGTACAATAATACTCAACTTATTTTCACCAATCACATTGAAATGTTTCTAAACCAACCTAACATCCAAAGGCAAACATCATCAGACATTAAAAGGTTGTATGATACCTCAACCGAATGTATTCACGCGATACACAATCTCGGTGTTGATACGAATACATGGGATCCGTTGTTGGTGCATCTTATCTGCAAAAAGCTGGACCCAGAAACATATGCTGGATACAAAGAAGCACGCAGGAATCCTCGTGACTTACCAAAGCTGGAGGAGTTAATGTCTTTTCTTGAAAGTAAATTCATTGCTCTTGAGCCCATTAAATCCCATAAGGAACCTTCATTATCGAGCAAACGGAACCCAAATCAATCGCACAATAAGCAAAACAATTATAAAAGTTTCGCTAACAAAAATTATCAGGCCATTATTACGCAAACTGCGAAATGCACGGTTTGCAATTCAAGCCATGCCCGCAATCTGCTATCGTGCAAAAAGTTTATGAATATGTCATCAGACGTACAATTGAAAGTGGTGTCGAAATCAAACATCTGTCGAAATTGCTTATTCAGTCACGATGAAAATCAGTGCACTTCGACGAAACGATGCAAAACCTGCCAAGGTGATCATCACACAATACTCCATGAAGCGTGTGTTTCATCATCATCTATAATGACCGCTTCATCATCAATATTGTCAAACAAACACCCTAACGTTAATCATGTCGCAGGGGATGACGAAGAGTTATTGTTAACCACCCTTTCAATCAATGTCAAGTGTTTTGACGGCAGCTACGTTACCCTTAGGGCACTTCTAGACCAGGGATCACAAATTTCATTAATATCGGAAAACGCTGTTCAGCGATTAGGGTTACAGCGTCAACGATACAACGCATCAGTATCAGGGATAGGGGCTGGTACTAGGCAAAGCAAAGGACGGGTATCAATCGACTGTCGATCTATCTACGGCGACTATCATTTTACCACAGAAGCACTGGTTCTGTCAAAGGTCGCCAATCGCTTGCCTGGTGCACCATTCAAAAAACAATCATGGCCTCATATCCAACATCTTCAATTAGCAGATCCTGAATACAACGTGTCTAAGCCAATAGATATACTCCTAGATGTGAGTATTTATTCTCAAATCATCATGGATGGTCTCATCAAAGGTCCAACGCAGGCTCCAATTGCGCAACAGACCGCACTCGGATGGATCCTGTCGGGAAATGTTCGCACATTTAATTGTCATGTCGCAACAAATAAATTATCAGATCTATCAAAATATTGGGAGATAGAGGACGTTGAGACATCATCATCATCAACTCCTACCAGTGAAGAGAAGTACTGTGAAGAGTTTTATCAGCAAACCACTCGTCGTATGGATAGTGGTAGATACGAGGTTGGAATACCCATGAAACCCGAATATGAAAATCAGCTTGGATCATCTAAATCAAAGGCTATTGCACAATTCAAACAGTTGGAAAGAAAAATGTGCAATAACGAAGCGTTTGCAAAAAATTATAAAGAATTTATGTTTGAATATCAACAACTGAGTCACATGTGTAGAACTAATGTTGATGAATCAAAACGTGCTTTTTTCTTACCACATCATGGCGTGATGAAATTAGACTCGACAACAACAAAACTTAGAGTCGTTTTTAATGCGTCGGCGAAATCAACATCAGGAAAAAGTCTAAATGATCTCATGTGCTGCGGACCAAATCTTCAAAAGGATCTTATGTCACTCATTTTAACCTGGAGAACATACAGTTACGTTATCACAGCAGACATAGAGAAAATGTTTCGCCAAATCTTTATTAGGCAATCAGATTGCCATCTTCAGTCAATCGTTTGGCGGCAATCACCTCAAACAGTATTCAATGAATATCGTCTTACTACCGTAACATATGGTACTAAAGCCGCTCCTTATTTAGCGATGCGAACGCTAAAACAGTTGGCAATAGACGATGCCGAAAAGTATCCACTAGCTGCGTCAGCCTTAAGTCAATCATTTTATATGGACGATCTGTTTAGTGGCGCAAATACCATTCATCAAGCCAAGGAGCTTCAGCATCAACTCATTGAGGCGCTGAAGGGAGCTGGTATGAACCTCCGGAAATGGTCAAGTAACGTACCCGACCTACTGGTAGATCTATCACCAGATCAACTAAACGACCCCATACACTTCAAGTGCTCAGAAACAAGAAAAACGCTTGGATTAAGATGGAACTCATCAACGGATTCCTTTAGCTTTGAAAATCAACTACTTTGTCATGATAAACACGTCACAAAGAGACAGCTACTTTCGGAAATTTCAAAACTTTTTGACCCCTTAGGCTGGCTGTCCCCATTATCAATCAGAGCAAAACTGCTTTTCCAAAATGCATGGTCATTGGACTTATCATGGGACCAAGAAGTTCCGCAATCAATTCAAAACGACTGGATCCAGATTAAAAATGATTTCAACATCATAGATCAATTTATCATACCTCGTTATCTTGGTAACACAAACCAATCATATCAAATCCATGGATTTTGTGACGCATCCGACAAAGCATACGCATGTGTTGTGTATGTAGTAGCTAGAAACAATAAGGGCGAGAGTATATCAACACTCGCTGTAGCAAAAACAAAATTAGCACCACTGGCGAAAAAGGTATCACTACCACGACTAGAGCTATGCGGTGCGCTACTACTATCTCAACTTATTAAGAAGGTCATGGAATCATTATCGAACCAAGAGCTGGAGATTTATGCTTGGACAGACTCCATGATAGTCTTAGGATGGATCCAAGGCGACGTGAAGAAGTGGAAACAATTCGTGGCGAACAGAATAATTAAAATCATTAGTATCATTCCATCATCAAGTTGGCATCATGTGAGGTCAGAAGAGAATGCAGCAGATTGTGCTACTCGGGGCCTGACGTCACGGAAGTTATCAAGCCATTCGTTGTGGTGGCAGGGTCCGAAATGGATAACTAATTTCGAACAAGGCACCCTTCCTATCACTCCATACCAATCACCAGAATTGGAGACCAAGAAGCTTAGTGTAAACACGACATTATATCAAAATCATATTTCATTAATACATGAGTGTTTACAAAACTACAGTTCATTAACTCGCATTGTGAAAATCGTCGCTTGGATATCACGTTTCATTACGCAATCACGAGGTAAACACACATCAAAAACAGCTGTATTAACGTCATCAGAAATGGACAATGCATTGAATATAATTATTAAAAATGACCAACTACAGCAATTTCATGAAGATATATTGTTTATTAATCAAAAGGGGCATGTGCATCCTAGAAGCAAAATATCATGTCTCAATCCATTCCTGGATGAAAACAGTATCCTTAGAGTGGGTGGACGACTGAAAAACGCACGCATCAGCGACTCATCAAAGCACCCTATCATATTATCAAGCCATAGTCGTCTTACTGATTTAATCATTGATCAGGCTCATATCACAACATTACACGGAGGCCCACGGCTTACAATTTCATACATCAGAGACAAGTATTGGATCATCAGTGGAATTCGTACCGTTAAAAGGAAGCTGAGATCATGTGTTAAGTGTCAGCGCTTTAGTCAAACACAATATCAACAAATCATGGCCGATCTGCCACAGCCACGAGTCACCCCATCACGACCTTTCTTTCACACCGGTGTCGATTTTACCGGACATGTTGAGTTGAAAGCCAATAAGGGACGTGGAATCAAGACCGTCAAGGGCTATATTGCCGTATTTGTTTGTTTATCTACTAAGGCTGTTCATCTGGAACTCGTTTCCGATCTAAGTACTCCTGCATTTTTAGCAGCCTTTCGTAGGTTTTCGGCTCGACGTGGAACACCAAGCCACGTCTACAGTGATAATGGCACGAATTTCGTAGGTGCAAACCGTATTATAAAAAAGGAGTACCATGACATCATAGCCACAATTAACACCGATTTCTTCAATAACATCAATGATATGAATATAAGGTGGCACTTTAACGCTCCTGCATGGCCAAGTGCAGGTGGACTATGGGAGGCTGCGGTAAAGAGCCTAAAATATCATCTTAAGCGCATCATCGGAGATCAGAAACTCACTTACGAGGAGTTTACTACGCTACTGTATCAAATCGAGGCATGTCTGAACTCAAGGCCTCTCTGTGTGTTGACAGAGAGCCCTGAAGATGAAGTTCTTACGCCAGGGCACTTCTTGGTAGGCGGCCCACTTCTATCTAGACCACAGACTGATCCAGATCACATAAACCAGTCAACAAGATGGCAACTCATTCAATCAATGAACAAACAGCTTTGGAAAAGGTGGTCAAGCGAATATCTACAGCAACTGCAGGCTAGATCAAAATGGCGAAAGCCAAGTAGGAACTTTGAAATCGATGATGTCGTTCTTATCAAGGATGAAAACTTGCCACCCGGCAAGTGGGCGCTCGGACGTATTCAAGCTGTTCATCCTGGAAAGGATGGCTATGTCAGAGTTGTCAGTGTAAAAACCAAAAATAATATCATTCAACGTCCTGTGACCAGACTTGTGTTGTTACCAGTAAACGAGGATACAATACAAGATCATAATGTCAACCGTTACAACAAATCTGAAGAACAAAGTAAGAGAAAGCGACTTCCTCGCAACAAATTCTCAATGTTGAACCTATTCACCAGTATCCTATTACTATTATTCATGCTACTATCACCTACTTCAGCGCAACCTTTACCTAATCATCAATCATATAATCTGACGTCATTACAAGAAAATCAAGCCATTTACTTCGATACCATATCCAACCTTCAGTACATCCAGGACGAATGGCGTCTAGTTGTCTACTACAACATGACGACGTACTGGAAAGGCTTAGCCGACATCAAGAGTTACGTCAATCATATCAAATCATTATGTGTCACCCAGGCAAGTAAACAATATCAGAGTATCACTCATCAATTAGAGCACGAAATAAGCGAAATTGAACATTATGATATGTTACTTAAATATCAAAGTCCGAAGAGGCTGAAAAGAGGCCTAGTAGACGGCGTGGGTTACATTGCCAACTCGTTATTCGGTGTGCTAGACGAAAGGTTTGCTGAAAAATATAAAGGTGACATCGAGCTGATCAGTCACAATGAAAAACATCTACAGAACCTTATAAAAAATCAAACAAGCATTTTAGAATCAGAGTTTAACATCGTACGCCGTAACGAAGATATCATGAATAAGCAATTTTCATTTATCAAAAAACGACTTCAAGATATATCCACTGTGGCGAATAAGGTACGTTTCGAAAATGATGATAACCTTTATATCACCTCATCAGCACTAGCAGCATCAATAATTCTCTCAAATATTCGTTGGATTCAGCAAACGCTAATCGGTACCGTAACAGATATCTCACACGGGCGCATTGACAGTCATTTGCTGTCACCAGAGCAGTTATCGGACCAGCTGAGCACTATCTCCAGTCAACTGAATGGTAAACTGACGATCCCTGTGGACTTGAGGAATGTCAAAGATCTGTACCGTTTACTAAAAGTGTCCGCTAGAGTTTTCTCTAACTACTTAATTATTGAAATCAAGGTTCCACTCCTAAGCAATGAGTTGTTTGAGTTGAACAAAATCATACCTATTCCACAAAAGAGAGGACTTCAATATTATCACCTCATTCCATCAGTACCGCTGATAGCCTACAATCTGCGCAAGGATACAGCACTTCTTCTATCAGAAACAGATCTACAATCATGTACCCATGCTCCCAATAATATCTTGTTATGTTCATTAAACATGCCCATCTACGATCTAAACATGAAGCAGTCTTTCTGCAATATCAAAATATTCAACGAAAAACAATTATGCAAATCCGTAAAATCATCATGCGACGAGCAATGGATCAAATTACACAGGCCGAACAGCTGGTTGTATATATGTTGTTCGGAATGCCAGACTCGCATTATTTGTGCTGACGGAGTCACTATGGTGAACCTTGTTGACAGTGGGATTATTACTTTAGGTCAAGGTTGCACATTGAAAGGCGAGACCTTTAGTATTTATGCCCATAACGATTTCTTCAATCATATAAATATTCATCATGACATCGAAGTCCCAGAGGCGTCCGTACTAAACAGAATCATGAAAACTTCTGTACCAGAGAATTTCAGTGAGGCTGAAGATCATCATCTCATTTGGGATCAATTAAGAGCTCAGATTGACGAGGTTAAGGAACAGTCGTCTACGGATCTGAGCATTCACGACATTCATCACTACACTGTGTTGTATATCAGTGTAGCTTCGGTCATCATCTTGGCTAGTGTCGTCGTGTACCTCATCAGAAGGCAACGCAGCTCGGGTACAGCACCAGCGTCGCCGGCCCCCCAGGGCCAGGAGGCTCTTGGGGCGGGGCCGGTGATAGTCGCGCCGGCTGGCACGGCACCGGTGGCATCGCGTTTAGCGGAATCAGTGCAAAAGTGCAGTGAAGTGTTCACAGCTAGTGGTGTCAACAGGGCTACATCGCCCACGTTTTTACGATCAGTGCACTTACAAGACCACGATGATTAAAAACATTTGTGTATTTTAGAATAGTCGTGTTAGTTAGTTTTATCACATTTGTATCATAAGTCATCTTTATTATCATTTTACTATTCAATATTATTTCATTATTTTACTTGTTCTTACTGTAACTATATATCAATCAATCATGTCAATCATATCATTTGGCGGGCAGGATGTACGGAACCGCACATTATTTTGTAAACTCACGCGCCGTGCAATACGTGCGCTCAGCATTTTGTTAAAGTTAATTTGTATAAGTAACTTAATTCAATAAATCAGTGTTCAACGGACATTCGCGGTGGTCGGTTTTATTTCATCATCATCCTAATAGAATCACCCCGGTATCATCACTAAGTGCAGGGATCCCCTACAAACCTATTGTGACTGTGAATAGGATAAAAAAATATGAGATCAAAATGCAATATTTGCACACTTAAACGGAAGGCATTTGTTCAATCAACCGAAAAAGCGACGCGGTAATACACCCCAAGACCTACTACATTTAAATTTTAAAATGTTTCTATCTTCAATCTAATTTTGCCATATATTTTTATTTGTAACTTGCAAAAATTAATTAAATGACCTTCTTGGAATCTATTCCAAGAAGGTCCTTTAATTAATGTTATCATGCAAGTAGACTACAGTCTACTATAGTCTACTTGCATGATATCTGTTAATGCATACTTTTTGAAGATAAGAAACATAAATGACCATTGAATGAGATATTTAAATTTATTATAGACACTAAAACACCTTATTTTTCAATAGTAGATTCGGTTAGTTCTTGTTTTTAACGCGGACATATTATGATATCAAATGACTGTATGAATCACTACGCGCATATAATAAGGATTTTTTAAGGGGGAAGGCCATGTGATTTTGGGCCGGATTGATTATGCGTGCCCGGCCCACACCAACGGCGGAACGAAGGAGTGTCCGGGGGGTTTTAGTGGTGTAGGGTCCTCTCATCGTAGTATGTGTTAGCATACCACGCTATGGAGATGGCGAGTCCAACATATCCCACCGCCAGCGCGCGAATACGCTGCAGTGGCGGTGGGAATGCGTAAATGCATTTCCCCCTGGACAAAAATGATATAAGGCCATATGATGTTGGCCGCCGATGTATTATATGAAATATGTTCTCTCTAAAGTTTTACGTATATTAACTCTTATGCTAACATACATGACTTATATACTAACGTACACATAGACACTTATATACTTCCCACAATTATATATATTACTAGCGGCGCCCCGCGGTTTTACCCGCGTCACTTTGCTCCAGTGGGTCGGAGCGTGATTCTTTATAGCCTATATGTTAATCCAGCTTATAAATTATTTTCGTGCAAACTTTCAGCCAAATCCGTTTAGTAGTTTTTGCGAGAAAGAGTAACAAACATCCATCCATCCATTCATCCATCCACTCATCCATCCTTTCATCCATCCATCCTTCCATCCATACATTATTTTCGCAGCCCAAGAAATATTTGAATCTAAATTAACAAATTGGTGATTAACTTGCAATTTTTCTGTAATTGTATACGCAATAATAACTGTGTTTGTTATTGCAAAAAGCGAATTTATTACTTTTACCAACAACGTCTACAATTTAATACGAGGAAATTGTCAAAGCAGGAAATCTTTGTAATAAAAAAATGCTGTTCGTTTATCTATCTCACTTAAACTCGTGAAAAGTTTGATCACTTTTACTGATGTTGGTTGAAGTGAAGTTGATTCATCATTCAATTATATTTATATCAAATTTTTTTATAGTACGAAGTCTATATAAGCATTATTTGCAATAATTATTGTCAACTGTTATATTATGTTTGACTGTCTCCCGCACGAAAGGTTCCGTGCCAGTTTTAAGTGCCTACATGGTTGGCATTATTGATATCGAGCAAAAAGAAAAAAAAAGTTTGTTGTAAGGTAGCCCCCCTAAATATTTATTTTATTTTATTTTTAGTATTATTTGTTTTAAGAAGTGGCAACAGAAATACATCATTTGTGGAATTTTAGCATTTAACAGCCAGTGGATACTGCCAAGATGGTTTAAGAGAGCCCTCGGCAATCTGTATATATAAGCTAAGGATTCGGCGCAGGTGCCTTTTCATTTTCATTCGCCAGGTGTGAGAGTGCCTTTTTATATAAAAAAGTGAATTCCGTGAATTCCAGTTTCTATAAGCCACACTATCAGTTTATGGGTAGTAATAAAAGCTCCGACAAAAAAATAAGAATTGTCCTTACTCAAAATATTAAATCTACTACCTAAAATACTAACTTTCCGACTAATTTTATCCGAATAAAAATGACGAAACGACCGAATGATACTGAAATCTTCGAAAATAAACATGACTGTTTATTGCTATAATAATTTTCTATCAGCTTAAGTAACTATGCTTTGTAATTTTTATCTTCACTTGCCGACTATTAACTCATAAATTACCTTTCATATTTCAAATACTGTGGTACTATTTTAACTACAACGTTATACTGAAAATACTATTTTGAGTGGTTAAACAGAAACTAATAAAAATGAAAAAGTACTTGTAATAATACTTTTTTATGGTTTGACAGCGGTACCTACTTCAGGCGTTAAAAGTCAGAACAGTCTTATTAATGGTTTAATGTCTTGTTTTTATAATGTTACCGAGATAAAAGATAAAAATAAAACAAAACTCATTTTATTTGTCCAAATGTCATTTAACAAAATGTTATTTCATAAAAAAGTACTTCTTTGAATCATCATCATTATTAATGGATGAAACGCCCTAAAGTCGCTTCTGTCACTCGCCGGCCGCTACCGCGGCCGGCAAATGATTAGTAGTAACATTATCAATCGGCGAAACCATTGTTTTACCAAACGTTGTTTGTCAACTATAATTTTGCCAAATGACTTTTGACCAAACAGCAGGACCCCATTTTCATCTGAGGTCCGTCGCCAAACCCTCCGGAAATGGCAGGAGTGGCTAGCGGCCGCGCCGCGGAGCGGAGCGTTCGGTGGAGGTGATTCGGCCCCATTTAAAAAAGTGGGTCAGTCGCCGTCACAGCGACGTCACCTACCACGTTGCACAGGTAGTAATAGGCCATGGCTGCTTTGGCCACTACCTGTGCAACGTGTTGCAGAGAGAGCCGGACACTCGCTGTCACCACTGTGACTGTGCCGATGACGATACGGCACAGCACACGTTGGTGGAGTGTCCGGCGTGGGCCAACATGCGGGAGGAGCTCATTGGCGTGGTGGGAGACGACCTCTCGCTGCCGACTATCATTTCGAAGATGGTCCAAAGCGAGAGATCGTGGGAGGCGGTTGGCTCCTTCTGTAGACAAGTAATAATAATAATAATAATAATAAAAATTCTTTATTGTACACACATATATAAAGAAAACAAATTTGGAACATAAAAACAAATAACAAAAGTAGGTACAATGGGCGGTCTTATTGCATGAAGTAATGTCACAGAAGGAGGCCGCGGAGCGGGAGAGAGAAGTAGATCCCTCTGCCCACCCACTTCGCAGACGGCGTGTCAGCCGTCGGCGGCGGAACGAAACCCGCCGCCTACCGCCCTAGGCTCGGCCTCAGGGAGTGGGGCACATGGGCCCCGCTCCCTTCGAGGCTGACCCATGAGGAGTAGGGACACCTCTACACTCCGGGCATCCCTATAATTAGGCAAATGGGCCACTGTAAGTGTGGCCCCGGAGATCCCGCGGTACCATATTGACCGCGGGTACCGTCGGGGGGCCGGACTGCTCATGCGTACCTGGCCCCCACCAACGGCGGATCGAAGGAGTGTCCGGCAGGTTTTAGTGGTAGGATCCTCCCCTCGTGGTATGAGTTTAGCATACCATGCTATGGAGAGGGCGAGTCCCACATATCCCTCCACTATGGCAAAGACTTTCCAGGTGTCAGTTCCTCAGAGGTGGCTAGTGTAGTCAAGCTGGTGTATGTTGACGTTATTTTACCCTCGCGGTAACAATACACATGAAAGCTAAGACTCTCCCCACGATGGGTTAGGCGACCCCAATGCTAACAATTTTCCCAGGCAAAATAAAATGTTTTGGTTAAGGATACATCAGCATACGTTTAATTGAATTAAAGCATAAGAAACTTCACCAATCATCCAAGTCCATTGCATAATTGATTCGTCTATTGTAGAAACAGTTTTACGGTTGGATTCAACAAATTTTATTTAGCGATGTTTGTCTGAAAAGTGATAGCTAACGATTAAATCAATCATAGCTTGATGAGCGTTGGGAAAACATTAATTTATTGATTGATTGTGTTGCTTGAAGAACACGCGTGGATTTCTGATGTATTTAAATTAATTGTAGATCGTTTATTGTTTTTGCAATAATTGTTTGCCGACTTTTTTTTTTTTTTCCCAAACCATATATTTATTTTATTCGAATGAACTTCTATATCAAAATTATATTCTCGACTTTTTCTTCTTTCTCCGCCCTCAGGCATGGGAAAATTACTTCGTATCGCTACTCCTGGGCATAGTTCCCAAAGGGCTGACAGCATTGCCTTGTTGTATAGCAATGCTTATTTAGTTACTTTAAATCTCCCTTTAAATTAAAGTAGGTTGATTTTGTTTTTATAACACTTTCCAAAAGAGCACCCTGTTTGCGGTATCAAGTGAAATTTTGCTAACAGTGGATTCTGAATATATTTGGAATTTGTTGTACAAGAATCTGAGGTTGTTCGAAGCAAAACAAACATTAAGTCAACCCTTATAAAACTTTGTGTCAAATTAAGCCAAGTTACGGTATTTGCCTTAAAACAACTTCACGCAGATACTACTATTTATCTATCCAATCCAATTATATTTATCCATTCATGATCTGAATATTTTTAAAAATTAGAAACTATACAGGGATGATTATGATGCCCTCCACGACGTGTCCGTCGATGGCGAATCTCAAAAATATGAGATAGGTTTACATCGTCACTATCAAATAATGTAAAGAAATATGTTTATCTATGCTATTGTACGCAGCAATATCCTACAGAGTTTTAAAATTTGTATGGTAAAATCAAATATACGTGGTGGTACTTGTGATATATTATAGTTTTCAGTCTATATTTGATTTCTCCCAAACTTCACAACTCCCTCTCACATGATAATATATTAGTTCTCATGGAAGTGATGTAAATCTGATATGAGAATATTTTTTATAAACCTTTAACTAAGTAGTCATTCCGACCAGTGCCTGCAAAGCGGCCACTCTTTTGAGATTGACCATCTGTAGTGGGCTTACTAGTACATAAGTGTGTGCACAATCTGGTGCTGTCTGTAGTATTAGTCTGTTTTTATTCGTACTCTCATAGTCTGATAGGATTTTATAACCGCCACCACTGTTATGAGATAAGGCGCAAGACCGACTCTTTGCGAAGCTCGCCGAATCCCGGATGAACTTCAAGACTTAGGGCTAAGGGCGCACTAGGGTTAACATTTTAAGTAACAATTTTTTTGCCGTGGCACCTCCCCATATCTTCCTATGGGTGTCGTAACAGGCGATTAAGAGACATACAGGTTTTGAGTGGGCAGCAGCATCTAGTAAGCTTATGGATATTCACCATCTTACTGCGCTGACCAATTCGCCTACGCCAAGCGTGAAAATTACTGCAATATCCTTCAACGACTCTGACTTGCCGAGGTCAGTTCAAGTGGACGTAAATAGGCTAATAAAGTATAAGTAAGTTTGCATTTTATTACCCGAAGCAGAATTCGATCTGAGGACTCGCTTGTTACATATATAACCGCTAGATCAAAGAGGCATTGCCTAGACTTCCGAGTGCTATAAACATATATGACGTCATAATATGATGGTCATATATGATTGTGTAACTTAAATGAGGTCCTGTATTAACGTATGTATGACACTTTCCACTTTGGATGATGTAAACGTGCCGCGGTATGCGTGAGAAGAGTAAAATTACTTATGTAAGGCCGCGGTCACAGTGGACGGCGACTGCGGTGCGACGCGATTTCGTGAAACAAACTCATATAAATATAGGTCGGCGGTCAAATCCAGGAACGACAAGTGACTTTTTTTTTGGCATCGCTTTTGTTTTGCAGTCGCCGTACCAATGCGGCCCCGGCCTAATGGTAAGTCCTTCCGTGTATCGGAAAGCACGTTAAGCACGTTTAGATTGTTATAACATCATCTATAACGATCGTAGACTAGAGAACAGGCAGCAGCGTTTCTTCATATGCTACAACATGATACTGCAGTCCCAACCCGCCTGCCAAGCGTGGTGACTATAACAAACCGTTCCTCGAGAGGGGCCACTTCTCGAGGAACGGTTCAGCTGTGGACGTTATCCGAGGTGATTATGATGATGGTGACATAAGTATTTGTCACAGCGGCGGGGTACGTACGACCTTTATTTTCTTAGGTAGGAAGCTAGGATAGGGTCTGGTCGTCCTCGCAAGGCGAGGTGAGCTTCGCGTTCAGACCCAATCCAAGCCCGCGCTTAATTATATTTATAATAAGCGACTATCACATGCTATAACAACATTGGTAAATTCTATGTAATAATAATATTATTGTTGAAATGTAAACTAATTTAATTTATTAGTTAAGATTTTTTTTCTCAATATCATTGTATTTAACTTATAATAAGTACGATCGATTCGTCTTCATTATCAATAAACGTTTTCATTTTTTTTCAATCCGAGGATAGGGTTTTCCCACAAAAACCCTGGTGCTCCTCTGAACGCCAGCAAAGGGGGTTCCAGGAATTGTAGGTAGATGCAAGTCATCCGTAATTTTTTTTTTTTTTTTGCTACATATAGTCTTGCGTTTGACCATAATCTCGCTTGATGGAAGGCGAACATAAGGCCTAAGATGATACACGCTTGCCTAGAAAGTGTCTGTTCAGTAGGATACCTTCCCTTCGGATGGATAATTATGTAGTTAGCCACGAAACTTTTGCTACTTCATCGAGCATATAAGAGCAGGGCTCTCCAGACTTACTAGGCATAGCGGTCTTAAAGTATTAGATTTTGATGCCAATCAAAAAAACTTAGTGTTATATTATCTACAATTTATTTTGAGGTGAACCAAGCATGTTAACATCAAATTGCAATTTTTCTCTCCCCCCTCGTCCTCCTGACCCTTATTTTGCAAAGAACCATCCGATGCCCTCGTAGACCCGAAGTCCGAGAGGACCGCGAACTGTAAAGTAGAGCGACAGTTGCACAATACTCCCCTAAAATATTAAAAGTCATAATCCCTCAATCTCATCGCCAGCGACCGCCCTGAGCCGAGGTCCAAGTCCCACAGGGGGCGCCCTCTTGCGCAGATTGCTTAGTTTGTAGTTTTTAAACCATTTATTAAGGCTGGAGCTCAGCTCGCCTATATGCCCGGTGAAGTAGCAAAAGCCTCGTGGCTACCTACGTAAGTCCAACCGAAAAAAAAGCAAGCAAGAATTTTCTCAAAGCAGTAGCCATTTTTTTCATCCGGTCATTATGTAGTTAGCCATGATACCATCGCTACTTCACCAGGCGTAAAGGTTAAAAAGAATTGGTTTTGTTGCTTGGACGGCTATAGGCTATATATATATTTTTTTTCTTTTTTTTATGTTTTTATTATTATGTATTATTTAATTATGAAGTTCCTACGGAAACGGGAGTGACGCGGCTAAGCTGCGCGCGGAAGCTTTATATTATATTAACCATGTTCGTCATTATTCAAATTAGGATTTCATTATCAATATAATTAACTAAAACACCTCCGTATCGTAGCGGTATTTGGGTCGCTTTAAGTCTCGGAGGTCGTGGGTTCGATCCCCACACCGGACAAGAAATCTTTGTGTAAATTCTAAGATTTCTTTCCGGGTCTGGTTGGTTGAGGAACTACCCTCCGTGCCTCGAAAAGCACGTAAAGCCGTTAGTCCTGATTGCTATAACATCATCGATAACAAGCGTATACCAGGGCGCGGGCAGCAGCGTTTCCCTGCGTATTACAACATAATACTGCGGTCACCAAACCGCCTGCTAAGCGTGGTGACTATGGCAAAAAAAACCCCACGGGAGGAGGCCCATGTTCAGCAGTGGACGTTGTACGAGCTGATAATGAAGATGATGAATAAAAAAAAAATATTATGGAAACATTTTAATAAGCAATTTTAAAAGCCAAGCTAAGCTAGACCTTAATGCTAGAACCAAATCTGCAACGATTCTTATGCTATCTACCTACCTATTTGCGTCACCAAAGATATTTATGTCAGACGCACCTTTGACATCCTTTTTGCGAAAAGAGAGAAAAAATAAATTTCACTTCACATGCGTTCCTGTGTCCGGTTTACATCCGACGCTTTTCCTTTAAAGCAAACGAATCAATTGTATTCACACCAAACATAATACGAAACGCTCAATTATCACCTCTATATCTATCTACATACAGGTTAAAATAAAATACATCATCATTTTCGAGCGGCAAACTCATATTTGTTCGATGGACATGGCAAATACCTGTTATCCGACATTCTTGTCAAAGAAAACTACACCGTACTGCATCGACTTAAGGTCTTACAAATCACTTAAAAATTACGCTCGGCAAGGTGTGTGAACTCTAATCGTGGTTTACTCTTACTTAATTTTTATAAGTAATAAGTGGCAGCGAGCAAATTTGAACTTAGTTGTGGTTAAAATAAGGGTGTTTTGTCAAAAAAATATTGTTGCAGAGAAAATATACCGTGGTAAATATGTGTAGGAGAATAAAGAGGGGGGATTACATAAAACACATCAGATACAGAAAGCCGATGGGCCTCGGGCGATCGCAGCGAAAGCAAGTCGTCAATGACTAATGTACGGAACTCATGGGTCAAGATTGAGGTCACAACCATAAAAAATGAGTAACCCTAAAACGCCTGAGTTGCTTTAAAAGTTAAATTCCAATGCCATTTAAGGTATATGTCATGACGCGATTCTTAAAAAAATATGATAATTAGCTAGAAATTTCTAAATAGGAAATAGTGAATCAGTTTTTATAAATTAAGGAATGAATAGATATAATTGATGATTTAGTAGTTTTCCTATCTAATTATCTATTCGAAAAAACTTTTATACAACGAGCAATGACATTTTATTATTATATGACTTTATAAAAGTAGCTCAGAATGTAAATAATTTATTTAAATACGAAGTTTAGAATTTATACTTGAGAATGATCTCGGAGGTTCTTAGTCTTTCTTCTCCGGGTGTCACAACGTAGGTAGATAGAGAAAGACTCGTAGGTAGCTAGGATAGGGTCCGGTCGTCCTTGCAAGGCGAGGCTCGCGACGCGTTCTATGCTTCTGACCTAATCCCAGCCCACGCTGGTTGATTCTAATTATATTTATACTACGCGACTATCATATGCCACATTGCTAGATTTAAATTCTATTTAATAACATGACTGTTGAAATGTATACTAATTAATTAGTCAAGATATATATTTTTTTGTTTACTCTTTTATATTTTTATCATTGTATTTGACTTATAATAAGTACGATCGATTCGTCTACATTATCGAAAGCGTTTTCATTTCATTTCATACATCCGTGTTAAAAATATGTTTTAAAACTGCGACGAATATTTAATCTTATAATGATAATGATTTAATTGTATTAGATGTGAAAAATGTTATCTGCATAATCGAAATACACGATTATAAATGAACGTGGTAAACATACATATAAAATAATACCTTAAATAGTGAGCTTATATATTTATATATAAGCTAAGTATTTAAGATAAATATTATTTTTCGAGATATTATTTTCTCCAACGAAAAAACCCCTCCCATATAAAGCTTAAGAGTATGTCTGTTTGCTTGAACGCGTCTCTCTCTCAAGAGTAGTGCCTGATGAGTGGTCCGATCTGAAAAAAATATTTTAGTGTTAATAGCCCATTTATCGTGGAAGCTCATTGGCTAAATTTAATCATGAAGTTTTTACAGGAAAGGTAGTTTTACGTGGCTGAAACCGCGCGCGGAAGCTATTCTATATATATAAAAACCGGCCAAGTGCGAGTCGGACTCGCGCGCGAAGGGTTCCGTATCAGTTACAAGTGCGTACCTATTTTTGATATCAAGAATAAAAAAGCGTATGTTTATGAAATGAAATGTTATTTTATATTTTTATATTCGAGTTGATTGAATTAAAGGTAAATTGCGGTTTACGATTTATGACGTATTAAAAAAAAACTACTTACAAGATCTCTTTCAAACCAATTTTCGGTGAAAGTTTGCATGGTAATGTACATCAAAAATTTTTTTTAGATTTATCATTCTCTTATTTTAGAAGTTACAGGGGGGGGGGGGACACATTTTACGACTTTGGAAGTGTCTCTCGCGCAAACTATTCAGTTTAGAAAAAAATTACATTAGAAACCTCAACATCATTTTTGAAGACCTATTCATAGACAACACAGGTTCGATGAAAAAATTTTTTTTGAGTTTCAGTTCTATGTATGGGGAACCCCAAAATTTATTGTTTTTTTTCTATTTTTGTGTGAAAATCTTAATGCGGTTCACAAAATACATCTACTTACCAAGATTCAAAATTATAGTTCTTATAATTTTGGAAAAAAGTGGCTGTGACATACGGACGGACAGACAGACAGACAGACAGACAGACAGACAGACATGACGAATCTATAAGGGTTCCGTTTTTTGCCATTTGGCTACGGAACCCTAAAAATGAATTCCTATTTCCCTCGGTCACGGCATTACGCGTTTCCAACTGAACCAATTTCGTTAATTATTTCTTTGTTGTGTTTATTATTGTCGGGAAAATGTTCTTATGAACGAAAATTAAGAATACTTAACCACCATATTAAGTTTTCTAATTTAAAATGAATTCTATATTTTTTGACAATATAGGTAAACATTTTTAATGTAATCTTATGGAATTTGACATAACATTGGCAGAATGCGCGCTGTTCTTAGTGCAGCACATCATGGTAAGTTTAGAGCAGTCACAATCGTCCAATATTAAAATTTTAATCCTTACTAATATTATAAACGCGAAAGTTTGTGAGTATGGATGTTTGTTACTCTTTCACGCAAAAACTACTGAATGGATTCGGCTGAAACTTTGCACGGGGGTAGCTAATAAGCTCAATTAACATATAGGCTACAAAAAATCACGCTCCGACCCACAGGAGCCGAGTAACGCGGGTAAAACTGCGGGGTGTAGCTAGTCTAATATTGAGTTTTAGTTAAGACGGGACAACGTTTGTCGGGTCAGCTTATAATGTATAATAACAGTTAGCAACAGCTATAATACCTACCGGTTCTGTCATACTTACTACTGGACTCAAACATAACAGCTCACATAAAAAACCACGATTTATAAAAAAAAAACACATTGTCCTTGGTGCTTTGCAAAATTGGCTTATCCAATTGTAAGTGTCTCTTCCTGAGGTTAAATATCTCATTCGTTCATTTATGTCTCCCGATTGCGCTGGAGGGAAGTGGAATTTTACTTTCCAACTCCTCCTTTAAACTTTCTGATTAAACTCGATGCGGGATCCAAGACATTTAGGTATCCCGGGACCAGCCTAAGCCTAACAGCTTAGAGCCTCTTTCGTGTGTGCCGCTGTTGATCCTGGCTTACAGGAGTTACAGTGGCGGGAGTGTGGGAGGGATTAGTCCCAAAAAAAAAGGTATAATACCTAATAAATATATTAATAGTACACATTGTTTTATAATTTCCAGTAAGTATCGTTAGTATAATGCCAAACTAGAATTACATCATAAACTTTTACTAAAGATTGACATAAAAAAAGACTTTCACTTGTTAACCGACTTCAATATGTAATGTCATAACGGACAATATATTTTCTCGCTAAATTGACCTTTATAAACAAGGATGTAAGAATGAATGTGTGGTGATCGTTAACGATGAGATGTGTCAAATAGTAACATAATGTTAGACGACACAATGTGAGGTCAAAGGCTCGAATTTTATCCGTGTGGAGACGACATAGAAAACATTTACATACACATCTACATTTTGTCTGATTTATTAATAAAGCGATTCCTGCTTAATCTATTTTGATCCCATGGGAATATTTTCGTTTATCTTAAAAGTTGACAAGATACGGCAAACAGTTTTTTTACTCCTTTTTAGGGTTCTGTACCTCAAAAGCCACCAGCTAAAACCATCGGCCTATTGTAGTCCACTGCTGAACATAGGCCTCCCCCATCGATTTCCAGCGGGAACGATCGCCAGCGGCCTATAACCACTGACTCCCTGCAACCTTTATGAGGTCGTCGGTCCATCGTACAGGCGGTCGTCCTACGCTGCGCTTGCAGTTCTGTGGTCTCCACTCGCGAATCTTTCTGCTTCAACGGCCGTCAGTTCTTCTAGCTATGTATCGTGCCTATTGCCACTTCAGCTTGCCAATCCGTTACGATACTCTTTATCGTTTCAGTTATCGTTTATTTTATATTAATACTTTTGTCTTAAATTTATGCTTCTCCAGCTTTCCACATTGTGATGTTATGGTTAGCATTTTGCAATCAAAATACTATGACTATGACTCGATTTTCGTGATGGGTGAACTTTTAATTATATACCTACAGGTTTGTATGGAAACCTTGCGGCCTCTGCGTGTGAGTCCAACTCGAACTTGGCCGCTTTTTAAAATATTATTTGCAATTAATGTTAATGAAAACGGTAAAGAAGACCTACATAAAGTAGGTGCCTAATAATTAAGAACCGAATTCAATCAAAACTTGACCAACTCACCTCGTATCTAATCATCATGAGATAATATTTGAAATCACTTGAATAATAAATTTAAACTTTTCTAATGCCACTTCTCAGACTAAAATAAAAAAAAGTATATAGGTATATATATATATATATATATATTTATATACGGGTGCCTGCCGTTTTGCCGAAAAGATTTTGACAAAATTTCATTACCCAAACAAATTTTAGCAACCTTTTTTTATACCATTACAATATTTCGAATGATTTTAATACGCATATTTTTATTTGGTCAAATTTTTACTTGGCAAAATATTACCAAGTAAAATGTCATTATGGCATTTGGTCTTTAATCAAATGATTTATTACAGCAAACAATCTTCAGACAATAAACGTTTGGTAAAAAAATGGGTAGGTTAGGTTTTGTTAAAACAGTGACCTCCTACGCACGAGCCGAGCGAGCGCAGCGAGCGGTGCCGCGGTAGCGGCCGGCGAGTGCCAGAAACGACTTACATTAATAGAAAAAAGAGATTGTTTTTAGTAGGTTACGCGGAACTGAACTATTTAGATGAGGATAATTACTTATTTAAAAAAAATGACTCATTTGATTTTGCGTAAAAATTGTTATTCCAACTGAAATATTTGACTAAATAAAAAATGTTAAAAGTACTAGTTGGTAAACAAGTTATAGTTTAAACGTTCATTTCCCAAACATTAGGTTTGCGTTAAAATTGTTTGTGAATAGATTTTTTGCTAAGTAATAATTTGGCAAATGAAATTATGCGAATAATTTTTTGGGAAGTGAAAATTTGTCAAATTCCTTTCGGTCAAACAAGGGAGACCCATTTATATACCTATATATATAAAATAGTAACAGTAAAAAAATATTCAGCCTTGTAATCTGTCCCAACTTTTTGACATAGTGCATGATGAATCTGACAGTTAACAATTTGAAATAAATACCAGGCAATGAGTCAAATCAGGTTCTTTTAAAGTAGGTACTTACAAGAACGCTCATTAACTTCTAGCATCAACATCAGCGAAAACGAACTCAACTCTCTACCAACCTACTTGACCGCACAATTTCACCTACTCTACCTACACCAAATGTTACGTAAATTACGCAATCCCCGTAACCAAATTAGAGATTGTACGAAAAGATACGTAAGTTCGCAAATTATCTACTTTGAATTTTCACCCTATTGTGTTTTGTGAGAAGGTACCGTAACATGAAAACAATAGCAAAGTTCAACGGAACAGAACAGTGCAAGTCTATAAAATGTACGGAGGCTCTATATATTTTTATTACAGTTCCATAAGAAGCCAGAAGGATAGTAGTGCCTGTTTTGCACAAAGAATGTACTGATATTTTTCCAAAAATGGCTCAGTTTTTGAGTTTAATTGTAGTTTTAATTTCAATCATTGATACCGTGGTGCTTATTGATTTGCAAGAAGGCGAAGAGATTAAAGGAAATAATATTGATAATAGTCAGTTAAATGACTGTATTAGTGTTCGAAGAAATAATGAAGTGGGTGTGTGTTTTGGCAAGGAATTATTGAATAAGTTGAACAAGTATGATGAAGCTGATACGTTTAGTTTAGCGTCTGGAGTGTCCTTTGTTCGAGATGATAAGACTCCGAGGGATATTGGCGCTTTTCTCGATAAGGATCCAATGGATTTCCGGTAGTTTTTAAACATTATCTGTATTTATATTTTAGCACTAAATTACATCACAGTATGGGCCCATCTAAATATTTGTCACATACATCTATAAAACACCTAATTAAACCAATAATTGTGTCACTTCTTGCTACAAGAACAGTACCATAGTAAAGCAATACATAAAAGTGTAGTTTTTCGATTGTAACTGGCAATTATTAGAAAAAGCAAATTTTGCTTTATCTAATGATAATGCTTTACAGTAAATAAATTGTCCTCTGTGAGTTTCTTTTAATATATTTTCTACATTTATTTAGTTTCATTTTCATTTTCATTTCAATAAACACATGCATATTTGTTATTGTAATGATAAGGTACCATGAAGAACGCAGCGTTTCTATTTCGTACAACATAATACGGCTTTTTTTTCGGACGGATATATGTAGTTTTCCCTTAGGCTTTTGCTACTTCACCGGGCATAAAGGTGAGCAGAGCTCCAGCCTAGATAAATGGTTTAAACACTACAAACTAAGCAATCTGCGCAAGAGGGCGTCCCCTGTGCGACTTGGACCTCGGCTCGGGGGGTCGCCGACGGGGAGATTGATGGATTATGGCATTTAGTTTCTTTAGGGGAGTTTTGTGCAACTGTCGCTCTACTTTACAGTTCGCGGGCCTCTCGGACTTCGAGTCTACGAGGGCATCGGAAGGTTCTTAGCAAACTAATGGTCGAGACTACTGTCACCAATCCTGTTAAGCGAGGTGGTGACCATGGCAAAAATCCTACCTCGAGAGGAAGCCGATATTCGGCAGTGGACGAAATGCGG
Organism: Nycteola revayana; assembly: GCA_947037095.2. Lineage (NCBI taxonomy): Eukaryota > Metazoa > Arthropoda > Insecta > Lepidoptera > Nolidae > Nycteola > Nycteola revayana. The sequence continues at coordinate 3,357,044 of OX344851.2, forward strand.
GCTGAATGTATATTTAATAAATTTTAAGTGTATCCTTATCTTGGAAAATGTAATGGTACATTGTGAAAGAATCTCATACTCATTAAGAATATTTAATTTTGCCTTATATCTTCCAAAAAATAATTTAATATAATTTAACGTTTTTTATGTTTTAGTGCCATACTTGAGGATGCAGGTCAATTAATATCTAAGAGGTCTCTTCATTGGGACATGAGCGCCCTCTACCCTGGTCTAGTAATGAGAATAGGACCTACCTTAGCTAACGGAGTTCTTGAATTTGTTATGGATCCTCGTATAAAAGATAGGACTTATCAACCACAAGGGGAAGTTTCAACAGGTAATTTAATATTAAACTCATTATTTTTCTTCTTAAAAACCTTATCTTCTTGAAAAATAGGTATAATTCGCTGTTTTGGGAGAAGAACGACGCAATTCAAAAAGAGAAAACAGTTCTTAAGATTTCAGGCATTATTTTTTTTTCCTCAAACTTACTCTTTTTCGATTGTGTCGTTATTCTCGCAAAGCAGCGATATGTGTACTTTTTTGTACGTGTAAACGCCTGAAATAAAAGATACACTTCTTGTCAAATTCATTTGTTAAACTACTATTATATTATACTACACTATTACTACAATATTTTAAATATATATATATTAGAACATACATTACTAAAATATTTGACCTATCGATTTATAAAATATAAAGTTTCATAATATCACAGTCAAGTTTAAAAATTACTTACTGAAATGTTATTTAGCGCCATCTACCTTGACACATTAAAACGACCACATCAAGCACTGTTCGACGTCTATCAGATAAGAACCTCTACAACGCCATCTGTTGTAAAGTTGATGGATCATTACAAATCTATTGATTTACTTCTCAGTCCGTCTTGGTTGATGTTTATTCATAGATTTTAATTTGATTACTATCTTTCTTTCAATATAACTATACCAAATCGAATGTACCTTTATGTTTAACACTGCATTAAATGCGATCTAACCTTTAAAATGCACACATCAATGCATACCTACCTTCCTGATGTAATTACATTAAGAGAGAGATTATAATACACTTTGGAACATAACTTTGAAAGTTAATAAATAAATTTTATTTAATTTTTGTTTCCAGGTCGTCTTTTAGCAAGAAATCTGTTAATACCATTCTTACTCGGCTTTAAGTTTCAATTATCAACTTTATTGCCTATACTATTAGGTCTTCTATTGATCGCCAGTAAGAAAGCTTTTCTTCTGGCTAAGCTGGCATTATTAGCTATAACGGTGTTCAGTTCTGGATTTGGAGGTCAGAGTTCGTTTGGAGGTTTCGCACCATCTCTTTCAGCCTACACGTCTTATGATCATCCTGTGCATCATCATGACTACCATGATCATCATTCATCAGGTTAGTATATGATTTACTTTTATGACTCTTATAGTTATTGATAATCTAAACCAGGAATGGTCGTCAACAAAGAATTTAGGTAACCATAATATCAAAAAAACAAAATAAAATGCATAAAGTCTAATACATATTAAACAGCTCGTTTAAGGCGACTGGTGATCCTCTTAACGGAACTTGGCAAGTCAGGAGTCATTGCGATATTATGAAAATATCGCAATGACCCCATCACCACCCTTGGCAGGTAGATCGGTGATCGTAGTTGATGGTGAATATTCTTGAGCTGATAAATGCTGCTGTACGTCCTTGAGTGGTAACTAACGACGCCCATGGAAAGATTTGGGGTGGTCTATACCAAACCGGATGCCACACAGCAAATTTAAGAAGTACATAGTTAAACAATTTTTCAATCAAAATAAATTACATCAGGTTAAATCAATCAGGTAAATAGAGGGACATCTTAACTTATTTTTATATTTTTAAATGACGACTCCCGCACTGCAGAAATCAGAAATTAATCCTAGTGCCACGGGGGACTTAATGAACATTAATTTCACGTAGAGAGTCATCTTTTTATTTTCCTACCAAGTAACCACTGAGATAGTCATGTTATGACGTAACTTCTTCTTCTATTTTTTTTCACGATTGCTAATATTGGGGTTAATAAGAATGTTATTGACCCCAACGTTGAAATTGACGTTATTGCAAGTATTGCGTTTCCGGTAGGTTACACTTCATGTCGGTGCACTGTAGCAAAATCTGCACATGATGTTTTTATATTTAATTACCCTGGACTTTAATGCACTTTAAAAAAGTTGAAAATACACTGACATAATTATGTGAGTATTTTTGATAGATGCCAAATTATGATAGAGCTTTACTGCTTCAAAAAAAAATAATATGTCTAACATTGTTAATAATATTATATAATTTATGTATTTTTTATTTTAACGGCTGCTTTGCTCTTGTAATCTTTACAACATTTTCATGTATGATTTTCATTTGATTTTATCAACTCCTTCAGTGATTTGTTTGATCATTTCTGTAAGTAGCGTATTTTTAGTGCATTAGGAAATAATAACTTATGTAGATCTTGCATCTAACTCGGTTCTTTATGAAGTAGTAGTATATTTGTAGTCAGTAGAATACTAAAGTTTACAGTACATCTCTATTTCTTTTCTATCACCTTTCATGTTTTACCCGTCCGACCAGTCTCACACAAGTAATAGAATACTTACAGTAAAAAATAAAAACATTTCAGGATATTATCGCCGGCAGCCAGCACCAGAATACCACTACAGAGAAAAAGCAGCTGAACCATCAACAGCTTCACCAATCACGCCAGATGAACTTCGTGACAGACTAGAAAGATTATTTGTAACCAAGAAAGAAAACCATAATGAATCAAGAGATGAAGTTAACATAAGAAACGCAAGACATTTTGCATGGACACCGATAAATACAGGATAAGTTACAGGACTTAAAATAAGTCAGAAAAGCAATCCAGTCGTGATCAGGTTTAAGGCGAAAACACATTATTAAAACGCCACGTGTCAACACCTGTGCATTAGTACGCGCGTGGCGTCGTGTCGGGTGTTCATAGTGTGTTTCTGGTCTATAGAAAACAATACATTTGATTCGACTCAACACGCGTGGCGTGTCGTCGGGTGGCGTGGCGTTTTAATAATATGTTTCCGCCTTAAGATGCTATTATTATTATTATCATCATCAGAAACATTTTATGGTATCGACACCAAGCTCCGTTAATGGAAATGATTGATGGAAAGTACATTGCTCTGTTTATTTTATTGATTACAAAAACAGTATTAACAAATTAAGAAAAAACATAAGTTTACAGAACTTATTTCCTTTTCACTAATTTCCAAATACACCGTAATAATCTTGTCGTTGCTAATGTCATCTTATCTGCATTGCAAGGCACTTAAACTATCATTGTCGTCGACTTAAGGAAATCTGTGAAATGAACATAAGGAAATCTAACATACGTATTTAAAAAAAAAAATGTTACGTTTCGCTACTGATGGCAAATCTTCGTGCCAGTTATCAGCAACCATTTAAAAACCGGTGTACCTATAGGTATCTGCATAAAGTATACATCAATTAATGTATCTGGAAATCAATTTAATACCACACACAAGGATAAATGTCAATATGAATATTCAGTTATTGAATTATAGAAAATCTTTATTAGTTAGAAAGAATTATTTTCAGTAGTTGACTTAAAAATTGTAATAAAATATACTGATAAACATTGCCAGTTTCCTGGTTATAAATTGTCTTCGATGAAGTTACGATAAACGGAATCTACGGACTCACTTAAATTAACAATTTTTATTATTTGTTCAATTACTAAGATAACTAAACTACTTGTTCAATTACTAAGTAATGCTTTTAACACCGACTGGCCAATTATGTATCGTGTAGCAACGCGACAGCAGATATTGTTCTACAATAGTTCCGTGATCGCAGAAAGTAAAAAAAATATCGCGTTGCCAGGCCAAAAAACAAAATTTGCAGTTGTATTTGACAACGCGACATTGTTATAGTAACGCGACATGGTCGCTTTTTTGACATTTCGCGATGATGGAATAATTATGAAAAAATATGTACTGTTGCACGCTTCAGGGTTATAATGTTATTTGCCATAGCGACCCACATGCAGATATTTTTTATTAGTTTAGCAGATTAATCACAAAACGTCAATAAATTTCGCGTTACGCCATAACAATTGGTGGCTAGTTGTCAACTATGTCTACAATTTATTATGTTGTAGGTGGTAATGACAAAATAAAAATGTCACGCAGCTATTACCCTGGCAATTTTTTCGAAATTTATCGATTAATCTGCATTATTATTTGTAGCAACATGTTAATCAAATTGGGCGCCTGGATTGCTGTATTTATTTATTTTTAGTAGGTATTTAATTTTTTTACCATTATTAATATTAAGAATGATAGTCACATTAGTCACCCTAGTTTTAATTATTCACCATATTATCATAATATGTTATCATTATCATAAATATTTTTAATACATAAGCTACTGCATTGTACAGAATTTTATATATAACAGAATTTTAGTCTGACACCTTTCGTAAATTTGAATGCAAATTTGATTTACTTAAATTTAATGACATACGTACGTTAAAAACGCTGTATCTATTATACCTATAAGCAGCATTCTTACGTATGTCGGGCTGCTGTAAACTCTTTAGCTTTTCTCTCTCTCTGTCTGCTTATATTTTTAAATATCTTTTAATTCCTTTTATAAATGTATTGACGTATCTTATCGTTATCCGTTGTATATCGTATGTTACCTGTTATTTATGTTACTTTTCGATTTTGTCACCAGAAAAACCTTGATTTCTCATTAAAAATATAATTAAACAGTATTCATTATCTTTTACATTATTTTCAACTCCTTAATACGGATTTCAGTAACTTTTAATATTTCAGTGGGAAGTAGTAACTGTCTTCAAAAAATAGTGTTAAATGGTAAGAAGTATATAACTATTGTACGTTAAAGTTTTAAATGCGATATGTCAGTGTATAATAATAGTCAACCTATAAAGATCCTATCGTAACGTTCAGACATTGCACGAACAAATTATTTTCCTTCTTATAATTACAAGTTTATATTATACATTTATATTATATTTAGTTATTTTAAATGCTTACTTTTAATGCTATATGAAATTAGTAAAGTAATTCTTACTTTTGTTCGTGTCTATTTTTTATCAGGAGCCACAATACACAGTTTTGTGGTTTCATCTTCGAGTAAGACGAACAAACTTTAATCTCCTATTTCAATCCCTTCAAACTTATTTTTGCGATAAGAGGTAGCCTATGACCTTTCCTGACGATTATTTTACCTTCATCATCATCAATATCACTACGTGATTTCGGCGCCAAAGTCTAACAGAAGGAAAGACAGAGTTGGTGTACTCAAAAATGGTGCTGAACTATGAGTACCTATATAATATAAGTATTTTAATAATTTTAAGCTGATGATTTTGATTTCTATAGATCATTTTAATCAAATTTTATTTTCTACCTATCAAATATTTGGTTCTTTAACACATTTCACCGTTCATATTTGTTATTTTCAGCAATGTTTTTCAATTACATTTTAATTTCAGATTCGTCTTTGATATTAATAAAAGTTTTAAATACATTATTGTTTCTTTTATAAATCTCAACGATACAATGATTGCCCGTATTTACACTTGCCGGTGGTCTACTAAATATATTATTCAAATTTTTTGGTATTTTGTATGTGGTAAACTTTGTCGTAATTTTTTAAAATTAAGTACTACGCTACGGAGGTTGACGTTTTTTTTTTCATTAGTACAAGGTAGCAACTCTGTCTATCGTATATCAAGCCACTAATTATCTAATTAGCACAACAATGATTCAGTAAAACGTGTGATAGTTAAACACTAACCTAGCACATCCTAGTGGACGTCACGCTCCAGATATTACACAAATGTACCACGCACTCGGAAGTTTCTGTGTCGAATCGGAAATAAATTACGGCTTATTATATGCTATTAATTGTAGTATTGATAATTGATTATTAGTAAAGTATAGTACGAAAATTGTTGCTGCTCAATTAAGGGGATGGATGTCTTTTGATAATATTGTAGTTAATAAAACGCCACTTCTTTTATCTACACTATTAAATAAAGTTGAAGAGTTTGTTTGTTTACTTGAACACGCCAATCTCAGGAATTACAGGACCGACTTAAAAAAATGTTTGTGTTAGATAGGGATATCGACACATAGCTCGAAGAACTGACGGCCGATGGAGCAGAAAGCATATTAGTAAAGTTAGTTCTGAAATTCAGCAGACAATCATGTTTAGACAGAACGTAATCTAACCATAAACTTCGGCTGGTGATTATATTCTTGGATTTTTTATTGTCTTTCTTGCATATTATGCATACATTTAGCGAGCGAAGAAATTTTATCCCAGCATTTCGACATATTTTTAGCGGAATTAGCACTAGATATTTTGAATTTTGAATTTAGACCTTTGCAACATTCATTACATTGGTAGGATATTCATTGAAGGCAGCTTCTCCTTAAGTTAACTAAGTTACTGCTATTATTTATAATATAGGAAGGTTAAATGACATGTAAGTTCCTAAACATAACTTACTAATATACAATAGACATGTAACTACAAGGTTGTTAGCATCTATTAGTTAGACAACCGCATTTTCTATTTATCATACAATATTTTTAGTTGGTCGAGTAGTTTCCGCCTTAGAATAGACCACCCCATATATTACCATGGGTGTAGTAAGAGGCGACTAACAGACATACACCTGACAGATCGGCAGCAGCATCTATCAGCTCAAGGTTACTTATAATTTTACTACGATTACTAATCTAACTTTTTATTGACCGGGTGGAAATGCATTTAGGTTTCCGGTATATGGTATAGGGTATGTGTGACTCGCCCTCTCCATAGCGTGGTATGCTATAATCATACCACGAGGAGAGAAAAGAGGACCCTACACAACTAAAACCCCCCGGACTCTCCGCCGTTGGTGAGGGCCGGGTACGCGAGGCCATCCGGCCTATTACTAATCCACCTGCCAAACGTGGTGATTCTGGCAATAACCTTGCCAAGGTCTGCTCAGAGGAGGCCCATGTTGAAAAGTGTTTTTTTTTAAATGACGATTTTTCTTTTATATACCTAGATTTAGGTTTGGTGTAATTCCATTTAAATCAGGTGTTACTTCAGTATATTATTATTAATGTTATATAATGTATTGTGCGAAAGTTTAAATAAACAAATTTGAAAGATACGACATGCGTTTACTATTTACATTACAAATGAATAAGTACCTAAATTAAAAGTTACATTTCTTTTATACCTCCGTCAGCGACCGCCCTGAGCCGAGATCCTAGTCCCACAGCGGGCGCCCTCTTGCGCAGGTAGCTTAGTTTGCAATTTTTTAACCATTTCATGAGACTGGAGTCCTGCTTGCCTTTTTATCCTGTGAATTGGCAAAGCCTCGTGGCTAACTATATAAGTCGTTCTGAATACATTAAAGCTTTCATTGATCAGTGAAATATGGTCATTAAGATTTGAATAACTCCCGCACTCACGTTAACAAATGCTTGTGTCGCGACTGTCGCGAAAGACTTTACAGTCTTATAATTTACAAATACAGCTCATATAGACTTAGAAAAAATATCCGTGGTTCACACAAATAACTGTCCGGAGTGAGAATTGAACCTAGTACACCTGGTCTCAGAAGCAACTCAGCATTCGCTTCTGACACCTGCCCGGCTAGCATAGGCAGCGCGACTCGAGTCTACTCTACGGAGGCCGACCAATCACATTGCAGAAAGTGTCACGTGACAGTGCGTTTCTGAAATGTGATTGGTGGGCCTCCGTAGAGTAGACTCGAGTCGCGCTGCCTATGCTAGCCGGGCTGGTGTATGTACTGGGTTCTGGACTGTCTCAACTTCGGTGAACATAAGATGATGATAATTTGTCACGTTAGTACTGCTGATATGTTTGAAAAGATAACTAATAATTATTTATCCTTAAACAACGTGAATTTCGCTCATTTTTCCATAAACATTAGTCATTGCCGTCAAAAGAAGGTTGATATGCAACTTTTTTTGTCGGCAATTTCAAATGCATTTATTTTTTAATCCATATCTCTGTTGCAATATTTAAATGTTACGTTGAGATAGTAATACCGCTGTTAAATCGTCAATCGTCAATCGCATTTTACAGCAGTATTACATAAAAAACGTACGACAAAATACCTGCAGTATATATTATATTTTGCACTCCAACATTAGGTCCGCCAGAGTTTACACTTGCAGACAATCTCAACATTGCATAATAATTTTATAGTTGTGGTATTAAGATAATTTATTGAGGCTAAAAATCTGCTCGGCTTTGTACCCGGTAAAGTAATAACAGACTTCTAGCTAACCGTATGATGTCTGTCCAAAAATGGTATTCGGCTTTTCCTGTCGAGCAGTTCATTAACTTTATACTTATTTTAAATTGTAAAGTGATAGACTTTACAATTTAAAATAGGTATAACGTTGTTTGGTAAATTATCTTCGCTGTCCATATAATAGTACCATAGTCTGTGTACCGTACAAAGTATTCTACTGCACAGATCTTGAGCATCTAATTTATAAAACCACCTCTCATGTACTTTCATCGTTTTTTATCTGAATGCCGGAGTCGTGCGTTCGAATCGCGTGCTGGGCATTTTGCGTGAACACTAAAGCTTTCTCGGTTTTCTTTGATAGAATTCTTGGTTCTGGTGACTAGGTTTGGATGCTGGCTTTGCTTGTTTTAGTATATTTGTAACGAAGTCGCTGAAAAATCTTTTATAATAATAACTAAGGTTGGTGTTGGTGTTTGGTAAGAGTTAAAACAAAGTACTACTAGGTCATCATCATCATCAACAGCCCGTTGACGTCCACTGCTGAACATGGGCCTCTTCTTAACAGACCTTAGCAAGCCAGGATCGTAGAGGGATGTTGCCATAATCACCACGCTTAGCAGACGGATTGATGATCGCAGTAAGATGCAAATGTTGAGCTAATAGATGTTGCTGGCCATCTATCAGCCATATGTGCCTTAGTCGCCTTTTACGACACCCATGGGAAGACATGGGGTGGTCTATTCTAAGCCGGAAACCACACGGCCACACTACTAGGTATTTTGTTTTAACTCACAAGCTTCTTGCGCGCGGTTTCATCTGCATGATTCCTCTTTCGCTAAAAACTTTATAATTGAACATGTAATAAGGTAGCTTTCAAACGGTATAAGATTAAAAAAAAAAAACTCCTTTTCTGTGATTAGCGCATTCTCGGAAACAAAGAAGAAAACTCTTTATCTCTCTCTCTCTTTATCTTTAAATAAAAGTATAGATATCAAAAACTATAACTTAACCAACAATTACAAGAAAATAATTTGTACTAGTCACCACACCCAAAACAAAAAGCTCCATCGTCCACTAGGGGTAGTTACAGCCCCTTTGGCAATAATGTAGGCAATCAATATTCATAATGAGTTTAATTCATAAATATATCTGTATTCTATACTAATATATAAAGCTGTAGACTTACTTTGTTTGCTTGAACGAGCTAATCTTACTTCTATCTTGATTTACATTTTTTTTTCAGAGTTATATAGCCCATGTATCGAGTAAGGCTAGAGGCTGCATATCATCTGACTAAGACCAATAGAAGCGAAGCACCAAAGAAGAATGATTCAAAGTAGGAGTTAGCCCAAAGTAACTATTCCATGCAGATGAAGTCCCGGGCACGAGGTAGAAATTAATATATCGACTGCTTATCGACGATCATGACATAGTATCTCAAATAATTTTAAGCATAAACATATTTTATACCACATTTTAAGATGGTAAAAAATCTTTTCTATTCTAAAAGTAGCCAATTTAAAATAAAACTTACTAATAAAATACTACTATTCTAAATCTATTCTACTTGGCAAGGTTCCTAGAATGCTGGCAGCATTATCCTGTTGAATGGCAATGCTTACCTGCTGTGCAAAGTAAAAACCAGCACTCGGAGAACGTGATACAAGCTTTTATTTAGCCTAAGATCTTGCGCTTATAGACCTTATAAGTAATTGTTATAAACACATATTGCAAATAAACTGTCCAGCTGTTAAGGGAACTCGTAGATGACACCTCAAACAGATTGCTCTAATCATTCACTCAAGGGAGTGCCTTATTCTTCATGTAACATATATCATAAAAAGGAGATATTAGATAGTAAATATAGGTAATATTATAACTATGAAATCAACGGGGTTTTCAAGTAAATAAAATGGAAGCTTTTAAAATATGCCTAAATTGTAACCTAATTAAAAATATGTATAATATAAAACAATGTATTATATTTGTTTGGATTGCTTTATTGTGTCCAAAAATATAAAAAATAATTTAACAGAATAATTCTAAAACTAAACCTACCAAATAAAAATAGCCTTAATAATTAAAACTAACTAAGAATTAAGAACTACGAAAAGAAAAATCTAACGTATGAATAAAAACTATTCTAAAATGGCGTCACTGAGTAGCGTTTCCAGAATGCTGGCAGCATTGCCACGCTGAATAGCAATGTTTAATTGTTGGGCAAAGTATACACCAGCATTCTTGAATCACGTCACATTGTTAAAAGCCGCTGGGAATTCTTTATATATTATTTTTTCTCCGGGTCCATAATGTTGAGTAAAAAAAAATAGATGCACTAACAAACGGATCAATTTCTGTAGCATATATACTTACATGTAATTTTTATATATGTTACATAGCGGTTCAGTCTTGCTCCAACTGTCTTTAGGATTGAATATAATTGATATACAACGTCCGTTACCTTAGTTTTTCTTATAAAAGAGATAATTAATTTGTGAACTATATATTTAGATCACTGAGTTAATTAGATACAATATGGCAGTTCATTTAGTTACGTTACTTTATCATTAATCAACTTTATTTCTTACATTGTCAGTCTGCTGATTTATTACCCCACCTGTCTAGATCTCTAAATCTCGGAGGTCGTGGGTTCGATCACCACGCCGGACAGAAAATCTTTGTGTAAATTCTAAGATTTCTTTCCGGGTCTGGTTGGTTGAGGGACTACTCTCCGTGCCTCGGAAAGCACGTTAAGCCGTTTAAACATCATCTATAATAATCGTATATATATCAAAGAACGGGCAGCAGCGTTTCCTTGTGTAGTACAACATAATACTGCGGTCACCAACCTGCCTGCCAAGCGTGGTGACTTTGGCAACTACCCTCTCTCGGGAGGAGACCCATGTTCAGCAATGGACATTATACGGGCTGATGATGATGATGTTGAAACAAGGGCTTCCTCTGTACAGACCTTGGCAACCCAGAGTTGTTGAGAGATATTACCATAATCACCACGCTTGGAAGGCGGATTGGTGATCGCAGTAAGATGGTAACTAGTTTTGTGCTGAAAGATGCCGCTGCCCATCCATAACCTGTATATACCGTAGTCGCCTCTTAAGCTACCCATAGAAATACATGGGGTGGTCTATTATAAGCCGAAAACCGGCTACCGGATACCACACAGCAATTTATTCGTTTGTATAAAATGTTTATTTATTTATTTGAACTTCGTTAAAAAAAAATATTTCATATATATAAATCTAGATCTAGATAAAGATGTTTAAAAAAAAATCTTTTGTATCTGGGTTTTGTAGTCTACTAGTATTCTTGTTAACCCCTCGTGCTAAGCTAAAATCGGTAGTACAATGTGGATCGAACCGGCGACCACAAGGTCACAAGTCCGACGCTCCAGCCATTGGTCTGCGTTCGCTTGATTGTTTAGGGCATTGAATAGGTTCAGGAACTAGGGGTCCGATTTGAAAAATTGTTTACTTTTAAAACCGCGAAGCATTCTAATGGTTTTTGAAATCGGACAACTACTTCTGGAGCCTATTTCAAACAAAGAACCTTCTCTCTTTATAACATTAGTAATTACTAGCTGCGTCCTGCGTCACTCTGCTCCAGTCGGTTGGAGCGTGAAATTTTGTAGCCTATATGTTAATCCAGTTTATAAACTATCCGCTTGCAAACTTTCAGTAAAATCCATTCGGAAGTTTTTGCGTGAAAGAGTAACATACATCCACACATACAAACTTTCGCATTTATAATATTAGTAGTATATTTTAGTTATTTGTATTGAACAAATGCTATAAAAGATTTTTACGTATCCTGTTAGGTGTTTAAATATAATATTAGCCATTTTATTATCTTTGGTACTAAACCATCAACTGTAACTGATCGCTTTCCAGATATTTTATATCACATATCATCGTAACAATCATTTATTAACTATAACTATTAATAACTTTTTATAAATAAATAAAACGTTGGAACCTAAATTTTATAAAGTGGCGTAAAGCTAGTCATCCAATTCAGATTGTTAATATCTTTTTTTAGTCAATAACAAAGAAAAAGAGTCTTCGTAATCCCTTTGCATAAAATGATATAAATGCCACCACACTTGCACCCATTTTATCACATGTTAAAAAAATTCCGAACATTTCCAGTGGTAACTGATCACATTCCTGTTGAATATATTCCTTAAGAGCTTCAATTGTCCGTGTCTTCTCAGCATAAACCTGCAACTTCCAGTAGCTCCAAAGATAAAAGTAAGTATGTGATTGTTAAATCGGGCAATCTTGTTGGCCATGCAAAACTGCCAAAATAAGAAATTAAACGACCAAGGGCGCTACCTTCACAATATCCTCGTGGCTCCTTTTGGCTAGTAGGGGAAAGTGGGGTAAAAGCGGGACCTTAAGGAAAAAAAATTATAAAAAAAAGATTTTTAGGGAAATAAACAAAATTTAATAGCCTCTGCGTAATTTACTTAATAGACAACATATTTATTACGTGAGATAACTGTTTGCATTATCACATATAAAAAAAAACAATCAACTTTAAATCTTAACATTTTACGGTTTTGCCCCATAGGTTGTCCAGAACCGGGTATACCCGGTTTTAGACCAGTATCCTATACCCGATTTTACCCCGGGCAACGATAGCAATGGAACTCGTCAAGATCTTCAAGCTCCCAACCAGTACAGCCTTCATGGGCCCATTTCTTACACTTGAGACATTGTACCCAAGCATCGCTTATCCGTGTATTTCCATAAATTTCAGTACAATAAATACACATATCATCTGATATCTTTTTCTCTTTGGGTTTCGATATATCATCGCTTAGCTTGGGAACATTCTTCTTGTTTATTCTTTTGGCATTATTTTCAAGTTCTAATTTATATGGCGATGAAGTTATAACTGCAGTTTTTCCTCGACGTGCACTAGAAGTTGTTTTTCTAACAACATGGGGCTTAGGCATAATATCAGCTGGAGAAAAGGCTAAGGATGATGATACCGATTGCCGTACAGTAGTTGGTTCTGGACTAACAGCCAATCGCTTTGAAGGGCTACGTCGTGCATGAATTAGGGATGTTTCTGCTAATTGCTGCTGCCTTACCATTGTTTTTGAAGTGCTTGGTTGTGAATGAATCGGGGATGTTTCTGCTATTTGCTGCTCCTTTGCCATTGTTTGTTTATTTTCTTCAACGATAATGTTATTAATGGTGTTTATATTATGATCTGCAACCGTAACAAGATCAGATGTATAGTTTGTTGGCTCGTTAGATGCGAGGTCATAATCCGTAGTACTAGCTGACACAAAATCATGATCATCAAATATATTGGGGTTTAAAGGGCATATTCCTGTTTTAAAAAAACCGCTCATTGCATTTTGTAACGTCGCTGCTTTGGAGTACGCGATTCCAAAAAGCCTTCCAAGCTGAAATTGAGTGACAACACGACCTGGATTATTCCGCAGCCACGTCATCACTTCTTGACTGTAATAAGTGCTTAACGGCCCCATAATGCTAACATCAAGCGGCTGCAGGCGATGTGTGCAATGAGGAGGAAAGCTGACTATGATGACTCCGTTTTCTCGGGCTTTATCTATCAAGGGAAGATTTTTGGTGTGCGTTGCGTGTCCATCTAGCAAAAGCAGAACAGGGTCATCTTTGGTTGGTTTGACGTTCGAGATAAAATGTGTTAGCCAGTGAACAAATATGTCACTCTGTATCCATCCACTAGGATGACATACAGCAATAGTTCCAGGAGGTGTACCGTCTAACAGTTCAGCCTTCATTCGGACTCTCGGGAAAATCAGAAGTGGTGGTATATAAACGCCTGCAGCTGATACACACATCACTGCAGTAGTCAACTGGCCTCTTTCAGCCGAAGAGATAACGCCTACTTGCTTCTTTCCTTTCAAAGAAAGCACTTTCGATTTCTTTTTGGGGACGGTCGTGATCCCAGTTTCATCGACGTTAAATATCTTGGTTGGCCCAAATTTGTACTTGTCTTGCAGCTCAACCAACAGAGAAAAAAACTTAGAGACATTCACTCTGTTAAAGCCCATCGCGCGTGCAACGGACGTAGGCTCTGGGAGGCGTAATGATAATTCAGGATGACGACGTAAAAATCCATATAGCCAGTCCATTCCAGCTAATTGCGTGTCTATGTTAAAATTGTGGTCAATGCCATTTTTCTCCGCCATTTCAAAAGCAAGTCGTCGAAAATCCTTGTATGTGAGACCGAATAATTGAGCTTCTAGATCTTTTAGGTGTTGGCACATTAAACTCTCTTGCTCCGCTGTAAAAACTGTCTTGAAGCGCCCTAGACCCTTTTTAGAAGCTTCTTCAGCATTGTTATTAATACGATATTTTTTTACTCGATCTTCTAATGTCGATTGTGGAATCGAGTACATTCGAGAAGCCACACGATATCCATTCTTTCCTTCGATAACTTCCAGAATGGCCTTTTTCATTGACACCTCACTCCAAGATTGTCGAGTTGTTGTTCTTTTATAGTTTCGCGGCATTTTGTTTAGACCTGTAACAATTATTAAACATAACAATTATATCAAAGTTACTTGTACAAAACCGGGTACTATCCGATATTACCCCATACGGTTTTGACCCAAACGCGCCTACACGAAACTAAAAAACCCACTAACCTAAAAACGTGCTACAATAACAATTAAAGTTATGCATGTTTAAGTTTATTACATACCTAATCGTATTAAAAATACAAATGGTACTTACCTCAACGTACAAAAGATTGGTCTGCTTACTATTTCCATGGAATATTAGATCAAACACCGCTAAAACCTTTTTTATTTAATTATTTTTGCACACCGGCACGAACGTCTTCCAACTTTTGTTGACAAACTAACCAAGATGGCTGACAGCACTGACCACAGCGCGCGTAAATTTGAAACTGTCTAAGTAGCCATACTGCCATGTCCCGGTTTTACCCCCATACCCGGTTTTGGACTAATCTCCCCTACTTTGTGGTTTCATCTACTTGTTGAGACTGCATGTTTACTAAGCTGTACCCATCCCATTTCGGCAGAAGACGTTCGTTCATCATGACCTTCTAGCGTTTGCCAGTAACGTCACAGCTGCGAAATTCTTGGCCAGCATTCCAGTCCGTGGGCGGCCACGCCATGCAAAATCTCCTATGTTCCAGTCTGTTTCAGTCAAGTAGCTAAAGACCAGAAAGTTTTGGCTGCTGTCGCAACTTTTCTTTTATATTAATTGTTCTGATTGATTGATTGATCTGAAAAAGTATTAGCTGAAACGTTCGTTCAGTTCCGACTAGACATAATTATGTATTTAGCCACGAGATTTTCCCTACTTTGCCGGATATAAAGTGTTAGGATCGGTCAAGATTAAAAAAAAAACTTTATACGAAAATATTAACCATAAAATATTTTACGTTTTTAAGATCCGTAAATACCAAATTATAATTGAGAATCGTTTTATTTGAAGCATTTTGTCGTTTTGTAAATCGAACAATGAATGTACTAATGTAGATGACAATGATCGTATTCAAATAAATTTATACGGGTTATTTTAATAATATCAGTTTTAAGAAAAAAGCATTTTTTTTTAAATCTGATCAATAGTACTGGATATTCCCTCGAATTTCCAAAGTCATAAACTTAACGCCCGCATAATATTTATTTATTTCTTCTTTATGAAAATAAGTTATGAAAATACAACATTTAAAAATGACGTAGGTACAATGGCGAGCTTAACTCATCAATGAGTTTTCTTCTAGCAAACCAAAGTCAGAGTGAGATTTGTGATAAACGGGCAAGAACAGTGTACAAAATAGATAATATAAGTATATCTAGATATCTAAATACACTATATATACATCTCTCCGTGAAAAATAATCTCCTTTGTAAAACAAAACAAAATAACGAAAACTGTTTTATTCTAGAACAACCGAGTAAAACTAATTCGATATCTGGAAAACGCTGTGAACACATTGCTACGGGTTTCTCGAATCTTATTGGACCATAACAGTAGAAAATAGTTATGCGATTTCAGTTAAGTGGGGATAATACCCATCTACCTACTTTAATGAGACCAAATGAATAACTTTTCAACCGGACTTAGTCTTAATAATGAGTGTAATAAGCCTGCTTATAATAAGGCTGTAAACATTTTCTTTTTTATGAAGACACTTACACTTAAAACATTAATTAATTATCAAGAAAAAACATGATTTGTATCTAACATTACTTTTAATGAGAAACCATAAATAGTTCCTCATTAATTTAATTCGATATACTCAATGCTATTCAGCATACAATTTACATTTTAATTAACATTCAGTTTACTTCCAATGTGTTAATTTTGCTCATCCGATAAATAACTTAATGAGAAAAACAACTCACGGCTTTCGTTGTAGCACAAGCTTTTATAAAAAAAAACAGAACAGCACAACAATTATTTATACAATAACTGTTTAGAATATGTATAAAACAGTGTTGTTCATAAATAAGTCACTTTAATTTATAAGATTTATTATTGTTATTATTAAAATTTAATTACGTATCTAAGTTTATTATTTGGTAATGATTACTGATGTTGTCTAATAATAATAACTAAGTTTTTAACTTTTTTCTAATAAGGAAGTTCAATAACACATACTCATCGTACAATGATCTATGTAAAAAACTCTTTTGTACTGAATTTGTTATCTCATTGTTAGATAAATTTTCTATGTAAGTATTATCAAATAAATTTTATGTAACTGTCTGTTTTTATAAATGGATTCAGCTAGCATTATGTATTGCGAATAAAAATGACGTATTGGGTTACAAAAAATACTCATTAACATGTAATTGAATAATATTTTATTAACCCTTTACTTCCATCCCGGAAACCCAAAAAGTGTTAAGAAATAAAACAAATACTGAGTTTCTAAACTTTTTTTCAATCATCATCTCTCGTTGGTTTCATTAAAATATTTTTCATCATCATAACTTATAAAATAAAATAAATTATATCCCTTATAATAGAGTTGATAAGCACACAATTATTATATCTGATTATTCATATATAAATAAAAGGTACTCGCGTAACCACCTAGTCGATTATCGACTTACAGATGTTAATATAAATAATAACGGAAATAATAAAATTAATCTCTACTTATACTAGACAGCACCGTATAAACAAAATAATAAATACTACCTAGTTATAACTATTTTTACAAAATTGGACAAACACTTGAAAACAGAAATGCACAGTACCCGTCGACTAGCCTAAAATATTTAGTATCTATCCAAATGATCCATTATTATAGCATTTATTACGATTATTTATTAAATTAAATATTTATTAGCATTATTATTTGGTGCGCTCGGTTATATATTATTAAAATTGTTAATATGTGTATTAAACACAAATACATGCAAAACTATAAAAATCGCATTTGCATTATGATATACAAAATAATACACAAAATATTTACTAGTTATTAATAGTTGTATAAATGGAACTAAATTTACTAATAAATAAATAACTTATCTATTAAATTATCAAATAAAGTTTGAATAAGCATAATAAATAAAATATTTGATGAAACATTCTTCATTTGCTTGCAATTTTCAAAATATTTCTGTTGAAAAGAACATTGCAAATTAAAAATGCCGTGTCGTTGTGAATTTTGTAAATTATGGAGTCGTAAGCCTTTTGTGTAGTTTGATCTATTGTTTCTTCGCGTATGCTTTGTAAGCTCTATCTTGGGCAGCAGCTTCGTCTTCCACACTCCTTCTGTAGTGGCCACCAGGTCCAGTAGCATCGAAGTCACTTCCATAGTGGGATGCAGAATAAGTATGGCTCTGAGACACCTGAGGATGCTTTACGATTTCATACGTAGTTTTCTCATGAGATTCACCTCCGGAAACCAGTTTCTTCAATCCAATAATTGCTGAGAGAAGCAGAGCAATCTTACCGATCAATAACGCTTTACCAGCAATCAACGCAATTGCCTGGAACGCCATCGCCACGAACCCACCTTTAATGGCAATACCAGCGAGTATGGGACCCATCATTTTCTTTAACTTGCCTCTAGCCTCGTTCATAGAGCGCCCAATGTCTTCGCCGACTTCCATGGGAGATATAAATACTCGATGTGTGTCAATAAGTTTGGTCATTGCCCGTTGCAAATATTTGTCAATTTTATCCGATGGTAATGCTTCCAGGTCCTCATCTTCAGGCACAGCATTTGGAGATGACCTGCCGGCCTCTGGTCGCTTCACTAAAGAAATTCCATCGATTACAGGCAACGAGTCCATACGGGCGGCCCTATCGGCCAATTTCACCGCTTGTATCTTTAAGCACTTAACAATTTCCTGTGACTTCTCGCAGTTATCGTACACCCGGCCCAAAAGCCTCAGGCTGGCTCCGAAGGTGTCAGCCGAAGCGGAGAGCACACATAAACACAAAAGGACCAAACCGCGGCACTGCATCTTGTTGGAAAACCGCGGGTGTCCTTGGATGGACGCTGTCCGGCTTATACGGTTGCGTCTATTGAAATGTGGACTGTGTAAATGTGCACTGGCATTTATCTATTTTCACCGGGAACTGCATTTATCTATAAATCTTTTAGAGCGTGCAATCGTTGCATCGTATGGCCGAGCACTGAGGCGTGCACATATACGTTGGGATCACGCTTGTACGGGTTCGTTTACGAGAGAGTGTGCGTGAGTCATCGCTCTCATGCTGACAAAGCGGATTATCAATGTCAAGGTCGATTATTATTATAAGGATATTCGTGAAATTCCTAGGTAAAATTGCATAACAATAAGCCACATATTTTGTTAGACAAAGCTCGTATTGTCCTTAAAAAGCTACGGAAATGGCTAAAGCAGTTCTCATAAAATGATTATCATTATGCAGTATTACGTGAAGTGCAAAACATCATAGATAATATTAGTTAAATTAAAATGAAATAACAATTGCGTAAATCAACTGTGGTGTAAAATTAAGGGTAAATTTTCAATCCTCAGATAAAAAAATCAGTTTGTTTCAAATTTAAATGTTTTCAAAATATCCATATAAAATTTGTCAAAATTTTAATACTTTTTTTAAAATCAAAACGGTTAACATGCTCGCAATATTAAAACCATAATCAATCAAAATAGTATATACGTCTGGAAGTTGATTAAGTTGTGCATGATTTTTAAGTTCACCATGTTTTTGCTAATAAGCTACATAAAAATAAGACCTTGGTATGGGAACCACTTGCATCGACACCCTTGCGTCACCCCATCTTCCCTTTACGTCTAGCTTAGATGATTCAGAATGGTTGCGATATCCCCGCCAGCGACTGCCACGAGCCGAGGTCCAAGACCCACAGGACGCTCTCTTGCACAGTTACTTAGTTTTAAGTTCTTAAACCATTTCATAATGCTGGAACCCTGTCCGTTCCAAATATTGAGACCATCCAATCGCAGATTGATGCTATCGATCTATTTTATTTATCGTCGATATATTAGTGTGTCTTAAACTGTCGATCGACGTCGACTAGTTCATTCTACCAGCGATGAATGGCTTCGATCGAGTGAAGTTTTCATAGAAGCGAGCGCTGTTTTTGACCGAGCTTTTTTCGCACAGCTTTTTCTTGCAATCATAAGAACTACGTTTTTTAAATATATTTAGGATTAGGCAACCTAACCACCTGATGTTAAATGTAAAAGAAGCCCATATACAAGAATAGCTAGTCCAAGTACAATAGCTATGTACAAATCTAGCCACCTGTCGGGCATTTCCCCTTTCTCCTTTGAGCTCCCGGTACCATGGAGGTATTTCCTCAGTCGAGCAGCTCATTGAGCGTACTAAAGCTTATTCCTTTCGAGGGAAAAGATACATAGCAAAGGCCGAAAAGTCATTCGGTAAAAATAGGGCACTAAGCTTATTTTAAAATTCCTCACTTCTTGTTAAATATTTTTACGCAGCTCAACCTTTTTTTTCATTGTCTCACTTTCTACTTGCACTGCAACATAAACGGGATGTAATATAATTTGCTCTCAATTACTGCCATCGCAACATTGGACTATGTTTACTGCCCTACATCTTGACCACTATGATGGCTATAAATCTATGGAAAATTGTTACCATAATTTTATGAATGAATTAAGTATTTTATATAAACGTGTATCCCTTATCCTGCTATTATATATCTCCGGCTTTGTTACATTTCTATCTGCCTTTCGGTTTTGTATTATAGATACTTATGTATTTTAACGTTTTACGTTATTCTCTGTTTTCACTTTTTGTTTATTTTCTGGTTACTATCTTAATTTACTGAAATTTAAAAAATCAAAAATCAAAAATCCGTTATTGAGATTATTGTGTAAACGCTTTGTTTGACGCTGATGCCGACTCCCACAACTCGTACAGCTCTAACTATATTGACGCCGACGCATATTGTGATGCGGACGCCGCCGACTATTTAACCGCATAAGCCATGTTTGCTGCAAATATTTGTTTGCCGAAGCCAATGCCAATGTGTCCAACAATACTAACACCGTCGCCTATAGTCACGTTGTCATCTATAACTATTTTGACGCTGACGCCTCCAATTGTTTAGACGCTGGCGTCAAAATAGTTGGAACCATAAGTTTCGAACTATTTTGACGCCGACGAATATTGTGACGCGGTAGCTGCCAACTAACACATACGCCTATAGTCATTTTGACATCTCCAACTATTCTAACACCGACGCCTAAAATCACTTTGACATCTCCAACGTTTTTTCTGTCAAAGCTTCCAAGTGTTTGTATGCCGACAATAGCATAGTGCTGAAACTTTTCTTACGCCGATGCCTTTAGTCACGTACTTTTTGGAATTCCATAAATATCGTTTTAACATGACTTACTTTAGTAATGCTACTCTTATTTTGGTACTAACAAAAGCTTAGCAGATAGCGGCCGCAGACCCGTAAAAAGTCCGCCAAAAATATTCAAAGGACTATATTGTAGGCAATAATATTTTTGAACCTATAAATATCCAAAGTTAAATGTAGGCTGAGTTTATCGATAGTCTTCATTTTGTCTACCAATTTCCCTAAAAACTAAACTCTGAAAGGCTGACATGAAACAGATTGTATGATATTTAAAAACTTTGTGAACTCATATTTTTGAAAATAAGTCATTTGATTTAATTTTTACATATACCTATGTAAAAACTATTTTATTAATTGGGCTTCTAATGCCATTATTGTTTAATCCGGGTGTAATTTCCTAAGAATCAAAAATAAACTAAAATATTCAATAAGATTGATAAATTGAAAACTACTCTTGACTGCATGCGATTTTCTTATTTAATTGTCAGTCCACCGAAGAGGCGCTCAGGTCATCTCACGCGCTGTGATTGCCAATTCATGGTCTCTACTCGAGAACATTTCTGCCCAATCGGCCGTCAGTTCTTCATAATCATTTTAGCTTGCTAATCTGCTAAGCTATTTCGGAGACTTTCGTTCTGCGGCCGAAAACGTGATCTATAATCTCTTAATAATATAAAGCAATGATTTCATCAAAATAATGTACGGTCTATTGAATTTTGATGTAGTTTCTCTGTTTTCATGAAAAGAATTTCTTCAGTAATACTTTACTGAAGAATTTTTTTAGAAGTCGGAGAGGATTTGAACGGCTTATTATAAAGCCGAACAAAGTATTTGATGGGAATCTAAGGCAGATAAGCGTTTGATATATGATGTGAGAATTTATGATATGCCGTAAAGAAATGAATTTTCTTTTTTCATTAGTACTACTACTAGCTTTCACTTGCGTTTTCACCCGCCTAAGCATTAGCCAATATATTTTGTTTTCATGAAATATAATCATCTTACACATCAACCCATATAACGTCCACTGCTGAACATGGGTCTCCTACCAAAATAAGGTTTTGCCATAGTCATCATGCTAGGAAGGCGAGTTGGTGATCGCAGTGTTATGTTGTAACACATTAGGAAACGTCGCTGCCCGTCCTCTGGTATACGCTTGTTATATATGATGTTAAAACCATCTGGACTAATTATAGTGCTCGAGTATAGTCTCTGAATCAAGCAGACCCCTTAACGTGCTTTCCACGCACGGAGCGTAGTCCCTCAATCAACCAGACCTAGAAAGAAATCGTACAATTTACACAAAGATACATTTTCTGACGTGGGGTCGAACCAACGACCGCTAGACTTATATCGCTATGCCACATCATCTTATTAGTCGTAATACCTACTTTTATATAATATCTAAGATTTATAAATAGTCAATACAACTAGATGTTCGTGACTCCGTGTACAATGTTATGTAATTTATTAGCAATTATATGATGCTACCGATTGTTTTTGTTAGCAATTACAAGACATTAAACGACATGACATGTTGATTTTCTAATGAGAGGATTGGGATCGGATTATAGTTATACCTTTAACGGGTAGTGAGACTATAAATGCCAAGCATTTCTGAAGTCTATTGCGTTCTAATACAGTTCGAAATCAATGGATTTGAACCATGACCACTGACCGTCGAGGGATTAAATATGTCCCCCTCAGTTTAACAAGCCTTCTGTTTTTAATTTACGAGAGATAGAGCATAATATTAGTACCTACGTTAAATGTGCTGCTCGACTGGGAAGTAACTCCACCTTACAGAATACCACAGCTAAATAACATTGTTAATTAACTAGCTTCCCGTGCGCAGTTTCACCCGCGTCACTCCCGTTCCCGTAGGAATCTCATCATAAAACAAAATTAATCCCTGTGCTGCGAGTATGGTTGCCACCCGTACTATATTATACATATTATTATAGTATCGTACTATATTTCAGTCAAATGTACTATATATTATATAAAAATAATATAGTACAAAGAGTACTATATTTGTTGCTTAACTTAAATTCACCCCATCTAAAAATTACCGCACAATAATGAAAAATGATAATCACAATAGGTGGAGGACTAAAAATAAAAGCTCATCTGTCCTCCGGCAACGTATGCCTCTAAAATGCTCAGACTCTGAAATGTGTACTTTTTTTCCTGAATTTCCCAAAAGTACTATATAATTCGCAACTTTTTGTAAAAAGTACTATATAAAACAAAAAAAGGTGGCAACCCTAGCTGTGAGGGTCTTTACAAACACTCAATTCAAGGACACAAAGAATACCCAGACTCAGAAAAACTCTCTGTGGTTCAAACAAATAATTGTTCCGGTTGAAAATTGAACCCAGAACAGCAGGTCTCACAAGCAAGGCCGGATTGCTCTTCCGTACCCGGCCCCCACCAACGGCGGATCGAAGGAGTGTCCGGGGGATTTTGGTGGTGTAGGGTCCTCTCCTCGTGGTATCTCCTCGCTGCAGCGGCGGTGGGAATGCGTAAATGCATTTCCACCCGGACAACAAAAAAAAAAAGGTGAGCGACCTTTTTTTTTTGTTGGCCGGGTAAGCATCTTCCGCAATCACTGAGCTGCAACCATTATTACATTAGCTTATAAACTACTTACTGCCGGCTTTTTCCAAAGAAAACTATTGCAATAAATGGAACACTAAACATAAATTCAAAGCGTTACTTTATGATCACCTGTCGCCAACTCTAAGTATTAACGACATATCAATACTTAATTTATGCCTGTAATATGCATAAAAAGTCTATGAATTAATTAACAAGACATAAATAAGTACAACTGTGTGGTAATAAAGTGTGTTTACTTGTCAACGTAAATTAGTTTATGACAAATGCTATAGGAAAATTATTAAGAAAGACGAAGTTTATAATAGCGCCATCTATGATTTGCTGGTGGAACTTATAAGAAACATGGACCGACAGCATACTCACGTAGGTACTGTACAAATAAAAACTTAGTTTCTTCTAAGCAAAGTAATTATTATTTATATTCGTAATTTTAATGAAACTATTTGAATATTACTTTTAGTAATTTTTGTAACAGCTTTTGTATTGTTATAACCAAAGGAAATTTATGACGTCGGTAGCTCCATCTATTGAATATTTTCTTTACTTATTAGAAATCGATTTTAAGTAGGAAGGCAGGCTTCTAATGGCAAATTATTGTTTGAAATATATTCCCATAATCACCACCTTGGTCGGTCTTGTAGATTGGTGTGATCACCAATCTACCGACTACTGTGATCAGTAAGATGGTGAGTAACCTTAAGCTAATAGATGCTGCTGCAAATCCATCAGCTGTATGTCCCTTAGTCGCCACTTACTACACCCATGGAAAGGCAAGGGGTGGTCTATTCTAACGTTTTTTTCGGACGGACATATAGAGTTAGCCAGGAGGCTTTTGCTACTTCACCGGGCATAAAGGCGAGCAGAGCTCCTGCCTCAATAAATAGTTTAAATACTACAAACTAAACCACCTGCGCAAGAGGGTGCCCCTTGTGGGAGTTAGACCTCAGCACGATGCGGTCGCTGGCGAATGGAGTGATGACTTTAAATCTTTAGGGGAATTTTGTGCAACTGTTGCTCTAATTTACAGTTCGCGGGCCTGTCGGACTTCGGAACGTTCAAATATTCTTACGGGAATTGGAGTAGGTAACGCGGGTGAAAACACGCACGGGAATCATTTCAGTATGTATTAATATAAATTTAAAAGCTGTATAACTTGTAGAGTGTTTCTTATAATAAGACTTAGCAGGCTGGCGTGACTGTTATATACGATGTGTACGCACGATAATGATCGGTTTGTACAAGTGCTGGGTAATTTGGATTGCAATGTTGATTTTTATGTTGCCCCTATCTAAAAGTTATTAACCCCTGTTCTATGTGTCAAGAGTATTTAAAATGAAAAACATGATTGATATAGATTTAATAAGCTGTGCGTGACTGAATGGTCTAGGTATTAAGGACTAACTTAAGTTGTAAGATCGAATCCTGCTGGTGGTTTTTATTTATTAATCTCAATTTTGTAAGTATGACCTACGAATAGCCGTAAAGTTTTAACAAATTTAAAAAGCTGTACTTTATGTTTAATTCGAATGACCGAAATTAGTGCAAAAATAGTTCATTTCAAATAATATGTCCATGAATTACGTGTGCATCCGGAGCATTGAAATTATTGAGTAAAGGTTGCCTATAAATACGTTTAAAGTACTTTGTGATTTCCAATGTATTTTAATACTTTTTCTGTTTTTTTAAAGGATACAAAACATATAGACTTTTTTATACTGTAATAGTCAATATTATCTTACAAAGATATATTTCCAATGGTTAGTTAGCAAAACTTGCTATAGAATATCATAATTGTGATAATAAGTAATTCGTATCATGTTAACCATAATAAGTAAATATTGGAATTGTACATAAAAAAATCATGGGTTTAGTACGACACAGCAGTGTTATAATATTCAGGATTCCTTATAATTGATTCAAGTGTAAATTAAATGCAGCATTTTCGTCGCCAATAGCAATAAAACATAGCATGTGATTGTCTAAGATTAATAAGTTTTTAATTGATACAATAAGTTGTTAAAACACCACTTAATTGAAAACAAAGAAACCCCTGCTTGCATTTTATCCATTTCCCCATTTAGCGTTGCCAGGCGTCCGGATATAGTTAGGCTTTTTGGTAGGATGTCCGGCCCAAATAATCATTTTCCGGCGTTTGTTAGGCTTTTTACAAAACCTTTTGCTAAGCTTTTGCTTTTGCATTTTTTATCGTACCCATTAATAATGAGACTAAAAATCTTTAATAAAGTGTCCGGCCTTTTTACCTAAATGTCCGGCCAAAATGGCTAGTCTGTCCGGCTTTTTAGGATGGGAGACCTGGCAACCCTATCCCCATTGGGGTAAAGTTAAAATAAATGCTTACCCCAATTCAAAATCCAAACTCTCCAGTAGGTGTACTCGTACATCGTAATTCCCATAAAAATAATTGTGCTTAGTTTACCGTATTTAGAAATTGTAAAGAATAGTTACTTTTATTGTCTATTCAGGCATTTTTCACTCTTTGAGCACTTTTTAAGCAATTTCAGGTCATCTAATTAGACATTAGGTTTAAACATCTACATTCAGGTACTAAAACATAGCCGTTTAAAGGATTCGTCTTAGGCAGGGTCTCCAATCTTTGAAGCCTTAGGGTCATAATGATATTTTAACTATGCTTCAAGGGCCAAAACATTCTTTTTACGCATTTCTGCAGCGGATTCACGCGCTGGCGGTGAGATATGTGGGACTCGCCATGGTCCTCTTAGGTACCGCCAAGAAACTACTCGTAATAATAACTTTTATAAAAAAATACAAAAAAATATACACCCGAACACGAAAAAACAGGAATGGCCGATCAACGCGCTGATGGGCAATTTCAAATGCCTTGGTGAGCCACTTGGAGGCAAATCACGTAATGATGTTACTATGACTTCGATAAAAATGTCTTCGCTACTCATCGTTTACTATGGATGCAAATAATATTAACTACTAATCAAATTATTAAGTTACTAATTGAGTTGCTAAAATTATTAAGCTTCGCTCCGCGGTTAATAAAAAAATAAAAAAGGGCAAACAAAAAAAAGTTTGTTGTATAAAAAAATATTTTATTTTATTTTTAGTATTTGTTTTATTACCGGCAATAGAAATAAATCATCTGTGAAAACTGTCTAGCTTTCGCAGTTATCGCTGGTGGCAGACAGACAGCGAAGCCTTAGTAATACTGTCTCGCTGTTACCCTTTGGGTACGGAACCCTAAACAGCAAAATATAAAAGTTAAGAGTTTGCAAATGATTAATTATTAAATAATACGAGAAATTTTTTTTTTTGGCTTTATGTTTATTGGCAATTCTTCAAAGAATTTGCAGAACCAAAATTAAAAGTGCATGTATATTTATGTATATTATGTTCAGTAATTATATATATGTATATCTACCAACACACTTCTACCATTCGACTTCTGGAAGAGATTTCTGTAGAAATAATTAGTTTGCACATAGTTGTATTTTTGTTGCCTTTCATTTTCATATGTTGTGTGTGTATATTAATAAATAAAACATGTTAACCGTCCATTCGACTCCTAAATTATGTTTAAATGATTAAAACAATGTTGACTTTTGACTTTGTATGCGCATTACCTACATTGAGAGATCTCTAATACACTAATAAGGATAATTCCGTCCCTATCTCTTAGGTTAAACATGACAGGTTAAAAGTGAATATCTTAAGGGAAAGTATAAAACACATGGATACAGACACGTTTTCATAATTTGTAATGAACCGCTCGATTTCTCACGCGATACTCCCGTCCCCGTGGGAACTTCGTTATTAAATACATAGATGGATTTACAGAGAGAGCACGTGTGTTTGCGGATAATGATTGCGAGTGTCACACCGTAGGTAGATAGAGAAAGACTCGTAGGAACCTAGGATAGGGTTCGGTCGTCCTCGCAAGGTGAGGCTCGCGACACGTTCTATGCTTCAGACCCGATCCTAGCCCGCGCTGGTTGATCTAAATTATATTTTATAATATAATAAGCGATTATCACATGCCATAACAACATTGGGAATTTTTATTTAATAACATTATTGTTGGAATGTAAACTAATTTATTAGTTAAGATTGTTTTTTCTTTTTTGTTTTCATTATCATTGTATTTGACTTATAATAAGTACGATTGATTCGACTACATTATCAATAAACGTTTTCATTTCATTTCAATGCGCACCATCGTTGTGGGATATTGTCGTAATTACCGCGCTTGGCAGGCGGATTGGTGATCACAATAAGATGACGAGTATAGTTGAGCTGATAGATGCTGCTGCCGATCAATCAGCTGTATGTCCCTAAGTTGGCCCTACGACACCCATGGCAAGACATAGGGTGGTCTTCTCTAAGGGCCTAAGCACACCACGTTTTTTAAACGCGCCGTCGACGCGCGTTTTAAAAACGAAGTACTGACTTGCGTGCGTATCGGTACAAAAGTCAGTACTTTGTTTGTAAAACGCGCGTTAAAAAAACGTGGTGTGCTTAGGCCCTAAGCCGGACACCACATAGCTGGCAGCAGTAATATAATACAAACTAATGAAATACATACATTAACTAATGAGAAATTGAAGAAAAGATTGCTGTTTTCACGAATAAATTAAAAAAACTATGTATTATTAAGTAAATGTTTTTACAACATAAATGAATATTTAGATGACAAATTTATACAGTTCGAATAATAATATAAAATAAAAATAATAGTAAGGATAAAGATTTTAATATAATCAATTGAATGTTTAATATAACAAAAAGAATGATTTAATATAATGAAATGAATACCTAATATAATTAAATGAATACTTAATATAATTAAATGAATGTTTAACACAATGTAATGTATGTTTTATGAAAGTATAATTAGAATAAGTTAGTTTATAAGTTGTTTTCTTCATATAATATTATCTTTTGCTGTGCCTAACAGGGTCCACAATTGTGTCTTATAAATTTTCACCTACCACCTATGTATGTACTTTGTGGAATGCAATAAATAATTGAGTATCGAGTATGAATTCAATGTTATAATCTTCGATAAATAATCGGTCTCACACTCTCAACTAGATACAGACTTGAGAAACGCGGCAAAAGATAGGGCGCCAAAATTGGCTTACCCAAGCCCGTCACGCTCTGCGCTAGTCATATTTAATAATTTTGGGTAATAATCGAGTAATATGCCAGTACCAATAAATTACGGACATCGGGATCATCGGCCGTAGTCCAATGGCTAGGGCGTCGGAATTGCGATCATGCGGTCGCCGGTTCGATTTCCACCCATTGAACTACCTACGTGAACCGTGAAACTCGTAACACAAGCATTTAAGCGTAACACGAGGGGTTAACAAGAGCACTAGTAGTTGGCAAAAACTCTGCTAGTAATCTTTATTAAAAAACAAAATAGATACACAATAATGGGAGTGGACATATGACATATTATGATATGATAACATAAGAAAGCTCAAAGTCGCTCAACGAGCTATGGAAAGAGGTATGCTCGGCGTTTCCCTGCGTGATCGAATCAGAAATGAAGAGATCCGCAGGAAAACGAATGTCGCTGTCATAGCTCAACGGATTAGCAAGCTAAAGTGGTAATGGGCAGGACACATAGCTCGAAGAACTGAAGGCCGATGGAGCACAAAGGTTCTCGAGTAGAGACCACGAACTGGTAAGGGTAGCGTGGGACGACCGCCTGCACGATGGACCGACAACCTCATAAAGGTCGCAGGGAGTCAGTGGATGCAGGCCGCTAGCAATTGTTCCCGCTGGAAATCGATGAGGGAGGCAGTTCAGCAGTGGACGACAACAGGCGGATGATGATTATTATTATTTATTTATCTTTATTCCACTAGGTAAGTAACTTATAAGCTAAGCCCCCACAAAACCGTTGCAATGGTTTGACTGTGGGGTCGGTGAGTCTCTAGACATACCTATTTAAAACCATTCTAAATAATTTAATTTTAATTTACGTCTAAATCTATTTGTGTTTCACTCTTTATGTCTGCCGGCAGACTGTTCAATAGGTATGGTATTCTCTTGTTTAGTGTTCTGTCACCCAAGTAATTGGTGACTCTGAGTACATTGAATCTACCAGCAGCATTCGCAACATACCATCAACACAGTATCTTATACACACTTTAATATTGAGTTGCCGCCGACGCGGACGGAGCTATGGTTTGAAGGTAGCTTGGAATCTAGTCAAACGTGCGAAACCTATAATTTATCTAACCCTAAAGCTATGAGAACTGGTTAAGTATGCATGTATGTTTGTAGAACTAGCGTAGTTAGATGTTAGTTTTTCATAAAAGGTGATACAAAGCAAATAATTATTACTTATCATGACAACAAGCTATTGTTAAGGTTATATGTGCGCGAACGCACTGTATTACAAACTTTCGTTTGACCTGTAAAGGCAAGAATACACTATAGTAAAAGAGCTGGTAGCAATTTTTAGGAAGGTATTTTTAAAAGAGTATTATTTATAACTAAAAAATTAGAATTTCGAAAAGAAAATGCCTTTGCTTCAAATATATTTTTGGAAAAAAAAAGTTTGGGGTCGAGTTAGCCCCGCTACTCACCAGCCAGGTCTGTAGTTCCGTGTTGGAGTATAATAGGAGGAGAATGTGACAAGTTCGCGGAGCGGGAGAGGAAGCGGAGCGGGAGAGGAAGCGGAGCGGGAAAAATCTGATTATGAAATTCTGAATTCTGAAAAATTCTGATCACTAGCGACCCGCCCCGCCCCGGCTCCGCACGGGTACAATGCTGATGTATTATAGATATAAACCTTCCTCTTGAATTCCTCTATCTATTAAAAAAACCGCATCAAAATCCGTTGGGTAGTTTTAAAGATTTAAGCATACATAGGGTTATAGGGATATAGGGATAGAGAAAGCGACTTTGTTTTATACTATGTAGTGATTAGCTGGTATCGGCTTTGTCTGCGTTAGTGACTTGAAAAAATGTTTGGGTAAAAATTTGGAAGGACAATTTGAATGTGGATGGATGGAGAGGATGAGGGTGTCCAAAGAAAATATGGATGGATTGTATTAGAAGTGATATGAAGGAAAAGAGAGTAAGTAATAGCGTGACAACCTCCGTAGCGTAGCGGTATTTGGCTCGCTTCTAATCTCGGAGGTCGTGGGTTCGATTCCCACGCCGGACAGGAAATCTTTGTGTAAATTCTAAGATTTCTTTCCGGGTCCGGGTCTGGTTGGTTGAGGGACTACCCTCCGTGCCTCGGAAAGCACGTTAAGCCGTTGGTCCCGATTATTATGACATCATCTATAATAATCGTATATCAAGGAACGGGCAGCAGAATTTCCTTGTGTGGCACAACATTATACTGCGGTCACCAACCCGTCTGCCAAGCGTGGTGACTATGGCAAATACCCTTCTTCGGGAGGCCCACATGTTCAGCAGTGGACGTTATACGGGCTGATGATGATGATGAAGAATGGCGTGACGATAACGACAAAACTTCTAGCACAACTTCATCCTTACTAATATTATAAATGTGAAAGTAACTCTGTCTGTCTGGCTGTCTGTCTGTCTGTTACGCAATCACGCCTTAACTACTGAAGCGATTTAAATGAAATTTGGTACAGATATAGTCTGGAGCCTGAGAAAGAACAAAGGCTATATTTTATTATGAATTTCCCACGGGAACGGGAGTTACGCGGGTGAAACCGCGCGCGGGAAGCTAGTTACATATAAAGGTACCTATGTATTTTATTCTTTATATAGGGATTTGCCTGTAGGGTCTACAAAGCCAGAGCTGAACACATAACCACTAAACCATAGAACCCTATCAATATAAACACTCAGTCAATTTCATACCATTTTAGGGTTCCGTACTCAGTAGACATCCGTATGAATATTAAAAAGACATATTTTTTATATTCATCCAGAGGTCTGTCAGAATATCTGCGTCAATATTTCTAATGATCCTTGTAAATTTTTATTGGTATTCTTCCATACGAAGTTTATTCTAAAAATGGAAAAAAAATGTATTCGTATAAATAAAACGCCAAATCGACCAAGTTTTTCTTGGCGTGTGACAGAGTTTATTTTATTTATATTATATATTAATACGGAGTGTAATGCAACAGTCAAAGGTTATAAGCACACTGTCTCTTATTCCTATAAATAAAAAAGAGAACTTGGAGAGTGTCCTATGTTTAAAAAAAATGGCCAAGGCTTTCTGTATACAGCCAACCAGCCAGTCACATATGTGTCACATCAATTTACATATTTTTCTTTAACAGAATTGTTAAATTTTTATAAACAAATAAACTTTGTAGAAATCTCTTCTTCTTTGTAGATTCCAGTTGCTTCCTTTGTTTATTATTAGACCTCAGAAGCATAAGATCGGATGTGCCATTATACGTCAGAAACATTCGTCGTATGTGCCTTTATCGTAAACTTACGATCAGCTGCTTTTGAAGTATTATAGTATATTCGGGGAGGTTCTGCATTACCTGATACCCCCTTCACCTTTCCATCACCGGACGACTAGGCGCGGCGAGCGAGTTCACCCTTTTGTTGTAGACATTCGTTTAATACGCACAAAGCGATTTGCTTTTTCTTTCATAATGCGGACGGCTAGGGAGTGGAATGGGAGTCAGTTTTCCGGAACGCTATAATCTGTACATCTTTAAGACTAAAGTGAGTTTTTTTTTAAATTCCAATTGAAAATACTTAACTAAAGTAATGTTAGGAGCTTTGTCAATAGTCAATATATCGTTATTCAGATAGACATTATGTTATTTTGCGACAATCTCCGTAGCGGTATTTGGCTCGCTTTAAGTCTCGGAAGCCGTGGGTTCGATCCCCACGCCGGACAAGAAATCTTTGTGTAAATTCTAAGATTTCTTCCCGAGTCTGGTTGGTTGAGGGACTATCGGAGGATAGTCCCTCAACCAACCTCCGTAGGTACCTCCGTACCAAAAAGGTACGGAGGTACCTCGGAAAGCACCTTAAGCCATTGGTCCCGATTGTTATAACATCATCTATAACAAGCGTATACCAGGGA
The DNA here is from genome assembly GCA_947037095.2 of Nycteola revayana. Classification (NCBI taxonomy): domain Eukaryota; kingdom Metazoa; phylum Arthropoda; class Insecta; order Lepidoptera; family Nolidae; genus Nycteola; species Nycteola revayana. The sequence continues at coordinate 3,389,920 of OX344851.2, forward strand.
ACGGGCAGCAGCGTTTCCCTGTGTATTGCAACATAATACTGCGGTCAACAATCCGCCTGCCAAGCGTCGCAGTGACTATGGCAAAACCCTCCTACGTTCAAGGGTTCATCAGTGGACGATATACGGGCTGATGACGATGATGATGTTGCGCCATCTTTGTTTTTTTTAAACACCAGTTCTAGGCGACTTTGTAAAGAACTAGGAAGTAATTCAGGGGAAATTCGCAATCCATCAAAGTTGTGACGGCCGTGTACGGAATCCATCACGTAGGTAATCAACACACACTTATCCATTTTTACTACTTGAATTGTGAACAGTTAACCAAATTTTTAACTAAATAATTACATTCCTATTAATTTTTATCACTGGAAAGTCTTCCCTATCAAAACGCGTGACGAATGAACATACACACTTTCACTTAACTATAGGTACACTTATTAAGTGTAGTTTGTAGATAATTGTTTTAACTGTAGTAAAATAATTGGTCAATTGTTATTCTTGTTTGTGAGCCGACATGACACTTTATGATATTTTCTTCTCGTTTGATTTTGGTGATATTGACCCAATCATTGATGCAAGGTTAAATATATGAAGGGCACAGGAAAAGAAGGAGCTCATTAACATTCTCATTGTTTTGAGTAATCATAAAATTAAACACAAAATTTCAATTTCTACACATACACCTTAAATTGAATTTGATTTGTTCCAATATAAAAAGGTAACAGTGTATATTGAACATATAGATTGTTATTTTATGACATAAGGTTGGTCAATAAAATTATAATCTGACATTTAATAGCCTAACACCCAAATGTAACTGGAAAGAAGGTGATCATTGTCACAATGAGCTCTTTTTTACATTTTACAACTAAAATGGTGATCATAAACAATGTGTAATGTAGGTACCTGTCTGTTTTTTCTGTTTACACCCTAATGAAATAAAATACATCATATTAATCTGACTGCACCGGTAGCTCAGTGGTTACGGAAGTTGCTTCTGAGACCTGGTGTTCTGGGTTCGATTTCCACCCGGGACAATTATTTGTGTGAACCACAAATAGTTGTTCTGAGTCTGGGTGTACTTTGTGTCCGTGAAATGTATGTTTGTAAAGTCCCCCGCGACACAGGGATTTATTTGGCAAGTGCGGGAGTTGTCTTTAAAAAAAAAAAAAAAATTAGGATAAAATTTTATTTATGAGGTAAATTCGTGTAATATAAAATACTTTCAGGGGTACAAAACTTTTTCAGGTCCTGGAGGTCACTATATTTTTCAGCAGAAATTTTAAACTTAACTCACATTAAAGGCGCCTTAAAATTTCTCGAAGGATGCTTATCTGTCAGCTGTTATTTGTATGACATAAAAAGCAAGATGGCTGACTATGAGCGCGTTCTCTGTTACAACCGCTGCAATCAGCCCGTTCTAGCGTGGTTTTATAGATAATGGGCACCTTTTTACTTGGTATAGATTGCAATGAGCGCGTTTTATTCTAAAGCAAGGATTTTTGAAATTCAAATTTATGCAATATCAGCCCCTTTTATCATGTTTGGAGTAACGTGCTCTGATTGGCCATAGAAAAGCGACCTAAATGGTACAGTTAATTCAAAAAGGTGAAATTGTCAATGAGCTCCTTTTTTTCCTGTGCCCTTCATATATGAGTTTATGAAACACTAGCTGCCCCTGCGGTTTGTCCCAGTAAGTCGGAGCGTGACGTTTTGTAGCCTATATGTTAATCCAGCGTATAACCTATCCCGGTGCAAAATTTCAGCCAATTCCTTTAAGTAGTTTTGACGTAAATGAGTAACCAACGTCCATCCATCCCTCCATCCATCCATCCATATTACAAACTTTCGCGTTTAAAATATTAGTAGGTCTAGCTTCCCGCGCACGGTTTCACCCACGTAGCAAACGTTCCCATTAATGCTTTATGATTAAACTAGCTTTCTGCGGTTTCATCTGCCTTACTAGCGTTTCCGTAACTTCGCTTGGCAGGCGGGTTGGTGACCACAGTATTATGTTGTACTTTGTACCAGTAATCAAGAAAACGCTGCTGCCCGTTCCTTGATATTCCATTATTATAAATGATATTATAACAATCGGCGACCAACGGCTTAACGTGCTTTCCGAGGCACGGAGGGTAGTCCCTCAACCAACCAGACCCGGAAATAAATCTTAGAACTTGTACAAAGATTTCCTTCCCAGCATGGGGATCGAACCCACGACCTCCGAGATTTAAAGCGAGTCAAATACCGCTACGCTACGGAGGTTGTCATAACATGGTCTATCACAATCGTTAACCATATGTACGTTTTCTTTAGGTACCGAATATCTCACATATTCGGTCTCACTGATTTCAATGACGGTGAATCTAGAAATATCAGGGAGGTGTTACCCGTGACGTTGTGACTACAACTATACACGTTCAATACACATTTCCCCCCCCCCCTTTTTCCTACCCCTTTTTCCTTAGGGGTTGTAATTTGTAAAATACCGTCTTGGTTATCACTAACACCCTAAAAGAAACTCCCATGCAAAAATTTGTACACTGTTAGCATAATGTATAATGTGAGATTTGGTGATGAAAGTGACCTTTCTCTTTTAAAAAAATACCTTGGTATATAACCAAGGTATTTTTTTTTATATGGGCCGGATTGCTTTTTTTTATTGCGGCCCCCGCCAACGGCGGCGGATTGAACGAGTGTCCAGGGGGTTTCAGTGGTGTAGGGTCCTCCCCTCGTGGCAGTTAGCATACCACGCCATGGAGAGGGCGAGTCCCACATATCCCACCGCCAGCGCGCGAATACGCTGCAGCGGCGGTGGGAATGCGTAAATGCATTTCCCCACGGACTATAAAAAAAAGTTTTTATTTTTTTATTTAGCTTATTTTTGTAAAACTCTCGCAAATGGGAAATTAATCTCAGTGATGGGGATGACGTTACAAACAGTCAATTTACGCACAAAAAGCACACCCATACTAAAAACAATTATCTGAGGCTCACACTAATAGTCCTCAAACCTCAGCTTATGTATCAAAAATCTTATTTTAAATTCACAAAACTGAAAATTACTTGAAATCAGTACTATATCTTAGGATATGGTAATTAAATTACTCTTAAAATTGAGTGAAAGCTAATTGTTGATAATAACATAGTTTTAGTTTCATTAATGATATTTTAGCTCACTCAATAATTATAGACGTGTATTATAATGTAAGCTAAATCTACTATAATATGTAAAGTTAAATTATGATTAAAAATTTTGATGTAAGAACATTACGGCGTCTATAAACATTTACATCATCATTTCACTGCTGGACATAGGCCTCCCTCATAGCATAGCATGGCATTCACAATAATCCCGCGGCCTTTACCAGGTCATCCATCTAGTTGGTGGACGTCCTACGCTACGCTTGCCGATTCGCATTCGCATGCCCATTCGAGAACTTTTCGGCCCTAACGGCCATCTGTTTTCCGTGCTATATGGGCTTCCCATTGCCACTTTAACGAACTAATCCGTTGGGCTATGTCGGTTACCTGCGTATCTCCTCATTTCCGATCTCGTAGAGAAACCCCGAGCATAGCCCTCTCCATAGCTCGTTAATAGATTCTTGAGTCTGTTCATATGACCTATAGTGAAGCACCACGTTTCGGATCCATAGGTCATCACTGGCAACACACACTGGTTAAAGCCTTGCGTCTTTAGGCATTGAGGTATTTTGAACGAAAAGACGCTGCGAAGTTTCCCGAACGCTGCGGGTTGGTGACCGCAGTATTATGTTGTATCACATAAGAAAACGCTGCTGCCCGTTCCTTGATATACGATTATTATAGATGATGTTAAAGCAATCGGGACCAACGGCGCTTCCCGAGGCCCGGAGGGTAGTCTATGAACCAACCAGACCCGGAAAGAAATCGAGGTCGAACCCACGACCTCCGATATTTAAAGCGAACCAAATACCGCTACGCTACGGAGATTTTCTATAATTTTAATGCAATTGAAAAAGTATATATACCTACGTAGGTATATCGATTGTAGTTATTAAAATACTTCATTTCGCAAAGTATTAAACGAGTAAAAAATCACGGTATTTATTCATTAATTAACAGTTATCGATTAAACGCATTGCGTATTATGCAAACTATTGTTGTTTTATGCATTTTATTCAGTAATTTCATCAACCGTAATATACCAATGAAGCTTGTTATAAACTTTAATAAAAAATATTATACTTGTAGCTCTCGCATATAATCAGTAATAAGGTTGAAAATCAATTGCTGCATTTTCATTTTTTGCCATTTTAAACATTTATTGCGAAAATATTTCTTGACACATGAAATTAAACCTTATTAGCAAGTGTCACTTTTTGCGGGTTTTACATTATTACCGACGATATGGATTTATTTTCTTATATTAGTAGCATTTTAAATTGGATTTTTGAAATGCCACTAAGAAAATGATCAAATTTAATTAAAATTTAAGTGAGGCACACACTCATTTAAGCGGCACTCTTTAGTGGTAATGACCAACACAGAAGTCACCCTTCGTCGTTCGCACAATTTTCGTGAAATGGGGTAGGTACAAAGTATTTAATTCACATAATATATACATAGATATAGTCTCTTTGCACGGGGAACTTCTTAAAAAAATATTTGTTACTATTTAATCTGACAAAAAAAAATTACGTGAACCAATTAAAGGCACTTGTAAATATTCAAAAATGAATTGGAAAATTCATTTATCATAAATATTTAATTGCATAATTGTTATTTATTTAAACACATTTATAATTTGTAATAATTAATTAAGTCAATGAATAAACATTACAAACAAATCATTTCATCAAATTACAGATATTTTCCGGTCTGGTTGAGGAATACCTTTGTGCCTTGGAAATTACTTTAAGCAGTTGTTTGAAATGTCATAAGATACTCGTAATCCTAATCCTAATATTATACATAAAGGAAATATTTGATTGTTTATTTATTTGCATCGAATTAACTCCGGAACTACATCACCGATTTTATTTTTTTATTTTTATTGAATATAGGCTTACGTTTGACCATAATCTCGCTTGATGGAAGGCGAAGATAAGGCCTAAGATGATACACGCGTGCCAAGTGTCTGTTCACTTTAGCTTTATATAAAAAAATCTTTACCATTTGAAAGCTACACTATCCAGGAACAAAATAGGCATTTAATTATAAATTTGCCACGGGAACGGGAGCTGTGCGGGGGAAACCGCGTCCGGGTTAGCTAGTCTATAATAATTATATATTAGGCAGCAGTGTGACAACCTCCGTAGCGCTACGCGTCGGAGGTTGTCACACTGCCTGGTAATTGGCCCGCTTTAAATCTCGGAGGTCGTGGGTTCGATCCCCACACCGGACGAGAAATCTTTGTGTAAATTCTAAGATTTCTTTCCGGGTCTGGTTGGTTGAGGGTCTACCCTTCGTGCCCCGGAAAGCAAGTTAAGCCGTTGGTCCCGATTGTTATAACATCATCATATACATAATCGTATATCAAGGAACGGACAGCAGTGTTTCCTTGTGTGTTACAACATAATACTGCGGTCATCAACCCGTCTGCCAAGCGTGGTGACTATGGCAATACCCTCCCTCGGGAGGAGGCCCATGTTCAGCAGTGGACGTTATACGGGCGGATGATGATGATGATACTACTTGAATCGTTTATTTCAGAAGCCGTATAAGTCATATTTTTAACCAACCGGAGTTTTTGCGTTTTTCGAAGATAATTTCATATACCTATTTGACATATTATCATATGAAATTATCTTAGAAAAACGCAAACCACGAAAATGTACGTTCCTTGACTTATGGGATTTCTGAAATAACCGATTCACTTTATTTTAGGACATCGTGATAACTGAAATAAGACAATGAGAAACATATCCTGTTAGTGTAAAATCTTGCAACTGAATGTTAATTAAACTGAAATGTTGTAAAAACCTTAAGAATGACAATGCTTGATAATCTATAGATAATGCTTATCATCATCAGCCCGTATAAAGTCCACATGGGCCTCTTCCCGAGGGAGGGTTTTGCCGTAACCACCGACCTTAGCAGGAGGGTTGGTGACAGCAGAATTATGTTGTAACACACAAGTAAATGCTACTGCCCGTTTCCCTTATTAAAGATGATGTTATAACAATCGAGCTTAACGTGCTTTCCAAGGCATGGAGAGTAATCCCTTAACCAAACTTTTTTTTTTTTCATACGGACCTATTTTTTTTCCCTGAGGCTTTTGCTACTTCACCGGGCATAAAGGCGAGCAGAGCTCCAGCCTAGATAAATGGACCTTAACCAACCTGACCCGGAAAGATATCTTAGGATTTACACAAATATTTCTTATCCGGCATAGGGATCGAACCCACGACATCCGAGACTTATACCGCTACGCCACGGTGGTTATCGACAGCGAAGCTTATTAAATTTACGCTTATTCAAATTACTAGCGGCCCGCCCCGGCTTCGCACGGGTGGACTTTTATACCCTACCCCTGCCCTACCATAACCCTACCCTACTCCTACCCTACCCCTACCCTACCCCTACCCCTACCCTACACCTACCCCTACCCTACCCCTACCCCTACCCTACACCTACCCTACCCTACCCCTACCCTACCCTACCCCTACCCTACCCCTACCATACCCCTACCCAACCCCTACCCAACCCCTACCCTACCCCTACCCTACCCCTACCCTACCCCTACCCTACCCTACCCTACCCCTACCCAAAAGTATCCTATGTCCTTCTCCCAGTTCTTAGCTACCTCCCTACCAATTTTCAGCCAAATCGGTTCAGCCGTTCTTGAGTTATAAATAGTGTAACTAACACGACTTTCTTTTGTTTTTAAAATGTATTCTGCTATTCGGGACGGAAACAAATCCAACAAATCAAAAACCATGGCAATCGGTCCAGCCGTTCTCGAGTTATAAGTGTTGTAACAAACACGACTTTCTTTTATATATAATAATAATAAGACTGCACCGGTGGCTCAGTGGTTACGGAAGTTGCTTCTGAGACCTGGTGTTCTGGGTTCGATTCCCACCCGGGGCAATTATTTGTGTGAACCACAAATAGTTGTTCTGAGTCTGGGTGATCTTTGTGTCCGTGAAATGAATGTTTGTAAAGTCCCCCGCGACACAGGGATTTATTTCCCTAGTGCGGGAGTTGTCTTTTTAAAAATCAAAATATTAAAAATAAATATTTTTAATAATTATTATAATTTGAATAAGCGTAACTAATTTATGTCTGTATTATTTATATTTTAATAACTTTTTTAATATATCTAATGATTACGTGAAAGTTTATTGTTTAAAGAGTTTGTGTAATCAAAATTAGTTAAGGAGCTTACGTTTTGCATGGCCATTTGTAGTAATGCGCGTAGAAACGAATTATAGGTACTGACAACCACAGGTTTAACCCAAATCATTGATAGATTATTGGATAATTTCTTTATCACTTCATAGTTTAAAACAATGTCGCTTCCCCCCGCTTGTCCCTAGACCCTGTAGTAGGGACAAGCGTGGGGAAGCGACTTTGCTTAGATTTTTAAAACTACGTAACGGATTTAGAAGCGATTTTTTAAATGGATGGATGGAGTGATTCAAGAGAAAGGTTTATATGAACCTGTGATACATGAACCCGTGCGAAGCCGTGGCGGGTTGCTAGTAGTATATACAAAGAAAAAAGAAAATGAGGTGAGTACAAATGGCGACCTTATCTTAAACTTTGATCTCTTCCAGGCTGGAAGGAGTCAGACAGAGGAGTTTAAAAGAGGGATAGTGAAGTTTATGTTTAATGGTAGGTACTTGTAAGTAGATAATAATATGTTATCTTTACTGATATTATAAATCTTAAGAATTTGTTTGTTTGAACGGGTTAATCTCAGGAAATACTGTTCCGATTAGAAACACACACAACAAAACAACAAATCATCATCAGTCTGTATAACATTGATATTAGTAGGAAAATATACATGACGAGGTGTCCCACGTGATTTTACCGGCGTACCGTGGAAATCTCGTTTTAAATCATAGGTTATGGCAGTCATAAGTAAATTAGCTATCGTAAATGCATTTTCATAATCGGATCATTTTTTTTTACTAGCTTACTTTTACAGTCTACTAGTATTCTTGTTAACCTCGTGCTAAGCTAAAATGCTTGTGTTACGAGTGGATTCACGTCGGTAGTGCAATGGGTGGGGTTCGAACCGGCGATCACAAGATCACAAGTCCGACGGCCCTAGCCATTGGGCTACGGCCGCTTATTCATCATCATCATCAGCCCGTATATCGTCCACTGCTGAACATGGGCCTCCTCCTGAGGGAGGGTATTGCCATAGTCACCACGCTTGTCAGGCGGGTTGGTGACCGCAGAATTATGTTGTAACACACAAGGAAACGCTGCTGCCCGTTCCTTGATATACGATTATTACAAATGATGTTATAAAAATCGGGACCAATGGGTTAACGTGCTTTCCGAGGCCCGGAGGGTAGTCCCTCAACCAATCAGACCCGGAAAGAAATCTTAGAATTTACACAAAGATGTCTTGTCCGGTGTGGGGATCGAACCCACGACCTCCGAGATTCAAGGCGAGCCAATTACCGCTACGCTATGGAGGTTGTCCGGCCGCTTATTGGTAGGTATTTATCGAGGCTAAAGGCTATATTTAATTATGAAGTTCTTACGGGAATGGAAGTTACGCGTTGCCACGTCTTGAACTGGTGGTAGGAAAAGAAATGGAAGCATCATAAGAACATGATAATTTTTTTTGAAATGTGTCTGTTACGGCTAATAGCCGAAGTGCGGCTACACCTAGTTTTAGCCGGCTACAACTAGGTCTAGCCGACATGCGGTTAAACTTAGATCAACCTGAATAAGTCCCTGTTCAACTCCATTGGTTTAGCTTTAGGTTTTTTTTTTTTTAACCTCCCAAACTTCTTTTTGTGCCATGCAGAGGTATTGTTTAATTTAGAGTTGAACAGGGACTTATTGAGACCTTAACCTAAGTTTAACCGCATGTGGTCGGCTAGACCTAGTTGTAGCCGCACTTCGGCTATTAGGTAACATATATATATATGAATAAAGAAATGTTTGTCTTTGACTTTTCGTTACCGGGTATACAATAACTTTAAGTAGTTTAGAGGAATTTTAGCGAGCTAGAATACATTATCTTTATGGAAAAATAAAATTAAGTATTTCACAAAAAAAAACTTCAGTAAGGTTATCACTTTACGTCACACTACCTGCTGTTTAATGGATGGCTTATATTTTATACAAGATACCTATGTATATAAAAAGAGTTTATAAATACTTAGGTATCTTGTTTCAAACTTAAAAGGCAATTAGTACATAATAATATTGATTGCATACAAACATACATAAGCTCATGCCTGTTTCCAATAATATTGATTTACTTCAAATAATAAAGCGGCAGTGTTTTTTCTAAGAATTTTGCCTTTGATTCATGAAGGATTTATTGAGACAGTGAATCTATGAAATATCACGCTATGACCCATAGCAGCCACACGTCAGTATAATACAGAGGCTTAATCAAAATGAAGGGAATAGTTTTTTTTTTCGGAAGTTAGCTACAAGGCTTTTGCTACTTCACCGGGCACAGGGGAAAATATACTACTGCTACTTTAATGAGTAAAAATTCACACCATGGTCGGATGCCTCTCATTGTTGCTCGGCCTAGAAAATAAATAATTATGACACATTTAATTCAATTATATACTAAAACAAACATATAATCATAACACATTTAATTCAATTTTATACTCAAACAAACATAATCAACATAAATATCTACATCAGAGTACTGTAACCCAACCACATTAAAAAGTGACAGTGTTAAAACTAAAGTTTTCATAAACAAAAAATAAAATAATGCACAGTCACTTTAAAGAAGCAAATTATGCTTGTACTCTGTAGATAAAACTTTTTTTTTATATAAAAGAAATTCAGTCCTCAGATAAAAGAATAAGTTTTAAACTGTTCTGACAGTTTTCGTCTTCTGTTTCAGGATTCTGTTGTCACCTCGGTCGTTGGAGGGCTTTTATAGATATCACGGATGGTGATAGAAATAAATATATAAAAAATTGTAAATAAAATAACCATTAATATTTATTAAAATAGAATACTTACGAAAACCGTTTCGTTACATTGCCAGAATTGAAATTTATTCCTATGATATTTTTTATATGTGGATTTGAAAATAGGTCTTTAAAAATACCTGTAGGTAACTAATAGTTAACTTAAATTAGATAGTAGATGTATTAAAATCATCCCATAGTTTTATTAATAGCCTCAAACATCGCCTAAAACAACTAAACTGGAAATGTTCAATAGCTCATTAGTATTCTTATCTAAACTATCAGTATTTTTTTTTATAAAAATACCTGTCACTATGTCAAATTTCATACTCAAGAATCCCTTAGAAACATCAAAGTGATGACTCCATTCATCTTTAGTAAACAAACGTGCAGCATTATCGCGGTAACATAGCCTATAAAACGAACCGCGAACCAACGCCGACTACAGTCACCACTTCACAACGGCACTGCGAACAACCAACCATGTATCAAAAAGTGTTATTATTTACCTTCCTTGTTACTTGCACCTCTTCATTCGCAAATGACCTCGGATACCGGTACATCATGAAGGTTTATGATGACTGTCAACACGCTGAAGGCTTCGTCCCTTGTTTGAAGAAGAAGGCAATTTTGTTCTTCGACAGAGCCGCTAGGATGGATGTTATACCTTTGGTTGATGGGATCGAAGTTGTGAAGACTACTGAAGGGAATGAACCGGCTATCAATGAGAATGATATTGATGCTGTTCTGCCGAGGAACTTGGATAGGAATGAGGCGCTGTCAGACATGCTGTGGGACAGGATTGCGACTTTTGCTAATTCGAGGACGATACAGCTGTCTTTGCCGAAGATCACTGGACAGGATTTGAATAAAGGCGTCGAGGAAGGTAGCTAATTATTTACATATTAATATTTTTTAATAGCGGTATATAACATTCCATTAAGCTTTAATAAGAAAACCAAAATTATTTGATATTAACAAACCAAAACATAACTAAATTACTTTGTTATCAAAGAGTTAATTTAATTGTAGACCACACAGTTAGTGGATTAAAGAAATTATTATCAAATCCTTAGCGGTCATTAGTCAGTTTGGTAAACATTGCGTTTATATTCTGCGTGTTTTATCAGTGCAACTAAAGCTAATTAAATAATCTTTGGTCATAATTTATCTGGTGCTAACTCTCTTAATTATGAAAGATAAAATGAAAGAAAAAACTGAAGTCGTTAACAAAAATAGCCATTTCATAACTAAATATTGTTTCAATTTTCATCGTTTTCATTTGATTTATAATTCTAATTATTCAAATAAACAATTAGTATTAATAAGCTTGGACTCTTCATTCACTACTAATTGACAAAGAAATTACAATTCGACATGTTTATGTTCAGGAAAATAGCATCAGCAAGATCCAACCCATAACAACCGCTGTCCGAAAAATTAATCTTCTAAAATGATCTCGTCCTTTGTATAAGTCTTCATATCATTATGGGAATAATTAACGGAATGAAAATATTTTTTATTTGGCATATTTTCAATTACTTCATACCACATCTTTTTTCAATTGCTAGTGGTTGTCTACTAGTTAAATTTCGACCATACTTTATTTGATCTTAAAAAAACCTAATTGAGGTTTTATTGTTAGACTTCAAAGTCTTAAACCATAAACTATATAGTTCACATACTACACATACATAATAGGTAATTAGGATAAATTTAATGTATTTCTAATGTTTCACGTTTTAGTAAATATGTCACCGAAAAATAATCGTAAATTGATCAACTTTCTAGTTAGACGATAAGCTAACGAGGTTTCAGGTGGTTAAAAAAAGCTTAAACCAATGAAGTTCAACAGGGCTTGTTGAAGTAGAAGTTTTTATGTTTTATTACAACAGTCGTAGCATAGTCTTGTTTGGTTAGGTTAGGTCAAGTGTCAATAATTTAGTAAATAACAATGCGCGTTCACTGAAGCTGACAACTAAATTCAACAATATGAGTGGCACGCAGTTGATCAACTTACTTCGTATTATTTCGGTGACATATACAAAATAATACATGTATTTGTAAGTATATAATCATAGATATTTGTCGATATCAACAATCAAGATATTGGATTTTAGTTAAGTTTTATCTATTGTTACGTTTGGACGTTGCAATAATTACCGTATTTAATTTTGATCGTTTGACCGTAAAATTCATTACTTTTATGGACTCAGTATTTTAAGTAAACTTTGTGCGAGCTATTGTCATGTTAATTCAGGATTAGTATATTGGAAAATTTTACGGCCTGACAGATAACAAAGACACAGTAAAACATAACGAGATAATGAGGGTGACAAATTTACTTCTGTACTAGATTTTTTTAAGCCGCCTTAACGTAGCAGTATATGTATCGATTCACGTATCGAAGATCGTAGGTTCGATACCCACGCTAGGCGAGAAATTAAAATTTAAGTGGTCGAGCTCGCGTGCGGCAGCAATTTTGTTAATGATTACCATTTTTATTTTCTATTTGTAAAAACTTTAACATTTCTAGGCCAAAACATTTCTTCATAAAGTTTCAAAAGGTATTCATATAATTGAAAAAATATAAGAAAAAGTAGGTAAAGAATCTAGGAAACATATGGGAAAGAATTAGAATTGTCTGTAGGTTTCTAAACACTTTTCTCATGAACTAAATCTCATAAGCGACGCACTAATTAAGGTTGGTAATTAAAAGCATTATGCACGCGTGTGACCCCAACCTTTGAGCTGTCAAGTAGAAATTGAAATGTTTGAGTTATAGTATTAATTATACGTTGACATTCATTTCATATAATGAAAGTAGGTTTTATGAAATAATGAAAGAAAATAAGTTTGAAATCAGAAGTTGCTAAGTTCAATGAAGTTCCTGAAGAATTCACATCCACACAAAAGCCTTTTACTATGTAAGAATCAGATCACAAGTATAAAGCCAAGTTAAAAATCTCTAAAGCCTTTCTTCCTTTTTACTATGTAAGAATCAGATCACAAGTATATAACCAAGTTAGAGATCAGGGTCAACTTGGTTAAAGGACTCACTCCTTGCTTCAAAAAACACGTTAAGCTGTTGGTCCCTATTGTCATAACATCATCTATGACAATCGTAAACCAGCTAGTGGGTAGCAGGTTTAACCTGTGTATCATCATCATCAGCCCGTTTACGTCCACTGCTGAACATGGGCCTCCTCTTAACAGACCTTGGCAAGCCAGGAACGTAGACGGATATTGCCATAATCACCACGCTTGGCGGACGGATTGGTGATCGCAGTAAGATGTAAACGTTGAGCTAATAGATGCTGCTGCCCATCTATCAGCCATATGTCCCTTAGTCGCCTTTTACGACACCCATGGGAGGACATAGGGTGGTCTATTCTAAGCCGGACACCACAAACTTGTGTATAGCTGAACAATAATACTGCGGTCATCAGCCCGCCTACCAAGCGTGGTGACAATGACATCAACCCCTTCGACGGAGACCCATGTTTATCAGTAGACGTTACACAGACTGAAGATGATAATGATGATGATGAAAATTATAATGATTAATCTCACAATGAAAGTTCCCATGAATTAAAAGTGTTACATAAAATCCATCCATTTAATTTACCCATGAAGGGTTATATACCCAAATTTAGATAAGTTTACATTAACTATTTTATGGGGGTCAAAATGTTAAAACGATCTAAACAAACGCCTCATCTTTGAAGATTAAATCTTTGCTCTTACGTGAAAGGTTGCCTTTCGACCTTAGAAAGCACATATTGCATGTTATCCTTATTAAAGTAAGTTTTTTTTTTACCTGGAATATTATAAAAACCTTTCTGTGATAAATTCCTACTAAATTGCTTCATTAAATAGGATGCGACTATTTTACACTTTAATAAATAGTTTTATTCTCCGGTGCTCGAAGATCGTGGGTTCGATTTTCCCTTCGGAAAAATGTCTTTGGGTAAAACCAAAGATCTATTTACGGTGAGGCTGGTGAACTTTCCTCCGTGCCTTAGAAAGCACGTCAAGCCGTTGGTTATATTTTTGGCCATTGTCATAGATGACTTATACCAGTAAATGGATAGCAGCGTTTACCTGTGTATATTCTTAACATAATACAGCAAACTACTTAGAATGCCCGGCTTCAGGAGGTTCAGCAGTAGACGTTATGCGGGCATATTCATATTGATGATGATGATGACCACGATAATGAATGTCAGAATGGTTAGATAATAATAGAAGTAGTTGAATATAAGCAGTAGATTTTGCAAGCTTATTATTACAACCCCATTGAACCTATTCTCCTAACCTACGAGTAACCTGTACACATAATAAGACTACAAATTCTCGTATCATTGTGAGATATTAGCATATAATCAGCTTTTTAGTATCAATTGTAATGGGTGTAAGCGACGTGCGAATTGTACACTTGATGTTTTGTGTGTATATCAGTGTCAGTAAGGTTTTGATATTTTTTTACTTGATTGACTACCTCGTTGGTCTAGCGGTAATGTTTGATCGTAGCTCGTGAGGTCTTGGGTTCAAACCCCGGGTCGTGCAAAACATTTCGTTCGTTTAATTGGAAAAATTGTAATACCAGCCTAAGTCTGAAAGTTGCTTGTGTGTCACCCGTGTCTAGGGGAGCATGTTAATGTGTCGGTCTTACGAATGATCTTTCATAGATCGTGTCGATCGAAGCATCCCACCGGATTTTGAAAGTAAAGGAATAAAGAATGCACCTGTATTTGTGTTGTGCACCCACTTGTGGACTATAATATTTCCTGCGTAGATAGCTAATCTAGTTAGAAATTGACCGTCGTGGCCGAAAAACGGTCATGAGAACTATAACTACTATACGTATCGCTTGATCTCCTTTTTTATTTTATTTTTATTTATTGAATACTGGCACATATCTTACTATACTGGATTTTTTTAGCACTGGTAGTAAACATTATAATTACGTTAGTACTGAAACCCTGGAGTCTTAAAGTTATGTCCACCATAAGTTTTAGTATACTAACTTTCTTATCAATCATGGATTTCTGTGGTTGGAGATAACGTTTCAGTCAAACAATGCATTTGAATATGATATTAAGTGAATTAGGTTAATCTGCTTGATTTAACATTGAAAAAACATGAGACACTATTATAAAACCTCAATCACCCACACTTTCACTGAAACCAAAGGAAATTTCGCATAAATGTGTCGATATCACAAATGGCTATCGTTAAACAAACGATACACATAATATTTTATATGAGAAACCATTTATTTAAGTGCATAGCCGTATTGTCAGTGTTAACGGTTGTCAGATTTCTAATAACTGTGATATTAAATTGCATTTGATGAGGGAAAGGTAAAAAAATTGTATTAAGACGTGAAAAGTTATCTCAATTGATGTAGACACAAATAACAGACACAAACCACACAAAAATTTAACCGATACATACGTGCATACACTGAAATTATTTGAGTGCAGTTATTAGCACGTTCAATTAAACCAACTAATGAATTAACAAATTGTTAACTTTTGAATCGAAACTTATCGGAGCCGTAGTGAATGAAATTGAATTTGACGAGCAAATTTGAGTACATTTACCCTATTACATAAATCACTGTATTGATGATTAAAAAAACAAAACTATTTGGTACTATAGAAGCATTATTTTGGACAAAACAATAGCACTTTACATTGAAACGCACGACTATTTTGTATAATACGTCCATTTATTTGAATTTACTTTCTTTCTTAATTGTTCAGTGCAAATTACAATAACATTAAAACCACGATTTTCGTTCCTTTATCTGATATTTATTTTACAGACACTTTTGTGTGATTATGTTAATTTTATGATATTGTTGAAATATCACGATAAAGTGTTTACTTTTCGTCGTTTTCATTAACCACTGTTACTCCAAGATTTATATTTTTGGGTCCTTATGTATAAACTACTCATTTTCTTATTTTAGTCGTACAAATATTTTTTTTCTGTTTACAAGTACTGGCAAAAATCTTTGCCACTTTAAGATTTTGTAATCACAGTCGTAAAATTTTTAGAAATTTTGTCGAATTTTATCACACCAGGATATAGGTATCTGAGATGAAAATGGACGAGGAAGTAATGTACTAAACAAATACATAAACATGTTTTCAGGACCCTTTAGTGCCAGTCAAATCGATACTTAGGTAACTAATTTGGTTGTTTAAATTATACTTTTATTATTATGTCATAATGTGTGTAAGTGTAGAATTCTGGAACCTTGAGATATTATAATAGGACAGTTTCGAACCAAATTTAATCGATGCTCCTAATAAGTAAAGCAAGGAAATTTGGAATGTCAAATAGTTCATTTGAGATGCCAGATTTCCGTAGTCTTGTCCGATCTATGGATGATAAATATGAAGAAACTTGTCATCAGTCTATCGGACGAGAGTAAGGAAACCAATTTCTTGGTGAATTTAACAATACAAATATATATTAGAAATAAGCACCAATAAAAAACTGATGACTGAATTTAAAAAAATCCCACAGTTCATTTGGAGCATGTATGTATAATGTAGGAAATCCGTAAGTACGTTTGTTTGAATTTTCTAATTATTAATAAAAAATAATAAGTTCAGAATTTAATATATGTACAAACATACTATGCTGTGGTTATAACATGCTATTGCCAGTAATATAGACAACATAATAAGATACAACAATTTGCATGCTTTAGACATAATTAGCGAAAGACAAGCGAACACTACATTAATGTAAGGAAGTATATCAACCTCTAATTAACCATTTGCAATGCAGAAATACATTTTTTTCCTGATTTCATTGCGTGTTTTACTAACGTGAATGAGTTTAAGTTATTAGATAGGTGCAACATTTTGTAGGAAGCGATTTTTCAGAAGCTGTTGTAATTTGATTGATGCGTTGTGATGTTACCTGGTTGAATACGTACTCGTAATTTGTTCTATAACACTGCTGTGGATTCGTTTCCTTGCTTTGAACTAATAATTACAGCTATAATAATCGTATACCAAGAGTTGGCCTATGTACTCAAAAAATTATACTGTGGTCATAAACCTATCTGTTAAAGCGTGTTTTATTATCGTGTTTCGTTATCATTAATAAAACATTTGATGAAAACTTCAATTCAGCACTGGAACTTGTACAGTCTGATGATGATTTGAAAGTTTGTAAATTTCGGATAATTAATTTATGGATAAAACTAAATCTAAGCCATATTCACAAATGAAGAATCAAATAAAAATGATTACTTATATCTAAATAGTGGATTGATTACCGTAGATTCAATTCTTAAGAATTGTAGCTAGTGTACATGAGAAGTAAATTTTATTCAAAATTCTGACGTGTCATTAATTATTTTTAGAATTATTCAATGCATAAAAGTAGATGATACTACAAAACTTTTATTCACAAACTTCTATTCATATGACTTTTATTTTTTATTAACCTATGTTATCCCACTGCTTGGCAAAGGTCTCTTATAAGACATAGTGTTAGCAAAAACAAGACGATAAAAGTATAAACCAGTAACAGCCTCGTTGCAATATTAGATGATTTAGTCAATTATGTTGTCTAATATACTAACCAAACCAATTCCAGGTCGAGGAAAGATGAAGAAAATGATGAGTATGATGATGATGGGCGGCGCGATGAAGATGATGGCGATGATTCCCATGGGAATGGCTGGTCTCTTCGTATTAGCAGGAAAGGCGCTGATAGTAGCAAAGGTATTTATGATTTTACTACAATTATAACAGCAACAGAAACAAAAATAAGGACCATCTAGTTAACTTCAGATAAGGTTAAAAGCTTCATAAAATTAAATTGGGATAAGAAGATTTAATTCTTCTAAGATAATTGCCTCCTTGACTGTGAATATTAGAGAGAGAGAGATTTAAAAAATAAATAAATATTCTTAAAGGTGCTCGAGAAATGAGTAAGGCGTTAAATCTTTTATGTAAAAGATACTTAAAAAAATTAAATACACAAGTTAAAAAGACACGCAACTTTTTCAAATTGACACGAAAGTATTAATTAAGTATGCAATGGCCTTTGTTTCCAGAATGTCTATTAATTAGTAACATACAATTATTATGATAATTCACAATTTATAAGCAATTAATCTTCTGAAAGTGAGCGATATTTTTATGGTAATAACTATTGCTTAATTGTCAGTAAAATTCTATGGTTATTTTAATGACGGGTTTAATTTACGTTCCGCTTTCATTAACAACAGTATTGATGAATTAATTACCAATATTGAATTTCTGAATATTAAAAAAAAGTGTTTGATAAAATTGTTTGGATTCTGTATCAACTTAGAAATAATAATAACACAAACAGTTGCGATTAAAGTTTAGGAATTAATTTATTTAAAAAGTAAGAGCAGATCATTATTTCATACTTTAGTAGAACATTGTCACGAATATGCTTAAAAGAACACCTAAACAAAAATCGGAATTATAAAAATTACAGAAATTTAATATATCCACGTATATACGCTCACCGTATAATCTATCTTACTTCAATTATAAAAAAATAAGAAAATCCGTTATAACAAATTATGCACTAGGCATAGAAATTTACTATGGCTTGTAAGTTTGGAAAGAAACACAGTTATGACTAAACCCATGCATACCGTTTTGTCACTTCAATTAAGCTCATTTACTGACTCTCTCTCAATTTGATAACTTTCGCAAACTTTACTATCTATTAGTACACAGTAATTATTACTTTAATGTCATTATCAATCCTTCTTTATTTTAATAGTATCGCTCCTCTTTTATATTATCGTATGCAATATATTCTATGCAAATGCCATTATCTACATACTTTTTGCCCAGAGAAAACGGGTAATTAGAATTATTAATTGTTGCTTCCCATCTGTTGGCAGTTCCAACGTGGGAATTATTCTATAAGTTGAAAACGCGGAGAGATTTGACCCACATTCTTTTGTGCTAACTAGATGACGGAAGGGCTGTTGAAAGACAGTAATTAGAAAGATAATTTAAGCTTTGATATAAAAAAAACATCGGATTGCTAGAAAGCCGATTAAAGTATTTAACGAGTGATATGAATGGAATGAAATGTTTAAGATGATTTAAAGAGTTTACTGTCAGTATTTAGAACAAAACTACTACTATATTTGTCTTTCTCTTAAATTTGTACAACTTTATCTGCCTTTTATGTTTTCTAGTCCTTCTTGAGGTTGTCTGCATCGCAACTGACGTTTGCTACCCATTTTCATAATTTATCATATTTTAAATGTTTTTGGTATTCAAGCAAGTGTTTAGCATTGTCAATTTTAGCTTTTCTTCCAAAATTACATTCAATGATGCCAGAAACTTTGAAAAAATTATATACCTTGTCGTTTACAGTAAAAACGTTAACATTTATATGTAGGTAATTTTAGATAGAAAGGCGAGAAAACATTACTGTGTTCATTAAGTTAACTGAAATAATAGAAAAACGCGTCGAATGGGTAAAAACATTTTACATTACCATAAAAAGGAGGTTAAAGATGATGAACTTTATACGATTCAAGATGTTATGATTGTGATAATGTTTTGTATTGATGTAAATATATATATTTACATCAATACAAAAATATATGTGTGGATAGTTATTCTGAGCATGGTTGTGTTTTGTGTTCAGGATTTAAGCGATTGCAAAGTCCCCCACAACACTGGGATTAGTTTTTCTAGTGTGAAAGTTGTTTTGCATTGGTATATTGACTGTATAATGAATTATATTAACTGAGAATGCAAAAATATTAAATAAGACAAGAATGCGCGTTCTTAATTTTACATGTTTTGAAAAAAAAGGCAAATCAAAGAGAAAATTAAAAAAGGATAATTTTTAACAGGTCCACACCACAGTCAATCCCTAAAAGTAATCTAAATATCTACGATCATCCGGGTGCTTGCCCAACGTATTATTTATGCCCATAACATTCCAGGCTACCTAAGTCCTAAACTGACAGTTTATATCATTCGCTTTCTTATTGCTTTATAAAAACTTTTCTAATTTTAAACAAAACAGTCAGTCAGCTTATGATAATTCTCGACGTGTCTTCCAACTTTCTCAGTTATTCATAAATGACTTCTTTTTTCACGAATTTGTGTCATCTTGATGTTATCAAAACGTTTTTAAAAACGAATCTTAGAACTGAAAACAATATGTGGGAACTTTTGAATGTCTTTTTATCAAAAATACATCAAATGTTTACTCTAGTTTGCTGTTGTGTCGTTAAAATATTATTGTGCAACATAATGTCTTAGCTTACGGCTTTATTGTTCTACCATTTCCACGATACAATACAATACAACTATATTTTATTGTACGTCGGAAAAAAAACAAATAAAAGCTTATTTTATGTAATTATAGTCTCGGTAGTTAACTTCTACAGTAGTTTATTACTGCACTTCGATAAATCAATTAAAACTATTGTTTTGAAGTACAACAAAACACGAATAGGTACCATAAGTTTGATTGATATATCATTATTTGCCTTCGTCTTCATCATATTAACCTTCTTTATGAAGGGATTACCAACATTAAAATTACCTTATCAGCTGGCAAAAGTCTTGAGTACCAAATGAATATCCGACTTAGCTACTTTATTTACCGTGTTAGCTAATGATTTTATTCAGAATCGAATGATAAATGTAATTTTAGATATATGGGAATATTTTTTCAGAAATGTTTGATCTGATTTGACATTGGCGTTTAGTTAACAGCTATGCGTTATTTATCATTATTTTCATTTACGTTAGGTATCAAGTAATAAATATTCAAGCTATTTCGTGATCAATTGACTATTTATTTACTAATTCAATTCTATATATTTTGCAATAGACTTTAATACTAGGGCTCTTATTATCTAATTTACTATCATTATCCCAGTATTCTAAGATCAGAGTATTACTAACGATGAATACAACGTCTCTGACACAAATAGCAAATGATACTCCATTGTGGCCGGGAGGCGCTAAGTTACATTTATATCTGTCGTATTATTTGTGGTTGTCAAGGTAGCGGTTTAGGAATGTTTGCAAAAAAATGCAAAATTTTGTTAAAAATACCAAAATTCTATTTATAAGAATGGTGCATTTATATATCAGAAGAGTGATTGCTAGGTTGTTATTTTTTATATGTTCAAATTATGTTCTAATATGATCGAGATGATAACCCTTATATCCAAAAATATATTAACTTTAAATAGAACTTACTAGCATTCTTGGACGTACAATCTGAAACCTATACGTTCCATAAGGCAGCATCTCAAACACCGCAATCATATTTAATACCACTATTACAAATTCACCGTGGGAACTAAAACTCCAACCGAAGTTTTGATTTTCTTTCAAGCCTTTATAATAAGTTCTACTATTACTATTTGACCACTGTCGATGTAAATTGAATCTGTTATATTCAATGTCAGGTTCCTTTGATATGATTATTCTATTCATTTCTGTAATATCTGTAACATAGTTTTTTGTAGTCGCCGTGTGGTTTCCGGCTTAGAATTGATCACCCCATGGGTGTCGTAATAGGCAAATAAGTGACACCCCGATGGATGGTCAGCAGAATCTACCAGCTTGAAGCTACTTACCATCTTAATGCAATTTTTTTACCTAAACGTATGCCAAGGAAAGTTATTGTGGCAATACCCCTCAACCACCCTAGCTTAGCCAAGACAAGGAGATTACAAGGAGAACCAAATTCAGCATAACGAACGTTCACGTCAACCGGCTGTTGAAGTTGAACATGTTTTTTTTCTTGCCTATAATGATAGTGAGCTATTTATTCAACCATTTATTTAAAACATACAGAATTCGTAAAAAAATAATTCAGAAAAACAACAAAAAAAGTGTCAATCAAATTTAATATAAAAATATTTATAGACTTTTGATTCTAACGCTACTCTCTCCAAGTATTAATTTAGAAAGGAGCTGTGCCCCGTAGTATTTCTGGTACATCAAAGTCACGAATACAGTTTGCATACTTCACACACTTTGTAAGATGTTCTTTATCAGTATATTAGTGCTATTCAATTGCTAAAAAGGCGTTAAAAATATTTACAATTAATTTTCAGTAACAAACAACTAACTAGGTTTTACTTAATAAAATTTGAAAAGATTTCAGCACTAGCAGAGTTTATCACATCCACATTTACCTAGCCGTTTTATATCACAAGGTACTACTGCTAAGGGACAAGTTTCTTGATATTAACGAATGCGAATCCAAATTCAGAGCAATGACAAAGCAAAAATATGGGACTAACATTAGAAATCTAACCTTTATGCGCTTATAGTTTTCTCTCCAAGTAAAGTGATATCAGTTCAATGATAAAATATGATGTTGTAAGTTGAAACACCATCATATCAATGTAAAGTCATTCATCTAAATAACTTCCTACATAATTTCACATGTCCCCAATGACACTGACATTGATTCTTAGCACAGTTCCGTACCATGTGAACCTAATCGATCGTGATGCGTGCTTTTTGTTGCATTGTATTTACGATAGTTTACTTTATGTGTTGGATTATTTAGGGCAATGGAAGTTGTATCTTTCTTTGATCTCATTTTTAAACAAAAGATGCATCTTCTTCCGTTCCTTATGTGACTATAATGTTCAATTGTGACTTATAAATAGTATTGTAAATCAAATAGACGTATTTTTTCAGGTTTTTGCTACATTGAGTAATGCAAGTGGCAATGCCACAAATATGATTTCTCAGGCGATATCGTACATGAAAGTGTTTGTTGTAATTTTACCAACAAATTATGAGGATTTATTGTTTACCAACGTGCAGAGATACTTTGCTAATCAATTATTATGTCTTTTTAACAAAAGTAGAAGAGATGCGGCAGTTTGGCAAACGTAAGGTCCAGATAACTTGAAAACAGTGAAAATTAAAGGAGGTCTAAATTCGGCAGTGGGATAAGATAGGCTCGTGATTAATACAAAACAATAATTAATTGATATCCTGTTCATGACTTGATTCTTTCCTTCATATCTTAAAACAAAGCGAATCATTGAGCTAACATATTTAGCGTGTGTAATGATAATGATTGTAAAAGGCTACATTTACGCGTGTCACGTATCGTCATTATCGTCATCATCATCAGGTTACTGAGTTGTCACATATATGCTTCGTTGATCTTTAGTCACAGAGCGCATGTTTTAGATACTATCTAAAAATAGTTCCTCGAGAAACTTTTTTCGCTTTAGCACTTTCTGGTATTGCATTCAAACGTCGTTGTCATAAAAAAGGAAATTTACAAATTATTGTATTTATATTTTATAGTAAAGTAAATTATTATGCACACAGTTTTTCATAAGACTTCAATCACTTGACAAGAAAAATTTAAATTAAAGAAGTAAAAATAAAACCTACCTAAGCATATTTGGCTCGCTTTAAATCTGACGGAGGTCGTGATCCCCATACCGGACAAGAAATCTTTGTGTAAATGCTAAGATTTCTTTCCTGGTCTGGTCGGTTGAGGGACTACCCTCCGTGTCTCGGACAGCACGTTGGTCCCGATTGTTATAACATTATCTATAACAAATTCATACCAAGGAACGGGCAGCAGCGTTTTCCTGTGTATTACGACATAATACTGCGGTCACCAACCCATCTGCCAAGCGTGGTGATTATGGCAAAAACCCTCCCACGAAAGGATGACTATTTTCAGCAGTGGACGTTATACGGGCTGATGATGATAAATTAAACCAGTCAGTACAAAATATTAATTTCTATAAAAAGGTTAGTCGCCATCCGTTACAGCTACATACATAATTATTTTAACGGGTCTCATTACTCCCACATCCCCATCTTTGTAACCACTGTAAGTCAAGATCAATAGTAGCAGTTACGCAAGAGGCTCTAAGTTGTTAGCATCAGGTCGAGTTCTGGTTCCGGGATACCGAAATGTCGTAGATCCCGCAGCAAATTTTCCAACGCTATCCGGATAAGGAGTTGAAAAGTGTTTTATTCTTATTAAAAATATTGACCGGTAGTATAAACTTATATATAGGGTGACTGGTAATTTGTGACCGACCGATACCTAAACACATCATTGTGCTCATGATAACAAACAACTTTTATTTTCGCGATTTTATTTTTGCGATTTCAGTGTTGGTGCCATAGTAAAAGTTGTTTGTTATCATGAGCACAATCATGTGTTTAGGTATCGGTCACTAATTACCAGTCACCCTATATATTATATAATACAAGTAAGTTTATAAAAGTAATATTAAAATGAATATGACCTATACTGTCAACAGCCCGTAAAAAGCGTAACCTCCAGCGAACATTTGATAACATTTAAATTGCTTTGCAACTACAGATTGGACAATCTCGAACGTTTTGAAGAAAGTACAACCTCACGATTATGATTCGTGATTTGAATTTACAATTTAATGTACTGTTGGATATCGTTTTGGATTTGTATAACGTAAACTAATAAAGTTAATATACAAAGCTATTAGTGAAAATCACGTATTTTTGTTGGATAATATAAAGTAAGTCATGTTTTAATTATGATAGACTTGTGTTGCGTCTAATAATTTAAACTTATTATTATCATGTACACTGTTCACAGTATCAACATTAATTTAATTATTGTCATTATATATTATATTTTAATCATCAATTTATTCTTCATGGACAACATCACCATCATCAGCATAATCATCAACAGCCCGTTTACATCCACTGCTGAACATGGGCCTCCTCTTAACAGACCTTGGCAAGCTAGGATCGTTGAGGGATATTGCCATAATCACTACGCTTGGCAGACGGATTGGTGATCGCAGTAAGATGTAAACCTTGAGCTAATAGATGCTGCTGCTTATCCATCAGCCATATGACCCTTAGTCGCCTTTTACGACACCCATGAGAGGACATGGGGTGGTCTATTATAAGCCGGAAGCCACACGGCATATGTGGACAACATAGAACAATGAAAATACTCAGTCAATTGCTCCTTACACTTGTTAATCAAGAAAACGTGAGCCACTGTTAAAAAAATAACTTGATCTTGCGAAGAATTCCTCAATTATTTACATATAATATTTTTAATTTCAATTTAGATACAGTTTTCATTCAAAATAGCAATATGTGCATATCGAATCGATTTATTTTTGAACTATTGCGCAAATGTTTGGAAAGATGTAATTTTGGAAACTCTGCTGCAATTTTGTATAAGAGTTATTATAGGTAGTTTAAATTTGTTCTGCTTTTACTAGCAACCAGTTTAATCGTAATTTTATTTTAATATTTTATCGTTAATAGCTGTGCTATTGTTTATTCGGAATGGTTATATATATTTGAAATTTTAAAATTCAAATAGCATAAAAACTAAAATTCCTGTTAGTTTTTATGACACGAGCACCAGCAAGACTGTCTCATTTTATTCTTTCTTTTTTTGCATCAATATTACAGTGTAAGTAGCTCCCTACAAATCGTTCGATTTACCGTGTTAAAGTAGCTGGCTAACAACGTTCTTTCACCTACTTGTTCTTCGTAAACCCTTAATTCACGTAGCTCCTTATATCTCCCGCTAATATTAAGTCTAGGTCAACGATGGAATTTATGGCCAATTAAGTTACTTTCTACGTCACTACAGAACCCTACTTAGGCCAATTTTGTACTTACGTCTGGAACGTAAATGAAAGGAAATTGAACTATTAAATGGAGTTGTTAGAATTTTTGCTGCAATGCCTTTCTTCGGTTTACAAGCTCATGTTGGTTATAATTGTTATGTTTCTTTCATCAGTGCTTTGTAATTGTGACGTAATACATAGAAATAAGTCTTAGAGCAGTATTAGAATTTAAAACTGAACCTTAATAAAATTTAGGCATCCTCTCATTAAAAACTAGCTTAGACAATGGGAACACTATTAATATTTAAGAGAACTCATCTTATCTTACATTGAAAATCAATTGGTACAGATCCATAAGTTTATTTTTGGAAGAATGTTTATTATTTCACAAGATACAATCTTTTCTGAAGATTCCATTTGAAGTAATTGAAGAACGGTAGAAAGTCAATTTACCCGAGGGTCAGGGCTGAGGGTCACAGAAAGCGATGCATGTTTCAATGGTAATTGTCGTGAGAACTATGTACGTAAATATAGTGATTTCAAACAATAAGCAACATTGGAAAATGTCAGTTTATTGTGAACTGCATTCCAGAATTACTTTGAAATAGTGTATCAGTAGATCAGGGGTTTTACCAGGTTTGCTCCTTGCTACACTTTTGTATCCTCTTGAACGTTTCTTTGTTTTCATTAAATAGACTCCAAAATTACTTAACCGATTTCAAAAAATCTTTCACCATTAAAAAGCTACGATATTCAGGAGTAAAATAAACTGTATTTACTTAGTAGGAGTAACACCACACGCAGGAAGCTAGTATTTATATATTATTTTTAGCTCCTAAATTTTTTGATATTTTACAAGATTTCTCAGATTTTTTTATTTAAACTTAACTATTTATGTTCTTCCGTTTTACGGATTTCAATTCCATCAATTTTCAGAGTTCAGTTTTCTTTTAAGAGTTCAAAACGCTACAAGAAAATCTTTTCGTTAAATTATATTTACCTGACTACTACTGAAATACTTATTCAGCCTACTAAATCCGCTTGTTCCCAACACGCACTTGATTATTTTAATACTTAAAATATTTACCAGAATTTAGTAATAAAACATTTTAATCACCGTATTTGTTTCAAATAACATTATTAGAATAATTAACGATTTAGACCTTACAATCATAAACATTGAACTTCAATTGGTTTGCTTGGAAGGTTGGTATAGTATTTTAAGTTATGGCACTTTACGTTATCGACCTTCAATGCTACATTCCTAGAACATTTACATTGATTATAAAATAGTACTGTGTTGCTAGTTGTAAAGTATTTGCCATGATCTTGGGAATAATAATGCTACACTATGTTATTGTCTACTTAAGAGACTTTCGTTACAAAACTTCTAGCGTAACTATCAGGCGAAAAGCTGCATACTCTGTATGCGTTGCTGATTCAAGTTCAACAATAAAGGAACTAAATAACAGCTCCACTTAAGTGGTGCTCTTTTTTAGTACCTTACCTTAATTTTAAAATTAAATATATCTAGGTAAAAGAGAACACTGCAAAAAGTACTAAAGAATATTATTCTTAAAGTGGCTCGTGCACAAATCATTATCATCATCATCATCACTGTTGTATATTTTTTATCGCTATTGCACATAAAAATGCTTTGTAATCTCAGTTAGTGCATTCAAATTCTCCCCAATTATTTCCTCAGTTTATGAAATGGTTCCATGTTTTAAGCTAGCAACACTGTATTCAAACAAACATTCATTTGAATACAAAGTGCCACAGCAACCATACTTAAACGTTCGACAACCAAACATTCTAAATTTAACATCAATTTAAATTCTAAAGTTAAAAATCAAAGACACTTGAAAATCGAAGTCGTTTGAAAATGGGAGTCTCTTTTACTCGTCGGTAAAAGTAAATCTCGTGCGGCTTGTGGTAATCTTAAGCCGTAAGAAATTTCCTTCTATTGATGGTAAAGTAACGTCTTTTCGCAGCAAATACGGTAATACATTTTTAACACTAATTTTAGTTTTTCCATCAGCTTGCGTACCATATGGGTGTAGGTTAGCATTTAGTTATAGTACAATTAATCAACTAAGTATGTTGAGTTTAAATATTTTTTTATTATCAATGTAAAAAAAAAATTCTGTGGTTGTTACAACAATTTTTAGATTTTTTTTTAAATATATAAACAATTGAGATATCTGCCATTTAGTTTCACCCGGTTTTGTTATTGTAAAATTATCGTCAACAATGTACGAATGTGAATGTAAGAGAAACTACATAAAAACAGTTAAACGATTGAAATTTATAGCTTTCCGTGTCTAAATAACTCTGATTCATCAGTTCAATAAATTAGGGTTGCATGATGTTCATCAGTTATCGTAGTAAAACAGTTGAAATATATTAAACTTCATTATTGTAGGTCATAAACTATAATGCCTTTTATAATTTAGAACTTCCAAAACCAAAACTGATTAAATTGATGTATCAACAAGAAACAAGTCAAAAGGCGGTTTTCATTACAATCAAAATCGTACTAAAACCTGAGCCGAAAAAGATTCACAATTAAGACGTATAAATTTAGAACTTAAAGTATAAAAAAATATTCAATACTTAAGAACTAAAATTGTAAATAGTACTCATTATTTGCAATTATAGGCATTTAGGAATTAACGGTGAAAATAATGTTAGTATTTCTATGCAAGCAATTGACTTAAATCAATCAAGAGAGTATAGCTTAAGGCAAAGTAATCAATATATACATATTATTATGTATACTGTTACCACCGTGAATTTTACATTATTTTTAATATCCCAATAAACGTCTTATGCTAATCTTGTACACTGTATCAATATTATTACTTTAACTTAAATTATATCAAAGCTCGCATTAGGAAAACTTTTAAAGATATTTAATTCGTAATTGAAAAATTATACACATACTTACTTAAGTATCACCATTGTCTTTACGTTATTATTATTCTTATATTAACCATTTTAATATCTTCATTCCAGATCGCTCTTCTACTCTCGGTTCTCATGATTCTGAAGAAGCTCATGTCTTCGAAGAGCGGTGGTGGAGGCGGTGGCCATGAAAGCCATGGTTGGTCTTCCGGCGGTGGCGGCGGCAGCGGTGGCTGGGACAGGCGCATGTACGGTGATGATCTTGCTTACTCCAGTTATAAGAGAGAATAAATGTAATGGGATAAGACTCTTCTCAACTGAACCAACTCAACTGAAATTTAACCAAGGTCAACGATTGGAATTATAAAAAGTATTGCCACGAACCGTACTAATTGCCATTATTATTAGTATACAATTTTTAAAAGTCTTATCTAAAGCTTTAGTAAAGTCAGACGGAATTCGTTCGCTTACTTAACTAACACCAAGTTTCTGAAAGGAGGTTCAACGTCAATATTAACAAGTCAGCTGTTAAAGCATTTGTTAAGTGTCAAATGAGATTTTGAAAGTTTTTTCTAGATTGATATTTTAGAAACGGAATTTGATTTGGTAGCAATGTTAAGTTTACAACTTTATTAGATAATTGTTGCTATGATTGACGTTTCAGAAACCATTGTTTAGACAAATTGTACGGGCCATGGTCGATTATGTACCTAGCTGTTCTGATCTCTATTGCCAATGTAATAAAGATTAAAACGTTAATACTAAATCAGACAGACCTAACTATGGTAGAGAAAATATTTATGCAGTTTGAGTAGTTTTGTGTGAGAAAAACATGGCACTAGTTGATGATACAAAGTAATTAGTTAGGAATGCATCTGTCGGCTTGTATTGTACTTTCAATTTAGAACAAAATATTTCATAATTAATGAAGAAATCATTTTCAAACATTTTCTTCACCTAGTCTTTATCAGCTATGATTCTACTTTTATTTTTTGAAATAAAATTACTATGTTTGCTTCTATAATTTCTTATTGAAACTACTTTAGTATATTCATAATTTAACTTTCTTCTCTTCTGTCTTTAATACCGCCATAAATTAAAGGTATTTCTTAAGCTTATACTAAATCATTGCCATGTATTATGTTATTTTCGAACTTCATTGTTCCCCTATAATGTTATCCCTAATCTTCGTCTAAATGATCGTTTTCCATATTTGTTTGCAATGCTGGTCTGTCACAAAAAGTTTTCTTTTACCCGAATTTAATTCTTGATTTGTTATGTTACGAAATTGATCGTGGTCTTCAAGGTTTTATGAAAATTGAGATTCAAGGTATATTTTGAATTGAGATGTGTAAAGGTTTTGGATGGATTTTGTATTATTGACTTGTGTCAATATTTTAAATTAATAGATGAAACAAATATGTTGTACGACTATTTTAAGATTATCGTAATATGTGTTCAAATTTTACAATTATGGTTTGGTCTATTTATTTTTTGTTGATTATTTTAGTTGTCTCCCACCTTTGTCGAACACATATTATGGTTTAATTAAATTATTTATTTATTTAGCAGTAATAAAATTAGAGGTGTTGTTTAATTAAAATTATTTATTAATCGTTTCCATGGGAACGATTTTCGTGTACTTTTTATTAAAAGATTAACTTATTTATTTTAGATGTAATTCCGACTTGATTTTTCATCTAATATTATGGTGCCTAAATACTCAATAGTGAATGTAACTTATTTTAATGTTAGCAGCTCGCACAACAAAGAGTTATTTAATTAATTTTGTACATTTGTGTTATTAATATGGATTTATACAGATGCTTATATAAATAAAAGTTTATATCATATTTGGTTGTCTTTTTGTTTTGTTCTAAGCTAATATTATAATGGTTGTGTCTCTGCAGTTTTTTTTTTATATAAGAGTAATGCAATTAAAATTATATTTAACTATTAGAACGTCGGAATTAAAGGAAATTCCGAAACCCAAAAATGAAAATAAGTTAAATAATTTGGAGATTTTAAATTAACGAATAAAACAACGAATCTATACTAATATTATAAAGAGGTAAAGTTATTGAATTGTTTGTGAGGTTATTGTAGTTGTTTATAAACTTTCAATGATACCAAAACCAGCCAGATACAAATAGTATAGCCGAAGAGATTTTATTACAAGTTCATACATACTATAATGCGAAAAGACTTTTTCCCCAACCTAATATTAAACTTAATTATTGTAGGTTATAAACTATAATGCCTTCTATGATTATGGCCTTATGATTTAGAATTTCTAGAACCGAACCTGATCAAATTGATGTATAAGTAAGAAACAAGTCAAAAGGCGGTTTTCTTTATAATCAAAATCGTGTTAAAACCTGTGCCGAAAAATAATCGCGAAGTTAGACGGATAAACTGTCACTGAAACGATTTTGCATATTCTTTTACCAATATAAAATTATTATATATTAGGCTATGTTTTAAATAAAATTTGCCACGCAGTTGAAACTGGGGTATAAATGCAACCATCTTTTACATAATTTTGATCTAAAAATATATTTCAGAAATTTGAAATATCATCTGTAATATATGTACTATATACCTTTTAAAAAATGGAGGTAAATGTCGGAAAAGGAAGGCCAAAAATAAGATGGATGGACAGTGTGAAAGATGACATGTGTAAGAAAGGTGTGAGTATGGAAGAGACGTCTAATAAGGAAAAATGGAAAAGGATGACATATTGCGTTGACCCCTAATAATGAGAGATGGGCAGGAAGATGATGATATTACAAGATTATATTTGTAAGCAATTACTTTAAATATTTTTGTTTCTTACCAATATCTGGCTATGGGTTGTTGGAAGAAAAATCATCGATGAGTTAGCTCGCTATTTAGTTTGTATACATCTTTGAATGAAAACAATAAAAGAAATTCATATAAATATGGTTTACTAAGAAAATAATATAAATTATATGTATAGAGATATTGAAATGCTTCTTCAAATGCACAAATACGGCAAGTGTCTGATAGATGGCAGCATTGTACAACGACTACTAGCGACACAGTGTGGACAACGTAAACTTTTCAGATACGTCATGTAACATTATATCTAAATACACACTTGCTGTCCCACGTAGTTTCACTCATATATTTCTGCTTGATAATAATATCATAATCCATATACTATGTTACAAAATTGAGATTAATTAAAAAGAGATTGATAAATTTCGATGACTGATATGGTTCCACCGTAGTCTAATTGGCAAAGCCTATTAAGGGCTTAACCTAAGATGCAGGTTCGAGTCCTATCGGTGGTCGAATTTTATTAATCTCAATTTTGAAACATACGATATGGTAAACTTTTCCGTAAAGTATTCAAAAACATTTAAAAATATCATTATCCATTGCAATCTGCTCCGGAGTCTAAAATATGAAATCGTAGCCGTAATTAATGTTTTATTACGTAAATTAAGGATACTTAATATCAGGGATAAATCTCAAGTAATGTTCACGTTTATAGGCCACCCATAAAGAATGTCACAAATAAAGGAGGGAGGGAAATGTTGTATGACATGGGGGGTTGGTTGAGGTCCTAAGTTTTGTGGTATCACATTACGTTATTAATTAACAAAATTAGAACTTTTAATATAACTACGAAAAAAATCAGCGTAAATTAGGTGTTGATGAGTACCTATTTCAAAATCTAGCTTGTAAACGATGCCTGCAAAATATAAAAAACAGTAACAAACATCCTTACAACATTTCTAGTTTGCAATATTACTAGGATTTAGAAAAAAACAATATGGGATACGACAGATATTTTTGATAAACGATGCCTGATACTAATAAAAATGCTCTTCAACTATCCGTACTCAACACCAACGATTAAAATATACAAAGATACAAAAATAATGAACATAAAGGAACTTTACATTTATAACACATGTCTCTTTATCCGAAAAGTTCTTAACAAAACCATTCACACAAATATCACACTTACCCAACAAAGACAAGCTAGTCAACAAAGCACACGACGAGCAAGTTTATTAGTTTTACCAAAAACCAGAACCAACTATAGCAAAAAAATGCTTACATTTGAAGGAGCACAGCTATACAATACCCTCACGTATAAGAAGCTTACGCTCATTCAATGCATTCAAAACCCAGCTTAGCCAGTATCTAATCGCAAACTGGACATTACTTGCAAAATAAATGCGTTAGGTGGGTCGGGTTTCGGGTAGTTTTAATTAATTAGTTTGTGATGGATGTCGTCGAACCTAATTTATTTTTAATTTATGTAATAGTTATTGTTCTCAAGTAAGTGACAAATTATGTTTTTATTGAGAATAAAGTTTCTTTAAACCTAACCTAGACACAAACAGCTAGTAATACCTACGGAGGTATCCCTACGGGAGAAGTTCAAAGACAGTCTGACAAAATTCTTACTCTAGCTTCGCAATATGTTTATGAAAATTTGTTATACGTACATAAGAATATAGATAAGTTTCAGAAAAAAAGTTATATACATAATATGAATACTAGATATAAGCATGACTTAGTAGTACTTGCAACTCGTTTCCATAGAATAAGCAACTCTTTTATGGGGCAATATATGCGCTTCTATAACAAACTCGCAAATATTATTAGAGAATTATCTGTTAATACATTTAAAGCCATTGTCAAAGCTAAATTATGTAAAAAGACATATTACAAAATATAAGACTAGGTAAATGACAGAATGGCTTGGGAGTAACTTTCTCTGGAATTACACTGCTGCTTAACAATATTGTAAAAGTATTTTGTAAGTTTGAGTACATACAGTGCTAAAAAAAAATATAGTAAATATCGATCAACGTGCTTTATTTCATCAAAAGTTTCTTTCAGTAGCGCCTCCGTTATGTACTTGTAAGACAGCGCCATCTGTGATAAATTGTCGCAACTACGTAGAGAAGACAGTATCTAAGCTTGCATAATAAAAGAAATAGACGAGTCAGAGGTACCGAGTTACCTGAATGCATGCTATTACTTATTATATCATATGAGGAAAGGGATAATTGACAGAGTATCTTTTTATTTATTCTATCCACCCGCGATTTTACCCGCGTAGCTCCCATTCCCGTAAGAACTTCATTATCAAAATATTTCGAATATCAAAAGGTTTAGATTATTTGCCTTCCCACGAGATTTTATATAAATTTCGAAATAAAGACCTCGTCGTGATGATGGCTTATGTTATATTATATCCCGGGTGATATATTAAAGGACGACCCTATATAAACCTGAAAATCTTCCAAGTAGGATTCTCCAACAATTAAATTTTTCCCTAGTCCTAAATTGTCCTAGCTTCTTTGGCGACACATTTTTTTTCAGACGTATATTATGAAGTTAGACTTTTGCTACTTCACCAGACATAAAGACGAGCAGACCTCCAGCCTTCTTGCCGGACAAGTGCACAAGTTTGTACGCAAATATAAGAAGTCTTGTTTCATTACTCTTGGAAAGCGGAGGGACAGTATACTACCACCCAAATTTTTTACGACTTCACCTGTACTCCACGAACTGTAAAGTAGAGCTACAGTTGCACAAAACTCCCCTAAAGAAACTAAATGCCATAATCCCTCAATCTTCCCGTCAGCGACCACCCTGAACCGGGGTCCAAGTTCCACAGGGGACGCGGTCTTGCGCAGGTTGCTTAGTTTGTAGTGTTTAAACCATTTATCTAGGCTGGAGCTCTGCTCGCCTTTATGCCCGGTGAAGTAGCAAAAGCCTCGGGGCTAACTAAACATGTCCATCAGAAAAAAAAACACCTGTATGTACCTACTTGTGATGGCATGAGTGGAGCAGTAGGCACTAACTTTCTGCCTTACGACTAATGAAATTTTTATTGAAATTTTTTATTTTACCGCAATTTTTTGATATTTAGTTTCGAAACATGAACCAGGTAGACATATAACACAATAATGAGTAAATACCGACATATTTATGTGCATTGACTTGTTCAAACATAATTAACTAAACTCATTAAAACAATCGGTCAACACATAGCATAGTAACAAACATGGCATTAGCATCGCGTGAAACACATCGACTATGACGATAGAATTGAACTTTATTGTTAGTAAGCAATTTTAGCGGTACATTGTACTCTTTACTTTGTACATTCGTTTTCCTAACGAACCAAGACGTAAATTGATTGTGTATCGTTTTGGTGAATGCTGATAGTTTACTATCAGCGCCCCTAGCGGAGAAGCTGGTGAATTAAGTACATTTCATCATCATCATTATCAGCCCGCATAACATCCACTGTTGAACATGTGCCTCCTCCCGAGGGAAGTTATTGCCATAGTCACCAGGCAGGCGGGTTGATGACAGCGCTATTATGTTGTAACACACAAGGAAACGCTGCTGCCCGTTCCTTGTTATACGATTATTATAGATGATGTGCGTTCCGAGAAAAGGAAGGTAGTCCCTCAACCAACTAGACCCGGGAAGAAATTTTAGAATTTACACAAATATTTCTTGTCCGGTGTGGGGATCGAACCTACGACCTCCGAGATTTAAAGCGAGCCAATTACCGCTACGCTACGGAGGTTGAATTAAAAACATAGTTCTCGAATAATCTGCTAGAGGCGCTTATGTCCATTATCCGTATAACGTCCACGGCTCAACATGGACCTCTTCCCGAACATGGGTTTTTTCCAAAGTTACCACAAGCGTGGTAAGCAGGTTAGCGACGTACCCGGCCCCCGCAAACGACGGATCGACGGAATGTCCGGGGGGATTAAGTGGTGTAGGGTCCTCTTCTCGTGGCATGCGTAAGCATACGACCGCTATGGAGAGGGCGAGTCCCACATATCCCGCCTCCAGCGTGCAGATACGCTGCAGCGGCGGTAGGAATGCGTAAATGCAGTTCTCCCCAGACAACAAAATAAAATTAGTGATTGCAGTATGATATAACACATAGGGAAACGCTTCTGCCAGTTCCCTGGTATACGATTGTTATAAATGATAAAAAAACATTCCCTCCAATATAGTTTACGAGGCACGGAGATTAGTCGCTCGATAACCAGAATTTGCACAAAGATTTCTTATCCGACGTGGGAACCGAACCCACGACCTCCGAGACTGAATTTTAGGTTGAAGTAGTCTATTATAAATGTTGTTATGTGCTTAAGTTAAGAATAGTATGTTGGTGTATGTTTATTGTATTTATT
Source organism: Nycteola revayana (assembly GCA_947037095.2). Classification (NCBI taxonomy): domain Eukaryota; kingdom Metazoa; phylum Arthropoda; class Insecta; order Lepidoptera; family Nolidae; genus Nycteola; species Nycteola revayana. Next base: position 3,425,805 of record OX344851.2, read on the forward strand.
TTCTGACTAGCGGCCCGTCCCGGATTCGCATTCTAATAGTGAAATAATTATCGAAATCCCTCCAGTAGTTTATAAGTTAATTCGTAACAAACATACAAAAATACAAACTTTTCCTCTTTATAATATTAGTAAAGATTAGAAATCAATTCAAATTTAAGTCGTTTGATTATACACGGTAATGTCCTTTCTTTTTTTCTCTCCTTTTTCTCTTTTATTATTAAGGATTTGCTAGAAAAAAAATCATAATTGTATTGTGCTTCATCATCATCATCATCATGCTGCCCGTTCCCGTTCCTTTATATACGATTATTATAGATGATGTTATAATAATCGGGACCAACGGCTTAACGTGCTTTCCGAGGCACGGAGGGTTGTCCCTCAACCAAAGAAGTTTCCAGACCCGGAAAGAAATCTAAGAATTTACACAAAGATTTCCTATCCGGAGTGGGGATCGAACCCACGACCAAATACCGCTACGCTACGGAGGTTAAGCTTGCCTTGTGCAAATTTTATTTCGGCATAATACCCTATGTATTTTTGTGTGTTTTTGTGTGCAATAAAGAATAACGAGTGAATTAGTTAGCGCATATTGTGTTAATTTCATTTCATGCCTAGTCGCCTATTCAGGAAAGGAAATCACTTTATATGTTAATCAGATATATATTTACATAGCCACATAACATCACGCGAAAAAAATACGGTTTAGTCCCGAGTAGAATTTTGTTTTATGTGTCTTCAACATGACGCGTCTGTAGCGGTATTTTTCTTGCTTTAAATCGCGGAGTTCGTGGGTTCGATCCCCACGCCGGACAAGAAATCTTTGTGTTGATTCTAATTTTTATGTCCAGATCTGGATGGTTGAGGGACTACACCCCGTGCCTCGGCAATCACGTTAAGCCGTTGGTCCCGTTGTGTTTACAACATAATACTGAGGTTAACAACACGCCTGTCAGGCGTGGTGATATGGCAAAAATCCTCCCTCGGAGATGGCTGACGTTCCGCAGTGTACGTTGCACGGGCTTATTTTGACGGTATGATAGGTTCCCCCGCGTAACTTACTTTCTCGTATGAACTTACGTTTCTCAATTAATGGGCTTTCTTACGCTAAAAAATAATTAAATGATCTGAACATTAAACTATTTTTTGAAATCGGTCCAGTAGTTCCTGACATTAGCGTGTTCAATCAAACAAATAAATTCTTCAGCTTTATATATTAGTATCGATACATATAGATTATACATCATCAAGTACATTTTTTATTAAATATCATATTTTATACTTACTTTATGTTAAATTTAGTTCTAAGTACTTCTCTGCATTTTATTTTTCATTGAACACTTCAATAAAGAATTTATCAAGCTATCTAAGCAGGTACTTGAAATTCATGTAGAATTAACGCGAACGGCTCAATATAGGTGACCGTAAACTGTCATATAAAGAAAATATATGTTACCTATTTTCTTTACAAGATCACAATGCTGTTATATAAAAATCCTATAAAACTGTCATGACTATATTAATCATATGAATTTAATTATCAATATGAGTGTAGTAAAATTAAATTGATACCTATACTAAATATGTTATAACGGATAGTAAAATATCTCAACTATGAAAACATTATGCTTATCGCCTACTATAAATTTAAATAGTTCGTTATTAACTACCTATTAATTGGCATGTAAGTAGCACAACAGCGTAAAATACAATGAAAACATACGGGTCACTTTTAATGTGGAATAAAAACGTCAACGTCTCATTATTATTAGTCCGCATAACGCTCACTGCTGAACATGGTCTCACTCGACCGTTAGTTTGCTAAGAAATTTCCAATTCCCTCGTTGTCCTGAAGTCCGAGATGCCCGCGAACTGTACCGTAGACCGGCAGTTGCACAAAACTCCCCTAAACAACTAAAGTTAGTAATCGCTCAATCCTTCCGCCAGCGACGGCCATGAGCTGAGGTCCATGTCCCACAGGGGGCGCCTAAGGCTGGAGCTCTGCTCGATTTTATGCTGGGTGAAGTAACAAAAGCCTTGCTGCTAACCACATAATTTTTTCGACCGAAAAACAATTAACATGTGTTTCTTCGAAAGGTAACATTGCTGTCACCACAGGTTAGTTACTAAAATATTACTATTTTTCAAGAAACTATTCTTAAAATATTGGAGGAGGCGTTGCCCCATGGCTAGAGCATCGGACTTACGATTATGTGGTCGCCGGTTCGATCCCCACTCATTGCACTACCAAAGTGAACCCGTAATACAAGGATTGTAGAGAGGGATTACCTAAGGAAATTAGTAGTGTGGAAAACCTCTGCCAGTAATCTTAAAAATAATAATAATAATAATGTTTGTTTGTTATTTGCGCCTTGTAATTGCTGCTTATTTAAACATACTTTCGCTTACATACGTCAATTCAAATTCAATAAATCATTTTTTTTATTTCAAGTTAAGTTTACACCGCAAATTTTCCGTAGTGGTAATATGAATTTAGAAAAAAAGAGTTGGCTGAACTATTTATTATCTGTTAAAAAAGGTCGATGCTTTGTTTCGACCAAAACTTCGTTGATTTAGAATGATGGCCTTGTGCAAGGGTGCATTATCGTACCCTTTCACACCTTAAAATTCCAAGTCTAACTTTACTTAAGACTATGAGTTCACTTTTATTGATTTGTATTACCATAACATTAGAGACCATGGCAGTGAGACACTATTACTTAGTATTGTTCTTACATACCTCTGTTATACAACAGTCAACACGTCTTTACCCTTTGATTTATGTCAAACTCGTTAACATTTTCAGTGACTTTCAACACAAAATTCTGTTGGTAAATCATTGAAGACAAAATCTTTGTTTTGCACTTTATTTAATCTAAATTATTTCTCAAACTACACCAAAATATAAAACAGTTGCAGCAATCTCACAAGTAAAGAAAACAACAAATAGAACTTGGAACCATAAACAATGATCCATTCCTAATAAGCATAGCGTTAGTACCTACGCTCCGTAAATTGCTAGACAGGAAAAGAAGCGCCACTTTACAGAATACTACAATCAAATAACATAATTGATTAATTATGTTCAAAAGAGCTCACGAGGGAAATGGGAAAGCGGCTGGCAGGATAAGGGTGGCTGGTGCTGTATATATCTACTGTATATTTGGACCACTATGCTACTAGACATGAGGTGCCTTTTGTCTGCTCAGGAATAAATAAAATAACAGTACTAGTTAGGCTGACCCCAAGTTTTTGGTAGTTTTGGTCAATTTGGGGTCAGTCTAACTTGTTTATTAATTAATTAATTAATCTTCATGCGCAGTACATTGTACAATGGCGGACTTAATGCCAGGGGCATTTTCTACCAGTCTACCTTTGGGTGATGCAGAGATATTTTTGGTAGGGTGCATATTCAACGTAAAACTTACGCTATGAAAATATTATTGCTTATGCTTTAAACTATATAAATAAATAAATAAATATTTGTTCTGTTAAATAAAACAGAAAAAAATATTACAAACGCACCTGCCCCATTTACATGCCCGTATGTTTCTCATTCACGTTCACTTTCTTGCGTTGTAACAATAATTCCTAGTCGGCGAACAATTAACAAATAACTGTGGAAGTCCGTCGTTTCCGTCTCCATGCGTTTTGCACGAATAACTGTGTTTACGCACGATAATGTTGGTATGACAGTATGTTATGTTGCACTTCTAGCTTTTTTTTTCAATATGTTTTTATATGTATATTCGAGTCATATGTTTGTAAAGGATTTCTGTAGTTACCTTCAGTAGACCAGCTGAACTTTTGCATGCACTTTTAGTTTGTGTGGCAATTCCCACTCTCTCCCGACTCTTAATTTGCAAAGAACTTTCCGATGCCTAACTGTAAAACATTTCTTAATCGCCCCGCCAGCGACCGACCTGAGCCGAGGTTCTTGACCCATAGGGGGCGCCCTTTTGCGCCCCTGAAGCTGGCGGACTGGAGCTCTGCTTGATTCTATTTATGCCCGCGCAAGTTCTAAATGCCTCCTTGCTAGATACATAATGTCCATCCAAAAATATAAATATATGTATTTAACTAAATGTAGCTAATTTAAATTAAAACTACCTTATAAAATACTACCATTCTAAATCTATTCTATGTGGCAAGGTTCCAGGATACTAGCAGCATTGCCCCGTAGAATGGCAATGTACTTTTCAAAGTGAATACCAGCACTCGTGGAACGTGCCGTACTAAAGAGAGACTCTGCAAGATTTTCAAGGTAAAACTTCTCTCTCGTTGTCATGGGAACTTCATAATCTATCTATATATATAAAACAAAGACGGGTTTGTTACAACACTTATAACTCGAGATCGGCTGGATCAATTTTCATGGTTTTTTTTTCGTTGGATTTGTCTCCGCCCTGAATAGCAGAATACATTTTAAAAACAAAAGAAAGTCGTGTTAGTTACACTATTTATAACTCAAGAACGGCTGAACCGATTTGGCTGAAAATTGGTAGGGAGGTAGCTAAGAACTGGGAGAAGGACATAGGATAGGACTTTTGGGTAGGGGTAGGGGTAGGGTAGGGTAGGGTAGGGGTAGGGTAGGGGTAGGGTAGGGGTAGGGTAGGGGTAGGGGTAGGGTAGGGTAAGAGTAGGGTAGGGGTAGGGTAGGGGTAGGGGTAGGGTAGGGGTAGGGGTTGGGTAGGGGTAGGGGTAGGGTAGGGGTAGGTTAGGGGTAGGGTAGGGGTAGGGTAGGGTTAGGGTAGGGGTAGGGTAGGGCAGGGGTAGGGTATAAAAGTCCACCCGTGCGAAGCCGGGGCGGGCCGCTAGTAATATATAACTTATAGCCCTCCACTAACACCGAAAGAATTTTTCAAATCGGACCAGTAATTTTTGTGATTAGCGCGTTCAAGCAAGCAAACAAACAAACTCTCCAGCTTTGTAATATATATTAGTATAAGATATAGATTTGGCTCCCGGTCTCCACGGCTCCATTTTATTTTAAAGCTTCAACAGATTGATCTTATATTATGATAAACATTAATAAAAAGCTGGAGAAGTCCTCCACGTCGCGTCGTTTCCGCCTCCATGCGTTTTGCACGTATGGAGGCGGTTTTACGATAATGTGGTTAAGACAGTTATTATATTGTACTTGTGTTACTTACGTTTAAGTTGCAATGTTTGTAGGTTTTAATCGAATATTTATAGACTAGACTAGTTGACATATTTTTTTGAAATTATTTTTATACGGTTAAGAACCACAAACTCCGTAGCGTAGCGGTATTTGGCTCGCTTTAAACTCGTCGCTCGTGGGTTCGATCTCCACGCCGGACTGGAAATCTTTGTGTAAATTCTAAGATTTATTTCCGGGTCTGGTTGGTTGAGGGACTACCCTCCGTGCCTCGGAAATCACGTTAAGTCGTTGGTCCCGATTGTTATAACATCATCTATAATAACCGTATATCAAGGAACGGGCAGCAGCGTTTCCTTGTGTGATACAACATAATACTGCGGTCACCAATCCGCCTGCCAAGCATGGTGACTATGGCAAAAACCTCCCCCGGGAGGAGGCCCATATTCAGCAGTGGATTCTATACGGGCTGATGATGATGATGATGGATAAGAATGGCTTTCCTAAACCAAGAAAACAATATGGTATTTTTTTGAGTTCCAAAAACGGCTTAATAGTATATATTTTAAAATTGATGTTACATATCGAGATAAAAACGATGTCAGTCATTATAGTCTGCAAACTATATGATTATGTGTCCTGACATCATTCCTGGATCGATGACGTCATGACACAGAAAATGTAAAAGTAAAAGATTGCGTTCTTGTTTTTAAACGAGACCTATGATGTCCAAAATGGCTGATCGCGTTTTCATAAATTAAAGACATAGACAAAAAAAAATGTAAAGTTAAAAAAAATACAACTGAGCCTACTTTGTTCTTAAATACATGTATTTTATAAATTTTCATAGCCAATCTTTGATAAATGCTATGCACGGCGTTATTGTCATGTGCATCGGGACTGACATTATTGTAATGTTTACTACCTATGCTGTATGTATGTGGCAGTAGGTACTTAATAAATTAATACACTGAGGCCACTCTATACGACCCACTTTAGAAAAGTATGACCACAAATTCTACGCGTCCTCTCAACCCTTCGTTTACAAACAATCACTGCCCGATGCCCTCATAGACCCGAAGTCTGAGAGGCCTGTGAATTATATAGAAGAGCAACAGTTTCACAACACTCCCATAAAAATCATAAAGTCATAATTCCTCAATCCTCCGCCAGCGACCGCCCTGAACCGCCGACTGTAACGTAGAGCGACAGTTCTTTGCACAAAACTTCCATAAGCAACTAAAATTCCAAATCGCTCAATCCTTCGTACAAGTCCCACATAGGGCGCCCTTTTGCACAACCTAGCTCCAAGGCTGGAGCCCTGTTCACCTTTTTGCAAGATACATGCACGTCAAGAAAACCAGCACTTATACCATCAGTGGTTTTTTCATAGTCACCATGCTTGGCACACAAGGAAAAGCTGATACCCGTTCCAGAAATGGGCTTGCATTAAAATCTGGATGATCGATTTAAGCTAGTTTTCGAGGCATGTAGGATAGTCCCTCAACCAACCAGATTCCGAAAGAAATCTTAGAATTTACGCAAAGATTTCTTGTGTAGCGTTGACCCAGCTCGAACCCATAAAGTGCCCCTCTTACCTCTGCACCACATAGCTTGTCCCGTTTACCATTTACCATCTGAGTACCACAACCTAAAACTGGTCGGGTTTTAATGAAATTACTGTCTTATTTGCTCAATGAGAAGAGAAGACTTAATAGTGCCATGAGTTCTTTTGAGGCAGGAAGTGATAATCTTTACTGCTGTTTTAAACATATACATTTTTTTTAATACAATGTTTTAAGAACTAAACAAGAATGATGTAAGGAAAGTTTATCATTGTTCATATAGTGTGAATATACCTAGTTTTTCTATCAATGCCTGCGTCGTGGGAAAATATGGCAAAAAAAGTTATATCTGTATAAGTTCATTTGTTATAATAATTTGTTATTTGTGGAAACCAGACAATACACTATTTCAACCTCTTCCGGGATAAAATCCAATATCTAAAAGTAAAGGACAATTTTTATTTTTCTTTATCTTATCTTATATTCTCAATCTTAATTTGCTGAACTGAAGGCCTAGTCAAAATAACATTTCTGTGGTCTCCCTCGTTATTTTAGCGGTAATATGTTTCACCAATTCCAGGACCAGTCCCGGATTCTTTCTATTTCTTACAAAAAGAACGTTTACTAGCAGAGTTTTTGCACACTTCTATAAAGTATTGTTGTAAACCCCTCGTACTAAGCTGAAATTCTTGTGTTACGAGTGGGTTCACGTCGTTAGTTCAATGGGTGGAGATGGAACCGGCGACCACAAGATCGCAAGTCCGACGACCTAGCCATTGGGCTACGGCCGCTATTCGATTACCGAGTCGTGCAAAGATTGTGTTAATACACATTTTCTTTCGAGAAAAGGCATGTGGACTAAAAAAATCTATTTAGTCCGTCAATTAGATTACCAAAAAATATTGGACACGTCCTTTTTTTTTCGTTCCTCAAACAAAAAATGGCGAAGATACAGCGCGTTGAAATTTTGTGTGACGTAACTATTAGGTACAATTTTACCTAATAGTGACATCACAAGCCCCCTGAACTTTATAGTTCGTTTTTGCTCGAAATCACTCACCCTTAGTTTGCAGAAACTCAAGGAGCCCGCAAACTGTAAAGAAGAGCGACAGTTGTTAAAAGTCCTCTTAAAATCTTAAGTTATTTTACTTATGTCGACCGCCGTAAGTCTATTCCTATAAGAGGCACCCTCTTGCGAAGTATGCTTAGTTTTTTTTAACCATTTATAAAGGCTGGAGCACTGCTCGAATTTATGACCGGTGAAGTAGCAAAAGCCTAGTGGCTAACTACATATGTCCGTCTTGAAACGAACTTACATCAATATTAATTTGTCTCTATTAAGCTTTACTTTACATAATTAACTTAAACGACTTATGTGAAAAACTTATAATATATTATGATGCCACAGATCATTACATTATATTAACAATTAGTCTAAGATCCGATTAAGAAGGACCTTCACCGATATGTTTACTAGATGAAAAATATTTTATATCAAATTTAATGACTTAAATAATATAACGCGGCCGGTGGGTTGCCTAAGAAATTCCTGGCCAAACTATTTTTATTTAAAAATTTAATTTAATTTTTTATTTTACTTTACTTTAAACGAATAAATTTAATACTAATCGAAAGTATGAAGCCTCGTTATATTATTTAATATATTACATTTGATATAAAAAAACTTTTCATCCAATAAACAGATTGGTGAAGGTCGTTCTTAATCGTATCCTCTACTATATATTGTTAATGCGAAAATTGATGAGGATGTTAATACGCTATCGCACGAAAACTAGCAGCTAAAGAGATTTCTTTTTAATTACTAGCAGTGTTTTGCTGTCTACTAGTATTCTTGTTTACTCATCGTGCTAAGCTAAAATGCTTGTGTTACGAGTGGGTTCACCTCGGTAGTGCAATGCGTGAGGATCGAACCGACGACCACAAGATCGCAAGTCCGACGCCCTAGCCATTGGGCTACGGCCGCTTTCAAGAAAGCAATGATTGACTAACTCCTTGGTGTAGCGGTCGTGGGTTCGATCCCCACGCCGGACAAGAAATCTTTGTGTAAATTCTAAGATTTCTTCACGGGTCTGGATGGTTGAGGGACTAACCTCCGTGCCTGGCAAAACACGTTAAGCCGTTGGTCCCGATTGTTAAAACATCATCGGGACCTCCGTGCCGTTTCCGAGGCACGGAGGTTAGTCCCTCAAGACTTATGCTGCTACGCCACGAAGATTTCTCCTTCATAATTAATAAGCCCTAAAGACCTCGATTGAAGGGGTATCTAACACTGAAATAATTTTTCAGTAATAACAAGTTCCTGAGATTATCGTGTTCAAGCAATCAAACAAACTCATCATCTTTATATATTCGTATATTTTTTTGTAGAATAATATTACGTCACCAACGTTATCTCTATACGTGACACTGTTAAAGGTATAGCATATATTTTAGAAGCACCTTATCTATACTAATATCGGGTAAACCGAGGTATAACTGGCAGCTTTTATTAACTGGCCGCTATCCACTTCAACGATATAAATTAAGAGTTATCCACACGGTACGCTATATCTATGATATGTTTTCTTAATTTTGATGATTATTTTTATATGGCCAATTATTAGTATTTTGGTGGCAACTTTCAAAATGTTATAATCAGTTACTAATTAAAATTAATATTTTTCATTCGATTAAACTATAGCTACGCAATCCTGTTTAATTAGATTTTTCACACATCAATAAACTAATAGACGCTTTAACCAAAGGTAATTAAATAATAATTTCTTTACACATCTTGATTTTACACTGACTTGAACTGGCCGGTGAGCTTAAGTGGCCAGTTACTGGTGAGTTTACCCTATAAAGCTGGAGAGTTCGTTTGTTTGCTTCAACGCGCTGATCTCAAGAACTACTGGACTGATATGAAAAATTATTTCAGTGTTAGTCAGCCTTTTAAAATGATCGAGAAAAGCTAAAGGCTATATTTTATAATGAAGTTCCCACGGGAATGGGAGCTACGCGGGTGAAACCGTGTGCGGGAAGCTAGTAGTAAGTACCTACCCAAGAAAATGAAAATTGATCGCTATTGCCACGCTGTATTAACGAGATAAATAGACATACATAAAGCACAAATTAATTGTACAGTGCACGGACCATTATCCAAAAGATTACTGAATGTACCTCAAGAAAAGAGGTTAATGTTTTTCTGATATAACAATATTATACGTTATGAAATAAGTATACTATTATAGTGCACGATGTATGTTATTGAAATATAAATAAAAAGAAAGAAAGAAAATATATTTAATTCAGCACAACACACAAGATATTAAACAACTAACATTTAGTTAAAAGTAGAAACAATAAGGCCATAACATGCAAGCCGTCTTAAGGCCTAAGGCGAAACGCACGCAAGTCAGTACTTCGTTTCAAAAACGAGCGTCAACGGCGCGTTTAAAAATTGTGTTGTGCTTAGGCCTTAAGACGGCTTGCATGTTCTGCCGAAAAATGTCGCCACCTCAGCATAGGCTAGGCGATACCTAGCGCTGGTTTTCAGTTGGTAACTTGAGTAGCGACCCACCAAAATATTCTTTATACATAGGCACTTGGCTGTTGCTTCTGCACCGGGCATAAAATACAGTAACTACTCAAGCTTTAATCAATGATTTAAAAACTAGAAACTAAGCAACCCGCGCAAGACGGCGCCCCCTATTGGACGTGAATTTCGGTGGCGGCGCGGGCGGTCGCTGGCGGGGGGATTGGGGAATTTAACGTATAAGTTTGTAATAAAAATACTCAAATTCATAAAATAGACGTTTTAATTTTTGTTCCTAACCTAACTATTATTACTACAGGTACCTATTTCTTGGGCCGGATTGCTCATGCGTACCCGACCCCCGCCAACGGCGGATCGAAGGAGTGTACGGGAGGTTTTAGTGGTGTAGGGTCCTCTCCTCGTGGTTTGACTTTAGCATACCACGCTATGGAGAGGGCGAGTCACACATATCCCACCGCCAGCGCGTGAATACGCTGCAGCGATGGTGGGAAAGGGTCAATACATTTGCCCCCGGACAAAAAAAAAAAAGGTACCTATTTCTTCCAATTGTATATTTTTCAAAGGTAGACATGACAAGATTAACTTACCTGCGCCGCGGTTTAAAAATAATTGAAAACCCCTCTACTGCCCGTCACCTGGTACCTGATACGATTCTTGTTCAAATCATAGAATCATTAAGAACCTCCTTGAACAGATTGTCACAGCGCCATCGGCACGTCTATCTTATTTATATTCTCTTTGCCGGTTTCGGCGGGAAATACGATCGTATTTTGTTATTTTTCTTTTACAAAACTCTGTAAACATTGGCTGCTTGAAATACACAAATTAATAGCTATTGTCGCAAGATTTATTCAAATAATCATCTAAATATTCCCAAAATTTGGCATATTTGGTGTTATAACAGTCGGGACCAATGGCTTTATGTGATTTCCAAGGCACGGAAAGTAGACCTTCGACACACCTAATACTTTGATGATACAGTTTTTATTAAAATTGCGTCGTTGACCTTGCTATGTCATTGTTACTATGTTATGTACTGTAACGCCTGAGACCTGCGAGTGGGGTGCGTAGCTTGGCAGGGCTTACTACTTGCCCTCCAAGAGGATGTGTGATGGGTACGATTACTATCACTAAACACTCTTTTAAATAAAATATGGAACATTTTATAATTATATATTATAGAACACACAAGCAAAACCTCTTATTATAAATTCGCAATGGGCTCAAGCCCCAACTCTTAGAGCCTATGCACACCACGTGTTTTTTACGCGCCGTCGACGCGCGTTTTAGAAACGCGCGTCGACGGCGCGCTTTTATCCTACAGAGCAGTTTGTTGTCGTTTGTATCGATACACACGCGCGTTAGCAATTTGGTGGCTTTTGCATCGCGTCTGTATTGATACACACGCGCGTTTGATTCATAAGCGTGCAGGTGTGCAAAGGTCTGCTGGCTGCGTCTGACTCGCGTGCGTATCGCGTCTGTTTCGCTACAGACGCGCTGCAACGGCGCGTTTAAAAAACGTGGTGTGCATAGGCCCTTACACCTTCGACAGCACCTAACTTACTAATCGAAATGTAAATATTATTGACAATTGAAATTTGTAAGTTCAAATTAAATTTTCTATTACATTTTAAATCGAATGATTAATATTTTAGTTGCCAGAACGACTCACCGGTCAATCAATGTAGTGAGGGATTAAAACCTTAACTTCACTACAGTACGCTACACCTATGTATATAGGAACAAATAAGTGAAATAGAAGTTTCTGTTTGTAAAGGAATAGTAATTGGTTGTAATAATAAACAATCTTCCTCTCTTTTTGCTTCTCACAAACAAATATTCGTGCATTTAATTAAAAATACTAAATGCCCATAAGTTTTAGTGTCGGTAGATTATAAAACTCGGACTAATTTAAACCTACAAACTAAATTCCATCAGAGAGTCAATTTTTGTCCGTAACACACCTCAGTTTACGTTAAATCTCTCGATACCTTCGCACACCAGAAGTCCGAAACGACCATAAACTGTAACAAATTGCGAAGAGCGTATAGTTGCATAGAAAAGTCAAGTTTTGTCCGTAACATACCTCAGTTTACATTAAATCTCTCGATACCTTCGCATACCAGAAGTCCGAAACGACCATAAACTGTAACGAAGAGCGTATAGTTGCACAGAGAAGTCAAGTTTTGTCCGTAACACACCTCAGTTTATGTTAAATCTCTAGATACCTTCGCATACCAGAAGTCCGAAACGACCATAAACTGTAACGAAGAGTGAAGAGCGTGCAGTTGCATAGAAAAGACACAAATAAGTCCTGAATTCTTCCCGTTAGTGACAGCGGAGGTTAAAGCCCCATAGAGGGCGCGACCATGGGCAGGTCGCTAAAGTAGGCTTAAACCAATTAATAGTAATTAATAATAGTAATAGTTATTAATAATAGTTCATTACCGTCACGTCTGTTCCATTCAATGACATCCGAATGAATTGGTATAAGCTTCGAGTTTAAATCATTAAATCATCATCATCATCAGCCCGTATAACGTCCACTACTGAACATGGGCCTCCTCCCGAGGGAGGGCATTTGCCACAGTCACCACGCTTGGCAGGCGGGTTGGTGACCGCAGTATTACGTTGTACCACACAAGGAAACGCTGCTGCCCGTTCCTTGATATACGATTATTATAGATGATGTTATAACAATCGGGACCAACGGCTTAACGTGCTTTCCGAGGCACGGAAGGTAGTCCCTCAACCATCCAGACCCGGAAAGAAATGTTAGAATTTATACAAAGTTTTCTTGTCCGGCGTGGGGCTCGAACCCACGACCTCCAAGATTTAAAGCGAGCCAAATACCGCTATGCTACGAAGGTTGTCCAACATTAAATGTCCGCCCAAAAATAAAAGTTTAAAATTAAGGCGCTGTACTTAGTCAAAATAGGCTTCACAAAACAGTTTTTTAGCCAAATGTTTACATTTTAGAGCAGCTAAAAAAATATATGTTACCATTGTGTTCAAAACACGTTTTCGGTAAATTTTCTCGATAAAAAAAACCCATAAAATAACCATTTAAATTGAAATTGTAGCAATTGTAACTGTATTATTTATAAACAAATCTTGATAATATTAATAACAGTGATGTAATATATAATAATAAAGGGAACTGTTGTTTTTATTTATCGATTGGAATAAGATATTTGCAAGGATTAATGTATTAAATAATTTGAACGAGTCGAACGAAACGTTGCGCCATCGCGGTGTATCTTCGCTTCTCTTTCATTTCTACGCGGAGCAACAGTGACAAAACTAATACGTAAAAGTCGTCTATTCACCGCGCCTTAAGCAGGGTACCAGATAAAGAGACTAAATGTTCAATAACTCTATGTTGCATTAATATTTTTATTCAACGCATTTTGTCTTGTATCAAAATAAAATAAGGGGCTTTATTTTAATTGTAATAAAATAACTATCGAGTTTAGATACAATGTTGAATACAAACAATAGAATTATATGTTATTAAATAACAATGGCAATCAAAATAGTTATTTTGGAGTAGTCTCATTGTGTAATAGGAGGAAACATACGTCAAATATAGATGTGTACGATAAGGGCCAATCCATACGAAACGCAACCACACGACAACCACAACACGCGGTCACGTGGTCGTTTTTTTATTGAAAATTAATAATAATATTCACACGTGCCGCATGTTGCGATTATTATTGACCGCATTTGTGGATACCAACCACGTCGCAGCCATATCGCAACCACCAACCACGATGTGAACTAGCTGGCAGGCACATGGCAGACACAACGTTGAGTCAAAGCATCCATATCATAGATGAATAAATAGTTACTACATAACTGTCCATATCAATATTTTGTTAGTACCACAACGCAAATGATAAAAACTGCAACGATTCTATTCATCGCAGCCACAGTTTGTGTGACCACATTTTGTCGCTACTATGCCGTGAGATTGTGGTACGTGTGGGATGACCCTAAGACAACGATTTAACGCCTGGTTTAAGATATGAGTACACGGTCTACTTCAAATAAAAGTATTAAAAAATGTATAATTTAAACGAAACATAATTTATTGTACAATAAGAGCTGTTTTATGTAAACTTCATATTGAATTCGATGCAGTTTTGGTGCATGTATTTAGTTTTAGATTGGTACTCGTATATTTGTTGTATGCGAAGATTTCGCCTACAAGAGAATCATTGGTTTGTGTAAATCTTATATGGGACTTTGCCATAGTCAAAACTAAGGTCTTGTTGTCTTCCGATTCTTTCGTAGAATTCCCGCGGACTGTAAAGTAGATCTTTACAATTGAGTCCCCTAAATTCCTCGTGGCTAACTATACACGTCAAAAAGAATCGACGGGGACCAACATATTAACAACATGTTGTTAATATTTTGGCCCCGTCCCACAAAATTAGCAATTCTTTTATGGGGCAATGTATACGCTTCTATAACAAATTTTCTTAAGGCTTATTATAAAATTTCTAATTATGTCATTGACAAAACTGCTTGGGAGTGAGTTGCTCTGAAACAATACTGTATTATTATCACTATATTACATACATAATTGTAAATTAAAATTTATTAAAAAAAAAGGGTTCCTCTGAGTTCATCTCAGAGTTGCCACGTCCAGAACTGGTGGTAGAAAAAGAAACGAACGCATCATAAGATCATGATTTAAAATATTTTGAACGTATCTATATGAATAAATTTTTTGACTTTTACTTTGACTAACGTACTTACGACTTTATTGAATACTGTATGTCCCGCACAGTTCCCATGGGAACTTTAACGTGAAATATAGCTTATGTCACCCACAAATGACGTGGCTTTCTATTGCTATAAGATTTTTTTAAATCGGTTTAGTAAATCCAGAGATTACCCCCTACAACGTCACAAACTCACACTTTACTTCTTTATAATATTAGTATAGACAACAACATAATTATCGGTATATATTTGGTACAGTGTATATAACATTCGGTAAGTCGACTAAAATAAACAAATAGGCGATAAGAACCGAAAACTTGAAATATAACAAATTGTTATGAAACCTAGAACGTATTGGATTAAAATTATAAAATACCAACAGTAAGTGTTAGTTTCTAGCATTTTATACCAAAATAGCTTCACACGCGCGGTTTTACCCACGTAGCTCCAGTTCCTGTGGGAACTTCATAGTTAAATATAGCCTAATGTCATCCGGGGATAGTGTAGCGTTCCGATAGCAAAGAATTTTTCAAATCGGTCCAATAGTTTCGGAGCCTATTCAATACAAACAAACAATTAAATCTTTCCTCTTTTTAATTATTATTATATTATTATAACTAGCCTGTACTGTCCCACTGCTTTCTCGCGATTTTGCGCTACGTCTTGCCAATTTTCGAGGAAGCCCACCTTCTTACGCCATCTCCTTGGTCTGCCGCGTCCCCGTCTGGCCGCTTCGGGACACCAATCTTGAGCTCTACGGGCCCATAGATTGTTCAACATGCGGCAGACGTGTCCAGCCCAGTCCCATTTTAGCGGGGCAGCCTCTTTATAATATAATATATAAATATATAAGTATATATAAAGCGAGATATATTAAAATGAGTTGTATGTCGGATAGACATTTGTAGTTATCTACGAGAATTTTGCTTCTTAACCGGGTATAGAGGAGAGTAGTTCTCCAGCCTCTATAAAGATTTAATACTACTTACTAAACAACCTGTGTATGACTAAGATCGGCTCGAGTTGGTTGCTGGCGGGAAATTGAGAAATGATGACTAGATGTTAAGGGAAGTTTTGTGCAGATTGGTTCCCTGAATTCGAGAGCATCGGAAGGTTAAAATGAGTTCTCAATCTTAAGCGCATTAAAAATCTACAAAAGAACATAATACAAATTTATTTAAAGCCCTTATCGTAAACCTTCTTATTTTAAACGAAACTATACTCATTTGTTTTTATTAAAAATTTTTAGTTATTCGATAATTGTTTATTAGGTTTAAATTCACTGCGACTGGTTATTGACCAATCACCGTTGAGGGTTTGTATTGAAGATTGGAACTTGAAATATCAGTCAATAGTACGCTTGGATTAGATTTATTTGCGGTTATAGTGGTTTACAAAGTCATTCTTAGCTTAAAGCCATTGAACAGAGGTAGTCTAAACGTGCTAAGTTATTTTAATTTTAAATATTCTCTGTGTTAAGTTAGATATATATTAAAATTGACAGATGATGGACAGCACAAAAAACTTATTATAGTATTACTACTGATTCTATTCTTAATGAGACATCTCGACATCTTATTTCTGATGACAGCTTTCCATTAAACAAGACATATGTCATATCAGTCATTACAAACAAAATTACATGACAATCCAATAGAGAAACTGTCCCGACTATTAACGGAAGAAGCGACGCGAAAACTACCAAGTTTTTTTCGGCGTACCTATTTCAGTCTATATCGGAACCAAAGCAAAGGAAGCTTGTGAGTCAACCGAACCGTGAACTTACTGGGAAAACGCAATCTTATACCTACGCATGTATAAATATACCGTGTAACAACGATAGTGATTCAGTTTTGCGCGATCGCTTGATGCAAAATGAAGGAGGTTAGTTTGTAATTAAAGAAAGTGAAGTGCATTGTGTAATAAGTGACTATAACCATCATCATGATTCAATACCAGACTTTAGTTATTTTGTTGTGTGTGGCGCTATCAGCTGCTAATGAGTACGAAAGCACGCTGAAGAAACTTTGGGAGACTAACAGTGAATCGAATATTGATGTAACAAGCCCTCCAGTGGTCATCCGACCTACAAACTTCAACCAATATGGAAGAGAATCTCGTATGCCCTACACTTATAAACGATATGCCTTCAAACCACGAGCAATACCCTTGAGAAAGGAAGAAGAACAAGTGGAAAGAAATGTTTACTACGCTGATAAGAAGAATAAATCTGACATACTTTTCCCTGGTAGCTACATACCGATTGAGAAAAGTAATGTCACTGACGATGGCCAGTTCCAGATAAAAGCGATCCCGTTAATTAGGAATGAACAGTTCCAAAAAAGGTCTTTGGATGTTGTTGAAGAGCCTATTATTGAGAAGCCTGAAGACTTCTCTGAAGCAACAGCTTCAAGGAGATCAATATCATGTAAGTTGATAGTTTGGTCTTTTTATAAATATCCATAGAATATAACGATTACCCATAGTAATAGGCCATCGGCTTATTCATTGTAAGGCAATTATTCTTTGGTAGTGCCCTTCACGCCGATTCAATGGTAAAATGTTATACATCTTATCAATACATTTTTACTTTATATGTAAATATAACTTTCGTAGATAGCCTTTGCTTATAATATATCCTTTGTAATAAACTCCAGATCACTTACTAAGCAACTCAGTATATCCACACTGAAAAGCCATAGAATTAGTGTTTTAGATTCGGGTCCTTACTGTAAAATCTAGTCTTGATAGATGTAAACTGGATGATAACAAACATCGAAACACAACAAGCTGTGAAACGGGACAGAAATATATTTGATACTTTTTACTAATTGCTGATTGGCTTGATGTCGTTTAGGCTATGGCATTCAGGGAAAGTACTTTAAAGTTAAAGAAGGAAATTGCTATTGCTATCCGAATGGCATTAACTTTCAGTCCAAAAAAGGGTTCAAAAATCCAAAACCATCAAACATTTTATATCAATAGGAACGGAATTTAGCCACTAAGAATTTGGGTTAAATTACAGCAAAAACTAGGTGATACTTCCAACAATCTCTCCAATAAAATTGCTATTAAAAATAGCACTATAAATAACTTTATATTATTATTAACTGTCAAAATGTCTGTTTCTAATGTTAAAACTGATTTTAATTAATGTAAGTGCATTTATAGCAAGAAAAAGTCTTCACACCAATAATAACAAATGATCATGCAATAAAAATTGCAGATGAAAACTACTGATTAATGCTGAAAACCAATGATTTAACTCAGAAAACTTAAAACGAATGCAACATCTGCACGCAAACCAATAAATAATAATTAACAATGGCATTGACCTCCGTGCATGTGCATACATAGTAAAACATACCAAGGGAATTAAACAATAAAACCTCTTTGTTGATTATTTATATATTACCATTTATTTCAAGCAAGAATGAACCAAACATAATATTAACTTTATATACCTTTCTTTAAAATAAACATTTTTTTTATTTTGTTTCCTATACCTACAATCTAAGATCCATTTTTTAGAACCTGTAATGAGATTAAGGATTTGGGATTAGGTAAATTAAAAACCATCATCGTCATCATCATCATCATCAGCTCGTATAATGTCCAATATAAACATTTGCCTACTTCCGAGGGACAGTTTTATGCATAGTCACCACGCTTGGCTTGTCATTTTACTTGTACATCTTAGATGTTACGGAAAGATTTTTTGTCCAGCATGTGGATCGAACCTACGACTGCCAAGATTGAAAGTTAGACTTATACCGCTACGCCACGCAGGATGTCAAAAAGTAAATAAGGTTTTGACAATTCAGCCACAGTGAATCCTATCACGCTTTCGAAATTCATCATTCGATATCCACGTTTCAGAAAATTATAATAAAACCACGGCTACCTATCGTATAGCAAACGTGGTAAATATAGCTAAAACTCACCTAATTGTCCATCAATTCTGCTTAACCAGGCTGAAGAAATAGAGCTTGAATGGAGACAGTTCGCTTGCCCTGATAGTGGATGCTATTAGAGCATATAACTGAATGCAATGGCAATTACAGTTGAAGCAAATCATAGTACTGTTTTCTACCTATGCCTTAATATTTATCTGAAGCAGCTATCTTTTCCACCAGCTGCAAAACATAGACATTTACTTTTATACAAAGAACAATTTATGGGAATACTTTTACAAGATGATACGGCCTCAATATGTTGTAAGCAAATATGGCCTTTGGGCCTATCCTGTAACAGTTAGTTGTTACAGAAGTAGCTTCTGAGACCTGGTGTTCTGGATTCGATTCACTCTCGGGACAAATATTTTTATGAATTACGAATAAGCCTTCAGATTCTGGGTGTGCTTTGTTTCCATCATTTGTGTTTGTCCCCATCACAGAAGGATTTATTCTTCAGCGTGGAAATTGTTTACAAAACAAAAATTGCAACCAGTTAATGTAAACATACATTTAACTGGACTACTGATTTTGTATTGCTACATCTTAAAATATCGCAAGCACAGTTTTGGTCACCGTCTTCTTTTGAGTTTTACGTCCAAAATTCACTTTTATTCTCTACCAACATTAAAATCGAATCAAACTTTCTGTCCGTCATAGCCAGACCCTACACCCAATAATAAAGAGAATAGTATGAAAGTAATAGCACTATCATTACTTGCCGTTACAAATTCACCGTTGACTGGTTATAACTGACTCTCGCTACCCTGAATTTCATCAATATTATAACAGGCAATCATTTCCACTACACTGCATACTTCATATAGGGTATTACGGTGTTCGTTATGTTAGTAGATTCTTGTAATTTAAAAATGTGACGAGTTAAATTTAACAAAGAATTCACTTTCGTTTGGAAAAGTATATAATTGAAAATTGTTACAATTTTCACGTAACACAATCGCAATTGTATGTAACATAAATCATCTGTTTAATCATAAAAGTTGGAATAACATCTTCAACATTTACGTTATCAATGATGTGTCTATCTAAATCGTCAGTATCTATTATCTACACATCGGATTGTTAATTTAAATCGAGCATAATTGCGCTGAAAATGAAGTATATTTGATGTAACTGAAGAATGATCTTTAAATAAGAAAAAGTTAAAGTTATAGTTGTGAATCTTGCATTCCTGCAAGAAAACTTTCCATAAACAGCCTTAAAACGTCTCCGAAAGGATATTTCGTGCCAAGTAAATTAATGATTTTTAATTGAACGAATAAATTTAAAATATTGTCAACATAATTGTTTCATTTTCAGCAATAATAATAACGTACAATCGATTCACCAATATGCATTACATTACATAAAAGGATTTTCATATTTATTACTTCCATGGTCACCTGAAATTAAAATTTTGCATAGTTAAATCTAGAATGAACTATTTTGTATTTTTACTATACCACCTCCGTGCTGTAGTGGTGTATATCTCGCGTCAAATCTCGGAGGTTTGGTCCCCTTGCCGGGACCCTGGTGTTGAGGGACCCTGTGTGCTATGGAAAGCACGCTAAGCCGTTGGTCCCGATTGTTATAAAATCATCTAAAACAAACGTATACAAACATTGACAGTGTTCTATTGTAACCCTGTGCACTGGAACACTGTCAACGCCTGCCAAACGTGGCGACTTTGGCAAAAATACCCTCCCTCGAAAGGTGGTCCATACTCAGCAGTGGACGTTATCAATCTGGACCTTGACGTTGATGAAGTTTTGATACCAAGACATGCCTAATTATGACATTGTAGCTAGTCAAATGCTGTCAGAGATATTTCAATCGTTTGTACCGTTTCTAAGCATACCTACTAATATTATTGTATTATAATATTTTTATAGGTTTGTTAACTAAATGAGCAGTTATATAACAATAACCTACTAGTGGCTCTAAAGTACTAAATATTGGAAGCACTTCGTTGTTTTTAACAGAAACCGACTGAACCATATAAAATAATGTACCACTAACAGAAAAAATATAATTAACTTCTTCGTTGTCCAAAATTGAATTTTATTTCAAGTTTTTCTGTACTTACTAAATATTAAAAGGAAAGTTGCTTGTCAAACAGTGATTGAACTATTTTATTATTATAGATTTATATTTAACAAGACGATCCGAATATGATTTCTGTCTATAAGTGTTTAGAATTTAATTTTCATTGGCAATATTACTGACTGCTGTGACAGGCTGTTAATTATACTATTTATAAGTAAATTATTAATGCCAAGAATGTTTTATGAATGTGACTAAATGTGATAGAGTAAAGCCTAATTAAAAAAATCAACTACCGTCATTTAAAAAATTACTATTCTTTACATAAATCATACTTTCGTAACAAGAATGTGAGTTTGTAAGTGATAAAGATAATATATCATTTAGCACGCTTAGATTACCACAATTACGTTTATTGTTTAACACGCAACGTGTCATTACTTAGTACTTTACTGGCCAAATGACCAAAAGAACGCTAGTCAAAATTTATTCGTATTGAGATACAGATAGAATTTATCACTTTTTAAATTCATAATGGTCTGTTGACTTCTCAAGAGTGAATGAACGATGTAATCTCAGAAAGTATATTACTGAAGTAATGGGTGATTACCCCTATCAGTGAATATCATAAACGGTGTACAAGTTTCTTTAGTATTATCTTGATAGCTACTGTAACAATGATGTTATTAATTTAAGATGGCTTCCATTAAATTTGTTTGTAAACACTATTTGCTCAGTAAAGAGAAGATAAAAGCGTTTTAAAATAATTGTAAAAATTGGAAATGAGCTTCAACATGCTATTTACGTACATTACACCCAAAGCAATAACAAGAAGGGATATTAAATTAACATATCATTTACAATAATATGTTAGCAATGGCCTCATTTTAAGAACATAACAATATACAGACAGAAATACAGGCTAATCCTAAACATTTTCGAAGGCTAGTTTGAATTATGCCTTAACATCCTAGAACTCAACGAACAGCCCCAGAAACTTATTTTGACTATGATATTCATGTTTTTTCTGCATATATTTCAGACATCTTGGGCGAGGATGAAGACGAAGAAGATTTTGAAGATGAAGATGGCGAATTCGAAGAAGAAGATGTCGGCAGCGTCAAAGACAAAGAGACAGAAAGAAATAAATACAAGAGGCCAAAACTGAAGCCAAAGAAACTTAAAAAATACATGCTCCCACTACTCATGGCGTACAAGATGAAGTACTTCGCTTTAGTTCCAGTGATGATTGCAGGATTAATACTGTTAATTGGTGCTACTGGATTAGCTGGATTCTTCTTTGCATTATTTGCAGCAGTAATGGGATTACAGAAAGGAGGGTATTAGTAAACGAAAGAGAAACCGACTTCAAAATTTTTGGGCGAAAAGAGGTGCTTTGAAATAGGAAGAGGACTTTAGTTAAAGGGATGTTATACTAAAGATTATTTATAAAGCATCTTAATAATTTTATTGAAATAAATATATGAACCTAAATTTATTGAAGTTGGTACTATAATAAAATAAAGTCGACGTCTCGCAGTTGCCATTCAAACTAAGTAAGAATCCATTGAAAACCTGCTAGTCTGTTGTCAAATTCTACTAAACGATCCACCGAAGGACGAAAGGCAATATAGCCTTCATGAAAACTAACAGAATGGTACCCTGAAGAGTCTGAACCATTAAATGAAAATAATGCAGAAGTGGAAAAAAAAATTACGAAATTGAATAACAGAAATAACTTTTATTTCGATCTAATACAAATAATACTTTAGCTCAATTTCTATTTAAGGCTCGCGCAAAATGTAAATATAGTTAAGATATAAGGAATAAGTTATTTATTTATTTATTGTAAGTACGAATAGCTAATGTAGTTACCAATTGTATAACGTAGTAACACTGTATTTTATAGCCAATAATGATGATATCATAAAAATACACATGCTCATTAACTTTCTATGTTTTTTATTGGGGCATTTTTTGTTCATAATAAAATATTTAACTGAAAAAAGACAAGAATTTCTTTTTTCATGTAACGCGAAAAAAATAACATGATTATAATTCAATTTCAATTCAAATTTCATTTTTTTATCAATGGACATTGAAACGTATCGTTATAGAAATACGACATAAATTGCTATGCTTTGAAATGATACCGTGGCGTCAAAAGGGATTTTATTCGATCCATTGTAAAAAAATCTAAACCCTTGACATGCCGTCCCAGAGGCCTTTATTTGCGAAGTTTAGATATTATTATAAAGAAATTTTACGAAGGGGAATACCTACTTG
The DNA here is from genome assembly GCA_947037095.2 of Nycteola revayana. Classification (NCBI taxonomy): domain Eukaryota; kingdom Metazoa; phylum Arthropoda; class Insecta; order Lepidoptera; family Nolidae; genus Nycteola; species Nycteola revayana. Next base: position 3,449,058 of record OX344851.2, read on the forward strand.
GTATTATTAATCGCATATCGGATAATACCAATAATAACAAATCTATTAAAAATACTACTTCTACAAAATAGGCCGTACCAAAAATTAACTTATATGTATATAGCATTGAGTTTAATTAACATGATAAATACTTAGTGCACACCAAAATAATGGAGCGACCTTCTAACCTAATATACTCGTATCCAAGTCCCCACATGACGTAAATTTTCTTTGTTTAATGTGCAATCAAAAATATTTGTTAAACGACCAAATATTAAATAGATTGTTTATGAATATTTCTGTTGCTGGGTAAATTGAAAATACAACTTGACGATAATTTTAAGCTTAAATTATGGTAAACGGTTCATATTAAAACTATGCATATAAAACGCTGGTATTCCAATGCCATATATTTCTCCCTCGTGAGATGCCCATGTTCAGCACCTAGATGTTATACTAATGATATTATATCAATGGACATAATTATGAATATGATATTATTATATAACATATTCCATTCAAAAATTTGATTTTGATAAATTTATACTAAGTAGGTATTCAAATTTTTTGACATCATTTTGTTCTGAGAAGATTTTTTGGCAAATTTCACATCCAACCTTTTTAAGAGTTGCATGAAATTCTAAAGATAGGAATAAACATCCGTTAATAACTTCGGGATCTATGTACTACATGATGTAATGAATGCCTTAGTTATTATCTCCCATCAGTGATATGATACCCCTGGTCCTTCTGACCCTTAGTTTGCAAAGAACCATCCGATGCCTTCGTAGACCCGAAGTCCGTGAGGCCCGCGAACTGTAAAGTAGAGCGACAGTTGCATAAAACTCCTCTAAAATACTAAAAGTCATAATTCCTCAATCTCATCGCCAGCGACGCCCTGAGCTGAGGTCCAAGCCCCACAGGAGGTGCCCACTTGCGCAGGTTGCTTAGTTTGTAGTTTTTAAACCATTTATTTAGGCTGGAGCTCTGCTCGCCTTTATGCCCGGTGAAGTAGCAAAAGCCTCGTGGTTACCTTAGTATGTTCATCTGAAAATAAAAACACTTCCAACCGTTTTAAAGAGTTGCGTGAAATCCTATAGATAGTATAATAAACATTCATTAATAACTTCGGGAGCTATGATACTACATGATGGAATGCATGCCTAAGTTATTATCTCCCATCGGTGATATGGTATCGGTGGTGCTGAAATTATGGTATGTGAATTATTTAGTAGTCTATCCTCACAAATTTCTAGATTTACATAAAATAAGACTAGCTTGAACACTTCAAACTTTCGTGTAGTTTCCTGTTATCGTGAAATCACAAAGATTTCGTGATGTCACTTATGACGCGCAGATGGCTTATCTACATACTTAGAAATTAGCCTAGACTATATGAGTTATTTTTTGGCATGGACATATTATTTATTTTAATCTACTTGTGATTGAGGTGACGCTCGCAGTGGGACTTGGACCTCGGCTAAAAATGGCCGATGATGAATATATGACTACCTCTAACCTACTACTAACTCTTTAAAATAGCATAATAGCAAAATAAACCTGCGTTGTATTTAGTTTCCTATTAAGAAATAATCATTTAAAATGATAGAAACTCGTTTAAACAACCACAACGACACCATGCTCCGTTTATCATGATTGTCATTTTCTTCGAGCTTCTTTTTTAATTCCCAACATTTCACAACAAATATTTTTTTTTTACTACTTATAGGCTTACGTTTGACCATAATCTCGCTTGATGGAAGGCGAAGATAAGGCCTAAGATGATACACGCTTGCCTAGAAAGTGTCTGTTCACTTTAGCCTTAAAGATGTCCAGATTATAGCGTTCCGGAAAAACGGACGCCGGCAGAGAATTCCACTCCTTAGCCGTCCGCATTATGAAAGAAGAAGCAAATCGCTTCGTGCGTATTGAAGGAATGTCTACAACAAAAGGGTGAAACCGCTCGCCGCGCCTGGTCGTCCGGTGATGGAAGGGTGAAGGGGGTATCAGGTTATGTAGAACCTCCGCACACTCCCCGAAATCCCTATTTCCCTTGGTCACGGCATCTTGGGTGAACGGTTTGCAGTAATTCTTTTTTTGTTGTGTTTGTTATTGTCAGCAAAAGGTACTTATGAAAGACAAAATTGGGGAAATTGCGCGGAAAATAAAGTAAATTTAAGAATACATAACAAAAATATTACATTATCTATATAACCTCAGCTCTTTTGACAATATAAACTTTTTAATGTAATTTTATGGCGTTTGACATAATACTGGCATAATGCGTGCTGCTCTTAGTACACACATCACGGTTAGTTTAGAGCTATCACGCTTATTTTAAAAGTTTTATTTAATATAGTTTTAGTTAAGACAGGACATTTGAAAGTAAAATTATTGCGCATAGCTTCCATATTTAACCTAAAGTAGCGTTATTTGTTGTGTTATCTGTTATAACGCAGCATATTACAATTAATAAATAAAGTTATTTATTTTTATTTTTTAATAAAAAATATAAAGCATCTTTGCAGACCATCATCCGATGTTCATTGATTTTGGTTAAAGCTGTTTGACCTCAACCCACCACAACCTCCGTAGCGTAGCGGTAATTGGCTCGCTTTAAATCTCGGAGGTCGTGGGTTCGATTCCCACACCGGACAAGAAATCTTTGTGTAAATTCTTAGATTTCTTTCCGGGTTTGGTTGGTTGAGGGACTACCCTCCGTGCCTCGGAAAGCACGCTAAGCCGTTGGTCCCGATTGTTATAACATCATCTATAATAATCGTATATCAAGGAACGGGCAGCAGCGTTACCTTGTGTGTTACAACATAATACTGCGGTCACCAACCCGCCTGCCAAGCGTGGTGACTATGGCAATGCCCTCCCTCGGGAGGAGACTCATGTTCAGCAGTGGACGTTATACGGGCTGATGATGATGATGATGATGATAGTAATATATAAAGCTGAAGAGTTTGTTGGTTTCAAAGCGCTATCAGTTCAATTCTGGTCCGATTTGTAAAATTATTTCATTGTTTAATAGCCCATTTATCAAGGAAGGCTATGGGATTAACAAATAATTATAAAGTTCTCTCGGGAATGGGAGTTACGCGAGTGAAATTGCTTGCAGGAAACTATTTTCTAAATAAATGATTAAAAATTACGACGCCATGGCATACTTTAAGTGCCTATCTGCAGACAATAATTGATAACCTTGCTAAAATAAGTCATCATCATCATCATCATCATAGTAGCCTGTTTTCACATCAACAGCCCGTTTACGTCCACTGCTGAAGAAGGGCCTCCTCTTAACAGACCTTGGCAAACCAGGATCGTAGAGGGATATTGCCATAATCACCACGCTTGGTAGACGGATTGGTGATCGCAGTAAGATGTAAACCTTGAGCTAATAGATGCTGCTGCCCATCCATCAGCCATATGTCCCTTAGTCGCCTTTTACGACACCCATGGGAGGACATGGGGTGGTCTATTGTAAGCCGGAAACCACACGGCATATATATAGCCTGTTATCGTCCACTGCTAAACATAGGTCTCTTCCATCGATTTCCACCGGAAGCAATTGCTTGCCGCTAGCATCCACTGACTCCCTGCGAGCTTTATGAGGTTTTCGGTCCATCGTGCAGGCGGCCATCCCACGCTGCGCTTGCCAGTTAGTGGTCTCCACTCGAGAACCTTTCTGATTCATCGGCCGTCAGTTCATCGAGATATGTGTCCTGCCCACTGCAGCGTGCTAATCCGTTGAGCTATTGCAGCGATCTTCGTTCTTCTGCGGCTGCGGATCTGGAAATGGATATTTAAAAATAAGAAGATGTAAATGGCAAACATAGCTCTTTCCATACTTCCCTGAGCGACTTTGCTTTATTATGAGGTACACAGTAAGAGACCACGTCTCAGTTCAGATCAGATCAATAAACATATAAGTGGAGGACTAAAAATGGCCTTTCTTAGTCTGCAGTTACTAACGTGCGACTATGGCACAAAACACTGCAAACTTATCTGAACTTTCCTGGTTTACTACTATTTTCAAATAGGTATAAAATCCAGCAAATTATCTTATTAAGGGTATGACACCTTTTAGAAGTCCTTCATCATACCATATCAAGGAGAATATTTTCTCTGTATTTATTCCTAAAACTGCTCGAAAATATGAGAAATAAATAAAAAAAGATACATTTCCTAAGTCATCGTCATCATCGTCATCAGCCCGTATAACGTACACTGCTGAACATGGGCCTCCTACTGAGAGAGGGTAGTTGCCATAGTCACCACGCTTGGCAGGCGGGTTGGTGGCCGCAGTATTAAGTTGTACCACACAAGGAAACGCTTCTTAAAATGATGTTATAATAATCCCGACCAACGGCTTAACGTGCTTTCCGAGGCACGGACGGTAGTCCCTCAACCAGACCCAGAAAGAAATCTTAGAATTTACACAAAGATTTTCTGTCCGGCGAGGGGATCGAACCCACGACTTCCGAGATTTAAAGCGAGCCAAACACAGCTATGCTACGGAGGTTGTCGAAAATATTACATTAGAGTTCTTTTTTGGATTAAGCTTTTATCAGTTTGTGGTGTTCGAAACTACTACGAATAAGTGCATAAATTTATAGGTGTTGAACCAAACTTTAAGATATTCACTTTCTTTAGGTTCTTGCTTTTAGTTTTAATTTTTTATTTTTACAATACAGATTATAAAGGCGTGCTGTCGGCTGTTATGTTGACCATGATTTAAACTAAAAACGCTGAAACCTAATGGTAATTTTAATTATTCTGAGTTTACAAATTATTTTATTCACCAAAAGCATTCGTTTATACATTTGCCGGTACAATATCTGAATTGCATATAATTCCTTGCGAGTCTATATATTTCCTAGGATATGTGTGGATTTAAACATCTTTGATTAAGTTTTTAGAAAACTCTTTAAATATTTTCGAAATATTAGGTGAAGAAATTTTGATTATTGATATGAGTTGATAAATTTCTGAAAAAGACCATTCAAATAAACAAAAAAGAAATCTCATTTTGTGAAGTTGGCAAAAAAAGAAAACTATGAACCCATTTATAGATGGCTTTCCCTAACACTAACACCATGGCACCAGTCATAATTACCCAGAATATCGCATTAAGCTCATTAAAACGTGACGCCTCATAGGTCATTACGAACTCATTTTAACGCTATAAATGTTAGTGGAAACAACAAGAAAGAACACTTCATTACAAAGCCTTTAAACTAACTGAAGTATGAGAACCACTTTTGGTGTTTAAAACGCAGAGTTATTTTGAACAATGCTCCCATACTCCCGTGGATTGATATTAGATAATACGAATAACTATGGCATAGTGAAAACGGAGGCAGTCTTCGGCTTTGGACCTTCAAGTCATGATAACTATGTGGATGGCAGTTTTAATGCAACTAAACCTCTGGAATGGATTATTACCAGTGGAAATTTTGCTCCAAGATCAATGCAAGGTAAGTTTCTATTTTATTTAATATATACTAATAAAACGCTTTATCCTGTATTTTTGACTGGCACAACCTAAACCAGTGATCGTAGAGACCTGAATCTTGGATATCTTATACTAATATATAAGGCTGAAGAGTTTGTTTGTTTGCTTGTTGCGCTAATCTCAGGGACTACTGGACCGATTTTAAAAATTATTTCAATGTTAGATAGTTTATTGATTGAGAAAGAAAGTTGCTACGGGAACGGGAGTTACGCGTGCGGTAGTACCCTATATTCTTGGTTGAGCATCCGATAAAAAAGGATTTTTCTACATTCTACCCTTAAGGGGATAAAAAAGGGGTAATAAGGTTTGTAGGGAGAAATCGAAATATTTGGGAAGTGTAGCGCGGCGGCGTATGTGGTATGCCCTCTCCATTGGCTATAGTATGTTAATACCGAAAAGGTTTACTCACTAAGTATTCCTTCGTCCCCATTTGGGACGGTACCGGGAATCCGATGATCCGGTACATTTTGTTGGAATCCTGACCAACGGTTTTGGGTCCAATCCGATCTTTGTCAAGAAAAATGTTTGCCTGGCAACGGTTTATATTTCTTAAGAACAGCCATGTCTTGGCGCAATTGCTATCATTTGGAATAAAAAAGTATTGTTAGTCTCAAAGATTGTATACCTTTATAGTTCTTATGGAAATCACAAACACAGTACAATAAAACATTACATTACAGATGGTGAATCAAGGAGTCTTAAATCTGATCGATCCATAAAATCAACTTCAAAAGAAACAAAAACAAGCAAAGCCAATAAAAAAAGTACTGGTAATAAAAAACGTAAATCAAAAGGAAAGAAAGGAGGTGGCGGGGGAGGAGGGGGTGAACGGAAATGTGTTTTGAAAGTGATCAGAAAGACTAAAAATAAAAACCGCCGTGAGAACAGATTTCAGAAAAAATATATGATGCCTATGATTCTTGGACTTTTGGCCGCCAAGAGTCTTTTAATACCGATTGCTTTGAAGGCGTTGGCTTTTCTTTCCGCTAAAGGTATGCTATTATTATTGTTTATGATAAAATTTATGGTTAAATGGTAGACATTAAAGGCGGAAACATATTGTTGAAACGCGACGCGACCTGATGAAACGCGACGCGTGTTGAGTCGAATCGGAAGTATTGTTTTCTATAGACCAGAATCACACTATGAACACGCCACGTCGCGTCGCGTCGGGTGTTCACCTTAATTTAGTCAAGTCCAGCCACATATTTAAGCACTAACAAATCTTAGGCTGTTGTTTCGAAATCAATCAAGATGTTTTTAAATCAACAGTGTAAAATTGTATGTGTGTACCTTTTTAACAAAAATCAAATTACTATAAATATAAAAATCTACTATAAAATATATCCTACTAATACTATAAACGCGAAAGATTGTAAGTATGGATGGATGGATGGATGGTTGTTACTCTTTTACGTTAAAACTACTGAACGGCTGCATTGGCTGAAATTTTACACCGGGATAGGTTATACGCTGGATTACATATAGGCTACAAAACATCACGACCCACTGGAGCAGATTAACGCGGGTAAAACCGCGGGGCGAAGCTAGTATACTATAAAAATATTATTTGTTGTTTTTCTGCTCTATTTGCTTTTTGTTTTTATATGAAGATAATAAATGTTTAACCATAGTTTTAGTATATTTACCAGTTCGATTGAAATCGATAAGTGATACTGTTTACCTCTTTAATTTTCTAAAAAATTTACTTGTAATTTATTAAAATACTAGCGGCCCGCCCCGGCTTCGCACGGGTGGACTTTTATACCCTACCCCTGCGCTACCCTACCCCTACCCTAACCCTACCCTACCCCTACCCCTACCCTACCCCTACCCTACCCTACCCCTACTCTACCCCTACCCTACCCTACCCTACCCCTACCCACAAGTATCCTATGTCCTTCTCCCAGTTCTTAGTTCTTACCTCCCTACCAATTTTCAGCCAAATCGGTTCAGCCGTTCTTGAGTTATAAAAAGTGTAACTAACACGACTTTCTTTTGTTTTTAAAATGTATTCTGCTATTCGGGACGGAAACAAATCCAACAAATCAAAAACCATGGCAATCGGTCCAGCCGTTCTCGAGTTATAAGTGTTGTAACAAACACGACTTTCTTTTATATATATAGATAACTTTTTAAATAAATTTAGTTTACAATCACAAGTCATGAAATTTTTATTTATCATTAACATTGTATTTACTAACAATATGCCACCCGCTACTTCATCCGCGTTATATAAGTATTTTATAAGTCCCGTTTCAATACGCACTACCGTTTTGTAGATAATAGTGAATACACGGGCAAACAAACAATACAGCCCTATAAAATTAGGGGTATAAATAATATACAGCCCATAGGCCCGTGGTCCTAGATATAATCACACCATCAATTTTGATTTGGTTTTTCATTTCTACTTGTGTGTTTGTGTTGGTTCGACTGCACCGGTGGCTCAGTGGTTACGATAGTTGCTTCTGAGACCTGGTGTTCTGGTTCGAACCCCACCCGGGACAATTATTTGTGTGAACCACGAATTTTAATAGTTGTTCTGAGTCTGGGTGTTCTTTGTGTCCGTGAAATGAATGATTGTAAAGTCCCCCGCGACACAGGGATTTATTTCCCTAGTGCGGGAGTTGTCTTTAAAAAAAAAAAACTTCCATCTAAATATAATAATAAAATAAGACAAACAAATGTCACGGGACCATGTAGGCTGGAGATTTTCGTCGGTCGTGGGTTCGATCCCAACGCCGCGCCGCCGGGCAAGAAATCTTTGTGTAAATTCTTAGATTTCTTAAATTCTTAGGTTGATTGAGGGACTTCCCTCCGTGCCTAATGTAAATGTATCTAAATGTATGTAAAGCACGTTAAGCCGTTACTATATATAATGCTACGGTCACCAATCCTCCTGCCAAGCGTGGTGACTATGGCAAATACCCTTCCCCGGGTGGAGGCCCATGTTCAGCAGTGGACGTTATACGAGCATCAGCTCGTATAACGTCCACTGCTGAACATGGGAACAGATGATGATGGTATTCACTTCAGTAAATAATATCTCACTGCTATGGTCCGATTTGTTATGGTAATAGAAATGATCAAAGTGTCACTTGACTTTCTCAAGTAAGAATGACCTATTAGTAATAGTTTATTTTTCATTACAATGTGATTCTGACAATTGGCAACCTAAATCTCTATTAATTTATAAAGCTAAAGAGTTTGTTTACTTGTACGCAATAATCTCAGGAACTACTGGTCCGATATAAAAAAATGTTTCAGTGTTCGATAGCCCATTTATCGAGAAATAATCTATACTATATTTAATAATGAATTTCCTACGGAAACGGAAATTACGGAGTTCAAAACACGCGTGGGAATCTAGTTATGAATAAAATTAATTTATTTCGTTTACACTATAACAATTATTGAAATAGTTTGTTCGGATAAGTTTTTGACTAACAGAAATGCTTGTTATAACTCTTGAATTGTTATAGGTCTGATGATGGGCTTCTTTTCCACCGTCATGGCTTCTGTGCTAAGTCTCAAAGGTATGTTTGACCACAATTACGGCTCTCAGAACAGGAAGGATGACACCAAGACTCAGGTTGAAATCATACAAGTGCCTTCGAAGACTGAAGACCATGTTTACTACGATGAGCATTACAGAAGGGGGGATTATATTCCTGTTATTCTAAGCTGAATTTTTTACGACCCCAAAACAAATGTTGTCAATTGTTAACAGCAAAACATAAACACAAGTAAACGGTATTTTATCGGCTATTGTAAAGTCAGCATTATATACCAGTGAAATAGCAAAAGCCTGGTGGCTAAGTAGTGTCCGACCGAAAGATGTTTTTTTCTGACGGACACTACTTTGCCACGAGGCTTTTGCTACTTCACTGGGCATATGGGAAGCCGAGAGCTCCAGCATGAATAAAAGGTTAACCACGTATGGGACTTGGACCTCGCGGGTAGAGAAATTATGACTTATAGTTTTTTAGGGGAGTTTATTGCAACTGTTGCTCGACTTTACATATAGTCACAGTGAATATCTCGCAATCTATTGCAACACATAACATTAACATTAATGCTGACGCATCTATAGTGATCAAATTGTTCAGACCATCAACCGAGCAACAGAGCAACCACAATGCTTGATTATTCTTTAAAACCAAGCCACCAATAGCATCGTAACACCTAAAATACCGTTGTTATCCTAGCATCAAAAATTACGGAGCACACTAGAAAAATCAACTTTATTTAGACTTCAAATACAAAATGTGTTGCATTGGAATTGATGTCAGCAAGATATTTTTTTAAATATAAGTACTACTGCTGACTTGAATTCATATTCAACCCACTTCTATATGATGCTGACGGTACTGTACAAAAATTTAATATTAACTGTTTACACGACTTCAAAATAAAAAAAGAGATTCTTATTCAGTCGTTATTTTGATTGTATTGTATTAGATTTTCTTATATTAATACTCTTAGGAGATTATCCTAGATTGCTCCTTTTAAAGTATTTTAAAATGATTAGATATTATAAGTTCCGATATTTCACAAATACAATTGCTTGCTACTAAAACCAAAATGTATTTAAAAACAAAATATATGTTAAGTACAAAATTTATTTATTGTTTTTGTAAAATTACATTTTTAACCAAAGATTATTGTAACTTATTTATTTCTGCAATAAAATTTTTTTTTCAATTTATTGTGTTTTCATATTATAACTAATAATAAACCTATATAAAAATAAGTAGTATTTAACCTGACACAAACATGTTTGTGTTTGTAATAATAAACAAATGGCGTAATTTTATTTTAAAAGATAATTCTACTACGAGTAGGGATACAAATCCTTGTTTCTTCAAACACTTATTCACGGGCCCAAAAGAAAGTCAGACTCAGAATAACGGTTTACAGAAAAACAAACTATTTTGTCAATATGACCCCTACCCCTAAGACAATGAAAAGAAAAAGAGAGAAAGAAAGCCTTGTTGCCTTTGCCCAATAAGTGACGTCAACGTGATAACGGCCTAAAGCTAATCTATACTAATATAAAGCTGAAGAGTTTGTTTTTTTGATCATTCTAATCTCAGGCTATTAACCTGATTTGGAAAATTCTCTGTTAAATAGCCCAGTTATCGAGAAAGGCTATATTTTATAATGGGATGTTCCCCAAGTTGTCCCATTGTTCCCAAGTTCCCATGGGAACGGGAGATACGGGCAGAAAACCTTTTTTTTCTTTTTTTTTATATCGTAGTTAGCCACGAGGTTTTTGCTACTTCACCGGGCATAAAGGCGAGCAGAGCTCCAGCCTTAATAAATGGTTTAAAAACTACAAACTAAGCAACCTGCGCAAAGCAACCTGTGGGGCTTGGACCTCAGTTCAGGCGGTCGCTGGCGATGAGATTGAGGGAGTATGACTTTTAGTATTTAAGGGGTTTTTGTGCAACTGTCGCTCTACTTTATAGTGCGCGGGCCTCGGGGGCATCGAATGGTTCTTTGCAAACTAAGGGCGGGCGAAGCGCAGGAAGCAGGCAGTTTGTGACGTTTTAGGGGGTAATATCTGGATTAACTGAACAGACTTTTACCAATAGAAAACCACGTCATCTATAAGTGTCATAAACTATATTTTAAGTTAAAAGTTTCCACGGGATCGGGATCTACGCGAATGAAACCGCGTGGAATAGCTAGTCTAAAATAGAAATAAACTTGGAATAGTATAATACAATTTATTGTAAACAAAAGCACCAGTTAAGCACCATATATCTATTGAATTGTACACCTGTCTTCGTAAAACTGCGCGCTAAAAGGATTGTCCAGAGCCATTGTGCTCTCAGCAATTTTATCTTTAACTTTATCTGACATAGTGTAAATACCTCCGACTATGTTTCTCACTCCTCTTTGTATATAAGCTCTAGGATTATGTTTGTGGAGGTAAGCCTTGACTTTTCGCTGTCTTAAAGCCATTTTTCTTTTGATTGGATGAGGTCTTCTGAATACAGATTTCTTCTTTTTGGGGAAAATTCGTCTTCTTCTTTTGCCCATGATTCTGTTATGATTTTAGTCTTTCGTGTCTACATTTTCTCTTCTTTGGCTTAAGATATTGTTAGGATTGATAATTTTTTATTATTTTTTGTACAATTTTGACATTTTGAAGGTTCTGATAGCTTTTTGGTGCTGTCACTGCTGTCATGATGTTGTCGTTCAGTTTTTGAAACAGCTTTTATTGGATTGCCAGTTGTGGAAGAGTAAACTTTTTGATAAATATTGCAAAATATTTAAATGCGATGTCAACCTCTTTGTGACGTCTACAATAAGTTAAAGAGTTTTAAAGTTTTTTAACGCTTAATTGCCTTAATTTAGGAAAATTACAGTCTGCCTGTTGCAACCTAGTTACTACAAAACTGAAAAATTTGGAACTGCATCATCGGTTTATACTATCGCTACATTCAACGATGTTATAGTCAAATTCATTCATCTTTAAGGCTAAAGTGAACAGACATTTTCTAGGCGTGCCATCTTAGGCCTTATCTTCGCCTTCCATCAAGCGAGATTATGGTCAAAAGTAAGCCTATATATAGGGTGACTGGTAATTAGTGACCGAAACCTAAACACATAATTGTGCTCATGATAACAAACAATTTTTACTATGGCACCAACCCTGAAATCGCGAAAAAAATCACCTGTTCCATACATTCATGTTCACATAACTCGTCAACATGGTAGGGAGCAGCTGATTTTTTTTTCGCCATTTCAGGGTTGGTGCCATAGTAAAAGTTGTTTGTTATCATGAGCACAATTATGTGTTTAGGTTTCGGTCACTAATTACCAGTCAATCTATATATTTTTTTTTTGTTTTTAATTTCACATCATTGGTACAGACTTTTAAGTAAGTAATTTAGTTAACCACGTTAAATTTATAATTTTTGATTGCGGCAATATCTCTTAACGCCCCTGGCTTGCCTAGATCTGTTTAGAAGAGGGCCATGTTCAGCATTGGTCGTTAACGGGCTAAACTATAAAGTAAAAGATTATTTTTAGAAGAATTAAGAATACATATAATATGACAACCTCCGTAGCGTAGCGGTAATTGGCTCGCTTTAAATCTCGGAGGTCGAGGGTTCGATCCCCACACCGGACAAGAAATCTTTGTGTAAATTCTAAGATTTCTTTCCGGGTCTGGTTGGTTGAAGAACTACCCACCGTGCCTCGGAAAGCACGTTAAGCCGTTGGTCCCGATTGTTATAACATCATCTATAACAATCGTATAGCAAGGAAAGGGCAGCAGCGTTTCCTTGTGTGTTACAACAGAATACTGCGGTCACCAACCCGCCTGCCAAGCGTGGTGACTATGGCAATACCCTCCCTCGGGAGGAGGCCCATGTTCAGCAGTGGACTATATACGGGCTGATGATGATGATGATGATGACTTCTAACACTGTAATTCTGACTGCTGATATAACCATACCGACCACAAATAGCATAATTGTCCGAGGACCCGAAAGTCAAAAATATCAGGTTTCGATGAATTTTACTCCATCACCTAAACCACACAGTTACGCTTTCACGCGAAGACTACTAAACTGATCATCATGACACTCTGTACATATATTCTTTGAGGCTGACATTGACTTCAATGCGAGGGCAGCCGCGGATAAAAGCTAGTCTCCAATAAATAAAGCTGAGTATAACCACGGGTGCCATAACACTGACCGCTCACATAAATAAGTATTATGTAACAGAAAGTGTGCCAGTAAACTCGGACCACGTTGAGTAATACTCACCCAACGATTCTCACCGTGTGTGTACAGTATATTTAAAGTTATACGATAATGTATTTTTTTTTTCGAAAGATTAAACCATATAAATGATAAATAACCATGCTATAAACGAACGTATGCCTTCTTATATAGTGCGATAAAATGAAATAAAAAAATGTAAACAGATTTATTCACAACAAAAAAGTCTATTACAATATAATGTATGTATGTTAACTGTATGACAGTTTGTTGGCTCCCTACTCCCTATAAACTAATAATTAACTTTTTAACTTATCTGATACAATAAGTCAATCGAAAAAATATTGAAATTTTATACTTATACAATTTATTTTTATTGTTTTATTAGGACTTATAAAATTGTATTTAAAGTTATTATTAAAGTTCGAAAATTTAATTTAACGATGAATTATAGAAAAATTGGCAATAAACATTATTGATTGATATTGTGTTGTGTGAATAACCATTGTTGGAGAATATTAATAAAATAATGAAGTATCTATAAGTTTATGTAAATACCAAAGTGATGAATAAATATTATTCATCACTACACAGGTATTTACATAAATTTATTTGGACCACGATATGTAATTATGCTCCAAAGTTTTTTTTACGAAAAACTCATTTGTTTGATTTTTCATTGATATTTTTTTTATAAATCTGCTTACATGTTTAATTAAGTAAAAGGTAATATAATAGAATCTTATTGAAGTAAATTAGGTAAATAGAACTAATTATATGAGATGTAATAGAATAAGAATATAAGAAACGGCTCTTTGCATCTGTGACTCTTTACATATACTACGTGCAGTACAAATAGAAAGTAAGCGATCATACAAGTTCATTGCCGCGACCTTGAGCGAAGCAAGCGAGAATATAAGGTGGGCGTTCATTAAGAAAGGACTAGAAATTTATTACTAGACTAGCTGCTTGCCAGCACTTCGTCTACGCACAAGAATTATTGTACCTATACCATCCCTACTTAATATTATAAATGTGAATGTAAGTTTGTTTGTATCGCTTTCATGCGAAAACTACTAAACCCATCATCATGAAACTTTAACACATAGTCTTGGAGTTATTATTAGGACTTGTACAATGATTTCAATGCGAGCAAAGCCGAGGGTAAAAGCTAGAAATATTATAAACAGATAAGATTTGTATTTTTATATTTTTGTATATATGTTTGTTGCGAATAAACTCAAAAAGTAGGGGACGGATTATGATAAATCTTTCACCTTTAGAATGCTACGTTATTCCTTAATAACATATGCTATATTTGATTATGAAGTTTTCACGGGAACAGGAGCTATGAGCAGGTAAAACTGCACGCAGGAAGCTATTAGGCTATATAATAATGAAAGTAATGTCTAAATCGGTACTACTGTTTTGGAGATTAGGCGTAAACGGAGTTAGTATGCTCAACATACCGCTCTAATGTGAAAATACCTATACGTTAAACATACAAAATAACATAATTCACTACTTTTCTATACCTGAACGCATTTCGATAGAGATTCGAAGGAGGTTCTTTCGCCAATAGGCCTTTATAACATCATCATTTCAGCCGTAGGACGTCCACTGCTGGACATAGGCCTCCCTCATATATCTTCAGTTGTTGCGGTTAGAAGCTGCCTGCATCCACCGTGATCCCGCGGCCTTAACCAGATCATCCGTCCATCTAGTAGGTAGACGTCCTGCGCTACGCTTGCCGATTCGCGGTCTCCATTCGAGAACTTTTCGGCCCCAACGGCCATCTGTTCTCCGTGCTATATGGCCTGCCCATTGCTACTTCAACGAACTAATCCGCTGGGCTATGTTGGTAACCCGCGTTCTTCTACGTATCTCCTCATTTCTGATTCGATCTCGTAGAGAAACCCCGAGCATAGCGCTCTCCATACCTCGTTGAGCGACTCTGAGCCTGTTCTAGTAAAGGACCACGTTTCAGATCCATAGGTCATCACTGGCAACACGCACTGGTTGAAGACTTTCGTCTTCAGGCACTGAGGTATATTGGAGGAAAAGATGTTGCGAAGTTTCCCGAACGCTGCCCATCCGAGCCTTTATAACAATAAACGTTTATAATAATAAAGGTTTAAAATCTACGCATGCTGAATATTATTAATAAAATCCAAATCTATTAAATAACTTTAAGCCACGAAGCTTCATACATATGTATTATTATGTATTATGTGGATTCATCTCATCGGTAATGTTTCGTATTTGCGTATATAGATTATGTATTTATATATATAAAGTATTTATTCATATGTATGTACATTTATATATATTTAGATGTGTATATATCATAATTTTGGTATGTAGTGAAATTATCTCTCTGGCTACTCATTTTTGCAAAGCACCTACCACATCGTCTCTGCACTACTCTAAGGTCGACTAGTAGATAATGCCTATGGCATTAAGTCCACCTTGGCATGTTACATTGTGTGCTAAAGTTTAAATAAATAAATAAATATGTCCCTTTCACTGTGCGTTGGCCCTAAGACAGTGGACAATGGAGAAAGTTCCCAATCCCAACCTTGACCCGATTGAGAACATTCTGGAGATAAAATTTCCAATTTAGAAAAATTTTGGAGAGGTAGACGATGTTTATATGATACTAGCTTCCCGCGTACGGTTTCACTCGCGTAACTTCTGCTCCCGTGGGAACTTATATAACTATAGCCTTCATGACCGTGTGGTTTCCGGCTTAGAATAGACCACCCCTTGTCCTCCCATGGGTGTCGTAAAAGGCGACCAAGGGACATATGGCTGATGGATGGGCAGCAGCATCTATTAGCTCAAGGTTGCCATCTTACTGCGATCACCAATCCGTCTGCCAAGCGTGGTGATTATGGCAATATTACTCTACGATCCTGGCTTGCCAAGGTCTATTAAGAGGAGGCCCATGTTCAGCAGTGGACGTAAACGGGCTGTTGATGATGATGATTATGATAGCCTTCATAATAAACCCAAAAAGCTACTGGGCTAAAAACTGAGCTGCGTTACTTAGAAGTATTGTATAAAGGTCATATTTTTAATGAATATTCGTGGTCAGCTGGTATTCAGAAAAGCTTTTCCGAGTATAATCTATACTAATATATGAAGCTAGAGTTTGTTTGTTTGTTTGCTTGAAAGCGCTCATCCCGTATCCGTGGGAAATTCATGATCAATTATGGACTATATTTTATCATGAAGTTTCCACGAGAGTTACGTGTATGAAGCGCGCTGTAGTTAGTCTCCTTATAAGTATAAAAAAGTAGCACTCAGGGTGGAGCCCTGCTCGCATTTATACCCGTTGTAGTAGCTAAAGGCTCTTGGCTAATATCATATGTACGAGTATAAAAAAATAATCACCTCAAACATGATCAATCACAAATTTATTAAATGATAAAGTTTTAGTACCCACGTTACATTTCAAATGAATTACAGTAACTATCTTTAATGTCAATCAGTTATACAACACTCAAGAATCATATCGGTTAACTTAGTTGTCAAATCAAATTCAGTTAATCAAACATTAATTCACTTCAAGTACATTCAAAATTATGTTTGTCATTCGATTTTTAACAAATATGTTAATCGTAGATTAATGAACATGCTAATCTAAAACTCTGCTAGTAATCTTTGTATAAAAAAATATGGATAGGGAAGAAGAGACAGGCCAAAGCAAAAAAAGGATAGCATGTGTGAGAAGTGATACGAAGTAAAAAGGAGATAGTGATAGCGTGATGGCTGAAAGGACAGAAGGCGGAGAAAAACGTATTACGACGACCCTAATCAAATTGATTTGATACGTAACAAGAAAGTGTTTTAACTCTGCCAGCCTATTTACGTCCACTGCTGAACATGGGCCTCCTCTTACCAGACTTGGTTAGAGGAGGCGAGGGTGATCGCAGTAAGATTTCAGCCCGTACAACATCCACTGCTGAACATGGGCCTCCTCCAGAGGGGGGGTATTTGCGATAGTCACCACGTGGCAGACGGGTTGGTGACTGCAGTATTATGTTGTGCCACACAAGTAAACGCTGCTGCCCGTTATTTGATATTCGATTATTATAGATGATTTTATAATAATCGGGACCAAACTACCAGTAAGATTTAGGTGATCCTTAAGCTGATAAATTTGTTAGTCACATTTTACGACTCCCATTGGGAGATATGGAGCGGTTTATTGTAAGCCGTAAACCACACAGCGAGTTTTATGATTTATGATTAGTTTAACGTTGATCAGTTTCAGAAACGAGGTGTCAATCTTTCGAGTTCTGAGCTGCATCTTTCAGAGACAAGCGAGAATGTATAGCAAGATATGTGTTTGTTGAAAACCAAAAAAATTGTGCCTATATTTATGTTCTTAAAGCTGTTATATTGTGCTATAAGTACCTACTCTGGTAGAAACATAGCCTACACCACTAAAACCCCCCGGACACTCCTTCGATCCGCCGTTGACGGGGGCCGGGTACGCATAAGTAATCCGGCTCCCCGACAGCACCCGCGGCCATTATGGCACCGCGGGATCTCCTGGGCCTCAGTTACAGTGGCCTATTTGCCCAATTATAGGGAAGCCTGGAGTGAAGAGGCGTCCCTACTCCTCATGGACGAGGAGAGCACCCTACACCACTAAAACCCCCCGGACACTCCTTCGATCCACCGTTGGCGGGGGCTAGGCATAAGCAATCCGGCACAAAAGTGCCCAGCCCTGTAGGATTTGGACGCTCAGGTGGTCACTGTATTTGATCCTATCGTTTTAAGGTTAGCGGGCTTCTCAGACATTAGGTCTACGAAGGCATCAGAATGGCAGTGTCCTCACGTTTTATTGAATTGTTGAATTGAAAAGTTTTGTTTTGAGTTTACCACACAAACAAACAGTTTTATTTTCCTCTACATAATATTAGTATAAGTTATACCGATGACTTCACGCTTTACCGTTCCGGCTGTTCCGAAATATCCTTGAGAAAGTTACAATATGACACCGAAGAGACTTCGGAATGTGACAATACAATGACTTGTGCCAAACAAGAAGGTCGGGGCTTCCCAAACTTATTATTAACTAGTGTACCCACGATTTCGTCCGCGTAGAATAGTAACTTTGAGCTAATCCCGATTTTGAAACATTCTTCAGTGGTGCTCCGCTCTTATTTTTCTTGATTTTGATATAATATAGCCTATATGCTTCCTCGATAAATAGGCTATCAAACACTGAATTACGTTTTTAGGCTTCCGTACCCGAAGGGTAAAAACGGGACCCTATTACTAAGACTTGGCTGTCTATCTGTCTGCCTGTCTGTCACCAGGCTGTATCTCAAGAACCGCGATACTAGCTATCGCGGTTCTTGAGATACAGCCTGGTGGCCCGTCACCACGCTTGGTAGGCGGGTTGGTGACCGCAATATTATTTTGTAACACACAAGAAAACGCGGCTGCCCGTTCCCTGGTATACAATTGTTTTGGATGATGTTATAACAATGGGGACCAACGCCTTAACTTGCTTTCCGAGGCACGCAGGGTAGTCCCTCAGCCAACCAGACCCGGAAAGAAATCTTAGAATCTACACAAAGATTTCTTGACCAGAGTGGGGCTTGAACGCACGACCTTCGAGATGTAAAGGAGGAGGTTGAACAATAGTACAATACTATTACAAATTAATGTTATAATATCTAAGATAATCGGACACCAGAAAGCAGGTGACTGTTGGTGTTGCCCGTGTGTTTAGAACTTTCTCATAAAGCGTGGTGACTATGGCACTGTCTCCAGCCTGATGACTGACCCAGCAGAGGAGGTCATTTAATTTTTTTTTTTTTTTTTAAAGACAACTCCCGCACTAGGGAAATAAACCCCTGTGTCGCGGGGGACTTTACAAACATTCATTTCACGGACACAGAACAGCCAGACTCAGAACAATTATTTGTGGTTCACACAAATAATTGTCCCGGGTGGGAATCGAACCCAAAACACCAGGTCTCAGAGGCAACTATCGTAACCACTGAGCCACTGGTGCAGTCAAAAAAAAATTACGTAAACCAATAACAGGCACTTGTAAATAGTCAAACATTATTTGAAAATTAATTATTATTTATCTTAAATTACACTAGTTATTTATTTATAAACCTATTATACTTATTAATAATCAAATTAATTATTATAATAATGTATATTGTCGCTAGAGACGAAAAATGCTTGTTCTGTCTATGTATATCTGTTTAGCCTTAAACTTATAGCTTTTAAGCTATTAAGCATTTTTTAAGTCAAATTTATAAATACCTATAAACAACTTAACCTGGCTTTAGTTTCTCAATCAAATTTTGTATTTTCGAATAACCATTTTCGATTTTTAAATTTTCCACTAAGTTTTTCAATATACAATAAGAAGAAAAATATTAGTCATTTTGCACTCAGTATTTTCAATGTGTGTGACACATAAGCTTTTAGTTTACACTTTGTTTTGAAGGCACGGCGTATGCGCAGGTTAATGAATGAATGAAGTCATGAACTTGAGTGGACGGTTTTGATACTTGTTTTTGTGCGTGTAGTCCGTGTAACCCAAAAAATATATTATAAAATTAGTAAATAATATTTTGTAATTTTTTATCCTATATTTAATTAGAAATTTGTCAAGATTTCTTTAATTTACTTCTACGAAATGATTTTAGAAATAAACTTGTAGACATTTTTCTAAGCATAATTTTAAGTAGAAAGCTTTAAATGATGTTTAGCAACATTTGTACAAGTAACGTAATAATATTATATTAAAAAAAAAACACGTAGTAACTTTTTTAATTTTAACAGTTACGTTAATATTATCAAAAAACATATTAATTGACCGTTATGACGCCAATTAGACGAAATCCAGCTGTATACTAAAATAGGCTTGGCTGATGGCCTCTCTTCTTTTAAAAAACCCACCTCATGTCTCTAGTAAATACGACCACTCTTTTACCGTCCGTGCAGTGCGGTTATGGAATTCCCTTCCACACCCCATTCGCACTTGTTCTTCTCTTAACGCATTTAAAAGAAGAACAAAGGAGTACTTTTTGACTCAGTAATCATATTACATAATTTGGACATATAAGTTAGTTTATGTAGTATATTATAATTAACAATATGTATATAGGATTAAATATTAGTATGTAGTTGTATATGTATCTATTAGAGTGTATGTTTATTGATATGTACCTATTTACCAATCTGGTAGAAAATATTATTAGATTCGTCCGTTGTACACTAGCTATGCACTTTTAATCAAATGCTTCTTTCATAAGGTTTGCTGGAAGAAAATTCAGTATTGAATTAAGCTCGCCTTTGTACATGTTGTTTCCGTTGTATTAATTGTATGTTATGTATTTACTGTGTGCAATAAAGAATAAAAATAAAAAATAAAAATAAATTATAAATTGTCAATAATTCTAAAAAAACAACTAATCTTTCTTTAAAAGTTAAGCCCGTTTTTAATCATAAATTTAATTTTATGCTCAACAATAAATAGAAAACAATTATCACCTCGTTTTAGATACATAGCAGTATAAAATTAAATAACAAGTCACGTTTACTTTTTTCCACATAATCGTATAAAAAACTGTGATTTTTAATACTTCCAAAACAAAAAGTAATAACAAAATATCACTACCCAAACATACACCCAAGTACCAAACTCGTTTACGCCAACTAAATGATTTGGTAACACCTTACTTCGACTTAACTCACTCCATATAAAAGCGAGTCATCCCGGTCAAATCTCACTCTATCCTACACCTCCGACCTATAAGGACATAAGCCGAGAACTTAAATATTCAAAATGCGTGTTCCGTGTTTCATTTTGGTTGTCGCGGTAGTTGCCTGCAGTGCGGCCCCCGGTAAAAACGAAGAAGATGGAAGAATTGAACTGTTTTCTGGAGTGGCGATTGAAAAGTGAGTACTTCTTTTTCATTCGTTTTTTTTTGGATGGACATACTTGTTTTTCCACGAGGCATTTGCTACTTAACCGGGCATAGAGGCGAGCAGAGATCCATCCTGAATATTTTCATTTGTGTTCATTTTCATATTTGGACTTTAGTTGTATCTCTTAAAGTGAACGATTGGGTTTTGTATAAGCTTCACTTTTTAATGGGGGATATACATGTAAATATGTTTTTGAGACAATTTCTTAGCAAAAAAAAACTTTAATATATAATTCTACTGTACGTAATTTTTTTGTATGACTTTGGGTGGCGCCCTGGATGGTTTAGATTCATAAATCATATATAACATAATATGTATTAATGGAAAATGGATTATCATCAATCCAACGATTGACGATTCTTTCATATATCGCAGCTTTAATGTTATAGTGACACAAAATAAGGTTATAATCCAACACAAATTGATCCGTAATATCATGCGACTAAAATGCATTATCGTTAAGTTACACATTTGGTTTTGTGTCATTATTACATTGAAGCAGCGATATTTTATTGACTAGTATTGTTGATTGTTTTTATGTGGGCCTTTTGAGTCAGAGAGGATACAATAATGCGAAATATTTATATAATTATAAATAAGATGATTCTAGAATAGAACCCGACGTTAAAATTTATTCATCTCTTTTTAACACATAGCTAAGTGTAAAATTGAAGGGCGTAACATTTTAGTCATAACTTTATAGTTAAGTTTCGGTTTTGGGTTCAACCCCCACGCCAGTCAAGATATCTTTGTGTAAATTCTAAGGTTTCCTTCCGGGTCTGGTGGCTTGAGGGACTATCTTCCGTGCCTCGGAAAGCCTTTGCTACCGATTGTTATAACATCATCTATACCAGGGAACGACTATCAGCGTTTCCTTGTGTATTACAACATAATACTGCAGTCACGAGCCCGCTTGCATAGCATGGCGACTATGTCAAAACCCCTCTCTCGGGAAGAGGCCCACGTTCATCATCGAACGTTATTCGGGCTGATGATGATCATCACCATCATCATCATCAGCACGACCTCCGAGATTTAAAGCGAGCCAAATACCGCTACGCTACGGAGGTTGTCGGCTACGGGTTGTTGATGATGAAGATGAACTTTTACAAGGGACATTATACGGCCCTTTTATATTCAACAATGTCAAGAGAAAACATGCAAAACAATGCTTAACACACAAATTTGACATTGTCACTTAGTTATGCGTAGTTAAGTTTACGAACGCACTTAAAGATTAGGATACATTGTACCTTCTTTTGCAATTAAATTTCTCGAAAGTTCCTACAGCTGTAATTTGGATGAAAGTTTATTTGAATGGTGTTTAGTTAGCTTCGAGGCTTTTGCAACTACACTAGGAATAAAAAGGAGCTGGGATCCCGCTTTAAAAAAAAACTACAAACTAAGCAACGCAACGAACCCGGCTCAGGTCGGTCGCTGACTGGGGAATGGGGAATAATGACTTTGTCTGGGGAATGGGGAATAATGACTTTGTCTGGGGAATGGGGAATAATGACTTTGTCTGGGGAATGGGGAATAATGACTTTGTCTGGGGAATGGGGAATAATGACATTGTCTGGGGAATGGGGAATAATGACTTTTTCTGGGGAATAATGACAACTGTCCCTCTACTTTAACTACTGAAATAAATATATAATACCGCCTATTTAGCGGCCGTAGCCCTATTGCTAGTTCGGACTTGCGATCGTGAGGTCGCCGGTTCGAACCCCACCCATTGCACTACCGACGGGAACCCACTCGTAACACAAGCATTTTAGCTTAGCACGAGGGGTTAACAAGAATACTAGTAGACCGCAAAACGATGTTAGTAATCTTTAAAAAAAAATGGTTTATTAATAGTCTGTTAGAACATTTTTGCACTGGAAAGAAGGAGCATGGAAGATTTAAAATACGCATATATATTTAATATGTATTCAATAACATATTTTACAATCTAATTGACCCTTGCCTTTCTAACTGGGCTTGAACTAGGCATCTAATCTTAATAGCCTGTATCTTACTTGTATGTTCAGAATTGGACGGTTAAGTATATCAAACGTTCATAATTAAAGGAAAATTGTAATTCATATACATGATTTAAATTATATACAATATTAGCAACCTGCTTTGGGTTCACACGGGTGTTTTATACATATAAACCTTCCTTATCCTAATCACTCTATCTATTAAAAAAAACCGCATCAAAATCCATTGCGTAGTTTTAAAGATATAAGCATACATAGGGACAGACAGACAGCGGGAAACGACTTTGTTTTATACTATGTAGTGATAAGCTTCATTAATATGTAAGTTAATCCTATTGTATGGGATTTCAAAAGGCGTGGTTTATCTTTGAATTGAATACAATGTATGATGTTAATCTGTATAGAAAATAATGTTAATTCCTAATACAGTATTATATAAGTGAAAGTAGTAAGTTTTGTAACTGAATCAATTAGAGGACTTTTTAAATTATTTAGTTTTGTTTCGCCGGGTCTTCTCAGTCGGAGCGTATTGGATCCGGTGGTAGCACTAAAAAGTGCGCTCGTCGATGTACTTATGGTCCCTATAAATAATAACATACCATAAGGACAGAACTCATAGTAATAAAAATAATAAAATAATATTGTATTTTTATACCTGACAGCTTTTAGGCTAAAGCTATTTAAACAATTATAATCAAATTAAATAAATTTAACGTAGTAAATTTAAAAACCAAAATATGTTTTGACTATTTACAAATACCTGTAATAGGTTTACGTGACTACAAACCTTTTTTTTGTAGTGAACTCATAGTTTTATGGGGTTAGTCACTGTATGGACATACGTGACTGGACATGAGTGTGTCGAGTTGGTGAAACTCGGAATTAGGATCACTTATTATTTCGTCATCTGCACTCGCCAATATTTATATGTGTGTACACTTAGTGAAACTTAAATTAAATCTTTTTATGTTTTCGTCAACTGGACACACACTCACATTTTATGTCCAGATAGTGACTAACCCGTTTTATGATCCCTTTCCACCTTTAAGCTACTTTAATTTCTAAATATAGTATATTTATATTATAGTTATCACTAAAGTTTCTATACTCTAACTAATTGATCAATTAAGCGGAATAAATTTCAAACTCGATAGATTTTGTATAATAATATTCTGTTAAAATTGAAATTTATTGTTCTCCCATTTTTACCCTTCGGGTACGGAACCTAAAATAATTCAAATTTTAATGTTCCATTTTTAAGTGCCGTTTTGTTTTTACACATTCATAATTTGATTGTCAACATCTGCAATAAACAATAGGTACATTACTTAAAAATGGAACTCCTACAGAAACTGAGAACTTACTTCGTTTACAAAAGCTGGTCGTACGTAACTCTTTACTGATATTTCGAAGTTAAATGTTTGACTTCAAATAATTTTACACGGGTTTCTTTTTGTTTACATAACAATGTATTCATTCATACGCATCCGTGTATGGCTGCAACATACAATATAGGTACAGATGAGACCGTGGATTGGGATTTTGAGGTTATGAAACTCGTTAACATAACTTTTTATTTTTCCACATTTCAACGCCCCAATGCAAAAGTGCTATAAGTTTGATGTGTCTGTATTTGTAATTAATAAAATAAAATCTATGTATCTATATGTGGCAATCTCCGAAGCGTAGCGGTATTTGGCCCACTTAAAATCACTGAGGCCGTGGGTTCGATCCCCACGTCGGACAGGAAATCTTTGTGTAAATTCTAAGATTTCCTTCCACGTCTGGTTGGCTGAGGGACTACCGTGCCTCGGAAAGCACGTTAAGCCATTGTTCCCACTTGTTATAACATCATCTTTAATCGTATCGTACCTACCACATAATTCTGCGGTCACCAACTCGCCTGCCAAGCGTGGTGACTATGGCAAATACCCTCCCCCAGGAGGAGGCCAATGTTCAGCAGCGGACGTTATACGGGCTGATGATGATGATATGTGGAAAGAAATCTTAGAAATTACACAAAGATTTCCTGTCCGGCGTGGGGTTCGAACCCGCGACCTCCGAGATTCAACGCTAGCCAATTACCGCTACGCTACAGAGGTGTTATTTATTTTAAGTAAAAGAAATTTTCAGTAACGAAAATAAAGCGCAATAATGAATCCTATGAGCGTTTGTTTGAATTTCTTTGTTTCTTTTTCAGAGACGCATCAGGTGAAGAAAAATTAAACGTGAAGTTTGAACCAGGTGAACTGAAGGAAGCTGCCAGGACTTTTGTTGAAGGTATAGTGCCTTTATAGGGATAGGTTATATGCTGGATTAACATATAGGCTACAAAACATCACGCTCCGACCCACTGGAGTAGAGTAACGCGGGTAAAACCGCGGGTCGCAGCTAGTGTTGAATATTTTTTGGTAATTTAAGTGACTGGCCAAATACTTCTTTTTTTTAAGTCTACTATACTACTACTATATTTTACTGTGTTAGCCTGTTTATGTCCACTGTTGAACATGGGCTCTTAAGCGACCTTGGCAATAACGGGTTGTTGAGGGATATAGCCATAATCACCACGCTTGGCAGGCGGATTGGTGATCGCAGTAATATGGTGACGAACCTTGAGCTAATAGATGCTGCTGCCCATCCATAAGCTGCATTTTTCTTAGTCTCCTCTTAAGATAACCATAGGAAGACATAGGGTGGTATATTCTAAGCCGAAACCACACGGCAGTTTTTGGTAGTCATCACTATAAAAAATATAATCATCATCAACAGCCCGTTTACGTCCACTGCTGAACATGGGCTTCCTCTTAACATGGGCTTCCTCTTAACAGACCTTGGCAAGTCAGGATCGTAGAGGGATATTGCCATAATCACCACGCTTGGCAGACGGATTGGTGATCGCAGTAAGATACCTTGAGCTAATAGATGCTGCTGCCTATCCATCAGCCATATGTCTCTTTGTCGCCTTTTACGACACCCACGGGAAGACATGGGGTGGTCTATTCTAAGCCGGAAACCACACGGCATATATGCACGGCACGAAAAATAGAATGCGACATATTAAATAAGCTTTTATTACGGTCAGTAAGATAACTCTTGAAATGAGTTGAATACTAAATAGAATCTGACGAATTCTCACGACCGCGGCAAACATAAAAGAAAGTAGTAGCCGAGGTCATCGCACTGTTATGTCAGTTCACGGTCAAGGCTGATTTATGTGTTTGAATAATAAGTTAGTAAGTGGATAGTCAGTGGGGATCGAACCCACGACCTCCGAGATTTAAAGCGAGCCAAATACCGCAACGGTACGGAGGTTATTCTAAGTTAGTTACAATGATATCAGAGACTATGTATTTTTTTTTATTTGGTACGTTTAGAGTTAAGATTTATTCTGATACTAGCTGCACCCCGCGGTTTTACCCGCGTTACTCTTCTCCAGTGGGTCGGAGCGTGATGTTCTGTAGCCCATATGTTAATCCAGCGTATAACCTATCCCGGTGCAAAATTTTAGCCAATTCCGTTCAGTACTTTTTGCGTGAAGAAGTAACAAACAACCATCCATCCATACTTACAAACTTTCACGTTTATATTATGTATTTGTAGGATTTCAATGATTTTCTTTCTTTTATTGAATCCTTTAACTATATATGAATCACATAAGTATTTACATAATAGCTGACCTTGACCGCACGACTGTTGAACTCGCTAGTTCACTGAACTTTTGACATACTTTCGTTAGTTCGTTTATTACTTCAATGTGCTTTCAACAAATCAGATCAGAAAGAAATCTGTAGAACACCAACTCTTTGTACCAATAATTAAATACTAGCTTCCCGCGCGCGGTTTCACCCGCCTATCTCCCGTGCCCGTGGGAATTTCGTAATAAAATATAGCCTATAACCTTCCTCGATAAATGGACTATCCAACAATGAAAGATTTTTTTGAAATCAGGACCAGTAAGTTGTTCCCGAGACTACCGCGTTCAAACAATACAACCTCTGCAGCTTTATAATATGAGTAAAGATATTGATTGCTTCTATAATATATGTCATTCTTTTACAAGGATTAAGTAGCATGTATACAATGTGCCGTGAGGTTTAGGCTTAAAATAGACCAACCCATGTCTACCCATGGGTGTCGTAAAAGACAACTAAGGGACATACAGCTGACGGATGAACAACACCATCTACCAGCTCAAGGATAGTATCATCTAACTGCGTTCACCAATCCGCCTCCGATGCCCTCGTAGACCCGAAGTCCGAGAGGTCCGCGAACTGTATAGTAGAGCGACAGTTGCACAAAACTCCCCTAAAAAAACTAAAAGCAATAATACCTAAATCATCCCGTCAGCGACCGCCCTGAGCCGAGGTCCAAATCCAACAGGGGACGCCCTCTTGCGCAGGTAGCTTAATTAGTAGTGTTTAAACCATTTAACTAGGCTGGAGCTCTGCTCGCCTTTATGCCCGGTGAAGTAGCAACAGCCTACGGGCTAACTACATATGTCCGTCCGAAAAAATAAACAATCCGCCTGGCAAGCGTGGTGATTATGTCAATATCCTCAAACACCCGTGGCTTTCCAGGTTTAGTACTTTGGAGACATGACAAAAACCCTCCCTTGGGAAGAGGCTCATGTTCAACTGTGGACGATGTACGGGCTGATGATGACTTCTACTAATCCCTCAGTCAACCTTTTTTTTCTTTTATTTTTTTGTAGTCCGGAGGTAAATGCATTTACGCATTCCCACCGCCACTGTGGGATATGTGGGACTCGCCCTCTCCATAGCGGTGGTATGCTTACTCATACCACGAGGAGAGGACCCTACACTACTTAAACCCCCCGGACACTCCTTCGATCCATCGTTGGCGGGGGCCGGGTACGCACGAAGCAATCCGGCCCAATCCTCAGTCAACCAGCGACTTAAAATCACAAAAGAATGATGCGTAAATACAGAAGTAAGAGTATAACTCTACTATTCATATCTTCTTCTTTTCCAGCCCGAGGGAAGATTAAGAAGTATTCGCCATTGCTAGCTGGTATCGGAGTCAAAGTGTTGGCTGTAGCTGGTCTTCTCTTCGGTGGTTTGACTCTTCTGGTGACCAAGGCTTTGGTGGTCGCGAAGCTAGCTTTCGTAGTGGCAGCTGCTTTAGGCATCCAGAAGCTTCTGAGTGGTGGAGGACTCAACAATATTAGTGGAAAGGTAAATAATAATAGCAACATTTTTTATAAATTTCACATTACGAAACAAGATTCCTCTAACTTGGGGTACTTTCTAAACATATTATTCACAACTACACACAAATAATTGTCCCAGGTGGGAATTTAATCTAGAACACCGGGTTTTTCCATGTCAAAAAGCCTATGTGCCTTCATCTACCTATGCGACTTTAATCTGCGTAGGTGACAAATTTCATTCAGATCGGTCAAATAATCATTTTCATCCTTCAAACCATTGCAATAATAGTTATAAGTTTACGAGCAAACGAACATAAGCATTTTTCTGTGTGTGTTTTTTCATAATACTGCGGTCACCAATCCGCCTGCCAAGCGTGGTGACTATAGCTAAAATCCTTCCTCGGAAGGAGAGGCATTATTGACTCATATTGAGAAAACCATTTTTATTTCGTTCACCAATCCGCCTGCCGAGCGTGGTGACTACACCAAAATTCCTCCGTAAGAGGTTTTACGGGCGTTAATGATAATGATTCTTGTATGAAAATGAAATACTTTTTCTAAATATACTTTAATGTTTTCTTCTGTCATTAGCTGGCTGGCTTCCAGTCTTCGCAGCAGTGGACATCCCCTACAGCATCAGCAGCGTCATACCCTTACGCCAGATCATCAAACATCGCTAATGATGCCAATGATTTAGCTTACAAAGCACAAATTTCCTCATAAAAAAAAATCAAAACAAATAAAAAAGTTTTTATATAAAAAAATTTGAACAAAATAACTATCGCATTTGAAAAATAATTAAAATCTGAAAACTGAAAGATTTTGTTTCTGATATTTAAAAGATAATTAGATTTATTTCAATAATTCGTCATATTTATAAAATTATATTTAAATTTATGATAAATTCCATTATTTAAATTTAACAGTAAATTATTTCCAAATGATCTTATTAATTTAAGAAATAATTTAAATAATATTATATTTTGACTATTAATTTTAGATTTTTTACGATGCGTTGCAAGCTTTAAATTGTAAAATAATTTATTTGAGAGCTGAATTTATTGGTGCATTAATTTATTTAAGATTTATTTTTTTGTAAAAGTTAAAATAAGCAATATTTAACATTAAATATAATAATATAAAAAAATATTTTTGTACAAATAACGAAAAAGGTTTGGATAGCACAGGGTAGATCTGTAAAAAAATATAAAAGAATAATTAAAAAAAAAAAGTTTTTTTATATAATGTAGGTATTTCAATAACTGAATCGTAGATTTATATAGTAATGTTTTGAATTTTACGGGTTTATGTGTCATAAAACCAAACTTAAGTATTATTATTGTATTAACATTAATGAGACTGTGTAATTAATAAGGAACAAAATAAATGTTTAATATTGAATATATTTTGTGTTAATTATTATCCTTAAGCCATACACATGCAGCGTTTGTTTTTTCTTTCTAACGGGCATTATTTAGCCCCAAGGCTTAAACGCAAGCAGAGCTCCAGCCTAGATAAATGGTTTAAGCACTACAAAATAAGCAACCTGCGCAAGAGGATGTCCACTGTGTGATTTGGACCTCGGCTCAGGGCGGTCGCTGTCGGGGAGATTGAGGGATGGCTTTTAGTTTTTTTTAAGGGAGTTTTGTGCAACTGTCGCTCTACCTTACAGTTCGCTGGCCTCTCGGACTTCGGGTCTACAAGGGCATCGGAAGGTTCTTAGCAAACTAAGGGTCGGGAGGGCGAGACACATACACCTTTTACAAATAAGTCCTACGAGAATAGGAGATGAATGCTCTTATACTTTTATCAAAACTTCTTCATAGATAATGTATAGGTAGGTATAATGTTTAATCTTACAAACAAGCAAACATAAAAATAAACTTTTTATTCCTAGTAATAATATAAATGTGAATGTAAGTTTGTTTGTTACGCTTTCACGCGAAATCTACTAAACCGATCATCGTGAAACACATATTTGTACACATATTCTTGGAGGTACGAGTACTATAAGTAACATAGGTACATTGGCTTCAACGCTAGCGAAACCGCGGGTAAAAGCTAGTACTAATATAAGTAAAACGTACACAATAAAAAAATAACAAATGTAAATTAAACGCTTATATTACTAAACTAGCGAACCGCCCCGGCTTCGCACGGGTGCAATGCTGATGTATCACACATATAAACCTTCCTCTAGAATCACTCTATCTATTAAAAAAAACTGCATCAAAATCTGTTGCGTAGTTTGAAAGATCTAAGCATACATAGGGACGGACAGACAGCGGCAAGCGACTTTGTTTTATACTATGTAGTAATGACTGTACTATTTAATATGTTAAGTGTAGTTTTTAATTTAATAAACACTTTTCGCTTTTGGTAGACCCTATCCAGTCTAACCCTAACCCTGTCTTTTTTTATCTTGAAATCTCTTCTTGACATTTACGAATAAAACGAATATAAAAATACCTACTCGAGTTTAAACGAGACTGACGCAAATAAGTTTTGATCATATTTTCCAACCTCTAGCGACATCTATTGGCAGTGTTAAGTCAACATTCGCGTAGTTCGTTAAATCGCCACTGAACCCAACAAAGATTGCTTATAGATATAGTCGCTGTTTTGCGAAAAGAACGAGGCAATTCAAAAAGGGAAACATTGAGAAAACGGTTCTTATTGTATTTTATTTATTTATTTATTTATTAAACAAAGATAAATTATTGCTAAATTTATTACAACGGTCCACAAAACTGTATTAAACAGTTTGACTGTGGACTCAGTTGAGTTTAATGAAAAATCTATGCACATTGCACACATAAAATATATATACACACACACATAAACAAATACATATTATTCTCTAATTTAAGTATAAATGATAAAAATTATTTTTGTGTTTTTTATTATTTATTATTATTACAGAATAGTGCTTATTTATTATACGTATTTGGCTCGCTTTAAATCTGGGAGGACGTGGGTTCGATCCGAAAAGAAATTTATTTGTGTAAATTATTTGTGTAAATTCTAAAATTTCTTTTCGGATCTGGTTGGTTGAGGGATTACCCTCCGTGCCTCAGAAAGCACGTTGGTCCCGATTGTTATAACATCATCTTTAATAATCGTATGTCAAGGAACGGGCAGCAGCGTTTCCTTATATGGTACAATATTATACAGCGGTCACCAACCCGCCTGCCAATCGTGGTGACTATGGCAAATACCCTCCCTCGGGAGGAGACCCATGTTCAGCAGTGGACGTTGTACGGACTGATGATGATGATGATGAATTTATCAAAATATGTTCCCAGGTTATCCTTTACTTCTACTGCTTCTTTTAAAAACAAAAAATAAATGTTTACCTTTCATATATAAGTAAATATTTAATCAAATTCTTCTATAAAATTAGATATAGAACTATTCAAATACTAATCTTATAAGATAAATCAATAATCAACATTTAGACTAATGAAATGGTCAGATAAGCCATTAAAATTTAATGAAGTTACGTTTTAAGAATAATACTGAGAATTGCATATACTTGTTATGCTTGCTATCTTATCAATCTTGAATAAATACGTGAAGTAGGATATTTGAATCCTATTTTGAAAAAATAAAACGCACCTAAGTGAATAAGATCTGGTATAGTAGCTAATATAAACTAAAATAATACTAGCTATAGTAAATCTAATCCATCTGTCATTCCTAGTTAATATATAAGAATTTTATGGATAGAGATTAGTTTATTGTATAAGTCTAACAACCTCCGTAGCGTAGCGGTATTTGGCTCGCCTTGAATATCGGAGGTCGTGGGTTCGTTCCCCACACCGGACAGAAAATCTTTGTGTAAATTCTAAGATTTCTTTCCGGGTCTGGTTGGTTGAGCGACTACCCTCCGTGCCTCGGAAAGCGTTTTCTTGTGTGGTACAACATAATACTGCGGTCACCAACCCGCCTGCCAAGCGTGGTGACTATGGCAAATACCCTCCCTCTCGGGAGGAGTCCCATGTTCAGCAGTGGACGTTATACGGGCTGATGATGATGATGATAAGTCTTACATAGTTTATCTATATTTCATTTAGATATTATATATATCTATAAAAAATATACTTCTATAGTTATATTATAAAAGATAAATGTGCTAAACAACAGGATCTCTGGTTCATAATATTTAATTACTCTACAAGGCATTTTGAAACTAGGCAATAGTATCACGGCCTTTTATATTTCTTTAAGAAGATTACTAAGATATTCAAGAAAATTGTATTATTAGGCTATTGAAACTCAGCATTAACATTATACAACTGCATTAGTAGGTACATATCTTATAAATAAATTTCTAAAAGAATCAAAGATATTTATAACAAAAAAATAACAGCATAGCATGTCTTTACAAATACAAGTGTATATAACCTAAGCGCTGAATAAATATCATTTAATTCGATTGATATTTATAAAAGAAAATGTATTCATTCTGAAAATTATTAACATGGTAGTCCATCTGAAGTTATTTAGAAACTAAGCTAAGAAAACCGTCATCCCACTTTTATACTAGTTTTCAATGCGGATAGAATGTGAAAAAAACGACATACCATCTTCACTCAAACATCCATACAACGCGTGGGTACAAGAGTGTATGTATACGCCTTTCTCTCACCCATACACTTGTATGGGTGACGGAATTAAGAAATCTGTGGAGTGGACTTATTCTTGAACGATTGACTTCATTTCATTCCACTATATTCGTCATTCTTTAAGTTTTATATTGTATTTAAAATAGAGGACATTTATGTTTAATTTTTCTTTTTTAATAATTTTGACAGTTTTTCAAAATATTAAACTCGTTGTTAAAGAAAATAAATATTTGATATTACTTAATTTTATTTACGTATTTCTCATGCAGATGATGAAATTTAATTATTTTAGGTTATATATTAAGTATATTTCAATTAGATTATAATAAATAGCGACTGGTGCAGGCCCATCAAATAATATATATTAAAATGTTAAACCATACGAGCATGGATGAAACAAAGCAATTCATGTAACACCTGTACATTCAAGTGTTAGCTTAATTACATATTTATGTTTTTACTTTAAAAATCTTTATGTTTTATATCGTTAACATGTACCGTTTACTAACGTTTAATCTACTTTAGAGACATATGTATCAAAAAATTATAAACATATACAAAACATAATCTACTCTACGTCTTTCGGAAACCTAATGATGTAGACACCTAACTTTCTCTACCACTACATAGAAAATCGGTTTGTGTGTGTGTTCAAGACTTTCACTTGCATACATTTTTGTTGTATTTTGTTCCGTTTTGATAATCATTGATGTTGTTGTTATGAAACGTATTTTTTGTACAAGAAAATATAAGTGTATGTATAAAATACTATATTATATCGATTTTTAACGAACTAATGCTTAAAGCTGTAGCAGAATAATTCTTTTTATAATTAATAAGGAATTAATAATCATCTATACTAATATTATAAACAGGAAAGATTTGTATGTAAGTATGTTTGTAACGAATTTGCTCAAAAAGTACTGGACCGATTTAGAAAATTCTTTCACCATTTGAATGCTACATTATCACTGATTAATATAGGCTATATTTAATTATTAAGTTCCCACGGGAACGGGAGTTACGCGGGGGAAACCGCGCGCGGGAATCTAGTATTTTATATTTTACGCTACTTTTCTTTTAATTAACATAATCAACTTATTATATTAGAAAATATGTTATCTTAGATACTAATACCAAACTATATTGATTAAAATTGTCTATATTTACTATTAACCTTTTCTTTTTCTTTCGTTTTATGGTATTGCAGTTGTCATGCGCATTTTCATATACGTAGATTATATTCCATTGGAAACCTCTTCTTAATATCTTATTATTTCTTTTTTTTTTAAATTTACTTACCTAGTTAGCAACCAGGCTTTTGCTACTTCACCGGGAAAGGCGAGCACAGCTCCAGCCTAAATAAATGGTTTAAAAACTACAAACTAAGCAACCTGCGCAAAGCGACCCCTGTGGGGCTTGGACCTCGGGTCAGGCGGTCGCAGGCGTTGAGATTATCTTATAACA
Source organism: Nycteola revayana (assembly GCA_947037095.2). Taxonomy (NCBI): domain Eukaryota; kingdom Metazoa; phylum Arthropoda; class Insecta; order Lepidoptera; family Nolidae; genus Nycteola; species Nycteola revayana. Next base: position 3,483,527 of record OX344851.2, read on the forward strand.
CTCACCAATTATGTGGCTGTCTATTGGAACACATTTTTCAAAATCACTTCAGTATATATGTTACGGCTAATAGCCGAAGTGCGGCTACACCTACGTTTAGCCGGCTACATGCGGTTAAACTTAGATCAACCTCAATAAGTCCCTGTTCAACTCCATTGGTTTAGGTTTAGGTTATTTTTTTTTAACCACCCCAACATCTTTTTGTGTCGTGCATAGGTATTGTTTATTTAATTAAAACCTAGTTCTAACCGAAGATAAGTAGGATAGGTACATCTAAGTTTAACCGCATGTGGTCGGCTGCATCTAGTTGTAGCCGGCTAAACCTAGGTGTAGCCGCACTTCGGCTATTAGCCGTAAAATATACACAGATTACCTCCCTTACAACCACAAACGTTATCTTTTATTATTCAAATATCCTATATTATTTAGATTTATTATCCTTACTAATATTATAAACGCGAAAGTTTGTGGGTATGGATGGATGGATGTTTGTTACTCTTTCACGCAAAATCTCCTAAATGGATTTGGCTGAAACTTTGCACGGAGATAGTTAATAAGCTTTATTAACATATAGGATCTCTGCTCCATTGTATCGAAGCGTGATGTTTTCTAGCCTATATGATAATCCAGCGTATAACCTATCCCGGTGCAAAAATTCCAGCCAATTCCGTTCAGTAGTTTTGGCGTGAAAGAGTAACTAACATCCATCCATCCATACTTACAAACTTTCGCATGTCTGTCTCATTTTTGCAGAAGCTAATTTTCATGCTATCCTTTTTACTCTTTAGGGATATATTTTGCCTTATCAACACACGAGCATGGCGTATCTACCTCCTTTTATAGAAAGAACATCATTCCATGCAACATTAAAAAATCCTTCACCTATAGTTTCATCACCCAACAATTTCCTTCAATTACAAACCCGAGGAAACCAACCTGTCCCAAGCTGTTTAAAAGAAAAAAAAACATGTATATATAAGTCTTTCACCAACTATGGAATTCGGAGTCTACCGTCCATTTGTAGACCTTTCTCTCCGCTTTCACACAGTGAGATCGGGTAAACACAGTGTCCTCAATGGTTTTATTCACCTTCACATAAAACAACATATCTCCATAAAGTCACTTTACAAATTCGTACTCTATTGTTTGAACAATAAAGTTTATTGCCCATTGGCGGGGAGAATGTAGATAGGTGTTTTTAGGTGATGGGTGTAGGTAAAAACAGGTGGGCCTATCATTTTAGTTTTTGTGTTTTATTACAGTGGGATTAAGCCCATTCTATCATAAACGTTTTATTCATATTTCATTTCTAATTATATACCTACTAGGTTTATATGAACGAATTATTGTATCGCACATTTCTTAAGATAACAGCATAATTGTAGCTAAAGAAAATCACATGAAATATAAAAAACCTTAACATTTTTATTGTTGCTTATAAAAGCACAGGAACAATTAAAATAACATCAAAAACAATTTTGTTCATTTCATGTAACAGAGAATAGAGCAATTTAATAAATAGAAAAAAAAAAGAATTCCAATAAAACACCATCCATACCCCCCCTCCCCCCTTTACCATTGTTAGTCAGTAAGAACCATCATCACCAACGGCTCAGCTTCGTATTCAAGGAACGTCCTTAAACACCGATACCCAGAAAAAAATCGTCATCGACAGAAAATATTTCTTGTCTGTCGGTGGATCGAATTTCACAACAAAGTAAATACGGTATTTTTATTATTTACAGAAATAAGTGAGTTAAGGCAGTGAAACTGTTTATTTAATTTAGTTTCACATTGTTTTAGCTATTAAAAAATACTATGAATAAAAACGTTTCTAAATGTTATATTATAAACAGTGGTACGCGTTTTACCCGCGTTACTCTGCTCCAGTGGGTCGGAGCGTGATTTTTCGTAGCCCATATGTTAATCGAGTTTATAAACTATCCCCTTGCAAAGTTTCAGCCAAATCCATTAAGTAGTTTTTGCGTGAAAGTGTAACAAACATCCATCCATCCATCGATCCATATTTACAAACTTTCGCGTTTATAATATTTGTATTAGGATTTAAAAGTGTTGGAATTAAACCGCCTTTTATAACATTTTACTTCCAATTATAAACTTTAGTTATTTTGTTTTTTAGCATGTTTGTTGTACTTTTGTTTTAGATAAATATTCTTTATCATATTATATATTTTTTAAATTGTCCAGTGCCTTTTTAATGCAAACAATATCTTTATCTTTATAATATTAGTATCACATTTATTAATAGATCGTATACGATCTCACAAAATTTTAACTAGCACGTTGGCATCAAATATTATCCTAAACAATTTATAAAAAAACGTGAAAGTTTGTAAGTATGGATGGATGGATGTTTGTTAATCTTTCACGCAAAAACTACTGAATGGATTTGGCTGAAAGTTTGCACGCGGATAGTTTATATGCTGGAATAACATTTAAGCTACAAAATATCACGCTCCGACCCACTGGAGCAGAGTGACGTGGGTATAACCGCGGAGCGCAGCTAGTAATAATAAAACTTATTTTTTTTTACTTTATTTAGATTCCGCTACTAATTTTGTTCAATATTAAAAACAAAAATTAGGTACATTTTTTTTATTGACATTTATTTCTATCCCCAATATCAATAATCATTAAAAAATAATAATACTATCTATAGAAAATTAAATAATTTAATAGCCATATATATGACTCATAGTTGACTGTTAATACAACAGCTGCACCTGCGCAAGCGCACCGACTGGCGGCGTGCCAACACCATTACGCCTTATTACCTACACGGGGGATTTCGCAACCCATCCGGATGTAAGCTTTTTTTCTAGAAGGGGAAAGTGTACGAAGTGGCACATTCGGAAAAGTTGCGAAAGTATCAAGTCAGATGTGTTTTGGTAATTTATGTGTGAAAGCGTGGCCGTGAGAGTGACCGATAGCCGTGTGTCCGGCCTGTGAATGGGATGGGAGCTACGGTGTTATGGTGCGCCTATGTCATATATGGGCATACTGAGAAGACAGCAGTAATAAAAAAAAACCTTTGAAACCTATATGAATAAAACTTGAAGAATTTGATTGCTTGTACGCTCTCGTATCTCAGAAACTACTGGTCCGATTTGAAATATTCTTTCATTAATAATGATGATAGAATGATAGATATTGAGCAAGGTTATGGTTTCTATTTTATTATAAAGTTCCCACGGGGACGGGAGCTAAGCTGTAGAAACAACGCGCGGAAGTTAGTAGGCACTTAATAATATAAAGTTAAAGAGTTCGCTTGCTTAAATGCTCTAATCTCCGAAACTACAAGTCCGATTTGAAAAGTTATTTCAGTGCTAGATAGCTTATTTATCAAGGAAGGCTAATTATTATAATTTATTATGAAGTACTTATGAGAACAGGAGTTATATAGATGAAACTGCATGCGGTAACTAATCCCACTAATATTATAAACGCGAAAGTTTGTAAGTATGGATGGATGGATGTTTGTTACTCTTTCACGTAAAAACTTCAGAACGGAATCGGCTGAAATTTTGCATTGGGATAGGTTATAAACTGGATTAACATATAGGCTACAAAACATTACGCATCGACCCACTGGAGCAGAGTAACGCGGGTAACGCGGGGCGCAGCTTGTTACATAAAGTTAAAGAGTTTGTTTGCTTGAACGCGCTTAATTCAGTTCTACTGTTCCGATTCGAAATTTCCTTTTATTGTTAAATAAACTATTAATTGAGGAAGTTTAAAACCTATTAATAACAAATTTCTTGCAGGAACGGGAGTTGCGTGAGAGAAACCGCGCGTGGGAGCTAGTACTAAATAATATAAAGCTGATTAGCTGACGAGTTTGTTTACTTGAAAGTGCTAATCTCAGGAACTACTGGTCTGATAAATTCTTCTACTCTTAGACACTTACTCTTAGTCCATTTATCGAGACATTTTATAGGCTATATCTATATATACATATATATAAAAACGAATCCCTGTTTCCCTTGGTCATCGCATGATGCGTGAACGGATGCACCAATTTCACTAATTATTATTTTGTTGTATTCGTTATTGTCAGGAGAAGATTCTTATAAAAAATAAGAAAAAAACATGGAAAATTTGAAAAATTAAGAAAAATTGACCACCATATTATATTTTCTAATGTAACCTTAACTCTTTTGACATTATTAACTTTTTTAATGTAATCTTATGACGTTTAACATAACATTGCAAGAATGCGTGGGACTATCATGCCTAAAGGCGGAAACATATAATTAAAACGCCACGCCATCCGACGACACGCCACGCGTTTCGAATCAAATGTATTGTTTTCTATACACCAGAAACACACTATGAACACCCGACACGACGCCACGCGCGTACTGATTTACAGGTGTTAACACGTGGCGTGGCGTGGCGTTTTAATAATGTGTTTTCGCCTTAAAATTAAAAGTTCAATTTAATATACAGTTTTAGTTAAGACAAACGTCTGTCGGGTCTGCTTGGTCAGTTTAATTATAAAGTTCTGCTTACTGGAACGGACGGAACTGGAACTTACATACGTGGGTTTCTAAACGCGGGAAGCTAATTATTAAATACAGCCTATGTAACTCCCGAATTACATAGCTTTCGAATACAGTAATACCCCGGACTTACGCGATAGGTGGGACCACGGGATATCCGTGTAAGTCGAATTCGCGTAAGTCGGGGTTCAACTTTCCCTATAAATATATAATAATATAATGTTTGTGTAATCGGGACCAGAGTCTAAAGAAAACAATAGATTAGAAAAAAGATGTTTAATAATACGTTAAATATAAATAATATCTAGTAATATCTAGGGACAATGTCACACAGATCATCCTAGCCCCAAACTAAGCAAAGCTTGTACTATGGGTACCAGGCGACGATATACATACTTATATAGATAGATAAATACTTAAATACATAGAAAACATCCATGACTCAGAAACAAATATTCGTGCTCATCACACAAATATTTGCACTTAAAGGGATTCGAACCCAGGACCACCAGCTTCGTAGGCAGGAGCACTACCAACTAGGCTAAGGTGACCGTCGATCTTTACATTATCAGACCATAATTATAACTTGGTTTCCATCTAAGCCAGTGGTTCCCAAACTTAAAGCGCTGAAAGACCATTTTACAAAAGGTTTATCTCGTTACGGACCACCTGTTTTGCGTAATCACCCTAAAATGAACACTATTACAATAACTTCTGTGTGTTAGAAAATCTTATGTTAGGTGAATAAATATTTTGCTGCGTCGCAATATTTTTTGGGCAGCTTCAGGTCCATTTCTAGTGCTTCCAGGGACCACCAGTGATCCGCGGACCACCGGTTCGGAACCATTGATCTAAGCGATAATACCGTGACGTTTGAATTCCAAGAGAAAGATTTTCACTTATTATTCCGGTCGATCAAATATCTCTGCTAATTCCTTTTTTATTTTAAATTCTAAGCCCTCTTAAGTTTATAATGATAATATTTAGTTTACACTCCAAAAGACAGTGTTTTTCGTTTCTTGTTAGGTAAGCAGTAAACAGTTTAACTGCGTGTGGTGATCAATAATAAAAACCGCGTATCGCCGAATTCGCGTAAAACGGGGTAGCGTAAACTTTACTAACAAACAAACTATCAAATATTTACACTTTACAATATTAATATAGATAACACTCATATCACTCAAAGACCGCGCTGAAATAAAAACATTTACCCATTATATAACATAAAACACAACACTTGTTTCATAAAACTATACTCAAAATTCGGTAACAGAAACTTTCGTTCTGTGACGTCACGCATCCTTGTTACATCACAAGATGGCCGCGGTGAAAGTCAGGCATTGAACTCGGTTCAGACGTTCGTGAGGTATTGAGAAATATATACGTAGGTACGTTTGCTTACAGATATGTTATGTTATGTAAGCGATATATTTTTGTAAATATATAAATACTATGCCGTGTGGTTTCCGGCTTAGAATAGACCCATGGGAAGACATGGGGATGTCTTCCCATGGGTGTCGTAAAAGGCGACTAAGGGACATATGGCTGATGGATGGGCAGCAGCATCTATTAGCTCAACATTTGCATCTTACTGCGATCACCAATCCGTCTGCCAAGCGTGGTGATTATGGCAATATCCCTCTACGATCCTGGCTTGCCAAGGTCTGTTAAGAGGAGGCCCATGTTCAGCAGTGGACGTAAACGGGCTGTTGATGATGATGATGCCGTGTGGTTCCGGCTTTTAGCTTTTGATACTCTTAGTTTTCGTAGCTTTCTAACGGTGAAAGAAATTTTGAAATCGGTCTAGTAGTGCCAGAGTTTATTCAGTGCAAACAAACAAACAAATATTTCCTCTTCATGCTACAATTTACTAATCATAGGATCAGTGATAATTTGATATAAACGTTTAGTTTAAATGTTTATATCGAGTTATCACTGATTGTATCTATTTTGATATAAATATTTAGTTATAATGTTTATATCAAATTATTAATGATCGTATCTATTTCATAGTTCGTTCCGTGTGGTTTTCGGCTTAGAATAGACCACGCTATGTCTTGTATGGGTGTTGTAAGAGGCCATGGTATGTTACATGTGAACAACCTCCGTAGCGTAGCGGTAATTGGCTCGCTTTAAATCTCGGAGGTCGTGGGTTCGATTCCCACACCGGACAAGAAATCTTTGTGTAAATTTTTAGATTTTTTTTTGGGTCTGGTTGGTTGAGGGACTACCCTCCGTGCCTCGGAAAGCACGTTAAGCCGTTGGTCCCGATTGTTATAACATCAACTATAATAATCGTATATCAAGGAACGGGCAGCAGCGTTTCCTTGTGTGGTACAAAATAATACTGCGGTCACCAACCCGCCTGCCAAGCGTGGTGACTATGGCAAATACCCTCCTTCGGGAGGAGGCCCATGTTCAGCAGTGGACGTTATACGGGCTGGTGATGATGAAAAAACTATGTAGAAACATCCCACGACATTCTACAAACCGCACAAATACTACGACACAACTCATCAATGGCGGACACACACTTTCTACTTTGTGTGTGTGTGTGCACTTGGCATTCGCACACACACAGACGCAATCGCAAACATCCGCATGGCCCCGTTCAACATCCCGCTAGACTAAGCGTATGTATTGAGGATATTGAGGAAATTGTAATGTAAACTCTATTTTAATGAAAGCATAATATTTATTTTACAAAATACTAGTTGTGGATTGTGGTTTTACCCGCATTCCTGAAAGAAAGAAGAAAGAAAGTACATTTCATTCAAGATATTATAGGTACAGTAAACATTTCGTTTAATGTACAAAATAATAAATCGCCTTGCATGTTGTGCCGTATGCCCGGTGTAGTATCAAAAGCCTCGTGGCTAAATACATATGTCCGTTCGAAAAAAGCATGTTCTGTCGAAAAAGTCGCCACCTTGGCATAGGCTAGGCGATACCTAGCGCTGATTTGACTTCTGATAGGTATAGTAAATTATTCGCTAAACTCAAAAACTACTGGTCCGATTTCAAAAATTCTTTCAGTGTTAGATAGCCCATTTATCAACAAAGGCTATAGGTTATATTTAATTATGAAGTTTTTACGGAAATTGGAGTAAAACGGGTAAAACCGCGCGTGGGTAGCTAGTTTTACAATAGACATGTGTTTTTTAATACAAAAGACATCAACGCGCGTCGGTTCATCAGTGTAGGTTTTAGTTGATGATTTTTTTGCCGTTGCTTATACTCAGCAAATTATTTACTTGTTATAGTGTAATATAGTGTATATTTATTTTATAAATATGACTTAAAATTACAGATTCATTTAATTATTTTTCAAAATATCACTAAAAATTACAGATTTAAATTGCTTCGAACCTTTTGCATTTGCTATAACCATTTATCGTTGCTGTCTCCTTGAGGGAAATTATGTCTTTATAAAAAATTTAACGTAAGTTTTGATAGTATGATGGCAATTTATCGAAATAATATTTTTTTGTAATTAATTATTTTGGAGAATCTGGACATTTTTGTGTCTAGGAAATAAGTTTTTGTAGTTGTAAAAGCTTCGTGGCTAAATATTTTTTGTTACTACCCATTTTTTTTATTCCAAAGTATTTAATATAATCAAAGTAAATAACACATCTACATATAGATGTAAGACTAAGAAATACCATATAAGTACATCAAAGAAAATAAACAGTCATGTCCTCGAAAAACCCATTAAACCGGCCACCGCGCCCACGGCGGCCCACACAATATCTCCTACACAGAAACCGTAATAAATCTCTCGAATACACAATTATATAACACATCACACAGGTGTTAACTTTCACCAACTTTCATTTTTCCATTCAAAAGTTACATACAAAAATCTACTTTAAATCATACAAAATAGAGTTTAAATTCTAATAGCCGAAGTTTGATGAACAATGTATTGGAGTCAGAGTTACGCAACATTTTTGTGTGTGTTCAGGTCGTTGACCCGCGTCGAAGAAAGCGAATGATTCTGTAATATTTATTGTAATTTATTTTTGTATGAAAAATGTTTTTTTTTTAAGTCTTCTACTGATATGTCTCCTCTTTATGACCTTGGTAAACCAGGATAGCTAAGGGAAATTGCTGTTATCACCACGCTTGGCAGGCGGATTGGTGATCGCAGTAAGATGAGAGTATCTTTGAGCTGCTGCCCAGCCCATTCATTCATGTGTGAATCAATTTCCTGATTATAAAAAAAATGTTCTTAAGAAACTAAACTGACTAACTTAACTAATAGGAAAAAAAATACTATTACTTTATATAGTTTACTAATGTTAAACTAATAAAGAAATGGTAATACCTAAGTATATTATAACTATACAAAAATAATCACACAACAAAAATAATTTTTCTTTTACAAAAAAAACATATTATGTAAGTAGCGACCTCTAGCGAAGATCACAGTAATTACTTATTGTATTTAATAAAATTATTCATTCATATAATTAATTATTATTAGTACTCAGTACCTGTAAGTTATGCGCTAATAACGCTTTTTATTATTTTAATATATTAATTAAAATGGCCAAAAAATTTTTTTTTTCATTTTTACATATAAATAGTATATGTGAAAGATAACTCACAAACACATTTTTTTAAGGAAGACTTTAGACTAAATTTAAATTTCCTACGGGAATGAGTGTTGCGCGGGCGATTCCTCGCGCAGGAAACTAGTGTAAAAATATCATACACTAGCTGCACCCCGCGGTTTTACCCGCGTTACTCTGCTCCAGTAGGTCGGAGCGTTATGTTTTGTAGCCTATATGTTAATCCAAAGTATAACCAATCCCGGTGCAAAATTTCAGCCAATTCCGTTCAGTAGTTTTAGCGTGAAAGAGTAACAAATATCCATGCATCCATCCATACTTACAAACTTTCGCGTTTATAATATTAGTAGGATAATAATACATGAAATAAACATTAACAGAATAAACACATAGAAGACAAGACATCCATGAAAATTGACTTATTATTATGTAAAAATTAAGTCATAGAAAATAATCGATATTAATTGACCTTGAATAGGTCTATCTATGCTTTCTAAGAATATGAGGTCCCTAAGGTCAATGACGTGTAAGAGAAAGTTTAGTGTCAAAGACGTCATTATTTTATATGAGCAGTACTTTTTTTTTTGTCTGGAGTGGAATGCATTTACGCATTCCCACCGCTGCTGCAGCGTGTCCGCTCGCTGGCGGCGGGATATGGGACTCGCCCTCTCCATAGCGGTGGTACGCTTACTCATACCACGAGGAGAGGACCCTACACCACTAAAACCCCCGGAAACTACTTCAATCCGTCGTTGGCGGGGGCCGGGTACGCATGAAGCAATCCGGCCCAAAATATATCAATACCAACGATTCTTTTCTTTCTTGGCTATTTGCCAAGTAAGTATATCTACAGTTTGCAGATGGCTGTGACAACGTCAAACAACTTTGCGATGTTATGACAATGTGTAATTTTTTGACGTTTTGCGATTAATCTGCAATATTGTCACTGTCGCATTCTTTACGTAATTGGCCTGCCGATTTCTAAAACGTGAATTAAATAACACATCTGTTAACTTCAATGTCGAATCAGATTCAGTATCTTGAACATAAATTAAGAAATCATCCAGTATAGATATACATCTAAAATTAAGTTTGTCATTCGATTATACATAAAAATATATGAATCTTACATTAATTAATGATTATTGATAATCATGCTTCTAGAAAATCGTTTGATATTTTAAAAGAGTTTTGACTAAGGCGGAAAAATATTATTAAAACGCCAAGCCACCCGTCGACACGCCACGCGTGTTGAGTCGAATCAAATGTATTGTTTTCTATAGACCAGAATCACACTATGAACACCCGACACGACGCCACGCACGTACTGATGCACAGGTGTCGACACGTGGCGTGGCGTGGCGTTTTAATAATGTGTTTTCGCCTTAAAGTCAATTTCAACTGTAAACAACCTTTCAAATCTAAGACTTTAAGCGTCTGGTGGTTAGAGGGACTACCCTCCGTGCCTCTAAACGCACATTAAGCCGTTCGTCCCGATTGTAATAACATTACCTATAGTTATTGCTTACCAGGGAATGAGCAGCAGCGTTTTCCTGTATGTGAACGGCAGTCACCAATCCGCCTGCTAAGCGTGGTCACTATGACAAAAAGCACGGGACAAGGCCTATGTTTAGCGGCGGACATTATACGGGCTGATTTATTATTATACTAGCTTCGCGCACGCGGTTTCAACCGCGTAGTCTCCGGTCCCGTGGGAACTTCTTAATTAAATATAGCCTTCCTCGATAAAAAAGCCAAATAACACTTAAAGATTTTTTCAAATCGGTCAAGCAGTTTCTAAAATGAGCTCTTTCAAGCAAACAAACAAATTCTTCGGCTTTATATATTATTAAAGATGTACGATGTTTTTTTTTATTGAGAGGCCTAGCTACCGATATGGCGGTAGGTAGGTCTTCGGGGAACGAGGGACCCAAAAGTGGGTAATAGAGGCATTTTACAACAAGTTTTCTTAATGTATGTCGTATGACAGATTTGGCTGCAATTTTAATCGGGGATAATACTGCAATCCACTGGAGGAGAGTAGCAAAGCAAAACCGCAGGGTGCAGTTTGTTTAGTATAACAGCATACCTACTATAAATAGTAATGTTGTATGCCACATGCATATCTATAAATAAAAACAAACAATCAAAAATAATCTGACAACAAAATTATTACACTACAACTTTTATTCTTCTTTTTGTAAAAAATCTATACAAGTAGCGCCATCTGTTGACGGACGCAACTAAACTCTTGTTTGCAGCGCTAACGCCATCTATTGAAGAATTCTATTAACAGTTAGAAAGCTGTACAGCAAAAAGAACAAAACTAAATCACAAACGGACGATAGAGAGAGTTGTTATTAACTTTTTAGTCGTTTTTTTACCATTTACTAGATAGAAAATAGAAACACGATTATTATATTCGTAGTATTTTTTGTACGATTTGTAATAATAGTTGGTAGTGAATAGAATAAAAATGAGTACGTGTGTTTGTTTAAAATCCGACAGGTTTGCGAACTGTAAAGTATAACAACTGTTATTCAAAACTCCCCTAAAATTCTAAAAATCCTGAATACCGCCAGCGACCGCCTTAAGCCACTATTATAAGTTTTCTTTTTTCAGACAGTTACTTAGTCAGAGCAGCTACGAGGCTTTAGCTAATGCGAAAGATAAAGGCAAGCATTAAACGGTTTCATCATCATCAACAGCCCGTTTACGTCCACAGCTGAACATGGGCCTCCTCTTAACAGACCTTGGCAAGCCAGGATCGTAGAGGGATATTGCCATAATCACCACGCTTGGCAGACGGATTGGTGATCGCAGTAAGATGTTAACTTTGAGCTAATAGATGCTGCTGCCCATCCATCAGCCATGTGTCCCTTAGTCGCCTTTTACGACATGGGGTGGTCTATTCTAAGCCGGAAACCACACGGCATCAAACGGTTTAATAAACTATAAACAAAGCAAGAGGGCGAGCCCCGTAGGACAAGCTTTGGCTCTTTTTTTTTTTTTTTTTCGGATGGACTTACGTAGTTTGCTTTACTACTTAGGAGGCTTTTGCTACTTCACCGGGCATAATGGCGAGCAGAGCTCCAACCTTAATAAAAACTACAAACTAAGCAGCCTGCGCAAGAGGACGCCCCTTTGTGGGGCTTGGGGTAGGGATTATGGCTTTTTTTTAGGGGAGTTTTGTTGGGAGGTTCTTAGCAAACTAGTAAGGGGGAGGGACTAAGGGTCGGGAGGGGCTGATGGAGCGATCATGGCTTTTCTGGGGAGTTTTGTGCAAATATCGAACTACATTAGGTACAGTTGCTACCGATACGGCGGTAGGTAGGTCTTCGGGGAACGAGGGACCCGAAAGTGGGTAATAGAGGCATTTTACAACAAGTATTCTTAACATCATAAGAGTGAATATTGGTATCTTTTTTTTTTTTTTTTTTTTTTTTTTTTTTCGGACGGACATATGTAGTTAGCCAGGAGGCTTTTGCTACTTCACCGGGCATAAATATTGGTATCGATCGATGTATGTCGTATGACAACTTTGGCTGCAATTTTGATCGGGGATAATGAATAAGCTACCAAACATTATACTGCAATCCAGCACCAGGGTATTGCAAAGTTTCAGCGCCATTTGATTGACGATCTATAAGCGATTACTCTACAATAATGTAGTTTTGTCTAGGCTCTCTGGGCTGTCTCGTCTCTTCCTCTCAATATACCCTTAAGGTGACTACAGGGGCTAAATGCGAGTTTTATAATGCATTAAAATGTATGATGCACTGTAATAAACATAATCAGAAAAATACATGATATTCTTCAGGATATAGGTATGCTAGTTAAGTAATGTGATGAAAACATAATATAACAACATTTTGTCGATAGAAAAAAATCACAAAAATACCTCTAAACAAATCTTATAACGAATAAAAACCATACTAATATAACACAACTTCTCATTATTAGATTTCGCGCATTTTTGTTAACTTATCTGACTACAATGATATACTTTTGTTTTAAGAAATGTAAATTTACTGAAAATACAAAAGTTTTTTTTATTTTTATTGAATTTTATTTTTAACTGATTTAAAAAAAAAGGTGCTAATGGTTAGTAGTGCAAAAAGGTGCTAATAGTTAGTAGTGCTAAGTACTCTCCACTGGCCAATCTCTAAGAAAATTAGCCATCTCCAGGACATATCATAGTGCTGAAGCTTGTGCGCAAACACAGGTACACTCAATATCCTATGAAACGGTACTACTAGGGTTGCCACCTTTTTTTTTGTTTTATATTATAGTATTTAGTACTTTTGGGAAATTCAGGAAAAAAAATTGTACACATTTATTTGAAATAATTTTTCCACGTGTATGATCCATACAGTGCCCGATTAAGGCCTCCACCTATTTTTTAGGGGAGTTTTGTTGGGAGGTTCTTAGCAAACTAGTAAGGGGGAGGGACTAAGGGTCGGGAGGGGCTGATGGAGCGATCATGGCTTTTCTGGGGAGTTTTGTGCAAATATCGAACTACAATAGGTACAGTTGGCTACCGATACGGCGGTAGGTAGGTCTTCGGGGAACGAGGGACCCGAAAGTGGGTAATAGAGGCATTTTACAACAAGTATTCTTAACATCATAAGAGTGAATATTGGTATCTTTTTTTTTTTTTTTTTTTTTTTTTTTCGGACGGACACATGTAGTTAGCCATGAGGCTTTTGCTACTTCACCGGGCATAAATATTGGTATCGATCGATGTATGTCGTATGACAACTTTGGCTGCAATTTTGATTGGGGATAATGTATAAGCTACCAAACATTATACTGCAATCCAGCACCAGGGCATTGCAAAGTTTCAGCGCCATTTGATTGACGATCTATAAGCGATTACTCTACAATAATGTAGTTTAGTCTAGTCTAGGCTTTCTGGGCTGTCTCGTCTCTTCCTCTCAATATACCCTTAAGGTGACTACAGTGGCTAAATGCGAGTTTTATAATGCATTAAAATGTATGATGCACTGCAATAAACATAATCAGAAAAATACATGATATTCTTCAGGATATATGCTAGTTAAGTAATGTGATGAAAACATAATATAACAACATTTTGTCGATAGAAAAAAATCACAAAAATACCTCTAAACAAATCTTATAACGAATAAAAACCATACGAATATAACACATGTTTTTTCACAACTAATACGCGATCTCATTATTAGATTACGCGCATTTTTTTACTTATCTGACTTGTTTTTTTTTTTGTTTTAAATGTAAATTTACTGGAAATACAAAAGTTTTTTTTATTTTTATTGTATTTTATGTTTAACTGATTTAAAAAAAAGGTGCTAATAGTTAGTAGTGCTCCTCTCCTCTGGCCAATCTCTAAGAAAATTAGCCATCTCCAGGACATATCATAGTGCTGAAGCTTGTGCGCAAACACAGGTACACTCAATATCTATGGAACGATACTACTAGGGTTGCCACCTTTTTTTTTGTTTTATATAGTACTAGCTTCCCGCGCGCGGTTTCACCCGCGTAACTCCCGTTCCCGTGGGAAATTCATAATAAAATATAGCCTTTGTTCTTGCTCAGGCTCTAGACTATATCTGTACCAAATTTCATTTAAATCGATTCAGTAGTTAAGGCGTGATTGCGTAACAGACAGACAGACAGAGTTACTTTCACATTTATAATATTAGTAAGGATTAAGGCGTGATTGCGTAACAGACAGACAGACAGACAGACAGAGTTACTTTCACATTTATAATATTTGTAAGGATTTAGTACTTTTGGGAAATTCAGGAAAATAAATTGTACACATTTATTTTAAATAATTTTTCCACGTGTATGCTCCATACAGTGCCGGATTAAGGCATCCACCTATTTTTTTTTGTTTTCATATGCCGCAGGGGGTGGGGGGTCAAATTTATAAATGGAGTGAATTTTAGTTTAGCAAAAAAATATAGTACTTTTTGTACTATATTATTTTTGTATAATATATAGTACATTTGACTGAAATATAGTACGATATAATACAGTACGGGTAGCAACCCTAGTTACTACCGACATGACCTATTAAACATCAAGCTCTGTCTCCGAGGCACGGGTGAATCACGACCAACTTTTAGACTTCAAGCTGGTACTAAGGTTTTCTAAATAGAAAATTTGTAATAGCACCATTTTTCGTTCGTTCTGGGGACCATACCGGAGACCTCGTTAACTACGGTCAACCAAATTACCGCTAGACTACCTAGGCAGTACTATAAAACTTACAGTTTACTAGAGCTTCAAAAAAAATGTTTTTATCCATTCTTATTGAACTATCACTTTCAACTCGTGACTAACTATATCCAAGAGCGAAACGAACGTATTTATTGTTTTCTACTTGATATTTAATCTTCAAAATCTTTTGATAGCAAAAAAATAATTATATTTTTTATTGATAACGTTCACGATGTAAGAGTAACTTATATGATAAATGTTATTTCATTAAAAAATCTCGATATTTTTTTTATTTTTTTATTTAATGCACAAAACACATTACAATCAATATTAAAGACAAAATAAATAACAAGTTTTGATCTGGATTGTAACGCAAAGATACAATTAAAAGAAAACAATAAAAAACATTTTGTAGTGAATCAGCAAAGAATGACTCAAATGCTTCCAGTGAAACTTAAGGCATCCGAACCTGAACTGATATAACCGATAACATTAAAAAGTCTTCAGCTGTTAACCACGATGCTAATCATATTTTACAAAACTTAAAAGCGAGCAGGACTCCAGCCATAATAACAGGTTTAAACAAAAAACTACAAATTAAGCCAATATGAATCATCATCATCATCAGCCCGTACAGCAACGTCCACTGCTGAAAATGGGTCTCCTCCCAAGGAAGGGTTTTACCAAAGTAACTACGCTTGACAGGCGGGTTGGGACCACTCACAAAGGCGAAGAACCATCCGATGCCCTCGTAGACCCGCAGTCCGAGAGGCCTGCGAACTGTAAAGTAGAGCGACATTTGCACAAAACTTACCTAAAATACTAAAAGTTATAATCCCTCAATCACATCGCCAGCGACTGCCCTGAGCCGAGGTCCAAGCCCCACAGGGGGTTCCCTCTTGCGCAGGTTGCTTAGTTTGTAGTTTTTAAATCATTTATTAAGGCTGAAGCTCTGCTCGCCTTTATGCGCGGTGAAGTAGCAAAAGCCCGTGAATAGCTACGTGTCCGTCCGAAAAAAAAATGGTGGGTTGGGTTGATGACATAATCAGGCTATACCTAAGTCTCGGAGGTCGTGAGTTCGGTCCTCACACAGGACAAGAAATCTTTGCGTAAATTCTAAAAAAAAAATCCGGGTATGGTTAGTTGAAGGACAAACCTCCTTGCCAAGGAAAGCATGTTAAGCCGTTGGTCCCGATTGTTATAATATCATATTTATAACAAGCGCATACCATGGAACGGGCAGCAGCGTTTTCTACCCGTCTTCAAATGACTTTGAACTTTATAATCAGGTTGTGAATATTCAAAATTATTCGTAATATTTTGCCTTAACTGCTGCTGAAATTTCAGTGGAAATTAATATTGAACTTAAAAATTCATGAATAAGTATTTACATTTTTTTAATGTTTTGAACACTTTATCGAAAAGTTTATCTTATACTAAGTATATTTCAAAATAGACATTAAAAAAATTCGGCAACTGTCAGGATTCGAACCTGCATCTCAGGTAAAGCCTCTAATGCCTTAACAATTTAGGCTTCGGTGGAACCACAGCCTGTCATCGAATTGTATTAATCTCTTTGTAACTCGTCTCTAAGGGGGACGCGACGGTTCGAATCCTGCCAGTGCAGTGGTCGAATTTCATTAATCTCAATTTAAAAAAAAAAAGCATTTAACCTAACTTGCTCATAGCTTTGATAGCAGTATTTGTTTATTTATTCCTCGGTACTTGATTGTAAATATTTCCTGGATAAAATAGTAACCTATCGTCGGGGATAGTGCAATACAGCGAAAGAGACTGTTGCTAATAAGGTGTAATTTCGTCCGTCAGTAAATATTTTCTTTATTGTATAGTAAAGGACGGAATATCAATGTGCTACATTTGATCTTTAACCATATTAGCTTTTGTTACTTACGCGGTATTGCACTATCTCCGACGCTATAATATGATAATTATGACTATTTTTCTATGAATCAATATCATCCATATCTGGTTAGTTGGGTCAAATTTTCTTTATTATAATGCTTATGTAATTGATGTTTGTTGTAAAAAAAATTAATTAGCATTTTTTTTTTACTAAAATTACAAGTACACCTAAAATAATCAAGTAAATTGTAATATATAATATAAATAAAAACTATATTGATACAAGTCCTTACAATTTGCTTAGAATCTAGGTATCGTTCATTATGCATTAAAGGCGTACAAGAGATGTAATCCTGCCTCCCAAACTAGGAACACCTGTGACTTAGGAGACAGTGGTAAATTGGTCAAGATGTTTTCATTATATACGCGTCCATATATTGTTAGCAATCCATTCTTAATTAAAATTAAATTTAAAAATATATCAGTTTATGGGACCGTTTGAAGTTCAGCTTAATAAATCTCTATGACGCGCTTGCTTAAAAGATAATAAAATAAAATGAGACACATTTAGTTTTATTCTCTTTGACACAAGCGTGTAATAAAACCATAGATTATACTATATTTCTATGAATGAATCTTCAAAACGTTCCAAATTTAAAATTTGCCGCGGTTGACTTTATTTTTTTTTATGAAAACGTAGTGGTTTTGGCGCCAGAAAGCGTTCAGTAGCGTGGATCTAATCACCGCCTGTCATTTGTCACGTCGACCGTAAACTTTTGATAGCTTTAGCTACATTTTTGGTACGGTTACTTATAGTATGTAATTATAGGTACCTACGCGTATTGGTATTGTTTCGTTCCAGTTAAAAGAATTCAGAAGTTTTACCAAAGATTATTATGTCTTATGTAAATACATGAGTATAGTGGACAAGTAAAATTCGTACATACAAGTACAACTTGGATTAGTTCAAATATCACAGTTTGTGTATTGATATTGCTTGGTTCCAGTTAAAAGTGCCGCGGGCGCGCACTAACGTACTGCGCGACGCACCACTGACGCGTGCGCTGCACACACTCAACCTCATTGCTAGCTAATAAGCTGGATAAATTTGGTTGTACTCAGAGTGAATTCACAAGGAGAGCACTTATTAAAATTTATTATTAGCTTGTAAGTAATGGAGTTGTAATTTATAAAATAAGTAAATACAATATCGCTTTGGATTAGTCTGAAATTGAGAGAAATAAATAAATATAAGGATTCAAAAGTTTTACCAAAGATTATTACGGATTATATAGATACATGTATTAACCGTAATTATCTTTGGACAAACTTTAGTTTTAAAGTTGAGTTGTAATGTCTATTTCGCTCAAAATATGGTACAGACAAGATACCTATATATTATAATTTTAAATGTAACTACATCGTTTGAATATTTAATTCTAAATGCAACTTTGCAAATACTTGTCGAGTAATGTATCATTACCGATGATGGCACTAACATTCCCCTTAGAGACGTGTTATAAAGAGATTGATAAATTTCAACGACTGGTTGGGGTTCCGCCGTTACCGAAAGTTTAAAGCATTAGGGGCTATACCTAAAGTGCAGGTTTGAGTCCTACCTTAGGTTTTAATTTATGAATCTCAATTTTGAAAAAGATTTAGTATAGTCAAAATTTATGTTTCACATATTTTGTCTACAGTGACACGCGAAGTTTTAACAAATTATGCTTAACTTACATTTATTACACTACTAGCGGCCCGCCCCGGCTTCGCACGGGTGGACTTTTATACCCTACCCCTGCCCTACCCTACCCCTGCCCTACCCTACCCCTACCCTAACCCTACCCTACCCCTACCCTACCCCTACCCTACCCCTACCCCTACCCCTACCCTACCCTACCCTACCCCTACCCTACCCCTACCCTACCCCTACCCCTACCCTACCCTACCACTACCCTACCCCTACCCCTACCCTACCCCTACCCTACCCTACCCCTACCCTACCCCTACCCTACCCTACCCCTACCCTACGCCTACCCTACCTCTACCCTACCCTACCCCTACCCAAAAGTATCCTATGTCCTTCTCCCAGTTCTTAGCTACCTCCCCACCAATTTTCAGCCAAATCGGTTCAGCCGTTCTTGAGTTATAAATAAGTTGAGTGTAACTAACACGACTTTCTTTTGTTTTTAAAATGTATTCTGCTATTCGGGACGGAAGCAAATCCAACAAATCAAAAACCATGGCAATCGGTCCAGCCGTTCTCGAGTTATAAGTGTTGTAACAAACACGACTTTCTTTTATATATATAGATTTAAATTAGGATTTGCATATATATTGTAATTTCATACCTGACAGCTTTTAGGCTAAAGTTATATAAACTATTATTATGAGTAGCAATAAACAAATAAAATTAATTAATTAGTTAAATCAAAAATAAGCCAAATATGTTTTTACTATTTACGAAGGTTTACGTGAATAAAAACTTTTTTTATTTTATTTTTATTTATTTATATTTATATCATAATTTTACTCGGTTTTGCTGGAAGAAAATTCAGTATTGAATTAAGCTCGCCTTTACATGTTGTTTCCGTTGTATACATTTTATGTTATATACTTACTGTGTTCAATAAAGAATACATAAATAAATAAAGAAAATTGACTCGATCATCAAGGTAGATGGTACCTGGGTGTTCTAATAAATTTTCTTTAGCCACTTTACACTCATAATCTGCCATGCATAAAACAATGCACAACAAATTGCTAGGCAGCCATCGGAGAAAGAATAAAGCTTGCTAACACATTTACAAAGAACTAAGTACTACTACTTGTTAAAAACTTTCTATTAGTACACGCATAGTTAATTAGTAATGGAAAAATGAGCGAACCTGGAAATAAGTGTATTAAATCAATATACAAGGTGTAACGGAAAGGGTATATACATAGAAAGAGCAAGGCTTTTTTGGATGATAACAAACGATATGGCAAGGGTTATTTAATCCTATCTCTACAAGTCCGGAAGTAATGATTTTTTTTAAATCATAGATACCAGAAACCAAACTTTTCAAATTGAAATAAATACATCACTAGCACTCAATCAGCTGATCGATGTCAACGAACTATTTGCAAGTAAAAATAAACTCCTGGTATTTATGAATAAAGGGTTCCGCTTTTTTATTCGAAAAATAATACTGACCTTTTTTTATTTTATTTTGAGTTGAATCCCTTGCCATATCGTTTGTTATGATCCAAAGAAGCCTTGCTCTTTCTATGTATATACCCTTTCCGTTACACCTTGTATAGAGCGAATCTTGTCATTACTTTAAGTATCAAAGGGATTGGAAAAATAATCAATTTTGAAGAGTTTACATTATTTGCTTATTTGCCCATGCAACTGAGGGTTCGCAGCTCATCCTTAGGAATTCATAAAATAAAGTTTAAAATACTCCTACACAGGTATATTAACATGGAGGCTAAATCTAGATCTTAAAAGCTAATTATATACACTTACATTCTTACTCTTTCTTCTCTTCATACAGTACATGATGTGTGTACTTCCGCGATAGTTAAGTTAGTACTAATATTAATTTTAAAAGACATATTAATATTGACATTTATTATTTATTGGCAAAACATAGTGAACTCTATGCTATTTAAACACCTATGTACCTACATATATACCTAAGTTTACAAAAATAAAACTGAATTTCTGAATTACCTACTAATGTCAAGTACGATATAATTTCTTGAACAACAAATCAAAAGTATAACAGATTGCAAACATAAAGCTATCATAGTCACGCACAAACACAATGACACACTTACAAAGTCATAATCCCTCAATCTCATCGCCAGCGCCCACCGCCCTGAGCCGAGGTACAAGCCCCACAGGGGGCGCCTTCTTGCGCAGGTTGCTAAGTTTGTAGTTTTTAACCCATTTATTAAAGCTGGAACAGGTAAGTAACCTTTGTGCCAGGTGAAGTAGCAAAAGCCTCGTGGCTAACTACATATGTTTCGTTCTAAAAACTGCACAGAAACTAGCTGTGCTAGTTTAAGGACCCCTGCGCCAATAAAGCTCCTCGCCTCTTGGTAAATGAACTTTCCTAACAGATTTTTTGTACAAAAATATTATACTAATATAACAAAGATGAATCTCTGTAATATAAGTACGAATGAATAGATAATTTCGGTTATTAAAAAAGAGAAAAAAATATCACCTTTCTAAAAAACTGAATGTACCAAATTGCATGTTAATCTCCCGGTAGATGTATTGTTATAGAAATGAAAGTTATTATAAAAGCTATTAAAAACTGATCTTATAAAATTGCAATACAACTAAAATACTTTTCAATGAGCAATCATCAATATCATCTATGAAAGTTTTTAACCGATCTGATTTGTATCAAATTGTCAATAACTGGAATTGGATCTTAATTATCTAGATCAAATTTCTGTAAAGGTTTATTTTGCCACATGTTTTTCTTAGAGTTGCCATATCCAGAATGAGTGGTAGAAATAAAAATGAAAAGAATTAAAAAAATCTGAAAGAAAACAAGATATAAGAAATTTATATAATATCAATATTAATGGAAAGAACATAACTATTTCATCATCATCATCATCATCATCAGCCCGTATAACTTCCACTGCTGAACATATGGGCCTCCTCCTGGGGAGGGTATTTGCCATAGTCACCACGCTTGGCAGGCGGGTTGGTGACCGCAGATTATGTTGTACCGCACAAGGAAACGCTGCTGCCCATTCCTTGATATACGATTATTAAAGATAATGTTACAACAATCGGGACCAACGGCTTTACGTGCTTTCCGAGGCACGGAGGGTAGTCCTTCAACCAACCAGAATCCCCCAGATAACTATTTCAATTAACGTGATATAAAAATGTCCATGTATATTTTTAATGGATAGACTTAATAACTGTACCTACTGTACAGTATCAACCCGTTTTCGTCCACTGCTGGACATGTGCCTGCCTTTAACAGACCTTGGCAGGTCAGGGTCTTTAAGGCATATTGCCATAATCACCACGCTTGGCAGGCGGATTGATGATCGCAGTAAGATTATGAGTATTCTTAGAATTGATAGATGCTGCTGCACAAAACTTCCCTCAATCCCTCCATCAGCGACCGCCCTGAGCCGTGGTCCAAGTCCCACAGGCAGCGCCCTCTTGCGCTGGTTGCTTATTGTTTATGAACCATTCAATAAGGCTGACCCCTGCTCGCTTTCATGACCGGTGAAGTAACAAAAGTCTCGGCTGACTTCCTACATAAATATCCGTTGGAAAAAAATTACTTTAAAGATATGTTAAGGTATTCGATTCGAGAAAATATTACTATGGACTATAGTAAGGTACCTACTACCTATCTAGAACTGCCTTGCCCTGATCCCCGGTTTCAGGGTAAGCTACATTAGAAGTTTTTTTACTGACTGATGGATCAACGCACAGCCTAGACCACCGGATTTTAGTTACCTCAAATTAAAGGTTGAATGTACGCATTCGATAAAAAAGGTTTAAAATAAATCAACCCCTACAGGGATGAAAAGGGGTGGAAAAGTTTGTATGGAGAAATTGAAATCTACACGGATGAAGACGCGAACGAATTGTTCTTTATCTCGTTTACAAGTAGATCTTTCGAGCTTCTCCTTATATAAAAATATACGCCATATATAAAAAATCAATGACTATAGTTTACAATACTATTCTTTTAAAAATATTTCTTCTAGCATTCATATACGATATATCATTCAAAACTATTATTTTAAATTATTCACTAGTGAACTATACTCATTTAAAAAGTAATAAACCAAAACAAACAAAATCACTCACACCACACACCTTCACTATATTTTATTTCGTTCTATTGTATGTCTATCAAAATAAAAGAATAAATGCGTATGTTCTAATTTGGCACGCAAATTTATACCGTCACGCACCGCATTAAAGAACTAATCTGTTCAAATTATATCTCGAAACCGAACTTATTTTGCTAACGACCCTACAAAAATGCAAACGTAATACAACTTTATCACTACAGCTGATGACATACAATTCAAATCGGAGCCATTCTAAAATCGCACTTATATGTATGAGTATTAGGATTATGTAATTGTTAAAAAAGTTTTCAAAACCGCAATACTAAGTTTGTAAAATTCGGATTCGGAACTACACGTAGAATAGGAGCAATCATGTGGCTGACCACAACTTGAAATATAAAAAGGTGACAATATACCAAATGAACACAGTCTTTCTGGACACTGACAACTGTAGACGTATCCCGTCAAAATGTACAAGTTCTTCATCTTAGTCGCTCTTACTAGTGTTGTGGCATTACCAAACCCTGATGATGGAAAAGTTGATAAAGTTCGTGTTATAAAAAAGGATTGTGCTAATGGACTTCTGAATCCTTCGTGTCTCAAAGTAGGAGCTATAGCCTTATTGGACAAGCTTAACAGTAAGGAGGAAGTGGCATTGATACCTGGTGTTAGTCTCGTGAAAGAAGGTGGAAAGTCTCACTATGATGCAGTGGCTTCGGAACTTGCAAGGTCCTTCTCAAGTGAAACTGATGATAAAGTGGATAAGTCTCTCCTGTACCAAGTTGGAAGTTTCCTGGACAGTCATTCGGTAAAGTTGAGACTTCTGGATGATTCTGCTGTTGAAGAAGCCAAGAGTGTGATGGAAGAAGGAAGAGCAAAGAGCGGTTTAAGCGTTGGTGGCAAGAAAGGAGGAATGGGAGGTCTCATCGCCATGGCTGCTATGATGAAAGGTATGTGATCTTCACTAATTATAACATTGATATAGTCTATACAACATCTCATACACTAGAACAATATAAATTGCCTTCATCACCATCATCAGCCCGTACAACGTCCACTGCTGAACATAGGCGGAGGAGTCCCAAGTGAGGGTTTTTGTCATAGTCGCTTGGCAGGCGGGTAGGTGACCGCATTGTATTTTTATGTTGAAATATACAAAATACAATGACACGCTGTTGCTCGTTCTTTGGTATACGATTTATATAGATGATGTTGTAACAATCGGGACCAGTGGCTTAACGTGCTATCCGAGGCACGGAAGTTAGTCCCGCAACCAACCAGACCCGGAAATAAATCTTAGAATTTACAAAAAGATTTCATGTCTAGTGTGGAGACCGATGCCACGACCACCGAGATTTAAAGCGAGCCAAATACCGCTACGCTACGAATGTTATTATAAATTAATTTAGTGCTTGGAAATGATCGGTTTCTATCCGAGCGCCTACAAAAATGTTTTGGTTAGTTAAGAGAAATACATTCATCCCCCTATAAAGTTTGTTGTAATCAGTTGTCATGACTTTATCTATAACAATCGTATATCAGGAAGGAGACGGAAATAAGGTGTAGACATAGCACTATTATATTATAATGAAGAAGAACTCAGATAACAATTAATGCGTTTACGCAAATAAAATTGTCTAACTGTGTAATGTTTAATACCAAAAATACTTGGGAATAGCATGTCTTACAAGTTGAGTTCAGGACGTGGATTGTGATGGTGTAATGTAATAAGCTGTTAGTATGATAGTTCTGTCGTTTGAATATTTAAATTGTTGCAATATTGTGATATCCTTTCTTGCACATGTCATTCGTAAAAGTCTGAATTGACAAGAATTAGGCAGAAAACGCAGCCTCTATTTTTCGGTGTCACATCGTACCGTACCGGTGTTACGTCGTAGCAGTAATACTTACTGTCGTCTGTATTGCTATGATTATAGAAATTATCTAAGAAACACATGACATTGAAGGATTGTTGTTGGTTACAAGGGGTGGTCCCGCATTCAAAGAGTTGACGTTACTTATTTGCAGTAAATGAGATTAATGGTTCACTGTGGCAATCAGTGGATGGGTCATCAGCTGAAAGGCTTAATGTTTTCATTCATCATCATTAACAGCCCGTTCTCGTCCACTGCTGAACATGGGCCTCCTCTTAACAGACCTTGGCAAGCTAGGATCGTAGGGGGATATTACCATAATCACTACGCTTGGCAGACGGATTGGTGATCGCAGTAAGATGTAAACCTTGAGCTAATAGATGCTGCTGCCCATCCATCAGCCAAATGTCCCTTAGTCGCCTTTTACGACACCCATGGGAAGACATGGGGTGGTCTATTCTAAGCCGAAAACCACACGGCAATATTTACGGCTTAATGTTTTAATAGTGTTATATAATATTATACCTAGTTTTTTTTATTAATTAATGGTTCAGTTCATAATGTTATTTAGTTCTTCGTTTGGCACAAAGAGGAAATATTCATGTTTAAGTATTTGATTTATCTTGTACGTAAAGCCACGGTCTCAGCACGATTCGCCCCCTAAATAATGAAGATGTTCATATGTTTATTCGAAAAATTAAGATCCAGTAGGTGGTGCATCGCAGCCAATAATAGCCTTGTAAAATACGCTATCAATCGAGTACGATGACGCGTGCGGTAATGGGGCCATACTCGGTTTTATATAACTAGAATCCTCTGTAAATGAACTCAATAAAATGATGTATCTATTCTGTGTGGAATGAGGTATATTGTCAGTTTAATTGTATCGTATACTACTAGGATATGAGTTAAATTGGCCATTTATTGATGTTTGCAACAAACTCTAAAAGACACGGTGAGGCGGGACGCGTCGCAACTTTTCTCTGGCAGATATGGGCTCTCGGATAGAGCGGTCTCTTTATAATGGTATCAGTTCTACTCTGTAGTGGTAGTTGGTAAGTTTTTATCTCATTGTCCGGGTCATCTTAGAATCCCGGGGGTTGTAGGAGATTTTGAAGAAGCATCCCGATTCCTCTTTCAAAATGGGATTAGTGGATACTAATCCCATTTTGAAAGAGGCTACCTTATCTTCGGTGGATACCGAAGATAAGGTACGCTAAACATCCATACCCAAACTTGTCTGTCCATCCGTCTATCTGTCACTAGGCTGTATCCCACAAACCGTGATAATAAAAAAATAAAATAAATAGAGTAAAATAATTGTTTAAGGGGACATACAAGAAACGTGATTTTTAGCTCGATATTAATAACGGCAACCGGTTGACGTTTGAAACAGTGAAACTAAAATATAATGTTGTATAGATAATAATAACAGACCCTTCGATGCGAGACTGACTCGCACTTGGCCAGTTTCAAATAATGTGACATATAGATGAAATGTTAATTATGAACCACCGCGAACGGGAGCTACGCGGGTGATAACGCGCGCGGGATGCTAGTGACATAATATGTAGTTAGCAACGAGGGACATATCCAATGGAAGGGGACATATGCCCTATCGGCCCCATTCGGTACGTTCTTCTACTCTGTGGAATTACAAATGACCATCAATTTGAAGTTAATATATTTTTAATTCTATTACCAATCTCGCCAACAAACACCGCAAAGACAATAAAAAATTCTATTGTTACATTAAATGAGTCAAAATTAAATTGAGCTAAGTATAAGTAGAACTTTTTTTTGTGATATCAAGCACACGAGCGTAAAGAAACATTTTACTTTTTCCATTTAATTTTGTTATCTGATTGTAAATATATTTCGGTCTGTTTGCTTAGCCCTTAATTTGGTGATATTTTTAATATTTTCTGTGTCTTAACTTTGCTTTTACTTGTAGCTCTTCTGTTATTAATTTAAATATGACATTGGTCTAGCGGCTTAAAGATTCGTCTTAAATATCGGAGGACGTGGGTTATCCTGCTCCTAATAGTCTTTTTGTAGAACTGAACTGAAAGACTTCTTTCCGGGTCGTGTTGGTTTTAGAATTAACCTCCGTGCCTCGAGAAGCACGTTAAACCGTTTATCTTGATCATCTGACATCAATTATGATAATCATGTACCAAGAAACGGGCAGCAGCGACTGCATACCTTAGTCGTCTATACTAATATATAAAGCTAAAGAGTTTGTTAGATTGCTTGAACCCGCCAATATCACTAACAGCAGGTGCGATTAAAGATAAAACTGTGTTAAATAGCCCATTTATCGAGGAAGGCTATGATAGGCTATATTTCATTATGAAGTTCTTATATCGAGAGTTACTTTATCGGCCCATTTACGTCCACTGCTCCTCATGGGCCTCCTCTCAACCCTTAAACAGGCAGAGGAAATATAGAAGCCACATTATTTTGAACTTTATGTACTTGTAATAAAGGTCAAAACCAATCAATCCTAAACAAACATACCTATTGCCCGTTTAAGGGTAAACATACCTAGGTAAGCCAGGGTCGTTGAGGAATATTGCCATAATCACCACAGCAGCATTGGCAGGTAGATTGGTGATCGTAGTAAGATGGAAACTAACTTTGAGCTTATAGATGCTGCTGACCTACCATCAGGTACATATCGCTGCTTTAATGTAATAGTGACACAAAAAAGGTTATGATTCACTACAAATTGATCTATAATAGCATGTAATTAAAGCTCATTATCGTAAGTTACATATTTGGTTTTGTGTCATTATCACATTCATACCTCAGTCGCCTCTTACGACATCCATAGGTAGATATGGGGTGGTCTATTCTAAGCCGGAAACCACACGGTTCGTTCTACAGTGGACCTGTTAATAGCATACGCATGTGAAGTATAAACTCCAGATATGATACTTACCTGTAATCCTGCAGTTTACTTGCAAGTTTATAATAAATTTACTCTCGCAGTAAATGAAAGTGATAAAATCGAATGCGTTTCAGATCATTAAGTAATACTAATGGAGTGATTATAATGATCTATGTCTTTGGCATTTAATTTGGTACAAATGAGTATAAAAATGTTGTTGTGGATACGGATTTGTGTCACAAACTTTTTTTAGGCTCATTTTCACGAAAATCATCCGTCATCATGCTATTAAAATTGATTGATATAATTTTATTTTAACTTAAAAATATTCACATAATTTTTTTGCTTTTTTGATGTAAGACACAGTATAGGTACACCTACTTAATAATAACATTAGCTATTTTCAATAATCCTTTTTAACTTGTGCTTTAAATATTTCAAATAAAAATTTACATTTGAATCAGTCACCAACACCATTGACTGCATACGTTAATAAACGAAAACCTTACACAAAGAAAATACTTAAGCAAAAACCAACCTTACCCCTCGCTACTACAGTTGTAATTAGAAAACCAAATCTTACCTTTTGCAGTCAGCCTTCTATGAAAATATAATAGCCTCTAGAGTACTCAGTACTAATCATACATCTATGTGAGACATATAAAAGGAGAACGAAACAATTGCTTATCAAACTGTACTAGTGTTTGATACAACATAGACGCAACTACAATGAATCTAATAATTCTATTATTCTTTGTTACGACTGCATTTGCTTTACCTAATCCCGAAATTGGAGACGCAGCCAAAAATTTGGTGGAACATAATGTTGAAAGTGTAGCAAGACTTATGGGCAAGGATTGTACCAATGGAATATTTAGTCCTACGTGCTTGAAGATAGAAGCTATATCTATGCTTGAGAAACTTAGTGCTAAAGAAGAACTTCGGCTATTGCCTGGTGTAAGTTTAGTGAAAGAACCAAGCAAGGAAAACGCGAGTAAAGTCCAAGAGTTTGCTGCTGAACTAGCCAGATCTTTTCCAACAAAACCTGATGAGAGATTAGACAAATATTTGTTATACATTTTGGGTAACTACTTGGATACACATACTGTTAAATTGAAGTTACTGGATGAAAATGCTGCAGAGGAAGCTAAAGCTTTGGTGGGTGAAGCAAGGGCTAAAGGAGGGTTAGGCGGAAAGAAAGGTGGATTAGGTGGTCTGTTGGCTGCTGGACTGTTAATGAAAGGTATGTTCTTCAAATATCAAAATAATCGATTTCAATTAATCAAAAACGGCCTCATAAATTATGTTAACTGAACATATAGGGCTTTTCCAAATTGAGATACTCTAGTTATTTGAAACCCAATGCTTACTCTAGATATAGACCACACCAGCACATATAATATGACTCATTTGGCACACCATCTCAAATTTATTTAGAACTATGTTTTGTCTTTAAAAAATAGTTCTAAAACCTAAATTATTTTTATATTAATTCGTCAACAATATTTGTTCAATTGATAGACCGTTACGGAAATCTTAAAATCTTGATATGCGATTGTATGCAGGGAGCCGGCAAATACCTTCGTTATAGCGAATAAAACTCTGTAAAACTTCCTGTTCATACATTAATTGATGATTAAACCCTCAACGCTAGCTGTCATAAGTATGTTAACTATTATTAACAATTTTCTTGCACTCTTCTTACATTAACCAAAATGGTACTTGCTGGAAAACAAAAAAAAACAATACATTAAACACAAAATATTTATCAAATATGATCCAGGAACGTTTCTAGAAGAAATATAATATATTTATCTAGTCCAAGCTCCACAAAATCAGCTTTTATATGGAAAAAAACAATACCAGGATATACAATAATTAGCCTGAAAGACCTTTTTACAACTTATCTGAAAAATGAAAAATCTATACTAAATGAAACTGACATTTATATACTTTGAAAATAAATTGTATGGATTTTGGAATCCCAATTCGAACTTACCATCAGAGGGTAATTTTAGGGAGGGTAACTACTAAAGTCCTACATGAGGATAAAACGGGCGAATAATTTGCCTTAAAATTATTATACCGTGATTTGGTCGGGCAAGTATAAAAATAGAAATAAGCAAAAGGTGTTTTGTCTCCTAGTCATTCAAAATCGTAACTCATGCAAATATATTATGAAGTGTTGTCGACAAAAAAAATGTTAGTCTCCTGATAACTAAAAGCTGTTGCCAGTACCGAGAAACAATTATAAGCATATTTTTCCAATGTCATGTTGTGAAACATATTAAAAATATCTTGCGAAACTCTGAAAATTGTTTCAGAACGATATCATTTCAACCTTCTGATAACCTGATATTTTTTGTTCTCCAAAATAAACTTATCATTCGAATCAATGCAATTCAAAACTCAAAACAGATCAATCAATTAACTAGCAAGAATTTAAGTGGTAATTATCCATTAATCGAGTCACTACCAGAATTTTTCTGTGGAAATCAATTAATTTGAATATGATGAAGAAATGTGACCGTTGGTACGCATAACTTAGTTTTAAAACATTTTTTTTTTTTTTACTAAATATAGGCTTACGTTTGACCATAATCTCGCTTGATGGAAGGCGAAGATAAGGCCTAAGATGATACACTCTTGCCTAGAAAGTGTCTGTTCACTTTAGCCTTAAAGATGTCCAGATTATAGCGTTCCGGAAAAACTGACCCCGGCAGAGAATTCCACTCCTTAGCCGTCCGCATTATGAAAGAAGAAGCAAATCGCTTCGTTCGTATTGAAGGAATATCTACAACAAAAGGGTATAACCGCTCGCCGCGCCTAGTCGTCCGGCGATAGTAGAACCTCCGCACACTCCCCGAAATGTAACCGATAAAAAACCGATAGGCAGGCTACTCGTCTACGGTGCATAAGCTGAGACAGCTATTAAAATCTGCAAGGTAGATTTTTCCGCCCCTTAAAATTGGTCATACAATTCTTTGAATTGACCAATTTTAAATCCATAAATCCCGACAACGACAACATGTATAGCGGTATAAGCCTCGCTGTGAGTGTCGAGATCATGCGTTCGTTCCCCACGCCAGACAATAAGTCTTTGTCTAAATTCTAAGATTTTTTTCCAGAGAGACCACCCTCTGTGCCTCGGAAAGTACTTTAAGCCGTTGGTCCCGATTGCTATGATATTATACTAGGAACTCTTCATATATACTAGAGAACTGACAGCAACATTCTTTGTGTGTTACAACATAAAAATCGCAGCTTTAATGTAATAGTGACACAAAATAAGGTTATGATTCAACACAAAGTGATCCGTAATATCATGTGACTAAAATGCATTATCGTTAAGTTACACATTTGGTTTTGTGTCACTATTACATTAAAGCTGCGAAATGCGGTCACCAACCCGAATGCTAGGCGTGGTGATTATAGATAAAACCTCCTTCGAGAGCAGGCCCATGTCCAGCAAAGCATACGGGCTGATGAAGATTAAGATCAGAAAAAAAATCTGCAGGCCTGCATGGTACATTGTATCTATTTCCTTTATGATATATCATTAACTATCTCTTGTATTACAAACTAAGACTAATTATACCTAATCTTTGTAATTACATACGCAGAATGAGTTTTACTTTGTAGTCAATCTTTTATCTGTAATCAATCAAGATAACTTTGAAAGTGTCGTAGAGAAAAAACGACGTCACTTCAAAATCGCTCCGTTATACCTATCAGAGCATGCAGTAGGGAAATAGCCGGTTGTCATTTAAAACAACATATTTTTTGTTACTTTTACTGCGTTTCTTTAAGTGGTAATAGAAATCACATATGGATATGAGCTAATAACGTAATTTTATTACTTTCTCACACAAACAGTACAGAACAGTTTAAGATGTAATTTCAGGGATTGTTTCTAACCTGAATGTATATAATAGTACATTACGATATTAGTGCGTTATGATGGTAATAACATGCGAGGCGGAATTATATCACGTATATCGTACGACGTTTTTTAACACATTTGCGAGAAAACAGAAAAATAAACATTTTTCACAATACAAGTACAAAGAAAAGAAAATGTGAGAAAACTGGCGCGAGGATTATTTTCTCCCGTAGCTGCGTGAAAATGTTGGCAAAGACGTTAGAGCATGCAGCCAAGTTTTTAAATTACCGAATAAACTGTTTTATTTTATTTTAAATAAACTGAATCTGTGAATGCACACTGTTGCTTTCCCGCCATTTTAACAGCGCGCTAGCGCTGCCCACTGACTGGCGCCGCGCGGCGATTAGTTCGAAATTTGAATAGCAACTGCGCGCGAAATGGCAAATAATACTGTTATGGAATTTGTATGGACTATAACTTAACTATTTGCTTTGGTAACACACGCGTTTTTTATGACCCGCTTTACATATTTAAAACCGGTGGAATTACATCAGCTTTACAAGCAACGGTGTTAAAAAAGTAATAATAGACCACCTCATATCTACCACTGATGAATGGATGAGTAGCTATAAGTTCAATACAATCACCAACCAGTCTGTCAACCGTGGCGATTTGCCTGCTGGTATGTTAAGAGGGTTTGTTTTTGAGACTCTCATAACGAGAGAATTTTATATGTATGCATTCTATATCTGAACTTTGTTGGCACTGTTCTAGTACCACTTTTAATTTTACTTTTCTACTATTTATGGGTTCTATTTATTTAAACAAATATTATACATGTGTCCTACAAAACCCGCGTTATTGGTTTGACTGATAGGATTGCGTCTCCGTACAGTAATTATGTTTATGAACATCATATGGAATTCGTTTCATCATTGGATGAAGTCTGGTAAACAAGAGAATTAAGGACATCTGGACTTAGAACAACCATCCGTGAATTAGATGCACTAAATAGGCAACTTGCTATGTTGAGGTCTAAACTACTAGGTCTCAAAAACTAGTTATGTCAGTCAAAATGAGGATTGATTACTGAGGATTTAACTAACTTGTGGCGATATTTTAGTCAGTTATCATTTCTTTATTATAAGAATACACTGTAATATTATATTATATGAAGACACAATTGAAATAGAAGCGAGCGTAGCCCAATGGCTAGGGGCGTCGGGTCGGACTTGTGATCTTGTGGTTGCCGGTTCGATCCCTGCCCATTGCACCACCGCACCGACGTGAATCCACTCGTAACACAAGCATTTTAGCTAAGCACTAATCTTTTTTAAATAAACTACAAAATCGTTGCACCGATTGAAATAAAATTTTGTATGTATGGTACCTTTCATCCCCGGTCAACATTTTAAATACTTTGAATCCCAGAAAATTAATGAGTTACCGTAGGATAGTTAAAACGCTGAAGGAATAACAAACCCGTGGACAAAGTCGCAGGCATAAGCTAGTTAAAATATGTGTGATAACTAAATGATCTGTTATTTTACAGGTACTCTTATGTCCATCGGCCTGGGAGCGCTAGCCCTCCTCGCCGGCAAAGCCCTTATGACTGCCATGATGTCTCTCCTCCTCTCCGCCATCATCGGAATCAAGTCTATCTCCGGAGGTCAAAAGTCTACCACGTACGAGATCGTCTCCAAGCCTGTTTACACTCACTCCCATTCTCACTCCACTGCCCATGAGGATGTTGGAGGGTATGGTCATTCGGGTTATGGTAGGAATTTGAATGTTAGGAAACGCTAGAGAGAGTAATTTTGGAATTGATCAACGATATGATTATTTTGTGTTGTTGTTTCATTTAGATGAAGGTTCGCATTTCGTAAATATATGAGATCGTCAGTATAGTGGATAGTTACTATAATATACTGATGTATTTGTGTTTGGTAATAATTTATTTTATTTATTAGAAAAGATACCGTCGCATTTTGCAAGTTCTTTGTAGCTTTTCTTTTTAATTCTAAGTTTTACTTAACTTTTTTCAAGCAATTTTTTACAAGGCTTGCTTTCGTTTGAATTCTATTCGATTCTGTTTGTTTTATTATATAGTTAATTGAAAATAAGAAGTGAAAAGGACAAAGACTATTTATTAAAATTATTTATTACTAGAATAAGATTGCACATTTCTGACTTATAACATTTTATTTATTTATTATATGTATGTATATTATGGTAATTATATAGTTATATATTTTTAATTATGAGTAGTATTTATATCATATTATGACTTAACACGTAGATATATATTTATAAGTATTTTGATATTCATTGGTATTGCATTGTATAAAATATTGTTTTATTTTTTTTATTTTTTTAATAGGTATTTTTTTTGTTATAGAACGTATTGTGTATATATTGATTTTATTTTACTTTGTATATACTATATCAACGTTTATATAATAATATTATTATAAATATATTTATGTATGTGGTATATAAGTAATTATTGTGTGTATGATTATATAGTATTGTAATAATTGTATGTAATTTGTGATATTCATGTTTTCAATTATGAACCATGTTAAAAATATTTTTTTGTTATTGTAAATACCTAGTAGTAATATTTATGATTGTATTTATTTTGAACTCTATGAACATAATGTTCTGTAAAATGTTAGCACCCAAAGAAAATAAATTATAGCAAAAATATCTGTGTATTTTTGCTTACCTATTTTATTTAAACTGAATTGCAATAAATTAAGTTAATAATTTACAATATTGAATCAGTTACATATTTAGATATAAAATATTTAACACTCCTTATTAATATGCTTACATAATACTATATCAACGCCACGTACAATATCTAACAGAATTTTCTGTTAGATTTTAATAATTATAAGATATAGACAAATCGATTTTTATTATTAATGTTGGCTTATTATATTGCAATTTTCTTGTTTTCTGAACAATAGCACAGATTATTATCTATACATATAATAAAACTGTAGAGGTCGAATGTCTGTACATAGAAAAAATCGCCAAAAACCGAGTCAAGGGGATGTTAGAAGTAAAATAGAACTCATCTAGTTTTTTTTTACTCTATTTGTTTGTACGGGCTAATCTCCGAAACTGTTGCACCTTACATCCCCGGTCAACATTTTGAATACTTTTAATGACAGAAAATTATCCCGGGGGGTAGTTAAAAGTCCGAAGGAATAACAAACACCACTGCAAAGTCACGGGCATCAGCTAGTTTAATATATAATTATTGAAAATCATACCGAATTCATGTAATTAATATATGGTTTTCGAGCTACTTATTTTTTAAATCATAGCATTATGCACTAAAAGATGAGAAGCATGAAAAATGTTATTCACGTCAAATAATAAAAATTAAATATTGTAATAATCAAGTAAAAAAATAATAACGAAAGTAACAAATCGAATTCACAATTTCATAAAACACAAAGCATGGAACTGGTACGCAATTTCGAATACCGACTTCCATTTTATACAAATATAGTACATTACGATGCGTGTGACCGATCATTTTACTATTCATTTCTTCATACTTTTTCTCTGTCATTTGTTCGCTGTGAATTTTCAAACTTCAAACGACATTTAAAAGTGTTTGCTTTCATGCATGTGTGATGTTAGTCGATTAATTTACGCACCGTGCAGAAATAGGCAACTTAGGTCACGGAAAAGCGTGCGTAAAATGCGGGTTTAGGTCACACTGTGCTATAAAAAATATTATACACACATTCAGGCGTATAGCAAAAAAACTTTATCTTAGTTCTTAGTCTAGAGTTACTCAACCAATGGATCTATTAAAGTATACGCAGATAATTTTGTTGCACATCATTATACGCTCAGATACTTGAAAAAATTGTTCTATAACATCGAGTGTATAATAACGTTGTACATCATTTTAAAAGTATTTACGCATGATGCTTACTTTCTTGATGAGCACGAGATTGATAAGCTTTGATAGCTTCACTACATAGTATAAAACAAAGTCGCTTCCCCGTCTGTCCGTCCCTATGCTTCATCATCATCATCATCATCAGCCCGTATAACGTCCACTGCTGAACATGGGCCTCCTCCCGAGGGAGGGTATTTGCCATAGTTACCACGCTTGGCAGGCGGGTTGGTGACCGCAGTATTATGTTGTACCACACAAGGAAACGCTGCTGCCCGTTCCTTGATATACGATTGTTATAGATGATGTTATAAAAATCGGGACCAACGGCTTAACGTTCTTTCCGAGGCACGGAGGGTAGTCTCTCAACCAACCAGACCCGGAAAGAAATCTTAGAAATTACACAAAGATTTCATGTCCGGTGTGGGGATCGAAACCACGACCTCCGAGATTCAAGTCGAGCCAAATACCGATACGCTACGGAGGTTGTCTGTAGTATGCTAAGATCTTTAAACTACGCAACAGATTTTGATGCGGTTTTTTTTATTTGATATAATATACCCGGCCCTCAGCAACGGCTGTCGGAGTAGTGTCCGGGGGGTTTTAGGGTCCTATCCTCGTGGTATGATTAGCCTACCACCGCTATGGAGACAGCGGGTCCCATTTTTGTTGCCGCCAGTGTGGAAACGGCGAAGAGGCGCTAGGCGGTGGGAATGCGTAAATGCATTTAGAGTGATTCTAGAGGAAAGTTTATACGTATGATACATCAGCTCATTGCAACCGTGCAACGCCGGGGCCGCTATTATCTATAAACTACTGATAATGTCTTAAATGAGGAATAATTTATTTGGATAAGGCTTAATACGAAAAAATGCACAACGTGGTACGTAAGGACTGGTTTTTGTAAAAAAAAATATCATAATAGTAGTTATAGTTACATTAGTTTGTACTATAGTTAGACAAATGGTATTGCGAAGATTTTTCTAGATATTGATATGTTCTTTAATATTGTAGAACATACTTTTGTTCTATCATCAATAGTTTCCGCAGTGCAAGCGACATAAGACGTTTTAGGGTACTTTTTTACATCTTGGGTTACGTTACTTAGGTTTTAGTAAGAATCTCTAATATTTTCTAGCAATAAATATAGACTATATCACTCAGGGTGAATGTAGCTTTGAAATTGGCACAGTAGTTTTTGAATTTATTCATTACAAACATACACAGTACGCACACACACACAAAAATACAAATCTAACCACTTTATAATATTAGTAGGTATAGATTAACATGTCCTAAAGAACCTATTGAACAGGGTTACTGGAAATGTGATGTATTTCGTTTCTGAGCTTTTGAGTTTTTAGTATTTTAGAAAATAAAAAAACTTTTATAATTTTTGGAAATTATTATTTATTTTTATTACACAGATTGTTTTAAATATGTTTTCTTTTATTTAAATTTGAGAGGGCATGGATAATTATTAAAAAAAAAACGTAGGAACCATTACCTCAGGGCATATTGAGAAATCTATAATTTAATTCTTGTCTGGCGTGTGGATCGAACCTACGACCACTGAGACTGAAATCGAGAGATATACCGCTACACCACGATTAATCTAATGGAATATTAAGTTGCGGTATGTTGAAATGTTATTATGCTTAAGTAGATCGTAACGTGATTTTTATTAAAACCTCCGTAGCGTAGCGGTATTTGGCTCGCTTTAAATCTCGGAGGTCGTGGGTTCAATCCCCACACCGGACAGAAAATCTTTGTGTAAATTCTAAGATTTCTTTCCGGGTCTGGTTGGTTGAGGGACTACCCTCCGTGCCTCCGAAAGTACGTTAAACTGTTAGTCCCGATTGTTATAATATCATCTATAATAATCGTGTATCAAGGAACGGGCAGCAGCGTTTCCTTGTGTGGTACAACATAATCTCCCCCGGGAGGAGGTCCATATTCAGCAGTGGACGTTATACGGGCTGATGATGATAGCTTACCACAGATGCCCAGTATTAGCTACGACAAAAAAAAACACGGTGTTTATAAAATGAAGCTTACCCTTACAGTTTATTAGCGTCCCGCGCGCGGTTTCACTCGCGTAACTCCCGTTCTTGTGGGAACTTCATAATTAAATATAGCCTATGTCATCCGGGGATAGTGTAGCTTTTCAACGGTGAAAGATATTGCAAATCGGTCTTGTAGTTTCGGAGCCTATTCAATAGAAACAATCAAATCTCTCCCCTTAAAAAATAAAATAAAGAAAAATCATTTTTATTTACGTAAACCTATTACAGGCACTTGCTAATAGTCAAAACAATAATTTAGTATTTAGTATTATTATCTATAATTATCATATTTTCGTTTATAATATTAGTTAAACAAAACCCAAATAGGTACATCAATTTTTTCCTTTTAAATTAACTTGATTGGATTGGAGTGAAATCGTGTGATAGAATTAAGAACAGAGTGATTAGGGAATGTAATGTATAGTGTAGTATGAAAGTAGATGTAGTGTCAAGGATTAAGTTTTTTTCGAATGGACTTACGTAGGTCGTTAAGCTACTTCTTTTGCTACTTCACCAGGCATAAAGGCGAGCAGAGCTCCAGCTTTAATAAATGGTTTAAAAAACTACAAACTAAGCAACCTGCGCAAGAGGGCGCCCCCTGTGGGGCTTGGACCTCGCCTCAGGGCGGTTGCTGGCGATGAGATTAAGGGATTATGATTGAGAAACTTAATTGGTTCGGGCATATAGAGATAATGAATAAAAGGACACTAACTAGTAAAATTTATAGGGCGAATGTGAATGGAAAGGAATGTGTTGGAAGGCAAAGGCAGACGTTCCACGTTCAAATCGAGGACATTTTTAAGAAAGACTACGTTAAAAGTACCCCAAACCGAAGGACGTGCATGAGGAGATTAATGAATGTAGAAGAGATTAAAGTTGTATATGAGATCGCAGCTGGTGGATAAAAGTGGTAATTGCCTATGGGAAAGAGGCGTGAATGAATGTATCTATATATATAAAACAAAGACGGGTTTGTTACAACACTTATAACTCGAGATCGGCTGGATCAATTTTCATGGTTTTTGTTTCGTTGGATTTGTCTCCGCCCTGAATAGCAGAATACATTTTAAAAACAAAAGAAAGTCGTGTTAGTTACACTATTTATAACTCAAGAACGGCTGAACCGATTTGGCTGAAAATTGGTAGGGAGGTAGCTAAGAACTGGGAGAAGGACATAGGATACTTTTGGGTAGGGGTAGGGTAGGGTAGGGTAGGGTAGGGTTAGGGTAGGGGTATGGTAGGGGTAGGGTAGGGGTAGGGTACGGTAGGGTAGGGGTAGGGTAGGGGTTGGGTAGGGGTATGGGTAGGGTAGGGGTAGGGTAGGGTAGGGTAGGGGTAGGGTAGGGGTAGGGTAGGGGTAGGGTAGGGTTAGGGTAGGGGTAGGGTAGGGCAGGGGTAGGGTATAAAAGTCCACCCGTGCGAAGCCGGGGCGGGCCGCTAGTATGTATATAAAATAACTTTGCTTCTTTTATAACTTTTAAATAATGTTTTTTGTTTATTGGGTTTTTTCCCCAATTAATATTTTAAAAGACTGCAATATATCACATCAAGCCTCTCTGGTACGTGTAATTTTAAGTTCTATTATTTTTATTCTACATTATTGTTTTGTTCACATGTACTTTATTATTTAATACCTACAACTTCTTCAACAGTCAACGCATTTGATCATCAATAATATGATTCTAATACAATTCTCCAGTTATAATAAAGTAATAAGCCAATTAAGCAACATAATCTAGTCTGCTTAATTCTAAAACGTTATATTATTATCGATTAGAAAACAGTGGACAACTTTCCAGTTTTCCATTAACAATCTTTTATTTACTTACGCGAATGAAAGTGCTTTGCAATATCGAACCAAAAGCGAAGCCATTGCTCTTTTTAACATTTTTCTTATACTTTTTGTCAAATTGAACGGTATAAAATAAATTGCGATCCGATTAAGTTTATCAGTTGCCGAAGGTTCATAGAAATGCTAACAATTCAATCCAGTGAAGTGTGAAGTGTACAAAATGCATTTTTACAATGTTATTCTCGTCGTACTTGTGTGTGTGCTAGTGAATGGGTCCAAAGGCTCTACTGAAGGGTCCGACCCAAACGCAATTATGAATGCTGTTAAACTAGTGCCGAATGCCACTGAAAGAGCTGGAAGGACGTTGCAAAAAGAATGCGGGAGTCTTCTCAGTTCCAAATGCTTGAAAATCCACGTGCTTTCCTTTTTGGAAGACTTGAGCTCTCGTGATGAACTTAATCTTCTGCCGGGTCTCAGTATCGTCAAGGAGAATCAAACGGTTAATTCTTCGAGTCCAGAAGAAATGGCCGCTGAACTGTCCCGCCAATTTCCTGGGAAACCTGAGGAGAAATTGAACAGGTTCTTGTTGTATCGGCTGCAAGATTATTTAGATGGCCATTCTATAAAGTATAAGCTGCTGGATCCTGAGACTACGAAGGAAGCTATGGATATGGCTAAAGGAGAAAAGGAATCAATTGTTGGAAGGAAGTCTGGAGGAGGTGGTCTTGGTGGTGGCAAAGGAGGCGGCGGTGCTTTAGTCGCCGCTGCGATGATGATGAAAGGTATATTTTGCTTTGTAGACTCATGTATTTCAACTTGTACATGTGTTCATGTTCCGGGTTCGACTCCCGGGTCGAATATCGGAGAGTTGGTAGTATTGGATATTTTGATCTAGTAATCCCTCGAAGTCTAGATTTATTGGTAGTCTATAACTACGTTGATATATTTCAGACACAGAGCCTTCTAAACTGTTAACAGTTTAGAATTATCTAAGTAAGTATATACCTCTACTAGCGACCCGCCCAGGCGGCGCACGGGTGTTAGGCTGATGTATTATACATAATAAACGATCCTGTCAAATCACTCAATCTATTAAAAAAATCGCATCAAAATTCGTTAGTTAGTGTAGTGTAGTTAGCGTTTTTCTAAAGATCTAAGCATACATAGGTATCGTTGCAGGAGTTCATAAAATAAAAAAAAAACAATTTTACATTACTCTAATATTTTAGGGGTCAAGGTAAGTAATAAATATCGCAGCTTAAAACAACCGTCTCGTAAATAGAAGATAGTTGTTTATAATTTTTTTTATTTAAGTAGACATATTTAAGAGATATAATAATTTGTCACATTTAAGATTGGGTAAAAATGATATTGAATAAAAATGTTTCTAAGGCATACGGCCGATGAATCATTATATTATCTATTATGTTCTGAAAAAGTTATTTAAATTGTAATTGTTGACCTACTTGAGAATAAAATAACTTAGAGCATTTTTTTTTATTACTTGCCAAGTTTTTGATAACCCTCGAAGCTTATAGAGTGACTATTTTCATTTAAGTTTTTATAGAATTCTAGCTAAGGTTTTCCACAAAAAAGAAACATAAAAAGTGATCGATATTAAAAGATGATAACTGCCAACGCCTAGTAGATGCCACTCCGCAAAGTTTCGTACTCCCGGAATCACAATATAACAGTAAAATAGAGACATAGGAGCTTCGGGAATCTAAAAAAGGTTTCTGACAATGTACGATGAAATTTCTATC
Organism: Nycteola revayana; assembly: GCA_947037095.2. Taxonomy (NCBI): domain Eukaryota; kingdom Metazoa; phylum Arthropoda; class Insecta; order Lepidoptera; family Nolidae; genus Nycteola; species Nycteola revayana. The sequence continues at coordinate 3,524,728 of OX344851.2, forward strand.
ACATAAATCAAAAACATTCAGACAACTTAATATTAATCTAATCCTAGCTGCTTAGAAGCTACTAGGAGTTGCAAAGGCACTTCTGCAGAGGTGCATTCTATAAAAAATCGGACAAATGTGACACATACATACATAAAGAGCTATAAAATACCGTAAATAATAATTGAACTGTACCTAGCCATTTCATTGATTAGTTTATAAGCGGCCAGAAAACTTTCTGTAAAAGTTTTATCTAAGTGTATTGTCTCTCTGAAAAAGTTTAAGGGTATGTTATGTAGAATAAAAGATATAACAATATTATCGCATTTGTACTCCATTGGATGAGAAATCTTACAAAACCGTTCATAATTAGTCTTAAAATTGTTTTATTATATATCAATAAAATTAAAGTTTTCTCTTTCTTATATTCCAGGTGCCCTAGCAGCAGCAGCTCTCGGTGCTTTAGCCCTACTAGCAGGCAAAGCGTTAATGACTGCCCTCATGTCTCTACTCCTCTCCGCACTCGTAGGTCTCAAGGGTCATGGTGGAGGCGGTCACACTACATACGAAATCATCACCAAACCTGAGGTCTCTCATCATCACTCCCACAGCCATGAGGAACACCATGAACATGAACATGGTCACCACGGAGGGTATAGAAGAGCATATGATTATAACAGCTATATGCCCTATGAAGACACTACCAGTTAAAATGACATGCAAAAAATATCTTCTAATAACACAGCAAACATTTGATAACATTATAAAAGACTAGCCTTCATTTGGTTCCACCCGCGTTACTCCCGTTCTTCATAGTCTATCTGTTAATCTGATGTATTATTTATTAAAATCCATTCAGTCAGATGTCTTTTCAAATCATAGAGGATCATCTATAGAAACTTTCGCGTTTATTATTTTAGTAGGATAATAATTATTTATAACATATTGCTACAGTCCAAGGGTAGTGGCAGTTCTGTATATTTTGTGTCAGATTTCATATATTTTGGCATAAATTTAGGTGTAAAGAATAAAAACCGCTCCTTTAAAGGCTGCCTCTTATCATTCGAATTTTTTTCATCATTCGATATTTCATCATCCTCATTTATCATGTTTTATTTATTTTCATTTAGAATGCTTACAATTGTAACTTATTAATTAATGTAAGAGACTAGTTTATAAATCTATTTATTTGTATAGGATTAAGATTTGTTGGCCTTTTATTGACTTATTGCAGGGCGTCGTTCGTTAAAGCTTCTTCATTATTTTTTATACTGTTTTCTTTTATTTATGTATTTTTTTTTATTATTTATTTATTTCTTCTTGCCCACCGCATTAATATTATTAATGTATTTACTTTATTATTAGTTCGTTTTTTACCTTTTGATTTTACTTAATATACATATATGAATATATTTACTATGCATATCTTTTATAGTCTTCTTTTTATATTTAATTTCATGTACTTTATTTATACTTAAAACTAAGCTTCGTAAGCGGTATATTTATCTGTGATATAAAATATTCCTATTTATAGTATTATTAAGATTATGTTTTTTTCTACTCATACTATATTTAATATTGCTAAACCTACCAAATATTATGTTATTACCTTTGTTATTAGTGTATTTATGCTTACAGGTATTTTATTTAGTATTCTTTATTATATGTATATATATCAAAACGAAATTCTGTTTTTATTAAATAAAATGTTATAGAATTTTTCGGAGTATTATTCATAAATTTCTTAAAATATCTGAAACGACAGGGTTCTAGATAGTTTAAGACAGTAGTTATCACATCAATTTGTTCATAAATTTGAATTTTACGTCATAGACGGCAGCCAGTGACCAAACATTGACAACACTAAGATAAGTGTCCTAATCTAGATATTCACGAAATCAAATACGCACACAAAGCCCTTTCAACATCACAATGAAATAATAACACTTTTCAATTATACACCTTTTCATGAACAATGTTAACAAGACCCATATACTACTAACTTACTCAGCCATTTCGCTATCTAACCGCAAGATTAAAATACAGTAACCACTAAAATTATACATTTTCACAAACACCATGACATTTGACCTTGTGTGCCATAAAACAAAGAAAATAAATAATGGAAACTTAAAACCGCGATTTCCATTTGAACAACAAACATGAGACTAACGACATCACTCATTGAATTTATGCTAATTCTTTTTGTTAATGCTAAAGTCATAAAAATAAATGAAAATGGTGAAGTAGACAATTTAGTTAACGAAAATAAAGATACAGTTATGAATAATGATCTCGATGATAATTTCAATGGTGTGTACACTGAATGTTTTTTGCGCCTGTCGTATCCTTGTGTACAAAGGAAAACGTTAATGTATTTGAATCAGTTGAATAATTTGAGTGAAGTTTCTGTCATTGGAGATTACGTAAAATTTGGTAAGTAATGTTTGAAAAATGGTGCGTGATTTATGTCATTCTAAATGAAGTATTTCTGAGTATACTTTCTCTCCATCTGAAACCAGCGATAATAAGGCTGGAATTGATTCGGTGGTACCAAAATCTGACTCTTTAACATTTTATATATTTAGTTACAAAGCTGAATTCTAAGCTAAGCTAATCTAATATTGTATATACAGGGTGTCCCAAAAGGTTAAGTAGCTGGGAAAGGGGGTGACAGGGGTGGACACAATGGTCACTAGAAAAATAAAAAAAAATCCGCTCTAGGTATTTAAAAAAAAAATGGCATTTTTTTAAAAACTTAAAATTTTACACCTTGTTATTTTTGATGTTGATGTTGATGACCTTGTTTTTATTGAAGATTACATAACAGCATTTTTTTTAAATACAGCCATATTTGTAGGTACAGTTAGCACAAGGTGTAAAATTTTTAGTCTTTTAAAAAATGCCATTTAGTTTTTTAAACACCCAGAGGGAATTTTTTATATTTTTCTGGTGACCCTTGTGACCATCCCTATAACCCCCCTTCCCAGCTACGTAATCTTTTGGGACACCCTGTATACTATTATAAAGCTCTTTACAGATTTGCCTGCAGCACGATCTATATGAAAATACTAATACAAATCTTGATCTTAACAAATATTTAAAAACTAATAGGATGGAACAACTTTTGATATTTGTACTGTTTATTTTCTTAACATATTGGCAACTAATCAAAGTTTCCACACCTTTAATAATTACTTTTATTAAAGTGTTACCTTTGGTATAAACGCCTTTACAAATTCTTATAGAAATGTGCATGCTTTCCACGTGCATTAACTTTTAGTTATACCGTAACTGTGTTGTCGTCGAAATTCTCAAGATTTTGATTTTTAAAACTGTTTTTTTCCAACTTTTCAAAAATGAACTTGCTTAAACTAAATGACTTTACGCGTTGGCACACTTTTGGTCCTAGTCCTTTGACATTAAAAATTAAGTATATTTTTCTAATATGTCCAGTAATTTTAAACACTTTGGATGCTTAGATACCGATGGCATTTAAGCTGTTACGTGCTATCGGTGGCTTAGTTGTAACGAAGTATTAGCCGTTGTGGGTGCTTCTGTATATTTGAACACGAATGCTATCAACTAGTTGATAGTAGATGCGTTAATATTTATGATCATTTTGGATGTTGCTATGTATTTGGAGATTTTCGCTGTCACTGATGCTGATGCTGACTGTGCAAGTTCCAGTGCCTTGCGCAGGTTGCTTAGTTTGTACTTTTAAACCATTTAATAAAGCTGGAGTCCTGCTCTTCTTTATGCCCGGTGAAGTAGCAGTAGTCTCATGGCTAACTACATATTATGCCCACCTTTTACCCATTTAGCTATATTTGTATACACATTTATTTCGTATGACGATGCTTAAACACCAATATACGGTAACAAATTTTCATGCTTTATAAGTTAAGACTTATAAGGATATTTTCGTACATCTTCGATAGTAAGTTATTGTGCTTTTGTAGTTTTCTCATTTTGTCTATAATGAACTAATATGGCTATTTTTTAAACGATACCTTGATTGAGACCCTACTTTAAATTATTTATGCCTAAACATTCTATCACTTCTTCCCTCCCGACCCTTAGTTTGCTAAGAACCTTCCGATGCCCTCGTAGACTCGAAGTCCGAGAGGCCCGCGAACTGTAAAGTAGAGCGACAGTTACACAAAACTCCCCTAAATAAACTAAAAGCCATAATTCCTCAATCTCCCCGTCAGCGACCGCCCTGAGCCGAGGTCCAAGTCCCACAGGGGACGCCCTCTTGGGCAGGTTGCTTAGTTTGTAGTGTTTAAACCATTTATCTAGGCTGGAGCTCTGCTCGCCTTTATGCCCGGTGAAGTAGCAAAAGCCTCCTGGCTAAATAAATGTCCGTCAGAAAAAAAAAAAAAAAAAAAAAAAAACTATCACTTCATCTTCTTAGTTGGACCCTCATATCTGTGGATCGTGGAGGTTGCATCTGGAGCGAATGATCTGCCTCCACCGGTTCTGCCCAGTGCGTCTCTCACGACCGTGTAGAATTTTAAGGACGACGAGTCTTTCATTTGATCGGTCCATCTTGTTGGTAAACGTCCGCGTGACCTTTTGCCTTCTGTGTTGGAAACAACCACAATCAGTTATTCTAGGCTATCGTCTCCTTTACCTACTGTGTGACCAAAATATGAAAGAATGCGTGGTTAGGCGAGTTTTAATTTGCACCTATTATTAATAAAGACTTTATTTTTGTAGTAAAACTCAATTCAAGTAAAGTGGATGCATCTAAAACCAAAGAATTTGCTGGAAACAGCTCTGAAGAATTGACCTACCTGATCGACACAGCCATCGATAGATTTTTCGACAATCATGAAATTAGATTTAGTGCTATGGGAAGAGATATAACAGTTCCAAATAATGGTAAGTAATACATTTATTAATTGACAAATTCTACAAAATTAAAATAAACTCCTTGTGACTTCATAATAATGCAATTTTATTTGCATTTTTATTTTTTTTCATATTTGCACCATAAACTATGTTAGTCTCGAAGGTCGTGGTTTCGATACCCTCGCCCAGCAAGAAATCTTTATAAAAATCTAAAATATTTTTATTTTGACTACCCTTTGTGCCTCGGAATTAACGCTAAGCCGTTGATCCCGATTGTTATTACATCATCGATAACAAGCGAGAGGACGGAAGCCTTCCTTATGCCAAGCGTGGTAACTATGGAAATACCCTCCCTCAGACAGAGACCCATGTTCAGCAGTAGACGATATAAAGGCTTATTATGATGATAATGATAGTTCGTTTTGAAGTTTTACTAACGAAACATGATAAGAGGCTAATTTCAATATTTTTTATTTCCCAGTTGAAGAATTCGTGGGAAGGAAAAAGCGGAAGGGAGGTGGTGGTGGTGGTGGCGGCGGCGGCGGCGGTGGCGGCCACGGCGGTGGGGATGGTGGGAAGAAGAAGATGATGATGATGGCCATGATGTGTATGAAGATGAAAATGATGATGGTATGAACGCAAATACAGCATGAAACAATAATCCTCTACACTTAACTCCATATAGAGGTACACTTTTATAAAATGATTATTTAAGTGCTTCTGTGTTTGATCACAGAAGTGTGTACGCAAATACTGGTGCACTCTCTAATCCCTCATTCTCGAAATCCGGTGGGATGGTCCTATCGATATGACTGGTGAGAGATCAAGACGGTTACCGTGGTCTCCGAACTGACTGACTGCGCTGGGGGTTCCGTACCCGAAGGGTAAAAATGGGACTAAATTACTAAGACCTCGCTGTCTATCCGTCACCAGGCTGTATCTCAAGAAGCGCGAGAGCTAGACAATTCGAATTGTCACAAATGACGTGCTTCTGTTGCTTCTATAACAACAAATATAAATAAAATATTTAAGGGGGAGGGGCTTTATTTTGCCCCTTTTTGCTCGATATCAATAACGGCAATAGGTAGGCACTTAAAAATGGTACGGATCCCTTCTTGCGTGAGTCCAACTCGCACTTGGCCTATTTTTTTTGTACCAAGTGGGTAGCAAGTATTATTTCAATTAGCAATCATATTGCACTTAGAATATATTTCATTTTAAGAGTAAGAACATAATAAAAGTTAAACATTTTCAGATGTTACCAGCCATGATGGGAATGATGGGGATGATGACGTTTAAAGGGATGATGTTCAGTATGATGTCCTTTATGTTGTCTAAGGTAACCTTACTAATTATTACAATAAAACAGAGGTCTCCAAACTACGGCCCGCGGGCAAATCCGGTCCGCCAGTGCCAACTATCCGGCCCGCGACAGCTTAAGCCTAGTGTCATCAATGTCCGCGAAAGTCTTATTGTTGTTACTATTGCTGTTAAAATTGAAAAGAAAACACAAAATTATAACTACTCGGTCGCACACCTTGCGACTAGTCTAGAAATAAGAGTATAGTTAAGAATAGAGAAATTAAAAATGTTTTGGTCCTTCGAACATATTGAAAAAATCGTTATGGCTTCAAAGTTTGGAGACCCCTGCAATAGAACATTAAACGCAAAGCGTTGTGTAGATGGCGCCATCAGGCCAGTCTGTTAACAAAAAAACAAAAGAAAACGTATTTTTTTAAAATATCCCATATTTCCTGATTCATTGTATTGTAAAATTTTATTACACTCAATAACAATTTTAAAATAAAGTAGATAAGTAACTGAAACGAAAACGCTACAATATATGGTCTAAAAATACATATGTCAGGATTGTTTCCAGAGCTCAGAAGCATAAGGTCGGATGTGCTATTATACGTCGGAAACATTCGTCGTTTATGCCTTTATAGTAAACTGGCACTTAAGACCAAATGCTTCTGAGGTCTAGATTTATATATACGTATTTCGCTAGTGGCTTCCCTCTAGTCGTAATACTTACCTAAAATATTGCAGTTTTATTCCATATTACATTATGTTAAAATTATTTAAACATATAAGTTTTAGATTTAGTACAATAATTATATTTTGTATGATGTTATAGATGATGCTACTGATGAAGTTATTGGAAAAGAAAGGAGGCGCTGGGGGTCTCGGTGGAGGCGGTGGTGATGGGGTAAACAGTTTTTATGATATAATACATTTATTGACTCAACGTTACCTTTAAAAAAATGGTTTTATGACTTGTCATAAATTTCTTATCATCATCATCAGCCCGTATAACGTTCACTACTGAACATGGGCCTCATCTTGAGGGAGTGTTTTTGCCATAGTCGCCACGCTTGGCAGGCGGGTTGGTGACAGCAGTATTATGTCGTAATACTCAGCGAAACGCTGCAGCTTGGTAAACAATTGTTATAGATTATGTTATTAAATCGAGTCCAACGGCTTAACGTGCTTTCTGAGGCACGATGGGAAGTCCCTCAACCAACCAGACACGGAAAGAAATCTCAGAATTTACACAAAGATTTACATACTTAAATGTCTACCAAAAAATTATATCAATAGAGCAAGTTAAGCCACAATTCGTGCCAAAGAAAAATTATACAGATCCATTTTTGTAACTATATATTATTTTCTTTAACTTACTTAATAAGGGCTCGATTAAAAGATTCATTAAGCTTAAGATACCTTTTTTTAAACACTAGGTAAACATATAGCAACAACGCCTGTAGTTGAAGACAAAGCATCATACATTAGAAAATTTGCTATTTGCAAAACGAAGAATAGCAAAATGAGTTATAAATAATGTAATTGGCTTTATATTGTTTCCCTTTTTTGAAATTATATTTAAAGATTGCCAGTAGATTATATAGTCCTTATGTTAGCAAGGTTGCATACCTTAGTTTTACTATTCCCAGTAAAAAATCCTAAGGCAAAATGTGAATCCGGATCTAAAAACGGAATAGTTAAAACATTTTAAGCGAACCGTTCAGTACTTTCTCTGGCTACACGAATATTAGCTCGTTCCAATCTTAATACAGAACGTATCAGAAATAAGTTTAAAATACCTTTATGATTAAGACCAAGATTTTACTTCCTCTCAGAAATTGAATACTTTCCAGGGATGGGCTGCCGGTGGCGGCGGTGGCGGTGCCTGGATGCCAGCAGGTATAATCCCAGTATAGATTTAATATTTTCCCACAAATCATTCAAACACACACTGAAAAACATTTTACCATCCAGGTGGCCAAGACTACGGTGGCGGAGGAGGTGGATACGACGCTAATGGACAATGGCAGGGCAGATCTATACTAGAAACTAAAAATCCAATAGAAAACATGGAAAAACCATTTGTATTTCCTAAAATAGACCCTATAACAAGTGACAAACACAATAATACTTATACAGAAAAGATGGTATCGGATGAAGCACTTTGGAAATCTTTAGAAAATATACCTATAATATCGTATATAAATCCCATGAAAAGGTATAACAATAATAAAGGGACTATAAACCTTGTCATTGGTAAAGAAGACAGCATAAGAGAAAATCATAAAGAGGCAATAAAATCTAGAAGAAGACGGAGCATCATTGATATACTACAGAGTTCCTATATGTACTGGATGAACAGAATATTAGGTATCAACAATAACAGGAGGACATCAAATTTCCCTAAATACAAAATAGTTAATGGTGTAAAATATGTTTTCTATCCATATAGGCAACAAAAAGTAAAAATGCCTAAAGAAATCCAGAGTAACAGAATCAAAACAGTTGATGAAGCTTTTAAACCGATTATTACTGCTGAAGATTTCAATAAAGGAGAAATAATGGAAGGTGCCGTTGAAAGTAGGATGAACAAGAAAAAGTTAAACAAAATGAAAGATACAGTAAATGATACTATTGATGAAAATCCATGGCAATGACTATATTACTTAATGAAATTTTATGTGCTTGAAAACATCGTAGAGCTGGACTTTAAATCATTTATATTTTTGTAAGTGTAAGTGAGTAATAGTTGTAAAATATGATTAAAAGGTATTGTGTATTCTTACCGCGCTGTTTGCCCCGTGTTTTTTCAATTCCTATAGAAATCACTTTATACTCGAGAACGTAGTTTTCTAATGGTAAAACAGTTTTTTTTTTAAATTTGCCCAAAAGCATTGAGTTTATTCATTGTAATCTAAAACAAATGTTCTCTCTTTATAAATTATATTAGAGATGGCCAGAATTTTTATAGCAGAATATCACCTTATCAATATGTTGTGTAGACCAGCTTCTACAATCAAAAGGATGAAATCAGTGCCTCTCGGACTTCGGGTCTATTGGGAAGTTCTTTGCAAACTAAGAGTCGCGAAGGCAACCGGAAAAATATAAAAAGGAGTTATCGTCACGTTCGCCGGGGCACTCTCATATACTCAACTTGTCGGATAGAACTCAATTGTGCTGTGTGGTTGGATATTTTTTGCTATCCTTCACCTGACTATATACCTGATGTAGATGTAACATTATTCATCCTAACTAAGTATTTATTTGTTACGAGTAAGTATCTAAAATAAATATTTTTAAATGGCTAGTACTAAGTAATTTATTGTTTAGGTAATAAAGTCTTTAGGAATAAATCATTAAAGTGTTTTATGTAGTTTTCTTGAATAAATCCTATTCCACTAAAAAACATTTTCATTTTGCCATATGGCTCGTCAAAATGTTGTCAAAACTCGTATAGAGAAATGTTTTTAACTCTACACGGCCTAACTCTCTGAGTTCTAACTTCAATAACTCTGAACCTTTTTCAAAATACATGACTTAGGGGTTGTTTTTATTCCTGACCATGCAAATGACCCCTTCCATCAGATGTTTAGTGGCAAGGGGTTTTAAATACAAGGACAGCTGGGGCCAGTACCTACAGCAGATACAGTACTATACTTATATCTTTACCCTGCCAGCCGTTTTCTGTACGGTAGTGGCATTTCCTCAGTCAAAAGTCAATCACTCTCTTCAGAAGGTGGCCCACTACTTTAGTATGATTATGACAAAGTATCTCGCGTAATTCTATTTACTATAGGTATTAGGTTTTCTTATGTAAACAAACAGTGATAACAATAACTAAGTAACAGACAAAAGTATACAACTAAGTACCTATCGTTAAATGTTTTCGAGTACAAAAACTAGAATGCTTGTGTAAACGAGCCAAAGAAATTATTAACATTAACATTAATATTTTAAACAATAACATCATTTACACCTAATGACGATAAATTCTATTATATGCCAATCAGGATCGAACCGAACCCTGAGCCGTGGTCCTATCCCACTAAGGGTGGCTAAGGTAAAAATATTAGGCGCTTATACGTAAAAATATTGTATAAAAATGTGCCGCCTTACTATAGAGCTAAATTATATTACCTATGACGTGTAACTAGTACTGACAGACAGCTGATGATTAGCTAATCCGCAAAAGAAAAAAGACCCATATAAAAAAACAAATGAAATACAAAAAAATTACTAATGCTGGCAGAATTGGTACGATTATGGCATTTCACTTGTTTTTGATTTGTGGTTCTTTAGTTTTTAATCAGCGAATGACTTTTTTTGTATTTAATTAAGTCTATAATAATTAATGTTATTTCAATGTGTATAATTGACAAGTACGTAAATACCTAAGTGCTGAATAAATATCGTTTAATACCTTAGCATAGGTGTACCGAGAGGGCGGTAAGGAGGCAACACAGTAGATTTATGGCACTTGTTGATATTTACTGTGTTGAACCGCCTTGATAAAAATTCATGGCAAATGACGCTATTCTGATTGCATTGTACAATTTTATTTAAAAGTAGAGTGCGTTGTTCTCACGTAGCTTGTAGCCATTACCTGTGGCCCTTTACCGTGGGAAATTCAAATAATTCAAATAATTATTCTAATATAGATTTGGGATATCTGATCAATCCCTTCTAAATATATACATATATATAAATATATATTTTTTAAACAATACTAGCAGAATTTTGCATTCTACTAGTATTCTTGTTAACCCCCCGTGCTAAGCTAAAATGCTTGTGTTACGAGTGGGTTCACGTCGGTAGTGCAATGGGTGGGGATCGAATCGGGGACCACAAGATCATTAGTCCGACACCCTAGCCATTGGGCTACGGCCGCTTCAAATTCAAATATACATGCGTAAATAGTTTAGGTTGTCTGTCTGTTACGCTTTTAAGCCTTAAATATTGACCGGATTGATGAAATTTGCTACAGAGATATAGACATAATATAACCTTTTATTGTAAAAAAGCCCAATATAATCCCAATAATCTATACAAATAACAAATAAATAAAATGTAAGTGTCTGTATTTAATAAAAAAGAGCTTTAGGTACTAAATGCAGATGAAGTGGCGGGTAGCAGCTGGTCCAAAATTAAAAAAAATGATTATAATGACACAACGTACATGCTAAACTACTGCCATCTACTAACAGAGTATATAAACTAGTACATCATCAACATTGCCAAACTTTTCTGCGGCAGCGACATCTATTAGTAAGATATAGAACTTGCTTAGCACTGTATTTTGAAGCTGCTTTGGGATGTATATATCGGTGGCTGACCCTTTTTATTTTGACACTAATGGCACTGCGTTGAAATAGTATCGAATTTGACGTGCATTACAAATCGACAACATTGCCAGAGAATATTACAATATTCTCTGGCAATGCTGTCAAAGTTATGGGCTTTGTGGCATGGGCGATGAAAAGGTATTTTTCAGAACTGTTTTGATCAGAAAAAGAAGTTGAGTGGGTATGAAATAATATGAATATAAAACAAAAATACCTATATAATTAGTTAAACACAACAAATAAAAACAAGTTTGCCTACCTTAGTAAATGATATAAAGAAAATAGCTTAAATAACTTGTGACTCTCAGTTTAATGTACTATTGTGACATAGCTATATTACCTATCTAACTACGTTATAAGAATAAAAAAAAAATCATACACTCGTAGGTATTTAAGAAACACGTGGCAATTTGAATTTTCCTCCGATTGCCATGTATATATTGATATCTATTACCTTATCAATAGATAAGAGAAAACAGCAGTGAGACAATAAAATATTTGTCCTTACATGTTAGTTTAACTTTAAAATATATATACCTGAACCACAATTTCAATCAATGAATTAACATCCGATATGGTCTAGTGGCTAGGATACCTGGCTCTCACCCAGGAGGCTCGGGTTCGATTCCCGGTATCGGAATATATTTTTGTATTTTTAATATTTATTCTTATTCATGTACCTAATGAATAACTCGTTAACTTTTAAACTATTGTTATTCATATTTTTTTTTTTAGTACCCACATAGTAGAGTCGCTGCTAGTTCAGATAAAATGGGTGTTAGTTTTAGTAATTGCTTTAACCAACATTATTTACATAATTTCAATGAAAGTGCAATACCTCGAAAGTCATAGTTACTATAACATAAGGTATATTTTCGTCCATCAAATATATTTTCTTCGATTATGTAGTGGAGGGAGAAAAATCAACGTGACATTTCATTTTCAACCTTATTAGCCCTTAGCTTCCCACGCGCGGTTTCATCCGCTTAGCTCCCGTTTTTGCAAGAACTTCGTTATTAAATATAGCCTATATCCTTCCTCGATAAATGGACTATCTAACACTGCAAGAATTTTTCAAATCGGTCCAGTAGTTTTTACTCCCGACACTTAGTTTGCAAAGAACCATCCCATGCCTTCGTAGACACGAAGTCCGAGAGGCCCGCGAACTGTAAAGTAGAGCAGTTGCACAAAACCCCATAAAATACTAAAAGTCATAATCCCTCAATCTCATCGCCAGCGACCGCCCTGAGTCGAGGTCCAAACCTCACAGGGGACGCCCTCTTGCGCAGGTTGCTTAGTTTGTAGTTTTTAAACCATTTATTAAGGCTGGAGCTCTGCTCGCCTTTATGCCCGGTGAAGTAGCAGAGCCTCGTGGCTAACTACGTAACTAGGTCCGCCCGAAAAAAAACAAACAATCTCTTCAGCTTATTATAATTTATAGCACACAGGTAAGGTACCTATTAACGCAATAAAAAATACCTTTTTATATTACCCCACGTTTCGATCAAGTTACATTGATCGTGGTCACGGGCAGACTCTCTTCTTCAGCGTATGCTGTTATTTTATAAATTTTAACTTTAATTAATTAATTAATAACAAATTTTTAACCCACCAAAATAACAATTTATGTTATTTATTAATCAACGTTAGTAAGTCAATGTTAGTGACTTAGAGATCAATAGAAAACCCTTCTTCAGACAAGGTTCTATTTAAACATGTTCTTAGATGTGTATGAATAGAAATCTTATTCTATATCTTATGTATTTAAGTATACAGCTATAGATGGTAGTTGCTTCTGAGACCTGGTGTTCTGGGTTCGATTCCCACCCGGGACAATTATTTGTGTGAACCACAAATAATTGTTCTGAGTCTGGGTGTACTTTGTGTCCGCGAAATGTATGTTTGTAAAGTCCCCCGCGACACAGGGATTTATTTCCCTAGTGCGGGAGTTGTCTGTTTAAAAAAAGAAAAAGAAAAAAGATGTGTTTGAGGTTAAGTGTGTGAACTGAGGTACCTACCATACTTTACGCTTACTACCTACTTCCTACTAATATTATAAATGCGAAAGTTTGTATGTGTGGATGTATGTATGTTACTCTTTCACGCAAAATCTACTAAATGGATTTGGCTGAAAGTTTGCACGCGGATAGTTTATAAGCTGAATTAACATATGGGCTACAAAATATCACACTCCGACCCATTGGAGGCGAGTAAAACCGCGCGGCGCAGCTAGTTTTCAAAAAAATTGTACAAAACAACAATTTATGTTAACATATTGGCATAACACTTTAAGTTACTTCAGAACAGTGCAAATCAAAAATGTGTTTTATTTTTCGGACGGGCATACTTAGTTAGCCTCTAGGCTTTTGTTACTACACCGGGCATAAAGGCGAGCAGAGCTCCAGCCTTAATAAATGATTTAAAAAACTACAAACTTAACAATCTACGCAAGAGGGCGCCCCCTGTGAGTCTTGGACCTCGGCTCAGGGCGGTCGCTGGCGATGAGATTGAGGGATTATGACTTTTAGTATTTAATGGGGTTTTGGGTCCGTGAAATGAATGTTTGTAAAGTTCCCCGTAACGCAGAGATTAATTATGTTAGTGCAGGATTTGTCTTTTTAAAAATAAAACAAATAGATAAACACAATAAAACAACGAAATTTTAAAATTAAAATCTACAGAAAATCAGAAAATTGTCATGAAACTATTCATTATTCGACTTATGTTACTCCGGGAAATGTTCTTAAGTCTTTACTAGACTACACTTTCATTTTACATCATGTACAAGCTAATAATGATTAAATTGCAAAAACCGCACATAGAAACTATGATGGGAAGTTCATTTTGCTTTGAAGTTTATAAAATAGTTAATTAAGAGTTAAAATTACGACGTTACGGCCCTATCACACTAGCGAGTTATGAGAGTTATAACTCGCTGCGTGATCGCCTCCATACAAAATACGCTCGCAACTTGCTAGTGTGTTAAGGCCCTAATTAGTATTTCAAATTATTAATCAATGGCGTGCGGCTGTGATCGGCCGTGATGTATGGAAATTAAGCTTAAGGGATTTGGACCTCGTCTAGCCTAGACAAAAAGCCATTTTTTTTTTTTTTTTTTTTTCGGACGGACATGTGTAGTTAGCCAGGAGGCTTTTGCTACTTCACCGGACATAAAGGCGAGCAGAGCTCCAGCCTAGATAAATTGTTTAAACACTACAAACTAAGCAACCTGCGCAAGAGGGCGTCCCCTGTGGGAACAAAACGCCAGTACAGCGGCACGATATATGGTACTTGACATTTGTCTCGTGATAAAGCGATTCTATTTAAAAATGGCAGGAGTGGAGTTAAGCCTTTGGCCAGGAGTGGGACAGCGTAGGCTAGTAAAACATTCGGGCATTCATTGGTTTGATTCTTTTTTAAAGCGATTTGTTCGTTCGGATTTCGGTTTTAAAAACCTTCTTGATATGCGTTTGCGATTTTATGCAAGCTACCGCTCCGCTGTAGAGCCACTGGCGCATGGCGGGAGAATTGTGAAGACTTTTAAGGTTTTGAAGAGAGTTTTGTGCAATTGTCGCTGTACTGTAGGAATGCACCGGGAAACCCGAAGTCTGAGTGGTCTCTAACCATGCAGACTTCGGGTATTCCGATGCATTCGTAGACCTGACGTCCGAGAGGCCCGCCAGCTGTAACGTAGAGCGACAGTTGCACAAAACTAAGGCATAATCAGGCGTCAGCGACCACCCTGAGCCGAGGTCCTAGTACCACAGAAGGCACCCTCTTGTTGTTTTTGTTTATGAATCATTTAGTAAGGCTAGTGCTCTGCTCGCCTTTATGTCCGAAAAAAAAAACAAACATCAGATCTCGGGTCTTCAAGGGCGTTATAATGAATGTTCTAATACGGGCAAACAACTTAACATCATCATTATCGTCAGCCCGTATAACGTCCACTGCTGAACAAGGGCCTTCTCTAGGAGATATTTTACCATAGTCACCATGCTTGGCATTCGGGTTGGTGACCTCTATATATTGTAGATATATACTATTAATCCCCATCAAGTTGATATCGAACAAGTCAGTGAAAGTTACTTAGAATACTTTACTTTCATCTTCATCATCATCTGGCTGTACATTAGGTTCTCTTTATCGAACGATTACCCTTGTCATAATCACTGCGATTGGTGACCGCAGCAGTAGGTATGTATAATTGTATACTAATGTATAAAGCAGGGATCTCCAAACTTTGAAGCCTAAGGGCCATAATGATATTTTAAGTATGCTTCAAGAGTCGTATTTCTAGCAATAGTAACAACAATTCGTCATTGGCTGTCGCGACCATAGTTTGGGGACTCCAGGGCCCCGAGTCTACTATCGTAATGGCGTGCCCATGAACTGTCAATGACAGTTCAATGGTCGGTTTTTTTTCCGTTTGGTAATCTACTAATCCAAATGACGTCATAATGGTGTCACTATCACGCCACGATGACATTAGCGTAGTTGAATATAATAACAAATGATACATTTTATAAGTTTTGAAATCGCCTAAATAAACATTACAATCTCCCTCACCATCTCCCCTGCTACTTCTGTTGACGGCCTTTTTCTGCGGTAGCAACACCGACTGCCATTCCAGCGTCGACACCATAGTGAGATTAGTAGATTACCGTTTTTGGCATAATTATATCATGATGGCACTACGGTGGCACAATACTTAAAAAAAAAGCAGACTCGGCCCTCTGGTATAAAGTAATGGTAATGCCGCCAGCATTCTGGGAACCTTGCCAAGTAGAATAGATTTAGAATAGTAGTATTTTATAAGTTAGATTTATTTTAAATTTGTTACTTTTAGTTGTATATTAAATATTTTATTCATCATAACATTATTCACAAATGTATAAAGCTGAAGAGTTAAGTATGTTTGTTTGCTCAATCCCGCTTATCTCAGAAATTAATGTTTCGATATGAAAAAATATTTGAGTGTTAAATAGCCTATTTATTGAGAAAGGCTATATTTTATTATAAATTTCATAGTATTATTGACAGCCTCCGTGGCGTAGTAGTATAAGTCTCGCTTTAGGTGTTGGAGGTCGTGGGTTCGATCTTTGTGTAAATTCTAAGATTTCTTTCTGGTTCTGGTTGTTTGAAGGACTACCCTCCATGCTTCGGAAAGCACGTTAAGCCGTTGGTCCTGATTGTTATAACATCATCTATAACAATTGTATACCACGGAATGGACGGTAGCGTTTCCCTGCAGCATAATACTACGGTCACCAACCCGACTACTAAGCGTAGTGACTATGGCATATGGCTCCCTCGGGAAAGGCCCATGTTCAGCAGTGGACGTTATACGCTGAGCTGATGATGATAATGATGTAATAGTAGGTTCCATAGCGCGGAAACCGATAATTTTTATAGAAATGCTTTTCCTATCTATTTACTCACACACTACTCAACTGTTCCAGTATCATTAAATTCATGCCATTCATCCATACAGCCAAAGTATAAGGTGCTTACAAAATATATGCCATCCTTTAACAGAATAAATTTTAAATGGAGTAAAGAAATTTCTGTGATATAATAATAATTTTAATTGTTCCATGCAAAAAAAGAACCTATATTTAAATAATATTTTCTTTAAAATAGAGAGTGAGTGGGGCCTTACGATTTATTATAAATTTACGATTAAATTACGTATTTTAATGTTATTTTGATTTTTGTAGAAGAAAAATGTTTTTCTTTTAATTCCTTCAGTACCTATCTCAATCACGACATATTTTATGATACTAAACTGATACTATTTTATGATACATTAAAAGGATGGCATATATTTTGTTAGCACCTTACATTTAAATTGACAACCTATACCTAATAAATTTTGTACTTACAACTAATTGGTATTCATTGAGTGACCGAAGGAGAGGGCCGTGTGTCAGTCGCTTTCGAAAATTTATGGGTCGATGGCACAAAACTTAACAAACATCTAACCGGTAGTTGTGAGACATTGACAGTCCGTTTAAAAATGTTCGCGCTTAGCAGTTTTACACGGGGCATTTAATTTTATGCTTTTAATAAGATTAAGTAAAAAAATATCCACACTGTTCTTTGGACGCGTCATTTTACAATATGAAACTGACCCGATGCTCATATTTTTAAGGTTCCGTACCCGAAGGTTAAAAACGGGACCCTATTACTAAGACTTCGCTGTCTGTCTGTCTGTCACCAGACTGTATCCCAAGAACCGCGATAGTTAGACAGTTGAAATTTTCACAGATGATGTATTTCTATTGCCGCTATAAAAAACAAATACTAAAAATAAAATTAAATAAATATTAAAGGGAAACGTGTTATTTTTTATTTTACCTGTTTTTCCTTGGTTTCAGTAACGGCAACAGGAAGGCCTTTGAATATGGTACGGAACCCCTTGCACTTGGCCGGTTTTTTTACTAATTAAACACAATATAATCTCAACGGATGGAGTAAATATAATTTCAAATAAAAAAGAGCATCACTAGAAAATACATTTTATTTGAGCGTATCTTTGAAAGTCAGTGAATTCAATAAATTTTTATTGCTGACACCTGACGTGGCGTATCCAACGTCATTTAAACCGACAATCGATTTAGATAGCTCTTGGCGAAGTTAAATTTGCTATTATATTAAATCCAGTAACAAGAATCACGGAAAACTTTCACATTCTTACATCCAAAAGTACGTCTTTCATTTGGTTCTAAAAATAAATTAACTTATACAAATAATTTTAACGCTGATCAATTTTTTCAAAACTGGGTGTTAATATTACTTATAGACCAAAAGAAAATTACGATGGTGTCTTTTGTAGTAATGCCTAAATTTTGGTTTGCCGTTTGTGATAAATAAAATAATAAGAGTACTAGATAAGTAGATACGTCATCTTATTATTTTGTATATTTATTTTACATGGCAAACCGAATAAATGTATTATTCATTTAAACTTAGACATGAGTATTAGTTACATCTGATGCACTGAATTTGTGACATATGTACCTACTTATAAATCACATTAGTGCATTTCCTTTAAGACCATTTCAACTATTGGAAACAGTTAGGTACTAATGAAAGAAAAATAAATCTTAAATTGATTTTTCAACCAATTTAAATCTAGATATAACCAAGAGTTTAACCAGAGGTTCAACTCACTGTACAACCCACCGTTCGCCATCGGCTACTACACACGGTCAAAGACCCAGATCTTCACCTTGCTCTTGGGACTACTTTGACATAACTCGAGCTGTAGCAGCTTTCACTATCGATATCGATGTTCAATTTTTAAATTTACACCAGTAGGTATTTGTGCATATGAAGTGTTATAAACATGATCAAGTTATAGAGGTCAAGCTTGTAACTGTAATAGTTGCATTGAAATATTCTTCATTTGTGCGCCGCTTCTATCTTTATATTTGATCTAAGCTTAATCATTTATAACTGTCTCGATAAATGGACTACCTAACTACCTAATACTGAAATAATTTTTCAAATCGGACCAGAAGTTGCTAAGATTAGCGCGTTGAAGCAAACAAACATACTCCTCAGCTTTATATATTACATACATACATAAGCTTACGCCTGTTTCCCAGCGGAGTAGGCAGAGACAATGGACCTCCACTTGCTACGATCCCTACACACATCTTTCGTTTCATTCACTCTCATAACATTCTTCATACAAGCACGTCGGTTTAGGGTGGATTTTATTTGACCTATTGCGAGGATGTCTCCGATTTGGTCAGAGAACGTTCGTCGAGGTCTTCCCCTTCCGACTGTGCCACTCATACTTGCCATGTATACCTGTTTTGTTAATCTTTCTTCTTCCATTCTTTCCACGTGACCAAACCATCTCAACATTCCCTTCTCTATCTTCGTAATCACGTCCTATTTCACTCCACACCGTTATCTTATATATTAAGATCGATATTAAATGCTTCTTATTAATAATATTAAAATGTAACCTTTTTAATTAAAATTCTTTATATAGTACATGTTTCATCGAGAAAAATATATTCACGAAATATTTCGCTTCTGAATAAATTTGTCACAAACAAAATAAACAATCTTACCGCATTATAATATTGATAAAGATCTATGTTAAATGCTTGTATCACACTTAACAATAGACTTCCAAAGTCAGATGATAACCTGAGATCTCTATCACAACAAATGACCAACTCAACTTACTGCCAAAAACATATATCGATAATATTCAAAACCCGTGTTGCCCGTCTCTAACAGCGAATGTGCGAAAGAGAGCCATGTTTTCTACCACTCGCTACGCCGAGATGAATTTAGTAAGTCAAGTGATAGCCTTTCGAACGCGCGTATACTCGTGGTGGTCCATTTGTTGACCTGTTTTTCGTAAATATTGACTTGTGTTGTTATTGTTCTGGAGATTCATAGTGATTGAATATAGGTAACGTAATTTTTTTTAAATTATTTATTAACATTTTATTTATTTTTTAAAATTAATATCGAGTTTTTGTCTGGTTTTTCCAGTTGTTTGTTTTTGGAAAGTTTTGCAAACGATTTGAGTTTTGTATTTTATGTCTAGAAATCATTTTTACTTTATATATGACTCATATCTTGCTCAAATATAACGCTTTCTAGGTTTAATATACGAATGCTCATAGTAAAAATGCGTATGTTTTTGTCAGCACCAACTGGCGCGAAGTTTTTATTACAGACTGTAGAAAATGTATGGATGTTTAATAACGGATATCGCCTTTTCAGAGTGCATGTTGGAAGTAGATCGAGATTATAATTTGTAATTAAATGACGTCATATAATTACCGGTACATCACGCAAATATCTCATACAAAATTCTAGCTATCTAGCTTCGTTGAATTCATTCACAGATCTTATCTTCTCATCTTGATTGGGTTTAACTACTATACTTCGACCCGGTTTTGGTTTTTTTAAGTACCTACGTCGCGTAGGTAAAGGAAGCTTTTTTAGCCCTCAAGGTTATCCTTGATACCCTAGGCCCAGGTTTCATAACACACTCTGACACTCATCGTCATCTGCCCATATCACGTCCATTGCTGAACATGGGAATCCCGGAGGAAGATATTTGCCATAATCACCATCTTTCCTTGACCTGATATATGCTTCTGCCCATCCATCAGATGTATGCCCCTACGTCACCTCTTACAACACCTTTGGGAAGAAATTGGGTGGTCTACTCTAAGCCGGCTAACCACATGGCTAAAATGAATACCGATTACTTTTACTTTTTGATGACTAAGTATTGAAGATACAAATGACATTGATAATCACGCTCATGATTGGGGTCCAATCAACAAGATTTTGGAGAAAAATTTCTCCGTTAACGAAAAATTATGCAAACACATACAACAAACAAGCAATTTATATTTATTTACACATATTAACAGTAATGAGGTTCCGAGCATGCTGCAAGAAATATGAGATATGAATTTGATTTCCATATTACACGATATTGTGAGATGAGAATTTCTTTAGTGCGTGGTTTGTGGGTTTTCTTTGTTTGTGTTTAATTTAACCAGATTAAGATGGTTTTCGGCATAGAAAAGACCATCCCATGGGTCCCAAGAAGCCACTACAGGACATATACTTAGTGGTTGGGCAGCAGCATACATCAGCGCAAAGATGACCCCATCTAACTTTTTAAGGGACTAATCCCACACATACTCCCACCACTACTAACTTCTGTAAGCCAGGATCAACACTGGCATATACTGGAAATGGCAATGAGATCAAAGTCCCGGGAAAAAGTTAATCTGCATACTTCCCGTCATGTTGCGATCACCAATCCGTCTGCCAAACGTAGTGATTAAGGCAATAGACTTTAACGACTCTGACCTGCTAATATCTGTTTAGAAGAGGCCCATTTTCTGCAGTGGACATAAATGGCTTGATAAAGTAAGTAAGGTGACGTTAGAACATTCTAAAACCTATTTTACTGGGAAAGTACTTTTTCCCGTGCGGCAATGCATTACGCATCCAATCCGCTTTCGCAGGGAATGCAGTGCATCCACGACAACAACGTAATGTTTGGGAGTAGACCTCTTCATTAGCAACGATACCACGAGGTGATAGCCCACCCACTAAAACCCTTCGATTGCTGCTCCGATACCAACAGCATCACCATAACATCCAACTATGAACCTTCACATTACAGAATAGCACAGTCAAATAACTTAATTGATTAAGGAAGTTCCAGAAATACGGAACGTATTTAGGATAGGATCGGCAGGATGGGGGCAGCTTGTCCTGTAAATCTGCTTTACAACACTAGATGTTCTTGCATTTGAATCCGTCTGGTACGAAACATAAGGTAAATTGAGGCCAGCTGTCAGCTCCTACATATAAATCAAATTATTTAACTAACAACTACATAACAACAATGAAAATCGTTTCAGTACTAATTCTAGAGTATTCATTGACCGATTGTGGCTATAGTTATTTCGAAGGACATTATCACAAGCATTCATGTAAAGAAATGTGCACTTTCTATTTCCTCACACTCATAAACCACTGGGACAGCATTCCGACACGAACAGGAATAGGTCAGCCACTGAACCCATAGCTTTACACACTTTTTGTTCACACCGAAATATGAAATTAGCTAAGAGGCAATTGCTATTTCATCAGGCATATAGGTGAAGGTCTTATAAAATAGTAGCCTAGTTTGATTGGTCCGAGCCTTCTTCTCCCAACTGATGCACACAATCCTACACTTTCAGACACTTTTCATCAGATTGTAGAAGGGGACAACCTCCGTAGCGTAGCGGTATTTGGCTCGCTTTAAATCTCAGAGGTCGATGATTTGATCCCCACGCCGGACAGAAAATCTTTGTGTAAATTCTAAAATTTCTTTCCGGGTCTGGTTAGTTGAGGGACTACCCTCCGTGCCTCGGAAAGCACGTTAAGTCGTTGGTCCCGATTATTATAACATCATCTATAATAATCGTATATCAAGGAACGGGCAGCAGCGTTTTTTTGTATAACAACAACATAATACTGCGAACACCAACCCGCCTGCCAAGCGTGGTGACTATGGAAACTTTCCTTCCACGGGAGGAGGCCCATGTTCTGCAGTGGACGTTATACGGGCTGAATGATGATGATGATGGAGAAGGGATCAAGTAAATACCCACAGATATTAAAAGATAACTTACACAATTATAGATTGAACGAAGCTGTAATTATAAGTTATATGCAAAGTCATAATGAGACCGAAAATAAATATTTATAAAATATATTATTTTGTTTGAAAAACAGATCAGATGAGAAAGATAGTTAAAGCAATAAATAATGACCGTAACTGTAATACAGTTAAATCCCATACTTGGACCAATGACGATTGACTAAATAGATTTTGTATAGAAGATATGTTCTGTTATTCTTATATTCCGCAATAACTTAAATAATAGTAAAGCATAGAAAGGCTTATGTCTGATAATATCTCTGTTTTGGTTGGTGCAATTTACTTTACATCACATTTACTTTAGTATACATCGAAAGTAAAAAAAGAAACACCACAAATACAAGTTTCGATTATGGGATATCCCATGAAAAACCCAAGGAAATTATGCCGCGTATACCATTAGTAGTTCTATTCATCATAATACACCATCAATAGGGCGAAAGTGTCCATTAATATTGTACCACTTTGTATAAATCTCGTTCATACGCGCTTGAGAAACGTTGTGATACAAGTGCAACTTGGTACATTTGGCTGCTAATGACATTACAATCAACTCATGCTTAGCGAAGAAGCAAATCTCGTGGCTGTCATGCCATGTACGCTTGCAACAAAGAGGGCATTACAACCTCCGTGATGTAGTTCTCCGACAAAAAAACTCTTTGTATAAAACTGAGTATTTCTGTCCGGGATTAGTTGAAGGACTACTATCAATGCCTCGAAAAGCGCGATAAGCAGTTGTTAAAGCATCATACTCGGATGTAACAATTGTTTATATGATATTGCGATCACTAACCCACCTGCGGCGCCTGCACAGCATAGTGACTATGGCAACGCTGTCTTTGGTAGACGCCGATGTTCAGATGATAATGACGTTACAACGATCACCATTATCTTCAAGAAGAAGATGTAACCAGAAACATTTTTTTCTTAAAAGTTTCCAATATATTCTCCACAATATTTATAAATGAACTAGTTGGCAAATCAATTAAAAATATAATCTTGGATGAGGCGAGAAATACCATCGTTTATCTTTATCGTTCATCATAATATGTATACAATTGTCTTCCACGGCCCACTTATTTTTAATAAGTTTCCTCTGGTATTGCATTGGGCTCTACAGTTAGAAGTTAGATTAACAGGTAATTAAAATTACATCTTCTTGGCATATCTTTGTGAAAAATGCTAAATTTGGAAGATTAAACCTGTTATGTGAAAGACTTGGCATTTTATCGTTTTAAGTTGATGTAGAGTGTATTCCTGCTTCAAAGAATTGATAAAAAAATCTCATAACAAAACCAGAGGAGGAAATTAAAGGGGAGACAGAGATTTATATCTAAAATGTATATGTAGATGTTACTTAAAATTGGCCTTGAATAAGAGATCCGTTGTTTAAAGCTTCGAAAGACCGTGACCGCGCGACATACGGCTTTAATATTCCAACTTTAGCTTGGCGTTTATCAGTTGTAAAGTCTTGAAACCTAGCAAGTTATGTTTTTTTTACACTGTCAACTATACGACAGATTGTTTGTGCTTAACGTCCACTGTTGAACATGGGCCTCCTCCCGAAGGAGGGTATTTGCCATAGTCGCCACGCTTGGCAGGCGGGTTGATGACCGCAGTATTATGTTGTACCACGCAAGAAAACGCTGCTGCCCGTTCTTTGATATACGATTATTATAGATGATGTTATAATAATCAGACCTATGGCTTAACGTGCTGTCCTACGGATTAACGTGCGTATACAGTACAAGGAAATAAAACCGATGCCCAAACAGAATCAACATTAGCAAGGAATGTCCGCGCACATGCGAAGGAAAGTTACGCCGACAGAGAAACTATAATTGGACATACCCGATGAAGAATGGCGTGAAGTTATTCTCGTTTCAGATGAACGAATCTTTAAAATATGGATCGCTTTGAGACTTGGCTTTGATATACAACGATGTGACGGATTACCGTTTGGGCTTAAAATTACTTATTTGATCATTTCTATTATTAATTATCATTCGCATTACTTCCGTAGGTATCTCTAGGTCTTAAAATATAGCCGTCCGTCCGGATAGCGTAATTTTTTTTTAAGACTAGCTGACCCGGCAGACTTCGTACTGCCTCAATCGATACATAAAAGACCTTAACATTTGTATAAAATAAACTGGGCCGTAGAGACTTCGTTTATGCGGTACTCCTACCCCTACACTACCCCTACCCTACACTACCCCTACCCCACACTACCCCTACCCTACACTACCCCTACCCTACACTACCCCTACCCTATACTACCCCTACCCTACACTACCCCTACCCTACACTACCCCTACCCTACACTACCCCTACCCTACACTACCCTACACTACCCCTACCCTACACTACCCCTACCCTACACTACCCCTACCCTACCTCTACCCTACCCCTACCCTACACCTACCCCTAATCTACCCCTACCCTACCCTACACCTACCCTAAAAAATCTTGGCAAAAATATTCAAGTTTTTAATTAACAAAATAAAGCTCAAATTGACTCTACATTTTAGTTAGAAAACGTTTGTATGGGAAAAAGAAAAAGGCTGTTTTAAGGGGTTTTCAGGCAATTATTCGAATTTTTCTCGCCGTAAAAACCATCCTTGAACTTCCACGAACATTAAAAAAAAAGAATTGGCCAAATTGGTCCAGGCTTTGTAGAGTTATGCGCTTACCAACACATTTTGCGATTCATTTTTATATTATAGATTACTCGCCGACTTTTGCTGTTATAATATTAGACTATTAGTACTAACTGTACCTGCGTTACTCTGCTTCAGTGGGTCGAAGAGTGTAGCCAACATGTTAATCCACCTTATCTACCATCCACGTGCAATCGTAGTTTTTGCGTGAAAGAGTAACAAACTTACATCCATAAATTCTTACAAACTTTTGTGTTTATAATATTAGTAGGCTAGATTTATGTTAAATAATATGTCCCACAATCTGAAGTCAAGTCAATACAATCATCAAGTTTAATTATAATACACTAGTCCGCGCGCGGTTTTAGCCACGTAACTCAAGTTCCCATAGATAATAACTTCATTTTAAAAATACATACAATACATTGTGGAATGCAATAGATGATTGAGTATTGAGTACATCCTGATTATTGTATTTACGTAGGTACTTACTACATTTTAAAAATAAAACATTATAATGTCCGAAAAATTCGTTATCGGCTTGACTATAGAATCGAGATTACCATAATGTAATTTGAATTTAACAACACGCAAGTAATTTGTGGTTCTTATGCTATTTTATTATAGAATTGAAAGACCAATTGTTTCAGCCAATTAGATATACTGATTGTCTATTAAAAACCTGTGATATAATTTAAAAGTAATCTGGTATTTTTCTGGTTTATATGTAAAATTATATAATATTTCTCATTCTCCTGAAAAGTTACTATTTCTGACTTACGTGGTTTTAGAACTCAAGCGATGATAACTTAATATGAGGTGCCTGAACTTTGAGGTCAATTAAGTTTCTTTTGCAAAGAAATTGATATGTCAACAACTTTACCTTTTAACGGATAATCGTCGAAACTTTTATTTACTATAAGTGCTTAACAGTTGATAGCTTACTGTCTGTACCTCTAAACTGTCTGTAAACGATCAATTTGGAGGCATTTATTTGCCAAACAAGCGTTTTTATTATACAAATAGTTATCAATTTTCCACGTCACAACTGTAGTTGGTTATCAATTTCTCACTTAATAATTGTATTACATAAATGGACAAGCAATTCACAAGTTTTCTAAAGCCACTAATAAATCAGTGGCTTTAGAAAACTTGTGCAAACTAGGTAATAATTAATTGATAAAATGTTGTTCATTTTATACATAGACATCCTTATCCGAGTTACAAGGCTCTGGGCCTTGGAACGGGTAAGTCACTATCTGGACATACGAGACTGGGCATGATGGTGTCGAGTTGGTGAAACTCGTAATTAGGATCACTTATTATTTCGTCATCTGGACATACCGATATTTATATGTGTGTCCACTTAGTGAAACTTAAATTTAAGCTTTTTTTGTTTTCGTCAACTGGTCATACCTACTTCTTTTGCGAAACAGAAGTACAGTCGGGTTAATAATCGTTTTCGTTTTATGTAAGAAACATTTTAAAATAAAACCAATGTGTATCTATCAAACATTTATATTACTTAGATGATTTATTAATATTAATACAAGCTATCTCGCAACCATTTAAATTTATTAGAATCTCGTTATTTGTTGTATCACCCTCATGATTATGATCAGTTGTTTTTAATATAATGGTGTTAGTTAAATTTAATTTGATTACTACCGGACAAGTTAACTTTTTCGAACAACGCCACATTGAAGATTTATCTTTATTTGTCCTTAGGTGTATATATATTTTGTATCCATCTTTCAATAAAACTAGACGTTTTCTTTATGATTTGATAAATGAAAATGTATATATGTTAGCCATTGACGAGCGTGCGACTTTTTCTATAGACATATTTGTTTTTACATGAAAAACTGAATAAGATTTTTTTTATAAAAAATAAATAAAATAAAAAAGTGGCATTGATAAAAGAAAAAAAAAACGGTAATAAATCTTAAATTGACTGAGTACTTACCTATATTAAAATCCACGTCACTTTTTAATGGCACAAATACGGCACTTAAAGAACACACAAAATAAACTGATAACAGCTAATATGACCAAAGGGTTACCGGGTTGGGATTTATTACCTGTGTCAACAAACAGAGCAGACTACGACATTTTTAGTCACCGGCCACCTCGGGAATACAAAAGAGTATAATTAAACTAGTTCCGTGATGACGATTATAGACAAGCATAGTGACATGGTGACTTTCGATCACTATCGGTGTAATATCTTAGAAGATTCACAAATGGTGAATAATTTTACCATGACATACAAAATGATCCGTGCCTAATAGAGGCCAATGATGAATGTGATTCAAAAAAATATCTGCGTGACTGTACTTTGTCATGAAATAGGGTAAAATGTGAGTAAAAAAGCTTAAATTTAAGTTTCAATAAGTGGACACACATATAAATATCGGTATGTCCAGATAACGAAATAATAATTCCGAGTTTCACCAACTCGACACACTTATGCCCAGTCTTGTATGTCCAGATAGTGACTAACCCCTTGGAACTCGGCACACAGTTTGAATAAGAATTATTAAAATAATATCAAAAGTGGCACAACAACATCTTCAATATATAAAAAAACACGTTATTAAATGTTAACTTGACGATTATTTTACCTACTAAACTGTCTTCAACTCAAAACAATGGAACTACAAATTTGTGTAACATATTAAAAAGAATTTTATAAAATAGGCGTAAAACTTACTTGTACAATTTTCTGTATTTAATTAAATTGTACAGAATTTAACACGCCAAACAATTGTATACAAATGAAGCTTTTACCGCATCAGTCAAACATAGAAAATTACCATTGTGTGAAAGTAAGTTAAACAAACATTCCGTCTTTGATCTTTACTCAAGCAGAATTTTGAGCAGCTGCGTAAAAAGAAAATTTTCTTAGATAGGTACATGTATTATGTATTACCAGGGACCGAATTACCGTTATTTTTTTTATAACGATACCATTTACCGTTACGTTAACGATAAAAAAATGACGATATTAATAACGATACCCATAGGTCAGTTAACGTTATCTAATTACCAGTATTATTACCGGTTAAAATTGCAATTGTTATACCGGTAATTTATACGCCTATCTCTTTCTAACAATGAAGTTGGGGAGACTAGGTGTTAGTACGAGTTACGACTAGCTAAAACCGGGACCCTATTACTAACACTCCGCGGTCCGTCTGTCTGTCTGTCACCAGGCTGTATCTCATGAACCGTGATAGTACCGTATTTCTATTGCCGCTATAACAACAAATACTAAAAACAGAATAAAATAATTTTTATGATATATTTATTATTATTGTTTATTATATAATATTTTTTAAGTGGGGCTCCCATACAACAAACGTGTTTATTTGCCGTTTTTTGCGATAATAGTACGGAACCCTTCGTGCGCGATTCCGACTCGCATTTGGCCCGTTTTTTTAACTTAGGTTTCTAGCGTCCACTAAGTTGCAATTAGTGGGTGATATAAGATATTGTATGGGATAAATTAGTCCCAACTACAGAACTTTGCATTGTGCGTGGTCTGACATGAGCTTGGCCGATTTTTTATTTAATAATTCCTCTATCCTACTGTAGAAGTAATTTGAAAGATTTTAATTTGTTTACATTTTTATTTATTTATTTGGCTCTCCGACAACCTCCGTAGCGTAGCGTTATTTAGGACAACCTCCGTAGCGTAGCGGTATTTGGTTCGATTTAAGTTTCGGAGGTCGTGTGTTCGATCCCCACACCGGACAAGACATCTTTGTGTAAATTCTAAGATTTCTTTCCGGGTCTGGTTGGTTGAGAGACTATCCTCCGTGCCTCGGAAAGCACCTTAAGCCGTTGGTCCCGATTGTTATAATATATCAAGGAACGTATATCAAGGAACGGGCAGCAGCGTTTCCTTGTGTGGTACAACATAATACTGCGGTCGCCAATCCGCCTGCCAAGCGTGGTGACTATGGCAAATACCCTCCCCCGAGAGGAGGCCCATGTTCTGCGGTGGATGTTATACGGGCTGATGATGATGATGATATTCGGCTCTTCAACAATGAGTACACTGTTACATTAAAAAACAATTATATTGTAAACTTAAGTCTAAATGTCTCACTACTTACAGAAGAGCACTGCATGCACTATAATATGAGCAAAAAATAATTATTATAAAATTTCAATACAATTAACATATTAAACTAAGTTGGATAAAATTGTCTTTCAAATAAAATTAAAATAAAATATTGAATAGATAATAATAATAATTAAATTAGATTACAATTTGCTTAAAAAAAATTACAATATACCTTTACATTAAAAAGGTAATTTATTATTTATCATCATCAGCATTTCAGCCGTAGGACGTCCACTGCTGGACATAGGCCTCCCTCATAGATCTTGTTGCGGTAAGAAGCGGCCTGCAGCCACCGTGATCCCGCGGCCTTAACCAGATCATCCGTCCATCTAGTAGGTGGACGTCCTACGCTACGCTTGCCGATCCGCGGTCTTCATTTGAGAACTTTTCGGCCCCAACGGCCATCTGTTCTCCGTGCTATATGGCTTGCCTATTGCCACTTCAACGAACTAATCCGTTGAGCTATGTCGGCAACCCGCATTCTTCTACGTATCTCCTCATTTCTGATTCGATCTCGTAGAGAAACCCCGAGCATAGCCCTCTCCATAGCTCGTTGAGCGACTCTGAGCCTGTTTCAAAAGGCCTATAGTAAAGGACCACGTTTCGGATCCATAGGTCATCACTGGCAACACGCACTGGTTGAAGACTTTCGTCTTCAGGTACTGAGGTATATTGGAGGAAAAGACGTTGCGAAGTTTCCCGAACGCTGCCCATCCGAGTTCGATTCGGCGATTGACCTCCTTCTCGAAGTTGGACCTACCTAATTGGACTCTCTGTCCTAGGTATACATATGCGTCAACAACTTCAAGAACCGTATTCTCAACCATTATAGGGGCAGGCACAACATGGACGTTAGACATGATTTTCGTCTTGTCCATGTTCATTTTAAAACCTACCGTTGTGACGTTGGGAGACTCGGTTGAGGTCTTCGAGCATTGTACTGAGTTCTTCCATCGACTTTGCCATGACCACGATATCATCAGCGAATCGAAGGTGAGTGATGTATTGGCCGTTGATGTTGATGCCTAGTCCTTTCCAATTCAGAAGTTGAAGGTGTCTTCTAAAGTGGTCGTAAACAGTTTCGGAGAAATAACGTCTCCCTGTCTTACGCCTCTTTTTAGTGGAATCGCCTTCGTACTCTGTTCTTGTACTCGAACCGAAATTGTGGAGTTTCTATACAAACATTTCAACTCTTCGATATACCGATAGTCAATACGGCATCGCTGGAGAGACTCAAGTACGGCCCATGTTTCGACCGAATCAAAGGCTTTCTCGTAGTCCTCAAACGCTAAACAAAGCGGCAAGTTATAGACTCTTCGGTCTTCTGTATTACTTGCCGCAGCGTATGTATGTGGTCTACGGTACTATAACCTTTTCGGATTCCGGCTTGTTCGGGAGGCTGAAGGTCATCAAGCTTTCGTTCGCGACGATTCGCAATAACCCTGGAGAACAGCTGCTTATAGACATGACTCAAAAGCGAGATGGGCCTGTAGTTCCTTAGTAAGGTGTTATCGCCTCTCTTAAAGAACAACACCACGTCGTTTTTGTTCCATGCTTTAGGCGTGGTGCCTCCGAGCAAGGCGGAATTTAAGAGCTTCTGAAAGACTTTAAGTACCGGTAATCCACACGCTTTCAGGAGCTCTGATGTGTTTTTTGCAAACAAATGGTCAGGAGGATGAAGGACAAGTCGCGATCATGGGCGCATTCTTCTCCTGTGGATCGGATAGAAAGCTTATATCAAAACGAGGCTAGTTACTACAATATAAAATTTATTAACTACCAAACTGTACGGTAACTTTTTAAAAGTCTATAAAATACAAAATTTGCGTTATTTATGAGCTTAAGTTAAGTTTATAAAATTTTAACCAATAGTCGCATATTTAATTGTTTAATTATAACCATTGGTTTGCCATGATATTTAATAACAGATAACATCGCAAATACGTACATTATACTATCTAAAAATGTATAAATTTTTTCATATAATTCATATAGTAACAAAACCGACTCAGATAACAACACAGCTCGCATCTAACCAACAAAAGCATTCAAAGATTTCAGAAACAATTAAAAATGCTTCATATTAGGCGTTCGCTCCAGTGGGTGTTAGTTTTTTAAAACCATAGAAAAACGAATCAAATCCACATAACTACTCCCAAATAGGGCAATGATAGAAATAATATCCTACTAATATTATAAATGCGAAAGTTTGTATGTGTGGATGTATGTATGTTTGTTACTCTTTCACGCAAAAACTAGTGAACGCATTTGTCTGACAGTTTGCACGCATACTTAATATTATAAAGAGGAAAGATTTGTACGTAAATATGTTTGTAAAGAATTGGCTCAAAAAGTACAGGACCGATTTAAAAAATTCTTTCACCATTTGAATGCTACATTATCAGTTATTAAGTTCCCACGGGAACGGGAGTTACGCGGGTAAAACCGCGTGCGGGAAGCTAATAGTTGACTAACTGGATTAACATATAGGCTATAAAACATCACGCTCCAATCCACTGAAGCAGAGTAACGCGGGTAAAACCGCGGGTCGTAGCTAGTCTATAATAATATTATAAAGAAGAAGATTGTTTTTTTTTATAAAAGATTACTAGCAGAGTCTTTGCAAACTACTGTTATATATTACTATATTCTCGTTAACCCCTCGTGCTAAGCTAAAATACCTGTGTTACGAGTGGGTTCGCGTCGGTAGCGCAATGCGTGCGAATCGAACCGGCGACCACATGATCGCAAGTCCGATGCCCAGCAATTGGACTACTTGTCCGATTTCAACAATTCTTTCAATATTAGATAGCCCATTAATAGAGGAAGGCTATATGATGGCACACTGAGGCCAATACGAGCTGAGCACCAATAAAGAATCTTTCAAAATCAGAGTTAGCCCAAAGTAACTATTAAACTGGCTAGGGCGTCGGACTTATGATCTCGAGGTCGCCGGTTCGAACCACACCCATTGCACTACCGACGTGAACCCACTCGTAACACAAGCATTTTAGCTTAGCATGAGGGGTTAACAAGAAAGTAACTAAGAGTAGACTGCAAAATGCTGTTAGTAAGGTCAAAAAAAAAACTTCGCAGTGTTATTGTATCAATATTTTTTGTATGTCAAACCACCTGCAAATGTACCTATATATTATTCCTGCGAATACATAATTATGATTATGATTATGATGAAGTAGCAAAAGCCTTGTGGCGAACAATCCGAAAAAAAAACTCGATGTTTGTTATGATCACTAAAATAAAATGACACGCGTGAGCGCGAGCCGTCTCGTACTCATATTTTTTGTTGCCGCTCCGCTTAAGCCCCGCCCAATGCACGGCGCGCGCGCGGCACTCGTTTCGGTTTGGCAACGTCGCACCAGACGTTGCTAGATTTTAGCGAAATAACGCTATTAGTAACGCTATTAAAATACCGGTAAATCCTGCGATACAACGTTATTTTTATCGTTAAATATTTAACGTAACGGAACGAAATGTTTTGGTACTTTTACCGGTATTTTTTTGGTAACGGTAACCGTCCCTGTGTATTACTGTCATATTTTCGTAGCAGACACTTGATAGTGACAAATATGATTGTACTTTTTATTATGTCAGGCCCTGACATACATATATAGATTAGGTAGTCGCGACTCCCTACTAACCTTTTTAAAAATATAAATATACTGCGTCCCGCGGGCTGCATCTAATCTGCGGACTATATTTTTGAGGTCTGCGGACTATATTTTTGCGGTCCGCGGACTAACGGTTTTTGAAATGCAGCCGCAGCAGCACGCTTTATACAAAAACATTTTGCCAGCCCGCCATGACAAGATAGCCAAGTAATTCTGGTTATTTAAAACATAAAAGATTTTTGATATTGATATGGTCACTTTAATATGTTGTCAAGTCAGCTAATAAATAAATAACTTAAGACAGGAGTTCCCTCAATTAGGGACTGAATAAATTAACCGACTTGGTAATACATCGACCACGTAACTTTTCACGGTAAAAGAAAGAGACTTGTTATTTTTAGTTTAAAATATTTCTTGAAGAGTGATTATTATGTTGTAAAATAGTATGATAAATATTTTCAAACTTAATATAATAGGACTAAAAACATTATTAGAAACTATGCGTACTCCGTCCAATTACTTTCTTTATTAATTAACACATAGCAAAATAATGCCGTAATTACAATTTGGTAGTATTCCCAAGTGGTATAATAAAAGCGATGCGCCCATGCTTTGAGGTCAACTCATTTACTACGCCTCTTAAGTGAAATAATCTCGTTAGATTACCATTTTAATGAGATATAATCGAAATAATTTAACTACATGTTGGACTGCACCGGTGGCTCAGTGGTTACGGAAGTTGCTTCTGAGACCTGGTGTCCTGGGTTCGATTCCCACCCGGGACAATTATTTGTGTGATCCACAAATAGTTGTTCTGAGTCTGGGTGTTCTTTGTGTCCGTGAAATGAATGTTTGTAAAGTCCCCCGCGACACAGGGATTTATTTCGCTAGTGCGGAAGTTGTCTTTTAAAAAAAAAGAAAAAAAAAAGGAAAAAAAAGAATTATTAACCTACATTAACATTAACTAACAGGTGATTAGGGGACCTTCAGCTGATGGATGCGTAGAACATCTTACAGCTCAAGGATATTCACATCTGCGATCACCAATCCGCCTGCCTGGTGATTATGGCAATATCCCTCTACAACCCTGGCTTGCAAACGTCTGTTTAGAGGTTGCCCACGTTCAGCTGTGGGCTCCCGCGACAAAAGGATTTCCTTCGCCAAAACGAGAGTTGTCTTGTTTAAATACAATACCTATTTCCTCAAATGTTTTTCTTTTTCTCTCTTTGTAAGAATTATTATCTGAATCACCAACCAAAACATGTTTATCATCCAAAAACGAAAGTTCACCGGTAAACTTGATATTTATAGGCGTCTACCATTTTTCGAATACATCTGATTCCGGTTGGAGTGAAAGTGCTGATAATATGTGCCCTTAACAAGAGGCTGAGAGAAATCATTTAATTTATGACACATTTTCGGAAGAATTTTTGGTCGTATATAACGATGAAACTGAAGTCCATAAGGGGAATTTAGTTTGTTTGAAGTTTTTTTATCTGTGACAAGTTTGGTAAACCGTGCGGTATTCAATTTAAAAAAGACTACCTAAAGCCGTGTTCAAACCAAACCGACTGTCAGCCGTCGAATGTGAGCTGGCTCACTGTGAGCCCCAGTGTAAATGTGAAAATAAACGGTATTTTTCGTTCACAGTATGCTGACAATACGCTATAGTTTACGGCCGTCCGTCCAATCAACGTCCGTACATTAATCGGCCGCCGAATGTCAGCGTCTACGCATAGCATTTTAACGTATCGTGCGTCGGTTAGATGTGAACGAAAAAGTGAATATGTATGGAAATACAATAAAACAACCTCCGTAGCGTAGCGGTATTTGGCTCGCCTTGAATCTCGGAGGTCGTGGGTTCGATTCCCACACCGGACATGAAATATTTATGTAAATTCTAAGATTTCTGTCCGGGTCTGGTTGGTTGAGGGACTACCCTCCGTGCCTCGGAAAGCTCGTTGAGCCGTTGGTCCCGATTGTTATAACATCATCTATAACAAACGAACCAGGGAACGGGCAGCAGCGTTTCCCCTGTGTACAACATAACACTGCGGTCACCAATCCGCCTGCCAAGCGTGGTGACTATGGCAAAAACCCTCCCTCGGGAGAAGGCCCATGTTCAGCAGTGGTCGTTATACAAGCTGATGATGACAATAAACTGCGTAACGTTCGCTCACTTTCGGCGGCTGACAGTCAGTTTGGTTTGAACACGGCCTAATGCTTCCAATGTGTGATGTTTGAAGCGACTAAGAGACATACTGATTGATGGGATCTATCAGCTCAAGGCTACTAACCATTTCACTCCGATCACCAATCAGTCTGCTAAGCGTGGTTACGACAATATCTCTCAACGATGACTTGCCAAGGTCTGGTAAGGAGGAAGTCCATGTTCAGTTTTAGACGTACACGAAGAAATAAAGTAAAAAATGTAAAAGTAAATTTATGAAACCCAACTCATATCATATTACAGTTTTGGTAATAAAGTCGAATTGTTTCCTCATCATCAGCCCGTCGAACGTCCACTGCTGAACATGGGCCTCCTCCCGAGTAAGTGTATTTGCCATAGTCACCGCGCTTAGCAGACGGGGTGGTGACCGCAGTATAATGTTGTACCACACAAGGAAACGCTGCTACCCGTTTCTTGATATACGATTATTATAGATGATGTTATAATAATCGGGACCAACGGCTTAACGGGCACGGAGGGTTGTCCCTCAACCAACCAGACACGGAAAGAAATCTTAGAATTTACAATATGATTTCCTGCCCGGAGTGGGGATCGAACCCACGAACTCCGAGATTTAAAGCGAGTAAAATACCGCTACGCTACCTACGGAGGTTGTCTTGCATTGTTACCTCATTGTCTATAAAAAAAAAGTAAGACAATTATTTATAACAGGAATTAAGGTATGTTATGAAATTACATCATCATCAACAGCCCGTTTACGTTCACTGCTGAACATGGGCCTCCTCTTAACAGACCTTGGTAAGCCAGGATCGTAGAGGGATATTGCCATAATCACCACGCTTGGCAGACGGATTGGTGATCGCAGTAAGATGTAAACCTTGAGCAAATAGATGCTGCTGCCCATCCATCAGACATATGTCCCTCAGTCGCCATTTACCACACCCATGGGAGGACATGGGGTGGTCTATTCTAACCGGAAGCCGGAAACCGGAAAGCCGGAAACCACACGGCTGTTGATGATGAAATTACGAGTAGATTGCACTCAACGGTGCTGAATAAGCAAGACAAGTGATTCAATATACCTTATACCAATATCATTGCTGTTACTTTTTACTGTACTAGCCAAGTGAAATAATATCATATGAAAGTCAATGAAACCGAAAGCAAATTTCTGCACTGTAATTATAAAGAGCACGTCACTAATGATGCTCTACAACATATGTAATTGTAGATACATGATGATACTCTGTAATTACCAGTTCTGAAATGTCTTTAGCAATTCCGCCAAAGTTATTGCCCATTTTCTTTTTTAAATGCCGATTATGTTTCATTTAGAGGTCTTTGTAACGAATTTATCAAATTTATTTACTATTCATACACTTGAATTTCTTAGACAGAATCCAACAATATAATTAAATTGACTTCTAGCAGAGTTTTTGCTCACACGTTGGTAGTGCAATGGCCATCTTCGGCCGCTTCTATAATGACAAAATAGTTGCATTTTGCAGATTTTATAATTCGTCCGTCTGTCTGTCCTGCGATAACGTGTTCTTTTAACATCTGTTCTGTTCAAAATTCTTAAAAGATTTTATGTTGGTGATTATCTCACCAAGATGCAGTAAGTGACTTTGTTTTACATCGTGCAGAGACTTCCATTTAAATGAAACTCCCACAGTATAGTTCCTGAGTCGTGGTTGTCTTTTTAAAGACACTTAACTTAAGGACAGATCCATACTCAAAACAACTCATACAAATATTAGAACTTAGAACATAAAGTCTCAAATATGACACACCGGCAAAATCATACATATTGAATCAGTTTTATTTGCAATATTAATTCAAGTATATTTTCCAAAAAAATCAAGATATATTAAAGATGTAACATTTCTCGCCGCATCGAAGCGTTTTTGTTTTTACCCGAAAAATTCAATCTTGAATCACTATTTAGTTATTCATCAGCTTCAAAAATATACTGATTGAGTTCTACAAATATTTCATCCGAGTCATCTTTATCGTTTTTATGTAACTTGAAACAGTTGAACAATTTCAATTCAATTCACTTTTATTTTCTTTTGAATGCTGATCCAAATTTTATCACTTTCACTTGACGGCGTTCGTATGTACTAAATCGTGCTAATGCTGTTTCTGATTTATGAAATCAACTATAGAGTGTTTAGATTGTAGTTTTATTATGATGATATGTTTTATATTTGTATGATTATAGTAACCTTTATTGATATACTTTATGAAAATTATTCAGCACTTAGGTATTAAGCCGAAGCGGCCGTATCCAAATGGCTAGGGAGTCGAACTTGCGATCTTGAGGTCGCCGGTTCGAACCCTACCCATTGCACTACCGACAGGAACCCACTTGTAACAATTTAAAAAAAAATAACATACACTGGTACACGTCAGAATCATAAAGTTAAACGAAACGACAAACAATGATGTAACAATTTAATCTAATAAATTAATCACTTTAGCAACTAACAATATAATATGTCAATACGTTTCTTAATTTTTTTTAGACATGCGGGAAGAAACTCCGGTATTTTTTGTTTCATCTTCTTTATCTGTATCATTAATATTTTTAAATTCATAAGTATTATTATTTGATTTTATGGCGTTACTAGCCATGGCTCATGTCATCTTCCGCATAAATTTTTCAAGGCATATAAGCTTTGTTTTGGCCCGTATTTGCCTAAAGGGATTGAATTTTGAAAGGTTCTTAATGCCTGTCTTGGGTACAAAACGAACTGGAAAGTATATGGAGTGCTTCCAAAATATTCCCATTAACTGTTGATACTATAATAATATGTGTAGTAATTACATTAATGAAGAAATAACGCTGTAGTAATTAATTTCACTCTCACTCAAGAATATAGTATTGGGGCACTACTTTATTCAAAAGAAACATGTATTTTTTTATATTATTTTATTTTTTTATATTATGAAAAAATAAATTTTATTTCACAGAATTTTCTTTACTCACTGTTAAAGGGACTGTCAAAAGATTATATACTCCTTTTTAAAGATATGGCAATCTGCTGAATTATTAAGCAATTTTTGCCTGTGTCATCTATTCTCATACTGCATACATTAGGATTAAACGGCTTAGACAGAGCGTTGTCAATAAAGTAATCTAGACTTTATCGCTATATTGTTTTATATGCAACGATTACTTTCGCAAACTGATATCGTTAAATTTATTGGTGTTGCATGTAAATTTAACGAGTTTACTTGACCTTTTATTTTAAACTGTTGTATTACGGTTATTGGTTTTGCGACTTGTGACCTGCTACTTTATTAAATATTGTTAGAAATTTGCAAAACATCCATACATAATATTTTAATGCATGCATTGACACATAATCTTATTCTGTATACATTTAACCATAAAAGTTCATCAACATAAGACGCGAGAAGTATCTTGTATGGCAGCAATGTTGGCGTTTTGACCTTGATAAGCTTGGGACGCAACAAGTTTCTATAAAGCATATTCTTGAATCAAAGACTTGTTTGAAGAATTTACCCTCCTTACAGAGCCTTTAATGTTCTCCGTTACTGCAGTAAGCACATAATTGTCAACGATTACAAGTTACTCTGTTGTCAGTCATTTCAACCAACTCTGCTACATGCTATTATAGATTAATGTCATAGTAATTTATAGTTCATTTGAATGACCAATTATTTGCAATTAAATGAATCTATCTTTAAAGATGTAACAATAATTCCGGTCGATAAAGAAAATATATAATTATTTAATATCAGATTGAATGCTACCCGAAAACCGCAATGTTAAAAGTTAAAAAAATATAAATGTATAGGTACTTTAAAATTTGTTGGCGCCTCAACCTTTTTCACCATGCCATAAAGATGAAAGAATAATTCCGGTGGAAAAAGAAAATATATAATTATTCACTATACATTGCACTTTTAAGAAAGTCCGCATAATTATCACGAAATAAAAACTCTACTAGGTATGTAAAATATGCCAGTTTTAGTAGTAGCCTACCGTTAGTTGTTGACCGTTTCAAAAGGGGGTCACTAACAATCTATAGGTAAAGTATACTTAATATATTTAAGTAATTTATTAGCTTCTGTTTCTTCTCTTTACATGTCAGATAATTTTCATTTTTATGTGACTTTCTTTGGACTTTCACGGCAAAGGTTTTTGTTTAGAAATTTGAACTTGGTCGATGAGTAAATATGGTGTGTCAAAACTTATTAATGAAGGGAAAAGACAAAAACGTATACATTCACAGGTTAAATATATATTTTTTGATATTTCTTTGCCAACTGACCATGACCGCATTTGTCTCTCGCATAATTAAAAACCAGTAGAAATGGGCCTACTTTTTTAAATTATTCATTAATCATATGATTTGAATGAGTATGTCGAACTAATCGTTTTTTTTTTGTTTTTTATTTACCAGTTTTAGAATTCCTCTAAATTCCATTATCTAAATCACTCTATCTAAATGCGAAATTTTGTATTATTGTGGACTTTGAATCTCAACTCAGGGCGGTGAATGGCACGGGGGATTGCGGACTTTTAAAATAAGATATAGATATTAAAATAGATGCCACACCACCGACTTATGAAAGTAGAGAAATAATGAATGTAACACCTGTGTAATATATATTATTATTATCATTATCTTCCTGAAATGCTTTCATTATTTGGGGTCGGCACAATATGTCATCCTCTTCCATTTTTCCTGTTAGACGACACTTTGATACTCACACCTTCTTGCACACGTCATGCATCATACAGTCCATTCATATTTTTTGGTCTTCCTCTTCCAACATAATCCATCCATCTTTACAATACGCACTGTTTTTATCACATGCATAATATAATTATTATAAACCTGAAAAAAATGCTAATTTGTTAAGCATGGTCAGGGACATTATCATCATCGTTCACTCGTATTTTGAACCAACCTCTGTCGTGCATCTATAGAAACATGGTGTGCGGTAGAAAACTTGCGGTTTGTCCGTTTGTATGAGAGTAAAGTTCATCTTAAAAACGAAAGCTTTTGTGAAACGCTGTATTCTGAAGACAATATTGTTATATTACATCAGTATTCTGTTTTATGGTATGGTCAGAAAATTCGATTTGGATGGTATAATATCTTTGGGTAAATTCTTGCCGGAGGTAAACCCGTTTAATTAAAATGATTAAGAAAACAATCTTAACTTTTAATGTCTGTTTAATAGCTTCAAATAAAAAGATCACATATTTTAAAATCGATGAATTTTCACGAACATTATTTGTCACGGATTTACTCCGAGACACATTACGAGATTTGTAATTCGTTCATTCATGTTTTTTTTGACATGCAGTTTCATGATTATTATATTTGTGATTATGCAGTAATGTTACTAGATTCCCGGCATTCTCAAGAGTCATATTGAGAACGGTTAGATTTGTCCGAAAATAAATCCATCGGCCACAACCTAGACTCCAAGATACCAACAGCCAAGGCTAGATGACAGGCGATATCGTTATTTGCTAGTATTCAATAATAGTAGAAAGTGGTAATGTAAAAAAATAAACAAAAAAAAGGTATTAGACTAAAATCGCACAGTCACTAAGTTACCTACTCTTATATTGGAAGTACCTGGTTTAATAAAATCATATCATTCAGTATTTGGACTATTTTTTCTAAAGCATAGATCTTCCATCATTATTTTTGATTATAGCTAACAAAAAATAATTTTCCAAAGAGGCATACACGTGGAAAAAACATGTTCAAACATGACATACTGACACTTTAAACCAAATCTTACTTTTCCAGTTTTTATTCCGTGTTTTTTTCTGAATTGCGTTGTAGAAAGAGACATTAGATATACAATTAGGATTTCAAAATGTTGTTTTTGCTCATAATCAAGCATGATTTTGAAAGTTTTTAGTCTATCTGCGTTTGATTTTTTACTTCAAAAATCATAATTCATTTAATGAGGTTTTGATTTCACTTTTGAGATGGCTCTAATTTCAAAATTGCAGTCTGCATTTCACACATTAATTCATTTTACAAAAAAAAAACACAAAAATACATAGTAAAATTACAAGTTGTATTCTTTAATTAAATATTTATTACTTCTCCTTTTTCTTTGGACCGATATAGATGTTAGGGGCTTTTGCTACTTCAACGGGCATGAGAAGAATGATGTCCAGAACAAAGTATTGAACTGTTTATTTACGGTAATTGTAATTGTTTTATATACAGGGTGTCCGGTAATTAATGGATAACCTTAAAATGGGTCATGGTAAAACTAATGGCCATTCAGAAAAAAAATACAAATAAAAAAAAATACAGTTGGTACCAAAGATATTATTTTTTTAATAATAATCGGTGTTTTTTGTTACCATATTTCACATTTTTATACACCACGGCCACAAATTAAGGAATTCTATCGGTTTTTTTTTGTTATAGTAATTTACGTTAACTAAGCTGATAGATAGGCAATAAATAGTATGACTATTATTACACGGTTTTTTTTTTTAACAATTTGAATGTTTGTTCTGGGGAAAATTTGTGAAAAATATTCAATTTGACAAAGTTTGAGCAACCGTAACTTTAAAAAAAAGTATCCAGACACAAGTGACCAATTATTTTAAAATATTATGTGCTTCAAGCCAATTTCAAAATGGTATCATTCATTATTGTATCTAATGTAAATTCTGAATTATTGCTATTAGTGTAGAAAATGTGTGAATTTTGGATAAACAACAAAATTTGCAATATTGGAATATTTATTTACATTGAATGTACCTGACCATTCGGGGTTAATAAAAACATTAATAGACGTAAGTAATGAATAGTAATAATTAAATAAAGTCTCTTTAAAACCAGAAATATTTTAACAAATACAAATTGGCTTTGCAATAAATGTCGTGTGTGTAAGTCGTGTGACCGCCATACTAGCTACCTGCGCGCACCCTGCACCACCCGTCTTTTGTTCATGTTAGACAAAGAGGATATGAGTTGGATGAGTGCGAGCGAGATAGTAAATGTAAAAAAACCGGTAGGGGACTAACAGAACTTACAGGAACAGGGACTTAGACTTAGTGCGTCACTCGACTTGCTCGACTTCGCATGTGTTTATTTCGTTTCCGGTTGCAATTGTTGCTAGTTACTGTGAATCAGTGTTAAAACGACGACCTGGCTATTTTACTGGACTATTCGTTTTGTTTACCGATTTGGACTTGTTTTGTGTGGTGATATTTGCGACGACTTGGCTTGTAACTGGATTGTTTATTTTGTGAATCAACATGCCACGTGTTGAGTATACGCCACAAGAATATGCAAACATGCATTTTATTTATGGGGAATGCAGAGGCAATGGAAACGCAGCCGCAGCTCTTTATAGGGAAAGATACCCTAATGCGCGTCATCCAGATTACCGCGTATTTATAAGAGTCCACGGTTGTTACTCAGAAGGAAGAATCCCTGGTACTGGTGTTGGTGGTACTAGTGGTGGAAGAAGCGCTCGTGCTGATGTAGAAGACGTGGTACTTGAGGAAATTGCGCAAGATCCTTCAATTTCTACGCGATCAATAGCTCGACGCACGGGTATAGGGAAATCGACTGTGCATGATATCTTAAAAAAGAACAAATTTCACCCGTTCCACGTTACGCGCGTGCAGACCCTTCAACCAAGAGATTATAATGCAAGATTGCGTTTCTGCCGAAAAATGCTGGGGAAGATGGAAGCAGACCCGCAGTTTTTTAATAAAATTCTATGGAGTGATGAATCAACATTGAAAAGAGATGGCTACATGAATTTACACAATCTCCATAGCTGGCAACTAACGAACCCTCGTGCTAT
Organism: Nycteola revayana; assembly: GCA_947037095.2. NCBI lineage: Eukaryota > Metazoa > Arthropoda > Insecta > Lepidoptera > Nolidae > Nycteola > Nycteola revayana. The sequence goes on from OX344851.2 coordinate 3,567,874, forward strand.
GCGTGAAGACAGGTCACAGTACCAATTTAAAATAAATTATTGGACTGGAATATTAAACGGAAAAATAATAGGCCCATTTGAATTACCGGGGAACCTAACTGGCCAAAGTTATTTAGAATTCCTTGAAAATGATCTTCCAAACTTATTGCAAGAGGTGCCCGAGGTGGAGAGAGAATCATATTGGTTGCAAAATGACGGCTGTCCTGCGCATTATGCTGTATCTGTTCGTGCATACTTAAATAGAACATACCCAAACAGATGGATTGGCCGCCTGGGGCCAATTTTGTGGCCCCCACGTTCACCAGATCTAAATCCACTTGATTTTTTTTACTGGGGCTGTCTTAAGGAAGAAGTTTACGCAAAGCCGATCCGTTCCTTGGAAGATTTACGTAGCCGTGTCCGGGCAGCCGCATCGAAAATAAGCGATCGACGCTATACGCGACTGCTCAGGAGAGCATTCATTCGTAGATGTAGAGCCTGTATCAGAGTGGGTGGCAGACAATTTGAACATTTATTGTAATTAATAACGAATACAGTTTTACTAATGTCAAATGTTGTTTTTTATTAAACTCCAATGGTCAGGTACATTCAATGTAAATAAATATTCCAATATTGCAAATTTTGATGTTTATCCAAAATTCACACCTTTTCTACACAAATAGCCATAATTCAGAATTTACATTAGATCCAATAATGAATGATACCATTTTGAAATTGGCTTGAAGCACATAATATTTTAAAATAATTGGTCACTTGTGTCTGGATACTTTTTTTTTAAGTTACGGTTGCTCAAACTTTGTCAAATTGAATATTTTTCACAAATTTTCCCCAGAACAAACATTCAAGTTGTTTAAAAAAAAAACCGTGTAATAGTAGTCATACTATTTATTACCTATCTATCAGCTCAGTTAACGTAAATTACTATAACAAAAAAAAACCGATAGAATTCCTTAATTTGTGGCCGTGGTGTATAAAAATGTGAAATAAGGTAACAAAAAACACCGATTATTATTAAAAAAATCATATCTTTGGTACCAACTGTATTTCTTTATTTTTCTGAATGGTCATTAGTTTTACCATTACCCATTTTAAGGTTATCCATTAATTACCGGACACCCTGTATAAATATGTAGTTTAGGTTACCCAAACCTTCTTTGTCAAGCATGCGATGGGTAGCTGGATTAAACAGGATGCGAAAGGCGGAGGACCAATGAGGAGAGAAAATATGAGGAGGCCAATGTGCAGTAGTGGAATCAGATAGGCTGATGGATGAGAACTATGTTAAGGGTACTAAAGATGGATCTACTGAATCAGCTATTCTAAGTTTGGGTCTGTTTTGTGTAACCGTTAAATCTGTGACGCATTTTCTTATTTCAAGTTTTGACTAGACTATTTTAATTAAGCAATCCCTGAGCAATTGTTTGAATCTATACAGTGAATTTTGATAAGATCATTTTAAGAGTCTGTTAGGTGAGATAGTTACGTAATAGCTTAAGACAGAAGGTCCCTTAAGTAGGGACTGAATAAATTAACCGACTTGTGTAACCGTTAAATCTGTGACGCATTTTCTTATTTCAAGTTTTGACTAGACTATTTTAATTAAGCAATCCCTGAGCAATTGTTTGAATCTATACAGTGAATTTTGATAAGATCATTTTAAGAGTCTGTTAGGTGAGATAGTTACGTAATACCTTAGCTACAAGAGATTTTGTTTTCAATTAAACTTGGAAATTCTTATGAGGAACTAGCAAGTGGCTATAACTTTCCAACGAGTTTGCTGCCGTGACGGATATTGGTCACCTTAACCTATCTGAAGATAATTTTTAATTACCTGATAATCTAACTTGCTTACTTTTCGTATTTCAGAAAACCTTTTAGCTAAAGAACACGGATTTACCCAGGTTTGGCGATACATAGCTAACAGTGTCTAATGAATATTTGTCTATAACCGGACCTCTGCAGTGAAAGTTCTGACGCGACATTTGTAAACAGTTTTGTTAATGGAGTTAGCTGTTTAAGTGTAAAAGAAAATTGCTGTTTCTACGAAACATACTATTTTAAGACTAAAGTATTAACCGACAACATTTACGTTATTGGTGGATGATAAATAATTTACACAAACTCAAATAATTGTTGCAGTATTTGTCAAAGTGGTGTTCCTTTATTATTTCTTGCTATAAAAACTTTATCGCTAATTTCGTTATCAACCTTTTTATGCCAATGTATATATTAAGACGCTTATATTTATTATCGTTAATAAATATAAGTTTCATCATCCTCAAAATTGTATTGAATTTATATTAAAGGCAGGATTGAAGGGTGGTCATTCGTGACACTGCTTTTCTTAGAGCGTTTTGGAGTTCTCAAATCGATCAATGTATAGGATTTTTATGCTACTGCTTAACTACTTACATATTCTATAAGTACCTTGTGGGTAAATTAGTACAGATTATGCGAAAGGATAAGATAGATTTGTTGTAAATTGTAATGCAGACAGACACTATAGCAAATAACTATCAAAATATATAAAATTTCTACCAAACTTCGAATCACATAACCATTAGAAAATAATTAGACAGCAGATTTATGAATCAAGAAACGAAACATACATTGGTATGCAATTACATACGCGTTGAATAATTATTTTAAGCTTAAACTTTAACTAGAGCAAAACGTAATCAATATCAACAATACAGTACAACATATTATAATATTTTAACATTTTTTAGCTCATTTTGTGAAAGCGTCAGTGAGGTTAAATATATCACCTGCGCTATATCATAATATTGTTGGAATATGGATAAAATTACTTAGTTATTATTAATAGATAAATAAAATATAATTATGATTAATTTCTAGATTTATAAACACGATCTAATTCATTTGGTTTATTTACAAACTTTAATTGTTTCTAAAATCTCCCAAAACTAGTTTTGTTAACATTATGCCGACAATAAATTTGAACAACAAACATATTTAAGAATTAACTTGATACGTACGACAAGTGCAGAAAGTAATATTCCCATAGACCTTACCTCTATACCAACTTTTAACCAACTCCTCTTAAAATCTAAAAGTTATCATTCCACAGCATCCTTGCCCGTGGGCGCCATGATCCGAGGTCCTAGCCCTATAGGGGACGCCCTCTTTTGTGCAGGCTACTTAGTTAGTACTTATCATACCATTTGTTACGGCTGGAGCTATAATCAGCAAACTATAAACAATAATCTATTCCATTCCATAATCCTAGCAGTACATACGAGCTCCAATGTGTCAATCTTGCTTCATTCTTACTGTGAAAAAATTCTATAAAATCAAACAATTCTTCCAAGTTATAAACAATTTTTCGCATCTAACAAGCGTGAACTAGACTAAGTATATAAAAAAACATATAAAACTTAACGCTATGAACCACTGGAGTGGAGTAAACAATGCACAGTTTACATCTTGAATAACTTGAGAATGCATTGAAATAAAAAAAGTAACAGTAAAGATTAAAAAAAGTTCAGCTAATAATCAGAGATGATTTATTTATATCTTACAATATCCTTACATACTAATTCAATGCGATGTTGTAGTAACCTATTTTGTATATTACTAACGAATTCCTTACAAGCTAATAATAAATTCATATAATTTTTTTGTAATAAAGTAAGAATAATAATTTGTTTTTATACTTTTTTTTTTTTTTTTTTACCGCACTAGGGAAATAAATCCCTGTGTCGCGGGGGACTTTACAAACATTCATTTCACAGACACAAAGAATACCCAGACTCAGAACAACTATTTGTGGTTCACACAAATAATTGTCCCGGGTGGGAATCGAACCCAGAACACCAGGTCTCAGAGGCAACTATCGTAACCACTGAGCCACCGGTGCATACTATGTTTTGTAATACTGAAGCTAAATCGTCCAAGTATAAGCAACCATGAAAGAATCACATTGTCATTACTGGCCTGAGTACTATTAAGGAATCTTGTCCATTTATTGGATCAAACTGGTGTAATTCTTTTAAAAGTGTGTCTGTCGGCCATATGTCTAACCAGTGCACACTCATTTAGAGACATGCAACTAAAAAGCATAATTGAATGGATATTCCAGGAAATGTTGAGTGACATATTGGAGTACCTATGCTGAACTTTTCCGGTTTTTTTTTTAATATAGGTAACTCCCGGACTGGGGACATAAATACTTGTGTTGCCGGGGACTTAATTCGAGGAACTTGTTATAGACAAACAATTCACGGACACTTAAGTACACCCAGACTCATAATAACTAACCGTGGTACTCACAAATGATTGTCCGGGATCGGAATTTTAACTCAAAGTACCAGGTTTCAGAAGCCACTACCGTAACCAGTGAGCCACCGGTGTTTGTTATCGTAGGTATTGTGAAATATAAAAGCAGAAAAGGATAGTGGGAGAATAAAAATGACGTGACAATGCTAAACTGGGAAATTTACAGAACGTTTGCATTTTTTTTTTCGGACGGACGTACGTAGTTAGCCACGAGGCTTTTGCTACTTCACCGGGCATAATTGCGAGCGGAGTTCCAGCCTTACCAAATGAAAAATACAAATAAGCGACCTGCGCAAGAGGGCGCCCCCTGTGTGATTCACGGCGGTCGCTGGCGATGAGATTGGGGGATTATGACTTTTAGATTATTTATGGAAGATTTGTGCAACTGTCGCTCTACTTTACAATTCGCGGGCCTCTTGGACTTCGGGACTAAGAGGGCATCGGAGGGTTAGAACATTTGCATTTTACCACTGAAAGTAGTGGAAAATCATCTAAATTACACGAAGAACATGAAACGGGTCCATGAAATAACATGAGTGACTAAATTACTCTTTCATACTGTAATTACCATACGATTTACGACGCTGCACGTGTACGATGTAGGTACATAAATCATAAAATGATGAAAATATGTACCTACTAATGTTGTCATTTTGATTGTCAAGTAGGTAATAGTTACCTTGAATATTGTTAATGTTTAAAGGCTATTAGTAGGTACCTATTTAATTATTATTATCACTACATAGAATAAAACAAAGTCGCTTTCTCTGTCCCTATATCTTTATGTATGCTTAAATCTTTAAAACTACGCAACGGATTTTGAAGCGGTTTTTTTTAATAGATAGAGGGATTGAAGAGGAAGGTTTATATGTATAACACATCAGTATTGTACCAGCGCGGAGCCGGGGCGGGTCGCTAGTAAATGTATAATTGTTTGTATTTTTTTTTTTTATTTTTTATTAATTATTAATTAGAAATACATTCTTAAGGGCTAATAATAATTATAGTAACACTTAAACCTCTTGGGCTTGTGTGTGGTACTGTACATTCGTTCTTATCAATGCGTAGGAACTTAGTTAGGTACCTATATATAGCTTAATTACTAAACATATTTAGATTTGTAGTGAGATTATTAAATAATTACAAAAATATATGTAAAAGACTATAACAACTACCTGAGAGAACACGCTTAAACTTAAAAATATTCCAACCTCAAGCAATCCACGAAAAAACACTTTTTGCCCAACCGTATAGTCGACGAATGGAATAAACTACCACAAAGTGTTTAAGTGCTCCCTCGGTAAACTCATTTAAAAATAAACTATACAAATTTATAACATAAAAAAAAACTGTGTAGGTACATGAATAAATTAAAAGGGATCACGCATTAGCTTAAAGCTGCTACTTAGTGTATCTAACAAATAATAATAATAGAAATAAAAATCAATCATTCGACATATTTAAGGTTACAATGCTGATAGAAAATGTAATTTTACCCTTGTGTTACCCATGTGCTGTGGTAGTGCTTTCTGAAACTTGCAGTCGAACATCGAAAAATAATATATAATATAAAGAATAAAGATTTGATTGCTTGCACTGAAGCTACGACCGATTTAAAAAAACCTTTCACCACCAGAAAGTTACTTTATCTTGAAGTACATTATTATAAGGAGAGAAGCGAAAATTTAAAAAAAAGAGAAAAAATTTATGAAGAAAAATCATTTTTCCCACGCGGCTTCACTCGCGTAGCTCCTGTTCCCGTAAGAACTTCTTAATTAAATTTAGTCTTCGTTACTTAAAGATAATGTTGCATTCTAATTGTGTAAGCATTATCGAAATCCGTTAAGAAGTTTTCGAGTGTATTCGTAACAAACAAACAAATCTTTTCTCTCTATAATATTGTTTCTTTCTTTCTTTTCTTTTAAGATTACTAGCAGAGTTTTAGCAATATACTAGTATTCTTGTTAACCCCTCATGCTAAGATAAAATTCTTGTGTTACGAGTGGGCTCACGTCGGTAGTGCAATGAAAATCGAACCGGCGCCCACAAGATCACAAGTCCGTCGCCCTAGCCATTGGGCTACGGTCATTTATATCATCTAATATTTTTTTTTTTTTTTTTTTTTTTTTTTCTTGAAAACACAACTTCCGCACTAGAGAAATAAATCTCTGTGTCACGGTGGACTTTACAAACATACATTTCACGGACACAAAGTACACCCAGACTCATAACAATTATTTGTGGTTCACACAAATAATTGTCCCGGGTGGGAATCGAACCCAGAACACCAGGTCCCAGAAGCAACTACCGTAACCACTGAGCCACCGGTGCAGTCAAATATAGATTTTATAATTGGATTATTGGATTGATAGAACACTTTCTAACCCTAATTCCAATTTGGAAATCTACCAGTTAGAGAAATGATAAACATTCAAAGCACTTATAGTCAACAGGTCAAACGTGCTCTGAATAAAAAATAACACACGTGACCAGTTTTTTTAATGTGTGTGTTATGCATAGTAGTAAAGTACACAGAAATATTAGGTTTTGACAACTAAAAATATGGTTTAGGCGTATTTTGGTACGATGTTGGCGACATTATGGATATAAGATATTCGGTGAGAATGCGGTCAACGGATTAAGCCCTTATAAAGGTGCTGTGATTTTGTAAACATGATAGCCTTTTCTCGACTGCGATTGGACCTGCCAGATGGTTGGTTAATGCCGCGAGTATTTTGATACTTTACCTGGTAAATAGTTTGCTATTATAGTCTATATTCCAGAAAAGATGTTTCTGTAGGTTTTGTATTCTATAGGACAATCTTTTCGGATAATATACTTTATAGGGAGTGAAGCGGTGACCCAATGCCTGGGGCGACGGACTTCGGTGGGTTCGGAACCCACCCATTGCACTACCGACGTGAACCCACTCGTAACACAAGCATTTTTAGCATTTCTGCTAGAAATCATAAAAAAAATAGAAGTTTTGTCGAAATTAATTAGCTAGTGAAGTGGCGATAAACACTAATATTATCAATTTAAGGCCGATATTTCAATTATTTTTGAAATAATTTAAATATAATACCTATAGATATCTTACTAGCTTCCCGCGCGCGGTTTCACCCACGTAACTCGCTCTCGTAGGAACTTCATTATTAAATATAGCCTACGTCACTCAGGGTGAATGTAGCTTTCCATTGGTAAAATATTTTTTGGAATCGACACAGTCGTTTTTGAGTTTATTCATTACAAATAAAAATTTTAAATCTTTCCTCTTTATAATATAAGTATAGATATAGATTGAATATAAGACTAAATAAAAGTACTTAACATATCAATAAAAATAGCAGTTACATAAAAACTAAAATTACTACCAAATGTCTAAACTAACCTTTAACTAAAAATTATTCAACACTGGCGCCACTGGGCAGCCTGCGTTCCCAGAATGCTGGCAACATTGCCATGCTGAATATCCTACTAATATTATACCTAAACGCGAAAGTTTGTAAGTATGGATGGATTATGGATGTTTGTTAGTCTTTCATGCAAAAACTACTGAATGGATTTGGCTGAAATTTTTCACGCGGATAGTTTAGAACCTGGATTAACGTATAGGCTACAATATATCACGCTACAACCCACCGGAGCAGAGTGACGCGGGTGATGTTTAAGATCATTTGATATTTAACATAATTTTATCCAAGTAAATCGGCCCATAGTCATTAAGATTTTAGCTGACAATATAAATATTTATTTAATGAATGGGCACATACACCTTTTAGTAACTACTAGCGGCCCGCCCCGGCTTCGCACGGGTGGACTTTTATACCCTACCCCTACCATACCCCTACCCTACCCCTACCCTACCCCTACCCTACCCTACCCCTACCCTACCCTACCCCTACCCTACCCTACCCCTACCCTACCCTACCCCTACCCTACCCCTACCATACCCCTACCATACCCCTACCCTACCCCTACCCTACCCTACCCTACCCTACCCTACCCCTACCCAAAAGTATCCTATGTCCGTCTCCCAGATCTTAGCTACCTCCCTACCAATTTTCAGCCAAATCGGTTCAGCCGTTCTTGAGTAATAAATAGTGTAACTAACACGACTTTCTTTTGTTTTAAAAATGTATTCTGCTATTCAGGGCGTAGACAAATCCAACGAAACAAAAACCATGAAAATTGATCCAGCCGATCTCGAGTTATAAGTGTTGTAACAAACCCGTCTTTGTTTTATATACAGGGTGTCCGGTAATTAATGGATAACCTTAAAATGGGTCATGGTAAAACTAATGGCCATTCAGAAAAAAAATACAAATAAAAAAAAAATACAGTTGGTACCAAAGATATTATTTTTTTAATAATAATCGGTGTTTTTTGTTACCATATTTCACATTTTTATACACCACGGCCACAAATTAAGGAATTCTATCGGTTTTTTTTTGTTATAGTAATTTACGTTAACTAAGCTGATAGATAGGCAATAAATAGTATGACTATTATTACACGGTTTTTTTTTTTAAACAATTTGAATGTTTGTTCTGGGGAAAATTTGTGAAAAATATTCAATTTGACAAAGTTTGAGCAACCGTAACTTTAAAAAAAAGTATCCAGACACAAGTGACCAATTATTTTAAAATATTATGTGCTTCAAGCCAATTTCAAAATGGTATCATTCATTATTGTATCTAATGTAAATTCTGAATTATTGCTATTAGTGTAGAAAATGTGTGAATTTTGGATAAACAACAAAATTTACAATATTGGAATATTTATTTACATTGAATGTACCTGACCATTCGGGGTTAATAAAAACATTAATAGACGTAAGTAATGAATAGTAATAATTAAATAAAGTCTCTTTAAAACCAGAAATAATTTAACAAATACAAATTGGCTTTGCAATAAATGTCGTGTGTGTAAGTCGTGTGACCGCCATACTAGCTACCTGCGCGCACCCTGCACCACCCATCTTTTGTTCATGTTAGACAAAGAGGATATGAGTTGGATGAGTGCGAGCGAGATAGTAAATGTAAAAAAACCGGTAGGGGACTAACAGAACTTACAGGAACAGGGACTTAGACTTAGTGCGTCACTCGACTTGCTCGACTTCGCATGTGTTTATTTCGTTTCCGGTTGCAATTGTTGCTAGTTACTGTGAATCAGTGTTAAAACGACGACCTGGCTATTTTACTGGACTATTCGTTTTGTTTACCGATTTGGACTTGTTTTGTGTGGTGATATTTGCGACGACTTGGCTTGTAACTGGATTGTTTATTTTGTGAATCAACATGCCACGTGTTGAGTATACGCCACAAGAATATGCAAACATGCATTTTATTTATGGGGAATGCAGAGGCAATGGAAACGCAGCCGCAGCTCTTTATAGGGAAAGATACCCTAATGCGCGTCATCCAGATTACCGCGTATTTATAAGAGTCCACGGTTGTTACTCAGAAGGAAGAATCCCTGGTACTGGTGTTGGTGGTACTAGTGGTGGAAGAAGCGCTCGTGCTGATGTAGAAGACGTGGTACTTGAGGAAATTGCGCAAGATCCTTCAATTTCTACGCGATCAATAGCTCGACGCACGGGTATAGGGAAATCGACTGTGCATGATATCTTAAAAAAGAACAAATTTCACCCGTTCCACGTTACGCGCGTGCAGACCCTTCAACCAAGAGATTATAATGCAAGATTGCGTTTCTGCCGAAAAATGCTGGGGAAGATGGAAGCAGACCCGCAGTTTTTTAATAAAATTCTATGGAGTGATGAATCAACATTGAAAAGAGATGGCTACATGAATTTACACAATCTCCATAGCTGGCAACTAACGAACCCTCGTGCTATGCGTGAAGACAGGTCACAGTACCAATTTAAAATAAATTATTGGACTGGAATATTAAACGGAAAATAATAGGCCCATTTGAATTACCGGGGAACCTAACTGGCCAAAGTTATTTAGAATTCCTTGAAAATGATCTTCCAAAACTTATTGCAAGAGGTGCCCGAGGTGGAGAGAGAATCATATTGGTTGCAAAATGACGGCTGTCCTGCGCATTATGCTGTATCTGTTCGTGCATACTTAAATAGAACATACCCAAACAGATGGATTGGCCGCCTGGGGCCAATTTTGTGGCCCCCACGTTCACCAGATCTAAATCCACTTGATTTTTTTTACTGGGGCTGTCTTAAGGAAGAAGTTTACGCAAAGCCGATCCGTTCCTTGGAAGATTTACGTAGCCGTGTCCGGGCAGCCGCATCGAAAATAAGCGATCGACGCTATACGCGACTGCTCAGGAGAGCATTCATTCGTAGATGTAGAGCCTGTATCAGAGTGGGTGGCAGACAATTTGAACATTTATTGTAATTAATAACGAATACAGTTTTACTAATGTCAAATGTTGTTTTTTATTAAATTCCAATGGTCAGGTACATTCAATGTAAACAAATATTCCAATATTGCAAATTTTGATGTTTATCCAAAATTCACACCTTTTATACACAAATAGCCATAATTCAGAATTTACATTAGATACAATAATGAATGATACCATTTTGAAATTGGCTTGAAGCACATAATATTTTAAAATAATTGGTCACTTGTGTCTGGATACTTTTTTTTTAAGTTACGGTTGCTCAAACTTTGTCAAATTGAATATTTTTCACAAATTTTCCCCAGAACAAACATACAAGTTGTTTAAAAAAAAAACCGTGTAATAGTAGTCATACTATTTATTACCTATCTATCAGCTCAGTTAACGTAAATTACTATAACAAAAAAAAACCGATAGAATTCCTTAATTTGTGGCCGTGGTGTATAAAAATGTGAAATAAGGTAACAAAAAACACCGATTATTATTAAAAAAATCATATCTTTGGTACCAACTGTATTTTTTTTTATTTGTATTTTTTTTCTGAATGGTCATTAGTTTTACCATTACCCATTTTAAGGTTATCCATTAATTACCGGACACCCTGTATATAAGATAAAGCCATATCCAATAAGATAACTGTGGATAACTGAATGAACAAGCTCAATTAATAAGAACGTGTCTCTATGAAACTAGTATTACTTGTCTATCATAAAAGGGCCGCAAATTGTGTGCCGGATACTTGTTATATACATAAATATTAAGTTTTTTATGTAGAGCTTCTTGAGAACTATTTACCTATGTTGGGATGAATGAAAGAATAAAGTAAACTTTATCTATAGGTACTTATATATAAAGCTGAAGATTTTGTTTGCTTGAACGCGCTAATCTCAGGAACTACTAGACCGATTTGAAAAATTATGGCATTATTCCAAAATTGAGATTAATTAAATTCGATTAGAGACGTGTTACAAAGAAATTAATTAATTTCGATGACCGGCTATGTTTCCACCGTAGCCTAATTTAGTTAGGACATTACCTAAGATACAGGTCGAATTTTATTAAACGGGCTGTTGAAGAAGAAGGAAAAGAAGAAGTGTTAGATAACCCATTTATCAAGTGAGGCTATATTTATTATGATCTTTCTACGGGAACGGGAGATAGGCGGGAGAAACCGCGAAGATAGTGCTTTTATATAGCTTACCCTTAGTTTGCCAAGAACCTTCCGATGCCCTTGTAGAGCCGCAGTCCGAGAGGCCCGCGAACTGTAAAGTAGAGCGAGAGATGCACAAAATTCCCCTTAAAAAAACTAAAAGCCATAATCCCTCAATCTCGCCGTCAGCGACCGCCCTGAGCCGAGGTCCAAGTCCCACAGGAAACGCCCTCTTGCGCAGGTTGCTTAGTTTGTAGTGTTTCAACCATTTATCTAGGCTGGAGCTCTGCTCGCCTTTATGCCTGGTAAAGTAGCAAAAGCCTCGAGGCTAACTACATATATCCGTCCGAAACGAAAAACGGAATCGGAATCGGACGCACGAAAAACAAACGATAGAGCATAAGATGAAATCCTATATTTCTAGTACACAACGGTTGGATACCACTATACCCATAATCTTATAGAAAATACAATGTCATCATGAAATCATTAGAGATGACATATGTTTGGCTAACGAGCCGCAGCCAATTTGTCGGGATAAAAAAAATATTTAATACCTACCAATATTCCGACTTTCACTTAATAACCACTTTCGAATATATCATTGGATTACACAAAATACTAATTGTCTTTTCTCTCATTTTCATAAATTATGCAATAAATAATAGGTATCCTTAGTAACTATTTCATTGAAGAATATTTATGAGTACATTAAAAATAAATCATAATGTGGTCGATGTGGTTATCTCATTCGGTTACGTTTTGAATCATAATTGATAGTTGCGAAACTGAATTTGTATAGTAAAGTTTTGTGACTCTAAAAACTCTCTAAGGAGTAGAAATTAGTCAGGGCACAAAACTCAAAGAAATCACGGCCGGTACGTTCTAGATTTTTTTTCTGACGGACATATGTATCTAGCCACGAGGCATTTGCTACTTCACCAGGCATAAAAGCGAGCTGAGCTCTAGCCTTAACAAACGGTTTAACAACTATAAACTAAGCAACCTGCGCAAGAGAGCGTCTCTGTGGGACCTCGGCTCAGGGTGGTCGTAGGCGAGGAGATTGAGGGATTATGGCTTTTAGATTTTAGATGAGTTTTGCGCAACTGTAGCTATACCTTACAGTTCGTGGGTCGAGCGGACTACGGGTCCACGAGGGCATCGGGAGGTTCTTTGCAAACTAAGAGTCGGGAGGAGCCCTCTTCTCCGACGGGTAATGTTCTAGAGTGTAGAAGATGTAGGTGAACACCTACACGATTGACCAACAACGTTATAAATGTCCCTGTAATTGTAGGCCGTAATAAATCCAGCTCGATCTGATGAATCTAATCTCGTTGGATATTAATGAACAAGACCTATGTATGAAGAGGACTTGATGTAGCTATTAAAAAGCGTGAGATAAAACCAGTTATTATCGTACACGCTATTGTTCAAATCACTTAATGTTGTGATTATGTATGTGACTGTAATCAAATCAGTTGCACGATTTTTGTCTTCGTCGATCTTTTAATATGTTTTTTATTTAATTTTATTAAAGTCTTACTTTAAATCTCAGCTCAGTTTCGATCCCGGCGCCGGACAGGACATCTTTGTGTAGTGTGGGTCTTAACATATCTTTCCGGGTCTGGTTGTTTGAGGGACAATGCTCCGTGCCTAGCACGTTAAACTGTGTTCGTTCCCATTGTTATACGGCATCTATAACAATCGTATACCATGGATAGCAGCATTTCTCTGTATTTTATTGCACATACGCTGCTGCCCACAACATTGACACCATCACTCCTGCTAAGCGTGGTGTCTTGTCGTGGAGCCGCCTGTATAATGTCTATACACATGTAGTCATTGATGCCGATGATAGATTCAGTTATATTAATCACTGGATTGAGCAAGCTTTGACGCCTATTGAGACCGTGGATTGATAGAAATTATTTTTGGTATTGATATATATTTGATATTTGACTCTTAATTCATGGAGTTCATGTCTTTGAAATATTGGCAGCTATCAATATATCAATAATAATGTATAGAGAAAGCATTATTATTAATATTATATCTTTATTCAGTGCTAATGTTTTTTTTTACATAACCACGGTGACATAACCGATTGATAAAGTATAATAAAGCTAAGAGGACAATGAAATGGTTTTGAATCAAAAACCGCAACAATTTTTCATTTTGAAGAAGAGTAGTTTTTTATTCCGTAAGTAATAGAATTTGAAAACATGGAGATAAAATTAATGGTTTTGTGGCATATAATAGAATGAGAACATTGAATAGAAAAACAGTCGATCAACAGATATGCTTCGAAGCACACGTGTGCTATTCTATAATTTTATCTAGATTATTTAATAGACTTTCATGTATTTTGATTTTAATATTATTAATGGTAAATATTATTAATTGTTTTACGTATAATTCGTTTGTGAATTTATTTTATGTATCGATCTTCAATCTGTTCAAATTAAATTGAAAACTTAAGTTTTTATTATTCACAGTCATGTACTAATTTATAACTATATTTTCTCCGTTTTACATTTATAATACTTAACTTTCACATTATGTAAATGATTATTCAAGTAATTTGGAAAACAAAATACTTTCACGTGCTGACAACTAAAATGCTCTATTTCTTGTTACAGATGATGAAGATTCAGATCAACTAAGCAAATAATTCGCTAATCTGTCAACGCACAGCTGATGTGCACTCTCCCAAATTTGAAACAATAATCTTCAAAGAATGGCATACGTTTCCGTATACGAGTGCGAGCAAAGCAAGCGACCAGACGGTTGCTCATAATAATACAACTTCAAATCAACACGAAAGCAGGAATGATCTAACAATGGCTAAACCTAATGAAGATACGATTCAAAATAAAATGGATTTCGCCAAAATAACGAAACTTCTTCTAATAATCCTAGTTTGTGTAAAACGAATTGAGTGTAGTGACAATGACGAAATGTCGAAACGAATGAAAATCATTGAAAGTGTTTCGGGTAGATTTTTTAGTGACGTTTATCAAAATGGTACTTTCAGGACTGGGAATATGTTGTGGGACGATATATTAAATAAGTGTTCTGTTTCACCATCAGTGAGTTGTTTACAGAAAAATGTTTATTCGTATTTAGATGAAAAGTTAGGTATGAATGGTGATGTAGAAGTGATGAGTGGGGTGTGTTTTAAAAAAAATAATGTGGACATTAACAAATATAGTAAAGAAGCTAATACAATCTACCTCACTGGAAAAAGTGATAATGAAGAACAGAGGTATTTGGATGAAGAAAATGAAATTAATGATGAGGAATCAGGTAAGATTTAAATTCATATTTTTATTTATTATTTTAAAAATAATCTTGTAAATCTTAAAACTGTCTTTTAAGAGTCTTAGTTGTTTCTGAGTTTAGTTTCATTGTTTTTTTTTTTTGTCACAATGGTCTGGTATGGTTTTGAGAAAATACACATGAATAAAAAACCGAAGAAATCTAATAAGCAACATTAGATTTCTTCGGTTTGGATGCAAACCAGCTCCTTTTATTTTAAGCACAGTGTATTTCAGCCTTTTCTATGACACGAGCCTTTTAGTATTAAGATTTTTTTGGGACCGTTAGCTTTTTTGACAGAATTTTTCATAAAAACATCTGACAACATTTAAATTTAAAACTCTTGATTTTATCTAAGGATTTAGCAATTTGCAATTAATTTACTTTTTAATGTTTTTTCACTAAAGTAATCTTTGTGACCCCTTATGCACCTCAACGTTTGTCTCACGTTGAAAGCACTGTCTTCTCTTAATGTAATGTATGTTGGAGTGCTTGTTGTCTATTTTCTAATAGTGATTTTTCTTAGAACTTAAATAACCATAGTATATTAACAAATAGTATCCGGCTAACTTTCGGTTTCCGTACATCTGTTGATCGTTCCGTCACGGTGTCAATGACTTCGTATAGAAAGAAACGTCTAACACAAAGATAATAATACTCGTTTTAGATGAATTTTGTGAAAACGTCGTTTAAAAAGGACAATAACAGACAAGAAAAGCACTTCTTAAAATGTGTTTATATTATTCTTGGTGTAGTTTAAATTCTTATTTCAATTTAGTATCTATGTAGGTACTATTTTCTAAATAGAGATTTTTTATTATTATTTGTTTATTTATGCACACACGAGACAAACAGTCAAGAAAAAAAACAAATGCAAACAAATGGCAATGTACAAAGGTACTACTTATTTCTAAAGAAATCTCTTCCAGTAGACCTGCGTGCGAAAGAAGAGATGAAAATAAAGAAAGAAATAATAGTGTGTTTAGTATATCTATAGTAGATAGATATACATACTATAACTGCACATCTACTATAATACGTACATGTATATACAACGATTAATAGTTATTTTCATACACTCTTACCCCCTAATATAATACCTCATTTTTAGGGTTCCGTAGCCAAATGGCAAAAAACGGAACCCTTATAGATTCGTCATGTCTGTCTGTCTGTCTGTCTGTCTGTCTGTCTGTCTGTCTGTCTGTCTGTCTGTCCGTCCGTATGTCACAGCCACTTTTTTCCGAAACTATATGAACTATAATGTTGAAACTTGGTTAGTAGGTGTATTTTGTGAACCGCATTAAGATTTTCACACAAAAATAGAAAAAAAACAATAAATTTTGGGGTTCCCCATACATAGAACTGAAACACAAAAATTTGTTTTTCATCGAACCCATACGTGTGGGGTATCTATGAATAGGTCTTCAAAAATGATGTTGAGGTTTCTAATGTCATTTTTTTCTAAACTGAATAGTTTGCGCGATAGACACTTCCAAAGTGGTAAAATGTGTGTCCCCCCCCCTGTATCTTCTAAAATAAGAGAATGATAAATCTAAAAAAAATATATGATATACGTAACCATGCAAACTTCCACCGAAAATTGGTTTGAACGAGATCAAGTAAGTAGTTTTTTTTTTACGTCATAAACCGTAAACCGCAATTTACCTTTCATTCAATCAACTATTATTAACATCGATCAGAGTTACAACGAGCTACAAGAACGTTTATACTATGTTACTTGTTGTATTCTTGATATCAAAAATAGGTAGGCACTTGCAACTAGTAGGTACGGAACCCTTCGTGCGAGAGTCCGACTCGCACTTGGCCGGTTTTTCCTTATTAATTTATTATCATCAGTTTTTATAACGTTACCTACGGAACTTAGGCTTCGTATTCAAAGGACCCCTGAAAGTGCTATGCTATCCCCACGCACACACAATAAAACGCTGCTACCCGTTCCCTGGTAAACGATTGTTAGAGACGTTGTTATGCACACGGGACCAAACTGCTTAAATATCCGAAGCACGGAAATATTCCTTTCCGAGACATGAACGAAGAAAGGGTCAGTTATCTTAAATTTTACTTAGAGATTTGTTGTCCAAATAAAAGGTTTATTATTACTAATCCGCATTCCAAGAGTGGTAACTATGGCAAAATCAAAGGAGGTCCATATTCAGCATGATTTTTTTTTTTATGGCTATCTGCCGACTTATTCTGCAATTTCTGCCAGTGTCAGGTAATGACTACTCATGTGTAAAACACTAAATATACTATTTTTTTATAACATGAATTGTGGCATTCGTTTGAGTTCTGAAACAAAAGACAAACTCAAGTTGTTAGAATTTCATAATACACATAATATTTAAATATAAAATAGCGACGATATAAAATACTTATAAAACCTACAAATTATTACTGGAAATAAATGAATTAAAATCCAAAATAATTAATGGATTGGGGAAGAAAGAAAGGAGATAGCGAACATTTATTGGATAGTAGCATGGACTTTAATTAGGGCCAATGATGATGACAGGTAAAATGTCACCTTCAATTTGATTAAAATAATTAAAAAAAACTAGTAACTCTTTTCGTTTTTTTTTATTTAAAAGTGTAATGTTTTAACAAAACTGCAATAATTACTACGACCTTCAACACAAGTTATAAAGATAATGACATACAATTAGCCCAGCGCTTGGTTCCGGTCGGCGATCTCGACTCAAGTTGACATAGATAACCACTCGCATTCGCACCGGAATTATTAATGGAGAAGTTTTCAAGAGTTTACTTTGGATTATTATAGTATTTTGGGAGACGGAAAAAAGAAAACCGTAGTTTCTTTCTGAGTTTCTTCTCCAGGCCGTCCACTTAGCTAGAGAAACCTGCAGGTTAGTTAGGCTAGGTCAGGTTAGGACAAAAGACCGCATTAGCCCTCTGTCCCAATCCGATGATCCAGTGCCTATAGTCCGTGCCAGTGATCACACCCTCCTTTTTTAGGGTTCCGTAGCCAAATGGCAAAAAACGGAACCCTTATAGATTCGTCATGTCTGTCTGTCTGTCTGTCTGTCCGTCCGTATGTCACAGCCACTTTTTTCCGAAACTATAAGAACTATAATGTTGAAACTTGGCAAGTAGATGTATATTGTGAACCGCATTAAGATTTTCACACAAAAATAGAAAAACAACAAAAAAATTTGGGGTTCCCCATACTTAGAACTGAAACTCAAAAAATTTTTTTTCATCGAACTCGTACGTGTGGGATATCTATGGATAGGTCTTCAAAAATGATATTGAGGTTACTTATGTCATTTTTTTCTAAACTGAATAGTTTTCGCGAGAGACACTTCCAAAGTGGTAAAATGTGTGTCCCCCCCCCCTGTAACTTCTAAAATAAGAGAATAATAAAACTAAAAAAAATATATGATGTACATAACCATGCAAACTTCCACCGAAAATTGGTTTGAACGAGATCAAGTAGTTAAGTAGTTTTTTTTAATACGTCATAAACTGTAAACCGCAATTTACGCTTCATTCAATCAACTACTATTAACATCGATCAAAGTTACAACGAACTACAAGAACTTTTATACTATGTTACTTGTTGTATTCTTGATATCAAAAATAGGTACGCACTTGTACGGAACCCTTCGTGCGAGACTCCGACTCGCACTTGGCCGGTTTTTTTATATAATTATTGTTACAATAATATTTCTCATAGCATTAGCCCTATGCCCTGAGCCGTGGTCCTAGCCCATTAATATTGTTTATAGACGTGTCTCTTTCTATACAGCTAAATTATATTAAGATTTTAATTAATGAATTAATTATTGTGATACTAGACTGATAGACAGATCACTAGCTAATCCGAAATAGATTTTAGTTGCGATATTTTGTATTTAATTATATTAATCATATTTCATTGTATTACAAGCACAAGTGTATGTAAATACCTAAGTGTTGAATAAATATCGTTTAATTCGTTTCAGTTATTTATTATTAAGAAGATTTTTTATATTAATATAATTATATAGGTACATTATTTTACTTAGGGTTACAGACATTGAGGTGCTTAATTTAATTAAACACAATTAAAAATAGTAGATTTTGGCAACCCTCTTCTCCTCATTCGTTTCTTCAATGCTGAAGATCGTGAACCGTTCACTTGGTCAGCTGTTTTATTGAAGTTCGCCAAGCTTCCCGATCTGCTGCTTTGTGTACTGCTTGATAGATCGATGTTTTTAAAAGCTAGTCAATCCGATCCATCCATCTAGCCGGTCTTCTGCTCCACGGATGAGCCCTTTCCACTTTGCCTCTTAGAATGGACCTCTCTAAGTTGGAAGGATCCCGTCGTTACTATGTGTCCAAAATACCAGAGGGTCGCCCGTAGCACTTGTGAGGTTAAGCGGTCTTTAATATTAAGCCAGTATGGAAATATTTGGGCGTCGGACTGTCCAACTTATACGCAATATTCGACGCCAGCACCACATCTCAAATGCATCAGTGCATTTTAAATCTGTCGCTCTTACCGTTCCAGGTCTCGGCTGCATAAATAAATATGAGAAATACCAATGTTCTCACTATGTTTATTTTTGTTCAGAGTAGGATGTTCCTATTTTTCCATATATTGGTCAATTGGGCAATGGAATTCTTTGCCATGGCTATTCTATGCCGAATTTCCAGCAGGAAACCCTATATTTAAGTTATCTCTCATGATTTATAGCCTCTTTATTATCACTAGAATACAAATTAAATTATCACATTCCATCAGCACTTTCATTTTTTTATAACAACGTTCTGTGAATTAATTCACAGCAAACATGTATTCGAAAGCATTTTGCATTCTTTAGTGAAAGCAAAATAAACTACTGTCAGTTATTACTATAAGTTATTTACGACCTTATTGCCTAGATCTTAAGGCATAAGTTAAAGATATATTTTCTATCGACTAGTTACCGATATTGACTAGTTAAATTACTCTTGTTGCGTATTCGAATAAAGGTTGCATCTTATTGCGCAATTCTTATATTTTTCTAAAACACTAGCTTAGCGCGTAGTTTCAGCCACATTATTCCCGTTCCCGTGGGAACTTCATTATTAAATGGGGATGTATGGGGATCCCTAACCTAGATACTAAAAATGCTTAAAAAATGTACAAAAATTATTAAGCAAAGACTTTAAAAGATGACAAAAAGAATGATCTCGGAGTTTCTTATAGTCTTTCTTCTCGAAGTGTCTCACCGTAGGTAGATAGAGAAAGACTCGTAGGAAGTTAGGATAGGGTCCGGTCGTCCTCGCAAGGTGAGGCTCGCGACGCGTTCTATGCTTCAGACCCGATCCCAGCCCGCGCTGGTTGATCTTAATTATATTTTATAATAAGCGATTATCACATGCCATAACAATATTGGTAATTTTTATTTAATAACATTATTGTTCAAATGTAAACTAATTTATTAGATAAGATTGTTTTTTTTTTTTTTTTTTTTTTCATTATCATTGTATTTGACTTATAATAAGTACGATCGATTCTTCTACATTATCAATAAACGTTTTCATTTTCAAATATAGCTTATGTTCCTACTGGATAATGTTGCTGTTTAACGGTGAAAGAATTTTTGAAATCGGTCCTGTAGTTTCAGAGCCCATTTAATGCAAACAAATTATAAAATTTGTAAAATAATAAATAAAATAATATAACTATAGATTAAATCGTGTAATTCAAAAGTGCACAATCTTACAATTAACTTTTCTCGTGATACATTTCTCTTTTAATTAATAGAATATTTTTTCGTGTAGGACGTACGCTCAACCTCCGTAGCGTTGCGGTATTTGGCTCGCTTTATATCTCGGAGGTGATTTTTATTTTATTTTCACCTGTCTATGTTTGTTATAAAGTTATTTTGTGTTATGGATGTTGTTTCGTTGACAACCTTTGTGGCGTGGCAGTGTAAGTCTCAGTTTAAGTGTCGTACGGAGGTCGCGGGTTCGATCCCCACGCCGGACAGGAAATCTTTGTGTAAATTCTAGATTCTAGAGTCAGTGGATACAGGTCCTTTCGAAAATCGTTGGGGGCAGTAGAATTATTTTTTTACGAATATTGTTTGTTCGATGTATTTTAGAAATAGCAGTTTAGGTTAGATGGGCAATCAAAATAGTCGGTTAGGTTAGAACAGTGACTATACAAGAGCCTCTTACAGGGCCCAAGATCAGGTGGACTCTCATCCTTGTGGGAGTCCAGAAGTCCCAGACATTTTGCTGCTGGCCCGGCCGGAGGGATCCCCTAAAAAACGAACCCTGGTGTCTGGACATCTCAGCATTGTCGGTAAAAGGAACACCCGGGGGGTTTCAGTGGGTATACCCTATCCGCAGCACTTTTGGAGAGTGTATTGCGAATCCCACATATCTTAGGTTGTCGTGGGGAACAAAAGTTTTATGTTTCATGCTAGTGTTGAGGAATGCGTAACCCATTTTACCCCGGTAAAAAAAGACCATATAGATAACGCAAGAGCTGGAAAATCGAAATGATTAACTAAACAATATGAGAATAAAGAGATTGTTTTTCTATGATAAGAATATTGGAAACAAAAAATGTTTATAACAAAAAAATCTATGAATTGAAATTATATCAAATTAATATTCTCTGAATAATGAATTCTATGAAACGATAACAAGAGAAAAAAAAACAGTTTAAGTCTAATAAATCACAAATTATTTAATAAGAGTTTATCGCAGTACAATGCTAGGACGCAAAGTGAAATAGTGAAAACTTGTAGTGTAGTACAAAAGATATCTTTTGTACATTTAAGAAAGTAAGAAGTAGTTACCCACTAAAGTAAACACAAATATACAAATTATAAATACACAACCGTGTGGTTTCCGGCTTAGAATAGACCACCCCATGTCCTCACATGGGTGTCGTAATAGGCGACTAAGGGACATATGGCTGATGGATGGGCAGCAGCATCAATTAGCTCAAGGTTGACATCTTACTGCGATCACCAATCCGTCTGCCAAGCGTGGTGATTATGGCAATATCCCTCTACGATCCTGGCTTACCAAGGTCTGTTAAGAGGAGGCCCATGTTCAGCAGTGGATGTAAATGAGCTGTTGATGAAATACACAACAGTTATAAAACAACGTATCTAAATTTGTTAGCAATGGATTTGCCACCGCGACTGTGCCGCGACGAAAATTTAATCAATAGGATAATAAGTCGACAGGTAAAAGCTTATTGAGCCAAGCGACACCATGCGCGATATTGAATTATAGACTGTATTAATGGATAATATAAAATATATTATTCATCACGCCTATGGTGTCGCTTAGCTCAATTTGCCTTTTACCCATCGAAGTAATAGTTACTTGATGTTTATAAGTACAGTGCTTCATATCCCTACACTTACCGTAAATATCTGATAAAATGGGGGAGAAAAGCGCGATTTTATCCGCAATTGATTGTCAGCCTTCGATATATAACTATTAGTAGTAAGTGTTTTGTGCAAAATTTCAGTAATTATTATTATTTAGTAACCAACATCCACCATAATCATAATCCATGAGCTTCCTCCATAAGGGAGGGCTTTTGCCATAGACACCATACTTGATAGGCGGGTTGGTGGCAGCAGTATCATGTAATGGAATCATACACATGGAAACGGTGCTGCCCGCTTCCTAGTATACAATTGCTGTAGATGGTGTCATAACAGTAAGACCAACGGCTTAACGTGCTTTTCAAGGCACGGAGGGCCTCTCAACCAACCAGGCCCGGGTATAAATTTTAGATTTTTCACAAAGATTTCTTGTTCGGCGTGGATGGACTAGATGGACGTATGTCCTGGTAAAGACCGCAGGATCACGATGGATGCTAATACAACTGGAGATCTATCAGGGAAGCCAATGTCCAGCAGTGGACGTCCTACAGCTAGAACTATGTGGGGATGGAACCCACGACCACAGTGACTTAAAGTAAGGCATATAACGCCACGCCAAGGAGGTTGTGAACGAACCAACACCCATAACTCAAAATAACTTTATAACAGACATACACAAATGACAATCATTACAATTCACATGTTTCCCACACACATTTAACTGAAGTTTAAACCACCATCCAAATAGAGAACCCACCATGAGAAACTAACCGCAAACATCAATTGTCATCTCTTCAATCCGCCCTTTGCGGTACGAATTGCAACAAGTGCTACACTTGAGCTACTGACCTACTGCAAAATGAGATTCTGTGGTGGGATTTCCCTATTGCATATTCATTGATAGGCTGGTGTTAAAGAAATCATCTGTTTTATTGCGATTTTGACCTTAGTGTTGACATGATTGACGCCTTTTCTTGTGTTAATCTATACGAATATTATGACACAGGCTTTCCGCGCATTTGGATTTTTGGACTCTTCTCAGGATTGCGGCCGGATTTTGCAAATCTCATGAAATCTCAGGACTTTTAGACGTTTCAATGAAATACAGCTTACAATTTAAAGATCTCTTTAATAAAAAGTGAAATAAACTAACAACAATCTCCTATTGGTAATAATTTCACGCGTGAGCGAGATCCACAGTGTATAAAAACGATAATATTACGACTTTTTTAAGTTGTTTGAGAGAAAATATTCAAACTGTAAAAAATCTCAGGATTTTTCAATGGAAATCAGGCTTTTTCTCCGGACTTTTAATTTTTTCATCTGGCATGGCTCACGTTCGTGGGGGAAATTCGTCATTAAATACAGGATATATTTCGGACTTCAGGTCTACGAGGGCATCGGAAGGTTTGCCCACGAAGTATAAATTAGAGAGACAGTTGCACAAAACTCCCCTAAAAAATTATAAGTCATATTTCCTCAATCCCTCCGCCAGTGATCGCTCTGAGCCGGGGTCCAAGTCACACATGAGACATCCTCTTGCGCAGATTGCTTAGTTTGTAGTTTTTAAACCATTTAATAAGGCTGGAGTTCTAATCGTTTTTACGATGGTAATGTAGCAACTTCCTATACAGTTTTATCCAAAGAAAAGGTCTTGCAATTATTATGGAGTCATCAGACAATATGTGAATCAATTTCTTGGGGCTGGATAGCAATGTTTTGCCGGAACCGGGACTCAAAGCCAGGATGCCCCTTGTCACTGTTGAAAACATTACCGCCAGAACTAAGAAGCAGTCCGTATTTAGTATAAGTAAAGTTGTCAATAATGTGAAACAGGGAGTGGTTCGCGTGGTCGTCATTCAGTAGGTACCTACCTACTTAGTTTTGCTTGGTTGTGTGACCTACTTTCAAACGAGCAATTGTTCTCAAAGGTAATGTTAAACGATGCACTACATGGGTAAATATTAGGCCGTGAATGAAGTAAAATTTTGCGCATTGTTACAGTTATAGCTCCGTGTGGTAATCGACTTAGAACCCCGTGTCTTCACATAGGTGTCGTTAGAAGCGAATAAAGGACATACAGCTGATGGTAGGGCAGGTCCATCTATCAAAGGAGTAAGGACGCCTCTACACTCCAGGCGTCCCTATAATTGGGCAAATGGGCCACTGTCATTGTGGCCCAGGAGATCCTGGCCGCGGGTGCCGCCGGGGAGCCGGATTGCTTATGCATACCCGGGCGCCGTCAACGGCGTATCGAAGGAGTGTCCGGGGGGCTTTAGTAGTGTAGGGTCCTCTCCTCGTGGTATGAGTTTAGCATACCACGATATGGAGAGGGTGAGTGCCACTATTCCACCGCCAGCGCGCGAATACTCTGCAGCGGCGGTGGGAATGCGTAAATGTATTTCCCCCCGGACAAAAAAAAGGTCCATCTATCAGCTCAAGGATACTCGCCATCTTACTGCGATCGCCAATCTGCCTGTCAAGTACGGTGATTATGGCAATATCCTTCAACGACCCTGGGTTGCCAAGGCCTATTAAAGCAGAAGCCCTTGTCCAGCATTAGATGTAAATGCGCTGATAAATTAAAAGTAGAAAGATCATTTTTTCTGTCAAAGAAAAGAAAGAGACAGAACGAAACACATTTGAAACTGCATTGAACTAAAGCACAATATCGGAAATCATCGAAATAAATAAAAACATGACATTATATCAATCGGAAATGCAGCTAAGAAATTGTATGCAGTTCTTAATCGATCTCGAAGTGGAGCATGAGAACAGAGGAAAGTGTTGACAAAGAAATTATATTGTAGTACACTATTAAATTTTTTTCATCATCAGCCACATTATTTTTCGATTAGACTAAAATGTTGTAAACACGTTTAATTTGGATACAATATTGATAGCTAGGAGTTTACAATAAAAGTTTGTAATATTAAAACTTAAAAGAAACTTAATGGTAAATTATAAAAAAAAAACATGGTAAAATTATAGGGGTCTAAATACAAGGACAGCTAATGCCAGTATAGTATACATGTGCAACACTGACAACCGCTTGTCCATTTAAGCCTCGGAGGTCGTGGGTTCGATCCCCATACCCGACAAGAAATCTTTGTATAAATTCTAAGATTTCTTTCCAGGTCTGGTTGGTTAAAGGTTGCACGTTGGTCCCGATTGTTATTACATCATGTGTATTACAACGTAATATTGCGGTCACCAATCCTTCTGCCAAGCGTGGTGACTATGGCAACCCTTCCTTGGCAGGAGGCCCATGTTCAGCAATGGATCTTGTACGTGCTGATCATGATGATGATGTGCAGCACTAACCACTCTCATCCTGAAGTCCTTTACCTTGCGCGGTCTGGCGGGTGGTTGACCGCAGTATTACGAAATTACACACGTTGCTGCCCGTTCAAAATTTTTGGACAGTTTTTACAGATGGTTTTATAACAATCAGGACCAACCGTCCAACATCAGCCTAGGCTGGAGCACCAGCTTCATATGGTTTACAAACTAAGATGTTCAAGCTTGTATGGAGAAATCAAAGTATACATGAACGAAGTCGCGTGCAGAAGCTAGATAATTGATATAGGAGAAATTAGTATTGTTCAACTATAGGAAGTTTCAATTGAAGGTGAACATGAGAAGATGTTCACAATGGATCGTGATTTTCCGCTTCATTATTGTATAACTTAACAATTATTGTAAAGGTAAAAGTTATGCTCCATTTATTTTTCCCTTGTACTCCCGTTCCCGTGGGAACTTCATAATTAAATATAGCCTATAGTCTACCTTGATAAATGGGCTATCTAACACTGAAAGAATTTTTCAAATCAGTCCAGTAGTTTCTGAGATTAGCGATTGAACAAGCAAACGTTTCAGCTTTAAATATTAAATATAGATACTAATATTATAATCAGGAAAGATTAGATGTTTTGTTTGTTTGCATGAAATAAGATCCGGAATTATTGGTCCGATTTCTAAAATTCTTTCAACATTTGAATTAAGTTATTCAGGAGTAACATGGGCTATATTTAATAATTAACTTTTCACGCAAACGGGAGTGGTATAACTGTGAGTTGGAATGCGTGAATGACTTTAATAATATGCAAATGGTTGATTGTATTTGGATTTGGAACTTTTACTGCATGGTGAAATGCGCCGCCAAAACGGCATATATAGGATCCATGCTCCATGAAGATGATAATATAAACATAACATGAGGAGGGTCAACCCCCTAAAACTGCGCCAGCAATGAGGGTACTGGTTGTATTAAACTGAATTGCAGGTACTATAACATCCAGCGCCCGCCAACGACGGATCGAAGGAGTGTCCGGGGGGTTTAGGGGTGTAGGGTCCTCTCCATGTGGTATGAGTAAAGCATATCACCGCTATGGAAAGGCGAGTCTCACATATCCCGCCGCCAGCCCGCAGATCCGCTGCAGCGGCGGTGGGAATGCGTAAAGGCATTTCCCCCCGGACAACAAAAAAAAAGGAGCTATATTATCCAGTGCCTTCTGGCGGCAAATTTATACTAATATGGTAAAGAGGAAATTGATTGTTTATTGGTCAGATTAGCTACGTTACGTAGTTCTTACGGAAACGGGAGTAACGCGAATGAAACCGGGCGCGAGAAGCTTAAAATAATATAGGTAGATATAATATAAAAATATAGACCAGAGTACCTAGCCGAAACGATATTACTGTGGATTGATGGCTGACTTAACTTAAACGCTTTGGCGGTAAAATTGTATCTGGGCTAGCCAAAATTATAAATACGGTCGCTTTTCCCCATTTATCTAGGCTGCTGGAGCTCTGCTCGCCTTTATTCCCGGTAAAGTAGCAAAAGGCTCGTGGCTAAATAGATATCTGCCCGATAAAAAAAAGTTCGCTTTTTCGGCTAACAAATAATTAAAGTCGATGATAATCGATTCTATTCGGACGAAAAGACTGACGAGCTCACTTGTGAATCCACCTCAAGGTTTTACTTTAATTAACCCGTTAACCTAGACTGTTGAACATTTTAGACCTCAGCAAGCCAAGGACGCTAAGGGATATGTCCTTATGGACCACCCCGCTTGGCAGGCGGATTGGTGATCGTAGAAAGATGGGATCTTTGATCTGAAAGATGCTGTTGCCCATCTATCAGCTGGATGCCCCTAAGTCACCTCGCCTCTTACGAAACCCATTGTAGGATATGGAATGGTGTAGTCTAAGCCTCCGTAGCGTAGCGGTATTTGGGTCGCTTTAAATCTCGGAGCTCGTGGGTTCGATTCCCAAGCTAGACAGGAAATCTGTGTGTAAATACTAAGATTTATTTCCGGGTCTGGTTGGTTGAGGGACTACCCTCCGTGCCTCGGAAAGCACGTTAAGCCGTTGGTCCCGATAGTTATAACATCATTTAAAATAATCGTATATCAAGGAACGGGCAGCAGCGTTTCCTTGTGTGGTACAACATAATACTGCGGTCGTCAATCCGCCTGCCAAGCGTGGTGACTATGGCAAATATCCACTCCCGGGATGAGGAAAATCAGGATTCCTAAACTTTCAAACGTAACGCCACTTAGGGTAATAGACACACATACGATAAAAACATATATATACTAATATATAAATTAAATATATACCTGTAAAGGAACGGTTGGTGGTGTTCCTCCACAGAAAATGAAGATCTTCCTTGCCGGGCGAGGTGGTGTGCCCGGCGACCGACGGCCATTTGGTACTGTTCGGAACTTGTATATATTCTAATTGGCTTGCGAACTTGTATTGCGCGATACAGGTTAGTTAGGATGCTAGGTGGTAGATGGCGCTGCTCGTCTACTAGTTGTTTGTGTGCGGCTACTGTAGATGTCGCTACATACCTATATAAATACTTACATACAAACAAAATAATAATATATAAATATATATACATACTATGCTTATGGCGACAAAGAGCTAATAGAATAAGGAGATAAAAGGAAACTAATCTTTTTTTAAATAGTGGAAGAGTTTTAGTATAACGGATGCTAGGCGCAAGAGAGTTCCAAATTCTGATAGCGTGTACAGTGAAGGAATAGGAGGGGTTGGTGGGGGGGGGAAACTAAGCAGGGATTTGAGGTGATATCTACAGCATATGAAGAATATAGGAAAGAGAGAAAGGAGAATGTAACAATCTATCTCAGAAATGTAAAACATAAACCGATAAATATTTTTCTTTTAAATGATGTTATCTTATTAAAATAATAATTATAGTTTTATAACATATTTAAAATGTGAAAGTTATTCATAAATTAATCTAATAATAGAAACTTAATAATTTCTTGACGAAAATAACGACTTAAATTATATATCTACTGATTTCAAACGATTATAATAAAAATCCAATTAATTATGACATACATAAGACAATAACGAAAATAATGCTGAATATGAAGATGGAGGGACATGTTGGACGAGGACGGCCAAAAAAAGATGGATGGGTTGTGTGAAAGATGATATGTCTAAGAAAGGTGAGTATGGAAGAGAAGTCTAATAGGGAAAAATGGAAGACAATGACATATCGACCGACTTCAAATAATGGGAAGATGGCAGGAAGATGATGATGAAACATAAGACAACAATATCTATCTATCGCTAGAAGATTACTTAATTAGTCTATATTAATGTAATTAAGAGTTGTAAAGTTTGTGATTTGTCTGTGAGGTTGTAGGTGTAATCTCTGGTCCCAGAAAGCCATGGATTTCTGAGCCCCTCACCAACGACGGACGGAGGAGTACCCGGGAGGTTTTAGTGGGTACGGTCCTCGCATCTTTGAAAATTCTTTTATTATCAGAAATAATATATGACAAAAACTCATGTTTTTAAAGACGAGGTTCGCATACGGACATTATCTTTGCGGTGAACAGCAGTTATGTATAAAATTGGTAAATAATAAAGTAAACAATAAACATAGTCAAATCAAGTCATTGTGTTAAGATTTGATTAAAAAGAAATTTATCTGTATGCCTGTCCAGCTAATCCTAGAAATGACTAGAGCGATTTTGACGAGACTTTCAGTTGTAGGTTAGGTGAGGTTAGATAGATGGTGGTGTAAACTCACAAGGAAACGCTGGTACCCATACCCTGGTATACGATTGTTATAGATTATGTTATAACATACACTAGTACTTGTCATAATCACAATGCTGGCGGAATGATATGTAGCACTAGCCCTCATAATTAGCAAGAGGAGAAGGCCTTTCCCGCGGGGAAATGCATTTAAGCGTCCCCTCCGCCGCTGCATGAGGAGAAGGCCTACCCAATAAAACGCAATTGGACTGCCCTGCCACTTATCTACACTTGTGGTTCAAAGGTTACGGTAGTTGCTTCTGAGACCCGTGTTCTGGCTACAATTCCCACCCAGGAACCAATGATAATTGTTCTGAGTCCGTGAATTGTGTGTTTTTAAAGTCCCCCGCGCGACAATAATGAATTTCCCAAGTCCCTTTTTAGGGTTCTGTAGTCCACAAGGAAAACTTATTGAATTTGAATCGTTAATTATTTAAAAATAGGCATTTAAGATATGCAGGGCTACGGAAACCTTTCATGTATTGGCCGGTCTTTTAATGATAGATATATCCCTAGTTCGGGAATCATTCTTTTTTAAAGACAAAGATAAACTGAATATTATGTGTATTGTCGTATTTTATATATAACAAGAAAACATACACATCATAATTAATTCAATTTCTTTTTTGTTTCAGAATCACCGTTTGAAGAAATAACAGATGCTTTATACGACAAAAGTATAAAGTTCTTAGTGACGCACGACATGAAACTGACGCTACCCGAATACTTCTTCCAAGGTGCTACCCTGAGGGTGTCTCCAAGGGCGTTGACGAAGACAGGAGCATTGGTACATATAGACCTAGAACCTAAAGCGAGTAATGGCGATGGAAGGCTATTTTTTCACAAAATTAGTAAGTATTCTTAACTCATCGTTATTATGTCTATCGGTTTTTCCATAAACACCACGCTTACCAGGCGGGCTGGTGACCGCAGTGCAGTATCACCTACGGGTAAACGCCGCTGCGTTTTTCCTGATACCGATCATTAATAATGTTGTACCTGTAGTTACAATTGATACCTACATACCGATAGCACGGAGGATAGTCCATCCACCAACCAGAGCCGGAAAGAAATCTTTTATTTTACACGAATCATTTTTGTCTAGAGTGAAATCGAACCTACGACCGCCGAGATTTATACCGCTATGCCACAGAGCTTCTCTCACTAGCTTCAATCATTAGTAAAAGTATTTGTGTACAAAGTTTGACTCTTTAAACACGTATAATTTTAATACCATAACATTATTTACAGAAAAATACATTAAGAAGAAATTGGTGACCGCAGCCATAGCCATAATTTTAGTCATAAAGCTAATAGCTTTGAAGCTAGTCTTCGTTCTACCACTCATCATGGGAGTGACCACAGCCAAGAAGATGTTCCTCAAACTCTTGCTGTTCCTGTTCCCAGCTCTAAGCCATATCTTCAAGCTGTGCTCGTGGTACCACAACAATTATCACACCACTAAATATCATCATCATCATCATTTGATCACGCATCATCATAAGGTAAGGATTTATCTTTATTTTTGTTTCGGGATTCAGTCGCTCAAATTACAATCCAATGTGTGTTTTTTGGAAAATGTCGTTTCCAAAAATAATATTTTGTAAATTCTAAATTTCAATCCAATTTCATTACAAAATGTCTTAACCAAACATGATATTTTGTCAATTCTTCTGAGTTTTTTGGCAGTGTTTCGCAGTAGTTGACATGATAGGGGAAAAAATATAGTCGGGGCGGGCCGGATTGATTAGACCCGGCCCCCGCCAACGACGGATCGAAGGAGTGTCCGGGGGTTTTGGTGGTGTAGAGTCCTCTCCTCGTGGTATGAGTAAGCATACCACTGCTATAGAGAAGGCGAGTCTCACATATCCATCCGCCAGCGCGCGGATACGCTGCAACGGCGGTGGGAATGCGTAAATGCATTGACACACGGACAAATAAAATATATATATAACGATTAAAGCGGTTGAGCGTTTATTAGCTCTGGCAATGAGACACTGTACTATATCATCTCATTTACGTTCACTGCATAACATGGGCTCGTCTAAACAGCCCTTGGCAAGCCAGGGTCGTTCATAGATATTGTCATAATCACCACGCTAGGGCAGGAGGGATATTACCATAATCACGCAGGCGGATTGATGATCGCTGTAAATGGCTCCCCCCCCCCCGTCCTCCTGACCCTTAGTTTGCAAAGAACCATCTGATGCCCTCGTAGACCCGAAGTCCGAGAGGCCCGCGAACTGTAAAGTAGAGCGACAGTTGCACAATACTCCCCGAAAATACTAAAAGTCATAACCCCTAAATCTCATCGCCAGCGACCGCCCTGAGCCAAGGTCCAAGCCCCACAGGGGGCGCCCTCTTGCGCAGTTTGCTTAGTTTGTAGTTTTTAAACCATTTATTAAGGCTGGAGCTCTGCTCGCCTTTATGCCGGGTGAAGTAGCAAAAGCCTACCTACGTAAGTCCATCCGAAAAAAAATACCTGTTATTTTCCCATTCCAAACAGACACGTCAATTTGTACACATAATGGTACTACAGTAGTAATAACTGACGAGCCTATAATTATCAATTAATACTACAATGCGTGATTCAATCATGGAAATGCTTGACTAACTATAATTTATCTGTTTATCAAATAGAGGCAATTTTCTCGCCACGACACGCTAGAAGACTTTCCATTGCCATAGCCCGGTAGTAAATTATAATTGCACTTATAATGAAAACGAATATACAAATGACACGCGATATAAGTAAAAAGTACGAGTTAGACAAGCGCACGAAGGGTTCCGTACCATTGACTAGGTAAACAACATAAGATAGAACTTTTTTTAACCCTTAAACGGGTAATAGGTATGTTTAGAATTCATTGTTTTTGACATAAGGTTCAAAATATGGTGGCAACTATATTGCTACTTACCATTAAATGGTTAAGAGCCCCCCTAAATATTTATTTTATTTGTTATTATAGCGGCAACAAAATCTCCTCATTTGTGAAAATTTCAACTGTCTAGCTAACGCGGTCCTTGAGATACAGCCTGGTGGCAGACAGACAGACAGCGAAATCATAATTATTGTTTCTTTAAAAAGAATACTAGCAGAGTTTTGCAGTCTACTAGTATTCTTGTTAACCCCTCGTGCTAAGCTCAAATGATTGTGTTACGAGTGGGTTCACATCGTTAGTGCAATGGGTGGGTTTCGAACCGGCGACCTCAAGATCACAAGTCCGACGCCCTAGCCATTGGGCAACGGCCGCTTCAAGAGTCCCGTTTTTCCCTTCGGATACGGAACCCTAAGAAACAACGCAAATAGCTCGTATCGAAATAACACCTCATAGTTTGTCTTCGTCAAAGAAAATAATTATGCGCTAACTTTGATGCTATTTCTTTGGACATCAAATTGTTTTATAACATTTATTTGTCTGTAGTCGTCACGGAGGCTGGTTTATAGGTATATTTCTTATGTGGCAACAACTATAGTAAGCAATTAACATGTCAACACTTACTATAAACGGAGTTTAAATCACGCTATACTGACCCTAAATACTTTTATTATTACGACTATTTTCGTGGTCGCCAGTGTTAGAAATTCAATTAATAGAATACAAAGGATGGACAAGAAAGAATGCACCGGTGGCTCAGTGGTTACGGAAGTTGCTTCTGAGACCTGGTGTTCTGGGTTCGATTCCCACCCGGGACAATTATTTGTGTGAACCACAAATAGTTGTTCTGAGTCTGGGTGTTCTTTGTGTCCGTGAAATGAATGTTTGTAAAGTCCCCCGCGACACAGGGATTTATATCGCTAGTGCGGGAATTGTCTTTAAGAAAAAAAAGCTTGGAGATCGAGCATAAAACGGAAAAAATAATTAAGTGGGGCTTTCATACAACCAACTTGGTTGTATGAAAGCCCCCCTTAAAAAAATATTTTATAAAAGAAACAGACAGCAAAACAAACAAACTATTCTACTTTATATATATTACTATAAATAATCGACACACAGGCTAGTTCATAGTTATATTTTTTATGTGCAAACAATTATAGTAAGCGATTACCTCAATTACCTTGCGCACCACTTGATATATTCCTACAAGTCCTTAACACTTAAGGCGCGGTGAATAGACGACTTTTACGTATTAGTTTTGTCACTGTTGCTCCGCGTAGAAATGAAAGAGAAGCGAAGAGACGCCGCGATGGCGCAACGTTTCGTTCGACTCGTTCGAGTTATTTAATACATTAATCCTTGCTAACCAATCGATAAATAAAAACAACAGTTCCCTTTATTATT
Source organism: Nycteola revayana (assembly GCA_947037095.2). Lineage (NCBI taxonomy): Eukaryota > Metazoa > Arthropoda > Insecta > Lepidoptera > Nolidae > Nycteola > Nycteola revayana. The sequence continues at coordinate 3,601,758 of OX344851.2, forward strand.
ATATATTACATCACTGTTATTAATATTATCAAGATTTGTTTATAAATAATACAGTTACAATTGCTACAATTTCAATTTAAATGGTTATTTTATGGTTTTTTTTTATCGAGAAAATTTACCGAAAACGTGTTTTGAACACAATGGTCCCCCCATAAATATGATCAAGATTAACATATATTTTTTTAGCTGCTCTAAAATGTAAACATTTGGCTAAAAAACTGTTTTGTGAAGCCTATTTTGACTAAGTACAGCGCCTTAAACATAGACTTCAGTCACCGGGTACACCAACTCGGGTAGTCAGGAATTTTTTTTCTTAGTCGGTATGGAGAGACACCAATATCCGTTCCTCTATTGGCAAAATTTGAATTCCGATAAATTGTAACTTTCTTCTTTTCTTCTCCATAGTAATTAATACTAAGTATACAACGTTTAATTAAATAACGCAAACCTCTTGAGTGGTGATTGTGCTCATGAATATGAACAACTTTTTCTAAGAGGCCAACATTATAATATCTCGAAGTAAAAAATCTGCTGTTCCAAACAAATTGTCAATACCTAGGTACTCGACCAAAATGTATATATATTTTTTTTTCAAATTAAAAAGTTGGTCCCATATTAAAAGTTCCATCCAGTTATATCCATGAGCAGGTTTTGCGTTATTTAATTAACACGTTGTATATCAAATTCTATGCTTATAAGTTAAGGCAATATTCCAAAAAAGGCGTCCAAACTCAAAATCAAAGTCAAATCCAAAATTAAAGGCGCCTATTAATATATAAACTATGTTATTTACAGGGACCTCACCAACAACCGTACGGTCACGGGCCACATCATTCAGGGCCAAGTACAGTGGTAGTCCGACCCCACAATCAAGGGCCCCCGCCGAGCTACGATCACTATGGACAAGAAAACTTCGCTCTATCCGGAGCTGGACTCGGCACTGAGTAAGTATAAATACATAACAATTACATCCTATGTAACTGCTGAGAAATGACAACCTCGAGTATGTCTCGCTTCGAGTCTCGGAGGTCGTGGGTTCGATCATCACGCCGGACAAGAAATGTTTGTGTAAATTCTTAGATTTCTTTCCGGGTCTGGTTGGTTAAGGGACTACACACTGTGCCTCGGAAAGCACGTTCATCCATTGGCCCCGATTGTTATAACATCATCTATAACAGGTGTTCCCTGCTATACCTGGGAACGAGCAGCAGCGTTTATCTGTGTGTTATCATATAATACTGCGGTCATCAACCCGCCTGCCTAGCGTAGTGGCTATGGCAAAAACCCTCCTTCGGGAGGAGGCCCATGTTCAGCAGTGGAGGTCATACGGGCTAATGATGAACTGCTGAGAAATAATGTAACTAGTTCCATGGAACAAATTACCTATGGAATTATGTGGAGCAATCGCATACTTATTACATTCGCTTTGGCAACGATCGCTTTTTCTATTAGATCAGGGGTCTCCAAACTTTGACGCCTTAGGGCCATAAAGTTTTTTTCAATCTGTTCGAAGGGCCAAAACAGCTTTAATTTTTCTATCCTTAACTATACTCTTATTTCTAGACTAGTCGCAAAGTGTGCGTCCGAGTAATTATCATTTTGTGTTTTCTTTTTCAAATTATCTCAGCAATAGTAACAACAATAAGACATTGGGTGTCGCGGTCCAGATTGATGACACTAGTCTTAAGCTGTCGCGGGCCGGACTGTTGGCACTGGCGGGCCGGATTTGGCCCGCGGACCGTAGTTTGGAGACCTCTGTATTAGATCAATTGCCAAAAAGTCAAAGATGGATACTATGACAATCAGGACTATGGGCGATCGGCCCTCTTTCGAGACTAAAATAGAGTGACAGATGCACAAAACTAGCCCTGATTATATTTTGTTGCAAAGCACTGAAGCTCATTTTGCTAAGTACAATCAATAAAGGAGATAGGTTTACACTAAGTGAAATGCATTTTAAATTTATATTGACACGTTTATGAGACGAGTTTACTTTTATGTGAATTTGTACACAGCTAGCAGCGAACTCTGCACCCATATAGAATTAACGGCTGTTGTAGTGACATAAACATATTTATTAACAGTATTTGACACTGATTGTGTAAACCTATCACTTTTGTTAACTGTACATTTATCATTGCTGACTCCTTTTTTAGTCAATTTTTTTTTTTTTTAAATTTTACTGTTACGTTTCGATATTAATACTGATAGCAGATCGTCTTGGCAAGCAATGACTAAACATCTTGATACATAGGTCACTAGGTTTCCAAGTGTCACAAAAAATTACATAGACGGACTAGTTTTTATACATTATGTTTATGTATGTTATTTGTTTTACAGCTACGTGATATCTGACATACATCGCAACGCCATTGCCAACTTCAAACCGACTCTGGACGACGCTAACGATATCAACGCGTGGGGACTTGGCATGCCACCTGGTAAAGTCTTACATTAGTTTTTCACCCGCGTAGTTCTCGTTCCCGTGGTAACTTCATACTTTAATATAGTCGATAGCCTTCCTCAATAAATGGACTATCTAACTGTGAAAGAATTTTTCAAATCGGACAAATAGTTTTTGAGATTGGTGCGTTCAAGCCAATAAACTCCTCAGCTTTATATATTAGTATAGATATAGATAGGCTTCCTTTCTCATATACCTCAAATACGTCGTCTTTATACACATAATGTATTTGACGTTAAATTTGATCGAAGGTGACATTTTTATTGGTTAAATTATTAATAGATAAAGATGAAAACATATTATTATTGTTAAAACGCGACGCGACCTGACGACAAGCGACGCGTGTTGCGTCGAATCAAATGTATTATTTTCTATAGACCAGAATCACACTGTCAATCATACATAGATGTACAAATGACAAAAGACGAATCAAAGACTTTAAAAGATGACAAAAGAATGATCTCGGAGTTTCTTATAGTCTTTCTTCTCCGGGTGTCACAACGTAGGTAGATAGAGAAAGACTCGTAGGAAGCTAGGATAGGGTCCGGTCGTCCTTGCAAGGCGAGGCTCGCGACGCGTTCTATGCTTCTGACCGAATCCCAGCCCACGCTGGTTGATTCTGATTATATTTATAGACGCGACTATCACATGCCACATTGGTAGATTTAAATTCTATTTAATAACATGACTGTTGAAATGTATACTTATTAATTATTCAAGATTTTTTTTTCTTTTTATATTTGTATCATTGTATTTGACTTATAATAAGTACGATCGATTCGTCTACATTATCAATAAAAGTTTTCATTTCATTTCATTTCACTATGAACACCCGACGCGACGTCGCATTTCGTCAGGTCGTTTTAACAATATGTTTCCGCCCTTATTTATTATGAATGTAGGTAAATCATGATTATTTGGTGTGTGTGAATTGTTTTCTACGAAAGTCGTGTCGTCAGTTGAATTACTTTTGACGCTATAGCGTCAAAAGTAATTCAACTGACGACACGACTTTAAAGTCATAACTACATAACTATAGTTATGTTATGCTTTCGAACTTTTAAACGCTACCGTATCTCTTGTGCCTGCCATGTGTTGGTGTGGTATTCTATATTCTTCTCCAGTAGACTACTGTGATCTTTACACTAATGATACTATTGAATGTTTCAGGGCCATCCATGAATACTGGTGAATATGTCGCGAGCAACAATATAGTTCCAACATTGGCAGCCACGGGAGCTGCTACAGTCCCTCAGAGAATATCTGCTAATTCAGGAAGGTAAATTATTTATTTATATAAACTTTTAGACTTAAATGTACAGTCAACAACAGAGATAGGTTTAGACGTTGTTAAAAATGCGTTATTTTTAATTGATCTGTACACGTTTATGAGAAGAATTTACTATCATGTGCATAATTATACAGCTTTATGGGTGAAGAATTCGCATTTTTGGCACTGGTAGAACCATCCGATGCCCCCGTAGACCCGAAGTCCGAGAGGCCCGCGAAATGTAAAGTAGAGCGACAGTTGCACAAAACCGCCTAAAATACTTAGTCATAATCCCGCAACCTCGTCGCCAGAGACCGCACTGAACCGAGGTCCTAGCCCCACAGCCCTCTTGCGCATGTTGCTTAGTTTGTAGTTTTTAAACCATTTATTAAGGCTGGAGCTCTGCTCGCCTTTATGCCCGGTGAAGTAGCAAAAGCCTCGAGGCTACGTAAGTCCTTCCGAAGAAAAAAAAACTGGCAGATGTTAGTTTATTTCTTGCAAAATTTATTAATCTATATATATAAAAGAAAGTCGTGTTTGTTACAACACTTATAACTCGAGAACGGCTGGACCGATTGCCATGGTTTTTGATTTGTTGGATTTGTTTCCGTCCCGAATAGCAGAATACATTTTAAAAACAAAAGAAAGTCGTGTTAGTTACACTATTTATAACTCAAGAACGGCTGAACCGATTTGGCTGAAAATTGGTAGGGAGGTAGCTAAGAACTGGGAGAAGGACATAGGATACTTTTGGGTAGAGGTAGGGTAGGGTAGGGTAGGGTAGGGTAGGGTAGGGTAGGGGTAGGGTAGGGGTAGGGTAGGGGTAGGGTAGGGTAGGAGTAGAGTAGGGGTAGGGTAGGGGTAGGGGTAGGGTAGGGGTAGGGTAGGGTAGGGGTAGGGTAGGGGTAGGGTAGGGTTAGGGTAGGGGTAGGGTAGGGCAGGGGTAGGGTATAACAGTCCACCCGTGCGAAGCCGGGGCGGGCCGCTAGTGAAAAATAAATGCGAAATTTATGAATATATTAAGTATTAGCAATTTCTTCACCATTAGTAACTATATTTTAACTATTTTCAGACCTGTGGGACCGCCCAATTCAATCTACCGAAACAATAAAAAGACAACTCCAAAGGATCCTCTACAAATGGAAAAAGAAGCATTGGTAACATATGATTATATTTTTTTTTTTATTAAACGTTAAAACTTTGTCATACCTAATACCTACTAACTACAGGCCGTAAGTTAAATGCAATTATTTATTTTATTTTTTCATTTAACCCTTACTTTCGAGACATTTATTTTTAACACAAAAAGAACAAGAAAAATATATCCAATTCACACTCAAACCACACCTGACTTAAAACAACTATTTGTGGGTCATAAAAATAATAACCCCGTTTGGGAATCAAACCCAGAATGCTAGGTCTGCTGGACCTGGACGATGAGATCACAACTTACCAATTAGCCGTAAAGAAACTGCAAGAATTAAATCCACCACACAAAGACCTCACCATCCGACCCGACTGATGAGAGTGCGCCTGCGAACGCGACGCGTCCCCCCTAACCCGCCCGACCCTTAGTTTGCAAGAACTTTACAGACGCCCTCGTAGATCCGAGAGGCCCACGAACTTTATAGTAGAGCGACAATTGCACAAAACCCCCCAAATAACTAAAAGTCATAATCCCTCCGTAACAACAACAACCTCCGTAGCGTAACGGTATTTGGCTCGCTTTAAGTCTAGGAGGTCGGGTTCGATCCCCACACCGGACAAGAAATCTTTGTGTAAATTCTAAGATTTCTTTCCGGGTCCGGTTGGTTGAGGGACTACCCTTCGTGCCTCGGAAAGCACGTTATGCCGTTGGTCCCGATTGTTATAACATAATCTATAACAAGCGTATACCAGGGAACAACATAATACTGCGGTCACAAATCCGCCTGCCAAGCATGGTGACTATGGCAAAACCCTCCCTCGGGAGCAGGCCCATGTTCAGCAGTGGACGTTGTACGGGCTGATGATGATAATCCCTCCGTCAGCAACCGTCCTGAGCCAAGGTCCTAGTCCCACAGGGGGCGTCTTCTTGTATAGATTGCTTAGTTTGCTCCCTCGGGAGACGGCCTTTTTGATGAACTCTCTTGGTACATATGAACATTTTTTTTTCAGATCCGAGCAGCGGCCATGGCGGCTCGTGCGCCGCCGTCTCCGGTGCGAGACGAAATCCTTCGGGTGTCAGCTGTCAAATTGAAAGAGACGAACCGAATAAAGACAGAGACAGACCTAGTGAAACAACAACAGCAGATTATAGCGGCTCAAGATCCGGTGAGTTTCATTAAATAAATGTTAATTTAATTAATATGTCTGTTGTCGACATTTTGTAACTTTTAATACTTATTTGATAATAAGTTGTACCGCCATCTATTGTTGAATTTATTGTCAAAGGTCTTGTATTTTTTTTTATCACTAAATTTATTAAATTGAACCTAATCATTTTGCTTTTTACCAAGCTGCGCCTTTGGTATTTACGAAAAATACGTGTTTAATTCCAAGCGCTTAATTGTAAATATAATTTATTTTGTGAATTGATATCATTACTTACTTTTTTTAAATAAATATAATGTTTGGTGCATCTTAGTGTCGGCTTGAGCAACTAGATGGACAAAGACGGCAGCGATTTCTTCACATTTCAATTCTTCTGAAGAAAAATAGTTGAATTTCATTGTCAAAAATGTCCTTAGATGTTTCATTTTAAAATTATAAATTAAAATTAAACTTTGCTGCACCTTTCGTATTTTATTACGATTAGTAGAGGAGACGTGGAAAATCGATTTGATAACCAGATGAGACTTTTTAGGGTTTCGTAGTCCACAATGAATACTTATCGTTTCGTCATGTCCGTCCGTCTGTCCGACCGGGCTCGTACTCCGCCGTTACTGCACCGATTGTCATGAAAATTGGTGGAGTTATTGTCATGAAAATTGGTGGAATATTAAAGTTCTAAAACCTGTTTTTTGTCAAATATATATCGAGGGGTGAAAGGCTATTTGTTTGAAGCGACATTTTGGACGATATGGAGTTATATACATATTCGGATTCAGCGAATTTTTCTGCGTCGTCTGAGTCGGGTTTCGTACAATTCTGAGCACTTTTATGGCGCTTAAAACAATGCCATTTTAGTGCATAATTCTCAAACATGATGTATGATCCGACTTAAAATTTGCCATATTTTTTTAGTATGTCATTTAAGCTGTATACAAAAACAGAGAATCGGATCATAAGCCGTTATTCCCTTCCTAAAATTTTAGTTCGATGGCAGATAAATCGTTTTTCGATGTAGCTATCTTTAGATGAAAGTCCCTTCATACATTTTGCTAACGACTACTTACTCTGTGTAATGTCGCTTCAACCAATTTGCCGTCAGCCAAATTCATTAAAACATGTCGGTTCAACCTATTTCGCTACAACTGTTTTTCACTCTGTTTAGAACAACCAAGTTATATAACTCTTTAAGAATGTTCATCGTTGCTTAAGCCAACTTTCCTGTATCGTTAACAAAACCCAAAACCCAAACCCAAATTGGTAGTTAAACAAAATAGCCTATTCCTATTATTATTGAGTAACGTCGATTCAATCATTTTGCTTTCTCCTGCATAAGTTCTGTAAAGTCACTTAAACCATTTTGCCTGCTGCTGATTAGTGACAATGTTGGAAGTTGAATCATTTTTCTTTACTCTAAAAATAAGGCGATACTGATCATTTTGTATTAAGCGACATTTATCTTATACTCATAACTGTTTTTTAATTGAATATTATACCCAAACATTCAGGGATGTTTTTTCAATAAAAATTTGCGATCCCCATTATAGAAAGAGCACTAGTTTTTTCATAACGATTTTTTTTCCAAATTTTGAATCTTTAAATGGCTTTCCTGTAAAGTTCGTAAAATGTCGCTTCAAACAAATAGCCTTTCACCCCTCGATATGATAACTATGCCTATCAAAAAGTGTTCATGGCTATTTTTCATTGAATGACAGACAGACAGACAGTGGAGTATTAGTAACGGGTTCCGTTTTTATCTTTTGTGTAACCCTAAAAAAATATGCAATAATTATTTTACTCTTTAATTTACTCAGGAAACGATAGCTGCTGAGAAATTCTACGGGACTCTAGTAGACACGGTAGATGGTCTACTGGAGCAAATAGGAGCGCATACTCCTGGCTGCAAGGAACGAGCAGTCTGTTCCCTCTATGGGGACCCCTTCAAACATACGCCGTACAGCAACTTAGTGTCTGGCCATCTTAGCAAGTAAGTAAAATATTGTACCAGGTATCTTCTTTAAAGGGAATATTTTAGAGGGAGTTAGAAAGTGGCGCCAGTGACTGAAAAGTTGAAAGGGAATCGTTTATCTTAGCACCTATGGTCATGTGAAGAGGAGAGATGAAAAGCATGTTACTAAAAGAGTTTTAAGTATACATGTAGATGGATGGAGAGGGAGAGGAAGGCCAAAGAAAAGATGGATGGGTTGTGTGAAGAGTGATATGAAAGAAAAGGAGTTAGTGATAGTGTGACGGGTGACAAGACAAAATGGAAGAAACAAACGTGTTGCGCCGACCCCAAGTAATATGGGATAAGGGGAAGGTAGAAGAAGTATCTTCTTTAAAATAGTCAGTCTTTCTTCTCCACACAACGTATCACCTTACAACGTAGGTAGATAGAAAAATACCTCAAACCTATAATAACTAATTATTGTGATATTGTGGGTCGACGGTAACCCATTGCACTACCGACGTTAACCCACTCGTAACACAAGCATTTTAGCTTAGCAAGAGAGGTTAACAAGAATAATAGTCAAAATAAATAGAATAACAACCATTGACGTATAATAAAACTGACCTGATATTTTATATGTACATAATTTGCGCGTCCTAAGGAGCAGAGTGTGTTGGAACTGTTATACACTATTTGTATCACATATCAATGTCACCATATTCTGGTTAATAAATGATTCTAGTAGACAGCAAAACTCTGTATTATATTTAATACCCCGACTTACGCTACCCCGACTTACGCTACCCCGACTTACGCGCATTCGGAGATACGCGGTTTTTATTTTTGATCACCACGCGCATAACTGCAAGTTAACTGCTGAAACTGCTAACTGCTAACCTAAACTAATAAGATGAAATGAAAAACAATCTCTTTTGGAGTGTAAACTAAATATTATCATTATTACCATAAGTGGACTTTGAATCTAAAATAAAAAAAAGGAAATAGCTAAGATAATTGATCGAACCAAATAATAAGTGAAAATCTTTCAATTTAATTCAGACGTCACGGTATTATCGCTTAGATGGAAACCATGTTAGAATTATGGTGTGATAATGTGAAGATCAATTATAATTTAACGTATTATTAAACATGTTTCTTCTGATCTATTGTTTTTTTTTTAGACTCTGGTCCCGATTACACCAACATTATATGTATTTATAGGGAAAGTTGAACCCCGACTTACGCGAATTCGACTTACACGGTTACCCGTGGTCCCACCTATCGCTCAAGTCCGGGGTATTACTGTATATGTACATAAAATAAGTACCATAACCAAATTAATTTCGTCATAAAATATACCCCATACTTTGTATCAACAGGGATTCGAACGAGCTACTTCCAGCGGCTGACAGCAAGATGGCGCTGCACTACTACAGATACGTGCAAGCAGCGAGAGATGGACAGGAGCAAAAAGATTGTATGGTCTCACATCCCAACTGTGACGTCGACTTCAATAGAAATTAAAAACATTACAATTATTAAACTCATGTCTGGGTAAAAAGTACTTAAAGCATGCAGAGACGATGCGAAAGGGTGTACAATACACCCCCCTCTAAAATCAATCAATCTTATTACTTTATCAGCCGGCTTACGTCCACTGCTAAAAAATATAATAATAACTTAATTAAGGTCACTTCTGTAACCGCAACAAACCAAATTAAACTCAAATTAATTATTGATTCTATTGATATGAAAACATTTGGGAAGTCACGTGTGTAGAAGAAATAGGTACCTAATTAAGTACAGTCCCGCTATATTTAATTGTTTCTACCACAACAAATACTGTGAGTTTTTGTCGAATGAATCGAATAAGAATAGTATCGAACTAATGAATTAGCGATTTATTAGCTCGATACACAAACGTTACACCGTACCAATAAAGCATCGATAGAATAAAACATCGCACAACTAAACTATCGACATGCCATGTTCGATATAATACATATCGAATCATCACCTTTCGAAATCAAGATGCTTGCTTGATGTATCGTAAGGACACTATCTCTTATTGTATTCAGAACAAAAGTTAACACTTTGTACACACTTAAGAGTTATGTGTCACTTCAAGGCTAATTTAAATTAAACTAACTTATAAAATAATACTATTCTAAATCGATACTACTTGGCAAGGTTACCAAGATACTGGTAGCATTGTCCCTTTGAATTACAAGCTGTGTTATTAATGAATATGATGTGGGCAGTGGCGTAACTAGCACTAGACGGGCCCCGAACAAAATAATGTTGGAGAAGTCATCTACCACACATTTTTGGGGCCCTTGTATTCGAGGTCCTGTATCATTGATATCCTGTATCATTGATAAGGTTGATACAGCGATAAACCCCTCGGTGTAGGTAAACGTATAGAGTTATAAAAATTAAATCTAATATTTTTCCAATGTATTACAATGATCTGGAGGCTGATCACATAACGATATGACAATCGATATTAATGTCTTCATTAGTGTAGGATTATTTTAACTCATTTCCTAATATAATTGTTACTGTGTTATTGAAGCTACACTTAATAAATTTACATATTTTAAATATTTTTGTATGCATAGTAAACGTTGAGTAGCGAAGAAATTTTACGTGATCAGCTTCCTGATCATTAATATTGCATCTACAAAATTTTACAATATTTATTGAACCTATGTAAATAAAATATTTTTAAGTTATTAACTACTTAACTAGAAAATTATATAATATTTATTATTTATTTAAGAAAAAACCTTTAGCATTTAATTTTAACTAATAATTGTAATATTAGATACCTACTATATAGATAAACTTGTTGAAAACTTTTGACAAAAATCACGTTAAAAATAGGAAAAGGAAAATCATTGGAAAACTTTGTTGAAAGAACATCTTATTAAACAAGCCATGTTTCATATATCTAAAATGTTTTCCAAAAAATTGAATATTATTAAGTATTTTAACTTCCTAGGTTTTGCATTTACTAAATTATTAAGTGATGACAGCAAAGTCCAAAACATAGATTTAGTAGCAAAACGTACTTTTCTTACGTTAAATTATTAATTTATTCGATATTTAAGACAGACTGACTTTGATTAGAGCCATACATAGGCGTATCCAGAGGGGAAAGAGGAGGGCAGCTGACCTGCGGCTGTAGGGACGCTCAGTTTCGTCACCCTTTGACTAAATGCTAGATACCCACGTTCCTGATCATAGATCACAGTAGAATACTAGTTGTTACGCGTATTTTATCCTGTTTACTTGATTAAAGGTGTTTCACCCTCATTAAACAGACAAAAAGTGTTACAAATTCAGGTGCAAGTCCATTAATTATCATGATGTCCAAGCAATTTTGATTTTAATTTATGTAATGTCATTTTTAAAACTATTAAAAGAAAAGGTTACTTATAATAGAACGTCCAATTAACATAAGATAATATCCAGTACCATAAATCATTGTGAGAGTAAGCTCGTAAAAAAATAGTTTTGCCCCCCTTTGACCGAAAGCTGGGTACGCCCTTGTATTCCAATAATATCTTTATATTTTTATGGTACACTCGAAGTCAGTCTTTATATGTTATAATATATTTTGACTTTATATATTTTTAGTGTTAGTACCACCAAGTCACTAGGACATTAGTAGCTGTAATGTAAAAACTTGCTCAATATCGCTAAATTGTAATAATTTAACACAATCTTGATTGTATTGTACTTTTTTCTATTTTAATATATTTTTAACTGAACTATTGTGTTATTTTTGTACTATATTGGTATCCTATTCATCTGTTGCTGATAATGGCCTCTCTTAATAGTGGTAGGTTAGGTTAGAGGTAAAACCAGGGGGTGCTGCCACTGTTTTTTTTTTTTTAGTTGTGTTAATCTTTTATATACTTTCCACCGTCTTGGTGAAAGACGGTGGGGGCGTGGGGACTCCTTCACTTGCTCCTGGCTCTATGTAGCTGATGAGCCGGGGCATCCAGTACCCACTAAAGCCACCACGGTAGCCTTGCCTCTGACGCTGGCCAACGATGGCCCCGGGCACTCGAGTAGATCGAAAACCAGGACCACCGCCGTGCGTCTGCGTCTCCGCAGAGACTCATCCCGGGGGAAAACAGGGGGGTGTTTCCCCGAACCTAGCTGCTAGCTGCCTGGTAACCGCTGTTTTTTCGTAGTCGCACTGCAGTTTTTACGTAGTCGCACTGCTTTATTAAGCCAAAAAAGATCTTTGTTATATAAAAATATTGTATTTCCATAGAACTACAATTCAAAAACTATTTAAATTATAATACAAGGTGTTTACAAACTAATTATTAATATTGTTCATCAGTGTCTCCTTTCTAAAGCAATTTCATGTCCTTTAGCGGACTTAGTCGTAGGGTCCACCATGTATTCCATCTTTGTGTAATCAGCAGTCATTCGGAATCTCCTTATCATATGTACCAGAGCAACTTTCATGGACATCATAGCATACGTTTTACCTGAAATTATATATAAAGAGTTACTAAAAAGTGGGCATCATCATCATCAGCCCGTATAACGTCCACTGCTGAACTTGGGCCTCCTCCCAACCGAGGGTTTTTGTCATAGTTACCACGGTTGTGTAGTATTATGTTGTGACACACCAGGAAACGCTGCTGCCCGTTCCCTGGTATACGCTTGTTATAAGAATTGGTACCAACGCCTTAACGTGCTTTCCGAGTCACGGAGGATCCTGTTCCTCAATAAGAGAGCTAAGGGGAAAAATACAAAGCGAACAAATGAAAGAGGGGTTACAAAGAAGCTCTGTATAACTACCACTAAGGATAGTAGGATACAGCCGAAGGAGAATGTCGACAGGGATGGCTTCGTGATGGTGCAGAGAAAGAAAAAGAAGCCAACCCAAAACAAGTGCGGCACTGGACCGACCGGACCGAACCACCTGCTGCGTCCTGCTGCACCCGTGACGCCGCTCTACGTGTCCCGACTGCATTACAAAGGCCGAGGAGATTGTAGAGTACATACAGGTGAAGACGAAGTGGACTTTGAGGGTTGTGAGGTTGGAATCACGTCACAACATAAAATAAATAAAATAAAAAATAAAATAAAAATCATTTTTATTTACGTAAACCTATTACAGGCACTTGCAAATAGTCAAAACAATAATTTATTATTAATCTATGTATAATTTTAACATTTTTAAATGAGCATATTAAGCAGGTATTTTAGTTATTGTTTTTAATCATTTTAGTCTTAACTTTATTATTTTACTATATTGTGTCCGATAGCTTGTTCTGTCTATATTAAATTATATTAAGAACAATTGTCATTATTTGGGCGGACCATGAGTATATAACGACGGACGCGCTTTAATGCTACCACCGGATCCAATACGCCCCAACTGAGATGATCCGGCGAAACAAACTCAGTGGGTTATTCTACTGCCGGTTTTAACACGACCCACATGAGACGGTCCGGCGAAACATCCTCAAATGGGCAGAGCGTGGGTTTTGGTCCAGTTACTTTTATTATTTATTTGGCATACACATTATTTTCCCGAACGGTTGTCTTTATAATATTTGATTATCTATTAATGTTTTTATACTAATAAAAGAAGCTAATTTGAGACAGAACTAGCGGTCTATTAATGTAACTCATTAGGCCGATTACAGATAGTTCACAGAACATCACACTATTATGCTTACTATTTTACTTAGATACAGGGTCTCTAGGAAGTGTTACGCAGGATGGTTCATGAGACCAAACATCTTTATCCTCAATATAGTCCTTAACGCTATAGTAACCTTTAGATACAAGGACACGTTTAATATATGCTTTAAAAGTTGCATCAGGCAAATCAGTAACACGACTAGGGAGTTTGTTATAAAACCTAATACCATTTCCCATAAATGATTTATTGGTTCTACTTACTCTAAAACCGGCTATGGCAATTTTATGTTTATTTCTTGTGTTAACATTATGAATATCACTTTTTTTACTATAATGATCTATATTTTTTCTAACAAAAATGATATTTTGGTATATGTACTCAGAAGGAGCGGTAAGTATATTTATCTCTTTAAACAGGGTACGTAAGGAGTCGCGACTACCTAAACCGTAAATAGCCCTAACTGCTCTTTTCTGTAATATAAAAATACTATTGACATCAGCGGCTGAACCCCAAAGCAGTATTCCATAGGACATAATGCTATGAAAGTACGCGAAATACACTAGTCTAGCAGTTGCTTCATCTGACAATTGCCTAATTTTCCAGACAGCATAAGATGCGGAACTGAGTCTGCCAGTTAATTTTTCAATATGAGGGCCCCATTGCAGTTTTGAATCTAATGTTATTCCTAGAAAAACTGTCGATTGAACTAGGTCCAACGTTTCTCCATTAAGTGAAGCAATTGGTTTAGCGGTAGTTACATTTGGTAGCGCAAATCTGACGCATTTAGTTTTACCCGCGTTTAATAAAAGATTATTTGAAGAAAACCAATGTGAAAGTATACTAAGTGTTTTATTGTGTTCAATAAGGTTAGTATCTTTTCTATTGACTTTGAATATTAATGATGTATCGTCTGCAAAAAGAACTGACATATATCTGACAGTTTATTTATGATGTATGGTAAATCATTGATGTAAACTAAGAACAGAAAAGGACCCAGAATAGATCCTTGGGGCACGCCCATTTTTATTAAATGCTCTTTTGAAGCAACGCCGTCTACATATACTATTTGTTTCCTATCAGATAAATAGGATATAACAAGATCAAGCGATTTTTCAGTAATTCCATAATATTTTAACTTAAGAACGAGCGTCTCATGATTTACACAGTCGAATGCCTTGGAAAGGTCACAGAAGACTCCAAGAGCATCTTGCGACCCCTCCCAAGCCTCTAGTATGGATTTAATCAGAGTGCATCCTGCGTCCTGAGTTGACCGGCCTTTAGTGAATTCAAATTGCTTATCGTGCAATATCCCATTTAGATTAAAATGTGTCAACATTTGATTAAGCATAATCTTTTCAAATACTTTACTTAGAGTTGGTAATATCGAGATAGGCCTATAGTTAGTCGCGTTATTTGAGCAACCTGATTTAAATATCGGCACTATTTTACTAATCTTCATTAAGTCAGGGAATACTCCATCAGTTATGGATGTATTAAAGATAGCCGCTAGAATAGGAGCGATATTTTGTATTACTGTGTCAATAGCTTTAACAGAAAGTCCCCACAAGTCTTCTGTGCCTTTCATTTTAATTGTTCGGAATGCCTTTACAATATCAACATCATTTATTGTCCGGAAGCCGAATTTAGACACGTCTGATTTAATGTTCGCTTTTAATAGTCTTTCAGCTTCCTGAGGGGAAGATGATAGGTATTTAGTGGTATCCATTGGTATATTAGTAAAAAATATTGCAAAAAAATTAGCAATAATATTTTTATCTGAGACTAACTTATCACTGATATTTAAGTTGTTTATAGTTTTATCTTTAATTTTGTTTTTACCGGTCTCAGTATTAATTATTTTCCACGTTGACTTTATTTTGTTATCCGATTTTCTTATTAATGTGTGACTTTGCCTGAATACAAACTTGTTTAAAATTTTTAGAATATGTCCTAACAGTATTTATAAAATTGTCATCAGTTGTGTAGGACCTTACATTATATAATTCATACAAAACATCTCGGCTCCGTCTTATAAGTACCTTTGGTAGCCCAAGTATTAAATTTTAATTTATTGGGGTCGATTTCTAAACGTTTAATTTTACAAACTCTCTCAAATTCCTCATGAATTGATTGAGCTAATGTATTATACATAGCATTAGAACTACTGCCTGAATCCAAAGTTTGTTGACACAATCTCGTTTTTAAATTATGACTAAACTTATCTAGATTTTTCTTTGTGAGGGGTCTGAAACTAATAATTGATTTTTCTATATTCAATGCGTTACTAACTTTAACAATTTGGCACTTGTGGTCAGAAGGAACACCAGTTACCAAATTTTTATCGGCTACCTCAAAGTTTGTGATAATATTATCAATGCAGGTGGCCGTTGTTGGTGTGACTCTAGTAGGCTCAGAATACAAACAGTTTAGATTAAAAGACATAAAAAGAGCCAGAAAACTATTTTTTTCCGTTGAATCTACCAATATATCTATGTTAAAGTCACCACAGATCAATATGTTTTTATTACTTTTGAATTTTTTAAGTATATCTTCCATTGTAGTTATAAAATGTTGGAAGTCTGACGAAGGTGGTCTGTATATACATATTATATAGTAAAGCTGTGTTTCAACGCAAGCGACAACGTGAGTTTTAACTCCTTTGTGGTGAGAGTGCCAACTGAGCACCTTTCAAAATTCACTTCACCAGAATTCTGGCCTAAGGGAGTTATATTCCGCCGATTCCGTGGCCGGATACCGGATCCTGCGCAATGCACGGCGCCGATACTGCTGAACAAGCAGTAATCGTGTATAATTTTAGTTATATAATTTAATTGTTTATGTACCTATAGTATTTTATTTTATATTGTATAGTATTATGTATGTAATATGGGTCTTTGTTACCTGAAATAAATGAATAAATAAAATAATAAAATAAACCAGACCCGGACAGAAATCTTAGAATTTATACAAAAATATCTTGTCTGGTACTGAGACTTATGCCGCTTCGCCACGGAGATTGTCCCGTTTACTATTTGAGTACCACACTAGCCGGGTTTCAACGAAATTATTGTCTCATTTGCTCAAAGGGATGAGGAATCGAACAAAAATATTTTACCTATACAAGAACGTTTCCCCAGACTGAATCCAATAAATGCATTAGGGTTTGCTGGTAAAGATGATTTGTCCAGCCATCGCTCCGGCTTGAACTGGTCAGCATCAGGGCCCCATGAGGAGTGGAAGTGAAGAGCACTTGGTATTAAAAACACATGACTGCCCGCTCTTAGAGTGTAATTCTCTGAAAGAAAAGTTTTGACATATCAAAAATAATTCTAAACACATCTTAGGCTCTAATACGGTGGATAATTTTTTTCATTAAGTGGCATAAAATTTAGAAAATACAATAAATAAATAAGCTTCTTACGATAAGTTCGTAGATTATTGATTCTTGTAGATTGCTCAGAAAAATATATCAGGCATCAAATTGACGCATGACGCGACGGTGAAAGAAATACTGTTTTTGTAAGAATTTACTTGCTCTTTGTCTACCATTAAGAACATCACGGAATTGTTTCCACGCAAAAGACTACTAAATAAAATACTTCGAAATAAATTGATTGACTGGATCTGCTTTTAGAGTCTCATTTGAAATCCAAAGAAGTCCAGTGAAAACGAAGAGTTATGAACAAAAACTTCTATCTAGTTTCAATAAATAAATATCGGCTTTAATGTCTGAAGTAAAGGAGGAGACTACTCGCACTCGCATTAGGACGGATATAGGTACTTCAGAAGCATTTGGACGTAAGTACCAGTATAGGATAAAGACACATAAGACGAATCATCATCATCAGCCCGTATAACGTCCATTGCTGAATATGGGCATCTTCCGAGGGAGGGCATTTGCCGTAGTCACCACGCTTGGCAGGCGGGTTGGTGACCGCAGTAATATGTTGTACCACACAAGGAAGCCGTGTGGTTTCCGGCTTAGAATAGACCACCCCATGGGTGTCGTAAAAGGCGACTAAGGGACTGATCGCTGATGGATGGGCAGCAGCATCTATTAGCTCAAGATTTACATCTTACTGCGATCACCAATCCGTCTGCCAAGCGTGTGATTATGGCAATACCCCTATACGATCCTGGCTTGCCAAGGTCTGTTTAGAGGAGGCCCACGTTCAGCAGTGGACGTAAACGGGCTGTTGATGATGATGACACAAGGAAACGCTGCTCCCAGTTCCTTGATAAACGATTATTATAGATGATGGTTATAACAATCGGGACCAACGGCTTAATGTGCTTTCCGAGGCACGGAACGTAGTCCCTCAACCAACCAGACCCGGAAAGAAATCTAAGAATTTACGCAAAGACCTTCCTGTCCGGCATGGGGATCGAACCCACTAACTCCGAGACCTAAAGCGAGCCAAATACTACTACGCTGCGGAGGTTGTCGCACTCCTGATGATCTAGATATATCTTTTACTATAGAGATTGATGGTTTATTAATATATAAATCAATTGTGTTACATTGTAGCTATAATTGTAATAAGGCATGAGACGCGCGTGCCTCCGCTGTTCTAGCAAGATGCAGGACCGACCGGTGCACGGGCGCCTCTCCGCTATATTGGAATGGAAACAATTACACATATATTACCGACTTTCTCGCGCTGCCACACTTAGTATTCAAATGTTTCGTAGCGACATAAACACATTTATTTACATTATTTGATACTGACGGTGTAAACCTATCTCTTTTGTTGACTGTACATTGGCGGACTTAATGCCAGAGGCATTATCTACCAATCTTCCTTTGGGTGATG
Source organism: Nycteola revayana (assembly GCA_947037095.2). Taxonomy (NCBI): domain Eukaryota; kingdom Metazoa; phylum Arthropoda; class Insecta; order Lepidoptera; family Nolidae; genus Nycteola; species Nycteola revayana. The sequence goes on from OX344851.2 coordinate 3,620,247, forward strand.
GCGAGATATTTTGGTAGGTGCATATTAGGCGCATATACAATTCTCCGTTGCATCGCTTCCTTTCAATACTTGATTTTCTTTATAATATTAGGTACCTACTTCGCGAACATTGGTGTCGGTTGGGTCACGTTTACTGTTTTCGAATACTTTACTTTACTTTGTAATTGTAAAATTATTCCTCGAAATACTTACTCAATTTAACATCTTCATCAACAGATCTCGCTATAAGAGTGATGGTAGGGGCTACGCGTAAAGCTTCTTTTATCACTGCATCAGTGTACACAAGTCTTGGCATATCTTCTTTATTCACATCTTTTTCTGGACCTAGAACGTCTATGATCCTAGAAATATTGCGTTTAGTTATTTTTCAAATTACCTTCTCTTCTGGTGCAAATTTTAAAGTAGCCACCACAAGAGGCTTTTGCTATGGGCTAAGGGCCATTATAAGGGCCAAGATAATTATAATGTTACTATTCTTCTCTTGTATTTTGATATCAATGAGTAAAAATATTATATCCACCACTTAACTAAATTTGTAAATTGTGGCCGCGATTTTGTCCCCGCGAAATAGTGACGTTGAGCTAACTTCGTTTTTGAAACATTCTTCTTTTGTGTTCCGCTTCTATTGGTCTTAGAGTGATGATTTATTTTTTTTCGGTAAAGGAAAGAATTTTTCAAATCGGTACACTTCTAAAGTGCATTCGTACATGACTACATAAAATATAGAAAACCAAATTTTTTGTATTAAACTAACATCTAAATTTGATAAAGACTTACTCTTTGTACATTCGATCTTGAACTTCAGGATATGATCCAATGAGTACCGTCGCGAATAAAAGTGATTGCGAAGTGGTTTCAAACGCAGCTGCTACCGCTGTGTTAAGTTCATCTTTTATATCACTGTCATTGAGACCGCTTTCTTCTGATCCTTCCAGTAGGATATCAAGAATGGACTTGAATGAGAATTCTGGAACACGCATTTTAAAGTTTAATTTATTTGCTGACACGAGAAATAAATAAACTGGTAAAATCAAATTTAAATCTTTGAATCTACGATATTCAATTTGGAATAACGTTGTTTTCATTTTTAGTACTCTTCTCAGCATCGCCTATTAGTTTATAGTTTAAAAACTTCAATCTGCGGCTGAAATCGCGACACGCAACTAGTCCTTAATATAACGTTTAATATATGTTCATTATCAGGTTATATAACTTTAAACTTAGCATATTAATATGTATAATGCGTTATCTTGACCGCAATGACATCGCTTATTTATTATAATGATTTACATTAGACACAAACTGTTACCCACGCCTTCGTTTCCGTTTCTCCAAACAAACTGTCTCAACTTTTCTCATCTTCTTGGAATTGAGGGTTGGAATTTAAAAAAAAAACCTTTCGTTTTTAATGCTTACTTCATATAGAGAATACAATCTCCAAGTTTTAGGTCTCTAAGTTCAGAGGTTTAGTCTGTACATTAATCCGTCAGGCAGATAACTGCCTGACGGATGACGATGTGACGGCACGACTAAGCTTTTTATTAATATAGATTACTAGCTGCGCCCCGCTTCACTCTGCTCCAGTGGGTCGGAGTCAGATATTTTGTAGCCAATATGTATATACAGCTTATAAACTATCCGCGTGCAAACTTTCAGCCAAATATATATACATACATACACACAAACAAACTTTCGCATTTGTAAGATTAAACTTAAATGTATGCCAACATTTATGTACATTGAATACCATAGTCTTCGAAATATGATTTTTAAATAACCTTTAAGTCAATTTGCATAAACACGTCATTCTTAATTAATTTAGAAATATTAAATTAACGCATACTCACTCGATTCATCGTTAAACCAACCATTTTTCATTGCTGCTCTTTTCTTGTCTATCATCTGATACAAAAAAAATATTATTAAACAAAATATCAACATTGTCATTCATTCGCTTTTTGATTCACATAATCATCTGTTTAAAAAATCCTGATTGATTTTAATCGTTAAAGCTTTGATAGGGTTAAGTATTCGCTAAAAGGTGATTGCTAGGGTCAGTTTATGTTCAATACACCAGCACTACTTCGCAAACCTGATAACTGATGTATGTTAGTCATCAGTTACTGGGTTTGCAAAGAAGCGCTTCCTTACAAATCCTGTACTTAGATGAATAAAGAATGCAAACACATTTCAATCGGTTAAACTGTTTCTTCTGTCAATATCCACATTTCGGACCAAACGTGCGACAGACATCGTAGTCAGTAGATCAGTCAGTAGTCATCAGTTTTTGTAATAGTCCTTAAAATTGCGTTAAATTTACAATTTTCAAACAAATGGGACGAAACGTTACCTCAAACGCAATTTTATTCAATTCAGAACACAATTCGTTTTCTTTCTTCTTCAATCCCGACATCCAATACAAAAAGTCACTTTGCAAATAAAGTCTAATAACTCTTTGTGTAAGTGTATGCATAATGTCGTCCACTGTTGTAATGTATTTTGTTACAAACGATGTATCTTTCTCTTCTTCTGTTCCGAATGTTGTTACTGAAACAATAAGCAAAAAGATTTACAGATATGATAACCTGACTTGAAATAGTAAACATGTTCGATAACTGAATTTGAATTTTATGTGTGTTGAAACAAGATTCATAATCATAGACACAAAACAGATTTCTAAAGGATAACATATGAAAGGTAAGCGGTAAGCGTTTTGTACGTGAAATGCACTCGTGCCCTAACCCTCAGTGTTGAGGTCTTCTAAGGGCAGTCCAGGGATATTATCCTACAATGTTTTAAAATATCCCAAGACTCAGTTACATAAACCATACTTTTTTTTTAAGATTACTAGTAGAGTTTATCACACTACTAGTATTCTTGTTAACCTAAAATGCTTGTGTTACAAATAGGTTCACGTGGGAATCGAACTGGTGATCAAATTTTCGCAAGTCCGACGCCCTAACCATTTGGGCTCCATGCCAATATAACATATTAAATATTCCAAAATCAAAATGTCAGTCTTACTTACAGCAAGCAGTTCGCAAAGTAAGGCACCTCAGTATATCTTGGTGGTCAAAATATCCTGTCCCAACATGTGCGTCTAGCTCATCACACATACATCTGAACTGTTCATTGAAGACTCCAAGAAATCCGTTCAACATTGGTATAGCGAAAGCGGGACTCATAGCTTTGCGGTGATGTTTGTACATAGCACCTGAAATATTAAAAATGGTTGTTCAACAGACATTGTTATTTCTACCGGACATGCTATACACAAAATTCAATACAGGATCCAAAACATTTAAGTGTCCCGGGACCAGCTTAAGGCGCTGTACCTAGTCAAAATAGGCTTCACAAAACAGTTTTTTAGCCATTTTAGAGCAGCTAAAAAAATATATGTTAATCTTGATCATATTTATATATCGTGTGTGCCGCTGTTGATCCTAGCTTACAAAAGTTTCAGTGGTGGAAGTGTGGGAGGGATTAATCCCATAAAAAATGGTATATACAGTCAGCATCAAATAGATATTGACAATGGAAGATCTCCAAATACTAGGTGACTTTTTTTACTGTCTTGATAATAATATGGTGTGTTATGTAAGTGGAATAGCATCGATCTATAGACCACAGTATATTTGTACCAGTATTTCGGTAATTAGAATTTCGAAAATCACATAAATTACTTTAAAAAAATACGTCGTACATAGTGCGTGCATAATTAAATAGGTGCCTATAATACCGAGGACGCAATCTCACATAAATTAAAAGAGTGAGCGAAATAGCGTAACTACCTACTTAGGTAGGTATTTTTACCGTAACATTTTTCACTCTATGTCAGTGAAAGAAATAAAATTATTATTATTATTTTCAAGACGGTACAAAAAGTCACGCAACATCCAAAATGATCATAAATATTGACGCATCTACAGTGATGCATCGTTGAGAGCATCCTCCGTGCACAAATATACCGGAATGGCAATAAAATGAGATTAAGCCAATTATGAGAGTGCCACTTTTTAAATGCTGTTATTACTTCACCGGGCGTAAAGGTGAGTCTTATTAAATATTAAATGGTTTCAAACTACAAACTGGCATCTTTAAAGCGCATTGTGGAGCTTGGGCCAAGAAGGTTACTAGCGACTTTTAACATCGTAAGGGAAGATTTGTGCAACTGTTGCTCTACTTTACAGTTCGCTGGTCTCTCAGACTCGTCTCTCAGGCGGGTTTACGCAAGGCCGGATTTAAGGGAGGTCATCCAGGGCAACGGCCCCTGGGCCTACTCAATAGAGAGGCCCCCACAGTAGAGATTTAAAATCCTTCAAATTCTGACGAGTGAACTCTACAACTTTTCTTTTATTTATTTGGTGGTGTTGCACCTTTACATACAGTACTTTGTAGAATCATTATTAATGTTAAGTTCTTCAATATTGTAATATCGGTTATTCATCTAAACTTGTTCATTTAAATAAGACAATCAGTAAATTATCAGAATTCAAACCGTCCTGAAAAGTAGGTATCTTCTTCAAATTTTCTACACATATAGACGGAAACTAATTTGTGGCCTTTCTCCTTTGTTACCCGGGACCTCTGGACTGCTAAATCCCTTAATTCTAAAGGCCCTGGGTGTACGTGGGCATCAGGAGTTGGTTTCGAGTATAAATCAGGAGCGAAAAAAAAAGGATAGTTAAGTATGTGTGATCGCAAAAAAAAAAATTAAGAAGATTTTTTTTAAATTTCAGCCGGCGAAAGGTAAGTGTTATCAAGATGAAGGAATCGAAGTCAGAATCAGGAGCGAAACAAGATTTAAGTATATTTAGGAAGGTGTGATCGCAAAAAAATAAGATGTCTTTTTTTCAAATTTCTAAGATTTATCAAGATTTTGACTTTTGACTGCACTGGTGGCTCAGTGGTTACGGAAGTTGCTTCTGAGACCTGGTGTTCTGGGTTCGATTCCCACCCGGGGCAATTATTTGTGTGAACCACAAATAGTTGTTCTGAGTCTGGGTGTTCTTTGTGTCCGTGAAATGAATGTTTGTAAAGTCCCCCGCGACACAGGGATTTATTTCCCTAGTGCGGGAGTTGTCTTTTTAAAAAAGAAAGAAAGAAAAGATGAAGGAATCGAAGTCAAGGGTAAAAGTAAGTGAAGCAAAAATCACACACCTGATGATAGAATTAGTCCGTTACCCATCCATCCTTTGACAAAGTCGTACATAAAATGTTTCCGCAAACACGAGTTGGCAACAGTCAATGCATCATCTGGATCTGCTATACCTGTAAAAAATATATTATAAGAAACTAGCTGCGCCCCGCAGTTTTACCTGCATTACTCTGTTCCAGTGGGTCGGAGCGTGATGTTTTGTAGCCTATATATTAATCCAGCGTATAACCTATCCCGGTGCAAAATTTCAGCCAATTCCGTTCAGTAGTTTTGGCGTGAAAGAGTGACAAGCATCCATCCATCCATACTTACAAACTTTCGCGTTTATAATATTAGTAGGATGTCAACCTATATTTTATATCTCATATATTTTAAAGCAAGCAGATTAACTTGCCGTGTAATTACCGGCATAGAATAGACCACCTCATGTCTTATGGGGGTCGTTAGAGGCGACTACATATATACATCTGAAGGATGGGAAGCAGCGTCTATCGGCTCGAGGTCAGGCCCCTCTTTCCCACTAGGTACACTGGGCACGTCGCCCAGGGCCCCGCGATGGTATAGGGCCCCCTTTTTTTTTTTTTTTTTTTGTTGTCCGGGGGGAAATGCATTGACGCATTCCCACCACCGTTGCAGCGTATTTGCGCGCTGGCGGTGGGATATGTGGGACTCGCCCTCTCCATAGTGTGGTATGCTGAAGTCATACCACGAGGAGAGGACCCTACACCACTAAAACCTCCCGGACACTCCTTCGATCCGCCGTTGGCGGGGGTCGGGTACGCATGAGCAATCCGGCCCAGTATAGGGCCCCCTAGTCCCTACTCGAAACGATAACTCGTAGATGCTTACGAATGTGAATAACGTTATTTTATCTACTCATCATATCTAATGTCACCGTAAAACAGTGCCGGATTAGATATAGAGGTAGGTATAGCAAGAGTAGCAAATACTACGGGCCCTGCGTAGAACTGGGGGGCCCCGCGTCGATTTGGGGGCCCCCGCGATGATATGGTGCCGGGCACCCCCGGCACACCAATAGTCTCAGGGGCCCCATTATCCGAATGTGCCCAGGGCCTCTAATAGGTGAAAGATGGCCTTGCTCGAGGTTGGTTACCATCTAACTCCGATCACCCATCCGCCCGCCAAGGCATATGGCAATATCCCTCATCGACCATGACTTGCCATGGTCTGTTAAGAGGAGGCCCATGTTCAGCAGTGGACGTAAACGAGCTGTTGAAGTGTAGTAGATCAACATTTAGGTCTCTTGTTGCCGCTTTAGGTCTAGCGTTTGGTGGTGATACTCAACTAATATATTTTACAGGAGTTGTCTTTTTAAAGAAATAAATTTAAAGAAATAAAAATATCTTCTTAACTCACCATAATAAATATCGCTTCCAAATACTCCGTGCGTAACTCCTCCATGATTCAAACAAAAGTCACCAATTGATGTCAAAAAATTATAAAGATCTGAAAAAAATCTTTTTTTTTCAATAATATGCAAATACATTTGTTTTACTGGCAAGCTGAAATACTATATTTATTATTACTTAACAATTTGATGGTGTAAATATTAATTAATTAACGAACACAAAACTTGATAGCATTAGGGACAGTTATACTTTATTTTTAACATAGGTCCAAAGGCCAATATCCACAATCCACAGAAAAAAGTTGTGAGACGAATAAATTTTCATTATAACAGAATTATCATAAAAATATATTTCAAAATAAAATGTTACTTCTCTGTTAACTATATATAAATAAATATGTATTTTTTTAAACAGCCCCAAACTAGCACAAGAAAAATAAACAATTATCTGTGGTTCACACAAATAATTGTCCTTGTGGGAATCGAACCCAGAACCCAGGAAGGAAATACCGTAACCGGTGAGGCACTGGTGATTGATTAATTGGCTTATAGTTCAATGAATATCTAAAAACAATCTAAGAAAATAGTTAGCCTAGGTTTTTTTACATTAATATAACAAAAAAATAGTCATATTTTAAAATTCAAAACAATTAACGATACTAAAAAATATTCCCGAAAAGAAAAGCGAATTACGAATTTGAAAGGTACACTTTACGTAGGTACATATAACTAAGTTGCATTGTAACAAATCGAACCTATTTGGAAAATGTTGATGATGATGAATGCATCATCATCCTCCTTTCGGGGGGGTATTTGCCATAGTCACCACGCTTGGCAGGTGGGTTGGTGACCGCAGTATCATGTTACACAAGGAAACGCTGCTGCCCGTTCCTTGATATACGGTTATTAGAGATGATGTTATAACAATCGGGACCAACGGCTTAATGTACTTAACGTGCTTTCTGAGGCACGGACTACCCTCCGTGCTCAACCGTCCCTCAACCAGCCAATCCCGGAAATAAAATATAAGAATGTCGTGGGGATCGAACCCGCGACCTCCGAGGTTTAAAGCGTGCCAAATACCGCTACGCTACGCTTCTAAATTGTAGTGTAGGTGCCTGTCATATTTTATATTATTTTAGAATACATTAGGTATAATTTTCCATAGTTCTTCGCAAACCAGCGCCTTTTATTTCCATATAATAAAAATGATAATAATATCTACCAGTGCGTAAAAAGCATGAAATTGTGTACGAATACTGGATCTCTGATCTTCAAAAAATAATAATTAGATTTTTAGAGTTCGGATCACCAATTTCATCATTATTTTTAAATGGCTCGCTTTAATAAACTATGGAGTAACCTTTTATGGCTATTCGTAATAATTTACCTACAACATATTATGTAATTAGGTTAAAAGCTAGGTCTCACAGCTAAGATGGAAGAAAAATCTGAAACTCTTGTACAAAACCACTACGCAAGTCAGACTCCCATTTTTCCGTTTTTTTTTTTAACAATTAGTAAATATAGTAGTAATAAAGTAAATTCATGCAAGGGGAGCCCTCCCGACCCTTAGTTTGCTAGGAACCTTTCGATGCCCTCGTAGACCCAAAGTCCGAGAGGCCCGCGAACTGTAAAGTAGAGCGACAGTTGCACAAAACTCCCTAAACTTAAAGCCATAATCCCTCAATCTCCCCGTCAGCGACCGCCCTAAGCCGAGGTCCAAGTCCCACAGGGGACGCCCTCTTGCGCAGGTTGCTTAGTTTGTAGTGTTTAAACCATTTATCATTTATCTAGGCTGGAGCTCTGCTCACCTTTATGCCCGGTGAAGTAGCAAAAGCCTCCTGGCTAACTACATATTTTATGTTCGTCCGAAAAAAAAAAAAAAAAACGTGCTAGGGGATAACCATTTAGTTAAAATAATTTGATTTTTACTGTTTTTATTGATGTGAATTGAAAACTACATATTCTAATCGAGAACGATTCAGGAACATGCTGTGTGTAATTAAAGAATAAACTGTAATAAACGGAATTACCCCAACCACGGATTTACCCCAAGATACCTTATTAATATAAGATCTGATTCTAATGTCCTTAAATCCAAGACCCATTTAATTATGTTTAAGCACCATAAAAAAAAACTTACGCTGAGAATTTCCTAGTAGCATATGCGCATGTCCTATAATAGGCAATTTCCCAGGATAACAAGGAGGTAAAGGAGGTTTCTTCGCTTCTTTAATCCGCATATACCAAACATATGCAACGCATATACACCACAAACCACACAAAATTAACGCACTAAACATTTTTTTTAATATTCAAATCTCACTACTTCCACCTCATAAGTTACTTAAAAAGTTTCTAAAACGTTTGAATGAAAAAAATCATCATATTATATATATATTTGTAGGCCTATTCGTAGGTAGGGATGTACATACGCATACGTCATTGTTACGCATTGGTATTAAAGGCAGACGCGTTTTATGCAATAACTAGCTTCCCGCGCGCGGTTTCATCCGCGTAGCTCCTGTACCCGTAGGAACTTGATAATAACATATAGCCTATAGCCTTCTTTGATAAATGGGCTATCTCACACTGAAATAATTTTTCAAATCGGACCAGTAGTTTCTAAGATTATTCGCGTTCAAGAAAAGAAATAAACTCTTTAGCTTAATATTTAGTATAGATTTTCTTTCGGGCGGTTAGTTAGCCACGAGGCTTTTGCTACTAGCATAAGTTTTATACAAATAAAGGCTTACTGGTCTACTTACTGGATCACAGTGGCCTAGTGGTGTAAGTCTCAGAGTCAAAGTGTGTTTCTTCACACTTTGACTAGGAATCCTCGGAAAGCCAATTCATTTAATTACCTGCGCAAATAGCCAATCGGTCAGAAGGAGGACGAGACTACGACAGTAATCATAATCACTACAATTTTTTTTTTGTACAGAGGTAAATGAATTTACGGATCCACCCCTCCAGCCGCTGTTGGTGCGGGCCGGGTACGCGAGGCAATCCGGCCCTCCGACGGCACCCGCGGCCAAATTGGCGCCACGGGCCCTCCTGGGCCACACTATTGTGGTCCATTGGTATAATAAGGACGCCCGAAGTGTTAAGGTGTCCCTACTCCTCATGGGTCAGAATCGAAGGGAGCGGGGCCCATGTGCCCGAGACCGAGCCTAGGACGGCAGGCGGCGGGTTTCGGCCGCCGACGGCCAACGTCGCCGCCAACGGCCGACAAGCCGACGGCCGACAAGCCGACGGCCGACACGCCGTCGGCGGAGCGATCTTTTACCCTCTCCCTGAACATATCCCTCACTCGTCGATTTCCAGCGGGAACAATTGCTTGCGGTCTGCATCCACTGGCTCCCTGCAACCTTAATTAGGTCGTCGGACGACTGCCTACACGAAGCAATTATACCTACCTGTGCAGATTGTCAGTCTTCGTGTGGAGAACGAGGCTATGATAGTAATCATCATCATATTCCTATCAGCCTATTGTAGCCCTTGCTGAACATCAGCCTCCCTTATCGATTGCTAGCGGTCTGCATCCAATGGCTCCTTGCAACGTTTATTAGATCGTTAAGACGACCGCCTGCTATATTGTCGTTGCTCGTGCAAAATTCGACATGCGATTTTTTTTATTTAGCTTTGTGCAGTATACTCTGGACTAAATAGATTTTACTGTCTTCATGCCCATTTGAACCCTAAAAAGAACATCAAATAACAATGTGTAGCAATTTCTGGATTTTTAATTAAGTCTTAAATAAATGTCACTAAAATTGTATCAAAATGTTGGCAGTATGTACTCTTTTTTGTTGTTTCATAAAACCTTGCAAAAATCACAAATAGAACTTGTAATGTTGTTATGCGCAACTAAGATATTACTGTAGGTATATACTATATAAAACTAACTTATAAAATACTACTATTCTAAATCAATTTTACTTGGCAAGGTTCCCAGAATGCTGCCAGCATTACCCCGTTGAATGGCATTACCTGCAAAGTAGTAACCAGCACTCGGAGAACGTGCCGCACTTAAGAGGGCCGCTGCGAGGTATTTATAAATTGATTTGGCTCCCGGTCCCCACGGCCCCAATGTTTCGATACCAAAAGGCACAAATACATAACCACTATCAAGGGTACTTGCGCCTCTTGAGATTCCCCGCTATAATATATTATATTAATTACAATATATTAACACAAAATTATTAACACTCACTAACTCGCTCAACTTATTTTTGACAAAATGTAAATTAATTCAGCAAAAGAATTAATTAACTACGTATGTAAAGGTAGGTAGGTATGTGTTAATTTGCAATGGTAAAATATGCAAGAAATATTTCTGGAAATAAAAATATCCAGCTAAGTCCATAAAATAAATTAAATAAGTTACAGAAAGCATTAATAACATAATTAAACTCGAAGTAATGCTAATTTCAGAACAATTAGTTTTTTATACCTATATTATACCTGCCAATTGAGTCAAGGGTACAATTTTTACTGTTAGTAAATGTTTTTAATTCTTGCTAAAAATAGCTGTTAGTGGAATACTGTAAATTATATCTATATATATAAAACAAAGTCGTATTTGTTACAACAGTTATAACTCGAGAACGGCTGGACCGATTGCCATGGTTTTTGATTTGTTGGATTTGTTTCCGTCCCGAATAGCAGAATACATTTTAAAAAGGGTAGGGGTATGGTAGTGGTAGGGTAGAGGTAGGGTGGGGTAGGGGTAGGGTAGGATAGGTGTAGTGTAGGGGTAGGGTTAGGGTAGGGGTAGGGTAGGGTAGGGGTAGGGTAGGGTAGGGTAGGGGTAGGAGTAGGAGTAGGGTAGGGTTAGGGTAGGGGTAGGGTAGGGCAGGGGTAGGGTAGGGCAGGGGTAGGGTAGGGCAGGGGTAGGGGTAGGAGTAGGAGTAGGGTAGGAGTAGGAGTAGGGCAGGGGTAGGGTAGGGCAGGGGTAGGGTATAAAAGTCCACCCGTGCGAAGCCGGGGCGGGCCGCTAGTTTTAAATATAAGATTAATGTAGGCCTCGTTTATTGTACTCTTATCTGAAATAGACAGTTATTTTTTATTATTTAGTTTCTTTTTTTGTAATGTACCTTCTATCTTGTCTATCATTTTAAATTATTCAACATATAGGTACGTAATATCTGTTTTTTTTTATATATATATTTTTCATTTATTCAATTCAATTAATTTTTTGCATTCCACAGTGTGAACTTAGGTACAATATAGTTATCATAGTGGACTATTGAATATTTTTTTTGTGCTGGTGTAAATTCATTTACTCTTTCCCACCGCCGCCGCTGCAGCGTATTCGCGCTCTGGCGGTGGGATATTATATGTAGGACTCGCCCTCTCCATAGCGTGGTAAGCTAAACTCATACCACGAGGAGAGGACCCTACCTACACCACTAAAACCCCCCGGACACTCCTTCGACCCGACATTGGCGGGGACCGGGTACGCATAAGCGATCCGACCCTGCCGGGCACAGCAATTTAAGAGAGAGTAAGATATTCATTCTTTATATTATTAATTATTAACATATATAATTTACAGAATTATCTTTGAAGTATTAATCTATAGTATAATAGCATTTTTGTATTGAACATTATTAGCAATATAATGCGGAGTATTAAACCATTTCGAATACAACAAAATAAATCTGAATATTTCTTATAACCTTGAATTTTGTTTATTTAAACAAGAAATACAGTAGTTATAAGTGTAATAACACAGGGTTAAGTGTTTTTTATTTTATCAGCCCGGGTCCCAGGCCCATGTTCGACAGTGGCCCTCAATACCAAACATCACATGTTCGGCAATGGATTGAGGTCACCTGCCGCGAATATGGGCCTAAAACCCGGGCTAATAAATAAAAAAAACAAAGTAAAGTAAATAAAATAGTAATTGAAAATCGTTGAAGTACTTTCGTAACACGTCGGTATTACTGCGATGAATAACTTTCTGTATGAATTTGAATAATATTTACACTTCAAATATTTGGTTCATGTCTACCTTTAACATGAGCCAAAAATTTTAAGAGCAAAGTACATATTTCTACGATACTCTCGTAATATGACCAAAATATTATAACACGATGTAAACAAATTGACTGCTACTTGATTTTCAAGTGTACAAGAAATCGCTTTCCACCCACATTTTTAAAGATGCTTCGTTTCATAATAAGATTCTTTTCTTAACTTTTATGAAGTAACTAGCTGAGCCGGCAGACTTCGTACTGCCTCAATCGATACATAAAAGACCTAAACATTTGTATAAAATAAACTGGGCCGTAGAGACTTCGTTTATGCGGTACTCCTTCCCCTACCCTACACTACCCCTACCCTACACTACCCCTACCCTACACTACCCCTACCGTACACTACCCCTACCCTACACTACCCGTACCCTAAAAAATCTTGGCAAAAAAATTCAAGTTTTTAATTAACAAAATAAAGCTCAAATTGACTCTACATTTTAGTTAGAAAACGTTTGTATGGGAAAAAGAAAAAGGCTGTTTTAAGGGGTTTTCAGGCAATTATTCGAATTTTTCTCGCCGTTAAAACCATCCTTGAACTTCCACGAACATAAAAAAAAAGAATTAGCGAAATCGGTTCAGCTGTTCTCGAGATTTGCGCTTAGCAACACATTCAGCGATTCATTTTTATATTATAGATGATGAAAGGCCTTATAATCGACACGAGCCTTATTACGTTCATGTTGAACGTAGATATTTCAAGACAAGGTTGTTTTTCTTGTTTTTGGAATCAAATGAGAACCAAAGCGGCTGTAGCCCAATGGCAAGGATGTCGCGACTTGTGATCTTGTGGTCGCCGGTTCGATCCCCACCCATTGCATTACCAACGAGAACCCACTTGTAACACAAGTATTTTAGGTTAGCATGAGGGGTTGCTATGCTAGTAGACTGCAAAACTCTGCTAGTAATCTTTATTAAAAAACAGACAAACTTCGTGCCACTCATATTGTTAAAAGCTTATTATCGGGATATTTACAATATTTTTTCCAGTGCAGTGCAGTCATCATGCATTCCGATATTGAATAAAAGTAATAATATCACGAATTAAACCAAATTATAGTCTCAAATAAAATATATACATTTATAAAAAAAAAAAAATCTCTTAATAAACTGTAATGTCTATTGACACCTATGGTCGCCTATTCAAGGATAATTGTATGCTGATTTTGAAATAAAATAAAATTAAAACTAACTTTTCTTCTTTTTTTTAAAGACTGAATTGATTGATTTAAATTAAAAATTTTGCATATTCTGCCAATTTTCGTGCATATTTCAAGCATTTTTCATGCATATCTGCATGCATATAAGCAAGCTTTTTAAGTTGCATATAATCCGGTCCTAGTTATGACACTTGACCAAACCTAACCGAACGAGACAATGTTCAATGATGATGAAATGAAACTCCATTGGTTAAGTTTCAGGTTATTTTTTTTAACCACCTGAAACCACGTTAGTCTATCAACTAATTATTAACTTACGACTCTTTATTATTTTCCGGAGATATATTAATATATTGACCTCAGAAGCATAAAGACGGAAGTACTATAATAATTCATAATTATACTACATAATTGATATTAAGAGCTTATTTACTAACACAGGACTGACAGACTTCTAGCACACCTGAAATAAATTTAAACATAATTTAATAGTAAATGTTACTTATTTATAATTAATGTTATATGCATTGTTAATTTTCTTGACAAGTACAAGTGTATGTAAATACCTAAGTGCTGAATAAAAATCGTTTATTTCATTTGCATTTGCAGCATTTGGTCGTAAGTGCCAGTTAACGATAAAGGGACATACGACGAATGCTGAGCTATAGATATATTCTCGGTCGCTGCTGCGGTACGCTTCCGTCGCTTGCTCGCCTTCGCACTTCAATGGTCGCAGTTCTAAACTAACACTATCCAAATGATTCCCTCCCGACCCTTAGTTTGCTAAGAACCTTCCGAACTATAAAGTAGAGCGACAGTTTCACAAAACTCCCTTAAAAAAAAACTAAAACCCATAATCCCTCGATCTCCCCGTCAGCGACCGCCCTGAGCCGAGGTCCAAGTCCCACCAGGGGACGCCGTCTTGCGCAGGTTGCTTAGTATGTAGTGTTTAAACCATTTATCTAGGCTGGAGCCCTGCTCGCCTTTATACTCGGTGAAGTAGCAAAAGCCTAGGGGCTAACTACACATGTACGCTCGAAAAAAAAAAACCAAATGATTCACCAACAATAGGCGGAAATAATTATCTTAAACGTTACTAATATTATAAACGCGAAAGTTTGTAAGTATGGATGGATGGATGGATGTTTGTTACTCTTTCACGCCAAAACTACTGAACGGTTTTACGCTGGATTAACATATAGGCTACAAAACATCACGCTCCGACCTAATGCAGAGCAGAGTAACGCGGGTAAAACTGCGGGGCAAAAGTTATTGATATTCCTGGCTTCAGGATGTGGTTTCACGTATTTCAATATGATTTTCAGGTTGAATAAAAAAAACCGACCAAGTGCAAGTCGGACTTCCGTACCATTATCTATACAATGATGGTAAAAAACTGCATAAAATCACGTTTTTTCTATGCGAGTCCCCCTTAAATATTTATTGTTTTTTGTTTTTAGGACCTATTTCTTGTTATAGCGGCAACAGAAATATATAATTTCAACTGTCTAGCTATCGCGGTAGTTGAGATACAGCCTGGTGACAGACAGACCGACCGACAGACAGCGAAGTCTTAGTAATAGGGTCCCGTTTTTAGGCCGTTAGTTACGGAACCCTAAAAAGAAAATTTTTAATGCGTCGCGCCGTCTCATCTTTCCGGGGCTGGCATGGCGGCTGAATTCGCGGAGAATCTCAAGTGGCGCGAATATAGTGGACCGGGAGCCAAATAAAATAATAATTTTTATCACATCTATTCAAAAAGAGCTAGTTTATTCCTCGTAAACAGGGATATATATAACCAAAATAGCTCATTAATCCCATAGGGACCAAAATTGATTTGAATTTGGAATGTGGATATTGTTATTAATTTTTCAATCAGCAAAGAGGTGAATCACAAACCATGCGGGAACAATGTATTGAATATGTGACTGGCTGAAAAACAGCGAGCGCGCCAAATTTAAAAAAGTTGATGAAATATAAACAACGCGCGAAATTAAATGCATTCTGCTTTCGTTCGTAGTCGATTCATATTCAGATTTTAGAATTATAAAAAATGAGTGCGTCTTCCTCAAGTGAAAGTATTATTATGTCTTATGGTTCTTCATTGTACGTAAATAAATTCTTGTTCATAAGTTGCACTTACTTATTTTCTCATAGAGGGTGATAAAAAGTAGAGTGTCCACCTCGGAAGCAACACTATTTTAAGCTCGAGTGACATACTTTTAATCCCTCGCTGCGCTCAGGAAATAGTTGTTTGCTCCCTAGATAAACAATCTACTATTAAATGCATGTTTTTTTTTAAAGATTACTTTACTGAGTTTTGCTGTCTACTAGTGTTCTTGTTAACCCGCTAAGCCCGTGATAAACTAACATGCATGTGTTACGAGTGGGTTAACATCGGCAATGCAATGGGTGGGTTTCGAACCGGCGACCTCAAGATCACAAGCCCGACGCCCTAGCCATTAGGCTACGGCCGCTTAAATTGATGACACTAAAGCTATTTTGAGCTGTAATCTTTGTTATAAATATTTTATGCTTTTGTAATATACGAGAATTTATTCATTTTGCTAAACAAAAATAGTATTAATGTAGTGCTTATAATTATGTTGATGAATGTAATAAATATTATTGTTGGAATTTAAAACATTATACTTTAAGCACTTCAGTCTATAATATTTTATATCAGTTTTATTTTATGTAGGTAATTTATTTTACTCAATGTCAAAACAGGTTACCCTTTAATAAACTACGCCATATTATTAACTAGTTCTGCCTGCGACATCGTCTGCGTGACTGTGTTTGTGTTTTCTTATTTTTTATGCGTCGTATGACAGACAGTTACTTTCGCATTTATAATATTAAAGACTAGTTAGGATTGCAATACCAGCCACTTCCCAGTAAAATCGAACCGGCGACCACAAGATCAGAAGTCCGACGCCCCTAGCCATTGAGCTATGGCCGCTTTTATCAATACTTTGTTTTATACTATGTTGTGATGTATGTATGTACTTGTTACGTATGTAAGGCTATCAAACAATGTTTTATATATAGGTAGCAATGAATGACGTGCATCAGTTCAAGTGCTGTGTGCACATGGGAAGCATGTTCTTATTGTTTGTGTTGAGTGTTGTTCTGTGGCTCTGGTGGAGGTACAGGCCTGGTGGGGTGAACCCTCCTGTGTACCCTGGAGCTTTACCCCTCATAGGGCATGTCGGCTTGTTAATTGGAGATGCAGCAGGTAGGATTATTTAGATTAGATTATTTATTAGGCTAATGTTAATTCCGCAAAAAAATGTGTCAAAATGCTGGGATGCTTTTTCGCACCGCCCACAAAAATTATGCAACATGCAGAAAGGAAAAATAAAAAACGTTAAATAATAAGTGTTTCTGCGCGTTTTTTTAAAAAAGCATCCCATCATTTTGACACATTTTTTAGCCGAATGAACACTAGATTTTTTATTTTTTAACTTTAATTAGTACCTATCGATTCCGCAAAGTAACGTCTGATTCAATTAAATATTTACTTTATACTTATGTATTGGTTTATTAGATGTAGGCTGTAAAATAATATGTTTTTGAATTAATTAATATTCGGTATAGGAGAAAATAGTAGGTATAAGAATTTCATTTCCTATAAAAATTGTCGCCAGCGAGATGCGACAGGTAAGCTATTTATTATTTATAAAATCATTAGGCGAAGATACAAAAAATCGTAGGTATTTACCAATTTTATACGTCAGCATTCTTGCATACGTCTGGCAATGTTAAAATCGCGACTAAATCGTCTGGCTTATTATTTCTTATATTCTTTAAACATTAAACTACAGCATATAAAAAAAATATATATAATTAGACAACGTTGCGGTTTAAAAAAAGATGTAGTGACAAAAATTGTAAAGAGTATGCTTAGGTGGTTTGGTCATGTGAAAAGGATGAATGAAAGGCGAGTAACAAAAGGTATTTACAAGGCAGATGTGAGTGGAAACGCCGGGAGGGGACGCCCTAGAAGGACATACACTGACCTCATAGGTGACGTTCTTCAGAAAGGTCAGGTGCGTAGTTCTCGCATCCGGCGTGCGTGTATGACAAGATGTATGTAAGGATCGTAGCAGGTGGCGTTCTGTAGTTTATGCCTACCCCCATGGGAGAAAGGCGTGATTATATGTATAAGAAATTTCATATTACCTCAAATATAAGTTTAATATTATAGTTTAATATTTTTAAACATTTTAAAAAATTAGGGGTCTTTGTCCGCTCACACCAGCCAGGTCTGCAGTTCCGCGTTGGGATATAATAGGAAGGGTATGTGACGAGATTTCAGCTTGCCTCAAATACCTACCGAGACTCGATAAAAGTGTGCGAGAGCATTAGAGCATTATTCAAGCGCTCTAAAGACTCTAGCTCAAAAGACTTTTTTAAGGCATCTTAAAAAAGTCTTTTTTTTTTTTTTTTGTCCGATGGGATATTCATTTACGCATTCCCACCGCTGCTGCAGCGTATTCGCGCGCTGGCGGTGGGATATGTGGGACTCGCCCTCTCCATAGCGTGGTATGCTAAACTCATACCACGAGGAGAGGACCCTACCACCCACTAAAACCTCCCGGACACTCCTTCGATCCGCCGTTGGCGGGGGCCGGGTACGCATGAGCAATCCGGCCCCCCGACGACACCCGCGGCCAATATGGTACCGCGGGATCTCCAGGGCCACACTTACAGTGGCCCATTTGCCCAATTATAGGGACGCCCGGAGTGTAGAGGCATCCCTACTCCTCAATCTTAAAAAAGCCTGCCTTAAGCAGATTATTAACAAATACATAAAATTCCCATTAATTAATAAGATAATAATGAGATTAGATACATCTTAATGATTCGGTGGAAAATATTTTTATAAGTGCTTTTACATATTGGTTATATATCTATGATTTTCTTAGCAAATCGACCATTTAAGTTATCTGATAAATGATTATTAAAATAACCTCCGAGTCTAGGTCAGTGTATAATAGTGCTAGTACCTACTATTAATAAACTTGCTGTTTTGCACTTACTTCGTTGTGTTATTGGAAAAAATAAGTAATAGAAACAATGTACATTTTTCACAATGAAACTTGAATTTTCTTAAGCCTATTCTTTGCCCGGCGCGGGCCTCATTTATCTTACTAATATTATAAACGCGAAAGTTTGTAAGCATGGATGGATGGATGTTTGTTACTCTTTCACGCAAAAACTACTGAATGGATTTGGCTGAAAGTTTGCATGCGGATAGTTTATAAGCTGGATTAACATATAGGCTACAAAATATCACGCTCCGACCCACTCGAGCAGAGTAACGCGGGTAAAACCGCGGGGCGCAGCTAGTTACAAATAAACACATTACTGCTAGTTACACATAGTGCTTTTTTATTTTTTTCGCGAAATTTACATGTCTTGAGTTATGAACAATTTTTCGTATAGCAATAGTTTCATCATCAGCCCGTGTAACATCGACTGCTGAGCGTGGACCTCCTCCTGAGGGAGAGTTTTGCTGTGGTACACACCACTTGTTAGGCCGGTTGGTAACTGCAGTATTCTGTTATGCACAAGGAACGCTCATATAAATAATAAACGGCTTTTATAAAAGGACATAAGACTCAATGGAGCATCTGATGAACTCAACAATTAGTAAGGCCCGGGTGGAAGGAATTAGTGGACGTATTAAACAGGTTTATCTCAGTATTTATATCTAACTAGCTTACTCGATAGACTTTACCCTATCTTAACGAAAACTCTATATTAAATAGAATTTTTATAGGCGTAATTAATAACTCTGCACTAACCGTGATGTGCACAAGATTACATTTAAAAGTTTATATTGTCAAAAAATATGGCGGCGAAAATTTACCGCGCAATTTTTTTTCATATATATGCCTTCTATTGTCAATAACAAACACAACAAAAAAGGATAAGCGATCCAGCCGTTCACGCGTGTTGCAGTGACCAAGAGAAATAGGGATTAATTTTTAATATATATTAAATAGATTTACTAAAAATGTATAATAAGTGTTCCCCGCGTTCGTAACGGAGGATTCTCTCGACTTTTGTTTTTTTTTTTGAATATCAACTTTGTGCGCCTTTCGGCATTGTTTATGGTCTATATTAAATGTGTTTATAATTTTTTTTTCCTAATTTTCAGTGTTCATGAAGAATTTTATCGATGTATTCAGTTTTTGCAACAAAAACGATGGTCTTATATATTGTTACGTCGGAACACATACTGTATATGGTAAGTAACTTTAAATAATTACAACCTCTGTGGCGTAATAGTATAAGGCGTGCCTTCAATTTCTGAGGTCGTGTATTTGATCCCCTCCAGAAAAGAAATTTGTTTAATTTTTTTTGTTAAATCATCTTTGCTAGTCTTGCTGGTTGAGAAAGTATCCTCAGTGCCTCGGAAAGTATGTTGAGCCGTTGGTCTGGATTATTATAACATAATCTATGACTATCGTATACCAAGTAACGGGCAGCAGCGTTTACCTGTGTACATTAAGGAGTCGCCAAACAGGCGGGTTAGTGACCGCAGCATTATGTACAGAAAGCCTAGAGTGGTAAAATAACCCCCTTCGAGGGAGACCCATGCTCAGCATTGGACGTTATACGAGCTGATGATGAGATTAACACAATGGTGTCCATAAAGCTGATTTCGGCCCTAGCATAAGAACGTTGGCAATCGGCTAAGATCTGTGGTCCATGGACTAATATTTTCTGAGATATAACGTCCGCTGTTGAACAGACACATAATCTTATGATTAACGGCTTAACCTCCGCTAGAACGCGAATATTATAGTATCCTTCAACATTAATATGTTTATAAAATAATAACAAAGATGACAAAGCAAAAATCATCATCAACGAAAAAATATGTACTGGAAAATTCCATTCGGATGATAAACAGATACAGTCAACAGCAGAAGTAGATGTTCGAAATCGGACATGCAATCAGTCAAAACAATGAGACATTCGAAGAAAACATGTTTAATTTTTTAATGCAATACTTATTTTATTATCATTATTATTTCCCTGGGGTCGTGGTAGGATGCTGCTGTTAAGAGGTAACCAGTTATTCCTCCATATGTTATAATGTAAATGTAACATTCGGGTCCAACGGCTTAACGAGCTTTCTGAGGCACAAACTGATAATGAGGTGATAAGGCAACCAGACCCGGAAAGAAATCTTAGATTTTTACACAAGAATTACTTTATTATTTTACATTATTCCGATTTTGATTATCTGCTTTTGCCATTGACTGTACCAGTATGCTTTATAAATCTCCATTGTTATAAAAAGAATAGGTGGGACCTAAATTTTTGGATTTTCCCGTGGTTTTATGTTACAAATGTTTCAATATATTTTGTAATCAGTTAACTTTGATTAATTAACATAATAGTATAATTTACCGTCTTTTGTTGGCCGAAATTATTTAATTTTATAATATTTTGTTCTGAGATACTAACCACAAACAAGAGAGTTTTTTTTTTTAATACCAGAA
The DNA here is from genome assembly GCA_947037095.2 of Nycteola revayana. Classification (NCBI taxonomy): domain Eukaryota; kingdom Metazoa; phylum Arthropoda; class Insecta; order Lepidoptera; family Nolidae; genus Nycteola; species Nycteola revayana. Next base: position 3,641,501 of record OX344851.2, read on the forward strand.
TGGCTGATTGTCTATGGCAAGAGACTCTAGTTTTTTTTAATTGTTTTTATATGATTAAGAACGGTGACATAGACCAAGAAAAAAAAGGGTATTATTTTGAGGGCTGAAAAGAACTAAAAGAAATATTTTAAAATTGACGTGACATAGAGAAGAAAACGATGTCAGTCGTCTTGGTCTATAGATTATCTGTGTCCTGACGTCATTCCTGGATCGACGACGTCACGACACAGAGAATAAAATAGTAAAGGATCACGCTGAAATTTATATTCTTATACTAAGTTTTATTTAAAAAGGATTACCGTAATTATCATTTTATTATCCTAGAAGGGTGGACTAGAAAGTACCGAAAAGACCCATGATAAATAGGAACTAACAGGCACAAAAGGCTATTGAGGCCGGAGGATAAAGTTTTTTTTTATCTAGACCTATAACGTCTCAAAATGGCTGATCGCGTTTTCGTAAATTTAAAATAAATAATTTTCATTTATGTTATGTTATTACTGTGTGCAATAAAGAATAAATAATAAATAATAATTGCTTGTGTACAAGCGATTATGTAGCAATTGAATAAATTATATGTACCATCAATCAGGTAGAAATTATTGAATATACTACCAGAGCCGCTTGTCATAATCAACCAGCTATTCTGATATTAACATGTTTTTAACCGACTTCAACAATTCGATTCGATACGACTTCGACTGGAGGAGATTCTCAATTCGAATGTTTTTTTTTTAATTTTTACCTCAGGAGTTTCGACAGGTTGATCCGGTTGTAATGATTCTTTATTTATTGATTGCAAACATAAAAAACACAACTTTAGCGTAGCGGTATTTGGCTCGCTTTAAATATCGGAGGTCGTGGGTTCGATCCCCACGCCAGACAGGGAATTTTGTGTAAAATCTAAGATTTCTTTCCGGGTCTGCTTCGTTGAGGGACTCCGTGCCTCGGAAAGCATGCCCGATTTTTATCACATCATCTCTAACTATCGTATATCAAGAACGGGCTGCAGCGTTACCTTATGTGGTACAACATTATACTGCGGTCACCAACCCGCGTGCCAAGCGTGGTGACTATGGCAAATACCTTCCCTCGGAAGGAGGCCCATGTTCAGCAGTGGACGTTATACGGGCTGATGATGATGAAACATAAAAAAATGCTTAAGCATGTCTTGTTTCAGTTGTAACGGATCCTGAAGATAGTGTGACAGTATCAAACACCTGCTTAAAAAGACCTTATATGTATGATTTCTTGGAATCGGTCAAACAGGGTCTTCTTGGAGGAGAAGGTAAGAATAATATGAATTTTAATACATAATATTTTAGAGGTTGCTCATAATTGGCATGAGATGTATGATATTAAAATAGACATAGCGTTGGTGATGCTGCAATACCACGTAAGTGACAATAGGTAATAAGGTTGAAAATCAAATGAAGAAAATTGATTCTTTTCTCTTTAAAATATGCATAACGAAAACATTTCTTGACAGATGAAATTACACCTTATTAGCGACTGTAACTTCGCGGGATTGCAGTATTATCGACGATATCGATACCTCAGTTCCAAAGTGTAACAAATTCGAAATTCAGTGAATTTGAGATAAGTCTTAGTAAGAGAAATTGTAACTGAATGTAGTTTGATTGTTACACCTAATATTTTTATAAAAATCTATTAGTTTTTTCTAACTAAAACTTTATATAATTTTCTTTCTTCTCTTCACTGAATAATGTGGTTACCTAAGACCATTCAAGAGCATTTATAAAAATAATATATTTTTGATTAATGATAATAACTATTAAAAAATACATTAATAAAAGTATTACTACTAGTCATTTAATTTTCTAATTATCTCATGAAAACCTGTTTCTGAATTGTTACACTTTGGAACTGAGGTATCGATATGTTTTTTACGAAAGAGTTTCAATCAAGGAGATGGCTTAAGAAATACACGATTTAATAGTTCTTGCTATCATCATACCACATCAATATGGAGATGGAGGAAAAAATTTGGTAAAAATCTAAAGTGTACGTTAAAATGTAATATGCATGAGGACTAAAAAATATAATTAGTCCGTCAGTTAGATTACTAAAAACTATTGGACACGTATTTTTTACTTATTAAATCAATAAAAATTACGAAGATACTGAGCAACAACAAACTATAACGCTCTGGAGAGGGGGGCTTGCGACGTCACTGCTAGGTACAATTGTACCTAGCTGTGACGTCACACCAAATTTCAGTGTTGGTCCCATAGTAAAAGTTGTTCATAATCATGAGTACTTCAATTCCCCAAAAGGTTGTTGGTGTTTTAAAAATAACCCTGTATATAACGAAAAAAATACGTGTCCAATATTTTTTGGTAATCTAACTGACGGACTTAATAGTTTTTTTTTATTCTTCATGCCTATTGACTGTTATTGAATATCCATCGGGAATAGTCATTCCCTGTTACTTCACTTAATCTTCATAGTTGTAACAAATCAAGAATATAAATAGAGCATAGGTACTAGCTTTTATCACTGGCTTCGCTAGCATTCATATTTTTTTTAATAAAACCTAGCTTATTTTACTTCTAATACCTCTAAGACTAATAGGCATGAGGCAAGATTTTGAAATCCTCTTGCGCAACGTGGGTAGTCATTTTCTAAGTACGAAAAACACAATATTTCGGTAATAAATTTAAATTTAACGAAGTTTAAGCCATATTTCTATTAAATTTTAAATAGCGCGCGAAAAAAGGCCTCAAGTGTCATGGCGTCGGCTATGACGTCACGCTATTGTAAAAAATGTCATTGAGTCCGCCAAACCTAACGTAGTGGTTAAATTCTCTTTGATGGTTACAATATCGTGACGTCATGCGCCGTGATTGGTGTTTCAGTCAAAATGGCCGATTGCAGTATTTTAATCTTTTATTTTATTACAAAATACATTAATCTCAAGGTTATATATAAAAATAAATAAGTGTAATAATTTCTTTTTATATGTACTTTCCCCTAAAAACATTAAATCTTAATTTTTTGATACTGTCGTCACGCCTATTATGTGTACAAAGTTTTATGATGATCTATTAAGTAGCTTTTCGTGTGAAAGCGTAACAAACAAACTTACATTACATTAATAATACACTAGCTTCCCGCAAGCGGTTTTATTCCCTATGCTCCCGTTCCCGTGGGAACTTCATACTTATATACTTATTATACTGACTGCACCGGTGGCTCAGTGGTTACGGTAGTTGCCTCTGAGACCTGGTGTTCTGGGTTCGATTCCCACCCGGGACAATTATTTGTGTGAACCACAAATAGTTGTTCTGAGTCTGGGTGTTCTGTGTGTCCGTGAAATGTATGTTTGTAAAGTCCCCCGCGACACAGGGATTTATTTCCCTAGTGCGGGAGTTGTCTTTAAAAAAAAAAAAAAACATATATAACCTTTGTTCACCGTAGATAGTATAGCTTGTGACGGTGAACGATTTTTTTTAAATACGTCAAATAGTTTCGGAGGCTATTCAATTCAAACAAACATACAAACAATCAAATTCCTTCGAGAGTGGTACACATATTTTTTTTATATTAACTATCCGGTTGTACTCACGGTTTGTCATCATCGGATATGTCCGACTAGTTTCAAGACCATCCCGAGGTCCATTCTCAAGGAGTAGTCGACTCGACTGCGCTACGCCGGGCAACTCGCCGTCGAATCGACTACACCTTGAGAATGGATCTCGGGGTGCTAGTCGGACATATCCGATGATGACAAACCGTGAGCACAACCGGATAGTTAATATAAAATCAAATTCCTCTTTATATATTATAATATAGATATAGAGAAAGTAATTTTGAAAAAAAAAAAAATACACAAATTTATTCTGAATTATTTCAACTAAGCTAAGATTGTCTTATTTAAATAAAAGTAAGCTGAATTGAATATGTATCAAATTATGTATTTTGCTCATAATAATTACGACATACCAACATACGACATTGTCTTACGCGCTAGATCTATTAATTAACCTCTGGCGCCTTTAAGACCCTGTCATCTAGCTTATACATTATATACCACAATTAACATTTGTTTACCAACAGCAATCATTATATATAACCAACTTAATTACTATACTGATACAAGACACTTAAGTATCGGCGTAATAAGAATTCAAGCCAATCTCTAACCAATCATGCCATATTAGGTGTGTTATGTGTATGTATTAATATTTATATAGGTTATGTTTTTAATATGTAAGTATATAGGGTGACTGGTAATAAGTGACCGATACCTAAACACATGATTGTGCTCATGATAACAAACAACTTTTACTATGGCACCAACACTGAAATCGCGAAAAAAAAAAAAAGCTGCTCCCTACCATGTTGACGAGTTATGTGAACATGAATGTATGGAACAGCCGATTTTTTTTCGCGATTTCAGGTTTGGTGCCATAGTAAAAGTTGTTTGTTATCATGAGCACAATCATGTGTTTAGGTATCGGTCACTAATTACCAGTCACCCTATAGTTACGAGTGTTATTACCTAGTTATTAGAGTTACGACTGTTGCTACACCCATACTACCCAGCTCTGATTTCTCTATAACAAGTTCGTGCTGAGGTTGTCTGGAAAAAATCGCGGCAGCGATAATAACGCCACTTGTACTTTGTAATTTTTATGCACAATTTATTTTGTATTATTCCTGGTGTGCAATAAAGAGTACTTTACTTTACTTTTACTTTATATATTAGTAAACGCATATCTCACTTTAGTTCTTGTAAAATAGCAAGGTGGTACATTACATCCCCGGTCAACTTTTATTCGCAGCAAATTAATGTGTTCCCGTGAGATAGTTAAAAAACCGAAGGAATAACAAACACCTCGCGGACAAACTCGCTGGCATCAGCTAGCATTATATTAGTATAAATATAAATCAGATTCTAGTTAAATGCTGACTCGTTGATTAAGCGTTGCCAACGAATAATATTAACTAATGAATAAATGAATTCTACTAATATTATATTTGCGAAAGTTTGTTTGGCTGGATATCTATTATATATGTTTGTTACTCTTTCCGGCAAAAACTACTTAATGGATATGCCTGAAGGTTTGCACGCGGATAGTTTATAAGCTGGATTAACATATAGACTACAAAATATTTACAAAACTTTTTTTTTCGGACGGGCATTTGTATTTAGCCCTGAGGCTTTTGCTACTTTACCGGGCATAAAGGCGAGCAGAGCTCTAGCCTAGATAAATGGTTTAAACACTACAAACTAAGCAACCTGCGCAAGAGGGCGTCCCCTGTGGGACTTGTACCTCGGCCAAGTCCCACAGAGGACGCCCTCTGTCCTTTCCCTGTAGGTGGCGTCCCCTGTGGGACACGCTCCGACCCACTGGGGAGTGACGCGGGAAAAACCGCGGGGCGGAGCTAGAATAAAATATTTTTTGAAAACTTTTTCAGTTGAACAATGGAAACATCAAAGGAAATTACTCAATCCAGCATTCAACCACGAAACGTTACAAACTTATATGAAAGTATTTAATCAGCAAGCTCGAGAACTCGTATCTGAATTGATGTTACAAGTTGAAAAACCGCCGTTTGATACAGAACCGTACTTCACCACTTTATCCTTAGAAGTAACATGTCGTAAGTAGTTTTTTTTAATAAAATAATGTATTGTATATGTTAACCAAGAAGCAGCCGTAGCCCAATGGGTAGGGCGTGGGACTTGCGATTATATGGTCGTCGGTTCGATCTCCACCCACTGCACTACCGACGTGAACCCACTCGTAATATAAGCATTGTATCTAAGCACGAAGGGTTAACAAGAATACTAGTAGGCTGCAGAACTAGCTAGTAAAGTATATAAATAAATAAAAAATATAATTTTAAATAATCTGTCGGTTTGAGAACATCCGATAGAGGGAATGTAAGACATTCTTACATTTCGTTGATCGGATTTTATCAAGCCAAAGTAAATTTTTCAACTCGGAGTAAATTTTCAGATCAACATTTATTTATCTGATAATTATCTGAGTTTTTATCTTAATTTGGTATTGACATTCTGACATTTCAATTTGGTACTACAAGCCTGAATCATGGGCTCGTATTACCGGGATAATTTTGAATCTCCAAATTCAATAATGAAGCTTCAGAAGACGAAGTTGGAATTTATATTTCTTTATTGTTTGATAAATGAAGAAATATGAATTCCACCCCGTCTCCGTCCAAACGATTATAAAATTATGAGACGTAGTAGTGCGAAAGGTCTTTGTTGTATTTTTTTTATTTTTATTTAATTGTCCTATCTGAGTTTAGCAGTCTGCTAGTATTCTTGTTAACCCCTCGGGGTCGATCCCACTATTCCCATTACCCATTGCAGTGGTAATACTGGGACTTCACTTTTTTTCTCACAACACTCCCAGTATACCCATTGACATAAAAATTTACCGATGGGAATAGTGGGAATTACTTTTCGTACGATCGTGTCCAAGAATAACCATTTGCGGCGTTTAATAAACGTTCACTTTTCTATTGAATCTAAAAGTGTATTTATAACTTACTAGCTGGCCCGGAAAACTTCGTACCGCCTCAATATCTACGTGGTGTCCTACATCTACCCTACCCTACCCCTACTCTACCCCTACTCTACCTCTACCCTACCCCTACACTACCCCTACCCTACCCCTACCTCTACCCTACACCTACCCTACCCCTACCCTACCCCTAAACTACCCCTACCCTACCCCTACCCTACCCCTACCCTAAAGTATCCTATGTCCTTCTCCCAGTTCTTAGCTACCTCCCTACCAATTTTCAGCCAAATCGGTTCAGCCGTTCTTGAGTTATAAAAAGTGTAACTAACACGACTTTCTTTTATATATATAGATTCCTACCTATATTTTCCCTAAACGGAAGATGTAAATAGTAATGTATCAAAGAGTCGAGAGTACATACTTCGCTAAAGAGTTTTTATTAATAGATAAAATATAAAACGTTACTATCTTTTACCTAAGTATTTACAATATAAACGCTTCGGCACGCGACGCTCAGTACGCCAGCGCGTTCAAAAAACGCCCATAAAACGTAATGGTTATTGTGGGAAAGTTAGTGTCACTATTACCATTAATGGTTATTCTCAATGGAAATAGTGCGACCGGCTCGTATTCTTGTTAAGGCGCGGTGAATAGACGACTTTTACGTATTAGTTTTGTCACTGTTACTCCGCGTAGAAATGAAAGAGAAGCGAAGAGACGCCGCGATGGCGCAACGTTTCGTTCGACTCGTTCGAGTTATTAAATACATTAATCCTTGCAAATATCTTATTGCAATCGATAAATAAAAACAACAGTTCCCTTTATTATTATATATTACATCACTGTTATTAATATTATCAAGATTTGTTTATAAATAATACAGTTACAATTGCTACAATTTCAATTGAATTATTTTATGTTTTTTTTTTATCGAGAAAATTTACCGAAAACGTGTTTTGAACACAATGGTCCCCCCATAAATATGATCAAGATTAACATATATTTTTTTAGCTGCTCTAAAATGTAAACATTTGGCTAAAAAACTGTTTTGTGAAGCCTATTTTGACTAGGTACAGCGCCTTAACCCCTCGTGATAAGCTAAAATACTTTGTGTTACGAGTGGGTTCGCGTCGGCAGTGCAATGGGTGGATATCGAACCTACGACCACAAGATCACAAGTCCGACGCCCCTAGCCATTGGGCTACGGCCGCTTAAGCCAATGTATTTACTCGTAATTTGTGTAATTATGTTATCATGTAGAAAATCTGTTCCATACAATCTGTTGTGCCTTCAATTTGAGAATTACATGGGAACATCGAAATTTGTTAAGTCATTTGAATTTCAATCGTTAATTACTTCATTCGTTTCATTATAGTCTTGGGTATTCCCAAAGTTGTGATATAATCATAACATGATCATTTATTTTTTTTGGCATCTAGGTATATTATTACACATCTATATATATAAAACAAAGACGGGTTTGTTACAACACTTATAACTCGAGATCGGCTGGATCAATTTTCATGGTTTTTGTTTCGTTGGATTTGTCTCCGCCCTGAATAGCAGAATACATTTTAAAAACAAAAGAAAGTCGTGTTAGTTACACTATTTATAACTCAAGAACGGCTGAACCGATTTGGCTGAAAATTGGTAGGGAGGTAGCTAAGAGCTGGGAGAAGGACATAGGATACTTTTGGGTAGGGGTAGGGTAGGGTAGGGTAGGGTAGGGGTAGGGTAGGGGTAGGGGTAGGGTAGGGGTAGGGTAGGGTAGGGTAGGGGTAGGGTAGGGGAAGGGGAGGGTAGGGGTAGGGGTAGGGTAGGGGTAGGGTAGGGTAGGGTAGGGGTAGGGGTAGGGTAGGGGTAGGGTAGGGGTAGGGTAGGGTAGGGTACGGCAGGGGTAGGGTAGGGCAGGGGTAGGGTATAAAAGTCCACCCGTGCGAAGCCGGGGCGGGCCGCTAGTTAAATATATAAATAACCATGAATACATTAATGAGACTCGATGGTACTCAGCTGCACAAGTGCACAAAAACATGTACCGTGAAATGGAAGGCAATTACCTATGTTATAAAACTATATACCATATAAATATTTGTTTAGCTGTGTAAAACAATTGCTTATTATGTCAGTGTAAATGTTTTGTGCACTTGAGTATACCAATGACATAACAAGATAAGTTAAAAATAATAGTTTAAAAAAACTAAAAATACACGCTTTTATAGCTAACTGAACTAAAAAATTGAAAATAATTTTCACCTCAAAATAAAATTATAATAAAGTTAAAGTTATTAACAGAATAATTCAATTCAGAGTAAAAAGCGTGGGGTGCATTTTACAACTTTTCATAACTCTCCTCTCATAGATAGTTGCGAATAGAATGATTGTGACATTTACTTTATCAAGCACCCCACGCTTTTCACTCTGAATTAAATTATTCTGTTAATAACTTAAACTTTATTATAATTTTATTTTGAGTTGAAAATTATTTTCAATTTTTTAGTTCGGTTAGCTATAAAAGCGTGTTTTTTTAGTTTTTTTAAAGGATAATGGCCGTGTGTTCTCCGGCTTAGAATAGGCCACCCCATATCTTCCCATGGGTGTTTTAAAAGGCGACTAAGGGACATATGGCTGATGGATGGGCAGCAGCATCTATTAGCTCAAGGTTTAAATCTTACTGCGATCACCAATCCGTCTGCCAAGCGTGGTGATTATGGCAATATCCCTCTACGATCCTGGCTTGCAAAGGTCCGTTAAGAGGAGGCCCATGTTCAGCAGTGGACGTAAACGGGCTGTTGATGAAAGGATAATGGGAAACTGTTATCAAATTATTGCATTGTCATTGGTCCTTGATACGTTTGCAAAGTTTCAAATTAATCAGACTTCTCGAAACTGGTTAAAATTAAGTTCAAAGATTCCGTTACTTACATACAACCCAAGCTAATAAAAGCGTGTTAAAAAAAATAGAAGCTATTGCTTCACACAAAACAAGTTAAAACTATTTTATGTATTTTGCGAATCCATTTCATCGATTTTCATCTTTGAATACTTTTATTACATCGTACATTTATTTGGGCCTATAAAGACTATAATTAAGTACACAGTTTGTGTCGGTCTAGGTCTGTCTGGTCTAGGTCTGTTCTACGACTTTTTACAAAACATAATACATTTACCAAAAACAAACCTTTAATATTTCGTTGTCCTATTTAACACATTTGAACCCTGTATTCCCCGCTCCCCTCGCTATTACTAGTTTCTTTTGCTTCGCATAGACTTCGTAACACTTAGAGCGTTGAATTTAAATATTTTTATTTTTTGTGTGTAAATCTGATGAATTAAAATATGATGAATTTTTAAAAGTTATAGAACAAAAGTTGTTGATTATGATGTTAGTAACGTAGTCCTGAGAGGTTACCGGTGTTTTACAAATAACCCTATATATTATTTGAGCTTAATTTTCAATTCTCATTACAGAAACGTCACTAGGCTTACCTCCAGGACACGGAAAAGTTGACAAAGAATATTGTCATGCCGTAACTAAAGTGGCAGGCTTACTGGTCAAGAGAATCACACACTTATGGCTGCATCCAAAATTCATTTACAACATGTCTTCTTTGAAGAAAACACTGGATGGTATGCGCAAAATAATAAAGAACACATCAAACTCGGTAATTTCTATTCAATTACCAACTTAAACTGATAAAAATTATGAAACATATTAAAAAAATACAGACTGTTAAAAATATCCCGATATTCCCAAGTAATATTAACTCAAATTTTCCTTATCAATACATAGTATAAAACAAAGTCGCTCCTCGCTGTCTGTCTGTACCTATGTATGCTTTAATCTTAAAAACTACGTAAAGGATTTTGATGCGGTATTTTTTCATCGATAGAGTTACGCAAGAGCAAGTTTAATATGTATGCAACGGTGCGAAAAAGGAGCGGGTGGCCAGTTAATTATAAAACAACTCCACTCTGACATCACTCATCATCGCTTTTTGTTGATATGTTTTTGTTTCTCTTTCTTTCTTCCTACTCCTAATTCTTATCTCACTGTGTTATTCTTCTACTCCTATATAGATAGGAGTGTCACCACAAAATTCACTTCTCTCACTCGCTTATACATATTCTTTTTAAAGCAATCCATCCACATCTTCTACAGTCTTTCTCTACTACTATATCCTATATTGCCCTATATACCCGAATGTAGGCTCATCACTTTTCTTATAATATGTTCTTCCTCCCTTCGATACTATGCTTACCTATTACTTTTCATTTTTTCTAGCTACTTTCATGCATTCTCTTATATACTCATTTCTAATCTTGTCCTTGTCCTTTTTAGTCACACAGATATATATACAAATTGACTAGTGAGTTGGTGGTAACAATACGTCCATATGAGACCTGATCAAATGAATCTGATCCCGTTATAGACAACTGCCTGAGTATACAACAGATATGTAAATTCACACTCTTGAAAAATAAACTATCGCAACATAGACCAAAAGAGTTCTATCATCATCATCATCAGGCTATTGTAGTCTACTGCTGAACATAGGCCTCCCCCATCGATTTCCAGCGGAAACGATCGCTAGCGGCCTGCAACCAATGACTACCTGCAACCTTTGTGAGGTCATCGGTCCATTGTGCTGGCGGTCGTCCTACGCTGCGTTTGCCAGTTCGTGGTCTCCACTCGAGAACCTTTCTGCTCCATCGGCCGTCAGTTTTTCGAGCTATGTGTCCCGCCCATTGCCACTTCAGCTTGCTAATCCGTTGAGCTGTTTTAGACCTTCGTTCTCCAACGGATCTCTTCATTTCAAAAAAAAATTCTATATCCGAATAGAAATAATGTAATGTTTGCATTTAAATGTTTGATAAAAATCGTGTTTGTTTTTAAATTATAACCGATGTACTTTTCAGGTTATTCAAGAACGAAAAAAGCAATTTAAAGATATTGCTAATAACAACCAATCTTCAGGTAAATACATATGATGCCTGTTGACTACAATTTATTAACGCGAAAATTTGTATGGATGGATGGATGGATGTCACTCTTTCACGCAAAAACTACCAAATGGATTAGGCTGAAAATTTCACAGTGATAGTTTATAACCTGGATTAACATAAAGGTTACAAAAGATCATGGCAAAGGTAGACCAACGGTGGTAAGACTGAATAGGAGAATATGATTAATGAAAGAACATCGAAAGTATGTTTTCAAATTTATAATAGAAACTAAATGACATACCTGATAATGTTAAGAATCGATCGTATCATACTGGATGGCTTCTTTTACCGTCTTGAAAATAAGTGTGCGTAATATGAAATAGTTATTTACTGATATAGATCGAAAATCGTAACCGTAAAAATGCGTACCTACGTAGGTAGTTACGCTATTTTGCTACTCTTTTTATACATATTTGATTGCGGCCTAGTATTAAATTAGTAGTAATATTAGTATTAAATAAAATTTTAATCAACGTAACGTAACTACCCAATTAGGTACGTATTTTCATCATTATGATTTTCATTCTATGCCAGTTAAAAAAATAACTATGCCTTAGACATCTATTTCAGATACATATCACGCCCGATTATTTTCAAGACAATAAAAAAGTCACCCAGTAAAAAGAACAGCAATTCGACTAACTTTATAATTGTCTTCTTCTTCATTCCCTTCATCCCACGTTATGCAGGGTCGGGTCTCCTCAAACGTCTGCGCCAGGACGCTCTGTACTAGATTGTCTCTACAGGCACTTGGGCTTCCTTCAGGTCCTTTGCTATTTTAGACCACCAGGTGTTTGGTGGACGACCTCTTTTTCTTTTCATCTCAGGTATATTTAGCGCAACCTGTACCACATGATCATTTTCGCGCCTTATTACATGACCATACCAGCGAAGTCGGCGTTCGGTAAGTTTTTCGGCAATTGGTGCTACTTTAAAAGTTCCTCTAATGTACTTATTTCGTATTTTATCCAGCCGCGTTACACCTCCCGCTCACCTCAACATTTTCATTTAGTTGGTATGTCATTTTTGTTCGTGGGTTTTCTTTACCACCCAGCACTCGCCACCATACAGCATTGCAGGTCTGACTGCTTTCTTATATATTTTCCCCTTTTGTTCTATAGGCATTCCAGGACCGCATAGGACGCCCGTAAGGGCTTTCCATTTTTGCCAGGCTATGTTTATTCTATGAGACACATCCGCATCAATATTAGCATCCTGCGTCAGCGTGGACCTAGGTATTTAAATTTGGCTACTTTAGGCACTGGATTTTGATTTATGTATAAATCCTGCTGGTCCGATTTCCCATTATAGCAACATTCCAGGTACTCGGTTTAACTTCTGCTTACACGAAGGCCAAACTTTTCCACGGTGTGAACCCAAGAACTTAAAGTGCTTTGTAGTTGTTGTGCACTTGCAGCAGATAATACAATGTCATCGGCATACAAAATGCACCAAGGGACTGGTCCCTGTTTATCTTTGACGATGTTGGCCATTGCCAAGTTAAATAGCAGTGGACTGAGAGCTGAACCCTTATGTACTCCTACCTTCACTTCGAACGGGTCACTGTGTCCCGCTAGGCTTTTGACTCTTGTATTGTTGTCATTGTACAAGATGTACGTAGTGTTCTGGCACGTAATTCGCAATGCTCGCCATACTAGCTCTCGCGGGACACGGTCAAACGCCTTTTCTAATTTAATGAAGGCCATGTGAAGATCTTGTTTGTTCGAACGGTGTTTTTCCATCAGGATACGTATAGCTTGGATAGCATCAATGGTAGAACGTGAAGCTGTAAACCCAAACTGATTTGGAGATGTGGTTAATAGAGCGGATAGCCGTTTGATGAGGATACGTTCCCAAAGTTTTAATGTGTGGGATGTTAACTTTATACCCCTATAGTGTCCGCATTGAGATACATCTCCCTTATTCTTGTAAAAAGGCACAAGGAAGCTCTCTCTCCAAGAGTTGGGTATGGTTTTTGTCTGGAGAATTATATTGCACTAACTTTATAATTGTATTTCAGATAAATTTAAGCCGTTCCTAGATCAATTGTTACTTCTAAATGCCGAAAAGGATGTGTTCACAGAATCAGAAATCAGTGACCATGTTGATACTATGATAGCTGCCGGATTCGATACTACGGCTACTGCACTGACGTTTATTTTCATTATGATTGGATCACATCCAGACATCCAAGAACACATTTATAAAGAGTAAGATAGATTTAACCAAATTACGCAATTTAAAAGTTAAATAATAGAATATTGATATTGATTAAATTTCGTGTGCATTACTTAATATTTTCCACGAATTGGTTAGTTACGTGGCCTCGTGGTATCCAGCTTAGAATAGACCACCCCATGTCTTCCCATAGGTCGATTAAGCTGATGTATGCGCAGTAACATCTCATCGTCATCATCAGCCCGAACAACGTCCACTGCTGAACATGTGCCTACTCCCGGGTATTTGCCATAGTCACCACGCTGGGTAGGTGGGTTGGTGGCCGCAGTATTATGTTGTAACACACAAGGAAACGCTGCTGCCCGTTCCTAGGTATACGATTATGATAGATGATGTTATAACAATCGGGAACAACGGCTTAACGTGTTTTCAGAGGCACGGAGGGTAGTCTCTCAACCAACCAGACCCGGAAAAAAAACTTAGACATACAAAGATTTCTTGTCCAGCGTGGGGATCGAACCCACGTCAGTAACATTTATCGCAGTATATATCGTCTTCTGCGAATACCATTCTGCCTGCCAATCGTGGTAATAACGGCAATGTCCCTGAACGACCTTGACTGTTGAGAAGAGACCCATATTCTGTAGTGGACGTAAACGGGCTGTTAGTTAAGAGTCCATTATGACTTTTTTTGGCGAAATTTGCATCCAACATTGCCACAGCACCGGTGGCGAGGTATGTGGGGCTCTTTCTCAATTACGATAGTATGCTTTCATAACACGATCATATTTTCCACATAACCCCCGGGTGCATTTTCAAGTACCAGAGTTGGGAACACCAAGAACTGTATTTACATGATTTTGACAAAGTTTGATACTTGTGCTAAATTAGTATTTGCCCTTGAGCAGCAAGGGCAAATAATTTTAGCCTGGAGATAAGTCATAACGCTCTCTAAAAGGTACAAAAATCTGCTCAGCTCTGCCGATGTCTGGTGCCTTCTAATGCTGCCCCCCTTGGTAGGTGCTAAATGTGACCGCTTCCTAAATAAAATTGAAATCCATTCTTATAGTATTATTTTACAGACTATGTGAAATTCTTGAAGACCGAGATGTAACGGGATCAGATTTACCAAAACTCGTTTATTTAGAAGCAGTCGTCAAAGAAAGTTTACGGTTGTATCCACCGGCACCGATGATTGCTAGAAAAATAGATCAAGACGTTAAGCTAAGTATGGCAATTTATCAAATATTAACTTACGCTTAGATGTTGTTAAGTTTGGGCTTAGGCATATGAGCCTTGGTTTAAAAAAAAGGTTGTTTGAGGAACTACCACTGTTGCATCGGAAAGCACGTTAAGTCTTTGGTCTCAATGTCTGTGAATTTCAGGCCCCTCTTCCTCACTGGGCACACGGGACACGTGCACAGAGCCCAGCGATGGCTTAGGGCCCCCTAGTCTCCGATAACGATAACTAATAGCCACTCTAAGGACTAATCGTAGATGCTTAGTGTGAATCCTAATGCGCCCAAGGCCTTTAATAGTTGAAAGACGGCCCTGGTGAATATCATCTATGAATAGCGTATATAAATTATACTTTGGTCACCAACCCGCCTGCCAAGAGTGGTGATTATAGCAAAAATCCCTTGGGGAGAAGATACATACTTCAATAATGGACGTATTACGGACTGATGATGATGGTGATAGGCTACGTATCATCATCAGCCCGTGTTACGACCTACGCTGAACATAGGACTTCCCAAGGATGGTTTTTTACCATAGTCGGCAGTTGTGATTATGTTGTTACCCAGCCAGATTACAATTCGATTGTTATTGATGCTATTATAACAATCAGTAACAAAGGCTTAACGTGCTTTCAGAGGCACGTACGCTATTTAAGCTGCTGATTTGGTTCTCCCACAAACGAAAATACAATGCATGATTATGATTTAAGGGAACGATTTGTACTATTAATTTTAAACTCATGGAAATGAAACATCGCTCTAATCAACACTTTCGTTTTAGGAAATTTTACCTTAAAAGCTGGTAGCACTTGCATAATTGGTATCTACGGTAACAACCGTCACAATATTTGGGGTGAAGATGCGCATGACTTTAGACCTGAACGTTGGCTGACACCTGATACTCTGCCAATCAATCCCAACGCGTTTGCCAGCTTTGGCTTTGGAAGGAGGAACTGCATTGGTTTGTAATATACTTATATTCCTAACAAGGCCGTGTAGCCGTTTGTGTTGCCGGCTTAGAATAGATCTTACTACGATCACCAATCCGCCTCCAAACCGTGGTGATTATGAGAATATCCTCAACAACCGTTGCCGCTATTAACGGCCCAGATCCGAGGACCTAGTCCTACTGGGGGCACCATATTGCGCAGGTCGCTTAGTTGGTAGTTAATAAATAATTTATGAAATCTGGGGCACTGCCCGCCTTTATGCCCGGTGAAGTAAGTAAAGCATGGTTGCTGACTAAAAATGACCGTCCGGAAAAAATATAATAGGTGTTATGAGGAGAACCGTGTTCAGCTGTGAACGTAAAACGGCTGTTAAAGTTAAGTAAATAAGCCAAAATCTAGAACCTAGAAATCTTCGTGATAAAAGACATAGATTACCATAAGCTATTTGTTTTTCAGGGAAACACTACGCCTTAATGATAATCAAGACGACTCTTGCGCATGTCCTCAGAAGATATCGGATAATTACAAGCAATGACAGTAAATTGGAGCTGAAATTTCATATTCTGTTAAAACCAACATCTGGACATCATATCAGCCTTGAATTGAGAAAATAAAAATCAGTTTAGAAAAATAAACTAATCATTTTATTATTATATTAAATTCGGAATACACATACACACACGCGATACACGAATGGAGTAACGAAACGGGACTTAGATTTCCACTTATTTATATAATTATTTTTGTGTTCTATTAGTGAGAAAACTGTTCATATGGCATGGCAAGCCAAGAAATTAGGCGTAATCCTTGTCTGAAAGCTGAGCTAAACTTAAGATATGTAATAACCGTTCGTACACGGGCTTCACTTACGCATAGTCAACTACCTTATCTTTTAAATCCACGCATCAAACCACAATGGCAGTCATTGTACGGGATTACTATTTTAAAATGTTTATTTTTTGACATTCTTAATGGTTTGACTCTGCATTATATTGTTTTATTCTCTCTCCAATAAAATAATTTTATTGTTATAATTATTTAAGGCACGCTGTTAGCAAGAATAAAAAGTTTCTTTTAAATTTAACATCATTTTTCAGCGAGTTATACAATTTGTGCTCTTGTCTTAACAAATGTGCAAATTGTTATTTGATTTTCGTTTTATCTTCTTTTGTACTATTTAGGTTATTTTCTTCGCATGTTCTTTTTGATCTGTGAAACAAAGACAAATATTAAACCCAGTGGTCGTATTAATAATTTAACATGATTTAAAATATAAGAAACTGCATGATTCATTTTCATTCATTTTCATTCATTCATTCAGCAGTGGACGTCATACGGGCTGATGATGATATATCATCTATTTTATAAAACGAAGTTTAGGCAAGCTATACTATGCCTAAACTTCGTTTTATAAAATAGATGATATATCATCATCAGCCCGTATGACGTCCACTGCTGAACATGGGCGTCCTCCCGAAGAAGGGTATTTGCCATAGTCACCACGCTTGGTAGGCGGGTTGGTGACCGCAGTATTATGATGTGCCACACAAGGAAACGCTGCTGCCCGTTCTTTGTTAAACGATTATTATAGATGATGTTATAATAATCGGGACCAACGGCTTAACGTGCTTTCCGAGGCACGGAGGGTAGTCCCTCAACCAACCAGACCCAAAAAGAAATCTTAACACAAAAATTTCCTGTCCGGAGTGGGTATCGAACCCACGACCTCCGAGATTTAAAGCGAGCCAAATACCGCTACGCTACAGTTGATATAATGTAAGTGTAAGTACCTTATAACGTCCGATCCCGTTTACGCCGAAACAAATCCTAAATCAAGATTTTCCAGGTCCAATTGCTTAATTCCTGTTATCGTACAAAATCATCGTACACTAGAAATCTTCATCGTATTAGCCTACAGACGTCCACTGCCGGACGTAGGCCTCCTTCGTCGATTTCCAGCAGAAATTATTGATAAGGACCTGGATGCATTGCGTTCTTGCGATCTTTACCTACGACCTACGGTTCGTTAGCCAAGACAGTTCGTGGTCGCCACTTAAGATCGAACTTACGATCTTGTTACACCTCACTACGGTCAACAATTTACCAGCCGAACAGTCATCATGCATCAATGCATATGAAATGAAGACGATGTTGATATACTTACTTTAGAAGATTTTGTGAAATCTGTATCAGTGGTGCTTCAACCAGAAGCCACATTATGAAACTGAACCCGATGGATGCCACTGTTACACCCATAGCATCTATGATCTGTGAATTATAATCCTTCTGTTTAGTTGTTTTGATACTGACTCAATAGTCTCCGGTATCAAATGCATTCGACAGAAATATGTGAACTATTTAATTAACGACAACCGGCACAAACTAGGTTCAGTAATTCTTTTGTTTCCAAGGCCCAGTCTATCTAAAAAACTCATTGGAACGAAGAAAACAATAATTTTCTGAATAACTGACTGACGGATCAACCTAACCACTAATCTGCTAATCGTAGACACCTGAAACTTGGAGGGTGTATTTTCTTTATAAATAACGCAGGCATCCGATGAACAAAATTAAAATCATAGATATATTTAATACTAGCTGCGCCCGCGTCACTCTGCTCCAGTGAGTCGGAGCGTGATATTTTGTAGTCTATATGTTAATCCAGTTTATAAACTATCCGCGTGCAAACTTTCAGCCAAATCCATTCAGTCGTTTTTGCGTGAAAGAGTAACAAACATCCATCCATTTCTTCATTCAACTTTCGCGTTTATAATATTAGTAGGATCTAACTAGCTGATGCCCGCTACTTCGTCCGCGTATGATGATCTATTATTATTTATTTAGTACAATAGGCTAGTTGACTTTTAATGAAATTATGTATATCTATCTGAAAGTATTTGCCGTAAGGTACAAAAATAGAATAATTTCTGTTCTTATAACTTGAAAATCATTCATTTCCGAAAACGCGATCAGCCATTTTGAGACGTCATAGGTCTATTTTAAAAACAAGAACGCGATCGTTTACTAAAACATTTTCTGTGTCATAACGTCATCGATCCAGAAATGACGTCAGCCCACAGATAATATATTTTAAAATATTTATTTTAGCGCTTCCTAGATCTCAAAACATACCATATTTTTCTTGGTCTCCAGAAAAGCCATTCCTAACCATATTAAAAATAATTTCAACTTGTTGTGTGAACCAAAGATTGTTGTTTAAGACTGGGTGTTTTTGATTGAATGATTTATTTCCATATGAGTTGCTTTTACTTGAAAAAAGATGTTTATTGTCCACTTACCATATCAAAGAAATCGTATGACATAGATCCCGCTGTGTTCGAGACTTTCTTGTAGATAACAAGTGGATGAATCAAATATATTCCGTATGATAGACGACTAAGTGTCGTGAATATTGGCAAGCTCAAGAACTTTGACACCAGCGCTGAAAAAAACGACCGTCTTTGTAAACCGACAATTTTTTTTTACATCACATGACTTTGGCAGTAATTGCTGAAAAAGTCGGCAGATAGGAATAATAAAAAAAAATAATAATACGGAAATAAATATTTTGGCTATATCAGGAATCAGGAGAAAACGCCGATCTGTGTATATTTCTCTATCAATATAAAAGGTCACCAATAATTTGCCCGAAACCGCTGTTCCGCTCAACGTTACCGGTTATTCGCTCACTCGTCCATGTTATATGAACTCAGACCCTTTCCTCGCTTTCCTTTCGACCTTCCCGCCCCACCGAACTTTCCTAAGGCGTTGAGCACCGCACCGGTTTCTTTCACACTATAATGGGTGTACCGCATATAAGTTGTTGAGATTAGAACAAACCAGACCCGGAAATAATTCATTGATGATACTCTAAGATATTATGTCCGCGGAGATTGAACTTACAATCTAACATATAAAGGACGACACTTACGCAAGGACCCATATTCACAAATTCCTATAATACTGCAAATATTGATAGCCCAGACTCCTCTTTGTAATGCACATACGATAGCTTCTTCCAACGGACGGTAATCACTTGCGATATAAACCCCACCAAGTGTCACATTGAACATCATCAAGATCAAAGATACGGCACAAATTAACAAAGAAAATTTCTGAAATTTAACGACAACTTTAAAACACCGTTTCAGTAACAATACAGAGAGCCTAGACAAAATGCCAGCGGAATGATCGCTAGCAGATAATCGCTTACGCAAATAGATACTTGACATTTGTCACGCGATTAGCGAGCCGGGCGCGGGAAATAATGACGGGCATTAATTGGTTGATTCTTCTTTGAAACAAGCGGCTCATTGGAATTTCGGTTTCATAAACGATTTTTAATTAGCTGTTCAAATTTTTGTCATAAATTTTATGAAGAATGCAGTGACAGTTAAATAGACGAAAAATAAATAAAAATATAGTTTACTATTAAAATCGCTATGCTATCTACAAGGTTTTTGCAATCGAAGAACTGGAAGATCGGATCGCTTTTTATCTACAAGGTTTTTGTAACCGAAAACTGGAAGATCGGATCGCTTTTTGCAAAGAAGAATCAACGATTTTTTTTTGGATAGATATTTGAGGTAAGCTGTAATTTGTCACATACGTCTTCTGTTATACCCCAACACGGAACTGCAGACCTGGCTGATGAATAGCGGGACTAAGGCCCCTAATTTCTTTTAGATGTTCAAAAATATTGAAAATATATTTAAAAAGAAATTTTGATATTTTGTAGTTAGATGTTCAAAGAATTAAAAAAAAATAAGCTTGCCGATTTTGTCGAGATTTAAACAGTGCCAGACGCCTGCAAATATCTTTTGCAAAAATATGTAATAATGTATTGAGGCAACTTGAAATATTAAAAGCGTATTATTTATAACAAAAAATCAGATTTTCAAAAAGAAAATGCCTTTGTTTAAAAATATGTTTCTAGAAGAAAAAAAATTTAAAAAAAGTTAGGGGCTGAGAAAGAATGAAATCGCGAGGGAATCGCGCGCTAGTTTGACGTGAACACATACATACATCTCCCGCGTTTGATCCCGCGCCCCTCGCTAGCTTACCCGCTACATAGACAGCACTCGTGTGAACACTTGGATATTACGCCATATGTATGATATTTCGTGACCGCGCCCGCGAGTCAACCCCAATGAGTACTTAATACTAATGCTTCTGATCTCTAGAAATAAATATTATTAATGTAGAACTTACTCTGCTTATTACATGTCTATAGTTGGCAGGATTGAACTGTGACATTATATATCCCATCGCAGCTCCTATCAGATAAGAATTAGCTCGACTATAGCTTCCTAGATATATATAATTTAACTCTTTGGATTTTCTCTTTTCGTCAATAAATCGCCTGTAATAGAATTGTTTACATAAAAAAAATCTAATGAATATTAGTGGTGGTTCAGAATATCAACAGTTTTAGATTTTACAACCTCCGTAATCTTGCGGTATATATAAGTCTCACTTTGATTCTCGGACGTCGTGGGTTCGATCTCCACACCGGACAAGAAATCTTTGTGTAAATTCTTAGATTTCTTTCCAGGTCTGGTTGGCCGTTGAGGGACCATCCTCCGTACATCGGAAAGCACGTTAAGCCGTTGTTCCCGATTGTTATAGCATCACCTTTAACAAGCATATACCAGGCAACGGGCAGCAGCGCTTCCCTATTACTAAATAAAACTCAGCAGTGGACGGTATGCGAGCTGATATTGATGATGATGATGATGAGATTTTGATGAAACTCATCATGGATCATGTAGTCTGTTAAGAACCATGGAAGCCCATGATCAGTTTTTTTTTCAGACGGACACTTTATTATCCTCAAGGCTTTTGCTACTTCACCGGGCATAATGGCGAGCAGAGCTCCAGCCTTAATAAATGGTTTAAAAAAGAGGGCAAGAGGGCGGTCGCTGGCTATGAGATTGAGGGATTATGACTTTCCATGATCAGCAGTGGACGCAAACGGGCTGTTTAAGTTAAGGTATACCAATACAAAGTTATAGTCTTACCCGATGGAATTAAAAACTACGGCACGAAATTCAAAATAATACGACAAAATTCCTGGTATAACAAATGACAACACTAAAGCAACGATAAACGCTGATTTTCCAATTCGCTTGTTCCTCTGATACAAATAGAAAATAATAGTTGCCAGAACAGTCAGTTGAAAGTCACATGATACACTCCATGACACCACGTTGCACTGCAAACAAATGAAGACGTTTTTACATAAATTTGTAGTAAATATTTGAATGACCAATTTCGAAAATTGAAAAGAGTCTTAAGAGATGGGCCCTATATATATCGCACCAATCTAGTAGAATCAATCTTTCATTGGAAGGCTAGCCCGTTAATTTAACGCTGATATTTAATTGAATGTCCAAGCCAATCGTTGATTGAACTAACATCACTTAACGTTTAACTAGTTGGTGAGTTCTAGGAGTTTAATTAATCTTATTACTAGTAAGTCTACGAATCGCAGACATATACGTGTTGCTCTTATTTCAATGTATCTAACCTGAAGAATTCCACACACAGGTCAGACCGCATTCGGCGTCAATACATATATCCACTGTAGAACATGGGCCTCCTCCCGAGGGAGGGCTTTGCCATAATGAATGACATCAGTATTATGTTGTTACACACAAGGAAATGCTGCTGCCCGTTCCTTGTTTCCGAAGCACAGAGGGTAGTTTCTTAACCAACTAGACCCGGAAAGAATTTACACAAAGATTTCTAGTCCGACGTGAGGATCGAACCCACAAGCTCAAGACTTATAACGGCACCCTACTTTCAAAGGTATTGTTATAACAATATGATTTAGGTTGGGTTGGGTAACGCAAGCCTACAAGTATTTTATGATACAGGGTTTTGCAATAACTTACAAGAACATATGTGTGATTATTTAACATAAACAAACTATATATCCACGACGGTTTACAGACATCAGTTTCCAACATCATGAATTTCTTAATAATAGGTGCGTCATCATAGCATTCATTAACATATGCGAAGTAAAATACAGACACCATAAACGGTCCAATTAATCTGAAACACAGAAATAAAAATTTCATAAATTAAGACCGATTCAAACCTGCATCTTTAATAAGCAGTAAAGTTCTTCGTTCAGTGTTCTAAAAAATTCAAATGTAACTAAGGACGGTTTTATCATTGAAATATTTATTTTCAAATTGAACTTTTGTGATATTGGCGAGTAATATTAACCATTATCGATAAATCTACGTTCCCCTTAGAGACGTATTCCTCGATCGTCAAAATTTATCAATCCCAAATTTTGATCACTGGTTAGGAGCTATACCTAAGATGCAGCTTCGAATCCTGGTAGTGGTCTTAATTTATTAATCACAATTTTTTAAATTGAATAAACAGTAAACTTTCCGCAATGTTTTCTAAATATTTTAAACAGAAAGATAAGTTCTATATAAGCTACGTAACATTTTGCGTTTGGTGCAATGACTGCAAACCATAGAAAATGCGCGTTTTCTTCAAGGCATTCTGATTTTTATGAATTCTGACTGCAATACAGCATTCTAAACTATTATAACTATTTATATAGTGTAAATACATTAGTATCGAAACAAAGAGCTCACAATTTTAAATATCACAGTCAACGCCCTTAGCTCAAGTATTGGTCCTTCGAGCCGGAATATTATTCTTTAAACATAAACAAGATAGTATCATGCACGTTTAACACATTAAAAAAAAGTCACATTTTGTTGTTTTTTTTAAACATTTTTTTGCATTATTGTTGGGGATTCTACAAATTTATCGAGCACAACCGGTACCCTTAAACAACAGATTGCTAATAAAATGAAAATTAAGTAATGCAAAACACAGTCCTGAGCTATAACTTTGCTCTGCCAATTTTTTTCCATTAATTTTATTTTTAGCACTTAACGTTTACTTCGCACTTTTCATGTTGGTTTGCCTTATCAAATAATATGCTTTATTTACCTTAAATATCGTTTCAGTAACACCATGAACAAGTTTTTTTGCCTCTCGGAGTTTTCCAGGAGTCCTTTTATATAAAGTAGTCCAGATATTGCGAAAAACGTATCCACAACTATTTCCACATGTGCTAATGATGTTGGTGGTGTACTCAATTCCTGTTTAATGGAGAAACATAAAATAACAACAGTATCTACAATCACGATAAAAATGTTGTGATTGTAGATACATCTATCCATTTTTTAAAAGACAAATTAGCTAATGCAATATCTATGTTGCGAGGGACATTGCAAATACTCAAATGATTCTCACAAATAATTGTCTCAGATGGTTATCGAACCCAGAACAGCAAATCTCAGAAGCATAGCGTAAGCACTGCGCCACCGAAGTGCAATATTTTAGAGAAAGATTAACTGTTAGAAACGAACAAAATCAAAAGCTGCGGGACCGAAACCGGCCAAATATTTTTTCAGGGTTAGAAACCTTGAACATGTTCTTCTTCATAGTTCTTTCTTTCGAAAATAAAAATCAATTGATTTTCGTTGGTTCTTGGCTGATTCCAGAAAAGCTGGATAATAATTCTGCAGTGTTCGTCATTGTGAGGCAAGGTTTACGTCATCAACCTGCGCAAAAGGGCGACCAAAGTGGAGCTTCGGCATCGGCTCAGGGTGGTGGCTGGCAGGGCGATTGCGGTAAGATATTTTTAAAGTAGTTTTTCGCAACTATCGCTCTAAGCAATCGAAGAATTGATAATAATTTTGTAAGTGCTAGAGGTTAGATGGTAGATTACTCCCGACAACATTAAAATCTTCGTGAAAATATCTTACCTGATCTAATTGATAAACATTGTTGCATCCCAAAAGCAATTTAATGAATAGCACGTGGAAAATTACCACTATTGTGGCACTTATAAATCTCATTCCATTCATAACTTTTACTTCCTTGTCATTCTCCTTTCCGAGGGATTGGTAATTATTTATAATGTCAAATGATTTCGATATTGAATCTGAAATTAAAATACATTTTCATATACACATATGGTTTCCGGCTTAAAAAAGACCACCACATATCTTTACATGGATGTCGTAAGAGGTGACTAAAGGACATACAGCTGATGGATGGGCAGCAGCATCTATCAGCTCAAGGTTACCTATCATCTTACTGCGTTGTGATTATGGCAATATCCCTCCACCATCCAAGTTTGCCAAGGTCTGTTAAGAAAACGCCCATGTTCAGCAGAGAACTGCTGTTGGGCTGTTGAAGTGAAGAATAATATTTCGATAACAGTTCTAACTTTTATCGGTTCCAGTTCTCTTTATAAGGAACGGTGAAGATGTGGAACTATTCGCCGACACCTGGCACATCCACTCTTGACGATGTTCATTTGCTAGGTAAGGTGGTCCATCATAGTCTTCATTAATACCCACCATCAGGTGTGATTGCAGACAAAAGCAAACCTATGGATCATTCAAGATTTAAGTTATAGCTTAAACATGAATTACCTATATTTCTCCTGGATCCCTCATTTATTTTACCATACTTTCTATAATAAGTTGAAGCAAGAACAGTTATAATAAGAATTGTGGATAACGCCCTGAAACAATTAAAATATTATTTTAAATTAGTCCATAGATACTTAATCTGAGAATCGCCTTTTTTTTACAGAAAAAAAAATAATTTTCTTCGCTAATTGCTGACGGACAATAGGTAGGTAGATATGAAAAATAATAATAATAAAGTTTATTTTCTCCACAATATTAATATTATGGGAGACTGGTGCCTAAACTGCCTCGTTAAGGCCTGTATTTCGGGTCACCAGGGATCTTCCATTTACATTTAACAAATCTAGTTGGACTTGTACAAAAAAGTGTGCGATTAGGCACATGTTAACATCTTTGTTTTTTTATTCGATTTATATTTTTTTCAATAAAGTCACTTTTTCAGTTTGATTCTTTCTTCTTTATGTTTTCTTGTCTTATATGTCTTTAAAAGTATTTATTAGGATTAATTATTCTGAATGGCTCGACCGCATTGTCTGATTCTTTTCTGCTATATTTATAATTTTCAGAAATAGGTTTATTTTAATTTATTTGCTTGAATATAATGGGGTCAATTTTCCACTGGACACAATTATAAAGTTCATGAACGTAACGTTATTTTGAACTACTTACATAATTACATACACTCCTAAAGAATAAGGTTCCCTTTCAGCGGTATAGCAGTAATCGACTGTTATATTAGGATTGGATATGCTTGCTAAATGAGTTCTAAGAAACATCTCTTTGACGATATTTGCTATAGTATGAGGTTTGCAAGACGATGGCAAGCAGACGCTCCATTCAAATGCGTTGACTCGAATTCCAAGTTTTAATGTCATCTGAAAAACGAACATAAATTGATTCAAGACTTTCGAGTTAGTATTTGTATATCTCAATTGTTACCTTAGCCTAAGGACTGCTAGCTTAGGCTCCAACACTCCGCCACTTCGCCCCACTGGACAAGGTTATACTTGACATACACGAGATGACCGATATTGATTACCAAATAGCACCCCACATGAGTACTGCCACATTAATAATGCTATTTGGTTTTTGTTCTATACTAGTGGACGCGACGTTGACGTTGTCCTGCATGATATATATATGTCGCAGAAAAATGAGGATATCAGGGATTTCACGAAATTCCTAGGGATATCACGAAATCCCGGTAGATGTCGAATATTCTTGTTTATATGATAAAATACTAATATAAAGTCAGAGATATGTCATTTGACTAATTTTTGGAAGGAGAAATTTCTACCAATTCCGTTCAGTAGTTTTTACGTGAAAGAGTATCATCATCATACATCCATCCATCCATCCATCCGTGCATTCATCCTTCCATCCATCCATCCATACTTACAAACTTTTGCGTTTATAATATTAGTAGGATGTAGAATTCACAAACTTTAAAGTGGATTAATGTTCACCCATCTCGGGCATGCAATAACACAATTTTGACGTATTATACAGGCAACTATAAATTTAAATACTACAAAACTTACAACACATGGCTAAGAAATACAAACTAAACTATTTCTTGGTCGCTAAAAACAAGAAAATCTTTTTAACCAGCAGCCATATTTTTAACACAGATAAAATTTGAATTTGAAATTTTATCACCAAGTTGATTTATTTCTACTAGATACAATACTAACATTAAGAAAAACTTCAGCAGATTCGTAAGGGCTTATATTACTCCGATGTTTTTCTCTCATGTCAGTTAACTGTATGTTTGCCAGACATTGTTGCATTTTTAGCTGGGGGTGAGTCTTCAACCAAGGAGGGTTCACGCATTGTTTGAAGTTGCCCGCATGTACCATAGAACCGTAGAAAATGTTTGATGGATTGGGATTCGAGTCCCAGGCTGTAACAAACAAAAAAACACAATACTTTGAATTAATTGGGGATGTAATTTTCATTTTTTCTTTGACTAAGATTTAAATAATACATGGCAACTGCCGTTTAATAAATACGGCTGAGGAATGAATTTGATCTATATTATTGAAACACTTTAATATGAATGACTGATTCATGCACAGTGTAAATTGTTAATTGTGCACAAAAACTTCGACGGTGTATTGTCTACATGGTCATACAGGCAGCTGAAGAGATAAGAATAGACTTTGAAAAAACATCATAATGGCGGGACCAATTCTTGTAATTGAAAGATTCTACCACGTATATTTAGCACCCATTTAGTTCTATTTTGTACCTGCCCTAAAATTTATTTGGCATACACGGAATTTCACGATAACACTGGTCCCGCCATTATGATGCGTCATAATGACGAGACCATGCCTAGGTATACTCTAAAACTACAACGAATTACATCATTCTGATCAACCCAATATTTTGAACCTGATTTAGTACCTCTGATAATCAACAGTGAAAGACGGAGATCTCATTAGTTTCTTTGCAACCCTAAGAGCGATTAAAAGCAGGAAAGTTTGCATGGAGAAATCAAAATCTACGTAGACAAAGTCGCGGGCAATAGCCAGTCTACATTATTATGGCAATGGCTCTCAACATAAAGCTAGCTACTAGCTATAGCACGGAGGATAGTCAACCAGACCCAAAAAGAAATCTTTAGTTTTTACACTGTTTTTTTCGGCATGGAAATGAAATCCACAATTTCCGAGACTTAAAAGTATTGAATTTCATGGGCTGAACAGTATCGTGCAATATGACGACGTTATCATTAAATCCTGTCTATCGCGATCCACTTGTCGATTCCGGCAGCTAGTCATTTGACTTATATAACAAAAAGTGACATTTTAGTCTACAAATACGTGCCTGAGATGAGAAAAGTTAATTTTAGTACTATGGTAATCTGAAATTGGATTCTTTTTATTACTCGATTGACTTAAACGAAACGTGATTCAACATTATGTAGGTATGTCAATAGTCGATCGCACACAGTTAACAGTCGATCTTACAACTTGTAAAGTTGGCTACCCCCGTTGAATAACAAATGCATGTGAGAGTCGCATCTTGTTTATCAGTGATATATTCATCATAATGAACTTACCCCAGGTGGCCCATAAAGTGAAATTATTCACATTTTCTAACATGGTCAAAGTTTTCTTTATACATGGCAACTCTTCCTTGTCCCAATTAATTTGCGTGAGTGCTTGAATAAGACTATTTGTTGTTGTGTAAGATGTTGCATTTTGTTTTCTATGAACCGCTGATGCAGGTCCTGTAAATAAAGGTTTTATTATATTTAATTCAAGAATTAGTAAGAATTTATTTACAATAGGCGTGACGACAGTATCAAAAAATTAAAGATTTAATGTTTTTAGGGGAAAGTACAAATGAAAAGAAATTATTACACTTATTTATTGTTATATATAACCTTGAGATTAATGTGATTTTTAATAAAATAAAAGATTAAAATACTGCAATCGGCCATTTTGACTGAAACACTAATCACGGCGCATGACGTCACGATATTGTAACCATCAATGAGAATTTAACCACTACGTTAGGTTTGGCGGACTCAATGACATTTTTTACAATAGCGTGACGTCATAGCCGACGCCATGACACTTGAGGCCTTTTTTCGCGCGCTATTTAAAATTTAATAGAAATATGGCTTAAACTTCGTTAAATTTAAATTTATTACCGAAATATTGTGTTTTTCGTACTTAGAAAATGACTACCCACGTTGCGCAAGAGGATTTCAAAATCGTGCCTCATGCCTATTATTGCATTGTACTTAGGATTTACGTTGGTCCCGATTGTTATAACGTCATCTATAATAATCGCATATCAAGGAACGGGCAGCAGTGTTTCCTTGTGTTGTACAACATAATACTGCGTGGTGACTATGGCAAATACCCTTCCTCGGGAGGAGGCCCATGTTCAGCAGTGGACGTTATACGGGCTGCTGATAATAGTGATAACCTATCTTTTTTACTTTATAACAGTACAAGAAATAAATAAAAATGGTAACATACCTGTATTTTTATCAAAATGGACACTTACAGCGCCTGTTATCTAAAATTAAATAAATAAGTAAGTATATAATTTACAGTAGATAATATAATAATACGGTAGACACCCTCACGATCTAGAGCAACCTTACACAAACACAGTAGCTTCAAATAAGTGGCTCAAATTAGGCAACTTATTCCCAGATAATGAGGGATTTATAATCGCTATCCAAGACCAGATCATTAACACAAGAAATTACAGAAAATAAATAATTAAAGACCCTACCGAAGCAAATGATAAATGACGAAAATGTCCCATTCAACCAGAAACCATCCATCACAGACGCATGCACAACACTCACACAGATAGACTACACTCATAGACATAATGAAATAGCAAACGCGATTCATCAAAAGCTAGCACTTATACACACACTCATTCAAAATACCAATACACCCTAGATAGATTATGTCTATCACAATTATGCACCACACTAACTATCTTAGAAAATAACACCCATAACCGCACTATACTCACAGACAGGATTATCCATTACACCAAGAAAATATTAGTCTGTGGTGACTTTAATATAAATATATTAGTAAATTCGCCTTAAAAAATAGCTTTTTAGATGTGTTTAATTTATTCAATCTAAATAGTTTATTTTATGAACCTACTAGAATCACGTTGACAACAGCTACTTGTATTGACAATATTTTCACAAATTTCGAAGTAGCAGATAAGGGTTTGGTAGCCGGCGTTCGCTCGGACCATAAATGCCAAATAGTAAAACTAAACACAGTAGCTCACAAAGAAAACCCTATACTCAAATTCAGGTCACTCTCTAAGAAAAAGCGAAGGAAATTTAATGAGCGTTCAATGGCAAAATCATACCTGATAGATATCACAGTTCCCAACACATATAACATACAGAAGACAATCACAGAAAAAAATAATAAATACACAAAACTCAAAGATGAAGTCACGAGAATCTAGCATCAAGAAAAAGTATATGTAGTCCCTATTGTTCTTTCTACCACAGGCGTGATACCTAATCATCTTCTCCAAAGTTTAAAATTATTAGATCTCAAAGGAACCCTACAAAAGGCTGCGATCTTGAACACATGAAAGATCGTCAGGAAGTTCATGCAAACAGAAGAAAATGAAGTAACCCGACATCACAACACATAAACAAACATCCTGCACACCACACACTACATTTAATTGGCTTTGGCCCGTAAATGCAGCTAATTCTAGCCTAAGAGCTGAGGACAAAAAAAACACAACCGAAATAATAATAATTTATTATCTCATAAAGATACATACATAAAATAACACAAGAGTTATAACAATCTTAACATTAAGATTGCGGTTTTAACCACGTCACTCTGCTTCAGTGGGTCGGAGCATGATATTTTGGTAATCCAGCTTATAAACTATCCGCGTGCAAACTTTCAGCCAAATCCATTCAGTAGTTTTTGCGTGAAAGAGTAACAAACATACAAATGCGAAAGTTTGTATACAACACATACAAACTTTTGTAGTATAATATTAGTAGCATTGACCTCGGATACCCAAAGTAAGATTTAACTAGTGGTATACCAGAGCTCTCATATTAATTTGTGCCAGATAGTTAAATGAATGTGTAACGTATCGTATATACGCATTTGCATGAGGTGAATTTCTTATATATTCATAATAAGTTATAACCGGCTTATAATACTGTTATAGGAAGATTTCTCGTCTTGTTACTAGCTATATTTCGTTACAACAAAAAACTTTACTGCGAATGATTTTACTGCGAAGCCTTGTTACTTAGGAAAACTTACTTCGGAAGACCTTACGGCGATAACCAAGTACATCGATTTCCTTTTCCAAAACAATACCTACATTTTAAAATTTCTTTAAAAGCAGAGAATCTGTGCAAAATTCGTCAGCAATAAAGGAATGCGAGGTTTTTTAGCTGTAATTAATATATCAGGCGCTTGAGGTTGCTGTGGTTCTATGAACAATATGTGGGTAGATTAAAAATTATATTGACAAGAAATATAATGAAATATAATGGCATTTGTATAGTGTTAGTCGTTTAGTGTTATAGAAGAGTTCACTGATAATTGTTTATAGCTAAAAGGACTGACTCTGTTATCATAGAAAAATGGAAGCGCGGAAATGACATACAGATTATTAGTGGATATGAGTTTTGTTTGAATAAAAATGTGAATGACTAATTTTATTGGCGTTGTGTGCTTAATCAAAGGAATCAGTGTTTAAGTACGACCGAATTTTGTAAAGGTAACCGGCATTCGGTAATTATAAATATGACTGAACATTCTCACGATTCTTATGCTTCATTGCTGCAATCAATATCATTTAAAAACAAGCTGTGACTGCCACTTCGATGACACCTGAACAGATCATTCAGGCTAATTTAGCCTCCTTTCCCAGTACAAGTGCATCTGGTCTACCGAATAACAATGCTTTGAGGCAAATAATTCATCGTGTCAGGAGAAAACATAATATGAAATTGAAAAACCTTTGTCTGCATATGCTTTCGTCGAAGGAGAACGATTTTTGGCTCGTGACACTAAATTCGGTGATAAAAACCGCTTGCTGTTTTTTTTACACTAAACAAAATATCAAGATACTTTCTGATTCATCAGTTTGGTTGATGGACGGAACTTTTAAAACTTGTCCGGCCTAGATTCGTCAGATTTATTCTATTCACGCTATAGTTGGACATGACGATAAAACCAAAAAGTCAGTACCGTTGGTTTACTGTCTGTTGACCGAAAAAACAGAGGATAGTTATTTGGCGTTTCTAAGAGAACTCAGATTATATGCTGCAGAATATGAATATGATTTGAATCCACAGCATATTGTAACAGATTTCGAGATTGCAATCATAAACGTGATCAGGATTGATTGTCCTGATGCTCATCATCAAGGTTGTTTATTCCACCTTGGTCAAAATGTGTGGAGGCAAATCCAACAATCTGGGTTAGCTTCTTGCTATGGCAGTGACAGTGACTTCTCACTGAAATTAAGATACTTAATTGCTCTGGCCTATCTTCCGCCTGTAGAAATTCCTGACGTATTCAAAACACTTAAGGAAAGTGAACTACCAGAAGAAGCGGGAAGCATTACAGAGTGGTTTGAAACGTACTATGTTTTGGAAAACTTATGTGGCAAGCCGGTACTTCAGTCTCCATTTCAAGATCTTCCCCAATATTCCCCCCTCAATTGTGATCTATAAATACGAACAATGAACTGCGATTTCCCGGAACCCAAAATAAAGTTGAGTCTTGGCATCGTAGGTGGAATAGTCTATTAAATAATAATCGACATGGCCTATATGAAACTATTCGGGAAATTATGAAAGACCACAGTAACGAGACATCGATTGAAAAAGGCTTCGCAGTATGATATTTACGCAGTAAAATAGTTTGTATAGTTTTTAGATATAACGAAATATAGCAGTAACAAGACGTCGATTTAACAAGGCGTCGCAGTATAGAGACGTCGTTGAAAGGTTTTCGAAGAAACAAAATTTGATGATAAGGCTTTCGCACTCAACTAGGTATTCCGTGTAAGAGTATCGATTTTGCCCATGACTACGAGTAAACAGATGGCATAATTAAATGAATACAATATTATAGTAAAAATTTCAATAGGTAAGTAAAACGTTTTGAAAAAGGTTTTTGTAAGCTTATCAAAACACACAACAACAGTATTTAAAAAAAATATCTTTGCTTAAATATAATACTAGCAGAGTTTTCTACACTTATTCTTGTTAACCCTCATGCTAAGGCCATAAGTTTGCCATAAGTTGAAGTTTTTTTATTTTATTATGAATAGTTAAGCGTTTGACTACACCCTGCCTGATGTTAAGCATCGGAATAGCCTAGGATGGAGCACGCTTACCTAGAAGGAACCGGTTTACTCTTAATTTGAAGATACCCATATTGTACTTATCGAGAAATAAAGACCCCGGCAAGGAGTTCCACATCTTCGCAGTACGTACAAAAAACGTGGACTCGAAGCGCTTCGTACGTATTTTGGGAATATCTACCATGTACTGATGGCGCCTCTCCGAGTGTCTCGTTGTCGAGATAGAAGAAAGAGGAAGGCAGAACTAAGTTGTGCAGTTCCTCAGCACACTCTCCGAAATGCATCCGATAAAAAACCGACAAACTGGCAACCCTTCGTCGGTGCTCAAGGCTTTGCAGCTGAGACTCGGCCAGCTGTACGTTGCCTATTAACTTTTTGGTGCGCCTTTCAATCGACTGCAGTGCCTCTAGTTAATACTTGGCGGAACCATCCCAAAGATGGAAGCTATTTCGGACTTTGACTTAATATATGAGCCAAAATTTAGAGTCGATGAAAGAGTGACGCCTGACAGCTCAAGCTTGTCAGGTAACTGCACGGATACATCTCGGAAAAAAGCAGACAATCGAAACAGTTTCTTCTTCGCGGAAAACAAACACGCCTGGGTTTTACTAGCGTTAAACTGAACCAGGTTGGCATCGCCCCAATCGGAGACTGCCTTAAGGGACATGTTTAAGCGTTTATGACTTCTCTGAGCAACTCTATATCCGGCTCACTGGCCCGCGCATTGGAAGTGTAGTCTCCACGACCGTGCTGTCGTCTGCATACCCAAAGGTACCGGGCTTCAGCAGATCGTTGATATGCAGCAAGAAAAGCGTCGTAGAGAGTACAGACCCCTGGGGAACACCGGCATTGAACGCCATTTGCTCAGACGAGCAGCCGTCAACGACCACTCGTAATGACCGATCCCTCAGGAAATCCGAAATCCAAGCGCGAAATGCAGCAGGTAGACCGTATGCAGGAAACTTGCCAATAGGGCTTTCGTGCCAAACTAGGCGTGCTGGCCGTCGTGGCGCTAATCTGGCCGCGGGCGCCGCTGGAGGGTGTCCCAGAAAGACATGGGACACCCTCCTTGCTGGGCCCCTCACCAACGGCGGACGGAGGAATACCCGGGGGGGTTTAGCGGGTAGGGTCCACTCCTCGTGGTGTGACTAGCATACCACCGTTTTGAAGAGTTGTCACCATTTCCCTTTGCGGCGGAGGGGGTGCGTAATATTTGAGCATTTCCCCTTTCCCAAAAAGATGTTAATTTTGGCATAATAATTACTGATATTAAAACTTGTCTAGTGTATAATCTGTCAGTAAAACGAGAGAAGGTACTTCTGGAAAACCTGTAAGCAGTTTATCATCATCAGTAATATGTAGCAATTTAGATTATTGGTGATGATCCCGGTTTGTAGTCCGCCAGTATGACGAATGATTTTGTTAATATTTTGGTCAGTAAAACAAATGATTTTGTAAATTTTTACAGGCGGCCAACTGCAATTGTCCCATTATGTCATCGTCGTTTGACGATGAAAGCAAAATTACTGACAATTATTATTATAGAAATCTTCCCAAAGGAGAGAAAATTATTTGAGAATGGCCTGTTTACTCTATTTCGAAAGATTCAGTCTATTGTTTTTGTTATAAAATATTTGGTAAATCAGCTAGTATTTTTTCTGCTATGAACGCCTTTTCTGATTGGCAACATTTATCATTAACATTGAAAAGTCATGAAACCAGTGTCTACCATAGTGAAAATGTGATATCGTGGGTACAATTTAATTTACCAAATACTGTAATCAAAGCAACTGAGACTACTATAATCGAAAAAAAAACAATGGTTTTATATCAAAGAATCATAGCCATTATCAAGTTTTCATTATTATGAAAATAAAGTTGAAAGACCCTTTTTGAAATTAAAAAATTATCAAAATCTATTTAAGATCAACTGTACTCCAGCAAAGATTAAGTAGAGTAATTTCATTACATTTTGCAAATATAAAGGCATGGACAAGTTACATTTTTGTACTATCTACCAAAATGTAACTAGTTCTTGCCTTTATATTTGTAAGTAAATATTTAAGGACATATGTAGTTCTACACTTCATTAAATAAAAATGACAAGTACCTACTTAATTAGAATAAATGTATTATGTTAGTTAAGTTGTTTTTCCCATTATAAAGAGAAAACATTAATTATACTTTTTATCAACTCGGAGTAAGTAACAGCTTGGAGTAATTAACAGTAATGAAACAGCTAGCGGCGGGCCTGGTGCTAAGCACCAAATGATTGCAAGTCCGACCCTCTATCCATTGGGCTACGGCTGACTGACTGTTATAGTAGGGGAGCCCATGCGGGGATTTCGGGATTTACTAAAGCGCGGCAGATTAATATACAGGGGGATACCTTGTACCCGGTTAAGTACCTCCACAAAACATGAGGCCCATATATAAGGCCGCCCGTGAAGGATACAGGATCAGATTAGTAAAAAAAAATTGACCATCAGAAA
The DNA here is from genome assembly GCA_947037095.2 of Nycteola revayana. Taxonomy (NCBI): domain Eukaryota; kingdom Metazoa; phylum Arthropoda; class Insecta; order Lepidoptera; family Nolidae; genus Nycteola; species Nycteola revayana. Next base: position 3,677,229 of record OX344851.2, read on the forward strand.
TTCTCGAGCGCGTCAGATTAAGGTAGGGTGAGTTAATTACATCCTAAAAAGTGTATATTCCACTAATCTGACAATTTGAGAGTGACGTAAAAAAGGGGAGGGCAACAAAGTTGTAAAAAAAAAACGTCATCTCGACATTCTCGAGCGTAGCTAAATTTTTTTTTATTTTGAAGGAAATAATTCAAGAATAATGAAAAATATATAATCTGACCATTTCCGCAAGCCGAAATAACAAAAATTCGTCGATAAAGTTAAATGCGTGCAGCTGCGTTATGCCTACATTTCCTTCTCCGCGTTTCTATTCCTCTCTCACTCTTTCTCTATCTATTACTCTCTCACTCCGTCCCCACTCTGGTTTCTGTTGCCATGACGCCATCAAAGCTGATCATAAAGACTCGTTCGTGGCATACTGTTTACAACGTGTTTCCAACGTTTTGGCTTTTAAAATAATGTAAAATAATGAATTTATTCAGCACTTAGGTATTTACATACACTTGTACTTGTCAGAATCACAATGTTACACAATTATTCTTATTATATTAATTAAACTAGATACTTAATTAACCGGTAGCAAATTGTAGGATATTACAGACAAAGTAGTCCGTCCGTCAGCTGGTCATTAATTTCTCTACTCATAATAAGTTTAAGTTCATATTAATTATTTTAGACTTTAATGGATCAATATAGAAAAAATTGGAAAAAAAACATACAATTAAGTGGCACACACCTGGGGGCACCCTTAAGGGGTAAGGACCACGACCCAGTGGTACCACTGATACTGATGATTTTTTTGCTATTTTAATATTATTTGTGTGAATTAAAGTTTATAAATATTTAATATGAGTGACATTAATTTGAAATGTGTTTTTTGTGGTGAAAGTACCTTACAAAAAACAATTAAATTTACGGTAGAAACATTTAAAAAATGTGTAAATATTTTGGAATATCGTCGGAGCAAGCCGGTTATCCGAAAGTCTCGAGGATCATATGATAACCTCGAATTGTCGATGGAATCATCATTAAATGATTTATATCACGCACAGTGCTATAAATTATAATTATGCTATATTTAATATTACTCGCTTATAACTTTTGAACGACTAAACCGATCGGAATCTACTAAACGGCGTTCTAAATATTTCCCTCAAAATTAGATTTCCTGTGAATTTGAACCGATTCGGACCGATAGATTTTGAGAAATGGTGAAAAATCTCAAAAAAAATAAGAAAAACATTTTTTTTGAAAGTGTTTTTTTTGGAATAACTTTTAACCGGCTTTATCTATCAATTTCAAAATCTAATCCGCCTTTGAGCTTGAAAAACCACGTCGATCGCCACTAAGCTGGTCAAAAGCGGTTGATTCGTTCGAAAGATATCGTGAACGAAAGAAACCCGAAAAAGTGTTTTTTCGGGATTACTCCGAAATTTGTGGTTCGATCAATTAAAATTGCAAAATTACTTATGAGGATGATAAAACTGCGTCGAATGCCGCCAACCGCGTGAAAATTGCTTGATCCATTCAAAAGTTATTGCGGTTTGAAAATTCCAAAAATAGTGTTCTATGAAACTTCTATCAGACTTTCGAGCTGGGAGAGCTCAAATGCATAGAAATATTATTTCTTTGAACTCAGCGAGCTCAAAATATCACACAAATTATATTTTGAGCTCAAAAATGTCATAAGTACAATTTTAAGCGCCCAGGAATGGAATTAGCGGGAAGTTGCAGGGATGGCCTTTAAGGTGAACCGTTTTTCTAAATTTTTTTTGTCAGATCAGGCGAATCCCTCTAGTTAATCGTCAGATTATGAGACATTACGTTTAGAACATAAAGATGAACCATATATACAGGGTGAAATTTTAATCACCAGCCAAATTTTGATATGTTAATCTTTAGTAAAAATCATTGAATACGTGTTTTTTCATTTAGTATCACTCAATACAAAAATATTGAGAAATCACGTCACAAAGGCCCGCGAAGGGGTGCGCGTGGCCGACTAGATCATAGGTAGTGCCGCTCAGGGGTAGTGGGGGCGGGGGTAACGACGTGCGCTCTCATTGATGTTCGCGCGGCACGTAGTATTATTAACATTTTACTTGGTGACCACGCAGAGCGGATAATTCCTTTGAGTAAATTATAAATTATGAAAATTTTAGGTATCGTTTTTTTTTCAAAATTGGTGTTAGTGAATGATACCTAATGCCTAGAAAAAATTTGGCTGGTGACTAACATTTCACCCTGTATCTTAATCTGACACGCTTGAGTATTTCAAAATGGCGAATTTTTTTTGCACATTATGAAAATGGCCGCGAGTTTGCGTCCCATCGAAATCGTCAGATTAGTGAATGAGAGCTTTTTTTTGGTGTACTTAATACTCCCTTAGAAAATCTGACGCGATCGATTAATTTTTTTTTTTTCATTTTCAACCCTTAAATACAACCACCCGCATCATGCAAACGATCAGATTAACATACGTACATTATTAAAAATACGTGGGGCATTGATGCTATCAATATCTGACGCGCTCGAGGATGTCCATGCAACAGTTTTTTTTTACATATTTAAAAATCTATAGCCGCTTCCCCCACCGATGTAAAGGTATATATCATATAACATTTTTTCTTCTTATCATCTAAGCTTTGCATCCCAATAGGTCTCTACGACGCTCGAGTAAATCCCCATTTAGCCTCGTCGGCTCCCTTACTATTATATTCGTAAAAATTAGTAACTACACTCTGACTGTGAATTGGAAAAGAGCACGATTTTTTTTTAAATTAATGAATGTTAGGCGGCTATTTAAAAAGATACTTCAGGACCAAAGAACGGTCACCTATCTTAATACAGAATTTTAATATTCCGAATATCATAATCCCGAAAACGTTTGGCCATTTTTTTATAATCCCGTTTTTTCAGATTCCGAAGTTTTATTTGCCATATAATCGCAACTACGAATTTCATTTGTACGACCTTCTATAATCCAGACGAACGAGTTCCAGACACAAAAAATCTAAATGCACAAAATCCAGATGACCTTAATCCATATGCACGAAAGCCGAATTTTTAAAACACTAATTTTTGAAATGCCACCAATGAAAACCAAGATTTTTTAAATTAAAATAAACGATATCCAGAAAAACTAAATCCTTTTATTTTAAATAAATTGTGTATTAACCTGTCTGTAATGGGCAAGTAAAACGATAGCGAGTAGGTTCTGGCCACTGGTTCTGGCGCGGGGGTCGCAGTTCTAACCTAACCTAACGTATATATAGTTTAGTTGGAACACAATTGTATGGGAACCAAATAAAAATATAATGAAAATTTGGTAATAGTTTATTTAGAAAATGGTACGATGGGATACAAAAAAAAATATTCTGAGAATCTGGTATATCTGGTATCTGGTAATCTGGTATAATCTGGTAACTATATTTGGATTATGATAATATGGGAAACAAAAAAATACTATTTGAAAATTTGGTTTTAGTGCTCCTGTAAATTGATTCATCTGGGAAATTAAAAACGGAATTATAGAAAGTTGTCATCCATTACATCTGTCTTTTAAAAGTTCTACCAACCGTTTTCGGGGTTTTAAGATTCGGGTAACAGAAAATTAAATTCGATATTTCAATAGGTTACCCCAAAGACCATCAGTCAGTGACCGCGCTCAAAGAAAGTCCGTATAAGTTTGCTCTTCGCAAAAAAATTAAAAAATGTGGTAAAAAGTTACTTTTTAGTGAAGTGTTTCATATCAAAATATGCGTCTTTATGCCATCAATCTAATGACAAAAAAAATACAACTAAAAAGTGAAAGTGTTTTGGCGTAATAAGCAAAAAACTATTTCGAAAAAAGCCGTTTATTTTGAACTCATATGACTCATTAGTGAAGTGAACCGACGTTAACAAAAGACTTGTATACATATCGATAGCTAAAACAAATCACTTCATAAGTCACCAAACTCCTTCAACATATGCGGTCGATTATAATATCTAATTTCGACGCTTAAGCCAACAGTGTTCGTGGCGTACACAAGGCACTGTACAATTGCGATTCGAATGGTTGACGGTTCAAACCCTACAAACGAAATATCTTTTTGTATTTTGTTAATCACATGAAATCGAGCCGACACAAATAACTCTTCTTGGAATACATTTTCGTACTTTATAAAATTTTGAATAAATTGTTCAAAATTTTGGTTTTCTTTTGTAAATAAGAGAATAAAGATTGAAAATCATCGGATATGGCGGAAACAAACAATGTTACGTTAAGAAGGCCGATAGTAAAATCTAAATCCCTTGAGACAATAGATATGAGCATCTCCCTAAGCTCCTCAGACTCAGAGGAATTATTAGGTAAAAGTTTGGACGTCTCAAACAACGTTCTTGCATTATGCCGTGAGGAAATGAATAAGGAAATAAATATTCTCAAGTCAAACTTACAAAGCACAGAAGCAGAATTAGAAAAGGTTATATTAGAAAATACAGATCTAAGGACACAAGTAGCTCAGCTCACACAAGAAATAGCAATTTTAAAACAAATATGCACGAGTCCTCTATCCTCGCTTCGAAAAGCACATCCTTCGTCAAGAAAATCTAGTGCCAGGCGGCGACTAACTGAAGATTTCAAAAACACGCCACAGAGTCAAAACTCGCGCCAATGTGCTAATATAAGTCCTAAATCTACAGTTAAACTGCCTGCAGACAAAAATTCTCAACAAAATGAAAAATTGCCTATATCGGTTAACTTAAGTCCCGTCATTCAATGCTCACAATACCAGAACCAACCAATTTCCAGTGAAACGAAGTTGAGAAACCAACCAAAGAAGAAACACAGGATTTGTATTTTAAGCGCAAATAGTAATAACAATATCCTGCAAATAATTCAAAACACTTTTAGTGATTATGAATATTGCCACTACAAAATGGCAGGCGCTTACGCGGAATTTCTAATAAAAGGAATAAACACTAAAGTAACAGACTACACTTTGAGAGATTACTGCGTCATATTTTTAGGAGAAGAAGACTTTCGAAGAACAAATAATTATATGAACACCATCTTCAATATACGAGAAAACTTACAGAGCTTGAAGCATACAAATGTTATTGTTTGTTTTCCAACATATAAATGTAACAGTAATTTCAATTTATTTAACTGGCGCGTGGAAACCTTTATTAATCTACTGAATTTGGATGTCTTACATCATGAATATGTGTACCTATTAGACAGCAATCGAAATTTGAAGTACGATAACAGCATGTTTAATAGTAGCTTTTCGGGTGTCATAAACAACTATGGTATGCAAACTATATTCTTTGACTTGTTGAATCTTATAAAACAGTTGAATAATTATAATAATAATAAAGAAACGTCTAGCAGTCTGTCACAGAATGAGTTTTTTCGAGATAAATAATACACCTTGCAGAATATTACATTGCAAAAATTTTACTGATGGGAATACTGAAGCTAATGTCGTAATTAATAGCAGCCTGTCACATGAACAATTAAATATATTTAATCAAAATCTATGCGGTTTGAATAATAAAATAGATGAATTAGAGATATATTTAGAAAGTCAACAAAATAGATACCATTACCTATGTATTAGCGAACATTTTCTCAATGCTTATTTAATTAACCTCTTACATTTTAACGAGTATAGAGTAGCATCTTATAATAACCGGATAAATAAACAAAGAGGAGGTACAATCATACTCGCTAGAAAAGATAGAGTTTTTGAGGAGTTAAAAATTGCAAAAAAATTATACAAAATGGAATCTTTCGAAATTTGTGCTGTAAAAGATAAAGCCACTGGTGTAATAATTTGTTGTTGCTACCGAAGCCCTTACGATAAAAATCTGTCTATTTTTATGGAAATCCTAGAGCAATTGCTAGAACATCTTTTTAAATATAACAGTTGTATATGCGGTGACTTTAATATAAATTTATTAGCAGAGAATAATAATAAAAAAACGATTTTATTAATTTAATGACTAGCTATAACTTTAGAGCTCTTGTAAATACAATAACTTTTGTGAGAAATAATTCTGAATCATGCATTGACAACATTTTTACTAACATTATAAATGACCATATTACGTGCTGTGATGTTGACCATAATGGTTTAGCCGATGGGCACGCAGGCTTGCTGTGTTGTTTAACTATGCCAAGTTATCAAAATGATCGACATCAAAATACTCCAATTTATGTTAGAAAAAGATTATTCAGCGTTAATAATAAAGATAATTTTAGACATTTATTACTACAAGGAGACTGGAGCCTCTTAGGCATAAACAAGTTTGTTAAAAAGCTTAACGAAATATTTAAGACCGCTTTTAAAATTAAAACCTGCCGGATAAATTCGACAAGGTCTTCCTTAGCATGGGTTACACGGGGCATTAAGGTATCTAGTCAAATGAAAAGATTTTTAATTACGAGCAAAACTTCAAACATTAATGAAAGCGTTAGAAATTACAGACACAAATATATAAGTTTATACAGAAAAATAATTACAAAAGCTAAGAAAAATGCAGTGCAGACTCAAATTTCACGTTCTAAAAATATTTCTAGGGACATATGGAAAATCATAAATAAACATAGGAACAAAACAAAAAAGATAATAAAAGAATTATTTTAAAATTAGAAGACAAACTTGTAATAAAGCCAGTTGAAATTGCAAATGTCTTTGCAAAGCAATTTGCAAATAGTTCGAATATCAACAACAATAATAGTAGAGAAAGTAACTTAGCAATTGAATTATTACAGCAAAATACTATCAGAGTACACAAAGACCTAGCTTGGGAACCAGTCACAACTAGTGAAATTATTAAATTAATAAATAAAATAGAATGTAAGCCATCTTGCGGTTTTGACGAATTACCTATAACTATAGTTAAAGACAATATAGATATTTTAGCTGAGCCCTTAAAATTCTTTTATAATAATTGTTTAACCGAAAGTATTTTTCCTGATCAACTGAAAATAGCTAAAGTGATCCCAGTTCACAAAAAAGGCTCTACACAAGATCCTAAAATGTATAGGCCTATTTCTCTCTTGCCAACTTTGTCAAAAAATTTCGAAAAGATAATAAAATCTAGACTTCTCACACATCTGAACAGAAATAGAGTCTTAAATTGTAAACAATTTGGTTACCAGTCTGGTGTAGGAACTCAAGATGCAATTGATACGTTAGTCAGGGAGATCAGAAGCAAACTAAATTCAAAGCAAATGGTAGCCGGTCTCTTTTTAGACCTAAGTTCTGCTTTTGACTTAATAAATCACGACCTATTGCTAATAAAGCTTGATCATTATGGAGTAAGAGGAAATGCTCAACGACTTCTCGCATCCTATTTAAAAAATAGAAAGATGTTTGTGGAAGTTAAACAGATGATACATGTAACTAATAAAAACGATAAAAATGTATTTAATAATGCATTACATCACCAGGCGTTTAGGTCTAAATTAGAAAATACTGAAATAGGAGTGCCCCAGTGGTCCATATTGGGTCCAATTCTGTTTATTATATTTATTAATGATGTAATAGATTATGTAGAGAAAATTTTAGGGGAAACAGCAAAACTAGTGGTGTTTGCAGACGACACAAATGCTATAATTTCAGCAAATAGCATTCAGTCACTAAACTTGCGGGTAAATGAAGCTCTGAAAGAATTTCACAACTGGTTTACCATGAACGGACTCAAAGTTAACGCAAATAAAACAAATTTAATGCTCTTCCGCACCACTTCTAAAAATAAAACCAACTTAAGTTGTGCTTTGGATGTAGTCAATGTCAATACGGTAGAGGTAGTGAAATTTCTAGGAGTACATAATGACAGCTACTTAAATTGGAAATCCGAACTTGAAAGCTTAGAAAATTCAATCAGCTCAGCCTGTTATGTCCTAAGAAGCCTACGAAATCAGATTGACATAATGCAGCTGAAAAAAGTATACTACGCATTAATTGAATCTAGGCTACGGTATAGTATTTTATGCTGGGGGGGCAGCTACGAATATAATATACACAAAGCATTCGTCTTGCAAAAAAGAGCAATTCGTACCATGATTTGCATTCGTCAGCAGGAATCTTGTAATAGTCATTTTGCAGATTTAAATATACTTACTGTACCTTCGCTATACATATTAGTCCTCTTAACACACTTTCGGAAGTATGTACATGAATATGAGACTGAAGATGAAAGAAAACTTAGAGAGAGTACGAGAAGGAAAGATTTTAAAACTAAAAATACTTCTAACCTTAAAATAGTCCAGCACGGCACTTACTTCATGTCAGTAAAAATCTTTAATAAACTTCCTATCGATATAAAATTAACTCTTTACAAATCAGATTTCAAAACTAAATTGAAGCGTTACTTACTGGAAGGCTGCTATTATTCCATTGATGACATTTAAATGTTAAGATTAATAATAATTACTCATTATAAGAGCATATTTATATTTTATTTTTGAACTTGACATATGAAAATTAATTTTATTTTGGTTGTTTTTAGTTTTTAATTTGGACTTTATCTGTTTCTATCAATTTTACACATTTGACATTATAACGTTAAAATTTTATTATGTAGTTGAATTTAATTTATTTCATTTATCATAATTGGGAATTTGAAAAACAAAAATTGTTTATTTTTTTTATGTATTTTAAAACTTTATTATTAATAATATTGATATTTAATGCGAAAAACTGAAAAATAAAATTTTTCTAATTATTTATAAGCAATTAAAAATTGATAAAGTTTAAAAAATAATCACGTGACTATAAACGCGCCATGATTGGTCACCATGGTTGTGACGTCATAATGTTAAAGCTATTTTATAACAGTACAGCGTTTACGGCAATTACACGTGACTTGACAATATTAATAATTTCCTGCTAAAAAACGAATTGTTAGTTAATAATTCCAATATTAGCTATGTGCGATAATGGATTTATAAAAGCAAAGTCGGACAATATTCCTGACGTTGATATATTTATGATAAGGATTTTTTTTTAAAATGACGTTCGGTTCAATTCTGCTGAAGTTCGAGGTGCCAAGGCATCAAGGTAAGTTTGTTAAAGAATAATATTATAAAAGAAAATATCTAAGTATTTATTCTCCATCATATCAAATATAATTATTTATTTTATTAATTATAGATCATCACGCGAGAGTTACGGTGACAAAGCTATAGGTTATGTTCAACTGAGTCGTAAAAATAATATTTGCACTGTAAAAGGACGGGTATGTCCAGAACATCGAGTTCGGAGTAAAGCTTATTCAGTTACTTTAACTATTAATGAAAAGTTAAACTTGTGTGGTACCACATCAATTTTAATCTTTGCTTTACCTCCCATTGTTGTGTAATAAATATAATTTTCCATGTCATCTTTTAGCTAGAAAAAAAGGAGAAATCATAAGAATTATTTAAATGTTATTAGAACAACAGAAAAACCATAATAACATAAACTTAAAAATTTTATAATCTCTTCAAATATATAATTTAGAACGTAATAAAATTATAAAAACATCAAAATGAATCCTAATCATTAGATACTTAAATTTATTATTTAAGCACTTTGAATTATCAATAAATTCTTTAATGTTATGATTTTAAAGGTTATGATTTGGAGCCTAGTTAAAAACAAATATTGACTGAACTCTACTTATTTATTTGTCCTCTTAGATAAATAATAATTAATAAAAATGATCTTGAGAAGTACTTACATCAAAATGATCGTCACAACAAAAAAAATTTGATTTTGTTTTGGGGTTTTCACGACGCACTGCTTGAAACCATTTATTTCGACGTTTTTCATCTTGAGGAACATTTAAAAACATTTTGTCAGGAGTTTTTTTTGTAGTATTCGTACATAATGGTACAAAACAAGAACGATAACTTCTGAGGTTCGACATTTTCAATATATATTCGAGTATTTCACAATGACAACAAAATAAATAGATCAAAACACTACATATTATCACTGCATATAAACTGCAATGAGTGAAAACTAACATTATGACGTCACAAGTGCTCGGGTTTGTTCGGGAGCTGTCGGCGTATCTTCGGTACTGAATTCAAAAATAAATTTTTATTTTGATGTATCTTTTGAATTATAGCGAAAAAAAAAAAAAAAAAATAGTTTTGTTATATAACTTATATATAATCTTTCCATTTATTACAAAAAAATTTTTTTTTCAAAAACCCAATTGTAGATTTTATTGATTGTTTATAATTAAGTTGCATGATATTATATTTTTTAATGTTTTGAATATTCCACACAATGTAAAAATTGTTATGAATAAATGAATAAATAAATAAATAAAGAACAAACTTACATACAAACATAACTTACCAATAGTGTTATTATTGTTAAAATCTTCATTTTCATGTTGAACTTAAAACAAATCTTTTGATTCGTTGTTATATTAATACAATTATTTCATTTGAAGTAACCGAAGCCTGCTCACTCTGTCGCAACAATGGAACTAAATATTTTACATACACAAATTTCTAAGTATGATAATAAATCTATTCAACACTTAAGTATTTACATACACTTGTACTTGTCAAAATCACAATGAAAAGGAACTGTAATTAATAGGTTATTATTCTTTTTTTATGAATAAAACTACTTAGGTAACTATAACTAGCAAGGGCAACCTGTGAGTGCTGGTATGGTATGACAATGTACTCTGTCTGTCCGTTTGTCTTTAATTCCTCTACTTCTAATAAGTTTCTATTTACATTAATTATTGGAACGAAGTTCCTTACGGCAGGCATGGAGGAGAAAGGTATTTTGCTGCGCGACCGAACTGAAAATAATGTGATAGTAAACCGTAAGAAAAAGTCCGTGGAATAAAACCGTTAACTGTTTGTTTGAACGCGCTAATCTCAGGAACTACTGGTCCGATTTCAAATACTCTTTCAGTGTTGGATAGTCCATTTATCCAGGAAGGTTAAAGGCTATATTTTATGTTCAAAAAAATTAGGGATCCGTAAGAAAATTGCGATTTTGTAACCCAAGGTGTAAAAGCGAAAACCTATTTATGCGTGTGCTGCAAAAACTATTGACAAAATAACAAAATGATGTACTTACTACGTTAATTTTATTTTTTTTATTTTACTTAATTTATTATTTCCTAAAATACTGAATTTCCTAACTACTTTCCTGTACTTAAATAAAAACTAATCAGCAAATTTTAAGAGAAAAATCAAGAAACCCTACATAAAATTGAGCACGATTTTTCTTTTGCAAATTGTGTCGATTCTACATTAGCCGAAGGAACTTCGTTCCTACCTGGTGTCCCACGACACCATTAAGTTTTTATAGGTATATATTATAAAAGCATACAATCAAGTGACACACACCTGGGGGCACCCTTAAGGGATTAGGACCACAACCCAGAGGCGCCACTGATATTTAAGTCAGATTTATGGATATAATAGGAAATGATCGCTGGCACGGCCTACAAGTATCATCACAGGGCAGGGGTAGAGGCACAACGCGGTCCTCGCCGCGGCCGGCGAGAATCCTACCCTAGCTAACCTGCAACCTTTCACTAGCTAGGTAGTTAGTGAAAGGTGGAGGAACCAGAGAAGAAAGGAAGAAAGAAACTCCGGGGTTGTTCTTTTTCGTCATCTTTTGTTGTGTTTTAGTCTCTTCTTTTTTTTTAACAAACTTGTTAACAACATTTAATTGAGTACATTGCAATTATGATGGTGATGGTCGCTCTGAAACGTTTTCATCAGTAAGGCGAAGTTTTTATTAGATTTCCTAAAGCAAAAGAAAAAAACCTCTTGCACATGAAATGGAGGGAACATCCACGCACATTTTTAAGGAACAAACTAGACGAGGTAACTCTCTCGTCATTGAGGACATTAAATCTACCACCTCAAATAAATTAATCAGTAAGACGACCGGCCACCAAAAGCAGCACTCGTTCACAAGTATCACGTGTGAGCACACAGCCATCGCCTCCCTCGCTATATTAGAGGGAAGGAGGCGACCCGACTCACATCGCCACCGCAAGCAACAATTGATGATTTTATCGATCGATGATTTTATTTATTTATGTATACACATAACACATACAAACAAAGAAAATACAAAAGATGAAACCCAAGATACAAAGGTATGTACAGACTGTGGTACAGATTATTTCAAAAGAGAAATTTCTTCCAGCAGATCCGCAAAAAAAAATACACCGACGCGTGTAGGTCAATAATAAACTTACATACCAATATATATATATGTTACGGCTAAAGGTAGGTGTGAACATAAACTTAGGTTTAGCCGGCTAATCGACCACACGTGGTAAAACTTAGATCAACCTCAATAAGTCCCTGTTCAACTCCATTGGTTTAGGTTAAGTTTTTTTTTTTTTTCACCAACCCAACACCTTTTTGTGCCGTGTATTGGTATTGTTTAATTTAATTAAAACCTATTTCTAGCTGAAGATAAATAACATGTTATCGAACTTTAGCTGCTTCTCGAAGATAATCCTAAGTTTAGCCGGCTAATCTTAAGTTTATGTTCACACCTACCTTTAGCCGTAACATATACATAACATAACTATAGTAGGCCTTTACCCAAGAGTGGGACAGCGTAGGCTAGTAAAAAAAAACTACTACACACTATAAATACCTATTAGGATGATAGAGAAAGGATCTTGAACTCGTTTTTTAAAGAGTTTTTTTTCGGACGGACATACGTAGTTAGCCACGAAGCCTTTGCTACATCACCGGGCATAAGCGGAGCGGAGCTCAGAGTAGCCAACCCTACAGTTTTAACTGTAGATCTACAGTTTTTTGGAAATGCTCTCAGTTTTAAGTTTAGACCTCGAAATCTACAGTATGTGTTGGATTAGCATAGAAATTACTAGTTTTTACGTAATATTTGATACTAGCTTCCCGCGCGCGGTTTTACCTACGTAACTTCAGTTCCCGTGGAAAAATCGTAATAAAATATAGACTTTAACCTTCCTCGATAACTGGTGTTGTCTTTCTTTCTCTATCTTCTTTTTGAATGTGTACATAAATAAATAAATAAAAATATAGATTAACTATTTTCTTAATTATTATTTGATATTTACAGTTTTCTACAGTTTTTTTCAAGCATATCTACAGTTTTATACTAAGATAGGGTTGGCAACACTGGCGGAGCTCCAGCCTCAATAAATGTTTTAAAAACTACAAACTAAGCAACCTGCGCAAGAGGGCGCTCTCTATGGGGCTTGAACCTCGGCTCAGGGCGGTCGCTGGCGATAAGATTGAGGGATTAGGACTTTTTGGGGAGTTTTGTGCAACTGTTGCTCTACTTTACAGTTCGCGTGCCTCTCGGACTTCGGGTCCACGAGAAAGATGTACATCATTTTAATACTAGGAACGAAGATAAGATCATTATACCTTTTTACAGAGTCACTAAGACAAAGTAAATCGTTTCTTGGAAATTGTATAATTCTATAATAAACTTCCTTTAAATGTGACAGCTTTTCCAGACCATAAATTCAAAAAGTATGTGAAACAGGTCCTTATGACTCGTAGCTACTATAATATTAAAGAATATATAAATAATGGAGATGTTTGGCGGATGAACCCATCGCATCGGTCTCATTGCAGCAGACTGGCATTCTTTAGCTATAACACCAAATTGGCAATCAAATTAAGTCTATACTATGTACTTTATAAATGTCTAACTATTAAAATATACACAAGACAACTGATCAGATTGTAGGCTTGTTTCTGTATATGAAATTCTGGGGGAGCGCTCCCTGTACTCGATATCTATTTGAAATTATCATCGTTTTCTTTACACTTTCCTGCTATATATATATACATATCGATGTTTGGGGACTAAACTACATACAAACATTCTTAAAAAAATGTACAAAATGGTTAATGAAAGACATTAAAAGATGACAAAAAGAATCTCGGAGTTTCTTATAGTCTTTCTTCTCCGAGTGTCACACCGTAGGTAGATAGAGAAAAACTCGTAAAGCTGGGATAGGTTCCGGTTGTCCTCGCAAGTCGAATTCAATGCTTCAAAACCGATCCCAGCCCGCGCTGGTTGATCTTAATTATATTTATAATATAATAAGCGACTATCACATGCCATAACAACATTGGTAAATTTTATTTAATAACATTATTGTTGAAATGTAAACTAATTTTATTAGTCAAGATTGTTTTTTCTTCTTTGTTTTCGTGATACATACATAAGCTCACGCCTGTTTCCCAGCGGGGTAGGCAGAGACAATGGACCTCCACTTGCTACGATCCCTATATACATCTTTCGCTTCATTCACTCTCATAACATTCTTCATACAAGCACGTCGGTCTTATTTGACCTTTTGCGAGGATGTCTCCGATTTGGTCAGAGAACGTTCGTCGAGGTCTTCCCCTTCCGACTGTGCCACTCGCACTTGCCATGTATACCTGTTTTGTCAATCTTTCTTCATCTATTATTTTTTTTCGTGATAATGGCAACAAAAAATAAAAAACAATCTTGTGTTTATAAGTATCTATGTACTTGACTTATAATAAGTACGATCGATTCGTCTATATTATCAATAAATGTTTTCATTTTCATATTTCATGATAAAGTTCCAACGGGAACGGGAGTTACGCGGGTTACCGGAAGCTAGTACGTAATTTAGGTAAATTTTCCGAGAGAAAATGTGTTGTCTTAGTGGTAGGAGAGCCCAAATTGAAGAATATTATCGAATACTTACTAATATTATAAACGCACGGATTTTGCTGAAATGCTGAGTGATCGCTGTCAAAAACTTGCTAATTAACTGGTAAAATGGATAGATACTTGACATATGTCAAGTGACTACAGAAGCGCGGGAAAAAATGACTTGCATTGATTGGTTGATTCATCTTTGTATTGTAACGAGAATCTTCGATATTCAAATACGTACCCGAGCGAATCGATAGGTTGAGTTCCAGTTGCATAAATGAAATGACAACGTTTATTGATAATGTAGACGAGTCAATCGTACTTATTATAAGTCAAATACAATGATAATGAAAACAAAAAAGAAAAAAAACAATCGTAACTAATAAATTAGTTTACATTTCAACAATAAAGTAATTAAATAAAATCCACCAATATTGTTATGGTATGTGATAATCGCTTATTATAAAATACTAGCTTCCCGTGCGCGGCTTCACCCGCGTAACTCCCGTTCCCGTGGGAAATACATAATAAAATATAGCCTATGTTCTTTCTCAGTCCCTAGACTATATCTGTACCAAATTTTATTTAAATCGCTTCAGTAGTTAAGGCGTGATTGCGTAACAGACAGACAGACAGACAGAGTTACTTTCACATTTATAATATTAAAGTAAGGATTAGTAAGGATAATTAAGATCAACCAGCGCGGGCTGGGATCGGGTCTAAAGCATAAAACGCGTCGCGAGCCTCACCTTGCGAGGACGACCGGGCCCTATCCTAGCTTCCTACGAGTCTTTCTCTATCTACCTACGGTGTGACACACGGAGAAGAAAGACTATAAGAAACTCCGAGATCATAAGTAAACCTTGTAGGTAAGGTTGGCATCCATCCGGGTTTCCCAGATTTGTCCTAGTTTATAGGGTATCCGGGGAGCGTACGGGCGCGGGTTCATTTGTAGTCCGGGTTTAAAAAGAAATCTTGCGACGCCTGCGCAACACTCAATGTACCCTATGTTTAAAAATACCTAATGTCCGTGTTCTAGGCTCTAAAATATATTGTAGTAGAAAATTTATTTCAATTGTACTGTTGTAAGTGTACTTGTTATAAAATATCGTTTTTCGTCTATTGAACTGTCACCATCACTGTATTTTTCATAGAATTTATTACAAAAACTTGAACAGCTGAATACATGTTTATTTATCCAAAATCCAAACGAAGTAATCGCTTGTTTCATAGAAGAATCAAGCAAGGAATTCATATATTAGCGATAAGTCCGCTTTAGTGACATTTAATCTAGGCCCTAGATACCTACCTACTTGGTACCTAAACTTATGTTGCATAATTAACGTAGTTATACAAATTCAAATTTCATTTATTCCGTAAAAATGGTTATGTTAAATTAACTTAAACATTTGATTGTAATAGGTATGCAAATATACGTAATAACCATAACATTATATAATTAAAATAAACAATTAAAATCGTGATAAAAAAAACGTAAAGCGATGTTATGACGTTCAATTTGTTATGTGATTTGATATGTTTGTTTACTTTTTTTAACATATAAAATAGAAGTATGTAAACAAGGTTTTAGTTAATTCTGTAATATAAGTACTTATTATGTAAAAATCTCTGGCGTCAGAGGTAACCCTGACCACAAATTATTCGATTGTTAGATAAAAAAAAATAGTAGCTGTTTTTTTATGAACAGTTCAGGAAAACAGTACGTTTTTTTCTGACGGACGTACGTTGTTAGCCACGAGGCTTTTGCTACTTCACCGGGAATAAAGGCGAGTAGAGTTTTTTAGTTTTATCATTCTCTTATATTTTTAGAAGTTACAGGGGGGGGGACACACATTTTACCACTTTGGAAGTGACTCTCGCGCAAACTATTCAGTTAAGAAAAATATGACATTAGAAACCTCAATATCATTTTTAAAGACCTATCCACAGATATATACCCATATCTGTGGATAGGTCTTTAAAAATGATATTGAGGTTTCTAATGTCATTTTTTTGGGTTTGATGTTTTTTTTTTTTTTTTTTTTTCTGTTCTAAGTATGGGGAACCCCAAATTGTTTTGTTTTTTTTTTCTATTTTTGTGTGAAAATCTTAATGCGGTTCACAACATACATCTACTTGCCAAGTTTCAACATTATAGTTCTTATAGTTTTGGAAAAAAGTGGCTGTGACATACGGACGGACAGACAGACATGACGAATCTATAAGGGTTCCGTTTTTTGCCATTTGGCTACGGAACCCTAAAAAGGCCATTTTGCTAACGTTTGTCGGAGTAAGAATTCAACCGGTGCTGCCATAACGACACCAATATCAGTGCCGCTGCTCCATCTTCTACTGTCCCTGCATACATAAAAAGCATTAGAGCTGAAGCCATAGTAGACACCGGCAGTTCTAAAAGTTAATTAATTTATGAGGTCGGCAATTCAATTACATATTTTTCTTGATTAGGTACTTGACTGTACTTGACATCCGGTGGAGCACGGGACCCTATATGGTACCCGTGCTTCACCCAGGTGGAGAACTAAGGTGGAGCACGGGTCCGACCTCAAATTAATCTCAATTTTTCAAAATTGCCTTCTCCGAAAATTAAACGTAGTCAGCAGATCATATTTGATCATGGCTTCTCTCAACCATTCGTCAGTAGTTAAAGGCGAAGTCTGTGTCCA
This sequence comes from Nycteola revayana, assembly GCA_947037095.2. Classification (NCBI taxonomy): domain Eukaryota; kingdom Metazoa; phylum Arthropoda; class Insecta; order Lepidoptera; family Nolidae; genus Nycteola; species Nycteola revayana. The sequence goes on from OX344851.2 coordinate 3,694,579, forward strand.
AATGACCTTGAAAAAACATAATATTTATGAAAACGTCCAATTACTTGTCGAGGAGAACTTATGCGCTGACATTATCATAGGACACGATATATTACAAAAACATTCATATATTCTTATCATTGAAAAAAACAAAGTTATGGCCAGTGTGCATCGAACAAGAGAAAAAAATTAACGTCATCAGCGACCGAGGTGAGCGCGTGCAGCACGCGCGTCAGCGGCGCTCGCTGCAGCAATTTAGTCCTCGCGCGAGGCACCTCGAGCAGCGCCGGCCGTCGCCTGCGCCGTCCGGGACACACAATCGTAGTTCGTTCAAAATGGCTCGGTTATTGATTAATCCACGAAGCACTTTAAGTATATAGGTAGCTTATGCTATCTCCCTCCGTACTTCTAATTTATAGTACCCCACCATACTGATACCTTGGGTACACACCATATAGTTTTAAATACGGACAATCTTATTTTGTATTTTTTACAACATCGATTTGTATTTCATGTCATGTGGTGACCAAATAATGGCATTACATTCTAGGTGTGAACTTACGAGTGCTTTAAATAAAGCCTTTAATGCACTTAAGTTGTTGAACAAACTAAAGTAAATGTGTAAGACGGTATATGTGTGGCTTGGACCTTAGTTCCCGGGCATCTCGAATATTGCGCTTAGCCGGCGGATTGGTGATCGCAGTAAGTTGATAAGTAACATTGATCTAATAGATATTAAGCTGCGTATCCATCTGGTTCATGGTCCTTAGTCCGTTGTTACTACGCCCATCACTGAAGGACAGATCGTGGTCTATTTAATACCAGTAACCACTTGGCATAACTTATTTCGTAAATGATAATTTTCATCAGTTTTTTGACACAAATGACGGACTTGAATAATGTAGCTCAACAATGTACAGTCAGCACCAAAAGTCGCGACGACGGCGGCCGACCGACCGACCGACCGACCTACACCGTGGAGTTTATGGCATTTTATTGTGAACAGGTGTTTTGTTATGTTGATTCTGTTCATCGACTTTTGGTGCTGACTGTACATACCGATTCATGGCTTTGCTGATTCTTACAGGCACTGGGTTCCGCTATTTTGTATGACTTTTTTACTTTTTGTTTCACCATCGTAACTCCAGTTACCGTAAGAACTTCAATTAAATATAGATGGGGTTGCCGTCCGCCCGCGTTACCCCGGATTAGTCCTAGTTTAAAGGGCGTCCGGGGAGCGTCCGGGCCGGACTTCGTTTGCAGTTCAGGTAAAAATTTGAAAGTCTCGGGCCACCCGGGACATTCTCACTGTGCCCGCACGCCGCGTTTTTTATTACACTGATTATGCCTAAAAAACGTGATAACATGTCCGGATTTGGGGTTCTAGAATCCGGGTTTTTCACGCGTCTTGTCCGGGTTGCCAAATTTTAGAGATGGCAAAACTAAATATAGAATAATTCTAACGGTGTAAGATTTTTTTTAATCGGACTTTTTGTTCATATTATAAGCGCGTATTAAGAAACAAAAAACTCTTCAGCTTAATAGATAATATTAGTATAGGTTAAAAATGGTTCGTTGGACAAAGGTTATCAAACAGGTTTGAATCAAATTAATTAAAGTTGCTTACTATAATGTTAGAGATACAGTTAACATCTACCGGTCTTAAACAGCACTCGTGTGGAATTAAAGTTAAAACAAAATGGTTAAAGTAAGGGTAGAACAAGGATGGCTGGAAGGGGACTTCTTGGAAGCAGTTACAGGGGACATTCACTATTATAGCTTCAAAGGCATTCCTTACGCTGAACCGCCTCTCGGAAAATTACGATTTAAGGTAGTGTATCCCTTTTTTTTTATTTTTCAATACTTTATGGAAAAGTTTACTATTATTACTAAATTTAAACTTACGTTCCACTTAGAGAGGTGTTATAAAGAGATTGATAAATTTGAACGACCGGTTGGGGTTCCACCGTAGCCGAAAGGTTAAGGCATTAGAGGCTATACCAAAAATGCAGGTTTGAGTCCTGCCGGTGGTCTAAATTTATTATACTCTATTTTAAAATTCATATGTAATTTGCCGTGTGGTTTAATAGGTTCACCCTGGTTGTAATGTTACTATATTAACATAATTTTCATTTCTTCGAATATTTATTTGCGATAGCAATATTTGCGCTATTGATCAAAAAGTATAATGTTCATTTGATGTACATTGTACTATGTTCAAAACAAGGGTGTTCACCCTTGTCTGTTAGTACAATTTTCATTTGTGACAAATTATATACGTAGTTATTGTTATTATTCATTAAATCAAAATCAAAAATGTGTGATCTTAAAGTAGGTTAGATTTGACTGGCTTTATAAAATGACTGATGTAATGAGAAATGGCCAAGTCATGTAGGCCAGCGGTACAATATATGATAGATTAATTGCCTACTCGAGCATAACTGCAATGTTAAATATGAGATTTGTTTTATTTTTTCATCAGGCGCTAAAAATATTGTTAAACAACACTTTAGTCGATATCTTTATTGCCGTGATAGTTTTAGTATTATCGTTGTAAAACATAGAGAGAAGCAAATGGGAAGTAATTAATAGCCACCGTGAATTAAAATAATTCTATTTATCAGGGACACTACGACGCTGTGACCGGCCGACCTGATATCAGAATGGACGGTCACCCTTTAAATGTAGTTTTTCTTCTAGATTACAATGGGAACAATAAAATTGTTACAGCGGTTTCGCACTACGTCCGATCCGAATCCGATCTGGACCCGTGTAAATATGGTCCGTATTTCAAACTTAACTATGGTAATTTACGCACTAGATCCGATGTCCGTCATCTGATTTCTTTCCAAATTTCTAGTCCAATATTTTCACGGGTTCGGATCGGGTTCGGATCGGATTCGGATCGGACATAGTGCGAAACCACTCTTAGAGAATAGGAAGTAAATAGAAGCAATAGGGAAGCAATTCTTGGGCATACATTCAACGCTAAATATGCCTAGTGACCGTCCATCCTAATGGAGACTAAAAATCATATATTTAATTACATAATAAAATTAGATATGAATTATAAACAACTCAGTTGATAATACGTGGTCGACCTTGGTACAAACAAGCTGATTTGGCCTTGGTTAGGTCAATCACGTTTAATTTCCAACTTAGTTAATAATATAGTTACACACATGCATGGCTCGGTCAAAATTTCAGGCTGCGACTACGCAGAAACCTAACATTTTGTAAGGTGTCACTAACAATAATACAATATCATCATCATCATCATCATCATCAGCCCGTATAACGTCCACTACTGAACATGGGCCTCCTTCCGAGGGAGGGTTTTTCCATAGTCACCACGCTTGGCATGTGGGCTGGTGACCGCAGTATTATGTTGTAACACACAAGGAGACGCTGCTACCCGTTCCCTTGTATACGATTGATATAGAAGATGTTATAACAATCGGGACCATGGCTTATGGGAATATGGCTTAACGTGCTTTCCGAGGCACGTGACCAGACCCGGAAAGAAATCTTAGGATTTACACAAAGATTTCTTGTCCAGCGTAGGGATCGAACCCACGACCTCCGAGATATAAATCGAGCTAAAAGATTAAGTTAAGTGTAAGTTTCTAAAATTTCTTTCCGGGTCTGGATGGCTGAGGGACTACCCTCCGTGCCTCGGGAAGCACGTTAAGCATTGTTATAACATCATCTATAATAATCGCATATCAAGGAACGGGCAGCAGCATTTCTGTTCCTTGTGTGGTACAGTATAATACTGCGGTCAAGGCCAATCTGCCTGCCAAGCGTGGTGACTATGGCAAAAGCCCTCCCTCGGGAGGAGGCCCAATTTCAGCAGTGGACATTATACGGGCTGATGATGATGATGATTTTTGATAGAGGTTCTCTCATAGTAAGTAATTTGTTTATTTTTTATTTTTTCAGTCACCACAACCCCCTCTTGCATGGGACGGAACTCGTAGCGCCAAAGAACATGGCGCAGTGTGTCCACAAAAGGATATATTCACAGAAGAAATTATTAATGGGAGTGAGGACTGCCTATATCTAAACGTTTACAGCCCCAATATCAAACCTAGTACTCCGTTGCCAGTCATGGTCTTCATTCATGGAGGAGGCTATAAATCGGGTTCCGGTAATATTGACAATTACGGACCAGATTTTCTTGTCAACCACGGTGTCGTACTTGTTACAATTAACTATAGATTGGAAGTTTTGGGTTTCTTATGTTTGGATACTGAAGAAGTTCCTGGAAATGCTGGATTGAAAGACCAAGTAGCAGCATTAAAATGGGTTAACAACAACATTACTCATTTTGGTGGAGATCCACAAAACATAACAATATTTGGTGAAAGTGCCGGAGGTGCTTCTACTTGTCTACATATTATCTCACCAATGTCCAAAGGACTTTTCAAGAGAGCTATACCCATGAGTGGTACGCCTTTGAACGACTGGTCTCTCCCATATATGCCCCAAGAAAAAGCATTGAAACTATGCAAGCAATTAGGCTTCGAAACTAATGATCCAAATGCTGCTCTTGAGTTTCTGCAAAGTGTTCCTGTGGAAAAATTGGTCCATACAAACCCTTGTGTTCATTCGTTTGAGGAAGCTAATAATAATATAATCAAAATGTATCACTTTACACCTGTTATAGAAAAATACGTGTGTAAGGAAAATTTTTTGACTGAAGAACCGATAAAAGCATTAAAACGTAATAATATCAATGAAGTGGATGTTCTAATTGGTTATACAAATGAAGAAGCCTTGGTGATAGCAAGTAAACTTGAAATGTTAATAGAACATTACTCTAATTATTCTGACATCATTGTACCAAAGAAGATTCTGATAAATTGCCCAATGAATACTATCCACGAAGTGTCGAAGAGAATTCATGAGTTTTACTTCAAAGGCAAGCGTCCTAGTATCGAAACAGTTAGAGAGTTTATTGCATATTGTAATCATGCCACTATCATTAATGATATAATTAGGTTTACTTCTCATCTACCGAAAGTGGGCAATAAAAAGAGGTTTTTGTATACATTCGCATGTATTTCCGATAGAACAGTTTACGGAAACAGTGCTCGAGCTTATGGAATCACTGGCGCATCTCATTTAGATGACTTAATGTACTTGTTCGATGCCAAAAAATTTAACCTTAAATGTGAAAAAAATACAAAAGAATACAATCTGATAAACTTTGTATGCAAAGTTTTCACAAATTTTGCCAAGTTTGGGTAAGAGACTCACTTAGACTGACATTTTATTATGATAATAATTAATTTGCAGTAAACTGTATGTTAATTACTTACTGTTTTTTTTATTTTCAGGAATCCTACACCAGACCGTACTTTAGGTATAATCTGGCCTGAGTTTGATAACATAAGTCAAAACTTTGTGGAGATTGGGGACGAGCTTACGGTTAAAACCAGACCCGAAGCCGAAATGCAACAGTTCTGGAAAAGTATTTTTGAGTTTGCTGGGATAGAATATTAAATATAAAAGATACTGCAACCAAATTAATTGAAGCCACACAAAAACCACAAGAATGCAACCAGCGCCATCTACAACTACAAAGTACTTATATCGCACAATACAAGTTCACCAAGATAATTTAATTAATAATATAAATACTTATATACAAGTGTCTGATCACTCATAAACGCCAATCGGCCGCTCGGCATGCCACCTCGTCCAACAAATAAGATGTCCCTTTTCTGCATAGCAACGCCACAAACCGTTTCTTTACAATTGGTGACCCCGAAGACCAAACGCAATAAACCGACTACTCCTGCAAGATACTCCTCATAGTCCTAGACAATAATCAAGCAACTAGCTTCCTCATCTCTGCTCCACCAGCTCCAGCTACAGAACGACATACAAGAACGACTATGCGTTTCAGAGAAGTACCTTTTGAAGCGAAATATGACTGTGGCGAAATAAAACCACCAGAAGACTATCAGCGCCATCTAGTATACGAACTGAACATCACCTACAATATTACCTTCTCCTACACTACCATCGTTGTTGTTTTTTTATATTAATGAACAGAGTGACGAACAGATTTTACCTAGAATCTTCCCGAAATAGTAGTTAATTATTATATTATGAGTTCTTAGCTACATAAGAAATGACTATATTAGATTATACAATACCATAAAAAGCTTACAATCTATCCTCTTACAAGAGCAAATTGTAAAAGGGTTATAACTACTTGGTTAAAGTCCCTATCGTACTGTTAGGCGGCAGCCGCTGATTGTCTTTTTAAAAAAGGAAACACCGAAATACACAGCACTAAATTTATTTACGACTGATACACTACTTTTACTAGAACCTCACTTTTCTATTATGGAAACAGGGACGCCATGTAGCGTTTACGGACTTAGACTGTACCCAACTTACTGAACTCAGGCGCTTAGGCGCTTTCCCTATTTATAGGAAATATAGTGTTGACCTAAGCAATCTACTAGGAATATATCCTGGATATAACAGTACGATGAGACAGAAAATTTACTTAAAGTCCAATCATAAACTAACTACTACACATATGACTTGGCAACACCCACACACTCATCCGCATCCATGCACTCAAACACACACATACACACACACACACCAGATCCCCACACACCCAGATATTCCTCACATCAGCCATACTTCACCTAGTTAAACTTACTTACTTAAATAATACTCTACGTACTGGAATGTTGTACTTGCCTGTCATCCACTTCAGGAGTCTGGAGAGGCTGGTAATCTGTCATACAGGTCTCCAAGTACAGATACCAGTCTCTCACATTGATTATAATACCCTAATGTACACGTTGTATTATGAATACTATTACCATATGCATTGTAAAAATTTCTATGTGAGAGAAAACAATAAACTTTTTTGTATTTTTTTGTATTTTGTATTGTATTTAATTTTTTTGTCTGTAGTTTCGAATAAATTAGGGTAAGAATGCTTTGATGTTAAGAAATGTTTCCTTTAAGTTGATAATTATTAATTTGAATTACTTTATGAACCGACTATTTTTTCTCAGAATCACAATTTATTAAAAACTATAACTGATAGAGTAAGTTTTTTCGGAGACATCCTAAAGGTAGGGCAGGCACTACTGTATTTAGTTCACCAGACATATTTTGTTCATGTGTGAAAAATTAACGTAAGCGGAATTACATAGAAGGGTATGAGCTGGACCCCTCCGGTCACCATCCGTCACAACACAAATTAGGAACGCTTGGGCCCCTGTTCTATACCATGAGAGCGGCAAGCGGGCCAGTCTTTTCTACGGTTCTCCCTGGTCGAACCTCTCAGCATTGGTTCGACCATTACTTTACCATTAGACCAATTTGTCGCGGCAAAGAGCCCTCTGTAGTGCGCTGGCTGATTTCATGGTCACTTTACGAGTTTTTCGCCATGCGCATGGTGGTCAGTAAACACAAGGTTTTACAAGGGTTTGCAAGTCCTACCACCAGTTGAGCAGTTGTTGGCTCCAAGATCCCATAGTCGCCTCTTAATATACCCATAGGAAAGAAGGGGGTGGTAAGATGTATTATCAACATCGTCAGTTAACGTCTACTGCTGAACATGGGCCTCCTCGCGGGGCGGGGGAGGGTATTTGCCATAGTCAACACGCTTGGCAGGCGGGTTGGTGACCGCAGTATTATGTTGTATTTAACACACAAGGAAACGCTGCTGCCCGTTCCTTGATATCCGATTATTATAGATGATGTTATTACAATCAAGACCAACGGCTTAACGTGCTTTCCGAGTCACGGAGAGTAGTTCATCAACCAAGCAGACCCAGAAAAAAAATGCCTACCTGATAGGAGTTGCGATGGGATAAATTATGACTAAGTTCAAACCTGAGAACTATAAACATGTAATGAGCAGTGTAAGTATATTCATCAGTGACATTGAGTTTAAGATAATCTATGACTGTACCTATTAAATAACCCGACGTCACACTAATTTCAGTTATAAGACGTAACTTGGATGTTGCGCTCAAATTTGCCCCCGAATTATCATTCTGACAATCTAGAGTTCAATTAAATCTAGAAGAAACAATATGGCTTTTTTTCACATTGAAAACTTGCTTATCACAATCTAACCTTCCATTTACAGCTGCCTGTTATGACAATTACAGTAGTAGTACAGATGACCTCTGAACCATGATATTGGTATTTGATTTCTACAACTATCGGCGCCTGCGGCTTTACTTGCTATTGGCACAGAGGTTTAATTTTACTTAAAGATTTTTTGTCCAAAGCAACAACACGACCTTGAAGGCGTGCTTTATACCGTTACGCTACGGGGCTCGTTTATGTCACAAAAGTTAAGTAAAGTCTGATAAGCTAAGCTGAGTCAGAGTGAACCAAAGATTTATCTGACTAACTCCCGTATGCAGGCAGTGGCGGATTTACCAGCAGGCTAAGTAGGCTGCAGCCTAGGGCGGCAAATTTGGCTAACATTTACAGAAAAATTAACTTAACGTCTAAAATTTTAAATAGTAAAACATTCAGTAGTTTAATAGTAGGGGCGGCAAAATTTGAATAGCCTACTGGCGGCAAATTTGTAAGTCTGCCACTGTATGCAGGAACAACACTTAAGACTGCGTTTTCTTGGCAATGTCAGGTGATACTTTGATGATTTAATACTAAAGTATTAGTACTGCCAATAAACGCTGTCATTAGAACAGCCTTTATTGTCGTCGGTGAATTTCAGAAACGTTCTGCATTCATTTATGCCGTATCTCTACGGCACAAATGAATGCAGAACTATAGTGTCTGCATTACAAAATGGCGTTTGGGCTATTAATATTTGCAGTATTATAGGCACGTGTGAATAAAATATGGTTCTTTACGTAAGTATTGCTTGCTAAATTTGATGATTATGGGCTTTTCATTCACTTATATCGGTGATCGTTTATTTCAACATAAGGAAACGAAATAAGTTTACTTCTACATCGTGTTTTTTGAATTGTCACTAATAGGTACTCTGCGAAATTATATATTTTTGATAGTACAATCGATCTTAACAGGTCCACTAAAATTGTTATATAGCAACTAAAAACACTGGAATGCAATAAACGATTGAGTATTGAACACTTTTTCAACATTAACATTTTTTCAGATCAAAATGACCTCGGACTTTGTCTCGTCGTGATCATCTTTTACTGCAATTAACTAGACTAAGAGCTCAGTTTGCCTTGCACATGTACATTTATCACTGCCGTCTCTTAGAGGGCAACTTTTTTTGTTAAAAACTTGATGATTAATTAACATCCAATTATTTGATTGCAAATCGTCATACTTGAAATAAACATTATGTTTTGTGTAAAACTAACTGCTTAACTTCGGCTTAAAAGTTAGCAATATTATTATCATATTCATAGTACATATATTTTCTGTATGGCAGACATTAACTTTGCTTTGCACATTACTGCAAAAAGGTTATAGCAAAAGTGAGTATGCTTTAACATTGGGAAACTACGCTGATATTCTGAAAGAAATTGTGAAATAAAAAATAAAATAAAAAAGTTAGGAGCCTGTGGGGACTCCTTCATTTGACCCGGCTCCAAACGTGGCAGTGTCTACGGATGCTCTTTTACCGCTTATTGTAAAGGCCCCAGGTACCATTCCGGCTTCTGGTAACCCTTCGGGACACCGCAGAGACCTAGTGTTATAAACGAGCAATATTCGTTTTAGCAATTTTCCGCAATTTTACATGTAAAATCCCAATCCAGACGATGAGGATTGGGATAATTTGCTAGTTCTTATGTAGAAACCCTGTTTTTTCAGCGCTGGTGTCAAAATCCTTAAGCCTGCCAATATTTGCACCGCTTAGTCGTCTCGCATACGGAATATACATATTTGATTCATCCCCTTGTAATATTTAGGCAAGCCTCTATAGCAGTGGGACCTTTGACAATCAATGAATTTGATATGGTAAGTCAACATATTTTTTTCTTCTATTGGTCATAGCTGAAGGTGTTATCACACTTTACGAAATTCCTACCATTTATAATCTTCAACAGCCCATTTATCTTCGTCCACTATAGAAAATGGAAGAAAGAAATTGCCAATGTCTTAACAGACAAACCAGAAGAAGAATCTTAACAGGCAAACCAGGGTCAATGAGCAATATTGCCATTATGACCACACTTGCGGATTGGTGATCGCAGTATGATGATAACTTACCTTGAGCTGGTAGATGATGCTGCCCATTCATCAGCCGTATATCCCTTGAAATGCCGTTTGGTTTCCGGCTTAAAATAGACCACCCCATGTCCTCCCATGGGTGTCGTAAAAGGCGACTAAGGGACACATGGCTGATGGATGGGTAGCAGCATCTATTAGCTCAAGGTTTACATCCTACTGCGATCACCAATCCGTCTGCCAAGCGTGGTGATTATGGCAATATCCCTCAACGATCCTGGCTTGCCAAAGTATTTTAAGAGGAGGCCCATGTTCAGCAGTGGACGTAAACGGGCTGTTGAAGAAGAAAAAGATATCCCTTAGTCGCCTCTTACGACACCCATAGGAATACATAAGGGTGTGGTTTATTCTAGGCTGGAAACCATACTGTTACTACAAACCAACTGTAGATGTCGCTACAATATATAATACAGCAAAACACTGCAATTAGTTTCCTCCTAATAGATACCAGGCTTGCTTCTTCTTTCATAATGCGGACGGCTAAGGAGTGGAATTTTCTGCCGGGGTCAGTTTTTCCGGAACGCTATAATCTGGACATCTTTAAGGCTAAAGTGAACAGACACTTTCTAGGCACGCGTGTATCATCTTAGGCGTTAGGCATTTCATCAAGCGAGATTATGGTCAAACGTAAGCCTATATTTAATTTTTTTTTAAATGCATTTTATGCTACAACAAAGAAACGTCGAATTAATAAATTAAAGCACATAATTACTCCGGGAGGTAATTCAATTCCGATGCCGATTTTAAAAATTCTTTCACCACTGGCAAGCTACATTCAACCTGAGTGACATAGGCTATATTTAATTATGAAGTTCCCACGGGAACGGGAGTTACGCGGGTTTAAACGGGCGCAGGAAGATAGTGTTTGATAAAATGAGGCGTACATGATTATAACCATAAAACTATGACTTTGATTTAAAAAAACTATTAGCTACATCATGTGATATATGGTAATTGGTACCGCGTAACTTATTTCCTAACTTGTTAAACATTCTTGTATTTTTGTACTTAATGTTATTGAATTTTAGATAAAGTCAAAGTCAACAATTTCTTTATTCATAATAATATAGATTATTCAATTTATTTATTCATACAATTCAAAAAATTAAATCATGTTCTTATGATGCGTCCATTTATTTTCCTACCACCAGTTCAAGACGTGGCAACACTGAGAAGAACTGGCAAGAAACTCAGAGGAATCCTTTTTTTTATGTTTTATGTTATTTTTTAATTTAGTAATTTTACGTTTGTAACTTGAAAATTTATATTATTTATTTATTTGTGAAAAATTGTAATTGGCCATCTTTTATAAACTAAAAAATTTCATAATGTTAATAGCTGTAAGTTTTCCTAAATTTTAAAATAAAATAAAATAAGTACATATTGTTACTATAGAATTATTTTTAAAACATTTCCCATGTTAATTTGTTTAATGCATATTAAACCCCAAATAGCCAAAACATATTTATTAAAGTTATTATTGTTACGTGCATATTCTTTTCTTCATTTTTACAGGTCCCAAAAAAAGTCGAGCAACGATCCGGACAACACAGTTAAAAAATATATATATATATTAAAAACAATTAATGTGATTTTATGTTTTTTATTCAAATATTAGCATTAAGGTGAAACGTTCGCACTGAAGGTATGTAACGGCAAACTTTAAAGAAATATGGTTCTCCTCATGTTTTAAAAATTTCGATTATTTTATTTTTAAGATATTGCATTTTAATAGATAAAAATGCAATTTTCCGTCAAATTCAATTTACTTTTACCTGAAATGCGAACGTTCTACCTTAAATGAATTTCATCAAACCCAATAACGACATCAATAAATCGTCTAGTTCATTTTTGTTTTTAATTACCCAGGCAAAAAAGCCTTCGCACAATTTAACATTGATAGATTTCAAAACAATCGGGGACCAACGAGTCACGGAGGGCAGTCCCTCAACTAACCAAACAAATCATCATCATTATCAGCCCGTATAACGTCCACTGCTGAACATGGGCCTCCTCCCGGGGGAAGTGATTTGCCAAAGTCACCACGCTTGGCAGGCAGGTTGGTGACAACCAAACAAATATTTGTGTTAATTAATTCTAAATTACACAAAAAGATTTCTTGTCTTGGGTGGACATCGAACCCAAGACCTCCGCTACGCCAAGAAGTTTGTTTTCTTAAATATATAAAAACAACGCACAATTCACCATCAAAACTTATTTATTACTAATAAAAAATAATACAAAATGTGTAGAAAATAAATTATAAAGTAATAATACAAGAAGGTGTTCTTATCTAATGGCACGACTAATATATAACGAGTATATGCAAGTAAAACCTTTGGACGAAATAAGTTTAGTTAGGGTTCACTGCGGTGACAAGATTACTTTCAACAATTTGGGTTCGATTTATGGCCAGGTAAAGTAGTATCATAACAATAATTTTGACGGGATACAATAAAAAAATATTGTTTATATAGAGCTAGTTTGTGAATTGTTCGTGAGGTTGTAGGTAGTGTTGCCACCCGTACTATATTATATAGTACCGTACTATATTATATAGTATCGTACTATATAGGGTGACTGGTAATTAGTGACCGATACCTAAACACATGATTGTGCTCATGATAACAAACAACTTTTACTATGGCACTAAACCTGAAATCGCGAAAAGAAATCAGCTGTTCCATACATTCATATTCACATAACTCGTCAACATGGTAGGGAGGGAGCATCTGATTTTTTTTTCGCGATTTCAGGTTTGGTGCCATGGTAAAGATGTTTGTTATCATGAGCACAATCATGTGTTTAGGTATCGGTCACTAATTACCAGTCACCCTATATATTATATAAAAATAATAAAGTACAAAAAGTACTATTATATTTTTTGCAATACTAAAATTCAACCCATTTAAAAATTTAGACCGCACCCTCAGCGTATGAAAACAAAATGCTACGTCAAAATAGGTGGAGGCGTAAAAAAATAAAAAATAAACGTGAAAAAATTATTTAAAATAAATGTAGGTATACAATTTTTTTTCTGAATTTCCCAAAAGTAAGTTCCCAATATTTGTTTTTTTTTTTTTTGTAAAAAGTACTATATAAAACAAAAAAAAAAAGGTGGCAATCCTACTTGTAGGGGGTAATCTCTGGATCAACTGAATCGATTTCGCTAATTCTTTTACCAATAGAAACCCACATTATTTGTGAGTGTTATTATTGGCTATATTTTAAGTCAAGGTTTTCACGGCAACTGGATCCACGCGGGTGAGAAGGGATTCTTTTTTTTTTATTATATAGATCAGGGTTATTCAAAGTGGGGTATGCGAACCCCTAGGGGTTCGCCATTCGACGGCAGGGGGTTCGCGACAAGATTTACGTAATGGTGGCTTCATAACTGGCAGGCGTTTTCTTCAAGTGAATTTTATTATTTTCTCTGTGGGGGGGGGGGTGATTTCATTACTTAGTTAGGGGTTCGCTGTCACCTGGATTTTTTTACAGGGGTTCGTGGAGCCGAAAGTTTGAGAAACCCTGATATAGATGACTAGCAGAATTTTTGCAGTCTACTAGTATTCTTGTTAACCCCTCGTGCTAAACTAAAATGCTTGTGTTACAAGTGGGTTCACGTCGGTAGTGCAATGGGTGGGGATCGAACCGCCGACCACTAGTTCACAAGTCCGAGGCCCTAGCCATTGGGCTACGGAAGGGGCATGAGCAAAGCCTAGACTCGATTCTGACAACCAACAAACCAATAGTCGAACCCATAACATCTGGTATCAGAAGAAAATGCCGTTACCACGAAGCCACCAGAGTTTCAGATATTTTTTTTTTGATAAATTTATTCACAAATGTCACCACGATGTATGCCATTTCTTTGTCTAACTACATAACTGTATACATATTAATACTAAGTGTTAATTTATTGTCTTTACGAGGTAATTAAAAGAACACTTATTAATATTTTAAAATACATTGAGCATCTTATTGAATACAATTGTTCAGTTAAAGTACATGTTATAAAGATTTCGCAGATTATCAGGAGGTTAGATAACATTTCATTCTTTAAAACAAAGTTTCAAGATTTTTAAGTTCAAAACGAAAGTGCGAATATAAATTGGCATAGAAAAAATGCGTTTCAAAATTTTAAGTACTCTGCCAAAAAAAAAGTTACTTATACGCTCTCTTGTAACTAATTTTTGCAGCTTATTTAAACACTTGACCAATGTAAATCTATAGTCTAAGATCCAAACCTACATCGACCTTCACCGAGCTGATAATAGCATGACACATGTTTTATAATGAATTTAGTATCTTAGAAAATACACTAAAAATGGTTTGGTTAAAAAATACTGGACTGACTATTTTTAATTATTATTTAAACAATGATTTTTACAAAGCGGTCGCTGAAGATGAGATTGTGGAAATATGTTTTTTTTTGCAACAGTCGCTCTACTTTAAAGTTCGCGGGTCTCTCGGACTTTAGGTCGGCGAGCAGAGCTCCAGCCTAGATTAATGGTTTAAACTACAAACTAAGCAACCTGCGCAAGAGGGCTTCCTTTGTGGGACTTGGAACTCGGCTCAGTCGCAGTCGCTGGCGATGAGATTCAGAGATTTTAACTTTTTGTATTTTAGGGAAGTTTTGTGCAACTGTCGCTCTTCTTTACAGTTCGCGGGCCTCTAGGACTTCGGATCTACGAGGGCATCGGAAGGTTTACTAAGAACCCTCTTGAGGAAGTAGTGTCTCACTGGTGTGGTACACTACATGCATGCTCAAAACCAAGAATTGTTCTTCCATACCACTGTAAGAGTCGAATACTTATATATTTTTTATTTCATCGCTTTTCGTTAATACAGTGAAACCAGTTTAAGTGGGACCTGGATAAGTGAGAAACCTCTATTATTAAGAATGAGGTCCCGGCACTTTTTCATCAAATTACCTCTGTTGATGGGACTTTTAGAACCTGGTTAAAAGACATTTGATTTCTACGCTCAAATCCTTTTTAAATAAGACAATCAAGCAGGTTGGAATAGGTTTGGACACGATTGTTAACAAACATTTCAATTTCTTTAGCACATGCTTTGTTTGTCAGTACTATCTCTAACTAAATTTTAAACCTGTCTAACTGTAAAGCTGGATAAATGAAAACTTAATTAAATGGTACAAAATCCTTAGGTCCTTGAGATACCAATTAACCAGGTTCCACTGTACATTAACATAATAATGAAACTATATAATATTAATTAAAATACTACAATTAATAATGTTAGACCACACAACGTAAAATGCATAATTACTTACATAACTAGAACTACTATAATATTATAAATGGACGGAATTAATTACAATAATTACTTCGTTAACATCTTACGGACTAAGTTTCAGCCTTCTTACCGGTTAATTAATATGTTCATTAATTAATACTTGTGACCGGAATAGGTAAAGCTACTTCGGTCCATTCTTTACACATTGATGTTAATATGGACATACCTTGGGACTCTTAAGTAAAAACGCGGCGACATAAATCAATAAAAACTGATAATAATTGAGGGTAAGCGGAAGAGGATTTCTCCTCTTCCTAAGACCATGAATATATCCGGCATATCCATATTTTTACAACGTAACTTAACCCTTTAATGGGTAGTGGCAATATTTTAAACTGTATGAACTTGTAATAGAATTCAAAATCGATACATACCTACTGCTCGTTTAAGGGTTTAATACCAAAAACAACTCTGCCTACTCCGATCACAGTTAACGACATACATTTTTAGTAAAATGTATATTGGAATGTCTTTCTTGTTTACTTGTATTTTCCTTGAGAAAATACTTATATCATCAAATTATCGAATCATCGTCTTTGTAATTAAAAATTCAATAGCTTAGAATAAATATATTTAGAATAGTAATCCAGACATTTATAAATTTTGCTATGGTTTTTTTATCGGACTAATCCCACCTACACTCCCACCACTGGAACTCCTGTAAGCCAGGATCAACTGTGGCACACACTGGAAATGGCAATGAGCACCGAGGCTCACAAAGTCCCGGGAAAAAGTTAAACTGCCTTGGGACCCGCAACGAATTTAATCAGAAAGAGAATAGGAGGAGTAAGACAGACTTAAGTTTTCACTTCCCTCCATTACAAAGCGGAGACAGTACAAAAAAAAGGAAATATAAAATAAGCCATAAGTAGTCTATGGTTAGTTATTTTATATAACAATCTGTATTTGAAGTTTCGCGGTGATAATGGCAATATAACAATGACAATAGTAACCATGACTTGCCATGAGGAGGCCCATGTTCAGTAGTGGACGTAAAAAAGGCTATAGAGGAGCAGCTGGTAGTGTTAGTCCACAGAAGCGAAGATTTTCTGTGCCTTCGAGGTGGTATGCCCGGCAATACTCAAATTGGCTTGCGAATTTTTATATCGCGATACAGGTTAGTTGGGATGCTAGGTGCTAGATGGCGTTATACGTCTACTTGTAGTTTGTGCGGCTATTGTAGATGTCGCTACTGTTAAAGTTAAAACTTCAACGACGATATCAAGAGCTCAGAAGCATAAGGTCTGATATGCCATTATACGTCAGAAACATCCGTCGTATGTGCCTTTATCGGCACTTAAACTGGCACTTACGACCAAAATTAAATGCTTCTGAAGAAAAATAGATATATAGTACATTTACCCATTGCAATGTGAATTATATAATTTTAAGTATCTCACGTCTCATTTTGCATGCCGTACGGTAGAATCACTTGAAACATGTACCTACATTTCATAACACCATTGTAACAGTGTTTTCTGCAAAAATAAATGATTAAATTTGATTAGGCCTCATGCTTCTGAGGTCTGAACTACATGAACGTGAACTACCAGATGTCACGGATTACATGCCTATATATATTTATTCCAAGATATAATTATAAGATGTCAAATCATGTAGTTAGTACAACATAATGGCCCCATTCACTTTTTCTTCTAGTGCTGGTGCTACGGTGTCGAAATCCCGTGCGTCCGCCATAGCGATGAGTATACAAACATCATTGACGAACGCAGCTATACTCGCTGATACCACCAGCCTGGAAATATATAATTCATATATACATATATATAAAGCTGAAGAATTTGCTTGAACGTGCTAATATCAGGAACGAATGGTCCGATTTGAAAAATTATTTCCGTGTTACACAGCCCATCTATCGAGATAGGTTTAAGATACCCCAAGTAAAGCTAGTATTAAATAAATTAAAAAAAAAAACAACCTATAACTTTGCCACTGGTAGTTTTGGAGTTGAAAACCTCCGTCTCTCCGAAGGTCGTAAGTTCGAGCCCCGCGCCGGACAAGAGAGATTTTACACAAAGAGTAGATTTATTACCGGGTATTGTTTGTCAAGGCATCCATGACATGTTAAGTTGTGTCCCGATGGTTATAACATCCAACAAGGAATGGGCAGCATCGTTTATGCTGCCCGTACCCTGATTGTTACAACGCAATGTTGCAACCAATCCACTTGCCAAACGTGTTCAACAGTGGACGTTATACGCGCTGACGATGAACCCAGCTTAAAAACCATCACCCCGCAACTAATTGAACGACCAATTCCGAAATTCCCACAAATCCCGTGCCCTTTTCCAATTAGCATATTCAATTAAAGATAGGGATTTAATAGTCAAACTCACCAGAAGGAAAGTCCAAGGTCCGCCATTCCATCAGAGGACCAGGTGTTGGCGAGGTCCTCGTCTGACATCACGTTGTGCTGCAATCTCAGGAAGTATTCTGTCAGCCATACCGCTATGGCACCCAGGCTGAACAGTACTAGAATATACAAATACATTTTAGGGTCATGTGACAAGCACAAAAGCCAATGTCAAAAAATACAAAAAGCAGTCATGCATCATCAATAGCCCGAATAACGGCCACTGCTGAACATGGGCCTCCTTCCAAGGGAACGCTTTAGCCATAGTCACCACACTTAGCAAGCAGGCGGTTGGTTAACCGCGGTATTATATCGTAACACAACTTCCTTGGTATGTAATTGCTATAATTAATAAGAGCAACGGCTTAGCGTACTTTCCGAAGCACGGAGAGTAATCATCCATCAGTTAACCAGACCCAGTTCAGAATATTTTTTTAGAGAAACAACCAAACTAATAAAATAACTTCCCTGAGAGTGCATGCTGCTCAAACCAGTGAGCACTGGTTTGGGCAGCATGCATATCTATGCACATCTATTTTTGTAGATATTCTCAAAATTTCATGGTATGTACATCCGATGACACCTTTGAGTATTGGTGGCAGACTCCTAATTTCATTGACACAAATACCCAACCCGCCTAATACACCAAAACAAATGACAAATGCCGTGTTACCTGCTAGAGAGTTGCTGACTAGCAGCGGTCGGGGTGAGCATCTTGCTCTGGATGCAGACCCCAGTGCCGCCAGTATACAGGCGCCACCAGCTGATAGCAGTGATGCTGCCAACAATCCGGCTGTGCCACACCACGCCCAGCGGCGCGCTGGATGGGTGCCGGCTTTTACTGAAATTAGAACACGACAATGGGACATGAACAATTGATCCTGATTGATTAGTCGTTTCTAATAAGTGGCAGGACGATTTGATGTTTTCCATCACTATTACTATCGAAATATAACATTAACATTTGGTTCGATAATCCCTCAAGAAGACGGCATTGATAATTGTACATGGAAAAATGAGCTCTAGTGCCTTTCAATAGAAGATAATCTAGATTGTTCAAACGGGCGTGCCTAACATAGGTTTGAAGTAATTTTAATCTGTCATTTTATAGTGTATGCATAGATCGATTTTAATACCATCATTTCTGTGAGTCCCGGATGCAAGAGCGACACTTTAGACTAGGGGTCTCCAAACTACGGCCCGCGGGCCGAATCCGGCCCGTTAGTTTCTTCAAACTGGCCCGCAACAGCCAATTGCTTATTGTTGTAACTATTGCTAGAAATACGACTATAGATAAGAGCAGAAAAATTTTATCTGTTTTGGCCCTTGAAGCATACTGAGAATATCATTATGGCGCTAAGGTTTCAAAGTTTGGAAATCCCTGCTTTAGACTATGAGTATACTTGGGATGGTCAGGTGTCACTTTGATTTTGATTTTTATTACATAGCAATAGAGACCACGACAGTGAGACACTACTTACTCAACGTGAATACTTAAAGCCCAGTATTGTTCTTGCATACAACAGCATATATAATCAACGACAAAAAATTCACTGTGTATACACTTTTTCCTCAGTGGTTAAGGTAGTGGTCTCTAGAGGTTTGGGTGATCAGAATTCGATGCCCATTCAAGGCAACATTACGTGCGAATCACGGATGATTGTTGACGAGTCCGGGTGTGCCTTGTTTGATGTTTGTGATGATGGTATTGAAACAAGATAAAGAAGCATTAAAATACAACAAGCTCTAACCCGAGTTCAAAGACATAATATTTTACCTCTGAAATCGCACCTCGTGTGTATCGAATTTGCATTCAATTATAATATTCGAGGATATATCTGGTGATTGCAAGTGGCAAATTGAAAAACTATTACATCACGAATACAATATTTTTTTTATCGTTTGAGTATGATTTAATAACTAATATGGTATTGACATAAAACTTATGTAACATCGACTTATAAATGTGCAAAAGGTTATACAATGCAAATCTGCGACAAAGTTCAAGGTTAAATATAGATAAATAGTACAGTCAAATTTGATAAAAAAATGACACAGAAAAATGTAGGCCAATTAGTTAAGGAAACTATCGATAACTGCTTGGTAAGTGACTATTTGTTTTTGATGGGAGCATAAAAGTCACTCACGGAATAACTTAAAGCTGATTCTATTAATTCGTTCTTTGCTCCCGCCTTATTTGTTTTCGAGACATTAATTAAATTTCGAGGTATCTTAAAATAGTCTTTCAATAATCACCTTAATAATAAATACTTAAAGAATGTATGAAAATCAAAAAAACTGAAATCACCAGAATTATGTCCCTATGTGTCCCCACTATGTACGGCTTTATAGGACAGCAAAAACATCTTCTGAGAGGACATTGTGTCCTCTCTGAAGACTAAAAAACGATGTACTACTAAAAGTCAAAAAGCAGTGATATGAATTGTAGAAGAAGTAGGTAGCCACTGAGCCTACTTTGTAATTGTTACCAAGGTCGTCATCAGAATTGAGGTCAAAGTAACGACTTTTTTTCCTCTGTTACGGAGATTGCGGACGCACTATGAAAATAAAACAGTTAAAAGAATGCGTCAAATAGACAGACTCACCACTAAAGTCGTGATTCCTCCATCCATACCCAAAATTGAGTTCTTTGCGGCCTTCAAATAACCCGAAGCTGATTCTGCCTTCAGATTCCAATGGGCTCGAAGTTCTCCTTGCTCGAGCATCGATCCAATGCGTAGTTCCCAACGAAGCAACAATCAACGCAATACACAAACATGACCCAAAGAATGTCGCAAATATCATAGACCTCTTAAACAAATTCAGCTTCATCTTGCTTTCGGACTTTCACTAACAAGTTCATAAGGTGATCAATAGATGGCGTTATGTCACATTATTTGTTTTAATTAGTGTTTTTATTATGTTTTCTAACTATTCATGTTGTGGGAATGTTTCTGAGATGTGTCCATTGTTAGGTGTATATCGTCATAACATGTTCCCGTTAAACAGTTTCACACGGCTCGTTCAAGAAAATCTGTAACAATGAAAGAAAATTATGCAAAAATTATACTGGATATTTATTTAATTGGTCGTTATTTTTTTATTTATAATGTATTTAATATTATGATAAATTACGTAATGCATAATGCACATAAATAGTGTATTATTTGTGAAATAATATTGAAAGTGGTTTCTACTGTTATATTTTAAAGTAAAAGTTGAATTTGAGGCAATCGAAATTATCATGCAGATTACAATAATCGCGCAACGTAAAAGTGAGTTTCGTAATATTCTCTTTAAGATTTTGGAAAGCATAAGTAGGGCCAGTATATTGACTTCAATGTACAGATAGACTGGCCCTTCGGAACGTACAAATTGGCCGCAGAGTTTAAAGCAATCAGTTCTTTATTCATTAAGTATTTCGAAAAGTTATGTCACGATGTTAATCTCACTTAAGTGAAGTCATAAAATTACCAACGGGACGGCTTATGTGTAAGGCTGATCCTACATTGGACGGCGAGAGTAGCGGTTGGCAGGGTCAAGAGCTGTGCGCTCGCTTTGTTCTCGTCGTTCGTTTTTTTTAAACAACTCCAGCACTAGGTATATAAGTCCACGGATCACGGGGGAGTTTAGGGCTCAAATCAGACTCATAACAACTATATTTAATTCACAAAAATGGTTGTACCGGGTGGGAATATAACCTAGAACTTTACTCTACTCATAATCCACTACCGTAATCACTGAGTCACCTGCAATCAAATAAGATCTTGGACCTGTTTATATTTATCTACCAAAGCCCTAGTCCTTCAATATTTCGACTGAGAACCAACCGATCCATACAGAATGCTTTCTCTAGATGTATTTGAGATGATAACTAACGGACCGTGTAATGATTATAAAACGGCTATATAATGATTACAAAAAGCGACTTTCGTCAAAATTGTTTCGCTGCGGTAATGACAGCAAAGCATGGAAATGCGATTACAATACAAAGTTCAACAAATTGAAAACAAATATAAGAATAAGGTACGGATTGAGTTTTGAGGATACATGGAGAACACCGGCTGGATTTGAACATGCAATCTTGGGTCCAATGCCTTTCATCATCATCTAATGCCTTTAGACGATTTTTTATATTACACATATATACATGTATATAATCTGTTTTAGCCTATTGGATAAGTACTCTATATCCAAATAGGTACTTTTATAACGAATAGCAAATTGCGGGTAGGCATTTTGCAATCAGGCATCAGCGGTTCCCAGTGCCTCCATTGTTGGCGTTTGTAGGATAAACCTGGGGGTATTAGTGGGTAAATCCTCGTGGTATAGTTAGCATATCATCGTTATGGAGAGGGCAATGAAGCGGCCGTAGCCCAATGGCTAGGGCGTCGGACTTGTGATCTTGAGGTCTCCAGTTTGAACCCCACCCATTGCACTACCGACGTGAACCCGCTCGTAACACAAGCATTTAGCTTAGAACGAGGGGTTAACAAGAATACTAGTAGACTGCAAAAAGTCTGCTAGAAATCTTAAAAAAAAATCCTACAAACCCTGCTGCTGCGGCGCGGCGGCGCGGTGGGGTTGATTTAAGTATTTCTCCCCTGCCCTGGGAAAAGACCGTATTTTTGCAAAAGGGGGCACATAGCTATTGCAAAAGACGTTATCGACCGGTATAACCTGTCTCCAAAAACCTGAATCCTCATACTTAACTAGTCATAACATATCTTCAATCTTAATAATTTAAAACACTGGTCACGTTTCAATTCATATGCCAATCAAAGTTCACGCCACTCAATCGAAGAATCCATAACAAATTTTGATGATCTACTTTCGTCAGATTTCCTACTAACACGCTAGCATAAAAAACAATGTTGTTGATGTTTAATTCATTGTCCACACGTACGTTTACCACGAGAAAGTCAAAGTCATACGTGTTGTGGTGTATTTAATTGGAGACGAGGGGAAAGAATGCGCATAAAAAGTTGCGCTCGGAATTATGTGGCGCGATGTATAGGTTGGTATCTTCTTTTTATTCAATGAATAAGACCTGGCATGGTTGCCGGTGATTTTTCCAATGTCAAACTGTTAAAATGTTTAAAAAGTCGTTAAAAAATTTCAAGTTATCTTGTAGCATGTTTTTGTTCTCCAATATAGATATCATTGAAGTGTACACTTAATTGGCAGTTACCTTTTGAAAGGGGTGTATGCTAACCTAGCATACACCCCTTTCATATCATATAGCATATCTCCCATCTCCCAGAGGAGGAAGGTAGCGATAACATTTACTATATAATCTAACTAGATAAAATTGATAGCTTATGATACGGATAATTACTTTAATTACATCTAGCGTTTTCTTTTATGTTTTCTTCATTCACTCGTGTCTATCCGTCATCATTTCAATACTCACTCTTTTTACACACATATCCTTTTTTACGCATCCACGCCTTGTTGGATCTTTGCCTACCTCTATCCATCGACATTCATGCTCATCAATTAATAATGTTCTTCCTTCCTCCTAAATAACATGTCCATAACCTCCTTATAACGAACTCCAAAAATGATCCTAAATTTGAAAAAGATTCTTTATTGAACATTTTAATAAAATAACGCTGATGTTTTGACACCGGGACTGTATCAGCTTAACATCCGGTGGATACATTTGTTAACCTACTATCGATTGTTAATTATTGTAAAAGATATAAAAAAATAATTGAATCTTATAAAGTGTAGCTAACGGTTTTAACTTGTGATAATTGATATAGTATTTAATAAAATAACAGTTTTAATACTGTTTCTTGCATTTGACAATCAGTTCTTTAATTACTTGAGTATTTTTTTAATACAGCGGCATAATTCACGGTTACATTTTGAGACGAATATAAGAACAAAGACGAAAAAAGTTCGGGTTGAAATAAAACTGCATTATTTTCAGAACGAAATGTATAAGTAGGTACTCGGGTACACACTTCATATCCGTAACTTAATTCACAACGGGAAGCCGTAGCCTTATCTTTCAATCAGAAACATTGCATATAAATTCCATGCGGAAACATCGGACAAGTAAGAGGATTAGGTTCAACCTCAAAATAGTATCAGAGACAAGACTTCTAAAGTTCTTCTAAGAGTTCTAAAACCCACCACGACATTTCTGTAAGAAGCAGAAACTAGCTATGTTATCATCGCTAACGTTTTCCCAACTAGGCATGTAGGTTATTAGGAGTATCTCAATACTACAAACCAAGTAAAAATTAACAACTTATTTCTTTGTACCGCTATTCAACGCCTCCACAACCCATAATTTTTATCCATTACACAAATTAGAACGCGTAAATTAATGAATCCTTTCAACCTTGACAATGGGGCAGACGTAACGGAGGGGCGTCCACGCGTCACGTTGAGCTCGGCTGCTCACAAAGGTCATTGTAATAGGTGTTGGCTTCTGACCCAAAATGTGTGACATGCAGTTGCGTAAAGGCTGTTGGTTTGTTTGTTGTGGTTTGTATTCTGATGAGGGTGTTTGAAGGCTATTACAGCGTATAGATACACAAGTTGTAGTCTTTAATATGTGCCATTGTCTTTAAATTCAGTAGAGGCTTCAATATTCGAGACTTTCATCCTTTAAATACGACCTTCTGATAGCTAATAACGGTATTCAAATCGGAAGTTTCACCATCTCATATTCATTTCCTAAACGAATTAAGATTCTTTTCCAGAAGTCTATTAATTTGCACGATGGAGAATGCATTGTTTAATATAAATCTAACTTCCTAAGTAATCATAGGAACTACCATTACTACCATACCACCACTACCTCGTAAGTCACAATACAAAGCAGAGTCCGAGGTTTTTTTAAAATTAAAACTACATGTATGATATATTATTTAATGATATGCAAGGTGAAACTTAGCGTGAAAGGGTAACTAACAATAATTTAATGTAATACGCAGTGGCGTAGCGACTCGTAAGAGTGCCCCATATCAAAACATGTAACTTGCTAGACCCTCTACCACACACCTTCGATGCGCTTGTTACGGTTAGGGTTTCAAAGTCGCTCAACCTTATAGCCGGACAGACCACCTAGTTTGGCCGGACATTTGGGTACAGACCGGACACCCTTTATTATTGAGCACGCTCGGCGCTCGCTCGCGGTCGGACACGCAATCAAATATCCTTACTATGTCTCCCTTTACGGCGATACGACTTACATAGCGGTAGCTACGATGTTGGTAAGACGACAACATGAAGTAACATGGCTTACAACAGAACTACATATTTAATGTCAAACAGTAACCAGATACAAATCTACGTTCGTACCTTTCAGTCAAGCAGTCAATCTTGATCGACACTTGCAACCAAAATTCAGAGCTGTTACAAAATTTTAAGACAAGACTTGCCTGATAAATCTGTATTTCATAAATACCAAGTCTCAATACAACTGTGCTAGATATTACATTCGAAACCAATCCGTATGTTGATTTATCGTCTGCAACACACCGTATGTAGGTGGTTTTCGTAACATTTTATCCATAAAACGATCGCAATGGACAGTTCTATATTTGCAGTCAGAGCTTGTTATCTCAGGAATTGTTTAGCTTAACATTCGAGTTAAAATAATTTGAGGATCTGCATATGCAGTATGGTCCGTTCTTGTTTTAATTTACTGGATGGTTCAATATATAAATTAAAAATTATTTAAAATCTAGGATATCTTATCCTAGATGGCATAACACCCCGGGGCTAGCCTTGCGAGGCGTCGATGCCTCGGGGGTGGTTCCGGAGGTCGATCTTGTTGAGTACCTACCCAAAGCCATCTGCCGCAAGCACTCGACGCAGGTGGTGGCTTTAGTGGGTAACCCGATGCCCCGGCAAGTGAAAGAGTCCCACACGCTCCCACCATCCTTTCCCAAAACGGTGGGAAGTGTAGAAAAGATTAGCATCACGTAAAAAAGAAAAAAATGGTGTAAGAAGGCAATCCTAACCAGAGTCCCAACGCTGAACGAATGTTTTCAAACGTTAAGCGACGAAATGATTTACGTCCATCTGATGATCGTTTTTCTTTATAGCATTCTAATCGAAATCAAACATAGGACTAGCTTCTGCTTAGCGCTACTGTCTTTTCCATATATTTTTTGCGGTAAGTTATAACTATGAATTATTATCTTGGAAGTATATCCTATTGTTACATAGCCAAACAATTTGTTATGCCCACTAAAGAATTACTCCTACCAAGGCTGTTTCAGAATAACATGCCAATATGAAGAGGCCGAGACGAATCGCAATAAGTGCTTTTACACATTTTACCAAGTGGCAATTCGTTTTGCTAATTTGTTTTTTCACGGAGGCTTAAATGCTTTAGATAGCCTATTGTTAAGTGATGGTAAGTAAAATCTATGGTAACATTAAAGACTTATGAGTTTTTGTGTTTGCTTGGACGCGCTAATCTCAGAAACTACGGGTCCGATTTGAAAAAATCTTGCACCATTAGAAAGCTACGTTATCCAGGAATAACGTAGGCTATAGTTAATAGTTCCTACGGGAACGGGAGTTACGCGGGTGAAACCGAACGCAGGCACTGACTATCTTAGTCACGAATATTTAAGTAAATACAGCTCAGCATAGTAAGTTTCAATAACGTTCGCACGGAAGCATTTTATGTATATGTGGACACTAAAATTCTTAATAATCTGTTGACACCAGTAAAACTGCAATGATTTCCAATTAAATTCTGCAACGAATGTTCTAGAACGCATTCTGGTCACGTAACGTGAGACTAGCGACTAGGAAAACTGAACATGAATAGCTTTCTTAGTATCGGGCCGTCATCAGCGAAAATCACTGGCGGCGTACGATACCATATAGCGATACATACTTACTACCTACTTTGACTTAAAATGGTTCTCGATTCCTATAACTGAATTATAAAAGGCAAAGCATTAAATACCACACTTTTTAATAAAAGCCCGAAGGAAAACCTTTCCTTAATAGGGAAGTCATTAGCACTTAGATTTGTATTTAGATGCTGGAACAGACTGATTGGATGAATAAGCATGACATATATTCATTTTAGGGTTCCGTACCCGAAGGGAAAAAACGGGACCCTATTACTAAGACTTCGCTGTCTGTCTGTCTGTATCTCAAGAACGGCGATAGCTAGACAGTTGAAATTTTCATTTGATGGTGGCCCCCCATACACCAAAATTTTTTTTTGCAATTTTTTGTCCGATATCACGGCAACTGGTAAATGCTTGAAAATGGTACGGAACCCTTCGTGCAAAGACCTCTCCCGCACTCGCGGTATTAATCGCATTGTCGCGGGGGACGTTACAAACACACAATTTAAGGACACAAAGTACACCCCGACTCAGAACAACTCTCTGCGGTTCACACGACCATCTTGAGCTCCTAGGGCTTGACCTCTCTTCTAATCTAAACTTCGGTCACTACATGGAGTCCATTGCAAACACTGCAGCCAAAAAACTTGGCATTCTCTCCAAGGTGAGGCGGTACTTCACATCGGAGCAGCTCTTGAGTCTTTACAGAGCTCAAGTTCGCTCCTTAATGGAATACTGTTCTCATCTTTGGGATGGGTCTGCTGGATATCAACTAGATGCTCTGGACTCATTGGAGCGCCGAGCGAAGAGAGTCATAGGCAATAACTCACTGTTGGAGGCAAGTCTTCAGAGCCTCGAACACCGTAGACGAGTGGCCTGCCTATCAGTTTTTTATCGGTTGCATTTCGGGGAGTGTGCGGAGGTTCTACATAACCTGATTCCCCCTTCACCCTTCCATCACCGGACGACTAGGCGCGGCGAGCGGTTTCACCCTTTTGTTGTAGACATTCCTTCAATACGCACGAAGCGATTTGCTTCTTCTTTCATAATGCGGACGGCTAAGGAGTGGAATTCTCTGCCGGCGTCAGTTTTTCCGGAACGCTATAATCTGGACATCTTTAAGGCTAAAGTGAACAGACACTTTCTAGGCAAGCGTGTATCATCTTAGGCCTTATCTTTGCCTTCCATCAAGCGAGATTATGGTCAAACGTAAGCCTATATGTAGTAAAAAAAAAAAACACAAATAATTGTCCCAGGTGGAAAACGATCTCAGAACATTAGGTCTGGTCGGGTTTTATTTGTAATTACCGAGACTGAACCGGTATGAATAATAATAAAATTTGAGTGAACCACGAGTTTAGTCTGGGCGTTCTTTGTGTCCGTGTATTATGTGATTGTCAAGACCCCCGTGACACAGGGATTTAATATATTTCCCTAGTGCAGGAGATGTCTTAAAAAAAGAATTAAATAACATTGATTTAAGCAGTTTTTCTTTGTTAAATCGTCCATGACTTCAAAACATACCAACCAGACGAGCATGTTTTCCCCCACCGATGTTTTGACATATCAGTCCGTCAATAAATTATGACTTCCATTTGGCGTCTTCCAGAAAACCATCTTGCAATTCAATAGCTCCTATTTCACGTCATTATCTCGGAAGTTACATTATCAATGAAACACTATTAAGTAATAACTGGGCACCCATTATAAAACGGTTTCCATCGCTTTTCTCACCATCAACTTCCTTCAACGCAAACCTTTGTTAATCTGTCATGCTTTCGGTAGCTGATACAACCTAAATTGTATAAGTTGTAGTAATCACCTCATTATGCAATTATGCACAGTGAGTTAACAGTTCTCAGTATTTAAATCTCGGATTGCGTGGATATCAATTAACTTATGCTATCAAAACTAATGAGTGGTTAGTAC
This sequence comes from Nycteola revayana, assembly GCA_947037095.2. Classification (NCBI taxonomy): domain Eukaryota; kingdom Metazoa; phylum Arthropoda; class Insecta; order Lepidoptera; family Nolidae; genus Nycteola; species Nycteola revayana. The sequence goes on from OX344851.2 coordinate 3,723,247, forward strand.
AATTGGTCATAGCTGTGAATAATTTGTTACGAGCTTTGATATCTTTGGACTATAGTGTAGGCATATAATATACTAGCTGTCTAGTGCGGTTTTACTCGGGTGGGAATCGTACCGAGGAAAGCAGTTTTCATAAACAATTACCGTAACCACTGAGCCACCGGTGCAGTCAAAACAAAAAAAATCATACAGCCATATTTCAGTTTTATGAAAAGCAATTACCTATTATATTAAGACTTAGGACACTTACGACAAAAACTTTCAGAAATAAATAAATAATCATCATCATCAGCCTGTTGTAGTCCACTGCTGAACATAGTCCTCCCCCATCGATTTCCAGCGGGAATGATTGCTAGCGGCCTGCAAACACTCCCTGACTCCCTGCAACCTTTATGAGGTCGTCGGTCCAACGAGCAGGCGGTCGTCCTATGCTGCTCTTGCAAGTTCGTGGTCTCCACTCGAGAACCGTTCTGCTCCATCGGCCGTCAGTTCTTAGTGCTATGTGCCTGCCCATTGCCACTTCAGCTTGCTTATCCGTTGAGCTATGTCAGCGACCTTCGTTCTCCTACGGATCCTTTTATTTCTGATTCGATAACGCAGGGAAACGCCGAGCATACCTCTTTCCATAGCTCGCTGAGCGACTTTCAGAAATAAATCATCATTATAACATAATCTGAATAATCTGATATGAGTCAAGCAGCCTATTGTTTTGTTTTATTTATAAAATTCAATACGGCGACAGCTCTAGCATAATTGTATGTGTAGTATGAAATTTCTAAGTGTTATAATGACACAGGTGCGAACATTTCGCTAAAAATTCTCTAGCTATACAAATTGTTAGACAGTTTCACAAAACCCCCTAAAATACTAATAATCATAATCCCTCAATCTCATCGCCAGCGACCGCCCTGAGCCGAGGTCCAAGCCCCAGAGGGGGCGCCAGGTCTTCTCTTCATGATCTTGCGCAGGTTGCTTAGTTTGTAGTTTTAAAACCATTTATTAAGGCTGGAGCTCTGCTCACCTTTATGCCCGGTGAAGTAGCCAAAGCCTCGGGGCTAAATACGTATGTCCGTCCGAAAAAAAAAACTCTAGCTCTACAAAATATTCAGTTATGTTATTCAGGATTATCTTGAATGTCCCGCATTCACTTATCCTGTTATTATAAGACATTTTGCACAAGATATCAATGTTAAACACATAAACCTAATTAAAATGTGATTATAAATTATTAAGACCAATTAGGAAACGAAAAGCAAGATCTTGTTATCTACAATTTGCTAACAAGAAGTAAATTAAAAACTTTATCCACTGCATTAAGCCGAAATCAATGCAATTCTATAGGTCAAACCACACGGAAATGCAGTCGCCTTGTAGTCTACAAGACATACATGTACATTACATAACCAAAGTTACCCTTTTTTTTGGACGGACATATGTTGTTAGCCCCCAGGCTTTTGCTACTTCACCGGGCATAAAGGCGAGGAGAGCCCCAGACTAGATAAATAGTTTAAATACTACAAACTAAGCAACCTGCGCAAGAGGGCGTCCCCTGTGGGACTTGGACCACGGCTCAGGGCGGTCGCTGACGGGGAGATTGAGGGATTATTGCTTTTAGTTTTTTTTAGAGGAGTTTTGTGCAACTGTCGCTCTACTTTACAGTTCGCGGGCCTCTCGGACTTCGGGTCTACGAGGGCATCGGAAGGCTCTTAGCAAAATAAGGGTCGGGAGGGCGAAGGGGGGACCCGTCCCGTTCGCGGGCGCACTCTTCTCTGGCAAAAGCTACCCAAATTCACATATTTTCAAGCAAATCTCATTATAAAATGTCCTTATTGAAATCACTTAATAAAAGCTACTCGTCTTTTTACCCAACTACCTTCCGCGCGAGGGTTCACCCGCATACCTCCCGTTCCCGTAGGAACTTCATAATAAAACAGCCTATAGTCTTTCTCGATAACTGTTCTACCTAACACTCAAAGATTTTTACAATTGGACCAGTAGTTTCTGAGATTAGCGCATTCAAGCAAACTCTTCAACTTTATATTAGTAATGTCACCGGCGTTACTCCCGTTCCCGTGGGAACTTCATAATAAAATAAAGCCTACAGTCTTCCTCGATAAATGGGCTTTCTAACACTGAAATCATTTGACCAGTAGTTCGATTTGAAAAATGATTTCAGTTTTAGCGCGTTCAATTATTATAAAGCTGCAGAGTTTGTTTGTTTGTTAAACGCGCTAATCTCAGGAACTACTGGTCCGATTTCAAAAAATCTTTCAGTGTTGGATAGTCCATTTATCGAGGTCAAAGTCAATAATATCTTTATTTATAACATCAAAAATAATTAATTCAAAAATAATTAAATCATGTTCTTATGATGCGTCCATTTCTTTTCCTACCACCAGTTCAAAGACGTGGCAACTCTGAGAAGAACTGACAAGAAACTCAGAGGAAGGTTATAGGTTATATTTTATTACTAAGTTCCCACGGGCACGGGAGCTACGCGAGTGAAACCGCGCGCGGGTATCTAGAAGTAGTATATAAAGGTTGACTGGTAGAGAATGCCTTTGGCATTAAGTCCGCCAATGTACTATTTTGTGCAAGAAGTTTTTTAAATAAAATAAATAAATAAAGATAGAAAAAGAAAGAAGGAGAAGAAGCTATATCTTCTTCTATAAATATTAGATAAGATTTATATTACTATAGATTTAGTAGCAAAAGCTTCATATCTAAAAACATAATACGTTCATGCCATAAATGAAATCCACTCTGCCACACATGCCGTCCAAAAAACGTCAAGACAGTCCAAAGAAAGCGAAAATTTCTAAATCACTGCGCATTATAATAATTTCAACGAAAGCGACAATTCTGACAGTCGAAAAGATAAGTAGTGTTACGGTTCAATGCAATGTTTATTCACGCTTAGAAACAAATATAACTGTTGTGTTATGCAAATATTATTTATAATGCCTTAGGATTATTATGTACGACCCGCCCCGGCTTCGCACGGGTGAAATGCTGATGTATCATACACATAAACCATCGTCTTGAATCACTCTATCTATTAATAAAACCGCATCAAAATCCGCTGCGTAATTTTAAAGATCTAAGATCATACATAGGGACGGACAGACAGCGAGCGGGAAGAGACTTTGTTTTATACTATGTAGTGATACATCATTACATAGTATACAACAAAGTCGCTTCCCGCTATACGAACGGATATGCATATTTAGCCACCAGGCTTTTGCTACTTCACCGGGCATAAAGGCGAACAGAGCTCCAGCCTCAATGAATGGTTTAAAAACTACAAACTAAGCAACCTGTGCAGTGTGCAAGAGGGCGCCCCCTGTGAGGCTTGGACCTCTCAGCTCTCAGCTGCTCAGGGCGGTCGCTGGCGATGAGATTGAGGGATTAAGACTTTTAGTATTTTAGGGGGTTTTGTGCAACTGTCGCTCTACTTTACAGTTCGAGGGTCTCTCGGACTTCGGGTCTACGAGGGCATCGGAGCGAAGAGAATAAACTAAAAATTTGTCAAAGTACAAATAAAAAAGTTATAAGGGTTGTAAATTGGTCGCGTAACGTGTACGATTGAGATAGGTACCTAATTCTTTTTGTCTTTTGAAGACTGAATTTGTCCGGCTATGGTACATAGAAAACAATGCAATTACATAATCTAGCGTTTAGCCCACATTTATGTTGTTACAACATCTAAACAGGAAAAAAACTAGGTAGGTACTTTGTTGACAGAACTGAGGCGCCAAGTGTGACGGATACTTGCAGTAATATATTTTGATGATTATGATACGAATTTGAGTCTTATACAGGTATAAATAAAGTGCAAGATTTGGATATTAAAAACTTTGGGAGCATTCATTCGTCGTACAATTTTGCACTTTATGCTGATAGGTTTAAGTCTCTATTTCGTAAATTCGGGTAAAGTTCGCGATGTAAAGATGATATGAGAAGATGCGGGTATACTAGATCATATAGGTACCACCTAGTTAATTATAGAAGAGTGAAATTACTTCAAACAATGGTAATTTTCTTTAATTCTAAAGGGAAATGTTGTTAAATTTATACTTATATTATACAGGGGCAAGATTTTTTTTGTTTGAATTGAATAAGCTCCGAAACTCCTTGACCGATTTGAAAAATTCTTTCAGCGTTGCGAAGCTGCACTAATCCCGGATGACGTAGGCTATATTTCATTATGAATATCCTACGGGAACGGGAGCTACGCGGGTGAAACCGCGCGCGGGAAGCTAGTATTAAATAAAGGGGAAAATTTTGTATTCTTTATTACGAATAAACTCAACACTACAGGACAGATTTTGATAATTCTTTCACCATTAGAATTCTACATTATCCCATAGTAGGTAACCTAGGCTATATTTAATTATTATGAAATTCAACTTCATAGATGATGTTCTTCAGAAAGGTCAGGTGCGTAGTACCTACTCGCAACCGGCGTGCGTGTATGACCAGATGTATGAGCGTGGACGAGGCAAAGGGAGTGTGTACGGATCGTAGCAGGTGGCGTCTGCCTACCCCCATTGGAGATCAGGCGTGATTATATGTATGTAGGTATGTATGTCAAACAGGAACTGGAGCTACGCGAGTAAAACCGCTCACGGGAAGTAATATAATCATAAATCATCCCACTTCTGATCTATAACATCGAATCACGACATTACAAATATAATTTTAATGAAAATAATTACTTTTTATGCTTTATCTAATTAAATGTAGGTATCTCGCTTAAGTACCGTTCTACTGATTATATTTTATGTATTTGTAGATGGAAAATTTACATAAATAACTATTGCTTACACGGATATTTCGTGTAAGCAATTATTATAAAGTGAATGTAAAACATTAACTAAAGTCTACACTTCCTACTTCGAATACTGTATTATCATCATTAAATAATAGCCTATATCCTTCCTCGATAAATAGGCTATCATCATCAGACCGTATTACATCCACTGCTGTTCATGGCCTCTTCCCGAGCGAGGGTTTTTGCCATAGTCACCACGCTTGGCAGGCGGATTGGTGACCGCAGTGTTATGTTGTGTGAAATGAACAAATAGTTCGTTTGTTATAGATGATTTTATAACAATCAGGACCACTGGCTTAATATACTTTCCGAGGCACGGAGGGTATTCCCTCAACCAACCAGACCCGGAAAGAAATCTAAGAATTTACACAAAGATTTCTTGTCCGGTGTGGGGATCGCACCCACGACCTCCGAGATTTAAAGCGAGCCAATTACCGCTACGCTACGGAGGTTGTCTATAGCTTTATATATTAGTATGTTTGTATACATTACAATAAATATGTTATGACAAAAATAACACACTAGCACCTCAAGGAAACCGGTGACAATTAAAAGTGAACGTATGTTGAATACCTAATGTCATTTGCGATTTGCATGGCTAACTGGTTACGTGTGTGTGAATAATTAAAATAAGATTATTATTAATTAATGTCTTGTTTATGTATAATCACTTTTAATTTTATATAAATTAAGTAATTGAGTATGGACTTTAATATCATACATATCACTTACGTTGTTAAATCGAAACAAACCAACCGAATATAGTAAATAACATGATACCTAAATCTCTAAATTTTAGTGTAGTTTCACTCATTTATTTTATTTATTTATTTAAAACTTCAGCACTATAAAAGTACATAGGCAGACTTAATGCCAGAGGCATTCTCTACCAGTCTACCATAGGGTGGTACAGAACTCCAGTCTTATTAAATGGTTTGTAAACTACAAACTAAGAATCCTACGCAAGAGGGCGCCGCCTGTGAGACTGGACCCAAACTCAAGGCGATCGCTAGCGGGGGATTGAGGTTTTATAGCTTCTAATTTAGGAGTTTTTTTGCTACTGTTGTTCTACGTCACAGTTCGCAGATCTCGCAGACTTCGGTTCAACGAGGCTACCGTAATTTCTCTAAGGATCGGAAGGGCGAGGGAAGACGCGTCACTTGCGAGGGCACACTACAAGAACAACTCTTGGCACTATGAGTTGGGAATATTATGTGAATGTAATACTTGATGGTTAATTAAAAGTACCAAAGCAATTTATCATCATCATCATCAACTAACTAGCTGCGTCCTGCGTTTCTATGCTCCAGTGGGTCGGAGCGTGGTTTTTTGTAGCCTAATTGTTAATCGAGCTTATTAACTATCCCCTTGCAAACTTTCAGCCGAATCCATTCATAAGTTTTTGCGTGAAAGAGTAACAAACACATTTATAAATACATTCTTACAAACTTTCGCGTTTATAATATTAGTAGGAAGAAGGATTATAATATTAGTATAGACGTTATAAAAGTTTTAGCTATGGCGGGGTTTTAAGAATGTAGCGCGATCTACAGTAGCCGCACAAACTACAAGAAGACGAGCAGCGCCATCTAGCACCTAGCATCCCAACTAACCTGTATCGCGCAATACAAGTTCGCAAGCCAATTCGAACCTATACAAGTTCTGAACAGTAGCAAATGGTCGTCGACCGCCAGGAATACGACCTTGCCCGGCAAAGATGATCTTCGTTTTCTGTGGAGGAACACCATTAACCGTTCATCTACAAGCACTTACCCAGAATGCTCCTTGGTAGATAAAGAGGGTGTATTTTAACTATTTAATCTTTAAGCAGTACCTACCAACCTACAAATTATTTTAAAACTTTACGATTACCTACCTAAATACATAGTTAATGAACATTACTCTACAGCAGCGGTCGGCAACCTTTTGGCAGACAAGGGCCACAAAGTGGCAAAATAAACTAAAGGTGGGCTACTGGGTACTTGTGATATTAAGGTGGTCACATCACATCGAAAAATTGTCAATTTCATCCTCATTTGTTCTTTCTTGGGCAAAGTGAAGCGCGTTATTAAGCCTGGATCTTATTAATTATAGTATGTATACGGTCGATCGCGGTACGGTTACAAAACATTAACGGGCCGCAAATAAGAAGTCCGAGGGCCGCATGCGGCCCGCGGGCCACGTGTTGCCGACCGCTGCTTTACAGTATAAATAGTTTCTAATCTAACATAACACCATAAAACAGCATTAATATTCGGTCCTTGCGCACGCCATAAAATTATCACATTTATAACTCAAGTGGTAGAAAGTGGAAAGTGAAACGTACTTACACAGCCCATATAAAAACGGAGACAAAAAATTAAACAATCAGAACATAGAAAATTATGGAAATAATCTCCATGGTATGAAATGTTAATTGTTCATCTTTAACGTCATGGCGAAGTAGTGAGTGCCGTTATCTATATTCTATACTAACTAATATAGCTGTTAAGAGTTTGTTTGCTTGCAAGCGCTAATATCAGGAACCACTGGTCCGATTGAAAAATTATTTTTGTGTTGGATAGCCCAATTATGTATAAAGGCAAGAAATCATAAGGGTGTTACCACACCAATCGATCGATCGTCGATTGTTGCCATCGATCGATGCGAGAATGGATTAGTCGAAGTCGATCGACAGTTTCTACCAGACCAATCGATCGATTGTCGATCGATGTAGATAGATGGTAGAATGGTCGAGCTGCTTGCCGCGTCCTCTTGTGAATACATTTCGAAAGAAACTGTTGGAATATCGGGATTAATCGATCAACGTCGACCGATGCCATCGACCGGCAATCGATCGATTGGTTAGTCGACCGGTATCCGTCGATCAATTAAAGCTACCACACCAATCGATCAACGTCGACCGATGCCATCGACCGGCAATCGATCGATTGGTTAGTCGACCGGTATCCGTCGATCAATTAAAGCTACCACACCAATCGATCAACGTCGACCGATGCCATCGACCGGCAATCGATCGATTGGTTAGTCGACCGGTATCCGTCGATCAATTAAAGCTACCACACCAATCAACGTCGACCGATGTCGATCGATGGCATCGATCGACGATCGATCGATTGGTGTGGTAACTCCCCTAAAGTTCCCATGGGTTCGGTAGTTATGCAGGTGAAACCGCGGAAGCTAGTTAAGTTATAAATTATATTCATATAACAGTGTTTACTTAAACTTTATGCACGTTATTACAAGCGTACAGAGACGGACTTAATGCCAAAGGCATTTTCTGCCAGTCAACATTAGCGTGGCGCAGAGAAAAGAAGAGTAGGTGCACACAGGACAGCTTACAGTGCAGGGTTCAGTGGAAAGATTAGGAGGAGATCTATGCTAAAAAGCACACTAATCATATATGAATGTTGTAAAATAGTAACATAATGTAAAATAGTAATATTTGACTGCACCAATAGCTCTGTGGTTATGGTAGTAAGCAGCTTTTTAGATAACTGAGTTAAAGAGTAGTGAATATACTACATAAATACTTGACTGGAATAGACAGAGTTTTCTATACTTGCAGTGTATGGAAAACTCAGGTCTTTTCCAGTCATAGGTGTTGGTGTTTATTCAAGGGAAGATCGTTCAAGTTGGATAATGCGATATGCCCAAGGACTACGCTCCCTATCGTCATCATAATCAGCCACATACGAAAGTGGAGTAGCCACACCTTTGGCAGGTTGATCTCCACTTTATTTTGTAGGGCATATAAGGTATACAGGTAAATTCTGCAGCCCGTAACCCTATTATCCGGTTATTGTTATTGTAATAGATCAGAGGTCTCCAAACTATGGCCAAATCCCGCCTGCCAGTGCCAACAATCCGGCCCGCGACAACTTAAAGACTAGTGTCATCGATCTAACCCGCGCATCTAATGTCTTATTGTTGTTACTATTGCTGTGATTAGTTGAAAAAGACAACACAATATGATAATTACTCGGTCGCGCACTTTGCCACTAGTCTAGAAATAAGAGTATAGTTAAGGATAGAAAAATTAAAACAGTTGTGGCCCTTCGAACATATTGAAAACTCGTTATGGCCCTAAGGCGTAAAATTTTGGAGACCCCTGTAATAAATTATGTATGACAATTGGGACTTAGTAACAGCCTAACATGCTTTCTGAGGCACGGAAGATAGTGCATTGAAGCAACCTAACTAGTTAGTTATTTATGTTGAGAAGTTAAATACATAAATCCTACCAACTTCTATTGCACTATGTAAGCTACATTACGTCATCATCAGCCCGTATAACGTCCACTGCTGAACATGGGCCACCTACCAAGGGAGGGTATTTGCCATAATCACCACGCTTGGCAGGCGGGTTGGTGACCGCAGTATTATGTTGTATAACACAAGGAAACACTGCTACCCGTTCCTTAATATACGATTATTATAGATGATGTTATAACAATCCAGACCAACCGCTTAACGTGCTTTCCGAAGCACGGAGGGTAGTCCCTCAACCAACCAGACACGGAAAGAAATTCTAGAATAAATGGAAAGAATTTACACAAAGATATCCTGCCCAGCGTGAGATTTGGTAAGACAGTTCCAATAATTGATCAATTAATAATTGACATAATGAAGGGAAGTGAGGTTTATTGTAAAAAAGTTAAATGAAAGCTAAATTATCCCATGCAATTTGCTGGATTGTATTCATCAGTTATCATTAGTTAATTGTATTTCTTCAACTACTTTGTATTACAATTTGGTAATTATTTACTTACCAATATTTCATAAATTTATACAATGCAGTAAAATCCTATTAGATATGATAATATTAGCATAATCTATATAAAAATGAATCATCAAAACGTAAGTATGTACCAGTGCCCGATTAACCATATAGCAAGAGTAACAAATTATTTGGGGAGCCTCACACACCAAGATACATGAGCAAGCAAGAAATTGGATCCAATAAATAAAAAATCCTATGGATCCGAATCATGGTGCTTCACATAAAGTTGGCCTAATAGGACTAAAAAAAAACCTTGTTGAGCGACTCTTGAGTCATTACTAAAAGGGGCCTCCAGACAGAATTTGCCACAAGCCCCGCTCTGGCTCTGGCTCTGGCTGGTATGTATGAATGTGTGCACATAACTTGACACGCATTTGGTTAATTCTATTTTGTAAATAGCCATAGTTATGAATACAAAATGGTTTTATTTAATAATTTTCTAAAATGTCTTTCATACAGCTAGCTATTAATAAAAATTTTAAGTATATCCATCATATTTTTCTGCTGACCTACACCTAACATCTCACCAAAAATGGCCTTTCAAGTACCTCATAAAAAGCCATTAAATAAATTTTACACTGAGTTATCTATAATATGAAGTTCTAATATCAATTAGGTGACTGCACCGGTGACTCAGTTAGTACTGAGACCTGATGTTCGGGTTCAATACCCACCCAGGAAAATTATTTGGGTGTACCACAGATAGGTAGTTGTTCCAAGCCTGGGTTTTATTTATGTAAAGTCCCCATGGGACACAGGGATTTCGTGTAGAGAAAAAATATTGAAATAGAATAGAAACTCATTTTTAATAAATACATAACTTTAGGTACCTACTACATAATGCAGAAAACCCGCTTTTCTTCATACATTACGTTATCCAGACTTTCGATTATCCAGATACGTCACATCAAAAATTAGTCCAGTAAATAGAGTATCTACTGTAGGTAAATAAGGACTTATCATTTTTTCGATTTCTAGCTCAAAAAATTTAAAACAATGGAGCATTTTATTTTCCAAGCAAGGTCATTTAGCACATCTCAGGAGAATGGGTTCTTAATTAAATGAAGCAATGTATGAACCTGTGAGAAAATTTCATAAGCTTTTCTAGTGTTTGTATATTCAATTCACAAAAGTGTGTAAGATTTTTAGTTTATTATGACTTTTTTGCTATTCAATCTCATCTTTGTATAGTAATATTAATGTATGTGTTAACTTATTACAGTTCACTCATGCTGTGCTATTGTCAAGTGACTGTATTGAGCAAGGTTATTGAACTACTGAAGCTTAGTCAGAATCATAGTAAAGGGAAGTAAATTAGATAGAAATGGCTTTCAATCATTATAATATTTACAAGAGTTTCATTCTTCCTTTCTTCTCTGGGTCATCCATTTAGGTAGCTAGTGAAAAGTTGCAAGTTAGCTAGGGTAGAATTCTCACCGGCGAGGACCGTGTTGCGCCCCTACCCCTGCCCTGTGATTGATCACATCTTCTTTATATCTACCTTTTTTACTTCAGTGGCACCCTGGGTTGTCGTACGAAGATAGATATAGTGTGACCACTTGCAATTTGAATGCGGTTTTAATTTCTTTGTATAATAATTATAATTGGTTAATTGCAAAAATGTCACAGGACAGACGGACGGACTACGCAGTCTGTAGATTTTAATTTTTTTAGAGATGGTTGGATCAAAGTCCAACCTACCAAACAACAATGTAAAGTGGCAGTCTCTGGAGGAGGCCTTCACCGGTAGATGGGCCAAATCACATCTGTTTTTTTTTTCATGGATGATTATGCCTTGGATGAATTAAAGACTTTTATTTAATTTTTATTTGCTCTCCAACTGTCTCTTCTGCTGATACCTGAATAGAAGAAACTGTCCTCTACTATCCAGTAGCAGAGGATGCAGTGAGAGAGCACATAATGTGTGTAGTAGTGAGCAATGGGTTTATGTCTGATACCTACTTTAAGTGAAAAAAACTTATTAAACATTGGTAAAATTATTGTATCAACTTCAAATGCTGTTTTTATGATTGAAGTTTCATCAATTGATTAATGTGGATGGTTTACAATATACACCTTTCTTAGTATTTATTTAACCTTTCCTTAAACAATGGCAATAAAAGTTAATTCAGACCAAGTTAATGATTATTCTGAATTACTAACAACCTTGTTGTCTCATTTGCACAATCTCTATAATAGGTAATTACCTAAAATGGGTAGAAAATTGTGTTATTGCAAATAAATAAATGTAATTTTTCATTTTTACAAATATATTGAACAAGCTGCATTAGCTTAAACTATTTTAGTCATCATAAATTATTCTTAAGCCATAAATGATTCCAATGTGTATTCGTGGAGTTCACACCTATTGAGAATTTTACTCATTCCTAAGATCCGTTTCTACAGTAAGTAAGGCAGCTATTTATTTACTTAACACTTTCTCAGCAACACATTATTATTCACACTAATACATTCACACATAAGATACATTCATTATAACTTTAATTTAAGATTGGTATATTAAAAGTCTCTTGCTTACCTTACACGGTTTTTTTTTAAATAAACCAAGTTTTGTTCCAAGTTTGAAATGAATGAGGATGTAAAAATATGACACACAACTGCACAGTCCACTATAAAAAACGACACTTGGAAATGATTGATATCCTACCAACTGCAAATTCCAAATTGTTTTTATACTTGTAAAATCTTTGATTGGAAATTATTTATTGGATTTACACTTTCTGAAAAGTTCCAAAAACTTTAATCTATCGCGAAATGTCAAGACGTGCGTGCGTCAACCACTGCGTTCGGAAACTCTCTTCCATTTCTTACGTATTTATGTTTTTTTATTATGCATTGAGCGATGCTGGCTTCTTTAGTCTTTTGAGCCGTTGAATTTGTAATGTTTTGATTTTTTTTAACGATGAATAATAAGTCAAACTGACTCGCAAACATCTGCTCTTATATTAAAATCCAAATGAAAGGTTCATAATCTAACTTGTGGTTTATTGATCAAGGAACTACTGCAGTTACCAATACAATGGTTACAAAAAAAACGTTAAAAACCTTCAAATTATTTATTTCATATTAACATCAACTATTTTAAGTAATAATTCACAATATCCTTGATATTTTAAATAACAATTAAAATATTTGGATCTTTTAGCAATATTTTTTTTATCAACATGGAAGTTTATTACTACGGTATCAAATGAATTACCTAAGTGTTTGGACAATAGTTTCATCTAATATGTACATTATACATTCATTTACATCAGCAGACATTTTAAATTTGAACCTAAAGGTCCTTAGTACAGTAGGTAGTAGAAAAAAATGGAAGCCCATTCACATAATAACTTATCTTACGTCTATAATTAAATGATAATATAATTAAGAAGTGTAAGTAAGTTACCTATGACATGTAATATTTAGATTAAATAGCATTCGTTGTACCTATATTTGACTGAGAAACAAATGATTACTAACTTTAATATAACATAGTACCTAGGTAAAGTTTACTTAATCAATTACAATTTAATAACATACATAGATATATATTTATTTCATTTTCATTGATTTATTATCTTTAAAATGTATAAGAGAAATGCATTTAAAAAGTGGTTACCAGGGTTTTGTTTTGCAAAATTGTGAGGTCCGCTTTGAAGAACACTAAATAAATAAATATTCCTAAGGCATTATATTATAATATATATTATTATGTATGTGTAAATTAAGGCTTTGGTGGCCTAGAGCCAAAAATAGTGGATCCAACACGAACAGTTGTTGCTCCCAATTCAATCTGAAAAAAAAATACAATTAAAAAAAAACATCCAAATTTAAATCAATAGTTTTAATTCTCAATAAGAGCCAATCCATCTTAAATTATTACCTAGTATCAAACAAAATAAACCATTCTGGTTCATTACTTTTGAGATCATAATCAATAGTATAAATTAAATTATTACATTATTAGAGGAATGTAATTAGTGGCACAACCAGCTCTAGATTGCATAAATTATATTAAAACTTATTGAGGGCCTTTTAGCGAACGTTTGACATATTTAAGGCCCTCTGGAACTGGGGCCCCTTATTCTTTGATATGGCTGATATGATGGGAACTCCACTTAGAAACGTAATCAAACGAATAATGGGCAGACCACAATAATGATCAAAATTAGGGATCATGTAATGTATGGCACATAATGATACCTAATTTGAAAAAATAAAAATAAAATAAAAATCCTTATATTTTCGGACAGACATTTATGTAATCAGCCAAGGGGCTTTTGCTACTTCTACAGACGTATGAGTATGGCTGCAGCCTTAATAAACTTTAAAAACTACAAACTGAGCAGCCTATGCTAGACGGCACTGTGGGACTTCGGAGTTAGGGATGCGTAGTATAGGCTTTACCCTATAGTCATACTGAAATTCATAATTTAAGTAGGTCAATATGAATATAAAATAAAACAAGATAAATAGGTAAGAATGGCAAATGATGGAAGCACTTTACTCTCTACCGTTTTTTACGAAAATTGTGCTAATGGGAGTATGGAAGCAGAGCTACAACCTTAATAAATGGTTTAAAAACTACAAACTACGCAACCTGCAAAAGAGGGCGCCCCTGTGGGACTTAGACCTTGTTAATGATGGCTCAGGGCGGTCGCCGGCGATGAGATTGAGGGATTATGACTTTTAGTATTTAAAGGGATATTGTGCAACTGTCGCTCTACTTTACAGTTCACGGGCCTCTCGGACTTTGGGGTTACGAGGGCATCGGATGGTTCTTTGCAATCTAAGGGCCGGGAGGACGAAGGGGGACGCATCGCGTTCGTGGTGCACTTTTCTCTGACGGGTCCGACGGGTCGGTGGTCTCTGTGTAGTGGTGCTAGTTTCTTGCAGTATTTTTACTGCTAGTTGGTAGATCACCAATGTATGTAGAATACTAATATATTTTTATAATTATAGTCAAATTGGGGCGACCACTAGTTTGATTAATTGAATCAATACTTACAGCATGTTCAAAATCAGAAGACATTCCCATAGATAATTCCACTTCATTTATATTCAGATTTAGATTTTGACAGACTTCCTGCCTGCATTTAGCCAGGCAGAGAAAATCTGGGTTAGGCCCTTTGGATGTGTCATAGTCATACTGTCCTATCGTCATTAAACCTTTGAATTCTAGGTTTGGACAGTTCTTTAACACATGCTCCGTAAGTTTGGTAGCATCAGCAGGTTCACATCCATTTTTAGCTGGAATAAAAATTAAGGTAATTTTTTTGTGGCTTTGTTTTAAATAATTTTCTAAAAAGGTGTGTATTTAAAAAAAGTAAGTATAAAAATATTTTTTATCATAAAAACTTTTTAATTCTTCACTCTTTTCTGGATGAGCGAGAAGACTTAGCTGGGGCATGCATGCAGGCAAATTACAGAAACAAGCCTTACTTTAAAAAGTAATAACCACATAGGTTATTTATTGCATTGATTGCTCATTGACAATGTTAGTTATTTTAAATTCTGAGTTCAATCTCTATTAAACACTGGAATAGCAGGCACCGGTTTACGAACAACTATTGGAATGTATATTTTAGATAACAAAACCTGACAGTATAAATCTGAGTTATCCTACTAAGTTAATATTATAAACATGTAAGTTGGATGTATGGATGTATGTTTGTTACTCTTCCATGCAAAACGATTGAACGGATTTGACTGAAACTTGAGCTAATAGCTAGCTTGAGCTGTTTTGTAGTCTATAGACTTCAAAACATCACGCTCCGACCAACTGGAGCAGAGTAATGCGGGTAAAACTCCAAGGGCTATTACGAAGGTGCCTGGGAACGAAAAATGAAAATGCTCTAAAATGGTTTGAATTGTAACTATCCCCAATCTGGACCATATTTTATGACAGCTGGTGGTTCCAAGATGTGGTATCATTTATATATGTTATTAAACTCTCCAACAAAGGAATGTTCCTTAAGTTGCGTTTAGTTGTTATAAAACGAATTTTAAAATGATAAAGATATAACAATACCTTGTTCAGCACTAGTATTCACCTGCACCATAATAGGCAATTTTTCATCACCACTCCTGAATTTCACCCATTGCTTATTTACATTATCAGCCAACTTTTGTGAATCAATTGTTTCCACCATAAACAATTTAGGTGACCCGAGTAGTTTGTTTATCTTATTAGTTTGAAGATGTCCAATAAAATGCCAGTGGATGTCTTTGCATTTTTCTAAAATTAATGGGTCACTAGCTTTTTCTGCTAGTTCATTGACGTAGTTTTCTCCAAAATGCCTCTGGCCTGCCTCGTAAGCTTCAACAATTAAGGATACAGGTTTTATTTTGGATACTGCAACTAGTCTCGGAGCAACTTGTGGGAGTTCCTGTATAATTAAATTAAAATCTTATAAAAGACTGATTTTTCTGTGCTGTGTCTGCATCTCTCTATTGTTCACAAGCTTAAATTGCAGTAATAATGTTAATAGGTTAACAATTGTACATTTTAGTTAGTAACATAAACCCCTTGCAATGGCAATATAAGTCTTGCATTAAGTCCGAGGTTGTGGGTTTGATCCTAATGCAGGTCAAAAAATGTTTGTGAAAAATCTAAGATTTCTTTGTGAGTCTGCCATATAGACGTAGCATATTATGCAATCGGTTTTGTTAAAACATCATCTATAATAATTGCATACCAGAGCTGTAGCAGTACCAGCATTTCACTGTGTCTGTTGTATCATAATACTATGGTAAAAATCCTCCCTCATAAGGATTCCCATGTCCCAACAGTGGACAATTTTTTTTAAAAGATTACTCCCATACTTGTATTCTTTTTAACCCCTTGTGCTAAGCTAAAATGTCAAAGTCAAAGTCAAATATCATTTATTCCGTAAAAATGGTTACATTTATTTGGAATCGTCATATTTTTTCCCCTACCGTGCAGTGCGTGACGTGGAGACTACTGAGAAACACTGCCAAAAAACTCAGTAGAACCCTCTTTTTTATAATAATATTTTATTAAATTTATACATAATTTTCTATTTTACATTGTAATTGGAGCGACTCAATCCCAAGCATTTTTGTCACTAATATAATCAGATATTTTATAATAAGCCCTGCTACACAATTTGGCTTTTATAGTTGTTTTAAATTTATTTATTGACAATACTCTTATATTATGAGGAAGTTTGTTGTAGAACCGTATACACAGCCCCATAAAAGAGTTACTTATTTTGCGGAGACGACTAGCATGTAGCACAAGATTATTCTTATATCTAGTATTAATGTTGTGTGTATCACTTTTTTTACTAAATAAATCAATATTTTTATGTACATATAATAAATTTTCGAAAATATATTGCGATGCAACGGTTAGAATATTTATTTCTTTAAATTTTTCTTTCAAGCTCTCACGGGGACCAAGCTTATAAATAGCCCTCACGGCTCTCTTTTGCAAAATAAAAATGCTGTTAATATCCGCGGAGCTACCCCAAAGAAGAATCCCGTACGACATTATGCTGTGAAAGTAACTAAAATAAACTATTCTAGCAGTATCAACATCAGTGAGTCGTCTAATTGTTTTTACAGCATATGCTGCAGAACTTAATTTTCCTGACAATTTCTCAATGTGTGGTCCCCATTGCAGTTTGGAGTCAATGGTGATACCTAAGAACACAGTGGTTTCCACAGGGTCCAAGCCATTTCCATTAATATTTACATTGGTGGAAACCTGTCTAACATTAGGTGTAGAAAACTTGATCACTTTAGTCTTTTTATCGTTTAAACACAGGTTATTGACACTAAACCAATTAACTACTTTTGAGAGTGCATCATTAACTTCGTCATAATCACGCAATTGTCTATTAATTTTGAACGTCAAGGAAGTGTCATCCGCGAACAATACAATCTCATGTTTATCCCTTACGTAGTAAGGTAAGTCATTAACGTATATTAAAAACAGAAATGGACCCAGGATTGATCCCTGTGGAACTCCCATAACAACTGGTGATCCCGAAGACAATTTACCATTAATATCGACCTTCTGAATTCTATTGCCCAGATAAGAGGTCAAAAGTTCGAGAGCCTTATTCCTAACGCCATAGTGATGTAGTTTCCTGACAAGAGTCTCATGGTTCACGCAATCGAATGCTTTGGACAAATCGCAGAAAATTCGTAAGGCATCCTGCGATTCCTCCCAAGCCGCGAATATACTTTTCAATAAATCTATTCCCGCATCTATAGTTGAGCATCCCTTCGTAAATCCAAATTGCTTCTTGTGAAGCAAATTATGTCTATTAAAATGACTGAGCAACTGGCTAAGCATAATTTTTTCGAATATCTTGCTAATAGTGGGAAGTACAGAAACAGGGCGAAAATTGGAAGGATTTGAACTATCACCTGATTTAAATAATGGAATAATTTTACTGTGTTTCAACAAGTCAGGAAACTCACCAGTTGCAACACAACAATTAAATAAGCTAGCTAGGTGTGGAGCTATCAACGCAATTATTGATGCGATTGTCTTTACAGATATACCCCATAAATCCTTAGTATTTTTCATGTTTATTGATTTAAAGGCATTAAAAATATCTTTAGGGCTTACTTCTATAAATTCAAAGAAAGTATCACATTCAAGTACACTTTGCTTGAGGAGCAGCTCAGCAGATACAGAAGAAGACGAAAGAGTTCTTGTTGCAATAATAGGAATGTTAGAAAAATATAATTCGAAATGAAACGAAATGCTTTCGAAACGAAATGCTTGTGTTACTAGTGGGTTCACATTGGTAGTGCGATGGGTGTGGATTGAACCGGTGACCACAAGATCAAAAGTCCGACGCTCTAGCCATTGGGCTACAGCCGCTTCATTCGATTTTGATTCGATTATATTTTCATGTCTCCCAGATAGGTAGTTAATATATTGAAACAAGGTTAAAAATCCAGATTCAAAATTATAATCATAAACATAATAAATCGTTAGGAATGAATAAATAATATAAGACGCATGCCGCGCCGGTTAGTCAGTAGGTACCTGCCTGTATATTAAATAACCAATTCTTAGGCACTAGATTCTACAATTATTTGGAAAAAGGTAAAAGATAACGAGAACCGGTGTATACAACTGGTAAAAGATAAGAAATATAGATTTACCTACGTATTTCTAGGGCGTATTTCCTCTATTTTTTCTTTTTGTATGTCTATTTTATTTTTATAGTTCACTGGATGCTCTTTTTGACAATTTAAATTGAATAAATAATCAAAACAAATACTAACTTTGCTTCGTCGAGCCACTGCTGCCTCAATTTGAGCCAAAACTGTTTTTAATCCGTACATTATATCTATTTGCTGATCCGTTGCTGATGACATAGTTAACTGAAACGAATATTATTCGGTATTACGACAATTTTCTATAATTTTCGATTATAAATTGTATTATTGACATTTGACATTTCTTATCAATTATCAAAGGAAAGCCAATCGTACGATAAAGTACGCATGGTAGTACGTCAGGGTACGCGCTGAGTGTATAACAATATTAGCAATGATCCGATACGAGTAAGAACTTCGATATAATATTTGATTCGATACCAAGTACTATTATCAAAGAATCAATCTTTCAATATATACTCGGTATCAAAACAAAAGAATTATGTATCGAATTGAATCAAAGTATCTTAGGAAACATTACTGGTTGTTTGGTTTCCATTGTTAGCATGTCACCACCAAAACCTAAAATTTGGATATAAAATATATCAAGATAAACAAAACCACTGCGAAATGCAAGTAACATTTAAACTTTGCAAAATACTTATTAAAAAAAAGGCATAAACTTACGTTTAATTATATTTCTGGTTGTCTTACAATTAAGTATTAGTTACAGAATAAAAGTCATATCTAAAAATATTATTTTATAAATTTCATTAAAAATTTTAAAAGTATCGATATAAATAGCTATCAATACATTAGCGTTGCTGATATGAGATATGTTTCAAATAATGATTTGAGTACTAAACATTTTTATAAGTAGGTACCTACCTGAAAGTTGTTTATAACATGTAATAAAAAGTAGAACGATATAATAGCTATTTGATATACATACTTTCAAATAAACAATACATTTCTGAAATGACTTAAAAAGGCTGTTAGCCATTTCATACTATAGATAACTAGTGCTCCGGCTTGACACGGGTGCGCCCAGACTTCACACGGATGCAATGTATGATTTAAGGGGAACATTTATATGAATGTATTATTCATATAAATCTTCCCCTTAAATCAATCTATCTATAAAAAAAACCGCATCAAAATCCATATATTACGTCATCGATTTTTGCTGATTTTCAACCCCCCTCCCCCTACAATCATTCTATCGTCATTACCTAATGACCCCCCCCCCCTCGCGCAAAACCGACGTCATTACCAGTTTTTTTCATTAGCACAAACGAACAGTTGCATTGCACGACTTGCAAGTCAATACAGTTAGACAAGAAATTCTGCAGTATACAAAATCGTATAAGAAAAGGATCACCAACCAACCAAACCGCCTTGCAAGTCTTAATGGAAGAAGCCCAAACAATTCGTAGACTAAAACAGAAAATGCCCCAGGACACACTTAAATAAATTCCCGTGAAGTAGGATGTGACAGTGGTCACATACCGAGCATGCCATTAGAAATTCCGACCAATATACTGCTTAATGTTCCAGCATGGCGACAGATTGTAGTAATAAAAACAAAAAAAAATACCTGTTTGACAAAATTAAAACATTTGAGGATTTGAGAAAAATAGGGTAACATTAAAACATTTTGTTATAGAATCATCTCTTATTATTTTTTACTTTGACAATGTTCATGAATATAATAATACTTATTCTTCCCTATTCTTTAGTTTTCTTTGGATAGCTCCCACATTTTGCTATAGAATCATCTTATATTATTATGTACTTAATATGTAAGAAATAAATGAATAATGAGTTCAATAATTAATACCATTAGGTACTTGCAAAATATTTTGTACATCTTGGAGTAACTGGTATCACAAGAATGACGTCACTTTCGAAACGCCCCCCCCCCCTCCCTCATCAATCATTTACCGTCATCCGCAGACCAACCTCCCCCCCAAATTTAGAATGACGTAATATATGGACGGCCCCAAAGATACATAGGGACAGACAGATAGGAGGAAGCGGCTTTGGTTTATACTTACTATGTAGTGCTATCACTGGCTGTTCACGTACCTTCTACTATGTAATCAAACACAGATTATATATGATCATATTGGAATTATTAAATCATTATATAAATAGCATAATATGATTTATTGTCATTAAAATCACTCGCATGAAATATAGATATCAATTATACGGACTTAAAATGCTTCGTATAAAAATAGCCTGATATTGATGCCAATTTAGTTAAAAGAACTAAATAGTACGCGGTGCGTACTAAGCACATGCAAAAATTAAAGTTAAGCTTCACTACAATATGACAGCAATAAAAAAATATTTTAAAAGAAACACTGAAAACTAGGTACGTTTTTCGTACGTTTCTATATATGTTTTCTTCGTACACACTAAATCGAACTTACACTCAAACTGTTTATTTTTTTGGCTATCAATATAGTTTCTTAATTATTTTAAATTAACGCATATAGATTAAGATGTAACATTTATTATATCATCGAAATAATTATCATTCTTATGAATGTTTGAATAAAACATCTGACTGACAGTTTCGTTTCTAGACGACACAAATACGTCAACTCGATTGATTTTCTTCGCCACTTCACGTTTGTTTGCTTGCATTTTTCGCGACGGAAATACGTTAAACAAACGATAAATCCTTTTAACTATGTGCGAAGAACATTCTGCTAACACTGGCTGATATTTCGCAGCCATGAACGTGTTAGAAAAAGCTGAAAAAGCTTTAGAATTTTTAAAAACACATGAGAATTCTGCCAAGTGGGTTTGCCGATGTTTTTTTTAGTGTATTCGTTGTTTTTAAGGAGTAGTTTTGTGATTTGAGCTTTGTTTGTAGGAGCCATGAGCTTCAGGCAGCAGCTGGAACCCTCGGAAGGTGCTTGGGAGCGCTAGGGAGTCGATCAAACTGCGCTCGCCACTATGCTAACTTACTACACTCAGCAGCCCCTACGTTACTCTTATTGGCTAGCAACGACAGCGTAAGTTTCATAAAATGTTACCTTGATCTTATTACTATATTACCGTGAAGGATTATTTAATCAGGTTATTAAACAAATGGTTATACAATGATTGGAAAGAGAATATAAAACATTCGCATTTTTATTGCGACTTCTCTTCTCATACAATTTCTGTTCAATTTTATTCTAAGTTTATCTATTAATATGTATAATAGAGATGTGTCCCTCACTCATGAGGTGCCTCCTTTGAGGTACTCGTGATCGCAAATTGAAAGAGTTACTCGAATTTCAACATTGAACCATCTCACTACTCATTCACGCGTCAAAAACTCATGAGTGAAAGAAAATTATGTGAGTGAGGGAGACGTAAAAATCAGAATCGTGAGTACTTATGAGTCAACGCAACCGTCCGCCCCGCTGCCTCGGACTATCGGCTGAGTTCGGCTCGGGCTCGGCTCGGCTCGTAAGATACGCTGACATACGACTCCTCGCCTCAAATGAGGGGTACCTCGTGAGGACCTCGCGAGGCAAAATGAGGTACTCCCTCAACCTCATATAAAAATGATGAGTTACCCATCACTAATGTATAATATCATCATACATCTTATAGTACAAAAATTTATAAAAATGTGTAAAATTTGTATACTTTAAGATGTTAGATAATAATTATGCATGTATTTACTGCCAGGCAGTAATGACTAAAATAAGTAATAGAATAATAATTATTAACATGTTACATAATCTTTTTCAGGCCGAAATACGTCTAGTTGGTGATGAGGCATTGAACCGAGCTGTGGTTGGTGGTTTTGCCTTTCACTCACACAAAACAAATATAATATTACAAAACCAGATTGAACACACTAAGAATGCCAGGTATAAACTATTTGTGCTGCTAATTAGTTATGCACTGTAATTGTATTAGATGACTAATTTAAAAAAATACAAACTCATGTTATTTGATTTTAATTCAAATAAAGAGTGCTGGTACATGGCACTATATTAATATACTTGATAGTAATAATAAAACATGCAAAAGGACACAAGTAATCATATTAAATAATTAATTATTCATTTCATTTGTATGGTTATATATTCGAACAGATTTTATTAATTACATGCATGATATATATATATCTATGGATAAAAAATATTTGTATATATATATATTAAAAAAGAAACTAAAAAATTGGAAATGACTTATAACAGGAGAGATTAATTATTTGTTTATTCCATTTCGGGACAACTTGTAAATAAAACAACACCCAGCATGTAATTGGAAAAACATATTTCTAATAAACGTAAAACGTTTAAAATAACGACAACCTCTGCGTAGCGGTTTTTGGCTCGACTTGAATCTCGGAGGTCGTGGGTTCGATCCCCACACCAGACAGAAAATATTTGTGTAAATTCTAAGATTTCTTTCCGGGTCTGGTTGGTTGAGGGACTTCCCTCTGTGCCTCGGAAAGCACGTTAAGCCGTTATATATCTATAATATAATATCTATAATAATAGTTTATCAAGGATTGGGCTGCAGTGTTTCCTTGTGTGGTACAACATAATACTGAGGTCACCAACCCGCCTGCCAAGCGTGGTGACTATGGCAAATACCCTCCCCGGGAGGAGGCCCATGTTCAGCAGTGGACGTTATATGGACTGATGATGACGATGATGTTACCAATAAACTATTTCATTTAATTGTAGATGGATCAGAGCTGCACTTTCGCGCATATGTCTTGGTGACTGCTGGCTTAGACCCGGAGTCGGTAAAATCAGGACTCAAGCGCAAACTTTATTTCCCAAGTTGAGTCAAATAGTGCGGCAAACTAATGAAGTGCCACTTATTGTGGAGGCTTTGGAGAACAATCTACCGAGGATATTGAATGCTTTAGCTGAATACACTACGGATGAAGAGATTTCAGGTGAATCAATAGTATTTAGTTGTGTTTTAGTAGTGATCTGCTCTGGATAATATGGGTTTTCACTACCCATATTATCCAGAGTTAATCAACAAAATGTTGGTTTACGATATACTTACACCTTCTAAGTTCATTTAAAGCAAAATTAAGCGGCTGTAGACCAATGGCTAGGGCGTGGGACTTTTGATCTTGAGGTCGAGCCCCACCCATTGCACAACCGACGTGAACCCACTCGTAACACAAGCATTAAAGCTTAGCACGAGGGTTTAACAAGAATACTAGTAGACTGCAAAACTCTGCTAGTAATGTTTGTAAAAAAAAATAAAATCGTTTTGACCACATAAACATCCTTTCAAGTGTTTTGAACAAGTGTGAGTGTATAACAAACAGATGTGGCATAGGACTTTGTTGTATAATATGTTGTTGACATATTACTTACTAGTTATCTATACTAATATTTTAAAGAGGAAAGATTTGACTGTTGGTTTGTATTGAATAGGCTCCGAAAATACTAGACCGATTTGAAAAATTCTTTCACAGTTGGAACGCTACACTAACCCTGGATGTCATAGGCTATATTTACTTATGAAGTTCCTCGCGGGAAGCTAGTAAAACATAAACAAAGATGATGTACAATGGCAAACCATATTCATATTATGATTCAGGTTTATAGCCATAACTTTTTAATATGTATTATTAATAATACATATTAAAAAGTTTTAATATGTATAATTAAATAATACATATTAAAAAGTTATGGATTATATTACTGTTAACGAAATTTGCATGCCTTGTATACCAGGCGGAATATTGTAACTGTATTTTATGTATGCCAAACCACCTGAAAATGTACCTATATCTAGACCTCAGAAGCATTAGGACAGACTCCCAAGCATTTGGTCGTAAGTGCTAGTTTGTGGTAAAGGCACATACGACCTTATGCTTCTGAACTCTAGAATTATATTCCTTTAACTTTTAACACAGAGAGAAATTGAATCATATGTTTTGGTTAAACATTGTTTTTAATATTTTATTATTACAGAACTATCGAAAGCTCTGCTGTCTCACGTGGAAGCAGAGCCAGCGGTGCGTCGCGGTATATCTACGTGTATAGCGCATTTGTGTTCACACAGAGAACCGCTACTTACTAACGTATTGGCCAGAGTTTTTGGTAAGTGATTTTCCTTCTTCTGTGGACTTCTAACAACATTCAAATTAAAAGAAGCGTAGCGGTATTTGGCTCGCTTTAAATATCGGAGGTAGTGGGTTGGATACCCACGCTGGACAGGAAATCTTGGTGTGAATTCTAAAGATTTCTTTCCGGGTCTGGTGGGTTGAGGCAATACCCTTCTTGCCTCGGAAAGCACGTTAAGCCGTTGATCCCGATTGTTATAACATCATCTATAATAATCGTACATCACGGAACGGGCAGCAGCGTTTCCTTGTGTGGTACAACATAATACTGCGGTCAACAACCCGCCTGCCAAGCGTGATGACTATGGCAAATACCCTCCCTCGGGAGGAGGCCCATGTTCAGCAGTGGACGTTATACGGGCTGATGATGATGATGATGAAGCCATTGATTGATGGCTTGCCACCGAAATCAGCGGTGATTTTGACAGAGTCAGATGTTTTAAATATCAATATCAACTAGCTTCCCTGGCGTGGTTTCACCCGTGTAACTCCTGTTCCCGTGGGAACTTTATAATTAAATATAGCCTATGTTACTCATGGATAACATACCCATCTATTGGACAAAAAACAAACAAACTTTTAGCTTTATTTGTTATTAGAAGAGTTTGTTTGTTACTTGAACGCGCTAATCTCAGAAACTACAGGACCTGTTTAAAAAAATATTTCAGTGTTAGATAACCCATTTATCGAGGAAGGCTTAAAGCTATATTTAATTATAAAGTTCCCACGGGAACGGGAGATACGCGGGTGGAACCGCGCGCTAAATTTTAATTGAATTTTCAAATATTTACAGAGAAACTATGGCCACTGACTTCCGAGAGCGCCGTTATATGGGGATGGTTCAGCGTTATAAAAGCCATCTTCCAAATCAACAATATAACGAAGTTTCAAGAGAACGATATTTTTGGTGTACAGGATTATTTAGAGGTATTTATTTAAAAAGTTTAACAAAAAATAGTACATAGGTAGACTTAATAATAGTCAGCCATTGGGTGGTGTCGATAAACCGGATAAAAAAAATATCGGATAACCGGGTTACCAAAACCTTTGGTACAGATTTTGTCAATGGTAGACAGGCGAAGTTCGAGAGGCCCGCGAATTCTAATATAGAACGACAGTTGCACAAATCTACCTGAATCTGAATCCTAATCTGTATTAATAAGTCCATGTTAAAGAAAGTTACGTCATTTGGTAGTCAAAGTCAATAATTTCGATTTTTAATACAGACAGAATAAAAAAAAAACATGTTCTTATGATGTGTCCATTTCTTTCCCTACCACCAGTTCGAAGACATAGCAACTCTGAGAAGAAATGGCAAGAAACTCAGAGGAGTCCTTTTTTAAATAAGCAATTTATTTATTACTTTAAACAATATTGTTAAGCAGCAGTGTCATTCCAAAGCAAGTTATTCCCAAGCCATTCTGTCATTTACATAGTCTGATATTTTATAATATGCCTTTTTACATAATTTAGCTTTGACAATGGCTTTAAATTTATTTACAGGTAATTCTCTAATTGCCCCATAAAAGAGTTGCTTATTCTATGGAGACAAGTTGCAAGTACTACTAAGTCGCGCTTATCTCTAGTATTCATATTAATTACGGTATTTTAAAACTACTTATTCCAATATCCGCTCGTAAAGCAAGCAAAATTTAATTCTTCCATCTCTTTCCAGCTTTACCACTTATGTATATACTACATAGAAAACACAACAGAGCATAATGTACATAACGCAGTAATGGAGTGTTTCACCGTACTATTGTCACAAGCTACGGGGGAATACAAAACAGCTTTACTCGACAAACATCCTAATGTTATTAATTTGAATGACAGACAGACGGATAAAGGGCATAGGAGGAATATAAGTAAGTATATTGGTAATTTAATATATAAGCATTTAGCAAGCACACTTTTATGAAAAATACTGTGAAGTAGAGCGACAGTTGCATAAAACTCCCCTAAAATACTAAAGTTATAATCCCTCAATCTCATCGCCAGCGACCGCCATGAACCGAGGTCCAAGCCCCACAGGGGGCGCCCTCTTGCGCTGATTGCTTAGTTTGTAGTTTTTAAACCATTTATTGAGGCTGGAGCTCTGTTCGCCTTTATGCCCGGTGAAGTAGCAAAAGCCTAGTGGCTAACTACGTAAGTCCTTCCGAAAAAAAAACACACTTTTATGAAAAATACTTTTAAATGACAGTTGCACAAAACTTCCCTAAAAAAACTAAAAAAGCTCTGCTTGCCTTTTTTATTTTTTATTTATTCATTAATTTCAGACAATTACAGTCCATAGTTCACACACATACACTTAACTTAACATTTATAACAGACTTACAACACATAATATTGTGATTAATTAAATTGATTAAAATTGAATCTTATTAAAATCATAAATTATACTTAAAATTGTCAAACGATTAAATAAAAAATAAATAATAATTTATAAAATGTCAGCTTAACATTTTTATCTGCCCCAAGCCCTGTATTTATGCCCGGTGAAGTAGCAAAAGCCTTCCGTCTAACTACATAAGGTCTGAACAAAAAAAATAAAGGACGCCATGAGCTGAGGTCCAAGTCCCAGATGAGGCGCCCTCTTGCGCAGGTTGCATAGTTTGTAGTTTTAAAACCATTTATTAAGGCTGGAGCTATGCTCGCCTTTATGCCCGGTGAAGTAGTAAAAGCCCCGTGGTTAAATAGGTAGTCCATACAAAAAAAAAAAATGTGCCGCGGCCGCCCTGAGCTAGAGCTATGCTCGCCTTTATGCCCGGTGAAGTAGCAAAAGTCTTCGGGCTAACAACATAATGTCCGTCCAAAAAAAATTAAGGACGCCCTGAGCTGAGGCCCAAGTCCCAGAGGAGGCGCCCTCTTAAAACTTTAACACTTTTAAAACCATTTATTAAGGCTAGTGCTTGCTCGCCTTTATACCCGCCTTTATAGAAGTAGCGAAAGTGTACTTGGCTAACTACATAATGTTCGTGTTTTAAAACTATAATTTTTTACATGTTCAGGTTCATCAAGTATAATTTCTGCACGTTACGCTCCAAGCCCAAACCAGTCTGAGCCTCGTGATCAATTGGAACTATCATTCTCCGGAGCCTTACAACTTGGGAGCTTACTGCAGTTCACCACGCCGAGTTTGAGCGTTGAAGATCTTACTATTCAGGTATTTTTTTTAATAGAATATCTGACTCGGCAGTCATTTTCTAAACTATGGATATTGAATATGAATAGGCTAGTTGAATTTTTTTTGAAATTATTTTTATATATTTAAGAACAGCCTCCGCAGCGTAGCGGTATTTGGGTCGCTATAAAAATCCCCACGCCGAACAGGAAATCTTTGTGTAGATTATAAGATTTATTTCCTGGTCTGGTTGGTTGAGGGACCCTCCGTGCCTCGGAAAGCACGTTAAGCCGTTGTGTAAGGAACAGCGAAAGCAGCAGCGTTTCCTTGCGTGGTACAACATATTACTGCGGTCACCAACTCGCCTGCCAAGCGTGGTGATTATGGCAAATACCCTCCCTCGGGAGGAGGCCCATGTTCAGCGGTGGAAGTTATACGTCCACAAACTCCGAAACTTAAAGCGAGCCAAATACCGCTACGCTACGGAGGTTGTCGGATAGGAAGATATGGGGTGGTATTTTCGAAGCCGGAAACCACACGGCAGGCATGAATATTAAATAACGTTATTTTTCAGACACCAGATTCACCAGCTAGTGACACAGAAATAGAAATCCCAAACACTGAACACTTAACAAAAGATTTGTCTGAGAAACTGCAAGAGATAGCAACAGTGGACCAAGTAGATCAGGCTGAAGTGAAGAACGAGACAGCCGATCATACCGTCGCTGTTACACCGAGTACATTGAAGGTAATCCTGCTGCAATATAAATGTTTTTTAGGCTGACCCCACATTAGGCGAGCGCGTTCTAAGTGCCTCCTAAAGTATATTTTTAGACAGATTTGGGTTATTGTAAGTTAGTGAATCACACAATGTTAATCATTGTTATTATTCTTTTATAAAGAAAGAAAGAAAATACTTTTATTTACATAAAAATTGATTAACACTCTTACAGTTATATGCACCATAAATGGGAACTGGCTTCATCATTAAGCAACATCAAAGATCTAAAAGATCATTGCGCAGCGCTGGTATTCTAGCTAGCCCCAGTTTTGACGCCACGCATGCCAAACGTCAAATAAAAATATCATTATCATCATCATCAACAGCCCGTTTACGTCCACTGCTGAACATGGGCCTCCTCTTAACAGACCTTGACAAGCCAGGATCGTAGAGGGATATTGCCATAATCACCACGCTTGGCAGACGGATTGGTGATCGCAGTAAGATGTAAACCTTGAGCTAATAGATGCTGCTGCCCGTCCATCAGCCATATGTCCCTTAGTCGCCTTTTACGACACCCATGGGAAGACATGGGGTGGTCTATTCTAAGCCGGAGACCACACTGACAAACACGTGTATAAAAAGTTGGTAATAATGCATTCAAAAATTATTATTATTATTATCCATTCAATATTATATTCTAATTTTAATTGTAGAGCCAAGTTTTTTTGCTGAAAAGTTAACAAAAAATAAACCTAATAAAATTATCTATATTTGAACATATAAAAGAAGAAACTATTTTTTTTACAAATAATGCATAAGTGTCATAGGCTTGCATACATTTTAGAAAATATCACCCCTAAAAGGTGAAAAGTGGTGGCAAAGTTTGTATGACGAATAAAGATAAGTTAATCTACGCGAACGAAGTCGCTGGCATCATCTAGTAAATATATATTAATAAGCTAAACAAAAACTTCGTACCCTTTTTACGAACATTGCGCGGACGGTGGAGTATGAAATTGAAATTTCGCATAATTATAGTTTATATAGAGAAGGAATGCAGAGTGCGTTTATATTTTACTAGCGGCCCGCCCCGGCTTCGCACGGGTGGACTTTTATACCCTACCCCTGCCCTACCCTACCCCTACCCTAACCCTACCCTACTCCTACCCTACCCCTACCCTACCCCTACCCCTACCCTACCCTTCCCTACCCCTACCCTACCCCTACCCTACCCCTACCCTACCCCTACCCTACCCCTACCCTACCCCTACCCTACCCCTACCCTACACCTACCCTACCCTACCCCTACCCTACCCTACCCCTACCATACCCCTACCCAAAAGTCCTATGTCCATCTCCCAGTTCTTAGCTACCTTCCTACCAATTTTCAGCCAAATCGGTTCAGCCGTTCGTGAGTTATAAATAGTGTAACTAACACGACTTTCTTTTGTTTTTAAAATGTATTCTGCTATTCGGGACGGAAACAAATCCAACAAATCAAAAACCATGGCAATCGGTCCACCCGTTCTCGGGTTATAAGTGTTGTAACAAACACGACTTTCTTTTATATATATAGATTTAAATTATGGTTTCAGGTCAACATAGGATCATCATTAGATGAAGACGTTCCTCTGAAGTATTGTGCCCGTTTGCTAGCGTCTAAGTTTCTTCTAACTGGAAATAAAGGCAGCTTTATACCCGACAGGTAACTAAAATAATCAATTTGTGAGGGTTTAATATTATTATTATAATTTATTGAACTGAAATTTCGATAGTTCAATACTCAATACTTTATTGCATTTCAAAATGCGTGAACCAATTATGAATGCTGTTGGGCACAGCAAAAGTTTTTTTTTTTTTTGTAAATGATTACTAGCTGAGTTTTGCAATCTACTAGTATTTTTGTTAACCCCTCGTGCTAAGCTGAAATCTCAGTTCACGTCGGTAGTGAAATGGGTGGGGTTCGAATCGGCGACCTCAAGATCACAAGTCCGACCCCCTAACCATTGGGCTACGGCTGCTTAATGTTGTTTAAATATTAAATGTTGTATTTCATGTTTAATTGTGATTTCAGGTCAATAAGAGTGTCATTAAAATCTTCAGCACTGAACTGTTTAGCCGAAATACTGCATTTGTATCCTCAAGCAATGACTTTATATTTAGACAAAAATGCCGACGCCAAAAACAATAATATTTCTGGTAAGCTACAGCATATTTGGTTAATTTCTATTAATACATTTTCTTACTCGACTCGGGGGAATCGAACCCGTTTTGGTCGAACTTATAGCCTCTAGACAATTTAATTTCCATGTTAATATCCCCAAAGTATTGTTTCTTCAACCTCATTGGCATTCTAAAGGAAAATATAAAAAAATATCAAGTTAGGCGGACCCCACATTGGAGCAGCGCGTTTCTCGAGCGTGTATCAAATGCGGACGCGAGCGGGGCGAGCTCGACCCTCGTGTACTTCACACACTCGAGAAACGCTTACGCCTCATTTGGGTTCAACCTGAAAGATGTTCAAACACCATTTTTTTCACAGGGTCTTCCGAAGGCACGGATTCAAACCAAGACCATATAAACGACTTCATTCTAGAAAGAAACGTGTGTTATCAAGACTCTTTAACCGATTCCTTAAGCCAAGACCTCTTAAACCGTAGTGTCGACAGCCAACAAACCACCCTGTCCCAACTTATATACAAAAAAGACAGCAAATCGGAACAAGAACACACAGAAAGCTCCAAAGATGTCCAAAGCAATATATTAGACTCCAAAATATTCGCTAAAAATGATTTAATAGCCAGTGCAACGACAGACAGCACAAATCCTAACATGACTTATAGTAATTTAACTATGAACTCTAATATGACGGCCAGTAACGATCCACTATCAACTGGGTACCCAATGTCCAGCAGTGGGGACGTTCTATCATCAAGCATAGATTTGGACATGAAATTCGACCATTTTGGCGAAAGCACCACCAATTTGGACAACCTAGACGCCTTAAAAGACTATGAAAAAAAAGACGTTAAGAAACGAACGTTGCATCGAACAGATGAAGTTCAGAGCAAAGATGAAGCAGAAGTTATGGATGTTAAAGTAGATGAATCTGCTTTAAATGTAGATGAAGCAGAGAATTTCGAGTTTCAGCATATGAGTGATGTGTTTCTTCTGTTGGAGGGTCATAGTGACCCACAAATTAGGGGGCTCGTAAGGGTGTGTATAGGAAATTACTTGGTAGCGGCTTTGGACGTGGCGCATGGGGATTATAATAGATGGAAGGGCTTTAGTGTCCTGTCGAAAGATCTGGCTGAATATGTTAGCATTGATAAGCTGATAAATATTGTTTTAAAGGTATGTATAAAAAAAAAACTAGTTATTTTTTAATTCTTTGCTTAATTATAGACATTTTTAGTATATTAATTGTACAATAAAAACTGCTTGAAAATTTGTTGCAGTATTTGAAGGAATTTCAAAACTATGTGAGCACACAAATTAGACGAAAGATATTCCTAATGCCTTTTCCAACTTTTTGGCCTAATTATGACTAAAATAGGTGTTATATCGCCTTTTACTTTCTCAAAATAAATAATGTACTTTAAGAGATAAAAATAGCCATATTAAGTCAAATTATCACTTAACAATGTTACCCCCGGTATATCTTCTTCTTCTTCCTGCCCCTATCCCACATTACTTGGGGTCGGCGCAACACGTTTGTTTCTTCCATTCTGTTCTGTCACCCGTCACACTATTACTAACTCCCTTTTCTTTCATTTCACTCTTCACACAATCCATCCATCTTTTCTTTGGTTTTCCTCTCCCTTTCCATCCATTTACATGTATACTTAAAACTCTTTTAGTAACATGCGTTTCATCCCTTCTCTTCACTTGACCATATCAAGATAAACGATTCCCTTTCAACTTTTCAGTCACTGGCGCCACTTTCAAACTCCCTCTAATATACTAATTTCTCACTTAATCCTTTCTCGTCACACCACACATCCATCTCAACATTCTCATCTCTGCTACATGCAATCTACCCCCGGTATAAATGAAATTAATACATTTAATAATCGAATTTTATTATTTCAGGGTCTCTCCGATGAAATTCACTCGACAGTGAACCACACGCTGTCATCTATAACGATACTGTGTACAGCGTTATGCAGTAGTTCACATTGGGCGTTAGTAGTTGACGTACTGAATGCCTTGGTAACTGTGGAAGCCAACAAATATTGGTTATGTAGAGTTAATTTATGTAAATTGTACGAAAAACTGCCGTATCCGAAGTAAGTATTCATAATTAAAATATTCTTTATTAGCTTTGCCCCGTGGTTTTATTCGCGTTGGACTGCTACTCTGCTCCGGTCGGAGCGTGATGTTTTGTATCCTATATGTTATTTATTATATTAGTAAGATTTCGCAACTGGAAAACGATCACTGACATTTTAGCCTGTATTACTAGATGTCTCGCGCAGTTTCACCGTTCCCTTGTTCCTATTTAATGTGGCTTTCTATTGGCAAATTATTTTGCAGAATTGGTTCAGCAGATTCAGAGCTGACCCCTTACAATCAACCTTCTAATGCCCTCGTAGACCGAAGTCTGAGCGGCCCGCGAACTGTAAAGTAGAGCGACAGTTGCACAAAACTCCCCTAAAAATCGAATGTCATCATTCCTCAATCCCCCCTGCCAGCGCTCTGAGCCGAGGTCCAAGTCCCACATGGGGCGTGCTCTTGCGCAGGTTGCTTAGTTTGTAGTATTTAAACCATTTATTCGCTTTAAATCTCGGAGGTCGTGGGTTCGATCCCCACACCGGACAAGAAATATATGTGTCAATACTAAGATTTATTTCCGGGTTGGGTTGAAGGACTACCCTCCGTGCCTCGGAAAGCACGTTAAGCTGTTGGTCCCGATTGCTATAACATCATCTATAATAATCGTATATCAAGAAACGGGCAGCAGCGTTTCCTTGTGTGTTACAACATAATACTGCGGTCACCAACCCGCCCGCCAAGCGTGGTGACTATGGCAAAAACCTCCCTCGGGCGCAGGTTCATGTTCAGATGATGATGATGATGATGATGACATCTTTATCATATTAGTATAGATATTTAACGTTGTTTCAGACTATTTATGCTGTATCCTCAGTACTATACTCGAAGTAAACTGATTATGGACACACTATGTCAATTGTTGGCAGACCAGGACCAGAAAGTGAGAAGCGCCGCGGCTCAAGCTATAGCAAAGTAAGTTTAAGTACATTAACTAGCTCCTCGCCCGCGGTTTCACCTGCGTAGCTCCCGATCCCGTTTCAACTTCATAATAAAATATAGCCTGAAGGCTTCCTCGATTAATGGGCTATCTGAAACTGAAACAATTTTTCAAATCGGTCCAGTAATAACTGAGATTAACGCAAGCAAACAAACTCTTCTTCATCAAGTATAAAACATAGTCGCTTCCCGTTGTCTATCTGTCCCTATGTATGCTTAGATCTTTAAAACTGCGCAACAGATTTTGATGTGGTTTTTTAATAGATAGATTGATTCAAGAGGAAGCTTTTGATGTATCATCCATCAGCATTGCACCCGTGCGAAGCCTGGCGGGTTGCTAGTAAGAGATAAGGAGCTATTATCAGTCTTTTTTTTTATAAAAAGATTACTAGTAGACTTTTTGTAGTCTACTAGTATTTTTGTGAACCCGTGTAGCACGAGTGCTAAGCAAAATGCTTGTGCTACGAGTGGGTTCACGTCGGTAGTGCAATAGGTGGGGATCGAACGGGCGATCATAAGTACGACGCCTTAGCCATTGGGATGCGGCCGCTTCAAATTGTCAAAAGAATTATACATTATGCCGAATTGAAATGAAATGAAATAGTTTATTAGTAACGTAGACGAATAATTCGCGCTTGTTATACGTCATTTACAAATCATAACACATTAAAAGTACATTTTTTTGATACTTAATTAAGAACAATATTTTTATATGGTCACTAATGTTATACTGCTATTATAATCTTATTTTAAAGATCAATAAAATATATATATAGATATTTAGAAATAAAATAAAATGAAAAATTGAAAAATTGTCGCGAGCAAAACGAGTATTCACAAAATAATAATAATAAGTCGCGTGGTTTGAGAACTTAGATCAACCCGCGCGGTCTGGGATCAGGTCTAAAGCCAAGCCAAGAACGCGTGGCGAGGACCACCGTCCCTATCCTAGCTTCTTACGAGTCTTTCTCTATCTACCTACGGTGTGACATCCGGAGAAGAAAGACTATAAGAAACTCCGGATTTTTTCTTTTAGTCATCTTTTAAAAATAGCGTTTTACAATATTTATGATTTACAAATTCATTACATTTTTACATCTAGGACAGTGCCTCCCAAAAGCTAATTTGTTGATAATTTCAGTAATTAAAACAAACAAAAAACAAAACTAGCTTTATAGGAAGCACTCTCCTACATTCACATTTACAATGTAACTTTCTTTAATTACAGGTATATTATGCCAAATACCATAATAGGCTAATTGACACACTACCATAATAGGCTAATAGGCTAGTTGACACTTTAAAAAAAATATTTTATATGGTTACGAATGGTTTAACTAGATCAAGAAAAAAACATGGCATTTCTTTGAGATCTATAAAGCACTAAAATAAATATTTTAAAATTGGTTTGACATTTAGAGATGAAATCGATGTCAGCCATGTTGGTTTCTATACATTATCTGTGTTCGAGATCGTTCATGTTTTTTAACGAGATGTATGACGTCACAAAATGGGTGAAAGCGTTTTCGGGAGTTAAAGACATACACAAAAGGAATTATTTTCATATTGAGTTTATACAAACATATTCAAGTTTTTTGAACAGAAATTATTATATTTAGGTTCCATGTGACAAATACTTTTAGAAATAAACTTCATGGTAACATAATTTCATATGTCTTTTGTGTCACCTAGCCTATTATAGATTATGACAAAATTTTCTTACGATACTATATTTTTCAGTATTATACCCACAATCTACACCTCAAAGAAAGAATCTCCTACTACCATGGTGTCAGAAATAGGCCGGGATCACAGCAAGAAATTTTCTTTCACTCTCGACGGCCTCTCTTTAGACTTAGTCCGAGATATTTACTTCTACAGCGATCTACCGAAGCAACTGAAAGAAGGAAATACCATAAAACAGAAAGACAGTATAAGAATAATTGTTGGGGATCTTATGGGAAAGTTGATGGCGTCAAATTGTAAATTTTATTCGGTAAGTTTGTCTATTATCATCATCAGCCCGTACAACGTCCACTGCTGAACATGGGCCTCCTCCCGAGGGAGGGTTTTTGCCATAGCCACCACGCTTGGCAGTTGGATTGGTGACCGCAGTATTATGTTGTTACACACAAGGAAACGCTGCTGCCCGTTCCCTGAAATACGATTGTTAAAGATAATGTTATAACCATCGGGACCAACGGCTTAACGTGCTTTCCGAGGCACGGAGGGTAGTCCCTCACCCATCCAGACCCGTAAAAAATCTTAGAATTAACACAAAAAGATTTCTTGTCCGTTTGTCTATTATTGCAATTGTTAATTTTGTTTATTAGTACTAGTTGAAGTTAGCTTCAAGTACAAATAATCAAACTTCGTGTGGTAGCGACTGAGAATACTACCACCCCAAGTCTGTTCGTGGCAGACGTAAAAGGCGACTGAGAGTTAAATAGACCATCTGCCACGTTGTACGGTGCAACCGCACATTTCTTAAGTCGGCATTTTTACGCGACACACGCGCTCATTATAAAATTGATTTCAGTATTCATTGCTCCGCCACGGGAGTCGTTTGTACTCTAGTGATACGGTTTCTCAAACCTTAAACTTGTGTCCCTCCATCAAGGAAGTCGTGTTAATCTATAGAAAACAACGTTGCAAACAAGAGCCGCGTGTGTCGTCTATTGATAATTTTCATAGACAGTTCATTAGCTCATTAATTATCACTACATAGTATAATACAAAGTCGCTTGCCGCTGTCTGTCCGTCCCTATGCATGCTTAGATCTTTAAAACTACGCAACAGATTTTGATGCGGTTTTTTAATAGATAGAGTGATTCTAGAGGAAGGTTTATATGTATGATACATCAGCATTGCGTCCGTGCGAAGCCGGAGCGGGTCGCTAGTAAGTTATAAATATTAATTAGAAGAAACATTAAAGTCAAGCTCCTATTAAGATTGTCTCAATTTAATGCTTACAGTACGTGGCTGATTTTTTTTTGTGTCGTACGTCCACTGCTGAGCATGTTCCTCCTCTAAAGAGACCTTGGCAAGCCAGGATCGTTGAGGGATATTTCCATAATCACCACGCTTGGCAGACGGATTGGTGATCGCAGTAAGATGTAAACCTTGAGCTAATAGATGCTGCTGCCCATCCATCAGCCATATGTCCTTTAGTCGCCTTTTACGACACCAAATTCATTACCCTATGCAATATTTTTCGGAACATATTGTACAAAAAAAATACTTCACCCTATGAAGGTATGTAATAAAATTATTGTATTTTCACAGCAAGGGCTATTAGAAGCTCTTCAATCTATTGCCAAGCAGTATTCTCCGTGGAAGCACATGGGAGCTTATTCTGAGCAAGGGATCCTGGCCTATTGTCTCGATTGTATGGATTGTTTGAACAGCAGTGTAGTGATTCGGACTATGTTAATGGATTTGTGTGCGATGGTGTATCCAGGTGAGATAGCAATATATGTTCTCTGTCTCTATCATAATCCACGATTTTTTTCAATAATCAATTGGAACTACTAGAATGAATTGAAGACGTGAGTGGACGAAGGTGATAAGTCACATAATTTAAATTTGTAGTAAATCGAAGTTTCACTTTTATTTTTTGAGATAAGTCGCTACAAATCTAATGTTAGTATTAAACTATGATGCCAAGTTGTGTAAATAACCTGAAATATGAATGGTATGAAAGCAACCAAACAAATTTATATTTTTTATTATTTAATTTAGAAAAAAAATCTTGACAACTCTTTTTTTCATAAACAAAAGTAAACTTTTCTGCAAGCTAGCTATATAGATATTGAAAATGAGGCGCTAAGATAGATGCTTGTTTCGTAAAGACTTATATGGACGGTTTAAGATCTGTAGTCGTATTGTATTGACATATCACTTTCATCTATGCAAAAAAACACAAAAACTCGAAAATGCGCCATATCACCTTCA
Organism: Nycteola revayana; assembly: GCA_947037095.2. Classification (NCBI taxonomy): domain Eukaryota; kingdom Metazoa; phylum Arthropoda; class Insecta; order Lepidoptera; family Nolidae; genus Nycteola; species Nycteola revayana. Next base: position 3,761,202 of record OX344851.2, read on the forward strand.
TCCACTGACGTCTTTAATTGTCACAGGACAGACGGACTGTAGATATATAGTCTGTAGATTTGCTTTTACCTGCTTCTGTTAGTTACCTAGTCGGATATTTCATAGAGTAAGAATTATCTGTTAGTTATAGTTTTTTATTTGTAATTCTGACAAGTACGTACATACATACATACATAAGCTCACGCCTGTTTCCCAGCGGGGTAGGCAGAGACAATGGACCTCCACTTGCTACGATCCATACACACATCTTTCGCTTCATTGACTCTCATAACATTCTTCATACAAGCACGTCGGTTTAGGGTGGACAAGTACAAGTGTCTGAATACCTAAGTGCCGAGAATATTTCATTATTATTATAACTAAAATTCATTATTTCATTATTATTATAACTAAAGTATGCATGTTAATAACCTGTGATTGCACCGGTGGCTCAGTGGTTACGCTGGTGTTGTGGGTTCGATTCTCACCCGGAACAATTATTTGTGAACCACATTTTTTTTTATTGTAAATTATTGTTTTCAGTCGAAATCCACGAGATAATGCGTCACAAAACAACGAACCGCGACATTTTCGAACGTGACTCGAACAACACAGAAAAATGGCAACACCTCGAAAACGACAGAGTTGCCACACTCGCGGAGAAATTTCTACAAGTCACTTTAAAAATGTTAAATGTTTTGGTACATTTGATAGAGGAAGTTAATCCTAATGTGCATTTGAATAAGAGCGGTATTGCTCTGCCTGGCAGTCCGGTTAGAAGGAAAACTACAGGTAAGAATGTAGTAAGTTAAGAAGCAACATTCCCACTTTAGGTATTTAACGAAAATCATCATCAGCCCGTATAACGTCTTCTGCTGAACGTGGGCCTCCTCCCAAGGGAGGTTATTTGCCGTAGTCACCACGCTTGGCAGACGGGTTGGTGACCGCAGTATTATGTTGTACCACACAAGGAAACGCTGCTGCCCGTTCCTTGATATACAATTATTATAGATGATGGTATAACAATCGGGACCAACGGCTTAGCGTGCTTTCCGAGGCACGGAGGGTAGTCCCTCAGACAACCAGACCCGGAAAGAAGTCTTAGAATTTACACAAAGATTTCCAAAGATTTTTGAAAGCGTTTCCCTTTTCTAAAAACTAAGCGGCCGTAGCCCAATGGCTAGGGTGTCGGACTTGTGATCTTGAGGTCGCCGGTTAGATTACCACTCATTGCATCTTAGCTTAACACGAGGGGTTAACAAGAATACTAGTAAACTGCAAAACCCTGATAGTAATCTGTAAAAAAAAAATATTTATTTTCCAGATTCCATACCTCGTAGGGGCAGCAACCCTTCGGAGGTGGATGACAAAGGGTCACTTCGTAAGAAACCTTTGCCGCCCGCGTCTAGTCTGAAGGCTAATTTCGCAGGACATTTCTTTAACGAACCCTTCTATATGAAGTTTTATGAAAACTTGAGGGCTACATATTCTAATTATAAGGTACGGTATACTTATATTATATATATGTAAAGAAACATTACTTATTTCTTTAATTTGTACCTACGGTAGTCTTCTGTCTGTAAAACAGACAATATTTACCCCGCGTAAAACCTAGATGGCGCTGTGAGGAATGGCGGCCATCACAGTTGTTAAAGCAGTTGGTTGACAACTTACCGTAACTAAGATAAATAGAAAATATTGTTAAAAGGAATTGACAATTTAAATAATAGGCTTTAAAATGTTGTTTCTTTGATTTACATAGCAATGTCATTGTTTATTGGAAAATTTGAATAAATTGTCTTATATATACTAGATTTCAGAAGCATAATGCCGGATGTACAGTCAGCAAAAGAGATAGGTGAAACACCATGTGAAACGCATTATCAATTTATATGTACACGTTTATGAGAAGAGTTCACTATTATGTATATTTGTAAACAGCTAGCAGCGAACTCTTCGCCCAAAAAGGATTACCGACTGTTGTGCAGACAAAAAAAATAATTACTTGATTTGATACTGACGGTGTAAACCAATCTCTTTTGTTGATTGTACATACCATTATACGTCAGAAACAACTGTCGTATATGCCTTTATCGTAAACTGGTACTTACGTTCTGATTGTTATAACATTAGTATAACAAGTAAATACCAGGGAACGGGTAGCAGCGTTTCCCTGTGTGTTTCTACATATAATACTATGTACTATAATACATATAATACTGCAAAGAGGCGATTAAGGGGGACACACCTACACCAATGGGTAGCAGCATCTATTACCTCCAGGGAACTCACTATTTTACTGCGATCACCAACCCGCCTGCCAAGCGTGGTGATCAGGCATTACTCCTCTACGACCCTGGATCGCCAAGCCTTCTAATAGGAGGCCCAAGTTCAGTAGTGGACGTAAATGTGATGATACAGTAGTTCATGGGTTTACACAAAGTTACCTCTAATCAGGGTTGCCACCTCCAAAATTTGGCATCCAGGAGAAAACTCCGGATTTTTTAGCCCAGAAACCGGCCATGTCAAAAAGTTGTCTCAGGCACAGTACGTGTGTCGCGGGTGGCTGAAGACTTTAAATATTTAAACCCGGACTACTAATAAAGTACGGCCCGCACGGCGCACGTCATCGGAGGTCCTCTTTACCTAAAAAACAAATAATAACAATGTAATAATTAAAAACCACAAACTTACTTAATGAAAACAAAGTTGTACTACTGTTGGACTTATCTACATTGTGACAGCCGGACCGCACTCTTTATCTCAATGCAGGGTAGTCCACGCATAGTGTCACAAAACTTATTATGCATATATAGGGTGATTGGTAATTAGTGACCGATACCTAAACACATGATTGTGCTCATGATAACAAACAAATTTTACTATGGCACCAAAGCTGAAATCGCGAAAAAAAATCAGCTGCTCCCTATCATGTTCACGAGTTATGTGAACATGAATGTATGGAACAGCAGATTTTTTTTCGCGATTTCAGGGTTGGTGCCATAGTAAAAGTTGTTTGTTATCATGAGCACAATCATGTGTTTAGGTATCGGTCACTAATTACCAATCACCCTATATATATTATTATATTGTAAGTCCGAGTGTCGAAGGATATTAATATTACGATTAAATGTATTCTTATGTAAGTGAAATGTTAATTTCTTTATGAGAATTAAATGTCGTTAACCGGAACTAGGAAGAATCCGGGGAAACCCGGACGGATAGCAACCTTACCCCTTATCCTATTAAATACCTTTTGTTTTAATTCTTTTACAGATAAATTTGGACCCCAAATCAAGTATATTCCACACATTCCTATCAACCGTTCTAAATTCTTTAGCTATTCAACTAGAATTAGCTACAGAGAGAGAAATAGGATCAGTTACAGAAGAAATACTGTTTTATCTCAAAGTAATCATGCCTCTATGTCCCGATACAAGTGTGCATTGTATCACCCAACTCCTAAAATGCTTGTTCGGAACGAATATGGTGAATCAATACTCGGATTTCATGTCGATATTTGATAAAATAGAACCGGAGAACAAAGCGAAGTTTTATGAAGATGTTATGATGGTGAATTCTTTACCGATACAGTTGGAAGAGTCTAGAAGGAGTAGTGTATGTTCGAATGCGAGCCAAAAGTTGTCTTTGGATAGTAAAAATCCGAGGTGAGTCTATATTTTCTATTCTTCATCATATTACTTTGCCATGGGATTGACGACCATTATACAGGGTGTCCCAAAACTCGAAGTCAACCCAGAACCGGGTGAAAAGGCAAATCATGCTGGTTGTGAGCAAAATAGAAAAAAACTAAGTAGCATGATTTTAAAATTATAGGCATTTTAAGAAAAACGCAAAAATTTCACACTTGTTACAGTTTTTTCACTCCTGTTGCCACAAATTATAACTTTTTCCCATTTTTTTTTTGCTGAAACCCTGAATAATTGTTCTCTAAACTGTAATTAAAATTTTGAAACCAGCTGCTCTAGCTTTCGTAACAATAGGACTTATTTCTTAGAAAAAAACAATTAAATTAAAAAATTGCCTAGATTTAACTGACTGTATTGAAAAAAAAAGTACTACGCGAGTTTGGCAAGTTATGTCAAAAGTTGGCGCATTTAGTAAGGATTCCAAAATGGTATAATACTTGGTAAATTGTAGCTGCTATCGTGGACAAAAAATTATTTTCAATAAATACCAGTTTAGTTTAATCAAGTAAGATTTTTTTTTTACAAATTTTTCTTACTTGATTAAATGGCAAAACTGCCGGACTTTTTACGTTGGAGCCGATTCCAATGCACACACTGAATAAATTTAACTCACTTGTACCTGTGCTTGTCTATCATAAACAGATTATGCACTAAATTTAGAGTACTCTTAGTGTGAATAGACTCGATTGGGACTTTTCGGGAAACTAGTGGACTGTAAAAAATAGGTGTAATACCACAATTAACGTATAAATTACAACCCGTGAAGATATTACAAAGAAATGCCCGTAGTGACCGACGTCTGTGAACTCAGTGAGTGGTGAGGCGCGCAGGGCGCTCGCGTAGCCGGGCTCGGTACCCCGCGGCCCGCGCCCTCCCCGCAGTCGTCCACGCATATGTGAGGCGCCGACAAGTGTGTGCATTCATTCTATCCAAAGATCAATACATTTTTTTTTTAAGAATACAAAAAAAACTAAATTTTAATTGCATTGAAAAGGCAAACGCAAGATTGGGAAGACCTTCTTCACAAAAAAGAGGCAAAAGAGATGTTAATGCAATTAAAATTTAGTTTTTTTTTTGTATTCTTAAAAAATATTTGTATTGATCTTTGGATAGAATGAATATGCGATGCGTTGAACGCTCGATCAAACAAACATTCGATATTTTGATCACTCGATCAAACAAACATTCGATATTCTGAACACTCGATGTATTGAGTGTGCGATGTATTGAATGTTCGATTTAATAACCATTCGATGTTATGAACGTTCGAGTATTTAGTCGTTCGATTTATAGTGGTCGATCAATTGATATTCGATTATTTGGCATTCGATTTGGCGTAGTACACCCGCCCTGCGGGTGTACTACGCCGAATCGAATGCCAAAGAATGCCTAAGAATACAAAAAAAACTAAATTTTAATTGCATTGAAAAGGCAAACGCAAGATTGGGAAGACCTTCTTCACAAAAAAGAGGCAAAAGAAATGTTAATGCAATTAAAATTTAGTTTTTTTTTTGTATTCTTAAAAAATATTTGTATTGATCTTTGGATAGAATGAATATGCGATGCGTTGAACGCTCGATCAAACAATCATTCGATATTTTGATCACTCGATCAAATAAACATTCGATATTTTGATCAGTCGATGTATTGAGTGTGCGATGTTTTGAATGTTCGATTTAATAACCATTCGATGTTATGAACGTTCGAGTATTTAGTCGTTCGATTTATAGTGGTCGATCAATTGATATTCGATTATTTGGCATTCGATTCGGCGTAGTACACCCAAGCAGGGCTCGGCACGTGTCCAGTCCGGATGGTAGTAGGCTGGTAAATGGCCGGTGTAGACCGCAGCGTGAGGGTTGAGAGAGGTTAAGAGAACGCGGCATCAATGCGCGTCGCTTTTACAATCAATGCCGCCGGGCGGCGGCGACAAAGACGCATCTTTACAATAAATTATTAATTGTAAAAGTTTTTTTTAGAATGGTGTTAGAGAGACAACTGCTCATTACTATGGAGACCTTTGCTAAGAACAAGTCTGATAGAAAATGGAGTACAAATAAGAAAGAATTGGAGCGGTACATCAGATTGTTCGAGCCCGTAGTTATCCAAGCCTTAAAGGTAAGGAAAGTTATATTATATTAGGTTCCCGCGGGCGGTTTCATCCGCGTAATCCCCGTTCCCGTGGTAATTTCATAATTGAATATAGACTATGTCACTCGAGGATAAAGTAGCTTTTTAATGGTGAAAGAATTTATCTTTATAATGTTAGGTTTGGACAAGCTGTTTGTATTTTATTATATTATATTTTTCTGAGAATTAAATGATTTTTTTCTGAATATTTTCTTTATTTGTGCTATGCTTGTTAGTCTTGTGTAGTTCGTCAACGATGAACGAATAGGAGCCGTATCTTCGCACTGTACTAGAAGAAACGTTTCCGAACGCTGATTTGTAATCGGTCTAATAAGTCAAATAGCTCTTTTCGTACTTCGTACATTGTAAACCGCGAGATCGTATAAGTGCGATCGAGAACGAAAAATGAAATAGCACTGACTGATTATTTTTGACAAGTACGTCATACGAATTCATAGTCCTAAGCCTGTTCAAGTATGAAGGAAAATCAAATATGTTAAATTAATACAAAAGTAACCATAATTTAGTCACCGTGGTGATTTGGTCGCTGCTCTGTGGACCGCAAATACGTTCTAAGTACTTAAAAATGTTCCTAGAGAACGTATTTGCTCTGTGCTCCGCGCTGTCCTATATGGAGCGCAAAGACCGAACAGAGCTGTTAGAGCTTATAGAACGAACTAGTTCATTGTCCGAAATGAACTAGTACGGAGCGATCTTGAAAATGACCGAGCAGGCACAAGACTAATGCTTGTGGCATCTTCGTAATGAAATGAAGCCTATGTTATTCCTGGGTGAAGTATCTAGTGATAAATGTTAAATCGGATCTGTCGTTCCAGAGCCTATTCAATGCAAACAAACAAACAAACAATCAAACAAATGTATCATCTTAATAATATAAGGCTAGGCTAGTAACTATAGCAGTATCACCGACGATGCCACATGCTTTTGCTAAAAAAATATTATATTTCAAAATTGAGATCAATAAAATTCGACCACCAACAGTATTCGAACCTGCATCTTAGGGAAAGCCCCTAATGCCTTAACCAATTAGGCTATGGTTGAACACAGTCGGCCATCGAAATTTATTAATCTATTTGCAATACGTAGCCTAGTTGGTTGAGGTATTAGGAGCTTTATGACGCCGGTTGGAATCCTGTCGGTGGTCGAGTTTTATTAATCTCAATTTTGAAATATTGTATTAGGTAAACTATTCCATAAAGTGCTCAAAACATTTAAAAAATGTCATCATCATCATCATCATCAGCCCGTATAACGTCCACTGCTGAACATGGGCCTCCTCCCGAGAGGGAGGGTATTTGCCATAGTCACCACGCTTGGCAGGCGGTTTGGTGACCGCAGTATTATGTTGTACCACACAAGGAAACACTGCTGCCCGTTCCTTGAAATACGATTATTATAGATGATGTTATAACAATCGGGACCAACGGCTTAACGTGCTTTCTGAGGCACGGAGGGTAGTCCCTCAACCAACCAGACCCGGAAAGAAATCTTAGAATTTACACTAAGATTTTCTGTCCGGTGTGGGGATCGAACCCACGACCTTCGAGATTCAAGGCGAGCCAAATACCGCTACGCTACGGAGGTTGTCCTCCGTATCGTAGCGGTAAAAAATGTAATAAAATATTATTGTTATTTTCAGAGTTACACAATGCAAAACGATATTCCACTTCAGTGCCAAGTGCTGACGCTTTTGAACCAGCTCCTGACGTTAAGAGTCAACTACTGTATGCTGGACAGCGATCAGATCTTCATAGGATATCTTATGAAACAACTGGATTTAGTGGAACAACATGAAATACCGTAAGTCGCGTTACTCTGCTCCAGTGGCTCGAAGCGTGATTTTTTGTAGCCTATATATTAACCGAGCTTATTAACAATCCCCGTGCAAAGTTTCAGCCAAATCCATTCAGTAGTTTTTGCGTGAAAGAGTAACAAACATCCAACCATATGTCCATACTCACAAAATTTCGGGTTTATAATTTTAGTAAAGATTTCGGCTGATCCTGAGTTTTCTTGAAAACGCTAATCTCAAAAGCTTTGTCTGATTTGAAAAATTATTTGAGTATTAGATAGCCTAGTATTAGTAGTAGATAAACTTTATTATACGATTATTATACATTATGTTAAATAACAGAGGGCGTTCCCTTAAACTCGTTAATCTATATCATTAATAGATTAAAACAAAAATATCAGCATAGAAAAATAAGCATAAAATAATCCGAATTCAAAAAAATAATTAATTGGCAATAAATTCGAAACCTCCTGTTTAAAATCAAAATAGTAGCGCGGAATAGTACCTAAGTACCTAACGTAGTACTAGCATTGCCTAAACCGGCAACGTCGCATGCGCACCATGCCGAGCGGGTTGTACCATACTGTTGCGGGTTAAGGGAACGCCCTCTGTTAGTTAACATACTGCAGATGATGTTATAACATAATTAAAAGTATACGCGGGTCTTAATCGTGGGAAGGTTTTCAAGGAAATCATTACCTTTTTAATAATCCGACGTTTCGACATGGGTTACACCAGTCGTGGTCACGGATAGACTGATTTATTTATTTAAGGACAACCAGTAGCTGTTACATTTAATTACAATATATAAACAAACACACAAATGAGAAGTCTATTGCACAACATTTTAGGGTGTCACAACATGCACAGTCTTATGACACTCGTGACATAATAAATAAAAAGGAAAAATATTTAAGTTAATTAAAGAAAAAATTACTTCTGAATAATATTAAATGAAAACATAAGATGAAAACATAAAAATATACTATTGATATAATGTATAGAGTAATAAAATAATTAAAATTAACATACAACACTGAGACAATGAAAAATACAATGAGTTACTTACATAATAACTTTAAAACAGGTTTTTTTAAAAGAGTGCAATTTGTCATTGAAAATATCGACATTTCCGCAAATAATATTATACAATTTTGGTAGTCGGTATATGATCAGTCTATCCGTGACTTGCCTTAAAATCGTACTGCGATTAAGACCCGCGTATACAAATCGCGAAAGTTTAAAAACATTTGATGTTATATAACAATCGGAACCAACGGCCTAACTAACGCTATCTGAGGCAACCCCCCGGACACTCCTTCGATCCGACGTTGCCGGGGGCCGGGTACGCATAAGCAATCCGGCCCCCCGACGGCACCCGCGGCCAGTATGACACCGCGGGATCTCCTGGGCCACACTTACAGTGGCCCATTTGAGGGTACCTGCAACCTACCAGACTCGGAAAGAACTCTAGAACCCACGAGCTCCAAGGTTTAAAGCAAGCCAAATACTGCTAACCGACGGAAGTTGAACTTGGTGTTTTGGGAATAAATCTATACTTAGGGTAGTTTTTGTAAAATCTTAATGAAATAATGAAATAATGAATTTATTCAGCACTTAGGTATTTACATACACTTGTACTTGTCAGAATCACAATGTTACACAATTATTCTTATTCTATGAATTAAACTAGATACTTAATTAACCGGTAGCAAATTGTAGGATATTACAGACAAAGTAGACCGTCCGTCAGCTGGTCATTAATTTCTCTACTCATAATAAGTTTATGTTCATATTAATTATTTTAGACTTTAATGGTTCAATATAGAAAAATTTGGAAAAAAAACAAACAATTAAGTGGCACACACCTGGGGGCACCCTTAAGGGGTTAGGACCACGACCCAGTGGTACCACTGATATATAAGTCAGATTTATGAACATAAAAGGAAGTGATCGGCCTACAGGCGCTGGATCACAGGGCAGGGGTAGGGGTGCAACGCGGTCCTCGCCGGCGAGAATCCTACCCTAGCTAACCTGCAACCTTTCACTAGCTACCTATGTGGACGACTCGGAGAAGAAAGGAAGAAAGAAACTCCGGGCTTTTTCTTTTTCGTCATCTTTTGTATCACAGTTTATGTACCTTTTTTTTTTAATAACTTTTGTTTACAATATTTTATTTAATATACATTTCAAATAACAGTATGTGCGCTAATGCACGCTCTAGACGTTTTCACAAATATAGTTAAATAGTGATTTAAAATCCTCAAGCAGAAATATCAGAGCAGCAACCTCTTGCACTTTGAAAACGGAGGGAGCGTCAACGCACATTTCCAAGGAACTAGCTACATGAGAAGATTATCGCCGTTAAGGTCACAATAATGTACTTCTACCTCAAACACATCCATCATATGGTCGACCAGTCACCACAAGCAGCACCCGTTCACGAGTATAACGTGTGAGCACACAGCCATCGCCTCCCTCGCCATATTAGAGGGAAGGAGGCGACCCGACTCACATCGCCACCGCAAGCAATGACAAACAATGGGAGCATGACGAGTACACTGATAGTAGTATTTGAGGATATATGCTTATATGTACGAATACCTATACATTACAAATGGGATCAAACTCATGAACTCCGATATTTAAAGTGATTTGATCGCTACGCCAAAGAGGTTGTCTTAATATAACATATAATATTATATCTTAATTGTTTCAGTGACTGTTGTGAGTTAGTCAACGCAATATTAATGTTCTTGGTGCAACTTTCTTCGTCTAAGCATCATACGAAGCAAATCATCGAAATTCCTAAAGTGAGTATTATCTTTGTACCTCTTTTTACGAAAATTGCGCGGATGGAAGACTATGAAATTTCGCACACTTATAGTTTATATAGAAAAAGAGTGCAGAATGCTAATTTTTTTATTATAGTCGGATTTCGACCACTGGGCGGCCACTAGTTTATATTAACGTGCGATGTTCGCAGTAGTTTTCTTCAGTTTGCGTCTTTAAGTCTGACTCGCATTAGGCTTGCGAGTTCCTCGAACAATGACTTTTTGATCGTAAGCGAGTCTATATATAAAAGTAATTGGTTTATTTACAATCTTCGCTTGTTAAGCTTTTTTTTAATGAATGAATGAAGTTATGTTTTTTTAAAATAAACTACAGTTAGTTAGCAAGTTAGCTGTGTGGTGTCCGGCCTAAAATAGACCGCCCCATGTGTTTAAGGCGATAAGGTGTATTTTAGCTTGTAAATGTTTTTTTGGAATAGAAAGACGTGTATACGGTACGATTTAATATTGGGATAAAATATAATGACCACCATAAAATGCTTGTATACCCTTAGTTCTTTTACCAAAAATATATACTTGACACCAGAAAAATAAAGTCTAAAATTATAATAGTACTAGCTATTTTACTCACGACTGCACTTCAAATTGTATTCGAACACCAAATGTAGTTAATGATCACCAAATCTTAGCGAGCAAATTATTGCGCTATTTCTACCTTAATAAAATCAATGAAAAATGACAATCGGTTAGGTTAGAGCTGCGGCCATACAACCAGAACCGAATAGTAAATTAGTAAAACATTTAGGTACTTTTGGTGATCATTTACTACTTTTGGGTTAACAATGATTTATTTGGAGTCATTTTGCTTAAATACGATAGCGAAATGTAAAAACTTTGGTTACAATTTTACATTAAAATGCGGGTTTAATTTTGGTGATCATTTTCAATTTTTTTCTGTTATATGTTACTATATCTGACGGTAAGTTAAACATAAGCCTTTAATATTTAATACTGATTTAACAAATTGCCTTCTAATAGTCTGTGTCTTAGTTAGATGCAGTTATGCATGTAGGAATAGATACTCGTAGTTTTATAGTGCTAAGCAGCTGTTTGTAATTTCGAATGTATCCCTTAGTCGTAAGTGGCGACTAATGGAGATACACCTGATAGATAGGCAGCATCATCTATCAGCTCAAGGATACTCACCATCTTACTGCGATCAATAATCCGCCTGCCAAGCGTTGTGATTAAAAATTCCTCAACTACGGTTTCACACATCATCATCGGCCCGTATAACGTCCACTAATGAACATAGGCCTCCTACCGGGGGAGGGTATTTGCAATAGTCACCACGCTTGGCAGGCGGATTGGTGACCGCAGTATTATGTTGAACCACACAAGGAAACGCTGCTGCCCGTTCCTTGATATACGATTATTACAGATGAAGTTATAACAATTGGGACCAACGGCTTAACGTGCTTTCCGAGGCACGGAGGCTACCCTCCGTGCCTCGGAAAGCACGTTAAGCCGTTGGTCCCGATTGTTATAACATCATATTCCGATTGTTATAACCTCCCTCAACCAACCAGACTAGGAAAGAAATCTTAGAATTTACACAATTTCGAGTCCGGCGTGGAGATCGAACCCACGACCTCCGAGATTTAAAGCGAGCCAAATACCGCTACGCTACGGAGGCTGTCACTCAACTGATGTTAAAGGGCTGATACGATATCAGTACATTTAACTATATGTTATTATAGTACATTATATGTTATATTGCAGCTTATTCAGCTATGTGATGGACTGATGGCGTCGGGTGCTCATTCCGAATGTATCGCCGGCTTAGAACCGGTAGCCGTTAAAGTATTCAGCAATATGGGAGGTGAGAATTCATGCATATTATTTTATTAATATCCTATATTGTTTTATGATAATATTATTGAGTTCTATTTATGCATGTAAATTGTCGTTTTACGAAAAAATATGAAAAGCATGAAGTTCAAATAATTTATTGAAGAAATATCTTAGAGGAACAATTAATTAGACCTGAAATGAAGGCTTCAAATGATGTTTATTTTTTTCTTACAGATAAACAGAGTTGAATCGTTATTTTATTATTAACATTAAGGCTTTTTTATTTAAGATAAAAAAATAGTTTCCTAAATTGCCAAGTCAATTATTATTATTTTTATTCTTTCTAGGCAAGCGTGTATCATCTTAGGCCTTATCTTCGCCTTACATCAAGCGAGATTATGGTCAAACATAAGCCTATACTTAATGGAAAAAGAAATGCAATTTTCAACTACGTATAGTGACTTAGGTACAAGTCTAGTGGACCATAAATTAAAAAAAAAGTGTTTGTAGCTATAAAATGGTATATTTTTGTTGTAAGGTACCAGCGTGCTTGGGAGGGCGCAACAACAAGAGGCCCAAGCGACCAGAGAAGTGTTGTTCTACATGTTGCAGAAAACTATGCACCAACATAAGGTAAAGTTTCGTACATAATGCCAAAATTCGACTTAAAGATAGGATAAAGCGATTCTTTTTTCCTGTGAGTTTTCGGTTAAAAGAATTTGTTATCGTCAGCGAAGGGTATGTGGGATTCTCGCTCACAAAATGAATACGCGACGTGCTAGTCCCGCCGCGGAAAGGGACTACCCACTAAAAACCCCTGCCTGTTTCTTCCCCTGCCGTTGAGTGTGGGGGACCCGAGCAACGGTCTTGGCTTTCGGGTATCCCCCCGGCAGCTCCCGCCGCGGGCTCTCCTAGAAAAAGGGGGAGACATATGCGTTATCGTTCGTTAAATAAGAAAGACATCGGAATCACATGCCATCGGTACCGTGTCTTGTATAAACTACAATATTGAGTTGCCGCATTTACGCTATGGTTTTTAGCGAGCGCGGTTTCGGGTCGAGCGCGCGAGACCAATAATTTAATAATTATGACTATACTAGCGGCCCGCCCCGGCTTCGCACGGGTGGACTTTTATACCCCACCCCTGGCCTACCCTACCCCTACCCTACCCCTACCCTAGAAGATTTTCTGTCCAGCGTGGGGATTGAACCCACGACCTCCGAGATTTAAAGCAAGCCAAATACCGCTTCGCTACGGAGGTCGAAATTTATCATTAACAATTATGTATTTTTACAGGTTTTAGAGTTAGTATCCTGCGTATTATCTCTGTCACAAGAACATCCTGAGAGCTACTACCGCTGGTCTGAACTGGCTAGCGACACGTTACTGAATCTACTCTCCCAGAGATCGATAGAGTTAGATTCTGAGAGAGCTCTCGGTTCTCTAGAGAGGTTGTTGGACACGGTGTACAAAGACGTCCTATTGGAACAGAGTAGAGTCGAGATTATTTTGAAGATCGTCTTTAAGCCGCCGCCTGATCAGGTAAGTTATACTAGCTGAGCCCATTTTTATCCACGTTACTCTGCTCCGGTGGGTTGGAGCGTGATGTTTTGTAGTCTAATTGTTAATCCAGCTTATAAAATATTCCGGTGCAAACTTTCAGCCGAATCCGTTGAGTAGTTTAAGCGTGAAAGAGTAATAAATATCATCCACACATACTCTATAATGTAAAGAAATTTGTAAATATTAAAAGAAAAAATTGTAGAACATATTTAGAAAAAATGTTTTTTTTTTCTGTTTTTTTTAAAAAGACCACTACCGCACTAGGCAAATAAGTCCCTGTGTCGCGGGGGACTTTACAAACATACATTTCACGGACACAAAGTACACCCACACTCAAAAAAATTATTTGTGGTTCACACAAATAATTGTCCCGGGTGGGAATCAACCCAGAACACCAGGTCCCAGAAGCAACTACCGTAACCACTGAGCCACCGGTGCCGTCATGTCGTGCTAATTTAAATATTTTGTTGTCTGTGAATTAATTCAACGACAACCTCTGAACTTATAATTATTTAAGCATTGCTATTATCAGATTTTGTTAGTTAATTAGCAGTCATGTTATGTTTTTTGTGGTGACATCAATAAGTCGCCTGCAACTTTTTGTGTAGCCACGAGAGTTTTTGCATTTTTGCTTCACTTCGTAAAGGCGAACATAGCTAAAGCAACGAATAATTGAAGGCGTGAGTGGATGGAAGGTGATAAGTCACATAATTTAAATTTGCAGTAAATCGAAGTTAAAGTTTCACTTTTATTTTTTGAGATAATGAAGTCACTACAAAACTTATGTATTTATTAAACTATGATGCCAAGTTGTGTAAATAACCTGAAATATTAATGGTATGAAAGCATTTATATTTTTATTTGAAAAAAAAAATCTTGACATATCTTCTTTTTTCTTAAACAAAAGTAAACTTTTCTGCAAGTTTAGATATTGAAAATGAGGTGCTAAGATGAATGTAGTTGTCTCGTAAAGCCTTGAATGGACGTTTTAAGATCTGTAGTCGTATTGTATTGACATATCACCTTCGTCTATGCAAAAAAACACAAAAACTCGAAAATGCGACGTATCACCTTCAGCCCTCACGTCTTTAATTATTATATGTAGTTAGTTTATATCCAAATGTATTATTTGTCCAAAAGAAAAGGTCCTAGGTCATAAGTTAAGCGTATATTGGACTGTCGGATTATTATACTGTAAAACTACCGTTACTATAAAATGTGATTCTTATAATAATGTCTATTTCAGGCTTCAACACCCTTAAAACTCAAAATCCGTTACCTCGCCATAATAACGATACTTCTCCGCAAAATACTGGTATTAGTACCAGAAAGCGAGATCTTACTAACAATCAACTATTTAAAAGCGACATGCGTTTCACCTCAATCGATATTCTTCAACGTTAAACCCGACGTGGATCCTTTAAACGTACAAAATGTCAATGAAAACTGCGCCAATTTATCACCAGACGTCATTTTGGCGAGGTTGTTGTTTAAAACGTTGACGTACGCCATTTTGGAAATGGATAAGTGCTATGAGGATGTTGAAGGGAATGCGGAGAATAGGCTGCTGTACGGTCTGTGTGTGAATCTTGTGGTACATGTTAAACATATGATGCATTTGACTGGTGAGTAAAATTTACCCATTTATTTTTATTAAGATGACTAGCACATTTTTAAATCTCGGAGGTCGTGGGTTCGGTCCCCACACCGGACAAGAAATCTTTGTGTAAATTCTAAGATTTCTTTCCGGGTCTGGTTGGTTGAGGGACTACCCTCCGTGCCTCGGAAAGCACATTAAGCCGTTGGTCCCGATTGTTATAACATCATCTATAATAATCGTATATCAAGGAACGGGCAGCAGCGTTTCCTTGTGTGGTACAACATAATACTGCGGTCAGCAATCCGCCTGCCAAGCGTGGTGACTATGGCAAATACCCTCCCTCGGGAGGAGGCTCATCTTCAGCAGTGGACGTTATACGGGCTGATGATGATAGGAGCTGATGATGAAAGTACATATTATTTAAGTGTTTTCTTATTTCCAGATGGTTGTCTATTTCCCTTTACCGCTAAGACCGCACAAAACCTTTTACATAACGAACAGAGTGGTCTCAACACGGGTCTATACAGTCCCGAAGAAAATATACCTCTAGATGTACTGAACTTGGCCTGTCTCAAGTTTGCGCATCGGATACCGATGCTCACTGTGCATTGGTCGCATTTGCTTATAAGGTGAGTTTTACTGTGTATTATTTCATTTGAACTTTATTTCAAATGCTTAGCGTTTAAAATGCTGTGGCAACTATTTTGACTTATAAGTGTTTAGTTGAAGAACTATATTTTGTTTCATGATAACATTGATAGTTTTACGAAAACTTCGTAATTAAAATATCCTTATATTATTTTTAATTTACATTTTTCATTAACATGGTAGTCCATGAAAATTATGACATTGCAATTTCGACTATATGGCAATAAAATCGATTGTAATATCTAAGGCCGAAGAGCTTGTTTGTTTGCTTGAACTCAATCTCAGGAACATCTAGTCTTATTTGAAAAATTATTTTAGTATTACCTAGCCCATTTATCCAGGAATATTGGCTATAGGTTATATTTAGTTATGAAGCTCCCACGGGAACGGGAGTAACGCGGGTGAAACCGCGCGCGGTTAGCTAGTTAAGATATACATCTCGTAAATCGAACATAACAATCGTTAAAGCGAGTAAAAATATACCACCTCTCTTATCCTTTAATAATATTAAGTTGTATATACAAGGTTGATACGACAGAGGGGCATTAAATTACGCTACGTTTACTATACGTGTTTTTTACTAATCCGATACGGTATAAAAATAAAAAGCAACCAAATTGAGATTTTTTTCTTTCAAACTAACTAAATAGCTTACAAATCAGAGTAAAACGTAACCACCCTTTGTAAATAAATTTCACTGTCCTAGCAAAGCGGCAACGTCGCCCGCGCGCCGCCGGTGCGGGATGTTTTGCAATGATTTGCGTCAGAGCGGCAACAACGCATCATAAGGAAAGATACATCGTGTTCAAACGGCGCAAAAACTTAAAAAATCATTTGCAACTAAACTACTGCTCCTATTTAATTGATTTTTGGTACAGAGCTTGGAAATGGTACCTAGCATAGGCAGTTAGGAAAGCCCCTCTGTCGTATCAACTCTGTTTATCAGTATCAGTATCCTTATCGCTTTTTTCATGGGTTTACAAAATAGTTGATACAATAGTAGGTAGTGTACTAGATCCAACATAAACCCTGTAAGTAGCACAGCTATAATAATAGTTAATAAATTTATAGCATACTAACTGCGCCCCGCGGTGTTACCCGCGTTACTCTGCTCCAGTGGGTCGGAGCGTGATGTTTTGTAGCCTATATGTTAATCCAGCGTATAACCTATCCCGGTGCAAATTTCAGCCAATTCCGTTCAGTAGTTTTGGCGTGAAAGAGTAACAAACATCCACCCATCGATCCATCCGAACTTACAAACTTACGCGGTTAATATAATATTAGTAGGTTTAATATTATATTTTTGTATATATTTCAGGTTGAACTTTTTATCCCACAAGTACTGGCAGAAGCTTATCGGATTCGCTCGCAATCTACCGCTGAGCGCCGACACTGGGGACACACAGTTGCTTCGGGTCGATGTTTTACAGATTTCCTGCGTTATGGCGTATTGCGAGTACTTTGTAAGTTTCTTAACATCATCATCAGTCCGTATAAAGTCAACTGCTGAACATGGGCCTTCTCCTGAGGGAGGAATTTTGCCACGTTTTTTCTGTTTCAGTCACCTCGCTTGGCAGGCAGGTTAGTGACCGCAGTATTAAGTGGTAATACACAGGAAAACGCTGTTGCCCGTTCCCTGCTATACGCTTTTTTTAGATGATGTTATAACAATAGGGACCAACGGCTTAACGCGCTTTCCGAGGCACGGAGGGTAGTCCCTCAACTAACCAGACCCGGAAATAAATTTTATTATTTACACAAAGATTTCGTGTCCGGTGTGGGGATGGAACCCACGACCTCTGAGACTCAAAGCGTGAGTTTCTTAACATATTTGTCATTAAATAACTTGAATCTTTTAATGGAAACAGGACTACTTGCGTCTTATTTTTTTTATTTCCTTTTTGCTGTCTCCCGCTTTGCTGTAGAGGGAAATGAAAACATAAGTCTTTCTTACTATCTCTTTCTGATTAAATTCGTTGCGGGTCCCAAGGCAGTTTTACTTTATCCCGGGACTTGAGAGCCTCGGTGCTCTTTGCCATTACCAGTGTGTGCCACTGTCCTGGCTTATAGGAGTTGCAGTGGTGGGATTAGTAATCTTTGAATGGATAAACGAAGGAACACAAACTTGTAAATGCTTAACGGGGTTTGCGTAGTGTGGAAGGATATGCAAAATGCTATCTGGTCTACATATTATACTATTTGTTTCCTATCACATAAATAGGATATAACAAGATCAAGCGATTTTTCAGTAATTTCATAATATTTTAACTTAAAAACGAGCGTCTCATAATTTACACAGTCGAATGCCTTGGAAAGGTCACAGAAGACTCCAAGAGCATCCTGCGACCCCTCCCAAGCCTCTAGTATGGATTTAATCAGAGTGCATCCTGCATCCTGAGTTGACCGGCCTTTAGTGATCTTACTTACTTATCGTGCAATATCCCATTTAGATTAAAATGTGTCAACATTTGATTAAGTATAATCTTTTCAAATACTTTGCTTCGGTTGAACCAAAATAAATTATTTTGGTATTCAGAAATGTATCTAAAACAATACCGACAACAACGAAACCCATGACATGAAGAGAGTAGGTTTAGTCTAAGTTGGAAACTACACGGCTTATAAAATAAAATAAATAAAATAAAAATCATTTTTATTTACGTAAACCTATTACAGGCACTTGCAAATAGTCAAAACAATAATTTAGTATTTAGTATTATTATCTATAATTATCATATTTTATAAATTTTCTAATTAAACAAGTATTTAAGTTATTATTTTAATAATATTTTAGTCTTAACGTCTTAGTTTATTATTTAACTATATAGTGTCAAATAGCTTGTTCTGTCTATAGTAGGTTAGAACAATTGTCAATTGTGTCTGAACATTACTTAATTTCATAGGTCGAAAACGGTTTGACAGAAGTCGTACACCTAACATGGCTACTTGTAAACCGGATACACATTCTAGTGAGTCAGTATCGAGAACTAATAGTGAAGGATCTAATAAGTAAAGTGCAACAAACTGCGGGTGCGTCCGCATTGTTGTTGCAAGCTATCGCCGCTAGATGTCAGGCGTGTTTGAAGGTAAGTTTACTGGTTAGATCAGTGCTTTTCAAACTCCACAGATTGCAAGTCGCGGCCTTCTTGGGCGAGGCTTGTTTAAAAAAAAAAGATTACTAGCAGAGTTTTGCAGACTACTAGTATTCTTGTTAACCCCCGTGCTAAGCTTAAATGCTTGTGTTACCAGTGGGTTCATGTCGGTAATATGACACTCACAAATAATGTGGGTTAAATCCATAACCTAAATTGTTTATTGTACGATGTATTTCCTTCAGCATAAGTTTTTTTGTTGTTGTTTTGTTGTGTGTTTGTACATTAATTAATAAATAATTAACTCAATAATACAATCCAAATTTATGGTTTAACCTGGTGAAATTGGCAATCTTACCGGAGATCTAGGTTTTTTATACGTTTTTAAACGAGGGATCGAAGGTTAAAGTGGTGTAGGGCCCTGTAGTCGTGGTATGAGTAAGCATACCACGCTATGGAGAGGGCGAGTCTCACATATCCCGCCGCCAGCGCGCGGATACGCTGCAGCGGCGGCGGTGGGAATGCGTAAATGCGGAAAAATAATAATTGGTAAATAATTTTTTACATTATTTTTTTGCAGGATGAATTCGCTCTAAACACATACAAAATTCTGTCATTATGTCATGAGAACCAGTCTGGAGCGTTGGTGTTTTTCATATGTCGTGTTATAGGAAAGTTGGAACCAGCTATTGCTGTGCGGTAAGTATAGTTTTACAATATAGACACATTCTTTTGCGGAATTAACACTTGATATTTCTTGTCTCTTTAATTTGGATTAAAATGGATTTCCGCAAAGTAATGTCTGATTCTATTAATAATATTTCTGATGATGTTTATAACACCATTCTTACAGTTTCGCAGATCTAGCTTCAACAAGATGCAAGATGTTAAAAGAGATGCCAGTTGATAAAATTAGTGCACTATTATCGAAAGAAGATTTACAAGTTGCTTTGGAATTGTTGCAGCGAGATAAAGTTCATACGCGGTAAGTTATAATAATAATTGAAATTAATTACAAATTTATCTATACAAATATAAAAAACTGAAGGGGTTGTTTGTTTGCTTGAACGCGCTTAAATCAGGTCAACTATTGGTCCGATTTGTAAAAACAATTCAGTGTTCGATAGACGATTTATCGAGGAAGGCTGTACTTAATGATGAGGTTCCCACGGAACGCGAGAAACCGCGCGTGAAAACTAGTCTACGATATATCTACTATACAGGGTTATTTGTAAAACACCGGTAACCTCTCAGGACTACGTTACTAACATCATAATCAACAACTTTTGTTCTATGACTTTTAAAAATTCATCATATTTTAATTCATCAGATTTACTCACAAAAATAAAAAATATTTAAATTCAACGCTCTAAATGTTACGAAGTCTGCGAAGCAAAAGAAAGCGATAGTACCGATAATAGCGAGGGGAGCGGGGAATACAGAGTTGAAATGTGTAAGATAGGACAACGAAATATTGATGGTTTGTTTTTGGTAAATGTATTATGTTTTGTAAAAAGTCGTAGAACAAAAGTTGTTGTTTATGATGTAAGTAATATAGTCCTGAGAGGTTACCGGTGTTTTACAAATAAACCTGTATATACAATTAATAAAAAAAGTGTTTAAAGACAATGAGGTATTAATTTCTGTTTTGCGGGGGACAAACACTTAAGCGTGGTGATTACGGCAATAATCTCAACCACCCTTTTTTTTTTGTTGTTCGTTGGGCATCCCTCAACGAGGGTCGTTGAGGGATGGGCCGGGCTTGCCGAGGTCTGTTAAAGAGGAGGCACATGTTCAGCAATGAACATTAACGGGCTGATAAAATAAAGTAAAAAAGTTCATCATCATCATCAGCTCACACAACGTCCACTGCTGAACATGGGCCTTTTCCCGAGGGAGGACTTTTCGTAGTCAAGGCACCGTACCAAGTAAAAAAAAAGTTGCATGAAGAAGGCAAAAAAGGTTTTAAATGTTATTTCATGTTTAACAGGTATTCGGAACTCGTTATGGAGTTGAACTCGGTAGCATCGAGTGTATTCGATTTATCGCCATTAGACTTGTCTCAAGACAGAGCGATCAACCCGCAGTACATTGAGACGACCAACGTTGATGGACAATGGTTACTTAACCAGGTTAAAAGCAGGTTGGTTAATTTAATTTAAAAATTATTGGGGAGCAAACCTATTTTACCATTGATCTGCCACAGTTTACTTGACAAAATTATCGTCCATGGTGCATTTATTTGCAAATAGAAGGTAAGGATATGCTTTAACTTTAGTTTAAGCTTAACTTTTGTATTTATGTGACGCAGGTGCTGCCAATCAGATTGCGGTATCAAAAAACCAGCAAACAACCTAGAACTAGCAAACCTCCTTTCAAATCTATCACAAGAAGCATTAACAACAGTCATGGCTTGTCCAGAATTTGACAGAAAACTACTCAGTCCATGCTTCAAAATAGCTTGTGATAACTACTTAAGGGAATTCTTGAACATAATCGCTGCAAGAGACTCGAAAGAGTATGAAAGAGAGTACGCAAGACAACAAAGACAGCTCAAAATACGACAGGAAATGACGTCATCCATCGATAGCAATAAACTGAATGTAGCAAACACACTACACGTATTCAAAAAGAGTGATAATAAAGAATCCAAATCACAATTCTTCATTCCAATAACGGACAACGAAAATATGAAAGAAAATTTCGGTAACTTGCAAATAAGTGATGAGGAAATCGAAATTGAACTACCAAAATTACCGGATTTATATATAACCGGTATAGCGACTTTAGAAAAATCGTTGATAGAAATTATAAGGTTGTTTCCTAAACAAGTGAGACCGTTGAGTCAATCGGAAACCTTTAATTTGAACGTCGAACAAACCATCGATAGATATACTCGTCGATGTCACCAAGTGTTCCAAGATAAACTGTTTTATCAAGAGTTTATTACTCTACAAACAATTATGACAGGATTCATTTCGTCTCTGAATCGATTAATCGCTTTTATCGATGATGCCGACTGCGATTTACTCGATAAAAGTATCGATAATATTTTACCGAGTTCTCTATCGAGAAATATATCGATTTTCGCTGTGATTTCTTTGCAGTATTTGTCGTTTTTGATTAAGAATAAGAAGATTGTTGAGACGCCGGTGCATACGGATGTTTCGTTTAGGGTAAATTCGACAGTGAGTGATAATGTGGTTGTCGATAATGTTATAAGTATGACGATCAAGAATGTAGCGAACGCGTTATCTGTGAAAGAAATTTGGACTGAATTGAATACGGACTCAAATGTAAATAGAACTCAATCGGCTATTAGTTGCTTGTATGCAGTTGTTAAATATCTAGTTAAGGTAAGATGATTTTTAAATTAACATTCCTTATAGTTATTACCTATTTTATCTCTGATTCCCGCGCGGTTAAACGGAATTTCATAATTAATATAGTTTATGTTACTCCTGGATAGCTTATTAATGGTAAACGTTTTTTTTTCAAATCGGACTAGTTGTTCCAGAGATAAACGCGTTCAAGCAAACATAACTAACTTTTAAGCTTTATATATTAATAGCTGCGCCCCGCGGTTATCCCCGCGGTTATCCCCGCGTTACTCTGCTCCAGTGGTTTGTAGCCTATATGTTAATCGAGCTTATTGCCTATCCCTGTACAAAGTTTCAGCTAAATCCATTCGGTAGTTCTTGCGTGAAAGAGTAACAAACTTCCATCCATTCATACTCACAAACTTTTTTTAAATATTAGTAAGGATTTATTAGTAAAGATTGCTGGATTTAATTTTGCTAGTTGAGTTTTTAGATTGTCGTGTTAAACTCACGTCGTTTTAAGTAAATTATTAAACCTTTTAGTAGTAGTTAAAAATTGACAGGGTATTGAAAATTAAACTTAATTGCAAGCGAATAGCTTTAAAATATCGTGTCATTAATATTGCCAATTTAATTTAAAGACTATTAAATTAAAAACTAGTATTTCTACAATGCCTGACTACACCGGTCGCTCAGTGGCTACAGAAACCTGGTATACTGGGTTCGTTTCCCACTCTAGACAATTATTTGTGTGAATCAATATTGTGTTTGTAAAGTACCCCGCAACTGGGATTTATTTTTGTAGTACAGGAGCTGTCTTAAAAAAATAGTTATTTACAACTTTTAATAATTGCAGGATACAAAACCTCTAACACCGAAACAATATATGCAGTACCAAGACAAAGGGCCTCGTCCCGACATGATAATAACTGGCGATAAGTTGATTACCCTCCTAGAATACTGGGAACAGAACTTTTATAGCAAAAGTTGTGCCGATTATTTGGAAAAGTGCTATAGAAATCCGTTGGAGAGTCTCCTTATTGCTTTGTCTAGGTGAGCTCCTTTTAAATAGATTTAAACAGACACATCATCATCAGCAGCCCGTATACTATACACAGCTGAACAGGGGCCTGCTCCCGGGGGAGGGTATTTGCCATAGTCACCACGCTTGGCAGGCGGATTAGTGACCGCAGTATTATGTTGTTCCACACAAGTAAACGGTGCTTCCTTGATATACGACTATTATAGATTATGTTATAACAAACGGAGCCAACGGCTTAACGAGTTTTCCGAGGCTCGGAGGGTAGTCCCTCAGCCAACCAGACCCGTAAAGAAATCTAAGAATCTACACAAAGATTTCTTGTGGCGTGGGGATCGAACCCACGACCTCCGAGATTTAGAGGGAGCCAAATACCGCTACGCCATGGAGGTTGTCTATATATCTAGACCGATTGTCGTACGATAATTGACACTAATTTGAAATACATTTTTTTTTTCGTACGAACATATCTTGTTAGCCACGAGGCTTTTGCTACTTCACCTGGCATAGAGGCGAGCGGAGCACCAGCCTAGATAAATGGCTTAAACACTACAAACTAAGCAACCTGCGCAAGAGGGCGTCCCTGTGGGACTTGGACCTCGGCTCAGATCGGGCGCTGGCGATCAGATTGAGGGATTTTGACATTTTGTATTTTAGGGAAGTTTTATGCAACTTCTCGCTCTACTTTACGTTTTATTACTTTCAGACTGGATATCGTGAGCAACATAGCGTTAATACCACCCATAGCCTGGTCCTCAGTAGACGTGGTATCGAAGAAGGACCAGCTACAAAAGATCGACCTACCTCTACAAGCGTTGCAAGATATGGATGTGTTAGAAGCGTTTTTGTTCAGGTATTATTGTTAATACTAGCTTCTCCAGCGGTTTCACCCGCGTAGTTGCCGTTCCTGTGAGAAATTCATAATAACATAAGCCTATAGGCTTCCTCAATAAATGGTCTATCTAACACTGAAATAATTTTTCAAATCGGACCATTGGGTTCTGAGATTTGCAAGTTCAAGCAAACAAACAAACTCCTCGCTTTATAATATTAGTTTAGTATATAAAATTAAAACTTCACTGTGTATATGTTACGGGCAATTTGATAAGTCCGGGCATTATTAATAATGGCCGGTCTGTATTCATAATGCCCGACTCAATTGGGCAATGTGATTAAAACAGCATGATTCATCACTTTTCCCCGGCCATTATGAATAATGCCCACCCTATCTTGGGCAAAGTAATAAAATAGGTGAAATGTAGTGTTTTTGTTTATTAAATGAAATTAAACTTACAAAATTTTATATGAGCAGCGCAAAAGGTTTTCAGGTGGTAAAATAAATAACCTAAACGTAAACCAATTTATTGCCCGGCACATTGCCCGGCTACAAGTAGGGAATTATTCATACTGCCCGGCCCAAGTGATAAATTCAAGCTATCTCAAACACTGACTTATTACATGGACCACGGGCCGTCGGGCATTATTAATAATGGCCGGTCAAAGTGATAAATTAATCACTTTGACCATCGCTCTTGGGCATTATTAATAATGGCCGGTCCTTATTAATTATGTCCAGTTAATCACTTTGCCCGTAACATATATCTGTTCCATAAAAAAAACTAATAAAGTGGTACAAAAGTTGCTAATTGTTTTTGAAAATAATTTTATTTAGTAAATATTTTTATGTACTTATATTATGTGCTCTAGGGCAAACCTCATAGGTTGGTCTTCAAAGAAACAGTTTGAAGAAGTGTGGGTGGGACTGCTTGGTGCCTTACAAGGCAATGGCACACACTGGGCAGTCCGGGGCATCACTCAGTTACTGATCAGCGCGGCGCCGAGCAGTGCGGGCGGAGTCAGGCACGTGGCCAGAGCCAGCCAGGTGCTTAGTGATGGGTGAGTAAAAATCCTACTCATATTATAAACGCGACAGATGCTGCCCATTTATTGGTTGTATAACCCTTAGTTGCGTGTTACGACACCCATGGGAAGACATGACACCACAAAGCTAGTTGTGTACATAATTAATTTCAAAAGTTTGTCGACAGAATGCAGCGTCTGCGCAGCATATTGATTGGTACATCTTCTTACAAGATCTTTGATAACGTCAACCTTGAGAGAGTGCCACTTATGAATGACGGCTTCGATGGCTACCATTATGCGCAGTTTAATACTGAATACTTGAAACTTGCGGCAGGTAAGATATAAAAAAATATATAATAAGTATTTTAAAAAAAATTGCGTCAGTGACGTTTTGGAGACCAGCCCCCCCCCCCCCCTATATATGGTCTATTTTCTCTTCGTTCTGAAATTGAAATTTTATTTATCAATTTATTGAGTAAAATTAAAACTATTTATTTTGCAACAATAAGAAAAATATATTTGGGATCCTCATAACGAGTCCTTTTATTTGCTATATGGCACAGTAAGGATTGCTAAACTTTTTTTTCCTAATTTGTCCCCCGAAAATGACGTAATTTGGTTTCGTATATTCGGAGCCAATTGGGTTTGACGAACGGACAGACAGGCAGACCCTCGAATGATCATATAATATAAGATAAATAGAACATTCATTTTTTAAATAATGCAAGCAATTAAGTTCCATAAAACAATCGGTTGGGAGTCACCATGGTCGAATATTCTACGCATTAGGGGCCTACACCTATATTAGAGGAAGTTTGAAAGTGGCGCCAGTGACTGAAAAGATGAAAGGCAATCGTTTATCTTGGTATGGTCATGCGAAGAGGAGGGATGAAACGCATGTTACTAAAATACTTCTAAGTATACATGTAGATGGATGGAGAGAAGAAGGGGGCTACACCTATGCAGGTTTAAATACTGCCGATGGTCTATATTTTTTATTCTTAATTTTGAAGTTAAGTAGTTATATGTATAGTAAAGTTTTCCGTAAAGTACTCTAGGAATTTAAAATAATCATTTTTGCTGACTTAAAAATAAGGTCTCATATAATTTTAAATTTATAATTCGATAAAAGCTAAGTCCATCTAAAGGAAATATACTCTTACCCATTGCGAAAACCTCACAAAATTTTGTTTTATTAACTTTCGGGGTCTTGCAGTGTTATTACATAACATTGCGGTCACCAACCCGCTTGCCAAGCATGGTGATTCTCTCTCGGATCGAGGCCCATGTTCAGCAGTGGACGTTATACAGGCTGATGATGATGTTATGATGATGATGATGACGACGATGATGTTATGATGATGATGATGATATTGATTATGACGTTGTTAATATTGTTGATGATGATGAAGTTGATGTTGATGTTGATGTTGATGATTATGATGTTGTTGATGACAGATATAACGGATGACGCAAGTTACAAGGTGAGACGCGAGGTGAAACGAGTGCATCGCAACAAAGAGATAGACATCAACAGTTGTCTGCAGATTCTGATGGACATCATCACCCAGATGTTGGAGCCCAAGGTTAGTTCGTATTAAATATAATACTTAATACAAACTCCGTCGCGTAGCGGTGTAAGTCTTGCTTTAAGTACCGGCCGGAGGTTGTGGGCTCAATTCCCACGCCGGACAAGAAGTCTTAGTATAAAATCACTGTGTCTCCGAAAACACGTTAAGCAGTTGTTCCCGATTGTTATAACGTCATCATCTATAGCATTTGCTAACCAGGGAACT
Organism: Nycteola revayana; assembly: GCA_947037095.2. NCBI lineage: Eukaryota > Metazoa > Arthropoda > Insecta > Lepidoptera > Nolidae > Nycteola > Nycteola revayana. The sequence goes on from OX344851.2 coordinate 3,788,401, forward strand.
GGCAGTAGTATTTCCCTGTGTACATAATAACCTGCCTGTCAAATGTAGTGACTATGGAAAACCTTCCCTCGCGAGGAAGTGCAGCAGTGGACATTATACGGGCTGATGGTGATATAGTTAATGTAATTTAATATGCGTGTTTACGTCTATACGCCGACACAGTTAATCGATACTAGTTCGGTTAATGGCTGAAACAGACAGGCTGGCGGCGCGTGTGTCGCTGCTGGCGTGCGTACGGCACGCTGGCTGCGTGTTCGAGTCGATGTAGTGTTCGGTTAGTGGTAGGAACAGCGTGGGTGGAGGTAGAACAGTTAACTATTGGTAGTGCACTGACAGGCGCCTACGGGGCTGGCGGCGCGCGTGTCGCTGCTGGCGTGCGTGTGGCACGCCGGCTGCGTGTTCACGTCGATGTAGTGTTCGGTTAGTGGTAGGAACAGCGTGGGTGGAGGTAGAACAGTTAACTATTGGTAGTGCACTGACAGGCGCCTACGGGGCTGGCGGCGCGCGTGTCGCTGCTGGCGTGCGTGTGGCACGCTGGCTGCGTGTTTACGTCGATGTAGTGTTCGGTTAGTGGTAGGAACAGCGTGGGTGGAGGTAGAACAGTTAACTATTGGTAGTGCACTGACAGGCGCCTACGGGGCTGGCGGCGCGCGTGTCGCTGCTGGCGTGCGTGTGGCACGCTGGCTGCGTGTTTACGTCGATGTAGTGTTCGGTTAGTGGTAGGAACAGCGTGGGTGGAGGTAGAACAGTTAACTATTGGTAGTGCACTGACAGGCGCCTACGGGGCTGGCGGCGCGCGTGTCGCTGCTGGCGTGCGTGTGGCACGCTGGCTGCGTGTTTACGTCGATGTAGTGTTCGGTTAGTGGTAGGAACAGCGTGGGTGGAGGTAGAACAGTTAACTATTGGTAGTGCACTGACAGGCGCCTACGGGGCTGGCGGCGCGCGTGTCGCTGCTGGCGTGCGTGTGGCACGCTGGCTGCGTGTTTACGTCGATGTAGTGTTCGGTTAGTGGTAGGAACAGCGTGGGTGGAGGTAGAACAGTTAACTATTGGTAGTGCACTGACAGGCGCCTACGGGGCTGGCGGCGCGCGTGTCGCTGCTGGCGTGCGTGTGGCACGCTGGCTGCGTGTTTACGTCGATGTAGTGTTCGGTTAGTGGTAGGAACAGCGTGGGTGGAGGTAGAACAGTTAACTATTGGTAGTGCACTGACAGGCGCCTACGGGGCTGGCGGCGCGCGTGTCGCTGCTGGCGTGCGTGTGGCACGCTGGCTGCGTGTTTACGTCGATGTAGTGTTCGGTTAGTGGTAGGAACAGCGTGGGTGGAGGTAGAACAGTTAACTATTGGTAGTGCACTGACAGGCGCCTACGGGGCTGGCGGCGCGCGTGTCGCTGCTGGCGTGCGTGTGGCACGCTGGCTGCGTGTTTACGTCGATGTAGTGTTCGGTTAGTGGTAGGAACAGCGTGGGTGGAGGTAGAACAGTTAACTATTGGTAGTGCACTGACAGGCGCCTACGGGGCTGGCGGCGCGCGTGTCGCTGCTGGCGTGCGTGTGGCACGCTGGCTGCGTGTTTACGTCGATGTAGTGTTCGGTTAGTGGTAGGAACAGCGTGGGTGGAGGTAGAACAGTTAACTATTGGTAGTGCACTGACAGGCGCCTACGGGGCTGGCGGCGCGCGTGTCGCTGCTGGCGTGCGTGTGGCACGCTGGCTGCGTGTTTACGTCGATGTAGTGTTCGGTTAGTGGTAGGAACAGCGTGGGTGGAGGTAGAACAGTTAACTATTGGTAGTGCACTGACAGGCGCCTACGGGGCTGGCGGCGCGCGTGTCGCTGCTGGCGTGCGTGTGGCACGCTGGCTGCGTGTTTACGTCGATGTAGTGTTCGGTTAGTGGTAGGAACAGCGTGGGTGGAGGTAGAACAGTTAACTATTGGTAGTGCACTGACAGGCGCCTACGGGGCTGGCGGCGCGCGTGTCGCTGCTGGCGTGCGTGTGGCACGCTGGCTGCGTGTTTACGTCGATGTAGTGTTCGGTTAGTGGTAGGAACAGCGTGGGTGGAGGTAGAACAGTTAACTATTGGTAGTGCACTGACAGGCGCCTACGGGGCTGGCGGCGCGCGTGTCGCTGCTGGCGTGCGTGTGGCACGCTGGCTGCGTGTTTACGTCGATGTAGTGTTCGGTTAGTGGTAGGAACAGCGTGGGTGGAGGTAGAACAGTTAACTATTGGTAGTGCACTGACAGGCGCCTACGGGGCTGGCGGCGCGCGTGTCGCTGCTGGCGTGCGTGTGGCACGCTGGCTGCGTGTTTACGTCGATGTAGTGTTCGGTTAGTGGTAGGAACAGCGTGGGTGGAGGTAGAACAGTTAACTATTGGTAGTGCACTGACAGGCGCCTACGGGGCTGGCGGCGCGCGTGTCGCTGCTGGCGTGCGTGTGGCACGCTGGCTGCGTGTTTACGTCGATGTAGTGTTCGGTTAGTGGTAGGAACAGCGTGGGTGGAGGTAGAACAGTTAACTATTGGTAGTGCACTGACAGGCGCCTACGGGGCTGGCGGCGCGCGTGTCGCTGCTGGCGTGCGTGTGGCACGCTGGCTGCGTGTTTACGTCGATGTAGTGTTCGGTTAGTGGTAGGAACAGCGTGGGTGGAGGTAGAACAGTTAACTATTGGTAGTGCACTGACAGGCGCCTACGGGGCTGGCGGCGCGCGTGTCGCTGCTGGCGTGCGTGTGGCACGCTGGCTGCGTGTTTACGTCGATGTAGTGTTCGGTTAGTGGTAGGAACAGCGTGGGTGGAGGTAGAACAGTTAACTATTGGTAGTGCACTGACAGGCGCCTACGGGGCTGGCGGCGCGCGTGTCGCTGCTGGCGTGCGTGTGGCACGCTGGCTGCGTGTTTACGTCGATGTAGTGTTCGGTTAGTGGTAGGAACAGCGTGGGTGGAGGTAGAACAGTTAACTATTGGTAGTGCACTGACAGGCGCCTACGGGGCTGGCGGCGCGCGTGTCGCTGCTGGCGTGCGTGTGGCACGCTGGCTGCGTGTTTACGTCGATGTAGTGTTCGGTTAGTGGTAGGAACAGCGTGGGTGGAGGTAGAACAGTTAACTATTGGTAGTGCACTGACAGGCGCCTACGGGGCTGGCGGCGCGCGTGTCGCTGCTGGCGTGCGTGTGGCACGCTGGCTGCGTGTTTACGTCGATGTAGTGTTCGGTTAGTGGTAGGAACAGCGTGGGTGGAGGTAGAACAGTTAACTATTGGTAGTGCACTGACAGGCGCCTACGGGGCTGGCGGCGCGCGTGTCGCTGCTGGCGTGCGTGTGGCACGCTGGCTGCGTGTTTACGTCGATGTAGTGTTCGGTTAGTGGTAGGAACAGCGTGGGTGGAGGTAGAACAGTTAACTATTGGTAGTGCACTGACAGGCGCCTACGGGGCTGGCGGCGCGCGTGTCGCTGCTGGCGTGCGTGTGGCACGCTGGCTGCGTGTTTACGTCGATGTAGTGTTCGGTTAGTGGTAGGAACAGCGTGGGTGGAGGTAGAACAGTTAACTATTGGTAGTGCACTGACAGGCGCCTACGGGGCTGGCGGCGCGCGTGTCGCTGCTGGCGTGCGTGTGGCACGCTGGCTGCGTGTTCACGTCGCCGGCGCACTGGTGCTGGTGCGCGGCGCAGCTCGTGTCGCTGACGGGCGCGGCGCACGCGTCGCTCACTCAGTACAACTGTGCGGGACGTGCGCTGCTCATTGCGCTGTCTCATTGCGTGTGCGTGCTTGAGGGATACGAAGGACTACAGGTGAGTTACGATTTAATTAACACTGCCTTTAACGCTCCTGTAAGTTGTCATCTTATGCAACATTTTTCCAATACCTTCACGAGTAAAAAGTACGAAAATCTCCTTATCTGTCTCCAGGAGTTATCTACAGTTCACCACAAGCTCGTAAAGTCGCTAGCATCTAGTTACGCTCCGCTCCGCCAGGCGGCGCTACAAGGTTGCTTACTGCAGTTGAGCGAAGCGAAAGCATCTCAACAGTCATACCAAGAACTAGTAGCGCAATTGAAGGTGGCAGTGCAGCAATATTTAGCTCCCAATGCCAAGTAAGTCGCGGATATATTTTTTCTTTGAATTAAAATTCTGTATTAGTATAGATTTATATTTGTTGGTGATGGCGGTCGTGGGTTCGATCCCCGCGCCAGACAAGATATCTTTGTGTAAAATCTAAGATTTCTTTACGGGTAGGGTAGGTGCTTGAGAGACTACCTTCTGTGTCTCTTAAAGCACGTTAAGTCAACACCGTTGCTCTTGATTATTATAACAATAACAATCGTATACCAGGAAACGGGCAGCAGCGTTTCCCTGTGTCTTACAACGTCATTATAACTGCGGTTACCAACCCGCCTGCCAAGCTTTGGGATTGTGACAAAAACCCCTTATATGTTTATTTACGTAATTTTATAATAGGATCATAATTTTCAACTTTCCCTTTTCAAAACTTCCACTTTAAAATTATTATAATGCAAAAATATTTAAACACGTTTCTTGCTATTTCATTATTTTATAAAAAAAATATATATCAAAATAATAAATATTACAGATGAATTAAATGTATTATCTCAAAGCAATTTCTTCACTAACGTAACACTTTATAAGTTTATTGAATGTAATATATTTGTTTGTTTTGTTACAGAATATCGCTATACGAACAGAGCTTATACTGGACGGTGCTATTTACACTTGTGGAGTTAGGACATCCGGAACTGATGAACATAGCTGTTGACTTCGTGCTCACCCACCCGAAGCATTATTGCGTCGATTTGGTGGTAAAGGTAAGATGGTTGAAAGCAGGGCAAGGGGTAATGTAATTACAGTGTGTGATATCACTTTTAGCTATGGCAGCGGGGCGTATACGAACATGGGGGGGTATAACCGCGTCTACGCGTCTGACAGCTGCAAGCCTCGACGCATACCTGCGCTTGCGCATTAAATTCATTGTTAGTTTCTTTCACGCGCCAAGACTGCAGGTGTTCCCAATGCCATTACGATTATCAAAGTTGATTAACATGCTACGTATTTTTTGGTAACTTAAAAATTAATCAATATTTGATTTGGGAAACCTTGATTGTATGTATTCTTAAATATTTACATATTATTCGATGGGTCCCTAGAACGAAACGTATTTGATGCGTTACCACTTTTCCTGAAGGTATGATAATAACTTAACAGCAATCACTAATAGATCTCTTAAGCGTGGTGATTATGGCAATATGCTAAGGCAGGTTTCTTGAGGGATCACAACATAGCTGGCCTGCCAGTGTCTGCTAAGAGGAGGGACATGTTCAGCAGTGGACATAAACGGGCTGATCCATACATACATGATCATTTTATTAAACCAGCGGTAGTGAAAATTGGTAGCCCGACATACTTTTTTGGGTCTAATCATTTACCCTTAAACTTTTAGGGTATCACATCAACAATACGACAACAGATATTACCCAAAGATCTGAAGAATGTCATCATCGAGAAACTCTTGGATAACATGAAGAATTACTCAGAGGAGCATGCTGTACAGATTATGATGGTGCATCTGTTTTCTGGTGAGTTGATCTAGCAACCGTATAATACGCGACTATCACATGCCATAACATGAGTAAACTTTATTTAATAATATTATCAGTCAAGATTTGTTTATTTTTGTCATTATCATTGTATTTGAATTATAATAAGTACGATCGATTCGTCTACATTATCAATAAACGTTTTTATTTTAATTTTTTCAATGTCAATATCCTGGATTATTATACAGTTCAATAGTTTGATAATATTTATGATTCTATCTTAATGGGACTAATCCCACCCACATTCCTATCACTGCAACTCATGTAAGCCAGGATCAACAGTGGCAATTTATGATTACTAGCAATAACACATTTATTTTATTCCATTTCCAGCGGACAACAAACTATTAAGTCCTAAGCTGACTTCTGACGTTTCCAACATGGATCCCGACATTCTAATGAACTCTATGGAAAGGATTACTTTGCTCTACAAAGTGTTACGCAACTCATATCTCAAAGAAACCAGGAAAATTATTAATACTACATTGAAATATTTCTTAAGAGAGACTCTACCGCCTGCTGCGACTCTAAGTAGAGTTGTTATAGAGTTTGTGGAGAGTTGCAAAGAAACGGAGAAGAGCAGGATAGATATATTGTCGGATAGAGATAGAAGAGTTGAAATGAGTGTTATGAATGCGGCTGTGGTTTTTGAGGTAGAGTATATTTTATCTATTCATTAGCTTCCGCGCGCGGTTTCACCCGCGTAATTCCCGTTCCCATAGGAAATTTGTAATTAAATGTGGCCTATAGCCTTTTTGGGTAAATGGCCCATCTAAGCACTGAATTTTTCAAATCGGACTTCCCGTAAAAACTTCTTAATTAAATATGGCCTATAGTCTTTCTGGATAAAAGGGCCATCTAAACATTGGTAGAATTTTTAAAATCGGACCTGCAGTTCCTGTTATCCCGTGCAAGCAAACCAAATTTTCAACTTTATGTATAGATAATACTTAATTATTAAAAAGTTTTCACAGGAAGTTAATTAATATTTCATAGCTACGCGAGAAACTCGAAAAACCGCGCGGGCTGGCTAATATATGTATTTTTTTAATAACAATGCTTGGTGTCGTTTATATATGCTATTATGTTGTGTTTTGTTTATGTGCCGAAGGGTAAAAACGAGACCATATTACTAAGACTTCGCTGTCTGTCACTATGCTGTATCTCAAGAACCGCGATAGCTACACAGTTGAAATTTTCACAAATGATGTATTTCCGTTACCGCTTTAACAACAAATAATAAAAATAAAATAAAATAAATATTTATTGGGGTCTCCCATACATCCAACTTTTTTTTTTAACCTGATTTTACTCTTTATCAGGCAGGCAAATGAAATTGGTACGGAACCCTTCGTGCGCGAGTCCGACTCGCATTTGCCCGTTTTTTTTAACATTTGATACAACTTTTTTTCAGGTATTCCAAACATCGATATCTCAAGACCAACTTCCAGTCCTCTCCGGCTGGATATTCGAAGCCCTCTGTCATTTACTCAACGGGAAAATATCCCCTAGCATTCTACCTTACTGCGTTCTTACCCTCCTAGTATCAGCCAGTTCCAACCAGTACATAAGACATGTCTCCCCCCTATCCACCCATATTTTAAGATTAGGGTTCAATAAAAATACTTTAGTGACCGATTCTTGGGGTATTTTTAAAGGGTATTTGAATAATAGTGTTGTTATGTCATTCTCTGATAGGCGTTTGTTGTGCGTGGTAGCTACTAAGTCTAATTTTACAAGATCTCATTTAGAAAGGTTAAAGGAGTTATGTGAAAGTAAAGATTGTTTGAATGATTTGAAGTCGTGTTTGAGCTTTTAGGCTTAAATGAACATGAAGACTAAAAAAATTCTATTTAGTCTGTTACGTACTCTTTGTTTTGTACTGATATATTGTTAGAATTAATAAAAATAAAAAGGCGCTGGTTTTTGTTGGATCGTGATGATGTGTATATTTGATAGGAAAAAAACTGACATTACAAATCATATAAAAAATAACAAATAAAAAAGTAAAATCGTTCATAAAAAAAGAGGTTCGATTCGTTACATAGTCGGTCAGTTAGATTTGCAAAATAATATTGGAGACGTATTTTTTTTTTCGTTCCTCAAACAGACGAAGCTACTGCGCGTTGAAACTTCACGTGACGTCAATTCTAGGTACAATTTTACCTAGTAGTGACGTCACAAGTCTCTTCTGAACTTTATAGTTTTTTGTTGCTCTGTATCTTTGTAATTTTTTATTGATTTTATAAATAAAAAAATACGTGTCCCTTATAATAATATCTTTTAGTAATCTAACTGACGGACTATAGTTTGTTCGCGTTAAGAATGCAGTGACACATCAGTGCAACTGAAGGGTATCGGTGTATTCACAGTGATGTTAAAATTCAAACAAATTATATTTTTATAAGGTTAAGTTTAATGAATTTATAAAAAATACACTTAAAAGTTTAAAATCAAAATTAAACCAGTAATATCATATTTTAATCACTATCACTAGTATCCTCGTTAGTATTTAGGTATAACAAAAGTATTTTCTGCAGCGAGTTCCATGAAGTAATCTAAATCCCACATGGTATTTTCTTCTAGTAAGACGTGGTCGCAGCATTTCTTCCATCGATCAGCGTCCACTAAGCGGATTGCGTCATAAAATATTTTTCTTGTAAATTGTTACATTGTAAATTACTTTTCTTTCCGCACTATGAATTACCGAACCACTTCTATTTTGACGAATTGAAGAGGTATTCATTCTTTCACATATAAATCAGTTAACACAAATGCCAGGACTGCCGTCACCGTCACTGTGAACTAGACTTTGTAATGTGAAAAGATTTGATTGGTTAGGGGGCGGAGCTACGCCGGGTGACATTGATGACTCACTGCATTCTTAACGCGAACGAACTATAAATATATCTTTTTAGTCTTCATGCCTGTTATATGTATATAAGATCATCGTAACCATAACTTAATGAATGATATAATTAACCGCCGCGGCGCCGGTGGTCTAAATATATTAATCTACCATTTCATATAAAAATAAAATAAACATGTTTCTTAAAGGGATTAAAGCCTACAAAAAGTTTATGCTACTTTATACTACATAGTTCGAATACTGAGCAAGAAGAAAATTACCTTATTCTAATACCTTTAAGGTTAAATTTACGATGACTAAATACCCCCGGTATGTAAAGTTATTACTAAACAATATAATAGTCAATTTTAAAGTAATGCTCTAAGTAAATTATTTGTATTATATGTTAACTTTTAAAGGGCACTTGGGCTCACGGGGTATTGAACTTTATTTCAAGCGCATAGAGTTCAAAGTATATTGGCGTCTAATGTCTTTATTAAATCTTTAGAGTTAAGCGAGTAATTAACAAAGATTAATTATTTTGAAATATTCTTGTTCGATTTTGGAATGTAAGAAATTGTAGATGCCATACTTAAAAGATTTTACTTCTTATATAATAATAAACATATTTTTGTATAATATACGTAACATCGGTGATACTGCGAAACCACAAGTGACAATAGGTAATAAGGTTGAAGATCGAATGTAGCAAATTGATATTTTGCCTATAAAACACAAGTAAAGAAAATATTTCTTGACAAATGAAATTGCACCTTATTAGCAACTGTCTACACGGTATTACAGTACCACCAATGAATAAATTGGTCTATAATTTTCTATCGATATATTTCAGTAATGGTGTGTGCTCTGCGGCATTACCTTATTCTTTTCAACATTCGATTCAATAAAGTACAGGTGTTTTGATCTCTTGAACTTTCTATGTAATTATCATTCGATTATTAGACTTCTCGATTCTATTTCGATTACAAATCGATATGGCACATATGAGCTTAGCTAGCCGTCTAGTGTCCGGCTTAGAATAGACCAATAGGGTGTCGAAAGAGACGACTTAAGTACATACAGCTGATGGATGGGCAGCAGCATCTATCAGCTCAAGGATATTTACCATCTTACTGCGATCACGAATTCGCCTTTTTTTTGTCCGTGGTGTAATTCATCTACGCATTCCCATCGCCGCTGCAGCGTATTCGCGCGCTGGCGGTGGGATATGTGGGACTCGCCCTCTCCAAAGCGTGGTATGCTAAACTCATACCACGAGGAGAGGACCCTACACCACTAAAACCCCCCGGACACTCCTTCGATCCGCCGTTGGCGGGGGCCGGGTACGCATAAGCAATCCGACCCATCACGAATTCGCCTGCCAAGGTGACTATGGTATATATATTCTTCAACGATCCTTGATTACCAGGATCTCAAGAGGAGGCCCATGTTCAGCAGTGGACGTAAATGGGATGATACAGTACAGAGCTAAAAAATAGTTGTCAAACTTTTTCTTTAATGGAATCAGGCGTTACTTTGCAGAAATCCTTACTAATCTATATTAAAAACCAAATATCTAGTGTTAATTCACGTGCGTGCAACGTGCAAAAATACAATCACGTATTTTTGCAAGTTTTATTGATAGATGATGATGATGTCACTTTTGCGGGTGGGAGGGCGGTGCCAAAAATGGCATCCCAGCATTTTGACACATTTTTTAGCGGAATTAACATTTGGTTATTTCGTTTTTAATTTAAACTTTTTCTTTTTCAATGCCGACTGGTACTTTACAACTATTCAGTTTAATCATATTAATCTACACTTCTAGTGTGTAGATTAAAATAATTCTAGAGCTCAGAAATATGGTTGGATATGCCATTATACGTCAGACACATTATGTCGTATGTGCCTTTATCGTAGACCGGCACTTACGACCAAATGCTTCTGAAGTATATAAGTACGTTCTTATGCTTCTGAGGTATAGATATAATTCCGGTTCTACAGATTTAGGTATTTATGAGATTTTGTGAAGGTTGTGCTGTGTGTGTAGTAAAAATCTTGTAGCCTACAATTGACAATATTTCATTTCTTTACATGTATTTTTTTATAAAACTTGACCAAAAATTAAGCTACCAATATTTTTTATTTTTTCGAAATTCAAATTTTTGCGTAGGTACTAAAAAGTGCCGGATGACGTCATGCATCGTTACGGTTGTTTGACGAAATTTCTTGGTCAGAGTTCAAAATTAAATTTATAAAACTGACATTCGCTAGTATTAAATGCTTGTAATTAGAGTACCTAGATTTAAGAATGTTCTACTTTTAGTTTGTATGTTATTCATGTTTGTTAATTATAATAAATCAATATGTTATTTAGAATGTTCTAATTCTTTTTAATTTTAAATAGGCTAAGGTAAAATTTCAGTCCGTAATAGTCCAACCGTAACGATGACGTCATCGAGCATTTTCAGTTCTTTTTTCTCAACTAAAAGCAGGGAAAAAAATGTAGAAAATAGTTTTGGGGCCAGAATTTGAAAATAAACAAACGGTATTTTTATTTAAGGGTGTTACGAATTTTGAAATGTTGTCAATTGTAAACTGTTTAAAATATAAACAGTTTAAAATTTAATGTGCTTAGAACGATGGCTGTATAACTAACTAATCTATTTAATGTATAATTTATTTTTTCCTTATGTTCTTAAAATAGTTGTTTACAAACATACTCACATTTTAATAGCTTATTATATTTTGCACATGAAATGTTAACTAGAACAGCGTTTCTCAAAGATTGTAGCGGCCCTATATTTTTCATACTTTGACTTCATGACCTAAGACTTCGTGTATTGCCTTATTTTTAATGAAGATAAGATACCTATGAAGTTACTTCCATCGGATTCACTTTAAGTCTATTTCCAAACGTACTTTAAAGGAAAAAGTGATGTTCTCATTGATTAGTACTTCTATTTTTATGGCCCCAACCGCTGTTTTAATTTTCTAGTGGCATAAAATAAATCACTTTATGATACCGAGTTTTAGTTACCGCGGAGTACGTATCCTTAGAAACAGCCATCACTAGCAGTTGCACGTTGTTCAATGCTTTTTTCATATGCTCTACAAATTATGTTGAGAATACGAAACGAGCAACGGTGCGAGTGTCACATTGTTATCGGATATCGAAGTTCGAGTGCGCTCGTGAATGCGACGCGTCCCATATTCCAACCCTTAGTTTGTTAAGAGCAATAAAATGCCATTTTAGTTCCGAAATCCGAGAGGAACTAGAATGGCACGAATCTCCCTTAAAAACTAAGTCATAATTCCTCCCACGACCGACCTAAGCCAAGGTCTAAGGCCCATAGGGAGCGTTGTCTGTCGCATCTTGGTCAGTTTGTAGTTTATAAACATAAGGGTGGTGCTCTGCTCGCCTTCGCCTTTTATATTCGGTGAAGTAACGAAAGTCTCGTGGCTAACAACATGTCTACCCGAATAAAAAAACAGATTGTTGGTCAATGTTTGCTCGCCGGTATTTCTATAATACCGTAAATTCGTTTGAATTATAGGTAGGTCGACATTTTATGCCACTATAATGTTAAATACTGCAATATTGAGAAACGCTGTATTAGTTTTTGAAGTTTGTATGGATTGGATGTGACGTCATTATTTACTAAGCTGACGTCATTATTTACTAAGCTGACGTCATCATTGTCTAGTGTCTTATTGTTATTGAGAATACTTAGTGTATAATGTTGTACAATGTGTATATTTTATGAAATAATGTACCTAATAATTAACTGAAATGATTATAATATTATTAATTAGATTTTAACTAAGCTTCCGCAAGTTAATAAAATAGTTTAAATGTTTGTTGTGTTTTAATCATTATCTCTCTACTAATTATATTTCATACTGTACTAGTGACTCGCCGCGGCTTCGCACGAGTGTAATGCTTATATTATAAATAAAAACCTTCCTCTTGAATCAATCTATCTATTGAAAAAAACCGCATCAAAATCCGTTGTGTGCTAACAAAGATCTAAGCATACATAGGTACAGACTGACAGCAATAAGCGACTTTGTTTTTTTTTAATTTTTTTTTTTATTAATTATAGTCTTGCGTATGACCATAATCTCGCTTGATGGAAGGTGAAGATAAGGCCTAAGATGATACACGCTTGCCTAGAAAGTGTCTGTTCACTTTAGCCTTAAAGATGTCCAGATTTGCTATGTAGTGAAGACTGGCCCTACATCACACGCTCAAAGAATGCTCCATACGTTCTTCGAGCGCGTGAACGATGCGAGCGCAGATTCATTCGCCCTCCATCAACCACCATAGCCGTCGCATGTGACATATGCTTGAGGAACGCGCTCGCCCAATATGAGGTCAACCTAAAGATAAGTTGTTTATATTTATGATCCTAACAAATAAACATAAAAAACTACTCAACCGACTACAAATATAGCTTTATCATTCAGATCACGATGATGATGACCAGAAAGTAAACTAAAATTGTATAAAAAAATAAAAATACCTGATTTTGATTGTGTTCTAAAGTATTGTGATGTAACCTTGTGTTAATAAAATAAACAGATATGAAATGAAAATGAAAAGAAAACGTTTATTGATGATGTAGACGAATCGATCGTACTTATTATAAGTCAAATACAATGATAATGAAAAAAAAAAACAATCTTAACTAATAAATTAGTTTACATTTCAACAATAATGTTATTAAATAAAATTTATTAATATTGTTATGGCATGTTCGTAATTAATCGCTTATTATAATATATAATTAAGATCAACCAGCGTGGGCTGGGATCGGGTCTGAAGCATAGAACGCGTCGCGAGCCTCGCCTTGCGAGGACGACCGGACCCTATCCTAGCTTCCTACAAGTCTTTCTCTATCTACCTACGGTGTGACACAGATCTGGTGTACATAAATTAAACTTGTGTACAACAAGACTTAACTTATTTAAATAGGTATACCTGAGGGAATTAACGAAACCGTACAAAGGTTATTATAACATTAAATTAGTTTGTGAGTGACAAATAAAAGCTGTGACATAGTATCACTTGCTTCAAACGCGTAATTTCAACCGCGTAGCTCCACGTAACTCCATTTCCCGTGAGAACTTCATAATTAAATTTAGCCTCTGTTACTCAGGGATAATGTAGCAGTCTATTGGTGATAGAATTATCGAAAATTGTTAAGTAGTTTTTGAGTTTAAGCTGACAAACATACATACAAATCTTTCTTTTTATAAGTGTAAAGGAGGCATTTCATTATAAAGCTCCTACGGGAACGGGAGATACACGGGTGAAACCGCGCGCTGGAAGCTAGTAGGTATTAGTATAGATAGCCTCTATCCGATCCGCCGGAGAAAAGTGCGCCCGCGAACACGACGCGTCCCCCCTGCCTTCCCGACTCTGAGTTTGCTAAGAACCTTCCGATGCCCTCGTAGACTCGAAGTCCAAGAGGCCCGCGAACTGTTAAGTAAGTAGAGCGACAGTTGCACAAAACTCCCCAAAAAAAAACTAAAAGCCATAACCCCTCAATCTCCCCGTCAGCGGCCGCCCTGAGCCGAGGTTTAAACCATTTATCTAGGCTGGAGCTCTTCTCGCCTTTATTCCCGGTGATGTAGCAAAAGATTTGGGACTGCTATAGATAGCTAGCGAAGTTCTTCACTGTTAAACAAAGCCATGACGATGTTGTGAAGTGTGTACTTACCCTTATGTTAAAGTATAAAAACAAAAGACACACAGATGTGTCGCGGGTAGGTAAGGGTTGCCTATTTTTTTTTTACAAAAATAAAGCATATTTAGGTCTGAGATAAATATTGAACAGTATTTAAAAAAAAATGAAAAGTATGTACATGTCTCACTTGATGTATAGAATATTTGACATAATATATTTATAAAAAATGGATCAGCGTCTCAGTCCAATATTATAGTGTTAGCATTTTGACGCTCAAAACAGTACTTTATTTTTGTTCAACAGTAAAAAGTAGAATGTAGTGAAAAACAGTGTAATAGGTACTGTTTTTAACAGTATAGCTGGGAACCCAGTATAGTCGCGGGGCACCGGCGACTATTCGAAATAATAATAGACGCACATACGCGTATCGTATCGTATGTCGTTAGTATGTTATTATTGAACGAGTTAAACCACCATAAAAAATAAATGCCCATAAATTATAAGTTTGCCACTGTTCTACGACATATATAACAACAGATAACTTTTACTATCTAATCATAATAACAACTAAACGTAATCCAATTTTATATAGATACGTCAAGGTCGCTGAACACAGAAAACTAATTAGATGTTATGAAAAGGGCATTTAATTGAATTAGAACAGAGAAGATTAAACTGTTGATTTCTAATAGAGATTAGGTATATCATAGTCAAGGAGATATTTGATATTCAAATAAAAAATAAAATTCCTAGTTTTTTTATTGAAAATGACATCAAATAAATACTTTAAATATTAGAAACACTACGTAACAAATCGCGGAAGTTTTCTTGTATATGTTACAGTCAAAACTTATAATCGGTCAAAACCACTTTTGACTGCTTTAATTAATAATGTGTATGGAATTTGGATCTGGCACAGATTGTGGTCACAGTTCTAACCTAACCTAACCTACAAAAGTTGGAATCCTGGTGTTTTTTTTTAACCTTAGACCAAAAATAAGAGCATCTTGTTTCTGGAATTTTATGTGAGCAAATGGACCCGTCAAAACTGCTTTTGCCTGATTTTTGCAGTCAAAAGTGGTTTTGACCGATTATAAGTTTTGACTGTAACATATATATTTTTTGCTTTAAAAGACAACTCCTGCACTAGGGAAATTAATACCGGTGTCGCAAGGGGACAACACAATAACTCAATTTACGGACACAAAGGTTAGGCTCAGAACAATTATTTGTGGTTCTATTTATACGACTAAAAGTAGATAATTTAAACTAAAACTAACTTATCAAATATCTACTAACTACCTATCTTAAATCTATGCGATGTGATGCTAAGTCCATACATGAGGTTAATCACGTCATGTTATTACTATGACTTTAATAAAAATGTCTTGCGTTTACATGCAAAAAAAAACTCGTGTGGTGTCGTGGGACACCGGATAGGAACGAAGTTCCTTATTATAAAAATATTAATTTTAAGTTTTATTCGAGGTATAAAAAAAAATAATTATTCGGGAATACATTTTTTATTATGATTTTTAATAATAATATACAAAGAAACAGCCATTTATAATAACAGTCATCACGTAGACTATACACTAGACACTGCATAGTCATCAAACATAGACTTAGATACATAAAAATCTTACGCTTTTTTGTGATGTTACGGATGTTTTTTCGCGGC
Source organism: Nycteola revayana (assembly GCA_947037095.2). Classification (NCBI taxonomy): domain Eukaryota; kingdom Metazoa; phylum Arthropoda; class Insecta; order Lepidoptera; family Nolidae; genus Nycteola; species Nycteola revayana. The sequence goes on from OX344851.2 coordinate 3,804,213, forward strand.
TAGGGTACCACTCCGTAACGCACGTAAGGAATTTCGTTCCAAAAATATTTAGAAATATTAATATTTATTATGTTAAAGATAGCTTCAATACATAGGAAATGCGGTACATTAGCCCTACAGTACATAATTAAGACAGTTTTATCGAAGTCATAGTCATGATACGTGATTAGCCTTCTGCTCTGCATATCTCATGAAAAAGACAGGAGTTTTTAGTTTTCTATATTTATATTAGCTGAGGAGCATTTAAGAATTAATTTACATAATATTTAGATTTCATAACACACTTAGTAAATGTAGATAACAGCATGACTTGACGATAATAAGTTAAACCTAATCTATTTTCACAAGCTAATTAGGTATGGGTTCTGAATACAGTTTTAGTAGGTAAGTGGATAAATGCGAGTCTTACTATGTATAATTCTGCCTTTATAATGAAAAAGAAATTTATAATGATAAAAAAATATAGAGCGACTAAAACCTGTTACCTACTGCTAAAGACATAACTGCTAAAGATATCTAGCCCATTTAGCGTCCGTGTGGAAACATTACCCTAGCGCCCACTAATAAGCACGCGGTCAACATGGAATGGGTACAAAATTTGGGGCTCCGTAGCTAACGGTATTCAGCGCCCCCTAGGACTGCTGCAACCATGTGCAACGCACACTCTTCACTGTAAAGTAGAGCGACAATTGCACAAAATTCCCCTAAAAACTAAAGTCATCATTCCTCAATCCCCACGCCAGCGACCGCCCTGAGCCGAGATCCAAGTTCCACAGGGCGCCTCCTTGTAGTATTTAAACCATTTAGGCTGGACCTCTGCCCGACGTTATGCCTCGTGAAGTTGCAAAAGTCTCTTGGCTAACTATAAACGGTCCATTCGCAAAAAAAGTGAACACCCTTCACTAATAGGTAAAGACATAGGTAACACCGAAGCTAAAGTGCGGCTACAACTACTTTTAGCCGGTTAGCACAACCAATATGTGTCTTACGAGGCGACTTAACGACATAGTCAGCTCAAGGTTTCTTACCATGTTACTGCGATCACCAATCCACATGCCAATATCCCTCAACGACCTCGGCTTGAAAAGGTATGTTATCAGGAGGCACATGTTCAGCAGCGGACGCCGGTCGTTATCGGACTGGTAAGCAAAGTAATAGTGTCTTCACACAACCTAGAGGAGATCTCACAGTGGTATGCAAGAAGAATACTTGATTTTAAGTATTTATTTGAGTAATAAGTGTTTCACTGCCGTGGTCCCTATTGCTATGGTAAAAGAAATCATCAAAGTGACACCTGACATTTCTAAGTAAACTTATAGTCTCACGTGTCTTGAAAACGGAGTAACAACCTATTCTTCCTTTAAATTTACTGATTAAATTTCATGAGGGATGCAAGACAATTAGGTGTCTCGGGCCCAGCATTACAGCTTTAGAAGTCAGTACTTTGTTTCTAAAACGCGCGTCGACGGCGCGTTTAAAAAACGTGGTGTGCTTAGGCCCTTAGAGCCTCTTCCTTGTGTGCCGCTGTTGATCCTGGCTTAGATATAGGAGTTACAGTGGTGGGAGGGATTAGTTCCATTAATACGAATAGCCTGCCTATCGGTTACATGTCGGGGAGTGTGCGGAGGTTTGCATAACCTGATACCCCCTTCACCCCCCCCCCCCCTTTCCATCACCGGACGACTAGGCGCGGCGAGCGGTTTCACCCTTTTGTTGTAGACATTCCTTCAATACGCACGAAGCGATTTGCTTCTTCTTTCATAATGCGGACGGCTATGGAGTGGAATTCTCTGCTGGGGTCAGTTCTTCCGGAACGCTATAATCTGGACATCTGGACTCTAGACTAAAGTGAACAGTAGACGCTTTCTAGGCAAGCGTGTGTCATCTTAGGCCTTATCTTCGCCTTCCATCACGCGAGATTATGGTCAAACGTAAGCCTATATTTAATAAAAAATAATAATAAAAAAAGGGGACCAGGGCAGATTATGAGCTGTTCAATTAATACGGATTCCTAAAACACTTATGACGCTACAAAAAACTTTCAACTTATTATATTCCTTATCTCTTTATGACTCAATGATGTCCAAAAACGTTCGATATCTATCGATAATCCGCTATCTTCAATAATTGCTGATACAAAACATATTAATGATTTTAGTTCAGCGTAAAACACAGAAATGGCGGTGTCTAGACGTGGTTATATTTTCAGTGCTTTTCTATCAAGTGTACTGTGTGTGTTGTTGATATTAGTTGCTATTTCTAGTGATAGTTGGGTAAGTAGATAACAAAGTATATACATACATAAGCTCACGCCTGTTTCCCAGCGGGGTAGGCAGAGACAATGGACCTCCACTTGCTACGATCCCTACACACATCTTTCGCTTCATTCACTCTCATAACATTCTTTATACTAGCACGTCGGTTTAGGGTGGATCTTATTCGACTAACTAAATATATACCGATATTATTTAGTCGTGGCTCGTCAGCAATTTGATTTATTTTTCGTAGTAAAGTCTATGTATGCATATACTTTTTCCAAGACTGGTTCTAAGGGATCCAGGGCAACTGCCCTCGGGCCTCCACAATAGAGGGGCCCCCACAATAGAGATTAAAAATCTTTCAAATTCTGACGAGTAAACTCTACAACTGTTCTTTTATTTATTTTTTCGGTGTTGTACCTTTACATACAGTACTTTGTGAAATCATGATTAATGTAATAGTCCTTAAATATTGTAATAACGGTTATTCATACTTGTTCACTTAAATAAGACAATCAGTAAGATATCAGAATTCAAAAATCGTCTTGAAAAGTAGGTACCTACATACTTAAATTTTTCTACACATTTAGAGGGAAACTATTTTGTGGCCAGGATGCCTCTTCTCCTTTGTTGCCCCGGGGCCTCCGGACTTCTAAATCCGGCCCTAATTTTTTCCATTAAAAAAAAAACCTGATTAAAATGCCTGATTACTTCGAGCCTTTGTTAGCCGCGCCTGCTCGTATAACCAGAGGCAGATTAAACGTTGAGAGCGCCGTAGGCAAGTATCTCATCGGCGCCCCTATTTTATAAGTTGGGCCGTACGTTGGGTCGCGTTTAACTAGTACTAGTAAAAATTTGATCACTCAGTAGTTGGCGTTACTAAATATGTGCTAGAAGTAACTTCAATTTGGAGCTGGTATCTATATTACGACTTCTAGTAGCCTTAACTACAGTCACTGTTCCGGCGTGTATTCCGCCCGCGCGCCCCTAGCCACGTCCCTAGTTTGCCTAAAGGATAATCCGCCTTTGCGTATAACTACGATTAACCTGCAAGGCATGAGAGCTCATTCAGTTATGTGCATTTATCACTGCCGTATCTTTGAGGGAAACCCTTTTCGTAAAAAACATAAACCTGTTTATTTTAGAAATTAAATGTTACGTTTCGGTAGCAATACTATTGCCACAACAAAATATCAAGTAGAAAACACTTGTGTTTTAAAGCGGAATATAGGGCCTATGTTTAACAGTCGACTGAGATAGGAGTATGGAGGCCCTTGTGAGAATTTCGGGATTTACTAAATAATGTCTGGTTTATATGTTCATAAGAATATAGATAGTTTTAAGAAAAAAAGCGACACTCATAATGTAAATACTAGATCTAAGCATAATCTCGTTTTACATGCTACACGTCTCCACAAAATTAGCAATTCTTTTATGGGGCAATGTATACGCTTCTACAACAAACTTCCTAATAATGTAAGAGATCTTTCAACAAACTAGTTTAAACGATATGTCAAAGATAAATTATGTAAAAAGGCATATTATAAAATTTCTGATTATGTTAATGACAAAACTGCTTGGGAGTGAGTTATTCTGAAACAATACTGCTTTATTAATCATTGTAAAATAAAATTTATTAAAAAAAAAGGATTCCTCTGAGTTTCTTGCACGTTCTTCTCAGAGTTGCCACGTCCAGAACTGGTGGTAGTAAAAGAATGGGACGCATCATAAGAACATGATTTAAAATATTTTAAATGTGTCTATATGAATAAAGAATTTTTGACTTTGACTTTTGAATGTACGCTTAAGTACTTCTAGCAAATATGAGCCCCATATACTGGGTGGCGCAAAAGTAAAGACTCAATTTGATTCAGTTATAAAAAAAAATCTAAATTAGAAAACTTGATTCAGGTAATTTTAAATGTATATTTGTGCCATTAAATTTCGTACCATTAGGATTTAAAGATGATGTCTTTTAAATGGTGACCTCTAGAGTTGATGACTTACTGAGGGACGCTTTTCCAGGCCGAGTTATCTCTCGTTTTGGCGATTTGCCTTGGCCTGCAAGATCACCCGATCTGACCAGTCCAGACTTCTTTCTTTGGGGTTTTTTGAAATCTCGGGTGTATGTGAACAAGCCACAGACTCTCGCAGCTCTAAAAGAAAACATTTATCAAGAAATAAGGAACATATCGCAGGAAGTGTTACGGCTAGTTATGCAAAATGTCATAAATAGGGCTCAGATGTGCATCAACTCTAGAGGTCACCATTTAAAAGACATCATCTTTAAATCCTAATGGTACGAAATTTAATGGCACAAATATACATTTAAAATTACCTGAATCAAGTTTTCTAATTTAGATTTTTTTTTATAACTGAATCAAATTGAGTCTTTACTTTTGCGCCACCCAGTATATTATGGCCACCTGTCTAGGATAAAAATTGATCATATGAAATTATCGAGCGCGTTAGATTAAGGTAAGATAAGTTAATTAAACGCTAAAAGGTGTATATTCCACCAATCTAAGAGTGAGGTGAAGAAGGGGCTTCAAATAGGCAGATAGATTGAAGGTGATAAAGTCCCACCACTTTTAATAACAGCGACCAAAACTTAATGAGATTGGCATATGATTGTTCAACTGCACAATAAGCATACAATGCATAAGTGTGTGTAAGCCAACCAGGTCATCTCTCTATTTCTTTATTGACAAGCTGCAACGGCTGGGTCTAGAACCATGCAATTTTACACAAAGATTCCTTAAGTATCATAGAAAGGATTTTTGAAAATTTTACCCCTTATGGGAAAAAAATGGGTGGTAAACTTTGTATGAAGAAATTAAAATATACGCGGACGAAGACGCGGGCAACAGCAAGTATTCTATAAGATACAGTGCCCTAACGGGGTACATGTTTGGTCCTTTAACTTAAATATGAGATATTTGTAGAACTTATGAAGGCAATAATAATATCCTAACTTCTTGAAAGGGATATTTTCTAGTAACACATTTAAATACACAAGTAAATCCGCCGGTGGCTCAGTGGTTATGATAGTTGCCTCTGAGTCCTGGTGTTCTGGGTTCGATTCCCACCCGGGACAATTATTTGTGTGAACCACAAATAGTTGTTCTGAGTCTGGGTGTTCTTTGAGTCCGTGAAATGAATGTTTGTAAAAAAAAAAAAAAACAAAAAAAAAAAACTTTACCTATTGTTTGTTTATTCCCTAGTACTCTGAGAGGCTGCCAATGTCAATTGTCACTCCTGGTTGACGGAGCTTTCTAATGGCGAAATAATTTATGAAAACGGACCTGTAGTTTCGGAGCCTATTCAATGCTAACAAACAAATAATCAAATCTTTCCTTTCTTTTATAATATTATAAGTATTCAGTATATAATATAGTAATAATATATGTGTTATTAGTTATAGATTAATACCACACTATTTTTTTTCTCTTTTTTGTGGTCCATTATGGAGTGTTTAGCAAAAGACAGGAATATGTGGAAGTCTTTAGAGGAGGCCTTTGTCGATTGACAAGCTGTTCTACACAAATATCCAGTTGCCGATCATTCGAATTGAGTTTTAGTAAGTAGGTTGTCATTGTAATAAGGAAAGAAACGGCAATGAATGCTTTTATTTTATACTTCACTATAGGCCTTATGAACAGACTCAGAGTCGCTCAACGAGCTATAGACAGGGCTATGCGCGGGGTTTCAGTACGAGATCGAATCAGAAATGAGGAGATACGTAGAAGAACGAGTTACCGACATAGCCCAACGGATTAGTTCGTAGAAGTGGCAATGGGCAGGCCATATAGCACGGAGATGGCCGTTGGGGCCGAAATGTTCTCGAATGGAGACAGCGGATCGGCAAGCGTAGCGTAGGACGTCCACCAACTAGATGGACGGATGACCTGGTAAACGCCACGGGGTCACGGTGGATGAAGGCCGCCTCCAACCGTAGCAACTGGCAATCTATGAGAGAGGCCTATGTCCAGCAGTGGACGTCCTATGGCTGAGATGATGATGGTGATATTACACTCAAACACAGACTCAATTCCATGTGATTCTTGAAGTGATATTTTATTTATTTTTCAAACATAACGTAAACAGACCGAATATAGCCGGTACTTATTTTTAAAGCCATTCTTTAGTAACATAGCAAGTGTTAAGTACGAGTACCTTCTTCAAAATGTATCTTTCATGCTGTTTTTAATCCGCTTAGTTACTTTATCTTAGTATCCTACTTAAATATTATTATGTACGTAGCTGTATGTGAAGTGTGTTACAAATGTAGATACATAAGGAAGGCAGTTAGCTTATAAAGGTAGTAAGTATATTTATAATTATTTGGTTTTGAACTTTATTACAAGATAATACAGTCCAAAATGTGGTAGAAAATATGTTGCGATAGCTTGTTTCAGGATTAAGGGTAGGGTAGGTGTAATCTTTAAGGAAAACATGACGTTAAGAGGAGAAAGGGCCGAGTAGGCAATACATTTGTTCATTTTATTGTTTTTCTTGTTTCGATCGTAAATTTAACACAATTTATTGTTACAAACTGTGTAATAAAAATAGGAGAAGCAATTTAAATTTCTTTTGTAAGTAATATTTTAATGCATCACTACATAGTATAAAACAAAGTCGCTTGCCGTTGTCTGTCCGTCCCAATGTATGCTTAGATCTTTAAAACTACGCAACAGATTTTGATGCGTTTTTTTTAATAGATAGAGTGATTCAAGAGGAAGGTGTATATGTATGACACATCAGCATTGCGGGTCGCTAGTACAAAATAATCATCTGTCAATTGTTTCCTCAGTCACATTTTGTAACTTAGTTCTTTAACACAATTACCATTGGGAAATACTAAGTGAATAATCTATTATTTACTATTTTTTTATAATTCAATAATTACTTACTTGTAAATTAATATTTAACTTAATAAATAACTATAGAAACCGCAAATTGAAAGCAAAGAAACAAGATAGCTCCCATTCAGTACCTACTAAAATAGGCTGTATTTTAAGACAAGGTATGCGAACGTAATCTACTTAGGTGAATTCGAGCGACTGTTTTATAATAATAAATAATGCATGTCATTTATTTCTAACTCACAAAGGAGTACAGCATTTCATCATCATCAGCCCGTATAACGTCCACTGCTAAACATAGGCCTCCGCCCGAGGGAGGGTATTTGCCATAGTCACCAAGCTTGGCAGGCGGGTTGGTGATCGCAGTATTATGTTGTACCAGACAAGGTAACGCTGCTCCCCGTTCCTTGATTTACGATTATTATAGATGATGTTATAAAAATCGGGACCAACGGATCGGCTTAACCGAGTTTTTCCGTGGCACGGAGGGTAGTCCCTCAACCAACCAGAACCGAAAATAAATCTTAGAATTTACACTAAAATTTCTGTCCGGCGTGAGGATCGAACCCACGACCGAGATTTAAAGCTAGTCAAATACCGCTACGTTACGGAGGTTATCATTTGTTGTTTGTATTGTTGTGAAGCATTTGATATTATATTAATAATATGCTTAATTAGTGTTCATTGCAATTGACATGGTAGTTAATTAGGCATATGCGATTTCGGTCGCTAATTAAAACAATTTATAACTGCTTAATAGAATATAAACTGATATTTCATTTATCGTTATCGGTATTATCGTTGGTTCGATTCTCGAGTTGATCTGTCGCAGCGTCAGGTGTTTAATGCCATTACATAACAAACTTCATTATTTATTAACAAAAATGTCGAATTGTGTCGAGAAAAATGGTAAAAATCAAAGCTCCACTTTATTTTTATAACATTGTGGAATTGCGAAAAATCAAAAAAACACTTTTACCCACATTTCGATAGCACTCTGTCTTTACTTTGTATTATTTACAAGCATTAATACTAACAAAATTATGGATACCTGTGTCTGAGGCAAATAAATAAATAAATAAAATTTATAATGTCTGAGATCCCAGGGCCACCAGACGTCACGTATCTGACGAAGGAAATGTGGACGATTGAGTAGTGTTAGTATGTACTACGAACGCATGCCTACCTGCTAGCTTGCTCAGACGGCCAATTTTCAGGTATCAGGTAATCAAGGTACATAACAACATTAATTACCTCACGTAAATTCTCCAAGTTGATTTTTAGGTATATTTTTGGCAATATCCTTAAAAATAAGTCGTCAATATTCCCAGACACTTTCCGTCGGCCATATTGCTTTGCAGACGCTTTAAAGCGCCCAAAATAATAACCCAACTTCACGTAAATTCTGATGCTCCATTTTTATATATTATTATGTCCACTAGATAACTATTTTAAAACCTTTTACAAGAGATATATGTCTCACTCAGTCTCATGCGCGTGGATAATGCCCTCGCACTCCTACCCACAGAGGCATTAAAATAGAGTTTAGGGGATAATTGGCCCCTTGGATCGGTCTGCCTTCTTGTTTTAAAATAGTTGCAAAAGCAATACGGCCGCCGGAAAGTGTTTGAGAGTATTGGCGACTTACATATTTTTAAGGATCTTGCCTAAAATATACAAAAAAATTAGCTTGGAGAATTTACGTGAGATAAGTAATGTTTTTATGCACCTTGAATACCTGATACCTGAAAATTGGCCGTTTATGCAAGCTAGTAGGTAGGCATGCGTTCTTAGTACATACTAACACTAATCAATCGTCCACATTTTGTTCGTTAGAAAGTAACTGACTTCTGGTGGCCCTGGGATCTTGGACTATTACAACTTTGTGATGGACGTGAGCTATACATCAGATCATCATCATCACATCATCACATCATCATCATCATCTTCTTGTACTACTCCCATTATTTGAGGTCGGCCCAATACCCTCACCCTCTTTCATTTTTCCCTATCAGACGTCTCTTTCATATTCACACCTTTCTAACACATGAAACACACGCAACTTAGCATTATATTTGTAACAATTTGCAGATAGTGTCCACGGCCACTGCTGATGTGCAAGTGACGGACAGTACGCTGCGATATGGACTGTTTCGAGGAGTCATCACACTGAATGATCTGGCAACACCCAACATTAATAGACTTTATAGTAAGTATACCTATTCATGGAACACTAATTTCCCAAAAGTTAAGAACAGCAACAGTTAACTTAAATCTAACTTGGCTGTCAAATTATTTAAGTTCGATTTCATTCTTGAAGCAAGAATTAAGAAACACTTTCAATATATCTAAAACTAGTTTCCGCTCGCGGTTTCGTAACTCTCGTTCCCGTAGCAACTTCAAAATGAAATATAGCCTTATAAAAAAACAGCATTCCGCGATAAATGGGCTATGTAAGCCGATTCATCGAGGAATGAAAAAAATATTAATAGCAGAGTTTTGCAGTCTACTAGTACTCTTGTTAAACCCTCGTGCTAACCTTAAATGCTTCTGTTACGAGTGGGTTCACGTCAGTAGTGTAATGGGTGGGGATCGAACCGGCGACAACAAGATTATAGTCCGACGCCCAAGCCATTGGGCTACGGCCGCTTTAAATTGTAATATTACTTCGCTGAAAGATTTTTCGAATCAGACCAGTAAGTCCCTGAGTTTGGCACGTTCAAGAAAGCAAACAAACTTTTCAGCTTTATATATTAGCATAGAAGCAAAGATAAACATAATTACGTACCAACGTGCTATTGTATGGAACAGATGTATGTAGTTTGCCACGAGGCTTTTGCTATTTGCACCTGGCATACAGGTGACTAGGACTCCGGCCTTGTTAAATGGTTTAAAAACTACAAACTAAGCAACCTGCGCAAGATGGCGTCCCCAGTCGCTGGTTCTGAAATTGATCTCTCACCGGCTGTATCGGTAAAACCGTCCTACCAGATCATCATCAGCTTCCTGCCCTGCAAACATTATTTGAGATCGGCGCAATATGTCATCCTATTCCATTATTTCCTGTCGAGAACGGGCGGGTGGGCGACGAGCGCCGCGGACGACGGACCTCACGCACTCGCTCTCAAGCGCATAACACACTTCTCCTTGGGCCACCGCTTTGTACACATATATACGATTTCTTGTAATTAAATTCAGGTGTACCAGCAAACTATACATTCCACTCATTTATCTCCATCATCTTCGAGACCTTCACACTGTTCTCAACAATTTCCTATTAGACGTCTCTTCCATATTCACACCTTTTTTACACATGTCATCTTTCGCACAGTCCATCTATATTTTTTTTGGCCTTCCTCTTCCAACATCCTTCCATCTTCATATTCAGCATTATTTTCGTCGCGTGCATGTCATGCATTCAAAACCACTTTTGACTGCTTTAATTAATCATTTGTATGGAATTTGGATCTGGCACTTCGCCGGCCGCTGCCGCGGCCCGCGCGCTTCGCTCGCTCTGCTCGAACGTTGTGGTCACAGTTCTAACCTAACCTACAGAAGTTGTAGTCCTGGTGTTTTTTTAACCTTCGACCAAAAATAAGAGCATCTTGTTTCTGTAATTTTATGTGAGCCAATATGGACCCGTTAAAATTAATTTTGCCTGATTATTGCAGTCAAAAGTGGTTTTGACCGATTATAAGTTTTGACTGTAACATATATATTTTTTATTAAGGTTATACACAATGTTATGCATTTCATATTATTATCTGCATGCCGAGTCATCCAAACTCATTCAAAGTGTGGAAGATTGTCTCTAAGTAAAGACACGCATACCTACATACAAGTAGTTTAGCAGACATTAATTCCTTGTTAAACTAAGTTGTCTTCACGCCAACATGAAACCCTAAACTTTGCACGAAGAGCTGCAGACTCGGTTTTTGTTACGCTCCTATGAGCTACACTTGTAAAACTTGGAACAAACTATGTAATCTAACAAGTCTTGCAAGTTGCTTTTAATCTATCTTCTTGTAATTGTTGTACCAATATTAAATTGCTTTGACTTTACATAACATACTTCTTACTAATATCATTAATGCGAAAGTAACTCTGTCTATCTGTCTGTCGGACTTTCACGCCAAAACTACTGGCCGATTTTAATAATATATGGTACACAGATAGTGTAGAACCTGAGAAAGGACATAGACTACTTTTTATAGCGAAAAAACGATTGTAGGGGGTTGCAAGAGGGGGATGAAGATTGTATGGAAGTATCGTTATTTTTTAGAAGCTTGAAACTTAAGGCCGCGTCCTGGACGCCAGCGGGCGGAGCGGCCAGCGTGGGCGACGGCACGCGCGTCTTTATCAAAGTTCATAGATTTGTGTGAAGCTGTTCTCACCGACAGCGGTGCGGGCGGCAGGTTTTCTTTAGGCACCGCCCGCGCCGCCCGCTCCGCCCGCTGGCGTCCAGGACGCGGCCTAATACTCAATACTTTATTGCGTTTCACAATGTGTTTACAGGTGTTTTAACATTATCATCATCCACGTCCACTGCTTACATGGGCCTCCTCCCAAGGGAGGGTTTTTGCCATAGTTACCACGCTTGGCAGGCGGGTTGGTGACCGCAGTATTATGTTGTAACATACAAGGAAACGCTGCTGCCCTTCCTGGTATACGCTTGTTATAGATGATGTTATAACAACGGCTTAACGTGATTTCCGAGGCACGGAGGGTAGTCCCTCAGCCGACCAGACCCGGAAACAAATCTTAGACTCTACACAAAGACTTCTTGTCCGGCGAGGGGATACAACCCACGACCTCCGAGATTTAAAGCTCGCCAAATACCGCTACGCTACGGAGGTTGTCGTTGTGTTTTAACATTATAGTGGTACAAATTATTAACCCTGTCGGGCACAGCAACATAGTTAGATAACTTATTTTGAAGACTGTTGACTGTTCGACCACCGACAGGATTCGAACCTGCATCTTTGAATGTCGAATTTTATTAATCTCAATTTTGAAATATAGTATAAGGTAATATTTTCCATAAAGAGTTCAAAACATTTAACTAATATTATAAGTGCGAATTAGACTAAATAATTCAAACTGGTACTTAAAGTCACTATTCCACGCGGACGATGTCGCGGTCACAGCTAGTAAAGAGATATGGTACATGTAACAGGGGCGGTCCAAAGGAGGGTGTCAGAGCGGACATGACGTCCTCCCAAAATCGTAGGTACATGTTAGAACTTGCTTGTAAGCAAACATGTTAGAAGTGAGACTGACAGGTTCAGGCTTAAGCTCTTCTAAATATTCACCTAGAGATAGCTCCAGACGTCTTAAATATATTAGTCATTTTCTGTTTGAGGAACGGAAAAAAATATATACGCGTTCAATATTTATTGGTAATCTGACGGACTAAATAGTTTTCGTTTGTGTCCATGCCTATTGCCCCTCCCAATTACTTGTGTCATACTACCGATTTCCCCCTATTACTGTCACATCGTCTCAGATAGTTTGTAGTAACATCAATATATTTACAGTGACATGCAGCGCGGGTCTCAACGCTTGTGCCCTGAGTTGTAAGACGGAACCCGAGGCACGACTCGCAGAGGTAATTATGTTTGTTTGTACACCGATATTTGATCTGTACGTCCTTAATGTTTTGTAAAGGAATATATTTGGAGTTGACATGTTGTTTGTATGTATACACATTAGCGATGCCCGATACGTATCGATATTTTTATATATCGATACAACACCATGCGATATCTCGATATTTTGTATCGATACACGTTAATACGATATGCGGCGATATCGTATCGCTTCCAGGGTATATCGTATCAAAAATATCGCATGATTTAAACATAACACACTAAAACATATTCGGTCAATCAAATGTTTATAAAGAGATAAGATGAGCTGAGTAAGTACAAATACATTTTGCGACTTGAATCTTTGTTTGGATCAAAGTATTTATCAGTAGTAGCGACATCAGTGCCGTCAGAACGCTTGTTTTCTTCTGCTAATAACACGCTTTCAGAAAATCGCAACAGATTAGATCCGCAACGTTTATCAAAATTATTATTTCTTAAAAGTTTAGATGTCAAATATTGGCAATGGTAAGTTTTTTGTGCACTTATTCTATTTTGAGTCCGAATTCATAGTTTTATTTAAAAAAAAAAATAGACGATACGATACGATATTAACAATATCGATACAAAGCCTTGCGATAATATCGTGTATCGATACAATCCGAAACGATACATTGCGATGCGATATATCGATACAAAGCAAAATATCGGGCATCGCTAATAGACATAGCTTTCTATGCCTGCTCGGTTTAATCTTAGTATCTAAGCTTTTGATGAACAATTACTCTTTAGTGCAGACCATAGAACATTAAAATACAAAGAAACACCTATTAATCATCATCAGCCCGTACAACGTCCACTGCTGTACATGGGCCTCCTCCCGAGGGAGGGTATTTGCCATAGTCACCAAGCTTGGCAGGCGGATTGGTGACCGCAGTATTATGTTGTAATACACAGGTAAACACTGCTGCCCGTTCCCTGGTATACGCTTGTTATAGATGATGTTATAACAATCGGGACCAACGGCTTAACGTGCTTTCCGAGGCACGGAGGGTGGTCCCTCAACCACCCAGACCCGGAAAGAAATCTTAGAATTTACTCAAAGATTTCTTGTCCGGCGTGGGAATCGAACCCACGACCTCCGAGACTTAAAGCGAGCCAAATACCGCTACGTTACGGAGGTTGTCGCCTATTAATATGAATAATAAAATAATAATAGTCATATCGTAGACTATACACTAGACACTGTATAGCCATTATAAATAGAATATAAGTACATAAAAATCTTACGCTTTTTTGTGACGTTACGGATGTTTTTCCCGGCTAGGGTAAGTTTGTATGTGTGGATGTATGTATGTTTGTTACTCTTTCTCACAAAAACTAAAGAACGGATTTGGCGAAAGTTTGCACGCGGATAGTTTGTAAGCTGGATTAACATATAGGCTACAAAATATCACGCTCCGAGCCACTGGAGCATAGTGACGCGGGTAAAACCTCGGGGTGCAGCTAGTAAAATATAAGTATGTACCTAACGATTGACCTTACCTGCACTGAATACCTAACTTTGCTTTACACTATAATATTTTAATCGTCATGAAATTATTTATTTTTGGTAGGACCATTATTGATCTATGTATAAATATACTTTTTTAATAGCTTTAAAAATTACAGATAACTACCTAAGATTATATGACAGTAGCCCAATGGCTAGGGCGTCGGACTTGTGATCTTGTGGTCGCCGGTTCGATCCCCACCCATTGCGCTACCGACGTAAACCCACTCGTAACACAAGCATTTTAACTTAGCATGGCAGGTTAACAAGAATAGGTAGGTAGACTGCAAAAACAAAGCTCAACTTAAGTGAAGATTTGTAGTAAGCCAAGTGGCTATTGAAAGAAAGAAAGAAAATATATTTATTAGACACATAACAAAAAGCAAAACAATAATAATTGGGTACAGAATTAATACAATTTACAATATTGGGAAACAAAGAAAAACAAGTAAAAAAAATATAAGGAATTAAAAAATAGAGCACATACAATTAAATAAATTTACATTAAAATAGATATTACAAAATAGATAACAAACATAAATAAATATGGATACATTTCGACAAACGATAGTAAAAAGTACAGAATATGAGTCCACTCACATTCTGTACCTTTCAATAGTTATAAAAAGAAGTATGAAAGGGGGTAGTCATCAGAGGTTTGATTAACATCGTATGAAGCGCGTGGCGTTGTCCGGCGCTTCATACGATGTCGTTGTATTGCTAGTTAAATACTCATGGAGAAAGTTAAGGTGAGAACAAATCGATTCATAAATGATGAATATGTAATTGAAATTATGACATAAGATAAGTCACATATTATGTTGCTTTGTTATCTACGATAGGTATCTATGTTGTTTTTTAAACATATCATTTACTCTTATTATTTAAGTTTGTTACTATCAGTTGTATTATACCTACACTAATATTATTAGCTGAAGAGTTTCTTTGAACGCGTTAATCTCAGTAACTGCCTGTCCGATTCGAAAAGTTATTTTAGTGTTAGACAGCCCATTTATCGAGGAAGGCTAACGCTATATTTAATTATAAAGTTCCTACGGGAACAGGAGTTACGCGGGTGAAGCCGCGCGCGGGAATCTAGTTCATGATACTATTTGCTGTTATACGATACATAATACAATATTTTTCAGGTAGAAGCAATGGCGGCAGGGTACCGCCCGACACCTGCCTGTCTCGCCACTGTGGAAGTCGATTCTACAGATACATGTAATTTTATTTAAATCATACCTTTTATTTGAAGTCTTGCTGCTTTTGCTACTTCACCGGGCATAAAGGCGACTAATGTTCCAATATTACAAGGGTTCTATCCGCTCTAACAGTGGGAATTGACCATTAATAGGGACCGTTTTAGCCTCAAACAGCGTTAACCTGAACCACCTACCATCCCGACTTGAACAGAAATGTTTAAAACAACCAAAATTTAACCCACGAATTCTGAGATTCATTCCGCTGCTAGACTTATTCTTGTATGCAAGAACTCGACAGTATGAGTTTACTTGGAAACGTCAGGTGCCACTGACGATTTCTGTTAGGATAGCCTTTTGCTATTGCTATGACCACGACAGTGAAACACTACATATTCAAGTAAATACTTGCGGTCAAGACCTCAGAAGACCAAGAACACTATGAAGTAAATTAGCAACAATCTATCATTATCATCATCAGCCCGTACAACGTACACTGCTGAACATGGGCCTCCTCCAGAGGGAGGATTTTTGCCATAGTCACCACGCTTGGCAGGCGGATTGGTGACCGCAGTATTATGTGTGGGGATTGAACCCACGACCTCCGAGACTTAAGTTGAGCCAAATACCGCTACGCTACGGAGGTTGTCAACAATATATAATAATATTAAATGAATACTTATATTTGCTTCATTTTCAGTTGAAACCCCCCCAGTAATATCATATTCATTCTACGTGAGTGTGGTGGTTCTGTTGTTCTTGCAACTGCTGTGCGCCGCTGTGACCGCCGCGCTCGCCATTACCAACGCCACGAAAAATCCAACAGAACCCGTGTTTGGATTACCAGGTAATTATTGTAGAGGAACAGTTGGTGGAACTCCTCCTCCACAGAAAATGAAGATTTTCATTGCGTGAAGTGGTATGCTCGGCAGCCGACGGCGATTTTTGATTGTTCAGAACTTGTAAATATGTTCGAATTGGCTTGCGAACTTGTATTGCGTGATACAGGTTAGTTGTAATGTTATGCGCTAGATGGCGCTGCTAGTCTTCTTGTAGTTTGTGGCTATGGTAGATGTCGCTACAATATTATTTTATTACTTAAATAATATACAAAGACAATTTTTACTAAGTGATCTATCATCACGCAGTTTTATCAAAACCATCAGTCCCAACGTCATAGAAATCATAACGTCTACTGCTGAACATGGGCCTATCCCGAGAGGGGTTTGGCCATGGTCTCCACGCTTGGCGAGCGTTTAAGACGCAGTTGTGTTATCTTGTAACACAAATGGAAACGCTGCTCTCCGTTCCCTGGTATACAATTCTTATAGAAGATGTTATAACAATCGGGACCAACAGCAAAACGTAATTTGCGTGGCACGAATGATAGTTCTTCAACCGAACAGACCCGAAAAGAAATATTAGACTATACACAAATATATCTTATCCGGCGTGGGGCGTCATACACACGACTTTCATGACATGTTTACCGTTACGCCACGGAAACCATAATTATTATTTCTTCCTTTTCCGATTTGGCCGTAGTAATCTGAGTTGGAGGTTTTTCCCCGGATTAACGATATGCTTTCCTTCTCCAGGTTGTCTGTGGTCAAACGTGGTGACAGCAGTTCTTGGGATAGTAGTGCTGTTGACGTTTGGAATATATTGGCTGGCTTCAGGTTGGAAGCAACACCTGGCTATATCTTATATAGCGTTGGGATTGTTCGTTCCCGGACCTGGGCTTGGGTATTCGTTTTGGTAAGTGATTTTTTTCTTTCTTTACCCTAAGCCAGGCCACATTGACTTCGAAACCAATCAAATCTAAACATCCTGGCTCATTGCCAAGGGATTCTGCTGTGTCATTTTCGGCTTAGAATGGACTACTTCATGGCTTTCCATGGGTCTTGTAAGAGGTGACTAGGGAAAATACACCCGATGGATAGGCAGCAGCATCCATCAGCTCAAGGTTACTTACCATCTTACTGCGATTACCAATCCGTCAAGGGTGGTGATTATGGCAACACCCATCAATGACACTGACTTGCCATGATTCGTTAAGAGGAGGTCCATGTTTAGCAGTAGATGTAAACGGACTGTTGAAGACTCCCATGAAATAATGAAATAATGAAATTTATTCAGCACTTAGGTATTTACATACACTTGTACTTGTCAAAATTACACTGTATAAGACTAAATCACTAAAGTATCACTTAAGTAGCTAAAAACATTGTTATAATTATTTGATCTTACAGAATTTTTAATCAGTCTGTCCGTCTGTCGAGCGATAAATGACAAATGTACACATTAGGTATAGTAAGATGCCTTAAAAGTAACAGGTCTAAAATTAAAATTAACTTCAAAGAATCCGGCCAAAGTTTAAGCGACATCCACCTGAGGGCACCCTTAAGGGGTTAGGACCAACGCTCAGGGTGCCATTGGAGTAAAGAGTAGATTTACGAACAGTGGTGATGATCGCTGGCACTAGATCACAGTTTGGGGAATAAGCAACAACGCGGTCCTCGGCCATGCCGTCGAGGATCCTACCCTAGCTAACCTGCAACCTTTCACTAGCTACCTAAGTGGACGACCCGGAGAAGAAAGGAAGAAAGAAACTCCGAGATTATTTTTTTTGTCTCTTTTGCTCTGTATCTTTTTTTTTTAATATCAAGTCTTTTATCACAATCATGTAATATTGTACAATGTATATATGATGTAAGCGAATGCACGCACAGTACCATTTATTACCTGGTCAATTTATACCGACCAGGAGATCAATAAGACGAGAAAAAAAAAATTATACAGTAAATACTATAATGTAGATATTAAAGTTTACTCAGGCACAAACAATCTCCTACAAAGAAACCTAATGGCGGATGCATTCACATACATTTACAATATGACAATTTACACAAGTGCAACCAAAAGATATACCTATAATAATAATAATTATAAACAATAGCAAGAATGAATTAACAAAATATAAAATATAAAATAAAAATAACATAACATAACCCCGACAACAGCCGACCAGTCACCACAAGCAGCACCCGTTCACGAGTATGACGTGTGACGCAGCCATCGCCTCCCTCGCCATATTAGAGGGAAGGTGGCGACCCGCCCCACACCGCCACCGCAAGCAATGACAGACAACGGGAGCATGACGAACTAAAGTGGGGATATCTACAAGTCTATTGATATTAAACCTTTAGCTGAACAATGTTTAAACTGTTTCAAAAACTAAGATTACTATGTTGTCTGTGTTTCACTTATCAACCAAGCGTTATTGTCGTTTAAATAGTCGTTTACTGAATAATAAGCTCTTTTTATTAGAATCCTCTTAACAGTTGACTTGAATCTATCATGAGGTAACTCTTGTAGGTGTACAGGTATTCTGTTATATATACGGACTCCTAATCCCACAAAAGATGAGTGTACTTTTTGTAGGCGATGGTATTCGGTGCAAAGTTTATGCTTATATCTAGTGTTTATTGTGTGTATGTCACTTCTTTTGTTAAAAAGGTTAATATTTTGCCGAACATAGATTATATTGGCATAAATGTATTGCGAAGCGACTGTTAGTATATCTATGTCCTTAAAAAAGTCTCTTAAGGAGAATCTCGTACTTAGTTGATAAATAGAACCAACTGCACGTTTTTGTAGTATAAAAATGCTTTGAATATCAGCAGCTTTACCCCAAAGCAGAATGCCATAGGACATAATACTGTGAAAATAACTAAAGTAGACTAAACGTGCAGTTTCTACATTAGTGAGTTCACGTACTTTTCTAACCGCGTAAGCAGCTGAGCTCAATTTTCCAGCGAGACAAGAAATATGGGGACTCCATTGAAGTTTCTTGTCTAGTGTCAAGCCTAGAAAGAGGGTCGAGTCTACAGTTTCTAGATTAACATTACCCATTATTAATTTTGGCTCTACAAAACTTACATTAGGCATTACAAATTTGATACATTTGGTTTTCTTGGCATTGAGAACCAAATTATTAACCGTAAACCAATCGGTGACATGTGCGAGAGCATTATTAATGTCATTAAAATTATTCCTCTTTCTATCTACCTTAAAAATAAGGGAGGTGTCATCCGCAAAAAGTACCATATCACACATGTCTTTCAAATAAAATGGCAAATCATTTATATATACCAAGAACAAAAATGGGCCCAGTATCGACCCTGTGGCACGCCTAATCTAACTGGTAAGTTTTGTGACTTTACTCCCCCAATGTCTACGCACTGAACATGGGTGTGGTAAGGCGACTATGTGATATGCTGCTGATGGATGGACAGCAGCATCTATCAGCTCAAGGTTACTTACCATGTTACTGCGATCACTAATCCGTCAAAGTTTATGATTAAGGCAATATCCCTTATCGAACCTGGTGGGTCAAGGTCTGTTAGAAGGAGGCCCATGTTCAGCTGTGGACGTTAAACGGCTGTTCAGGTGAAGTGAAGTTAGACGCAAGTCATATATTTTGGAAGATCTTGTATATTTTTTCCTCGTGTTTTTTCAGGATACTTATAGCAGCGATCTTCTGTCCTCTCATGAACGTGGCATTGATATTGTTGAGGAACTACCTCCTGGAGAGAGACCCGCCGCCCCCTACGATCAAGGTGGAGAACCATTCTGACGGCACTATCTTTTTGTATTGAAGTCTACATTGTAATACTAAATTAAAATTGTTGTTAGATGTTAAACTTATTGGGTTTTCTGTCACAAGACCTGATTCATTAGCTGTTTCGTCCGATGACTTTTTCGTTCAACGAATTTCGTCCCATGGGGTATATAATAGAATTAAGAGTTTTACTACAATTCCTCCAGGACTAGGAAGAAAGGGTCGTGGGGCGAAACAGCGAATGGATCCAAGATTGTTTCAAATCGAAATGCGTGCAAAATTCTATATTATAAATAATATTTTGCCTTAACACTATTCATACCCTAATATTAGACAGATTGGATTAGACTAGTGGTACCATACTTAATTATGTGAACGATTCGCTATATTTAAAAACATATTAACATAAAAATAGGTCGGTAATTTTCCAATTCTTGAAGCTTATAAAATGTATTCGGTACCTATCCATATATATTTTATACATTCTGCAAACAAAGAACAGCATAGAAGTTTGCTGCTACATATACCTAGTGTACAGCAAACGAGGAACACTGTTCCACCGTAATACAGTTGCTACTAGTACGGGGAAAAGGGAGAATCAGTTTCCAAACAACCAAAAAAATTGTAAAAAGATTAACCAAATCTTGCAAAAAGACATTGTTACTTGGAACTTTGGAATTGTTGAAGATGCACATTAGCTTACCTCTTGAGTACTGAAGTTCTAAATTTAGAACAACCAACGAATATCCTAAATTAGGAACATCAAAAATTCATGATCATAGTTGTATGAAACTGATGTCCGAAATTTAGGACATCGCAAAAAACAGTTTTACATAATGTGATAATTTTTATTTTATTTTTCCTTCCATCTATATCATGAGAATATACAATGATGCAAAAATCAAGGCCATAAAACACAATATCATATCCTCGGACTCAGGAGGTTAGGTTGATCGTAGTAATATTGAATTGGAAATCAAACATTATTATTATATTTATGCATCGTTATAAGTACATACAGGGTGTCCCAAAAGATTACGTAGCTGGGAAGGGGGGTGATAGGGATGGTCACAAGGGTCACCAGAAAAATATAAAAAATTCCCTCTGGGTGTTTAAAAAAATAAATGGCATTTTTTAAAAGACTAAAAATTTTACACCTTGTGCTAACTGTACCGATAAATATGGCTGTATTAAAAAAAAATGCTGTTATGTAATCTTCAATAACAACAAGGTCATCAAGATCAACATCAAAAATAACAAGGTGTAAAATTTTAAGTTTTTAAAAAAATGCCATTTTTTTTTAATACCCAGAGCGGATTTTTTTTTTATTTTTCTAGTGACCATTGTGTCCACCCCTGTCACCCCCTTTCCCAGCTACTTAACCTTTTGGGACACCCTGTATAAATACATCCAAATAAGTACCCTTGTTCTGACATCCTAATAAAGACAGTACAAAAACTCATAAACAAAATACATAATAAACATGAAAGATTCCTAAATAATTTACCAAACTCAAAGCATAGTTTGATTAGAAAATTATTTAATGTAAGTAAATATAAAAAAAAAAAACTAAATATGTATAATTATGACAAATTATTATCCATTTAATTATAGACTCTTGTTTACAAGTGCTTGTAACGTAAATTGGTGTACGAAAATAAAAATAAAATTTTAGATAAATAATATAATTTATTATGAAATGCTCATAGTTTTAATAAATAACATAAAGTATAAGTAAGTTTTTTATTCCGCTACCTTAAAAAACTACTAAACGAATTTATAATCTAACTCGTGAGACAATTTTTCAAATCGGACCAGTACTCTTCTTGAGATTAGGTTCAAACAAACTTCAGCTTAATAATAGGTCAATCGTATGAAATTGCCGTTTTGTATGAAAAAAATTAAACGATTTTTTTTCATGTATTTTTTATTTGTATTAATCGAAGTAATGAACCATGCAATCAATGCATCTTTGCCAACGCAGTGGCAGTTTATTGATGCCCTTCTTAAAGAAATCAGCTGGACGGGACAAATTCTTCAAGGGCATTTTGTACTGCCTCTCGGGTATTGAATTTTTTTCCCGCCAAGAAGTTATCCAAATTCTGGAAAAAGTAGTAGTTTGTAGGCGCAAGGTCTGGTGAGTAGGGCGGATGACGGAGAGCTTCCAACCCCAGTTCTAGCAACTTGGAGACCGTCTGCTGTGCAGTATGAGGTCGCGCGTTGTCGTGCAGGAGCAGCGGAGACGAGCGATTGACCAATGCTGGTTGGAGATGTGCCAGCTTCTCCATCATTTTGTTCCGTTCTTCACAGTACACATCTGCAGTAATGCTCACCCCGTTTGGTAAGAAGCTGTGATGAATCACACCGGAGCTAGACCACCAAACAGTGACCATCACTTTTCTAGGGGTAAGTTTTCGTTAAGGACATTGTTTAGGTGCTGAACCAGGATCCAACCAACTTACTGAGCGCTTGCGGTTATCAAACAGAATCCATTTTTCATCGCAGGTAACAATGCGGTTCAAAATTCCTTCATTTGTGTGTCTGTTGAGCAGTGCAAGGCACGTCTCGACGCGTACTTCGCGCTGGCGATCATTGAGTTCGTGGGGCACACATTTGTCAAGCTTTATTACCTTGCCAATTTGACGCAAATCGACCAATATTGTTTTGACAGCCACAAAGCGGCTGCTAATTCAGCCGTAGATTGTGTATCATCAGCTTCCACAATCTCCTTTAATTCGTCATTGTCGACCAAAGTCTACGGACGCCCGCGAGGTTCATTTTTCAGGTCGAAATTTCCAGAACGGAAGCGAGCAAACCAATAACAGGTGGTGCGTTGGTTTGTAGTGTTAGCTCCGTAAACGTCGTTGATGTTGCGTGCACGACGGTACTCATATTCCATAATTACTCGATTTTTGAACGTATCCATGATGACGAAAAAAATTGAAATGCGATGAAAATGTAACACTAATCAATAAACAAATGACTGCTTTTGAAAAAAAAAACCATGTTTTTAAAATAAAATTAGTTAATTTGAAATTAGAATTCTTAGCCAAACAAAAATTATTTTGATTTGAAATGGCCAGTACTGCAGAACGGCAATTTCATAGGTAAAGACCTAATATATAAGTAGGGTTGCAACCTTTTTTTCGTTTTATATAATACTGTTTACATAAATTAACTATATATATAGTACTTTTGAGAAATTCAGGAAAAAAAATAGTACACATTTAACAGTCTGAGCATGTTACCATACAGATCCATACAGTGCTGGATTAAGATTCTCTCCAGGGGGCCGAGTCTGCTATTTTTTTAAATATTGTGCCACCGTGGTACCATCATAATATCATTATGCCAAAAACGGTAATCAACTAATCTCACTATGGTGTCGGCGCTGGAATGACAGTCGGTGTTGCTACCGCAGAAAAAGGCCGTCAACAGAAGTAGCAGGGGAGATGGTTAAGGAGATTGTAATGTTTATTTAGGCGATTTCAAAACTTATAAATGTATCATTTGTTATGTTTGTTATTCTACTACGCTAATATCATCGTGGCGTCATAGTGACACCATTATGACGTCGTTTGGATTAGTAGATTACCAAATGGGTCAAAAAAACGACCATTGAACTGTCATTGACAGTTCATGGACACGCCATTACGATAGTAGACTCGGGGCCCTGAGGACTGAGCTTTTTATTTTAGGCCTCCACCTTAGCACTATAATATATATAGTACATTTGACTGATATATAGTAAGATACTATATAATATAGTACGGGTGGCAACCCTATATATTAATAAAGTGAAGTTATCAAGCGAGTGAAGCAGTGGGCAAAGGTTATTATTAATATATTATTAAAGTCAACGTGAGCTGAATATATTTATGTCCACTAAGGGCTTTCCAAATATTGTCAAATACCTATATATTTACAATAGAGTGAAAGTGCTAGCTAATGGAGTATTATGTTCAAGCATCAGTATACAGGACCCGTCCCTATGTTACTATATTTTATTGAACACTATTTGAATACTAAATTTATTACTAGTTATAAAAAACTTCGACAACCTACGTAGCGTAGCGGTATTTCGCTCGCTTTAAATCTCGGAGATCGTGGGTTCAATCCCCACGCAGGACAGGAAATCTTTGTGTTAATCTAATCCGGATCTGGTTGGTTGAGGGTCTACCCTCCGTACCTCGGAAAGCACGTTAATTCGTTGGTCCCGATTGTTATAACATCATCTATAATATATCAAGGAACGGGCAACAGCGTTTCCTTGTGTGGTACAACATAATACTGCTGTCACCAACCCGCCATGCGTGGTGACTATGACAAATACCCTCCCCCGGGAGGAGGCCCATGTTCAGCAGTGGACGTTATACGAGCTGATGATATTATTTTCAAGACGGTAAAAAAAGTCTTCCAGTATATAAATTTTAAGTATTTTGAATTTATCACGAAATCCAATTTCATATTTAAAATAATATTTTAAATATGAAATTGGATTTTGTGAAACATATTATGTTTCTACTATAGCACAATTGATTGTTAACAAAGTAAATAAATAAGTTCACAATCAGACTTTAAAGTAATTTCCAAAAAATATTATTAATAGACCCAACTTGAAAACCCCTTTTCGAAAGGTTTTCAAATCATCGTAAAACCCGTTATATTAAAAACTTTTTAATACTGGTTACAAAAAAGTCATTTTCGCTCGACGACACTTCTATGATTTGCATAGAAATAAGAAAATTTCACCTTTGTTAAAAGTTTTTCGAGTAAAAACGCCGCCATTGTTGAGGAAACAGGATTTTGGAATTAAAATGTAATTTTTGTGCTAAAATAATAAGTATGATTTCAACTGGAATTCGATTTTGAAATAAAGGAAAATCGGATTTGAAAGTCGAAAAAAACAGATTCGACTTTCAAATCCGATTTTGATTCTAATTACAGATCGGAAGCTATTTTGTTTTTTGGTAAAATTAGATATTTTATATTTTTAATTTCAAATTCATTATTTAACTGACTAATAATAATATTTATTTGACTGACATATACTCGTATTGTTAGTTAATTAGCTCTTCTAGCATAAACTAATGTAGGTTTAGTACAAGTAAGTATCGTTTTATTCTCGTGTGTCCATTTTAACTTTACCCACCCACCCACCTACTCACGTCGAGTAACTTGTATAACACACTCCTAAAGCCGTGAACCAAGTGAGAGCTTCGACGTTTAACAATCTAATAATTTAGGTACAATATCCTGCTGCCTCTGGCTGATTGCATGCAAATTGGAGCTGGCGGCTGACATGAGTGCTGAGCTGGTACAAGTTGTGAAGGATAAGCGGAAAACTTCCTTCAATATTTTACTAGTAATGTAAATGTAAATACAACGACAGCAAAACCCCTGTACGAATTTGATCATCTCCCCATCCAAATTTGATTTTTTTAAAAACTACCTACATACAACATACTACGGGTTTGATCCCAACGCCGGACAAGAATTCTTTGTATAAATTCTTAGATTTCTTTCCGGGTCTGGTTGGCTGAGAGACCCTCCGTGCCTCGGAAAGCACGTTAAGCTGTTAGTCCCAATTATTACAACATCATCTATAACAATTGTATACCTGGGAACGGACAGAAGCGTTTCCTTGTATGTTACACCATAATACTGCGGTCACCAACCCGCCTGCCAAACGTGGTGACAATGGCAAAACCCTCCCTCGAAAGGAGGCCCATGTTCAGCAGTGGACGTTATACGGGCTGATGATGATGATGAAGCTGCGAAAGAATCTAGTACATAACATGCCTATGATATTTTAAAACTTTTAACGACATTAGAAGTGCGTTAAGAGACTTCGCTAGCGCTAATAACTTGTGACTTAAAACTCGAAGTAAAGACTGTGGTAAAAATATCGACCTTCAGTACCAGTTCAGGGCAATTTGGCCTGCCTCATCAATCATTCGTGAATGCTCATCCATCCAACCCGTGTCCGTAGTGTTGTACGTGCGTAAATAAACAAAAAAAAAGAATAATTAAAAAGTTATGTACAGTTTTCATGGAAAACTTTTCGGTTTGGTGGTGATGGCTAATGACCGAAAATGGAAATTAGGTTAATTGCTTAGTACATAGTACACTACATAGGTAATAGTTTGTTTTTTACTGGCCATACATTTATGTAGTTAGTTAGCCACGAGGATTTTGCTACTTCACCGGACTTAAAGGCGAGCATGGCTCCAGTATTATTGAATGGTTTTTAAACTACAAACTAAGCAACCTGCTCAAGAGCATAGTGGCGCCCCTGTGGGACTAAAACTTAAGTCAGGGCAGTCCTTGACGGAGAGGAAATTTTTTGAATTCTTTATTAAACACAGAAATTCATTCCCTAGTGTGTGAGTCGCGCACTAGGGAAATGATTTTTTTGTCGCGAGAGATTTTCCAAACACTCAATCGACGGACACATTAATATTAGCTTCCGTAGTAACGGGAAGCTAGTTACAATACAATATCATATTAAAATAATAATTTAGTCTCCCGTTCCGTAGACAACCTCTGTAGCGGTATTTAGCTTGCTTTAAATAGCGGAGGTCGTGGTTTCGATCCCCGCGCCGTACAAGAAATCTTTGTATAATTCTAAGATTTCTTTCCAGGTCTGGATGGTTGAGGGACTCCCATCCGTGCCTCGGAAAGCATGTTAAGCCGTTGGTCCCAATTGTTGTAACAATATTCATAACAATCGTATACTAGAGAACGGGCAGCAGCGTTCCCCTGTGTGTTACCAACATGGCTGCCAAGCCTGGTGACTATGGAAAAAACCCTTCCTCGGGAGGAGGACCATGTTCAGCAGTGGACGTCATACGGACTGATGATGATGATGATTAATATAATTATTTATTCTCACGTTCCCGTTGGACCTTCTTAATCTATATATATAAAACAAAGACGGGTTTGTTACAACACTTATAACTCGAGATCGGCTGGATCAATTTGGCTAAAAACAAAAGAAAGTCGTGTTAGTTACACTATTTATAACTCAAGAACGGCTGAACCGATTTGGCTGAAAATTGGTAGGGAGGTAGCTAAGAACTGGGAGAAGGACATAGGATACTTTTGGGTAGGGGTAGGGTAGGGTAGGGTAGGGTAGGGGTAGGGTAGGGGTAGGGTAGGGGTAGGGTAGGGGTAGGGTAGGGGTAGGGTAGGGGTATGGTAGGGGTAGGGTAGGGGTAGGGTAGGGTAGGGTAGGGGTAGGGTAGGGGTAGGGGTAGGGGTAGGGTAGGGGTAGGGTAGGGTAGGGGTAGGGTAGGGTAGGGGTAGGGTAGGGTAGGGGTAGGGTAGGGCAGGGGTAGGGTATAAAAGTCCACCCGTGCGAAGCCGGGGCGGGCCGCTAGTTATATATAGGCAATAGGCTAGATGTAATTATTAAGCTTTCTAACAGTGCTTTGTTTCTTGGAATCCGTCCAATATTTCCTGAGATCAACGCGTTCAAGCAAAAAAACAAACGAGTTAAAAGGTTTTATATATAATTTTTTGACACTAATCATAATGAGTAACTTAATTTGAACTGAAAATTCGAAATCCCTTTTTATATCAGTGAAAAATCCTATTGCACGATGTCAAGTCAGAGCATTGATGTTTGAAACCGACACGATTGTTCAATTAAACTTTGTCACTAATCCGATAGACCGAAATTGTTTTTTGGATTGTTTGTTACTTTTTAAATTCTGTCAGTAAATGACGTCAAGATATTTTCGATTTACAAAATTTATTTCAGTGTTAGATAGCCAATTTATTAATGAAGTCTATAGGATATATATCATTACGCTAAAACCAATTGGAGCGGAGCCGCTAAAGAATGTTTCAAAATCGAGGTTAGCCCAAAGCAACTATTCATGCGGACGAAGTCGCGGACACAAGCTAGTTATAAAATAAAATCTGGATATTCTGAATCGACTTTGAAAATTCTTATACTAATATTAAACCACATTATTTGTGTAGGTATATCATAGGCTACGGTCGCTTATATACAGATTTAGGCAGCTATAGCCCGATGGCTAGGGCGTCGGACTTGTAATCATGTAGTCTCATGTTCAATTCTCACCCATTGCACTACCGACATGAACCCACTCGTACCACAAGCATTTTACTACGCAACAGATTTTGATGCGGTTTTTTTAATAGATAGAGTGATTCAAGAGGAATGTTTATATGTATGATACATCAGCATTTCACCCGTGCGAAACCGGGGCGGGTCGCTCGTAGCTATAGCTCATAATATATTTTAAGACGATGCTCCCATGATAACAAGATCTACTCACAAAAAACTAAAAATATGGCTAAAGATATTCAAAATATAAAATCGTCAATGAATTTCCACGCAACTCATTTCCCTCCTGGTATGACAAACAAAACGTTTTTATTGTTCTCTCACATCGCAAAGATGATAGGGCCACATCAATTTCCGTCACTGATGCCGCCATTTTAGATCGCTGTCATATTATGTATGGGTATATATAGATACCTACTAGGACTACGGGTCAGAGGTTTTCGAGTGTAACGGTCCTCTTGATCTCGAGTTTTAGATACCGTTCTTAGTAATTGGCGGTAGTTGCATATATGTATTACTGCTTTAAACCGCGGCTTTGCTCGCATTGAATCCAATGTCCATATGTTACTTCTAATAAGAATATGTATATAAATAAAGTTTCATGATGATCGGTTCAGTAGTTTTCGGGTGAAAGCGTAACAAAACAAACTTACATTCAGATTATAATATTAAGTATGATGCATAGCAAGAATATTACATATATACAACTTAAAGAAGCTAATTCAAACTATAACCTAACGTATAAAATACTTTCCTGTCTGTCTGTTTCTAAGTATGTTTAGATCCTTAAACTATGCAAAGGATTTTGATGCGTTTTTTTTAATAGATTGATTCGAAAGGAAGTTTTATATCCTACTAATATTATACACGCGAAAATTTGTAAGTATGGCCATCCATACTTACAAATTTTAAACAAACATCCATATGTTTGTTACTCTTTCACGTAAAAACTACTGAACGGAATTAGCTGAAATTTTGCACCGGGATAGGTTATACGCTGGATTAACATATAGGCTACAAAACATCACGCTCCGACCCACTGGAGCAGAGTAACGCGGGTAATACCGCGGGGCGGTATTCCTCGCAGCATTGCACTCGTTCGAAGCCGGGGGGGTCGCTAGTAGGATATAACATTGTCTAATAATAATACCGATCAATGAGGTTATTTTGCTGTGGAGTACTTTTTCGGCTGATTGAATGATCTGAATATGTGATTGTTCCTCTCTTGATATCTACGAAAACAATAAATATTAGCAGCTATTTAAAATATATGTTGCTTAACATCATTCCCAGAACGCTGGCAGCATTGCCCCGTTCCCTGAATTGCATTGCTTAGCAGGCAAAATAATTACCGCCACTCGAAGAACGTGTCGCATTAACGAGAGCCAAAAATGTAATAGAACTAGCTCACCGCGCGTGGTTGCACCCGCGTGACTCCAAACATACACACACATAAAAATTCCCAATTGCGGCCATTGCCCAATGGCTGGGGGCGATAGACTTGTGATCTTGTGGTCGCCGTTTCGATCCCCACCTACTGCACTACCGACGTGAACCCACTCGTAACACAAGCATTTTAAATTAGCACGAGATATTAACTAGAATACTAGTAGACTGCAATACCTCTGCTAGTAATCTTTGAAAAAAACTTAATTTAAATTATGCTACGTTGTCGAACCGCTCAGAGCTACCTACTAGTTGTTATAGATTTACGCACGAATATCAAACACAATCTACCGCCTTCAAAAACTTTGACCCTCAGGTCAACCCCGTCATCATACCCGGATCACAATTGTTGCAAACTGCCGACCCCATATGTAGGGATAACGATATATTCGAAAGAAAAGGTTAGATATTAGAGAAAATTGTCCAAGATTACCTTCTTGGGGTGATATGCGTGTTTTTGTGACAATTTTCTTCGGTTAGATTTGTGCAAAAATTGTCGCGAATGATTAGGTGTGAGTACATGTATTAATTGCACGAGCTACGTTCCCTAACGGTATAAATACGTGACCTAGGAAGTTAGGGTTCGATTGTGTTTTATTTTTATTTGAGAAACAAACAAACACAATACAATACATTACCCGGGTGCCCGGGACCATCGTTGGCGAGCGACGGAGGCAAGGCTTCCGTGGTGGTACCGGAAGTCCCGGCTCCACCACGAAAAAAAAACGGCTCCAGCCTAGTCTGCTGGTAAATCCGCCGCTGTTTCGACTAGCAGTTAAATGAAAAGAGACAAATGCGGGGCCTGCGTGTGAATCTGGACGTGGCTCACTGTATGTGAGCTGAGTACTTATGTTGTGTGTAAGATTACAGTATCCATCCACAAGAACGACAATACTAAGACTGAACTCCAGGGTATTGACCTCTTATCACAACAACAACAGGTGTTCTTTACTATTTAAGTTATGTAAAAAATTATATAAGTTATTGTGCACTAAAAACACTGGCTTACTTCCAAGGTGAGTGTGCAAGGTTGATTGGTCCCGTTCCAAGAATTAATTTAACGATTTGTGTGACAATAGTCTAGCAGTAAAAATACTGCAAGGAACTAGTACCACTACACAGAGACCACTCTATCCGACCCACCGGAGATTTTTTTTTCCAACTTGTGATATAAAATTGACTCATCTTCTATGGCTGACGTACCGAATATGTAATCTATATGTATTTATATGTGGCTGTGGCTATATGTCTAGTTATCTAGCTAGATAGTTAGAAACACCACTCAAAGTTGGCCTACATCGAGTAACGGGTGCTTGCTTAACGTATCTCAAAGCTTGTCAAACAGTCGGTAGAGGCTTGAACAAACGTAAGACATTTTCCTTAAGAAAAGTATTTTTTTTTTCCAACTTAGGATTTAAAATTGACCTATGCAAAGGTTCACGATATTGAATAACATTATTTCGCTCTGAAGGTAATTATCGGCTGATTGAGCGTACAGAATTTGAGATCTAAAACTTAACAAGAACAATAAACTAGCTTCTCTAGCTATCTAGCAAGATAGTTAGAAACACTACTCAAGGTTGGCCTACATCGGGTAACGGATGTTTGCTTAATGTATCTCAGAGCTCGTTAAACTGTCGGTAGTGGCTTGAACAAACACGAAACCTGCGCTAAGCTTTATATATTTGCTTTGGGCGACCTTTTATGGTAATCTGACCATTTTTTTTGTAAAGAAAACAGTTGGAAAGTGAGCCATTAGTGTTGTATTTTCATATTGGTTTTGTTTAGTATAGTTTTCTTGGATCAGGAGAAAAAAAGTTCGTGTTAAAAGCTTTTATTAGAACTCGATATGACCTACTGGTTTCGTTGTATTAATGAATACTAGTGGACACCTTGTGGTAGAAATTGGACCATAATAAAAATATAAAAAAAAATGCATTCAGCACTCCTTCTAAATATAAAGTACTAGCTTCCCGCGCGCGGTTTCACCTGCGTAGCGCCCGTGCCCGTGGGTACTTCGTAATAAAATATAGCCTATAACCTTCCTCGATAAATGGACTATGCAACAGTGAAAGATTTTTTGAAATCGGACGAGTAGTTCCTGAGATTAGCGCGTTCAAACAAACTCTGCAGCTTTATAATATTAGTGTTACTATAGATAAGTGTGCGAAATTTCATATTTCTCCGTCCGCCCATTAATCGTAACAAAGGTATATAACGTTTTTGCTTCACGTATCATATAAAGATATACATAATAATTAAAGATTGACAATTTGTTGGCAAACATTAGTTAAGTATGTCATATTAAAAAAATATTAATATTGCAATTATTGTAATAAAGTCTTGGTATATTAGTAGATCAATAAATCCCAAGTGTTTTCACGTTTTTAAATTTTACAGAATAATATAATAATCCTAAAAGCCATGTTTATAAAATATTTTCTTTTAGGACTG
Source organism: Nycteola revayana (assembly GCA_947037095.2). Classification (NCBI taxonomy): domain Eukaryota; kingdom Metazoa; phylum Arthropoda; class Insecta; order Lepidoptera; family Nolidae; genus Nycteola; species Nycteola revayana. Next base: position 3,836,300 of record OX344851.2, read on the forward strand.
TAGGTAAGGTTAATATATATTTAATAATTTACGAAATTAGTTTTTACTACCCTCACTTCACATGACATCTAACACATTTTTCGGCATCGCCCGAAGGTTAACTGGTATATAATGCCTTATGGCATTAAGACCGCCTCGTTTTTTGGAGATTAGTGTACTAGCGAGTTGTTTTAAATGATAATAGGCTTTGGCAGAATATTTTCGATATATGAATACCTATGTTAAATCGAGCAAAAGCTAGTATTTCAGAATTAAACTTTTACTGAAGTTATAATATAATGGCTTATGTTTAACTTACCATCAGATATAGTAAAAATGATCACCAAAATTAAACCCGCATTTTAATGTAAAATTGTAACCAAAGTTTTAACATTTCGCTATCGTATTTAAGCAAAATGACTCCAAATAAATCATTGTTAACCCAAAAGTAGTAAATGATCACCAAAAGTACCTAAATGTTTTACTAATTTACTATTCGGTTCTGGCACTCGCCGGCCGCTACCGCGGCACCGCTCGCTTCGCTCGCTCGGCTCGTGCGTTGTATGGCCGCAGCTCTAACCTAACCTAACCGATTGTCATTTTTCATTGATTTTATTAAGGTAGAAATAGCGCAATAATTTGCTCGCTAAGATTTGGTGATCATTTGTTACATTTGGTGTTCGAATACAATTTGAAGTGCAGTCGTGACTAAAATAGCTAGTACTATTATAATTTTAGACTTTATTTTTCTGGTGTCAAGTATATATTTTTGGTGGTCATTATATTTTATCCCTAATATAATCTTCAGTAAAAGTTTAATACTTTTCAGAAAAATATATAGATATATATTAGCTACACTTATCCATATAGTACTAAGCATTTATATGACAATGTCATTTCCTGATTTTATTGCTCTATCAAAGTGAAACATTCCCAAGTAAATACTTAATGCTAAGTGTCCCTCATGAATGCGACTCTTAGTGCTACTGCTTATGAATATTCAACGGTTACATAATAGGTAGAGATATAGTAAAGTGCGTGAGATAATTGCGCCTATAAATAACAGGGACCGACATTGCGGTGTCACTGTTATGACACCTGGGACGCGGGCGCGGTTACAGCGACAGCGATTTTATTTTTTTTAATTTTTATGTATCCAGCATTGCTTAAATAGCCTCATTTTATACTAGCTTCCCGTATTCAATAGTAAAATAATAGGTACAGAAATTTCAAAATGTGTGAGAAAATTGCGCCTATAAATAACAGGGATCGACATTGCGTTGTCCCTATTCATCTGGGACGCGGGCGCGGTTACAGCGATAGCGATTTTAGCCTTTTAAATTTTCATGTATCCAGCATAACTTAAGTAACCTAGTAATAGTAATATAATAGGTCCATAAATAGTGAAATGTGTGAAATAATTGCGCCTATAAATAACAGGGATCGACATTGCGTTGTCCCTATTCACCTGGGACGCGGGCGCGGTTACAGCGATAGTGATTTTAGCCTTTTAAATTTGTATGTATCCAGCATTACCTAAGTATCCTATTAATAGTAATATAATAGGTACATAAATAGTGAAATGTGTGAAATAATTGCGCCTATAAATAACAGGGATCGACATTGCGTGACAGCGATAGCGATTTTAGCGTTTTTTTTAAACTTCTAATTCTAGTTCCTCCTAAGTAGCTCCAGTTTATGTGGGAACTTCAACGTTAAATAAAGCCTATTTTACTCCTGGATAATGTAGCTTTCAAATGGTGAAAGAATGTTTGAAAGCGGACCAGTAGTTCCGGAGCCTAATTAAACCAAAAAGACTACAACATTTTTCTTCTTTATAATTTTTTTTTAATTAGACATAGTGATTTGCAAATGCCAGAGTGAGACACTGTTTAAAAAAGCTTGTGAATTAGACTTAGTTTACGGCAAGTATAAACAAAGTGGAGAATAAGATTATTAACAAAAGCCGATATTAAAATAGAAAGATGGATATTTTTTGAAAAAAAAAACTTTATTGATTTTTTATTTATTTTAAAATCAAAGTATACGTATAGTCGTAGTTCTTTTTAAATTATTATAACTAAGCAGAAGTTTTAATAACCATGGATATCATTATAAATCTGAAATAAAGCAATCTCCGCTCATACTTAGACAAACCTTAATGGTTTCCCACGGCGATTTTTGTAGCGATGCTTGCGTTCATATCGATATAGTTGCGATGCTATTGCTGGCTGTATATATACCTACCTTCACCCAGATTTTGTATTATTTTACCGCGATGCTGTTGCTTTTCAATCGCGATGCTGTCGCGCTTCAGTCGCAATAGGCATGCAGAATAATTAAATCTATTTAGTAGTAGATTACCAAAAAATATTGTACTCGTATTTTTTTTTGTTCTTCAAACAAGTAATCACAACGATACAGCGCGTTGAAATTTTGTGTGACGTCACTTCTAGGTACAATTTAAGCTAGTAGTGACGTCATAAGGTCCCCTCTCTTTAACTTTATAGTTTGTTTTGGCTCTCTATCTTTGTTATTTTTTTATTGTTCTGATAAATGAAAAAATACGTGTCCAATATTTTTTAGTAATTTAACTGACGAACTAAATACATTTGTTTTAGTATGCATGCCTATTCGCAGTCGTCTTTTCTACGTCATTCGATTACCGTTGCATTAGCAGTAGTCTATACTAATATTATAAAGAGGAAAAGATTTGTATGTAAGTATGTTTGTAACGAATAGGCTCAAAAAGTACGGAACTGATTTTAAAAAATCTTTCACCATTTGAATGCTATATTATCACTGATTAATATGGGCTATATTTAATTATGAAGTTCCCACGGGAACGGGAGTTACGCGGGTGAAACCGCGCGCGAGAAGCTAGTTATTAATAAAATTCAACTCCTTTTTTTCCAAAATCATGTGCCTCATCATGGTCATTCGCCAACATATAAAATTGACTGCACCGGCGTCTCTGAGACCTGGTGTTCTAGGTTTGATTCCCAGTCCCAATCACCCAGTACAGATAGGTTCTGAGTCTGGGTGTTCTTTATGCCCGTGATTGTGTGTATGTAAAGGCTTCACAAAGATTAATTTCACTACGTCACAACTTATACACATAAAACATGTAATATTCACGTTAGGTTACACACAACGTCGCGTTGCTGACTAAACGTAATTTGTTTAGACGGGTCTCAGACGGCACATTAGCAGTCGGCCTCAGCTGCTATATTAAATTGCGGCGTACCCAATGGCATACGGGATTGAACCATACTGATGGGCCTTTGTCTGGTATTAATTACATTAGATTTGTTGCATGTCTGTCTGCTTGACTGGCGAAGTACGTCCATCTTATAGAATACCATACCTTGATTAATGTTGTGTTCCTGTGCGTGAGTGAGGTCGTCTGAGCATAAGGAGGGCAAGGGTCGGTGATTATGTTGGCAAGTGAGGTACATATGGTATATACATATACTGGCACTGACTTTCCTTGTATTCGGAACAAATGTGAGACATAACATTAGGTGTATATATGCCCGTACTATATTATATAGTATCGTACTATATTTCAGTCAAATATACTATATATGTTACTAGCGACCCGCCCCGGCTTCGCACGGGTACAATACTGATAATTATACTACATAATGTCTTTAAACCTCTAACAAACGGGCGAAATTTGGTCAAAACAAACAGAAACAAATTAATATAGGTACCTACTAAAACTCAGTGAAATAAGTAGGTGGGTATACTTTTATCGTATGAAATACCTATACTCTTCAGGACTAACAATATAACAAACTAAAAACTAAATAAATAGGTATTCAAGTATCTATCCATCATAGTTACAACGAACACAAAACAAAAAATTTGCCCTATAATTCTTAAGGATCGAGCGCGCATAATCGCATTAGGCCTACCTAAAACACGCGCTGTTATTTTGCGATAACTTCTAAGTTATTCATTAAAAGTATATAGTGTAGGGGTAAAATAATCTGCATGAAATGCTTAAGAATATTAACTCATTTAAAATGATAAGGATAAATACTGAATCCGTCTGATTAGCTTTACAATTACCGCATTAGAAATTATCATTTTTCTAAGATATAATGGATATAGCAAGTTAACCTTGAAAGATAAACCTATGCTATCGCAGACTTTTTTGTAGATCTAAAAGAAAAGAATATTTGCCACCATACATTGTTTTGTTATATCTCATAGGGTTTAGGCAGCGTTTTCGTTGAAAGCTCCCAAATGGCTTAATTTTTTCCGACACCTCTGACAAATATCAATATATATTAGTCAAATGTACACATAAACTAAACAAATCATATACGTAAACCTTCCGGAAGAATCGTTCTATCGATTGGTAACATCCGCATGAAAATCGATGTAGTAGTTTTTGAGTTTATCGCGAACAGACAGACGGACGCGGCGAGGGGACTTTGTTTATAATATGTAGTGATGTAGTGATAGCGGTCGCCCGCGGCTCCGTGCGGATGTCGGTTACCGCTGCAAAAAGCCTACCCAGGAAAGACACGGTCAGCAAAATGATTCCCAAGGTCAATTCAAAGACACCGACATAAACATCGATAACGCAGTCATTATCCGCAGGCTGCACAGATTGTCTTTCTGTGGATGTTAAAGTTGTTAATGATGAAAATATAATTAATGATGTAATTAATAGGCATTTTAGGGATTAGGCATTTTAGGCATTTTCAAAGCTCTGAAAAGAACTGTTGTTTAGCTCTGAGAAGAACTGTTGATTAGCTGTGAGAAGAACTTTTGCGTAGGTGTAGTTTTAAGAACGAAATCTAAAAAAAATTTGTTCGGGCCGTGCAGCAGAAATCGTAATATTTTAATTCCGCCATAACTTCAAAACCAAACGTCCAATTTTAATCATTCAAAGACCAAATATTATCTACATAAACTGTACTTAGTGATGAAATAATTTATTTTGATAAGGATTAATAGCATGAGTAAAATAAACGCGTTTAAATGTAGTCCAAAAAAAATTCAAGATTTCTAAATAAAAAAATGGTCGTTGTGCCTCACTCGACATAGATAGGTATAGTGTGTCGCGGACTTTTTTGTAGATATTTATAAGATCTACAATTAATTAGAACATTTTATGGTTCTATCTTTTATAGTTTAGGCAGCGTACGCAAAATAAGTAACTTTTCTAGTTGATTTTTTACACCTTGTGTCAGAAAAACCCAAATATCTTACGGAACCCTATTTTTTCCAAAATAAAATTTAGCCTATGTTACTCGTGGATAATGTAGCTTTCGAATGGTGGAAGAATTTTTTAAATCGGCCCAGTACTTTTTGAGCCTATTCATTACAAACATACAAAAATAGGTACAAATCTTTCCTCTTTATAATATTAGTGTAGATAAAAAAAAAAATATAGTACAAAAAGTAAATATGTACTATTTTTTTTCCTGAATTTGCCACAAGTACTATATACGTTGGAACTTGTTGTAAAAAGTACTTTTTTTTATTTAATTTACTCGCAGAGTTTTGCAGTCTACTAATATTCTTGTTAACCCCTCGTGCTAAGCTAAAATGCTTGTGTTACGAGTGGTTTCACGTCGGTAGTGCAATGGGTGGGGTTCGAACGTACGAGCGTACGACGCCCTAGCTATTAGGCTATGAACGCTTGCTACTTTTAGTTGTATATTATGTATTTTATTGATGTAATATTAAATCTTATGTTAGTAAGTATACCAGTATCATCATCACCAGCCCGTATACCGTCCATTGCTGTACATGGGACTCCTCCTGAGGGAGGGTTTTTGCCACCACGCTAGGCAAGCGGGTTGGTGACCGCAGTATTATTTTGGCGACCTCCATGGCTTAGCGGTCTCGTAGATTGTGGGTTCGATCCCCACGACAAATATTTGTGTATTCGAAGATTTATCTTGCAAATTCTTAGATTTCTTTTCGGTTATGGTTGGCTGAGGGACTACCCTCTGTGCCTCAGAAAGGACGTTAAGCTCTTAAGGGACCAACAGGTCTCGAATGTAACATCATATTTAACAAACACACAGTATCGCATACCAGGAAACAGATAGCAGCGCTTCCTTGTGTGTTAGTAGTAAAAACATTTTTTTTTAATGAAACATAGTTACATGGCGGTTGGATGGTAGAAATGCAGTTTCTAAAATTACGCAAGAAAGCTTACTTTGACCTGAACTTATCTTCAGTATTGCCTGAATAAGTTAACAACAAATCTTCCATCATAAGTTTAATTTACCTTCATCATCATCATCAGCCCGTATAACGTCCACTGCTGGCCATACGCTTCCTCCTGAGGGAGGGTTTTTGCCATAGTCACCACGCTTGGTAGGCGGATTGGTAACCGCAATGTTATACACAGACCCGTTCGTTCGTGGTTCGTTTGTTATAGATGATGTTATAACAATCGGGACCAACGGCTTAACGTGCTTTCCGAGGCGCGGAGGGTAGTCCTTCAACCAACCAGACCCGGAAAGAAATCTTAGAATTAACACTAAGATTTCTTGTCCGGTGTGGGGATTGAACCCACGACCACCGAGATTTAAAGCGAGCCAATTGCCACTACGCTATTGAGGTACAAATCGGGAGTAACAAATAAGTAAGTGACGCGTTAGTGACAGTTGGTAATAAGGTGTAATTTCATCTATCAAGAATTAATTTCTCTCTATAGGTTTTAAAGCACAAAAAAACAATTTGCTACATTCGATTTTCAACCTTATTAGCTATTATCACTTACGCGGTTTCTTATCACCGCCAAAATACGCTATATTAACAGCTAACAGGTTCCCACGGTAAGGGCAGTTGAACAAAAGCCAAAACTCAAAACCGCGCGGTAAGCGAAGAAGATCAATAGTTAACATATAACGTCTAGAATACGTAATTTGAAACAAGGCAACGGGCCAAAAATAAGGTGCTTCCAGAATATATGCCTACCTGTCACCATTAGACGGTATCACGTGTAGTTGCTACTTTATTTAAAACACAAAACAACTGCGAAACAGTGTGCTAATTAGGTGCAATTTCATCTGCCAAAAAATATTTTCTTTATTCTGTAGTGACAACCTCCGTAGCGTAGCGGTATTTGGCTCGCTTAAAATCTCGGAGGTCGTGGGTTCAATCCCCACGCCGGACAATAAATCTTTGAGTAAATTCTAAGATTTCTTTCCGGGTCTGGTAGGTTGAGGGAACCCTCCGTGCCTCGGAAAGCACGTTAAGCGTTGGTCCCGATTGTTATAAAATCTTCTATAATAATCGTGTGTCAAGGAACGGGCTGCAGCGTTTCCATGTGTGGTACCTATAACATAATACTGCGGTCACCAACCCGCCTGCCAAGCGTGGTGACTATGGCAAATACCCTCCCTCGGGAGGAGGCCCATGTTCAACAGGACGTTATACGGGCTGATGATGATGATGGTTCTGTAGTTATGGGCAAAATATCAATTCGCTGTATTCGATCTTCAACCTTATTACCTAGAGTCACTCATGCGGTATTGTACAGTCCCCGATAGTATAATAAACCTACAAGAAATAGGACGGACATCGGGTTCACGTAATATCGGTACGTACCGTGTCTTGTATATGTCACCGGTAAATAATACGAATCGTAACTTGATTATCTTTCGTGCCACTCATATTGTTAAATTTAATGGCCAGTTTCAGTGAATGCGCATAATTATTATATTATTTACTTAATTGTTATGACACTAATTACGAGTCCTGCCTCCACCATAACTGTTGAGTTGCGGCGTGATGTAGTTTACTTCATTGGTTTATATTGCATTATGGGAAAGTATTCCTGTTGCCGAGTCGACGCCTCGTGACACTGCCTTCCAAGTATTACAAGATTGCTGACTCGAATAACGTACCGTGCTTTTCCATGAAACGGTATTACATGTCGTCACTCACTTTGGTACTAGTATTGACCGAGTATAGTCTTAAGTCATAAATTGTAATATTCAATTTAATTTTTGATTATAAAATTTAAGTCTGGTTTTTTGGTTTTTTTGGAAAATCTCACTGGCCTAGTCATATCTCACTTGACCTAACCTAACCAAACAAGTGAGACTACGCTGATGATCTATCCTACAGATTTCGGTCATGGCGACCACTTCGACTCCTAGTCGGTTTGGCGCGCATGCGCTCGAAGATGGCTTATGTAGCCAATCTTGGCAGCAAAACTCCTTGCGCAATGAGGGCATTTCAGTACGCCACCCTCGTAGTTGTATACAATGGTAGCAGGTGGACGGGCTATTAGCTGGGCGCGTTTGGTATCAAGTTCAGCTCTACGCTGATCCTCGAACTCGCGCACTTGCCTTTTCACAATCCTGCGCCATTCTGGCCGCTGTGCTGCCAAACCTTCCCATTGAGACGGCTCTATATTGCATCGTTCATATGACGCTTAAGAACGTCTTTAAACCGGAGGAGCTGTCCGCCATGAGACTACGCTACTATTGTAACAAAACAAAAAAAAATCTTCAACTTCAATATGTCCTGTTGAACCCCATTAGTTTAGGTTTAGGATTTTTTTACACACCCACATAAGTTTATCAACTTACGATTCTTATTATTTTCCGATACCATATAGCAGGGGTCTCCAAACTTTGTACCCTTAGTTAGGGCCATAATTATATTTTCAGTATGCTTCATGGGCCAAAACAGATTATTTTTTCTGCTCTTATCTATACTCGTATTTCTAGCAATAGTAACAACAATAAAACATTAGCTGTCACGGGGCAGTTTGATGACACTGGCGGGCCGGTTTTGACCCGCGGGCCTTAGTTTGGAGACCCCTGCCATATAGGTAAACACTCCAATATATCAGAATATAGTTTTAAGCAAGCGCTGTATCGAGTCGAGCGCAGGAGTCCAATCATTTATTTAAGTAGGTACTAGCTGCGCCCGCGGTTTTACCCGCGTCACTCTGCTCCAGTGGGTCGGAGCGTGATATTTTGTAGCCTATATGTTAATCCAGCTTATAAATAAACTATCCGCGTGCAAACTTTCAGCCAAATCCATTCAGTAGTTTTTGCGTGTAACAAACATCCATACTTACAAATTTTCGCGTTTATATTAGTAGGATCTATAGTTAAAGGGAAGGCATATATTTTGGGAGCAACAGTATTACATTTGTATATATAGCCTTTTATATTTAGATTCTAGCAAGCATTAGCGAGCTTTGTTTTCTGATTGAAAATCTGTAGTACATTTCCCATTTTTCAAGGATTCATCCGTCACTGTTCAGCGCGGTGTAAAAATCGAACTGAATTGATACTATTACGATGGATTTCGAGCAATCCCTGAATACGAGTGTGTACGAACTAGCTTCCTGCACGCGGTTTATTCCATTTGTGTTTCCTCTTGTCAGAAGGATCTTATGAAGAAAAAAAAGAAAATTGCGCAAAAAATTGAAAATTTAAAAATGCTTAACCATCCAATTACTTTATAATTAAAAATACCCTGTTTTGAAAAATGGAACCACGACACTGCTAATTTGTACACTTAAACGTATTTCTGTCTCGTTTTTCCACACGCAAATTTTCATGCTGTTCTGTTTACTGTCTAGGGTATTTACTCTCTTGTCTTAACAAAACACGAGCATGACGTATCTATTTTTATACAACATCATTGTAATTACATTACATCATATTACATTTTTGACAACCTTATGGCGTTTGAAAAAACATTTACATCCTGTAAATGTTTTTTCATGCACATGCTACAAATATTGTCACAAATTAATATCGTGCAAGATGCTTCGGTCGGAGTTATATGTGTAGGCGCAGGATGGGTCTTCATTAGAATCTGTCATAGTTGGTCAGGCGTGGATACTTGGCAGGAGATCGAAATTTTAATTAACACTCGAGTTTTGATCAAAGTCACTATCATTCGCGTTAACAAAGATTGATTCACAAAATAACTGTTCTATATTCTAGCTAAAGTCAATTAGTAATCAAATTCACTAATATAATTGCATTTCACACTAGGATGACACAGAATATCAGCGATTGGTCTAGCGCGTGGTGCTCGGTCCGCTCCCGTTCAAACAGTGAAGTTTCAACATGGCCGCCGTGCTCCCACCCGCCAGACGCTCCACTAGAGTGACGGCTGTCACTCTTATTCTGACGTCTGACATTGACATTTGACGTTAACTGTCACCAATCAGTAGAAGCTGTCATCGATGACAGCTGACAGTAGCCGTTTAAATACGACATATTAGCGATGCGCCGTCATATGTATAAAATACATATACAATTAATGTAAGAAACAAAGAAGACGTAAAAGAAACGGCTTTTTTCGTGCACATCACGGTTAATTTAGTGCTATCATCGCCTATTATTAAAAGTTTAATGTGATATAGTTTTAGTTAAGGCGCTACCCTGACCAAATAACCTGGGGCATTCGTTCCCTCTTTGTGGCACACTAACTCTGCGCAAGAGTTACTTAGCGAGTACGCTCAGATTTTAGAATAAAATCTTTATAAAATCAAATTTTCTTGTTTTGAAAAAAATAAAACTAGCAAAATGTTCTTTATTAAATTACCTATCCATTAGTTTAGTAAGCAAATCAAAATAATGGTTATTTTAGGAGGAGAAGCATGTTATAGTTAAATCATTATTTCTCATTTCTGTGGCTTTTTTGTTGCCGCTTAAAAAAAAGCTACCATTTTGGAGTCAAGATTATGTAGAAATTTAATGTATTTTTATTAGTTGCTAGTTCTTTTAGATAAAGAGAAGTTGGCTCCCAAAAACAGCCTAAAAAACGGCTACCGCTGTGTTTCGCACGGGAACGCGCCTTAAGACAGGACAACGTCTGTCAGATCCGCTAGTTAATATTATAAATAGCTAAAGTATGTGTGTTAGGTAACTTGTAAATTTTTACAACCGATTTTGAAAATTCTTTTACCAATAGTAAAAGTAATTTAAGATAAATAATAATTAATTTTCAAATAATGTTTGACGATTTACAAGTGTCTGTAATTGGTTTACGTAAATAAAAATGATTTTTATTTATTTTATTTATTTACTCTTGTAATCATATAAATGTGCATAAGTGTGTGTTTAAAAATTGGTCGCCGAACCCGAAATTATTCAGGAGGCCTGTAAGATATATTTTTCCTTATTTGTCTATAGATAAATATGAAAGCAAATTATACGATGATATAATTTTGTGTTTGCATTTTTCTTTGTCTATTATGTTATATTTCAGTCCCGGAAATTGAAATTTATTTCCTTGGTACATTATTCAACAAACGAAGGCTCAAAATATCCGCGAGACGGATATAAACATTCCTTTGATTCCTATGAAAATATTTGTGTCACGTGTAACATGTACGAATTACGTAAAAGAAAATATTTCTTGACAGTTGAAATTAAACCTTATTAGCAACTGTGATTTACGTGGTATTACAGTATCAACGACAATATGTTTCATGGCGTGTCATCACTGATGTTTGGAGAAGCGTCTGGAGAGATTTAAGTGTGTAACCCTTATAGGGCAAACTCATCAGATGTGTATTATAATTAATAGCTTTTTTTGTAACGATGATAAAAATTTTAGTTTTATGTTGAATTAAATAGGTAAGTACTACTAGTATTCTTGTAAACTCCTCGTGCTAAGCTATTTTGCTTGTGTTACGAGTGAGTTCACGTTGGTAGTGTAATTGATAGGGATCGAACCGGCGGCGCAGCGGCTACACTTAAGGCCTCTTGCCGTAACACGTAATGTATACCAGAGTAAGGGCAACAACATTTACCTGTGTACTATGTTCACCAATCCGTCTGCCAAGCGTGGTGATTATGGCAAAATCCCTCTACGATCCTGGCTTGCCAAGGTCTGTTAAGAGGAGGCCCATGTTCAGCAGTGGACGTCAACGGGCTGTTGATGATGAAATAGGTAAATATTTTGAATGTACAGAGAACAAAAGAGATAGGTAAAGGCATTGCAGATGTATATGTACATATTTATGACAAGAGTTTACTATTATGTGCATTTGTATACAGCTAGCAGCGAACTCTTCGCTTATAAAGAATTACCGGCCGTTGTCGTAGCATAAGCATATTTATTTATATTATTTGATACTGACGGTGTAAACCAGATAGTAGTAGACAGTAAAGTAGAGTGGCAGTTGTACAAAACCCCCTATTATACAAAAAGGCATAATCCTTCAATCTCATCGCCAGCGACCGCCCTGAGCCAAAGTCCAAGCCCCACAGGCGGCGCCCTCTTGCGCAGGTTGCTTAGTTTGTAGTTTTTAAACCATTTATTATGGCTGGAGCGCTGCTCGCCTGGCTCGGCTCGTATGTCCGTCCGAAAAAAGAGGTGTAAACCTATGTCTTTTCTTGACTTTACGTTTTAAACACAGAGCACACAGTACTTTGTATTATTGTAACATTGTATTGTAGCTTTGTGTTTGCTAAGAGTAACATGCACACATCCAAGCTTGCTATTAGTAACATTTTTATGATACTGATAGATCACCATCAGCTCATATAACGTGCACTGTTAAATATGACCTTGGTTTATCGGGATTACGGGATTATACCACACTTGGCAAGCCGACCGGTGACCATAGTACCTACACAGGTAAATGCTGTTGCCCTTATTCTGATATACATTACGTGTTAAGGCAAGAGGCCGTAAGAGTGGGCACTCGTTCGATCCCACCAATTACACTACCGATGTTAACTCACTCGTAACACAAGCAATATAGCTTAGCACGAGGAGTTTACAAGAATACTAGTATACTGCAAAACTCTGCTCGTAACATTTTTATTTAAAAAACATGGGGACCAAGGGCTTAAAGTAACCGAGGCATGGAAAGTAGACCACCAACCAACCAGACCCGGTCAAAACATTAAAAAATATACATCAAAATCGAAAAACAATATTCAAAAAGCATCAATTTTATTCCCTTTGTTCGTGTGCATTCGTTAAAATCACAAATCAAATTGACCAATTACAATAACGGAATCGAAATATCGCTTCTGTATCGCAATCAAATCATTGCCATTGCATTGAAAACCAATTGTCATTTTAATTGACTTTAGATGACAATGCTCGTTTGATCTCTGTTGTTGTCATTGCTTGTTTCCGTAATAGATATAAACGATATGATTTTTCTCTTTAATATTACAAAATGATTTTGATTTTATTAAGATAAATGCTGCAAATTAGTGAAACGGAACCTTATGAAATCCATTATCATAAGCAGATGCCACTGCTGAATATATGCCACGGTCGGATGCCTTGACATGAGACGAGGTCTTCCCATAGTCACCACACATGGCAGGCGGGTCGGTGACCGTATTATACCGATTTTATAGCAAACTAAATTTAACACTGCTGTCCGTTGCCTTGAATACAATTCTCAAATATGATATAATGCCATTGGGATTAACACGGAGGGTAGTACTTCAACTTACCAGACCCGGAAATTAATCTATTTTTTTTGCACGCAGTGTTCGAATCCCACTCAGTGAATTATAACGCTATGCCACGGCATTTATTAATACTGAAAGTTAAGTTAAACTTTTAACTTTATCTTTATCTTTCCCTCGTATTCTTGAGTATAATGATAATGTCGGAAAACTAGGTTATCATAAAAGGGGTTCAATCATGCTCTTAAGATTCGAAACTCCAAAAGGGTTGGAACATTTTAATTACTTGATTAATTAAAGGTTAAAGGCCACGATTAATTATATTGGAGTGAAATAAAATTTAGATTGAATGAAAAGATATTTTTAATCAAAGTCAAAGATTTATTTAGAGTCAAAAAATTGCTGCTGACTGCACTAGTAACTCAGTGGTTACAGAGGTTCTGTGACCAGCTGTTCTGGGTTCAATTTCCACCCGAGACAACTATTTGTGTAAACCACAGATAGTTATACTGAGCCTTTGTAAAGTGTAAAGTGTGTTTGTAAAGTACATAGGGAATAGCAATGATATTTTTTTCTTTACAAGACTACATCTGCACTAGCTGTATCAATGCTTGAATTGCGGGGGACTTTATAAATAATCCAATTTAGTTCATTTTTTTATGAAGCACACTCAGATTAAAAACTTTATGTCATCATATCAGCCTCCTGCGACCTTTATGAGGTCGTCGGTCCATCGTGCAGGCGGTCGTCCGACGCTGCGCTTGCCAGTTCGTGGTCTTCACTCGAGAACCTTTCTGCTCGATTATGTTGCGTGGGACTTTATGAATAATTCAAATCAGTTCAGTTTTTCAGAAAGCACCCAGATTCTAAAGTTTACTTGGTTCATACAAATGTTCATCTATCTGCTTAAAGATACTCCCATCTTACTGCGATCACCAGCCCACCTGCCAAGCGTAGAGATTAAGGCAATACCCTCAGCGACCCTGGTTTGACAAGATCTGTTAAAGAGGAGTGTTCAGCAGCAGCGTCGGTAGTGCAATGGGTGGGGTTCAAACCGGCAACCTCAAGATCACAAGTCCGACGCCCTAGCCATTAAGCTATCGCTTTAAAGAATTAAACAAAATAGCTCAATTTTTAACGAACACAGCATCAATTTGTCTTTTGTCCAAGAACAACTGTTTTATTGTTGGTGCATTTAATCATATTTAAGCACAAAAAGCGTGGCATTTTATACATGAATCTGAACTTCATTTACATATTCGGTTGAAACTGAAATTCGATTTGGATGCATGACTTTTACATTATTACACGTAGCCGATAAAATGCATATTAAGTGATATTGTAGTCTGATAGAATAATGGAAATTTTTAATTCGGGCTGTATTTTTTATCGTTGTATTCTTGTAACGGAATTATTTTGTCTTGTTAGTACTGTCTTGTGATTTGATTGACTACACTGGTGCGACAGTTGCTTCTTAGACATTTTTTTTTTGTTGTCCGGAGGGAAATTCATTTACGTATTCCCACCGACGCTGCAGCGTATTCGCGCGCTGGTGGTGGGATATGTGGGACTCGCCATCTCCATAGCGTGGTAGGCTAACTCATACCACGAGGAGAGGACCCTACACTACTAAAACCCCCCGGACAGTCTTTCGATCCGCCGTTGGCGGGGGACGGGCACGCATAAGCAATCCGGCCCCCCGAGGGCACCCGCGACCATCATGGCAATGCGGAATCTCCTGGGCCACGCTTATTGTGGCCCATTTTTCCAAATAATAGGGACGCCCGGAGTGTAGACCCTACTCCTCATGGGTCAGCCTCGAAGGGAGCGGGGCCCATGTGCCCCACTCCCCGAGGTCGAGCCTAGGGCGGTAGGCGTCGGGTTTCAGCCGATGTGATTGCGGCAATATAACTCTACGACCCTGGCTTGCCAAGGTCGTTGAGGGATATTGGTACACAGGTAAACGCAATAACTCGTATCCTGCCTGAATAGGCACCGCGACTCTAGTCTATTCTATTAAAAAGCCGACCAATCACATTGCAGAAACGCACTGTCACGTGACACTTTCTGCAATGTGATTGGTCGGTCTCCGTAGAGTAGACTCGAGTCGCGCTGCCTATGCTAGCCGGGCTGGTATATATTATGATTAGACAATCGGGACCAATGGCTTAAAGAACCTACTTATTTCTTGATAAGTACTTGTTTGGTTGGTAGAGGTCCCTCAACAAACCAGACCCGGATTGTCAAGATAGTAAATCTACTTAGTCATGCCATAAATTACAAATAAAAAAATTAAAAAAATTCAAAGAAAAAAAATCTATTGTACGTAACATTTATTACTATTTCTCTCTCTTTAAAATCTTTAAATCGTATGGATTGTTTTAGAGCCGATGCCGTGTGGTTTCCGGATTAGAATAGACCACCCCATGTCTTCCCATGGGTGTCGTAAAAGGCGACTAAGGGACACATGGCTGATGGATGGGCAGCAGCATCTATTAGCTCAACATTTGCAACTAACTGCGATCACCAATCCGTCTGCCAAGCGTGGTGATTATGGCAATATCCCTCTACGATCCTGGCTTGCCAAGGTCTGTTAAGACGAGGCCCATGTTCAGCAGTGGACGTCAACGGGCTGTTGATGATGATGATGATGATGATTGTTTTAGAGACTCGAAATTATGATGGCGTTTAGAGCAAGCCACACTGTCAAACGTTAACTAGAAATTTAATGTTCAAAGAAAGTAAGAAATATATGTTTATCATTCTGAAAATAATGTTTCATTTTGGATGTACTGGAAGTTTATCTTAACTCCTGTTTCAGAAACTGTAGTTAATTTGAGTTTCAAATTTTTAAAACATAATCGGACCCTTTGTATTGTAGCTTGCAGTTTCACAGCTATTCTAGTTGATTGACGTTCGCAAAATCTGGTATAATATATCAAAAGCAATAACTCCTAAGTGTAAGTCATACGCCACTGTATGAAACAGTGAGAACACTTTTAAATCCATTTCATATAGAAAATTGATTATAAATTCCCGCTCCTGTATGTTTTATTGTTACACAGAGTACGGTATGAACAGAGAGAAACGAATAATACTAGCCGTGTATAGAATTATTCTGAGGACTAGTCAGTGTTATTATTATAAAAAAGAATCCCGTTTTCGCGTGATTCAAAAACACACATACTTAAACACAAATAATGAAAAAATATCATCATTCTCCTGCCCTTATCCCAATTTATTTGGGGTCGGCGAAACATTGTCTTTTTCTTCCATACTACTCTGTTAGCCGTCATCGCGACAGTCACCCCCTTTCTAACCATATTATCTTTTACAAAAAAAAGAAAAAAAAACTTAAAATTAACTAGATTTATTTTTCCAAACGATGTACTAATACGTCATGTAACCACGAGGTCTGTGCTACTGCTCACCGAGCTATATCGACGAATAGTTAGTCTTATTTACTAAATTATTATTGATAAAAACTAAATACTAACTAACTTGGCGGAGATTGAAGAATAATAAATTTTAGATTTTTTGACCAACTGTTGTCGCTCTAAATCCAAGCAATTTACTTTGCGCTCTAAAATTGTCATTTTACACATTTGGAAGTCATAATTGACTCTGTTTCTTACTAATCTGTGACACCGTTTGTCGCGGTTATAAATCTCCTGGGACCACAACGAACATTATCGGCCCGGCTGCATGTTACTGATATATTATCTGTCACCATTCCATTGTTGCTTTTGTTGTATAAAACATTTTAACTCTACGAAGGAATGCTGCAATGGAATGTGTCAATGTGGTTGTACTCAATCGGTTGGCGATGTAGGTTGATATAAATGGGTTCTGTTGAAAGTATTCCTTTAGTTTTGCGGTTTGACGACCCATTTAATTGAGCAAATAAATTTTAAACGGTATTCTGATCATATTTATACTATTTGAAAATTCCCATGATATCCGATTACTAGTTAACCACTAGTGTTAAGTGGCTTGTGTTACGAGTGGGTTAACGTCGGTAGTGAAATGGTTGGGAACCGGCGACCACGTGATCGCAAGTTAGACGCCCTAGCCATTGGGCTACGGGCGCTTATAATTATGTAGGTAATCTATTTTAGGATGGACTAAAAATTTTGAATATCTTTTGCTTTCTGGCTCAAGCCGTATTACATAGTTTCCAAAAAAGGAGCCTGGGCATTAGGGCGCACCTTGTTCAGATTGAAATACGGTGCTGAGTGGTTTCCTTTAATTACGGGTTGATAATGATTTCTGCGGGAACAAGAACTACGACAATAAATTGTGAATTAATGTTTAAAATTGAGATCAAAAACTCATTATTTTATCAATTACGGTTGATCACCACACTAATGAAGCTATCAACAACAGACATATTTGACGGCAAAAAAAATTAGCAAAATACCACAGTTTATTTTAATTTCCTTTCGTAACTACTGTTGTACTATATCCTAGTATAATCTCTGTGGTCTAGCAGTAAAAGCCTTGTTTTAGGTTGCGGAAGTCATGGGTTCGATTACAGCACCATACAGCCTTTGTGTAAATTTATTTCTAGGTTTAGGTGAGGGACTCTCTGTGTCTCAAAACACTTTATGGTTTGTTGTAATGTCCTGATTGTTACAACGGATCAATGAATCGGCTAACAAACAGATTGTCCCCCTTAGAGACGTGTTATAAAAGTGATTGATAAATTTCGATGACCGGCAGGGTTCCACCGTAGCGTAATTGGTAAAGGCATTAGGGGCTTAACCTAAGATGCGGGTTAGAGTCCCGCTGGTGGCTGGTGGTCGAATTTTATTAATCTGAATTTTGAAACATAGATTGTGTCCTGATAATGGAACAAATGTAATGATACTAAGGAGTAGAATATAAATGTATCAAGGGTGAAATGGTGAAGAAATGTTACTCAACTATAGCTTTAAGTAGACACTGTTGTCTGTATCATTCTAGGCATCTACATGGTCCTTCGAGCCGGATATAATAGTAATTGTGAAAATAATATTGCAAAATATTTATTATTGATTTGATTATTATAGTATTGCGGAAGGAGTAAGCACCGTGACGTCATTTGTTATCCCATCAAAAACGTAACATTTAAAAAGGTCGCTCAACTCAACTTTTCTGCAGTTGTGAAATCGAATAAACTCGTCGTAGAATCGAAGTCGGTTATCAACAATGGAAAATTTCCGTAGCGTAGAGGTATTTGGCTCGCTTAAAATCGTGGGTTCGATCGCCATCCGGACAGGAAATCTTTGTGTAAATTCTTTGATTTCTTTCCGGGTCTGGTTGGTTGTGGGACTACCCTCAGTGCCTCAGAAAGCACATTTATTCGTTGGTGCCGATTATTATAACATCATCTGTAATAATCGTATATCAAGGAACGGTCACATACACATGGACATGGACATAATACTGCGGTCACCAATCCGTCTGCCCAGCGTGGTGACTATGGCAAATACCCTCCCTCGAGAGGAGGCCCATGTTTAGCATGTTATACGGGCTGATGATGATGAAGTCGGTTATCTAACGTAATTAATTTAAAAACCACACATTATGTTTAATACACAAACTGTTATTAATAATTCTATGGCTTAAATATTTTAATTTATGATCTTTAATTTATCTGACATATACCCATTTACAATTCTACCTACATTAAGTGACGGGCATCTCTGTAGCAGCGTAGCAAATCGCATTAGTCTACGTCGTAGCCACAACGCATTAGTCTACGCCGTAGCAGGATAGCACACGTTTAAGTACATTGTACATTCAGTTGCTTGTTTAGTCTAGCGGTAAAGTAAAACCGCAACTATCGACGTCCCAAGTTTGCGTCTCGGTTCAGATAAAATAATACAAATATATTGTTGGTTAATCGCTTCCCTCGTGACTAATTTTGAAATAAACAATATTAATCGGAAGGACATCGTGGTTTTTTTTCTTTCTTGTTTTAAACTAGCGACCCGCCCCGGCTTCGCACGGGTGCAATGCTGATGTATCATACATATAAACTTTATTCTAGAATCACTCTATCTATTAAAAAATACCGCATTAACATCTGTTGCGTACTTTAAAGATATAAGCATACATAATAGGGACGGACAGACATCGGCAAGCGACTTTGTTTTATTTATACTATGTAGTGACAATGGGGAATCGTAAATTATATGACATCTCCTTAAGTAGACGATTCAATGTCGGCATCGCGGGGAAATAACAAACAAAGACAAACGATGGCCTGATTCAGAACAACTATTAGTGGATCACACAAATATTTGACCCTGATGGGAATCGTGTCCAAGCATCCAAAGGGCCAAGACATGTGGCCTCTTAAATTTTTTCAATTGAAAAAAGTCAAATAGCCCTCAGTTAAATTTGTCATTGTAAAATCATCATTATTAAGTTTATATCGTCAATTTTAGCAATTAATCGAACCAAAAACGATCGTTTAGTCACTTTGGCTGGCATAAAAACGATTCGTACACCAAAACATTTTCGATAAGTGACGGAGAGAGAAGTCCTACATACCCTATGGTTGCGGCGGTGGGGATGCTTAATGCATTTTCCCTTGGAAAAAATGGCTCTCTGATCTTTCAAGCCAGTTCTAAATCACCATCGTAACACTTAATGAAAGCTCTAAAACCACAATTTTAATGGAGAAATTGTCGGAAAATGGCATTTCTTATCTGATATATTTGAAGATTATTTATTTTGCGAAAGTAAGTGGCAATAACAGACCTATGTCAAGTCATCATTAGGTCAAAAACATAGAACAAGCCTTGTGAATATCTGTAATCTAAATAGGCATGACGCAAGATTTTGAAATCCTCTTGCGCAACGTGGGTAGTCATTTTCTAAGTACGAAAAACACAATATTTCGGTAATAAATTTAAATTTAACGAAGTTTAAGCCATATTTCTATTAAATTTTAAATATCGCGCGAAAAAAGGCCTCAAGTGTCATGGCGTCGGCTATGACGTCACGCTATTGTAAAAAATGTCATTGAGTCCGCCAAACCTAACGTAGTGGTTAAATTCTCTTTGATGGTTACAATATCGTGACGTCATGCGCCGTGATAGGTGTTTCAGTCAAAATGGCCGATTGCAGTATTTTAATCTTTTATTTTATTAAAAATCATATTAATCTCAAGGTTATATATAAAAATAAATAAGTGTAATAATTTCTTTTTATATGTACTTTCCCTTAAAAACATTAAATCTTTAATTTTTTGATACTGTCGTCTCGCCTATTGTATACTTTTATCATTGTATAGAAATTCCTTGGTCTACTGATGCTATTACCTTTTAAGGCTTATTAACAATGGACCCGTTGTTGATTTTTATATTCGCAAAATAAACAGTTAATTTAGTATAACAGGTTAAAATGCTATAATCCGACATATTCATAGATAAATACTTAAAATGCGAACGTTGCGCCTTAACGTGAACCTATTCCTATTTTAGACCGTGGCTAGCCTGGATCATTGAGTGATATTCCCATAATCACCACGCTTGGCAGGTGTTGATGATTGCTGCCCATTCATCAGCTTTATGTCCCTGAGTCATCTCTTACGATACCCATGGGAATATATGTGATAGTCTAATCTTTGCCGGAAACCACACGGCTTAAGACACATTCAGCCAAACGTAATTAATTTTAGAACTTGTTACATAACAGAATTTAATTAGAAATTGATTCATCTGAAAACTTTCAGCCATTCTCAAACTGGAATTGAAATATTCTAAGTTTATTCAAAAATGTCGTAAATCCAGGAGTTTGAGTTTGAGTTCGACATTCGACAGTTTTATTATGGCATTCGTACCTCCACAGTTTAGCAGTATGAGTCCCAATCTATATTTTGGAGATGATAGGTTCGATTCCCACGATTTTTTCGGACGGAACTATACATTTAGCCACTAGGCCTTTTCTACGGGCATAAAAACAAGCACTGCTTTAGTCTTATTAAATGATTTAGAAACTATAAACCAGGCAACCTGGACTTGAGCGTGAAATGGCTAGTTTCCTAAGGATATTAACTAGTAAATGCTATTTCTTTCCATTTGGTATTTCTATTAACGTTATTCCAATTTATTCGGATATTATGTGTGGTATAAACCCTAGCCGGGTGTAACGTCTTTATTTCCCAAAAGACAAAATCTACTTACAAACCGAAATTACAAAAATAAGTAGGTTTATCGTAGATACAAATCCTTTTATTCAATTCCACATAACTATTATTTTTTACCACCTCCGTGGCGTAACGGTATAAGCTTCGCTATGAGCCTCGGAGGTCACGACCTCGAACCACCACCCACGGGTTCGATCCCCACACCGGACAAGAAATCTTAGTGTAAATTCTTATATTTATTTCCGGGTCTGGTTACTTGAGGGGGTAGTCCCTTGCCTCGGAAAGCATGTTAAGCCGTTGGTCCCGATTGTTATAACATCATCTATAATAATCGTATATCACGGGACGGGCAGCAGCGTTTCCCTGTGTATTACAACATAATACTGCGGTCACCAATCCACCTGCCAAGCGTGGTGACTATGGCAAAACCCTCCCTCGGGAGGAGGCCCATGTTCAGCAGTGGACGTTGTACGGGTTAATAATGATGAGGATAATCGTTTTTATGTACCATGATTTTCAATCATTTCTTATAATTGGCAGTACGGTTTGTTATTATGTATACCTACACTTCTACAAGAAACTTCCTATTCGTTGCGACTTTTAAAGTGCGAAATGCACGAAGTCAGTACCGCTTCATAGGGTACGTCATGCGCGAACGTGCGAAAATAAATCGCAGACGATTTATTTTCGTAGTGCGCGAATTGTAGTTCATTTCTTCAGAATTGTAGTACAGTTCACAGATTGACGAATTTTCTTCGCAACGCCCTAAGAGATCTACAACAAATAAGTTAGACGACCTGTCAAAGATAAACTATGTAAAAAATATTATTATAAAATTTGTGATTAGTAAATGAAAAACCGGCCAAGTGCGAGTCGGACTCGCGCACGAAGGGTTTCGTTTCAGTTACAAAGTGCGTACCTATTTTTGATATCAAGAATAAATAAAAAAGCGTATGTTTATGAAATTAAATGTTATTTTATATTTTTATATTCGAGTTGATTGAATGAAAGCTAAATTGCGGTTCACGATTTTTGACGTATTAAAAAAAAACTACTTACAAGATCTCGTTCAAACCAATTTTCGGTGGAAGTTTGCATGGTAATGTATATCATATATTTTTTTTAGATTTATCATTCTCTTATTTTAGAAGTTACAGGGGGGGGACACACATTTTACCACTTTAGAAGTGTCTCTCGCGCAAACTATTCAGTTTAGAAAAAAATATATTAGAAACCTCAACATCATTTTTAAATACCTATTCATAGATACCCGTACACGTATGGGTTCGATGAAAAAAAAATTTTTGAGTTTCAGTTCTATGTATGGGGAACCCCAAAATTTATTGTTTTTTTTCTATTTTCGTGTGAAAATCTTAATGCGGTTCACAACATACATCTACTTGCCAAGTTTCAAAATCTTATAGTTTCGGAAAAAAGTGGCTGTGACATACGGACGGACAGACAGACAGACAGACAGACAGACAGACAGACAGACATGACGAATCTATAACCCTAAAAACTGCTTAGGAGTGAGTTGCTTTGAAACAATTCTGCTTAATTAATAGTCGTAATAAAATCATTTATTAAAAAAATCATGTGAGTTTGTTGCCAGTTCATCTCAGAGATGTCACGTCAAGAACTAGTGGTAGTAAAAAAAAGAACATAATCAATCGACTCAATATCATAAGAACATTATTTAACATAAATATTTTAAATGTGATTATATGAATATGAGATATTATGATTTTGATTTGATATCAGTATTACTACCGAAACATTACATTAAAATTTGAAAAAAGCATAATACTGCGGTCAACAATCCGCCTGCCTAGCGTGGTGACTATGGCAAAAACCCTTCCTCGGGAGGAGGGCCATGTTCAGCAGTGGACGTTGTACGGGCTGATGATGATGATGATACTCATTAAGATAAACGTATATGGCTACTTTTACTATCCATTGCCATGTAAACATAAAATCTGAAATTCAATTTAAGTATTACATAAATGCTTATTAAATATGTTTTTATTAAGTTCCGCTTTATCAATAAAACAAATAACAAAATCTCACTTTGCCTGAATGAAATCATCTGACAACGATGTATGGTGGAGAGTGAGTGCTGTTCTTATCTTTATGTGCTTGTTGTTCCTACAAGTTTCACAACTCTCGCGTAGAAAGCACTCTAAATCTTTAGATTTTAAAGACGATTGCTCCATACAGCTTACGTATTGACTATGATGTTAGTAGTGTTTTAAGACTAAAGTGGAGTGTAGTGTATTCACAAAATAAATAAGCTATAAATATAACTGATAAAACATTTATTATTCGGGTAAATTATCCGTTAACTACCTTTTCTTTTTGTCCGGGGGGAAACGCATTCCCACCGCTGCTGCAGCGTATTCGCGCGCTGCCAATTTGATATGTGGGACTCGCCCTCTCCATAGCGTGGTCTGCTAAACTCATACCACGAGGAGAGGACCCTACACCACTACTTCGATCCGCCGTTGGCGGGTACGCATGAGCAGTCCGGCCTCCCGAATATCCGTTAACTACTTAAAGAGCGAACGTTGCGCCTTAACAGCAGAATTAAACCAACTTGAGTCAACGGAAACGTTTATGACAGCATTAGGATATACAACCGTAGCCGTTTTGGAAATTTATCAGATATCATATTTCATAAAAAATAAAAAACTTTGCTTTTGTTAATACATTAAAAACATACATATTATTTTATGTTTTATTTTGATTTACTTACGAATGTGTTGGCTAGTAAACCAAACAATATTAATTACTATATAATTTCGCATCGCAGCTAAAATGTGTCTCAAATTAAGGTTATGATTAAACACAAATTGATCCGTAATATCATGCAACTAAAATTCATTATCGTTAAGTTACACATTTTGTTTTGTGTCACTATTACATTGAAGCAGCGATTTTTAGTTCTGATATTTTCTATTTTGTACTTTGCCTATGCCATTTCATGTCTTTTTATATGTGTCATTGTCAGTTACTGTTTTCTTTGTATATTAAATCACTATTTATATCTTCGATCCGTTATTATAGTTAAAACCCTTCAAAATTTAATTTATTTATGAATGATTTTAAAATTGGATCCTTGATACAAAATTGGTCTGGAGCAACCCTGTTCCATTTGTAAAATAAATGTTTTTTAAAAAAAGAATATTTCTTAATCTTTTTTGTCAGAGTTGCCACATCCAGAACTGGTGGCAATAAAAAAAGGACGCATCATAAGATCATGATTTATAAATATGTTAACGAATATAAGAATATTAATCACCACGTTAAAATTCCGATTGTTCTGGAACATTCGACACGAGTCTCATAGGTTTTATATAGCAGCTTCTACAAAGTACATAATACACATCATTCAGTAAGTTATAATGGACTTAAAGTTGTAACTTGTTAGCTCGTTCAACAGTTATAAAATTGACGTCTAATGTTCTATAATTTATCATTTAAACTTCGCAAACTCTTGATTTCCTTTAAGTCCGCAACTAAATTTATGAAGGCTGATTAAAATTGAAGGTTCCGTATTTATATACGCCAACGAAAAAGGTTTCTCAATATTATTTGTTCCACCCAAATCAAAGGTCGTTATATATTTCCGACCTTCTCTAAATGATTCTAATTCTCTAAAGAGAGAGAGGCAGAAGATTCACTAAAGGAGAATGAGAAGGTAGGAGGATATTATAATGGGTCGGATTGCCCCGCGTACCCGGCCCTCACTAACGGCGGACAAAGAAGTGTCCGGGGAGTTTTAGTGGTGTAGGGTCCTCTCGTCGTAGTATGACTAGCATACCACACTATGGAGAGAGCGAGTCCCACATATCCCTTTGCCGGCGCGGGTACGCTGCAGCGGCGGATGGGATGCTTAAATGCATTTGCCTCCGGGCTAAAAATAAGCACATATTATAATGCACAAGTGCAGTCTTGTTGATTTATAATTTTTTTTAAGATTAATAGCAGAGTTCTAGCACCCTTCTAGTATTCTTGTTAACCCCTCGTTCTAAGCTATAATGCTTGTGGGTTCACGTCGGTAGTGCATGGGTGACGATCCAACCGGCGACCACACGATCACAAGTCCGTAGGCATAGCCATTGACGCTCTTCTTTTACCTAAGGATTGAATCAACCCGAAAAACAAGACACCAAGAACTTTTCGACTTAGAGTTTACCACTCCGTGTCTTCCTTTGGGTGTCATAATAGGTGAAAGAGGGATATTCAGCTGATGAATGGGCAGCAGCATCTATCTTCAGTCTAGTTACCATCTTACTGCGACCCAATCGACATGCCAAGCAACCAAAAAAATCTTATAGATTCTAGAATTACATTTATAAATAAATTGAAACGCAATATTTCTTCTACTCAATATAATGAAAGAACTCCATTTACAAGTTTTCAAGTAAATAAACTTTAATTATAAGAGAATCGTTATGAAACATTGCAGTTGAGAACTACTCAAAATGCTTAACTGACTAAAGTGTATTAAGTGGAATGCACATTGCTCCAATCTATTGCGACATGTAATGATATAGCTTAAGAATTACTTTACTTACATATTTAGAAATTTCTTTTTGATATGCTCGTAATGAACGACACGAAAAAAGCTACAGGAATTTTGACGGGTAGCGACTAGTCACGAATATATATACAAGGTGTAACGGAAAGGGTATATACATAGAAAGAGCAAGGCTTCTTTGGATTATAACAAACGATATGTTAAACGAAACTGAAAATGTTGCATATAATAAAAATAAGTTAGATTTTACAGAATAAATTGACATTGCATTTAATTTCAAAGAAGTACAACTAGGCTATTACGATGATGGACCATCGAAGAGCTACGATAAGCTATTATATGATATAGTGTTAACTGATAAAAGTAATCCACCCGATTTTTTAAGAATGGAGGAAAGCTATTATTTTTAACGGATTGCCTTTCTATGATATGTGGTTTAGGCTGCAGGTAGGCTTTTCAAGATCGCTTTATTGTATCCAAACATAATATTTAAAAATAATAATATGCAATAATAAAAATGATACTTCCAACTGTCCGACAAGTGTATAAGATCTACTAGGTGACAAACAATTTTCTCTATTAGCTACTTTGATTTACGTTTCATACGAGTCTTTTGCCATTATCAAAATGGCAGTCTCAGTTCTAACTCGCTTTTATTTCCTCGACGATGGTTTCTTTACATTTAATTTGAAATACCTTTTTTTTGTAGGATTGTGGCCTGAAGATTATTTAAATAGAACTCAGAGGATAATATACAGAGTCTACGAATTTTTTTTGCACTTTTTGAACATTATATTTTTTATTATATCTGGCATTGGGACATATCGAATCAAAAAGGACATTATTGTTCTACTTACTAATGTTGACAAAATGCTAGTCGGCTACAATTTCTTCTTTAAAACAGTCGTATTTGTCACGAACAGACACAAGTTGAGAAGTCTTATTGAAGAAATGGAAAGTTCTGGAGATATAGTGACGACACAAAAGAAGAAACTCATGGCTAAATACGTGATTGCTTTAACAACTCTAGCACTAGGCATAGTTGGAGCTTTCAGTTTTTTAGCTATGTTGGAAGGTGAAATGGCCCTAGAAGCATGGATGCCATTCAACCCGTTCGAAGATAAGATGAAACTAATCCTCTCCACACAAATAACAGCGTTGACTTTTGTCCCTTGTGTATTAAGGGGCCTTGCGATGCAAGGACTGATATGCAGTATCACAATGTACTTGTGCGATCAACTGACAGACTTGCAGAAAACAATAAGGAACTTGAAGTACTCCGAACATACGGCAATGGAAACGACCAGAACGTTTAATGGCATTGTAAAGAAACATGTTCGACTGATGGGGTGAGTAATCTGTCTTCTATAAGACATTAGAAAGTAAGAATATCTGAAGCGAAAAACATGGATAAATGGCTTTTGGCACATACCCACTGAGCACCACCGGAGCAGTCATTGTAGAATTCATTGGTAGTAAACCCATTGGGCTACTCGGTCAGTGTTTCATATGATTTGTCTATTAAACCGTGCTGTATCACGATATAGTCACTGTCTTAAATGTTTCAGTAGACTTATCACATATAAACTGCTAAACATAGGTCTCATCGATTGGATCCTAATATAATCACCAGTTTGCAGCGCAGGCGGTTTGGTGACCACAGCATTATATAATTACACATGTAAACTAGTATTACGGCTACCCGTTATCAGGCATGCCATTGTCATAACGATGGAGTAATGGCAATTAGGATAATTTGTAGTTTGCTGTGCCATTTAAAATTTCTTATGTAGAAGAAGGTTCGCAAGTTAGGGCGCAAAGTGAACGACACAAATGACGATTTGCGCTCCGAGTCGTTTCTGGCCATTGACAAACAGCGAGAGAATGCGGCCAGCGTTATGGGCCTTGCGTCAGGATCGAATGTCTATTTGATTAATTAAAATATAAACCTATGTTGAAATGTTGAACCGTGAGACGCTTATATTATTTACGATACTATTAACAAATATTTTGATAATTTGTATACCAGACAGATATAAATTACTTAGAGGCTACAAATTCTGTCGTCCCAAACTAACCAAAGTCAACGGATGAAAACAATTAATCATACTAACTTTAGAACATTGGACAACGAACAGCATAATTTAGGGCGAAACTGCGATAACGGAGATTTCGAAATTTACCATTTATGTTTCATAAACTCTTCAAAAATCTGATCTGGAAACTGTGTGAAGATATAAAATGCTTATACCAATTGCTTGGGTATGGATGGCAATGGGTTATGTCGGATTTTAACTGACTAAAACTCTGTTAGGGTCTCTTTTGCAACCTGCGCTAAACGAGCCCTATAATAAATAAATAGTCCAGCATCGTCAGGCGGTGAGAAATCATGCATTGGCTGTTCTCAATGCCCCCATCACTGGAGGAGTATTCGTACAGTTTAAGCAGATAGACGGAGGGTTTATCTTTTTGTTGCATGAGGGAGCAGAATCCCATACTCCGCCGCTGCCACGGTGGACAGTAAAAGACTCTTAAGTATTATTTATATTGCACTTACGCCTCCATATATTTGAAATTTATAGACTGCATGAGACTTTCCCCGTCATGTATGTATGTATATGTAGAATTGTAGACCCAATCACAAAGTATTTCGGCGTCTTGGCGTCCAAGCGATCTCTTTGCCACATAGCTTTTTAGTGTGGTTAGTTATATCGCTATGTTAGTGTGTAGGTTTTAATTTAAAGAATACA
Organism: Nycteola revayana; assembly: GCA_947037095.2. Taxonomy (NCBI): domain Eukaryota; kingdom Metazoa; phylum Arthropoda; class Insecta; order Lepidoptera; family Nolidae; genus Nycteola; species Nycteola revayana. The sequence goes on from OX344851.2 coordinate 3,865,106, forward strand.
TCCTTATTTAATTTTCAGGTACATTCACGCCATGAACAATATTTTCAAAGAATATTTCTTGATACAAAATCTAGCGGTTACTGTGGAATTATGTGTGAATGCCGTGATGATATCTGTGGTAAGAAACCGGTGCAGTCAATATTTTCTTATACAGTAGTCTCTTAGTCTTTATTTATAAAGTTAACATTGATAAACTTCATGGTTGTTCGATTTATATTGCGCAGTATTCGGCTTTACAGACTTAACGATACAATTATAAGGAGTTCTGGTGAAACATTTGAAGACTTCGCGGGAAAGACAATTTTTACTGTATTTGTGGAAATCACCTTTTTATGTCATCTGGTGACTTTTTGGTTTATTATTTTATACAATAATATGAAATTTGTAAATACGACGAAGTCGGCTGTAATAGTAGGTACAATTTCTATTCGTATAGGTACATGTGTAATCATTATTATGATATTAGCCTCATGTCGTCCACTGTCGAAGGCCTGCATCCACTGACTCGTTGCGACATTTATGAGGTCGCCAAGCTTCGCTTCGTTCATGGACTCCATCAGTACTTTGTATCTAGTATTAATATAAAATAATATATTTGTTACTCCATTCTCGAAGTTGTGACCGAATACATATATCTAGGTCAAACGATCCAACTAGGTAGGACCAACTTAGAGAAAGAGGTCAATCGTCGAATCCGACTCGGCTGGGCAGCGTTTGGGAAGCTTCGAGAGATCTTCTCGTCCAAAATACCTCAGTGCCTGAAGACCAAAGTCTTCAATCAATGTGTGTTACCAGTGATGACATATGGATCTGAGACGTGGTCTCTTACTGTGTGCCTCATAAGAAAGCTCAAAGTCGCTCAGCGAGCTATGGAAAGAGCTATGCTCGGCGTTTCTCTGCGTGATCGAATCAGAAATGAAGAGATCCGCAGGAGAACGAAGGTCACTGACATAGCTCAACGGATAAGCAAGCTGAAGTGGCAATGGGCAGGACACATAGCTCGAAGAACTGACGGCCGATGGAGCAAAAAGGTTCTCGAGTGGAGACCACGTACTGGCAAGCGCAGCGTAGGACGACCGCCTGCACGATGGACCGACGACCTCATAAAGGTCGCAGGAAGTCGGTGGATGCAGGCCGCTAGCGATCGTTCCCGCTGGAAATCGATGGGGGAGGCCTATGTTCAGCAGTGGACTACAACAGGCTGGTGATGATGATGATGATGATGAATATATTTGTTATGATTTCAGGTCGGTGTACAACAATTGACTCTACTAATGACGTTTCTAACATATTTGATGCTAGCACTCATAAATGCTTACATTTACTGCTATTTGGGTAATGAGCTCATTATTCAAGTAAGTATTAAAATAAGGGGTGAGCGAATAATTCGAACTTACGAAATACTATTCCGAACGAATAATTCGAAAATTCGAAAGTGCTCGAATAATTCGAAAAGTTTACAATAATTCGCGAATTATTTTATTATTCGAATTTTAATTCAGAGTTTGTTATGTTCGATATAAAAAAATCATAAGAAGAATATTTTGTTGCACAACATAATGGAATTTAATTGGAAATTCAGTGATATTTTGATAATTCGTATATTGTTCGAATTATTTAATGCGATCGATGTTCGCACACCCCTAATTAAAATATCTATCATTGGCGATAACGTTCTATAGCTATGATATAAATATAAATAACTGTAAAAACGATGAAGCCAGTACATAATGTTAGTATGGTTCATTCCATCTAGTTCAATCGGTTGATATTCGATGCATTAGTCTCTTAAGCTCACGTATAAATAATTAACTCAGCAAGGTGAAAAAATATACTAAATCGGAGGCATTAGTCCATCTGGGTAACAAATCACCAAGGTGAATCCTTGTAGACAGGTGAATTAATGTTATGTGCTTTACTTTATGGATGTTTGTTACTATATTTAAGTGCTAATTAGTGAAATAACCAACAGGAAACAATACTAATGTTATTAGATTAGTTGCAATTGATTAAATGAAAATAAATGAACCGAGCCCGGACAAGAAATCTTTGTGTAAATTCCAAGATTTCTTTCTGGATCGGGTTGGTTGAGGGACTACCCTCCGTGCCTCAGAATGCATGATATCAAGGAGGAACATAATCTATAAAGACCTCACCATAAAACGTAGTCAAAAAAATGCCTAACATTTTTAAATTGTTAAGCAAATTTCCATTACACAATAAAAAAAAACCGGCCAACTGCGAGACGGACTCGCGCACCAAGGTTTCCGTACCATTTTCAAGTTATACCTTACCTATTGACGTTATTGACAACGACAACAAAAAAGTTTGTTGTATGGGAGCCATCCTTAAATATTTATTTAATTTTAATTAATAAATATCATCTGTGAAAATTTCAATCTATCTAGCTGTAGCGGTTCTTGAGATACAGCCTGGTGATAGACATACAGCGAAGTCTTTTCTATAAATATAAAATAGTAAGCAGTAATTAAAAGATAAACATGTTCTCTCGGGTTAAATCGGTACAGGGGCAATTCCGTTTATTACTAGTGATTGAACTGTATTTAAAGGCGAAATGAAAAGGAAAGAGTATTGTTGAATCAATTAATATAATTATTAGTATTATTCGGTAGTAAAAATAACACGTAAAATAAACAATCAAAAAGAAAAATTAAATAAAAAAAATCAAAAGTACAAGTTTATAAATAAATATTGCATCAATAAAGGCCAGTTACCCAACCAGTCGTCAACTACAAGTAATTCTTTAATTAAACAAATCATGTTCCCGAATATTTGTCAATTTTTGAATATTTTTAGTACAATTTGAATAATTGACAGTTACCAAAAGTTGCGGTTAGTTCATACTAATATTATAAACGCGAAAGTTTGTAAGCATGTATGGATGTATGTTTGTTACTCTTTCACGCAAAAACGAATGAACGGATTTGGCTGAAAGATTGCACGCGGATAGAAAATAAGCTGGATTAACATATAGGCTACAAAACATCACGCTACGACCCACTGGAGCAGAGTAACCACGGGGCGCAGCGTTATCTTAATAATTTTAACTAAAAACGCATAGTTTTTTTACCCCGAGTTACTATAACGAAAATTGTTTTTCAGAGCCAAGGTATAGCGTTAGCTGCTTACGAGTCGTCATGGACCTCGTGGCCTGTGATGATGCAGAAAGATCTTTTGACCGTCATCAGAGTGGCTCAAAGGCCTTTGAGTTTAAGCGCCGGCGGCTTATCCTTGATGTCTATACAGACTTTTGCTGAGGTAATTAAAAATGTTTTGTCAATAACGTACACCAGGGGACGGGCAGCAGTGTTTCCTAGTAAACATAATTTTGCGGTCACCAACCCGCCTGAAAAGCGGGGTGCCTATGGCAAAACCCTTCCTGGGAAGGGGACCCATGTTTAGCAGTGGACGTTGTACGATGATGATGCATTATAAATATCGTACCTTAGTAGGTAATCTAATCTTAAGTCTAATCTTAGTAGATTAGTTTATTAATATTCTTTTATACAAGCGTACGACCCGTCTAATGCTAAGCGGTAACATTTAAGACAATGATTCAAGTTTCTATTGTATTAATTATTAAACAAATGTAATGTTTAGCTATTATGAATGGGAAATTATATCTAATAAACATTCACCTATTTATTTACTATATCTCGGTTACAGATGTCGTAAAAAAATTAATCATTATGAAATTTATGATTCACTCGGTGGTTCTCTATGCCAGTGAAGTAGCAAAAGCCTCGTGGCTCAAAAAATAAGCACGCAGCTTAATGTTTTAATTTTAAAAATATTCACAACCAACCTAACATTTTTTTACATTTCTTTCTATTTCAGTCTCTATACAACGGATATTCTATCTTCGCTGTACTCAACGACGCCGTCAGTTAAAATTATTTAACGAGTTTATTCTACATTACTTGTGTAGCAAACAAACAAATCCATCTAATTAGAAGGAGTTATTGTAGTTTATAGAAGTTAGCAACTCCTGAAGTGTAATTAGTAACTTAAGCATCAGATTATGAGTAGGATCGCAATACGTAGAATTAAGTATTAAATGACGACAGTTTCATATTTTCTTTGTCTTGTTTGCTTATATGTGTACAATAAAGAGTATTATATTCTTATCTAGTCTATTTTCATGGCGGAATCATAACATAGTCATTATAGTCGACGAAAGCGACACTAACGCAAAATGCCCTCTCTCTTGTGCAGGTTGCTTAGTTTATAGTTTTTAACCATTTATTTAGGCTGGGTTTGAAAAGCAAGTTTCAAGCAATATATTTGGCAATTGTGGTGTTTGATTTCCTTCAAATTATTTTACAATGTAAATAAAATGTGGGTGACATGTAAAAAAAAAACATATTATCTGTGTTAATACCATGATCATGATTTTCAATTAATAGATTCGGAAATTTCTCATTTATTATCTTATACACACTTTGTTTTTACTAGTTAAAATTTATAACCATTCCGCACAGCAAACATAGCTTATATTTGCTGTACTTAATGAGGTCGGCCATTAAAATGGTGCAGCGAGTTAAAATCATCGGAGTTTTTCTTGATGAAATGAATCCTTATACTAATATATAAAGGCTTATGTTTAACTTACCACCAGATATAGTAACATATAACAGAAAAAAATTGAAAATGATCACCAAAATTAAACCCGCATTTTAACGTAAAATTGTAACCAAAGTTTTAACATTTCGCTATCGTATTTAAGCAAAATGACTCCAAATAAATCATTGTTAACCCAAAAGTAGTAAATGATCACCAAAAGTACCTAAATGTTTTACTAATTTACTATTCGGTTCTGGCACTCGCCGGCCGCTGCCGCGGCACCGCTCGCTTCGCTCGCTCGGCTCGTGCGTTGTATGGCCGCAGCTCTAACCTAACCTAACCGATTGTCATTTTTCATTGATTTTATTAAGGTAGAAATAGCGCAATAATTTGCTCGCTAAGATTTGGTGATCATTAACTACATTTGGTGTTCGAATACAATTTGAAGTGCAGTCGTGACTAAAATAGCTAGAGTACTATTATAATTTTAGACTTTATTTTTCTGGTGTCAAGTATATATTTTTGGTGGTCATTATATTTTATCCCATATATAAAGCTGAGGAGTGTTAACTGAAAAGTGTGATTAGCGCACTCATCTCAAACTAGAGGTATAGGACCGATTCGAAAAATTCTTACAATGTTAGATAGGGAGGCTATATTTTATTATGATGTTCCCTCGGGAATGGGAGCTACGCAGGTGACACCGTGCGCGGAAAGCTAGTATCAAATATAGGAAAGCTGTACTTAAAAATACGTAAGTACTACCGAGTATGTATGTTTTGTTTAAACAATGTTGTTGTAAAAATGTCTCAATTAATTTTAGGTAGTACAATTTGTGTGTGTAAATACTTATTTAGGAGCATTGAACATTACTGAAAACATTTAATTTTATTCCAGAATGCTATGCTTATTAACACGTTGAACACTATAACGGACACCATGTGTCCGAACTCCGACAGAATTCCTTACCATGGGGCCGCACCCTTTTACCACGAATCGTCCAAAACTCGTTGAGGTGTTTTAATGTACCTAAAATATATTTTAAAACCACTCGTTGAACAACTTATAATTTCTAAGTCCTTTTTTTGCTGTGTTAAGTTGCCATGCTGTTCTGTGGGGCCACGCGAGTCGCTTACTAAAGTAAAAATAGACGAAATTCAGTCCGTCGGCCGTCAAGACGCTTCTGAAGTGATCGCGGGTACGCGGACACACGGTGCAGCTCCCTAGACCCAACGCATTGACGGTCTCGTGGTGTCCGCCGGCTGGGGTCGACCATTAGTAGGTATATAAATGTAACTTGCATTAAAACTCAATATCAAGTTTTAGCATCGGAAAACTCAAGTAAACAGCACCACTTTTGCTAAGTTTGTGAATAACTTATGAATGTTGCTCAAATATTCAAACAAGGAGAGGTTTCGCAGATTATTATTTATGAGATCCCTTACTTTCGTGAATTAGGGGACACCATAAATCAGACCGAGAAATGTCGTAGGCATTTAATTATAATATCACTTCATACATAATTAAGATGTTTCTGAAATTTCGAATTTCATTGTCGTAATATATACCATACAGAAGGAAGGTCGTTGACATAGCTCAAAGGATTAGCAACTTGAAATGGCAATAGGCAGGACACATATCTCGAAGAACTGACGGCCTATGGAGTAGAAGAGAAAGGTCCTCGGGTGGAGACCACTAACTGGCAAGCGCAGCGTAGGACGACCGCCTGCACGAGGAGTGGATGCAAGCAATAGTTTCCGTTGGAAATCAATGGGGGAGGCCTATGTTCAGCAGTGGACGACAACAGGCTAATCTGATGATGATGATGATGAATATCCTACTAATATTATAAACGCGAAAGTTTGTAAGTATGGTTGGATGGATGGATGGATGTTTGTTACTCTTTCACGTAAAAAAGAATGAATGGATTTGGTAGAAATTTTTCACGCGGATAGTTTATAAGCTGGATTAACATGTAGGCTACAAAACCTCACGCGCCGACCAACTGGAGCAGAGTAACGCGGGTAAAACCGCGGGGCGCAGCTAGTAGATTATATTTTATTATGAAGTTCTTACGGGAACGGTAGTTACGCGGATGAAACCGCGCGCTAAAGCCAGTGCAAAAAATAAAAAAACTTATTTTCGTAATTTCACTTAATTTAGCAGAATTGAGCTTCACGTCTGTAAAGTAACTCGCTGACGTTTACGACTCGGAAGCTAGTTGCTAAGTGAAATTTACGAGTTCCAATAGTTGTACTTTCTACGGGTAATCTCAACCTTAAGGTGCGTACATATTATATAACATAACATGTTATAATACATGTTTCAGTAATATGGAGACTGAATGTTATAAAACATGTTATTAAGTAACTGGACCAAAACCTACGTTCTGCCCATTTGAGTATGTTTCGCCGGACCGCCTCATGTGGGTCGTGTTAAAACCGGCAGTAGAATAACCCACTGAGTTTGTTTTGCCGGATCTTCTCAGTTGGGGCGTTAAAGCGCGTCCGTCGTTACGGTCGGTGCGGATACTCATGGGCCGCCCAAATAATGACAATTGTTCTTAATATAATTTAATATAGACAGAACAAGATATTGGACACGATATAGTTGAAAAATAAAGTTAATACTAAAACATTATTAAAAACAATAACTAAAATACCTGCTTAATATTTTATGCTAGTTTATACATGTTAAAATTATACATAGATTAATAATGAATAATTGTTTTGACTATTTGCAACTGCCTGTAATAGGTTTACGTAAATAAAAAGTTTATTAAGTTAAGTTATTTAATAGGTTATTTTCCGTTATTTAATAATACAACAGTTGCTGCAGCAGCTAGCAAAACGTCTTCTTGTGTCAACATTGTGAATATCACTGCAGAACGACCAACGACAATGTCATACAACATTGTTATTCTAATGTGTACAGTCTTGTTATATTGAAAAAAAAAACTGTTAGATAATGTCATCATCATCATTATAATCAGCCCGTATAACGTCCACTGCTGAACATGGGCCTCCTCCCGAGGGAGGGTATTTGCCATAGTCACCACGCTTGGCAGGCGAATTGGTGACCGCAGTATTATGTTGTACCACACAAGGAAACGCTGCTGCCCGTTCCTTGATGTACGATTATTATAGATACTGAATGTTACAACAATCGGGACCAACGGCTTAACGTGCTTTCCGAGGCACTGAGGGTAGTCCCTCAACCAACTAGACCCAGAAAGAAAACTTAGAATTTGCACAAAGATTTCTTGCCCGGCGTGGGGATCGAACCCACGACCTCCGAGATTTATAGCGAGCCAAATACCGCCACGCTACGGAGGTTGTTAGATAATGTGGACCTGTTATAAAACACAAATTATACAACATGTTACCTAATCTGTACGCACCTTTACTTACATGTTAAGGGAAGTACAATCTTACATATTGTTCCGTGGCGTAACGGTATAAATCTCGGTCACAGTCTAGGAGGTCGAGGTGGGTTCGATTCCCACAGCGGACAAGAAATTAAGATTTCTTTCCGGGTCTGGTTAGTTGAGGGACTACCGTCCGTGCGTCGGAAAGCACGTTAAACCGTTGGTCCCGATTGTTATAACTTCACCTATAACAAGCGTATACCAGGGAACGGGCAGCAGCGTTTTCCTGTGCATCATAACATATTAATGCGGTCACAAAACCGCCTGCCATGGGTGGTAACTATGGCAAAAACCTCCCTTGGGAGTATTTTGTGTTCAGCAGTGGACGTTATACCTACGGGTTGATGATGAAGATGATCTTAATAAGTCAAAAAGTGGAATTTCTTATCTGTTAAATTTAAAGATTATTTATTTTGCGAAAGTAACAGACCTATGTTAAGTCATCAATGGGTCAAAAATATGGAAAAAGCCTTTTGGACTTGAACATGGAAAAATATCTGTAATCTAAATTGTATGCTGTGATCATTGTATTGAAATTCCTTGGTCTACTGATGTTATAAACTCTTAAGGATTATTAACAATAGACCCGTTCTTGCTTTTTATATTCTCAAAATAAAAAATATTTTAGTATAACAGTTGAAAATGCCATATTCCGACATGTTCATCGATAAATACTTAAAGTGCGAACGTTGTGCCTTAAGGGTCGGCCTTCAGGGGTTGCTAGGATCACGACGCCGCGTCGAGCCAATTTGAATAACTAGGTACTCTTTATTTTGGCTAACATTATCAGCCCGTACAATGTCCACTGCTGAACATAGGCCTCCTCCCGAAGAAGGGTTTTTGTCATAGTCACCACGCTTGGCAGGCGGGTTAGTGACCGCAGTATTATGTTGTAACATACAAGGAAACGCTGCTGCCCTTTTCCTGGTATACGACTGTTAAAGATGATGTTATATTAATCGGTACCAACGGCTTATCGTACTTTCCGTGGCACGGAGGGTAGTCTCTCAACCAAACAGACTCGGAATAAAATCTTAGAATTTACACAAAGATTTTTTGTCCGGCGTGGGGATCGAACCAACGACCTCCGAAATTTAAAGCGAGCCAAATACCGCTACGCTACGGAGGTTGTCGGAGAATTTTGGCTTATCCACTCTCTTAAAATTCTCCTGTTGCAAGTTTCGAGGAAGAAGCTTATTGTATAAAATTAATACATAAACCGAACCATACTTTATGTATGGTCATCAAATTTTAACATAACCGATGAAGCATAATTTTATGATCCTGCGCTTTATTACTGTTATACGAGCTGTATAACTAAATTAACTGTGCATATTTCAAGATCTTATAAAAATGTATTTTTATTAATAAAGATTATGTTTTACTGTACGGGAGTTAAACAGGGCTAATATCGATATTTTTTTAAAATTATAAACGTCAACTTGACTTTTCGAACCCGACGTGAACTCCTCGTAAAACAAGCATTTAAGCTTAGCACGAGGGGTTAACAAGAATACTAGTAGACTGCAAAACTCTGCTCGTAATAAATAAAAATAAATAAAAAATCTCATGTATGCCATAGATAATTTATTGAAGTTTGTGAAGTATCAATTCGTTGGTGATACTGTAATACCGCATAAGTGACAGTTGCTAATAAGGTGTAATAACATTTGACAAGAAATATTTTCTTTATATATTTCAAAGGGCAAAAAGCAATTTGCTTAATTTGATTTTCAACCTTGTTAGCTATTGTCACTTTCGCGGTATTGCAGTATCACTGTCGAATTAGTCTACTCCAGTCTATATTTATCCTATAACCAGCGGTGCGCTACCCAGTCTACATATTATTATTCCTTATTTTAAGCTATACACCGCTGTGGTTAAGTTCCATAATAGTGTAGCATTTAAATATAACATTATCTTTAAAAGTATTATATTGTTACGTTTAAAGTCGTTATCAACTGACAAACAAACTTATAAAAATGTTATATTGGAAAGACTAAAGCACGGCTTGCCTTTTATGACCGGTGAAGTAGCAAAAGCCTCGTGGTGTACTACATTATGTTCGAATGTTTCAAAATTAACTTTTCTACTAAAGTATTCAAAACATTTTTAAAAATACATATGTCCGTCCGCAAAAACTGAGAAACAAGCCAAAGTCTGTTTTGTGAGGAGAGTGTATCGTCCAATTTTGTCATATAAAAGCCACATGTTTCTTGCGCCTCCTACATCGTCGTTAAAATCGTCCTGACATAACTTATTCGTTAAAATATTGCTGTGTCTCCAAATGTGTTTATGTTTTAATTGTCAATATTTGGTGTCATGTTAGAAACATATCCCAAGTAAAGAAATAAAGACTTAATGATTTAGTATTTACCTATCTTCGGTTTTAGTAACTTGTAAAATGCCATCAAAATGGTAGTTCCTGAGATAACCGCGTTCAAGCAAACAAACATAATAAAAGTAAATAAGATAAGTCGGCATCAGTTGATTGCATTCGGCATCAATTTTTTGTTGGTTGCCCACTGACTCCTATTACCCTCTTCTCCTAATCCATACATGTGTAATGTTTACTACTAATTTTGTTACAAAATAATATAAAGGACTTAGTCGTTAAAACTTGCGGAGTTCTCATAAAGTTATAACTGTGTAACAATCTATTAATTTGCCGCTCAGTTAAAAGGCCTTTGTACCGGTATCCCTCATTAAGTTACGTTCACTTAACCTTTATGAACAAGGGATGACTTCATCGAAGTTTTTTCATCAATATTGTTATTTGTACAGATTTAGGGTTCTACCTTTGTAGATAAAAATATCGAAAGCAATTGATGTTTTGTTGTTGTTATTGCACTCACCCTCGCGAGGAGATATTATATTGTAGCGATAGATGTTATACGTCACATGACGTCACGAATCCTATATCGCGCAAAATAAGTTCTCACGCCGCTTAGGGCCATATACATGTTCTGAAGAGTAACAAATTGTCTCTTCCTGTTGAGCTCGACCTCGTCGAGTACGGAAGGGCCTCACCGGACTTGACATTGAGCCCCGATGGCACGCCGGTCGCCCCTACGGTGCTCCTATAATCGCTGGACTGTATTAGCCACGCCGCTCTCCTCATGAAGACCACTTGGGCCCTCAGGCCTCCACCCAAGGGCTCATCTGTTTAAACACGTGGCGTAAGAAACTATCGCAAAGATCACTTGACCTGTACGATTTCTGCGGGACCCGCAAGAGTCCACGCTGAAGACCAACGAGCACAAAATTCGGTCGTACACCACATTTCTTTAAAATATTATTGTCAAATTAACATCGTTGATCGTCTCATACAAAATATGACTTCCTGTTTCTTCTCCCTGCCACCGCCTGGAGCCAAGGTCCAGGTCTTTCTTTTGCGGAGGTTTATAGATTTTAAACCATTAAATAAGGTTGAAGCTCGTCTATACATACATAAGTCCATCCGAATAAAAAAACTTGCTTTTTCTTAAAGGCAACCATACTTCTTTAATATTTTGTATCTTTTTTTTTGGAAATTGGTTTTGTGTCATGGGGAAGCCATAAATAACACTTTAATTTTATACTAGTAATCGCCCGCGACTTCATCCGTGTAGCTTTTTATTTCTCCATACAAGCTTTGGATCGCCGTTACATCCTTTTAGGGGGTAATTTTTAAGAAATTTTGTCTAAGCCTATTTCATTCTGCCGTGGGGTGCCGGCATAGAATGTTGCCTCCCCATTTCTACTCGTGGGTGTCGTAAAAGGCGACTAAGAGAAATTCCAGGGAACGGGCAGCAGCGTTTCCTGTGATGATCAAATCAACAAAGAACTCCACTGCGCTCGCCAACCCGCCTGCCAAGCGTGGCGAGTATTGGCAAAACACCCCTCATGACGACACACAACAGGCTCAGGCCCCTATTCCTCGGCCGCCCCGCTAGTCCTGGCCACGGTACCAGCTACAAAACCAACCAATATTGTAAGTTTTACTAAATAATCTTTCGAATATGTATTATACGTATATTTTTACAAGATCCGAATGAATTACACAGTAAAACGTGTAAAATGAATATATACCTATGTCTAGTTTTAATAACAAATACAACAACTAGTACAATATGAATCATATTATGATCAACTTACTTCAAAAGCAATGCCGTCACTTCAATAATCCAAAGATTTATACTGAAAGCGAGTGTGGATCATTTCTGCTGTTTTTTTTGTCGACAGTACTGCTACGGTAAAACAATAATGACAGGACAATTTCAAATACATTTGGACGACACCAAGCTTGAATAGTTAATTAAACTCTAATATCGTTTACGGTGAAAGGTACAAATTATTATAAAATATTAATGTATACATGATAGGTATAATCGCCTGACCCGTTTCCTTACTGAATAATTAAAGGACCCTTTGGTGTTTTACTCGTAACGACCATTTATAGTTACATAGAGGTCGATTTTGATTCTATGTAGTCTAATTTGACTGTCTCGTTGGTCTTGCGACAATGTTCGGCAGCAACTGATATGGTCTCGTGTGTGGGAAAAATATTTTTTACCTACCAACGCACTAGAAATTTTATCTCAAACTTAATTCAGAAAATTGTTGGTGTTTTTTTTTTTTACCGTACGTGTCGGTTAAATATTACCTCCTGATTTTAGAGTAAAGAAATTCCTGGTTATATGAGTGATGTAACAATTTCCATAGTAATTACGTAAATCATGTGTATTGTGTCCGGGAATAAAGGCTTTGTAAAGTCGCCTTTTAAAAAGACTAATAGCGAAGTATTTTCTTGTTTTTGCAATCGTCTACTTAAGATCGGAGCATTGATAATTTTATGCCCATCATTTTTTATGGTAAAGTACCTCATGACTAACTAATGTTCATCCGACAAGAAAAAACGTCTATGTTCCTATTATACCTGCTACATAGGTATGATCAATAGCAGTGATTGCTTCTCTATTCGGTGAAGGTTTATTATTTTTGTCACGAATCACGGCATCCTCATATCGCCGCCATTTATAATCTCTATGTAACTATGTAGGTTTGGCGTGATATTAATTTTGTGTATGATATAGAATAAAATTGGTTTAAAATACAAATTTTAATTGTAATAGTAATTGCGTTATTTTTTATAAGCTGTAGGTATGCACTTTAGAAGTAAGCGTACTGAGACGGACTTAGGCCTCATTTACGGAGACGCGGGTAATCGCGCGTCGCGTGCGGTGTGGCGCCTCGCATCCCACTCGCACTCATACAACACCATATGTTTGAAATTAGTGCGAGCCGCGCCGCTTAACGCGACGCGCAACGCCCAGCGTCTCCGTAAATGAGGCCTAAGGGACTAATTACATTTATTCAGCTCAATTCAGCTTATATCCATAGAAAACGCCAGTTTTGTACGGGATGCGTACGCGTCTGTTCAGCTGAACGCGTGCGTACGATACAAAACTGGCGTTTTCTATGGACATAAGTTGAATTGAGCTGAATAAGTGAGATTAGTCCCCAAGTCAGCCTCAGTACGCTTATTTTTACAGTGCATACCAGTCCATGATGGTCATCGGTCAATGATGTCCTTGATAATGAACGTATTTGCATAAAACATTGTAGTAATTCGCCGCGTGGTTTCCGGCTTAGAATAGACCACCCCATGTCTTCCCATGGGTGTCGTAAAAGGCGACTAAGGGACATATGGCTGATGGATGGGCAGCAGCATCTATTAGCTCAAGGTTTACTTCTTACTGCGATCACCAATCCGTCTGCCAAGCGTGGTGATTATGGCAATAACCCTCAACGATCCTGGCTTGCCAAGGTCTGTTAAGAGGAGGCCCATGTTCAGCAGTGGACATTAACGGGCTGTTGATGATGATGATGATGATGATTGTAGTAATTCATGACTACCTTAATTCACCTCGGCTGTATCATAAACAGGTAACTACGTAATAATTTTTCACGAGGTGTATAGCTTGTGTAAGTAGATTTATGATTTACTTACTGAGGAAACGATTTTATCTGTCTTTTGTAAACATCTTATAAGCTTTTTGACAGGGTCTTTGAACGTGAAATATCGGCTCTTTGCGGTTCCTTTGTTTGCTTTTTGTTTAGAAACTTTGATAACTGATATTTATTGATTGATTTATGGAGGAGTTGTCTTTTTGGGAAATATATTTATATTTTTTTGTTTTTTAGGAAATTACTGTTTTTTCTCGCAGAATTTTTGCCTACTACTAATTTTTGTTAACTAAAATGTGCTAAGCTAACATGGTTGTGTGACGAGTGGGTTCACGTTGGTAATGCAATTGGTGGGTATCGAACTAGCAACCACATGGTCGCAAATCCAACGCCTTAGTGATTGGGCTACGGCCGCTTAAATAAATAACTAGATTAGGTGCAGAAAATAAAAGGTCAAATTTCACCATGATAAAATCTCAGTGTAAAATTCCAACATATTAGTACTAACATTTAAAATCTCACTTCAAATAATGAAATTGCCGTTCAAACTTCTATTGAGCGATTCAGGTTTTTTTAGCAAAACTTCTAGATGGCGTTGCTAGTCGTGCGTTTTGTGCGACTATTTTAAGAGACGCTACAACTCCATTCATACTGCAATACATTAATCATAACATTTGCAGTACACACGCATTAAACATTAAGTAAGGATACAGTTAAGTGCGCAACTATTAAGGTTTCATGTATCCTATTTGCCAAAATTACTCTGTAACATCGCTTAAATAGTAATAATTATTTCTATACAGGGTGCCTGCGAAGAAGAATGCGCTGTGGTTAAAGTTTTCTGTGTAAGATATCCAACTCTATACTAGAGCTACTACACTATTTTATTATATTTTTAGATTAATTATTTTTGTAGTTTTATGCTGAGGTTAGTGTTCATTTATGGTACATAATAATTATTGTGGATTTTTTCTTTTCTAATTTCTTTCTATTTGATAGTAATAATGCATAATGAACAAAGGGGAATTTAAAAACAAAACGAAATTTTAGATTTGAGGTTGAGGTTGTTGAGGTTCTAGGTAGGTGGAGTGGATTACTAGACGGAGGGGAGAAGAGAAGTAAGCTTGACTTCCCCTATCTCAATAATGGCCTTCTCGCGAGGTTTGCCATAGTCATCACGCTTGCCAGGCGGGTTGGTGACCGCAGTATTATATTGTAACATACAAGGAAACGCTGCTACCCGTTCACTCATATACAATTGTAATAGATGATGTTTAACAGTCGGGACCAAGTAGTCCAGTCCCCTGGACATTAAGCATCTTAAGGTCCTTTCTGTACTGTCAAGTAATTTCAAGGCATCCTGTATACAAAATTAAGATAGCATTTACACTAGTCTGCTCTTTAGACGCGAACCGAAGTGTGAAAGCCTTGGAATAATTTATGACGTGTAATTTAGTAGATGTAGCCTGAGTGTTGAGGTATTTACAAAGATTTACTGCGAGGAAATTGGATATTGGCTTGGTGTAAGTAGTGAGAATATTATTAGCAAAGTAAAATGATTTTAACTCGTTAACCGACAAATTGCGTTATAGTAATTAATTGAATGTCGATTTCAGATCCGATTTATAGGTTTACTGGTTTCCTAAAGAGGTGTAGCTGACGGCGATGAGACCGCCTGTTGTACCTACATATATATGAATTTTTAGTGTTTTTTAAGTTTTTTTTTTTATACTTTTGGTATGTAATAAAAAGTATTGTATTGAATTGTAGCTGCAAATAATGAGGTGGCAATACAACTTTAATTAGATATGTGTTTCAAATATTAAACGATATTTATTCAGCACTTAGGTATTTACATACACTTGCACTTGTAAATAATACACAAAGTAATATGATTAATATAATTAAATACAAAATATCTCAACTAAAATCTATTGCGGATAAGCTAATAGTCTGTCTATAGGCTTAATGGGCTAGGACCATTGCTCAGGGCATCGCTATATATTTTTAATAAACTCGGTTTCTAATTAAAGGCTTAGGCTGTAGGTAGTCTTTAATTCTATATACATAAAAAATGTAAAAAACAATATAACAATTCAAAAAATGACTCAGCAAAAAATGCTGATCGACTTCTCGTACAATTGATAACTGACAAAAAAAATCAAAATGATTATTGATACAATTTATGATTGACAAAACAAATGCTAAACGATTATTCGAATAATCGTTTCGTATTTGTTTTATGTAACATTTTATTCATTCATTCAATTTATAATTGATACAACAAATTCTCGATCATTGGCAGAACGACGTTTTTTTGGACATAGTTAGCTACGAGGCTTTTGCTACTTCACAGAGCATAGCCTTAGTAAATGGGTTAACAATGGTATGACAATGACTTACCGATAATTATAGGCTACTTAGGTCAAGAGTATCGTATACTATTTTATATTATATGTGACATTAACCCGCCCCGGAGGGTTGTGGATTACGATACGTGTGACCTAAGCAGCCTATTATTGCACGGCGTGAAGTTTGCGCCCGAGCGTAGCGAGGGTGCTCGGGGGGCGGTGGGGGGTAGCAGGGGGGCTGGGTGAATTTATTAATTTAAAAGTTACATTTAAATCATTGCAATTTTTAATGTCATCATTTTATTATTCATTTCTTCATACTTTTTCGCTGTCATTTGTTCGCTGTCAATTTTCAAACTTCAAATGACATTTAAAAGTGTTTGCTTTCATTTTTCATACATGTGTGAAGTTAGTCGATTAATTTACGCACCGTGCAGAAATAGGCAACTTAGGTCACGGAAAGGCGTGCGTAAAATGCGGGTTTAGGTCGCACTGTGCTATAAAATATTTTAAGGGAAGTTTTGTGCAACTATAATATGCCAAAAATATGTTTTGACTATTTTGTCATGTAATACGTTTACGTGAATAATAACTTTTTTTTAAAACTGTGCTCTAATTTGCAGATGGCGGGCTTTTCAGACCCGCCAGTTGCGGTTGACAAGGATCGGAAGGTTCATTGCAAACAAAGGATCGGGAATGCAAGGAGGGAAGCTGAACTGAACTGAAGCTGACTTTGTACAGTTAGCAAAACACCATCTGAGTTACTTTTATGATAGGTATTACAATTAGTCACGGTACTTTTACATTGTCAGATAGATCAGAATTAAGTATTAAAAGTATATTTTATAAGAACTTGATTGACACACTTAATAATCGTGGAGATCTAAGCAAATATTTACAAAATCCGAGCTTAGCCCAATATGACTCCAGCGAACCCAAAACGATTCAAAACCTAATAAAGGATATAGCTGACATAATATTTTACAACTCTCTAATATTGAATTTAACGGTTCACTGTAAGAGGTCCTAACAACCTCAAAACTTGGACTCCAAAACTCAACCTTAGTGTAATACGATAGCGTTCATTTTTACGAATCACGATATTATAACTGATACATTTAATTCTTAGCTAGAATAGTAGAAAATGAATGCCTATTTTGCATTTTGATACTATTTGTTTTATTCGTAAGTAGTTGTTACCCGTGTCTTCGCATGGATAGCAAAAAAATCTAGAACTTATTTAGATGCTTAGTTTTACTTTCTTTAAACAACTGCTTCTTATTGAATATTTAAAACTAGTTAGGAAATTATAACACGAAGGGAATATTTTTTTTTTAATTATTAACCATAAACCCTTGTTCTAAATTCAAATTTTATTTGTCATAATGTCGCATACTAGTATACGGTAGTGGTTATCCACGTAAGCCACGAAGACTTACAATACAAGGAGTGTCATTTATGCTTTTCCGACCCTAATACTAGAGGTACTTAAAAGCATCCCCACTCGAGCAACTCCTAAAAACGTACTAAGGATAAGTAATTTTTACAATCATATAGCGACATCTACAGTAGCCACACTAAAAAAATCACATGAAATCTTGCTAGATTTTGCTTGCGCCATCTAGAATTTCGATTACGAACTTACCTATATCTCTCAATAGAAGTTCGCAAGCCAATACAAATATATAAAAGCTGTAATAGTATTTCTGCCATGGTGGCCAATATCTAAGAAGATTAGCCTGCGCAGGGCAAATTATAATCCACAAGTGTATACGCAAACACAGGTGCACTACCTATTCCTTTACTTTCAAAATCGTGCAATCGTGACGGTCCTACCGACACGACAGGTGATAGATTAGACGCTGGGCTGACTGCAAAACGTTCTCTCCGAAGTACGTGTAAAGCACCATCAACTTCGAGACTTCGGGCTGGTACATAGATTTTGCTATATACAACTATTAAATTTTATAAGCTGTCGGGCCAACCACCTCGCCCGGCTGAGAACAATTCGTTGTCTGTGTAGAACACCAATCGTTTCTCTACAAAGATAAAGAACATTTTTATATGTTTTTAAATTCCAAGAAATTTCACAAAAAATACAACATATCATTTTATGAGTCCATAATAAGACCGCAAATCCATTCATGAATTACATTTAGAAATGGACAAGACAAACATTAACTTTTATTGTTGTTGGTTCAAACATTTCAAATTCCGTTGTAATTTATTACTCTTGGTCCCTAAAAGTGAAATTGGACATCCATTGCAAAGAGTTATCAATCCTTAAGATTAATATTTAAAAAGTCATCTGCTTTTAATCTTCTTTCTCTTAAATTGAAATTGTTTTGTTTGTTTTATGTTTGTACAGATTGTCTTGAGTTGCGATAGCTAGGGTTACTGCTGTTTATATTTATACTATATTAGCCTGTTTATGTCTTCTTATGAACATAGGCCTTCTCTTTAACTGACCTTGGCAAACCAGGGTCTTTGCGAGATATTGTAATTTTCACCACGCTTAGCAGGTGGATTGGTGATTGCAGTAAAATGGGAGTATCTTTGAGCCGATATCTGATGCTGCCCATCCTGTTGGCAATGTCTATCTGCTGTCCAAAGTAAATACCAGATCTTGGGGAACGTATCGTATTAACGAAAGCTGGTACGAGGTTTCATACATTAATTTGTTTCCCGGCCTCCATGCCCCTTATATAACGACGCTGAAGGGCCCAAACAAATCCAGGGTACTGTATTTGCGCCTCTTGAGATTCTCTGTGGATTCGATCGCCATGCCAGACCTACTTTGAGTTCCGGAAAAATGGCCGTCCCATCTTTTAGAGAAGGAAAGTAAATCCGTCAGACTTCTTGCCATCATCGCGTATAAGGCTATTAGTATCTAACATTAATCAAGAAGAGATGGAAATAAGAAGAACTAACTTTAGCTACGAAGTTTTTAAAGATGGTAAAGAGTAATGGAATTTCTTTAGCACATAGCACTTTTTTTGCTATAAATACTTGTTCAAGTCGCTGAAGCATTCAAAGCGTCTCTTAAAACATAATTACTTTCAATCACACAGCGCACTTGTTGAAAGAAAACAAGGCTCCATTTTTACCGCAGCCGAGGAGATAATTAACTCCATAATTTAACCCTCCCTTTAAATATAACCTGTTCACAGACTTAATATTACAAGGCGAATTCCAAAAAATCCAACGTACGCATTTAAGAAGGGTGGGATATTGAATTAAGAGGAAGTTTTTCGTCAGTTTGGAAAGAGCTTAGGTAGTTTAATATGATCTCATGAGGAGAAGGGAGGCATTAGTGCTCCGTGCGTCTATGCGCAGATATATGCCTGGGCCCAATAGTTCCCATAGGACCCAGGAGTGGTCGCGGCAATAAACGGATCCTATGATAGAAGTATCACTTTAAGTCTTGAAGGTAGTGGGTTCGACACCCACGCCACAAGAAATCTTTAAGTAAATTCTAAGAATTATTTCCTGGAGAGGGACTCTCTGTGCCTCAGAAAGCACGTTAAGCCGTTGGTACTGATTGTTATAACATCATTGTTTATAGGTGCATACTAGGGAACAACGGACAAAAGCCTTGTGTTACTATATAATTGTAAGTCATCAGTCCCGTCAGTCTATACTTAATGTTTGCTTACCCGGAGTTAATTTTAGTAATTTAGTTTCAAAAATTGATTCAGTTTGTGAACATAATGAATACAACAGATTCATTATATTGTATGGTGACAGTTTGACTGTTAATAGGAATCATATTCTAAAATTAATTAATAAGATCAAATACTATAACAGTAAATATAACAGTCAATTTATATTATGTTCACTACCTTATTGTAATAATTTGACGAAGGAACAAAGTAAACATATTTATGACTTAAATATGTTATTGTACAATATCTGTAATTGTAATGAGTTCCTTGATTATTTTGACATAAATAGTATTATTTCACATAATTTTAATTTGACAAATGGTACATTGTACCTACCCTATTTTACGAAAAAACAACTTGCTAATATGTTAGCATTTAATTTTTTTACTGACACAGATAATCATAGATTATCACAGAGTAGCACATTGACTACTCTACTTTCTGAGAGTTTTTTATAGGAAGATTCAGACAAGTCTGATTTGTTTCAGTGTAACACTGAATTAGATGTTAGTATTTCTACTAACTTAAATATTTTAAACTAGATTTAAGGACAACAGAAGGCCTGCATGATTTAAATATTGTACATCAGAACATGCAGGGTCTTTCTGGCAAAGAATTAGAGTTAAGTTTATTTTTAGAAAACTTTAATGTTCATGTTTTATGTCTTACTGAACATTGGTTAAAAGATTTTCAGTTATGTTTCATTAACAATGATAAGTACACAGTACAGAGTGCTTTTGTGAGAAAACAAGCCATTCATGGTGGCTCACTAATTATTGTATCATCTCACATAAAATGTAAATCAAGACATGATATTGTAAATCTGTCCATTGAGCGGAATGCCGAGTTGTCTTGTGTGGAACTGCAGCATCATGTAGTTGTATGTGTGTACCGTCCACCTTTAGGTAACTTTGATTTATTTGAATCTGTTGTAGAGGATGCCCTCACGAGGTTAAGTTGTTCAGGTAAGGGGCTAATAGTGTGTGGAGACTTTAATGTTAATATTCTTGAAGCCTCGTCTACTAGTGGGAGACTCCTTAATCTATTTAATTCTTTTAATTTAAAACATCTTTTTTATGAACCCACTAGGATAACTTCACACTCGTCCACTTGTCTTGACAACATATTTTCAAACTGTCAAACGATAAATACGCAGATTTTATATAATCTAACATCTGATCACTGTGGACAGTTGGCAGTCTTTCCAAGCACAGAAGACAAAACAACGTCAAAAATAACGTGCCGCCCTATCACTGCTGGTCGAATTAATCGCTTTAAGGAAAATATTATGTCAAAGTTAAATCCTTCTTTGTTAGTTAAGCAGAATCCGGATAGTAACTATGGAGCCGTTTTTAACATTGTAGAGACCGAATTTAGAAGTAATTTTAAAACTAAAACTTATAATAGTAAAGTTCACTGTAAATTTAATGAATGGGCTACTCCAGGAATATATAAGAGTCGATCTAGATTGTATGAGCTTTATGGCATGAAAATGTATAGATCCGATGATGACTTTTTAGAGCATGTAAGAAAGTATTCTAAAACTTTTAAAATAGTTTGTAGCATTGCTAGAGCTAATCATATTAGACATAAGATAGAAAACTCCAGTAACAAAATAAAAACCACCTGGGGAATAATAAATAAAGAAAGTGGCAAGACTTTTAACCGGGATAATCTGTTAGAAATAAAAGTCGATAATAAACTTACTAGAGATAAATCTGACGTGGCTCATGCATTTAATATTTTTTTCTCTGACATACCAATAGCCACTACGCGTTCTTTAAATTCATCAGCCAGTGAGGCTGAGCTACTTTTATGCAGTAGCGTATCGGGATGTAATTCTTTATTCAAATTCAAGCATGTTACTGTAACGGAAGTGATAAACGTAGTCAAGGCTTTTGATTCAAAAAATACAGGTGATTTATGGGGTATTTCAGTTAAAATCCTGAAAGAAATAATTGATATAGTAGCGCCTTATCTAATGATTATTTTTAATGAATGTGTAGATACTGGTACATTTCCTGACAAAATGAAGTACAGTAAAATCATACCCTTATTGAAATCAGGTTCGAAAGACGACCCAGCCAATTATAGACCAATCTCAATATTACCAGTGTTTAGTAAAATCTTTGAAAAAATAATACTTAATCAGCTCCTCAAGCATTTCAATTTTAAAAACCTCTTGCACGCGAATCAGTTTGGTTTTACTAAAGGTCGCTCAACTTTAGATGCTGGAGTCGCTCTTATTAAATCTATATATGATGCGTGGGAGCAGTCGCAAAATGCCATCGGTGTATTCTGTGATCTTTCAAAGGCCTTCGATTGCGTTCGGCACGACTCGCTCTTATTAAAATTACGTCACTATGGTATTAAGGACGATGCACTGGATATGATGTCTTCATACCTTTTTCAGAGAGTTCAGTGCGTTGATGTAGGTGGTGTAGTCTCGGAATCCTTACCTGTTAAGTTAGGTGTGCCACAAGGTTCCATTCTGGGTCCTTTTTTATTCCTGGTATATATTAATGATTTGCCGTATTATTTGGAGAAATTGTGTGATGTTGTACTCTTTGCTGACGACACTTCACTTATTTTTAAAGTGAAACGTAATATTGACGATTTCGATTTTATTAATTGTGCACTCACACATATAACTCATTGGTTTACTGTAAATAACTTGGTGCTAAACGCAAAAAAAACTAAATGTATAAAATTCACTACGCCCAATGTGAAAAATACTGGACCTAATTTAATTCTCAATAATGAAGTGCTGGAAACTGTTAGCTCCACAGTGTTCTTAGGTATAACGCTGGATACACATTTAAAATGGAATGCTCATGTGTCGAACTTGGCCAAAAAGTTGACCTCTGCTGCTTACGCTGTTAGGAAAGTTAGACAACTGACCAACGTAGAAACTGCACGTATGGTCTATTTTAGTTATTTCCACAGCATTTTATCATATGGAATTCTACTTTGGGGCAAATCTGCCGATATCCAAAGTATATTTATTTTACAGAAACGGGCGATTCGATCTATTTACCAACTAAGTGCCCGAACTTCCCTAAGAGATTTGTTTAAAAATATTAATATATTAACGGTTGCTTCTCAATACATTTATGAAAATTTAATTCATATTAGACAAAATTTAAATCAATATCAAAAGAGAAGCGACATGCACACAAAAAATACAAGAAATAAACACAAATTGTGTGCTGATTACCACCGTCTGCAGAGAGTCCATTCTTCGTTTGTAGGGCTTAGTTTGCGTATGTATAACAAACTACCGGAATTAGTGCAAGAGTTACCACTCAATAAATTTAAAACTCATGTAAAGACTACCTTAATGAAAAAAGGTTATTACACAATAAATGAATATATTAATGATAAAACTGCATGGTGCTAGCGGTGTAACACACGCAAACTTACATTATTGGATGTTTTGTATTTTTTATTATTTTATTGCCAATGTTATTATTGTATACTCTGATGTACTTCGGAACATGCTATGCTGAGTCTAACTTTTGCCTCTCCTTTTAAACGTGATTCCTCAAATGTTGCTATCAGTGTGCTCGTCATGCTCCCATTGTTTGTCATTGCTTGCGGTGGCGATGTGAGTCGGGTCGCCTCCTTCCCTCTAATATGGCGAGGGAGACGATGGCTGTGTGCTCACACGTCATACTCGTGAACGGGTGCTGCTTGCGGTGGCTGGTCGGCTTGCTGGTGGTTGTATTTGAGATGGTTGTTAAAACATTAGTGTGTGACCGCTTAAGACGATAATTTTCTCACATGGCTTGTTCTTTGGTAATGTGTGTGGATGCGCCCTCCGTTTTCAAGTGCTAGAGGTTTATGAGGCTTTTGCTTGCTTTTTGCTTGAGGATTTTTAATCACTATTTAGCTATATCTATGAAAACGTCTAGAGCGTGCATTAGCGCACATGCTTCATATTATACTTTAAATGAAATATTGTAAAGAAAACATATATTTAAAAAAAAATGGACACACTGTGATAAAAAAGATGACGAAAAAAAAATCCCGGAGTTTCTTTCTCCCTTTCTTCTCCGGGTCGTCCACCTAGGTAGCTAGTGAAAGGTTGCAGGTTAGCTAGGGTAGGATTCTCGCCGGCGAGGACCGCGTTGTACCCCTACCCCTGCCCTGTGATCCAGCGCCTGTAGGCCGTGCCAGCGATCACTTCCTCTTATATCCACAAATCTGACTTTAATATCAGTGGCACCTCTGGGTTGTGGTCCTAACCCCATAAGGGTGCCCCCAAGTGTGTGTCACTTAATTGTATGCTTTCAAATTTTTTTTATGTAAATATTAACTAATTATGAGTAGAGGAATTAATAACACACGGACAGACGGAGTAAATTGTCTGTAATGTCCTACAATTAGCAGCACTCACAGGTTGCATTTGTTAGTTATAGTTACCTAAGTAGTTCTATTCATAGAATAAGAATAATAACCTATTAATTATATTTCTTTGTTATTGTGATTTTGACAAGTACAAGTGTATGTAAATACCTAAGTGCTGAATAAATTCATTATTTCATTATTTCATTAATACTGCGGTTATCAATCTGCCTGCCAAGCGTGGTGAATAAGGCGAAACGCTTCCGCCGATGCTGATGCAGATGCCATTTAATTACTTGGTTACACTTTAAAGTATAATTAAAAAGTAGGCTATTTATATATCGTAGATTAAGTT
Source organism: Nycteola revayana (assembly GCA_947037095.2). NCBI lineage: Eukaryota > Metazoa > Arthropoda > Insecta > Lepidoptera > Nolidae > Nycteola > Nycteola revayana. The sequence continues at coordinate 3,889,784 of OX344851.2, forward strand.
CTAACACCTTGTATTTGAGAAATAGCTACTTTTCCGGAGAGTAAAAATTGGCATAGGCAAGAAAAATACCAATTTTCTTTTAACTTTATGTCATACTAGCGGCCCGCCCCGGCTTCGCACGGGTGGACTTTTATACCCTACCCCTGCCCTACCCTACCCCTACCCTACCCCTACCCTACACCTACCCTACACCTACCCTACCCTACCCTACCCCTACCCTACCCTACCCCTACCATACCCCTACCCTACCCCTACCCTACCCTACCCCTACCCTACCCCTACCATACCCCTACCCTACCCTACCCCTACCCTACCCCTACCCTACCCTACCCTACCCTACCCTACCCTACCCTACCCTACCCTAAAAGTTCTTAGCTACCTCCCTACCAATTTTCAGCCAAATCGGTTCAGCCGTTCTTGAGTTATAAATAGTGTAACTAACACGACTTTCTTTTGTTTTTAAAATGTATTCTGCTATTCGGGACGGAAACAAATCCAACAAATCAAAAACCATGGCAATCGTTCCAGCCGTTCTCGAGTTATAAGTGTTGTAACAAACACGACTTTCTTTTATATATATAGAAGTTTCTTTTGGACGATGTGTGTTTCCAATTGGCATAACAACGGGTATTCTCAATCTGTAGCTCAGGGTAAAACCACCAAAAAATTACTTACGTGAACTTAAACGATGATATGCTTTTCGTCAACAATTGCCAATGACGAACAACAAAAGACTTGATTAAATTCAGTAATTAAATCATAATTACAGGTGTAATATTAGAGCCATTGCTGCTCAAAAATAATACACACACGGTCAATAAAAAAGACAATTTCATATAAATTTCTATAATTACGTCATACAATACTATGAAATATACTTTCTGCAATTTAAACCATACTCAATCTCAGGCTGTTGATAAAAATAGAATAGAACCTTCCCTTAAACAAGGGTGAGAGTGGTGCAAATTTATCAGGACGCCCGGTGGTTTGAAAAATAACTCTTAAAGTCTTAATTTATGGCAAAACTCTGCAACGAATCTAGTTTTTACCCCTCAGTAAGGGAAACAAGGACTCAAATATATCTCTCCTAGTAAGAAAATTTTAATTTTGTTTTATTCTCAAGAAATATTGGCGATTATTACAAGAGTCATAAATTATAGCGCTGGCGGGTTGAAAGTTAATTAAAGGGTAAAGCTTGAAGATTGAAAAATGTGGACGTTTATTATTTATTAAATACTCAATATGTTTTGCAATTGCTTTAATATAATAACAATAAAGTTTCCTTTTGGGATATGTTCTAGATCTCATCATTATCATCAGTTTACTGTTCTTTGTGTTATCTATATAATACACATAAACGCTTTCTAACTGTATTAATATAGTACTTGTTACTCTATCATCATCATCGTCATCAGCTCGCACATTGCTGAACAAGGGCCCGCTCCCGAGTGATCCATTTTTTGTGCCTGTCATGACTTTGCCATAATCAAATAAAATAACTGCTCACATACAATTTAATACCTTTCCATGTTGCTTTACATTTACAACTTTAGCTATTAGTTAATACTTTAAGACTATTTTTTTCTTAGTTTTATCTCGTCTTGCTGACTCCAGCTTTGTAATGGAAATATAAGGATTTCTTTAATATCCTTATTTATTTCTGAATAAACTCATTGCGGGCCCCAACTTTTTTTCCCGGCATATGGTGGGCCTCGGTGTCCATTATAATTTTCAGTGTATGCCACTGTTGATCCTGGTCATCCAGAAGTTACAGTGGGGTATGCTGTAGGAGGAATTAGTCCCATAAAACGTTTCAGGACATATACCTATAATATAAATAATTATTTTAGAAAATTTACGGCGTCGGCATGATAGTATAATTTTTTACAATCAGTAAAAATAAGAAAATCTACGCAGTAATAAAACCTCTAAAACCTCCATCGACCGTAAAAACCAACTAGTTGGGCCAACTTACCAAAGTTCTGATACGTGAAACTTTACGAGTTGAAGTCAAAGTTGAAGTCGAAAGTTTTATTGTTGTGCCCCAAGATATTTGGTTTAGGATGCGAGCGGTGTGAAGGAATGAGTTTGATTTAAGCGGTGAAGTTATTTTTCTACTTGCAGCTTAGAAATTTACATTTTTTTGGCCATTTGCATATTTTTGGCCGACGCGTTGCCGCTATATACGCATTATTTTACAAGTTTAAATGAAATGATTAATCAGCTAAAGTGCAAATGCTAAAATGGAAGGGAACATAGCACTAAGAAATGACGACAGAAAGGTTCTCGAGCCCACCACGAACTAGTAGTGCTGCGTGAGATGCCTGCAATATGAACTGACGACCTAATAACGTTCACAGAAATCCAGTGGATGCAGGCCGCAAGCTATTGTTTCCGCAAGAAATCGATAAGGGAGGCCTATTGTCAGCGGTGTATATCTCGTGACAGATATGATAAATATGAAGAAATAGCTAAACCAACAAGGCAATCATATATTTGGCTATGACAACGTGCAACAAATATGCCATATGTTCTCTTAAATAGTAATTCGGTATTATCGGTCACCGTAGCCTAGTTGGTAGTGCTCCTGCCTACGAAGCTGGTGGTCCTGGGTTCGAATCCCGGTAAGTGCAAATATTTGTGTGATGAGCACGAATATTTGTTTCTGAGTCATGGATGTTTTCTATGTATTTAAGTATTTATCTATCTATATAAGTATGTATATCGTCGCCTGGTACCCATAGTACAAGCTTTGCTTAGTTTGGGGCTAGGATGATCTGTGTGACATTGTCCCTAGATATTGTCCCTATTGTCCCTAGATTATGTATTTTGAAACTTAACTGTTTATTAGGTAAAATCAAGAAAGGCCTTTTGGCCTTTTGGAGGTGTTCAACCTCGTCGTGTGCTTTTTGCATTTTTATATAATCTCCAAACAATTTTTTACTTTATTTATGTTCCCTATATAGACGATAATTATGCCAAATATACAATTTGAATTCAGGAGTGCAAGATTCATAAAAAGAGATCCAAAGTTTTAACTTAATGTATTAAATCAATATGTAGATTAATATTCTGTAAAGAGCATGTGTAAAATTTATCTAGCGAGACCTCGTTCGCTTGCGTAAAATTAATCAGCAGTGAACATGCTTTGAATGCCCCTTTTATTGAATATCTGTTCTTCATGTTTATCGAGAAAGAATCCATAATTTAATTTAGCACGTTTTTGTTCATTTTCATAATATTGAAGAATGCATTTTTCAATGCTTATATGTGATAGTTTGCTATAGATGCATATAGATGTCACTGAATCACGCAAAGTTACTGAGGGTCTATTCAAAACGTCATTACTGTGAAGTGATAACTTACTTATCGTAAACGGTTTTGGCGTTTTTGGGAAAGCCAAAATTCCACTCTGTATCTTTATATGGGTGTCGTAAGAGGTAGCTAAAGTGACACATGAATCTATCATGTGCCCATCTGGGCATCAACGTTTATTAGCTCATAGATACTACCATCTTACTGCGATCTCCAATCCAACTGACTAGCGTGGGATTATGTCGGTATAATATGGGAGATATATGTTCAGTAGTGGACATCGGGCTTCTATTCCATTTTCGAAAAATGTGAGTTTCTAATCATTTTGTTCTGTCGTCATTAAATATATATAATAACGATTTCTTTCAAAACTGTCATAAATCAAATTAAACTCAATGTTATTCCATCCATTATATTCAGTTGAAAAAATGTAAAATGATATTTAGTTTGCAAAATATTTTCAAACACAATGTAATAATTGTTATTTAATAAATAAATAAGATATCAATATTATTATGTAGTTGAACATAGCTATCGAGGTAGGGTTCACTCTGGATTACTTTGGGATGGAACAACAATCTAACGGTCGGACGAATCATAGATAATATTAAATTGCTTTGCTTTGGTCACGGTCCGACTTTAGTTCCCAGAAGGCAGTGACTTTATTCCCTCGGACCCGTATCATAAAAATATCATTCTATCTATTCCGCCATCCGCTCCACACCAAATCGCAAGCCGATAAAAGAGACAGCAAAACTAAGATTTATCGTACTCTAGAGAATAAAGTTCGGACCTCAGTTAATTGTCTTAATTGGAAAAACGATAACTCTATAATAACAAAGTTCTTTGCAAGTCCGACCGTTATTTTAAGCCAAATATGCAAAAGTTCAAAAGTAAATCTCAGTTCAGCTTATTTTAGCATTTGAATAATTGGATTTGCAATTAAAACAATGGTTGCAAATCGGAGGTTCGGAATCTCGGCAACTTTTCACTGTTTAGATGTGTCAATTTGAGATGGTATTAAAAGACTTAATTCTTTGAAAATAGAGTTGAAAATAACATTATCAACCTTGGAAATGCATAAGCTTTATAAAAATATCAGTTCCAATGGAATTAGTTCCATTATATTTTAATACGCCAACGGTGGATCGAAGGATTGTCCATGGGGTTTTAGTGGTGTAGGGTCTTCTGCTCGTGGTATGAGTTTGGCATACCACGCTATGAAGAGGGCGAGTCCCACATATCCCATCGCCAGCGCTGCAGCGGCGGTGGGAATGCGTAATTGCATTTCCCCGCGGATAACAAAAAAAAAAGGTAAGTGAAATACCAGTGCAGTGTATAATATTTGTGGTATACCACTATTTTATAGCTAGGTACTGAATTTATATCATCATCGGTCGAGGGGATTTATGTCATAGTCATCACACTTGGCAGAGAGGTTGGGGATCGCAGTGGTAATTATGTTGGTAAACGACAGTTATAAAAATCAGGACCTAAGACTTAACGTGCTTTCCGAAGCACGGAAGGTAGCTAATAACCAGAGTCGAAAAGAAATGTTAGATTTTACACAAAAACGACCGGCATTCGAACCTACAACGTTCGAGATGTAAAGTGAGCCTTTTACGGTTAAGTGAGATTGTCGGATTTAAAACAGCTAAGAATTCATAGTTCAAATGAATATAATTTTAGCTTAATTTAAACTTAAAATGTAGCCTTTGATACTCAGAACTAATGTAGCTTCCTCTTGGTAAAACAAATTTAAAATTGGTTTAGGATATCCAGAGATTACTTCGACAACCTTACAAACAATAACTGATCACATATATAATTAAAAATGTTTTTGTAACGCACAATATCAGAAAAAGCTGTTCAAGTGCCCAGTTTTGTTGCATAGTCACATAATATAACATTTTTGACTGTTTATATTACACCAATTCTTTCATTTTTTTCTTAATCGCCTCGCTTAAAACACATGCGGCAAGATAAGCGAGGTGTGACGAACCATGCCATGAGTGGGAAAATAGCTAGTGCTTCTTTTGTATTTTGAACCTTATGCTATTTAACATAAGGTAGACACAGCTTGGTCAGATGCTGATACATAAAAATAAGTCTTAAATCTCTTGTATAATATTCTTAATGAAAATAATACGGTAGAATATAATACAAAGGATCACAATAACTAAAGGACGCGGAGTACTGAGCAAAGCTAGATGGTTGTCGTTGCCACAACGAATGTAATCAGAAACAGTATTAAAAGAGCTGGGAAAAACATTTTCCGCAGTGGGACAGAGTTCCAATGAGGATTTTATGAAAATTATTCTTAGCGACATGAGTTAGGTTAAAAACATTAACAAATAACTTTTATTTCTTTTTAGATCTTTTTTATACGAAAACTGATTACCATACTACTTTAGACGGTTGAAGGGGAACAATTAATAGAAGGACAGTTTGTGCGATGGATGTAAATTATTTGGTACTACCTCTAAGGCGCGAATTATACAGAAACGGCGTACGGTGAAGACGCGAAAAGTTATGCGAGCATCCTGATCGTTTTTCTACAGTGTATAAAATGTCTCTAGAATGTTTCCGCATTCTATTGCCGAAAGTAAAACGCGGTCTTCCGAAGAAACATACAAATTGGAGAAAGAAAAGATTATTGATTTCTGCGCATTTTTATGCACCTACTGTATAAACAAAAGTAGTGCTGCTTGCGCGCCTCTCCGCGACTGCTAGCGACGCGGAACAGGCGACGAAACGACGTGCCGCGCCACGCCGCTTGAGTATAATTCACATCGTGTCGCCTACCTACATTTTGTATTGAAACGTTTAAAAGCGGAAAGATGCCTGCGCCGCGCCTTCGCCTTACGCCGTTTCTGTATAATTCACGCCTTATGTGTATCATTTAAAAATAAAAACTTAAATAGATGCAAACCCAGGACCTCCAACACTTAAAGCGAGACTTATTCTGCTACTCCACAGAGATTGTAGTTACTAACTCTTTTTTAGTTACTACGAACTACGTGGATAAGAGTAACACAACGTCAAAATAAAAGCATGGAATCCATCTCCTGTTAAAAGGATTAATAAAATACGAATTACGACTTTATATCAATACTAGCTTCCCGCGTGCGGTTTCATCCGCGTAACTCCAGTTCCCATGGGAACTTCATAATTAAATATAGCCTATGTCACTCAGGGTGAATGTAGCTTTCCAATGGTGGAAAAAATTTTGAAATCGGCACAGTAGTTTTTGAGTTTATTCATTACAAACATAGACACACACAAAAATACAAATCTTTCCTCTATATAATATTAGTATAGACTTATATATAAGGGAGAACAGGAGCTACGAAGAACTGGTAAAACCGCGCATGGAAGCTAGTTTAAACGAGCGGCAGCCATTAGCCGTACAAAAACCCGCGACCTTACATGAACTACCAATATAAAAATCCTGTCAATAAAATAAATTTGAAAGCTAATACCTTATTGGTCAGAAAATGTTCATGCACGAGGTATCAGCGTTCCTTTTCCTATTTTCTCCGACATTTTGGAATATAAAGTACCTGCCTCCGTTGCTGCCAATCTGCCACTAGACAGGTGAGTTGCAGTAAGTCAACCTTTGTGTTACTGATAGGAATACAATGGTCGCCGCGTCGTTCTATCGAGTAATCTACTTTAAAATATAACTACTAAAAACGCTACTGAATCAAAGTTAAAGTTGTATCATCCTAACAGGGGTCAACCATAGGGGTCAGTAAACTTAAAGTCCGTGAACACTACCTGTCACTTCAATTCACACAACAACACTAGATATATTCTTGGTCTATTATAATATGTTTTTATGTAAGCTATTATTTTTATTATTTATATATAACTTCTCCCAAGTACCCATGGGTACTATTAATAATATACTCCAGTACACTAAACTACCCCTCTTTGAAATTCCTTAATATGTTTCCTTTCTCGGTTGCCTGGCAGAGATCACAATTTGTGATAGGGATTCCAATCGTAACTATCTAAATTTATGTTTAGTTTTAAGTCCTTTTTCCGTATTTTCCTCTTTGTGAAAGTGTACAATAAAGAACTTGTCTATCTATCTATCTGTTGTGGAGTTAATAGTCATGTCGATGATAGTATTTGATTATTAATTTTAAATCAGAAATCAATGTTTTTTCTGGTGTCACAGTAAATATATGAATCTATGAAAATTGGAGGACAACATAATAACTCTCATTTGTATGGTTAATTCATTAATTACGTTCTGTTTAAAATTAAAAAATACAATCCTTTTTTCATGTTCCTTTACTCTCCTAGTAAAGGGTATTTTGATAACATTATCAAGTGTAAATGTATTGAAGTCTTTTACTTATCTAACAGTTTTTATATCACGACATGTTCGGTAGTTAGCTTTATTTTATTGTCACCAGTATACTTACAATAAGAAATTTAAAAAGTCTCTCGTAGACCCGAAGTCTAAAGGGCCCGCGAACTATAACGGGTAGCGACAAAACTCCCCTAAACAACTTAAAGTCATAATCCCTCAATTCCTTAGTCGGCGACCACCCTAAGCCGAGGTTCAAGTTCCACAGGGGCGCCCTCATGAGCTGGTTGCTTAGTTTGTAATTTATAAACCATTGAATAAGGATGGAACTCTGCTCGCCTTTATGTCCGGTGTAGTAAAAAAAGTACATAAATGTCCGTCCGAAAAAAAAAGAAAATATAAATCTTAAAAGAGTTCGCAACAGCGTAGTTGAACTTCTGCCTTAAAATTATTTCTCACATTACTAAACAAAAATGTGACTTGCCATTATCATGTAAATAGACACGAAAATAGTTTTAGCAAGTGAGTAAACGTTTTGGTCCATAAAGTTATTTAGTGGTGACATTTTTCGTATTTTACACGGTCGAAGCTTGTGTAGTCGTACTTTGGGTCGTTTCTTTTTCGGACGGACATACGTATTTAGCCACGAGGCTTTTGCTACTTCACCGGGCATAAAAGCAAGCAGAGCTCCAGCCTAAATAAATGGTTTAAAAACTACAAACTAAGCAACCTACGCAAGAGGGCGCCCTGGCGATGAGATTGGCGGATTATGACTTTTAGTATTTAAGAGGGTTTTGTGCGACTATCGCTCTACTTTACACTTTGGATCGACCATTCTAACAAAATACAAATTTTATTTGAATTTACGTCGGCTATATTGGATTTCATAAAAAAATTAGTAATAACTGTTTTTGAAACATCAAAAGATTTCTAGCAGAGTTTTGCAGTCTACTAGTATTCTTGTTAACCCCTCTTGCTAAGTTAAAATGCTTGTGTTACGAGTGGGTTCACGTCAGTAGTGGGTGGGAATCCAATCGGCGAACACAAGATAACAAGTCCGACGCTTGGGCAGTGGGCTACGGCTGCTTTAAATCTCGTACAAATACGTTGTCAATGATAATAACGCTACTATTTTATGTACGTTTGGATTAATGCAACTTATTTTTATCAGTGACTGTTTGTAATTGAAAAATTACGGAACTAAATGAAAGTATATCATGATCATCATCATCAGCCCGTATAACTCTGAACATGGGCCTCCAGGGAGGGTATTTGCCTGAAAGTATATAGGACGTACTACGTACTAATAATAGATAACAAAAAAATAATGATGTCTGTCTGTTCGCTCCGGCTGATCTAAATAACGACTGGACCGGCTTAGACGGGACTTTCACTCACTCTCGTGGGAATCTTCCCGCGGTTAAAGTTTAAGTTAAGTTAGGTTTTCATTATTGTATTTTCTTAACTTTCTTTCAAAGTAAGCAGTTTTACATTCCCATGAGAGTTAAAGTTTTGCATAACAACATTTGTTATTAGACATGTTTCTCGTAAAGCATCATTTGTCATACTAAAAGTAAGTTCGTACTTGGATGAGAAGTTAACTTGTGCCTTCTGCCTAATCTCGCAAGTGAAGTTATTCACCTCATATGGAAGTTGTGTGTGTAGAATGTATATGTCGCAGCCTTCTAGTTAGATCGGCCATTCAGTGGAATAAAATGAAATGAAATAATTAATTAGTAACATAGACGAATATTTCGCGATTGTTATACGTCATTTACAATGCATAACACATTTAAGTACATTTTTTTGATATAGGTACTTAATTAAGAACAATATTTTTAACATTATATACAGGTCTTCAGTGAATGGTATAACTTAACTGTATGGTCACTTACGATAAACTACTATTTTATCATCTTATTTTAAAAATCATTAAAATATTTATAGATATATATGTTACGGCTAATAGCCGCACTTCGAATACCTATGCATGACACAAAAAGAAATTGGGGTGGTTAAAAAAAAAAAACCTAAACCTAAACCAATGGAGTTGAACAGGGACTTATTCAGGTTGATCTGAGTTTAACCGCATGTGGTCGGCTGGACCGGTTGTTGTTATAGCCGGCTAAAACTAGGTGTAGCCGCACTCCGGCTTTTAGCCGTAACATATATAAATAAAATAAGATGAAATGAATCAATGGAAGGACTAACCCTATAATAGGATGCCGACATTCAATAAAATGGCTAAAAGACAACTAGCTAAATCGTTGATTTTGGGTGGTTAAAAAAACCTAAATCTGAACTAAATTTAAATCACCTGCCTGATTTTACGTAAGCCAAGCTCAAAGGACAACCTCCGTAGCGTAACGGTATTTGGCTCACTTTAAATCTCGGAGGTCGAGGGTTCCATTCCCACGCCGGACAGGATATTTTTGTGTAAATTCTAAGATTTCTTTCCGGATCTGGTCGTGATGGAGTACCCTCCTTTCCTCGGAAAGCACGATAAGCCGTTGGTCCCGATTGTTATAACAGCATCTATAATAATCGTAATTCAAGGAACGGGCAGCAGCGTATCCTTTTGTGGAACAACATAATACTGCGGTCACATACCCGCCTGCCACGCGTGGTGTCTATGGCAAATACCCTCCCTCGGGAGGAGGCCCATGTTAAGCAGTGGAAGTTATACGGGCCGATGAAGGTATAAATATATATGTATTGGTATTTATATTATTTAATCGGTTGTACTCACGGTTTACCATCATCGGATATGTCCGACTACTTTCGAGGCCATCCCGAGGATGCACTTCCCCTGCAAATTGCAAACTACCCTCCGAATAACATCCCGGATCGAGCCCATCGACATGCAGGCTGGTTTTTTTTAACGTTTCTTTCAAAATATTGGTTATAATTATGTACTACTATATTTTAAAATTCAGATAAATAAAATTCGACCACCGGCAGCATTTGAACCTGCATCTTAGCTTTAGCTCCTAATGCCTTAACCAATTATGCTACGGTGAAACCACAACCGGTCGTCGAAATTAATCAATGTCTTGTTAACAAGTCTCTGAGGGGGACGTTAGTGCCATTTATTGGTTATGATCCGCATTCATCAACAGCCCGTTTACGTCCACTGCTGAACATGGGCCTCCTCTTAACGGATCTTGTCAAGCCAGGATCGTAGAGGGATATTGCCATAATCACCACGATTGGCAGACGGATTGGTGATCGCAGTAAGATGTAAACCTTGAGCTAATAGATGCTGCTGCCCATCAATCAGCCATATGTCCCTTAGTCGCCTTTTACGACACCCATGGGAAGACATGGGGTGGTCTATTCTAAGCCGGAAACCACACGGAAGATGATCCGCATTACTTCGACACATATCTCCAAAGTTAAATTTGATATTAAATATTAAGTATATGGTCTACTTTTTCGTAAAGTGTTCAAAACATTTAATTACTACTACAGCTGTTAAACAAATGGTACAGCAAAGTTCTTTTTAGCTTATAATCTTACTAACCGTAAGCTAGGTTGCCGGTTTATATAAAAATACTCCGACGGAGCTTGCGGTACTAATAATAGAGATTGAAACAATATGGTATCATATTCCAACCACAAAAGATTATCAGTTTTCCTAGTCTTTAGATCTATATTTAGTTCAAAGCGAGTCTGATACACTCAGTGCATTGAAGTGTGCCGTCTATGTAGGAAAAATAATCTTGATGTTACATAAATAAGCGGGAACAAAAATCCTTTGCTTTAAAGTTATTACAGATTATTTTTCGGACGGACATATATATATTTTTTAATAAACTTAATGCACATTACATGTACATTGGCGGACTAAATGTCAGAGGCATTATCTACCAGTCTATCTTTGGGCGATGCAGATATATTTTGGTAGGTGCATATAAAAGCAAAACGAGCAAATGAGAATCTTACTCTATAATTCATGTATAGATCAATAGTATGACATACATATATAGTTAGTCATGAGGTTTTTACTATTTCAACCTGCGCAAGAGAGCGCCCTACGGGACTTGGACCTCGGCTCAGGGTGGTCGCTGGCAGGGGGAATCGAGGAATCATGACTTAAGATTTTTTGAGGAGTTTTGTGAAATTGTCGCTCTACTTTACAGTTCGCGGGCTCCTCAAATTTCGGGTCTACGAGGGCACCGCGAGGGTCTTAGCAAACTAAGGGTCGGGAGTGCAAAAGGGGACGCTTCGTGTCTTGGTTTTATCTTTAGATTACACGAATGATGATATTTCAACTGCCATCGTAATATTAATATCAACAAACAGAAAAATAATTAAATAGGTATACGTTTCTCAGAAATGAAAAGTAGGAAATCATTCGTTCACTCGTAATTCAATTTAAATATTCATAAAATAACGAACATTTTGGGTTCCGTTTATAAAAAATATATATAAGGTCTCATTTTCTCTTTATAACATTACAATCGACCCACCCCGTCGCAAAGATATCAACAATCATATATTAAAATCTTCCCCTAGAATCAGTCTAATCTGAAAAAGTATTTATGGACTTTCATTTTAAACGTTTTGGGATTAACATATATGGATTGGCTCAAACTGATCATAGTCTTGTAAATCTTGTAGCCACGATCCAACCCGAAATCGAAAATCTTACAGAAAGAAAAGTCTTATGTTGCAGTATCATGGCTTATATTAACAATTTATTTCTCTTACATCTCGCAAGAATCCCATAACTATTGCTTCCAAGTTTGAATACAACTATGTATGTTTTTATGTTTACTAAAAGTTTTCTGATTCCTATCCTTTCCTCCTAGATGAGTTCAACCTTACATAGACAAACTGCATAAACGAATAATATTATTTGGCTGCAGTATTCCCCCTAAGTACTTCCCCAGTCGTGTAGTACGTTTAACATACCAATGATATCAAACTCTACTCAGCCAGGTTTTTAAGTTAAAGCTGATTTACTCCATCCTGCATAAACCCATCCATCTTTCATGAATCAATCATCTACTCACAGTATTTCACTTAAACACAAATTTTCCTCAATATTCCATTAAGTAATTGATGTTTTTTCACTCTCGCTGCAAAATTACATAAAAATGATTTATTAATTTCGCTGACAATCAATAAACATCCAAAGTCTTTACATCAAACGGATAATCAAGGTGTCAAAGCTAAATATTTTGCCGACGCGAAAATTTTCATGAAGCAAAATTTATTTGGCTAGAATTCAGGGAACAAGAATTTTCCAGTTTTTAACGAAAGTTGTACACAGATTGTATTTCTTATGATGTGGGACATAATTAATTTAATAACTAGTTGATGCCCGCGACTTTGGCCGCGTGGTGTTTGTTATTGTGTCGTTTTTTTAACTGTCCCACGGGAACTCGTTAATTTTCTGTAATTAAAAGTATTTAAAATGTTGACCGGGGATGTAAGGTACCATGTAAAAAAAACATATAAATTGATGCAACAGTTTCGGAGATAAGCCCGTACATACAGAGACACAAAAGTTTAAAAAAAAATCTGGATGTGTTCTATAATAGTTCACTTCGAACGTCCCCCTGTTTTGGTTTTTAGTGTATTTTTATGTACAGACATTTGACCTCTACAGTTTTATTATTTGTTTAGATAAAGCATGGGCAGTAGCATCTATCAATTCAAGGTTACCTACCATCTTACTGCGAACACCAATCCGCCTGCTAAGCGTGGGGATTATGGAAATGTCACTCAACGGCTAAGCCAAAACCCTCCCTGGGGAGGAGGCCCATGTTCAGCAGTAGACGTTACACGGGCTGATGGTGATTATGATGACCAAGCCAAGGTCTGAAGAAGAGTCCCATGGTCAGCAGTAGACGTAAATGGGCTGTTGAAGATTGAAGATGTTTAAGTTCCCGTAGGAAGGGTTTCGCTAATCACCTTAAATAATTAAGAACGTGCTGCATTAAAGAAAATAAAATATAAAAGTGAACTACAAATTGTAAGAAGTGAATATATGCTACAAAGGTGACAAATTGTTATAAAACTTACATCATTGACTTAAAGTACATTCTATTGGGACGATGCGTTGGCTTTTATTCCTTTATTCCACATTGTAGTCCCATTTTAATATTCTTGTAAAGTGCGATAAACTTAATTGTTTCTCCAAAAGTTTTATGTATGACTTAAATATTCCTGTCAAGCGAGGGATTTAAGGTAACTTAAAACTAACCGGTTAACTCGAACGATTTTGTATTGGTTCGTCAATTTTATTAGCAGTCCTTTACAGGTATGCTCGGCTATTCTCAAAATTATTGGCTGATGTTTTATAATTGAAGCGATTGTAGCCCAATCCTAATGGCTAGGGCATCGGACTAGCAATCTTGAGGTCACCGGTTCGATTCCCACTAATTGCACTACTGTCGTGAACTCACTCGTTGTAGCTTAGCACGAGGGGTTAACAAGAATACTAGTAGTGTTAAAAACAAAACTCCGCTGGTAAGAAAATATATCTCACTGGCTGGTAACCTTTAAACAGAAACTTTCATAAATGCCTTAACTAATGCAAACATATTTGAAATATCATTAGTAGGTATATCTAAGATTTGCGTTAAAACTAAAATGCAAACTCTTTAACATCTAATATAAAATATACTTATATACCTATAACATTTGAGAATTATTAATTATGCACCATTCTACTTAGTTTTGCTAAACTACTTTAAGAAAGAAAGAAAAATCATTTATTCAACACACAACAGTAATAAATATAAAATAATATTAACAAAAGTAGGATATATAAAAAGATGAATTAAATAATAACAATAAATAAATAATAAGGGTACACACGGACACCATTCAAATAAAGCAGGGTTTCCCAAACTTTCGGCTCCACGAACCCCTGTTAAAATTTCCAGGTGAAAGCGAACCCCTTACTAACTAATTAAATCCCCCCCCTAGAAAATAATAAAATTGACTGTTGAAGAAAATAAGCTTTTTATTTGAATAAAAGGTAACAAATAGAGTGCCAAAAGAAATATCTTTTTAATATTAATGTGATGGGTGTGCTTGTTTCTTGTCGCAAATGGATTCAATTTTAGGAGTAATTTTGGCCGCGTATTGAATTTTCAAGCCGACATTACGTAAATCTTGTCGCGAACCCCCTGCCGTCGAATGGCGAACCCTTAGGGGTTCGCGTACCCCACTTTGAGAAACCCTGATATAAAGCAATAAACATGAAAAAAAAGAGAAATGTAAATAAAAAGTCAGAATGACAATCATCAATACAGTTACCATACAATAATATAAAAAAATATTTTCGGGTCTGGTTGCTGGAGAAACTAACCTCCGTGCCTGGGAAACCACGTTAAGCCATTGGTACATTCTACGGTCACAAACCCGCCTGTTGCTCTGGGCAATTTTTTATCCCTAGCGGGAATCGAAACCTGGATCGTTTACCCTTGATTTGATACTAATACGCCACGGATATTGTCGACGAACTTATTGAAAGTTTTTTTTTCTTTTTTGGTTAAATTTGGAATTCTTTTGGTTAATCAACATTTTCAATGGCTCATTGTAAAACGTCTGTCTAGTCATCGTTTAAAATATTGTCTGTATTTTCTCTGTGAGGATATCTGTGCCCATTAACTTAATTATCTTTAATGAAGTCAGTTAAAAAACATGTCTCTTTTCTCGCGGGAAGGATAAAAATAACGCAATGTTTCGTAACAATTAGAATTCGCGCAGCAACTTTCACTTTCAAAAGGTAATAAAGCAAGTTTCAAAAGTAAAAATGTGTCTTATCTGGTTGGATGAGGGTTTATTTTGATACAGTAGTTTGATGTGTTAGAACCTGGATGGATGAAGGTATATTTTGGCTAAGATGTTTTAGTTCTTGTTTACTTGTTGCCGTTGCCTTAATTCTACAGTTTATAAGATTTGGTTTATTAGATAGATAACATGGATAGATAGATGTGAACTGTGAACCCCACATAATCGAACTGCTGCCAGAAAAGAAGGTTAGGATAGGTTAGATCTACCATGCATTCCCCGTGGCCATACCAGAGTCAGTCACCCTGGTGTGGCTACGAGGGACACCGTGTTCATATTGGCCACACTATACTTTTGCTACTTCACCGGGCATAAAGGCGAGCAGATCTCCAGCCTAGATTAATGTTTAAACACTACAAAGTAAGCAACCTGCGCAAGAGGGCGTGCCCTGTGGGACTTGGACTTCGGCTCAGGGCGGTCACTACGTCAGAACATATTCAATAAAAATATATTACGATATAAATAAATATTATGTTCAACAGTTACCGTTATGAAAAACAATATAATGATTTGAAATATTTTCTTAGCAATTCCATTATTAATCAGAAAATGATTCGTAGATGAAAAATCGTCTGTTACGAAGAAAACAGTAATGAAAAAGAAATGAGTAATATGTTTCAATATTCTTAGAATTGACAGTATTAATAAAAATATATCAGAAATGTCGGTTATGACTTCCGTTTGCAGTAATAAAGACGTTCAAGCAAAAAAAAATATGATGAATGATTATAATAGGTACAATTCTGTAAAAAAACAAATAATAGGAATAAATCTTTTATGGATCGTCTTCCATTCATCTTTAGATTATGGGTTGGGTCTTTCAATAATCTGACGAATTTAGCGTAACGCGAGGAAGTAGAATAAATATATAATTATATAGGTATTTCTAAATCGTTAGAAGAAGAAAATAGCTTCACATAAACGTTAGATAATGGATCCGTACAACTTAAATATCAAGATAAACCGTCTGTAGATAAATCAGTCATGTTTTTTGAAAGTTTTGCACTTGCATTAAGACCAGCATTTGCAATGGGAGTTTATATTGGATTTTGAAAATCTGATGTTGGTTTGAAAGCCCATTTGAGTATGTTTCGCCGGATCGTCTCAATAAGGCCGCGCAGAAACCGACAGTAGAATAACCCCACTGAGTTTGTTTCGCCGGGTCATCTCAGTTGGGGCGTGTTGGATCCGGTGGTAGCACTAAAGCGCATTCGTCGAGATACTTATGGCCTATCTAAATAATAACATACTCAAATAACAGAACTTAGATTAAATCATAGATATAAAATAATATTTTATTTTCATACCTGACAGCTTTTAGCCTAAAGCTATATAAACTATTATAGTAAGTAGCAATAACCAAATAAACTTAATTAATATAACACAGTAAATAAAAAATAAGCCAAAATATGTTTTGACTATTTACAAATACTAATAGGAGAATAAAATCTTTTTTTTTATTTTTATTTATTTATTCACAATATTAATTTATATTTCTTTCATTGTCTGATTATTGAAATGTACACTTATTTGCATGTAAATCCACATTAAACCCGTCGCTTCCCCTACTATAAGATGAATCATTTATTATCGTTTCCCAAAAGAAACCCTTTGATAAGGAAATGATTATAAATGACTTTCCATTTATGACCATGAAACCAAAAAAACAAGTTTTTATAAAACAAAACGTTTCAATAACGCTGGAAGCGTCATTAATTAATATCTATTAATTATAGTAGGTATTCAATTAATCATTATGTATTAAGACATTATTTTGATTGATTTTCCTTTATCGCTTCGCCATTAACAGTCCAGTGAGTAAGCAAATTTTATTATTAACCTACTCCTTATTGACCGATTGAATCTAATTTTCTTCGAAGGTTGTCTGCTACTATTGCTTTTTAAGAGAACTCCTTCACTATCAAAATCAACCGAGATCCTGTAGACCTGTTAGAGTGACAGTTGCACAAAACTAAAAGTCATAATTCCTTAATCCCTTCACCAGTGACGGCCCTGAGCCAAGGTCTAAGTTCAACTGGGGGAGCCCTCTTGCATATATTAATAGTTGTTGCTTAGTTTGTAGTTTTTAAACTATTTAATAAGGCTGTAACGCTGCTCGCCTTTATGCTCGGTGAAGTCTTATAGTCAAAAGCCAAAAAGGCTATAATATATGTCAATCCGAAAAAAAACGGTGTCGCAGTGGACTTTACAAACACATAATTGACGGACACAAAGTTCAGCCCGATTTAAAACATCATCATCATCAGCCCGTCTAACTTCCACTACTAAACATGGGCCTCTTCTCGAGGGAGGGTTTTACGTTAGTTACCACGCTTGGCAGGTGGGTTTGTGATGGCAGTATTATATAGGGTTCGGGCAGCAGCATTTCCTTGTGAAATACTGCTGCCGAACCCTTATCCTTTACGATTGTTATCAGCAAAAATTAAGAGAGTTTGGCTGGGAGGTGTTAATGCATCCGCCGTATAGTCCTGACCTAGCACCTTCAGATTTCCACCTGTTTCGGTCTTTTCAGAATTCTTTAAGCAGTGTCAGGTTAACATCACGAGAGGACTCCAACCACTTGTCGCGGTATTTTGATCAAAACTCTCAAAATTTCTATAGCAATGGAATCATGTCCCTACCTATAAGATGGCAAAAAGTTATCGAACAAAATGGTACCTACATACTTTTGTTAAATGTAAATAAACTATATTAAAAAATGTTTTGAAACTTTTTCCCCAACCTTTCTAATATACTTAATTTATTATAAAAGATGTTTCATTCTATTATCAGCACGGTATAGATCGATGTATGTTCGGATCTAAGACTATTAAAAAAATACGGTGTATAAGAAAACACAATAAATGGAAAAGAAAAAGTTTGAGAATACTACTCCTAAGGTGAACTATTGTAACTCGTAGAGTTCACTTAGCAACCAACTTCCGCATCGTAACGTCAGCGCGCTACTACAGAACTGGACCTTAAATCTGCTAATTATTTATTTCATTTTTATTTAGTTTACTAGCAGAGTTTGTCTACTAGTATTCTTGTTTAACCCCTTGTACTAATGGGTGGGGATCGAACCGGTGAACACTAGATCACAAGTCCGCCGTTGGTCCCGATTGTTATAACATCATCTATCACAAGCGTATATCAGGGGACGGGCACAAGCGTTTCCTTGTATGTTACCACATAATACTGCGGTCACCAACCCACCTGCCAAGCGTGGTGACTATGGCCAATACCCACCCTCGGGAGGAAGCCCGTTTTCAGCAGTGGACGTTATACGAGCTGATAATGATGATGACACTTTTTTTTAAGTTACTCAAAAATATATCTAAATTTCGACTTTACAAAAGATAATTTATATTAAAGATAATTTTTTATCCTTATACATTCGCCTGTCAATTTTTTCATAATTTACAAACAATTTTTGGGCTTACAGAAACCAGTTTTTAATCTTATTTATTTTACACTTTAAAAAACAAAAGGGCTGATGATTGACAGAGCTGATGCCTGCCAGCCAGGTCATGGTTATCGATATCAGCGTGCTATGACACATAATTCAACAAACCTACCTTGTGCCACACAAAGTAACGCTGCCGTACTTTATATACGATTATAATAGATGATGTTATAATAATGGGGACCAACGGCGTAACGTGCTTTCCGAGGCACGGACGGTAGTCCCTCAACCAACCAGACACGGAAAGAAATTTTAGAATCTATACAAAGATTTCTTTGTCCGATATGGGGATCGAACCCACGATCTCCGAGACTCAAAGCGAGACTTATGCCGCTACGCCACGTAGATTTTTTATAGTAATAGATACTGATGGCAAATCGTCATGTCTGTTATTATGAACAATTAAAAACTTCTGGAGTAAAATGAAATCCAATAACATACTAAGGAAAACTTTGAGAATATCTGTCGTAAGTAAAACTAATAAAGTACACTTTTCAACTACCTTTCACGTCGTAAACGTCAGCGCGCTGTAGTTTACACACCGGGGCCTTAATTCTGCTAATTTAGACAAAATGAACAACAGGCGATTTGTTGCAATAACCAACTCTCAAGTCTAACTAGTGATCACATCTTCTTTATATAGCCTCTTTACTTCAGTGGCGACCTGGGTTATATAGTTGGACCACTTGCAATTTTAATTCGGTTTTAATTTCTTCTTATAATAATTGGATAAATGAAATAAATGTCACAGAACCGACGGACGGACTATGTAGTCTGTAGATTTGTAACATTTGCTTTTGCCTACCACTGTTAGTTACCTGATCGGATATGTTATAGAGTGAGGCTTATCTGTAAGTTATAGTTTATTTTTTTATTTGTTATATTAAATTGTAATTTTGACATACCTATTATAAAAGTGTATGTGAATACCGAAGTGCTGAATTAAATTCATTTATTTCTCTCGAACAGTTTCATCCACGGAATGTTTTATTTTTATCCGTTGCGCAGTTTTAAAGATCTAATCATACATAGAGACAGACTGTACTGACATGTAATGATGAAAATATAAGTTGGCTTTTGTCATTTATGTGTAACCTTTAGGTTCTTCTCCTTAATTAATGGTCTATCACCGCAATCAACAGCATTTTGTCAATTTCAAAGTGTAGAATATGAGTGAATAACATAATTTTTTGCTCTCTTAAATTCATATTCGTTAATATTCATATTTTTTTAAATTAAAATGTACTTTACTAAGAAATAAGCGATTCTTTAAAAAAAATATTTAAATTTTCCATGAGTATTTCACTATGCTCAAAAAAGGTTACTAATGCCCGTCCGAAAAAAAAATTGAGGTGTTCTTAAATTAGCGGAATCGGGTCCCTAGTCACAACTGTCTTGCGACTGTTGTCTCCTTTTCAAGACTTATTTGAGAATTATTGCCTCTCTTAAAGTTAGGCGCAGTGTCCACGTATCTTATCGTTTAAGTTATACTGTGAGTCACTTCGGTGACACTAGATGGCGTTGTACCTACATATATTTTAAAATCGCAAGTAAGATTTTCCTAACATGAATAAGGATGTGCCATATTAATAATTGGAGAGTAACCTCTGCGTATGTGTTTTATGATTACACTAATCGAACCGTGCGGTTTAACTCGCATAATGATTTTTTTTATAATGGCACTCAACATTTAAAATAGTACCATCCGTTAGCTTATATTATTCTAAACCAAATAAATGTTATCAGTACAAATAGAACTCTGGCACTGCAACGGGTTCCGTCTCATATAGGTTTAAGTGGGAACGAAGAGGCTGACAGGTTGGCTAAAAAAAGTGTGGATGAAGGAAAAATAGTTAATATTTTACCCCATTATTCCGTACTCATACCTAAATATAAATTAAAATATTTCAACAATTTTAAGAAATATTTTGATGAGAGATCAAAAACCAAAGGAATTTGGTATAAATGCATACAATGTGAGCCTCCTCGTGTTCCGTGGTTCAGTTACAGTCATTTAAAACGCTCTGCAATTGTCAACACACTTATATTGCGTTCTGGACATATTCCTTGTAGGAATTACGCTTATCTCATGAACAAAGTTGATTCTCCAAACTGTGAGCAGTGTGGAACACGTGAAGATCTTTACCACATTTTAAAGGAGTGTATCAGAAACGCTAGTAAGCGTGATGAGATGACTACATTATTTAAAGTTAGTTTTAATGATGTTGGAGTTTTTCATAGCCTTCTAACTGAACCGTACTACGATGCAGTTAGAATGCTATGTTCGTTTAAGTTTAGTTAAGTCATTATATAGAATATTCATCCATAAATGTTATGTATTTAGTGTATAAGGTACGATGGGATTGGCATCGTCATTTTATGTACGAAAATCCTGTGAAATAAATAAAGACAAAAAAAAACACATTTAAAAATAGTAACAGCTAAAATAGTTAGTATAACCACAATCTCAACATTTTGAAAGTTGGCAGATCTTCTAAAAGAATGTCAGTATCCATAAAAAAATATGAGACAATTTATATGGTAGGTATATTTTATTTTTCTCCGATTTCACTGAAAAAAAAACACAATATGTTTAAATAGCATTGATGTTATAGGGAGCGTAAAGAAATCCTAGATCATTAAAATCGGTCTAGCTGTTCTCGAGTTATAAATGGTGAAGCTAACCCAACTATGTCGATACTAATATCATAAAGAGGAAAGATTTGATTTTTGATTGTTTGCATTTGATTACCTTACCTAATTGGACCTTAATTGTCGTATAAGCGTTATATACGTAGCGTATTTTTCTTCCCGCCTGGAAGAAATATCTTGTGGACCAGCAGAATGACGGCGACTGGAGCAGTACCTAGTACCTGCATCTACTGCATAGGAATTACCTATGTTTCTCCTTTTTTTTTGGCCGGCAGGAAATTCATTTACGCTTTCCCACCGCCGCTGCCAGAGTATTCGCGCGCTGGCGGTGGGATATGTGGGACTCGCCCTCTCCATAGCGTGGTATGCTAACTCATACCACGAGGACAGGACCCTACACCACTATTACCCCCCCCGTGACTCTTTCGATCCGCCGTTGGCGGGGGCGGGGTATAAGCAATCCGGCACCTATGTTTCTCCTTAAAGGGATTGATAAATGTCGACGATTGGTTGGGGTTCCACCGTAGCCGAATTGGTTAATGCTTTAGGGGTTATACCTGAGATGCAGGTTCGAGTACTGCCAGGAGACTCAATATATTAATCAAATTTTTTAAATTTAGTAATCGGTAAACTATTACGTAAAGTATTCAAAACATTTAAAATACCTATGTTTACTTGGAACTCTGTGCCACTTAAAACAGGTGAATAAGTACTATTAGTACATAATCTAAGAAGAAACACAAATCTTGGAAGTGTATAAGGTATAATTAAATAAAAAAAATGAGAAGCATGTCTACTTGGTATAAAATAAAATGTAAAAAAAAAATGTTTCAAAATTGAGATTAATGAAATTCGACCACCGGCGGGACTCAACCTAAGATGCGGGTTCAAATCCCGCCGGTGGTAGAATTTTATAAATCTCAATTTTGAAAAAATAGTATACGGTAAGCTTTTACGTAAAGTAGGTATACAAAAACATTTAAAAATGTAAAAAATACTTATAAAAACCTCAGTGCTATTTTTATAATTAAGAAAAATATTTTTCGAAATATGTACCTATATTTTGTCAACAAAAGTACTCTTAGATATCTTGAGACATTTTTAAATTAACAATCTCTTAAACGACTTAAAAAGCAGAAAATTACAGCAACTAATTAGTTGGAAACATTCCAAGAGTTTCATTAATTAAGATTTTCACACAAAATATAATTTACACAAGTAAGATATATGCTGTTTTCTTATGAAATTTCATGTTTTCATTTTGTCGTTACGCTTTTATAAAGAAAATGCTTTCCTGCGACTTCCTAGATTTCGATTTATATATTTTTTTAAACCTGACGGAATAACCTCATTCGACTAATGAGATGAAAATTAATCCATGTGTCGCGGAGTACTCTACAAATAACTGTTTGTGGTTCTTAAAATGGTGGGAATCGGACTGAGAATATTATCCGTATACGTATACGTATACGGATACGTATTATAATTATGATATAGAACATTAACCGTAATTAATGAGCCGCCGATGCAGCTCTACAAATATTTCTGTTCTATACAATATTTTATTACTAATATTTCTGTTCTATAGTCTATTTTCCTACTAATATTTCTGCTCTATACTCTATTGTCCCATTATTTTTTCTGTTCTATACTATATTTTCCTACTAATATTTCTGTTCTATACTATATTTTCCTACTAATATTTATGTACGTTAAACTATAGCTAGCTATACTATATTTTCCTACTAATATGT
The DNA here is from genome assembly GCA_947037095.2 of Nycteola revayana. Taxonomy (NCBI): domain Eukaryota; kingdom Metazoa; phylum Arthropoda; class Insecta; order Lepidoptera; family Nolidae; genus Nycteola; species Nycteola revayana. Next base: position 3,913,104 of record OX344851.2, read on the forward strand.
TTGCTATATACTCTATTGTCCTACTAATACTTCTGTTCTATACTATATTTTCTACTAATATGTTTGCTATATACTCTATTGTCCTACTAATACTTCTGTTCTATACTATATTTTCTACTAATATTTCTGTTCTATACTATATTGTCCCACTAATATTTCTGTTCTATACTATGTTTTCCTACTAATATGTTTGCTATATACTCTATTGTCCTACTAATACTTCTGTTCTATACTATATTTTCTACTAATATGTTTGCTATATACTCTATTGTCCTACTAATACTTCTGTTCTATACTATATTTTCTACTAATATTTCTGTTCTATACTATATTGTCCCACTAATATTTCTGTTCTATACTATGTTTTCCTACTAATATGTTTGCTATATACTCTATTGTCCTACTAATACTTCTGTTCTATACTATATTTTCTACTAATATTTCTGTTCTATACTATATTGTCCCACTAATATTTCTGTTCTATACTATGTTTTCCTACTAATATTTCTGTTCTATACTATGTTTTCCTACTAATATTTCTGTTCTATACTATGTTTTCCTACTAATATTTCTGTTCTATACTCTACTTCCTACTAATATTTCTATATTTACTATATTTTCCTACTAATATGTTTGCTATATACTCTATTGTCCTACTAATACTTCTGTTCTATACTATATTTTCTACTAATATTTCTGTTCTATACTATATTGTCCCACTAATATTTCTGTTCTATACTATGTTTTCCTACTAATATGTTTGCTATATACTCTATTGTCCTACTAATACTTCTGTTCTATACTATATTTTCTACTAATATTTCTGTTCTATACTATATTGTCCCACTAATATTTCTGTTCTATACTATGTTTTCCTACTAATATTTCTGTTCTATACTATGTTTTCCTACTAATATTTCTGTTCTATACTATGTTTTCCTACTAATATTTCTGTTCTATACTCTACTTCCTACTAATATTTCTATTCTTTACAATATTTTCCTACTAATATCTCTGTTCTATACTAAAAGCCGCTGAACCTAATCCCCGAATAAAATAAATGATCACTTTATCAAATGGTTTCGGCAATAACTTTAATAACATCGATCAGAGGGCAATGAACTTCGTATTTATTATAAAATCCTTAACGACTATGAAAAAAATGTTTTAACGATAATATCACAATATTTATATACTTGATACTTAAAATTTATTACTAAATGCAATTAATAATAGATTATTGGTATTTAAGGCAAATAGAATTAATACCATAAGTAGAAATCATCATCATTATCAGCCCGTATAACGTCCACTGCTGAACATGGGCCTCCTCCCGAGAGAGGGTAGTTGCCGTAGTCACCACGCTTGGCAGGCGGGTTGGTGACCGCAGTATTATGTTGTACCTCACAAGAAAACGCTGCTGCCCGTTCCTTTATATACGATTATTATAGATGATGTTATAACAATCGGGACGAACGGCTTAACGTGCTTTCCGAGGCACGGAATAAGAATTTACACTAAAAATTTCTGTCCGCCGTGGGGATTGAACCCACGACCTCCAAAATTTAAAGCGAGCCAAATACCGCTACGCTACGGATATAGTCAAGTAAGTAGACATAATACTACTATACTAGCCTTCCCAAGCGGATTCAACCTCGAAGCTCCCGTTGCTAAGGAAACATTTATTTAAATTAAGTAATAATACTGCTTGAAACTACTCTACTATAACTCCATAACTCCTCTAAAAAACAAACTCATCATTCCTCAACCCTCCCGCCAGCAGCATGTTGTTTAGTTTGTAGTTTTTATATCTGTTCGCCTTTATGACCGGTGAAGTAGCAAAAGCTCGAAAAAATAAAGCTCGACTGGTTGCTGCCAATACCTGCTAAGTAACATTTACACTTTAATATTTTTTTTGATGCCATCTAACAACTTATATTGTAATAAATGATGTATCCCAATTCTCAAAATACTACAAACTTCAATTAAGTGATTTTTCTAACACCTACTATTATTCATGTGGAAATAGTTTTGGGTTGAAAAACCACTAACTTATCTTCAGCGGTAAAGGAATTCAATAAAATAATTTCTTATTACAAATATTAAACTAACATAAAAAAAAAAGATTTTGGGTTCATAAATATAGCTTGTAATTCCGTATGAATAATAGTAGGTATAGTAGGTATTCCATAAAAAAATGTTTTGTTTTTTATCCTGTAAAATTAAAGTCCAAGCATTTAGGATGTTTTGGCAGCTTAAGTTCGCTAAGCTTGTTGAAGAAACTTTCTAGTCATTGAGGAGTGAATTATTTACAAACCAAAAAAAAAATATCTGTTTTTACTATTTATATTTATCAAACACCATAATTATTAATATCCAAAAAATTAAATAGGCAAATGTTTTCTTTTCTACTTTCATATGAAAAATTAATTTGTTTCAACTAAATTCAAAAACAAACATTAACATCTGATGATCGTATTTCGTGCCATTCATTTTAATTGGGGACCTCATTAAGCATAATATGATTAAATATCGGTACAAAGCTGGAAAACAAAAATAAATATTAAAAAATAAATCAAATTAGGGAGTACGTTTGTCAATTATAATAGTCAGAATAGTTGTTTTCATCATTTATAAAATCACTAGTGATCCGCCCCGGCTTCTCACGGGTGCAATGCTGATGTATAATACACATAAACCTTTCTCTTGAAACACTCTATCCATTAAAAAACTGCATCATTATCTATAGCAGTAAACAATTCTCGCTGTTTTCATAACATAAAATACACGCCAATTAATATAGTATTGGTGAAATACAATATAAAGCCTGAAGGCTCAAATAAAATAATAACATATAAATTAACGTGAGAATTTAAAGTAATAACACAAAACACTTTAAACCTTACGATACGAGATAATACGACAATGTCGTGGAATGTAAATTCTATGAATATATGAAGTTCATCGTAAAATAAAAATACAAAAATAAAAAATTAAGCAAATACAGCATAGGCTAACACAGCTGAACATGGGCCTCCTCCTGAGAGAGGGTTTTCGCTATAATCACCACAATTGGCATGCGGATTGATGACAGCATACACACAGGTAAACACTGCTGCCCGTTACCTGTTTTACAATTGTCATACATGATGTTTGACGACGTAACATACTTTCCGAGGCACGGAGTCCGTCAACCGCCCAGACCTGAAAAGATATCGCCCGAACCCACATCCTCTGAGTCTTAAATAATTATTCCCGCTTCGCCACGGAGGTTGAAGTATGTAACTATTGAACTACCAGACCTGTGCATTTTACAATCTTTTACAATCTTACATCCTGCTAATATTATAAACGCGAAAGTTTGTGAGTATGGACGGATGGATGGATGAATGTTTGTTACTCTTTCACTTAAAAACTAATTAATGGATTTGGCTGAAACTTTAAACGGGGATGCTTGATAAGCTTGATTAACATATAGGCTACAAAAAAACGCTCCGACCCACTGGAGCAGAGTTACATAATACAAATACCAGGTATAACTAACAGATAAATGACCGCAGTTTAACGTCCTCTAATACACAGGTACATAAATAACGCTAACATTACTGCTAATGGTTTCAGAAGCTTAGGCTCGTGCGCCGAACTCTGAACAACATTATTAAAGTTATGAGCGAAGGCATTTAATAAAGTGTTTGTTTATGTACCATTTGAGGCAGATAATAAAACCATTATGGTGGAGAATATACACTAATAGCTATTTGTGTGACGATATTTGCTATTGCGATTCTATTATAAAGGCGTCAAGGACTTGTGTTTTTCTCAAATCATTCGTTTTGTGATTCTATCGTATATAACACCTAAAAATAAGGCGCAAAGGATCTTGGTGATTTTTCTCTCCGGCCGACAGTTTGTCGTAAAAACGATGTCGAAGGCGAAAGGATCGGTTACAGAATGAAATATTCCTGTACCAGGAGAATTTAGGATGCAAGAGCGGGCGAAGCGAGCTCGGGACTTGGGGACTTGCTAGCGGCAGGATCGGCAACTACAATTTACAAGTTTTATACCACGTATACCAGGCCCAGGATAGACGCGGTGAATATCCCGTATAATATAAGACGACGAAAGCGGACGGCATCGGAATTAAGACCCTGCAAAATATTCTTGCGGTACATAAATTCACCCAGGTACCATTTTAAACGCCATTGGCTTCTGCAGATGCGGCAGTGGCGTTTCAGTTCTAGCCACTCTCTATGGTGTTCGTATGAATTTTTACGTTTACATTAGGATCGCCAGTAGCGACTGGTTCCCCTAGACTAGGATGGACTGGAATATTAATAGTGCCAGCTACAAAATTTGTGCTGTAGTTAACCACATAATGGCCACTCATGTTGAGCCGTAATTCTATTCCTCGATAAGCCCGGTGCATATCCGAAATAATGAACCTCCCTAGTCGTACGCTTGCTGCCACTATGGGATCAAGGGTTTGGCGAGTCTTGTCGGGAATTAGCTCGACGTGATTTTTTTTGTTAGGCGGCTGATGCGTCCAAACCCTCCTGTTTGACGTTGTAAAAGTCGACCTCTGTGGTACTTATTTGAAAATAAGTGGGTGTGATCGACTTCTACCTGTGTAAAATTTTTAGTCTTTTAAAAAATGCCATTTATTTTTTTAAACACCCAGAGGGAATTTTTTATATTTTTCTGGTGACCCTTGTGACCATCCCTATCACCCCCCTTCCCAGCTACGTAATCTTTTGGGACACCCTGTATATATAAAAGAAAAACAGTAAAATTGACCGAGTTTACATGGTATAAATGGCTTTTTTGAAAGTACTAAGTCTAGTCTTCGTAGTTTAATTGAAATGAAATGAAATAGTTTATTAGTAACGTAGACGATTAATTCGCGCTTATTATACGTCATATACAATGCATAACACATTTAAGTATTTTTTTTCTGATATACTTAATTAAGAATAATATTTTTAACATTACATACAGGTCTTCAGTAAATGGTACAACTTAACTATATGGTCACTTATGTTAAATTACTATTTTTTTATCTTATTTTCAAAATCAATAAAATATACAGATATAATTATATAAATAAAATACAATCAAAAATTGTCGCGAACAAAACGAGTATACACAAAATAATAATAATAATAAGTCGCGTGGTTTGAGAAATTCGATCAACCTGCGCCTCGCGAGGACCACCGTCCCTATCCTAGCTTCCTACGAGTCTTTTTCTATCTACCTACGGTGTGACATCCGGAGAAGAAAGACTATAAGAAATTTGGCAATTTTTCATATAGTCATCTTGTAAAACAACGTTTACAATATTAGTTGTATGTGTTTTATAGTTTATAGCATTTTTGTATCTAGGACAATTAAACTGTGAAGTCCTTTTTTTAATCACTTGTAAATTACGCATGAGGGGTTATGTTGCTTTCATCATCTGTACAGCGATTTCAACGTTTCATCAAAATACTACTGCTATCTACTATACTTTTTTTTTATGGCAATCTGCTGATTTAGGTACTTATCTTTTCAGGGAACTTTGGGACCCGCATTAAGTGGTGAATTATGGCTAATTCGTCGCCTATATCCTGTAGGTAATATCCGCGTGCTATGGCAAACCATTCAGTAATTTTAGCTATGTGTTAAAAGATCAATGGCACTGGCTTTTTATAATTTTAGTATGACATTAGGAACAGAAAATCACAATTTTTTTACTAGCTTCCCGTTCGTGGTTTCACCTCCGCAACTCCCGTTCCCGTGGGAACTTCCTTATGAAGTATAGCCTATGACATAGGGGAATAGTGTAGCTTCCCAACGATGAACGAATTTTTCAAATCGGTCAAGTAGTTTCGGAGCCTATTCAATACAAACAATAAAATCATTTCTCTCTATAATATTAGTAAAGACAAGATAGTTCACCTGATGCACACTGAATTACCCGCGTTATTTCGATATAATGAGTTCATTATATTTCAACGACCAAAGGTAAGAGTACATTAACTGCAGATATCGTATGATAATGAGAAAATATGACAGAACTGTATTCTTAATAATCTCTGTAAAACGGAAAGTAACCGAATACTCCTTGGACTCCCTAATGAGGCGACCATAATAATATTGTCCACCCATTTCATTTCTAAATTGTACTCTAATTTTATAGGAATATGAATGAATTTTGAAATGAACTGAAGTGGTATATAAGTCGTTTTTATGATGAAGTACTTATTTTAGTTTGTACTTTTCGTAAATATGATATTACATCGGTGTTTTATTTGTTAAATAAAGAGCAAAGGGATTTTATAAACAGGGATATTTATATTTTTCAACGTTATATGAAACTGTTTTGATATTTAGTTTATTATTTGGATGCATACTCTCGTCATCCGTGACCACACTGGCCGTGTGGTTTCCGGCTTAGATGGCCGTGTAGATGTATATGAACGTAGAGGGATATTGCTATAATCACCACGCTTGGCAGACGGATTGGTGGTCGCAGTAAGATGTAAACCTTGAGCTAATAGATGCTGCTGCCCATCCATCAGCCATCTTAGTCGCCTTTTACGACACCCATGGGAAGACATGGGGTGGTCTATTCTAAGCCGGAAGGCTTAGAATAGACCACCCCATCCGCCTCCGTCCGTCCAATCCGTCTGCCAAGCGTGGTGATTATGGCAATATCCCTCTACGATCCTGGCTTGCCAAGGTCTGTTATGAGGAGGCCCATGTTCAGCAGTGGACGTAAACGGGCTGTTGATGATGATGATGATGATACTCTCGTCATATTCAAGCTAGTTAAATACAGTTAATATTAATCCAACTATTCATGAAATGTAAATGTAAACGTTTGTAAGAGTTTTAAAATGTAGTCTGACTTTTGTTACTTCACCGGGCATAAAGGCGAGCGAAGCTCCAGCCTTATTAAATGATTTATACTGGGTGCCTTTTTTACCGTCTTGATGATAATATGGTGTGTTGTGTAAGTGGAAAAGAATTTATGGACCACGGTTTATTTGTACTAGTATTTCGGTAATTAGAGTTTAGATAGACAACCTCCGTAACGTAGCGGTATTTGGCTCGCCTTGAATCTCGGAGGTCGTGGTTTCGATCGCCACACCGGACATGAAATATTTGTGTAAATTCTAAGATTTCTTTCTGGGTCTTGTTGGTTGAGGGACTACCCTCCCTAGAAAGCACGTTAAGCCGTTGGTCCCGATTGTTATAACATCATCTATAATAATCGTATATCAAGAACGGGCAGCAGCGTTTCCTTGTGTGGTTACAAAATAATATTGCGGTCACCTACCCGCCTGCCAAGCGTGGTGACTATGGCAAATACCCTCCCGAGGAAGCCCATGTTCAGCAGTGGACGTTATACCGGCTGATGATGATGACGATAATGAATTAGAGTTTAATAAATCTCATAAATTACTTAAAAGAAATACACCCTACATAGCGCGTGCATAATAATAAAATACCTAGGCCGCAATAACACATGAATGAAAAGAGTCAGCGAAATAAGTTAACGGTCAAACGGTAAGTTGACGGTCAAAATTAAAAAATGTTTTAAAATAACTACGCCTTAGACATCTATTTCATTTACATATCACGCTCTATTATTGTCAAGACGGTAAAAAAAGTTATCCTGAATAAGCAACCTGCACAAGACCTGCACAATCACAGCTCAGGGGGGTAGCTATTATTTTGAAAGTAGCTCTTTAAGAAACACACAATGTCTAAAGAATCATCTGCTAAACGACTTCTTATTTTGCTGGCTAGATAACCAACCACTGAGAAGGCCCTTTCGGATTAAACGATTAAAACTTTCTTTTTTTATTAATGAATCCAACGAATTCGTACTTAGTTTTCTATCTTCGAATTATACAACTTTATGCTCGAGTTTCGGCCGAGATCTCGCGAGACTTGTCAAATCATTTTACTTTTTTATCGAATCTGTGTTTGATAATAATTAATGCTTATTTTAGTTCCACCCGAAACTATTTAGTTTTCCCTCTTTTTCAAGATTCGAATAGTATTTCGTTTTAATTTCATTTTAATTTTCCTAATAATTGCACTTTTTAGGTTTTAACAGGAAGCAAAAGAGGTCAGTTGTATTTTACTGTATTATACTACAAGAATAGAGTGACATGAATCAGTCTCAATTTTTACGCGGACATGTACATACATGTAGCATTTTTTTATATATAGTAGTGGTGGCGCGCGATACAATCTATAATAAGTATGCAAATCTCATACCTACTCCTCCGTTCCAGCAATTTTCGTAAAAAGTACAAAGTTTTTTCATCAAGTATTATAAATACAGTAGAATCCGGCTATAACGACGGCCAAGGGACCTAGGATATTACGACGTTGTAACCAGAAGACGTACTAAAAGAACATACCATTTCAATTTTAGTTTTTTTTAATACAAATAATTAAATACTAATAAATATATAATGTTTATAAATAATAATATGTATGTGATTATTAGAGACAAAAAACATGAAATCAAAATAATTATGTATTTCACAAAGTGCACCTTATGCACCTATACATTACGAAATATGAAATCTACTTTTTATTTTTAAACACGTGTTTCATCGTCGTCGTTGTAACAGGTCATTTTTGTAGAATTCCGTCGTTAAAAGCGGTCAGTCGTTATAAGCGGAGTCGTAATAAACGGATGAACTCTCATAGAGGCTCTTAATAAAACCAAACATATGCCTATACTAACGTCGCTATAAACGGTTGTTTGTTGTATGCGAAGTCGTACTAAACGGATTCTACTGTATATTGAAAGCAACGTGCTTTATGCAGGTACGTAAATCATAAATTGAGTACTTCTGTTTTATAATCAAAGGTTGTTTGCTTTGCAACTTGTTAACAGGGTTTTTCTGCTTTCATTGAGTGAGAGAAATACTGGTTTATTTTATGAGAATATTTGTTTACGACTATTTTTGTTGAAGTAGTTTTATAGTAGTATTTACTTTATACTGTAATATATTTTGTTAATTAATTACTACGATAGTAGCGTATCCGTGGAGTTTTTTTTTTTTTTTCGGACGGACATATGTAGTTCGCCCTGAGGCTTTTGCTACTTCACCTGGCACAAAGGCGAGCATAGCTCCAGCCTAGATAAATGGTTTAAACACTACAAACTAAGCAACCTGCGCAAGAGGGCGTCCCCTGTGGGACTTGGACCTCGGCTCAGGGCGGTCGCTGACGGGGAGATTGAGGGATTATGGCTTTTAGTTTAGGGGAGTTTTGTGCAACTGTCGCTCTACTTTATAGTTCGCGGGCCTCTCGGACTTCGGGTCTACGAGGGCATCGGAAGGTTGGTATCCGTAGAGTAGCGGTATTTCGATCGCTTTAAATCTCGAAGGGTTCGATCCCCACGCTGGACAAGAATTCTTTGTGTAAACTTTAAGATGCCAACCAACCCGCCTGCCAAGCGTGGTGACTATGGCAAATATCCTCCCTGGGGAGGAGGCTCATGTTTAGCAGTGGACGTTGTACGGGCTGATGATGTTGATGATAATTAATTACTAGCTTCCTGCGCGCGGTCCACCGTGTTACGGGAGTCGGGAAAGGGAGTTCCGTGGGAGTGGTTTAAAAACTATAATATAAGAAAGTTTAGACCTTGAACCATGGATCAGGGCGGTCGCGGTCGATTTGAGAGTGATAAAATTGGGACATAAAGGGGTTGTGAAACTGTAATTTTACTTACTTATGGATAATGTGAGGACATGGAAAAGTTATTGCTCTATATCATTATTTTCTTAACTGTGGATTGGCCCCGTCGGGGCCTCAATGAGCCTCAATAGCCTGATGTGAGGTGGCCCCCACGGGGGACAGCACGTAATCGCCCAAACTTTGCCCTACAGACAACCCTAAAATCGTAATTTTGCGTCGCCAAATTTTTTTTTTTTTTTTTTTTTTTTAAGACCACTCCCTCTCTATGAAAATAAATCCCTGTGTCGCGGGGGACTTAACTAACATTCATTTCACGGACACAAAGAACACCCAGACTCAGAACAACTATTTGTGGTTCACACAAATAATTGTCCCGGGTGGGAATCGAACCCAGAACACCAGGTCTCAGAAGCAACTATCGTAACCACTGAGCCACCGGTGCAGTCAAACCAGTTGCTGTTCAATGCAGTTAAACAATTAAAAGGATATGGAAGAACTAACAAATAAATTTACCCAATGGAAATAAGCAAATCTAAAGTACGCCATTAATAGTAATTTTGTTAATCTTTAGATAAATTGTTTTGCCGTTTTGTAGATAAAATGCTATAAAGATATCAATTAATAGAAAAATGTTCTTAATATTAAAATTTGTGCGAACATTACCTACAAAACAGCCCGAAGTTTTCAATGAAAATTGTGACAATACGCATAATTAGTTCTAGCTTACAAAAGTAATGTAAATCGATGATAGTTCCGAAGTAAATAGGTTTTTTTTAAATATTTTTTTTGAAGAAATCTCCCGCACTTGATACATTAATTGGCGCGGAGGACTATATAAATGCACCACCGCACACCCATACTCAAAACAACTACCTGTGGATGACCCAAATAATTGTCCCAGATGGGAATCGAACCGAGAACACCAGATCTCTGCAACTACCGTAACCACTGAGCCACCGGTGCAGACATTACATAATAATATATTATTGTACTCAATCTAATATATACCTACAGCTAAATGTTTGTTTGCTTGAACGCGCTAACCTCAAAAACTCCGCCTCCGATTTAAAAAAAACAGTCGCGAGGAAGGCTATCCAACTAATATTGCCTATAAATGCGAAAGTTTGTGTGGATTTAATGTTTGTTACTCTTTCACGCAAAAACTACTGAATGGATTTGACTGAAAGTTTGCACGCGGATAGTTTATAAGCTGGATTAACATATAGGCTACAAAATATCACGCTCCGACCGACTGGACGCAGGGTGACACGGGTAAAACCGTGGGCGTAGTTAGAAGGCTATATTTTATCATGAAATTCTCACAGAAAAGGGAGCTACGCGAGATGCTAGTAAGGAATATTAAGCGAATACGGAACCCCATAATTAATATTCGCCCACACAAATTTAGAACTTAAAGGTAATCAAAAGTTTGCAAAGTTTAAATGATAAATTATAGAGCATTAGAAGTTTAATGCTGAACAATAGACTGTATGATAGACTTAAATGCTGTAATTTGTAGTACTTAGAAACTATGACCGTTAACAGACCGCTGACGATAGTTTCGAATGTTCGAGAACAATCGGAATTTAACTATATATAAATAAATAACGCAGCGTAGGACGACCGCCTGCACGATGGACCGACGACCTCATAAAGGTCGCAGGAAGTCGGTGGATGCAGGCCGCTAGCGATCGTTCCCGCTGGAAATCGATGGGGGAGGCCTATGTTCAGCAGTGGACTACAACAGGCTGGTGATGATGATGATGATGAAATAAATAAAATTTAAGTCAGTTTATAATGAAATAATTACAGGTTTTAACTTTAGAGTTAGTAGAGCATATGATGTTTTATAGGATACGAATAACAAAAACGCAAAAAAAATATTGTCTGACTGTTTATTCCGGCTAATCGCAGTAACGGTTAGACCAATTTTCACGGGTCGTTCACTGGTAGATAGCTAATTTTATCTATATCTATACTAATATTATAAAGAGAAAATTTAATAAATATTAAATATTTTTGTATGTTTGTTTCGAATAAACATAAAACTAAAGAACGGATTTCGATAATTCTTTCACCATTTGAATGATACATTATCGCTGACTAACATAGACTATTAGAGTCCAACCGTGCGAAACCGGGCCGCTAATAAGGTATAATAATTTTTTGGTTATCTGTCTGTTTATGAACAAAGAATGATCTCGGAGTTTCTTATAGTCTTTCTTCTCCGGGTGTCGCAACGTAAGTAGATAGAGAAAGACTCGTAGGAAGCTAGGATAGGGTCCGGTCGTCCTTGCAAGGCGAGGCTCGCGACGCGTTCTATGCTTCTGACCGAATCACAGCCCACGCTGGTTGATTCTAATTATATTTCTAATACGCGACTATCACATGCCACATTGATAGATTATAATAGATTTAAATTCTATTTAATAACATGACTGTTGAAATGGATACTAATTAATTAGTTAAGATTTTTTTTTTTTACTCTTTTGTATTTTTATCATTGTATTTGACTTATAATAAGTACGATCGATTCGTCTACATTATCAATAAACGTTTTCATTTTCATTATTTGTCTGAACTTTGTGATACTCTATGCTATTAAAAATAATGGGGTGCATGTTAAGAAGCCTCCTCGTGTGACGTATTAAATAGATTATCATTCGTCCGTTGCACCCTGGGCAACGGTCTGCGGCAAGGCAGTTACGCAGACTGGCCGATCCTTCTACCACGACTAAATGGTACATTCCCAAATGCCCTTCTCAGAGCCACCCAAAAAGACGTTGCCTCTAAAAAAAATAGTATAGATGTATTCGCTAGTATTTGGCTTGTTTTGCATAATCCATTGACATTCCTTCTTGCTTGCACCAGAAAACTGGTTTTTCTATAATTACGTCACCAACTTTTACAACACTATTTTATTGAACTACATTTTAGGCGCGGGCCACACTGCCAGCGGGCGGGCGAGCGAGCTAGGCGGGCGGGCAAGCGAGAGAAGGAAACTATACAAACAAAAATATAAGTCTGAAGCTTGTGGTGTGAACCGAAGTATGTAAAAGAGGTGAAATGATGTTCGCCCGCCTAGCTTGCTCGCCAGCCCGCTGGCGGTGTGGCCTGAGCTTTAAAGTTTTATTTTTAACTTTCATTCCATCGATTGCACTTTAGATGTTGGTCTAAAAGCACTGCCAACGACGAAGTCGATACGTAAGCTGAATGAAGCGATGCATCGTCACACTGAAATCTAAAAGGTTAGAGCAATGTTTGCCAAACTTTTAATGAAAATTGAAATGAAATAGTTTATTAGAAACGTAGACGAATAATTTTGATTTAGTTAATTAAAAACAATATTTCTGATATTAAATATGCGAACAAATTTTGTTTGCGTATTTATCTATTTGTATATGTTTCGCCGGACCGTCTCATATAGGCCGTGTTGAAACCTTTGGTAAAATAACCCACTGAGGTTATTTCAATCGCCCATAACACATTTAAAAAAATTATATTGTCATCTTAATATGTCGGTTAAGTATTCTTTTGTTTTATTTTCGGCGCAATTTCAATAACAAACACAACAAAAAAATAATTTGCGAAATCGGTCTAGCTAGGTTCACGCGTGATGCCGTGACCAAGGGGAACTGGGACTCATTTTTATATAGATATTATTTTTTAAACAAGGCGGGTATGTTGCGACCCGATATTTTATTTAGATGGCCTGGTACTGAGTCGCGATCCGGTAATTGGGAAACGCTGGGTTAGAGTGCTTTCCAAGAGTGTTGTGAAACTTGTACTTACGAGTATATAGTAAAGCCGATTTTTTTTTTTTTTTTTTTTACTACATTTACGCTTACGTTTGACCATAATCTCGCTTGATGGAAGGCGAAGATAAGGCCTAAGATGATACACGCTTGCCTAGAAAGTGTCTGTTCACATTTACATTGGTAAAGTATTTAGTAACATGTGTAGTATATGGCCACGGCGGCCAATTTCTATGGAGATGTCGGTAGATCCGTCCTACCGAATTTTGAGAGCAAAGAAATAGACTGTGTGACCCCTCATCATCAACTCGTATAACGTCGATGCTGACCATAGGCCTTCTCCCGAGGGAGGGTATTTGCCATAGTCACCACGCTTGGCAGGCGGGTTGGTGACCGCAGTATTATGTAGTACCACAGAAGGAAACGCTGCTGCCTGTTCCTTGATATACGATTATTATAGATGATGTTATAACAATCGGGACCAACGGCTTAACGTGCTTTCTGAGGCACGGACGGTAGTCCCTCAGCCAACTAGACCCGGAAAGAAATCTTTGAATTTACACAAAGATTTCTTGTCCGGCGTGGAGGTCGAACCCACGAGCTCGGAGATTTAAGCGAGCCAAATACCGCTACGGTACGGAGGTTGTCCCTTATAATATGCCCTGCTCAGAAGACTGGACGTATTATTGTGCAGAAGTGTGAGCGCAAACACTCTCTATATCCAGACCTGGCTGGTGAGTAGTGGGGCTAACTCGACCCGTAAATTTTTATTTTTTTTCTAAATCTATATTTGAGGCAGAGGCAGTTTATTTTCGAGAATCTTATTTTTAATTATAAATGATATCATTTTAAAATTTTACGTTTTTTTTTTTTTTTTTAAAGACTAGGTAAATAAATCCCTGTGTCGCGGGGGACTTTACAAACATTCATTTCACGGACACAAAGCACACCCAGACTCAGAACAACTATTTGTGGTTCACACAAATAATTGTCCCGGGTGGGAATCGAACCCAGAACACCAGGTCTCAGAGGCAACTATAGTAACCACTGAGCTACCGGTGCAGTCATTGGTTGTCTAAAAAACATTTTTATATATTTTTGCAAAATATGTCTGCATGCGCCTGGCAATGTTAAAATACCGAATAAATCGTCTGGCTTATAATTTTTTGTATTCTGATACATTAAACTACAATAAATCAAAAAATCATATTGCCTCAAATATATTTAAAAAATAAAAAAACAGGGGTGCTAGCTCCACTACTCACTAGCTAGGTCTGCAGTTCCATGTTGGGGTATAATAGGAAAGGTATGTGACAAGTTTTCAGCTTTCCTCAAATACCTACCCAAAAATAAGTAACTTTTTTTTTCTGATGGACTTACGTAGTTAGCCACGAGGCTTTTGCTACTTCACCGGGCATAAAAGCGAGCAAAGCTCCAGCCTTAATAAATGGTTTAAAAACTACAAACTAAGCAACACGCGCTAGAGGGCGCCCCATGTGGGGATAGGACCTCGGGCGGTCGCTGGTGATAAGATTTAGGGATTATGACTTTTAGTATTCTAGGGCACAAAAATGGGAACCAGCTCCTACTATATATTTAATTATGTAGTTATTAAGAGAATTGGACTTACGCGAGTGAAACCGCGCACGAGATAATCAAAATATTGATGGTCGCTCTTTATTTAAGACATGAATTTGTTAGTCCATTCTTAGACGTGAATTATTCAAATCGCAAGTGTTGTTTATTACTCAAGTAAACAGACTGACAGTCAATTTATCTACTGTTTAGATGCGAGATTAGCTCTTAACGTTAGTACAACCTATTAGATTAGTCTGGGAGTTGAGCTTTATAAGTTATAAGAGATGAAATATTGCACACAATTTATGTGCCTAATTACGTAAATGGATTAAATATTCTCTCTGGAGTTAAATGAAACGTATATATTACATTGTAAACACTTGAATGAATTGAAAAATAAAATGGCTATAGATAATTTGACATACCATGTAGATAATAATATCTTTTTCCGTTTGATTTTTTTAATTTTACAGACAGTGGACGGACAGGACATTTTTGTGTAAATTCTAAGATTATTTTCCAGCTCTGGTTGGTTGGGCGACTTCCCTCCGTGCCTCGGAAAGCACGTTAAGCCGTTGGTCCCGATTGTTATAACATCATCTGTAATAATTGGATATCAAGGAACGAGCAGCAGCGTTTCCTTGTGTGTTACAACATAATACTGCGGTCACCAATCCGCCTGCTAAGCGTGGTGACTATGGCAAAAAACCAACATAGGGAGGAGGCCCATGTTCAGCAGTGGACGCTATACGGGCTGATGATGATGATGATGGTGATTCAAAAGTATGATATTTTATTTTTTATGATGTGAAAGATGATTGTACAATTAAACTACCGGTATTTTTTTCAATTTTCCTGAAAATTTCTGGTCTGGACATTATATAAAAATTGTTGAAAACTTCAGAATGTGTTATTAAAATACAAACATCATCATCATCATCAGCCCGTACAACGTCCCCTGCTGAACATGGGCCTTCTCCTGAGGGAGGGTTTTGCCATAGTCACCACGCTTGGAAGGCGGATTGGTGACCGCTGTATTATGTTGTAATACACAGGGAATCGCTGCTGCCCGTTCCCTGATATACGCTTGTTATAGATGATGCTATTACTATCGGGACCAACGGCTTAACGTGCTTTCCGAGGCACGGAGGGTAGCCCTCAACCAACCAGACCCGAAAAGAAATCTTAGAATTTACACAAAGATTTCTTGTCCGGTGTGGGGATCGAACCCACGACCTCCGAGACTTAAAGCGAGCCAAATACCGCTACGCTACGTAGGTTGTCATTACTTACGGAGGTAAAATACAATAGACCGTAACAATAGACACACTACATTCAACCATATCACTGCTAGACAGTAAAAAAAAGCGAAGTGAGAAACGACTTCATACAACACCGCTTTTAGTGTCGTAATCGCATTACTTTTAGTTTCAACATGTTTTCTGTTTCAAAACTTTTACAAAACACCGCTTATCCCAACCATATGGCTCTAGTTGTGAAACTCATTCAGGCTAAATGGCCAAACTACCTTATCTCAAATCCTGCATGTTATTGTGCTACGTGACTTAAAATTTAATTTCGTTTTGCTATTGGAGTGGCGCATGTCGGTGATACTTTTGCATGTTTAAACTTATGAGACACAAAATCAAAATTGAACTGTACGCAATATTAATATTTTATGGCAATCATTATCATTTTCAGCCAATATTATGTTCATTATTGGCGATGGGCCTCCTTCCGAACAAGGATTTTTGCCATAGTCACCACGCTTGGCAGACTGGTTTATGTCAGTTATGTCACACCGTAGGTAGATAGAGAAACACTCGTAGGCAGCTAGGATAGGGTCCGGTCGTCCTCCAGGCGAGGCTCGCGACGCGTTCTATGCTTCAGACCCGATCCCAGCCTGCGCTGGTTGATCTAAATTGTATTGATAATAAGCGACAGTCACATGCCATAATAACATTGGTCAATTTTATTTAAGAATATAACTTTTGATATGTAAACTAATTTATTAGTCAAGATTCTTTTTATTATCATTGCAATTGACTTATAATAAGTACGATGCATTCGTCTACATTATCAATTAACGTTTTCAGTTTCAGGTGACGCTGAGAAACGGCGCTGCCCGTTCTCTGGTTAATCGTTGAGGCGCTGTACTTAGTCAAAATAGGCTTCACTATACAGTATTTTAGCTAAATGTTTACATTTTAGAGCAGCTAAAAAAAACCATAAAATAACTATTTAAATTGAAATTGTAGCAATTGTAACTGTATTATTTATAAACAAATATTGATAATATTAATAACAGTGATGTATATACAGGGTGTCCCAAAAGGTTAAGTAGCTGGGAAAGGGGGTGACAGGGGTGGACACAATGGTCACTAGAAAAATAAAAAAAAATCCGCTCTGGGTATTTAAAAAAAAAAATGGCATTTTTTTTAAAACTTAAAATTTTACACCTTATTTTTGATGTTGATGTTGATGACCTTGTTGTTATTGAAGATTACATAACAGCATTTTTTTTAAATACAGCCATATTTGTAGGTACAGTTAGCACAAGGTGTAAAATTTTTAGTCTTTTAAAAAATGCCATTTATTTTTTAAACACCCAGAGGGAATTTTTTATATTTTTCTGGTGACCCTTGTGACCATCCCTATCACCCCCCTTCCCAGCTACGTAATCTTTTGGGACACCCTGTATAATAATAAAGGGAACTGTTGTTTTTATTTATCGATTGGAATAAGATATTTGCAAGGATTAATGTATTTAATAACTCGAACGAGTCGAACGAAACGTTGCGCCATCGCGGCGTCTCTTCGCTTCTCTTTCATTTCTACGCGGAGCAACAGTGACAAAACTAATACGTAAAAATCGTCTATTCACCGCGCCTTAAAGATGATGTTGTAACAATCGAGTCCAACGAGTAACGTGCTTATTTTGAACTAGATCCAAATATAAATTATTTAGCCTTTGTTTCGCCGGGTCTTCTCAAACGAGGCTTATTGAATCGGAGGTAGCTTTAATACTACTTACATATTCTCTCAAAACTAAACTAATATCAACTTTTAAAAATATATTACTGCTGAATATCCCCTGAGGTTTTGTTAAAGTCATCACGCTGCGGAAGCGGGTTGGTGACCGCAGTATTATCAATAAATGTTATAAGTACGTAGTAATACTACTTATAATCATGATCCTGTACACTTAATATTATTTTGTGATTTCTAATTTGTAATACCTATTATTTTAATCTCGAAAAGATAAGTATTTAATCTTAGATAATATTTATTAAACTCGTCTCGGATATCTTCGTATCGGCTCCATTATTGAAAATGAATTGAAAATTGAATATTTTATTTAGAATCAATGACCTGATGTTTTCTTTAATACAAGCTATTGAAAGTCAATTTTCTGTATTAAATTTCATCTGTTTACACTGAATAATGGTGAACGCTTGAGCAGTTAATATTATGGCATAAATTAGTTTAATTACAGATTACAAATGGGTTTAATTTCATAATACGGAACTAACGAGTTTAGGGAATAGGTCGGATAAGAAATTTAATACTTCCAAGATTTAAATCTTTTTAAATTATTCTTGATGTGTCCCTATTAACATCGTGTTGTCTTTTGTCCATAATACTTCATTTCACTCGGTTAGATTTAATGTTATGTGTCTAGACTATCTTAAAACTAGTTTATAGGTATTGTAAAAGTTCTTCAGTAGCTACCATAAAAGTGTTTCAATGTAAGTTGAACTACATTTAATTTTATTGCCTTATTGTAGGTATTTTATGTTATGACTAAGTTCCCGGATCTATCTTGCAAAAGTAATTTGCAAAACTGAATATAATATTGAAGCGGTCGTAGCTAGAGGGTCGGACTCGTGATCGTGTGGTCGCCGGTTCGATCCCCACCCATTGCATTACTGATGTGAACCCTTTCGTAACACAAGCGTTTTAGCTTAGCACTAGGGGTTAACAAATATACTAGTAGACTGCAACACTGCTAGTAATTTTGTAAAAAAAAACATTCTAAAAGTGCTGCTTACAATCGACGCATTCGGGCGCAACATGTCAGCTTAGACAAGCTATACTAGATAATAGGCAGCGTTTAATTGTATACATGCTATATACTACGATCACCAACCCGCCTTTCACGCATATTGACTATAGCAACATTCTCTCCGAGGGAGACCCATGTTTAGCAGTTCGATAAGAGGGAGGTCTATAATTTGAATAAAGTTCCAAAAACTGTTCCAAAGATTTATAGTGGTAAGCTAACTTAACTTAATTTTTGATGTAACATACTGTGATCGAGCTTGCAACCTCCACTTTGTCACATAAACCTCTGAAGGTTTCAGACAAGTGTTTTGTTGTAATGAATGTAAAACTAATGTATTAAACAATCATCATCATCATCATCCACCCGTATAACGTCCACTGCTGAACATGGGCCTCCTCCCGAGGGAGGTTATTTGCCATAGTCACCACGCTTGGCAAGCGGGTTGTGACCTCAGTGTTATGTTGTAACATACAAGGAAACGCTGCTGCCCGTTCCTCTCTATACGATTATTATAAATGATGATATAATAATCGGGACCAACGGTTTAACGTGCTTTCCGGGGCTTGGAGGGTAGTCCCTCAGCCAACCAGACCCGGAAATAAATATTAGAATTTAGGCAAAGATCAGGAGATCTTTGTGTGATCACGACGGACAGGAGTCCGTCGTGGGGAACGAACCCACGACCTCCGAGATTTAAAGCGAGCCAAATACCACTACGCTACGGAGGCTGTGTATTAAACAATAAACGAATTAAAAAAAAAAGTGGACGTCATAAACTACTTATGAAAGAAATACTTCGTCACTGGCACCAGCTATAATTACCGGCTAACATTATTTCATCGCATTTATTGTAGTCAAATTGCCCTCCCCTTATAAAACATTGGCTTCATTAATTATTCAAGCGCATTACAAAAATTTAATTGCTCGTAAGTTCGTTTTTTTTTTTTGGGTGAAATATTAGCTTTTTACGACTTAGGGAATTTTAAATCGATGGTTCAACCTTTTACAAGTTTAACGATACTTTGACCCTAAGCTTTTAACGATACATTTTATTGTTATTAATTAAAATACGTGTAATTGTATATAGTACTACGTTAGATAAGGCACGTGATTTTTTATGTGAGGCGATCAATGCAATAGATCGCCGTACATCAAACAATCACGACGATTTACCATCGAAACGTAACATTATTTTTTTTTTATTACGATGATTGATTTACTTAATCAATTACAGCCACTCGTAAATAGTTAAATTCTAATAAAAAAAAAACATTAATAACTAGCGGCCCGCCCCGGCTTCGCACGGGTGGACTTTTATACCCTACACCTACCCTAACCCTACCCTACCCCTACCCTACCCCTACCCTACCCCTACCCTACCCCTACCCTACCCCTAACCCTACCCTACCCTACCCCTACCCTATCCCTACCCCTACCCTACCCCTACTCTACCCCTACCCTACCCTACCCCTACCCTACCCCTACCCTAACCCTACCCTACCCTACCCCTACCCTACCCCTACCCTACCCCTACCCTACCCCTACCCTACCCTACCCCTACCCCTACCCTACCCCTACCCTACCCTACCCTACCCCTACCCTACCCTACCCTACCTTACCCTACCCTACCCCTACCCAAAAGGTCCCCTACCCCTATCCTATGTCCTTCTCCCAGTTCTTAGCTACCTCCCTACCAATTTTCAGCCAAATCGGTTCAGCCGTTCTTGAGTTATAAATAGTGTAACTAACACGACTTTCTTTTGTTTTTAAAATGTATTCTGCTATTCAGGACGGAAACAAATCCAACAAATCAAAAACCATGGCAATCGGTCCAGCCGTTCTCGAGTTATAAGTGTTGTAACAAACACGACTTTCTTTTATATTATAGATAAGAAGAAGAAGATAAATGTCGAATAACATTTTGCTATTGCTATTTAATATATATTTATTTAAAATAAAATTATTTGTTATCACTTATTTATGTAAGATTATTATAAACGCGAAAGTTTGTAAGTATGGATGGATGTTTGTTAATCTTTCACGTAAAATCTACTGAATGGAATTGGCTGAAATTGTTGACCAGGTGACCAGGTGACCTCGAGTTTTCTCTTAATAGTGTTTGGCAAGCCAGGGCCGTTGAGTAATATTGCCAAAATGAAAAACGCTTCACGCTTGGTACTTACTTTGATCTGCTAGATGCAGCTGCCCAGTGCCCATCCATCGGTAGGTCCCTTAGTCGCTGCTTACGGCATCAATGGGAAGATATTTGGTGATTATTTGAAGTCCGAATCTGCTGAAAACAGCAGTTTTTAATATTAACAATAAAAACTGAGATCAATAGAACAAAAAGAATAAGAATTAATAAACCGTATAAAAATAATAATATCTTTTACTGGAAAACCTACTTGTAGCAGTACGTTAGTTTATTTAAATCATTTTATCTGAACCGAATGCTTAAATAATGTAACTTAATCATCTATAGTATGTTTGTATGTTGAAAGCAAAACCAACGGGAAGTCGAATTAATCAACGTAACTACGGTTTTACATAAACTTTGTAAGTAAACAAAGTAAGCGTCTATGTTTAAGTGACTTGTTGACAATTCATTACGCATTTATAATTACTATTGCATAGGTACCGTTTTGATAAATCGTTAATTGAAGGTTGTACTTAGAATCGTATTTAATTTACTGGTTTGTTTGTTTACAAACATAGGCGTACTGAAGGGGAACAAGGGGAGGGGCACTTAATTAGGCTGAAGTTCTGTTCTATTTTATGTCCGGTAAAGTAGCAAAAGCCTTTTGGCTAACTATATAATATCTGTCCGAAAAAAGGGAGGGCCACTCACGATTATGCAATAAGAGTGTAACGTTCGCGATCGCTTAACTATTCGCATTTCGACTGAGACCCGCGGCACCGAGGCACTCACAGCTCGCTTCTTGGAGAAAGTTCTCGGTTGGAGCCGAAACTGTGGTCGAGAAATTGACATAATAATTACACGTGAGTCAAACTGGACTTTAGTTTATAAAATTATTCGCATCTTTGTCTTAAATGCATAGTCGGACTCTGCCCGTAACTGCTCCATTTTATCCACCATCTAAGCAACGATACCTGTCAAGGACCAGGACTGTAAATGTTTTGTTTTGATCAAGTTTTATCTAGCCCCCCCTCGGCAAAACCTGGATACGACCATACCCTTGTTCTTATAAGGCTTGATGTTATGAGAGGTTACAACATTTTGTTAAATATTAATTTTCAAAAATGAATAATGTATTATTCCAGGACCGCCTAAACAAGTGCAATGATGCATGAATGATGAAATGACCATGAAAATATCATATACCATTTACAGGGCAAATATTAATTGAAAAATTCATAAATATTGAATTACATTTTGAAAAATGCTTATTCTGTTTATAGAATGTTCTGGTGAAACATACTCAAATGGATAATTACACGGGTTTTTGGTCCAGTTATTTAAGTCGGCTTAAAGGTAGCCAAGTATTATTTTCACATACTATTTAGCAAGTCAGTAAGCCTAGCCATTATCAGCAAACGAACTATAGGTACGAGTATAAACAAACATCGCAATAAGCAATCTATTCTTTCGCGATGTTCAAAACATAGTTAATTTTGTATCCATTGAACTAAACTTGGAGGTTAATAGAAACGCATTACAGATAAGACGCAATGGTCAGAATACACGCAAGTGTCTGAAGACAGGTATTTACAACGTTACCGTCCCGGAAAAGTCCGGGCATCGTGATATCGGTAAATAAGAATATTTTTTATACATTCAAAACAGAATAGAAAGAAAGAAAGAATAGGTATCTACTGTTATTACGTTACTAATAAACTATTTTATTTCACTTTTACTTTTACTGTTACTGATAGCCTGTTTCATCCAACTGCTGGGCAAAGGCTTAAAGCCCCATGACTTCCAGCTCTTTCGATCTAGAGCAAAAGTAGGCCACTGGTCGTTTATTTTATCCCTCTCGTCCCGCCATCTTCTACAGGGTCTGCTGCGACGCTTCGTAGCTGTGTTAGGGCTCCACATGGTGGTTATTTTGGCCAACAGCTTATTGGGCATACGGCAGACGTGGCCAGCCCATTCCCACTTCAGCTTAGCGGCTCTTTGAGCAACACAGGTATCTAATGAAAACATAAATATCACTTGTAGACAAAAAAACCTAGGTGGACTACAAACTGTGAAGAAGAGCGACATTTGAAGAAAAGTCCCGTAAAAATCTAAAATAATTTTCCTCCGCTAGCTATGCCCTGAGCCGAGGTCCATCCTCCAAAGGTACCCCTTTTTTTGTCCGGGGGGAAATGCATTTACGCATCCCCTCCGCCGCTGCAGCGTTCCCGCACCGGTGAAGGGGTATATGGGACTCGCCCTCTCCATAGCGTGGTATGCTTTAGTCATAGGTGAGGGCTGGGTACGCGAGGCAATGCGGCTCTCCGATACCCTCGTTAGTGGTTATGTATTTGTGCCTTTTGGTGTCGAAGCATTGGAGCTATGGAGACCGGGAGCCAAATTAATTCATAAAAATCTCGCAGCGGCCTTTTTTAGTGCGGCACGTTCTCCGAGTACTGGATTTTACTTTGCACAGCAGGTAAGCATTGCCATTCAACCGGGTAACGCTGCCAGCATTATAGGAACCTTGCCAAGTAGGATAGATTTAGAATAGTAGTACATATTTTCTAAGTTTCTTTTATTTTAAATTAGCTACTTTTAGTTGTATATATGTAATTAATTCATGTAATAAATTATACGAATTGTGACAATCTTGTCATGTGCGAAAATCAAACCCACGACCTCCAGGATTTAAAGTGATATTGTTGTCTAACGCAAATAAGTTATGTCAATGCTAGTCGTAAATAAATAAAACCAGCAGAAAAGTAAAGCTACCGGGATTTCTCGGATAGCGGGATTTGAAACATTTTCCATCATTACGCTACACAAGGCTGGCAAAACCATAAACTATTCGATGGGAAGTTTCTGTTATTACCATGTTCAGGGAAGGGCAGAATTAAAAACATCTACTTCGGATAGTTTATTAACTATTACCCTAGATTATGCGAATAAGACAACCTCCGTAGCGTATCGGTATTTGGCTCGCTTTAAATCTCGGAGGTCGTGGGTTTGATCCCCACACCGCACAGGAAATCTTTGTGTAAATTTCAAGATTTCTTTCCGGGTCTGGTTGGTTGAGGGACTACCCTCTGTGCCTCGGAAAGCACGTTAAGCCGTTGGTCCCGATTGTTATAACATCATCTATAGATAATAATCGTATACCAAGGAACGGGCAGCAGCGTTTCCTTGTGTGTCCTCTAGCGACAATACATCTATACTAATATTATAATTTTGCGAGGTAGCCTGTTCTGAAATACAGTCTTATTATATTATATGTGTATATAGACCTCCATCATCAGATTTTCAGCTATTTATTAAAAGTATGGAAGATATTCTTAAAAAGTTAGTTAAAAGCAATAAAAAAGTCATTATATGTGGCGATTTTAATATCAATTTACTATCTGATTCACAGGATAAAAATAATCTTCTGTGTCTGTTTAGGTCTTTTAATCTTAGCTGTTTATATTCTGAGCCCACTAGAGTCACATCGACAACAGCTACCTGCATCGATAACATAGTCACAAACTTTGAAGTAATTGATAAATGCTTGGTATCTGGTGTTCGTTCTGACCACAAATGTCAAATTGTTAAATTAAATAATAAAATTACATTAGAGAAGTCTATAATTCGTTTCAGATCAGTATCAAAGAAAAATCTAGACCAGTTTAGCAAAAATTTAAAATTAAGACTATGCAATATTACTTTAGATTCAAGTAGCTGTAATATTATGTATAATACCTTATTCCAATGTATACATGAGGAATTTGAGAGGGTTTGCAAAATTAAACATATAGAGATTGACCCAAATAAGTTGAAATTTAATACTTGGGCGACTAAAGGCATAAAGCGGAGTAGAGATGTTTTATATGAACTATATGACATAAGGTCCTTTACACTTGATGAAAACTTTCCAAACTATGTAAGGAAATATTCAAGTATTTTTAAAGAAGTATGTATACAGGCTAAGTCACTATATATAAGAGATAAAATACAAAAATCGGATAATAAAATAAAGTCTACGTGGCAAATGATAAATACTGAAACTGGTAAAAATAAAATTAGAGATATATCAATAACGCTAGATATTAACGATAATCTGGTTTCAGATAAGCATACGGTTGCCAATTTCCTCGCTAATTTTTTTACTGACATTCCTATAGATACTACCAAGTATCTTTCATCATCACCGAAGGATGCTGAAAATCTTCTTAAAACAAATATTAGTTTAAAAATTTCCGAATTCAGTTATCAACAAGTTAATGATATAGACATCATAAAGGCGTTTCGGACAATTAAAATGAAGGGTACTGAAGACTTATGGGGACTCTCAGTAAAAGCTATAGACACAGTTATACAAAATATTGCTCCAATTCTAGCGGCTATCTTCAATAAGTCTATAACTGATGGAGTTTTTCCTGACCTTATGAAATTAAGTAAAATTGTTCCTATATTTAAATCGGGTAGCTCTAATAACGCGACTAATTATAGGCCTATTTCTATACTACCAACTTTGAGCAAAATCTTTGAAAAAATTATGCTCGGCCAAATGTTAGCTCATTTTAATACGAATGGGATATTGCACGACAAGCAGTTCGGATTCACAAAGGGTCGTTCAACTCAAGATGCGGGATGCGTTTTGATTAAGTCCATATTGGCAGGATGCCCTAGGAGTCTTCTGTGACCTCTCCAAGGCATTCGATTGTGTAGATCATGAAACGCTTTTGCTAAAGTTAAAATATTATGGTATTTGTGATAAATCACTTGATCTTGTAGTATCCTATTTATCAGATAGGAAACAGATAGTATCTATAGACGGCGTGAATTCTGAGGGACATTTTGTTAAAATGGGGGTGCCCCAGGGATCAATCTTAGGTCCTTTCCTGTTTCTTGTTTATATAAATGATCTCCCATACCTAATTAATGAACTATCAGACATTGTTCTGTTTGCCGATGACACTTCATTGATTTTTAGAGTTAAAAGAAAAGTTACCGATTTAACTGACCATAATAGAACACTCGGCTTAATTGCAAACTGGTTTTCCGCAAATAATCTTTTACTAAATGCGGGAAAAACCAAATGTGTTAAATTTGTACTACCTAATGTCATCAATTCTACGCCTAAAGTTTCATTAAATGGAGAAACATTAGAATTAGTCACGTCCACCGTATTTTTAGGAATTACCTTAGATTTTAAACTACAATGGGGCCCTCATATTGAAAAACTCGCTGGTAGATTAAGTTCAGCTTCGTATGCTGTGTGGAAAATTAGACAGTTGTCCGATGAAGCCACGGCTAAGCTAGTGTATTTCGCGTACTTTCATGGCATTATGTCTTATGGAATTCTGCTGTGGGGGTCAGCCGCCGATGTAAATACTATATTCGTATTACAAAAACGAGCGGTCAGGGCCATATATGGATTAGGTAGTCGCGACTCTCTACGTAACCTTTTTAAAAATATAAATATACTTACCGTGCCCTCTGAATAATATATAATTTTTATTAGAAAATATATTGATAAATATAGTAAAAAAAGTGACATTCATAATATTAACACAAGAAATAAGCACAAACTTGCTGTTCCAGGATTTAGAGTTAGCAAAACTAATAAGACATTTATGGGAAATGGTATTAGGTTCTATAATAAACTCCCTAGTTATGTCACAGACTTGCCTGATACTAGATTTAAAACACATGTTAAAACTGTTCTTATATTGAAAGGTTACTATAGTATTCAGGATTATATTGAAGATAAAGACGTTTGGCTATCGGAACCATCTTGCACCTACCTCCCTGAGGACCATACAGCCAAGTACAGTAGTTGTAATTAGAACTGTATCTTATTCTGTGAACTGTCTGTAATTGATTTCATACATGGTGTACTTTAATTATAAATACCGCTAGTTCTGTCTCAATATCATTCAATCTTATTGAGTAAAACTAAAATAAATTATAACAAGACAACCGTTTGGGCAATAAATGTGTATGCCTACTAAAAATAAATGATAATAATTGGACCAAAACCCCGCGTATTTGTTCATTTGAGTATGTTTCGCCGGACCGTCTCATGTGGGCCGTGTTGAAACCGGTAGTAAAGTAACCCACTGAGTTTGTTTCGCCGGATCTTCTCAGTTGGGGCGCAATGGATCCGGTGGTAGCATTAAAGCGCGTCCGTCGTTATATGCTCATGGTCCACCCAAATAATGACAATTGTTTTGACATAATATAGACAGAACAAGCATTTTGTGTCGCTAAGAACAATATAAATAAATAAATTATAATAATAACATATAAATATATGATAATATAAAAATTATTAATGTTATAGGTATAAATAAATAACAAATATAATTAATTAAATTTTTCTAATTAATGTTTGACTATTTACAAGTGCCTGTAATTGGTTTACGTAAATAAAAATGATTTTTATTTTATTTTATTTTATTTTATTTTTTATTTTTATTTAAAGCTGAAAAGTTTGTTTGGACTTCATCTCATGAAGAACTAATTCAATTTGAAAAAATATTTCAGTATCGTCCATTTATCAAAGGTATATTATAACATAAGGATATTTTTATCACGCTTAGACCAATAGGATCGGAGCACCAGGAAGAATGTTTCAAAATCGGGGTTAGCCCAAAGTATTCTACGTGAATGAAGCACTAGCTAATGTAATTATAAAATTACTGTAATATTGTGAATATTACCCGCCATCGATGTTCGGTTTTAACTGCGTAGCTCTCGTTCTAAATTATCATCATCATCAACAGCCCGTTCACGTCCCCCCCGGAAAATACCCTCCCGAGGGAGGGTATTTTCCATAGTCACCACGCTTGGCAGGCGGGTTGGTGACCGCAGTATTATGTTGTACCTGACGTGCTTTCCGAGGCACGGAGGGTAGTCCCACAACCAACCAGACCCGGAAAGAAATCTTAGAATTTACACTAAGATTTCTTGTCCGGCGTGGGGATCGAACCCACGACCTCCGAGATTTAAAGTGAGCCAAATACCGCTACGCTACGGAGGTTGTCAACATCGTATATGTGTCCGATTAAAAAAAAAACTGTGTGAAGTAAATTTTTGGTCAATCCTTTGATTTTTTTGATTCTTAACAATCCCACGAACGACGGACGGACAGTCGAATAATTTTATGGGGGTTCCATTTTTATTTGAATCTCATGGGAACATGAGTTACCTATCTACTGTAGGAAAAACTGTAAGAGACTCCATGTTTGTTTGTTATACGTCAGTTATCCTCCTCGACTTTAGCGCGGAACTAATATCACCTATTTCGGCTAAAGTAATCCACAAAGTTTTCCCAAACTTTTTATGTCATTAATTAACAAAATATTAGTTGAAGACCCATTTTGAACCTTATGTAAGTACACATAAAGTTTATACACGAATGACTTAGCACCCGGTTGTTAGAGATTCATCACACGAATTTGTGTTACATACCTGGGGAGCATAAACTGTTTAGAAGGCTTCTCGCAGATAAACGATCGATATGAGATAGACAAGATAAGATTAATATATTATCATATTTATTGATTTCGTCGGTAAAATCATTTAATTGCAATTCTCTTTCGTCATTTAAGACTAAAGTGAAAGAATTTTATATAAATTTCCTCTTCGTCTTAATGTACGTATAAGTATGTATTTATAATTAGTGTGTAGTTTCTTCTGATTTTGTATATATACAGGGTTATTTGTAAAACACCGGTCACCTCTCAGGACTATATTACTAACATCATAAGCAACAACTTTTGTTCTACGTCTTTTTACAAAACATAATACATTTACCAAAAACAAACCTTCAATATTTCGTTGTCCTATCTAACACATTTCAACTTTGTATTCCCCGCTCCCCTCGCTATTGTCGGTACTATCGCTTCCTTTTGCTTCGCATAGACTTCGTAACATTTAGAGCGTTGAATTTAAATATTTTTATTTTTGTGTGTAAATCTGATGAATTAAAATATGATAATTTTTTAAAAGTCATAGAACAAAAGTTTTTGATTATGATGTTAGTGACGTAGTCCTGAGAGGTTACCGGTGTTTTACAAATAACCCTGTATATGTATATACAGGGTAATAGATATCTACCTACACACTTCTCAATTCTTCTATCTTTCGACTTCTCCTCTCGCAGGTCTACTGGAAGAGATTTCTTTAGAATTAAGTAGTACATTTGTACATAATTGTCTTTCATCATCTTTGTCAAGAAATATTTTCGTTATATATTTATATTTTTAAAAGAAATAATAAATTTGCTACATTTGATTTTCAACCTTATTAGCTATTGTCACTTACACGGTATTGCAGCTTCACCAACGATATAATTGGCCTTCATTTATTGTTTCATGTTTTATGTGTACTCTAACTGTAAGTTTTCTAAAGCAATAAAATAAATAATTGGGGGGTCGTTGAGGGAGCCAACGGCCAAAAGGAGTGTCCGGGAGGTTTTATTGGTGTAGGGTCCTTTCCTCGTGGTATGAGATTAGCATACCAAGGTATGGAGAGGGCGAGTCCCACATATCCCACCGCCAGCGCACGAATACGCTGCACCGGCGCGGGGCGGTGGGAATGCGTAAATGCATATCACAACGAACAAAAAAAAAATGTCTTTAAGGGAAGTTGCCATAATCACCACGCTTGGCGGATTGCTCATCGCAATAAGATGGTAAGTGATCTTAAGCTGATAGACGGTGTTACCAATCCATCCCTTTCTTAAGTTTTTTTTTTTAATATTATTAGCAGAGTTTTGCAGTCTTTTAGTATTCTTGTTAACCCCTCGTGCTAAGCTAAAATGCTTGTGTTACGAGTGGGTTCACTTCGGTAGTGCAATGGGAGGGGTTCGAACCGGCGACCTCAAGATCACAAGTCCGTTGAATACTTTAAAAGAGAGAATGAAAATAAAAAAAATGATTTTCCGGAGCCTATTCAATGCAAACAAAAATACAGGGAAGAAAAGCGAGAGAGAAGAAGAAGAAGAAGCTAAATACATTCATATGTATTTAGTAAAAACTAGTTATTTTGCCATTACAAACAGGCTTTTCGATTTTGTTTATTTGTATAGATAAAGATTACAGAAGATTATTTAAAAAAGTTACAGAATTTTTAGTAGTCGCACGTTTGTAACCAGCTTTAATTCGACATATACATACAATACATGTAGTGTTTGCTTGTTCACATCAAACTCTAGAACTATTGCCTCGCTTTGAATCATTAATGATTCAATATTAAGCCGTGTTTATAACTTATATAGTTAAGTATACGATATTGGGCCGTGTTTATTAGTTATATTATATTATTGACAAACTTTAATTTTAAGAAGATCAATTTTTTTTGTTTTTTGTGAATAAACTTTAGAAAAATGTGTAAGATAAACAGGGTTATTTGTTTTTTTTTTAATTCTATTCAGGCTTACGTTTCACTGTAATCTCGCTTGATGGAAGGCGAAGATAAGGCCTAAGATGATACACGCTTGCCTAGAAAGTGTCTGTTTACTTTAGTCGTAGTATAGCGTCCCGGAAAAACTGACCCCAGCAGAGAATTCAACTCCTTAGACATCCGCATTATGAAAGAAGAAACAAATTGCTTCGTGCGTATTGAAGAAATGTCTTGAACAAACGGGTGGAACCGCTCGCCGCGCCTAGTCGTCCGGTGATGGAAAGGTAAAGGGGGTATCAGGTTATGCAGAACCACCTAATATTATTACGTGTAAAGGCATTGGGGGCTTTACCTAAGATGCAGGTTCAAGTCCTGCCGGTGGTCGAATTTTACTAATCTCAGTTTTGAAATATAGAATAAGGTAAACTTTTACATTAAGTGCTTAAAACATTTAATAAATGTGAAAAACGGGCGGTGTCATCGTTTAATATCGATACCAAATGGAACTTTGGAGATATTTATCGAAGTTATGCGGATCATTACCGATAGATTGCACTAACGTCCCCCTTAGAGACGTGTTACAAAAGTGATAAATAATAAAACACATTTTACTATTGGAGCAAACCTGAAATGACGAGTTAAACGAACATAAATGTAGCTGATTTTTTTGTTACGATTTCAGATTTAGTCCCATAGTAAAAGTTGTTCATAATTATGAGTACAATGGCCACTTAAGAGGTTGTTGGTGCTTTACTGCCTATCGGTTTTTTATCGGTTACATTTCGGCGAGTGTGCGGAGGTTCTGCATAACCTGATAACCCCTTCACCTTTCCATCACCGGACGACTAGGCGCGGCGAGCGGTTCCACCCGTTTGTTGAAGACATTCCTTCAATACGCACGAAGCGATTTGTTTCTCTTTTCCTAATGCGGACGGCTAAGGAGTGGAATTCTCTGCCGGGGTCAGTTTTTCCGGAACGCTATACTACGACTAAAGTGAACAGACACTTTCTAGGCAAGCGTGTATCATCTTAGGCCTTATCTTCGACTTCCATCAAGCGAGATTATAGTCAAACGTAAGCCTAATTACAATAATAAAAAAAAAAACAAATAACCCTGTTCATCATACACATTTTTCTAAAGTTTTTTTCATCAAAAACAAATAAAATGGATCTTCTTAAAATTTGTAAAAGTTTGTTACGCGGTTTTGTTACATGAACAACGATATAGTATGTAAGCAACTTTAACAACGTACGGATTGTTAGGTAGGTACTTCCATTAAGGCGCGGTGAATAGACGACTTTTACGTATTAGTTTTGTCACTGTTGCTCCGCGTAGAGATGAAAGAGAAGCGAAGAGACGCCGCGATGGCGCAACGTTTCGTTATACTCGTTCTAATTATTTAATACATTAATCCTTGCAAATACCTTATTACAATCGATAAATAAAAACAACAGTTCCCTTTATTATTATATATTACATCACTGTTATTAATATTATCAAGATTTGTTTATAAATAATACAGTTACAATTGCTACAATTTCAATTTAAATGGTTATTTTATGGTTTTTTTTATCGAGAAAATTTACCGAAAACGTGTTTTGAACACAATGGTCCCCCCATAAATATGATCAAGATTAACATATATTTTTAGCTGCTCTAAAATGTAAACATTTGGCTAAAAAATTGTTTTGTGAAGCCTATTTTGACTAGGTACAGCGCCTTAACTTGGAAGTAAGAAGTTTCTCCTCAGTTTATATGCCTTATTAGAATGCTAAACAAGTTTTCATGTCAAAAACTTTTTGAGAGCAGTGAATTCGTTAAGCTTGAGAACATATATAAGGATTTATTTTGCGTAAAATATCAGAGGCTTTTTTTAAGACAACTCCCGCACTCATCATCATCATCGGCATAAGCCCGTATAACGTCCACTGCTGAACATGGACCTCCGTCTGGGGAGGGTATTTGCCATAGTAACCGCGCTTAGCAGGCGGATTGGTGACCGCAGTACTATGTTGTACCACACAGGGAAACGCTGCTGCTCGTTCCTTGATAAATGTTTATTATAGATGATGTTATAACAATCGGGACGGTTTAAGGTGCTTTCCGAGACACGGAGGGTAGTCCCTCAATCAACCAGAACTCCTCTATCTACTGAACCTTCTTCTTCTTCTTCCTGCCCTTATCCCAAATAACTTAGGGTCGGCGCAACACGTTTGTTTCTTCCATTCTGGATCACTAATCTGCATCTACTGAACGGATTTTGAAAATTATTTTACAAATAGAAAGTCATGTCATTTGTGAGTGGTATAGGCTATATTTTAAGTTAAAGTTTTCACGGGAACTGGATTTACGCAAGTGAAATCGCGCGGGACAGCTAGTTATGAATATATTCCAAGAACATTTCAGTACAGGTATAATCGTAGTAGGTGCAAAGATAAGCACACTCACTATTACTTTCATTTTCCACTAGCAACCCGTCTCTGCTTCGCACGGGTGCAATGCTGATGTATTATACATATAAACATTCCTCTTGTATCACTCTATCTATATAAATACCACGTTACATAGGGACAGATAGACAGCGGGAAGCAACTTTGTTTCATACTTGTGATATCCAGTGGGATGATTGTTACCGACACCAACCGTAAGATATAAGACAGGATCGACGGCATAATAAAATTTGAAATGTCTGTAATATTAAACTTTGTTTTGTTGTAAAATAGGTATTCATAAATCCTACTTTGAAGTCAAACTTAGTTGTTATAGTTGGAATGTTTCAAAATACCTACTTTAGTACTTACCTACTCAACGTGTATTTCAAACATTTCCATAGTTAAAGTTCAACTAAGTTAAAGGGAACTCTTTAACTACTGCTTAGTGTAATGAACATTCACTAACTATTTGTTAGTAAGTCTTATTAAATGTTAGTTTCATAAGAGTTATAAACTTCAAAAGCTAAAAGCAGAACCCTTTGTTCTTTGGTATGTTAAGATTCCGTGGCCTTTTTTATTTGTCTGAGGGGAAATGCAATGATGTTACGCCATCCCCTCCACCTGCTGGGTATGAAGGACTCGTTTTCTTCATAGCGGTGGTATGCTAGTCATACCACGAGGAGAGGAACCTTCCGACTAAAACTTCTCCGTCCATGGTTGGTGAGGGGCCCAGGAACCCATGGATTTCTGGGACAGCTTTATTCGCGCCGCAGGCTCTCTTGGGCCTTACTAAGCCATTTACTCCTCATGGGCAGATTTCCGTGGCCTAGTCTCGCCTTCATTCTCGGAGCTCATGTTCATATCGTGTTAGATTTCCTCGCCGAATTGTTATTTTTTTTGTGTAAATTCAAAAATGTCTTTCCTTTAAATACCTTTGCAGTGTGCTCATTTCTCGATTATTGTTCATCATAATAATTCACATGCAAAAACGTCTTGATTATACTCATATGTAAAGTTGAAGAGTTTGTGTGTTTGCTTGAAAATGATCAGAAACTATTGATCCGATTCAAAAAATTATTTCAGTGAATTTATTTTCGATAATAGGGCTATCTAATAGCCCTATTATCGAAAAAGGCTATAGGCTGTATTTAAATTTGAAAATATATGCTTGGTGACTTTTTTTACCGTCTTGAAATAAAAGGGCGTGATATGTATATGACATAGATGTCTAAGGCATAGTTATTTTATCATTTGATTTTTACTGAAAGTCGTTACGGTTCACTCAATTTTTTTCATTCATTTGTGATTGCGGCCTAGGTAATATGGCACCTTTTTTATTATTATGCACGCGCTATGTATTTCTTTTAAGTGATTTATGAGATTTTTGAAACTCTTATTACCGAAATACTAGTACACATATACTGTGCGCTTTAGATTCTATTCGACTTACACAACACAACATATTATTGACAAGACGGTAAAAAAAGTCACCCAGGATCAGCCATATAATTATGCGTAAGATATCTCAAAAACAGGTGCGCTCTCTATTCCTTTAACGCCCGCCCTGAGCCGAAGTTCAAGTCCCACAGGGGCGCCTTCTTGCGCAGATTGCTTAGTTTGTAGTTTTTAAACAATTTATTAAGGCTGAACCTCTGCTCGCCTTTATGCCCGGTAAAGTAGCAATAGCCTCGTGGCTAATGTATTAAATTTTTTCTTCACTTTCTTTCAAAATAGCAAACAAAAACAATACTTTAATCCAAACACTTCTTTTTTTCAGATTGAAATTAGAATTCAATGACGATATTTTAGTAAACTTTCTTACGATCAAATGTCTACCTTATTACAGTTAATTTAAGATCGAAATTTTTAAAGTACGACGTAAACACAACTCCGATAAACAATAAGCCCGCAGGATTTTTTAAGAAAAATTAAGAGTCATTTATTGGTTTTTTATCATTTTTTTCCTCTCGGTTCAAAAAGGTGATAATAGTATAAAAGATTTTCGCACATTTCTCTTTCTTAAATATCTTTAAAGCGTTTTCTAAATACTTGTTGTACGAAATATTTATGTTTTGGACTTTACGCCATAACAAGATTTCTATGCCCTGCACGTTAAGCCCGATATATTATTATAATTGTTATTTCTTGAATTCAAATATTTGAATAATTGTGATGTTATTTTGTTTTCTGTATACTTATATTAAGTATTAAAATTGGAGCTATATCAATAAAACGTACACTTCCATAGCGTAGCGGTATTTGGCTCGCTATAAAATCGCGGAGGTCGTGGGTTCAATCCCCACGCCGAACAAAAAATCTTTGTGTAAATTCTAAGATTTCTTACCGGGTCTGGATGGTTGAGGGCCTACCCTTTATGCCTCAGAAAGCACGTTAAGCCGTTGGTCCCGATTGTAATAACATCATCTATAACAATCAAGTATATCAAGGAACGGGCAGCAACGTTTCCTTGTGTGGAACAACATCATACTGCGTTCACCACGCCTGCCAAGCGTGGTGATTATGGCTAATACGCTCCTTCGGGAGGAGGCCCATGTTCAAAAGTGGACGACGTATAATAAAACATACAAAATTAATTATACGATACGTTTATTTTCTGTTTTTCTGTGAATTGATTACTGTCGAATAAGACGATGTTGGAGTCCATAACGATTTTCAAATGTATGGTTCAAAAGGTGGTAGGTAAGCTATCTACAGACGAGAGCTGTCTGCGTAAGGCAGTATACAGAAAGAAAGCAGGTAGCCGGCGCCGATCTTCCAGCGATTAACGGCGCTGGTCCATTCTGGTATCAGATACGTAAAGCAAGCAGATTGAAGCAGAGCGAGCAAAATGTCGTACTCATCGGACGATGAGCGGACGACGACGGACCGGCGCGTGTCGAAGATTTTCGGAACTTGTCAGCGACGTTCGGTCGGTGCTTATCGGCGCTTGTTCATATAAATGCCTGCGCCGGTTACCTGCATGGACCGGTTCCTATAAGCGCTGGTAGGCTGCCAGCTTTCTTTCTGTATACGGCCTTATGCACTACGAAATTCGTAGTAGGAAGATGATTGACTACGAGATAATTTTACACTTTAACAGTCCGTTTACGTCCACCGCTGAACATGGGCAAGGTTGAGGACAACCAAGCCAGTCGTTGAGGAATATTGTCATAATCACTACGCTTGGCAGGCTGATAGATGATCCCGCCGCTTACCGCCCTAGGCTCGGCTTCGGGGAATGGGGGACATGGGCCCCGCTCTCTTCGAGGCTGACCCATGAGGAGTAGGGACGCCTCTACACTCCGGGCGTCCCTATAATTGGGAAAATGGGCCACTGTAAGTGTGGCCCCGGAGATCCCGCGGTACCATATTGGCCCCCGCTAACCGAGTGTCCGGGAGGTTCCCCGCTAACGGCGGATCGAAGGAGTGTCCGGGAGGTTATAGTGTGTAGGGTCCTCTCCTCGTGGTATGAGTTTAGCATACCACGCTATGGAGAGGACGAGTCCCAGTGGGAATGCGTAAAGGTATTTACCCCGGACAAAAAAAAAAAAGACTGATTGTTTCAGCTGTCCATTCATCAGCTGTATGTCCCTTATTCGACACCTACGATACACACGGGAAGACATTGGGTGGTCTATTTTAAGCCAGAAACCACGCTACAAATGTACAACATGTGGTATATAATTAAAATTAAGCTAAAGTATTACAGCATCTGCTATATTAGTAGTTGTAACACAATACAGTACCGGAATTAATAGAACATTAACAAGTAATTAATTAACAAACTAACTAAATTATTCATATCACACAATATTCAATTAATCATTTATACAAACCAACCATCAATTTAATTATCTAGTGCGTGCCTAACTATATTATAAACGCATATTCAGATCATCGATCATCATCAGTCCGTATAACGTCCACTGCTGAACATGGGCCTCCTCCCGGGGGAGGGTATTTGCCATAGTCACCACGCTTGGCAGGCGGATTGGTGACCGCAGTATAATGTTGTACCACATAAGGAAACGCTGCTGCCCGTTCCTTCATAAACGATTATTATAGATGATTTTATAACAATCGGGACCAACGGCTTAACGTGCTTTCCGAGGCACGGAGGGTAGTCCCTTAACCAACTAGACGACCCGGAAATAAATCTTAGAATTTACACAAAGATTTCCTGTCCGGCGTGGGGATCGAACCCACGACCTCCGAGATTTAAAGCGAGCCAAATATCGCTACGCTGCGGAGGTTGTCAATAAAGATTTCCTATCCGGCGTGGTGATCGAATCCACGACCTCCGAGATTTAAAGCGAGCCAAATATCGCTACGCTGCGGAGGTTGTCAGTAAAGTTTGCCAAAATGGTTTGTGTTTTGTGGTGCGACAAATTTTGTACGCAACCGCCATCCAATTTCAAAGTAGAATGATTAATCAGTGCCGAAGCGCGGTATATTCAATGCCCTATAGACTGGCCGCCAAATATTCCCCGTCATTATCATTTCATGAGTGCATCACTAACGTGCCAAACATTATAATAATTAAAGTTAATACTTACATTGACGTTTACTAGTCGCGGATCCCAAAAAACGGGCCAAGTGCGAGTCGGACTCTCGCACGAAGGGTTCCGTACTAGTTGCAAGTGCCTACCTATTTTTGATATCAAGAATATAACAAGTAACATAGTATAAAAGTTCTTGTAGTTCGTTGTTACTTTGATCGATGTTAATAATAGTTGATTGAATGAAAGGTAAATTGCGGTTTACGGTTTATGACGTATTAAAAAAAAACTACTTACTTGATCTCGTTCAAACCAATTTTCGGTGGAAGTTTGCATGGTTATGTTCATCATATATTTTTTTTAGTTTTATCATTCTCTTATTTTAGAAGTTACAGGGGGGGGGACACACATTTTACCACTTTGGAAGTGTCTCTCGCGCAAACTATTCAGTTTAGAAAAAAATTACATTAGAAACCTCAACATCATTTTTGAAGACCTATTCATAGATGGGTAGACACATATGGGTTCGATGAAAAACATTTTTTTGAGTTTCAGTTCTATGTATATGTATCCCAATTTTTTTTGTTTTTTTTTTTCTATTTTTGTGTGAAAATCTTAATGCGGTTCACAAAATACATCTACTTGCCAAGTTTCTTTTAGTTCTTATAGTTTCGGAAAAAAGTGGCTGTGACATACGGACGGACAGACAGACAGACAGACAGACATGACGAATCTATAAGGGTTCCGTTTTTTGCCATTTGGCTACGGAACCCTAAAAAGATAGTTAATTTGTGCCATAAAAATGTAATGTATTATTAATTTTAGTTGTTTATAAAATAAATAAGTTAGTCTCTGCAGTATTAGTAACTACCTACCTATGTAACTACAACCATATCGAGGTACAGAGAGAGAGAGGGGGCTTTTCTAATACAGGTTTTTTAAACATAAAAGAAAAGAATCACACACTTTAAAAACAATGTGTAGAAAATAAATATATTTTTGATTTGATATTTTCCGGCTTATAATAGACCACCCCATTTCCTCCCATGGGTGGCGTAAAATGCGACTAAGGGACATATGGCTGATGGATGGGCAGCAGCATCTATTGGCTCAAGGTTTACATCTTACTGCGATCATCAATCCGTCTGCCAAGCGTGGTGATTATGTCAATATCCCTCAACGATCCTGGCATGCCGAGATCTGTTAAGAGGAGGCCAATGTTCAGCAGTGGACGTAAACGGGCTGTTGATGACTAGTTTTATATATCTACTAGCTACGCGCGCGCGGTTTCGCCCACGCGCCTGTTCCCGTGCGAAGTTCATCATCATCATCATCATCAGCCCGTACACGTCCACTGCTGAACATGGGCCTCCTCCCAAGGGAGGGTATTTGCCGTAGTCACCACGCTTGGCAGACGGGTTAGTGTCCGCAGTATTATGTTGTGCCACACAAGGAATCGCTGCTGCCCGTTCCTTAATATACGATTATTATAGATGATGTTATAATATTTGGGACCAACGGCTTAACGTGTTTTCCGAGGCTTGGAGGGTCCCTCCAGTAGTCCCTTAACCAACTAGACGACTCGGAAAGAAATCTAAGAATTTACACAAAGATTTAATGTCCGGCGTGGAGATCGAACCCACGACCTCCGAGATTTACAGCGAGCCAAATACCGCTACGCTACGGAGGTTGTTTGCGTAGTTCATAGATAAATATATCTTATTTTATTTCTGAATAACTTAGCTTTCTAATAGTGTTTTTTTTTAAATCGGTACATTAGTGCCAGAGTCTATTTCAAACTTCATTGCATACATTTTTTTTTTATAAAATACGTGTTTTTTTAAGGAAAATAAGCACTAGTTTTTTTTCAGACGGACATAAAATGTAATTAGCGACCAGCCCGGCTAGCATAGGCAGCGCGACTCGAGTCTACTCTACGGAGGCCGACCAATCACATTGCAGAAACGCACTGTCACGTGACACTTTCTGCAATGTGATTGGTCGGCCTCCGTAGAGTAGACTCGAGTCGCGTTACCTATGCTAGCCGGGCAGGCTTTTGCTACTTCTCGGGGCATATAATCGATAGTGTCTTGCAATATGTATAAGATTATCTCGTTCGAACTTTAAACGAACTTTAAACTGTCAAAATGTTATAATACGATTATTGAACGTTTATGAATAATACATTTTATAAACATTTAATTAAAGTTTAACATACATGTTTATTTTTTGTGTTTGATGTAGCTATTGTTTGTATGGATTAGTGGTTAGTTTAAGCTGATAATGGCTGTAATAATTTTAAACCCGATTAAGTAGTTTTTTAATACGAATATATAAATGTTTTCCCTTTATAACATTGTGTAAACGAAAGTATTTCCAACTTGCAGACTCGAATTGGTTAGACTTTTATTATAAGTACGATTATTATAGATAAAATATCGCCACGAAAGAGATTTCGTCACAAATCCGACCGTATCATAGAGATACTCCTAGATAAACTTTATACTATAACATAATACTATTTCTTCACGAACTATTTGGTACAGCAATTTCGATAATTCTTTTCCTTCCAATAGAATTTTACGATCCTATCCTTAGTGCCACAGTAAAAAGATTGAACAGTACGTTAAAAATAGAATGAGAATATTAAGCTTTTTGCTGAAATGGAGGCAATGTAGCATACAATGTGGTTTCGTTACATTTTAATATCTTCCTAGATATTCTCCATAGTCCCAAGGCAGTTTAACTTTTTCCCGAGACTTGATGGTAATTGCCATTACCAGTGTGTGTCACTGTTGATCCTGGCTTTCAGGAGTTGTAGTGGTGGGAGTGTGGTGTGTATCCGTGTATTTTTTTTGTAAAGTGGCCCGTAATATAAATGAATCAGAATAACGTATACTAATTACTATAGTTAAGAAATTTCGAAATAATTAATTGAAATATGCAATTAATTAAAGGACGGGATAGTGGTTATAAAACAAATAACCTCTACCTAATCCATCCGAGTTAGACCTCCTTAGATTCAGGATTCCAATGATATTCCTTTCCTTAATTTTAAGCTAAGCAGTATTTTTAATAAGCAGTCTACTTCTACTAATCCACTTATTTGATAGACAATAAAATATTATCGTTTCCAAAATGATCTCCAAAAACATTGTGTCTTCTGTAGTTAAGATACTGAGTGATTCTGTAAAATGAGATATTGATATAAATAGCAGTGCCTGTACGATAGAAATTATTATGTCAATTTCACAGAATGGTTTTTTGGGATTCGATTCGAGATATGATAATTTTAGTAAATGTAAGCAAGACAGTGATTTACTGTAAATTGATATAAAAATGACTAAAAGGATCAAATAAGAACATTAATAAATAATAATTGTAATAAAAATGTTTAACTATTTCTATTACATAAATTATTATACAGCAGTTTAAAACATAAAGTTAGTTACAAAAGTACAATAATTTGGGGTAGACTGATGCCTAAACTTATCCGAAGTCAAACACACACTGATTACTTTAGCCAACGATTCGGATTCTGATAATTTGATTGTGTTTTGCTTACTAGATTAGGTAAAACTACTAATAAGCTTTTTTTTTGCTGACGGACATATGTGAGGACCCACGAGGCACTTACTACTTCAGTGAGCAAAAATGCGAGCTGAACTCCAATCTTTTTAAATAAGTTAAAAACTACAAACTAAGAAGTTTGCGCACCAGGGCGCCCACTGTGAGGAGTCTTGGACTTCGGATCAGGGCGATTGATTATGGTTAAAAGAGAGAAGAATTAGCGGAAGAAGAATCAGCTTTATATATTTGAAGGCGACTTTTGTGCAGTAGCTCTATTTTGTAGTTCACTGCGAGATCATTGAAAAGTTCAAAACTTATTACGGATCGAAAGGTGGGAGCAGCAATGTAGACTTTGGCAAAAGACAAAAAAAAGGAAAATCATTTATTTACCAAGAAATAAAATAAACATTACCATAAATGGGCGCTGACTTCAGCATAATGCTAAATCAATAACCTAAAGATTATTGCGGCAGCGCTTGTATTCTAGACAGCCCAAGATATAAAACATTTATTCAACTTAAATATTTTCTCAGTTCAGTTTTTCTAAGTAACATATTACGTTTTGGATATAAAACCCAACATCCAAATTCACTTTCATGTACAATATTCGTTGAAATCAAGCGTTAATAGTTGAACCAACTGTCAATATTCTACGCAGACATAATAAATGGATCCTGGCAATGCCTACATATCAAACACTCAAGGGGCCCCTTTTCGATCCATGTCAAAATGTCATGTTATTTAGAATAGGGTTTGGGAGACCTTGTTGAGATCGAACATCCATTTTGGTTTGGTAATGTAGACCGTATAATAAGTCTTGTATTTCGGAAAAGTCACACTATTTGAATGTGACATCTAGTTTTTTACCTACTGTAAGGGTTGCGGTCTCAATCCATTTATATTGGCCATTACGACATACTGCCCTAATGATGTAAAGTATGTGATTCTATTTGAATATATTTAAAAATAATAATTTAATATATTACAATAAATTGAAACTAGCATTTTTAACTAAATACTATTTTTAATTAATTTAGCTCCCGGTCCCGGAAAGATGGTATTTAAAATAAAAAAGAGGTTATTCAATAATGATATCAGTTGGAGTCGATTATCCATTTAAAAGATATTTGTTGGGTGATAATGAAAAAGAGAGTTTGTTTGTTAGTTTGTTTTTCTTGAACGCGCTAATCTCAGGAACTACTAGTATGTTTAGAAAAAATATTTAATTTCAGTGTTAAATAGCCCATTTATCGAGAAAGGCTATAGGCTATTTTATTATGAAGTTCCTACCGGTGAAACCGCGCGCGGGAATCTAGTAATAGCAACGATTATAAAATCACAGTGATATTTTTTTATCCGGCGTATAACCTATTCCGGTGCAAAATTTCAGCCAATTCCGTTCAGTAGTTTTGGCGTGAAAGAGTAACAAACATTCATCCATCCATCCATACTTACAAACTTTCACGTTTATAATATTTTAGTAGGATTTGTTTATTACTTCGCGAATGATATTATTATGTATTATTTGAATAGATGTTAATGACACGCATAATGAATATACAACGAGGAGACCATTCCCCTTAGTATTATTTGTAATTGTATATAGATCGAATGTATTGTAAATACATTTGATTATAGAGAAAGTAATTACTCGTTCTGTTTCTCAGTTTATGATGAATACGATTTTCATCACGCCCACTGCTGAAGGACTCAGGATATTCATCAATATCCTGAGTCCTTTCGGTCATCGGTCCACTGTGTAGGCGTCTAGGGTAGGGTTGCCATAAATGTTTCGGCGCTGACCGGGACAGTGGTCAGAGCGGGGTGGGGGGGGGGGAGATGATAAAATAACACGTCATACAAAGCTGAGGGGGATTTCCATTGCGCACGCAAGACAATAAGACAAACAGGAGCGCGCATTGCGAACGAAGCAAGGTTCTTATTTTATCTCCTCGTCAGCGACCGCCCTGAGCCGAGGTCCAAGTCCCGTTGGTTAGCGTTCCCACCATTGCCTTATTAGCCGGGACACCGGGACGTTTGGCAACCCTAGTCTAGGTTCGTGTCTAGGGTCAACCCACGCAGCGTTTGCCAGTTCGAAGTCTCCCCGTTCTAGACACCAGAAGCATAAGGACGAATGTCTATTATACTTTAGAAGCATTTAGACGTAAGTGCCAGTTTACGATAAAGCCACATATTACGGCGAATGTATCTGACGTAATGGCACATCCGACTTTATGCTTCTGAACTCTAGAGTTTATTACTTATTTTACTTTATAAGCTCGTTTAAGTCCAGTGCTGAACATGAGCTTCTTTAGCAAATCTTTGTAAGCCAGAGTCGTTGAGAAAAATTGCCGTAATCATAACGCTTGGAAGGATACATATACATGTACATGGATGGAGAAGGAGAGGAAGGCCAAAGAAAAGATGGATGGATTTTGTGAAGAGTAATATTAAAGAAAAAGGAGTTAAAGGAGTTAGTGATAGTGTGACGGGTGACAGGACAGAATGGAAGAAACAAACGTGTTTCGCCGACCCCAAGTAATATGGGATAAGGGCAGGAAGAAGGTTTTGTCCGTGGGAGGACGGCTAAGAATAAAATACTTCCTCCCCGCACGTTGGGAAAAAACGCGTGGCGTAAAAGTCGACAAAACCCAGCACGCTTGATGGTAGGATTTAATTATCCGCCTGGCTAGCAACCACCCTCACATGTAAGGCCTGCGCCAAACAGTTTTACTGTGTTTCGTAGTGAGTATGTGAGAGCCAGAGCCCGAAAGGGTTTCACTTGAATTGCGTGTTCCATCTAGGACCCAGTCTGTGCTTACCATCAGGCAAGACTAGGGTCAAACGCAATCAAGAAAATAATAAAAAAAAAAGAAGGAGATAACGCTTGGTAGGCGGATTGATGATCACAGTAAGGTGGGAGTATCCTTAAACTGATAGATGCTACTGCCCATCCATCTGGTGTATGTCCCTTGGTCACGCCTTACGACGTCCATAGAAAGATTTAAGGTGTTCTATTCTGAGCCGGAAACCACACGTCATATACGTCTTCCTTCTAGAACCTTTCTCCCTCATAGGCAGTCAATTCTTCAAGCTATTTGTCACTAACTTGCTAATTCATTTAACTACGTCAGCGACATTCGTTCTCCATCGGACATTTCCATTTGCCCAGAAATAGAAATGCTGAGCATTGTTCTTTCCATAATTACTGAGCCACTTTGAGCTTTGGACAGCATTATAACGCATTTTTTTTTCTTTTTTTATAGATTACTAACAGAGTTTTGCAGTCTACTAGTATTCTTGTTAACCCCCCGCGATAAGCCGAAATTCTTGTGTTACGAGTGGGTTCACGTCGGTAGTGCAATAATAATGGTTGGGGATCGAACCAGTGACCACAAGAGCACAAGTCCGACGCCCCTAAGCTATTAGGCTACTGCCGCTTACTTTGA
This sequence comes from Nycteola revayana, assembly GCA_947037095.2. Classification (NCBI taxonomy): domain Eukaryota; kingdom Metazoa; phylum Arthropoda; class Insecta; order Lepidoptera; family Nolidae; genus Nycteola; species Nycteola revayana. The sequence goes on from OX344851.2 coordinate 3,957,686, forward strand.
AAACATTAAACGCCGTATAGCCTTATTTATGTTAACTTTGTTTTAACATTTACTCTGAAACTTACGAACATTAGCCGCCATCTTACATGAAAGCCGCGCGATTTCTCTAACGTTACATGGTATCCATTAACGAGACCTTTCAGAAACTTGACTCACTGATAACTTGGAACATAAATTGATTGAAGTTATTGAACATTATGCTGGCGTATTAAGTCTAATATTATGAAGAGGTAAAGTTTGTGTGTTGTTGAGTTTGTAGTGTATTTAATTATGAAGTTCCCACGGGAACAGGAGTTACGCGGGTGAAACCGCGCGAGGGAAGCTAGTTGATTTATAAAGAGAGAACATAATCATTGTCGTATTATGTATCATTGTAGTATATTTGTAGCTGGCTGTTGCCTGCGATGTCTTCCGCGTAATTTTCAATTCCTTTCTACAAACTTTGGAGCCCTGATTTATCCCTTCAGAGGTAAAGTTTTGAAGAATATTGTCCCAGTCTACGTCATAAAAACTATCAGTTGGTCTTAATTGGCAAAACATTATCTATGATAATGTTATACCAGGTTACAGACAGCAGCGTTTAGCAGTGTTTATATCCTGTTTACAACACTGCGGTTACCAACCCGACTGCCAAGCCTGGTGACTATGGCAACACCCGTTTCAAAGGCGGCTTATTTGAGCGATGAACGTTATACGGATGGATACTGATGATGATGATAGTTTGTAATCCTAGCTTGCTTTCAAGTACTCAGGAGAACATGTTCATGTTAAAAGATGTGTGTGTAAAAGCATTAGAAATTTCAATACAAATCTAGAGCTCAGAAACATAAGGTCAGATGTGCCATTATACGTCAGAAACATTCGTCGCATGTGCCTTTATCCTAAACTGGCACTTACGACAAAATGCTTCTGATGTATATAGTACATCAGTTCTTTTACTTCTGAGCTTTACAAATATACGAAAGAATCATGGTTATAAATTTTCATGTCACTTTCGCAAATAATTTAGAAGAGTAAAGTATTTTACAACGTTCACCTTTAAGTATGAAAGAAAAACCTAAGGTTCCCTCTGACGCTGTGAATATTGACGTAAAATATCGAAGAGAAAGCTGACTATTAAAGAGTTCAACATTTTTCTCTTTACCAAGTAAGCTTTCAAGTTTTACCGCTGCTTCCACTTGATTGGTACTCCAGCATTTTATTTAGTGCACATTCTTTATGAATCAAAACTTGTGTCAGGTGCAGCAATTTACTTTGATAAAACAGTTACCTCGATTTAGCATTTTAAATTGCGAAGTAACATTTTCTTTGATTTTTTTTTATCAACTATCGTCAATCGGTCTGCTGAGTAAGAAAAAAGGACACGAAGGGAATTGTCGACAGCTCAATTTGATATAAGAATTTTAATTCCGTTCGGAAATGCATAACCTATCCTTTCCGCCAAAAATATGCAACCTGTGCATGAGCGTGCCCACTGTAAGCCTTTGAACTAAGATGTTTATGGCACAACTGTCGCTCCATTTATCAGTTAGCTCACCTATTGGATTTCACGCCTGCGAGAGCATGAGGAGGTTAATTTAAGTAAAAGCTGTTATTTCTTTGGCAGACAACACCGCATTGAAAGAATCGGGGTATTTTTTTGCGGTCGAACATTATTGAAATACTTACAAGCTTACTATATTTATTTAACTTGACATTCAGGAGATCAACAATGAAAATTGCGGTGGCAGGCCATTAGTTAATTGAGAAAAATAATTTAAATTACGGTTTTTTAAGGTTTAACTTTTTTTTCATTATGGTACTGTCCACATTTTATTTAGTTTTATACCAGGTAATATAGTAACGCGAAAGTGTTTTTAGATGTGGGTTATATACATTCTAATCTTATATATTCAAATTAAGCTATTGTAAGTCTGTATGGCAAGAAGTACTTACCTGTAATAGATTGTTACACTAAACTATTTATTATAGAAATGTGTTTTTAGCTTGATACAGTGTATACAATTGTTGGTGAGCCAATAAAGAAAATAAAATAAAATATATGCGGCGTTTACAGAAAGCCAACAGCCAAGGCATCTTAGGGCGGTGTTTTAGAAAAAAAACGCTAGTAGGTAGGCACTAACCCTGATATTTGCCGACTCCTTTGGTTTCGAGGTTCCTGTAGAACAACTATATTTGCACTGTTCATGGGCAAGACCATAAATCACTTTTGAAAAATCACAATCATTTTACGGAGGTTATGCGTTATTCCTTCATGTAAATTCAGAAAAAAGTTCTGCGTCTTATTGTTTTGTACATTAACTATATGTTTGCTGTGTAAATAAAAATAAAAATCATTTTTATTTACGTAAACCAATTACAGGCACTTGTAAATAGTCAAACATTAATTAGAAAAATGTAATTAATTATATTTGTTATTTATTTATATCTATAAAATTAATATTTTTTATATTATCATATATTTATATGTTATTATTATAATTTATTTATTTATATTGTTCTTAGCGACACAAAATGCTTGTTCTGTCTATATTATGTCAAAACAATTGTCATTATTTGGGTGGACCATGAGCATATAACGACGGACGCGCTTTAATGCTACCACCGGATCCAATGCGCCCCAACTGAGAAGATCCGGCGAAACAAACTCAGTGGGTTACTTTACTACCGGTTTCAACACGGCCCACATGAGACGGTCCGGCGAAACATACTCAAATGGACAAATACGCGGGGTTTTGGTCCAATTATTATCATTTATTTTTAGTAGGCATACACATTTATTGCCCAAACGGTTGTCTTGTTATAATTTATTTTAGTTTTACTCAATAAGATTGAATTGAGACAGAACTAGCGGTATTTATAATTAAAGTACACCATGAAATCAATTACAGACAGTTCACAGAATAAGATACAGTTCTAATTACAACTACTGTACTTGGCTGTATGGTCCTCAGGGAGGTAGGTGCAAGATGGTACCGATAGCCAAACGTCTTTATCTTCAATATAATCCTGAATACTATAGTAACCTTTCGATATGAGAACAGTTTTAACATGTGTTTTAAATCTAGTATCAGGTAAGTCTGTGACATAACTAGGGAGTTTATTATAGAACCTAATACCATTTCCCATAAATGTCTTATTAGTTTTGCTAACTCTAAATCCTGGAACAGCAAGTTTGTGCTTATTTCTTGTGTTAATATTATGAATGTCACTTTTTTTACTATATTTATCAATATTTTTTCTAATAAAAATTATATTTAGGTAAATATATTCAGAGGGCACGGTAAGTATATTTATATTTTTAAAATAAGTAATAGTAAGTAATAGTTGTAATATCTTGTGTATTGTGCTGAATAAAAGTATTTTCTTTCTTTCTTCTTTCTTTCAAAAATATCAACTAGACGAAATGGTGCGTGCGGTAGTCGAATACATATTGTTTTAGTTGTATTTTAACGTTAAAAAAAATGGCGTTGATGCCGCGTCTTTCAAAGTGCGTGCGCTTAAGATTATAGAATTGAAAATAATTGAACAGTATTTAGGATTCTAACTGGGTGGTGATGTGTCATAAAACACAAAACTTGTCTTTTTGTCAATTTACCTTTTCAATTAATATAATATTGCAGTTATTCGTGACTTTGTTTGATGCGCAGCAACACTTAATGACACTAGTAAGCCTCTCAGCAGGAAATTGTTCACATAAAGTGGTAAAAGTAACATTAGACTACATTGTCCTATAAAAACTTCAGATGCTTTTATAGGACAATGTAACTTTTTCTGGATTACAACCAAGCGATAAGGTCAGTCGTTTATAAGTAGTAAAGTCGTGCGGTTTCCGGCTTAGAATAGATGATCCCATTTCATCCCTTGGGTCAAAGTCAAAAGTCAAAGTCAAAAATTCTTTATTCAAATAGACACATTTAAAATATTTTAAATCATGTTCTTATGATGCGTCCCATTCTTTTACTACCACCAGTTCATCTTCGGTGTCGCAAGAGGCGACTAAGGAACCTACACCAGATGAATGGGCGGCAGTATCTATCAGCTCACGGATACTTATCATCTTACCGCAATCACCAATCCGCATTCAAAGGCAGTAATGACGGCAATATCCCTCAACGACCCTGTTTCATTATCTGCCCGGATAACGCGGTGGCAGCGTCTATCAAGTGAAGGTTACTTACCATCTTACCACCATCACCAATCCGCTTGCCAATCGTAGTAATTACGACAATATTCCTCAAAGTTCTGGCTGTTAAGTGAAGATGAACTGTAATTCCTGTTTCATCATCATCACCCCGAATAACGTTTACTGCTGAACATGGGCCTCCCCCTCAGTTCGTCAATCCTCACGCCGGACAAGAATCTTTGTGTAAATTTCAAGTTTTCTTTCCGGGACTGACTGGTTGAGGATCTACCCACCGTGCGTCGGAAAGCACGTTAAGCCGTTGTTGCCGAATGTTATAACATCATCTATACTAATATTATAAAGCTGCAGAGTTTGCTTGTTTGTATGTTTGTTTGTTTGAACGCGCTAATCTCAGGAACTAATGGTTCGATTTCAAAAAATCTTTCAGTGTTGGATAGTCCATTTATCGAGGAAGGTTAAAGTAATATTTTATTTTCAAAAATATTTGGGATCCGTAAGAAAATTGGGATTTTGTACCCCAAGGTGTAAAATCGAAAACCTATTTATGCGTGCGCTGCAAAAACTATTGACAATAGAACAAAATGTTGTACTACGGGTTTGTAGTTCTTAGTAAGATCTACAAAAAAGTCTGCAAGAGCACATATCTAACTATCATAGTTTAGTCACAATAACCGCTTTTATGTTCATGAAAAATATTAAATCGTCTGAAGAAAGAAACTACGTTAAATGTGTATCGTAATATTAATCCTTATCCAAATTAAGTATTTTGTTATTAAGGGTATTTATGTAGAAGTAAAATACTTTTTGTTTTATTCCAATCTGATATTTCGTTGAGAAATTACCACGAGTATAAAAACGCAAAGAATTGGTACCTGGTCTAATAATTATTTATTTGCCATCACTACATAGTATAAAACAAAGTCGCTTTCTCTGTCCCTATATCCCTATGTATGCTTAAATCTTTAAAACTACGCAACGGATTTTGATGCGGTTTTTTTAAATAGATAGAGTGATTGAAGAGGACGGTTTATATTTTTGATACATCCGCATTGCACCCGTGCGAAGCCGGGGCGGGTCGCTAGTTTATAATAATTGTATACCAAGGAACGGGCAGCAGCAATTTCCCTGTGTATCACGATATAATAATGCGGTCACGTACCCACCTGCTAAGCGTGGTGAATATGCAGTGAACGTTATACGGGCTGATGATAATGATGATGATGATGATGAGAAGAAAAGAGAGATGATGGTTTGTAAGACATTAAAACAGCGAGATTACATTTTGAATATTTTTAATACTTACTAAATACCTACTACCTAATAGTACGACACTAACACGTTGCAACAATGCTCTATAATAATTATTTTAAAATTAAAACATTATTAAGAATGTACAGACAACTATTAATTTCATTTATTAACTATTATTGCTGTTATTTCTTTCACTATAATCTTAATTTACAATTATAAATATAAGGTGCATCCATAATATATGCCATCCCTTGAAGTGTATATAGTGAGCATTATAAATGTGTGTATCATTTTTGGGCATCCAAAACAAATATAAATATTTTTAAATTTTAGTAAGATAAAATAGATTTTTTTTTAAAATTAAGCTGTCATATATAATTGTGCAGATTTTTGAGTACAGTAATAAATGTCATTTATTTATGCTAAATATTATTATATAGTACCTAACTTAAAATTCATTGTTCTTTTGAATAACCAATACTAGTAATAAAATACACATGTATCATGTGTATCATGGAGTGAGTGCGGTCTCGGAGATATCATGCTTGTATTATGTATTTTGATGTTATTTTTTTTCTAGTTAAAATATATTTTGGTAAAATAAAATTGTATTATTTAACAGACATTTCTTCACTAACGTAATCTGTACACATGAGTATCTATTTTTAAAGGGATAGCATATACTTTGCAAGCACCTTATATGCCTATATAATATTAATTTATACTATTTACATACACTTTATTAAGCTGTATACTATCTAAGAGTATTGACTTTATGAATTATATATGAACTAAATCGTAAGTGTTGTACAAAACAAAGGTAGGACACCAATGCGACGCGGCGACGTAATGAGACCAAATATATTTTTGTCATTATATGGTTTCGTCGCCAATAGATGGCTCTCATACTCATGAATGGCTAGTGGATATTCAAAGCGTAGTATAGTGTAGGTATGTGTGATAAGGATAGTGTAGTCTTGGAGTATGCATAAATGTATCGCTGCAATCCGGTGTGCTGATTGTAAGCACGTGCAATCATGAGCAATTTTACACTTGGTTATCATAATTATTAAAAAATATAGGTGGGTTAATTAATAGTTAATTTAGCGCGCTCTATATCTTGCTTACGTTTATTCTAAGAACGTTGAAAACCCGTGCTTATATTTAATGTTATTAGCCCAGATTGTATCTGGCGTGACTTCACAGCCATTTAGTTAGAAATGCTTGTATGTTTGGGTATCTAGCAATTGTTTTAGCACTGCGACGGACGGCCAAAGACCGTTAATGTATTTATTAGATGTTAATGAATGCGGTTACCTGACTTTTAGATTAATTGATACCAAAAGCCACTTTAGTAAATGTGTCTCCATGAGTTGAGATAAAATTGAGTTAGAAATGAAAGTGTATTAACTTAATGAAATCATTTGATAAACCAAAATATACATAGTTTTATTTATGTATTTAAATCAAGTATCTAATTGGGATAATTTGGAAGAAGATACATTGTAAATTGACAAAACTTATGAAGGCATACAAACAATGTAATAACAACGAAAGTGAACAACAAAATACTTTATGTTTTAGAGATTACAGTACATACATTAAAATCTATGTGCAGTTTAATATTAGTTACTATTAAGCCTAGTAAAGGGGCTTTTAAAAACAGCTTATACAAAAGGTAGGTATCTATAAACTGATAAATAACAAGAATATTATATTGTTAGGTGCTTCAAAAGTATATTTGATCCCTTTAACAGTAAATAATATCATGGTGTTATGATTGTGATTGTGAAGCAATGAGAAAAAGTAAGTTTAAATATGACATCGTACAAAATGTAATTAATATACATAATACAAACCTTTATCGTAAGAATTATGAAAGCTCGGGGTCAACTCGGGACTTTTTCTGTGTATTTCCTTCCTCACCCTGAGATACCCTAGTGTTGCCGACTAATGCGGACAATACATATAGTATTTGTGTTCAACTTAATATTAAAAAAACATCATGTAAGTTTTTTTTAACTTTAAATAAAATAATTTACTGTTAAAAGGATGGCATATATTTTGAAAGCACCTTATATAAATTCATGATCACATGACTAAATACAGTTAACACATTAATCTATGTAAAAAAGCGTTTACAACAATTGTTTACGACATTATTATTTACAACTTAACACATATTTTTAACACTTATTTTACGTATTCGTTTTCCCCTTTAGCATCTTTTTCTAAAGGACCTATAACATAAAACTTTCTACTTAATCACTTATTCCGATAGTTCGGAGCAAAGACGGGTGCTGTTAATTAAAAATTCTCACAAGTTTTCATCGATGATTAAAGTTTTATCTTTCAAAGTGTTAAAGCATTACTATTAATATAAATAAATTAACTGTTCACGTTCCTAGGCATGAATTATACAGAAACGGCGTAAGGGAAAGACTTGACGACACAGACGCAGAGGAGAAGCCAGACGTACAAAGCGCCTGCTACGTGCTGCTTGACTGTAATACACGATACGTCGACGTCACCTACGTACATTTTGTATAAAAACGTTTTGAAGCGACATCATGTCTTCGCTGTCTATGCTATGTTAAACAAAAGAATTTCATAAGCAAAATGAAAACCTAATAAGTGTTTCACTTATAATAACTTACAAGTTGAATTTTATTATGTTTTGTAAAATGATAAATTATAGTAAAAACCCATTTATTAAACAATTTTTAACAGACAGACTAAAATAAATTTAGATTTTCGAAAAAGTTTCATGCTACAAGTCCTTTACACTATTAATAATAATTAATTTATATAATATCCACAACTTAATCATCCGAAACAAATATACGATTAAATTGTGGTTGAAGCGTATAAATAATATTATAATCCTATGATTAAATATAATCAATATTAAATTTTCAAACACGTAGGAAATAATAAATAAATATTTTTATGTTACAGATAATTAATATAACACGACTAAGTATTTACATACATATTTATGATTATCGACAACAATAAAATTAGTTGTTAAGAAAAAAAAACATTGTACGTATATTCGCCGCGTGGTGAATACCTTACTTGAAATTGATTGATCGAGATCAATATACTTTAACCTAAAATGGTTTTAGTTATTAAAAACGTTGATACATCGAGAAAGCAAATGATTGTACATGGTAATTTGAATTAAACTCTAAAAGAACAAACATATTAAATGATTCTACAATGTTCATTACTAATATGCCACATTTTATTGCTATAATCGTCTTTAAGACAACCGTAGGCCAAAAATTAAACAAATAAAAAAGAATGTAGGCTTAACAAACAATAATTAAGAGAAATAAAGAAGTACGATAAAACACAAAAGTCATGTGTAAATAAACATTTGAAGGGGAACATGGAAACAAAAGTTTCGTGATACCGAAACATGTCGCAATACGAGAGTGCGCGACATTTTATTGCGCGGTGAAAAATTTTAGTGTGCGCTTAGCTTAAAGCAGATCTATAACACTACACATTCATTTACAATTTCAATTGAAGGACGTTTTCTAATAACAAAAATATGTAATTTTTATTACAATCTAAATACTTCTACTAATATCACATTCAATCTATTAAAGACATGGTGGAAAAATTGTAAGCGGTGGTAATTGTAAAAAAATGCAATTTTTTATTACCATCACTCGCGACTCGTACAGATTCTCTATAAAAAAATAAATGTTACATGATTACCGTAAGACAGTAAATTTTAATAACAATTTTATAACATTAAGAGATTATTAGAAATACCTTCTAAATACCTTTTAATCTTATAAAAACTTATAACGGTTTGAAGCCGAATGTGGTCAGAAATTGTATTGGGTGTGTAGGAAGAATTTGAATCATGGCAGTACTTTCGATGTTTTTCTATGCCTCAAAGAGCACGTAAAAGCTGTCAGTATGACCTACTTATCTTGGCTACTATAAATTTAAGTTTTTCTATAGACTTCGCACGAAAATGTATGCGATATCAATCGTTAATTTGTTTGTGTAATTGAATATAGTTTGTGTGTAAAATTATTTTAGTTTTTGTGTGATTTCACAAAAATGTGATCCTTTACATCATATGATTGGCAAACGATAATTAAAAAATCCTTAAAAAAACTGGTTTTACATAGAAAGCTTTAGGTCTTCTTCCATTTCACCATTATTCTCACGATTACCTACACAAATCTGTCACAAATAACGCTCGCAATCATTTTGAAATATCTCTTATCGTAAAACAAGAGACACAAATTATCTTACATAAATTACAACTAAATTTTTCAATTATATAAGCCTGCTTCTTCCTTTTATAATAAAAATGTCATAAACCGCCATAGATACAGTCATCTCACTTTTATAATAAAAGTTCCTCTGTTGGCTTCGGTCTCATCAATGCATTCTAAATAAATCACAACAACTCTGCAAACAAAACTACGTTTCACCAAGTAACTTTTTGCATAAACATAATTTCATAAATTTTGAACACAAGCGTTTGTTCAAACCCGATAAAAGTTGTTTAAAATCTTTCGCCCGTTAGGTTTCAATCCAGTCTAGTGCATTCACAGCTGTTACGTTCCAATTCACGCGTGGTTTGCCTGCGCACCGCTGCGTCCAACTTTCATTGTTAACTCATTCGGTTGAAAGGAACGGAGCGTCAGGGGAGACCGTTTTATCAGCTGTGTAAATTGTTGGTAATATTTCATGTTTGTAGTAACTTAAACTTGTGTATATTTTGACGAAAAGCTTTCTTTCTTTCTTTATTTATTTAAACTTCTTGGACGACAATTTACAGAGGCCGAATTAATGTTAAAAGGCATTCTCAATAGAACTGCATCACTAATATAGTGAACCTTAGAGTGATGCACTATGTGAAGTGAAGGATTTAAGAACCCAAGAAGAAGAAGAAAGAAGTTAATTAATAGATAGAAATTAAATAGTAAAAAGGTATGTAGGAAGAGGAAAGAGGAAAAGAAGATAAGCTGGTGAAAGCGCCCAGTAAAAATTATTCAAAAGTTAGTACAAAAAATAAAATAGTAAAGTAGGACTAATTTATACGTAACACCTAGGTACATTTAGAAATATCGATCAAATGTTCACGGACTATTACTCGACGTGTCAAACTCTGCCAAGCGTGAAACGGAGTTTTTTGTGTTCGATGCGTGAAATAGAATGGTTGGTCGGGCAGCGATTATTTTAAGCGACGACGACGCGACGCGACGCTTTAGTTTTTTTTATGGACGTTTTATAGTCAAAAACTTCCGTGATACGTTTTTGTGGTTACCTTTTGACTTTTTGGAAGCAGATTAAAAGGACAATACTACATTTGAGGGAGGCTTTTGTCCACGCTAGACTTTATTATGCGCCAAAGTAATGAACATGAATCCTGCCATTACGCATAACAGTTTGTCGGCACGAGGATAAATATATATGTTATTGCATTTTTTGGAGGCTGCAATTAAATAAAAAGAATAACAATGAGACTTCCTATTCATCGCCATCACGGCACACCACTCATATTTTCGCAGATGTTATATAACATTATGTCTTTTACACATTTCCTACTTATTTTTATTAATTTTCATAATATATAAAGGTTCTTGATAATGTTTTTTGTTTGTTTGACGAACAAGAAAACCTCAATGTTAACAACAAAAAAACAACACACACGAAATTACGTAAACAGGATGAATACTGAATTTGGTTTGAGTGTAAAATTAGTTTAGTTTTTGTGTGATTTCACAAAGATGTGATCCTTCACAGCGTAGTTTTGGCCAACGATGAAAGCTGCCTTAAAAAAATTCGTTACAAAAAGTCTTAAAAAATCTGGTTTTACAAAGAAAGCCAAATCTGTTATAAATAACGCTCGCAAAAATTTTGAAATATCTCTTGTCGTTAAAGTCGTAAAGCAGAATACATAAATATTCAACAACCTGAATCGGCTCAACACATTGTAATTTAAAAAAGTAAATTTCATGTTGTAAAATATATCACGATTCTCTGATGTCACTTATTCCAACCCCTTTTGTAATAACTATAAAATAATGAGGCTTAAGATTTTTAGATGCTCAATTCTCACTAGAGTTTATGCTACCCATCTATTAACTAACCGCCTATGTCAACCTCATCTGATCTAGATAAGTTCACCTCAGAAATTAGGGTAACTATTGTACCTAAATATTACGATATTATAACTATAAACATAGCTGCAAATATGTAAGTTATTTTAGGTTTGTCTGAGCGGGCATTGATAGACTGATAAATACCTACTTGTACCGATTGCATAGCAACGGTATGCTACTCTTGAGTAACAATGGTAGCATAGCAACGGTATGCTACCCTTGAGTAACAATGGTAGCATAGCAACGGTATGCTACCCTCGAGTAAAAATGGTAATCTTAAATGAGACAAATTATTTTAACTCTCAAAACACTGTAGACTTCAAAAAAACAAACAGCATTATTCCAATACCTATATACTACGAAATCACAGTATAAGAGAATCACGAACAAATATCGAGCCACAGGATGTTTATACCTCCGAAAATATATCATACTGTGTAATTTTCGACATGAAATAGACAACTCCATGTGTTCCCATGCGTGATGAAAGAGGCAACTGATGGATCATCATCAACATCATCAGCCAGTATAACGTCGACTGCTGAACGTGGGCCTCCTCCCGAGGGAGGGTATTTGCCATAGTCACCACGCTTGGCAGGCCAGTTCGTGACCGCAGTAATATGTTGTACCACACAAGGAAACGCTGCTGCCCGGTCCTTGATATACGATTATTATAGATGATGATGTTATAACAATCGGGACCAACGGCTTAACGTGCTTTCCGAGGCACGGAGGGTATTCCCTCAACCAACCAGACCCGGAAGAAATCTTAGAATTTACACAAAGATTTCCAGTACGGCGTGGGGATCGAACCCACGACCTCTGAGATTTAAAGCGAACCAAATACCGCTACGCTACGGAGGACGATACTCACCATCTTACTGCGATTATCAATCCGCATGCCAAGTGTGGTGATTATGTCAATATTTTTTCAACGACCCTGGCTTGCTAAAATCTATTAAGAGTAGGTATATGTTCAGCAGAGAACTAAAGAGGGCTGATAACATTAAAGTAAGAAAAATATCAAATGACCTCTATAAGATGTAAATCAAATAGACCGCCTGACTTGATCCCCAAGAGTATTGACTGAACTGAAACTCATCTTCTATTATACTTGGAACGGTCAACAGTTTTAATCTTAAGAGCTTTTGTAATACTTTAAGAATCTCTCACTGGACCACCCTCGAGACAAGGGTGTAGAAATACGGAAGGGAGTAGTCATAAATTACGTTTGAAGAGAAGTCAAAAGAAAGATAAAAATAGCGTTATTTTAAAATGAATAATTATGACTTTTTTCATCCACTTTTTTAACCTGTACGTTATTTAACACCACTCTTTGTTATGTAGTTAGGTAACCGCAGTAACATGTTGTAATCACTTCCCATGCATTTGGTATACGATTATCATGATGGCGTAAGTGTCAGTGATGATCAGTTTAATATGCCTAATTTAGGTATCTAGTGATTGTATATTTGCAACAGCTTCAAAATAATTAACTGTTATAACATTTTCGTATCAGTTTTACCATTTTTGTGATGAGTATCAAATTATACCGAATTACATTGAACTGCGAAATTAAATATCTACTGTGTACCTTATTAAATTACTTACCTTTGGTATTCTGACATATGATAATTTATACATTTTGGTATTATATTTATTGCTGTTAGAAAAATAGATAATTTACAAGATTACTTTGGATTTTATTGTAAAATTATACATTAATTAAAAATAAAAAGTAAAGACATTGTTCAAACCGTTCATAATAAGAAAGTTTTCTCTGCTATGTTCATGTTAAGGACCGAGTCCACAGAAGAGGCCACTTATGATAAATAATTATTGGATGATACTTCCATTCTTTTCGTCTCTGAAACACTTCCCGAGTACCTATATATTAGCTTATTATTTTATCTATTTCTGTGAGGTCGTAGCTTGTAAAGTGTAATCTTGCATGATATTAATATAGACTCCTTACCATGCTATATCACTGGAGCTATAATTATGGAATAAAAAAACTAAAAACATTTTTTCTTAATGATATAACGCAAAATTTTATAGGTACCGATGGATAGAAATTTGTATGGGTGTTTGTTACTCTGTGACGCAACAACTACTGGAAGGACGTCGATATTTTGCACAGGTATTATTATCATTCATTCATTTCATCATCATTTCAGCCGTAGGACGTCCACTGCTGGACATTGGCCTCCGTCATAGATCTCTAGTTGTTACGGTAAGAAGCGGCCTGCATCCACCGTGATCCCGCGGCCTTAACCAGATCATCCGTACATCTAGTAGGTGGACGTCCTACGCTACGTATCATTCATTACATTGTATAAAACATAGTCGCTTCCCGCTGTCTGTCTGTATCTATGTATGCTTAGATCTTTAGAACTACGCAACGGATTTTGATTCGGTTATTTTTAATAGATAGAGTGATTCAAGAGGAAGGTTTATATGTATAACATCAGCATTGCACCCGTGCGAAGCCGGGGCGGGTCGCTAGTAGCTTATAAGCCGGATTAAAATAAAGGCTATAACATTACGCTGCGACCTATTGGAGCAGGGTAGCAGTCTAATGCCTAGTCCTTAGTCATAGGTAATATAAACGCGTAAGTTTGTGAGTATGTGTTAATGGATGTTAGTTACTCTTTCACGCAAAAACTACACAACGGATTTTGATCAAAGTTAGTACCGGGGTAGATTTAAGCTAAAGTAAACATCTACAAAACATCACGCTCGGACCCACTGAAGCAGAGTAGGCTCAGCAGAGATACTTATAACTGCGTATTCATGTGTAATTAGGCAAACATTTTTAATCAGTTTAGTTAACTTTTTCGTGGGAAATCGAAAGAAAATTCTTGAAAAATTTTCATGCACCAAATAATGTTAAACAAATAATTCTGTCATTCAACCCAGTTAAACAATAATAGGTACTTTGTATTATTAAAAAAGCACACGTAATACGACTACCGTGAAACTGATTACCTGATTAAAAATAATTTATAACTCTGTAAATACCTACCCTTATGCTTTTACACATAAAATAAATTAGTAGGTATTTTAACACAGAACACGAGATGTCGCATGTTGATATACAAGTTGCAGGTTCAAAACTATTTTCATGTATAGTTATTTTGTGGTATGACGTCATTTTTTTTTTTTTTTTAACGGTTACTATCAGAATTTTGCTGTCTACCCCTCGCTGTTAACCCCTCGTGCTAAGCTAAAAATGGCTAAAATGCTTGTGTTACGAGTGGGTTCACGTCGGCAGTGCAATGGGTGGGGTTCGAACCGGCGACCTCAAGATCACAAGTCCGACGCCCTAGGCATTGGGCTACGGCGTAGCGTAAGTACATGTAAACTCACTTTCATGTTGATAAAATGTGATTTGTTTAATGTAATGTGTTTTTAGGGTTCCGTATCCGAAGGGTAAAAACGGGACCCTATTATTAAGACTTTGCTGTCTGTCTGTCAAAAGACTGTATCTCAAGAACCGCGATAGCTAGACTACCTCCTGCACTGATGAACAGCTACCTCATGAGATACAGTTTCAACTAGTTCAGGTGGTACGGAACCATAATGTTAAAAATAACTTATAATATCACACAGGAGCACTACTAGTAAAGACATGACATTTTATATGCTATGTTTAAATAATTAAGCTAAGATCTTGTGTATTGAAACTATGTTAATTTTGTTGTGTGTGTGAATAAATAAATAAACTTAAACATAAACATAAATGTCTCATTATTTTTTATTGTGTATTTTAATAACCGTATAGGTTAAAAATACACTAAAAGAATAAATCTTATTTAAGAGTATACAGAATAAAATACAATCAACTGACAGCTTATACATGTCCCCGAAAGCACAGAGAAAATAAAATTTAACCACAACCGACCTATCCACAAACTGACCACTAACTATTTAATTTAATCTCTGAACATGATTATAACTGCAGATATTTGTCTCTGGTTATAATTAACATTATGTAATACCAATTTTAATTACTGGTAACTAAATAGGTATTCAATTTGTGTCTTCAGTTTGCGGGTTTTGGGAAAATTCCATCTCAACATAAATTACAAAATTATATGTTTAGAGACGAAGACTATAGCGTTATTTCATGAGCTGCTGGACTAAGAAAGTATTTCAACTTTACAAAATGCTACAGCCAAATAACATTATTGATTGTAGTTGTCTTCCGGAGCAATATTGCCATAAGACCTGACAGAGAGGAAGGGTAAAGGCTCGGTAGGGTAAAGCTAGCTGGCCGGATTGCTTGCCGAAGTGCCCGGCCCCCGCCAACGGCTTATCGAAGGAGTGCCCGGGGGGTATTAGTGGTGTAGGGTCCTGTCCTCGTGGAATGAGTAAGCATACCACTCTATGGAGAGGGCGAGTCCCACATATCCCACCGTCAGCGCTCGAATACGTTGCAGCGGCGCCGCGGCGTTGGGAATGCGTAAATGCATTTCACCCCGGACAAAAAAAAGCATAAAGCTGGCTACTAGGTATTAGTTGTCCTTGTATTTAAACCCCTATGCCTCAACAAGCCATGCGGATAGGGCCTATTAAGACCGTTAAGGTAAAGAATAAAAAAAAAACATCTACAACGACGGACATTAGGAGCGGTCCAGCGGTCAGAGTTACAACTTCTTTGTTTTATGTTCTTAGGTAGAACATTTCAGTTTTTAGTAAGGTATCATAAAATATAAGCAACTTTATCAGTAATATATGTAGTTGTTGCGATAGTAAAGATACCTAAATATAAGTGGAATAATTAAAAATACATGATATTAAAATGATTGTTTCTTTTGAATAAAGCCATCCCGCTTTATTAGTTTGAACAATTAAGTGCACAAGTTAATGATGGACATCTTTAAAATTAAGGAATTATATAGTTAATTTGCTTTTGTTTTTTTTTATTATTCAGGTAAACTCATTACTTTAAAAAATGCTAGGATATACCTAGATATACAGGGTGTCCCAAAAGATTACGTAGCTGGGAAGGGGGGTGATAGGGATGGTCACAAGGGTCACCAGAAAAATATAAAAAATTCCCTCTGGGTGTTAAAAAAATAAATGGCATTTTTTAAAAGACTAAAAATTTTACACCTTGTGCTAACTGTACCTACAAATATGGCTGTATTTAAAAAAAATGCTGTTATGTAATCTTCAATAACAACAAGGTCATCAACATCAACATCAAAAATAACAAGGTGTAAAATTTTAAGTTTTCAAAAAATGCCATTTTTTTTTTAAATACCCAGAGCGGATTTTTTTTTTATTTTTCTAGTGACCATTGTGTCCACCCCTGTTACCCCCTTTCCCAGCTACTTAACCTTTTGGGACACCCTGTATATCCTAGCATTTTTTTAAGAAAACTTCGTCTGATGAAGTAAAAATGGTCTCCTGGCTAACAACATAATACCCGACTGAAAAACAAATCCACAAAACTATTTGTGAATGAGGTGTCACTGTCCTTTGATTCATTTATTGTCTATAAATATTATTACAAATGTTGTAATGCCCTTTTAATTGTTATAAAATGAACTATATCACAATTAAAAGGGCTAATCTGATGTTACTACCATAGTAAATTGCTGTTAAATTGGTTTCTTATACTTTAGAATTACCTTATAGGTATATGCGGTTGTTATGCACAAGAACTAAAAATCGCAAGTGTGGCGCTCAGGTTCCAGTAGAGTCCAGGAGAGCCCGCGGCTTTTAACTGCGGTAGCTACCGGGGGTATATTTGAAAGTCAAGACCGGTGCTCGGATTTTCCACACTCAACGGCAATAGAAGGAACACTCGGGGGGTTTATAGTGGGTAGGCTCTCTACGCGGCGCGACTAGCGCGTCGTTTATCCATTTTGAGAGGGAGAGTCCTACATACCAAAAAAATAAAACAAAAGGCTTTTAATGGTAAACGCGTCATTCTGAACGATGAATACTCTCAGTGTTCGTAACCGTCCTTTCCTTGATTAATTAAATTATCTTCAACAACATTAAGCTTATACAAAGTGAAGAAGAAATACCTTGTTACGTAACTATGTAATTAAATTACTTTTTTAAAATAGACACATTAATTTACAGTTACTATATTCAAATAAATAACAATTATTATCTACAACTATTGTAATAATTATAAAATTATTTTACCATCTAACTAAAACTATTGCTTATTGCCATCAAATGGACAATTTGAGCAACTATTTATCAATTTATACATTAATTATAATATTAAAAGATACTATATAAACACATTAAAAACTTCGCGCCATTTTAAGCGAAGTAATAGTCTGATATCACCATCTATTTTACTGTTAATATACGAGTAAATAATACGCAAACCTGTGAGGATTCAAAATTCGTACTTTAAGTTCTTGCTTTGCGAAAGATTCGAACCTTAATCGTAAGCACCGCTGACATATGTTATATCAATGCGCTATCAAGGCAGTGAAAAAAAAAGATGGTTCAAAATAGAATTACAATTATTCAAATTTTCTTCTAACTTACTGAGCTCCTTAATGCAAACAAGTAGTAATTTTAATGATATAATTACATATTGCTTTTATACCATAGTAATTTTATATACACTACTTAAACTATTTTTGCCCAACCCGTAAATCGAACTTGCCTAACAATTTTTTACTACAAGATTTTAACGTTAAACTTATAGCTCATCCGTGGTAGATCAGCTTAAGATAGGGACTTTTCAATTACATATTACAACAAATACATATTTTATATATATATATTTATACTATATAATATATTAGAACACTGAAGCTTTACATATAATATTATACAACAAAATATTAATGAAAATATATCGAGACCTCAGAAGCATAACAACGGATGTACTTTTATCTTCTGAAGCATTTGGTCGTGAGTGCCAGTTTACTAAAGGCACATACGACGAATGTTTCTGGCGTATAATGGCACATCCGACCTTAAGCTTCTAGGCTCTAGAGATGTAGCCTAACCCTTAATTAAGGAGGACGCGAAGATAGTATTATTTTTATACTTAACGTGTGAAAAAAATAAGTAGGTAATTCGGCGAATTTATATAACAAATTGAAATTGAAATTGAAAAGATTTATTTCAGACTTAGCACACATTACTATACACAAGTCCATAATATGTTAGTAGGTATAAACTTATAACTATGTTAGTAAAATTTAAAATGATTATTATTTTGGACATGCATGAACGACCAATGCCTCAGGATTTGGCTGTTCACTCTATCCGACACCACGCTCAGGAGTTTGTTGGTGCAACCCTTAACCCGACACCGCAGGGAAGCCGTTCTTTTGCGAAGCACCGCCTGAAAGCCGTCCGTTCTGTACAAAACTCTATTAAAAATTATTACATTAAAATAAAAATATATTAACAAAACTGAAATTCAACATTGATAACCATACGTAATAAATGAATCAGGGTATGTAAATAATGCAGAACAAATCTAAATTATATTACCCAAACCCACTTATTTTTTTCACACGCAAAATATTATCTTTTCCTAATACTTAGATACAAAAATCTTCCACCCAAACTCCAACACCAAGTCCATTTTTGCGATTTTTAGTCGCTTAACGTATTCACTACACGAACTGAGCCGTCCCCGTGTCCTTCCAACAGGTGAAACAACAAGGAAGCGCGCACATGAGCGTATTTTTAAACGCGTCTCGGAAGTCGCGATTAAAATAGGCGTAGATGAGCGGGTTGAGTGCCGAATTGAAGTAACCTATCCAGAATAGGATGCCGACTACGACGGGCGGAGTTTCGCAGGGTGCTCCACATACATTTGTTGTTACGTACCTGTAAAATAAATTGTATTATTATTTATAATTGATGCGACAAGTCTTGATCGAAGATATAATCTTTTTAATTTGAATATTTTAAAATTACATTTTACTCTTTTGGTTCCTCGAGTCCTTTTTGCGAATAAATACAGACAACTGTAGGTTTTATGATAATTATCACAAAACTTAAAATATAGGTCGCCGACTTAACTTAAATAGATACTACGGGGTTAGTGTGTAGTTTGCTTATATAAACTATAGGTATATTATTATATTCACAATCAAAAAACGCGCCTACGTTGAATTTCTTGATGTTGTGCGATTATATAATTATATAGCAAATAGTTATATTAAATAAGTGTTAATTAAAAAACACTTAGGATTTGTTTGTTTTTAATTTCAATAACCTTTTTAAAGGTTTAATGCATTTAATATTGGTCAAATCATGCAAATTGTCACTTTATCTTCTTCGGGTGTACTGCTGTGTGTGTGTGCCAGTCCCAGTTCCAATCATCTTCCTACATTGTTGATAGCACCTATCGTGTTTTTCACTACGTCGCGTCGTAATCAAAATCATGCATCGTTTAATTATGCACTCCTTAGTTATAAAACTTAAATTATTAAAATTTTCTAAACTTACCACAGAAAAAATGGTAACCAGCATAATAAAAACGCGCCAACGATGATTCCCAGGGTGCGCGCGGCTTTATGCTCCGCCCGCCAAGACTTGCCTGCCGCGCGTAATGTTGCACCTGTAGAGAGAATTACCATAATGTAAAATAAACTTTATACCTAATATTATGTCTGACCAAGATACCTTATATTTAAGTTAAAATGTGCGTACAATTTTAAATATATGTATTTTATCCAACCATCATTATTATCAGTAGATAGTATCATCACATAATATGTGTAGTGATCACGTTAGTTCGTTTTTTTATTATTTTTTATAAATTATATTGTATTAAAATTCATAATACAAGCGTAATGTAAGGAATCTGCGACACAATAGCTTCAGCTAGTGATGGAGCATGCCTTGATTAAATAAAAATGTATTTTAAATAATTATAGTTTTTGTATGGGAAAACCAAAATTTATTCTTATACCTACTTGTTTGTAATTTCTTCACAAAAAAATTGTATTTTTTTCCCTTAGCCTGTACTGTCCCACGGCTGAGCAAAGGCCTCCCCCAATTCCTCCCCCAATTCCAAAAAAATGTACATACATGACATTAAATCCTGTTAAAAGGATGGCATATATTTTGGAAGCACGTTATATGACACTCTTTTAAGTCAAAATCATGTCGAATGAGTTATAAGATGAAGGATAGGCGTAATGATGTTAGCTTCATAATAAATATTGTTTTTTAGTTTTTGTTGTTTTACCAAAAATGTAAGGCCTGCGGGCTGCATGCGGCCCTTGGGCTTCTTATTTGCGGCCCGTTAATGTTTTGTAACCGTATCGCGATCGATCGTATACGTATAATTAAGATCCAGCCTTAAGAACTCGCTTCACTCTGCCCAAGAACAAACAAATGAGGATGAAATTGACAATTTTTTGATGTGATGTGACCACCTTAATATCAAAGTCAAAGTCAAAGTCAAAAATTCTTTATTCATATAGACACATTTAAAATATTTTAAATCATGTTCTTATGATGCGTCCCATTCTTTTACTACCACCAGTTCTGGACGTGGCAACTCTGAGAAGAACTGGCAAGAAACTCAGAGGAATCCTTTTTTAAATAAATTTGATTTTACAATTATTAATAAAGCAGTATTGTTTTAGAGCAACTCACTCCCAACTATTCCCAAGCTGTTTTGTCATTGACATAATCTGAAATTTTGTAATAAGCTTTTTTACATAATTTATCTTTCACATATCGTTTAAACTTGTTTATAGACATATCTCTAACATTACTAGGAAGTTTGTTGTAGAAGCGTATACATTGCCCCATAAAAGAATTGCTTATTTTGTGGAGACGTGTAGCATGTAAAACAAGATTATGCTTAGTTCTAGTATTAACATTATGAGTGTCGCTTTTTTTCTTAAAACTATCAATATTCTTATGAACATATAAAAGGTTTTCATATACATATTGTGATGCGACTGTAAGAATATTAGTCTCTTTGAATTTCTCCCGTAGGGAAACTCGCGGACCAAGTTTATATATGGACCGTACAGCTCTTTTCTGTAGTACAAAAATGGTGTCAATGTCCGCACAGTTTCCCCATAGAAGAATCCCATAAGACATTACACTATGAAAATAACTAAAGTAAACCATTCTAGCAGTATCCACATCAGTGAGTCGTCTCATTGTTTTAACAGCATAGGCCGCAGAGCTAAGTTTCCCTGACAGTTTCGCAATATGTGGGCCCCACTGTAATTTGGAGTCAATAGTTATTCCCAAAAAAACAGTTGACTCCACTATCACATGTTAATATTAGTGTATTTTGCCACTTTGTGGCCCTTGTCTGCCAAACGGTTGCCGACCGCTGGTCTAGATGAATACAAACTATATCAGCCTATATAACGTCCGCGGCTGAATAATAATATGGACCTCCCAAGGGAAAGTGTTTCCATATATAGTCACCACGTTTGCCAGGCGGGTTTGTGATCGCAGCATAACTCAATATAACTTACGAGCCAAATGAAAAACTGCTGCCCGTTTTCTGGTATAAGTACGCTTGTTATAACATTCGACGGCTTAACGTGCTTTCGGAAGCACGAAGGGTAGTTGTAGCTCAACCAACCAGACCCGGAAAGAAATCTAAGAATTTACACAAAGATTTTTTGGTGGTAATCGTGAGAATAGAAACATGTCAAACCACCTTAAAGCGAGACTTAGGCCGGGACTCCACCAAAGCGGTTTTTTAAACAATCAATACAATTGCGTTATTGATACATCTCCTCTCCGCTCAGCTTCAGTTTCAGTGTAGATCGCTGTGCGGAGATATGTAATATTTGTATGGCGCGATGGAAGCGGAGATGTGAGCTGTGCGCGGACGACGCACGGCGAAGACGAGAGATGTGACCGGCGGCGTGCAGTGATCGATGTCACCCTGCCCCTCCCGCCTCTACGCCGAATGCGTAGGTACTGAGCACTCAATGCCTCGCATACTCGCAAGGCTAGCCAGCACACATCCCTGCTACACTACGCATTTACGCACAGCTTCGGTCGTTTCACCCGAGCTGAAAAACATCTCTTCTCGCACAGCACACAGCACACCCAGTGGCGGCGCAAGAGCTAAATTGAAAGTGGGCAAATTGTATTTTGCAAGGCCCCCTAGCGCTTGTTGACGGATCTTTTTTTTTTTTTACTTCGTCCTCTTGTGAGCCTGCTGCTATTATTTATTCCGTGGCGCGGGGCCCTCCAACCGCGAGGCCGTAGGCGATGGCCCACGTCGCCCACGCCTTGCGCCGCCTCTGAGCACACCGCACACATTTCCTCTTCGGTGTAGGCCCGGCCCTATTCTGCTAAACCACAGAGGTTGTGAGGAATTCAACTTAAATGAAGTAAAAGTAAGTGCTACATAATTCAGAGCAGGTCTAATATTTTAAGTTTTCACACAAATGTTAAAGATGGTTTTATAAAGCCGAAGTTTGGAACAGAAAACAGCTTGCGTTACAGTTTTAAAGCTCGGGTTGCTTTACTTCTTTGAGATGGTTTATTTTCTTAACTAGCCAAGTTTATGACTAAAATCTCACAGAGTTTTCCCGCATTATACAGGGTAATTGGTAATGTGACGCTTTCCTGTTACGATGTTCGTTTTTTTTTGGACTAGCTTATTCACTTAACCCTGAGGCTTTTGCTACTTCACCGGGCATTAAGGCGAGCAGAGCTCCAGCCTAGATAAATGGTTTAAGCACTACAAACTTAGCAACCTGCGCAAGAGTGCGTCCCATGTGCGACTTGGACCTCGGCTCAGGGCGGTCGCTGACGGGAAGATTGAGGGATTATGGCTTTTAGTTTCTTTAGGGGAGTTTTGTGCAACTGTCGCTCTACTTTACAGTTCGCGGGCCTCTCGAACTTCGGGTCTACCAGGGCATTCGGAAGGTTACGATGTTAGAGATGAGGTCAAAACCAACTGATGTTGTTATGTAATGATGTTCCCTAAACTTTTAATAATAATCCAGATTGTTTCTCGGTAAATGCAAAATTTACTAAAATACCATGATATTTCCAGCTATTTCTATATTATGACATACTTAACAATCTATTTCAACTACAACACCTTTTTGGTAGTGATCCTCAAATTCTTTATTTTTACAATACAATATCTCAAATAACTCGGAAACCATTAAATTTAGGGTAAAACATGATACGAATATAACAAAATCTGTTACTAATCCAGCGGCGGCCTTACCCATTGCGAGGCTCCGGGCGGCATATCTTTGCGAGGCCCTTTGTCCTTCGTGAGAAGTGTGTGACGCCAAAATAAGTCTGCTTGTTTGATTTAGGATCAATTAACTAACTTTAAATTAAGAATCAAAATAAATGTTTTAAATTTTAAAAATAGAGTTTAATTTTTGTTTTATTTTAAATTAGCCTGGTTTGTTGCGCGAGGCCCCAGCAAGAGCGAGGCCCCGGGCGGTAGCCCTGTTCGCTACCCCCTAAGGCCGCCACTGCTAATGACTTCCTAACTAATATTATAAACGCGAAAGTTGGTGAGTATGGATAGAAGGATGGATGTTTGTTCTTCCTTCAATCAAAAACTACTAAATGGATTTGGCTGAAAAATTGCACGGATATAGTTAGTAAGCTCGATTAACATATAGGCTACAAAAGTTACGCTCCGACCCACTGAAGCAGAGTAACGCGGATAAAACCGTGAAGCGCAGCTAGTACTAATATATAGAGCTTGCTTGAACGGGCTAATATCAGAAACTACTGGACGGACTTGAAAAATTATTTCAGTATTATGATGCCCATTTATAAAGTAAGGCTATAGGTTATATTAAGTTATGAAGTTCCCACGGGAACGGGAGTTACGCGAGTGGAACCGCGCGCGGGAAGGTAGTATCTTATAGTGAAAAAGCCCTATTTGATTACACATATCTCATATTTCCGAGGCGTGCAAAATATTTTATCAACAACCTTTTACACAGACCATAAAAGTAATGGCTGGTATAAATATCGTAAAGAGGGTTCAACAAAGCGATTTTTATGCTTTCAGGTCTGCTTATTGAAAAATATTTTAGTCATAATATGTATGTATGTATGTTTTTTTCCCTTAAAACTGGTTTTTGTTGCGTGAACTATAAAATAAATCGCCGGCGAACATTGTTTTAGCATGAACTGTAATAACATGTCAATAATATTATTGTATTTATTACTAGTGGTAACGGTTTTACCCGCAGATATCCCCTTCCTACGGTAACCCGTAGGTAATTCTGAATAACATTATTCCGCCTTCCTCTAAATGACACTATTTCCAATCAGACCAGTAGTTTCTGAGATTACTGTGTTCAAGCAAACAAACAAAACTCTTCAGCTTTATATTTTTATAAATTATATAGTTCTACTGCACGTGTGTATGTCACTGAACTCCTCCTAAACGACTCGGTCCATTCGTTTAGGAGGAGTTCAGTGAATGTTTGTTTTTGTTTACGTTTGAGTGGCGCCCTGCATGGTTTAGATTCACAAATCATATATAATATTGATATTAACATACTGGGTGACATATTTACCGTCTTGTTAATAATATGGTGTGTTGTGTAAGTGGAATAGAATCTATAGGCCACAGTATATTTGTTCTAGTATTTCGGTAATTAGACTTTCAAAAATCTCAAAAATGACTTAGTAATGAAAAATGAAATTTATTCAGCACTTAGGTATTTACATACTTGTCAAAATTAAACTGTATAAGACTAAATATAACAAAAGTATAACTTAAGTAGCTAAAAACATTGTTAAAATTATTTGAACTTACAGAATTTTTTATCAGTCTGTCCGTCTGTCGTGCGATAAATGACACATTATAGTAAGATGCCTTAAAGGTAACAGATATAAAATTGTTGTTTTTTTGTGACGGACCTTATGTAGAGGCTTAAAAAGAGGCATAGAGGCTTTTGCTACTTCACCGAACATAAAGGCGAGAAGAGCTCTAGCCTCAAAAAATAAATTAACTGCCACCAACTCCAACAACAGAGATCGCATTTTAGAAAGTTCTGTAACTGATCATTAAACTTTCTCAGATAAAATATTTTACAATATTAAACAAAGCTCAACCACAACAAAAGCCTTTGATGCTCACTTGAACGTACAACTTACCAAATTCAACATTAAAGCATAAAATAAAAAATTTAAACGCCAATAAATTTTCACCCTTTCCAGAAATGTATTTGGTAATAATTAATCCAATCATTTATGTATGTACTTTAAATACCTATAAAAAATCTATACCTAACTCATGATTTTTTTGTTTTTTTTTTTTTGTATTATACAACCGAATAATAATTCCAGAGCTCAGAAGCATGAGGTCGAATGTGACATTGTACGTCAGACACATTCGTAGTAGATATGTCCCTTTATGTACCACCGGTTCCTTATGCTGTTGAGGTCTAGAATTAATCGAAGCAAAAAGCATAAGAACGAAGACTTATCAATGGGTATATTGCTTTGTCTTATTTTAATTTTTGACTTACATAAAATAATAAAAAGAAAGCTCAAAAAAAATACTCAGTGGTGTTACAGAATATAATAAAAAAGAAGTGTAAAATAATGTCTAAATATACGTAAGTATATCAACATCGTCATCATCAGCCTGTATAGCGTCCACCGCTGAACATGGGCCCCCTCCCGAGGGAGGGTATTTGTCATAGCCACCACGCTTGGCAGGCGGGTTGGTGACCGGAGTAATATGTTGGACCACACAAAAAAACGCTGCTGCCCGTTCCTTGATATACGATTATAGATGATGTTATAACAATAGAGACTAACGACTTAAATGCCGTGGAAAGTCTCAACCAACCAGACCCGGAAATAATTTTAGAATTTACACAAAGATTTCCTGTCCGGTGTGAGGATCGAACCCGAAAGCGAGCCAAATACCGCTATCGCGATTATCAAAAACAAACTTAAACTTCAAATTGCTACAGATAATTTCCCAAAATCGGTAATCCGGCTAATCCAGTACAGATCTTAACGCTTAATCTAACGGTCCATCTCAAACTTTGACAGTCTAAATTCATAACAATTAACGTTAATTTCTTATATTATTTCAACTTTGTGGATATCGAAACGAAGCTTAATTCAGGTCCCAATTAAAGTTATTCTAACTTAGAGCCGGAAAATTTTCCATTGTGCCAAGTTGAAATTATATTTTGAAAAAATATTATAACTTTGTTACTGGCATTGTTATTGTAACATTGTAGAATGAGAAATTAAATGAATTTGTTTGTAGAAAGGTGCTCAATAACTAAGACTATAAAAGCGAGGAGAACTGTTGTCCTATCTCTAATTAAATTGATGGCACAATCACAATAATGACGGATAACGGTAATTGCTTCTGAAACCTGGTATACTGAGTTCGATTCTGATTTATATTATTATATTAAATTATATTATAAGATCTACAATTAATTAGAACATTTTATGGTTCTATCTTTTATAGTTTAGGCGGCGTACGCAAAATAAGTAACTTTTCTTGTTGATTTTTTACACCTTGTGTCCGAAAAACCCAAATATCTTACGGAACCTTATTTTTTTCCAAAATAAAATTTAGCCTATGTTACTCATGAATAAAGTAGCTTTCGAATGGTGAAAGAATTTTTAAAATCGGTCCAGTAATTTTTGAGCCTATTCATTACAAACAAACAAAGTTTTCCTCTTTATAATATTAGTGTAGATTTACAAAATATCTAGTGTTAATTCCGCTAAAAACAAAAGAAAAAAAAGAAAGGTTTTTAGCGGAATTATCATATTTTGTATTTTTAAATTAGATTATTATATTATGTCTGAGTATGTTCCGCCGGATCGTCTCGATGAGGCCGCGCCTTCTACTACTGCCGGTTTTAACATAATTGCCTCCTAATAACATAATAAAAAATAATTGTTTCCAAACCTCAAACACTCATCACTAATTAAAACGAAACTCTAGTGTTATTTAATTTGCACACAGAGAAATAGGTAAAAATATTTTTCTTTTGTTGGTAATTATAGCAATAGACTAAGGAATTACAAATAAGGAAGTTGAAATATAATTAGACTAGATTTCCGCGCGCGGCTTCACCCGCACTACTCTCGTTACAGTAGGAACTTCATAATTATATATAGCCTATATAGCCTTCCTCGATGAATGGCCTATCTAACACGGAAAGATATTACTACTATTACTTAGAGGTATATATCAAATTTTTTTCAGAATCAATTTAGTAATATTTCTAAAGTTAAGGGGGGAGACGCTCTAATTTTAACTTTGTATTAGATTATCTCGAGACTGGAGGGTTTGATCTACATAGTTTCAAGGCAGTTTTAGTTTCATTTTAAGAGACCTTTCCAACGATACCATACACGATGGGGTTAGTCGAATTTAATTTTTTTTATTCACTTTTCGATGTATGGGAAAATGTTGCAATGGGCTGAAAAATAATTAATTTTCCATAATTTTCAAAAGCAAGTTTTAGATCTTTAATATACATCTATCCACCAATCTTTGTGGCAATCGGTGAAGCAACGGCGGAGTACTAGCCCGGACGGACGGACATGACGAAACTATAAGGGTTCCTTGTGGACTACGGAACCCTAAAAAACAGGATGGCTACCTGATGTGAAAATAAAACCAATGTTTAGGTATATTTTCAAATAACCCCCTTGAACTACAACAATGAAAGCAAGACGCGAGGTCGTAAAATACAAGTTAAAATTGCGGAAATGTGATTCGTAAAGTATATAACATTTTCGCTGGATCTCTATCATCATCAGCCCGTATAACGTCCACTGCTGAACATGGGCCTCCTCCTGAGGGAGGGTATTGCCATAGTCACCACGCTTGGCAGGCGGGTTTGTGACCGCAGTATTATGTTGAAACACACAAGGAAACGCTGCAGCCCGTTCCTTGATATACGATTATTATAGATGATATTATAACAATCGGGACCAACGGCTTAACGTGCTTTCCGAGGCACGGATGGTAGTCCCTCAACCAACCAGACCCGGAAAGAAATCTAAGAATTCACACAAAGATTTCTTGACTGGTGTGGGAATCGAATCCACGACCTGCGAGATTTTAAAGCGAGCCAATTACCGCTGCGCTACGGAGATTGTCTGGATATAGAGATCCAGACGACCTTACGACAAACGCCTTAACATCAAATTGCAGCATTGCAGACGGTTTAATCCACTTTGCTTATCTTGATTTAAGGAAACATAATAAGCTAATTTGATTCATGTGAAATTTCATCACCCTGATGAATTGAAGAAACAGAATAAATCAAATATTGAGGATTTTATTTACCCAAATTATTTGGTTAGGTGATTTAACGTCAATAAAAGTGGAATGAAAATTGCAAACAGGAAAGCTGTGGTAACACTGTCGTGTCTGCCAGCTTGTTGAATGTATGGATCTAAGCAATATGCTCGGTCTTTCGCATCCAGTCTACTCCGTTTACTCCTTTTAAGTCGTCAATCCTTTTTGCCGTTCCACTTTACGTTTGCTGAAGCGGTATCCACGAGGATGAGTGTACTACCCTGTGATCCAGCGCCTGTAGGCCGTGCCAGCGATCACTTACTCTTATATCCATAAATCTAACTTTGATATCAGTGGCACCTCTGGGTTGTGGTCCTAACCCCATAAGGGTGCCCCCAGGTGTGTGTCACTTAATTGTGTGCTCTTATAAATTTTCAATTGATACCAATAATAAATAATGTAAATATTAACTTATTATGAGTAGAGGAATTAATGACACACGGACAGACGGAGTAAATTGTCTGTAATGTCCTACAATTAGCAGCACTCACAGGTTGCACTTGCTAGTTATAGTTACCTAAGTAGTTTTATTCATAGCATAAGAATAATAACCTATTAATTACAGTTCTTTTTCATTGTGATTTTGACAAGTACAAGTGTATGTATACCTAAGTGCTGAATAAATTCATTATTTCATTATTTCTACAGCATGGCCAATGTCACGGCAGAAATCAGTCACAACGAATCGATTTTTACAGTTAGATACAATATTCTTCCTGAAATCTATTACAGAGGAATATTTTACATTATTCTATGCAAGTGGCACGAAACTTGTATGATGTAAATTAGACATAAGACGAGAGCGAAGCATAGTAACTCGTAGTTTAATAATACAATTTGCAACTTAGCAAGTTCATACGAATCAATTCACGTTTCTGATAAAGCTTTTAAACTTATAACTCGGAAGGACGAACTATGTAAACTTGAGACAGAGACTTGAAACAGAGCTTGTTGTTAATAAAATAAATATTGATATTTACGATGCTTTGTACATTAAGCACAGCAGCGTTTCCCTGTGTACAACATAATACTGCGGTCACTAATCCACCTGCCAAGCATGGTAACTATGGCAAAAACCCTCCCTTGTGAGGAGGCCCATGTTCAGCAGTGGACGTTATACGGCTGATGATGATGATGATGTCCTTGAATATGATGATATGCTTGAATATCATGAGATTTCCATCATAGACGTTATATTTTACAAATATCTTAAATGACGATTTATTAAATACTACCTTCCTGCGCGCGGTTTCATCCGCGTAACTCCCGTTTCCGTGGGAACTTCATAATTAAATTTAGCCTATGTCACTAAGGGTGAATGTAGCTTTCTAATAGTGAAAGTGAATTTTTGAAATCGGCACAGTAGTTTTTGAGTTTATTCATTGCAAACACAAAAATCCATGATGGATGGATGGATCGATACACGTTTGTAACTCTTTCACGCCAAGACTACTGAACGGAATTGGCTGAAATTTTGCACCGGGATAGTTTATACGCTGGATTAACATATAGACTACAACACATCACGTTCCGACCCACTGGAGCAGAGTAACGAGGGTAAAACTGCGGGGCGCAGCTAGTAGGAAATTTCTAAAAATAAGCCCATTAATAACAGTAGATATTTCCGGCAATAACCGACGCTACGAACGGTTACACTAAAATACAAGGAAAAAATTCTTAAAAAATAAGCTTTTATTTGTTGCAAAATTTAACGACGATTCCATTTAAAATATTTCGATGAATACGTTATGTTGTTTGCAAACAAAACATGTACGCCAAACATATATTTGTATCGGTTACAATATATTTGTTTATTTTGCAAACATAAACATCAAAAACGGGCCGTTTTACATCTATTACTTTTAGGCCGAATGCGAGGAAGGTCTCCCATGAGGTGGACGGATCAAATAAAAGGCAATGGTCCCTTGCACGTGTGCGCTAGACTAGCAACCGTCAGGGGGGAATGGAAGCGAGCCGTCAATTGTGTCACAAGGAGTGACCAATGATGACCACGACCGCTCTGTCAAGAGTGACCCGATCAAGAAGAGAAGACTTATAGGCAGTTGTAGACCAAAGAATATCAATACAATCTTATCGGAATAAAACTTAGACTGGAGTTATTCACAAGGCCTTTTTTGAGATTTTGTCCTAAGGATGACTTTACTTTTTATTTTTGAAAAATCCTACTACTTAATATTATAAATGGGAAAGTTTGTATGTATGTATGTTTGTTACTCTGTCTCGCAAAAACTATTGAATGGATTTGGCTGAAAGTTTGCACGCAGATAGTTTATAAGCTGGATTAACATATTAGCTAATATTACGCTCCGACCCACTGGAGCAGAGAAACGCGGGCAAAACCGCAGCTAGTAAATAATCAAATTTGAATTTTAAGTTTAAGTTTTAATTAAATATCTAAAATGCGGACGCATTACGTAGTATAGTATATAGATATTATATATATTTCGTTCTGAGAGTGAGTAGATATTCAATGCACCTTTGAATGAACATGCATTGAAAGTGAATGAATGTGTACTCAACAGGATTATTTTAACCCTTTAACAGGTAGTAGGTATGATTAGAATTCATTGGTTTTGATCTTTATTACAAGTACATAAAGTTTAAAATATGATGGCAACTATATTGCCACTGCCCATTAAAGGGTTAACTTTAGTTTATGAGTTGGAAATGCTATTTTTTACAATATTTTATGACTAGTTGATACTCAATTATTTTCTTCCTACTCATATCCCTCTCTAGAAATGCGTAAGTCTTTTTCTTCCACTCATCGCTGTTAGCCGTCATCTCAATACTCACTCCTTTCTCACACATATTATTTTTGACGCCATCCATCCACACCTCCTTGGGTCTACCCCTACCTCTATGAAATCCTCTAGAATGAAGACTGGTATTGTCCATCTACTGCACTGATACTAGCTGTCTTTGTATTTTTAACCCTTTGTTAGGTGTAATTTGCCTGATAACACATTTTTTTAATAAGCCTCAGCACGCCCTATGATTAAAACCTTAAGCCGCAAAATATGTAATACATAGCTTTATACACAAGCGCACGTATTAGCGACGTTTTTCAGTGAGGTAACTTGTTACATTAGGATCGCGGTTTGCAAACGCGCGTTTTTCGCGTGTCCCATAGTGATTGTATAATGGCGCCCGCACTGCGATTAACCGCCCTCGGTTTTTATTCAGTCGCGAGTGGGCGAGCGCAGAGGATAGTCGTTTCATTGTCTGCACAGGAAAAACATATCGGGATGCTGTTAGACGTCGTTATAAATGTATCCAATACTTATGGCGGTGACGCTGGTGTTGTAAGTATACGTAAGCCATAACACACGCTGTTCGCCAGAAATCCCTGATTGAACTGAAATAAAATAAAGCAAAACGCCAACTACAGTGAGTGTTTTCATACGTTTTTACTTTTTCAGCTATTCTTAAATCGATTGCGTTTACTCGTAGTGCGTGCTAAGCCTAAGTTAAGGTTTAAACAAAATATAATACTAGCAAAGTTTTGCTGTCTACTTGTAACTCAAACTCAAACTCAAAAAGTATTCTTGTTAACCCCTCGTGCTAAGCTAAAATGCTTGTGTTACGAGTAGGTTCACTTCGGTAGTGCAATGGGTGGAGATCGAACTGGCGACCTCAAGATCACATTTCAGCCATTAGGCTACAACCGCTTCTTACGTGAGTAAAATCAATCTTCAATATAAAATATCCCTTACATATAGCACTCGACCCTCATAAATATTGCCACGAGTAACGTAGATGGCATTCACCCTGGCCTTGTTTCAGCGTCAGAGCTATTAGGATTGAAATTATATGTAATTGGTTATAAGGAAGCGACACGAAAGCCAATCACATGTTGGCTAACATGGCTTATTGGCTTTTGTGGCGCTTACGGAAAGAACAAAACTAAATTGAACTAAATTAAAGTTACAAGTTCAGTAGCTTTTAGTTTTTTGTTATAATAACTTAAGCGAAGATTTGTTTCTTTTGTAATAACACCTACAGATCATAAAAAAAAAAAATAGAATATATCGAAGTCATTATGGTTAGAGAAAAAGAAGGATTTGGCTACATTATGGTTAGAGAAAAATAAACAAATTGTAATTAATTGACTATAACCCACCCAGGGTTCACACGGGTTGGCCGGATTGCTTATGCGTACCGCATTGTTTTAGTGGTGTAGGTTCCTCCCCTCGTGGTGTTTAAGTTAGCATACCACGCTATGGTGAGGGTGAGTCCCACATATCCCACCGCCAGCGCGCGAATACGCTGCAGCGGCGGCGGTAGGAACGCGTAAATACATTTCAAAAAAAAACTTCACACCGGTTAATTAACACAAATCATAAATAAATGAAAAAAAAAGCAATAAATGTGCTATTTAACACTGAAATAATTTTTCAAATCAGACCAGTAGTTTTTGAGATTAGCGCGTTTAACCAAACAAACTCTTCAGCTTTATATATTAGTACTATGATTGCCTCATAGTTTAGCGGTAATAAGTTCAATTGTAGCTATTGTGGTTCTAGGTTCAAATTCCGCGTCGGAAAAAAATTGGGCTACTATAAAAACCACTCGAGAAAATTGTAAGGACGTAAATTGGTAAAAAAGTAAGAAGTAAGTAAGTTAGTAGTGTTTCAGCTGTTCCTTGGCGATGATAAACATTTGTTTAAAACTCTACCCAACAGGAATATTTGCTCGACTGATATGCCAATTATGCAGCTTTTCAAAAAATACCAGAGCACACATTTTTTTTACAACTAAGCAGATTTAAAGATTAACACAATTTAGCAACGCGACATTTAAGTTGTGTTGCGATTATAAAACATCAAAAAAGGAGGCCAATAGGAAGCCAAGTGATGGCCATTATACAATATATTATTATGTTGTTGGTCGCTATGAAAATGTCAAAAATGCGATGTTTTTAAACACAACATGCTGTCGCTTTTTTATATATTTCCCCCTTCGTACTTCTGACCCTTAGTTTGCAAAGAACCAACCGATGCCTTCGTAGACCCGAAATCCGAGAGGCCCGCGAACTGTAAAGTACAGTTGCACAAAACTCCCCTAAAATACTAAAAGTCATAATCCCTCACTCTCATCGACTGCCCTGAGCCGAAGTTCAAGCCCCACAGGGTGCGCACTCTTGCGCAGGTTGCTTAGTTTGTAGTTTAAACCATTTATTAAGGCTGGAGCTCAGCTCGCCTTTATGCCCGGTGAAGTAGCAAAAGCCTCGTGGCTACCTACGTATGTCCATCAAAAATAAAATAAATAAGCTTTTTTATATAATGGTACTACCTAATTGATTACGGCTGGCCATATTAATAAACCAACAAGGCAACTAATTCATATTATTTAATATTCAAGAAATTAAAGTAAATAGTATCCTAAATATCTTATCTCTATTCATAACTTCCAAAGTCAATAAATTCTGTGAGGGAAGTTTATGTTTAACGACTTAAGTAATAGTTAAGTAAATTAATCCCTACAGATCATTTACGAACCCAGTTTAAGACACTTTATAATATGTTAATAATTCTCCTGCTTATTCTTGAATCTATGATTAAAACATAAGAGCTGTAGCTCTTATGTTTTAATTTAATTTTACTTGTAAGTAAAATAAAAATAGAATTCAATTTAAATTATAAAGCAAAAATCAACACCAATTCTAAACATAATTGGTATTCTCTTTTGCATTAAAAAAACCGGCCAAGTGCGAGTCGGACTCTCGCACGAAGGGTTCCGTACTAGTTGCAAGTGCCTAACTATTGAATAAAAGGTAAATTGCGGTTTACGGTTTATGACGTATTAAAAAAAAACTATTTACTTGATCTCGTTCAAACCAATTTTCGGTGGAAGTTTGCATAGTTATAGATAGATAGATAGATAGATAAACTCTTTATTGTACACTAATAAAAACAAGAACACAGAAAACTTACAAACTAATCGGTATACAGAGCATGTACAATTGGCGGCCTTATCACAAAATGTGATCTCTTCCAGGCAACCGAGGAAGGAGTCAAACAAAGGAGTTTGAGAGAGGGGTAGTGTAAAATAAAAAATAAAAAAAATAAAATGAAAAATAGGAATAGGAAATAGTGTATTAAGTAAGTGATTATATGTATATATACATATATAAATTAATATAAAGTTATGTACATCATAATAATATATTTTTTTTAGTTTTATCATTCCCTTATTTTAGAAGTTACAGGGGGGGGGGACAAACATTTTACCACTTTGGAAGGGTATCTCGCGCAAACTATTCAGTTTAGAAATACCCCACACGTATGGGTTTGATGAAAAAATGTTTTTTGAGTTTCAGTTCTAAGTATGGGGAACCCCATTTTTTTTGTTTTTTTTTTTCTATTTTTGTGTGAAAATCTTAATGCGGTTTACAACATACATCTATGTGCCAAGTTTCAACATTATAGTTCTTATAGTTTCGAAAAAAAGTGGCTGTGACATACGGACGGACAGACAGACAGACAGACAGACAGACATGACGAATCTATAAGGGTTCCGTTTTTCGCCATTTGGCTACGGAACCCTAAAAAGGATTGTTAATGATAAGAAACGGAATATCATTACACTATTAGCTGTGAGAGAATATGAGCCCGGCTTATTACGGACCGCGCTCTAACAGCCTAGCACTAGCAATCTAGCACGTCTGATATTTTCCAAAATCTTCTTTCATAAAAAACTTGTCCTCCTTAATTAGGAATACAATAAAAAAAAAGATCAGAAAAAAATATCATTTCTGAGGTTATGCGCGTAAGTGAGTAAGTACATACTCACTTA
Organism: Nycteola revayana; assembly: GCA_947037095.2. Classification (NCBI taxonomy): domain Eukaryota; kingdom Metazoa; phylum Arthropoda; class Insecta; order Lepidoptera; family Nolidae; genus Nycteola; species Nycteola revayana. The sequence continues at coordinate 3,993,324 of OX344851.2, forward strand.
CACGCATAACTGAGCGCGTAAGTATTTTAGCCATTAATTTTATTTTATAAAGATTTTGTACGCTGTAAAATTTTTCTTTCATCAAGTTCCCAGGGATTTTTAAGGGGCACCGGATAAACCGTCTTGAGTAAAGTTGTCACATGACAAGAAGACGCTGTAATAAGCATATTTTAATGAATATTAAAAACTAAGCTTACTTTACTTCATCCCATTCTATTTATGGGTGCCAAAAGAATGACAAAGGGGCATACAAATAGATGGGCAGCAGCATATCTCAGCTCAAATTCACTCACCATCTTACTGTGACCACCAATCCACCTGTCAAGCGTTGGATTATGGCAATATCCCTGGATTTCTGGCTCACAGTCCCCAGTCCCAGTTATTCCCACTTCATATATTATATTAACAATGGAATCCGATAGCTAAAATATTACTTATGTTTGCAGTAAAAATGTATCTAACTAAAAGATTTTCTTCAAGGAATCGAACCAGCGTCTTTTACCTACCGTTTTGTTACTAAATATTTTCTAAAGTCGAAGGATAGCCCTCATTAATAAGAATATAATTTATTCCACATAAATTAATGACTCCATTTAGAGACCATTACGAGTAAATAAAGATTTACAGATGTCAATTAGCAATTGAAATTGCTTTTAAATGTGACCTTTGGGTTTCGCGTAAGGTCACTTTTGTAAAAAGTCAATTAAATAGATGCTAACTGCTATAATTGATTGAATTTTATCCACTTTGATATTTTAAGATATTACTAATTTCTTAAGCGAAATGTTGTAATAAGTATTTTGTCTACTAAAGTTTGCATTGATGAAAATATGTAGCATTTTACAATAATTTTATTGAAAAGAAGCAATGTATCCGGGTATAACGTCCACTGCTGAACATGGGCCTCCTCCCGAGGGAGGGTATTGCCATATAGTCCCCACGCTTGGAGGCGGGTTGGTGATCGCAGTATTATGTTGTAACACACAAGGAAACGCTGATGCCCGTTCCTTGATAAACGATTAATATAGATGATGTTATAACAATCGGGACCAACGGCTTACCGCGCTTTCCGAGGCACGGAGGGTAGTCCCTCAACCAACCAGACCCGGAAATATATCTTAGAATTTACACAAAGATTTCCTGTCCGGCGTGGGGATCGAACCCACGACCTGCGAGATTTAAAGCGAGCCATTTACCGCTACGCTACGGAGGTCGATTACGTAATGTTATTACTATGACTATGTTATACTATGTATATACGATAAAAGTGTATTTCATTTTATTTTTATTTAAATTGTGGTACCTACATAAATAACATCTAGTTAGAATTTTACAAAACTTGTGGCTATGACCCGCTATTTTTGGCATACAATAGTTTGTATAAGATTAGAACCTACTTACAAATTAATTATCAAAAAAAATTATAATAAGATATCATAACCATTTTACAGCCAATCATTTAAATATTCATTGAAACTATAAAAACATTTACCAATGAGAAAATTATACTTTTTTTTTTCGTATGTAGTTTCCCCCCGAGGCTTTTGCTATTATGCCGGGCATAAGATTAAAACTATTAAAGTCAGTTAAGGCAGTAATTAAATTAGGTTATCCTACTAATATTATGAATGCGAAAGTTTGTGTGTGTGGATGTATGTATGTTTGTTATTCTTTCACGCAAAAACTACTGAATGGATTTGGCTGAAAGTTTGCACGCGGATAGTTTATAAGCTGGCTATATCACGCCCCGACCCACTGGAGCAGATTGACGCGGGTAAAACCGCGGGGCGCAGCTACTTTATTATAAATGTCAGGAATGAGATAAAATACTGTTTTATGAATCAATTATGTTATTATGAGTCATTTTAGTTATTAGTCAAGAAATCTCTTCATTGCTGTTATTCATCCATTGTTATTCCATCATTAACAAATATCATCAATTCCTATCACTTTAATAGTAGATTGTTTATCTAGGGAGCAAACAACTATTTTAAAGGCGAGAGTGTTTTTTTTAATCCAGAGCGGAGCGAAGGATTCTAGAGTAGAATCCCGAGCGGAGCGAGGGATTCTTAACTAGAATCCTGAGCTCAGCGAGGGATTAAAAGTATGTCACTCGAGCTTAAAATAGTGTTGCTCCCGAGGTGGACACTCTACTTTTTATCACCCTCTATGAGAAAATAAGTAAGTGCAACTTATGAACAAGAATTTATTTACGTACAATGAAGAACCATAAGACATAAAATATAATTTTCATCAACTTTTTTTAAATGTGGCGCGCTCGCAGTTTTTCAGCCAGTCACATATTCAATACATTGTTCCCGCATGGTTTGTGATTCACCTCTTTGCTGATTGAAAAATTATTAACAATATCCACATTCCAAATTCAAATCAATTTTGGTTCCTAAGGGATTAATGAGCTATTTTGGTCCTTGTTTAATAAACTAGCTCTTTTTGAATAGATGTGTTAAAAAATATTTTGCACCGTAGCGGCAACTAAAACCACTGGATCCAAAATCATGACATTTTGCACAAATGTATATGTGTACCGTTAGTGACGGAGCTGTGCACAAAGAAAGAATTTTTGAAAATTCAATCCCTAAGTGAGTCAAAAAGTAACGACAACCTCCGTAGCTTAGCTGTATGTGGCTCGTTTTAAGTCTTGGAGGTCGTGGGTTCGATCCCCACACCGGACAAGAAATCTTTGTGTTAATTCTAAGATTTCTTTCCGGGTCTGGGTGACTGAGGGACTACCCTCCGTGCCTCGGAAAGCACGTTAAGCCGTTGGTCCCAATTGTTATAACATCATCTATAACAATTGTATACCAGGGAACGGGCAGCAGCGTTTCCTTGTATGTTACAACATAATACTGTGGTCACCAACCCGGCTGCCAAGCGTAGTGACTATGGCAAAAAACCTCCCTCGGGAGGAGGCCCATGTTCAGCAGTGGACGTTATACGGGTTGATGATGATGATGATTGTGCAACTGTCGCTCTACTTTACAATTCGCGGGCCTTTCGGTTTTCGGGTCTCGGAGGGCATCGGATGGTTCTTTGCAAACTAAGTGTCAGGAGGACGAGGGAGGATAATTCGACGCCGTCTTTAATTTTTGTAACTACGACAAACAAAATAAGTTTCACCAAACTGTCGAAATAACAAAATAATTTATTTTCCTATTCTAATATTTGAATAGATAAAGTCTTTGATAAACCGTCTGATCTATTTAAGTAGATCTTTTAGCAATGATATCGAACCATTCAACTTAAATAACGTTTTGAATGGGGAAAGATGGCTCTAGGGAGTGGCATCCATTACCTTGATAAAAGCGAGATTTGTACGCTACTTAATGGTTATATTTCTTTTATACAAAAGGAATGACGACTTAAAAACTTTATTTGGTCTGTCAGTTAGAGTACCAAAAATATTGGACACGTAGTTTTTGATTTATCAAATCTATAAAGAAATACAAATATGACAAACTGAGCAACAAAGTTCAGGAGCCCATCTCCTGAACTTTGTTGCTCAGTTTGTCAGCGGTGCTGTGGCGTTACTCTTAGGTAAAATTGTATCTAGAAGTGACGTCACGTAAAATTTTAATGCACTGCACTAATCTTTGTAATTTTTTGTTTACAAAACAAAAATAAGGGGGTCCAATATTTGCATGTAATAAAACTGACGGACCGAATAGATTTTTAGTCGCTATCCCTATAGTTTGAATTTTAATGAAGATTTTTTATAAGCGCATTTTTAATACAAAGTTTAGATCAAATTATACCTAGATAGGTAATGTACTTTCTGAATGTTCAGGTTAAATTGCATTGAATGTGATCTTAGACATTGATTTAAAACATTACATAATATCGATACTAATTTATTATTTACATATTTAAATAATAAATGAGTATCCGTAATTTTGTGTGTATTTTATCACATAATATATTTATTTCGATCGCCAATTTAAAGATTTATATATTTTTTAATTATTGTATCTATTTAAGGCTCGAGCACACCAAATGCGTATGCGTGACTACGGCGTAATCACGCCGTAGACACGCGCGTAGTTACGGCGTAACCCGATGTCACACCGGGCTACGCATACGCTTACGCATCCGAGCCGAGTACGCAACGCACATGGCCTATTGCGTACCCGGCTGCGGCAGCCATATTTTATTCTGTTTTCGAAGGTTGTGTTGTGCACGATGTCTGAAATGACGAGGAAGAAGCAATATTAAAACTATTGTGCCAGAATAATCCTGCGGAATATATATATTTATACGATGCATTTTTGTAGAATTTACTTTTTGGATTGTAGATACATTCATAAATACGCACAATTTCAATAAGTTTTTCTTTCTTATCTCTATTCATTACAAAAACAATACAAAACATCACTAAGTGCCAGTATATCTGTAAAAATATACAACTGACTGCAAGTTACGTGCGTAGGGCTACGCACAGCAAAGGTACGTGCGTGTACAAAATTGTTCGGTGTGACGTCTAATAAGGCGCGCCATTGAATACAACGTCATCATGCAACGTTGCCGTTCTGCTCTGCGTCAGGTACGGCGTAAGTCACGCAGTCAGTTTGTGCCTTGGGAGCTGCATTGCGTAGGGCTACGCATTACGTCTACGCGCACGTCTACGTTACGCAAGCGGTGTGACCTGTCTCATACGGTTCCATACATTACAACTCAGTGGTACGTGCACGTCTACGCTTACGTCTACGCATACGCATCCGGTGTGCTCAAGGCATTAACGTTCTCCGAGTGCTGGTTTTTACTTTGCACAGCAGGTAAGCATTGCCATTTAACGGGGTAATACTGCCAGCATTCTGGGAACCTGGCAAAGTTGAATAGATTTAGAATAGTAGTATTTTACAAGTTAGTTTAAATTAGCTACTTTTAGTTGTATATTATGTATTTTATTCATGTAATATAAAATTAAGTTCTATTTTTATATCTAAACTTAGCAATCAATTAGGAAACCATCCAAATATTTAAAAGTGTTTATAATAAAATTATTAGTTGTTAATTAGTCTATAGTAATTTAATTGTACCTTTTCTTTGATTTTGAAGTGATGGTATAAATATGTAAAATATGGTATGAATATATATTGTTATTATGAGATATACATATATATCAATTTCATATGTATAATAGGTATGTTTTTTGTTATTGTTATTCAAGTAATTTATTATGAGTTCTACAATTAACATTGTAATTTTTTTTTTCAGACCGCATTTGCTGTTGAATTCTCGTGTTTTGGGTTTGATGTAACTAATGATAATGAGTTTTAGTCTCATGATATTACAGATCAATTTGATGAAACATACCCTTATTTTGTGTCGCTATTACATTAAAGCAGCGAAATGTTCTGAGTCTGAGTGTTTGTGTAAGTGATTTGAATGTTTATAAACACAGTTTGTTGTGTCTCCCGCGCCACAGGTATTTCTTTCTTAATGCGGGAGAAGTCTTTCTCAAAAACATAGATAAATAACTTAGTAAAAAATTTAAGTTTCATTCACAGCGTATTGAATAATTTATTTTTGTTTTGTTTTACGTAGCTCACGCTTCATCTATTCTGAAAGCTGTAAATATACGACAAGGGAAACATATTTCTTGTGATATCAAATATATTTTTGCCTCCAAAAGCCCAATGTAATACTCCGTCCAAGTGCTTATGAAACCGGTGTGACACAAAAAGGGATTGACAATAGACATGTCCAATCCTGTTAATATAATAAATGCGAAAGTTTGTATGTGTGGATATGTGTATGTTTGTTACTCTTTCACGAATATACTACTGAATAGATTTGGCTGAAAGTTGGCACGCGGATAGTTTCAAGCGTGCTTGTGGTCGAAGCGTGATATTTTCTAGCATTTGTAGGTTATAATGTTTGCACGCGAATAATTTTTAACCTGAATTAACATATAGACTACAAAATATTACGCTTTGACCACTATCACGCTATTATATTATTAAATACCAACGGCCTACAACCTCACAAACAATTCACAAACTTGATATCCTTTTAATATTAGTAGCTATATATGTGAAACCAAGAAAATGTTTGTCTTTAATTTGTTTATTTATTTAATTGGCTAATTAAACAAGTTTATATCCAGATTTTCCGCTAAAAGGCACAACTTAATTTTATTAAGGTTTAGTGATATCTACAGTAGTCGCATAAATATCACATCCATCTAGGAACGCTATCTAGAATCTATATAACAACTTACCTGTTTCGCGTAGTAAAAGTTCGCGAGCCAATTCGCAAATATACAAGTTTTGAGCACTAACGAACAGAAATATTTTTGCTTTTTAAATATATGCTATACGATACGCATATATAATACATATATATATTTTAATAAAAAAAATATTTCATCATCATCAGACCGTATAACGTCCACTGCTGAACATGAGCCTCAACCCGAGGGAGGGTTTTTGCCATAGTCACGCTTGGCAGGTGGGTTGGTGACCGCAGTATTATGTTGTACCACACAAGGAAACACTGCCACCCGGTCCTTGATATACGATTATTATAGATGATGTTATAACAATCGGGTCACACGGCTTAACGTGCTTCCTGAGGCATGGATACCATAACCAACCAGACCCGGAAAAAGATCTTAGAATTTACACGAAGATTTTCTGTCCGGGAAGGGGGATGGAACGCACGAACTCAAATATTAAAAGCGAGCCAAATACCGCTACGCTACGGAGGTTGTCAAATATAATTTGACATTTTTTTATTACCTACATAATACGATCGCAAGAGTTGGTCAACCTCTCTCCGCAATACACGGAAAGGTACGACCAGCACATCTAGTATTAGGGGACCACTTTTTACACAAGAAACATAAGTATTTTAATGCCATAAAAAAAATGATAACGTTTTGTTTTTTTAATTGTCAATCGTCTGTTAAAGCAATCGCATATATTTTGAAGGCATATTATATAAAATCACTCTAGAACATACTTAAACGTTGTATAATTGTTGTATAACGGAGTATAACTCAATACTGTTACAACATTAAGATAACAAGGGTGTTCCGCCATCGGCAAACTGTCACAGATCGTATCGGAATGACAAACTGTACTATTAAAGTTATGCGTTGACGCGTCTATATGCGTATTCACTGAAGCCATATTATAATAATAACGTATTCTGAAATAAGTTTTGTTCGAATTTGTGTAATATGTTCGTAGAAATTTTTATATTATATATAAATAGCTCACAAAGCTGACATAGCTCATCGGATTAGCAAGCTGAAGTGGCAATGGGCAGCACACATAGCTCGAAGAACTGACGGCCAAAGGCTATAGATGGCGCTGCTCGTAGTTTGTGTGGCTACTGTAGATGTCACTACACTATCACATAAATAATAAGGTTAGGATTTACTACGATACACTCGTAGTAAATCCTAACCTTATTATTTACGATAAACAAAAGCTCCAAATTATCAAATTTTAGTGAAGCTTTCAGAACAATTTTCGATAAATGATTTGATTTCTTTAACATTGCAGGTGAAAGGCTTTTACCAAAATTGACAACGTTACCGTGATGGTTGTTTAAAAGGTTGATGACTTCCATTTTGTGAGCGGTTAATATAATTCATTGCTTTTATATAGTCTTCACATGCGTAGCAACCGTGGGAAAATCTTTGTGGTAAAGAAAAAAATATTTATCTCTGTACCTGTAATTTTAATGCTTTGGTAATAGAAATACAAACTTAATATTTTTCGTAGATTTGAAAAACTCTAATTATCAATTGAAAGTAACTTTACTGAAAATTTTGAATGTTAGTATAACTAATAAATTAAAAATTTAAAAAACCCTAACGATAGAAAAGAATAGCGATAATTTAAAAACAACAACAACAGTCAACAATATTTTTCTACATTTTTCTTCTATTCAAAACTTTTTATTTGATATCCAAATTGAGGGAGTTGTTAAAAAATATATATTCCGCCATTTTGTGGCGGCGGCCATCTGGGACCGATTTTCATCAAACATAGAACACTCCCGACTAATTCAAAACAAAATTAAAATCGGTTCATTCGTTCGTTCGTTCGGGAGCTACGATGCCACAGACAGACACACACTCAAACACACACACAGACACGTCAAATTTTTAACACCCCGTCGTTTTTGCGCGCGGGTTAAAAACTGAAGCAGGCCGTATGAATAAACCTCCAACGGAATAATACCTCAAATCCATCGGTGGACTACGATTTGATTTGATTAGATTAGTGATTACGATTACGATTTGATTACTACGATTATCAATTAAATAATTTAGTAGTTCACTATTATAATGATTATGTAGGCAATTTTAAATATTGTCACCGCTTTGGAGACTGATAACAACGCAACTTACATGAATTTTACCCAAAATATTACTTCTCAATTAATTTTGCAATGTGGGGATTTCTTTGTTGCTAATAGGTATGCATTAAAATTATGTGATTTTTAAGATTACTAACAGAGTTTTGTAGTCTACTAGTAATCGCTTCGATCAAAATCCGACGCCCTAGACATTGGCTACGGTCGCTTGATGTTTCTTAATATTGATACTTAGAAGTTTTTAAACAACGAATTTAATATCAAATCAAAATCTTTTAACTGATTTTCATTAACTACGATTAGCTTTTATGTTCAAATTAAATTTAGTAACTCACGATTATTGAACGGTAGTGCATATAAATTGATGACCAATCAAATTTAATTGCTTATCATTATTAGTATTCATTATTGTGGTATAGAAAGATTATATATGTATTGTAGGTATTTATTGTGTTTCTTGTGGAGGTCAGATATTCTAAAGTAGTGATTGCCAAAGTAGTCCAGGTGGCTCCCCAGGGTCGTAAGTGCGTAGTATGATAATAAATGGAGCAACAGGAGGTCTGCCGAAACCAGTAAAATTTTAAAAGGGTCTTCAATAAACTTCTCTCTCTCTCTTCAAAAAGCCTCTGTTTTAAAGTATCGTACGCGTAAGTTTGTAATCTTGTTAATAATCCCTACTAATATTATAAATGTGAATGTCCGTTTGTTTGTTAAGCTTTCACGCGGGAACTACTTAACCAGTCATCATGAAACTTTGTACACAAATTCTTGGAGGTATTAGAAGTAGCGTTATTGGTTTCAATGCGAGCGATGCCGCGGGTAAAAACATTTATATTTTTATGCAAACAAGATATTCAACTTACAAATTTAAGTAGTTTTATAAACTTTTAAAAGTAATTAAGTCATATAAATATAAATATTTAGTTAAAACATTGACAGCTATAGTAGAAATCAGGATCCTAATCTTCTAAGGCGGCGCAGTCCATCAAAATAGACTATGGTGTCTTTAATATTTTGCCCACGAGTTTCCGGCTTAGAATAACCACCCCTTGCCATCCCATGGGGGGCGTAAGATTCGACTCAGGGACTTACTCCTGATGGATGGGCAGATGAATTATATATAAATATTCATATAATATTTATATTCAACATCCATCCAATTTCAATGAAATACTTATGGATAAACTTCTTTAGATATTTAATAAAAATAGGTTTGTGATTAGAATTTTCTGGAGCAACTTTTTTCAAATTCTCTAAAACTATATGATTAAAAATAACTATTTATAGAAAGAATATGAATAAATATTTGTTTTTAATAAGTTAAGTATTTTGTTAAGTATAATATGAGTTTCTTATCGCAATATTTTGAGTTCATATACGTAGGTATAAAACAGTTTTAGTTCAGTTTCAGTTTCAATTTTAATAGATACGGCCATTTAGACACTTTTATTTAGTTTTTATTTTTATCATAATTTCACATACTTTTGTTCATTTTTTCACTATCATTTTCGATCTCTTGTAATCTATATGAAAAAAAAAAAAACATGGTAATAACAACGATATTTCGCATTTTTGTGAGCTCTGCTAAGATTATTTACAAAAATTGTACTCACCTTGCGCGTTTAATTCTGTTGCTGCTTTTGCCAGATCTCTCGAAGCTACTGCAGAAGAACAACTCGGCCTCCATCCTGGAGGCGGCTGTCCACTCGAAGACCTCTTGTTCGAACCTCCAGAACAATAACCAGAACTTGCAGTATCACAGCTCACGTTCACCGACTTTCTCGGACTTGCCTCCTTACTAGGGCATATGTCTCCTAAAGCCATCACTACCTCTCCACCAAACTCAGTCTCTTCTGGCCCAACTTCTGTAAACGTACTGTAGTTAGGACTTATGTCTGACGGTCTTCTGTCAGGATGCAAGTAATGCGAGTGATGCGCTGAATGTGACGTATGCTTTATATGGACAGAGTTAAGAAGTATGTTAGAAGAAGTCCTCGTCAAAGCTTCTCGTTGTCTTATCGCTTCTCTAAATATTCGACAGTACATTGATATCATCACTAAACTGGGAATCCAAAATGAAATACTCGAGGACACGATGGCATAGAATGAGTTCACTTCAAATGTACAAATATCTGGATGTTCTGCTCTTTCTTTTAGATGTTCTGGAGTTGTATACCAGCCCATAAATATTGGTAAGAAGCTGATACAAGCAGGCCATAACCAGACATTAGCAAGCATGAAACATACTGTTCTATGAGTCATTGTAACTGGATATTCTAGAGGCCTGACTATAGCGTAATATCTGTCGACGGATATGCAGCATAGGTGGAGAATAGATACAGTTGAAAAGTATACATCGAAAGAATTGAAGATATCACATACGACGGATCCAAAGAGCCAAGTGTCGGTGAGTTCAGCGCTGGCGTTGAATGTCATAGCACATAACGCGACTAGCATATCAGCGACAGCTAAACTGACGACGTAGTAATTGGTTAATACGCGGAGTTTCCTGTGCCTGTGTACTGATATGATAACAAGGGCGTTTCCAAAGAGTGCTCCAATGATAATGATGGTGCAGACCAGGCCTTTGAGGATGAGTACGAGCGTGTGGGGCCAGTCGTGGTGGGGCGCGGCAGGAGGCGCCAGCGTTGAATGTAGCTCGTCGAGAAACGCTGACTCCGTACCGCGCCCGCGCGTCTCTACCTCGCTCCTGAAGATGCCATCTGTAAACAAAAACAAGTATTATAGACTTGATTGTTTTCACCAAATATGTTTTTAAATATTTTTCAACTAGTTAGAATTCTCTCCTAAACCAATGTCATTACGTAGCTAGTCTCACTAAATTACATTTTAATATAACTTGTAAGTAAACTATTACCTAAAGCTCGTAAGCTCGACAGCGGCTTTCTGGAATAATAAGTACGGACGCAAATTGCGTCCATGGCTTTATTAGCCATGGATGCAATTTGCGTCCGTACTTACTAAAAATTGAGTATACGACTAAATTGGATTATAATAAACGGTAAAGTGACCGAAAACAATACACCTACTTCATAATTTCTGCAACTCAAATATAATTTAAATTGCTTAAATTTTTCGTTTTCTACATACTATTATATAATTGCTTATAAATATTATGGATGCAGTAGGTTTGATGCCTTAGTACGGTTCGACTATAACACTGAAAAATTTATGTATGCGCCCTTAGATGACTTTGACATCAAAACTCAGAACCTTGGGTCTGAATGTGAAAATATTACTTTTTGCAACGATAACACGACCAGAAGCTTTGGATAGGACAATAAGCTACGAGTAGTAGGTAGGACAATTTGTCAACCCAGCCCAAACTATTCTTTATATGTGAAGCGGAGGTACGTATTTTTCCTGTCAAACAAACTCATGGAGAGCGCTACTCTTCTCCTAAAAGTCCATATTTCATATTACTTCAGCCATAATTTAATACGAAATTCTACGCGGCCGCGTACTTACAAAATCTGTTATCGACCGCGCCAGCCGAAGGTCATTATCTGACCGTCATTTGGCAGGAGATGTTGGAAAATGGCCAAAAACTGGTTATGGACGGCATTCAGTAATGCGCAACAGGGGAGCCATGAAGTTTTATTGTCTGAAGCCTTATGAGTGTCTAAAGTCAAGGTTACGCATTTATATCAGGTTTTATAGCGTTGCATTTTTTTGTAATCCAATTTATTTAAGTTCTTTTTTGTTGTTCATTTTTTTTTTTTTTTTCTTTTGTTTGTTTCTTATTTTCGTATTAGGTTTACTCTTAGTTTTTCTGTTAACATCTTAAATATCAATTTGTATAAGTTCTTAAACATTTCGTTTTGGGCTACTGATTTCTAGGTCATTGGCAGAACCCTCTGGTCAATTATTATAGTAAACCTCGTTTTTTAATGTAACCGAGAGATGCTTCTGAGAGCTGGTGTTCTGGGTTTTATTCCTACTCGCGAAAATTATTTGTGTGAATAACAGATGAGCGTTGAGAGTCTGGGTATGCTTTGTGTCCTTGAATTAAGTTTTTATAAAGTCCTTCGCGATACAGGGATTAATTTTCCTAGTGCGGGATTTGCGTTAAAGCAATTTTTAAAGAAATAGTAAACACCTTGGCGCGATTTACATTTTTTTTTCTTGAAATAACTCTTTAAGGAATTATTTCTTTTTATTTCGGTAATTCCAACATGAGTAGGACAGGACTGCTCCAGGACTTTGGTAAAAATAAATGTCAGATAGTGGTCTTTATATACCACTTTCTGGAAAGATATTATATATTTATTTCTGGTTATGTTCTATTTTTTCGCTAATGTAATTTGGACTTGAATCAGTTAGTGCACATTTATCATTTAAAACATAAGAAAATAATTTAAAAACTGTCAATGTGCATGTTGTCCAATACAGTGCATAAAAAAGCAGTTGATGAAGTTTTCAGATTGGCAATTTATCTGACTTAATTAATTTCCATGTTACGAGACTTGAGGCTTACATTTTATTTTGAACTAATGGTCGCTGGCCACCTACGCGTTAAATTCGCTCTTTGTACAAACTTTGGAATATTGCAGAATTTTGTTGTTGCAGTTGCCTACATCATAATAACTATTTAAGCGTTCAATTTCAGGGCAATTTGTTCTGTAAGTTGGGAGAATAAGGTTGTAAAGTATAAAAATGTGAAATTGAAAAACTACAAACCTAACCTCACATCTTTTACTAATAATGTGTACTTCAGGCTTAGTTCCCACTGACATAGACGGTCAGTCGGAACTAAAGCCTGAAGGCTTACGTATTCACGCAAAGCCGTAACCACTTATGGTAGAAATATGAAATATATACCAGAAATCAAAACTTTTCAAATTGAAATAAATACATCACTAGCGCTCAATCAGCTAATCGATGCCAACGAACTATTTTCAAGTAAAAATAAACCTCTTACTCCTGGTATTTCTGAATAAAGGGAACCCTTTATTCAGAAATACCAGGAGTAAGAGGTTTTTTTTTTTGTTTGCAAAATAATACTGACTTTTTTATTTTATTTTGAGTTGAAATCCTTGCCATATCGTTTGCTAGAGCTCAGAAGCATAAGGTCGGTTGTGCCATTATACGCCAGAAACATTCGTCGTGTGTGCCTTTATCGTAAACTGACACTTTCGACTAAATGCTTCTGATACATCAGTCGTTATGCTTCTGAGCTTTAGAAATATACCAAAGGTTATAAATTTTCATGTCACTTTCGTGAATATTTTGCAGAGAAAAGTATTTTATAACGTTCATCTTTAAGTATGAAAGAAAAACCTAAGGTTCCCTCTGACGCTGTGAATATTGAAGTAAAATATCGAAGAGAAAGCTGACTATTAAAGAGTTCAATATTTTTCTCTTTACAAAGTAAGCTTACAAGTTTTACCGCTGCTTCCACTTGATTGTTACTCCAGCTTTTTATTTAGTGCACATTCTTTATGAATCAAAACTAGTGTCAGGTGCAGCAATTTGGCTCTTACGACCAAATGTTTCTGAAGTGTAATAGTCCATCCGTCCTTATGTATCTGAGGTCTAAATATTTTGAAACTTTGACTGACTACACTGGGCTGTTAGATTTGTCAGCAGTATATTGGAGTTCTCCATACGGTACGGATGAAATGTAATTCGTAATATTATTTGCAACACTCATTAATGGACGACAAATTGGATTTCATTGTACACATAAAGGGTGTATCGACGGTTAATGGAATATTACTCTGTTAACAGGAACGCCAATTCAATACTGATTGCTGAAATGTAATAGGAAATCTATTTGGTATTTCAGCAGTCCATTTACGTCCACTGCCAAACATGGGCCTTCTCTTCATAGATCTTGGAAATTCAGGATCGTTAAGTTATATTCTCATAATCGCCCATAAATCACATGTATGTTCCCCATTTTTACCTCTTACGACTCCCCAAGACATGAGATGGTCTATTCTGTGCCCGAAAGCACATGTAAGGAAAATCTATCTATACTAAAATATAAAGCTGAAGAGTTTGTTTGTTTTCTTGAATACGTTAATCTCGTCAACTACTAGTCGGATTTGCAAAATTTTTTCAGTGTTAGATAGTCCATTTTTCGAGGAAGGCTAGAGATTTTTTTAAATTATGTTGTAGTTCTTAGGTAACAGAAGTAACGCGAATGGAAGTTAGTTACTAATATCAATTTGGAAATGTATTCTTGTTTCAGTATTTTCGTATAGTGCTCTGTAGTTTCAGTCCCTCCCAACCCTTGGTTTGCGTTGATCGTTCCAATGCCATCGTAGACCATGCTCGCTTTTACGCCCCGTAAAGAAGCACAAGCTTCTATAAGCATCAATAAAAATTTGAAGATTCCACAGTTTCTATAAACTATCAGTTGTTGACTGGAGCCTGAACTAGGGAAACCGTGTTTTTCTTGACTTAGCATTCAATTTATTTACCATGCAATAAACATATAAAACCAATATTAGTTTGCCGTGTGGTTTCCGGCTTAGAATAGACCACCTCATGTCATCCCATGGGTGTCGTAAAAAGTGACTAAGGGACATGTGGCTGATGGATGGCAGCAGCATCTATTAGCTCAAGGTTTACATCTTACTGCGATCACCAATCCGTCTGCCAAGCGTGGTGATTATGGCAATATTCCTCAACGATCCGGCATGCCTAGGTCTGTTAAGAGGAGGCCCATGTTCAGCAGTGGACGTAAACGGGCTGTTGATGATGATGTAGATTAGTTGCCTTTATTAGACAGGTAGTGTAGACAGGTAGGTAAGTGTGGGTGAACATTGAATGACAGAATAAGGAATAGCGTGATAAGAGAACGGTGTGGAGTGAAAGAGGACATGATTACGAAGATAGAGAAGGGAATGTTGAGATGGTTTGGTCACGTGGAAAGAATGGATGAAGAAAGATTGACAAAACACGTATACATGGCAAGTGTGAGTGGCACATTCGGAAGGGGAAGACCTCGACAAACATTCTCTGACCAAATCGGAGACATCCTCGCAAAAGGTCGAATAAGATCCACCCTAAACCGACGAGCTTGTATGAAGAATTTTATGAGAGTGAATGAAGCGAAAGATGTGTGTAGGGATCGTAGCAAGTTGAGGTCCATTGTCTCTGCCTACCCCGCTGGGAAACAGGCGCGAGCTTATGTATGTATTAGACAGGTTACCAAAATGGTAATAAATTTTGTCGTAAATATAAATTGTGCTACTTGCCATTACTTCCAAATACTTTAACGTAAATACACGTTAGATAATGAATGAGTGTAAGCATGTAACGATTTGTCTGTATTAGTCACTGTTGTACGCTCTGCGATTTTTCATTTTCATGGTTTGTCAAGCATGGTCTCCATTTTCTGCGATGCTGTAGATATTATATTGGCTTAAACTTACTGGTTGTTTTCCCGCAACTAAATTACCCACCCGCGGTTTTTGGCATGTCAAACAAAACAACAATCAGTAAACATAGCTGTTAAATTAAATTCTCTGTAAAATCTAATTCAGTTTCTAAAACAATAATTACTTGTTTATAATTAAGTAGAGCTTATGTATAACTCATAAATAATTTAGCATTTAAATGGTGAAATAATTATCGAAATCCATCTATTAGTTTTTGTATTAGTGGTCGTTAATGTACGTATTTAGTTTGTTTTATTTTAATTTTATTATTTTAAACTTTTTAATTTTGTTTGCTTGGTGTTGAAATTTCTTTTATGCATGCTGTGGTCTCCTGTAAGTGAAGGAGTACGCCTTCGTGATAATATTGTCGTCCATTTATATTTTCTTCATGATTTGTGTATATCCTTTGTTGGATATCCTTAATAAATAAAAAAATAAAAAAAAATAGTTTTTGAGTTTTTTCTTAATAAACATGCATACAAAAATCCAAACCTTTCCTCTGTAGAATATTAGTATAGAAGAAAACCTTCCATTAGGTACATCCAAAATGATATTTGTCGTGTCGTCAATGCTGAAAAACGGAATTGTTAACTTAACAATTTCAAGAATTAGTTTTTGTTGACTTTTGAAGTAGAAGTAGTAGTTAGAGAAGATGCTTTAGGTACGCATTTCCTCTTAGGCGTGTCGCAGGATAGGTCTATCGGCTAAAATCTTCCAGATGCTCCATCGAGCCGCTGGTTTTGTAAGGGCACAAGATGCTGGTTAGCACTAATCTGGTTTCTTCCAATGGATTTGCGTAAAACATAATGGAATAAAAGAAACAATTTTTGTCATGATTTTTAATTATTATGCAAATTTAATACCATAAAATTAAAAAAAAAGCGATTATTGCCGATTTTTTACGCATTTTCATTCACGTATAGGTATTTAGGTAACGATTTCGTCTGGTCGTGAGGTGTAAAAAAAATACTAAAAAGGCTTTTTCAACATTTTACCTTCATCTAAATAAACGTATTTTTCCCTAAAATGGATAATACTTTAATTTTACTTCACAATTTTGTTTGCTTAATTAATCACCAGTTGCTTCCAACGATCAATCCATTCCTCTTCAATTTATAATGAACGTTATCCTTTGTCATTTAACTTCATTAGAGACAAACGGAATCGTTCAGCTTAACTCTTTCTGTGTTTTATGGCCTCGTTGAAAATTACAAATTAAAAAAGATTAATCAAACAGTCAGAAACATTTATAACGATTTTGCTTGAAACAACGCAGCTTTAATTACGTCAAGGTTCCATTATGGCTGTTTGTTTAGATATTGCATTGGTTATAATAACGCCAGCCGGTTATAACAACAAAGATCAGAGAGTCCCTTCAAAGTCGTTGTAAACAGTTTTCATCGCAGTTTGGGAATATTTAATTTATATGAATAATTCATAGTGCTATTTGAGTAATCTGTAGTTACTTCGCACAAAATATAAATATGCAGCAACGGGGCAATGCAGCGTTCAGGGAACGCTGCCCAATAGCTAGCAGCAGTAATAGATTTAGGATAGTTTTAGTTACATTTATTGTAAGTTTTAGTTGTATGATGGTAGTACCGATTTAAAAAGGATAAACTCGGATAACCGTTTTTTAAATCGAGCAAGTTTTTTTAGACAAAATCAGCAGCTAGTACTAATAACAAAATATAATCATTGGCATGGGGATCGAACCTACGACCTCTGAGATTTAAAGCGAGCCAAATACCGCTACGCTAAGGAGGTGGTCACATCCATGTGTCGCGGGGAACTTTACATACACTCAATAAAACAACAAATAATACCCAGACTCACTATCTAAGGTTCACATCAAAATTGTTGGTGCTCATTGTAAAGGTTGCCTTTTGACGTCACAATATGGAAACCATGAACACGAATTCATGGATGTATTGATTTTTCTTAGAACTGTTTGAGTTGCAAGGTTATTGAGCGATGCATTTTTAAGGGTAAACGCCTACTTGAATATTACAATAAGGCTGCTACAATTCTCATGAAATGATTCAATTGTTAACAGCTGCATTGTTCTCTTCTTTGTCCGGTAAAATAGTAATACCTTGTAACTATTTTTTGTGGTTGTTATGTGTAGCTAACCGTGGGTCTATTGCTTTATCACTGGGCATAAAATTAAGCAGGGCTTCAGCTAATCCTACAAATGTTATGAACAAGAACGTTCGTAATTCATGTTTGTCACGCAAAAACTACGAATTTGGCTGTAAGTTTGCACGCGGTAGGAAAATTTAATTTTTGTTTTATTGACTAGTACTATATGGAGTATATAAGTATGTGAGATTGTAGGTGCATTTTATGGACCTAATGAATCGAATTTAAATATTCTTTATACCAATAGAAATCGACATTATCTGTGAGTACCTAAGGTTAAGACCACACGGAATAGCCAGTTTCAAATAAAAGTACAATAAAATCCCAACGATTCCTACTTTAATAATCCTTTCAATGTTCCTAGATTCTATTAGTTTTATAGTGAATAGAACTAATTTAATATGACATTCTGAATGCTCACACGATACGGCCTGTTGTATTGAGGCCAACATGTCAGCGAAGAGAAAATTAAAAGCTTTAATCCCTTTGAGAAAGATTCAATTCCATCTCCGGATTTATAGAAGGAATATGAACATTATTAATATTATGTATTTATAGGTTTATTGTAGTATTGTGTATGAGTTTTTATAATGCGTTAGTATTCCGCCATGTTTTAGAGACCGGGTTGAAAGAAGAATTCAGATAAAATGAGTTGCATTCAATAGGTACCCACTTAAGCCCGGTTTTAAAGAAAGCCATGATCAATCAAGTCACAAGTATAACTTAAGTTCGCTGTTAAATGAAGTGTGTATAATATATAGGACAACATATGTGGCGGTTCGGTATAATGTTCGCTTTAAATCTCAGAGGTCATGGGTTTGATCCCCGAGCCGGACAAGATTTCTTTTCAGGTCTGGTTGGTTGATCGTGGTTTCAGAAACACGGAGGGTGACTACCATCTATAGCAATTTTATACCAAAGCCGCAGCGTTTCCCTGCGTAACCGGCCACCAATCCGCCTGCCAACCGTGGTGACTATGGCAAAAACCCGTCCTCGGGAGGATGCCCATGTTCAGCTGTGGACGTTATACGGGCTGATGATGATCATGATAATAACATTCTAGGCACTACTAGCATCAGTATTGTAATTACAATGTAGTATAATGCTTTTCAAAAGGCTAGGTTCACGGCTTATGACCCCGATGATATACAATAGCGCCTCTAACTTTCCTAAAAAAACTTTTAATCTAACTTTGTAATTCGCACAAATAAAGCGCCGACCCGCGGTGTTACATAAACTTAGGAAGAAAAGAGCTTTCCAAGGATTACGCAAATCGGATTTCTCGTAACAAAAATATATTTGGGTAGGGTAACAACTTTGTCATATTATTTTATCTTTAATTTGAGAATGTCAGTCATATTAATGTGGCTATGTTTTATTATTATACTTATTTGGCTTACCAACTAATGGTGGATGTCCAACTCAATGGATCCAACTCAGGTGGATGTCGCTTAGACCTCGGCCGGATTCTAGGATGTTAATTATGTACCTGTTACCTTTAAGTAGTTAGTTAGTTCCTTTATTTGCCATCTTTTTTTCTTTTTTCTTTTTAAAAAAAGATTACTAGCAGTGTTTGCAGACTACTACTATTCTTGTTAACCCCTCGTGCTAAGCTTAACTGCTTGTGTTACGAGTGGGTTCACGTCGGTAGTGCAATGGGTGGGGATCGAACCGGCGACTACAACGTCACAAGTCCGACGCCCTAACCATTGGGCTACGGCCGCGCATTCATAGTTAGATAATATAAAGTAATCTATTCTAGGCCAGACATCACACGGCTCTATGACTTATATTTTTTTTATGGGACAAATCCCTCCCACACTCCCACTGTAACTCCTGTATGCCAAGAACAACAGCGGCACATACGGAAGAAGCTCTAAGCTGTTAGGCTTAGGCTGGTCCCGAGCCACCTAAATGTCTTGGATCCCGCATCGAATTTAATCAGAAAGTTTATAGGAGGAATTGTAAAGTAGAATTTCACTTCCATCCAGCGCAAGGCGGAAGACATAAATGAACGAATGAGATATTTAACCTCAGGAAGAGACACTTACAATTGGATAAGCCAATCACAAAGCACCACGGACATTGTGTTTTTGACGTGACAACGTCTAATAATTCGATGGAGCCGGCTGCACGCACGAAAAATCATGACTCATGCGGCGGTACCGCGGCGTTACCTCGCTCTGAGGCGTTCCAGAGCGAGGTGCGGAACGAGCGACAAAGAGGCAAAATCGGCTTCCAGCCGGATACAGTCGGCCGGTCACAATATATCAGTATAATAAACCACACCTGATGCAGATTCCAAGCTGTCTAACATAGTATTGCGTTCCTCCTGCCAGAAATCACACTCCCACAGAATATGATGAGCAGACTGTTCATATGTACAATCTGAGGTTAAACTTTAGCATGTCGGGGATGGAATTAAATGAGAAAAGTTTACTTTTAAAATGACGGTGCCCGGTTACTAGAAATTGAGCCGTACAGTGATCGACCTCCTACCTGGTTCTATCCAGTCGTTCACGAACTGATGGTAAGAATTGGTAAAGATGTCGGCCCTTGGTGAAGACGTCCCACCTACACTGCCGCTCATCTAGAATGTCATTGTATGCTTCGAATAATGGTTTACATAATCTTGATATGAATGACTTGTATAATTAATTTAATACTGTTGAAACTATTTGTCTATAACACCTACAATTCCAAGACCTTTAAGGGCGCAGATGTTACGAAATATACTAACACAAATTAGCTAAATACGTCGTGTCTAAGCAGACGTTTCACATAGTTGATATAACTCAACTATTATATTACATTAACTATCTATGTTGTTAATAACAGGTCTAATGAGGAAACTAGAACGCCATTACGGAATGTTATAAAGCTTAATTGTACTTATTTAGTTCGAAAACCCAGTGACTGTATATCACGGAAAGGGCCGTGACGCTATTTTAAGTGCTCAAGATAACGTTTCATGAATTTACTAACATATGCTGGGCGAAGATCACGTATGGCATTAGTTAGATACGACTGTCGAAGTAAACGAACGAATTTGTTCTTACCTATACTATTCGTACAATACTACTACCGTCTAATACAAATGTTTTTGTACATCTATAATAAAATCTTTGAATCATATTTTCAATCCAATTGGGTTGACATTTGAGAATACCTATAGCCAAACCAATGCTTTTCTTCCTTCGTTTTCGCTTATGAAAACAATTATTACCAATAGAAATTTTAACTAACGGATAATAACTAACAACTTTCACAGTTATTTCAGCGATGAGTTCTGCCTTGATTATGTTTGGTTTAGCATAATATATTATCTGTTACAAATATTAAATATAGTTTAATCATTTATAATATCTATATTTGTATGTGTATTATTAGAATGTTGTTATACATATTATGATATTTTTCTCACCAGTAACAAATTCTATGCACCTGCCACTTTTTCTCTGCACCACCCTATGATTGACTGGTAGAAAATGCCTATGGTATATATGGTATACATACATATACACAATATCATACACTATAGTATACAGTCCACCATGTCATGTCATTGTGCAAAAGATATAATAAATAAAAATAGCTTAAAATATAGAAAACATACCGTTTTAACAAATTTAGATCGTTTCAGAACATGAAACGCATATACATACATATCTAAAGGATTTTAAATGCCCTGTCAACGTATAATATTCTAGTAGAACTGAAAACAAAAGCGTTTAATTTGTCCTCTGAAAGCATTTGAACAATTATAGACATTGGGGCCTTTGTCTTCCATACACAATGCCGGCTAATGTTGATGAAAATTGCTTTTTAATAGCTAATTGCTTAAATTTGTCTATCTAATATTCTTCTAGAAGTATTATAGAGATAATACTTCTAGAAGAATATTAGATAGACAAATTTTCAACTAGTAGAGACTAGTATAGTATTTTTTTACGTTTTTCGGATGGGCATATATGTTGACAGCCACGAGAGTTTTACTTCTTTATGCCCGGTGAAGTAGCAAAAGCCTCGGGGATAACTACAAATGTCCGTCCGAAAAAAAAGAGTCTTACTACTTGAGTGAGCATAAATATCAATCTGAACATAAAAAATCTTCATAAGTTATTTTATAAGGCTGAAGCTCTGATAGAAAATCTATATATAAATATTATACTTATAACGTTTTTTTTTGTGCTGACATTTATGTGGACCCGTGGTTGACCACAAAAATGACAGCAGCAGGCGTTTGGTACTTCACCGGACAGAAAGGCGAGCAGAGCTCCAACCTTGTTAAATGGTTGATAAACTATAACAAACTAAGCCATCTGTGCAAGACGCAGGTCCTGTGGGTCAGGACCTCGGCTCAGTGCGGTCGCTGGTAAGGGGAATCTGGGATTATGACTTTTTTTTAAGGATACGCCTAAAAATCATGTTGGTTAAAATAATATACAGGGTGTCCCAAAAGATTACGTAGCTGGGAAGGGGGGTGATAGGGATGGTCACAAGGGTCACCAGAAAAATATAAAAAATTCCCTCTGGGTGTTTAAAAAAATAAATGGCATTTTTTAAAAGACTAAAAATTTTACACCTTGTGCTAACTGTACCTACAAATATGGCTGTATTTAAAAAAAATGCTGTTATGTAATCTTCAATAACAACAAGGTCATCAACATCAACATCAAAAATAACAAGGTGTAAAAATTTAAGTTTTTAAAAAAATGCCATTTTTTTTTAAATACCCAGAGCGGATTTATTTTTTATTTTTCTAGTGACCATTGTGTCCACCCCTGTCACCCCCTTTCCCAGCTACTTAACCTTTTGGGACACCCTGTATAAGGACCATTAACAATTTTAAAAGGTTCAGTAAAAAGAAAAAAATAATCTAGACTTTTATTTAATACTTCCGCAATTTTCTGTGTAAATTGCAAGATTTTACTTCTATTTGCAAAGTTAGCATCTCGCTGTTAATGAACTTGGCACTGTTTGTTAAACTGAATCCAAGGTAAAAGTTTTGTAGAGTAACCTGATTAAGCACTCGGCGCTACACATTTCGAATTTATATACAGTACAGACTGATAAAGGATATATATACTTATAATTATTATAGAGAGGAAATATTTGACTGTTTGTATTGAATATACTCCGAAATACATGACCAATTTGAAACAAAATCTTCGCCGTTGGAAAGCTCCACAATCCCCGGATGACATAAGCATATATAAATTAAAAATGATTATCATTTGAAAATCAAGTAAAATAAAAGGCGAAGGATTCACCAATTTGTACGAAGCGGTTCCAGTATTCGTTTATATTACAAACAGCGAAGATATTTACCAACGTGTGAGTTCCCTGAAAAATAGTGCAAGTGTGTTCCATCTTAGTCCGCATCGACACTTAATGCAAGCCTATTTAATAAAATAAAAAAAACAAACTAATAAAATAAAGCATATTTGTATAAAAGTACACTTTAAGTCATAAATATATTTTTTCAAAAGCAATATCTCTCACTGAAAGCAAATCACATAAAATTCCGTTGCAGATCAAAAAAAAGCCATTCGAAGCAAAGTTTTCTATTAGTTCTATTCCTCGAATTCGAATTCGAAAGCACATCTATCTGGAAAAGACCGCTTTCTGTAATAAGACTGCCGACTGGCCATTTTTTTGTGTAACTACTATTTTATCTACGTTATTATATTGGTCTACAATAAAGAGTATCTTATTTTTCGAATAAAAATCACCTCGAACCCTAACACTACAATACCGCATTTTATCGTTCTAAACTTTCTATTTTAGTTCCTATCGAAAATAGATCAATTGCATTTACCCCTACCAAGGTTCGGGCAAGGCCGTAGATGGCGTGTGAGGCCGCTGGGTTTAACCTTGCTACTTAGTGTTAAGGCAACATCCGCATTGAAAGGTGAAAGTCGATTCGATAATACTTATGGCCATAACCTACGATTATGTGTTCCGTTGTTTCATGGTACAGTTTTGAATCGCTTTCTATGTAAAGGAATGGGTTAGGAAAGCTCTTTATAACCGGGCGAGTTGGTATGCCAGATGACCGCGGTCTCGTCGAGCTTGTTTTGATAACTTGTATATAGCCTCAAGTGGCGTGCAAACTTCTATTGCGCGATGTAGGATTCGACGATTCATGACGTTATCTGTTGTGTGACGTCTGTCGTTATACCATTAACAAGTTTACATTATCAATTCGAAAATTACTCTGTGTCTTTTACCAGACTGGCCAGCCCGTTTACAATCACTGTTGGGCATGGGTCTTTTCTTAACAGTTCCGTTGAAACATATTGCCATAATCACCACGATTGGCAGGCAGATTAGTGATCGCAGTAAAATGGAAACTAACCTCGAGCTCTATCAGCTCGACGCTTCTTCCCGTTCATCATGTACCTTAGTCGCATAAGAGGCAACTAAGGCACATGATGACCTGTGGGAAGACATGGGTAGGTCCATTTTAAGCTGGAAACCATAGAATTAATTTTGAAGAATGAAATATAATACAGATCATGATTAGATCTTGGGACCGGGTATAGACCACTTTGAACCGCGAAAGCTGATAGGAATAGCTTATTTGATCTTATTGTTTACCAGCAAACTAACTAATAGCTCCGACCAAAAAAAGGTAGAAACGGAGCGCTGTGAGTAAAACTCTGCCTTCTTACATACACAGCAGCTTACGCACACACGCTTAACAAAACTATGCCTTACCTAGTCAGTTGATCTGCCGTAGCGTCAGGTGTTTGATGCCATGAAAAACTTCATTATTTGTCAACAAAAATGCCGAATTGTGTAAAAAAGTGTACAAAACGAAGCTAAATAGTTATTTTTATAACATCACTAGCTGCGCCCCGCGGTTTTACCCGCGTTACTCTGCTCTAGTGGATGGGAGCGGAATTTTTTGTAACCTATATCTTAACCAAGCTTACTAACTATCCCCGTGCAAAGTTTCAGCCAAATCCATTCAGTAGTTTTTGCGTGAAAGACGGAGAAATTAACAGACACACACATACACTTTCCCACTTATAATATTAGTATGGATTTTAACTACACTAATGCACAACAAAAAGCCTCAGTGCGTTCTGTGATTCCTGCTATTACTAAATACTCCGCATCCGGTAAACATAATGACTTACTTAATTGACGAAACCCTAAAGACCACGATTTTCAGCGATCAATATTTGAATACAAATTGCCCATTACAGGGCTACATTGATGTTTGCCTTATAATCAACATAAAGGCAAAATTAAATAAAATGGTGGGGGCCAAATAAACTTGTTCTTAAAAGAATATGAGACCCAAAACAACTTTCTATGGTTGATCTAAAATCCTAAAAAATGTTCACGTGAAAAAAAAAAAATTACGTAAACCTATTACAGGCACTTGCAAATAGTCAAAACAATAAATTAGTATGTAGTATTATTATCTATTATTATCATATTTTATAAATTTTCAAATTATTTAATTTATTATTTTAATTATATTTTAGTCTTAACGTCTTAGTTTATTATTTAACTATATTGTGTCGACTAGCTTGTTCTGTCTATATTAGGTTAGAACAATTGTCATTAACTGGTGGAAATCAAACCCGGAACACCGGGTCTAAGAATCAATTGCCGTAATCACCGAGCCAACAGGCTCTATTTGTATATTATCTATACTAATATTATAAAGAGGAAAAGTTTGTATTTCTGTATGTTCGTTTCGAATAAACTCAAAAACTAACGGATAACTGAACGGATTCCTATAATTTTTTCACCATTTGAATGCTATATTATCCTTGAGTAATTTAGGCTATAAAAGTCTACCCGTGCGAAGTTGGGGCGGGCCACTAGTATCGTATATACACATGTTATTCTATGATAATGAAGATCTAGGTACGGGCTTAAGCAAGTATCTTCGCCCATAAACTCAAAAATCTACTTAGATTTTCTAACACATATGGCCACATCAGGTAGGCTTAATCATGCACACGAACATATAAAATAAAAAACGTGTTATTTGGCTATGGCATTCTATATAAAAGTGGAGGTTTTATGATTACAATTTATTTATTTTAACTATACAAAATTAAAAGTTTTCCTTGCACTTATAACTATTATTAATAAATGTATCGTTTATATATTTTTTTAAATCCAATTATTTAATCATATTTAGGATCTACGTTTTTTCTAATTTAAGAGGTAACTCGTTCTCTGTATCATTCCTTGGTTTCAGCATATTTTTACAAACACTAGATACAAACCTTCCCCCCCTTTTTTTTTGTTTTTCGGTGGGAAATGCATTTACGCATGCCCTCCGCCGTTGCAGCGTTCTCGCGCCGGCGAAGGGATATGTGGGACTCGCTCTCTCCATAGTGTGGTATGCTATATCATACCACGAGGCATTCCGGCCCACACAAAACCTACACCTAGCCAAAACAACTATTTGTGGTTATTAGCTAAGTTTCTAATAGTTTTTTAGCTAAGTTTCTTTAACCGTTTTTTAGTTTAATAGTTATAATAGACCAGAAAATCGTATCGGCAAAATATTGGAACAATTTCTGATAGCATCAACAACGCCAAAATTAATTAATCGGCAGTCTGTTGAAGTTCAACTTGATTATTGTGTCAACAGATTGACTAACGTCATTTTAGATTTTGAGTTTGGAAGATTTATAAAATTTGAATTGACAACGAACTTACGTTGAAATTCATGTTATTTGCTTGTTGTTTTGATAGAACCATTGGAAAAGGACAAGTGGATGTAATCATCGAGTTTAAATTTGTTTGTGTCAGTTTTACATGTCAACTACTGTGTTGTGGATAAATATTGTCAGCAAAGCCAAATAGAATGTTGTCAGCATTGCCTATTGAATGACAAAGCTCTTCTGCTGGACTGATGTGCAGAGTAAATACCAGCACTCGGGGAACGTGTCGCATTAAAGAAAGAAAGCTGCAGCCAGGTTTTTCTTTTTAATAAAATTGGCTTCCAAAAGGCACAAACACATAGCTACTATCAAGTGTAGGTACTGTATCTCTGACTCTTAAGAGTATCTATGGATTTAACTGCCATGCCAGCCTTAAGTCCCGAAAAGATCACACGGGTGGTCTCAGTTTTGGATGTGAACATTATCAAGTTATTATTATCATGTTTAGCTATTCATCGAATAGAAAAACCATTGGTTCCATATAAGCAAATATTGGCTAGCATAAAACGATTCGAATGCTTTGGGAGCAAAGTTTTTTCGATAAGAAAACGAACGCTACACAGTAATGTCCTTTTGCCTAAGCACTCTAGCTTTCGACTCTTAATTCTGCTTTAGCGTAATATTTATTTTGTGCTCGAGTTTTTCAAGTCATTTACTAACTTATAATTAAGAAACTATATTGTTAAACATTTGTGTGATCAATTTAATATCAATTATTATCACAGTTTGATCAAAGTTGATAACAATGAATTTAGTAAAAGTTTTGCGCCGTTAAATCATAATAATAAATTTGTTTTGTATTATTTCGTCACGAAAAGTTGTGACTTTGATTGTAGTTGGGGTGTCTTCGGAGGTCACTTTTTATAGGGTGATAACCCCCATAAATATCCATAAATATTTAGTCTTATAAGAATAATGTTATTTTTATACTGTTAGATTAAGTTAAATATTTATTCATAGTTTTATTAGTTGAATGATATGTTTTTATGGTTATACCTATCAGAACGAAATTTGAGGTGATCTCCATAAAGCTAACGCTAAAAGCGGTCATATCGGTCAAGCGGTCTAAAAGGTGAGATCTTTGATGATCTCATAGCATTAGCGATGCCCTGAGCCGTGGTCCTAGCCCATTAAGGGTGCCCTCAGGCCTGTGTCACTTATACGTAAAAATATTATTTAAAGACGTGCCTCTTTCTATAGAGCTAAATTATATCTAGATTTTAATTATATAATTAATTATTGTTCTTACAATCATATTATTATGACGTGATACTAGACTGGCAGACAGACCATAAGCTAATCCGCAATAGATTTTAGTTGCGATATTTTGTATTTAATTATATTAATCATATATTATTGTATATAATTGACATTGAAAGATCTGAAAAGAGGAGAAAATTTCTTAAAAAGAAATCTGCCTCCCAGAACTGTATCTTTAATATTTATAATATTTACGGAGCCCTTAAAATAGCTCCCTTAAAACAGCGGGAGGTAGAACTTTTTTTAGGAAATTTCCTTTTCAGATCTTTTTTCAAATTTCGAATATCTTTGATAGTTTTCGAGATATTAAAAAAAACCAAATCCCTACTTTTTTTTTAAATTGTTTATAGCTTTTGCAATTTTTATCGGCCCCTTTTGGAACTTTTTCTTTAACTTTCTACATGATACTCCGAATCCAATGACACCTTGGTCGTAATTTTCGGAGACTATACAAAAATTTCACCCAAAAAGGTAAATGTTGACCAGACTATTGGTGACAGACAGCAAAGTCCCGATTTTACTCTTCTGGCACAGAATCCTCAAAATAAATTTCTGAAGATACTGAATGAACCATTCCTTCACAGGAAATATGAAGCCATTTACCATAGAAATGAAGATATGTTACATAAAAGCGAATTTATGAATAAAATGAATGAACCCTTAATACAGTCAGCATGAGTCAACAGAGCTGGGGTAATAAATTATGTGGAAATTCTTAAGCTGTTTACATGCTTGTGTTTTGTGACAAGCAATTTGTGAATTTAAGCGACGTGTATGTTAATGGAGATTACTAATTGCGCCTGTCTGTTTCATAAAAGTTGGACAGGCTTATTCAATCTTGTTCAACAAGTTGT
Source organism: Nycteola revayana (assembly GCA_947037095.2). NCBI lineage: Eukaryota > Metazoa > Arthropoda > Insecta > Lepidoptera > Nolidae > Nycteola > Nycteola revayana. Next base: position 4,022,043 of record OX344851.2, read on the forward strand.
ACCTAATCATTAGTCTCTTAAATTCACCTAGATTTCTATAGAACTGTTGCTTTTGACTTTTTTATACAAATTTTGCATCTCTTTTCACTCCCTTCATCATCAGCCCGTACAACGTCTACTGCCGAACATGGGCCTCCTTCGAGGGAGGGTTTTTGCCATAGTCCCCACGCTTGGAAGGCGGATTAGTGACCGCAGTATTATGTTGTAATACACAGGGAAACGCTGCTGCCCGTGCCCTGTTATAGATGATGTTATATCAAACGGGACCAACGGCTTAACGTGCTTTCTGAGGCACGGAGGGTAGTCTCTCAACCAACTAGACCCGGAAAGAAATCTTAGAATTTACACAAAGATTTCTTGTCCGGCGTTGGGATCAAACCCACGACCTCCGAGACTGATACGCTACGGAGGTTGTCGTTACTTTTTCACTCCCTTATCAGCCAGTCAGTTTATAGATCATACAATTCATATTTATATCAATATGTATTAACTGTAGGGTCCAACAGTAAGACTCGTGTGGTTTCAAGGTTAGATTGGATCACCCCAAGTCTTCTCATGGGTGTCTTAAGCTGCATCTAAGGGTCATACATCTGATGGATGGGCACAAGAATCTATCAGTTCAAGATTTGTTTTGCTACTTACTATGATTACCAATCTGCCTGCTAAGCGTCACCATGGTTGAAAAAATCTCTCAACCTTTTTTATTTGTTGTCCATGTCGCGCGCTGGCGGTGGGATATGTGGGACTCGCCCTCTCCATAGTATGGTATGCTAACTGATACCACGATAAGAGGATCCTACACTACTAAAACACCCCGGACACTCCTTCGATCCGCCGTTGGCGGGGCCGGGTACGCATAAGCAATCCCCCGACGGCATCTCTCAACGACCCTGGCGTGCCAATGTGTGTAAAACGAACGCCCAAGTTTAGCAGTAGACGAAAACGGACTGTTGAAATGAAGATAAACTGTAATTTCTGTTTTATCATCATCATCAGCATGAATAGTTTATACTTCGATGAGCGCTGCTACCCGTTTCCTAATATAAAATTGTCGTAGATGATGTTATGACAATCGAGACCAACGACTGCTATCTTATATACGAAGTATACCCTAGGTTGGTTTAAGAACTATCCTCCATACTTTAACTAAGTTAGAGTTGAAATGCATGGAGGGTAGCATAGTGCATAGATTTTACACTAATAGTTGGGTACACGTGACGAATCTACAATTTCATGGACTTAAGCCGAGAATTATACCTCTACTCCTCTATCATTTATTGCTAAAGCTGCAAATCATCATCAGCCTGTTGTAGTCCACAGCTGAACATAGGCCTGCCCCATCGATTTCCAGCGGGAACGATCGCTAGCGGCCTGCATCCACCGACTCCCCGCGACCTTTATGAGGTCGTCGGTCCATCGTGCAGGCGGTAGTCCTACGCTGCGCTTGTCAGTTGGTGGTCTCCACTCGAAAACCTTTCTGCTCCATCGGCCGTCAGTTCTGCGAGCTATGTGTCCTGCCCATTGCCACTTCAGCTTGCTAAGCCGTTGAGCCATGTCAGTGACCTTCGTTCTCCTAAAGCTACAAAATTCCAGTATAATTCTGTTAAATTTCGATTTATGGAGTACCCGGAAATATTATACACGACTGCACCGGTAAGTTAGTGGTTACGGTAGTTGTTTCTGAGACCTGATGTTCTGGGTTCGATTTCCAGGCAGAACAATTATTTGTGTGAACCACATATAGTTGTTATGAGTCTGGGTTTACTGTATGTCCATGAATTTAATGTTTGTAGAGTCTTCCGCGACACAGGGATAATCCCTAGTGCGGGATTTGTCTTTTAAACAAATTAAATTATAGGCATTCACAAGAAGAAAAAGTCTAAATACAGACTTATCTAAGTTGTGTAAGTATCCTTAGGTGAGTCAGCTATTTCTGACCGAAGATTCAACATATTCTCCAAGTAAGTGATGTGAGGCACTTATCTTTACTCTGAGTTTACCATTTCGACCCTTATTAGACTTTGACCCTCTGAATTTAAGGTTTTAAGGGCAAGGAAACATAATAATATATCATCATATGTATGCGGGAAGTTCGGTAAGTAGCCGTTTTGTTTTATTTCCTATTTATACTAATAATGTAAATAGGGACTATTTAATTGTTTGTAAGCATTTAATAAGCTCAGAAACTATTTGACCGATTTGTAAATGTTTTCACCATTACCACTGAATAATGTAACCTACATTATCCAGAAGTAACAAAGGCTTAAGATGACGCGTGATGGAAATTTGATGAAATCATATATAGGTTTTGTATTTTTAACGTAAGGGAATCGGAATTCAAAAGTTCAGTTGTTTGTTAAAACATCATAAACAATATTACACAAGCGACACATAGCTCGAAGAACTGACGGCCGATGGAGCAGAAAGGTTCTCGAGTGAAGACCACGAACTGGCATGTAGGACGACCGCCTGCACGATGGACCGACGACCTCATAAAGGTCTCGGGTAGTGGATGGATGCAGGCCGCTAGCGATCGTTCCTGCTGGAAATCGATGGGGGAGGCCTATGTTCAGCAGTGGACTACAACAGGCTGATGATGATGAATATTACACAATAGTAAACCGCTTTAAGGCGCTTCCATAATATATGCATTCCCTCAATTATCAGGGAATATCAAAATATATAGTGATTACGGTAGTGAACTAATTTTTGTGAAATAATATATGTTATACTAAAAATGAACTTGTTTTATACAACTACTAAAAAAAACAACAACTACTATTATTCCCTCGGTTGATAGACGCCGCTGGTGACAAGCGGGCCGGCTCATTCCTCCCACAGAGAATAGCAATAGCTATTCAACGTGGAAATGCAGCCAGTGTTCTTGGCACCGTGCCTCATGGACACCCACTTTTGTTAGATTTTTAAGTGTTTAGTTTAAGCTAGTTTTAGTTTTAACCTTAGTTTAATTTAATTTGATTATTGTTTTTTAAGTTATTAAATAAACTACTAAAATATCTATGGAAAACATGTATAAAACAAGAATTTTAGCTCCAAAATCAAAATAAACAGCATTTTTAATCTACTCTCAAATTAAATGATTTTACGACCATTGACATCCCTAAAACAATCTTGATTATCTGTCTGTCCGTGACATTGTAAACACACCCCTAATTCAATCAGGGAACCCTGCATCATTTGCTTAACCAAGTTAAGCTACAGAAGTCCTAGCCATAATTGGATGGGCAACCAAAATGGGGACACGGAATTAAACAAGATGTGTTATAGTTGATCACGAGTTGATCAAGTTAACGTTAGATTTAGTGGCCAATTTGATTACTGTGTTAAGTAAAAAGTTGACTGGAAGAATTAGCGTTACACTTAGTGGCCAAGTTGATTAACAGTTGTAATTGGAGTAGAAGACAACATTTACTATTTTTACTGAAAACTAGCGGTTCTCCGCAATTTTACCTGCATAACTCTGCTCCAGTGAATCGAAGCGTGATTTTTTATATGTTAATCGAGCTTATTAACTATCCCAGTGCAAAGTTTCAGCTGAATCAATTCAGTAGTTTTTACGTGAAAGAGTAACAAACATCCATCCATCCATCCATACTTACAAACTTTCGCTTTTATAATATTAGTAGGTTTTAGATGTACAAGTTTAGGTACAAGATGTACTTATAAATAAAATATTTTTTAGTGACAATGATATACATTTATTTAAATACATGCCAAAATAAAAAAATCCAAATCCATTAAGTAGTTTTTGCGTCAAAAGCAAACATACATACATCCACACATACAATCTTTCACATCTATATATATAAAAGAAAGTCGTGTTTGTTACAACACTTATAACTCGAGAACGGCTGGACCGATTGCCATGGTTTTTGATTTATTGGATTTGTTTCCGTCCCGAATAGCAGAATACATTTTAAAAACAAAATAAAGTCGTGTTAGTTACACTATTTATAACTCAAGAACGGCTGAACCGATTTGGCTGAAAATTGGTAGGGAGGTAGCTAAGAACTGGGAGAAGGACATAGGATACTTTTGGGTAGGGGTAGGGTAGGGTAGGGTAGGGTAGGGTAGGGTAGGGGTAGGGTAGGGGTAGGATAGGGGTGGGTAGGGTAGGGGTAGGGTAGGGGTAGGGTAGGGTAGGGGTAGGGTAGGGGTAGGGGTAGGGTAGGGGTAGGGTAGGAGTAGGGTAGGGTAGGGTAGGGGTAGGGTAGGGCAGGGGTAGGGTAGGGCAGGGGTAGGGTAGGGCAGGGGTAGGGTATAAAAGTCCACCCATGCGAAGCCGGGGCGGGCCGCTAGTTTATAATATAAGTAGGATAGCTTATTGCTTTTCTCGATAAACGGGCTATCTAACCCTGAAATAATTTTACAAATTGGACCACTACTTCCTGAGATTCGCGCGTTCAAGCACACAAACTATTCATCATCATCATCATTATCATCATCATCATCAGCCCGTATAATTTCCACTGCTGAACATGGGCCTCCTCCCGGGGAGGGTATTCGCCATAATCACCACGCTTGGCAGGCGGATAGGTGACCGCAGTATTATGTTGTAACACACAAGGAAACGCTGCTGCCCATCCAACGATATACGATTATTACAGATTACTTATGTTATAACAATCGGGACCAACGGCTTAACGTGGCACGGAGGGTAGCCAACCAGACCAAGATTTCCTGTCCGGCGTGGGGATCGAACCCACGACCTCCGAGATTTAAAGCGAGCCAAATACCGCTACGCTACGGAGGTGGTTTATATATAAGTATAGATTAATACATGATGATGAAATATTAACCTCGTGGGAGGCTTATGTCTAGCAGTGGACATATTTCCCACTGATAATATTAAGGACGATAAGAAGTGTAAACATGGAAGTGATGTCGTATAATATGTTGCCTTTCCCTCCGTCTATTATTTACTTGGAGATAATACTTGGCTAATCTAATTATTTGCAGCCCACTGGCCATCTAATGAACCGTTACATTAATAACTTGATCTAAGGCTGAAGAGAATTACCTATATTTAGTTTAGTAAGTCTTAGGGCAGGCTATTTTTAATTTTCCTCTGTATAAGTAGTATCTGGATTGGTATTATAAAGAGAGAAAATTTGTATTTTTGTTTATCTATCTATACATATGTGTTACCGACATAAATACTCTTTGGTTTGAATAGTTTTCTTTTTATATTTTTTGTATTTTGTTTTGTTTATTTTTGTCTATTTTATTATTTGTCACATTTACTGTAACTAAACAAACATGAAATTTATTATTTTCTCGACCGTTGCGTTTTTATTTATTATTATCGATTAAAAACACATCGGGCAACGGTCCGCCATCCAGTCGACAATAATATTGGACTAAGAGCTGACAACCGAAAAGGCAAGGTAATTTGATCATTCATAAAAATGATTTATCAGCTTACCTGGAGCATTCTAAGCATAAAGACGTCGACCTGGCAGGATTCGCGTGGTGGATGTGAGAGTTATGGGGTGGGAAAAAAATAAAAAAAAGGTAATGTGATCAGGATTACTTTTTATGCCAAAAGGTTTGCCTACCTCCCCAAAGCACACAAAAAAAATCTGGCGTCATTTGGTTGGTGGAAAGGTAGCGCCAGGCTTAATTAAAGTGAGGAAAAAAAAAAATTTTAGGTAATAAGAACAAGGCTGGCTTTTTTTGTGCTTAAAGTTTATTATTCCCAGAGGCTAGGAAAAAAAAGCCATATAAGCACAAAAAAAGCCAGCGTTGTTCTTATTACCTAAAAATTTTATTTTTTTTTCCTCACTTTATTTAAACCTGGCGCTACCTTTCCACCAACCAAATGACGCCAGATTTTTTTTGTGTGCTTTGGGGAGGTGGGCAAACCATTTGGCATAAAAAGTAATCCTGATCACATTACCTTTTTTTTTTATTTTTTTCCCACCCCATAACTCTCACATCCACCACGCGAATCCTGCCAGGTCGACGTCTTTATGCTTAGAATGCTCCAGGTAAGCTGATAAATCATTTTTATGAATGATCAAATTACCTTGCCTTTTCGGTTGTCAGCTCTCCGTCCATATGAAATGATTTGTCATGAATGACTGACGGATCAACGCACAGCCAAAACAGAGACATGAAACTTGGACAGAATATACCCTATATTCTATACTAGATTTTTTTCTTATATAGCTTCCATTATGATACATATAAATCTACCTCTTGAATTACTCTATCTATTTGAAAAAACTGCATCAAAATCAGTTGCGTAGTTTTAAAGATCTAAGCATGCATAGGGACAGAGAGACGACAGGAAGCGACTTCGTTTTATACTATGTAATGATACAAACTGTAGACTTCCGACTCATCATCATCATCATCAGCGCGTACAACTTCCACTGCTGAACATGGGCCTCCTCCCGAGGGAGGGTTTTGCGTGACCATGAGGTCACCACGCTTGGCAGGCGGATTGGTGACCGCAGTATTATGTTGTAATACACAGGGAAACGCTGCTGCCGTTCCTTGATATACGATTATTAAAGATGATGTTCTAATAATCGGGACCAATGGCGTGCTTTCCGAGGCACAGAGGGTAGCGCCTCAAACAACCAGACCCGGGAAGAAATCTTAGAATTTACACAAAGATTTCCTGTCCAGCGTTGGGATTGAACCCACGACCTCCGAGATTTACAGCGAGCCAAATACTGCTACACTACGGAGGTTTTCTTAAAGAGCTAAGCTGCAGACTATTTGATAAGACTCGCTACCATGTCCTGTAAAGTAGCTAAATCAATGAGATATTTCCGAAAAAAAGTAAAGAGTATCAACAAAAATAAAAAGTATTTACAAAAATAAAAACCTTTAACACTACCAAATCCCTAACAACACTCAGAAAACGTCCACGGAGACAAATTTATTAAAAAAAATATAACACAAGGAGTTGTCACAACCGCCACTCCGTCGTATTAAATTTAATAAAATATGAACAAGTACTAAAAACGATTCGACATTTCATTCATTGTACTCGAATAATGAACGAAGGGAATTCTACCCAACCCCGGGTTATTTAAATTAGTAAACGGTCCCCTTCATTGTAGGAGGGTTTTGAATTAATATAATTCAGTCAGACACAATTTATAAAATCTTATTCTCGGAAATGACTTTTAAGATGTTAGAAATATAGTCATTTAGAACGGGATTATAATGGGAAGCTTAAAATAGCACACGAAATTTGCCGAGTTCATTTTTGACATATTGGATAAAGATTTCTTTTGTACTAGTTAGGTACGCTAATTGGTTTTACCTGCATTGGATTGCTGTTCGTTAGTATTTGCTTTGTCTTTGTCTGCGTTAATTTCGATTCGTCCTAAAAACTTTGCCAATTCCGTAAATAAATTCCTTTTTAGTCGAGTCTACTGCCTGTATAATTACACATTATAAAACAAAGTCGCTTACCGCTGTCTGTCTGACCCTTTGTATGCTTAGATCTTTAAAATTACGCAACGAATTTTGATGCAGTTCTTTTAAATAGATAGAGTAAAAGTGGAAAAATATTGTAAAAACGCCCGACGCAATGCGACGTAACGTGTTCATAGTATGATTCTGGTCTATAGAAAACAATACATTTGATTCAACTCAACACGCGTCGCGTTTTATCAGATAGCGTCGCGTTTTAACAATATGTATAATAATGGGAGCTATACGGGAAAAAACGCGTGCTGGAATCTAGTATAGAAAATAGGGTATATTCTGTTCAAGTTTTACGTCTCTGTTTTGGCTGTGCGTTTATGCGTACTGACGCATAAACGCAAAATTATTTGTCATGAATGACTGCATTCATGACAAATAATTTTATATGTAGATAGATAAACAAAAATACAGTACAATACAATAGATTATATTTATACTGGATGACTTTTTTATAAATTTGAAAATAATTCTTTCCTTCTTTCTAAATAAATGTGTAAGGCACAGTTATTATATCTTTTTTTTACTGGCATACCTACATTGAAACCGCTACGCTACGGAGGTTGTCAAATATTAAGCCATATTAATTCGAGAATCTGTTGTTAATTCGCTATTGTACAAACGCAATGTAACTCAATTAGTGTCACAAATAGTGTAATCATAAAGTCAATAGCTACCTATTTTCCACTTGATTAACACCTCTTGTGTAGATAATAATCCTTATTGATTGATACGTATTTATGCTGTAGATTGTACCATATAATCAAGACGTATTAAGGCTGCATGCAGTATTGAACCAGTATAATAACAAGTACTTATGTTTATACATTGTTTTTATGGCCCATTTCGGCCATGTCGGCCAATATCTAAGTATATTGGCCATCTGCGTTGGTCCTAATATTATAGCGCAAAGTAAATATCTAGAAGTTAGATAAGATATATGAAGGTCGTATGCAGAATTGAACCAGTAAATGAAGTAGGACATACCTAACAAATCTGACAAATTTATACAGAAATGAGCAAGTGTTCTCTCCGGGTGTCGTTGGTTGAGGGAATATCCTTCATGCCTCGATAGCACGTTAAACTGTCGGTCCCTTTTAGGTAATCGGCAGCAACGTTTATCTATGTATGTCCTATACGTGTATGTTACCCTTGTTCAGCTGTTATTTTTCATCCACGGGCTACAGAACAGTTGATACTCAGTTTATAAAGCATTTGTTTAATTGGCACTCCAAGAAAATCTAAATATTTTTCTGGTTAGCATTTCTGTAATATTCAAAGATAAAAAGAAAAAAAAAAAAAAAAAAAGAAAAAAAAATCTTATGAAAATGTATTAAGCATCCTTTTAACGCAATGACTACATTCACCATATTAAAAGTTACGGTACGCATTTCACTCATGTTTATTACAATAAAATAAAAGTGCTATAGCACCTGTTCCTAAGACATTTGATTTTAGACACATCTGATAGAAAACACTTATTAAATGTATATCTTAGTCAGTGATGTTTTATTAAAAAGTGTAGATATGGTACCGGGCTTGAAAACAGGCACCACGAAACTAAGCTAATTAGCACATTCAAACGTATGTCCATCTCCTTTTTTGCTCACGCAATATTTTCATGCTGTCCTATTTACGCTCTAGGAACAAATTTTGACTTAAAAAAACACTGGTATGACGTATCTACCTCTATATAACATCATTCATTTCAGTACCTGTTATTAGGTACAAGAAAATTCATTTCGCAATGGCAAAATATATGAAGTAAAAACTTTGTATATGGCAACAGATGTAAGTATAGTTACCATGTTGTTATGTATGTAAGTCGGACAAGACTCAATAGAATAAAAAAAATGGAAGTTGGAAGACAAAAATTGCACAAAACTCCGCTACGCATCTAAAAGTTATTATTTCGCAATCCTTTCGCTAGTAAGTGTCCTGAGTCGAGTTCTAAGACTCAAAGTAGTCTCGTCTGTGAGTCTCTCTCTCGCGCGGTTACTTAGTTTGTAGTCCTTAAACTATTTTAAAATGTTGATTAATTTTTGGTGAAGTAGATTTTTTTTTTAATGTTAAAAAGTTAAGTGTTGGTTGCCTTTAACGTTAACCTTAAATATATCGGGTGCAAACTAAAAATAAACTACAAAGAAAAATACGCGATATTCTTTTAAAGACGTTTTATCCTGTCTTGATAGACGTTAAGTGCACGTATGTTCTAAAAGGGAGTACGCTCAATTGGAAGCTTTTAATTATCCACGGCAAAATAATGAAATAAAGAAATCCACACTAATTAACAAATGGAAGAGTGAGTTTGTGAAGTTACGAAATTAACATGATTCCATTTCGAAAAATTCACACATCTTCACACTTAACACAATATCTTGTATCTATTTAAGCAAGCATTATGAAATTTTGCATCATAGGAAAGTTCAAAGAAAATACATTTAATTCTGCACAACACACAAGATAATTTAAATACTCGTTGAATATAAATAAACAAAAATAACAAGTAACCTAGCATGTTCTGCAGAAAAGGTCGCCCCCTCAGCATTGACTAGGTACACACCTAGAACTGGTTTAAAAGTTTTCACTTGGCAGGAGTCTAATCACTACACATGATATTTAATTAATGTTAATGCATATATGTTGGAAGGACTCATATTTATAACTACAAATATTATTGTACTGTATCCACAAATATATTTTCTTATGGTAACCCTACAATTTTCCATTGAGTTTCATTCTATCTGAGACACAATATCGACACACGCACAATACCTAAACATATTTCGAAGTCAGGTCTGAATTAATATATGTCTTTAATCTTCTTAACATTGAAACAAATTTTCTTTTCACACAAGATCAATTGAAACTTTTATGTCAAAGACTGTAGAAAGCGACTAGAAACATTTGTTATCTCTTTCTAAACAAAGGATTTGTGGAACTGTCTATCTAGACATATTGACAGCATATAATAGAGTATGATGATAGTAAGTAATCTTTGAAACATATCATTTATTTTGCTTGAACAACATGTGATTATTTTAAATTAATGGCCCTGCTTTGAAAACAAAGTTGTGGACCAAACAAATGGTTCGGTATTAAAATTACTTAGCTGATGAATGTGGCGTACAGTATATTCGACTTTTACATTTGCTTTCGGTAAAAAGGTTTCAGAAAGCTTTGTATTTAGAAAGCGTAATGATACCATATTGGGGTTTACACGTAAGGTTTCACATTCTGTAATATTTTAATCTAAACTAATATATAAAACTGTAGATGATGTTTGTTTGCTAGAACACGCTTATCTCTGGAACTACTAATCCGATTTGAAAAAATCTTAAAGCGTTAGATACTGCATTTATGAAGAAAGCTATGGGCTATATTTTATTACTAGCTTCCCGCTCGCGGTTTCACCCGCGTAGCTCCCGTGCCCGTGGGAATTTCGTGATAAAATATAGCCTATAACCTTCCTCGATAAATGGACTATCCAACACTGAAAGATTTTTTGAAATCGAACCAGTAGTTCTTGAGATTAGCGCGTTCAAACAAACAAACAAAAAAACTCTGCAGCTTTATAATATTAGTATAGATGATCATATTATGATGTTCCCACGGGAACGGGAGTTACGCGAGTGAAACCGCGCGCGGAATCTAGTATAACTTGCGCCAATAAAGAAACGAATCTAAAATGGCAGCGGCGATCATGCGCTCTCACTCTAAACTGTTGATGTCTTAGTCACACACGGCGCGTACTGCATGCAAAAAGAAATCCGTGAAGAAAGCTAACGGAAAAAAACGACTTACTTGCGAGTGGTTAAGGTAAAAAATGTTAAAGAAAAGTAAGCAAATAAACAGTTCTAATTTTTATGAAAGATTATGTATTTTTTTGTATACGTTACACATTTCAAGACATAAAACTAACAATTGTATTTTACCTAAATATACAATAAACAAACTTTCTTTCTATCTTTCTTTTTATTTGCTGACCCTACCGTCTGTCAATGACATTCATGGACGCCATTTTAGATTCGTTTCTTTATTGGCGCGGCTTATATGTATATAAAGCAAGCTGAGGAGTTTATTTGCTTGAGCCAGCCAATCTCGGGGACTGCTAGTCCGATATTAAAAATTAATCAAGTGGAAGATGGTCGATTTAGCGAGGAAGGCTATATATATTTTTTTCGGGAACCTGATTTACCTGAAAGCTCACGCAAGAATTTAGTTCTCTTTATAAGTGTAACTTGTTTTCTTAGAATTTGGATGTTGTGACCAAAATCTGTGGTGACTATACAATTTGTATCGCTAGCGAAGAGCCTTTATACTGAGTTCAACGAGCGATGTGGTTAGAAGGGCTGTGTAGATCAATCGCTTGGGGCGAATCATTAGTCAGTGGGCAATTCCTTAGCTTAGCGGGCGTATAAATTGTTGGTTCGATTCTGGAGTCTGTAAATTAATTGTTTGCCTCTGGATCTAAGTACATGAAAATAATTTTACAAATTATTATTATACAAAGAAAATGCTAATACCTATTGTATTTACTATTTAAGCTACATTAATTTCAGGATAAATGTCGGCGACATGTCGGACAAATTCTGGCAACATTGCGCAACTTATGTCTGTAACGAAGGATCGTATTATGCGACTTCATCGCTTCACTTCTCCCAATTTCGCTGAAGACATGAGTCACTTGTGCACTATAGGATAATAGGCTTTAGCTCAAAAAAAAAAAAAAAAAACTATTTGGTGTGCAATGTAAATTATGCTAGTATTTGCTTTGCTGCTAATGCTGCTAGCATTCCGGAAACGTTCCTAAGTTGCGTAGATGTAGAATATTTAGTATTTTGTAAGGTAGTTAGTTTAAATTAGCTACTTTTAGTGTATTTAATTACATAATGTTAGATGTTTTATTTCTAACTTAATCATTATATAATCAATACTAAACACATATTGTCAAAACTATTAAGTATATATTTATAACTTTATCATTATCAAAATAACGATTACTCAACAAAAGCAGAATACAAAGCACGCTTTTTTTTGCTTTCCGGGCGTTAATGCTTTTACACGTCCCCTCCGCTACTCCAGCGTTCCCGCGCCGGCGAAGGGGTATGTGCGACTCACCCTACCCATAGCCTGTTATGCTATAGCCATACCACGAGGAGAGGACTCTACACCACTAAAACCCCCCAGACACTCCTCTGTCCGCCATTGGTGAGGGCCGAGTACGCAAGCCAATCTGGCCCTCCGACGCCACCCTACTCCAGATATTTAAAGGTACTGTACATAATAAATATTTACTCAAAAAAAATTAAATGTAAATTTTATGTAAAACAGTTTTGTAAACTTTATCAAAGCTCAATTAGTAGGAAATACGAGTAGGTTACAGAAAAGGTAAAAGAGGGTTTGAAACGTTCCTTTACTTTATATTTTCTGCAAGCAACGGAGACTATGACACGGCAACGATTATAAGAAATTGAAAGTGGAATAGTAGTTTTTTATTTGATTTAGGTAGCCAAAGGTGTGTTGGTCTTAGAATAGGGTTGAAATTACAATTTCATTGAAGTACCATTAATAAATTGATTAAACGGCCGGAAAAGTGATGGAAATAAGGCAAAAGCAAATAGAACTTTAAACTATATATTTTATAATAATGAAATTATTGTAGCAATGACAGAACACAAATTATATCGACGAGAGAACGTCACAGACAAATGTTCTACTGTCATGTTCATAATTAGAATGTTTCTATGGTAAGTCGCGTCCCATATTCTCAACAAAGACCTTTATATAGGGTGACTGGTAATTAGTGACCGATAACTAAACACATGATTGTGCTCATGATAACAAACAACTTTTACTATGGCACCAACCCTGAAATCGCGAAAAAAAATCAGCTGTTCTATACATTCATGTTCACATAACTCGTCAACATGAAATAAAAACCCATAGTGAAATAAAAATATTTATGTAAGTTTAAGCTTAATATTTATTGCTCTTTAATAAAATCACCTTTGAATTAAAAGCTAAATTGCCAATTTTAACAAAGTGAAGTGGAAGTGACATTTAATTCCAACAAAAATCAGCAATTTGCTCTTCAGAAAATGATTCCTTAATAGAAAAAATGGATGTAATACATTTTTAATTATTTTTACAAGAAAGAAAAATGTTAAAGAAAAAATATTTCATTATAAAGAAGTTCTGATGCTAAAATTAATTAAAAATATATTAGTCTGTACCTATAAAATTGCCGTTCTGCAGTACTGGCCATTTCAAATCAAAATAATTTTTGTTTGGCTAATAATTCTAATTTCAAATTAATTTTATTTTAAAAACATGGATTTTTTTTCCAAAAGTAGTCATTTGTTTATTGATTAGTGTTACATTTTCATCGCATTTCAATCTTTTTCGTCATCATGGATAAATAAAATAAATAAATAAATAAAAATCATTTTTATTTACGTAAACCTATTACAGGCACTTGCAAATAGTCAAAACAATAATTTATTATTAATCTATGTATAATTTTAACATTTTTAAATGAGCATATTAAGCAGGTATTTTAGTTATTGTTTTTAATCATTTTAGTCTTAACTTTATTATTTTACTATATTGTGTCCGATAGCTTGTTCTGTCTATATTAAATTATATTAAGAACAATTGTCATTATTTGGGCGGACCATGAGTATATAACGACGGACGCGCTTTAATGCTACCACCGGATCCAATACGCCCCAACTGAGAAGATCCGGCGAAACAAACTCAGTGGGTTATTCTACTGCCGGTTTTAACACGACCCACATGAGACGGTCCGGCGAAACATCCTCAAATGGGCAGAGCGTGGGTTTTGGTCCAGTTACTTTTATTATTTATTTGGCATACACATTATTTTACCGAACGGTTGTCTTTATAATATTTGATTATCTATTAATGTTTTTATACTAATAAAAGAAGCTAATTTGAGACAGAACTAGCGGTCTATTAATGTAACTCATTAGGCCGATTACAGATAGTTTACAGAACATCACACTATTATGCTTACTATTTTACTTAGATACAGGGTCTCTAGGAAGTGTTACGCAGGATGGTTTATGAGACCAAACATCTTTATCCTCAATATAGTCCTTAACGCTATAGTAACCTTTAGATACAAGGACACGTTTAATATATGCTTTAAAAGTTGTATCAAGCAAATCAGTAACACGACTAGGGAGTTTGTTATAAAACCTAATACCATTTCCCATAAATGATTTATTGGTTCTACTTACTCTAAAACCGGGTATGGCAATTTTATGTTTATTTCTTGTGTTAACATTATGAATATCACTTTTTTTACTATAATGATCTATATTTTTTCTAACAAAAATGATATTTTGGTATATGTACTCAGAAGGAGCGGTAAGTATATTTATCTCTTTAAACAGGGTACGTAAGGAGTCGCGACTACCTAAACCGTAAATAGCCCTAACTGCTCTTTTCTGTAATATAAAAATACTATTGACATCAGCGGCTGAACCCCAAAGCAGTATTCCATAGGACATAATGCTATGAAAGTACGCGAAATACACTAGTCTAGCAGTTGCTTCATCTGACAATTGCCTAATTTTCCAGACAGCATAAGATGCGGAACTGAGTCTACCAGTTAATTTTTCAATATGAGGGCCCCATTGCAGTTTTGAATCTAATGTTATTCCTAGAAAAACTGTCGATTGAACTAGGTCCAACGTTTCTCCATTAAGTGAAGCAATTGGTTTAGCGGTAGTTACATTTGGTAGCGCAAATCTGACGCATTTAGTTTTACCCGCGTTTAATAAAAGATTATTTGAAGAAAACCAATGTGAAAGTATACTAAGTGTTTTATTGTGTTCAATAAGGTTAGTATCTTTTCTATTGACTTTGAATATTAATGATGTATCGTCTGCAAAAAGAACTATATCTGACAGTTTATTTATGATGTATGGTAAATCATTGATGTAAACTAAGAACAGAAAAGGACCCAGAATAGATCCTTGGGGCACGCCCATTTTTATTAAATGCTCTTTTGAAGCAACGCCGTCTACATATACTATTTGTTTCTTATCAGATAAATAGGATATAACAAGATCAAGCGATTTTTCAGTAATTCCATAATATTTTAACTTAAGAACGAGCGTCTCATGATTTACACAGTCGAATGCCTTGGAAAGGTCACAGAAGACTCCAAGAGCATCTTGCGACCCCTCCCAAGCCTCTAGTATGGATTTAATCAGAGTGCATCCTGCGTCCTGAGTTGACCGGCCTTTAGTGAATCCAAATTGCTTATCGTGCAATATCCCATTTAGATTAAAATGTGTCAACATTTGATTAAGCATAATCTTTTCAAATACTTTACTTAGAGTTGGTAATATCGAGATAGGCCTATAGTTAGTCGCGTTATTTGAGCAACCCGATTTAAATATCGGCGGCGATACGTTAAAAATTCGAGTAATTATGGAATATGAGTACCGTCGTGGCAGCAACGCGACACAAGCGGCACGCAACATTAACGACGTTTACGGAGCTAACACTACAAACCAACGCATCACCTGTTATTGGTTTGCTCGCTTCCGTTCTGGAAATTTCAAACTGAAAAATGAACGTCGTGGTCGTCCAAAAACTTTGGTCGACAATGACGAATTAAAGGCGATTGTGGAAGCTGATGATTCACAATCTACGGCTGAATTAGCAGTAGCTTTCGACGTTAGCGTCAAAACAATATTGGTCCATTTGCGTAAAATGGGCACGGTAAAAAAGCTTGACTAATGGGTGCCCCACGAACTCAATGATCGCCAGCGCGAAGTACGCGTCGAGACGTGCCTTGCACTGCTCAATAGACACACAAATAAAGGAATTTTGAACCGCATTGTTACCTGCGATGAAAAATGGATTCTGTTTGATAACCGCAAGCGCTCAGCAAGTTGGTTGGATCCTGGTTCAGCACCTAAACAATGCCCTAAACGAAAACTTACCCCTAGAAAAGTGATGGTCACTGTTTGGTGGTCTAGCGCCGGTGTGTTTCATCACAGCTTCTTACCAAATGGGGTGAGCATTACTGCAGATGTGTACTGTGAAGAACTGAACACAATGATGGAGAAGCTGGCACATCTCCAACCAGCATTGGTCAATCGCTCGTCTCCGCTGCTCCTGCACGACAATGCGCGACCTCATACTGCACAGCTGACGGTCTCCAAGTTGCAAGAACTGGGGTCGGAAGCTCTCCGTCATCCGCTCTACTCACCAGACCTTGCGCCTACAGACTACTACTTTTTCCAGAATTTGGATAACTTCTTGGCGGAAAAAAAATTCAATACCCGAGAGGCAGTACAAAATGCCTTTGAAGAATTTGTTGCCTCCCGTCCAGCTGATTTCTTTAAGAAGGGCATAGATTGCATGCGTGATTACTTCGATTAATACAAATAAAAAATACATGAAAAAAAATCGTTTACATTTTTTTGTACAAAACGGCAATTTCATAGGTTTACCTATTATATATAAATATATAATGCTTCATAAAATATGGTAATATCTACGTATAGTAACTTGTTATTTGAAACCTACCTCTACTAGCGTAAATAATTTGAAACCAATTATGAACACGATTGGATATGGCTTGCACATGCAACCATGTTGTTAATTCTACCTCTGTAGACCTGGAAATCTATCTATTTTCAGCTGTGTAATGGTCGGAATTGATTGCATTGATTTTCCAGAATAAACTGTGCCAACCAAAACTACGGTGAAACATTTTGTGAGTTTAATGCCTATTTTCCTCCTAACATCTATTTAATTATTATTTCAGAAGTAGCTTTTAGTAATAAAATTCATTTTAAAATTGTTTCGATTATTATACTACTATATTTCCTGGTATGAGTGTCTACATATCGATGTATGGGGATCACTAACCTAGATGCTAAAAATGTTTAAAAAATGTATAAAATTATTAATCAAAGACTTTAAAATATGACAAAAAGAATGATCTCGGAGTTTCTTATAGTCTTTCTTCTCCGAATGTCACACCGTAGGTAGATAGAGAAAGACTCGTAGGAAGCTAGGACAGGGTCCGGTCGTCCTCGCAAGGCGAGGCTCGCGACGCGTTCTATGCTTCAGAACCGATCCCAGTCCGCGCTGGTTGATCTTAATTGTATTTTATAATGAGCGATTATCACACGCCATAAAAATATTGGTAAATTTTATTTAATAACTTATTGTTGAAATGTAAACTAATTTATTGGTTAAGATTGTTTTTTTTATTTTTTGTTTTCATTATCATTGTATTTGACTTATAATAAGTACGATAGATTCGTCTACATAATCAATAAACGTTTTCATTTTCATTTTCATTCATACTTAATCTAGCTTATAGCATATCTAACGTCAAACCTAAATAATGCAATTAAAAACCTTTTTTTTATGTTAGTACTGGGAGCTCACATATCGAAAATGCTATTAAGCCAAGACCAAGAGGATTCCATGTCGACGAAGTAGCTGGCACATGCTAGTATATTATGTACTTAC
Source organism: Nycteola revayana (assembly GCA_947037095.2). NCBI lineage: Eukaryota > Metazoa > Arthropoda > Insecta > Lepidoptera > Nolidae > Nycteola > Nycteola revayana. Next base: position 4,040,040 of record OX344851.2, read on the forward strand.
TTCTCTAACTGACCTTTCACCAGCCACATCGTTTTCCACACAATCTATCCATAATTTCTTTGGTATTATCATAACTTTGCTGATCTCTTGTTACAGAACATACTAAAATGATATAATAACACTCGTTTATTACTTTTTTCAATAAGAAATGAAAAAATTGCTTTAGAATTGATAAAGCAAAGAATTTGCTTATATATATCAGCGAGGGTATTTATTATCCTGCAAATAAAAGTATCATTTGTTAAATAATCTGTCAGCTTTTACTGCTATATTTTAATTGGTAAATATAAATTTACGAATTAGTTACAGCAAATTTTCAACACGATATGATTTAATTACTAGGTGAGCAGATATATATAATTGGATAAACATAAATATTAGAACAAATAAAAAATATTGAAGTATCTTTTTCCAATTTCATTAGTAGATGTGATTTATATTTCGCACGAAGATAGTAAGTATACCTATGATTACAAAAAAAAACTGAATTTTAAGTATACGATACCTACATGTGACACCGATAAAAGGAATATGGTATTTTATGAAAAGAAGAAAAAAGGTTTGATAGATTCGCACTAGTTAAAAAAAATGTGAGAATATCCTCAAAATACTTCGACGTGTGGTTACTAGATTAGGTCCAATAAACAATCCAAGCAATACATATTTTGACGAGCAACAATATATTTTTAAAACATCTATTTAATTTACGACTTTTTCTAAAATTAACCAAAAATTACATTTAATCTATTTTTCCTGCTAAATACTTCCATCAAATAAATTGACGAATTAGTTATTTTGTCAAGGACATCTTCACTAAATTAGATTAAATTTACTACCTTTTGGTGTACATAAAACCTATTGAAGAGCTAATTTAATAAGAAAATCAATGTCTAAAATACGATACCTACCTATTAAATTATAACAGGTAGTAGAAAAAATATTTTGGAGATAGCTTACTATTTCAAAATTGATATTAATAAAATGCACCCACCGGCAGGATCGAATTTTTGGATTTTCGGAGTAATTTTGAAATATAGAATAAGGTAAACTTTACCATAAAGTGTTCAAAACCTTTAAAAAATAGCTTAATATTGTTTAACACACTTTTCTTCAAAAAAGTACACACTTATTAGAACTTTTTTTGTTGTTGCATTTATAAACTATAAGTATTCTAATCCTACGAATTTATTTAATAATTTTTTGTGTCTTTTTAAATTAATTTTAAAAAGTAGGTACTTTACTCAATCATTAACAGCCCGTTTACGTCCACTGCTGAACATGGGCCTCCTCTTAACAGACCTTGGCAAGCCAGGATCGTAGAGGGATATTGCCATAATCACCACGCTTGGCAGACGGATTGGTGATCGCATTGGCTAGGGGCGTCGGACTTGTGATCTTGTAGTCGCCGGTTCGATGCACTACCGACGTGAACCCTCTCGTAACTCCAGCATTTTAGTTAAACACGAGGGGTTAATAAGAATAACAATAGACTGCGAAACTCTACTAGAAATCTTTAAAAAATATAGATATAATACAGTGTGACTTTTTTACCGGCTTAAAAAAAACCTAAACCTAAACCAATGGAGTTGAACAGTGACTTATTGAGGTTGAACTTGAAGTATTTGTTCTATGTTACCATAAGTCTTGTTTAGGTAGGTGATGTTAACATTGATACCGCCACCGTGTCGGTTAGGAGTAGAATACATCTAAGTTTAACCGCATGTGGTTGGCTGCACCTAGTTGTAGCCGGCTAAAACTAGGTGTAGCCGCACTTCGGCTATTAGCCGTAACATATATATGAAATAGTTGTCTAAGGCATAGTTATTTTATCTTTTTTTTTACTGATATAGAGTAAAAATCATAACGGAAAAATGCGTACCTAAGGTAGTTACGCTATTTCGCTCACTCTTTTCATTCATGTGTGATTGCGGCCTAGATATTATAGGCATCAATTTTATTATTATGCACGCGCTATGTAGGGTGTATTTCCTTTAAGAAATTTATGAGATTTTCGAAACTCTAATTACCGAAATACTAGTAAAAATATACTTATAGATTCTATTCCACTTACACAAGATCGTCATCATCATCAGCCCGTATAACGTCCACTGCTGAACATGGGCCCCCTCCCGAGGTAGGGTATTTGCCATAGTCAACACGCTTGGCAGGCGAGTTGGTGACCGCAGTAATATGTTGTACCACACAAGGAAACGCTGCTGCCCGTCCTTGATATACGATTATTATAGATGATGTTATAACAATTGGAACCAACAGCTTAACGTGCTTTCAGAGGCACGGAGGGTAGTCCCTCAATCAAACAGACCCGGAAAGAAATCTTAGAATTTACACAAGATTTCCTGTCCGGCGTGGGGATCGAACCCACGACCTCCGAGATTTATAGCGAGTCAAATACCGCTACGCTACGGATGTTGTCACCACTTACACAATACACGGTATTATTATCAAGACGGTAAAAAAGTCACGCAGTATATATTATTATTATCATTAAATCCAAAACGTTACTCATTCGTCTGCATCTTCAATTTGCTTTACCTTTGAAATACCTCCTTCAAGTTTCGCACTACTCAACAACATAATTGATATGTCATGTGCCTGTCTTATTGAATATTAACAATAGGTACTCAACTACCTTGCCGAATGAATCTTTAAGCCTCATAACCGACACAACACACCGATTCTCTACAGACTCCTCTTATCCTCCATTATCTAAAGAGCTTTGGTGTAATTATCTAATAGCACTTACGTACGGATGAAAGATCTCAAAGATCGCATTGTTGAGATGTCAATTGACGCTAAAATCATATTATTGCTAACAATATCCCACGGTTTCGAAATTCGATTCCGCACAACTTGAAGCCAGAGCTCCCAGGCTTTATTTGCTATTTCAGCCCGGCTAGCGTAGGCAGTCTACTCTACGGAGGCCGACCAATCACATTGCAGAATAGACTCGAGTCGCGCTGCCTTTGCTAGCCGGGCAGATCTTTGTGTAGAGGAACGGTTGGTGGTGTTCCTCCACAGAAAATGAAGATCTTCTTTGCCGGGCGAGGTGGTATGCCCGGCGACCGACAGCCGGAACTATTCGGAACTTGTATATGTTCGAATCAGCTTGTGAACTTGTATTGCGTGATGCAGGTTAGTTGGGATGCTAGGTGGTAGATGGCGTTGTTAGTTGTTTTGTGAAATTGTGTGGCTACTGTAGATGTCACTACACTTGAGTCAAATTGTATGCAAATTCATTTATGTTTTATTGCAATTAACAAACATCTACATTCATTCATCCATCCATTTATACATTTAATATTTCACATTGATAAAATACTTTTTTCTGATGTTGGCACATTTGAAGTTGCATAATATAAACATAAGTCCTACAAACTCAATTCGTAAACCTAATATTAGTTTATTACATCGAATAAATAATTATTTAATGTAATCTATACTAATATTATAAAGTTTGTGACGTCGTAGACGATCTAGGAAACACATTAAATTATTGTAATTGTACCGGAGTTTTAAGTTTTTTTGTTTTCGGCATTCAGAATGGTTTTGCTCCGCATTCAATTGTTCTATATGTTTTATGAAATTAACTTTCTGTCATAATTATTTTAGGCATAGATTTTTTAAATAATAATGTTATTTTCAGTGAGGTGTACAATTGTGTACTTGTCTGTAGTATTGATATACCTTCAACGAAGGAAATTCAAAACCTTAAGGTTAAGAAATAAGCTGCTAATAAAAACCAAACAAACTAGTACCTATCACAAATTCAGGAACCAACTTTTCTACTTCATAATTATTATAAGGTATGTATACATAACGATGTTGCTAGTGAGTATTACATTCTTAGAATTGAGTGAGTGAAAAATTAATTTGATCACGTACAAAATTGGCACATTCGGTCGGTGCCAATTTTCTGCATGTTAGTTACTCAAAGTCGCTTAGTTATGAGACTTTTAGTTGCTATTATCGTCATCAATCCTTATGTCCTCGTATTTTATTTAAACTAGCGGCCCACCCCGGCATCGCACGGGTAGACATATAGGTACATATATTTTTTTATATATATGAAGATTACTAGCAGATTTTGACAGTCTACTAGTATTCTTTTTAACCCCTCATGCTAAGCTAAAATGCTTGTATTACGAGTAGGTTCACGTCGGTACTGCAATGGGTGGAGATCGAACCGGCGAACACAAGATCACAAGTCCGAGGCCCCTTACCATTGGGCTACGGCAGCTACATATAAACCTTCTTCTTGAGTCATTCTATCGTGAATTCTATCAAAAATTGTGTGTACACATCCACGTCTACTAGAAGTATAACTGACCACAATATAAACAAAATTCACGACCTCATTTTTTTTGGTTGTCCGCTTGACGTGAAATGCCCCAATATATACATACATAAATCCAAAATATAACATTATAAACAATAGTAGCGTTGCGTAGTTTCATAGATTTAAGCATACATACAGTCAGACAGCGGAGAGCGACTTTGTTTTATACTATGAATTGATTCTAGTTGTTACTCTCGACCTCATTCCCTTAAAATTTTTGATCTGTGCTTAAAACTACATAAGTTACATACGAACTTTACCAACCTTTTCTACCTCTTAAAAGAATGGATTGTGCAAAATCCCGTCTTAGTGAGCACTTACGCCTTAAAAGGAACCCTCGTGTAAAATGTGAGTCTTGTAGTAAAACGAAGTATAAAGTTTTTGTTTCACGTAATTATAAATAATATGAAGATAATACTTAATTGTACACAAAAGTATACATTATGTAAAATATGAAAGGAGCCTCCCCGAGTGACGTACTGAGCCGTACGTCCGGCGCACCCTGGACAATCTGCGAGGACAGTCTAGTCGGTAACGCAGATCGGCTGATCCTTTCGCCACAAAATTCGACTCGAGAAGAAAAAAAAGAAGAAAATATATAATGTATCTATTTTACTAAAAGTATATTTCTATATCGACATGACATTTACCAAAAAAAAAAAACAGATTAAAAAAATCTCTTTCGCAGTTAAACATTCTTTAAAATAGAATACAAAGTAAAAAATTCAAATGTGTACATAATATGTAAATATCGTCTTCAGTTGAAGCGAACCTCTCAGATGGCTGACTTGACTTAGCTCAGCAAATAAACATAGACATTCAAAGACTTTACATGTGAATATTCTGAAAATCTGCTCAGAGACATATATAAATTCTTATGAAATAAATTTGCTATCGCTTCATAAAAGGCTTCATAAAATATCCGAATTCATAAAAGGCGACTAAGGGACATATGGTTGATGGATGGGCAGCAGCATCTATTAGCTCAACGTTTACATCTTACTGCAATCATCAATCCGTCTGCCAACCGTTGTGATTATGGCAATATCCCTCTACGATTCTGGCTTGCCAAGGTCTGTTAAGAGGAGGCCCATGTTCAGCAGTGGACGTAAACGGGCTGTTGATGATGATTATCCGAAGTCGCAAATTTATGAATTAGATCAGAGAAAACTTTATGGTGTCTGCCTTCGAATAAGTAATAGCTTTATGGTGTCTCCATGTCTTCGTATGGGAGTCGTAAGAGGCAACAAACTCTTACTGCAATCACCATTCCACCTGTCAAGCGTGGTGATTATGCCTATATCCCTCAACGACTCTGGCTTACCTAGGACTGTTAAACGAGGGCCATATTCAGCAGTGAGCGCAAAGGTGCTGATACAGATCAGATAAATTAAATAATAAAATTATATATATATATTTATTAGAATAACATTTGTAATATACTAACATATCTAGAGCTCAGAAGCATAAGGTCGCATGTGTCATTATACGTCAGAAATATACGACGAATGTTTCTGACGTATAATGGCACATCCGACCTTATGCTTTTGAGCTATGGATATGTTATTATAGTACAAATCCTAAAGCTTCTAAGGTATATACAACTAAAAGTACCAACTCTTCTTAACTTAAGCTATTTGGCAACATTACCAGAAATTAAATTAATTCAGATTTATATCTTTCTCTTTGTTAACTTGATAATTAGTTTAAGTTAATCCAGAATAACGACGCTTTCTACTAGTGATTTTTTTTTTAAATTGGACCATCAGTTCCAGTGTATTCAGTGCCATACAAGTTAACAATCAAATCTTTCCTCTATATAATACTAGCGGCCCGCCCCGGCTTCGCACGGGTGGACTTTTATACCCTACCCCTGCCCTACCCTACCCCTACCCTAACCCTACCCTAACTCTACCCTACCCCTACCCTAACCCTACCCTATCTCTACCCTACCCCTACCCTACCCCTACCCCTACCCTACCCTGCCCCTACTCTACCCCTACCCTACCCCTAACCTACCCCTACCCTACCCCTACCCTACCCCTACCCTACCCCTACCCTACCCTACCCTACCCTACCCTACCCTACCCTACCCTACCCCTACCTAAAAGTATCCTATGTCCTTCTCCCAGTTCGTAGCTACCTCCCTTAAGTGTTGTAACAAACCCGTCTTTGTTTTATATATATAACTAGCGGCCCGCCCCGGCTTCGCACGGGTGGACTTTTATACCCTACCCCTGCCATACCCTACCCCTGCCCTACCCTACCCCTACCCTAACCCTACCCTACCCCTACCCTACCCTACCCCTACCCTACCCCTACCCTACCCCTACCCTACCCCTACCCCTACCCTACCCTACCCCTACCCTACCACTAACCCTACCCTACCCCTACCCCTACCCTACCCCTACCCCTACCCTACCCCTACCCTACCCTACCCCTACCCTACCCTACCCCTACCATACCCCTACCATACCCCTACCCTACCCCTACCCTACCCTACCCTACCCTACCCTACCTTGCATTTTATTCTACTTAATTCTACTTCTACTTCTACTTAATTAACTTTCATTATCCTTGTATAAACTTAGAACTAATTTTGCGTTGTGTCAAAAAAAAAAAAAAACAAAACTAAAACTAAAATAAAAAAAAAAAAACACAAAAAAAAAAAACTAACAAAATCAAAAAGAAGAAAATTCAAAAATAAAAAAAAAAACACAAACAAATATTGACACAATTTAGAGCCTTATTTTAAGTTATATTTTAATTGTTACTCATTGTTACTCATGTACCTTTCAAGTTTGTAAAAAAAAAAAAAACCCCAGCGTCTAAGTCATATGCGACAAAATTTTATGCTTTATATGTTTATGTACGTTTATATTATTGTATTATATAAAAACTGGACACTTGAACCACTCAAGAAGGACTACCACATCCAAAAGCGAGTGATTCAAGAGTTCAGAAAATAAATATTATATCTATATTTATACTTATAATTATTTATATAAAACCTTCTTTACTCTTCTCCCTACCCAATCCAAAAACTTTCACCTCTCCCATCTTCTTTATAGGAAAGAGGGAAGACGTATCATAAGCGTTACCCTCTTTCTCAATATATTTATATATACAAAAAAAAAATACCCTACCCTACCCTACCCTACCCTACCCCTACCCAAAAGTATCCTATGTCCTTCTCCCAGTTCTTAGCTACCTCCCTACCAATTTTCAGCCAAATCGGTTCAGCCGTTCTTGAGTTATAAATAGTGTAACTAACACGACTTTCTTTTGTTTTTAAAATGTATTCTGCTATTCAGGGCGGAGACAAATCCAACGAAACAAAAACCATGAAAATTGATCCAGAACAAACCCGTCTTTGTTTTATATATATAGATTAGTATAAATAGTGTCAATGCACAAACGGACGGACGGAGTACATTGTCTGAAATATCCTACAATTAGCAGCACTCATAGGTAGCACCTGTTAGTTACCTAGTTTAATTTATAGAATAAGAATAATTAACAATTTATTATAGGATATGTCCGACTAGTTTCGAGACCATCCCGAGGTCCATTCTCAAGGAGTAGTCGACTCGACGGCGCGGCGCCGGGTGACTAACTGAGGACTCGCGCCGCGCGCGCCGCCAACCACGCTGCATGTCGTTGGGCACGATTCGGAGGGTAGTTGGCAATTTTCAGGGGAGGTGCATCTTCGGCCCGCAGTGTCAACAACCGGTTGAATAATATAAATATGTTTGTGTACCACTCACGAAAGTTGTAATTCTAAAATTAATTATAGCTTTTTTACATTGTGATTTTGAAAATTACAAGTGTATGGAAATAACTAAGTGCTGAATAAGTTCATTATTTCATTACAGTGTTAATATAGTATGAATATAGATTTATTTCGGACGTGTAATAAACGGATAAACATATGGAATAAATTTCCATAGCTTGGTTTGCAGCAGGCAACATGAACAACGGATTTAGGAAAATCATTTCCCGAACGCACACCTATTAAAGGAATGAAAATAAAAATTTACGATAACAAACATAGGGATCATACCGAATAAGTATACCGGTAGTTAATTTAGTCATTTATAATATATCAAATTTAAATAATGTTTGCAAAGATTTTTAATTTCAGAATGATGGTTAAACCTTTAAAAAATTTTTTTGTTATGCACAATAATTTTAAAGATATAAGTAACTTATCCAATGCATATTTTTTATTGAATACTTATGGAATATAAAAAAAATAAAAAATTCACAACGCGACATCTACAGTAGCCAATAACAAGTAGCGCCATCTAGCACCGAGCATTCCAACTAACCTGTATCGCGCAATACAACTTGTATTAAGCCAAGCTCAAGCCAATTAGAACATATACAAGTTCTGAATATCAACAATTGACCGTCGGCCACCGGGCACACCACCTCGCTCGGCAAAGAAGATCATTAGATAAACACTAACACTAGTAAAACATTGAATACCTAAAAATTATACCCGAACCCAAATAAAATGAAATTATACTAGATTATCAAAGGACATACCTTATCATTAACGTATGTTTAAAAATAAATTGACACCGAGTTAAAAAACATTGCAAAAAATAATAAAAGAAATTATTCACAAAAATAAAATGGCCGACAACCCCGAATTCTCAAATCCATTCACTACAAAATTCGTCGTATTACAGAAACACTTTTGTTCTCAAATAATAATTCTTAGCAATCGTTAACTGTAAAAATATAACTCGATCCCACGAAAAGCTGAAACACGCCAATTTTAGCCTAAGATATCTGTCATTTCTAATGACAGCTGAATCGTTTGAACTTTATTACAAGTGTGTTAAGTTACATATTGGCTTGCATAAAGTATTTCATGATGTTTAAAGGTATCCGACTGTAAATGAAAAGGGTATATGTACGTGTTGTCGACTGGAAATTTAATTTAATGGTGTATGATTTTCGAGCTTCCAAAAAGAGAATTAATTGGGAAAGAGTTATTTTTGTGTTCCAATGACTTTTATTGGTGCGGAGGAAAATGTTCAGAATTTTAATTAATTATATTTAACGCCAATATATACTTTACACTACATGTTTAATAACATTTTATATTAATGAATAAAATAAAAAATATTATATTAAACTAAAAGAAGGTTATTTAAAAAAAAAAATAACTTATAAAATACTACAATTCTAAAACTATTCTACTTGACTAGGATGCCAGAATGCTGGCAGCATTACTCCGTTGAATGGCAATGCTTACCTGCTGTGCAAAGTAAAACTAGCACTCGGAGAACGTGCCGCACTAAAGAGGGCCGCTTTTCGGCTGTTATGTTTGTATTTTATTTTCTAAAAGGAAATAATGTCGTTTTTTTTTCAACTAAGATTTTTTCTTCTACCAATAAAGGATAGATGGATGGATGGATGAATGGCTAGACAAATGGATGGATGGATGGATGTTTGTTACTCAGCCAGAATAGAACAATAGTAGTAGAACAGATCTGAACTAATTTGAATACCTATATGAATTGGCTCATACACACAACAACCTCCGTAGCGTGTCGTGGGTTCGATCCCCACGCCGGACAAAAATCTTTGTGTAAATTATAAATATTTATTTCCGGGTCTGGTTGGTTGAGGGACTACTCTCCGTGCCTCGGAAAGCACGTTAAGCCGTTGGTCCCGATTATTAATAATAATCGTATATTAAGGAACGGGCAGCAGCGTTTTCTTTTGTACAACATATGAGGCCCATGTTCAGCAGTGGACGTTGATGATGAATTGGCTCATATATATGTGATTCCCGGGCAACACAACATAACGCACACAAATTCGTAGCTGGGCGTTACCAGCCAAGTTGCAAACAAATATAATTTATCCCGTTTTCACACGGATTAACCTACAAATAACTTTCATATTGCTAATAATTTATGCATAACATAACATATAATTAAACATCAAAGCGTTTAGTTTTGATTATAATTTGAGCTATAATGTTTGGTTGAGCCGTTGAATGTGGTGTCGCTTAATTTATGTTTTCAAACCGAATCATATGCTAATAGGGGTAATTGAAGTCGTGATGTCACAAAGTGTTGGTGTTGGTATATTTACTTACTTAATAATTATAACGTAATATAAGAAATACAACACAAGACAACCTCCATGGTGTAGCTTTATTCGGCTCGCGTTAAGTCTCGGAGGTCGTGAGTTCGATCTCCACGCCAGACAAGGAAACCTTTTCGGGTCTGGTTAGTTGGGAGAAAGCTGTTGGCCCCGATTGTAATAACTTCATCTATAACAATCGTATTCTAGCGAACGGATAGCAGCGTTTCCTTGTGTGTTACAACATAATACTGCGGTGGTCACCAACCCGCCTGCCAAGCATGGTGACTATGCCATACTCCTTCGGGAGGGGTCCTTATACAGCAATGGACGTTATACGGGCACTGCTGTATAAGGCCCGCATAACGCCTTATGCGTTATGCGGTGTCATAACGCATAAGGCGTCGGTCATACTTCAGCCATCAGTATGATGGCTGAAGAATCATTTGGCGTGGATCACGGTGTTGACTTCACCGGTCGCATGGAAACCTGATGTTCTGAGTTCGTCATTCCTACCCGGGACAACTATTTGTGTAAACCACGAATGGAAGAGGATGGAGATTCTGACAGTGAGTCTGGGAGTGCTTTATGTTCCTGAATTATGTGTTGGTACATTCATCAACATAGTTATTTTTAAAATATATTTAGCACCTCAATAGTTTAAGTCTATGTTTGATGAAGACCTATTGGGGAGTTTAAGATGATGATTTCAATAAATTTTGCGATAGTTGTATTTCAAACAGCTAAAGGTATCCTTTTTGAGGTTTTGTAGAAAATGGAGAAGAAAAATAACGTAAGGCGATCGTATTTGCCGCCAAAATTGCCATAGAGAATATAAATACCATAGACGTGCCGATGGCGCAATGACAATGTGTTCAAAGAGGTTCTTTAAAATTGTATGATTTGATCATGTGGGTTCGATTTGCGCGTCGTTAATTTTGTTGTGTAAGATACAATACAATATAATACACTAATATAATTGATATACGATCGTGGAGTATATCAATTATATTATTGGCTACGTTTATGGTGCAATTACACGGTCATAGATGTAAAGCAAAATACGATCTAAACATCCAATTAAGATCAATAAATAAAATAAGGGCACCGAAGAAATATCTGAGTAAACGCAAATTTATTTGTAAATAAAAAAAAAGATGTATTATTAAAACCAAAGATTTATTTCCGGCGTTTTTTGGTTAAAGGACTACTTTCCGTGCCTTGTAAAACACTTTAATGGGGAAAGTTCGCAATTTCGGATATTTAACGGACCATTAGTCCGAAAATGGCATTTTATTTTTGGAAAATTGATAGATTACTTATTTTGTAGGATTATACAGGACCTGAACCCCAAAACCTTACATCAGAAACATTTGTAAATAGTAGTAGTACCTAGTAGACCACAGTACTGTACGTCTGTATGTATGTAAGTTAAATACTACTTTGATGTGTTGTTTATATAGCATCGTCCCAAAAAAAATGGTTCTTCTATTTCCTTAATCTTCAATAAAGAAGTGCCTTTTGTCCCGAAATGGTAAAATAGTAGTCCCTTGTGGTACGATTTTTATTTTTAGTTCCTTTGTTATGTGCTAACCATTGCAATTGGAGATTGAAATTAAATTAGTTTTTGGTGGCCAAAATTATTTGGACACGGCAAAATTATTTGTACACGATTAAATGTTTGTCCCTTTAAGTGTCTCTTCAGTTCAATGTAAGGGCTGATGAAAATTATGTTGCCACGGAAACAGGCGCGACGAGTACCTATTTACTGTTAGACTATATCCATACCAATATATAAAGCCCAATAGTTTGTTTCGTTGTCTGCATGAACGCGCCATTCTCAGAAACTACTGCCCGGCTAGCTTAGGCAGCGCGACTCGAGTCTACTCTACGGAGGCCGACTAATCACATTGCAGAAACGCACTGTCACGTGACACTTTCTGCAATGTGATTGGTCGGCCTCCGTAGAGTAGACTCGAGTCGCGCGGTCCATGATAGCCGGGCTGGTCCGATTTGAAAAAATAGTACAGTGTTAGGTATCCTATTTATTGACGAAGCCTATAGGCTATTTAATTATAAAGTTCCCACGGGAACAGGAGTTATGCATAAGATTTTGAAAGTTTGAATAGATTAAAAAATGTCAGACTGTCTTTGTCATTTATAATATGTTACAAACTCCTTAGAATATTCAATACTTCTGCCTACACAGTCTTTTAAGATTAAGCGTGACACTCTAATATAACACGAAGAAATATATTACATGGTGTAACACAATTATCTGTAAATAAATAATGGTATTCAATTCTATAAAATCTGGCTTTAAAACTAGCAGCTTTGATCATACCAAAGTTACTGATATAACACACTGATAAGGATATATAACGTAATTTTATTACTAAACCTTGGAATTGAACTCGAGTCCTTCAGAAATGCGGTTATTAAATCATAAAGCTTGGCAGAAATGTTTACACATTGTCTAAAAATTATATTTATAAATACTGAAGGTCAAAGCAAATGTTAAAACCTTATTGTCGCCACTTAATGTACCTATAGCTCCAATCTTAGCCAGGTCGTAGGCACAGAATTCATTCGTTATATTATAAGCCCATAGAGTAAAATATAGTGGCTACGTGATCACTGGTTAACAAAAATACACGATAAAATCATAAGTTACACGGTACAGGCAACTATCGCAATGTACAATGTCGCATTGATTTACACAGTTATCTTACTTACAGTCGGAACAAAAAAGCGGAGGCTGTAACTTTTGCAATATTTGACAAAAAAAATAATGTCTAAATTTGTGCATGCAGTTACTTTTGTTACTCTCTTTCTAATCACAGCTTAACTTTATATATACAGCTAATCATTAACTCCGACGTACAAGACGTATTAATATTCTGTGGATTATTAATGTTAACTCTGATTTATCCGCGAATATTGGTAAAAACAAGTCAGTATTTATTTTGAGCTCGAAATGAATGTTCGTATTTTATTGGAAACGTAGATGATTCGGTCGCACTTTCGGTTTCGATTCGGTTTTCCGATCACTTAACTAAGAAATATTAAGAAATTTATCAGATACATTTATATAATAACACGATAAATTTATATTACAATAAAACTCAGCCGCACAGATGAAGATGAAATGTTTATAAATAAATAACAATATAAATTCGTTACTACTAGTATTATCATCATCATCAGCCCGTATAACGCCCAAAGCTGAACATGGACCTCCTCCCATGACCGCAGTATTATGTTGTACTACTACTGCTGCCCTTTGATATACGATTATTACAGATGATGTTAGGACAATCGGCTTAACGTACTTTCCGAGGACGGAGGTAGTCCCTCAGCCAATCAGACCGGGAAAGAAATCTTAGAATATATACATAGATTTCTTGTCCAGAGTGGGGATCGGACCCACGACCTCCGAGATTTAAAGCGAGCCAAATTCCGCTACGCTACGGAGGCTGTCGTATTAGTATTAGTTACTGGTATTACTAGTATATATTACTTTATTATTATTACTTATTACTTAAATAGCTATTCATGCATTGCTCCATACGTAAAACTACAAATTTTGCATGGATTAAAAATTTATTACTAAAACCTTGAAGTCAAAATGCACCTAATATAATTACAAAATATCGGTTTAATCGTTCTCAGGTCATGGAAATAGAAATTGATGTTAATTTTTTTCGATTAACCTATATTGTTCTACTGCTGGGCAAAGGTCTCCCCCATAACCTTCCACTCTTCCCTTTGTGCGGCTTTCTCCGGCCAATCTCTTATGAATGCGCCTAGATTGTCACGCCAGCGCAGCGCCCCCCGCTGGGTGAATTTATTAATTTAAAAGTTACATTCAAATCATTGCAATTTTTAATGTCATCATTTTATTATTCATTTCTTCATACTTTTTCTCTGTCATTTGTTCGCTGTCAATTTTCAAACTTCAAATGATATTTAAAAGTGTTTGCTTTCATTTTTCATACATGTGTGAGGTTAGTCGAGTAATTTACGCACCGCACCGTGCAGAAATAGGCAACTTAGGTCACGGAAAAGCGTGCGTAAAATGCGGGTTTAGGTCACACTGTGCTATAAAAATATCTTACCTGACTTCATTCATGGCTTCCAAAAAATATAAATAAAAAACCGGCCAAGTGCGAGTCGGACTCTCGCACGAAGGGTTCCGTGCTAGTTGCAACTGTGATCGATGTTAATAATAGTTGATTGAATGAAAGGTAAATTGTGGTTTCGGTTTATGACGTATTAAAAAAAACTACTTACTTGATCTCGTTCAAACCAATTTTCGGTGGAAGTTTGCATGGCTATGTACATCATATATTTTTTTTAGTTTTATCATTCTCTTATTTTAGAAGTTACAGGGGGGGGGGGGCACATTTTACCACTTTGGAAGTCTATGCAGTCAGACTCTCGCGCAAACCATTCAGTTAAGAAAAAAATGACATTAGAAACTTCAATATCATTTTTGAACATTATTTCAACATTATAGTTCTTATAGTTTTGGAAAAATGTGTCTGTGACATACGGACGGACAGACAGACAGACAGACAGACAGACAGACAGACAGACAGACATGACGAATCTATAAGGGTTCCGTTTTTTGCCATTTGGCTACGGAACCCTAAAAATGAGTTCGCTATGCTTTCAACCGGATTTGTATGCAAAAAAAATCATGAAAACTAGTTGAAAGCAATATAAAAAGGAAAACGTTGGTCGCTGTTAGTTTATAATGTAAACAAATATTATAAAGAAGAAAAATTTTATTATTTATTTGTATTGAATGAAAATGAAAATGAAAACGTTTATTGGTAATGTAGAAGAATCGATCGTACCTACTTATTATAAGTCAAATACCATGATAAAAATAATTAAAGAAAAAAAAAACTTCACTTATTAATTAGTATACATTTCAACAGTAATGTTATTAAATAGAATTTAAATCTACCAATGGGCATGTTATAGTCGCGTATTATAAATATAATAAGAATCAACCAGCGCGGGCTGGGATTGGGATTAGGTCAGAAGCATAGAACGCGTCGCGAGCCTCGCCTTGCAAGGACGACCGGACCTTATCCTAGCATCCTACGAGTCTTTCTCTCTCTACCTACGTTGTGACATTACAAACCTACATTATCCAGAAGTGAGGCATTTATGTGAATGTAGCTTTTAGTTTAAATTTATTATGATCTAGTCGAAGATAATTACTGGTTCTGTGAACGAAAGCCATACGTATTTGATGATAAATAGAGTTTATCATTATTTTTTGTACCTACTAGTTTTGGCTCAGTTATACTTGTAGTGACAGCGGTATACGATGGATAATATTGGACGTACGGATACGGTATATTTCAATTTATAAGGTCGGAGACGCAATGAGCTGTAATGCCGTGTGCGTTCGGGCTAAGAAAAGGCAACCCCATATCTTCCCATGCGTTTCGTAAAAGGCGATTAAGAGACGATGGACGGGCAGCAGCATTACCTTCTTATTGCGATCACCAATCCACGGACATAAGTAGTTAGCCACGAGGCTTTTGTCACTTCACCGGGGCATAGAAGCGAGCAGAGCTCAAGCCTTAATAAATGGTTAAAAAACTACAAACTAAGTAACCTGCGCAAGAGGGCGCCCCTTGTGGGGCTTGGACCTTGGCTCAGGGGGACCGCCCTATGTGGTAGGTGGCGATGAGAATGAATTATGACTTTTAGTATTTAAGGGGAGTTTTTTGCAACTGTCGCTCCACTGTACAGTTCGCGGGCCTCTCGGACTTCGAGTAGAGTTGCCCAACTATCGATAGTTTCGCTATCGATAGGTGACCTCGAAAAATAGTAACAATATCGATAGTGCTATCGATAGTATCGATAGTATCGATACTATCGATATCACAAATTAACTAATACTATTGATTGGAAGCAATAGTATCGATACTATCGATACTATTACATTATAATACTATCGATAGTATCGATAGTTTTAAAGTAATACTATCGATACTATCGATAGTTTGTAAAGCTATCGATACTATCGAAGACCAACTCATGTTTTAGAGCAATACTATCGATAGTATTGCTCCTAAACACACATTGGTCCTCGATAGTATCGATACTATCACTAATATCGATACTATCGATAGACTATCGATACTATTGATATGACGTCAACTATCGATAGACTATCGATAGTCTATCGATAGTCGACTATCGATAGGCAACACTAACTTCGAGTCTTCGAGGACATTGGATGATTCTTTGCAAACTAAGGGTCGGGAAGAACCAATCCAACTGCCAAGCGTGATGATTATGGCAATATCCGTCAACAAACCTGACGACTAGCTAGTCTGAAAGAGGAGCCCTTCGTCCAGCAGTTTTTTTTTCTAAATCTTAATGACCTTGCTCTTGATCACTATCTCACCTGATGTTAAGTAAAGATGTTATCTAGGATGGGCCGCGCAAACCCATGAGGTGCCTGTTCACCCTTAATTTGAATAGTCCCAAGTTGTAAGCATCCGGGAACACATTGTCCGGAAGAGAATTCCACAATTTGGCCGTGCGTATCAGAAACGTTGAAGCAAAGCACTTCATCGTTTCTGATACGCACGGTATGCAGTGACTAGTGCTGTATTCCTACCGTATTGGCATTAGCTGTCCCTGTATTTGGATCCTTGTCTCAAGTATACAGGGCTATTTGTAAAACACCAACAACCTCTTAAGACTTCTTCACTCATCATTTTAAACAACTTTTACTATTTTATATTAACTATCCGGTTGTACTCACGGTTTGTCATCTTCGGATATGTCCGACTAGTTCTGATGATGACAAACCGTGAGTATAACCGGATAGTTAATATAAAATATGTGTACCACTCGCGAAAGTTTTAATACAAAAACTTTTACTAGGGGAGCAATCCCGAACATCGAAAAAAATATCAGCCTTTCCCTGCATTTTGACGAGTTAGACAAACATAAATGTAGGGAACAGCTGATTTTTTTCGCGATTTCAGAAATTGTTCATAATTATGAGTACAATCGCCTTGTAACAGGTTGTTGGTGTTTTACAAATAACCCTGTTTAAGTACCTCTATCCAAGTGGATAGGGGTTTGCATCATCACAATAAAAAAAAGAAGTAGCCGCCACAACGAGTGACATAACGTAATAAGCCACAGCAAGGCCAATAACAGGTAGTCAATAGTTATAAATTATTCATAACTAACTCCAACTTCAGCTATTGACATTGGCTGCTACCTTGAACTTAGAAGCCTACAATTAGAGAGCTCAAAAGCATAAGGTTGAATGTGCCATTACACGCCAGATATATTAGTCGTATGTGCCTTTACCATAAACTGGCAATTACGACCAAATGCTTTTGAATCTATACGCTTCTGAGGCCTAGAGTTGTTAGCATTAGAACTGTAAGTTTATTAGAGTGAAATAAAATTACGTAAGTACGATATGACATGGTCTAGTAATTAGATATACGTTATTTTAGAAGCTAATTTTAGTTGCCGCCTATTTATTTAAATAATTACAGCCACATTTACACACACTAATTTATAGCGCTGAGGAGTTTGTTTGTTTGATTTAAGACGCTTATCTTAGAAACTGTTTGAAAAAATATTTCAATGACAGATAGCCCATTAATCGAGCAAGGTTGTGGAGTAGCTGTATATGCCTCGCATTAAGGCTCAGAGGTCATTATAAGCACATCATCATCATCATCAGCCCGTATAACGTCCACTGCTATACATGGGCCTCCTCCCGAGGGAGGGTATTTGCCATAGTCACCACGCTTGGCAGGCGGGTTGGTGACCGCAGAATAATGTTGTAACCAAACAAGAAAACGCTGCTGCCCATTCCTTGATATAAGATTAATACAGATAATGTTAAAACAAGCAGGAACAACGGACGAACGAACAACGGATCGGAGGGTAGTCCATCAACCAACCAGACCCGGAAAGAAATCTAAGAATTTACACAAAGATTTCTTGTCCGGCGTGGGGATCGAACCCACGACCTCCGAGATTTGAAGCGTGCCAAATACAGCTACGCTACGTAAGTTGTATTATAAGCACACATCACCTCAAACTTTAGAATATAGAACTGAATACACGTAATTGAACCGTTATTAAGTAAATATTAAGTTACATAAGCCAATTTTCCGTAAAGTTAAGCTAAATACATGC
This sequence comes from Nycteola revayana, assembly GCA_947037095.2. Classification (NCBI taxonomy): domain Eukaryota; kingdom Metazoa; phylum Arthropoda; class Insecta; order Lepidoptera; family Nolidae; genus Nycteola; species Nycteola revayana. The sequence continues at coordinate 4,058,710 of OX344851.2, forward strand.
ATGAAACGCAAGCCAGATGCTATTATACAAAGGCAACTTTCAGTCAATGTAATTTTGTATACAGTCCTCAGAGAATACCGGCATGGTTAAGAATGAGCTGAATTTTAGAAATAGTTGTATTTAAATGTATGCTGGATTTATTCGTAGGAAACACAATATAATCTGGGAATCTAGGTTACCTAGTTTATGATACTAGCTGTTCCAGCATCAAAGAGGCGGTATTTCAACATTTTTCCTCAAAGTGAATAGGTAGTCATCGTCATCATATAGTAGTTTCCACCGCACCGTTTATTAGGTAGTTTCACCCGCGTTACTCCAGTCCGCTGATAGAGAATGGCTCTAGAAGCTTTCTCTATCAGTCAAACATTGGGTGGAGCAAAGACAACGTGTTAGGTGCAAAGGACCTTCTCCTTTGCACCTAACACGTTGTCTTTAAACAGACTAGAAAAAAAATACTATCAAGGGTAAATAATAATAAAGAATATCATAACTAATAAATTATTTTATGAAAACAAAATACTATAATCATACAATATTAATAACGAATATTACCTCTATATAAACATTAAAAATATCATTCATGGGCATTACTACTATCAAAACATTGTTTAGTTATTACTAAGTCATTTTTATCTTTATTCTTACTCATATTACAAATGCGAAAGTAATTCTACCTGTTTGTCTGTCTATCGGCTTCTGACGCCAAAAGTACTGAACCGATTTCAATTACATTTGGTTCACAGATAGTGTAGAACATGAAAAAGAACATAGGCTACTTTTATAGCGAAAAAGAGGCTAAATAATTAAAACTACTACTCAAAGTCACAAATCCACGCGGACGTAGCTATTTTTACATAAAATGATGGAAATTTGACTTTTCAAAATGAGAGGCTTTTGCGAACGGAAAAGTCGTTTCCATCCCTTTTCGTTCCAGAATTTGACCGAATACCAGTTGACGAGACGGTGGAAGTCAAAAGTACCTAAGTCAACATACTAAAGCCAAATGATCCCATGGGTATTTTCATTTCGTTGATTATTCACCACGAAGACGGTAATCCTTTGGGAATATTCACAGTTAATTGGATTAAAGAGTATGTGAATTAGGATTAAATTTCATAACATTAAATAATATGGCTGTGGCTTTTATAAATTTAGTTACGGTTAGATTAATACTTTAATAGAAATTAGGTATGTTTAAAATCCGATGATTCTGAACTTTATTATATGTCAATAGAGTTCAAAATATATTAGGCTGCTCTTGCCTTTTTAAGGGCTTATTTTAACTAATTTATATACGTAATTTTTTTTAGTCCAACGGAAAATAGCATTTTGCTGAAGTGGTAGAAAGTAAAATCAGATTAAATATGTTATAGATAGTCTTCTATAGCTAAACTAGGTTCCCGGTTTCACCCGCGTAGCACCCGTTTCTGTTTAAACTCCATAATTAAATATAGCCTGCGTTACACCTTAATAACGTTGCCTTCTAATAGTGTAAGAATTTTTGAAATCGGTTTAGTATTTCCGGAGCTTATAAAAAGCTTAAATAAAGAGGAAATATTTTAGTGTTTGTTGAGCAAACACACAACAAATGCCGTGTGGTTTCCGGCTTAGAATAGACCACCCCATGTCCTCCCATGGGTGTCGTAAAAGGCGACTAAGGGACATATGGCTGATGGATGGGCAGCAGCATCTATTAGCTCAAGGTTTACATCTTACTGCGATCACCAATCCGTCTGCCAAGCGTGGTGATTATGGCAATATCCCTCTACGATCCTGGCTTGCCAAGGTCTGTTAAGAGGAGGCCCATGTTCAGCAGTGGACGTTAACGGGCTGTTGATGATGATGATGATGAGCAAACAAAATATTTCCACATACAACTTGTATAATTGGTTTTATATTTACACATAACAAATTCATACTATAAAATCAACCTCCGTAGCGTAGCGGTATTTGGCCCGCTATCTCGGATAAATCTCGGAGGTCGTGGTTCGATCCCCACGCCGGACAAGAAATCTTTGTGTAAATTCTAAGATTTCTTTCCGGGTCTGGTTGGGTGAGGGACTACCCTGCGTGCCTCGGATAGCACGTTAAGCCGTTGGTCCCAATTGTCATCATCTATAATAGTCGTATACCACGGAACGGGCAGCAGCGTTTCCTTGTGTGGTACAACATAATACTGCGGTCACCAATCCGCCTACCAAGCGTGGTGGGTGAAATACCCTCCTAGAGGAGGCCCATGTTCAGCAGTGGCCGTAATACGGACTGATGATGATGATGACTATAAAATACAACATTATTACAATACAAATTTATTACTTTAATATCTATATATTGTTCACTTTGTTTTCATCCATCCTTATCCAAATGACGCCATGACTTTAAAAAAAACTCGTTTTAATTATTTTTCCATTTTAAAATAACGAATATAATATATCTTAACATAATATCTTAAGAAAAGTAATAGATCAGCTTCTTTGGCAAGCTCTCTTCAGAACAAGTACCATCCACTCGGGCTCGTCTGGCGCCACCTGTACACGACGTGACACGATCTATTGAAAGATCTCAGGTGAAGAAAATATAGCACCGGCGTTTCTGTTTTGCTTTCATAGAGTTTAAAGTACTTAAGCATATTTATATATTTTACAAACTTCTGGCTGCGACTTAGTCTGTGATTTATCTACTTAGTTATAACCTACCTATCTATTTTTACGAAACAAAGTATTGATAGAAAAGTAATAGATAGATAGATACTTTATTTAGATCAAAAACACTAGAACAGAACAGTTGTGTGATGAACAAAGTTTTATTCCAGATCAATTAGGTAATTAAAAATACATCACTTTAGTAGTTCACTAGTCTCCACACTAAGATTCCCTGTGTCGTGTAGGCTATCCGTAAACAAAAATATTATGCATTTAGTAATAGATCAGCTCCTTTGGCAAGCTCTCTTGAAGACAAGTACTATGAAATTCACGACGTGACACGATCTATTGAAAGATCACAGGTGAAGGAAGTGTAGCACCTGCGTGTTTGTTTTGCTTTTATAGATTTTTAAGTGCTTACGCATATAGAACGTGGCATATTTATATATTTTACAAACATCCGAAATTTTACAAAATAGTTCACATTTTCTTATTTTTATAGCAAATGTATTAGTCATCCCTACCAATACCACGTGGGGGGACGCTCCTCTTACAAAGCCATAGTATGCTCATCATGCTAGGATTTACCCACTAAACCCCTACAAGCTCCGTGCGTAGCTAGCTCCTAATCAAAGGATCTCAATAGTTCATCTTTTTTTCTTTTTTTTTTGTTCTCCCACCGCCGCGGTCGCTGCAGCGTATTCGCGCGCTGGCGGTGGGATATGTGGGACTCGCCCTCTCCATAGCGTGGTATGCTAAATTTATACCACGAGGAGAGGACCCTACACCACTAAAACACCCCGGACACTCCTTCGATCCGCCGTTGGCGGGGGCCGGGTACGCATAAGCAATCCGACCCTACAATAGTTCACCTAGACCTTCAACCTCACATTGGTCTAAATCATTCAACTATCGATATAACATTTCACAGCCTTTTTATTATATGCTAATATTTAGTCTTTATTAATGCATCATGAAATGTACAAGAATATTTTCTACAAATATTTCTGTGTAAAGATATCCCCAGTACCGCAATATTGGGACATGAATTATTTATCGTCCGTCCGTATGTTGGTTGTCTATACCCATGGGTGGTACTGAAATCGGTTAAAGCTACTCGGTGATATTAGAAACTTATTTTACCTCCATTTTGGTTCAATGAATTCTAAAATGTTGTATTTAAAACGGTAATTTTTAATTTTAACGGTAAATTTATTATTTTTGACTTTATTACTATTTAGAATATATTATAACATTCCATATTCTTCCTATGGTTTTTTTTTAACAGACCTATGTAGTTAGTCCCGAGGCTTTTGCTGCTTCACCGGGCATAAAGGCGAGCAGTGCTCCAACCTAGTTAATAGTTTAAATACTACAAACTAAGCAAGCGGCTCAAGGCGGTCGCTCACGGGGAGATTGAGGGATTATGGCTTTTAGTTTTTTTAGGGGAGTTCTGTGCAACTGTAGCTCTACTTTACAGTTCGCGAGCCTCTCGAACTTCGGCTCTAAGAGGGCATCGGAAGGTTGATCTTCCTATTGGTGTAATAGGCGGCTAAAGGATATACAGCCGATGGACGGGTAGCAGCATCAAACAGTTCAGCAGGCTCGGTCTTGGGGAGTAGGAAACATGGGCCCCGCTCCGTTCGGGCCGATCCATGAGGACTACAGACGCACTGGTACTGCAGGCGTCCCTGTAACTGGATTAATGGGCCACAAGTGGGGCCTAGTAGAGTCCGCGGGCTGGAGGGTGTCCCAGAAAGCCTTGGGTCCCTGGGCCTCTCACGACCCCTTCGCCGGCGTGGGAATGTGCACCCTTACGACGCCCATAGAAAGATGGTCTATAGAAGGCCCATAGAAGGGGTGGTCTAATCTAAGCCGGATACCACACGGCGGTACACGGGTAGCTTATGTAGAACGTAGTTCGTTTAATTTGAAAATCAGATTTCCATTTCTAGGCACTCTTCTCTAATTAATGGAACAGGCTTTAATTTGCGTAAATCTATCCCGTCCTTATCCAAATTAAAACTGACAAGACGAATACTGCTGCGCAAATACTCATTGTTCGAAAGTCATTTCTAAACAAGCGGCCCTAGCATAATGCCTAGGGCGTCAGACTTGTGATCTTGAGGTCGCAAGTTCGTACCCCACCCATTGTACTACCGACGTGAACCCACTCGTAATACAATCATTTTAGCTTAGCACGAGGGGTTAACAAGAATACTAGTAGACTGCAAAACTGTGCTAGTTTTTTTTTATGTAATAAATACTAGACAAAAACATTTGTACCTATCAGCTATTTACTACATATTTACCTAAAGAAAAATGCTCGATATTCATGTAGTTTTTCAAGTTTTGTTAGTTCAAATAAATGGCACGGTATTTTTTTCTACAATAACAATAAAAAGCCAACACCATTTTGAAGTTATTTGATTGTATTGCTGACTACAGTAACGGCTTTATTATTGCCTCATAAAATACATTATTACCATAAATAAAAGCGCTGTTAAAAATAAAATATCAAATTGAGTGAAATATTACCTACAATATTACTTTTTATAAATCACTAGCGGCCCGCCCCGGCTTCGCACGGGTGGACTTTTATACCCTACCCCTGCCTTACCCTACCCCTGCCCTACCCTACCCCTACCCTAACCCTACCCTACCCCTACCCTACCTACCCCTACCCTACCTCTACCCTACCCTACCCCTACCCTACCCCTACCCCTACCCTACCCTACTCCTACCCTACCCCTACCCTACCCTACCCTACCCCTACCCTACCCCTACCCTACCCCTACCCTACCCCTACCCTACCTCTACCCTACCCCTACCATACCCCTACCCTACCCCTACCATACCCTACCCCTACCCTACCCCTACCCTACCCTACCCTACCCTACCCCTACCCAAAAGTATCCTATGTCCTTCTCCCAGTTCTTAGCTACCTCCCTACCAATTTTCAGCCAAATCGGTTCAGCCGTTTTTGAGTTATAAATAGTGTAACTAACACGACTTTCTTTTGTTGTTAAAATGTATTCTGCTATTCAGGGCGGAGACAAATCCAACGAAACAAAAACCATGAAAATTGATCCAGCCGATCTCGAGTTATAAGTGTTGTAACAAACCCGTCTTTGTTTTATATATATAGACTAGCGGCCCGCCCCGGCTTCGCACGGGTGGACTTTTATACCCTACCCCTGCCCTACCCTACCCCTACTCCTACCCCTACCCATACCCCTACCCCTACCCTACACCTACCCTCAATACCCCTACCCTACCCTACCCCTCCCCTACCATACCCCTACCCTACCCTACCCCTACCCTACCCCTACCCTACCCCTACCCTACCCCTACCCTACCCCTACCCTACCCCTACCCTACCCCTACCCTACCCCTACCCTACCCCTACCCTACCCCTACCCTACCCCTACCCTACCCCTACCCTACCCCTACCCTACCCCTACCCTACCCCTACCCTACCCCTACCCTACCCCTACCCTACCCCTACCCTACCCCTACCCTACCCCTACCCTACCCCTACCCTACCCCTACCCTACCCCTACCCTACCCCTACCCTACCCCTACCCTACCCCTACCCTACCCCTACCCTACCCCTACCCTACCCCTACCCTACCCCTACCCTACCCCTACCCTACCCCTACCCTACCCCTACCCTACCCCTACCCTACCCCTACCCTACCCCTACCCTACCCCTACCCTACCCCTACCCTACCCCTACCCTACCCCTACCCTACCCCTACCCTACCCCTACCCTACCCCTACCCTACCCCTACCCTACCCCTACCCTACCCCTACCCTACCCCTACCCTACCCCTACCCTACCCCTACCCTACCCTACCCCTACCCTACCCCTACCCTACCCTACCCTACCCTACCCCTACCCAAAAGTATCCTATGTCCTTCTCCCAGTTCTTAGCTACCTCCCTACCAATTTTCAGCCAAATCGGTTCAGCCGTTTTTGAGTTATAAATAGTGTAACTAACACGACTTTCTTTTGTTGTTAAAATGTATTCTGCTATTCAGGGCGGAGACAAATCCAACGAAACAAAAACCATGAAAATTGATCCAGCCGATCTCGAGTTATAAGTGTTGTAACAAACCCGTCTTTGTTTTATATATATAGATATCAATAAGACTTATTTGTATAATACTTCTAGCTATTTTCAGCGACCTTGTTCATATAAATTTCGATTTCTCAAAATAGCCGTGGTCATTACCCCTTAAGGGTGGCATTTTAGGTGTGTGTCGCTACAATTTAAATCATCATCATCATCAGCCCGTTTAACGTCCACTGCTGAACATGGGCCTCCTCTCTTTGGAGGGTATTTGCCGTAGTCACCACGCTTGGCAAGTGGGGTGGTGACCGCAGTATAATGTTGTACCACACAAGGAAACGCAACTGCCCGTTCCTTTATACACGTTTATTATAGATGATAATTATTATAGCAATCGGGCTCAACGGCTTATCGTGATTTCCAGCGTAGCGGTATTTGGCTCGCTTTAAATGTTGGAGGTCGTGGGTTTGATTCCCACGCCGGACAGGAAATGTTTGTGTAAATTCTAAGATCTCTTTCCGGGTCTGGTTGGTTGATGGACTATCAATTTAAATAGAATCTGGCTAAGCACTTCTGATCTTGCCATTTGAACGGTCATTGTGCTATATTCTTTTTAATATTGTATTTTTTTTTCTAAAGTGCTTAATTAGAACCAACACAGTATTATTGAATAGCATTAAAATTTTGAACTTATTTGTCGACACAAGACAGACACGCCTGAAATAAATTTGAACATAATTTGATAGTAAATCTTACGTAGGCATTTATAAGTTTTGTATACATTGTCATTTTTTGTGCTGAATAAAAACAAAACGTTAGACTTACATTTCATGTCTTGACAATGTGAATTTTGGATTTTTTTTGTTAATATACGTGCCAAATTTCACCGACATTCATTTAGTGGTTTGATGTGTGATAGAGTCAGTTATATATAGCTAGCGATACGCTTCTACCAGTACAATATAATAAAAACGAATATGATTCTTTTTTGTTTTTATGATAATAAAAACAAAAAAGAATCATATTCGTTTTATATTTTTTGTGTGCAATAAAGAGCATTTCTGTTATGTTATGTGACAGTTGCAGATTAGATGTAATTTAATCTGTCAAGAAATATTTTTCTTATATCGGTGATACCTACTGCAAAACCGCGAAAGTGACAGCTGCTAATAAGGTGTAATTCCATATGTCATGAAATATTTTTGTTATGTTTATTTTAAAGGCCATAAAATTAATTGGCTACATTTGATTTCAACCTTATTAGCTATTGTCAGTATCACCGACGATATGTATGTTTGAAATGGCAAAATATCAATTTGCTTCTTTTGGTTTTCAACCTTATTAAGTAACTAACTTCTGAACGCGGATCCGCCTTCGTAACTCACGTTTCCGTAGAAACTTCATAATTTTATTACGTGAATAAAATACATAATAAACAACTAAATGTAGACTATTCTAAATCTATTCTACTTGGCAAGGTTCCCAGAATGCTGGCAGCATTACCCCGTTGAATGGCAATGCTTACCTGCTGTGCAAAGTAAAAACCAGTACTCGGAGAACGCGTGTGTGGCGCACACAGTGCCGCACTAAAGAGGGCCGCTGCGAGGTATTTATCAATTAATTTGGCTCCCAGTCCTGGCTTCATTATTACATTATAACCTTCCTCAATATATGAGCGATTTAACACTGAATAATTTCCTTAAATCGGACCATTGTTCTTGAGATTAGCGCGTTCAAGCTAACAAACAAACTCTTCAGCTTTATATGAATCTTGTTTCAGTATGTACACGAATGAATGGATGAATCTTTCTTTGCTTTTATACTTATTTACCTGAAATCTACTTAAGCCCAAGCCTCGCACTACACAATCTACTAAGCGCTCCTTGTTGTATTGATGTTAAATACTATCATTCAATGCGGGCGTTTATTAGGAATGAACACGCGAATTCCACCCACTTGTGTAGGGTCCAGTTTCAGAACAAATAGAAAAAAAAGTCGGAGTACTGTCGAACAATGTCCTAAAGCCGGTTTTTTTGTGCAATAGTGTAGGTAAAATTGTTACTATGATTTTCACAATACCCCAATGTTACAAAAATAACGTTGAACTTTGATTTGTACCTACACCATTTCATGGCACTATTCTAATCATCACTACATAGTGTAAAACAAAGTCGCTTTCTCTGTCCTTATATCCCTATGTATGCTTAAATCTTTAAAACTACGCAACAGATTTTGATGCGGTTTTTTTTAATAGATAAAGTGATTCAAGAGGAATGTTTATATGTATGATACATCAGCATTGCACCCGTGCGGAGCCGGGGCGGGTCGCTAGTTAATGTATAAAAACCTCGCAGCGGCCTTCTTATTGTATTCAAATTGCACAGCAGGTAAGCAGTGCTATTCAACGCGGTAATGCTGCCAGCATTCTGGGAACCTTGCTAAAAAGAATAGATTTAGAATATTAGTAATTTATAAGTTTTATTTTAAATTAGCTGCTTTTAGTTGTAATTATGTATTTAATTCATTAATGTAAAATGTTATTCAAAAAGTATTTTACTAGGCAAGTTGATATCGTCATACCTGTGACACTACAATACCACGTAAGTGACGATAGCTAATAAGGTTCAAAATCATATGTAGCGAGTTGTTTTCTTGCCCAGAACATCATATCTAGACCTCAAAAGCATAAGGATGGTTGTATAGTAAACTTCAGAAGCATTTGGTCGTAAGTGCCACGTTTACGATAAAGGAACATACGATGTATGATTTTGACGTATAAATAATGGCACATACGACCTAATGCTTCTGAGCTCTAGATATATTAAGAAAATGTTTCTTCATAGATAAAATTATACTTAATTAGCATCTATCTCTTACGATTTATCACCAAAGATGTGTAATATTTCAGATGTAAAATTTATCTAGTAGGTATACCAACGGCATAATTCAAAAAAAAGATAACAGGCCATGAAGTTAATTAAAATAAAAGATATACAGAACCCTACGTGTGACGTCGACCTAATTAAATTGTGTTTTATTGCTACCATTCCTGCGTATCACATTGTTACAATAGTGACTCTTATCACCTAGGAAATAAAGTTCATATTTCTGTCAACAACGACTTTTGAATTGTCCTGAATTTTTTGCTGTAGCAACCGTGGACTTGATTTATAATTGAGATAACAATTTTCATGTAAATTTACGTTTGCACGAAATCACATTTTATTTTTATGCAATAAATTAATTGTAATTAGTTATGTAAGTTCCGCAGTCAACTAATTTTATACCATGTTTATGTTGATAAACTTTTTTTTTCTTAATTTATTTAATATTTTGTTAGAATATTAGATATGTGTATAGTAATAGCTCAGTTTGTATGATAAAATAACATACTCACAACATTTTAAATAAATAAATAAAATAGATGTATACAACTAAAAGTAGCTAATTTATTTTAAAGCTGACTTATAAAATACCACTATTCTAAATCTATATTACTTGGCAAGGTTCCCGGAATGCTGGCAGCATTGCCCCGTTGAATGGCAATGCTTACCGGCTGTGCGAAGTAAATACCAGCATTAGGGGAACGTGCCACAATTAAAGAAATAATATTCAAATATCTGCTTGTAATGAATGAATAAAAATAACAGTTTTTTACAAAGTGCACATGAATAATATAGGGGAATAATAATAAAAACACACAATTTAATAAAATATATCCGGAATACAAGTATTATTATCAAACAGTTGTTCAAAACAGTAGAAGTTGGCGATTTAGCCAAGTCGCTCATCGATAGATAACTCATAAAATCTTTTTTCACGCGAACATAATCATGGGGAGAAGCTAGTCTGTAATATATATTATTATATTTCGTCCTAATTTTGATATTTCCACCAACTTATTCGACCGCCCAATATAGAAGGAAAATTATAATAATGGCGCGACACCCGTAAGGCACTCGAGAGCACTTATCTTTCAAACTCCCAAGTTCTTTGTGTAAATGAGATCTGTTCATAAGTTTGTACGTATAAGAATACCTTTCACACGCTTTGTAGATTCACAAGGGTATGAGGGAACCCAAAAATTGGGCGTCACACGTGTGCCAGTAACGCTATTAATTATATTTTTGGAATATGAAATAGTTTGGGATATATTTATGGAATAGTTTGAAAAACGTGACTGACGACTGACGTGACGTCAATCATCTATTACACATATTTGATGTTATTTTATTTTAAAGGTCTTTTATGGTTACTAGCATAGTTTTTCAGTCTAATAGTATTCTTATTAACCCCTCGTGCGAAGCTCAAATGCTTACGAGTGGTTTCACGTTGGTAGTGCAATGGTGGGGATTGAACGAATTGAAGTCCGAATCGAATGGCAAGTTGTGTAAATTCTAAGATTTCTTTCCGGGCCTGGTTGGTTGAGGGACTACACGTAGGGTACTCGGAAAGCACGTTAAGCCATTGGTCCCGATTGTTATAACATCATATATAACATTCGTACACCAAGTAACGGGCAGCAGCGTTTCCTTGTGTGTTACAACATTATCTGCGGGCACCAACCCACCTACCAAAAGTGGTGACTATGGCAAAAACCCTCCATCGGGTAGAGGCCCATGTTCAGCAGTGAACGTTGTATGGGCTGATAATGATGATGATGATGGGAATTGCCTTAAAAATACATGTGGAAAATTGCATCTAATCCACCTTAATAAAAAAAGAAAACAGTAAAATATCACTAAAATTTTACAAAAATCTGTTTTTGTTTTCCCATTATTTCCGAGCGGAATATTTTTTTTGTTAAATCTACATAACAACCCCTTTCAAACCTGAAAGTAGATTTAACGCTAAATTAAACCACGTTGCTTATTTAAACTGTTCATGTTAAACTGTTAAATATTCATTTTAAGCTATTAACGCTTGTGTTAATTTGCTTTTCCTAGCAAAATGAAGGCTCTATTTAGAAGTGACGCGACTAATTATGTCGGATTAAATTAATTACCGAAATTCATGATGGTGGTAAAATTAAAAAAGAAAAACAAAATATTTCGGTAAAAGAAAACTTTGATATTCAAAAAATTAAGCTTTAAAATTAGAAAAGTGTAGTTTTACTCATGAAGCTCATAAAGCTATCTACTTTAGTTATTCTTAAATAAGTAAATAATATCCTACACTACTTCTGTCCAGCTCTTATTCCCATTGAGTCCTAATCTCCTATATCAGAGGTGGCCAACCGGTCGATCGCGATCGACTGGTCGATCCCGGCAGTTATTACAGTCGATCCACATAAACAATAAAAAGTGATATTTTAGTCCACGTTTGAATGAATGTTATTCTACAAACACGTGCCACAGATGCAATAAGTTTGTGATTGTCGTATAATAATTTGAAAAAAAAACATATTTATAATTTGATTGAGTTACACAATACGTGATTCAAAGTTATGTATGCCATGTGGTCGATCGCACACAGTAGACAGTCGATCTTAGGTCTTATTAAGTTGGCCACCCCTGTCCTATATACTGTATTATAGATTTTTATCTCTTATCGAATTCAATGGGAAGTCCTAATCTCTTAAGTACAAGTCTTCTATTACCGGACAAAGAAAATAATTCAGAACCAATAAAGTCAAAGAAGAAATCAACTTACAAAATTAATTGCTTTGAATCGTCTGGTAAGATTATCTAGAAATAAAAAGGCTCTCAATTATTAGGTTCAATTGTTGGGATCAGTATGTAATAATACAAAGAGAGAATATTTATTTTGTTGCTTATAAAAATTATTCACCGCAGCTTAATATGTTGTATTGTATGTGCATAATATTATTATGTTTTGTTGAAAAAAGCTAGTTTTGTTTTTTGTTTGTTTTAATTACTGAAATTATCAACAAATTAGCTTTTGGGAGGCACTGTCCTAGATGTAAAATGTAATGAATTTGTTAATCATAAATATTGTAAAATGCGATTTTTAAAAGATGACTAAAAGAAAAATTCCGGAGTTTCTTATAGTCTTTCTTCTCCGGATGTCACACCGTAGGTAGATAGAGAAAGACTCGTAGGAAGCTAGGATAGGGACGGTGGTCCTCGCGAGGCGAGGTTCGCGATGCGTTCTTGGCTTGGCTTTAGACCTGATCCCAGCCCGCGCTGGTTGATCTAATTTCTCAAACCACGCGACTTATAATTATTATTTTGTGTACACTCGTTTTGCTCGCGACAATTTTTCAATTTTTCATTTTATTTTATTTATAAATATCTATATATATTTTATTGATCTTTAAAATAAGATTATAATAGTATAACATTAGTGACCATATATGGATATTGTTCTTAATTAGGTATCAAAAAATGTACTTTTAATGTGTTATGCTTTGTAAATGACGTATAACAAGCGCGAATTATTCGTCTACGTTACTAATAAACTATTTCATTTCATTTTATTTCATTGACTCATTTTGTAAAAAAAGCGTTACATAGCACGACACTAGCAATAAATACTAGATATATTCTTAATCCGTGTGGTTTCCGGCGTAGAATTGACCACCCCATGTCCTCCCATGGGTGTCGTAAAAGGCGACTAAGGGACATATGGCTGATGGATGGGCAGCAGCATCTATTACCCAAGATATCTATTACATCTTACTGCGATCACCAATCCGTCTGCCAAGCGTGGTGATTATGGCAATATCCCTCAACGATCCTGGCTTGCCAAGGTCTGTTGGGAGGAGGCCCATGTTCAGCAGTGGACGTAAACGGGCTGTTGATGATGATGATGATGATGATGAATCTTATGAAATCTTGACGAGCTTCACAAGCAATAAATACTAGATATAAGCTTAATCTTGTGGTTCATGCTAGCCGTCTCCGCAAAATAAGTAACTCTTTTATGGGGCCATGTATACGGTTCTATAACAAACTTCCCAATAGTACCTATAAGAGAATTGTCTATAAATAAGTTCAAAATTACAATTAAACCCAAATCGTGCAGCAGGGCTTATTATAAAATTTATTTCTAGTCTCAATGTAAGATAAAGTATTTTGTAATTAGGTTAATAAAATATTGTGATTTATATATATTTTTTAAAAAGGGTTCTACTGAGATTTTTGGCAGTGTATCTCAGTAGTCGCCACGACACGCACTGCAAGGTTGGAGAAATAATATGACGATTCCAAACAAATGTAACCATTTTTACGGAATAAATGAATTTTAAATATAAAATTTTTTAATTGAATTTGAACACACAAGGAAACGCTGCTACTTGTTCCCTGGTATAAAATTATTATAGGTAATGTTATAACAAACGGGACAAACGGCTTGACGTGCTATTCGAGGTCCAGAGGTTAATCCCTCAACCATCTAGACCGGGAAAGAAATCTTAGAATTTATATAAACTCGTACGGATCGAACCCACGACCGAGATTTAAAGCGAGCCACCGCTAAGGAGGTTGTCGCGCACGTTAAGCAAGTAGATAATATTAATTGGAAGGAAAAAATAATCTATAAGCAAGTAAAAATGACAACCTCCGTAGCGTAGCGGTATTTGGCTCGCTTTAGATCTCGGAGGTCGTGGGTTCGATTCCCACACCGGACAAGAAATCTTTGTGTAAATTCTTGGATTTCTTTCCGGGTCTGGTTGGTTGAGGGACTACCCTCCGTGCCTCGGAAAGCACGTTAAGCCGTTGGTCCCTATTGTTATAACATCATCTATAATAATCGTATATCAAGGAACGGGCAGCAGCGTAACCTTGTGTGTTACAACATAATACTGCGGTCACCAACCCGCCTGCCAAGCGTGGTGACTATGGCAATACCCTCCCTCGGGAGGAGGCCCATTCAGCAGTGGACGTTGTACGGGCTGCTGATGAAGTAAAAATGCAAAAAAAGATTATTTTTAATCTTAATTTCAGCAAAACATATGCTAAAACAATCGTTTGCCTAGTTCCTTACTCCGTACAGTTACATTCATAAGATATAGCCCACTTTAAAAACCCATTTAAACCCTACAGAGAATACATTCCCTATTTCAAGATGCGCACTTTACTGCCTCGGGGCTCAAGTCCGTAAAATACAATACGTAGTGTTTTACAATGGAGCAGAATAATACTGCACCATATTTTGTTGAATACTTACTTTTATGAACTGAATAAAACTTTGAACCATAGGATAGTTGCGCCTGCTTTTAAAATGTATGCCTCGTGAGTGATTACGTTCGTGAATTTCTGTGAAAATTGAATATTTTTTTTAAGATTACTAGCAGAGTTTTGCAGTCTTGTTAACTTCTCGTGCTAAACTAAAATGCTTGTGTTACGAGTGGGTTCTCGTCGGTAGCGCAATGGGTGGGGTTCGCACCGGCGATCTAAAGATCACAAGTCCTACGCTTCAGCCATTGGGCTGCGACCGCTTTTAAAGTTTATCCATAACATATTTTGACTATAAATAAAATAAGTAATATACCTACGCGTCTTTTAGGTATGACATGCCATGCGCCGTGTTCCCGCGTAGATCCGGATCCCGTGGGAACGTCAACTTAAAATATATGATTTAAATTACATTATTTTGTCTGATGCGTATTACAATACTACAAACTATATGCGGATCAGCAACAAATTTCCCATTGCATTCTACTACTAGAATAAAAGTACCTATCCTCCAAATATCGACCAACACCAACATTCGCTACACTGAATAAGTGCCTATTCTCAAATACATTGTTTGAGAATAGGCACTCAGTAAAGTGCTAGGCTATTGGTGATTTTTGTTAAGCCGTAACATGAGTGAGTGCCTATTAACTGCCTGACTGTCTTTTCTCAAATACTTTTGAGTATAGGCACTCTGTATTTTACGAAAGTATGTTGGCGATTATTGTTTTAACCATAGGTAACATTTGTCATTCATTTGGGGTCGAAAGTCTCGTTTACTCTTGAAGGTTATAAGGGCTTGATTGTCATACTAAAACAACGCAATATATGCATGTGTTAAATGAACCATTTCTTTTTGGATACAACTGGAGTAACTAACCTCCGTGAGATTCCATGCTTCGAAAAGTACGTAAGGCGTTAATTGACAATAGGCATTACCATCATAAACTATAGTAGCGTTTATTGGTATGGTAACTTACGGCGGAAACATACTATTATAACGCCACGCCACCCGACGACACGCCACGCGTGTTGAGTCGAATCAAATGTATTGTTTTCTATAGACCAGAAACACACTATGAACACCCGACACGACGCCACGCGCGTACTGATTTACAGGTGTTGACACGTGGCGTGGCGTGGCGTTTGATAATGTGTTTTCGTCTTTAAACTTACATTTTCTATGAAGTATGGTGACTATGACATATTCCCTTCCTGTCGGGGAGCAGACTTTTGAACTGTTGATAAAAAACAAACTGATGATAGCACCATGCTGAGGCGTAGTATAAATCCAACGTATGTGAGACAGCAGTACGTTATCACTACATAGTATAAAACAAAGTTGCTTTCTCTGTCCCTATATCCCTATGTCCTTATGTATGCTAAAAATCTTTAAAACTACGCAACTGATTTTGATGCGGTTTTTTTTAATAGATAGAGAGATTCAAGAGGTAGGTTTATACCTATGTATGATACATCAGCATTGCACCCGTGCGAAGCCGGGGCGGGTCACTAGTTAGTTAATAATTCAGTGGGATAGTACACCACATACTATTAAAATTTATTTAAAAAAAATAAGTCGATAATCTTAGCCATGTCAAAATATCTAGCACCGGTAAATAATACGAATGGTAAATTAATCAACTTTCGTGCCACTCATATTGTTAAATTTAGTCGCCAGTGTCAGTGAACGCGCATAATTATTATATTATTTACTTAATTAATTTGTCACTTGACCTAACCTAACCAAACGCGACTATGCTACTGTTGTAACAAAACTTCAGCTACTTCATTAAGTCCTGTTAAACTCCATTGGTTTAGGTCTTTTTTATTTTAAACACCCGAAACCTTTTTTAGTTTATTTACTAACTAAATAATTTATTAACTGACGATTCTTATTTTTTTCGGTGGTGAAATCTCATTAGTTAGCTGAACTACTAAACTTATCTGTGCCTCATTATTAATGTTAACTGAATTGTAAACGTCAACCTCGTTTATTTAATTTCCTGAAGCATGTATGATTGTGTTACTTTCCTTATATACACCGTGACTTTTTGTCGTCGTTGGGGTACAATTTGCCATCAGATATCTAGAGCTGAGAAGCATAAGGTCGTTTGTGCCATTACCTTAAACTGGCACTTACGACCAAATGCTTCTGAAGCATATTAGTACATCCGTCCATATGCTTCTGAGGCCTAGATATATTATCGAAACGCAGTATCAAAATATTAAAAAAGACATAACGATCTCTACAAAAAAGTTTACTTCACACACGGTAATGATATACATGGCAAGATAAGCTCTTATGCCTTTCAATACAAGATAATCTCGTTTGTACGATCAGGAGCCTTTAATTAATTAATGGCTCCTGTTTGTACAAATAAATGTTCAGGTACAGCCAATATAATTCAAGAATACATAGTTCACTTAAAATTGAAATAAATGCATATCGATATTCAAATAAATAATGTATAAATAAATAAATAAATTTATATAATATTTTTTTAAGTTTCATTTAAAGTTTAACCTTTTTTAAACTCGTAATATCTTAAAAATTACATATATACAACTAAAAGTAGCTCATTTAAAATAAAACTGACTTAGAAAAACGGAGTAATGCAGCCAGCATTCTGAGACCCTTGCCAAGTAAAATAGATTTAGCATAGTAGTATTTTCTTAGTTAGTTTAATAATAAAAATAATTATAAATAAGTAATAGTTGCGTTATAAAAAGATGGGTAAATGTAGATAATCGCCCGGAAGTCACCGTGTCGAAATGGCCTTGGCATTAGGCTGTTTACCTAAGATATAGGGTCGATTACTGCCCGTAGTCTTAATTAAGAAATCTCAGAAGTAAAGGTAAAAATAATAATAATAAATGTAAATGGCGACAAGAGCTATACTGCCTAGCAGTAAAAAAAAAACCGGTTGTACGAACGGGCTCCACTAACTCAAGAGTAACTTTAATTAATGGTTAAAGTAATCACGAATAAAATAAACATTTTAATATTTACCCATGAAAATCGTTATCGGAGGAAACAAAAGTAATTTATGATCGTTATTTCAGACAGTCATTAATCAAACAAAATTTGAAAAGTATCGAGAATAATGTAATATGAATTTCAGATAAAGTCTGTAAAATTACGTTTGTCATCAAGATAGCTAGTTTAATTAAGATAATACTCATTTATATATTCTTGTCATTTATAGAATAGACTGAAACAATATGATATTAAAGAAATCTTTGAAATTTGAAATTAAACGGCATCCATCAGTTAGAACTTAAAAATTAATATAGTTTGTTTTACTCCGCTTTCTAATGATTAAAAAAATTAAGCCCAACTGGAGGTGTACTTTTACGCAGTTTGCCTAGTTCATAGTTGAAGTAGAAACAGTCGCGCGTATAAAATATTATACATTGGAAAAAATCAAACCACAATTACTATGCTTGATTGATGCACTAAAATTTAGTTTAAAAAAATGAAGGGTTTTTAATGTGTATCTGATTACGTTAAATATTTTTTGTAGCACTTTTAAAAACGTTCCTAGTATATTCCTAGCTTATTTGGATAGTAAATTTTAGACTTTTTTTTTTATAAAATTTTGTACTACGGTAATTCCTTAGATTTATGAGGAAGTCTTAGTATTTACCGACATGAGTTGGTAAAAGTAAGGATTTATGAAAATGGAACGATGTTCTCGGGCTTTTGTCAATAGAAATTAGTAGGTACATCCTAGGTGCCGTCGGGGGGCCAGATTGCTTATGCGTATCCGGCCCCCAACAACGGCGGATCGAAGGAGTATCCGGGGGGTTTTAGTGGTGTAAGGTCCTCTCCTCGTGGTATGAGTTAGCATACCACGCTATGGAGAGGGCGAGTCCCACATATCTCACCGCCTTCGCACGAATATGCTACAGCGGCGGTGGAAATGGGTTCTTCCAGGCAAAAAAAAAAAGTTTGTCCTAGGTTAGGTTATGTTAAGATTTAGCAAGTGAATGGTGGTAAAAGTTCGAATCGCAAATCTGTTCGAACTTTTATCAATAATAGTTGATAAATCATAGGTTTTACTAGAAAATCTTAGAATTTACCGTTATTCGAGCTTTTATATTGACATATATAAATAATTTTATCATGTGTATATTATCCGCCTACACTGGCATAGCGTAGGACGGTCTATGGTCAACTTCAAATATTTGTATTGTGCCTACATTATTGACTGCTCTATCAAATAAACTGAGTTAATTCAATGATTCCTAAAGTTTGTATGGAATTATCTTTAAATTTGCAACGATTTTGACAAAACTTGATACTCATGCTGTTTAAAACATTTTATAGAATTCGTGTTTCGTGGTTTATTGTAATTCAACCTCTAAAGGTGCAAAATAGGGGTTGAAAGTTTCTATGAATAATACTTAAAATATGCTTCAATTCGTTATCCAGAAATAATATGTATAGGCTGTATTTAATTACTAACTTAGTAATTACAAACCCCACGGAAACGGAAGATACGCGGGTAAAACCGGGCACGAGAAGCTAGTGTAATATATATATATATAGATTCCCTAATGATCATCATCATCATCATCATCTTTCTGTCCTGCTCCCCATTATTTAGGGTTAGCGCAATATATCATTATCTTCATTTTTTCGCTATTAGGCGTCTCTTCCATACTCACATCTTTTACAGTCCATCCATATTTTTTTTGCCTTTCTTTTCTAACATATACATTTTCATATTTAGCATTCGTTCCGTCACATGCGCGTCATCCCTACGTAGGTACCTATAACGTGCCGTCTCTATCTGGTGCCTATATAGCGCCTATTCCATAATGATCATAAAGAAAAAAGAACACAACCATTTTTATATTTCTGCGAATGCGAGTGAAATAAAACGAACAACAGCGTGTTCGTCATAACACTCACAAAATGCTGAGTGCGGCCTTTCGCAATAAAGGAGATATTGGACACGTTGGTACACAAATAACCGTATGTCAATACCATCATACTATATTATTACAACAGGCATGAAGACTAAAAGAAATAATTTAGTCCGTCAGTTAGATTACCAAAAAATATTGGACACGTATTATTTATCAAATAGAGCAACAACAAACTATAAAGTTCAAAAGAGACGTCGACTTGTGACGTCGGGCCGGATTGCTTATGCGTACCCGGTTCCCGCCAACGGCGGATCGAAGGAGTGTCCGGGGGTTTAGTGGTGTAGGGTCCTCTCCTCGTGGTATGAGTTAGCATACCACGCTATGGGGAGGGCGAGTCCTACATATCCCACCGCCAGCGCGCGAATACGCTGCAGCGGCATTGGGAATGCGTAAATGCAAACAAAAAAATGGCTTGTGACGTCACTATAAGGTAAAAATTGTACCTAGACGTGATGTCGCATGAAATTTCAACGCGCTGTATTTGTACTGACGGACTTAATTATTTTTTTTAGTCTTCATACCTATTGTGAAGATGGCGAGATGAGCTGGACTCATTTTTAAAGGATTGGCCTACAATCGCATTACATCGCGAGAGATTTAAGGAGGGAAGGGAGGCCTTTGCCCTGCAGTGGGACAACGTAGGCTCATAATAATAATAATAATGCCTATTGTAGACAGTTTCGAAGTCAGCATAGACTTACACACTTACTTACTTACTCACTTTATTGGCCCGTTTATATTCACTGATAATTATGTTATGGTACTCCTACTAAACAGCCCTGACCAACCAGAGCCGTAGAGAGATATTAGCAGAATCATCACACTTTTCAAACAGATCTATGATCGTAGTAAGGAATATCTTTGAGCTGATAGATCCATCCATCAGGTGTAGCTGGAAACCACTCAGTATCGAACATCTGCGTTTTTATGTGTGTACAATTTTCAGATCAAAATATCAATGACTAGATTATTTGTTATAACTAATATTACTAACAACCCCTAACTAACCCCTCGTGCTAAGCTAAAATGCTTGTGTTACGAGTGGGTTCACGTCAGTAATGCAATGGGTGAAGATCGAACCGGTGACCATAAGATCGCAAGTCCGACGCTCGGTTACGGCCGCTTCAAACCGATTTGAACCGAACACAAACTGGGCAAACTAATTAAATAAAACCCTCAAATAATAATATTACTCTTAAAATATACGTAGTGCTATAATGCTGTCTATACTAATATTATGAAAAGGTATAGTTTGTAAATTGTTTGAGAGATTGTAGGGGCTAATCTATGAATCTACTGAACCGATTTTTCAAATTCCTTTACCGTAGAAAGCCACAGTATTTGTGTCAGAGGCTATATTATAAGTCTAGGTTGCCACGGGAACGGGATCTACGCATGTGATTGAAATTTATTGTTTTATTTTTTTCTCTTAAATATAGGCTTACGTTTGCCCATAGTCTCGGTTGATGGAAGGCTAAGATAATGCCTCAGATGATACACGCTTGCCTAGAAAGTGTCTGTTCACTTTAGTATTAAAGATATCCAGATTATAGCGTTCCGGAAAAACTGACCCCGGCAGAGAATCCCACTCCTTTGCCGTCCGCATTATGGAAGAAGAAGCAAATCGCTTCGTGCGTATTGAAGGTTATAAAAAATTGCTTTTCAGAAACTGTAAGCGCAGACTTAATGAATATAATTATCGCGTTATCAGGATAATCTGTAAATAAACACGTAATTACGTTAATTAGCACCACTTAATACCGTTAATTCAGTGTAAACGTTGTAACTTTTCGACTTAGGTCTAAATTGAAGATTATAAGTTATTTAGGACTACCATAGGTTATGTTTTAAGGTGATTGGTTAGGTTCGAGGAGGAACGAGGTTTACAGATGTGCCACAGTATTGTGGCCTAGGAGAGCCCGCGGCGCCAATTTGTCCGGGCGGGTCCCAGATACCACCGGCGCGGGAACGCTGCAGCAGTGGAGAGGATACGTAAATACATTTATCCCCGGAGAAAAAGAAAAAGGGATATTATAGCGATCAGTACCATTGGCTTATATTGATGTAGACCATCGGCTCCGTACGGCTGCCAAGGTAGCCGTACGGAGCCTGGAGATGGTCTGCGTCGGTGTGGTTTGGGAATAAAATATCTGTGTTGCACATAATCAAATACATAGGTATCTTTATTCCTATAATTTCGACGCGTTTCAATTTTAAATGATGCCATCCGGTCACCGATTTGCACGCGACGAAACGAAACGATGAAAAGCTCACAAACATCGAAAAAGATTGTAAAATTGGAACCATCTTATACATGAGCATGTAAAGAATGCAAAAGACCTCAATATATTCTAAATGGCTTATATTACGAAGCACTATATATTCAAAGTGGCGAGATGCATCAAATGTATGTTGTATAGAATATTCATAATATATCTCTTACGCTTAGTTGCCCTAGATTCAATACCGGCTCGTGTGTTATGTCATTTAGGGTTGTATATGAATAATGCGACATTTTCAAGTAATTTTCTGGTTGCTTGTTCGCGGCCAATAGTTAATCACTATACTACTATTACTTTTATATTATTCTGTAATATTTATACGAAATACTATATTTTTGAGATTAGCAATTGATTGCTTTTCAGCTGCTCTATAATCGCTATTGCCTATTCTTAGTAATTGCACTGCTGTAATAATTACGCTTCAAGTGAAATGCTTATATATATTCTAAATTGCTAATATTACGAAGCACTATATATTGAAAACGGCACCGAGATGCATTAAATGTAAGTTGTATAGAATATTCATTATACATATATTACGTTTAGTTGCCTAGATTCAATACCGGCTCCTGAATTTCGATCTAACGTGAACATTTAGGGTTGTATATTATGAATAATGTAAAATTCTTAACTAATTCTCTAGTTGCTGGTTTGCGGTTTATTTTCAATCACTACTACTATTTGTATTAATTTATTTATGTACACACATAGCACATACAAATAAAGAAAATACATAAAATGAACACATGATACAAAGGTACAGCTTATCCGCAGCAGTCAGTTTATGTTTATATTGCTGTGTAACATTTTTTTTTAGTTTAGCAATTGATTGCTAGTTAGCTTCTCAGTGGCACTGCTGTAATAATTTCGCTTAGTATGAAATGCCCTTCGCTTATCTATTTTAAATGGCTAATTTTACAACGCTATTTGCAACGCGACATAATTACTCGGTGGTTACTACCAAGTTGTCAATTAGTCAGTAACATAATATAAAATACAGTTCATTTTTACGATAAGCGATTGATCGCTTTTCAGATGTTCCATAATCGCCAATAATAGCAACGCAACATTATAACTCACTGTAGGTGACTAGTTTTAATTATTACTACTGGACTCGACTTGAACGGGCCTTGGCTAGGGGTGCGCATTGTCTTACATAACTTTTCAACTCCTATCATCGGATGTCCGAAAATATTTCTAATATTTTTAATATTAAAAGTCATAATGATCATTCTTCGTAAAAAACTAAATATTTAAATAATAATATAATCATTGAAATTCATAATATCACTAATTATACACTTACTTTTTACTAATATTTGTTTTAATATATTTTTTATACTAATGGTCGAAACTCATAATCATCACAACAAATAACTATAATATTCATACGTGTGTTTTATTCTGATTTTCGTTTTTATACAAGTTAAAAATGTGACTCCACTGAAAATCAAACTGCTACCAGAAACGAGATGCTCTTATTTTTGATCGAAGGTTAAAAAAACACCAGGATTCCAACATCTGTAGGTTAGGTTAGGTCAGAACTGTGACCATAACGCCAGATCCAAATTCCATACAAATTATTAATTAAAGTAATATGATCACTGAATGTTATGAAGAAAAAGTTCTGAAAAAAAATAAAATAAATTAAAACTGGTTCTTGGTAGTAACAGTATTAATAAAAAAATAATATGATCACTAACGGTTATGAGATAGTAATAAAAATGTATGAATAAAAAAAATATGAAAAAAATAATTATGAAGAGTGATTATTATGAGCACAGACCGATAGTAAGGTAAAGAATAGGATTTAGAATTTTATGTGAGCCAATATGGACCCCTTGGCTAGTCATGGTCGTAGAAGGATCGGTAATCGAAGTACAATGGCAACTAGCCTGGAGCTGATAGATACTGCCCATCCATTAGATGAATCACACGGCATCAATAATAACTTAGTTTTTGTCAAATTTAATATTTTTCTGTAACATTTTTTAGAAAATTGATAGCGTTTGATCGCTATTTAGCTGCTTTATAATCGCTATCGCCTCTTTTTAGTAATCGCACTGCAGCAACAAGCTCGCTTTGCGTGAAATGCACTGTATATTCAGTTATATGTATAGTCAAATCGCACTGAGATGCATCAATGTCTATTGCTTGTAATATTCATTATATATCAATATATGTATCTGACACGGTAAGTTGCCCCAGATTCAATACCGGCTCGTATATTGTATAACTTAGGGTTACCATTATGAATAATGCGAAAGTCCCGACTAAGTCTCTCGTTCATATAAATTTTAAAACATCATTGTTCATTTCGAATTGTAGTTAATAACGCTTTCGTTGAAAAGGGTGTTGCCATAGTCACGACGCTTCGCGGGTGAGTTGGTGACCGTAGCAATATGTGGTAACATTGAGGTAAACTCTTCTGCTGGTTTCCTGGTATAGGTAAATTATTATTAAATATAGTCGTTTAACTAACCAGTCCCGATTTTTTTTAAAGAATTTACATATTAAAAAATCGGCGTCCGGTTTGGGGATCGAACCCACGACCTCTAAGGTTTAAAGTGCAGCTTACGCTATGGACAAATCTGAAATCTTAAAATAAATTCTGAGATGGCAGCCCTAAGATCAAAGCAATACTACAATAATATGCAAATCTGTTTTTGTTACATTGAATGCAAGCGTAGGCTTCTGTGGCGGACCGTTTTGATATGAAATGTCATATCAAAAGGCGACAGTATTTTATTTACAAAAGCTATTAATATTAATGGTAAAACGGTTTAAAAAGAAATGCTGTGTTTAGTGATGTAGCTGAGTTGAGACTATTTCTAACTTGCACAATCATTTTATGTAATGACTAGCTTCCCGCGCGCGGTTTCACCCGCGTAACTCCCGTTCCCGTGGGAAATTCATAATATATGCCTATGTTCTTTCTCAGGCTCTAGACTATATCTGTTTGGTACAGATATTTCATTTAAATCGCTTCAGTAGTTAAGGCGTGATTGCGTAACAGACAGACAGACAGACAGACAGAATTACTTTCACATTTATAATATTAGTAAGGATTAGTAAGGATGTCACTCCGTATTTTATTTGGTGGACTAAACAGTTGGTGAGTATATTAGATATTTGTTTTTGTCATTGATAATAAGTACGCTTTGTACAATACATAAATAGGTTTAAAATAAGGGCTTTAAAAATGTATGCATTCTTTAAACAGTACCTATGCATAGGTATTATTTAATTAACAATGTCGCGTGACAATTTGTAAATAAATTTGTGAAAGTTTCACAAATTTTAAAATCAGACATATTCGCATCTTTAAAACGACAATGACGTAAGCAACAATTTCAAAAACTGGCCTTTTTATGGGAAACTATTTAAATAGTATTTAAATCGTTTCCCATTAAAAGGCCAGTCAATAATAAGTAAACGCCTACCATATGTACTAAATAGTTTGCCTGTGGATATCAGACGAGAACCAAATAAAAATAAATTTAAACGAAAGCTAAAAAAGTACCTACTAGAAAAAATATAATATAATATTTATCATTTATACTTAAATTAGAGAATAATATGTATTTGTTTATGTGACATTATGTATGTGTGTATTATGCATGTATATATGCATGTGTGTGTGTGTGTATATATAAATGTGTGCAATGTGCATAGATTTTTCATTAAACTCAACTGAGTCCACAGTCAAACTGTTTAAAACAGTTTTGTGGACCATTGTAATAAAATTAGCAATAATTTATCTTTGTTTAATAAATAAATAAATAAACGACGTAAGTGCAAAAATTTCAAAACCTAGCCTTTTTATGGGAAACTATTAAATAGTATTTAAATCGTTTCACATTAAAAGGCCAGTTTTTGAAATGTTTGTAGGTACGTCATAGTCGTTTTAAAGGTGGGATCATGTTATTTTGCAAAAAAAGTTCACGATGTATTTATGATAGACATGGCAAAATAATCTCGAATAGCTTGCAATAAATCAAATATAATTGAGATGTACCATAGGTTCAAAGTCATTTTAATTGTAATTTTTATGTCATTGAAAAAGTATATGTACAGGTCGATTCTACTACGAATAAAAATTTCGTCAAATGTTAGAAGTGAGTTTGCCGTGTGGTTTCCGGCTTAGAATATACCACCCCATGTCTTCCCATGGGTGTCGTAAAAGGCGACTAAGGGACATATGGCTGATGGATGGGCAGCAGCATCTATTAGCTCAACGTTTAAATCTTACTGCGATCACCAATCCGTCTGCCAAGCGTGGTGATTCTGGCAATATCCCTCTACGATCCTGGCTTGCCAAGGTCTGTTAAGAGGAGGCCCATGTTCAGCAGTGGACGTAAATGGGCTGTTGATGATGATGATGTTAGAAGTGACTATAAAATCATATGCGATTTTATAGGCACTAGTTTATATATTTTTAACTAACCCGAGTTGGAAAATTCTGGTATATCGATTCCAACGACAACCGAATCGTCTAGTAAGCACTAAGGCCCCATTTGTGCTTCGCAATTTCATACGATAAATCCGTTAGGTTAATGGGTTAATCGAATCAATTTGTATTCATTGAAATAAACCGGTACAAAATTGACGGATCTGTTCTGTAACATAAAAACAACTTTATTTTCAAACAAAGTCAAAAAGATAAAACCTAAATTTATAGGTATACAAAATCTATTATTTGTACTAGTATATCGTCGGTCGAATCACGAAAGGGCGCAACCAGCAAAATTTCGGATTTTGAGTTATTTACACCATTGAATTCTAGATGTCAAGTTTTATCATGTCACGAAAAGGCGTAACCAAAATCGCAGTATTTAATGACTTATGAGTAGTCGCGAAGGGCCCTATCTACTATTCCTTTAATTTAAAACATCACGAATAGGCGTAACATCAGATACGCCTGTACATGTATAGTTATATTTTTTCACGAAGAGGCGTAACTTGGCGCAAATGAAACTAGGACCTGTCAAAACTTTAATCTGAATGAATTCTATATCCTTTCACAGTCCAAAAAAAACCGGCCAAGTGCGAGTCGGACTCTCGCACGAAGGGTTCCGTACTAGTGCGTACCTATTTTTGATATCAAGAATACAACAAATAACATAGTATAAAAGTTCTTGTAGTTCGTTGTAACTTTGATCAATGTTGAATGAATGAAAGGTAAACTGCGGTTTACGGTTTATGACGTATTAAAAAAAAACTACTTACTTGATCTCGTTCAAACCAATTTTCGGTGGAAGTTTGCATGGTTATGTACATCATATATTTTTTTTAGTTTTATCATTCTCTTATTTTAGAAGTTACAGGGGGGGGACACACATTTTACCACTTTGGAAGTGTCTCTCGCGAAAACTATTCAGTTTAGAAAAAAATGACATTAGAAACCTCAATATGATTTTTGAAGACCTATCCACAGATATCCCACACGTACGGGTTCGATGAAAAAATTTTTTTTGAGTTTCAGTTCTAAGTATGGGGAACCCCAATTTTTTTTGTTTTTTTTTCTATTTTTGTGTGTATATCTTAATGCGGTTCACAATATACATCTACTTGCCAAGTTACAACATTATAGTACTTATAGTTTCTGAAAAAAGTGGCTGTGACATACGGACGGACAGACAGACAGACAGACAGACAGACAGACATGATGAATCTATAAGGGTTCCGTTTTTTGCCATTTGGCTACGGAACCCTAAAAAGGACCAATGTAGTTTGTATAATACATACTAGGAAGGCACCAGTGAAGTTAAAGAGAAGCTTCGAGAGAAATATGATAGATGAATCAAAAAAGAGTGCAAGATTCGAGCTACACAAAATACGAAAATTTGTTATGTTTCGTTTGATTTGCAACAAGTAATTTATTTGGCGCAATGTAAAGAAAGTGCCATTTTTTTAAAAGACGTATGGCAAATTATAACTTTACGATTTATGATCTAAACTCCAAAAACTGTGTATGCAACTTATGGAACGAGACGATCAGTAAGAGAGGTGCAAATGAAATGTCTAGGAATAATGTGATAGGAAGGGAGTGAAATAAGTGTTCATGTTCCGCGACGGCTGTGTAGGCAGAATAAGAACTCCACAATGGCGGCAATGCTTTTATATTTGATTAATAACTGTCAATCGATTGAAGAAATTAGTTTACGTTACTTCTGTTCTTTTCATGGACAAAGTGAGAGCGATTCTGCCCATAGCGCGATAGCATTTGCAATGAATCAGGTTGGAAACATTCAAGTACCCAGTCAACTGGAACCCATCATACGATTGGCACGCAAAAAGCCTCATGAGGTTAGACTTCTGAATTATGATGATTTCAGAAATTTCAAAGACCTCGCATCAAAACTTAAGTTGCTACTAGAGATGTGTCCCGCACTCATGAGGTGCCTCATTTGAGGTACTCGTGATCGCAAATTGAAAGAGTTACTCGAATTTCAACATTGAACCACCTCACTACTCATTCACGCGTCAAAAACTCACGAGTGAAAGAAAATTATGTGAGTGAGGGAGACGTTAAAATCAGAATCGTGAGTACTTATGAGTCGACGCAACCGTCCGCCCCGCTGCCTCGGACTATCGGCTGAATTCGGCTGAGTTCGGCTCGGGCTCGGCTCGGCTCGTAAGATACGCTGACATACGACTCCTCGCCTCAAATGAGGGGTACCTCGTGAGGACCTCGCGAGGCAAAATGAGGTACTCCCTCAACCTCATATAAAAATGATGAGTTACCCATCACTAGTTGCTACAGTTGAAAAAGGGAGATGACCAAACTGGTGAGTCATTTAAGTGGACAAATGTCATGGAGTTTAGAGTATTGAGAAACCAACCTACTACACTTTTCTTTAAAACTAGTAACATGGAAACACAATACAAATCTATATCACTGAAACGAAGTAATATTACATTGGTTGAGGACAAAAGTCGAACAGTTAAACCACTCTTTTTAAAAAAAAACCAAAGAAAAGTATAATGAAAATAAACCTTATGAAAATGTGCAGCAGAGATATACTGATAATAAGTAATCATGTTTTTTACTACGAAAACTTACGCCACGATTGAAGATTATTTAAGTACAAAATAATTTAACTTTAATGAATGAGTAAAATAAGTAGTCATTCTTATATGACTACTTATTTTGATTGGTTTTTCGACCCTTTTTTATTACTTCATGTACGAGTATTTTTCAGTTTATTATATTACAAAATAAGATTAAACTTCAGTTTACTTACCTGTTTTTTATTTAATTTAAATCCAAGATACCGGGCGTAAATGAAATAAATGATATTAATTGAACATCACAAAAGGGCGTAAGTGAAACTTTTGTCAAAAAAATCGAATATCTCCACAGCCAACTATTTTACACAAAAAAGTAAATTAAATATATAAAATGTATTAACCATTAATCAAAACGAGTATTCTATAAACCTTATATAATAATTTGGTAAAATGTTACGACGGTTAATAGTTGTACATTTTATTAAAAATCGCTCTCCTGAAAAATTTGGTAAAACTCAGATACGCCCTTTCGTGATTCGATATTATATAACAGTTCAATCTTCATCAAAGCGTGTATAATACTTGTCATAACATTAGTTGCTGTGTAACTTGATTATCATCAATTACCTATGATATACGCTATAAGTACACGTTATTAAATGTGGTATAATTGACTAATGGGATACATATTATGTATACAATATACATAGGTATATTGTATACATAATATGTTATAGAATGATAATAGAAGGTTAACTCCACGAACCAATTATTGCAATAAGTGTATAATTACAATTATTGGGTAATTTATACTAATTTAAATTCATTAATAAAATACAACGCGTATATTTGTATTTGGCTTAGAAAATCACCCCATATCATCCCATGGTTGTTTCAATCATCTGATCTGATGGATTTATCACCTCAAATCTACTTACTGTGATAACCAGTCCACTTACCAAATGTGGTGACTATGGCAATCAAATACCATGGTTCAGCAAGGTTTGTTAAAAGGAGGCACATTTTCAGCAGTGGACGTAATCGAATATAAATTAGAAAGAAAGAAAGAAAAACATTAAAAAAAAAAATTACTCATGATTCTAAATCTATTATACTTGGAAAGGTTCCCAGAATGCTAGCAGCATTGCTCGTTAAATGGCAATGCTTATTTTCTGTAAAAAGTACAGCACTCGGGGAACGTGCGACACTAACGAATGCCGCTGCGAGGTTTTTTTTAATTAATTAATTTCTTCTTTGCTCCGATGCAACAAAGAGCAATTCTGTAAGCATATGCACAATTAAAGAAGATTCTAACAGTGTATTTAATATAACTTAACTATATATAACGTAACTTATGCTACTTCACTAAAGATTAGTGAAAGAGGGGTCAAGAAGCTAGAATAACTTGTGCTGTACAGCACCTGAAACTCTTTTTTGTCTAGCCTCTGAAAATGTAAGTCTTTCCCAACACACGAGTTTTCTGCCTGTTTGAAATTGAGTCCAAGACAAGTCCAGACCAAGCGCGAAAAAGCACCTTGAGGGCAGTTAGTGATGTACTCTTTTCATTTGTCTGCTCTTTAAAATGGGAACTGTCGTCGCAATTCCAATCAAACGAAATAAATAAACGCAACCATATGAAATAAAGAGATCCTTTAGTCTCAGCAACACAACTTCCTTCTTCCTAGCCTTAGTTTATCCTGAACTTGCCGATTACTGAAATCTGCAAGGCGTACGCACTATAAAGTGAAGTAATGTTTGCACTAGTGTTGCCTATCGATAGTCTATCGATAGTTGACGTCATATCAATAGTATCGATAGTCTATCGATAGTATCGATATTAGTGATAGTATCGATACTATCGATAGTATTACTCCTAAACATGGGTTGGTCTTCGATAGTATCGATAGTTTTACAAACTATCGATAGTATTGATAGTTTTAATCATTTAATGCAACGATAGTATCGATAATATCGATAGTATCGATAGTATTACTTTTAAAATATCGATACTATCAATAGTATTATTATGTAATAGTATCGATACTATCGATACTATTGCTTCCAATGAATAGTATTAGTTAATTTGTGATATCGATAGTATCGATATTATCGATACTATCGATAGCACTATCGATATTGTTACTATTTTTCGAGGTCATCTATCGATAGCGAAACTATCGATAGTTGGGCAACTCTAGTTTGCACGAAAAACCCCTTAAAATCTAAAAGTTTCGCGTTAGTAAATTCCGCGATCCTTACTTAAAAAACGTTCTTCCTTAAAGAAAGACGATGTCCAAGGGGCGTTGGATTCTAAGTTTGTAGTTTTTAAACATCCTAATTAGGCTGGAGCTGTGCTCGCCTTAATGCCCAGTGAAGTAGCAAAAACCTTGTGAAAAAACAGCAGCAAAAAACTAATTTTTAATTAGTATTTTGT
Organism: Nycteola revayana; assembly: GCA_947037095.2. Lineage (NCBI taxonomy): Eukaryota > Metazoa > Arthropoda > Insecta > Lepidoptera > Nolidae > Nycteola > Nycteola revayana. The sequence continues at coordinate 4,090,234 of OX344851.2, forward strand.
TTCTTTACTAGGTTATACGGTTAAGCAGTGGGTTTTAACGAAACTGAGTCCATTTGTGTCCATGTAAAAACGGGGCCCAGTGCCCAGTGTAACTAAGACTTTGCTGTATGTCTGTCACCGGGCTGTATCTAGACAGTTGACATTTTCACAGATGATGTATTTCTATTACCGCTATAACAACAACAACTAAAAATAAAATTAAATAAATATTTAAGGGTAATTTATTAATTTATAAATATTTTCCCATACAACAAACTTTTTTGTTTTGCCCTTTTTGCTCTATATTAATAACGGCAACAAGTGAAAATTGAACGGAACCCTTCGTGCGCAAGTCCGACTCGCACTTGACTAGTTTTTAACGTTGTAGCATTCTCAAATCAAATCCTGCATGATTATATCGTGCGAGGTTTTATTTGTTTTTCAAAATTATTAATTCCACTGTTTAATTAAGATGATCTGTTTTGTATTTGCTCAGAGTTTTGGGTTTAGGTATTAAGGTAACGTATAGACATATCACGCATGTTGAAAATAAATTAATATAAGATAAATGGGTTTTTAGGTCTGAAATTTAAATGGCTGCACATTATTTATCAGAGTAGTAAAGGAAAATGCCCACGGCGCTATGGACAAATGCACTGTATTCAACATTTTTGTGTCTTTCAAATCATCTTTAAAATACTCGATGGCATGTCTAAATACTACCTCAAAATATTTAACACAAACTACAATGGCATTTTCGAGATATTATCATTATCATTTTATTTTATTTAGGTTGGTAAGCACATTACCCGCAATTGAAAAAATGGACATCCCTAGCCTAGAATTGACAGCCGATAGTAAAAAATGGCGTACTTTAACGTCGGAAACATAAAAGTACTAATTATTGTTCAAAAAACTATCCCAATATAAATATCAATCAAAGTCTTTTTAAAAAATATATTTTGATTTTAGATATTTCATGCCGTTCAAGGTTTTGAGACACAAGTAATTTATCAAGAGTACTGCTCCTGGGCAATCTCCTTTTATAGCAATAATATTTATTTAGTTCTTTGATACAACAGACTAATTAAAGAACATGAATTAATTTTTAATTTAAAATTTAAAAATGAATTCTTACTTAAAATGATTCCTGCTGAATGACGCTTTTGTACTATCTTATTTATATTAATAAAAAGTTTTTTTTTATGGCTGACTGACGGATCGTAGATTACAGGCTTTACAGGTATTTACGATCAGCGCTGATCAAGGATGGTGTAGGTACTCTTTATGACAAAGGCATTCGATAACAAGGAATTTTACAGATACTTTTTTATGATTACTAGCAGAGTTTTGTAGTCTACGCAAAAGTGCTTTTGTTACGAGTAGGGTTGCCAACTATACTTTTAAAAACAGTATTATACTGTTTTTCACTACATTATTCTTTTTACTGTTGAACAAAGATGAAGTATACTAATGTAATTAATAATTTAAAAAAAACAAATAAAACCTCGCACGATATAAGGCTCGAGCACACCAAATGCGTATGCGTTACTACGGCGTAATCACGCCGTAGACACGCGCGTAGCTACGGCGTAACCCGATGTCACACCGGGTTACGCATACGCTTACGCATCCGAGCCGAGTACGCAACGCACATGGCCTATTGCGTATATATATTTATACGATGCATTTTTGTAGAATTTACTTTTTGGATTGTAGATACATTCATAAATACGCACAATTTCAATAAGTTTTTCTATTCATTATAAAAACAATACAAAACACCACTACGTGCCAGTATATTTGTAAAAAAATACAACTGACTGCAAGTTACGCGCGTAGGGCTACGCACAGCAAAGGTACGTGCGTGTACACGCACGTACCTTTGCTGCTCGGTATGACGTCCAATAAGGCGCGCCATTGAATACAATGTCATCATGCAACGTTGCCGCTCTGCTCTGCGCAAGGTACGGCGTAGGTCACGCAGTCAGTTTGTGCCTTGGGAGTTGCATTGCGTAGGGCTACGCATTACGTCTACGCGCACGTCTACATCATGCAGGATTCGATTTGAGAATGCTACAACGTTAAAAACTAGTCAAGTGCGAGTCGGACTCGCGTACGAAGGTTTCCGTACCATTTTCACTTGTTGCCGTTATTAATATCGAGCAAAAAGGGCAAAACAAAAAAGTTTTTTGTATGCGTGTATATTTATTTAATATTTATTTTATTTAATTTTTAGTATTTGTTGTTATAGCGGCAATAGAAATACATCATCTGAGAAAATTGTTTAGCTATCGCGGTTCTTGAGATAAAGCCCAGTGACAGACAGACAGACAGATAGCGAAGTCTTAGTTATAGGGTCCGGTTTTTACGCTTCGGTTACGGAACCCTAAAAATGGATATTAATATTTTAATAAGGATTATGTTACTGTTTTTTCACAAGGTTTTTGCTACTTTACTGGACATAAAGGCGAGCACGGCTCCAGCCTAATTAAGATGTTTTAAAAATACAAACTTAGAATCCAACGCTCCTTGGACATCGTCAGATCGTTCGTTAGAGAAAGATCGCGGAATTCACCATCCCGAAACTTTAAGTAAATTATTTATGCTTCTGATGTCCAAATTTATTAGTTCATACGCCCTTTTTGAAAAAAAATTACATCAACAACGCAGGTTAAACCACACGAAGTAACTATATACAAATTAATCTTTATCCATCTGTAGTGACATCTACAGTAGCCGCACACAAACTACTAGTAGACGAGCAGCGCCATCTACCACCTAGCATCCTAACTAACCTGTATCGCGCAATACAAGTTCGCAAGCCAATTAGAACATATACAAGTTCCGAACAGTACCAAATGGCCGTCGGCCGCCGGGCACACTACCTCGCCCGGCAAAGAAGATATTCATTTTCCTCTACACATCTATCATGAATCACCCGTCATTATTAAAGCCAATAGATGTTGCGGTCTATGGATTTGAAAATTAATTTAAATTAATGGTATTAGGTTAAGCTAGTATTCAATCTAAAATACTAATGTAAGTTTTTGATTAGAATTTGGATTGAGAGCATCGGTTTCTATAATTAACTAACTGTCCTTGCCGGTTTCACCCACGTAAATCACGTTCCTACGGGAATATTGTCTTGCAGTACAGCTTATGATACTCACATATAATATGGCGTTCATCATCAGCCCGTTTAACGTCCACTGGGCCTACTCCCGAGAGGGAGGGTATTTGCCATAGTCACCACGCTTGACAGGTGGATTGGTGACCGCAGTATTATGTTGTACCACACAAGGAAACGTTGCTGCCCGTTCCTTGATATACGATTATTATAGATGATGTTATAACAATCGGGACCAACGGCTTACGTGTTTTCCGAGACACGGAGGGTAGACCCTCAACCAACCAGACCCGGAAAGAAATCTTAGAGCTTACACAAAGATATTTTGTCCAGCGTGGGGTTCGAATCCATGACCTCCGAAATTTAAAGTGAGCCAATTACACCTACGCTACGGAGGTTGTCAGTCATTTCAAACAACTGACAGTAATATCAATTTCATTAGCAGATTGCCATATATAAAAAAAAAAAACCATTTCATTAGAAAAATAACATCATTTATTTATTTCTATAACTTGACATTTATTTGTATTTTGAATTGTTCTACATAGTCGTTGCTTTAGATTTTGTGAAACTCGTCATGCTCAAGATCTAAATTATATACATTTTGAACGTACAGTCTCCTTCGTTTGACATTCTATTTAAAACTCTGACATCGTCATAATTATGGAAGTCTCTCCACAAAGTCCACAACAACTAAACTGAATAGAAAAATAAATGCAGTAAAGTTTTTTTATATGGTTTCATCGCACAGCAATAATGTCACTCCAAAAACTAAAGTTAATGTTCCGCTCAAGTTTCTTTTTTCTTTGATATAACCTTCTGCCACAAATAAACAAAACAAAAAAGAATAAGGGGAATTGCTTCATGCATTCACGCGTGATGCGATGACTATGACGATGGGAAATATTGATTAATTTTTTTGATATTATTATGTAGATAATATCTATGCACTACAATTTTTAATGTTGTTAATCAAATTGATTTATTCTTGATATTCAAATCCATCGATATATTTATACTTTTTAATTAATGTTTTAAGGCAGAAGTATCAATGCATTTCCATATTCATTCAAGTAATAAATGAATATGAATATCACGTATGTATAATAAGTTGTTACAAAGACAAAACCAGTACAAAATATCGACCCTGTCGGGCACGGCAAGTTAGAAGAGAGGAGGAAGCGATAAATTTATTCTTCAAAAATCTAAAATAATGAAGGGAACGAAGTGATGAGATTATCTTGTATCACAAGTAACTAGGGTTCAATCTGCCCTGTTCCTAAATTTATCATGACGATACTATCGTCAAGAGTTTTTTTTATAATCATCTATTTTAATATTATCTCCGTGTTGATAGTAATAATGGGGTCAAAACGTCCCGCCCAGTTTGTGTGTTTTCATAAATATTACTTTGGTAATACAATAATCCATAGTATTAATTTAAAAAACACAACATACATAGTGAATTCTAGTTTTAAATCCACTCAAAAATTTACTTAAATGGTGGGATGCACGTATTGCACTGCTTTCCCGGCTGCATAACTCTTTGACTTCGATTCTTCAACAAACACATTTCTGAGCGGAGTGAACACTACATATTTTCAAGTTTTAATCTAAATATAAAACAAAAAATATTTATGTCACAGCACAACGTTCGCACTTTTAAGTATGTGGATCGATATCGATGAATATGTGGGAAAATGGGATTTTCTAACTGTTGTACTAAAATAATTGTTTATTTAGCGAATATGAAAATCAACAACGGGTCTATTCTTAATAAGCCTTAAAAGTTATAGCATCAGTAGACCAAGGAATTTCAATACAGTAATAAAAGTAAAGTAAAATTTAGATTACAGATATTAATAAGGCTTTTTCTATGTTTTTAACCTGATGGTGATTTAACATAGATCTGTTTTCGCCACTTACTTTCGCAAAATAAATAATCTTTAAATATACACCGTGAAATTTTAATGGTTGTTTTCCCGAAGCAGAACAACTTGCCGTCGGTAGTACTATCGAAACATATTTTTTTTTTTTTTTAGACATATTTTGGATTTAAAATTATTAAAAAAAATATTAGACAACTCGAAAGCGTTGAGCTCTTATTTTGCTTTAAACGTTTATGGATCGTTCTTTACTTTGTCAGCAGCGCGTGCGATTCGAGTAGTACCTACAAGGTCCGTCTAGTGTTACTACTGTTTATCACGCTTTCGAGTTGTCTAATATTTTTTTTAATAATTTTAAATCCAAAACATGTCTAAAAAAAAAAAAAAAAAATTTTTCGATAGTACTACCGACGGCAAGTTGTTCTGCTTCGGGAAAACAACCATTAAAATTTCACGGTGTATATTAAATGCCACCTTCCTTCAATTTCTCCGTTAAATGCCTGACCTGCGAGCGGCGCGCCTTAAATACACATTTTTAATATATGTATATGGGATAGACAGCTAAGAATGGCTGTGTATCCCATAGCAATTAAAAAAGCTAACGTGATTTTCAAGATTGTAATACTTATCTATGGCAAATTTCATTTTGATCCATTTAATCATTGATTAAATAAAAAACGTAATATAATAATACATATTTCATACGTCCATTTATTGTCACCGTTATTAAATTGATAATACACCTGATAACTTTAAAAATAAACCGTTGTATTAAAATTCCATAATAAACAATAAAATGTAACCTTTTAATGGTTTGAACTTAAGGTACGTACTTAAGTTCGAGCCATTAAAAGACTTGAATGAAATCAGTAGAATCAATATTATGTCGCTAAGTTTGGACCAAGTTCCAAAATGTTTATTGATACTGAATATTTATGAAATGTTAAAACAGTCCTTTAATTGTTTTAATACATATTTCTTCATACCTTTATATGACGTCATGAATACAAAATTGTACATTGTTAAATAATACTAATAAGTGAAACTATTTTTACTAATTGTCAACATTTTATTTTTTTAACATGTATTTTTTATATTTTTTTAAGAAAGTAGATCAAAAATCAAGGTACCCTTATATTTTATTTTTTCAGAATCCAAAGTTTTTCATACAAACAAAAATATATACTCATTCTAAATGGCGTAAGCGCCGGATGACGTCATTGTTACGGTTGTCTGGCGTAATTTCTTGGTCAGAGTTGTTTTTTTCTTTAACTGACGTTGCTAATGTCAAACGCTTGTGATAAGTTGCCAAATTAAGTATATTTTAATAGTTTTTAATATTAAATAGGCAAACGTAATATTTAAGTCCGTTATAGTCCGACCGTAACGTTTTTAGTTTTCAAACACAGCCGGCAAGTAAAATAAAAATAAAATAGTTTTGGAATCAGAGTACGAAAATAAAAAAAGGTATTTATGTTTAAGGGCCTTACGAATATTGATGATAGTTTTGCCTATCGATAGTCGACTATCGATAGACTATCGATAGTTGACGTCATATCAATAGTATCGATAGTCTATCGATAGTATCGATATTAGTGATAATATCGATACTATCGAGAACCAATATGTGTTTAGGAGCAATACTATCGATAGTATCGATAGTATTGCTCCTAAACATGGGTTGGTCTTCGATAGTATCGATAGTTTTACTAACTATCGATAGTATTGATAGTTTTAATCATTTAATGCAACGGTACTATCGATACTATCGATAGTATCAATAGTATTACTTTAAAAATATCGATACTATCGATAGTATTATAATGTAATAGTATCGATACTTTTGGTTCCAATCAATAGTATTAGCTAATTTGTGATATCGATAGTATCGATATTATCGATACTATCGATAGCACTATCGATATTGTTACTATTTTTCGAGGTCATCTATCGATAGCAAAACTATCGATAGTTGGGCAACTCTAGTTGATGATGATGATAAAATAAGAATACCAAATAACTCTAATCTCGAACGGTATTTTATATTCAAATATATCTACACTCATATTATAAAAAGGAAAGATTTGTATTTTTGTGTGTGTGTGTGTGTATGTTTGTAATGAATAAACTCAAAAACTACGGTGCCGATTTCAAAATTTCTTTCACCGTTGAAAAGCTATACTATCCCCAAATAACATATGCTTTATTTAATTATGAAGTTCCCACGGGAACGGGAGATACACGGGTGAAACCGCGCGAGGGAAGCCATAAAATATATATGTAAACTGTTCAAATATAAGGAATAGCCCTTTTCTTCTTACTGTATCTTAGAAATAGCAGGGTCCGTATTTATTGCAATGCGATACGTGTTGTGCAGCTAATGGGCTTAAGGATAAAGTGAGATTTACTGGTTTATATATAACAGAAACTATATATATATATAGCTTGAAAGCATAAGGTTGAATGTGCCATTATACGTCAGAAACATTCGTCGTATGTGCCTTTATCGTAAACCGGCACTTAGGACCAAATGCTTCTGAAGTATAAAGACATCCGTCCGTATGCTCTTGAGGTCTAGAATTATTTAATCTACTGCTTTGGTCTTGTAGTAATAAGATAAGATAAGATACTTTATTTCGCAAATATGGGTACAGTACACGGTGTTAAATAGTATACGATTCAGCCATATTTTACTAATGGCATGCGAAAGGTACAAGACCAATAACAAACGCCTAAATCATAGAAGAACAACTTTACACATTCAATATAGGTATATAAAGCAATTACAATAAAAAAAAACGGCCTTAATCAAACAAATGCATATTTTTTTTCTGAAAAGTATTCAGAGATATTGTAATAGGCTTTATTTACTAAGTAGTTACTTAATTTTTTTTTAAATAAATGTTCGCTTAATTCTTTCCAAGATATCGGAAGCTTGTTGTAAATGCATGGGGCCATGCAGAAAACACTCTTACGCATGTGTGCTGTATTTGCGGTCTGGAGACATAGCTTGCTATCGTCGTGTCTATTTCGAGGAACTACCTCTGCGCGACGTGTAAAGCGATTAGGATTAGTTCTGACAAACACAGCTACTTCAAGAATGTAGAAACAAGGTAGAGTCAGTATATTAAATTGTTTGAAATATGGCACACAGCTGTCAGTAGATTTTAATTTGAACATAGAGCGAAGGCATCTTTTTTGGGCTTTAAACGCTGTTTCTTTCTCGGTCGAATTGCCCCAAAATATCAGACCATACCGGAGATGTGATTCTACTATGTCATAGTAGGCAATGAGGAGAGCATCTGTAGATATAATAGGTGAAAGGCAACTTAAAGCATATGCTGACTTATAAATCTTCGTATTTAAAATATCTAAATGTGTTTTCCAGTTCAATTTTTTATCAATTTGGAGTCCTAAACATTTTGTGTTTTCAGTTTCTTGTACAATATATTCGATATTCGAATATGTTCGACCGTTACCATCAAGGACCTGGGTTATACCCCTTGGTAAATCAAAATATTTTATATAGAAACGTAAGTTTCAACTCAAGGCTGTAAGTTTCAACTCAAAGGCTGTAAGTTTGTGATGTCTCATCCGTACCTTGGAGAGCGTGTTAAGCTGTTGGTCCTGCGTTTTGATTGCTCACGCACAGTTTTCCTGTGCAGGAATCAAACCCACGCTCTTTGAGGTGTAAGACAATACTGCGTTAAAAAGCTTGGAAATAAAAAAAATTAAACATTTTTGGTATAATTAGATTTGTTTTGATAAAAATACGTGTACATTTTGATATTATACTTATATATATACTGGATGACTTTTTACCGACTTGTAAATAATAGGGCGTGATATGTATATAAAATAGATGTGTAAGGCTTAGTTATTTTATCATTTTTTTGAACTGGCATAGAGTGAAAATCATAAAAAATGCGTACCTAAGTAGGAAGTTACGCTATTTCGCTCACTTTTTCATTCATATCTGATTACGGCCTCGTAATATACCTATAATATACCTATCTTAATTAACGTAATGTTACTACCTAATTTACGATTTTCAATCTATGACAGTAAAAAAAACAACTATGACTTAGATATCTATTTCATAAACATATCACGCCCTATTATTTTCAAGACGGTAAAAAAACTCACCCAGTATATTATATATATAAATTGTGTATCCTGCCCAGTTTATTTTCATCAGTGAAGATCTTTTCGGACGCACGCAATACTTAGATTAAATACTTGAGGGATATAATGATATTTCGGGTCAGCTTTACAGAATATCTCAAATAAGTCTATAAGAATGTTGGTCCCATCTTTCAAGAGCACAATTATATTTTAGGTAGGTACGTTGAAGAAATGATAAATTAGTTTGCACATCAGTAGTTTTTTTTAGAAACTTAATCTTTACTTTTGGCTTTGCACTTGTGGCTTAGTGGTTACGTCAGAGATGCAGAACATCAGGTTCAATTTCCACTGTGGTACTAGTAGTTAAATATTGTTGATCGAAGAAAATATAATCGTAATCTATAAATAATTGGACTGATTTCAAAAAATTCTTTCATCATTAGTTACCTACGATACCCAGAATTAACAAAGGCTTTTTATGATGAAGTTTCCACGAGAACGGGTGTTACGCGGGTGAAACCGCGCGCGGGAAGCTAGTTTCACATTAAGCGTGATGTACATAGTAGATATAGTATTCATTATATTTTTTCGTGAAGCTTTAACTATTACAAGACGATACATTAACATTTTAAAATGTTATCAATTCCTAAATAAAATAAAATAAAATGGGTCGCTCTCTAAATCTCATTTTATTCAATCATCATCAGCCCGTATGAAATCCACTTCTAAACAAGGACCTTCTCCCACGCTGCTGTCGGTTCCCTGGTACACGATTGTTAAAGATTATATTATAACAATTGGGACCAACGACTTAACGTGATTTCCAGAACACGAAACACGGAGCGAACCAACCTGACCAGTTAAGAAAAAATCTTAGAATCTACACAAAGATGTCTTGTCCGGCGTGGATATTAAACCCTCCGAGATATTTAAAGTGAGCTTATTACCGCCAAGCCTCGGAGGTTGTCAATCATCACTCGAGTTTCATTATGTTTGTCACGATGATGAAAGTAATGATTCATAAGTCACTATCATTATTTAAAGACATTGATTAAACAGAAAAATATTTCGCATATTATAAATAATTATGGCTAGCCCGAAAACAATTAAGTCGCCAATGCGTTTGCGAAATTTGAGGGATCGCTCCATAATAATGTCGTTTTGTCTAACCCCTTAGAACAACTTTTTGTAGGAATGAGAGATTTAGGTAAAAGATTTTTGTGAACAATTGTTCTTATCTGTACTATTATTATAAACAGGTGGTTTTCAGCTTAGACCATGCCATGTCTTTCTATGGATGTCTTAAGAGTCATACATACATACACAAGCTCACGGCTGTTTCCCAGCGGGGTAGGCAGAGACAATGGACCTTCACTTGCTACGATCCCTACACACATCGTTCGCTTCATTCACTCTCATAACATTCTTCATACAAGCACGTCAGTTTAGGGTGGATCTTATTTGACCTTTTGCGAGGATGTCTTGTCTTAAGAGACAACTAAGAGCTATACAGTTGATGGATGGGCAGCAGTATCTATCAAATCAAGGTTAGATACCATCTTACTGCGATGACCAATCCACGTGCCAATACGATTGCTTAATGAACCATTATAGGAATAACCCTCAACGACCATGGCTTGCCAATGTCTGCTAAGGCTGATAAAGAAAGAGGAAAAATGTATTTGTTTGTTTGTTTTAAATTTATCGGGAACTACTAGACCAGTTTAAAAAAATATTTTACTGTTAGAAAGCTTCAGTATCGAGGAGGAACAGGGGCTATATTTTAATGACAACATTCCAACCGGAACACAAGATATGTGGGCAAAATCGCGTGCGTTTATCTATTATCATCATCATCATCAGCCCGTATAACGTCCACTGCTGAACATGGGCCTCCTCCCGAGAGGGAGGATATTTGCCATAGTCACCACGCTTGGCAGGCGGGTTGGTGACCGCAGTATTATGTTGTACCACACAAGGAAACGCTGCTGCCCGTTCCTTGACATACGATTATTATAGATGATGTTATAACAATCGGGACCAACGGCTTAACGTGCTTTCCGAGGCACGGAAGGTAGTCCCTCAACCAACCAGACCCGGAAAGAAATCTTAGAATTTACACAAAGATTTTCTTTCCGGTGTAGGGATCGAACCCACGACCTCCGACATTCAAGGCGAGCCAAATACCGCTACGCTACGTAGGTTGTCATATTATCTTTTACACCCATTTATTGCCCATTACCCATACCCATGTGACAATTTTTTTTTTTATTTAACTGATTCTCAAAATTAAATAATTCATCATCAGTCGTATAACGTTCAATGCTGAACGTCAAATTCACGCGGAGAGAGTTTTCAATAGTCACCACGCTTGGTAAGGGGACTGGTGCCGCAGTATTAGGTATACGTGTTTCATGGGATTAGCCTATGCAAGATGACGTTATGACAACCGGGATCAGCAGCTTAGCGTGTTTTTCAAGATACGGAGCGTAGTCGTTCAGCCAACCAATCCAGAAAAGATTCCAACCTACGGCCTAAGCCACTATGCAATGAAGATTGTTATAATCAATTAAGTAAGGGTAAGTATTTTTTGTTATTAAAGTTAAACGTTTGAATAATATTGATATGTTGAAGAAGCTTAAGATTTTAAACATTTAAATAAAAAATAAAGAAATATGATCGATGTTGTAGCACATAGGTTTAAATCTGTAATATCTCTCATGTAAGTGAACGTATTATATGTTCTTATGAGAATAAAGATTCTTTAAACCTAAAAACAAAAACCCAAGAATATTGTCGAATATCATTAAAAACGTACCATACAGTGGTGCCAATTTGGTCTTATATTTATGTATTTAAAAATTAATTAATTTTTATTGCTGTTGTTTCAGTTCGTAAAATTAAATTCCTGCCAAATAAATATATATTTTTTGTTACTTACATAACATAAATTACTTAATGAATATTGTTGTAATAACATAAACATTGTAGAAGATATTGGTTAATTTCAAACCGGAAACAAAAGAAAGTTTTAACAACATGCTAAAATATCATACCATCGTCCAATCCATACAAGCCGCTACCATTCGTTTTCACAATTATATTGTACGTTGGACTTTCAGACAAAAACTTATCCACTTTTTACATAACAATATAACACACTAAGAAAAACATTACGCGTTTTACGCACACATTCATAATTTTCAAACAAAATGTTCTAAAGATGTCACGAAGTGGAGCGTCGCGTAAGCGCGCTACGACTCGAGTCTACGAGCGGACTGCCGTAGTCAGCCGTAGCAGCTACGAAGCTACGAAATCTTATATGCTCCGTCTCGTTTCAACTAAATTGTTTGAATACATCTATCTCGCTCGCTGAATACGGTATCTCAAATAAGAGTAGATTGTTTGGTGTAGGCTTGAACTAAAATCATTGTTGCCATTTTACGCTAAGAAATTTTCTTTTATTCTATGTGTGTGTGTTTAGTGTTTTTTAGTAAGTTCGTGGTATAAAAGGGTTTTATGTAAATTGCCAATAAAAGGGTTTTGTTTATGGGTATTTTACTTTGAAAACTTAGTATAAAACTATACATGCAGACTGATGACCGGCCTTTGTGGCTGGATAAATCCCTATTTAACAAACAAAAGTTTATTTCAATTTTAATTTAAGCCTTGTCTAGACTTTATTATTAAAATAATACATTGCATTTTTGAGCTTACCAAAAAACATTGTTATACCATAACATTGAAGGTTAAAATATACAATGAAATTAAAAGAATTTAATTAAAATTCTCAAATTCTTTGATTTCACTATTCATTTCAATGCTTTTAGCTGCAAAATTTTGTGATTACAGAAACAGTTTTATTGTTATTATGTAATTAGAAAATACATTTTTTTAGATTGTCTTCAAACATGGCTTAAATAAAAGAGAAAAAAAAAGAATAATAGAAGAAAATAACTACTCAAAATATTATAAGTTTTAAGATAAACTACAATTTATCCGTTATGGTTATCGATTCTACAGAAGCGATACCATCAACATGTAAGGCTGTAGCTGTTTTTACTTTAAAAAGGCTTTCAGTTGGGAAAGGGGCAACCCCTGACCCATAAATTTTCCTCAAAATTGTAATACGCTTAAGACCCATGTTTATGTGTAATAATCGCGAAAATGTAATGCATACCGACGTCAACTCTTTCATTAAATAGTCATATTTAAGTGAAACAGATTATAGTCCCATATGTATGAAAACCGTATGCCAACAAACTAAAATATGCGACTAGCGATTAATAAAATATGCGATGAGCGATTAATAAAATATGCGATGAGCGATTAATAAAATATGCGATTAGAGATTAATCTGTAAAATTCTTGATATCCCATATTTTTAATCTTCACTTAATTTCCATACCAATCCGACATGCGAATTGACTTAATTTAATTGTTTGAATCGTCAAATAATTAAATAAAGACGTCATTTTTTGTTGCGCCGCAGGAAAACAACATAAAAATGCGACAAAAATAATTTTGAAGATGAATTGTAAAACTTCGTTTGTTAAAAATATGGGTTTAATAAACAATGGCTGTCTATGCGGGGGAATCGAATCCATGTCCTCTAAGACTTAAAGCGAGACCAATACTACGACGGCACGGAGTTTGATTATACAGGGTGTCCGGTAATTAATGGATAACCTTAAAATGGGTAATGGTAAAACTAATGACCATTCAGAAAAAAAATACAAATAAAAAAAAATACAGTTGGTACCAAAGATATGATTTTTTTAATAATAATCGGTGTTTTTTGTTACCTTATTTCACATTTTTATACACCACGGCCACAAATTAAGGAATTCTATCGGTTTTTTTTTGTTATAGTAATTTACGTTAACTGAGCTGATAGATAGGTAATAAATAGTATGACTACTATTACACGGTTTTTTTTTTAAACAACTTGAATGTTTGTTCTGGGGAAAATTTGTGAAAAATATTCAATTTGACAAAGTTTGAGCAACCGTAACTTAAAAAAAAAGTATCCAGACACAAGTGACCAATTATTTTAAAATATTATGTGCTTCAAGCCAATTTCAAAATGGTATCATTCATTATTGTATCTAATGTAAATTCTGAATTATGGCTATTTGTGTAGAAAAGGTGTGAATTTTGGATAAACATCAAAATTTGCAATATTGGAATATTTATTTACATTGAATGTACCTGACCATTGGAGTTTAATAAAAAACAACATTTGACATTAGTAAAACTGTATTCGTTATTAATTACAATAAATGTTCAAATTGTCTGCCACCCACTCTGATACAGGCTCTACATCTACGAATGAATGCTCTCCTGAGCAGTCGCGTATAGCGTCGATCGCTTATTTTCGATGCGGCTGCCCGGACACGGCTACGTAAATCTTCCAAGGAACGGATCGGCTTTGCGTAAACTTCTTCCTTAAGACAGCCCCAGTAAAAAAAATCAAGTGGATTTAGATCTGGTGAACGTGGGGGCCACAAAATTGGCCCCAGGCGGCCAATCCATCTGTTTGGGTATGTTCTATTTAAGTATGCACGAACAGATACAGCAGAATGCGCAGGACAGCCGTCATTTTGCAACCAATATGATTCTCTCTCCACCTCGGGCACCTCTTGCAATAAGTTTGGAAGATCATTTTCAAGGAATTCTAAATAACTTTGGCCAGTTAGGTTCCCCGGTAATTCAAATGGGCCTATTATTTTTCCGTTTAATATTCCAGTCCAATAATTTATTTTAAATTGGTACTGTGACCTGTCTTCACGCATAGCACGAGGGTTCGTTAGTTGCCAGCTATGGAGATTGTGTAAATTCATGTAGCCATCTCTTTTCAATGTTGATTCATCACTCCATAGAATTTTATTAAAAAACTGCGGGTCTGCTTCCATCTTCCCCAGCATTTTTCGGCAGAAACGCAATCTTGCATTATAATCTCTTGGTTGAAGGGTCTGCACGCGCGTAACGTGGAACGGGTGAAATTTGTTCTTTTTTAAGATATCATGCGCAGTCGATTTCCCTATACCCGTGCGTCGAGCTATTGATCGCGTAGAAATTGAAGGATCTTGCGCAATTTCCTCAAGTACCACGTCTTCTACATCAGCACGAGCGCTTCTTCCACCACTAGTACCACCAACACCAGTACCAGGGATTCTTCCTTCTGAGTAACAACCGTGGACTCTTATAAATACGCGGTAATCTGGATGACGCGCATTAGGGTATCTTTCCCTATAAAGAGCTGCGGCTGCGTTTCCATTGCCTCTGCATTTCCCATAAATAAAATGCATGTTTGCATATTCTTGTGGCGTATACTCAACACGTGGCATGTTGATTCACAAAATAAACAATCCAGTTACAAGCCAAGTCGTCGCAAATATCACCACACAAAACAAGTCCAAATCGGTAAACAAAACGAATAGTCCAGTAAAATAGCCAGGTCGTCGTTTTAACACTGATTCACAGTAACTAGCAACAATTGCAACCGGAAACGAAATAAACACATGCGAAGTCGAGCAAGTCGAGTGACGCACTAAGTCTAAGTCCCTGTTCCTGTAAGTTCTGTTAGTCCCCTACCGGCTTTTTATATTTACTATCTCGCTCGCACTCATCCAACTCATATCCTCTTTGTCTAACATGAACAAAAGACGGGTGGTGCAGGGTGCGCGCAGGTAGCTAGTATGGCGGTCACACGACTTACACACACGACATTTATTGCAAAGCCAATTTGTATTTGTTAAAATATTTCTGGTTTTAAAGAGACTTTATTTAATTATTACTATTCATTACTTACGTCTATTAATGTTTTTATTAACCCCGAATGGTCAGGTACATTCAATGTAAATAAATATTCCAATATTGCAAATTTTGTTGTTTATCCAAAATTCACACATTTTCTACACTAATAGCAATAATTCAGAATTTACATTAGATACAATAATGAATGATACCATTTTGAAATTGGCTTGAAGCACATAATATTTTAAAATAATTGGTCACTTGTGTCTGGATACTTTTTTTTAAAGTTACGGTTGCTCAAACTTTGTCAAATTGAATATTTTTCACAAATTTTCCCCAGAACAAACATTCAAATTGTTTAAAAAAAAAACCGTGTAATAATAGTCATACTATTTATTGCCTATCTATCAGCTTAGTTAACGTAAATTACTATAACAAAAAAAAACCGATAGAATTCCTTAATTTGTGGCCGTGGTGTATAAAAATGTGAAATATGGTAACAAAAAACACCGATTATTATTAAAAAAATAATATCTTTGGTACCAACTGTATTTTTTTTTTATTTGTATTTTTTTTCTGAATGGCCATTAGTTTTACCATGACCCATTTTAAGGTTATCCATTAATTACCGGACACCCTGTATAATAATATGAATAGTAAAAACATCGGCACGTAGATAGTTATTGAAATAATGAAATAATAATAATGAATTTATTCAGCACGTAGGTGACACTTGTACTTGTTGAAATCACAATGAAAAAGAACTGTAATTAATAGGCATCCTCTCTATGATTTAAACTACTTCGGTAACTATAACTAGCAAGTGCAACCTGTGAGTGCTGCTAATTGTAGGACATTACAGACAATATACTCCGTATGTCCGTTTGTCATGAATTCCTCTACTTATAATAAGTTTATAGTCACATTAATTATTATAGGTATATACCTATTTATAAAATCAAACAATTAAGTGAAAAAGTGGTGTTATAGCTGAAACGCGGGTCCAAAATAAAAGACTATGTGGATTAATGTCGTGAGCAAAAACTATTTTCAACTAACTTTCCGTGCGCGGTTTCACCCGCGTAACGTCTGTTTCTAATTAATTATAGCCTTTGTTGATTAATGGGCTATCTAACACTACAATATTTTTGCAAATCGGACAAGTAATTGCTGACATAAGCGCGTTCAAGTCAACAAAAAAACAAATTATTCCGCTTTATACATTAGTACTAGCTTTCGACGCGCGGTTTCACCCGCGTAACTCCTGTTCCCGTGGGAATTTCATAATAAACCACAAGGTTCCTCGATAAATTAAAAAAAAAATTGTCTGTAATCGCTGAGATTATCGCGTTTAAGCAAACAAATGAAAAAATATTCCATTTTATATACCTATTATTATAGTATAGTATTAACAATGCCATCATAAACGCAGTTTTTTCTCAAATCTAGCCTTGGCTTACAATGGCTTAATGTAAGCTCTAACTGAGCCAGCTCTTTCATTAAATAGTCAAACTTTAGTCTTGACCGTGACATAGATTGGCAGAAGCGCTGCACCGTTAGGCTTTGATACGCTACGCCTTTGAATTTTTTCATTTAAGAGTTATTCAAGATAATATTTAGGTTCTCCGTTAGTTTAAACATGTTTTGGGTTTTTTCAAGAGCAGATATAAGCATTTAATAGCCATTTTCAGTCCAAAACTGGACATAAGCAAGCCCTAGTTTTGCGCCAGAATACTCAGTCCTCCACCCAGCGCATCCAGTCCTCTCACTACCATTTTCAAGTCATCAGTCACCTTCCACGTGTGCCAAGACGTGTTTCCCACTCTAGCACGCTGCTCCAACGGCTGTTAGTCCTTGCAGACATGGCCCATTACTACTTTAACTTGCTTATTCTGCAATATCTTTCAGAGAAAGCCAAAGCAAAGCTCACTCCATGACTTGTTGAGTGGCTTTGAACTAATGGACTAAAACCTTTATATTAGAAATGTGTCAAAAGAATATCAATATATACAAAATAAAAGATAAACAAACAAACTACACTCTTATAAGCCATAACACTTGATTGAATCTACCCATATCAAAGTTAAAAATACATTCTTTAATGTCAATAAAAATATTCAATTAATTTCCTATCGTAATGAAAAATTTAGCTCTCTCTTCTATTTTTAATTTGCTGTATCTGACTAGAGATACTGTGGAATGCAATCAACTATTGAGTATTGAGTATAAGTACTCAATACTCAATGCAAGTAAGCTTGCATAATCAAAAACAACACTTAAAGCATTAAATTGTCAATATTACGTATCACTTTGATGATTAATATTTCCATAGCAATAGAGACCACGACAATGAGACAACACATTACCAAGTAAATTATTAAAGCTCATTATTGTTCGTATGTATATTATAATTATTAATACTAATGTAAGTATGATGGTTACAATTATTTTTTGTTTGTCCAGTTGTAAATGTATTTACGCATTTCCACCGCCGTTGCAGCGTATTCGCGCACTGGCGGGGGGATATGTGGGACTCGCCCTCTCCATAGCGTGGTATGCTAAACTTATACCACGAGGCGAGGACCCTACACCACCAAAACCACCCGGACACTCCTTCACTCCGCCCTTGGCGGGGGCCGGGTAAGCATAAGCGATCCGAAGTATAATGGATACCAACCAGATCTGAAAAGATTTGTTTTATTTTACACAGAGATTTTTTAAATTTAAATTACAGATTTTTTAAAATTTTAAACGAGTTTTTGTAACTCGAGGAAATCTTTTCACATTTTTATTATGCCGTAGTCATGTGAGTATACCTAATCCTACGATTTTACTCGATCATCTATTGTTACAAAAGTCCGTATAGTGGCGGGTCTTTCACAAAATGACCTTAGCTTTGTAGGTAAGATATAACTAGGTAAGATTTACCCACACCTGGCGCCACGTGAACGTCAACTATTTATAGCACTTATTCCAACGTGATGTAATTTATTGATATATTAAAGTCCAGTTTGACTCACGTGTAATTTATATAGCGATTTCTCGACCACGGTTTTGACTCCAACCTCTTGGTTGGAGCCTTCTTTAAGAAGCGAGTTGTTCGCGCCTCTGTAATCAATTTTTTGCCAATTTGGAAAATGATTTGTTCTGTTATCTAATATTCGAATGACATTATTATGATGTCGCGGTGGTGTGAGATGTTACTATTTGGTAAAACTTTGTCATATACAGAAATTAAAATTAAAATTTTGCTAATTACTGGCGGCCAAATTTTCTGCGATACCATCATGGATCAACAATCCAACATCGTAGCAGATGAAACTGATATCACTAAGAAATGAGTAGACTAGACACATGCTTACTTCCTTAATCTGTATCGTGTTACGATTAACTACTTTAGTAAACATTTTTTTTCTTGCATGGTAGAAATAATAATTAATAAAATGTAATATGGCTACAAGTGGATTTATAACCATCTAGCGGCCCGCCTCGGGTAAGTATTTATAGCTTATGTTACTCAGGGATAATATAGCATTCTCATGGCGAAAGAATTATAGAAATCCATTCAGAAGTTTTTGAGTTTATTCGAAACAAATAATATAATATTAGTATAGATATAGATAAATTCACATTTAAGAATGTACTATGTCCTTATAATATGTATAAAAGCATTTAATTGTTAAAAAAAAGATTTGTACTCTTATATAGGCGTTAGACAGCCAGGAAAGTGTAGATACATTAATTGTGTTATTCCTATTTGCTGCTGTATTGCGGTAAAATTACTCTGTAACGTGTGTTAAAGTACCATTTTATTATCTGAAAAAAATAAATTAAAAAACAAAAACAAAATTCTTATTTATTTTATTTTATTTATTCTTTATTGTAAACATGAAATTGGAGTAAAAACAACATTTAAAGATGATGTACAATGGCGAGCTTAACTCATTAATGAGTTTAATAAAATAAAATTCTTTAATCTATTAGTCAGCAATTATGAAAAATCATAAAAAATTGCAGAGCCGCGCCTCAGTAGGAACGAAACATAGATAAAATGGTAGTCAGTAGGAATAATTCTCACTAGGTATAAATATATATGTATACCTACTATGGCCCCAGGTGTTACTTCTAAAAGCATGCATAACTTTCGGGGTAAAATTTCCGGAGTAACGCTAAGAGAATGTTAAAAGGCGTGGGATGGCATTTAGGAATAAAAACTTAATCATTATTTAGTACGTATTACAATTTAAGTAAAGGAGGTCGTTACTCCGATACGTAGCGGTATTTGGCTCGCTTTAACTCTCGTAGGTAGTGGGTTCGATTTCCACGCCGGACAGGATTTATTTCCGGGTATGGTTGTACCCTCCGTGCCTCGGAAAGCACGTTAAGCCGTTGGTCCCGATTGTTATAGTATCATCTATAATAATCAAGAAACGGGCAGCAGCGTTTCCTTGTGTGGAACAACAATACTGCGGTCACCAACCCGCCTGCCAGGCGTGGTGACTATGGCGAATACTCTCCCCCGGGAAGAGGCCCATGTTCAGCAGTGGACGTTATACGGACTGATAATGATGAAAAAAATAATTAACTCAGATTCGCGCGTTGGACAATAATGTATTTGTGTATAATCAAAAAAATATTTACAGATCTGGTTGGTTGACGAACTTTTATCCAGATCCTTGACTTCCAAAGTCATCCAGGTAAGACCTCAGGGGGCCATGGAGGACTAGAAAGGTAGACGAGAGGTGGCGTCGGCGTAAAAAAATGTGTTCACTGGTTGTATATAAAACGCGTAACGGCCATTTCCGTGGGAACTTCATAATAAAATATAGGCTACAGCTACTTATCCTTCCTCGACAAATGGGCTATTTAACACTACAAGATTTTTTCATATCGGATCAGTGGTTACTGAGATTAGCGCATTCAAGTAAATACACCAACAAACACTTCAGCTTTCAATATTAAATTAGATGTAATATGATAGAAATGGAGAAACAGTTGGTCAACTGAAAACAGTAAAGTTTTTAAATTGATCTTGAAGAAAAAATTGTTTTGAGGCCTCGGGTGCAAGTTCACACTAGTTTAATAAACGTTTTCCAGGTAACATGCAGCAGCGTTTTTACTCGTTTACTGTCTATGACTGACAACCACCCTATTCAGGAGTGCACATTTTGAACAATAGACGTGGTGACGAAATTTTCCCGTTATCTATACAATATACATAATAATATAACTGTAAAAGTCAAATGTCTGTACATAGAAAAAAAAACGCCAAAAACCGCGTAAGGGGATGTCAGAAGTAAAATAGAAAACATCCAGATTTTTTAAATTTTGTTTCTCTTTCTGTTTGTACAGTCTAATGTTCGAAAGCATTGTATCGATTTAAATTAAATTTTGTCTGATGGTACATCATCGGTCCACATTTTAAATACTTTTAATCACAGAAAATTAATGAGTTCCCGTGCGATAGTTAAAAAACCAAAAGAATAACAAATAGGACGCGGACAAAGTCGCGGGCATCAGCTAGTTTTCGCTGCGTGATTGAATCAGAAATGAAGATAAACTGCAGGAGAAAGAAAGTCGGTGACATAGCTCAACGGATTAACAAGCTGAAGTGGCAATGGGCAGGACACATAGCTCGAAGAACTGACGGTCGATGGATCAGAACGGTTTTCGAGTGGAGAGCATGAACTGACAAGCGCAGCGTGGGAAATGCATTTATGCATCCCCTCCGCCGCTGCAGCGTTCCCGCACTGGCGTGCGTGTAGCGTGGTATGCTATAATCATTTCACGAGGAGAGGGCCCTACACACCGTCCGCCATTGGTGAGCTGATGATGATGACATACGGTTATTATAATATTTATTTAAGCATGCGCTTAAAAATATATTTTTTAATTACCTCCTCTTGACATTAAATTGCACCTGAATTTTGTATCGAGACATCGAATTTCACGCGTATATCAAAAAAGTTGAAGTCATACAAAAGAATTTAGTCGTATATCATAAGAATTTATTAACTTTCTGTCCTATTTTTAGTAACTATATATAAGGATTTAAGGATAATCTTTCAATTATTTGTAAAAAGACATACTTTTCCGTACAAATTGCCCAGAAAACGAGTTTCAATCCTGCAATCTTGCATTTCAACGTAATCCCTCCAGAGCGCTGGCAGTTCTCAAGTCAACTAGTTCAATTCTGCAACTTGAGAAAAACTTGGACAGCTTACGATCTGTACACACAAATTGCTTTGGGGCAATCATTGGATAAATCCGTAGCGTAACTATATAAGTCTTGCTTTAAGTCTCGGAGGTCATGGGTTCGAATCCAACGCCGGACAAATCTTTGTGTAAATTCTAAGATTTCCATTCCGGGCCTGGTTGGTTGAGGGACTATCCTTGGTGCCTCGGAAAACCCGTAAATCCGTTGGTCTTGATTTTTATAACATCTTTAACAATCGTATAGCAGGGCAGGGGCAGCAGCGTTTGTCTTTGTATTACTATATAATACTGCGTTCACCAACCCGTCAACTATAGTCACATCATAGTCCCATGTTCAGCCATGGCGTTATAGGAGCTAATATTTATGAATCATTGGATTTAAGTACTTAACTGTATGTTGTACTGTTTTTTATATTTGATATGTTATACGACTGGTTCATAATTATCATCATCATCAGCCCGTACAACGTCGAAAGCTGATTGTATGGCATCATATCATGGGCCTGCATGGGTCTCTGCCGAGGTAAGGGTTTACCATAGTCCCTACGTATAGTTAAGACGTATTATAATATAGCTGAAAGATTTTATTTGTGTGCTGCGTGGTTTTAAGCTTAGCATTGAACCCCCACTGTCTTAGCATGGGTGTCGTCAGGGGCAACTTACTCCCGTTTACATGAAAAACACTTGGGTTTTTTTATCATCTTTTAAGCCATAGGACGTCCACTGCTGGACATAGGCCTGCTTCATAGATTTCCAGCTGCTGCGGTTGGAGGCGGCCTACATCCACCGTGATCCCGCGGCTTTTACCAGGTCATCCGTCCATCTAGTTGGTGGACGTCCTACGCTAAGCTTGCTGATCCGCGGTCTCCATTTGAGAACTTTTCGGCTCCAACGGCCACCTGTTCTCCGTGCTATATATGGCCTGCCCATTGCCACTTCAACGAACTAATCCGTAGGGCTATGTCTGCCTATTTCCACTTCAACGAACTAATCTTCGCGTGGTTTCACGTATCTAGCTCCCGATCCCGTGGGAACTTCATAATAAAGTATAGCCTGTTACTCTTGAATAACTTAGCTTTTTAATGAGGAAATAATTTTTGAAATCAGTCTTTTAGTTCCGAAAACTATTTGATACAAACAAACAATAAATCAAATCTTTCTTTATTATATCACCACAGTACGTTATTTTGTCCACTACTATTTTACTTTGACATACCTAATATATTTGTCGCATCGAAATTCCTGTGTAATGTACACAGGAATTTCGGTTGAACTTTGGGAAAAAACGAAAGCAGTATTTGAAAGGAAAGTTAGTAAACATTTTATATTATAAGGATTAGTTTTCGCGCGTGGTGTCACCTGCGTAACTCCAGTCCCCGTAAGAAGTTCATAATTAAATATATATAGCTTATTCCTTCCTCAATGAATATAGAAGATGCGAAAGTGGTATGCTTAGATCGTAGCAAGTGGAAGGAGTGGTCTCTGCCTACCCCATTTTTTTTTGTCCCGGCGGATATGCATATACTCATTTCCACCGCCGCTGCACCGCTGGCGATGGGATATGTGGGCCGGGTACGCATGAGCAATCCGGCCCCCCGGGGAATGCATGTACCTATGTATGTAGCTTCCCAGGTGCGGTTTAACCCGCGTAACTCCCGTTCTCGTAGCAATCTCATGTAGTTCCTGGGATTAGCGCATTCAAACAAACGAAAAATACTCTTGAGCTTTATTTATAAATATAGCTGGTTTAGATAAGAAAATTTGTGTAAATATTTTCAACAGGAGTATGGTTCCACTTTAACTTGCAAATCTATCTTGAAAAGGTATTGTTTTTTTCAATGTTGTAGGATACATCTTTGAAATTTGTATGAGAGTTCATCGGTATGGAATATGGTTTTATATTCGATGATAGAATTGAAATTTAGTATTTAAGCACTTGGCTTTTTTTTGTTGTCTGGGGGGAAATGCATTTACTCATTCCCACCGTCGCTGCAGCGTATTCACGCGCTGGCGATGGGATATATGGGACTCGCCCTCTCCATAGCGTGGTATGCTAAACTCATACCACGAGGAGAGGACCCTACACCACTCATACCCCCCGGACACCCCTTCGATCCGCCGTTGACGGGGGCCGCGTACGTATCAGCAATCCGGCCCCCCGGGGAATGCATATACCTATGTATGTAGCTTCCCAGACGCGGTTTCACTCGCGTAACTCCCGTTCTCGAAGAAATTTCATGTAGTTCCTGAGATTAGCGCGATCAAACAAACAAAAAAACTCTTGACCTTTATTTATAAGTATAGCTGGTTTAGGTATGAAAATTTATGTGAATATTTTCAATAGAAGTATGGTAGCACTTTAACTTGCAAATCTATCTTGAAAAGTTTTGTTGTTCCCCTGGGACCAATTTTCAATGGTGTACGATACATCTTTGAAATTTGTAATTCATCGATATCGAATATGGTTTTATATTCGATGATAGAATTGAAATTTAGTATTTAAGCACATACTTGAGGTTTAAAATGTCGACAATAATTAAAAAAATGAGAGCATTCTGCACAGCTCTTCTTCTTCTTTCTCCGGCCTTATCACATGTTTAATTGGGGACGGCTCTCCTTATCACTTTTCGCCAGTTTGTTCTGCATTGGGTTGTCATTGGATCTAAGTTAAGGGCTTTAAGATCTTTGTCTATTACTGATAGCCATGTGAGTTGGGGTCTACCTCAGCGTCTCGGTGACTGACTGTTTAGTACATCTCGTGTCATGTGGTCTCCGGGTCACATGACCGTACCAGCGCAACCTTGTTTCGACCAGCTTTTCAGGTATCATTCTGCACTCCATATGAATCTCTATATGAACTATAAATATGAGATATGTCATACTCAATACTTAATAGCATTTCAAAATACTCCTCAGTCCGCGCAATTTTCGTAAAAAGGTTTTTGCTTCACGTAAAAAATAAGTAAAATAAAAATCAAATTAAATTGTTTTATTTACGTAAACCTATTACAGGCACTTGCAAATAGTCAAAACAATAATTTAGTATGCAGTATTATTATCTATAATTATTAATTATCATATGTTATAAATTTTCAAATTAAGTATTTAAGTTATTGTTTTAATTATATTTTAGTCTTATCGTCTTAGTTTATTATTAAACTATATTGTGTCAAATAGTAGAAGTAGTTCTGTCTATATTAGGTTAGAACAATTGTCATTATTTTGGTGGACCATGAGTATGTAACGACGGACGCGCTTTAATGCTACCACCGGAACCAATACGCCCCAACTGAGAATACCCGGCGAAACAAACTCAGTGGGTTATTCTACTGCCGTATGTATTATTACTATAAATAAGTATCCTTAAGAAATAAAGTTTAGTTTAGGTGGCATGCCCATAGTAACTAGTACTTACTCAATCACCCCGTTTACGTCCACTGCTGAACATAGGCCGCATCTTTAAAGGCCTTGGCAAGCCAGGGTCGTAGACGAATATATCCTTAATCGGCGGATAGGTGTTTGCACTAAGATGGTAAGTATCCTTATGATGATAAATGCTGCTGCCCAATGCCCGTCCGATGCCCTCGTAGACCCGAAGTCCGAGAGGTCCGCGAACTGTAAAGTAGAGCGACAGTTGCAAAAAACTCCCCTAAAATACTAAAAGTCATAATCCCTCAATCTCATCGCCAGCGACCGCCCTCAGCCGAGGTCCAAGGCCCCACAGGGGGCGCCCTCTTGCGCAGGTTGCTTAGTTTGTAGTTTTAAAACCATTTATTAAGGCTGGAGCTCTGCTCGCCTTTATATCCGGTAAAATAGCAAAATCGACGTGGCTAACTACGAAAGTCCAAAAAAAAAAATTGTTCGCAGTAAGGTAGTAAGTATTTTTACGATGATAGATGCTGCTTCCCATCCATCAGCTGTATGTCCCTTAGTCATATGGGTTGGTCTATTCTGAGTCGGAAACCACACGTAACTTAAAAATACGATATTTTTACCATTTTTATTGATACGGTCCATGCGTTTCCACGTATCCTTTCGACAGTACAGCTCAACAAAGTATTCCATTTTCAAATATAACCAACTGATAAACAAAAAAGTCTTTATCACACAAAACATATATATATTTTAATGCATACAAACCCGAAACATGTTTATATTAACATATCATCCTTGTTTTTGACTGTTGAATAATGGATGCAGTTAGCAAAACAAACATATCAATGTCTATAGCCTGTATATCAAGTAGACGAAGTTCATATACAATGCAATAACAACAAAACATAAATTAAAAAAACTGGTAAAGTGCGAGTCCGACTCGCGCACAAAGGGTTCCCTACCATTTTCAAGTGCCTTCCTGATGCTCTCATTGATATCGAGTAAAAAAAGAACAAAAAGAAAAACCTTTGTCGTAAGGGGGGCCTTGTATATTTTTTATTTTTTTATTTTTAGTAGGTATTTGTCGTTAAACGGCAACAGACTTTTACAGAAATCTGTTTTACATCATTTGTGAAAATTTCAACTGTATAGCAATCGCGGTTCTTGACAAAGGCGCAGCCTGGCGACAGACAGATAGACGTCTTAGTATTAGGATCCCGTTTTTACCCTTCGGGTACGGAACCCTAAAAAAGGGGTTATGTTGTCATAAAAAAAAATTGTTTTCCCGTACCATTTGTTCTTTTTGATGTAGCTATATCATCTTTAAGAAACTGATTAATACTTTTTTATGAAACTCAGTCTCTATTGTTGACGCTAAAGATAAACGCATTGACGGTAAATGTGGCTCAAAAGTTACATTAGATGCTTTTGAGACCTGGTGATTTGGATTCGATTCTCAGTCGGAATAATTATTTGTGTGAGCCACAGAAAGTTATAGGCATGAAGAATAAAAAAATCTATTTTGTCCATCCATATATTACCAAAAAATATATGACACTTTTTTTTTCGTTCCTCAAACAATAAATTTAACTTATCAAATCAATAAAAATTGTGCACCAACAAACTATAAAGTTCAAGAGAGAGGGGCTTTTGACGTCACTACTAGGTAAAATTTTACCTAGAAGTGATGTCACGCGAAATTTCAACGCGCTGTAACGTCGGGTCGTGTGGCTCTTGGGACCGGGACCGCGGTCCCGGATTCCACTTATAAATGAAATATTTTAAGTGTCCAATAATTCTTAGTAACCTCATAGCTAAATAAATGTCCGCCCGAAAAAAAAATCCAAAACAGATGAACAGTTAAATAATACTGCTCGCCTTCATAGTAAAAGCCTCATGGCTCACTTGATAAATGTCCGATCTGAAAAACAGTTTTATTCCTCACATTTTTTTATAGTAAATAAGGTACATAATCATGTCTTATTCAAGAAGATCAACCAAACTTAAAAAAAATAGGAAAAATTACCGCAAGTCATCACTACGCCTAATTTTTCATGTACATATTACTTAATCTACATAATACTGAATAGGAAGTGTCAGCAATCAGAATGACAAGGGTTGTATTGAAAGAACCATCATATCATGTGATAAAGGCGAGGTCTCTTTGAGAGCTGTTAACTAAATTAATAAAAATCCCATGACTTATCATACTATGCACTAGAGATGGAAATGATTGCTATTTAGAAATCATAATCATATGATCATATTTTTTTTTGTCACTGTGAAATCACCTGCTATTTTTCACACCTGCTATTTTTCATTGAGAATAATTTTGCGCTATTTTTCATTGAAATGAAATGACATGGGTGAAACGATTAATGAATTGTCATTTGTCAATGTCATTGTCATCAATTGTTATTTTATCCAGCCATGAAATATTTTAAGGAATTACGATTAGGTACTTTAAGTAGGTATTAGGTCAATAAAGTTTTGAAACTTGTGATTGAATGGTTTTTATCATTTCATTTTTAGCAAACACGTTACCTACTTCTATTTTTAAAATAATTAAGTACATGATAAAAAAAAAAATATTAATTTTTTTGGATTTGTATGTTAGAAAAAAAGCAATGAATTTCCCTTCATATTTTAGCAGGCTTAGGACTGTCAATGTAAAAATCTTTTAAACATTTAAAATCAGAATAAAATAACACCAATCACTGCCTACTCTACCTATATCCGAAACTAAACTAATCTATAATACAATCTAAAGTCTATGTATAATACAGTAACACAAACGTAAGGTATTTGCTATATTTAATAAGCCAAATACTTATTAAAAAAATCTCCTTAAAAATCTCAAATTAAACACGTCACGACAAGTCAAGTCACACACGTTCTCGAACTGCCGTAATGAGCGGCCGCGATCAAGTGATTGAGTAGCAGGTGAAATGAAATGTCATTTGTTTATGTTTGCTAAAAATCATATGAAAATTATTTAATTTAAAAAGACCCTATTACAATCGCAATAATGTTTAATTTTGCATGTGGTGAACGCGGGTCACAGTTTGCTAAAAATCATATGAAAATTATTTAATTCAAAAATACCTTATTTCAATCGCAATAATGTTTAATTTTGCATGTGAACGCGGGTCACAGTGCGTGCGACCTTCATCCGATCGCGTGCGCTACTCCCACACAGCGCGCGAGTTAGTGCGTCCCGCTCCATTTCGTGGTCGCATAATAACGCATCGCGCTGCTCGAATTCATTCAAGGATAAATGACAAATCATAATCGCTGTGATTCCAAAGTTGGATAGCAGTGATGACATATGAAAAAAAAAAATCATATGACATTTGCTGCTAACAGTGATTTGTTCCATCCTTACTATGCACCAATTTTAAATCTATTGAAAACCATCATAAACTATATTGGTTATCAATAGGCTAGTTGACACATATGAAATTATGTTACAATGACGTTTATTTCTAAAGTATTTGTCATATGGAACCTAAATATAATAATTTCGGTTAAAAAACTTGAATATGTTTGTATAAACTCAATATGAAAATTATTTATTTTGTCTATGTCTTTAACTTCAGAAAACGCTATCAGCCATTTTATGACGTTAACATCTCGTTAAAAAACATGAACGAGATCCTTTCCTATTACACTTTCTGAGTCATGACGTCATTGATCTTGAACACAGATAATGTGACATCATCAACATGGCTGACATCGTTTTCATCTCTAAATGTCGAGCCAATTTCAAATTATTTATTTTACTTAAATAAATATTTTAAAATTGGCTTGATAATTATTATGAAAATAATTTAAAAAAAAGTTTCAACTAGCCTATAGAATAAAAACAAGCAATCCTTTGTTACCTATTACATTTTATATTTATATTTCATGCTTAACATGTAAGAACGTTACACAGTTACATAATGTGTTAGTATAAGAACATGTGCCAATATACCGTCAATTTTAACATATTTTGTGGTAACATTTTAAACGCCAAGTTTTTTTTTAATATAATTCTATAGTTAATATGAAGGATTTAATTTATTATTTATCTATAGAAAATGTGCTATTTATCTAATTATTTAAAAAACGGCTGTTAAACATATTATAAATGCGTGGTTGTTTGTTACTCGGTCACGCAAAAGCTTCTGAATTAATAGGCATGTAATGTCGTACACGGAACCATATTACCTATCTTGATTAACTTAATATCCTACAAAACATTCCTTCCGCATTGCCAGTATCTAGTTCTAAAATATGATAACTTTATGTTTAAGTAAATCATCATCATCATCGTCATCAGCCTGTTGTAGTCCACTGCTGAACATAGGGCTCTCCCATCGATTTCCAGCGGGAACGATCGCTAGCGGCCTGCAACCACTGACTCCCTGCAACCTTTATGAGGTCTTCGGTCCATCGTGCAGGCGGTCGTCCTACGCTGCGCTTGCCAATTCGTGGTCTCCACTCGAGAACCTTTCTGCTCATTTAAGTAAATGTCTAATTATATTTTTGACAAAACCAATTCAATTAATATTCTTGTACGTTCTTCCTTCATATATAGGTTCTTTAATGACAGAATTTTAATTTTATCTGAATAAGTGATCGCGACGTGACACCCCAGGTGACGATTATCGCTGTTAATAGGACAGAACCCTTAGTGGAAACTTATTGGATCGCAATCCGGGATCCGAATGATTTGAATTGTCGGTGTGATAAATATCTGGCCATATATCTATTGTGATTTAAATGTTTTGGATAGAAGACTGAACATTAACAGGGTATTTACGCTCAGTGAATGGATGAACGAATAAATTGAATGAAAGTTGATTATTGTAGTCATGGTTACCTACTTCATAAAGAACTTTGCTAGAAAAGGGAAGTTATTTTATATTATTCCTGTAGAAAAACGAATATGATTAATGGTTGGATCGTTATAAAAAATCTGAGGATTCATTAGTACATTATCATTATCTACCGGTCGGTATATTATAATGAAATAATGAAATAATGAAATTTATTCAGCACTTAGGTATTTACATACACTTGTACTTGTCAAAATTACACTGTATAAGACTAAATCACTAAAGTATCACTTAAGCAGCTAAAAACATTGTTATAATTATTTGATCTTACAGAATTTTTAATCAGTCTGTCCGTCTGTCGAGCGATAAATGACAAATGTACACATTAGGTATAGTTAGGTGCCTTAAAGGTAACAGGTCTAAAATTAAAATTAACTTCAAAGAATCCGGCTAAAGTTTAAGCGACATCCACCTGAGGGCACCCTTAAGGGGTTAGGACCAACGCTCAGGGTGCCACTGGAGTTAAGAGTAGATTTACGAACAGTGGTGATGATCGCTGGCACGAGATCACAGTTCGGGGAATAAGCAACAACGCGGTCCTCGGCCATGCCGTCGAGGATCCTACCCTAGCTAACCTGCAACCTTTCACTAGCTACCTAAGTGGACGACCCGGAGAAGAAAGGAAGAAAGTAACTCCGAGATATTTTTTTTGTCTCTTTTGCTCTATTTCTTTTTTTATATTAAGATAAGTAAGTAAACGCCTACCATATGTACTAAATAGTTTGCCTGTGGATATCAGACGAGAACCAAATAAAAATAAATTAAAAAGAAAGCTAAAAAAATACCTACTAGAACAAATATAATATATAATATAATATTTATCATTTATACTTAAATTAGAGAATAATATGTATTTGTTTATGTGTGTGTGTATATATATGTGTGCAATGTGCATAGATTTTTCATTAAACTCAACTGAGTCCACATTCAAACTGTTTAAAACAGTTTTGTGGACCATTGTAATAAAATTAACTATAATTTATCTTTGTTTAATAAATAAATAAATAATAAATAAATAAATTAAATAAATAAAGACCATTATAAGTAGAAATTTTACAAAATGGAGTTAAATAAATCGGGACCAACGGTTTAGCGTCATTTCTGAGCTTAAGTTTTATAACTGAACTAAAACTTTACTAGAAGATTTCTTGCCTAGTGGATATCGGACCTCGGAGATTTAAAGCAGCGTCGTGTTTTTAAAGATAGACGACGAAGTTTCAGGCGTTAAAGAAAGATGAGGCTGCCGTAATCAAGCTCCTGATGTTTTTTTACTATGTATTATTTAATAATCGGCAGAAGAGCGCGCCGCGGACGCGCACGCTACGAGCCCTAAACTCGATGAAAAAAAAGGTCGTAGCTGAACCAAACAAAAAGTTAGTGTCGTAATAAAATCAATGTTTTTATTGGGTCTTGTTAATTATGGAACAACCCTCCGTGTCTTGAAAAGCACGTTTAGCCATCGGTCCCGGTTGTTATAACATCTATAACAATTTTATATAAGGGATCGAACAGCAGCGTTTCCTTGTGCGTGTTATTTCACAACACTGCAATTGCCAATCCGCCTGTTCAGTGTGTGACTATGGCAAAAACTCTTTCTCGGCAGAAGACCTATCTTCAACGATGTTGCTGATAATACCTATAGGTTTAGGTATTTCGTTATGGTTATCCTACTATTGTTATAAACGCGAATGTTTGTAAGTATGGATGGATAAATGGATGGATGGATAAATGGATGGATGTTTGTTACTCTTTCACGCAAAAACTACTGAATGGATGTGGCTGAAAGTTTGCACGCGACTAGTTTACAAGCTGGATTAACATATACGCTACATAATATCACGCTCCGACCCACTGGAGCAGAGTGACGCGGGAAGAAACGCGGGACGCAGCTAGAGATTATCATAAAGCTGTTGGTAAATCCTGCTTCGCTTCGCGTCTGTGTAATGGTGTTCCGTATTTGATATGTTCAATTTTCCTGTAAAAACATTGCGGAATTTTATATGCAACGTTGGTATAAAATTCATGTTTTTTCAATTTAGCGAAATACAAACATACGGTGGCTGAATATTTATAGAATATATCGATGAATAGGTACCAGGAATTACAAAAAAGTTTATGTAGGCGCAGTATGTATAACGTTTATCTTTTTTTTATCACCTGCGTTACTACCGTACCCGCAGTAACTTCATTATTAAATATCATTCTTGTTAAATGGGCTATCTAACACCGAAAGAATATTGTCAAATCAGTCCACAAATCCCTAAGATTAGCGCGTTCAAGCAAACAAACATACGAACTCTGCAACTTTATGTTAGTGGTATAGATAGAACAGAGTATAGCCCTTTCAACTGATTTCGGTCACCACGGCTAAACTTTAAGGACAGTAGCCATATATCTCTGCCTTATACTCTCAAAATCTGTCAAGACAGTTTTACCGCCAAGATCAGTTTCAGTTGCTTAACGTACTTTCTGAGGCACAGGTTAGGTTAGATAAATAATTTTGCTCACGAAAAAAAATTGGTTTAGCAAAATTTCTAATATCTAAGTTTTGTGTTCGACCCCAGGTTCAATTCCGACACCTTACTAGTTACATGATCATCAGCCCGTATAACGTCCACTGCTGAACATGGGCCTCCTCCCGAGGGTACCCTCGGGAGGATTTGCCATAGTCACTTAACGTGCTGTCCGAGGCACGGAGGGTAGTCCCTCAACCAACCAGACCCGGAATGAAATCTAAGAATTTACACAAAGATTTCCTGTCTCTTTTTTACTACCTCCGAGATTTAAAGCGAGCCAAATACCGCTACGCTACGCTAGTTACACTACTGTCAAATACATTACGGCTAAACCAAAAAAACATTAAAACAGTACCAAAACAAATAGTTGTAGACGCTTCCCAATCCATTGCAATATTTTTAGCCCAGAAAATAAAAACGATCGTTAGGTACGTAATTGTATTCTCTGTCATAAAAATAACCATCAGAATTACAATCGAAAAGGTTAATGACATTCGCGGTTCAATAAATGGGCGAGATACTGTTGCTGTTGCGAAAATATTAATATTCGTAACGTCCCGTATCTCTACCGCATTGATTGTAAACCTATTATTAATACGAGTTAAATATAACCGTACAAATGTACACCTCCAACCGAATATGGGTCACTGATAATTATTGTACAATTTTAATGGAGTATCTACTTTTACAACAGCCTACGGTGATGAAAATATTAATTCAACGAGTTTCACCTACACCTCCGTGAGGTAGTGGTATAAGTCTTGCTTTATATATCGGAGGTCGTAGGTTATAAGGCTGATAATGAGGATGATGGGTTCCATCTAAGGCGCGAATTATACAGAAACGGCGTAAGGTGAAGGCGCTGCGCAGCCATCTTGCCGCTTCAAAACGGCAATACAAAATGTAGGTAGGCGACACGATGTGAATTATACTCAATCGGCGTGGCGCAGGCACGTCGTTTCGTCGCCTGTTCCGCGTCGCTAGCAGTCGCGACTGGAAAGGCGCGCAAGCAGCACGACTTTTGTTTATATACTGTTTCAACAAAAGTCGTGCTGCTTGCGCGCCGTGCAGAAAAATTGCGCAGTAATCAATAATCTTTCTTCAGGACAGACCGGTTCTCTCTAATTTGTATGCTTCTTCTGAAGACCGTGTTTTACTTTCTATAATAGAATGTGGAAACATTCAAGTGACATGCTATACACTGTAGGAAAACTCTCAGGAAATACAAATAATTTTTCCATTATTTTAAAATATAAAAATATCACAACAGCATAGACTGTTGTGATATTTTCTACACAGAATGCACCCAATATCTTCGATGCTTTGCACATTCAAGAGTTGCAGCAAATCAAGAGCATCTTCGTCGCCTGAAGAGGAAGACATGCTATCACGATAAAGTCAGCCTATATAATGACTAGTTGCGGCGTCTCTTCGCCTCTTTGATATAATTTAAATCGTGCTCGTGCCTTATGTGTTCCACGCCTGCTCTGTGCCTGCGCCACGTCTTCACCGTACGTCATTTATGTTTAATTCGCGCCTAAAGTCTCGAGGAAGTCTGGGGTTTGACAAAAGGCTTTTTGTAAAATCTCATAAATTATTTCCGAGACTCTTAATTTGAGTGACTACTCAGAAATCGAAATCTGTTGGTCTCGACTGTGTAAATATATCAACTACCAGGTAACGGGCAACAGTGTTCGCCATACCGCCTGTCCGATGGACCGACGATTTAATAAAGGACCCACGTAGTCAGTAGATGCAGGTTGGTAGCAATCTTTTCCCATGGGAATTAATGAGACCTACGAGATGACGCCTACCGTTCAGCTGTGGACTACAGTTGACTGATGTGATGAAAAATTTACGACAAAAGATCATTCTAAAGTCATTATCATTACAAACTGTATAATCATCATACTGCGGCCGTAGCCTAGGCTAGGGAGTCAGACTTGTGATCTTGTGGTCGCCGGTTCGATCCCCACCCATTGCACTTCCGACGTGAACCCACTCGTAACACAAGCATTTTAGCTTAGCACGAGGGGTTAACAATAATACTAGTAGACTGCAAAAACTCTGATAGTAATCTTAAAAAAAAAATTCTTCTACAATCACAATCTTAACAAGATTCACGAATACGTCTCTATATCTGACAGTTCTTTAAAAAATCTTTAAAGCAAAGTATATCGTAAGTCTTGAGAAGAAACAATGTACTCGTACTGCTTTTAAGGCGACTTAAAGTTGTTTAACAAATTCAACAGTAGTCTAATGTTGCGCTTACTTTCAGTTCTGTACTGTTGACAAAACGATGTTCAAGCAAAAACCTGCCTTATGATTAACAGGATAGTGTTAAATTTTATTTAAAGTTGTTACTATAGAACGTTTGTCACTGATAGCATTAATTGTTTATTTCTGTTGTATTTTTAGAAGACCCTTCAGCACGACTTTATCTTAAACGTAAAAATTCTTTCTTTTGTGAGATTTTTCATATGAAGTGATATTAGAATCATCATCAGCCCGTTTAACGTCCACTGTTGAACAAGGACCCTAAAAAAGGGTTTGCCCTAGCAAACAAATTGCTTGAAAACGTTAATCTCTACCTACTGGACTGATTAAAAAATAATCTTAGATAGTCCATTTATCGAGGATGGCTATATTTAATGGGATAAAATATAATGACCACCAAAAATATATACTTGACACCAGAAAAATAAAGTCTAAAATTATAATAGTACTAGCTATTTTAGTCACGACTGCACTTCAAATTGTATTCGAACACCAAATGTAGTAAATGATCACCAAATCTTAGCGAGCAAATTATTGCGCTATTTCTACCTTAATAAAATCAATGAAAAATGACAATCGGCTAGGTTAGGTTACAGCTGCGGCCATACAACGCACGAGCCGAGCAAGCGAAGCGAGCGGTGCCGCGGCAGCGGCCGGCGAGTGCCAGAACCGAATAGTAAATTAGTAAAACATTTAGGTACTTTTGGTGATCATTTACTACTTTTGGGTTAACAATGATTTATTTGGAGTCATTTTGCTTAAATACGATAGCGAAATGTTAAAACTTTGGTTACAATTTTACATTAAAATGCGGGTTTAATTTTGGTGATCATTTTTACTATATCTGATGGTAAGTTAAACATAAGCCATATTTAATTATGCGGTTTTTACGGGAACAGGAGTTACGCGGGTGAAACCCGCCGGGCATCTAGGTATGAATAAAACTTGGTTTCTTTTCAGATATAAATATAAACACGCAATAATAAGCTGTTTAGTTCCAAATAGAAAAAGTACTATCGATAAAAGGGAATTCCTTTTAAAAAGTCAATGCCTATTTGCTTCGCTTCATACGATGTTCAAACTTATCTCATTCAAATTTCATTCATGAGGAATTTGTGGTGAAGGCTCGACATTTCGACATGTCATTACTGTTAAGAGCGCTTGTTGGGGAAATATTTATAACACAAAAATATAATACCCGGATTTAGGGAGATCAAAATGAATTATGAGAATTTATAATGAGGCGGATTTACAACATAATACAAGGGTTCGCATGAAACAAAATTATAGCAATCCTTACTAATATTATAAATGTGAAAGTAACTGTGTCTGTCTGTCTGTCTGTTACGCAATCACGCCTTAACTACTGAAGCGATTTAAATGAAATTTGGTACAGATATAGTCTAGAGCCTGAGAAAGAACATAGGCTATATTTTATTATGAATTTCCCACGGGAACGGGAGTTACGCGGGTGAAACCGCGCGCGGGAAGCTAGTGTATGATAAATGAGTGTCTGCTATTCGTTGTTATACAAAATAAATTGAAGCTATTTTTTACATAAAAATATTATTGATTTTATAATAACCGTTGAGTATACGAAAAATCTGACGTTTATTTAAAACGAATTGTCATACATTGTCATCATCGTCATCAGCCCGTATAACGTCCACTGCTGAACTTGGGCCTCCACCCAAGAGAGGGTATTTGCCATAGTCATGGCAAGTGGGTTGGTGACCGCAGTATTGTACCACACAAGGAAACGCTGCTGCCCGTTCCTTGATATACGATTATTATAGATGATGTTATAACGATTGGGACCAACGGTTTAACGTACTTTCCGAGGCACGGAGGGTAGTCCCTCAACCAGCCAGACCCGGCAAGAAATCTTAGAATTTTCACGAAAGATTTCCTGTCCGGCGTGGGGATCGAACCCACGACCTCTGAGATTTTAAAGAGAGCCAAATACTTAAATATAAGGACTTTACATAGACATGTTTTACGGACACAATGCACACCTACTACAGAACTATTATAGTATAGTAATATTAAAATAAATATTAAAAAAAAGTTTGTTGTATGAAAGCCCCCATACAACCAAAATATTTTTTTTTGCTCGATATCAATAAGGGTAATGAGTAGGCACTTGAAAATGGTACGGAACCGTTCATGCGCGAGTCTGACTCACACTTGGCCGGTTCTTTTTTATCACCGTTCACATCACAAGTGCAGACAAATTAATAAACCTTACAATGGGTCTTTAAACAACATAAGCTATCTTTATTAAACAAGCGAATGTATTAGATTCGCTTATGCAGTGTTGTCTCAAGCAACGGTATTGTGCGATTGAATATGAGGAATAATAATAATAAAACGGCGTCGGGATGTGACGACCCCATCGCCCGCTGGTTTATCCAGTGCAATCAGTCACCGCAGGGCAGCTTGTGGCGAGCTGTTGGTAAGTGGCGACACCACGGACCCTATCTTCCGGGGACACATAAAGACATGCACACTACACACACATACACACAGTGACACATCCCCTGCCTCTGAGCTTGCCTTAACTGGCCGGCCAGAGTGGAGTTGCAAGAGCGGAACCTATGCTCCAGGTTGGAAGTGTAAAATGTTATAACGCCGGGGGCACTTGACTGTATAAGGATCTGGCGCCCCGCAGTCTCACCGCTCGACAACCTTAGCTGTTTACATAGTGTTGCCTCCTGGCCGCCATGTTGTGGCTTTTGATAGGGGGCCCATCGAAGCTAACTCGTAGGTTAGCGTCAGACAGCGAGTCACCGTCTGCCAATATAAAATATGTGAGAGTTTTCGAGGCAGATGTCCGATCTCACTCCATAGCCCAGTATTCCGGTCTATTTAACATCCCATCCGTATAGCCCAAACCAAGTTTCTTCCTTTCCGGCAATAGTTTTTCGTATCTGTGGAGGACTGGTACATCTCAATGGTATATCAATGGATAGACCTTCATAGATGCAGCCATCTCACTTTGATAATAAAAGGTACCAAAGGCCTCTTCAATGTTGGCTTCGGCCCCATGAATGCCTTTCAAATGACCGGGTCCCCATGGGCCCGTGGCAGTGAAATGTACCAACATAATAATAATAAAAATAAAAAAAAAGTTTATTTGTCACAAAAAAACATTTACAAAATTAGGTTACAAATAATGATATAGTGCAATTTACAATATACTGGTACTATTCCCCAAACTAGGCTCAAGCCGGTATCAAGGGAAATAGTGCTCAGTCAAAGAATTGATACCAGACGCATTATTGATTAACTAGGGGAAAAATCTTTACAAGAATAAACATATTTAAGCATTAAATACCAAGTAGCAATAATAGCAATAAGAAGGTGTATGTTATGAATTGTGTGATTTGATCTGTGTGTATGTTTATGTGTGTGTGTGTGTATGTGCTTATGTGTGAGTGTGTGTATGTGTGTGTGTGTGTGTGTTTGTGTACCTATGTATGATGAATTAATCAATAAAATATTGAAGAAGCGCTGAATAAGGAATATCAAAATGCGGAAGCAGTGTCTACAGTAGGTACAACTAAATGGCTGTAATGGCGAGTTTTACGATCGCCCCATGTGCATAGATTAGAGCGATAGCTCAATGGGTATTTGTGACGATGATAACGCGCATTTTTGATAAACCCGCGCGTGCTTAACGCGTATTCCAATTTCAACCTTTAATTTACTACAGAAAATAATAGTATAATAGTTATAAAAATATACCGTGTGCTATTTACCAAATATTCACTTTTACTTAATTGGGTGAGAATTTCGTATGAAGCACGTATTCGCAAGTCATCTGCTCGTTCTTTGCGCGCTTAAAATACGCCGTAACCTTAATACCTTATCAAGTTAACCAATTTGCCAGTTAAGTATTAATACTTTAATATTTTTTTATTTTCATCTCCACAAAATTAAAATTTGTTTATTTATTAAAACAAATTTTAATTTTGGGGAGATGAAAATAAAAAATATTGAAATAAAAAATATATTAAATTAAATTAATAATGAGTAAAAAACTGCTTCAACAAATAAATAATAATATAATAATAAAATTTATTTATTAATCAGAGAAAGAAATACGCATTCAGACAAAGTTTACAACAAATTGTACAATATTTTGAGCATGATAATAGGTCAGTTTATACTGAGTAAGTTTACAGAATTTTAATGCATGCAAATTTATTAACCCTGTCTCTTAAACTAGGAGACCTGTATCTTAAAAGACAGAACAAAAAAACAAAACATAGGTAACATATAAACATACCTATACTTTAAGTAGAAATTTAAACGGTAGTAGTGATCTCGAGAAGATAGTTTCAATCTGTAGTATACACAACAAAACTGATTTACTCTCCGTATATACACAAACGGTAACATTTCCTGTTTTCCAGTTCAACTGTTCAGTGCATGCCAGTTGGCGCATTGATTTCATTTGTGAGTTCAGAGGAGTAAAGTGAGTGCGAGGTACACAATCAACCTTTGAGTGGATGTGTCTTTGTTCTACTTCAGATTACTGTTTATAGAAGAAATATAATATATGTATATATGTATTTCTAGT
The DNA here is from genome assembly GCA_947037095.2 of Nycteola revayana. Lineage (NCBI taxonomy): Eukaryota > Metazoa > Arthropoda > Insecta > Lepidoptera > Nolidae > Nycteola > Nycteola revayana. Next base: position 4,129,965 of record OX344851.2, read on the forward strand.
TAGTTTATAAACTAATGCGGTTTCGGGTGGTTAAATACTTATTGAAGTTGAAGTTTTTTTTGTTTTATTACAAAAGTAGCATAGTCTCGTTTGGTTAGGTAAGGTCAAGTGTCATAATAATTAAGTAAATAATATAATAATTATGCACGGACACTGTAACTGGCAACTAAATTTAACAATATGTGTGGCACGAAATTTGATGAACTTACGATTCGTATTATTTTCCGTTGACATATATAGGGTGACTGGTAATTAGTGACCGATACCTAAACACATGATTGTGCTCATGATAACAAACAACTTTTAACAAAAAAATCAGCTGTTCCATACATTCATGTTCACATAACTCGTCAACATGGTATTATTTTTTTTTCGCGATTTCCGGGTTGGTGCCATAGTAAAAGTTGTTTGTTATCATGAGCACAATGATGTGTTTAGGTATCGGTCACTAATTACCAGTCACCCTATATAAGTATACTTCTAGGCAAGTTTCCCAGAGTGCTATCAGCATTGCCCGGCAAATGGCAACACACGTTCCCCGAGTGCTGATATTTACTTTGCACAGCAGAAACAACACAACAAACGTCACAAATAGAGAGGGAAATAGTCTATTGAGGGAGCGTATGCTCGCATTTGTTGACTTGAGTCGCGAATAGTTCATTCATTTAGCTGTCATAGACTCTGTCCGAGACAAAATGTAACCCCATACTCACGACGGTAGACTCAAGTCGAGGTGTGTCACGTGACAGTGCGTTTCTGCAATGTGATTGGTCGGCCTCCGTAGAGTAGACTCGAGTCGCGCTGCCTATGCTAGCCGGGCAGATAAGCATTGCCATTCAAAGAGGCAATACTGCCATAATTCCGTCGGACTTTTACGTCATATAGAGAATACATGCTCCAGATCTCTACGATTAGCAGATTTTGCATTGTTCCGTCAATCAGTCATTCAGAGCAAGTGTTGCTTTAATATAGGTAATTAGTGATGATTCCTAATAATGGTCATGTGGAATAAATCAACAGTATTTTTTATTTTTTCATTTTAACAGCCCGTTTACGTCCACTGAACATTGGCTAATGTTCAGGAATGGAAGTAACCAGGCTGTTCCTCAAAACAGAACTTGGCAATTTAGGGTCATTGAGGGATATAACTACATATAATCATTCACTTGGTAGGCATCACAGTAAGTTGTTAACTAACTTGAGTTGATAGATGCTGCTGGTATCAGCTGTGTCTTACGACTACCATGGGAAGATATGGTGTAGTATATTCTGAACTGGATACCGCACGGTGCAATATTTAATATCGTTGCTTAGGTTCTAACACCGCGTATGTCAGAGACAGTAACTTTTTAGGAGTGTAAAATAACTATTAGTATTTTACTTATACACCAGAACAAAACCAGTTTCTTTTCTATGCCCGGTGAAGTAGCAAAAGCCTCAGGGCTAACTACATATGTCCGTCCGAAAAAAAAAACAGTTTTCGTTTTATTTTATTTTACGAGTTTTTATTGGACAACATGTATCTCTTAATATCGAAACATTGTGTATTCCCATTTTCTAGCAAATGGCATGTAAATGTCAAAACCTATAAAAAATTACGTGGTGTTAGAACTTAAACGACGATATGTAAATTTAAATTTTTAAATCAACCAATAATATCGTTAATTAATCAATTTATTCGTAAATATCGTCACAATAACCACATATTATTATAATTAGTTACAGCTCCGTTTGTGGCCCACTAGGGATCAATTATGCATTTATGTTGTTAAACGATTATGCCACAGATTATGTAATTAATTAAAATTTCCATACACTGGCCGTAAAACATATTTTGTAATCAAGCCGCTTTTAACAAAGGCCTATGTGGTGGCAATCATAGTCTGTAACCGCTTTCACGTGGTTCACTCGAGTGTTAAAATCAATTGCTTAACAGCTTTAAGCAAAGGTTCATGTGATGTTTACCAAAGTATTTAACTACTTAACAATTAAAAGGTCCATTGTACGTTGGCCATCTTAAGGCTGCCACCACAAATTCTGCGTTCTGCGAGGCGAGGCGAGCGCGGCGTGGAAAATCCTGCCACGAAACTAAAGCTAGCAGATAGAAGGAAGCGTTGTGTTGTGAGAGATTTCGCTTCTAATCTAACTAACGCGTATCGCTCTATCCACTGCAATTAATTCGTGTCCGGTTTCATTTGAAACTATGCATTAGAACGCGCTTGGTAGAACGCAGAGTTTGACCTCTGCTAAATATGTCCCCATATGAGAATACATTTATGAATTAAGTTAGCATCAATATGGTGAAGGATTGTCAGTCGTTGCCATCATTGTGTTTCTTTGTCGTTCTGACAACATACCTTATACTAATTCTTTACTTCTCGCAAGTATCGTGTAGCAAATGGTAGTAAACATAGCATGTCAGCTCCTTATAACAAATAATGTAAAAAAGTTGCTTTTGACGTTATTAAAAGAAGCATTAAATCCTTAAATCGATTCCAATATTTCAACGTTTATTTATTAATACATATTAAATATGAAATGGAGTGATTTAAATACATTGAAAAATCTTTTTTTTTCATAAATCAACATTAGTAGGTAGGTATCTAAAACTTCATGAATAATTTTATTATGAATACATCGCCGTATCAAAGATTGAAAGATTATTCACCCAAAAAGACAAAAGGGTCATAGAAAATAGTTTGAGCCTTTCCCCATTTCAAATACAAATTAAATTACATTTGTAGCTTTATATCAAACTAAGTTTTAGTCGCGTCTTGGTTTATTACAAAAAATAAAAAAAATAATGATTTAAAATGAAGAAGTCTAGAAATGACCCAAAATTTCCTTGAAAAAACACGATAATATAGTACATTTACAGCTTATATCACGCTTATATCAAATTAAGCTTAAGACGTGTGCTCGGATAAAAAAATTAAAAAATCGTATGATTTAAAATAGATGAAGTCAAGTGAAGAAGCAGTGTACCATTACGAAATTTTAAAGACCCATATAGTATTTTAATTGTCTATTATATACAGTATGTTAACTAACAGAGGGCGTTCCCGTTAACCCGCAACAGTATAGCATCCATACATGCAAAAAAAAAAAACATTCGAAAACAAAATGATTTTATTTTTTTTAATATTAAAATATTCACCAAAAATTTTAAATCGATACGTAAAAGAAACACTCTGTGCACGCGTACTTGAAGAAAGGCAACGCTAGTACTACGTTATGTTCTTAGGTACTATTCCGCGCTACTATTTTGATTTTAAACAGGAGGTTTCGAATTTATTGCCAATTAATTATATTTTTGAATTCGGATTATTTTATGCTTATTTTTCTATGCTGATATTTTTTTTTATCTACTAATGACATAGATTAACGAGTTTAAGGGAATGCCCTCTGTTATTTAACATACTGTATATAAAACTATTACGTCTATATGTACTTACGAGTATGTATATACCTAATAATTGTTACATACAATTTTAATTCAGATTGATTTGTAACTTTATTTAAATTATTAATAACTTCATTTTAATAAAATATAAAAAATAAGAGTAGCATAAAGTTGAAAAAAAATTGCATAACTTTATGCAACTTTTTCGTTATTTTCTGTATTTTGATATAATATATAAATTACAATACAAACAAAAATACGCACAAACATAAGTTACAGTTTTGATAACTTAGTTTGACCCGTATGTGAGACCTCGACCCTTTGCGATTTAAACTTATTTGGGACACAATCTGCTTAGTAATTAGGGTTCTCTATAAAGGGATTTATTTAACGTCTATCCCAACTTGGCCTGCGTTTGCTTCAAAAACTGAACTTTAGCTTAGAAGCAATACATACATAATAGCCCTTTAATCATGCTAGCAGATGTGTACTGTGTAGTTACCAATTTAAAAACTTCAAACTAAGCAACGTGCACAAGAACAAGATAAGACTAGGCCCTCAGCTTAGGGCTGGAAAATTGCAAAGAGATGACTGATAAGATTTTTGTTGATTTTTTCCGCAACTACCACTCTTTTCAAAGTCCGTGGACTCCATGTGTATCGATTACGGTAGCCAATTTCTAAGGAAATTCTCCGTTAGACATATTATATTATAGTGTATAAGTTTGCGCGCAAACACAAGTATTGCTTTACCCCAAAATCATTTTCCTCTTATACGAGGGAATCGGACGGTTTATTGCAAGCTAATGATCGGGAAGTTAGAGCAGCCCAACACACCTGTAATCACATTGCGAAATGCAATAAAGTATTGAGTTCTCTCTTGAAAACTGCAATTACTGTCTTTGAGATTCGATTCCACAGCCCATTTACATCCACTGCTAAAATTGGGAAAAATGCCTTTTCATAACAACTTAGCCAGCCAGGGTCAATGACGGATATGGCCATAATCACCACGCTTGGCAGGCAGCGCAGTCACATGGTAAGTTACCTTGGCTTATAGATGCTGCTGCCCAATTTTAAGCTGTATGTCCCTTAGTCCACTATTGCGACACCCACTGGAAGACATAGGGTAGGCTTTTTTAAGCCGGTAACCACATGGTTTTTGAAGTTATCGCCGCTAAATTGCACTCGTTCTCCTTTCTCCACGCTCCAGTCATGACAAACATTTTTCTTACTCCTTATCTCTTTCCGATTCAATTCGTTGCGGGTCCTAAGGCAGTTATAACTTTTTCCTGGAACTTGGTGAGCCTTGGTGTTCATTGCCATTTCCAGTGTATGCACAGTTGACTCCTGTCCACCACTGCAACTCCTGGCTAACAGAAGTGGCAGTGGTGGCAGGCTGTGTGGGATTAGTCCAAAAAACGTCGTTACAAGCATAGTCGTCATGGATTTTAGTCTCGTGAGCCGCTCCATAGTCTCCGTAAATATATAAACTGTTTATTGAAGAAGAAGAAGAAAATACAGAAAGAGTCTTAGGTAGGTACAATTTGCGGCCTTATCACAGATTGTGGAACGGCTTCTGAAAGAGATCACAATTTGTAAAACCAAACAAAGGAGAGGGGCCTAGTCAAGAAAATGATTAGAGAAATCATTTGTTGATGTTCTTAAAAAAACACAAATCTGTGAGTTAGTTAATCAAATGCAGAGTGTAGAGATTCACTAGTTGCTACAAACCAGATAGATTTTGTAACAACCTAATAGACAACCCTATAGCCATTTATTACACACAGAACTACACTTTGATGTTTCAAAGCAACCCTCACTTACAAAACTCAATATGCTACTGCCCAACTCAGGAATCAAATCTACTTTCGTGATTGTGTATTCAATTACTTATGTTCTAAGAGGAAGTATTATGCTAGTATACCGCCCATTTATGGTGCATATAATTGTTGTGTATTTGTCATTGTATTATTAATGTCATCATCATCATTATCAGCCCGTATAACGTCCACTGCTGAACATGGGCCTCCTCCCGGGAGACGGTAGTTGCCATAGTCACCACGCTTGGCAGGTGGATTGGTGACCGCAATATTATGTTGTACCACACAAGGAAACGCTGCTGCCCGTTCCTTGATATACAATTATTATAGATGGTGTTATAACAATCGGGACTAACGGCTTAACGTGCTTTCCGATGGCACTCCCTCAACCAATCAGACCCGGAAAGAAATCTTAAAATTAACACAAAGATTTCTTGTCCGGCGTGAGGATCAAACTCACGACCTCCGAGATTTAAAGCGAGCCAATTTCCGCTACGCTACGGAGGTTGATTATTAATGTGCCGTAAATAAATGAAATTTCTTCTTTCTTTACATGATGGGTTGGGTACGTTAGTAAGTATAGTTCTGCGACCGACTTTGACCACAGCGTTCAAACTTTATAGATATTGGCTGCGTAGGACATATTATAATGCACAAATGTGTACGCTATCACAAGGGCATAGTCTTGATTGCAGTCTAAAAATAAATAGCAAGTCCCGGTTTAGCAAGTCCCCATTCTTGTGCCTGATCCTTTGCTGGTTGTGTCTGTAGAACGTGTGGTTTTGTGCATAGAATAGACGCTCATATTCTATCCATGGGTATCGTAAAAGGCGACTTAGGGATATACAGCTGATGAACGGGCAGCAGTATCTATCAGCTTTAGGTTAGTTACTATCTTAATGAGATCACCAATCTACCTGCTCAGCGTGGTGATTATGGAATGATCCTCCATGGTTAGCCAAGGTCTATTAAGAGGAGGCCCATGTTCAGCAGTGGATGTAAACGGGCTGTAATGAAGAAGAAGAAGTTGAATACCAACAGTACTTAAAACGATATTCAATGTAACTATAAAAATAGGTTAAAAAAAATATTTTCGGTGAACCAACTTCGCGTACAAAATAAATCTGTTTATTGGATTTTTACTGACCGCTGTCATCTGAGCTAAACTGAATAAATGAACGCAAAATAAAAACATTTTAATATAAAACATATGTAAAATGTAGTTGACATGGTTCCAATTCAAAGCGCAAACAAACAAATATGCTTTTACATTTTTGATATTCTTGAAGATGTTTGTTACAAAGTTAGCGTAACATTCAGATCTAGGTTACACGTGGCTAAGCTAAATTTATGTTAGAACGCATTGACTTCAAAAATATCATTGTTTATGGATAAAAGCTTCAAAGTTTGACATTTCACAAGTGCTATTTTGTTTTTACATACTTTGTTTTAATTTACCGTATTTTAACAGTTATCTCGAAACTAAAAAAAACAATCAAATTTAACTATAGTCCTCCCCATTTCAGGCCCATCATCAGTCCATAAGCAATTTGGACGTGTAAGGTTTTTTTGAGGGTATGAAAGCTTTAAAGTATCGTCTTTGTCATGACGAGACGTAACAGACGTACAGAACACTATAGTTTTGGACACAAATGCAGAAATTCACCGATAAATTTCATAAAGAGGTATAGTTAATTACAGGTTCAAAAGGCTACGGAAGACAGACAGGGCCTATGACGTCGAGGGCCGGATTGCCTCGCGTGCCCGGCCTTCAACAATGGCGAACGGAGGATTGTGACGGTGTTAGTGGTGTAGGGTCCTTCCCTCGTGGTATGACTATAGCATACCATGCTACAGCATACCCCTTCTTCGGCGCGGGAACGCTGCAGCGGCGGAGAGGATGCGTTATCGCGTTTCGACCCGGACAAAAAAAAGGGGCCTATGACATCACATAATTACACTTTGCATATTTGGAGAATAAAGAAGGAGACAAAAATCTAAAAGCAATCGTTGAGCATGTTACTGGACGCTGAGGCAGACAAGTTAATTAATTCTGTTCATAAACCAATATTAATTGTTTTCTGTTAATATATGTTATAATAACGGGTTCAAAATGAGTGTCACAACGTAGTTAGATAGAGAAAGACTCGTAGGAAGCTAGGATAGGGTCCGGTCGTCCTTGCAAGTCGAGGCTCGCGACGCGTTCTATGCTTCTGACCTAATCCCAGCCCGCGCTGGTTGATTCTAATTATATTTATAATACGCGACTATCACATGCCACATTTGTAGATTTAAATTATATTATATAACATTACTGTTGAAATGTATACTAATTAATTAGTCAAGATTTTTTTTTCCTTTGCATATTTTTATCATTGTATTTGACTTATAATACGTAGGTACGATCGATTCGTCTATAATTATTATCAATAAACATTTTCATTTCATTTTATTTTCATTTCAACGAATATATCATTTTAGTAATACAGCAAAGCACCGAGAACTTCTTATATTTGAAGGTTAAGTTTTTGAACCAGGACCAAGTTCATGCAGCAATATAACAAGTTCAGGTCACTTGGCGAGGATCTCTGGCGCCATCTGTCCCGACTACGTAGTTTATAGGTGAAATAGAGGACTGACACAGAATATTTTATACGCGAAAATATATTGGTCTAGTGACCGGCAATTTTTATGTATCTATTTTCTATACTACTGTGTCAACTTCTGTGGCATAAGTCTCGCTTTGAGTCTCGGAGGTCGTGGGTTCGATCCCCCCAAGAAAAATCTTGGTGTAAATTATAAGATTTCTTTCCGGATGTGGTTGGTTGAAGTACTATTCCCCGTGTCTCTGAAAGAATAATAAGTCGTTGTTCCCGAATGTTACAAAATCATCTTTACTATAATAAGCGTTTAGCAGAGAACGAGCAGCAGAATTTCCCTGTGTTAGTACATAATACTGCGGTCACCAACCCACCTGCCAAGTGTGGTGGGTATGGCAAACGGCAAAAACCCTCCCTCAGTAGAAGGTCTATGGTCAGCAGTGGACGCTATACGGGCTGATGATGATGACTCAATATATCGCAGCTTCAATGTAATAGTGACACAAAACCAAATGTGTAACTTAACGATAATAAATTTTAGTCGCATGATATTACGGATCAAATTGTATTGAATAATAACCTTATTTTGTGTCACTATCACATTAAAGCTGCGATATACTATTATATAAAGCTGAAGAGTTTGTTTGTTTGTTTGTTTGATCGCGCTAACTTCAGAAACTACTAGACCGATTTCAAAAAATATTGAATTATAAAGTTCCTGTAATAACGGGTGTTACGCGGGAAGCTCCTAGTAGATGAAATCGTCTCCTACTACTACTAGTGCTATTTTCTTGGTGTTTCGTGTAAGAAATAAATACTATTTCTCAAAATGCAATGTGTAATACTATCGATCCACCCTAAACCGACGTGCTTGTATGAAGAATGTTATGAGAGTGAATGAAGCGAAAGATGTGTGTAGGGATCGTAGCAAGTGGAGGTCCATTGTCTCTGCCTACCCCGCTGGGAAACAGGCATGACCTGTTGAATTCATCATCATGAATTTTAAATACTATCTACTGTGAACTGTGAAGATTCAAATAAGTAAGTCTATTCAATATAAATACGGTACAAAAGAAGGTGTATACATTATTTACATAAGGGATAAAATATAATGACCACCAAAAATATATACTTGACACCAGAAAAATAAAGTCTAAAATTATAATAGTACTAGCTATTTTAGTCACGACTGCACTTCAAATTGTATTCGAACACCAAATGTAGTTAATGATCACCAAATCTTAGCGAGAAAATTATTGCGCTATTTCTACCTTAATAAATTCAATGAAAAATGACAATCGGTTAGGTTAGGTTAGAGCTGCGGCCATACAACGCACGAGCCGAGCGAGCGAAGCGAGCGGTGCCGCGGCAGCGGCCGGCGAGTGCCAGAACCGAATAGTAAATTAGTAAAACATTTAGGTACTTTTGGTGATCATTTACTACTTTTGGGTTAACAATGATTTATTTGGAGTCATTTTGCTTAAATACGATAGCGAAATGTTAAAACTTTGGTTACAATTTTACATTAAAATGCGGGTTTAATTTTGGTGATCATTTTTACTATATCTGATGGTAAGTTAAACATAAGCCTTTACATAATTACCTTTGTTTCTCACTCTACGAAGCTCCGAGACTTGACGGTATCACATTACGTACCTTTAGTAGAAAACTACTTGTTGAACAAACTTTTCTAATTAGTACTAGTATTTTATACTGCAAAAGTGATAATAAGCCTCTTCTGTTTACTAATGACGTAGCCTTTTAAAAACAAAATCTTTTTAATGTAAACATATTGTTTTCGGAAGGGTAGGGTAGGTGTAGGGTAGGGGTAGGGTAGGGGTAGTGTAGGGGTAGGGTAGACGTAGAGTAGGGGTAGGGTAGGGTAGATGTAGGACACCGCGTAGATTTTGAGGCGGTACGAAGTTTGCCGGGCCAGCTAGTAAATAATAAAAGTAACTGGATCAAAACCTACGCTCTGCCCATTTGAGTATGTTTCGCCGGACCGTCTCATGTGGGTCGTGTTAAAACCGGCAGTAGAATAACCCACTGAGTTTGTTTCGCCGGATCTTCTCAGTTGGGGCGTATTGGATCCGGTGGTAGCATTAAAGCGCGTCCGTCGTTATATACTCATGGTCCGCCCAAATAATGACAATTGTTCTTAATATAGACAGAACAAGCTATTGGACACAATATAGTAAAATAATAAAGTTAAGACTAAAATTATTAAAAACAATAACTACCTAATACCTACCTGCTTAATATGCTCATTTATAAATTTTAAAATTATACATAGATTAATAATACATTATTGTTTTGACTATTTGCAAGTGCCTGTAATAGGTTTACGTAAATAAAAATGATTTTTATTTATTTATTTTATTTTATTTATTTATTTTTATGGGATTTCTTTTTTTCATGACCTAGTCATAGTCGTAGCATAGTCTGTCGTACAAATAGTGTTTTTATATCATGTTCCGTTGAGCTATCAAAAACAATAATAGCAATATTATTAATATGTTTTAGTGAACTAACAGCACGTGTATGTCGTTGATTGATTTATAACTTTTTACTGCCAACATAATATTATGTTGGTACTTTACCTACTGTATACCAGCATACAAAAGCTTGATCCCACTTAAGTATTGAAAACCTTTTCTAGCTTAACACTTAATAAAAACTCACTGAGCCGCAATAAAAGCCTTCGAGTATTATAGTTATTGAAAACTTGTGATCAGTCGCATGGTTCAGTGGTAATTTGGTGGCTTCAATAATTTAATCTTCTTATACAAATAATAAGAAAGTTTCATTATTAACTACTAGCTTTTGTCAGCGACTTCACATGTGTGGAATAGTGGCTTTGGGAAGATTTTGCAATTGATGCCTATATTCTGTTTCAATGTTTAATCTATCAGTGTATCAAATTGCATCAAAATTAATTAATTAATTTATTTAATGACCAAATATACTCTACTATAACAGTTATCCCATCTTATTGCAAATGTGCAAATGTGCCATTTGCAAATGAAATTAATATTTATATAAAACTAGCGGCCCGCCCCGGCTTCGCACGGGTGGACTTTTATACCCTACCCCTAACCTACCCCTACCCATACCCTACCCCTACCTACCCCTACCATACCCCTACCCTACCCCTACCCTACCCCTACCATACCCCTACCCTACCCCTACCCTACCCCTACCCTACTCCTACCCTACCCCTACCCCTACCCCTACCCCTACCCCTACCCCTACCCCTACCCCTACCCTTACCCCTACCCTACCTCTACCCGTCTTATGTCACGTCACACGGGAACGATGGGAACGGCATAAAAAGTATCCTATGTCCTTCTCCCAGTTCTTAGCTACCTCCCTACCAATTTTCAGCCAAATCGGTTCAGCCTTTCTTGAGTTATAAATAGTGTAACTAACACGACTTTCTTTTATATATATAGATATGGCCCATTGTAAATTCAATCAGCAAACATGAGAATATGCCACAAAAGCAATTAAGTAAGGCACGGGGGTAAGTCCCTCAAATATACAGATCCAGAAAAAAATCTAAGAATTTACACTAAGAATTTACACTAAGATCTGGCATGGGGATCAAGCCCACTACGTCCGAGACTGATAACCATTAAGCCACAAATGTTGCGAGTTACTTTCGCATTATATGTAGTAATAGAGACTATTTTTTAAGGCAAGTCTCATTCCACTAAGCCGCGGAGTTTATCAGTAGTTCTTAGTTTGATACTTAAAAGTAACCGCTGCTTTATTCTCCAGCAATATCAAAGAAATATGTTCTAGGAAATATTCAAAACATTTTTTTTTTGGCATGATTTCGCAAAACACGTACGTTTTGACCTCGATTCTTTTGATTCGGCATCCCAAAGGATCTTTGGACGCATGTTGGCTTACCAATCAACTTCAGTGTTAACGATATGTACACAGAATAAATAACTTCGTAATGTAAACTTCTAGTCTCTTTGGGATGAGAGCTATGGCGCAGAATAAATACTTATTGCAATTTCACTGTTAAAATCACATGCACAAATTTGTAAATAGTCAAAATATTTATAAGCTTATTAATACTGTTAATATAGATTACTAGCTTCCGCGGTATCACCCGTTCCCATAGTAACTTCATAAATAAATAGCCAAAAGTTTTTCAAATCGGACCAGTAGTTCCAGAGAATAGCACGTTCAATAAAACAAACAAACTGTTCAGCTTTATATATCTCCTTCACCAATTTCCAGCAGTGAGAATAGGTAGCGGCTTCTTGCGAACTTTATCAGGTCGTCGGTCCATCTTGCAGGCGGTCGGACTATGCTCCGCTTGCCAGGCTCGTTTGTCGATTCTTAGTATCACACGTTTGCCCATTTTTGAGTAAAAGAGGTACTCTTTTTTTATGAAATCCTTCCAATAGACTTCCAGATGTTTTAAATTTTATTTCATGAAGTTTAGAGACAAAATATTTTCTTATATAACACTACTCTTAGGTGTATACTACAGTGTTGTTCAAATCTACTTATTCAACAATTTGAATGTAAACTGACAGGTGCCTGAAAAGGAAAGGGTTCGAAAGCCCATTTGCATATTATGTAGTGTTGATGTTCAGGTAGGTTTCTTTTAAATAATGTAGTAGGGTTGTATAAGGGTGGATAAATGAATTTGGAAATAGTAAAATGCTACAGGTTTAGTTTAGGGATTCTATTTTTCAACATAATACATTGAGATACCATGTATGTGTATTGTGTTGATGGCGACAAAAGATCATTGTTAGTCTATCGTTAAAATAAAAAAAATGACTAAAGGTAATAAAAATAAAATAGGTTTACCGTTTATGGCAGAACATTTTATTGGAGACCACGACCGCCTGCAAGTTGTACTGACGACCTAGTAAAGGTAGCAAGAAACCAGTAATAATCGTTTCTGCTGGAATTCGATGCAACAAATCGATGATACAAGTCGCAAAATGCAAGTGATACAGCAGCGAGCGTTGCAATTAATGGTTCCCGACTCACCTTCATGCCTACGCGGGCTTAAAATACACTCTGAAGTGCAGGCCATACTGCCAGCGGGCGGGCGAGCGAGCTAGGCGGGCGGGCGAAGCGAGAGAGGGAAACTATATAAACTATGCGGAATATTGGCGAGCTATGGCGTTCCTAACCTAACCTAACGATGTGAACGAGTAGCTTCACTGGAATCGTTGGATACTTCGTTGCATTCGCTCGCATCGCTAACGTAGGTTAGTCGGTAGCTCGTGGTGTGAACTGAAGTATGTAAAAGAGGTGAAACGATGTTCGCCCGCCTAGCTCGCGCGCCCGCCCGCTAGCAGTGTGGCCTGCGCTTAAGGGTAAGACAACAAGACTAAATGGAGTCACCTTTTTAAAACAATACTTTCTGTTAATAGCTTTTGAAAAACAATAATGATTGAGTCTATTTCTTAATACATTGAACTGTGCCAAATGTGTCATATTAATGTTTGTGCCTTTAAAATATTCGATTTAAGAATATTATATATATTTATTTCGGACCAATAAGATTCTGCCAGACAACTACCATCAATTAATCTTTAATATAAAAAAAAATTCAAGGCTTTTTTCAAGTATTTAATTGTCATATTAAACGAAAATTTGAATTATTTATATGTTCCTATGTATAAGATACTAAAATATGGGAACTTATTTTTTTTATTTGTTTTAAGGACTAGCTATCGCCAATACAAAGTTAAATAACATAACACTGAGGTCTTAATTAAAACTGTAACTCAAAGAAACGAAACTATGTAAATATTTACTGACTCTAGTTGAAACCTCTCCGATCTATTCGAAATAGAAAAAGTTAGTTCAAGAGAATCTCGTAACAACTAGAAAAAGATTCTTTACAAATACAAACATTCAGATGCCAAGTTTTCAACAAACTAAGAAAAAATAGATTAGTCTTAAAGTTTTACAAGCTAAAGATTACGCTACGTTGTAAATTAACTATTAGTTTTAAACTTCTGTTCCACTAAAAAGTTCTACTGTTTTTTATACCATATTAGCTTCAGCTGGTGGTTTCACCCATTCCTGTAGGAATTTCATAATTAAAACAAAATGGTAATTTCTTTTTTGTAATTATCTAGTATAATGTGCAATTAATTTCCTCACAACGAAACCACAAGAAATGATAAATATTTACCTATTGATAAACTACATCTCCTCGTAAAGTAACCATTACTTTGATTTGCTACTTACATTAGTGGATAGACAATTTAATAAGACATTACGGTAGTGAAAAAATTAGCAAAAGACCAAAATTTGATTTGATATAGATTTTATTCTAAAATCTGAGCGTACTCGTTACGTATCTCTTGCACTGGGTATTGAAGGATCGAAGGCTCAAGGTTATTTGGTCAGGGTACCGCCATTATCTTCGACTCCCTTAGCTCCAACATCTCAAGCAGTCACTGAACAATTTTTTACTTATTTGTCTGTCTTTTCCTTATTTCTCTACAATCCTTTAAAGTCACTAACCAAATTAGCATACTTCGTTGTCAATACAATTAATAAGTACATTTAGAATAAAGTCAGGAAAACAGTTAGTTTTACAATCAATTTAACAAACGAATGAATCAAACGGCATTAATAGTAGGTACTGTTTGTTTACGTTTGGTGTCACAACATGGCGTTCATCAGAAATTTTAGAATTTGCTATACAGTTGGTTGACACAAAGTCCCGGGGGGATTGAACCCAGAAAGAATACCAAGGTCTCAGATTAGCAATTACTATTGAGCTACTGGTGTAGTCGCTTATGGGTTTTAATTTAATCTCAATGCGCGTTCTTGACGTGGCATAATTTCCAATACATACGCTTTCAAATTCTTCGATCTAATTTCAAGTATAAGGACCGCATCAAAATTGCAAATTGCAAGTTTGTAAGTATATCTAAGCGACAGCAGTGTACTATCTTGAAACTAGATTTTTCTTTCAATGCCTGTTTACGTCTTTTCAAAAGCACTTTATAAATTGATCAAGTAACGTTAGGTAAGTTTTCTTGCCGCTGAGAATAGGTTTAGAATAAATTTAATTTTACGCGTTAAGAATAACTCAATTTTTCATAAAGAACTACATCGCTAATTCACTTACAATGAAATCATCATCATCATCATCAACAGCACGTTTACGTCCACTGCTGAACAAGGGCCTCCTCTTAACAGACCTTGGCAAGCCAGGATCGTAGAGGGATATTGCCATAATCACCACGCTTGGCAGACGGATTGGTGATCGCAGTAAGATGTAGGTAAACCTTGAGCTAATAGATGCTGCTGCCCATCCATCAGCCGTATGTCCCTTAGTCGCCTTTTACGACACCCATGGGAAGACGTGGGGTGGTCTATTCTAAGCCGGAGACCACACGGCTTAGTATATATATATTTATTACAATGAAATGAAAAACAATATTTAAAACTAAGATCAATATTAAGAGCACATATAATACATTAGTAATACGTAATTTTGAAGAGGCAAATTTCATAATATTGCATTTCATAGCCTCAACATCTATTAATAAAGAGCTTCTATTTTTCTTAATACATTTCATCTATCCTATTGGGAAATACAGGAAAAACAACGCTTTGCAAATTATATTATAAGTCCCTAAAGGCATTGCCAAAATAAATGCTGGCTGACGATGTAAGGTCAAGATTAACAGACTATGCGTCGCCAACATCTTGCGACGAAATCACTTGTATGAGACATTGACCTTGTTGTGAATAGACTTATTACCTTATTGTGAATAGACTAGCTGCGAATATACTCCGGGTGTTTATGCGAATTTGAGCGCTGGTATCTTGGAATGAAATGGAAACCTTTATTGATAATGTAGACGAATCGATCATACTTATCATCACCCCGTATAACGTCCACTGCTAAACATGGGCCTCCTACAGACTGAGGAAGGGTTTTTGCCATAGTCACCACGCTTGGCGGGCGGGTTGGTGAACGTATTATGTAGTAACATACAGGGAAACGCTGCTGCCCGTTCCCTGGTATACGATTGTTATAGATGATGTTATAACAATTGGGACCAACGGCTTATCGTGCTTTCCGAGGCATGGAGGGTAGTCCCTCAACCATCCAGACCCGGAAAGAAATCTTAAAATTTACACAAAGATTTCTTTTCCAGCGTGGGGATCAAACCCACGATTAACTAGATTTAAACGAGCCAAATATCGCTACGCTACGGAGGTTTTCGATCATACTTATTATAAGTCAAATATAATGATTATTACAAAATATATTGACTAATTAGCATTTCAACAATAATGTGAGAATATGAGATTGTATCGCTGCTTCAATGTAATAGTGACACAAAACCAAATGTTTAACTTAACGATAATGAATTTTAGTCGTATAATATTACGAATCAATTTGTGTTGAATATACATAACCTTATTTTGTGACACTGTTACATTAAAGTTGCGGTATTGTATTATTAATTAAAATTTACCAATGTTGTTATGTCATGTGATAGTTATAATGTCGCTCTTCCTAGATAAATAGGCTATCTAACACAGAAAGATTTTTTTCAAATCAGATCACTAGTTCCTGAGGTTAAGACATCTAAATAGGACACGTTCAAGCAAACATACAAACGAACTCTTCAGCTTTTTATATTAGTACAGATTGTGAATAGACTAGCTGCGCCTTATAGTTTATGCGTGTTAGAGCGCTATCTTCATCATCCATCTGAAAGAAATATAAATGTTATAGATAAGTTTGCTGAGTGGTTTCCAGCTAAGAATAGACCGCCCCATATCTTTCTATGGGTGTCATAAGAGGCGATTAATGGACATACATCTGATGGATGGGCAGTAGCTCCATCTTATTGCGATCACTTGCTAACTTGTGGTGACTAAGGCAAAGCCCGGGAGGACGTCCGAGATCAGTAGTGACGTTGAACGGTCTGATTATGATGAATGTATTTTTAAATATCATTTTTTTCCAGAATCGCGTCCACGTATTACAGTCAGTACTTTATCAAACCGACCTCAAAAGTAAAATAAAAAGGAGCTCGCAGTAACTTTATCAAGAAATATCCAGAATTGTAACAAACTTAGTCCAAGTCATTTATTTTCAACATGACAGTTGTAGCAAGCACGCTCCCAACATAATAACATTAACTTATAGCTTTCTTTACGATTTTTCTTTTTCTACGGAACGTAAAAAAAATATGAGTATCTTATGTTTTAAGGGAAGCTTGGCCTCTACAGGAAAACGAAGGTCACTGACATAGCTCAACGAATAAGCTAAGTTTAAATGGCAATGGGCAGGACACATAGCTCGAAAAACTGACGGCCGATGGAGCAGAAAGACCACGAACTGAAAAGCGCAGCGTGGGACGACCGCCTGTACGATGGACGACCTCATAAAGGTCGCAGGTATTCAGTGGAAGAAATCTATAGCAATTGTTGGGGGATGCTTATGTTCAGCAGTGGACGACAGCTCAATATGACTATGATGATGATGATGGGCACCGTCCGTTGAGTAGCAGCATAAGTCTGGCTTTTTAAGATCGGAGATGGGTTCGATCTCTACATCGGAAAATAAATCATTGTGTATAATCTAAATTTCTTTCCTTATCTGGTTGAGTGACCACCCTCCGACTCGGAAATCCGTTAGCCTCAATTGTTATAACATCATCTAAATAGGACACGGGCAGCAGCGTTTCCCGGTGTCTAACAATATAATTAAATCCTTACTAATATTATAAATGTGAAAGTAACTCTGTCTGTCTGTCTGTCTGTTACGCAATCACGCCTTAACTACTGAATGAAATTTGGTACAGATATAGTCTAGAGCCTGAGAAAGAACATAGGCTATATTTTATTATGAATTTCCCACGGGAACGGGAGTTACGCGGGTGAAACCGCGCGGGAAGCTAGTGATGTTATAAATATCGGAATCAACGGCATGACTTTCCAAAGGACGAAGAGTAGTCCCGCAATCATCCATCCCCGGAAAGAAATATTAGATTTTACTCAAAGATTTCTTGTCATGCGAGGATCAAACTTTTTTTTTCGGACGGACCTTTGTTGTTAGCCCTTAGGCTTTTGCTACTTCACCGGGCATAAAGGCGAGCAGAGCTCCAGCCTAATTAAATGGTTTAAACACTACAAACTAAGCAACCTGCGCAAGAGGGCGTCCTCTGTGGGACTTGGACCTCGGCTCAGGGCGGTCGCTGACGGGGTGATTGAGGGATTATGGCTTTTAGTTTCTTTAGGGGGTTTCTTTGCAACTGTTGCTTTACTTTACAGTTCGCGGGCCTCTCGGACTTCGGGTCTATGAGGGCATTGGAAGCGAAGATCAAGCCTACAAGATTTAAACTAGACTTTTACTGCTACGCCACGGAAGTTCAATGATATCATTGCTTACCGACATAAATCCTGCTGACGCCGTTGATCCCGATTATGCGGGTTGATATTTGCTTTCGGCTGACAAACCTAATACCTACCCCATATACGTCGTGTTCACTTTACGGTAAACTAGAAACACCCTGCGGTTTCACCCGCATTACTCTCCCCACCTCATGTGTTTGTCATCCAGAATCTGGATTAATCTTACATAGATATGTTACTGTAAAAGCTCGAACTACGGTAAGTCCTAAGATTTTCCAGTTAAAACTAAGATTTACCAACTATTAATGATATAAGTCCGAATAGATTTGCGATTCGAAATTTTACCAGCATTATTTGGTAAATCTTAACATAACCTTACCTATGATGTACTAATTTCTTATGGTTAAAACCCGAGAATATCGTCCCATTTTCTTAAATTCGTACTTTTACCAACTCATGTTGGTAAATACTAATTCCTCATAAATCTCAGGATTTACCGCAGTTCGAACTTTTACAGTATCATATACATGAAATTTGTGTAGAAGTTTTTATGTTATGGGTTGATGAAGTATGCAAGCTTCTGCCACCACCTTACTATAAATTATAAATTACTATGGTGTCCTTTTAGTAAGAAATATGGTTCATTCCACCTTGTGCTCCTAGTTGATATTTCCCAGGTCAACAAGGAGAAAACGTCTTATCTGTCACATTAGTTTTAATTTTGTAATCATTGCTATATTGATTTTATTATAATATCTTAGGTTTTATGCAAGAGAAGGCGTACCGAAGGTCTCATTTATTCAGCTACAAAATTATTGGCCGGGTAAATAAAGACATTAAATAAGTGCATTTGATTCATTTTCTCGGAAAGCACGTTAAGCCATTGATCCCGATTGTTATAACATCATCTATAATAATCGCATATCAGGGAACGGGCAGCAGCGTTTCCTTGTGTGTTCCAACATAATACTGCGGTCAACTTGCCTGCCAAGCGTAGTGACTATGGCAAATACCCTCCCTAAGGAAGAGGCCCATGTTCAGCAGTGAATCATGCGGCCTGATGATGATGATTTGTTTCATTTTGGTTAATTAATTCGCTGGACTGAAGAGAGTAAAGATTCCACCTTATTGGCCTACGTTAACATGGTGGAATGCATCAATTATATCTTTTTATTTATACGAGAAGGTTAATAAAAGTTTCTTCTAAAAATTCAAGAGCTTCTCATGTTAAAATAAATCAACCAAGTATTTCACGATACAACTAAAGCTTGCTGAAACTAATTTTCCAATCTACCGAATCTTGATTAGTCGCGAACGAAAGTAAATTAGCTAGATTGGACGCACAAGTTTTTCGTGTGATGGTGGTGTAATGAACCGTGTACGCCTCAGTACACGTCTAGAGATAATCCTGCCAATAATAAAACAATATACAATAATATTCTAAATTGTATAGAAAAAAAAACATCATCAGCCCGTATAACGTCCACTGCTGAACATGGGCCTCCTCTCAATAGAGGGTTTTTGCCAGAGTCACCACGATTGGCAGGCGGGTTGGTGACCGCATAATTATGTTGTAACACACAAGGAAACGCTGCTGCCCGTTCCCGGGTATTAACGATTGTTATAAATAATGTAATAACAATCGGGACCAACGGCTTAACGTGCTTTCCGAGGCACGGAGGTTAGTCCCTCAACCAGACCCGGAAAGAAATCTTATAATTTACACAAAGATTTATTGTCCGGCGTTGGGATAAACCCCACGTCCTCCGAGATTTAAAGAGAGCTAAATACCGCTAAGATAAGGTGGTTAGATAAAAAAGAAAACAGAAAGACAGAAAACGTTCAAATGCTAATAAATTATGTTCAATGGCCGGTTTTATCGCTAGATCATTACTAAGGTCTCATTTTTAATGATGCTGGCGATCGCGAGACGCCACGCTTGACGACTCGTGGCGTCTCGCGGTGCGTCGGATGGATAGAAAGCACAGTGGAAGCGTGCTAGGCCCATAACCAGTTGGTTTGGAGTTAAATTAAATGAAATCGAGAAGAAAGTAAATATAACAAACCAAACATAGCATATACAGATCACAGTACTGACGTCGACTGACGGCGACTTTAAATATGATATTAACCATGTTTAAAACTCTAACGCCTAAAACCTTTACCTCTATCAGTGTTTTTTTCGATTAATGCACGGTGGATCGTGCTTACCACGCGCTGGAGTCATGCGTGCATTTACGCAAAAACCTCGTGGACCGCCTGAAAAAAAATACCTACAAATTGTACTAGATTTTTGTTTGTGTAAGAATTGGCATCAGTGTACACACACAAGTCAGAACGTCATGTTTGCTTAAATATTTACCTCCATCATGAGTTTGTTAATTTACTTAGATATGTATAACATATATACATATAGTTATATGTCTAGTTCATTACGAGGTGTGTGTCATGCGTGTATATTTGATATTTACGTGAGCCAATAAAATGCGTAGGTACCGTAAAATATTATTGAATTTAATATTTTCAGATAGGGATAGAATAAAAAATCACATATCAAATCATAATTAAGATGAAGTGTGACACATCAAATGGAACTCTCACCAAAATTTGTTTCACAGTATTTAAAACGACACTAAGCTGGTGGTCCTCGCGAGGCGTTGTTAATCTTAATACATTCTTAAATTACGCGACTAATAAAAATAATATATTATTATGAATTAGTTTACATATATAGTAAAATTACATTAATTTAACATCATCATCATTATCAGCCCGTATAACGTCCTCTGCTGAACATGGGTCTCCTCCCGAGGGAGGGTATTGCCATAGTCACCACGCTTAGCAGGCGGGTTGTTGACCGTAGTATAATGTAGTAACACACAAGGAAACGCTGCTGCCCGTTCCCCTATATACGATTATTATAGATGATGTTATAACAACGGCTTAACTTGCTTTCCGGGGCACGGGTAGTCACTCAAGTAACCAGACCCGGAAATAAATCTGAGAAATTACATAAGATATCCTGTCCGGCGTGAGGATCGAACCCACGGTCTCAAACACCGCTAAGCTGTCACCATCACGCCTGCCACGCGTGGTGACTATGCCAAATACCCTCCCTCGGGAGGAGGCCCATGTTCAGCAGTGTACGTTATACGGGCTGATGATGATGACGATGTTCGTTTACTCAAACGCTGCTGGTATGAAGAAAGGATGTAAATATTGCTAAAATATAGGTATAAGTTTATCGCAAATTAATAACATATCAATTTCCACACGACCGATGTCACGAGCAAACTATATCTTATTAGATAAAGCGGTTTAGTTTCTGATGAGTTGCTTATGTCGTACCTAAATACTGAAATGAATCCATTCATTTATTATTTTCCCCTCGTTTGGATTACGCGAGTCAGGATTTTCCTCATAAAATATATTATACAAATACTAATATTAGACACAAGGCCGCAAATAAACAAATATGCCTTGCAAAGAAAACCGTATTGTCTAACAAAATTAACTCTTCATTTCAAAATTCAGATAAATGAAATTCGACCACCGATAGGATTCGAACTTGCATCTTAGGTTTAGCCCCTAATACCTAAACCAAATATAACGTGTTACAAGGAGATTAATAAATTTCGATGATCGACTGTGGTGCCACCGTAGCCTAATTTATTAAGGCATTAGGGGCTAAACCTAAGATGCAGGTTCGAATCCTGTTGGAGGTCGAATTTCATTAATCTGAATTTTGAAATATAGTGTAAGGTAAAAAAATCCATAAAGTGTTCAAAACATTTTAAAAAATGACTCTTCATTCAAAACATCACAGATGGTATCACCTTAGATTTTAATATTAAACTGAGACATGGAGATAGGTAATATTGACTAAAATATTATGTACTACTGAATCCCGCGCGCGGTTTCACCTGCTTTACCTCCGTTTCCATAGGAACTTCATATAATAAAATATAGCCTATAGCCTTTATTGATAAATGGGCTATGTAACACTGAAATATTTTTTTAAATAGGTCTAATAGTTCCTGAGTTTAACGAGGTCAAGCAAAAAAAATGACGAACAAACCAACTTCAAACTTCAGTTTTACATATGTTGCAGTCAAAAATACCTTTGCCTAGCAAAATCAGTCAAAACTAGTTTTAGATAAGGTTAGGTTAGGTTATGCTTAGTTAATTTTGACTAATTTTGCTGGTAAAAAGTACTTTTAACTGGTAAAGAGTTTTGACTGCAACATATATAAATATGAAGTTGAAAACATATGAGCCTTGATAATTTTATAAAACAAGTGTTGATGCCAACTTTAAATCTTTTATTTAAGTATTTGCCCTCGACTGAACAGAGTAAATTACCCTTAAGTGTTACCCCTTCCTCAGATAGCTACTGGCACATTTGTGTATAACCTTTGGTACTACGCCAAATAGTGTTGCCAATTAAAAGTGAAGGCCGAAAAGCGTTTTTATTTTCAGCTTTGAAGATGAAAGTATAAATATGTTTTGGTGAACCATGACATGTTGGTTTAATACAACATTTGTTTGCGTAGAGAACGAAATTTAGGGGTCGGACCTGTGCTTCACCTAAGTTTTCCACCTGGTTGAAGCACGGGTACCATACCATACAGTAAATTGTATTTTGTAACTTAAATACTTACAACCCTTTGTGATGCACAAAATAGTTCGCTTTTCAAATTTTTGGCCATCATAAAATTTGATACGAAAAATAAATTCAACACGTCGCGCGTCGGCTTCTATCTTTTGTGTCCGTCACTTTACAATGTCGATATTGATTGTTACATTATCATCTATGATAATCGTATACCAACGGATATATATATATATATATATATATATATATATATATATATAATATATATATACTCACTGTGCGCTACTTGCTCACGGTACACAAGCACTTTGTTTAGCTCTACGGTGAGATAAACATATTTACCAACATTTATATGTTTATACACGCGGTTTTTATACTAAGAGTTATAGGTATGCATGTAGGTAGGTATATGGTATCGAGCAGCAGAGTTTATATACAACTAACTACTGCCTACGACTTAAATAAGGATTTTATATTCTTTCTAACAATGTAAGTCCCGTATAAATCTACACTGACGGTTTGAAGAATTTTGAATAAATTTTTTTACTTACATACATCTTTATAGTTACCCAATGTGATAGAGTAGTGAAATAATGAATTTTATTTAGCACTTAGGTATTTACATACATCTGTACTTGTCAGAATTACAATGTTATAACATAAATAAAATATAAAAATCTATAATTAGCAGATAATTCTTACTCTATGAAATATCCGACTAGGTAACTAACAGAAGTAGGCAAACAAATCGTCAGACTACATAGTCCGTCATAATCCGTCAGCCCTGTGACAATTATTTCTGTTATATTATTATAAGAAGAAATTAAAAACGCATCAAAATTGCCGTGGTCACACTATTTCTAAGTGACACACACCTTAGGGCACCCTTATGGGGTGTAGGATCACGACCCTGGGTGCCTGATTATACATTTGGAATTATTTTAATTATAAAATAAATTAAGACACAAAATAACAAGACATTCATAATATTTAGCGAATTTGTCGGCGCGTCTCTAAATTGTCATTGTCAAGAGTGACATGTGTCAACGTCACTCTAACGGAGCGTCGTGTCTATGGTAGCGGGTGGCCATGTTGAAGAAAGGACTTCTTGAAGAGCAGCGGCCAGCGTACCACGTTTACGACGAATCGCTATCTATCGCGTTAATCAAAAAGTATTTTAGCGATATGTGTGTACCGTTCGATTGTGTAATTAGTTATCAATGTGATAAAGACATTATTTCCGTATAATTTACATATATATTAGTAACTTATTAAGTGCTGTAGAGGCGTTTATTTGATTTATCATCGACTACCCTCCTCTTTCGTTGATATATTTTAACTAATATCACAGCAAACACAATTTCTTATTGATAACATATTATAATACTTAATGTCACTCTTGTGAATTCGCTCTGTGCTAAAATTAGACAGAATACACGAACTGAGAGAAAGACAAACCAAAAAATAAGTCAAGATCCAGTACACCCAAGTCATTGTCCAGTGTTTACGTAGATTATTCTGATCAAACAGACAAACATTTTTATAAATTGTATTTTTGTAATCAGTGCCCTTATTTAAATTTGTTTTTCTTTATTGGCTCACCAACAATTGTATACGCTGTATCAAGTTAACATATCCATAATTAATACATAAGTGTAACTTTTACAGGTGAACACCTCATGCAATATATAAATTCATATGCATTTATTGAAAAGCTGTAATTTTTCCATTAAAAACACTTGAATTTTATAAATTTGTATAGATATTTAATATGAGGTCATCAATCCGCCTGTCAAGTGTGATGATTATGGTAATACATATTGCTTTTGAAGGAAGCCCTTGTTCAGCTGCAGTGGTCGTTATATAAGCTGATGATGAATACTGATTCCAAATCACAAGTATAAAATTGAAGAGATTTAGGAAACTATGAAACAAATTTGTCTAATATTCTAAACGATTAAAGCGGAACAGTTAATGAACTTCAAAACTAATATAAAACAAAGACCGTTAACAAACTTATAAAATAACATCAAACAACAAAATATGCTAATTGTAAACCTTCAAACAAAATAAACTATTGGAAATATAATAGAAACGATCCTAACAAAGCAATTCCTGAATATTTAGTTCACAAAAACAAAGTTTTAATTATTATACTTAATATTAACATTATCAATTTTCAGCAAATAATATCAATCTGAACTAGACAAAAACTAACTTAACTAAAATATCGGACGCTCAACCAGAATTTAGAATATTTAAATATGTCTTCTATACAAATAAAATCAAAAACTATTAGACGGATTTCGATAATTCTGTCACGATTGAAATGCTACATTATCCTTCAATAACATAGGCTATATTCATTATGAAGCTTCCACAAGAACGGGAGCAACGCGGGTAAAATAGCGCGCGGGAAGCTAGTTAGCAATAAAGAATGATTTGAGTTGCGACCGAACTAATTTAATTCGATATTTAAAAAAAAACATATGACTACCGCCATTTTGTTAATCTTTAACCAGACAGTAGGTATGTATAGCATTGATTGGTTTTACTTTCAACTTTAATACAAGCTCCATAGAGTTCAAAATATGGTCGTCGCTATGTGATCACTCAAAAGCTAAGGTTTAATGTATGAAACATAACTCCATTATGGGTTCCATCCTTCCAAATGCTTAACAAAATATTGAGTTACCTTATTAACCCTTACTGTAATAGGTACTGCAAAAATCCTTTTGAAGATTATTGACAACTTCTAAAATATAATAATGATATTATTATAACGAAACGAAATAATTAAATAATGTGATGTGATAATAATAATAATGTTGTGTGATGAGCACGAATATTTGTTTCTGAGTCATGGATGTTTTGTATGTATTTAAGTATTTATCTATCTATATAAGTATGTATATCGTCACCTGGTACCCATAGTACAAGCTTTGCTTAGTTTGGGGCTAGGATGATCTGTGTGACATTGTCCCTAGATATTATTATTATTATTATTAATGAATTTGTTCAGCACTTCGATATTTACATAGACTTGTACCTATCAGAACTTTTTCACGTACGACTGTAGTAGTAGATTGTTTTAGTTTGGTGGCAATAGATGGCGTTCTACAAAAATATAAGCAGTTGCTTTTAAGATTATCCGTCACTTAATCACCTTTTCGTTGTTATTTTATTTTGGTGTTACTATATTGAGAGAACTTGATAACTAACTACTCCGGTTAAGCAACGGTTATATCAATGGTTTTTTAATGAATACTATAATTCAATACATGCCTTCTTCGATAAATGGGCTAGCTAAAACTGAAAGATTTTTTCAAAACTGACTAGTAGCTCCTGAGATTAGATCACACAGCACACAAACAAACTCATCAACTTCTTGTATGTAGGCACTAGGTAACTCACAGATAGCAGGAATTAATTAAAAAGCATCGATCAAAACTGCTGTCAATAATAAAAAGGCCACAACTAGCATTTTATCGAAGTATAATTTCCGATCCGGTATGACATGGCAACCTTCAAGGAGCGAGCCTTTCTTAAAGGCCGGCAACGCACTTGCGACTCCTCCGGTGTTGCGAGTGTACATGGGCGGCGGTGATCACTTACCATCAGGTGACCCACTTGCTTGTTTGCCTCCCTCTTCTATAAAATAAAATAAAATAAAATAAATAAAATAAAATAAAATAAAATAAAATAAAATAAAATAAAATAAAATAAAATAAAATAAAATAAAATAAAATAAAATAAAATAAAATAAAATAAAATAAATAAAATACAGACCGATAGCCCTTTTTTCTTCTGATCCCAAATATGTATATTAATTTAAATAAAAAAATAGTAAAGTAATTACGACGCGGACGGCAGAATATTGCAATTGTGTAAAAAAAATATACATATAATTGACACACGCCAGGGAGCATCCTCAAAAGGTTACGACCACGGCCCAGGGTGCCGATAAATATGATTTAATATGTCTTTTCGTCTACTATTTGGATTATTGGAGCTGTGAGAGACCAATAAATAATAAACTCGTAGCTTATAATAATCCGGATTTTATTTATATCAGTTTAGTATTTCACTTTGAATAATATGTTTGTTTATAAATTTAACTGACTTATTTCGATAGCAAAAGTATACCAATATTATTAAGAGGAAAGATTATTATATTTATATATATATTTATTTGTTCATTTGCATTAAATATGATTGAGGAAAGGGTTTACCCACTAAACCCCCTAAACACCAGTAATTGTCGCACAAACGCAGCGCACCAGCGCATCTAGCACCCAGCATCCTAAGTAACTCTAGCGCACAGCACAAGTTCGCAAGCCAATTCGAACATATACAAGTTCTAAACAGCAACAAATGTCGTAGGCCACCGGGCATACCACCTCGCCCGGCAAAGAAGATCTTTACTTCAGCAAGAACATTACCAACAGATCCTCTACATGCTAATATATAACACATGGTGCAAGAATATGTTCAGCATGGTTGATTTTGATTTTTGTAATATTTTAATGTTACAGATATTAATATTAATTAGTTAAGAACCTTTATGAAGCTCGAGTGGAGTCCATGTACTGACAAGAGCGTAGGATTTATTAGGTCAAGCCCGCAAGGTGGACCTATCTTGCGGGCGGATGAGCTACTAAAGGTCGCAGGAACCCAGTAGACGCATGCCGCTGGCAATCTTTCCCGCTGGAAATAAATGAGCCTTTGATCAGCAAACCGCTGATATGATGTTATTAAGAGCGCCCGCACATTGGCCACTTAGTGGCGGCCACTAAACGCGACCACCAGTGGTTCCGCTAGACCACTACACGCCGCCACCAGTGGCAGCCACTGGTGGCTGCATCAAGCCACCAGCGGCTGCGTCTGGTAGCGGCGTCAAGTGATTAAAAATGTTAAATACATCAACAAAACGCAGCCACGAGCGCGGTCGACTCTCGCAGCTTGTGGCTCGGAAGCGGCCACTCAAGCGCTCAGTGTGCGCCGATTCTGTATAAAATGTATGAAGAAACGCGTCCGCAGCTTGTGGCGGCCACTAGCGGCTCAAGTGTGGCAGCCACTAAGTGGCCAATGTGCGGGGGCTCTAATGAATGCTTTTTTTTGTGTTTATCTTTTATGTCTGTTTGTACCTTTGTTTTTCTTCTCTAATGTTGTTTTCTTATCAAATTAATCAAATTATTTTAAAATGACTTATTCTACTAAATATGTATTTGTTACTATTTTGTACATGTTGTGTTAGCCTGTGAGTGATTGTTGTATTCAAAATTGTTTGTTGTGTGTAAACAATTGTTGTGGTAATCTTAATAAATAAATGATCTAGATTGTACAATATAATAGATATTGAACAGCCAAATTTGTTACACGGTAGACGATACACAAGTCCTTCGGTTACCGGAAGACTTTGGCCTACTTGTATGTATATGTGAAATATGGAGCGGAACGTCTGCTCGGAATCAAAATATTTATGTGTTTTGAGATAAAATTCTGAAGATGATATACCAAATAAACATAGAGTTTTATTACTAGTAGCCTCAATGACAAAATATATGGCATTTAGCATTAATATGCTATTTGCTCTTAATGTTATTTTATCTACGCAACTTCGTCTACGTAAAATAACGAAAATGTTGTATTCGGAGAAATAAACCTGTGTTAATTTTTTATAATATCAGCTTTCTACCAGTGAAGTCCCATCTAAATCGGTACTACCATTTTGGAGATTACGCGAAATACATGGACAAACTAACTATAAAGTAAAAGTAAAATACTCTTTTTTGTACACCAGGAATCGTACAAAATAAATTGTGCGTAATAATGACAAAGTACAAGTGGCGGTCTTATCGCTGCTGCGATTTCTTCCAGACAACCTCAGCACGAACTTGTTAGAGAGAAATCAGAGCTGGGTAATATGGGTGTAGCAACATAACTTAAAAAAACTAGGTAATAACACACCTAACTATAAATACTAACTATATAATCACTAACCTATATAAATATATACAAATTAAACTATAAATATATATCAATAGGTATATTTATTTTAAATGACATGTCTAGCATAGCAATTAAACGTGGTACGGATTCCCAGATACGACCAAATAATGGTTAAATAACAGCTTTTTAAAAGTATGATTTGATTGAGCACGTCTAATAGTAAGCGGCAAAGCATTCCAAAGACGTACTGCTTCAGCGGTAAATGAGTTGCTGTATGCGTTGGAGTTCTGTACCGGCACTAACTATATTATACCATACAAAATCAGCTTTTTACCTGTAAAAGTCCCGTTAAAATTGATCCTCCTGGTACTGATATTAGTCGGAACCAACAGACAATATGTTTCTTATCCATATGAATTTTAGTAAAACATCTTATTTTTCCATTACTATTGACTAAGTGTCTGTTTCTTTATCATTTTATTTATATGAAATAAATCCTGTGTGTAAGGAACTTTACAATTCCGTAATTTTCTAACACAAAGCTAAAACCACACGTAAATTTCATACTTTTACACCATAAGCTCGGCAAACAAACATTCGATCCGTTCCGTCCGTTACCGTAGCCTATAAACGGTTGCAATACAAGAGTCATATATCACATACACTTTGCCGATATTAATCCCACCCAATGCTACTATTATTGATATACTCAACGATTTATTGAATCCATAAATGTAGAACAAGCAGTAACACTATAAACAAAAAATTGGCAGAATTTATGAACCCGGTGGGGAAACATGACAGAAAAAAGGGGGAGGAAGACATGCGTTGTATACACCGTGACATTTTTATTGTTGCTTATTATTGACAAGGAAATTAACCATCAAAATTACAATAACTACGTTACATTAAAATTTAAAAATAGACATAATAGGATGACAACCTCCTTAGCGTAGCGGTAATTGGCTCGCTTTAAATCTCGGAGGTCGTGGGTTCGATCCCCACACCTGATAAGAAATCTTTGTGTAAATTCTAACATTTATTTCCGGGTCTGGTTGGTTGAGGGACTACCCTCCGTGCCTCGGAAAGCATGTTAAGCCGTTTGTCCTGATTGTTATAACATTATCTATAACAAACGAACCAGGGAACGAATCATCAGGCCGTATAACGTCCACTGCTGAACATGGGCCTCCTCCCGAGGGAAAGTTATTGCCATAGTCACCACGCTTGGCAGGTGGATTGGTGACAGCAGTATTATGTTGTCATACACAGGGAAACGCTGCTGCCCGTACCCTGGTATACGTTTGTTATAGATGATGTTATAACAATCGGGACCAACGGCTTAACGTGCTTTCCGAGGCACGGAGGGTAGTCCCTCAACCAACTAGACCCGGAAAGAAATCTTGGAATTTACACAAAGATTTCTCTGACCTCTGAGACTTAAAGCGAGCCAAATACCGCTACGCTACGGAGGTTGTCAATCTATTTTAATACCAAGATTAAACCATACCAACGATTCATAAAACACGGAGCAAATAGACGGAAAATAAGAGACAGTTAATCATCTTGAAATATTTCAAAACTATTGAAGAGCAAAGAACATGGCGCCATTTTGTTGTTTCTAGTTCTCCCGCCAATACCTCAACCATTCAGAATTAAAGAGGAAAGCCCAGACAAGGTCGGTTTGCCGACGGTGTGTCGCGACAGCAAAATCCCATAACCCTGATAGTGTTATGGTGGCCTTGGCATTATTCCGGCGCCCGGGCGGAGCACGGTCGTTTACCCTTGTATTGATTTCTACCACCGCATCGTTGCAACACCAAAGACTAAGCATGGTATGCCTGGTTGTTTATGTTTAACAACAATATTTGCTGCCTAAAACCTTTAATCTTTCAAAGTTGGCACTGACTGACGGCATGGCATTTTGTTTATGACCAAGTGTTCGTCGTTTACTAATATATAAAGCTGAGGAGTTTCTTCATTTGTTTTGTTGTTTAAACGCACTAATTACAGGAAAAACTGGTTCGATTTAAAAAAATATTTGAGTGTTAGATAGCCCATTTATTGAGGAAGGCTAAAAGCTTCATTTTTCTTTAAAGTTAGGAGGGTGAAGCCGCGTGCGGTCCTAACAATCAGCGGGTAAGGCCGTCGATTCTTCAGAGCAAGTTATATTAACAAAAATGCAATATAACTGTATTAACTTTAAAAGCTTTTTAATAAATGTTTGTCCTCTGTCCTAGTCCTCCAAGAGGCAGTTTCGTTTTAGGTACAAAAGTTAGAAATTAACTCTATTTGCAGTGACCTATTTCTGTCGTACCAGATTACGCTTATTGTCGATCCAATAGCTTTCACATGACAATGGCATTAGCTACGACGCTAACATAAGTTCATTTTCTGTATTTTATACTTTTATTGAAAGATGTAAGATTGAAGAATATTACATTATTTTATTATTTTCTTATTCTTGACCGGGCAAATGATTTCTGTCCACCTAATGTTACGTGGACAGGGACCATTTAGGTCCAAATAATCGCATATAGAAAATACTGATTTCTCGTCAGATCCACCCAGATCAGCGATTTTTTTAATGGAAAATAGGCTCGAAACTATGTAAACTTCTTATGGGTTATTATTATAAGATTTATCACAGCTATGTTGGATAAAGATTCATCCATACTAATTTAGTTTTGTTTGAACTTCCAAGCTTTTAGAAGCTGAATTCTGAAAATATCTTATGCAAAGAACATTTGCGACAGCAAATTCACTCTTTCTTCGCGAAGATAAAGCCTGTCACATAAAATGTATTTTGAAAAGACGCATATTACTATAATGTTGAGAAATGAACATGGTTATTTTTTGCAAAATAAAGGTATTCAAAATAACTTCAAAATTATATGAAAACCGTACAAAAATGTCAGAAAGGACATTTAAAATTTACAACTATTATATTTCAAGTCAGTAGACCCTGACTCCAATTTCAATTACCGCATTTAGCGTGAATGTTCTATGTATTGCAGAATTAAATATTGTTTTTTGTATCAACCAGGTTTTGGTTAGTATTCTTAGATGATGTCTTTTGTCAATCAATCAATCAATTACTCGATCATAGTAATAAAACATTCTAACAACAGCATTAAAGTATTTTGTCTCCGTATAATAACGATACATCACTATCACCCCGCATAGCTTCCACTGCTGAACATGGGCCCGTGGGAGATCTTTTGACAAAGTCGCCATGCTCAGCAGGCTACTACAGATGATTTTATAATAATCGAGACCAATGGCTTAACCCTTATCCGAGGCTCGGACGATAGTCCCTTAACCACGGAGACGCGAAAAGAAGCCTTAGATTTTATACAAAGATAACTTGCCATTTTTGTTTTGTTGTCCGGAGGGAAACGCTTTTACGCATTCCCACCGCCGCCGCAGTGTTTCGCGCGCTGGCGGTGGAATATGTGGGACTCACCATCTCCATAGCGTGGTATGCTTACTCATACCACGAGGACCCTACACCACTAAAAACCCCCGGACACTCCTTCTCTTCTTCACCGTTGGTGGGGGCCGGGTACGCATAAGCGATCCGACCCATACAAAAATGTCCGGCGTGAAGATCGAACCCACGACTCTTCGACTTAAAGTGAGACGAATACCGCTATGTCACGGAGGTTGTAAATAAAATGGAAGGTATTAATAATACCATCAATACAGTACAGAATTTTCGGAATAAAATTTTGGAAGCTTTCAAAATATTATGCAGTAATTAGAGCGATGCGATGAAATTCCAAGCGAAAATAAAATGAAATTGTTATCATTACGTACAGCAATAACTTGTTTATTGAACACCATTATTTACCGAACTCATTACCGTATAATTTATTTACTTACCACATTATGAGAAAAAACAATTATTTGAAAATGTGTTTATCATTAATAAGGCCTACAGCATTAAGAACCACACTTTACGTTTCGGATGTTGTGGACTCAATTCCCGGGCCAGAAAAAATGTTTTTATGTATAACGGCAAAAAATTATTTGCGGTTTTTTACTTGTTACATTTTGCTATGTGTGCGTTTTATTAGGTATGTTTATCATACGTGTGGTTTCAGGCTTAGAATAGACCACCCCATATCTTCACATGGGTGTTGTGACTACATACAGCGGATGGAGGTGCATTAACATCTATCCGATCAATGTTGCGCCCCTGCCCCGTGCCAGCGATCACTTCATCTTATGTTCATAAATCTGACTTAAATATCAGTGGGTCGTGGTCCTAACCCCTTAAGGATAACCCCAAATTTTTGTATATTGATCCACTAAAACCTAAAATAATAAATGTGAACTTAAACTTATTATGAGTAGAGGAATTAATAACAAACTGACGGACGAAATACTTTGTTTGTAATATCCTACAATTTGCTACCTGTTAGTTAAGTATCTATCCAGTTTAATTCTTAGAATAAGAATAATAGTGTCACATTGTGATTCTGACAAGTACAAGAGTATGTAAATACCTAAGTGCTGAATTAATTCTTTATTTCATTGCTACCCTCCCATTTTAACGGTATGGCATATAATGTGGAAATACCTTAATAAATATACTCGATATAAACCTAATAGGTTTTATACTCTGTGCTCCAATTTGCAGTGTTCAGTTTAAAAGCATTTCCCGAAAAGATAAAATACCTAATGACACGAAACCCAAAATCCTCAGTTTCCAAAATTTGCGCAATTTTTTATTTACATGTAGCTATAAAAAAATTTAGTGTTGTGCAAAATTTGTAACATAATATGTTTCAAAATATAAAAATCATCAATACTGATTGCAAATAGTTCTCCCAATAACAGCAACGACAAAAACATCTCGGTTTAAGTATTTTATCGCATTTGCGTTAATACATATAATATAATAATTAAAAGTTAGTAGGCCCTAAGGACTGAAAGTGCGAAGTGGGTTGAACATGAATAATAATGGTAATGTATATTTTGATAACATCGGACACTCGTTTCACCCCAACCTTCCGATGCTCTTGTAGATACGAAGTCCGAGAGCTAGGCCCGCGAACTGTAAAGTAGAGCGACAGTTGCACAAAACTTCCCTAAAATACAAAAAGTCAAAATCCCTCAATTTCATCGCCAGCGACCGATTCGAGGTCCAAGTCCCTCAGGGGACGCCCTCTTGCGCAGGTTGCTTAGTTTGTAGTGTTTAAACTATTTATCTAGGCTGGAGCTTTGTTAGCCGTTATGCCCGGTGAAATATCAAAAGCCGCGTGGCAAAAAATATATGACCGTCCAAAAAAAAAAGTTCCACCCCTTTAAGGAGCAATTTTAGGGTTCCGCATCCAAAGGATAAAATCGGGTTCTTATTACAAAAAATTGTTCATCTTATGAACCGTGATAGTTAGACAGTTGAACTGCAAAAAATGAAGTATGTAAACGTTAAAGTGAGTAATTGTCACTGCATAAGTATTTCAAAACATTCAATAAGATAATACCAGTTATTGGTTATTGGTTACCACACACACACACGCACACACGCACACACATTCGCACACAGCGCGATATAAAGGCATAATAGTAAGATAAGTTTTTCTTTTGTTATTTTCTTTTTACTTCTTTTTAAAATTGTATTCACAGTATGTTGACATTAGTATCTAAGACAAATAAAATGGAAGAGGGCGCTGACTCCTGACATACAGGTACACCTGGTTTGGGAGTCAGAGGCTTCAAGAGTTTTCTGTAACCTATTATGTCAATAAAGTATTATATTACTATTAGTTATTTTTTAGAGTACGATATATCATATACGATACGATTTATAATATTCTAATTTAGCGATTTCTCATATTTTATTTACAAACAACCAATAGAGGGCATCACATCTCCGATTCAGTCTTCGAAATTATTCATAACTGGAGCACACTACCGAAAAATCTTTGGTACCATCTCAAGGGTACAAAACTCAAGCCTTTCACATTGAAGAATGTAATTGTGAATATATGTATGAATAGCCTTTCCCTAAGGTAATTGCATAACGCCCGTTTATGTAGGGAATGTTTTGAATAATATACAAGGTGTAACGGAAAGGGTATATACATAGAAAGAGCAAGGCTTCTTTGGATCATAACAAACGATATGGCAAGGGTTATTTAATCCTATCTGTACAAGTCCGGAAGTAATGATTTTTTTAAATTCATAGACACCAGAAACCAAACTTTCCAAATTGAAATAAATACATCACTAGCACTCAATCAGCTGATCGAAGTCAATGAACTATTTTCAAGTAAAAATAACCCTTTTACTCCTGGTATTTCTGAATAAAGGGTTCCATTGGCATTTATATTTTTGTTTGCAAAATAATACTGACTTTTCGAAACTTTTATTTTGAGTTGAAACCCTTGCCATATCGTTTGTCATGATCCAAAGAAGCCTTGCTCTTTCTATGTCCCAAGTCCAAGTCCAAGTCCAAGTCCAAGTCCAAGTCCAAGTCCAAG
The DNA here is from genome assembly GCA_947037095.2 of Nycteola revayana. Lineage (NCBI taxonomy): Eukaryota > Metazoa > Arthropoda > Insecta > Lepidoptera > Nolidae > Nycteola > Nycteola revayana. The sequence continues at coordinate 4,165,228 of OX344851.2, forward strand.
TCCAAGTCCAAGTCCAAGTCCAAGTCCAAGTCCAAGTCCAAGTCCAAGTCCAAGTCCAAGTCCAAGTCCAAGTCCAAGTCCAAGTCCAAGTCCAAGTCCAAGTCCAAGTCCAAGTCCAAGTCCAAGTCCAAGTCCAAGTCCAAGTCCAAGTCCAAGTCCAAGTCCAAGTCCAAGTCCAAGTCCAAGTCCAAGTCCAAGTCCAAGTCCAAGTCCAAGTCCAAGTCCAAGTCCAAGTCCAAGTCCAAGTCCACGTCCAAGTCCAAGTCCAAGTCCAAGTCCAAGTCCAAGTCCAAGTCCAAGTCCAAGTCCAAGTCCAAGTCCAAGTCCAAGTCCAAGTCCAAGTCCAAGTCCAAGTCCAAGTCCAAGTCCAAGTCCAAGTCCAAGTCCAAGTCCAAGTCCAAGTCCAAGTCCAAGTCCAATTCCAAGTCCAAGTCCAAGTCCAAGTCCAATTCCAAGTCCAAGTCCAAGTCCAAGTCCAAGCCCAAGTCCAAGTCCAAGTCCAAGTCCAGCTCTAGTCCAAATTCCGATTATGAACACCGGATAAAAGTAGTTAAAAATGAAACCAGGAAATAAATTTGCGAAATTATAAATAATGCAAGTATTAAACTTCTGACAGCCGAACCGGGATTAAACAATTGATTGGTTACCAGTCACTTTAATTGGAATCCAATCCATATAATTTTCTTTAAAGCTTTAATTTTTATTCAAGCCCAGTTCACTAAGCTTCACTTGACCCCCTTCATAACCTTAGTCACAAAATGCTCACTAAAACGATTGACCTAAGATTTTAGTTTTGAAAACTTTCAACTTTATTACAAGACGGATAAAGTAACTAATCACTTTGTATTTGGCTTTATGGCTATTAATGAGTCTCGTAAGCAGGTATATAACGCGGCTTTCACTTTTACAATGACAAAGGCATTTTAGCCCTCAATAGGAAATTTGTTTGAATGGAAGCCAATGACCGTAGTTGACGTCAGCATTATGAACATAGCGACTCAATAATGTAAATATAACTGCTAATATAAGCTAGCAATTAATGGAATATTCAGCATTTGGGTATTTACGTTCTATATTTATATCTAACTATTGATAGTGGTGATGTATTGTGCCTTCTGGAGTCGTAACATTGGGGCCGTTGGGACCGGGAGCCAAATTAATGATTTGCGGAAAATTCGTCTAAAATAATCCTTCTAAAACAATTCGACTAGTTACAACTCATCAAAAACAATTCGACGAAAAACTATTTAAATTCTGTAACACATCGTAAGAGATAAAAACGGCGTGGGACGAAAGAGTGGATTAGCTTAGTTCTAATCCAGACAGTAGTCTCAGTTTATTATACTGATGTTAAATTTAATTGGCATATTAGAAAATCAAAACTTTCCTGAGCTAATTTCAAAAGAACAACGAACAAATCAACAAAGTTTAAAATAACGATGGTCATTTGATCAAAAGTTCAACTGACCAAAGTCTGGAATCTGGCACTTCGCCGGCCGCTGCCGCGGCACGCTCTTCACGTCACGAGCTCTTGCATCCTAAATTCTCCTGATACTTTCGCCTTCGACATCGTTTTTACGACAAACCGTAGTAAACTCCAACCCAGGATCCCAACTTCCAACTTTTAGATGAGTTGTTATTAGTCGAGTAGTTTTTTAGACGAATTGTTTTAGTCGAATTGATTAAGACGAATTGTTTCGGTCGAATTTTCCGTAGACGAAATTAATTTATAAAAACCTCGCAGCGGCCCTCTTTAGTGCGGCACGTTCTCCGAGTGCTGGTTTTTACGTTGCACAGCAGGTAAGCATTACCATTCAACGGGGTAATGATGCCGCCTTTCTGGGAACTTTGCCAAGTAGAATTGATTTAAAATAGTAGTATTTTCTAAGTTAGTTTTATTTAAATTAGCTACTTTTAGTTGTATATATGTATTTTATTCGTGAAATAAATAATATTGTACTATTGAGACTAGCATAGTTAACCATCAATACATAATATTTTGTCTTTTTAATTGAATTGTACAGTATCCGATATTTATCCATGTAAGCAAATGGTTTGATTCGCCGAGGTTGGTTAAGAGTCATGTTCAGCAGTGAACAAAGATTAGGTAGGTAAACCAAAAAAAGTCAATGAAATGATGTTAATAACATATAAAATGCAATGGTGAAAAGTTGAAAATGTTAATGGGATCTTTTTAGTGGTTTTTTTGCAAAAAAGGTTAATGCAACTCTTTGGGTCCTCCGTAATAACCCAAGAGAATTGAAAGCAAATTAATTTATGGAATGTATTTAATTACTAAATAATACATAGTTAAAAATAGAATATTGCATAGTAGTTGGAAAGTATAAATGTGGATTAATAGCAAGACGTTTTTTAGTGAATTTACATTTTTACGCTTCCTTTGAAAAAAATCTATTATGCCTGGTGAAGTAGCAAAAGCCTCGTGGCTAACTACATATGACCGTCCAAATAAGAAATACAATAAAAAAATACCTTTGAAACAACCTTCCTTAAAGTTGCCTTGGATTTTGAATGTTTGTGTTTTGAAATAGCTACATTATGTTGTGCCTTTAATACGCCTTTAAGTCAGTTACAATACTGCTTTTATGCGTAGAATTTTATGATTAATGATTTTTTCAGATGTGCGATCGTCTTTGTTTTATAACCTGCATTGGAATTTCAATATTGAAACTGAGGAATCTTTTCAATTTCATTTTCGCATACCTAATATTTCTGGACGATCTCGATACAATGTACATAAAGATATAAGAATTGGTAATAAACTTAATTGAAAGTGCAATCCGTAGATTTTAAGACAATTTCATACTCCAGATCGATATCGTCATAGAACCCTAGTTTTCATACGATTAGTCATCTGCCCAGAACATATTATAGTTCACTAGCGACCCGCCCCGGCTTCGCACGGGTTTGTACATATAACCTTCCTCTTGATTCACTCTATCTTTAATATAAAACCACATCAAAATCCGTTGCGTAGTTTAAAATATCTAAACATACATAGGGACAGAAAGACAGCGGGAAGCGATTTTGTTTTATACTATGTAGTGACAAGTTAGTGCGCAAAACCAGGCTAGCCTTGCCTTATAATTGACTTCCGAGATGCGGGTGAAGTGGCAGTTTGTCACTTCCAATGGCAGTTTCGGAATTTAGTTATTTTTTAAACGAAATAGTCACAATTAATTAAATTTTTTTTGACCTACCCGGGACTTGCATGGTTGTAAAATAACTATGTTATGGTTGCAGGAATCCGTAAACATACCATGGTCTTGCTGTAATCATATGAAAGCTATTAATTGGAAGCGGCCGTAGGCCAATGTCTTGGGTGTCAGACTTGTGGTCTTCGGTTCGATCCCCACCCATTGCACTACCGACGTGAACCACTCGTAACACAAGCATTTTAGCTTAGCACGAGGGATTAAAAAGAATACTAGTAGACTGCAAATATCTGATAGTAATCTTTAAAAAAGAAGTGTAAAAGGAAACTACAATGTTATCCAAATAACTATTTGGAACCAATACAACTTCAATTCATATATACTTTTGATTCATGACTAGAACTAAATATGGATAAGCGGATTATTTAGTAAGCAGAATTCAAAATTTTTGTTTTCTCAGCTCACATTAATAACAAAGAAATGTCAAATGTGTTCAGGAATATTGCATTGTCAATTAATATATTCCATTTGAAATTTGAAGTATTATTTCAACCACAGCAAGTTATTTGCAAATATAAGCTCAAAATTTTACGCACAAATAAACCACATAACAAACTAAGAGCTGCAATAATTCACAAACATTATACATTTTTATTTGTTTATTAAAACTGTGTATACCCTACCATAGCAGAACAAACTGAAAACCCATTAAAATATGTAATATACGATCGAATGCATTGCTTTCGACAGTTGCTTTTTCGAAAACATTTATGGCCGAAACAAATATGTATACTCCGAAATCACTGTGCGTCTATGGTTGGTTAGACTATTTCACTCTTTTCCAATGGAACGTTTCGATGTAAACACTCTTTTCCAATAGTCCTTTTCGCGAAATAAAACCTCTATCGATAAAATACTTCACCCGAAATATTTGATACGAGAAATGGACCTAGGAACGTTTTCAATTCAACTTTGCAAAAAGTGAGATTTTCGTTACAGATATTTTAAAATGAATATCAGCGAGTACTTTGAGATGGCCCAATCAAGATCGCACAAATGTATGCAATGGCTGGCGTGTCATTGGACGATTGAAATAATGTTGAACATAAACTGCAATGTCCTCCAAATAGATTTTGATCATGACAGAGAGCTCAAAGGACGTTACGTTGGCCGTATGACTAGAAGCCCGTTAAATAAACGTTGCAGGTGACAGTTGACTATTCAACGATTTGAGTTTTTTTGAACCTTTCGAATTTGGACCATTTTTTCTTTAATTAAGGCGCAAAGTTCGCACTTTTAGTATTTATCGATGAATATATCGGAATATGGTATTTTTAACTGTTATACTAAAATAATAGTTTATTTTGCGAATATAAAAATCAACAATGGCTCTATTGTTAATAAATAATAAGCCTTAAAAGTTAATAGCTTCAGTAGACCAAGGTAATACAATGATAAAAGTATAAAATTTAGATAACACTGCTTTTCTATGTTTTTGACCTAATGATGACTTAGTTTCGCAAAATAATAAATAATCTTTTAATATATCAGATAAGAAATGCCACTTTCCGACAATTTCTCCGTTAAATACCTGAAGAGCGAACGTTGCGCCTTAAACGTTAAACGGAAAACAACATTTTTCAATTGTGTGCAAGGTCAATACTTGTCTTTAAGAATTCACTTGAGTAAGCAGTGTCTTACTGTCGTAGTCTCTATTGCTATGGTAATAGAAATTATCATAGTGACACCTGACATGCCTCAGTAATCTCATACTTTAAAGTGTTGGTCTAGCATACGGGAGTAAATGTCACTTGCTCTCACTAGTATAAAACATAGTGATAGATAAGATGTAGGACCGACAGTTTTACGTACTTTTCGATACATAGGCAAACCGCCACTAATTTCCCAAAATAGGGCTGGTAATAGAAAAAAAGTGTAGTAACAGATTTTTTTGCTAGTCTCGAAACTTGGGTACAGATGAACACATTGCTAAACCAAAGAGGCATGATAAACGTACACAACAGTGTCAAATTAGCAAATACTTGACTTATGCGGTCGCTATAAACGTGAGCTGTTGGCAAATTTGATCGGTACTTTATGATCAAACAGCTGGCTATAAATTTGTGCTATGAAATTCTACTGTTCTATGTAAAACTATGTAGGTATGCTGAAAGGCTCAGCTTAATTGGTGGGATTTTTCTGTACTGCAGCTGACTGTTAGTGAGTTTAAAAAGTGCATTTTGTATAAGGTCTGTCGTAATGAGAATACCTATTTCAAATCTGATCTCTACTGATACTTTACTACTATAGTAAAGTATCAGTAGTAGTAGATAAATTATAATTTTATGTGACTTAGTCCCAACTAGCTGCTAATGAATACAACAAACAATACATATCCTCATCAGCCCGTACAACGTCCACTGTTGAACATGGGCCTCCTCCCGAGGGAGGGTATTTGCCATAGTCACCACACTTGGCAGGCGGGTTGGTGACCGCAGTATAATGTTGTACCACACAAGGAAACGCTGCTGCCCATCCCTCGATGTAAGATTAATATAGATGATGTTATTACAATCGGGACCAACGGCTTAACGTGCTTTCCGAGCACTGAGGGTAGTCCCTCAACCAACCAGACCCGGAAAAAATCTTAGAATTTTAGAACACAAAGATTTCCGGTCCGGCGTAGTGATCAAACCCACGACCTCCGAGATTTAAAGCGAGCCAAATACCGCTACGTAACGAGCCGCTTTCAAAACATAATTGAATTGAAAAGTGCAATAGCTATTTACTTACTTATGATTATAAGTAACAAGTTAAGATAAGAAGTTCTCTCATTAGCCCGTAAAAAATCTACAGGTGAACCTGGCTCATTCAAAAGGGGGTTTAGCCATAGTCGAGCTTACCAGGTGAGTTGGTGACCGCAGTTTACTTACAGCTTGTACACAAGTAAACGCTTATCTTACGATTATCATAGATATTGTTATGACAATCAGTACCAGCAACCTAACGTTCATCTCGAGGATATTCGCTGATCCAACCAGACACACAAAAAATATTTATCCGGAGTGGAGATCGAACTCACGGCTTCCGAGATTTAAGGCAAGCCTTATACAGCACGGAGGTTGTTATAGTAAAAAAAAAGCAGAATCGTGGGAGTTTTATCATTATCGTAAATGGATTATTATAAAACAAGAACTTAAAAGTGGAAACTGTAAGGCCATAATTATGATCAGAAGCAGGTTGAAAAATGGACAAAAAGGGTACAGTGTATACAGGCAACCTAAAAATTGGAAAACTGAGAAATGGCAGACAATTAAAAATATTGGAAGATAATTTTCCCAAAAGTTGGAGAGAAGTCTCGAAGTCAAAGATCGTGATAGATGGAGAGATTGAAAATTAGAAGAGGGCTATATCTCAAGATAGCCTGACCTGGTTTCTGATTCTGTTCAAAAAATGTGAAAATGTTTGTTTTAAAAAGAACTATGGTAGTTTTGTTTAGGAAGAATGCTTTAGTAACTCCACTTTAGTGATTCCCCTCTTTCATTGCAAAGGTATACAAGTCGTATCACGAGGAGAGAATTTACTGAATAAACGCTTCGAGAGCTACTCCGAACGACACTAATGAAGACACGAGGAGCTCTGGCCTAATGATTGGATCCGTTTGGAGCTATTTTAGAGCGCACAGGGAATCAATGCACTCTGCTCTTTAATTCTACTTGTTAGTTGAAGCTGAGTAACTCGAATATCAATTTCCTAGTTCTATTATAACCTTCCTTAGAGGTACAAATTAAACCGGAGATCTAGTATTTCGAAATACAGATTATTTTGTCTGTCTGTTCAGTTAATACTCCGTAGGTTAGTTTAGATTTCTGTATACAATATATCACCTGAGACGTTGCGGTCTTGTATTATTAAGCAGCAGTACTTAAGAGCATTTACTGAAATTCCTTAGTTCCTGTATAGGTCTTGAGATTTTGTCTTTGTTTATTGGATAAAATTTAATCAGATATAGTAACGACGTCTCCTAATTATACAAAGCGGTATAAGGCTGTTCTTTTATCTTGGTGGCCCTAGGTTTGATTCCTTCTCCGGACTGAAATATTTTGTGCAAAATCAAAGATTTTTTTCCGGATCTGTTTAATTGTGGGACTACATCTGTCAAGCGTGGTCACTAAGACAATGGAGGTTCATTTTCAGCAGTATAAGTTATGTGGGCTGACGATGATGATAGAGCGTAAATTGGTTAAAATAATGTGTATATGGCTGGTACCCATTTCAAACAAAATACTGTTGGTTACAAATAATGATTCGTGACTAACAATATGGAGACGCTGACAGTTATTAAGATTTAAAAAAATAATGTTTTAATAGTACTTACCTTTTAAGTGTTACACAAAAACTACTGAACGGATTTGCCAGAAATTTTGTATGGAGATAGTTTATAAAAAGATTAATACATTAGCATTAGTTTACATATATAGGCAAGTCTTCAGAGCCTCGAACACCGTAGACGAGTGGCCTGCCTATCAGTTTTTTATCGGTTGCATTTCGGGGAGTGTGCGGAGGTTCTACATAACCTGATACCCCCTTCACCCTTCCATCACCGGACGACTAGGCGCGGCGAGCGGTTTCACCCTTTTGTTGTAGACATTCCTTCAATACGCACGAAGCGATTTGCTTCTTCTTTCATAATGCGGACGGCTAAGGAGTGGAATTCTCTGCCGGCGTCAGTTTTTCCGGAACGCTATAATCTGGACATCTTTAAGGTTAAAGTGAACAGACACTTTCTAGGCAAGCGTGTATCATCTTAGGCCTTATCTTCGCCTTCCATCAAGCGAGATTATGGTCAAACGTAAGACTATAAGTAGTAAAAAAAAAAAAAAAAACATATGCTAAAAACATCAACAACCCACTGAAGTAGCATGTAAAACTGCAAAGCACAACTAGTTTGTAACAATATAATATATAGAATTAGATAATTTGTCTACGTTACCAATAAACTATTACAAAACATCAGTGTACTTAGGAATTGTGATCATACGGCAAATAAAACATAACAAGGGATGAAAGTCGCTAAAAGCCTTTGTGGAAAAACCGTTATTTAGAATGATAGGGACAACCAGAAAGTTTCCCGCCATACTTTAATAAAAATAACACGTGAAATCATGATTTATATGTGTTCCGAGGCTTTCCTTGTAAGGGTATAACGTAGAATAATAATAAAGCTTATGTACAAACTTACCTATACAATACACACTTTTATGTTAAAGTTTATGAGCAAGCAAAAATGTACGTAAAGCAACGTAAACACCGTTGCAATATGAACCTTACACTCACAGCAAATAAGTAGGCTTTACTGTAAACTTTTGCTGTGTGATACGTCATATATCTTTCGGTTAATCTCGTTTCGAATGCGATACACATGCCGTAGCGCTGCGTGTGCTTAACACCGTGATAGCTCTAAGTATATTATAAACAAGCTATACAGCGCAACTTACAAAGTATGGACTTGTGGCAGGGCGCAGGGGAATAAACAACACCTGAGGTGAAAAATAACTCCTTATAGTAAGTTGGCGACATAATTTTGTGTTTTGTAAGTATTATGATGGAATCTAAAGTACCAAGTAGCAAAGAAACAAAGGAAGTTGCAAATGAAAGATAAGGAAGGTCGCGGAACCAAAAAAATATTGTAATAATGCTTACTTTTACAATACAAACGCTGTCCCATACATTACATCTGTCTGCAATCAACGCAACGGACCGCAGCAATATCGGTACTCCATAATTTTATGTAAACTGTAAAAAACTTCGCAAAAAGAGGGATTATTAATTAAATCAAATCATAAGACATTGTTTTATAAAATGGGATGTTAATACCATATTATGAACTACGAATAGAAACATATATACACACATTTTAGCAAGCCTTTTTCCCATATGGTTAGGCAGAGACAAAGGAACGATACCTGTCTTCTTCTGTTTTGCTTCTGCCACATTCATCAGTCTCTTCATGCATGCTCGACGGTTAAAGGTACTTTCTATTTGGCCCTTTTTAAATACGTCGCCAATTTAGTCGACATATTGTCACCTGGGGCGCCCTATTCCAGCGTATCCGTCCACACTAATTTAATATACTTCTTTCGTAACTCTTTTTTCATGTATCCATTTTCATTTAATTTCTCCGTAATCACGCTTTTTTTACCCTATAATTTTGTTTTCAGTTTAATATTAATAATCTGTAACCAAAATTCATGATATTTTTTACGTTACTTTAACATATTACGTTAAAGTAAAAACATGATAATAAATGCATGCAGGGTAGAACGTTCCACGTTCTTAATTTGAAACAAATATTTAGCAGTTTCTTGATGAAAATACCATCAGATGCAATCAACTTATTTATTGTTTCGTGTAAAATAAAAGCATTGTTTTATTTGTTTACGCAATAATGTGTTTTCGCAATTTGTTTTGTTTCGCATTGTTGTAAAGAAATGTGATTAATGTTCTTTTCGCGAGCGCAACTCGGGATACACTTTATAGGTACATGTTTCCAGGTTTGTGTTTTGTTTCGAACCGAATTACGTTGTTTTATCAGGATTTAATGAGATGTTTTTGTATAAAATCCTTCTAACCTTCGGTTAATTGTGTTGAATTTTCACGATTAAATACCTATTCTGATATACATTTTTGCAACATACGATGTTAATTGTGAGTAAAATATAGACAGCTTTTTTTTAAGATTGTTTGCACATTACTAGTATTCTTGTTGACTCCTCGTGCTAAGCTATAATGATTGTATTTCGAGTTGGTTCACATCTATAGTGCAATGGGTGGGGATCGAACCGGCAACCACATGATCGCAAGTTCGACGCACTAGCCACTGGGCAACGGCCACTTTAGTTAAGAATAAACAAGTATTTGTTCGCTATATGCACTCTATAGTACACAGACGTATGCAGCAATATTTTTGAGAAGTTAAAGCAAATGAACTTCATATTTTATCACTAAAAAATTACTGCGGTTATATTTTTACCGAGACGCTGTTTATTAATATATCTTAATAATAAAAAAGTGTGTATTCTTCTCTTATTTCTTAGCGTCGAAGCTTTCTTATTCTTTTTATTCTTTATTATATCTAAAAACGAGCATTCCTTATCAATAAAACCAAATTGGAAAAACGAAGAACGAATTTCGTCGTATAATAAATAAATATTTGTTCCTATTTTGCTTGAGCAAGATCCTTCGAAGCTTCGTGATCAAAATCGCTTAGACTGAGTGACTTAGATATCCTGTGATAGTTTGGCTGTATCACAGTTCAAAAAGTAATTACTAGACTTAACTTATAACAAGTTCTCGCAACTTGTATCTTGTTATTTAGAGGACTTTATCCCACATGAGGTCAGACGGTAGTGATAGTTGGCTTGTAGAAGATAAAGGTCGTAAATGGGCTAGACGTGATGTAGTTAATACGAAATGGTAAGGTGGTAATAGTTGCCAATAAGTTTAAGAGTCAAGATTCAAACGACCAGAAAGGTAAAGGTCACAGAGCTGAAAACCAGCGCTAGGTATCGCCTAGCCTATGCTTAGGTGGCGACTTTTTCGGCAGAACATGCAAGGCGTCTTATTGTTTTGTACATTTAGCTAAATGTTCTATGTAATATATTGTATGTTGTGCTGAATTAAATGTATTTTCTTTCTTTCAGAGCGGTTTTTACTGGAAATGTGTCTCCGTTTTACAATATTTTTTTAAAACCAAAATAACAGTATGGACCACAGTTGTATGATATGACAATAATACTCAATTTGCACTTACAAAAAGACCGGCTCCATCCAAAGAATACTTGAATTTGGATGATAATTGAAATCGTGACTCAATTATTCATTATATTTGGCGTAGCTTATGTTCCCGATGTTTGTATTGTCCAATGACTCGTTTGAATTTATTTGAAACAGCTATTTCGAAATGTCACTTTATTTTTTTTTAAAGATACATTTTGAAAACTATTATTACGTTACTAGTAACGTAATATTAGTTTTGTTTATTAGTAGATGTAGACTCACATCTTGGAAAATAAATAGGTTTACACGTTTTGGTATATAAAATTTTATTTCAAAGATTCACGTCCACATGCAGCTGATCGCAGTACGAACATCCAAAAAAAAAAAAAAATACTAATATTATAGACAGGAAAGATATGATTATTTGTTTGTTAGCAATGATAGCCTCCGGACTACTACTACTGGACCGATTTAAAAAATCTTTTTAATTTTAACCTTTAAAAGTCTACGTTATCCAGAAGTAGCATAGGCTATATTATGAAGTTCCCACGGGAACGGGAGCTGTGCGGGTGAGGCTATATTTTTGGCTACACAGAGTAATGGCTTGTATCAATACAAATGATTATGTGATTATTTTGAATAAAAATATATTTCAATTAATATGCTAGTGTTTATTAAATTTGTTTAAGAAATAACGAAATTGAATATGCTGAAGAGTTTAATTGTTTGTGCCTTAGGAACTACAAGTCTGATTAAAAAAAATCTTCTAATGTTAGATAGTACCGGAGATATGTAGGAACCCGCGTGTGGGAAGCTAGTAAAATATAAAAGTATTATTGTTTGAAACATCAGCTATGGGCAGATTTTCTATTATCTAAATACCTAAAACAATGCGACGTGTCCCCAAAATGCTGGTATATACTTTGCCCAACAAAAAAACATTGCTATTTAGCGTGGCAATGCTGCCAGCATTCTGGGAACGCTTCCCAGTGACGCCATTTTAGAGTAGTTTTTAGTTATACTTTTTTAACTTTTGGTAGTTTTTAATTCTGAGTTAGCTTTAATTATTATTATAGGTTATTTTTATTTCTTAAGTTTAGTTTTAGAATTATTCTGTTTCATTAATTTATACTACAGTTATATGTCAATCCTAGGCGCTCTAATATATTTAACTTATCACTTTATTTTTGATAGCTTAAATTGTATTAGTATTTTTTTCCTTTTCAATGGTTAATTGGCTTTAAGAAACTCAAATACCATTATCGTACCTTTGAATACCTCTGTACATCCGTGGGATGAGGACCTGATGATCTGTAATACAGGCATTTTCTTGCCTAACTCAGATACCAGCTCCTCACATTATTTTGAAATTAAACTGTGTTAGAAAACTAAATTGTATTTTTTTAAATACCACGAAAAAACATCGAAAGCAAGTTCGTATTTTTAAGCGAAGCTCCAACACTTTTGTATTTCTGTGAAAGATCTGGTTTACGTGATGAACCTTACCCAATCTGTTGAGAAGATTAAATATTAACATTCTGTCTAAAATATTATTTTATATAATAAAACGTACCAAAAGTGATTTTAATTTTATTATCTGTGTATTTTAGAACATGTTAAATGTTGAAATCGTAACGTTTTCTTTCCTTTTTATATTTAAATCTTAGTCCTACTATGCTTTTTTTTTGTCCGGGAGGCATATCATTTACGTATTCCAACCGCCGCTGCAGCGTATTCACGCGCTGGCGGTGGGATATGTGGGACTCGCCCTCTCCATAGCGTGGTATGCTAAACTCATACCATGAGGAGAGGACCCTACACCACTAAAACCCCCCCGGACACTTTTTCGATCCGCCGTTGGCGGGGGCCGGGTACGCATAAGCAATCCTACTGTCCTACTAATGTTATAAATGTGAGATTTTGTTTGGTTGATCTTTGTTATCTTTTTACAAAAATAGGTACTAGACTGATTTTGTTCACGAAGATAGTTTATAAGCTGGATGTAGACTACAAAACATCACGCTACGACCTATTGGAGCAGAGAAGCTGTCCAATGCCAATAAATCCGCGTGGCGAGTCTAGTTTTTGACATAAAATAAAAAAGACATAAAGTCATAAAGCGGTTTCTGTAAACAATAACGTATTTATCACCGACAAATGAAAAATGAATTAAATTAAATTATAAGCAATATTTTTCTTCAATATTATTTTATTTTTACAAGCTTATATTTAATACTATTTAATAGTAATTTTATTTTAGTCACTTATCTATAACTATACTAATATTATAAAGAGGAAAGATTTGTATTTTTGTTTGTATGTGTGTAATGAATAAACTCAAAAACGACTGTGCCGATTTCATTTTTTTTAATTGGAAATCTACATTTTCCCATATTTACATAGGCTATATTTAATTATGAAGTTCCCACGGGAACGGAAGTTACGAGGGTGAAATCGCGCGCGGGAAGCTAGTTATTATATGTAATACATTTAAATGAGCAACAAAATCTACCCGTGCCTTCACTTAGATACCGAAATAACTCACAACATTTCATTTTTAACATTTTTTTTATAATTTCCTTTGAAACTACATCCAACATTAAAGTGCCCTTTTTTTCAACTCAAAGGCTTTCAAATAAAAAACTATTTTTTTTATTTCTGTCCTAAATAGACGTAATCACCTTTTTTTCGGTTTAACTTGCGTAGGTAGCCATGAGGCTTTTGCTACTTCACCGGGCATAAAGGCGAGCTCAAGCCTTATTAAATGGTTTAAAAACTACAAACTAAGCAACCTGCGCAAGAGGGCGCCCCCTGTGGGGCTTAGACCTCGGCTCAGGGCGGTCGCTGGCGATGAGATTGAGGGATACTGACTTTTAGTAGTTTAGAGTTTTGTGCAACTGTCGCTCTACTTCACAGTTCGCGGGCCTCTCGGACTTCGGGTCTACGAGGGCATTGGATGGTTCTTTGCAAACTAAGGGTCAGGAGGACGAGGGGGGACGCGTCGCGTTCGCGGGCGCACTCTTCTTCGGTGGGTCGGATAGAGTGGTCTCTGTGTAGTGGTGCTAGTTTCTTGCAGTCTTCTTACTGCTAGTTGGTAAGTTGTTATCTCGTCGTCCGGGTCATCTAGGACGCCCCGAGGCCGACGGTGTTTACGACGCTTTGTGGGCAAAGGCCTATAGTCGGATGCTGCAACAACCAACGGGTTTAGGTGTTGCGCCGCGGATTCGAAGAAGCGTTTCGATGCCTCAGTCATCCACTGCTTGATGGAAGGTAGTTGGAGATCAGAATGTAAATTGCGATTACGAATGAACCATGGTGCCCCGGTGGCCCGTCGAGTGAATCTACTTTGAACAGTTTGTAAGCGGTACAAACTGCTAGATGCGGTATGAGCAAACACTGTGCTCGCGTACATCATAATTGGTCATATACACGTGGTGTAAATCCTAACCTTATTATCGAGTGGTAATTTGCTGCGCGAATTAAGAAGACAGTGTGGTCGACTGAGCGTAAGTAAAGCACGTGCACGAAAGGTTTCTACATGCGCTCTAAAGTTTAGAGACGTAATCACCAAACAACATCATTGTTACGGCTGTTTGACAAAATATATTTGCTTAAGTTGATAGTAAAAAATATGAATAGAATATACATCACTGGGAATTACCTATATTAATTTTATATTCAACATTAAATTTTAACTATATTACATCAAGAAATGTTCTTCATTGTTCGAATTCAGTGAGTCGTTTCCCTGTTACTTAATGTTTAAAGTTTTAATTGCATACCTACTTATCACATTATAGATAAGACTATCTAACACAATCTACTCAAAGTTTCGTTCTGTGATTCCGCTACTTTAGATTTTCGCTTTAGATATTTCCGTGTACATATTACATGTACAAAACCACAGATATAGAATATCCGTGTAAAAACCATAGATACTTATATAAGCAAAATAGCGGATGATAGGTAACTCGCGCCTAGCACGTGGACCGCATGAATTAGGTCCCCGTCGCCTAATTGAATTCAGTCACAATCGGCCGAGTGACACAAACGGACGTGTAACGCAAAAACATAATTATTTATTGTTTTAAGTGGGATAAAGGTTACTAAAATGCCTTCGTTCTTTATGCGTTGTACAAAGAAAACAGATCTCACGGAATCATATTTCACTCATAATTACGTGAACAATTTAAATTTTAGATATTTATTGTTTTGATCGCCATTTTGTGTTGCGTACCTATAAGGTAAGTATCCCCTGTTTCGGCTGTTTCTTAATATTCCCGAAAATAATAATACTTTCAAAGCTTTTTAGTGATGAATATTGACTATTTGACAGTAATTTAATGCATGAATTATATCATTTGAGTTCCAACTTTTTTCATAGTTGTCAATTTATTTGTGGACGTCTTATTGGGCTCCTATTTCGTGATAAAATTTAGTTCAATGTCATAAGTGTATACTTATTATTATTTTTCTGTATAGAAAAATAGCTAAAATTGACTGAAGTGCCTAAAAAAATTCAATTGTTTTTTTTTTACAAAATAACGTACCTACTAGCACGCAGTAGGAGTTACTTACTTTACTTCATTCGCGTTGCCTCGCTCACGCTATCGTCAAAACAAATCGGTTTGTCTCTATCTTTCAATACCATACAACGTTCTAAAGAATCACAGCGGTTTAAGTGTTTTTTTTTATTTTTTATAAATATAGTCTTACATTTGACCATAATCTCGCTTAGATATGAAGATAGGCGAAGATAAGGCCTAAGATGATACACGCTTGCCTAGAAAGTGTCTGTTCACTTTAGCCTTAAAGATGTCCAGATTATAGCGTTCGGAAAAACTGACCCCGGCAGAGAATTCCACTCCTTAGCCGTCCGCATTATGAAAGAAGAAGCAAATCGCTTCGTGCGTATTGAAGGAATGTCTACAACAAAAGGGTGAAACCGTTCGCCGCGCCTAGTCGTCCGGTGATGGAAGGGTGACACACAGAGGTTCTACATAACCTAATAGCCCGTGGTATTAGGTTATGTAGAACCTCTGTGCATGAGTACGTGCATGTGTACGTGCATGTAGTCGTGCATCATGCCCGTTTTTTGTCGAATTGTTTTGACGAATATAAGAACGTGGCGTATCTTCCGCTACTTTGCTTATATATATGTACAAAACTATACAATATGTCACCGGAAAATAATACGAGTCTTAAGTTGATCAACTCGTGGATCCGCATTAATTTAATATTGTGCATATTATTTTTGGGTTGGTTTATCATACCAATAGGTTCAAATATTAAAATAGATGTTGATAACGACGCCAAAATATGTAGGTAATTATCTCAATAGAACCTTACGCCTCCATCTGAGGTTCATAATACTAGTTTGAGGACTTAATAAAACTATTGTAATCACAAAATGCAATCTAATTTATTATCTGTACTTTTTTTTCTTTTCATTTTTGTTCTTCAATTGACTTGCACGCACCGCTGCTGCACTGTACGTGCGCAACTAACTTTAGAGTCACTCCCGTATAAATGTTTACATTGAACCGCACCGCTCCCGCGCCTCTAACGCCGACGCCCCGCAGCCCGCTGCTATCGTGTCCAAGCCGTACAAAGCAATTGGATTATACAAAAGGAATACGAAGTTTTGTGTAAAATGATGCTTCTTTTTGTTCTCGTACTTATGCTTTGTGTTGCGAGTATTTCATGGATTCTGACGAGCTTCGCACAATTTGTGTAAGGTTTCCGATTTCGGTTTCAGAATGGTATTTTTTACGATTTTGATATTGTTCGAGTTTACAAGAGATCTTTGCTTTTCTGATATTTGAGAGTTATATTGATTTATTTGTGAATTATTTCATACTAGGTGGGACATTCAGTTTTACTCGTATTTAACAGTTGACCATAGTCTTTATCATCAGCATCACTTTTTTTTTTTCCTTGGTGAAATGCATTTACACGTACCCACCGCCGCTGCAGCGTATTCACGCGCTGGTGATGGGATATGTGGGACTCGTCCTCTATATATGCTAGCTCTACATAGCGTAGTATGCTAAACTCATACCACGAGGGGAGCTGGACTCTACACCACTAAAACCCCCCGGACACTCCTTCGATCCGCCGTTGGCGGGGGCCGGGTACACATGAGCAATCCGGCCCAGCATCACATTCCTGCCATTATTCCATTTTTTTATGAGTCAACGCAATACGTTATTCCCTTCCGTTAGTCATGTCTGCCGTCACGCTATCGCTTACTGTATTTTCTTTCATATCACTGCTTACACATTCCGTCCGTTTAACTTTAACCTCCTCCTTTCCCTTAATTCAGCTTGATCTCTTTAGAGAAAGGTCTACTTTTCTCAATTCTTCTCCCGACCCGACCCGACGGAGAAGAGTGCGAACGCGACGCGTCCCTCTTCGTCCTCCTGACCCTTAGTTTGCAAAGAACCATCCGATGCCCCCGTAGACCCGAAGTCCAAGAGGCCCGCAAACTGTAAAGTAGAGCAACAGTTGCACAATACTCCCCTAAACTACTAAAACTTCTACTAGCCGAGGTCCAAACCCCACAGGGGCGCCCTCTTGCAAACTACAAACTAAGCAAACAGCTGCTTAGTTTGTAGTTTTAAAACCGTTTATTAAGGCTGGAGCTCTGCTCGCTTTTATGCCCGGTGAAGTAGCAAAAGCCTCATGGCTAAATACGTAAGTCCAACCGAAAATCAAACAAAATTAGAAACTACTGCCTAAACTGTCATGCCAATCCGTAGGTTTTGATAAAAAACGTTGCTAGCATCTATATATTTTCAGAAACTTTTTCATACAATATTCATAAAATATTAAACGGAATTTAGCTTCACAATATTATTATTATTGTTTACTTTAATATCCACGCCACGGTTCAAATATTCGATGTTATATAACTTATATAACTAATATCGCTGCATCTGCACTATGACTGTTCAATTCTAACCGCGTAACCATAATTTGAGGAAGCTAGGTTGAATTTGCTATTATTGGCTTCCAATTATCCTTACTAATATTATAAACACCAGAGTTTGCGAGTATGGATGGATGGATGGATGGATGTTTGTTACTCGCAAAAACTATTGAATGGATTTGGCTGAAACTTTGCACGGGGATAGTTAATAAGCTCGATTAACATATAGCCTACAAATAATCACGCTCACACTGGAGCAGAGTAACGTGGGTAAAACCGCGGGGCGCAGCTAGTAATTTATATTAGTATTTACTTGAATCCCTGAGTATTGTGTCACAACCTCAGATATCACAAATAAATTCATAGATACCAGAATCCAAACTTTTCAAATTGAAATAAATACATCACTAGCACTCAATCAGCTGATCGATGTCAACGAACTATTTGCAAGTAAAAATAAACCTCTTACTCCTGGTATTTCTGAATAAAGAGTTCCGCATTTTAAATTTTTGTTTGCAAAATACTGACTTTTCGAGTATTTTATTTTGAGTTGAAACCCTTGCCATATCGTTTGTTATGATCCAAAGAAGCCTTGCTCTTTCTATGTATACACCCTTTCCGTTACACCTTGTATCAGTAGCAAATTAATAATAGTATTTTTTCATATTAATGAATCATGTGCTACGATCTTAATAGGCTAGTTGACACATATGAAATTATGTTTCAATGATGTTTATTTCTAAAATTATTTGTCATATGGAACCTAAATATAATAATTTATGTTCAAAAAAACTTGTATATGTTTGTATAAATTCAATATGAAAATTATTTCTTTCGTCTATAATCTCCGAAAACGCTATCAGCCATTTTGTGACGTCATACATCTCGTTAAAAAACATGAACGCGATACTTTAAAAATAATTTCAAAAAAGTGTCACCTAGCCTATTCATACTAGTTTATTACCTACCATAAATATAAATCTACAATAAAAATACTTTATGTCGTAAAAGGTTGTAAAAAATATTTTAATAGTACCGGTTTATATTGGCTGAAATTTCATGTTTCTGTTCTTATAACCAATCATTTAAAAATCAGGCTGTAGAAAAATATTAACATTCAGATTGTTAACTGACAATTTTTCCATGCTCAGCAGTAGACGTAAATGGGCTGTTTAAATGAGCTATTTCGGCCACAGTGGCCAATCTTTAAGGAGATTAACCATCTGCACTGGACATAATTATAGTGCACAAGTGCTTGTACAAATACAGGTGTTTCTCTCTATTTCTTTATCTCATCATCATCATCATCATCAGCCCGTATAACGACCACTGCTGAACATGGGCCTCCTCCCGAGTGAGGGTATTTGCCGTAGTCACCACGCTTGGCAGGCGGGTTGGTGACCGCAGTATTATGTTGTACCAAACAAGGAAACGCTACTGCCCGTTCCTTGATATACAATTGTTATAGAAGATGTTATAACAATCGGGACCAACGGCTTAACGTGCTTTCCGAGGCACGGAGGGTAGTCCCTCAACCAACCAGACCCGGAAATAAATCTTAAAAATTACACAAAGATTTCATGTCCGGTGTGGGGAGCGAACCCACGACCTCCGAGATTCAAGGCGAGCCAAATACCGCTACGCTACGGAGGTTGTCATTTCTTTATCTAGTCATATTATTTTTTGGTTGACATGGGAATCGAACGGATACCTCGTTAGTTACGGTCGAACAAATTAACGCTTGACCAACGAGACAGTTTTTCTTTATTCACTTATTATCACTTAGACAGGGTTTTATCTATCTCAATATCCATTGATAGACTTTAAAACGAATAGACTAGACTAGAAAACTACGTTTTCCAGGAGTAACAAAGGCTATATTTTATTATGAAGAAAGAAAAATTCTCTTGTCGGTAGAGTATTTTCCATATATTCATCTCGTTTCTCTAGTATTTTGTTCATTAATGTTCATAGAAAAACATTGTCTCGAGTATTAAAGTTCGTCTTTTGCAACTGAAAATCAGTCGTTTATTAATATACCTTAAAATAAATAAATTTTACGACCAAGACGAAAGCATTTTGCTACAAGGAAAAAGCCATTAAATTTAAAGACTTGAAATATAAAATAATCTTTTAAAAAATGTTATGTAAATTAACGTAATGGTAGTAAATGCTGGCGATGGGGCTATGTTATTGTTCTGCGTGACAAATTATGTAATTGGTACAATTAATAAGCGGAACAGAAGGCTCAAATACAAGGTTTTTTTTTATAAAATCGGGATGAAGACTAAAAATATTATCTATTTAGTCCGTCAGTTAGATTACAAAAAAATCATCATCATCTATTGATGATGATTGGCTATTGCCAGTTTACGTCCACTGCTGAACATGGGCCTCCTCTTAACAGACCTTGGCAAACCACGATCGTAGAGGGATATTGCCATAATCACCACGCTTGGCAGACGGATTGGTGATCGCAGTAAGATGTAAACCTTGAGCTAATAGATGCTGCTGCCCATCCATCAGCCATATGTCCCTTAGTCGCCTTTTACGAGACCCAAGGGAGGACATGGGGTGGTCTATTCTGAGCCGGGAAGCACACGGCAAAAAAATATTGGACACGTTTTTTTTTCGTTCTTTCAACAAATAAAATCATTTGTCGTCATTAGTAGGTAAATTATGTGTCCAATATTTTTTTGGTAATCTAACTTACAGAATAGATTTTTTGGTCTTCACTCATCTTATGGTGAATTGATAGACGACATACGACAGACGTCGTCACAGAGAAACACCAACACTCGCTCCTGTACAATGACATAATTATGCAATTTGGCGGTATAATCGATTTTTGCGGAGCTAACATTTCTCTTGCTTTGTCTATTCGAATAATAGCTAAAATATAGTAGTAATTTAAACATGATCACTATCAAACCATGACAAACATAATTAAATACATATCAAGACTTGTCTAACTTCTAGGACATATCATTATGTAATTACCGAAGAGGCTATTGCTACTTCACCGGGCATATGGGCGAGCAGCGCTCCAGCTTTAAGAACTACAAATTAAGTAGCTAGCGCAAGGTAATGCCCACTCCCCTGTGGGACTTGGACCTCGGCTGTCGACTGTCGCTGGCGGGAGAGTTAAGTAGAAATGACTTATAGATATTTCTTTTGAGAAGAAAGAGCTTTGTGCAACTTTTGCTAACTTAACAATTCCCAAGCCTCTCGAAATTCGGATTTACAAGGCCATCGATAGGTTTTTTGCGACTCTTCTCAGAAGCCACTTGGCATTAAGGCAAGGTCGTATGTTTGATTCGTGTGTTGGACCAAAAAGTCTTGTTTACGAACAAAGATTGTTTTCATAGTTTTGTTGGACGACTACGATCCGTAAACATGTTAAGGTATTGATCCTGTTTGTTCCAACACCATCTAAGATTTTTTTTTTTTGTTATCCATTTGGGAAATTGCATTTAGCCGCAGGGCTATGTGGGACTCGTCCTCTCCATAGCGTGGTTTGCTAATCATACCACGAGGAGAGGACCCTACACCACTAAAACCCCCCGGACACTCCTTCGATTGATGAGGGCCGGGTACGTGAGACAATCCAGCCCTCCGAAACACCATCTGACCCTAGTATACCTCAGAACGGGAAGCAATTATCTGTGTTTTACAACATACTGCAGTCGCCAGCTGGGCAGGCAGGGGACTATAAACTATACTAAAGACTGACTGACCGGTCAGCATGTAAACAGCAATTGTAACAGTTCATATTTATGTCACATAGTCCGTGGAGGCCATGTGATAGAAATATGAACTAGAATTCCTGTTTATACGTTTTTATTTCCTTTACCTAGTTTACATTCTTGAATAATTTCTGGCCTGGGCTGATTTATTTTGGCGCTATCAAACAATGTACTAAAGTAGTTTTTTTATGCAGCAGTGTGGGTTAAACGTTGAACTTTGATTTGTACACCATTTTATGACACAATAGGAAATTTTGTTCACAAATAATAAAGTTTGTTATGACATGAAGCACCTAACGGTGCGGTAGAATGACATTGACTGACAAGATAAGGCATCGTTTTGGTACGCATGTGTGAGTAAGCTGTGTATATACACGCCAAGGCCAAGTTTTTACCGGCTTCAGTGTGTTAATCGCAGCGCTTCATCAACACTTTTTATTTGGCTGAGATATGAACATCTTAGCGAATGGTACAAAGCTAAAATAAAACCGCTTTCATGTAATAACTTGCGTCGTTACCGCTATAAACCGTCCACAAAGCCCGGATGATCCCACGGACGCATAATTATGTAATTTATAGAGGTAAGCTACGTAGTTATTGTGTACAAATGCTACGGTTAAAGTGAACCTTGTCACAGTTTATCATTCTCATTATTAATAACAAGACAACTGCTTTAAATTATGAAGTATATAGTAGCTCTTTAAAAATAACTACCTCTCTTGGCGCGATTTCATCCGCGTATCTTACGTTTCCGAGGAAATCCACCATATGTTCACAATTGTACATTTCTGTTTCAATCTACAAATAGTCCCCAGATCTTTCTCTCTCTCTCTCTCTCCGCAGCATTTATTATTCCTATCTGGTGGTGGGGTCTGATTTTCCAATCTTTTGCTTCCACTTTGCTCTATTTCACGTACCAAAATCATCTGCAATAAATTAAAGTTAAAGTGATGCGTTAAATACTAATCTTTATCCAAACTGTTTGAACATTCTCCTAGTTTGCTATTTGTTTCTCAAAATATATTGTTTTATTCTTAATTACCTTTTCAAGGTACAGATTGAGACCAATAAACCCTTGCGCATGTTAAATATAGAACAGAGACAAATTTCTTACATGCTAGGTCGCGACCACAAACTCTGCGTTCTGCGGAGCGTCAGCGGCCACATTGGTTCCGGAACGGGGCTTTTTAATGCGTAGTTTTAGAGTCGAATCACACGTACAACAGCAGAACTACTACCTGAGGACAGGTACATATTTCCTATTTAATATTACAGTTTACATCCACCACATTTTGCCATCAATAAAATTGTAACCGTTGGTAAAATACAGTCTGTCGTTGCTATTAGGTGTGGTGGTAGATACAAGTGGGTTGACAGATACAAGAAACCAGACACGCATACAGTGGCCACGTGCGACGTGCGTCAGCCAGTCCACCCACCAGTCCCTTGCATTTGATTTAACGCATGACGTAGTGAAGACTCCAGCGTCGTCGTGCATTTTGCACGCTCTGGTTTCAGCTGTTCTCCGCTACTTCCCGTATACCCGCATCTCCTTATAGCATGCAGAGTTCGTGGTCGCGACCTATAATCGATCGTGCGGAACCTTTCTACCGATATTGTATAACACGTACTAAACCTTCTTCAGGAGATAAATCCTTCCAATAGATTAATGTCGGTTCTTTTGCTGTTCCAGGAAAAAGCCGATTATTACCCCAAAAAGCCAGAAATACGAATACGTTACGTACGAGTAATAGGTATAAACAATCAAAAGGCTGCATTGATCTTCGGTGCGTTCGAAGAATGAAAAACAAAACAAAAAATACGATGTTCAGCTTATGTTCTGTTTGTTCAAAATGCCCGATAAAATTATTTGTTTAACTATCTGAGTCTATTCAAAAGAATTAGCTGTGAATCAAGATTTTACCCAAGTTAATCTGCAGATAGCTTAAAGTTAGATAACGTATTCGTCTTTATAAATATAAAATAAAAACAAATCGAATCTTCAATCAAATTACTCAATTTTTTTAACAGCAGGAAACAGAAGTAATTTAAATACTTTCAGGTATTATAAAGCTTATTTTACTTTTTTATATACAAGCAGTCACCTCAATAAAGGCAAAATGACAATCTTTTTTCATTATGTCTAATTGCTCAGCTAATAACCATTTCAATTAAATAAGTAACGAAACTTTGGTGGTCGGAGAATTTCGTAGTAACTCCAACATTTCAAGGTTTTGAATTATTATTTTCAAACTTTGTTGCGGCTGTACAGATAAAGTGAAACTTTATGAAATTTTACCACAATCATATTAAAAGTTTCTTGGTTTTTCAGTAACTGGCTTGTTACTTTGTATTTTGACCTTCGTAAGTATTTCTTAATTACTAAACTGTATAAATTTATTGGAATTAATACAAATTCAAATTTGCCTTTGGCAAGACTACAGGCATTTCTATGCCTAAATGGAGACTCCTCGACATCTAATTTAAGCCAAAATGATATGCAATAAAGTTATTTATTTTTTTAAAGACTGCACTGTGAGTTTCTTCTGTTACTGAACTTTCTAGGTAAAGCAGTTTGAAGAACTGTCTTTTGTGTGGCTAAAACGAACATAAGATGAATCATAACAGCTTATACACAACAGCTTCATACTCCAAAAACTTACTTTGTAATAGATAATTTTCTAAACGTTATTGTATTCAAATTTGTTAAAAAACTAAATCTGATACTACTTTTAGTCATGACGGTAATTTATAGTATATTAGTATCATTCATAATAACACTTAATTTAATTTTTTCTGTCATCCATCAATCAAAAAAGGTAATTGTGCTTGTTTGAATAAAAATCTAGATGCATTCATTTCTAAAACTAAAATAAATTCATATTAAACTTTTTTTCTTTTTGTACTTAACAAATAACAAGTGAATGCAACTCAAGTCATATTAGAAACGTGCATTGACAGATCACCGTACGTGCTCTGCAGTTGATCACTTCGACGGTACATTTGGCACTCGAGGGAAATCATCTGCGTGGTGTAAAACCTGATGTCGTACAATATTGTATAAGTTCAAGTCATGAAATAACAGCGTTTTTTGCAAATACGTAATAGTTTTTTTTTTCTATTAAGTTCAAATATCACTAATAAGTATAAACTAAAGTCTTTAAAACTACGCAACGGATTTTGATGCGGTTTTTTTGATAGATAGAGTGATTCAAGTTTATAATATAGCAGAAAAAAACTGATATTTTTTTCTTTGTGATTTCATTGCAAACGCTGGCTGTACCCAACGAGATAAATCTGAATAAAATAAAAAGGCCTTAAAATATCGTGAAGGTAAATGTATATATCTTAGGGATTTCCCACAGTAATTATTTTGAATAACTTCAAACTTGAAGAACTTAATAAATAATGAAGTTCTTTCGAGACCGGGAGATACGCGGGTGAAACCACGCTTGGGAATCTAATTGTAGTATAATTAACTAAAGAGACGATATGTAAAATGACCTATATAAAGCCATGATGTATGACATTATTAAACAATGTTGGATTTCTTTGACCAAAACTATCGTTGAGAATTTAAAAAAAGACAACTGAAAAAATCTTAAAGCCATTGATTTTTTTTGTCCTTTGATCTTTCAATCATCGTACCTACCAAATTGATCAAAGGAATAAAATAATAAATTACTCCTATCATTAAAACAGTATTCTGTAGATCTTT
The DNA here is from genome assembly GCA_947037095.2 of Nycteola revayana. Classification (NCBI taxonomy): domain Eukaryota; kingdom Metazoa; phylum Arthropoda; class Insecta; order Lepidoptera; family Nolidae; genus Nycteola; species Nycteola revayana. The sequence goes on from OX344851.2 coordinate 4,190,578, forward strand.
TCTTTTTAAATCAGTTCAAACGAGAATTCACATCGATAACGACTTCTTTGTTATCAAATATTAAGGTTTTGTTCAAATTTGAAGAATTAGCGATAATTAAATCGCTGTTGCCTATAAATTGGCCAATTGTAATAATGCTAGTTGACGGCTTCCCGTCCCTTCGCTCTGTATTAACTTTGACCGAGTTGTCACTCGATTTTTTTCGAGCGATCTTCCTTATTAACTTTTTTTGGTCTCCATTATGTTTAAAACTGGCCTGAGAAAAATGTTGTTTATAGTGAATGTATTTTGGAGGTCACATGTCTTAATAATTGGTAGTTAGGCTTAGGAAAAGAGATCTTTGACCTGATATACAATTTTAAGTATTCTACGAAATTCGTATACAAAAACAAAGTTTTACTAATTTGTATTGTTTTGTCTAAAATAATATGATAATTGACATTAAACTCCCAACAAACATATTTCAAGACGGTCGCTTTATCGAATTTGTTGGACTATACACACAGTTACTTTTCTTTTTCCGGTGGGTATGCACTGCCACAGGCCCTCAGTAAATCTTTTTGAAAAAGGGTACCTTCTAATCCAAAAAATAAGATATCAATATTATACATATTGGAATTAATACAAATTCAATATATGTATACAACATCATAGTGAAAATATAACTAGCAATTAAAAAGTAATGAACTAATAAGTGTCGTTTAGAAACATGTTATGAAAATAAAGGCATTTATTCCTAGTTTATAACAACTAAGACTCACATGTGACGTAAAAGCTAATCAAAGCTGATTGGAATTGAATCTGAAGTGAGCATGCATGAATGCGAAACGGTCATGCAAATGCTCTTACAAGCCGGCATTTGACCAACTTAGGCTTGCTTTGACAATTAACCGTTCTGATTGATTTGCCTTCGGTTAACTTATTTCAAGCTTTACTTTGACTGCAACTAGTGGCTCAGTAGTTACGTAACTAGTATTTACGGTTCAATAATCCTTACTTTGGACACATTTGTGTAAGCTGCAGGCAGTTGTTCGAAATGTTTGTTTATACCTTGTGTTGGTAAAGTTGTGGTTAACTTTCCTTACAGTTATAGTCTTAAGTGGTAAGTGCGGCAGCTTTCTTTTTCGGACGGCTATTTATGTAATCAGCCTCGAGGCTTTTGCTACTTCACCGGGCATAAGCGAGCAGGACTACTGTTTTATTAAATGGCTTAGAAGCTATAAACTATGCGGCCTGTGCAAGAGGGCTCGCTTTGGGACTTGGACCTCGACTCAAGGACAGTCGCTGGTGGAGGATAAAGGAATTATTTTTTACACGCTTTATATTAGTTTCACTTGTATGTATGTTTGTTTGTTTGTAGTTCTTAAGGGTCATTTTGTGATACTTTCATTCTAAGTTGCAGTTCCAACATCTCTTACTTCGGATCTACAATGGTATCGGAAATTGCGGAAGCTATATACTGGGTGAATTTTTTTACCATCTTGAAAATTATAAGGCGTGATATGTATATGAAAAAGATATCGAAGGAATAGTTATTTTAACTTTTATATTTTATTTTTTTATGAATATCATAACGATAAAAATACGTACCTAATTTGGTTGTTACGTTACTTAAGTTAAAATAGGTGCCTATAATACCTAGGCCTCAATCAAATATGAATGAAAAGATTGAGCGAAATAGCGTCACTACCTATCGTAAAATGCGTACCTAAGTAGGTCTTAGGTACGCACTTTTACGGATACGATTTTAACTCTATGGCAGTAAAAAAAAAGATAGTATAACGATGCCTTAGACATCTGTTTTATATATATATCACGCGGTATTATTTTCAAGACGGTAAAAAACGTCACTCAGTATATGTAAAAATATGCTTCTATCTATATTACTACAAGCATTCAAATCTCAATATAATAATTAAAAGCGATTTGTTACTACCAACTAATAAAGCCAACAATTTAGTACTCCGTTAGACTCTAAACATATTGTTCGTTGCTACTTAGCATAAAACTGAAACAAAACATCGTCTGCACCCCGTGTTTTCGAATTTGAATTTTAAATTGGTTAGTACAGAGTTGAAGTTTATTTGCAGCTGTGTTAGATGCTTCTACAGACTTTCTAGATCATATTTAGGTCACTAGGTATATTGGCAGCTGGGACAGGTCAGGCTTACTAGTGAGTTATATTTTTTAGGAAAGATGATGAGGTGAATTATGTCAAACGCTTTTATCACAGATTCCTTTATTATGGTCTCTGTTATTTTAGAGTTTTACATTACTTTCTTTTCTTAAATTATAGAGGAACTTAAAGGATTATTTCTGGGAAATATTACGGCTTATGAAAAACTATACCATATCGCGCAAGTTTTAAAAAAATGATCAGCCCGTTCAACGACCACTGCTGAACATGGACATCCTGCGCAGGGTTGTGCAAAAATAGCATTACAGCATAAAGACACATTTTGAGCGGAATTAACACTAGATATTTTGTCTTTTTAAATTAGGTTAATATGGATTTCCGCAAAGTAACGCCTGATTCTATTAATTACAAATACTGATTTTAAATTTTATAACTGCAGGTAAACGGAATTATACGGAAATAAACTACGCCGTCCACAAAAGAGGATTGGACTAGTTAAATGAAAACGGTGATTCGTGACGCAGGTTTAATCAACAAATGGACAGAAAAGATAAAGCTATTTGTGAAAAGCTGATCTTTATCTAGTTTGTGAACATTTTCCAAAATATTAACTCAAAAGCTGACACTGATTGACAAACTCCGATAGTTGTTTGATAGTCTTATCAGATATGTTACTGCAAAATAGTTCGGAGTTAATTTTAAATGCCAGACCACCAATTAAATTAATGCACTTTGATGAGTAATTAAAATAACCATTGTTTTGTAGATTACCAATTTCATCCGTTAAAGTAGGGAAGGCCGTATCATGTTTTAATAAGATGACAAAATGCCTCGTGGGTGGCAATTTATTTCTATCCAAAATTAAAACATGTTTCACGCAAGGGTTACCTGGTAGAGAAAAATAAAAAGAAAGATCATAACTTACGCATGTTTACGAAAAAAATTAGTTCCAAAAACTAGTTGAAGAGTTTGTGAGCACTATCAAAACTTTTATTGTTTCATGAATAAAAAAAGGTTGTTATCAGTCGAGTGAACTTCGCCAGTAAGGAAGTCCCTTACTCATTTTCTTTAACTTGTAACAAAATATCAGTTTATAATCGACACGTAAGCGAATAATGTAATTTAATAAATACATTTCAGTCTGTTATTTAAATTCTTTGAACGCGTATTATGCTGACTTATTATACTATTGAATAAATTTTAATGAAATTTGGTAGTTACATACTGTCATAATGGGATAGGATCTTAAAAGCATTTAATACCCTTGAGAGAGAGGATGAAAGTCAAAATGTTTTCATTGTTCTGACTCCCAAGCGAGCAGTTCGATTTTATTCAATCTCTTTTCTAGAAAAATATTCAGTAAATATTCGCTACGACAAGATTCTTCAAAAAGCACCCTCGAAACGGACGAAACACCGTTTAAACGAAAATCCAAAAAAAAAAAACAACATTCTATGCAGACGAAGTCGCGGACAACTGCTAATATATTATATAGGTATTTTTACAACTTCAGGCAAAAACAAGGGTTGTGCTCCAACATATGAAACTTCTCCATCTTTTGAAATGGACAGCTAATTCCTCACATGCTTTTAACGGTAGCACGATTGATTGCTCGTTTGCCGCTTGGTAATCGCTTTTGCCCTTTGCACGTGAACAAAATGCGAGCTTTCAACCATTTTTAACGAAAACAGGCTAGTTTTATTTTAGAAAAACTATAAGAGATAAGTAACAATTGATTTTATTATAACATTTCTGATAAAATCAATGAAAATATTCCTTGGGAGTGAGTTGCTCTGAAAGAAATCTGCATTCATATTTTTTTAAGGACTCCTTTGAGTTTCTTGTCTGTAGTTTTCTGAACTGGTGGTGGTATTAAAAGGCACACATCATAAGAACATAATTTGTTTTTAATTTGTGTTTTGAGGGTTCGATATAAACGTGTAAGTAAAGATACTGCTGCTTATCCATCAGTTGTACCTATGTCCCTTTGTCAACCTTCCCTTTGGAAGATTTGGTTTGATCTATTCTAGGCAGGAAACCACACGAGCAATTATTGCTAGAGCTATTTCAAAAGTTTATTAACTCAATATCTAAACTTTTATTGCTATAAAAAAAAACTAAAAAATCGCCGTGGTCCAAGTCCCACAGGGGACGCCCTCTTACGCAGGTTGCTTGGTTTGTAGTTATGATACCATTAATTATGGCAGGGGCTCTACTCGCCACGTAAAGTCGCAAAAGCCGCTACTACATAAATTAATGTTCGTCTAAAAAACAAGCTGTAAAAATAAATATATTTTTAAAATCAAATGAAATTAATGACCTACTACAATTTTATACGTCAGTTCATTACCCTTTGCGTGTCACATTGGCTGGAAATAGAGTTTTTATTGGGAGTAGGCTGGGGTTATGTTGCTTAATTTAGAAATCACCGAGTAACATTTTGGTAACAATAAATTCAGACCATTGACATAAATTTATTCGACAGTTACGGCAACAATTTACTAATGCATAAATTATTATGTAGTTAACAACCACAGTGTAGACGTTAAAGTCCCGCAGGGGTTCAAATCCTGCTCCATGAAAAAAAATGTTGGGTTCAATCAAAGATTTATTTCAATGACTTTTTGGTTGTGACCACCCTCCGTCCCTTAGAAAGTACGTGAAGTCGTTGCTCCTGATTTTTATAACATGACTATAATAGCAATTTCCATCCATGGAGGCCCAATTTTTTTTTTGTTTGGACTTACTTTGTTATCCACTAGGCTTTTGTTACTTCACCGGGCATAAAGGTGAGCAGAGCTCCAGCCCTAACAAATGTTTTAAAAACTACAAACTAAGCAACCTGCGCAAGAGGGCGCCCCATGTGGGGCTAGGACCTCGGCTCAGGGCGGTCGCTGGCGATGAGATTCAGGGATTATGACTTTTAGTATTTTAGGGGGTTTTGTGCAACTGTCGCTCTACATTACAGTTCGCGGTCCTCTCGGACTTCAGGTCTACCAGGGCACCGGATGGTTCTTTGCGAACTAAGGGTTAGGAGGATGAGGGCGGACCCGTCGCGTTCGCGGGCGCACTCTTCTCCGACGGGTCAGGAGGCCCATGTTCAAGAATGAACGTTATACGGGCTGATGATGATATAAACTATAAGTGTGCTAAATATCATACACCGCTGTCCTTGTTTTCAGTTTTTGCTTCACGTTCAACACATTGAACACTGACAGAATTAATTATAGCTAACTTAACTTTTACAATTATACAACTGAATGAAAAAAATCTCCTCTGTCCACGTATTTTTTGTAAAAAGGCGTACAAAGATTCACGTATTTGAAAACACATTCAACTCTGACAGATTAAATAATAGCTAAGTAAACTATTCTACGTAGACATCCTCCATAGCGTAGCGGTATGTGGCTCGCTTTTAATCTCGGAGGTCGTGGTCGTGGTTCGATTCCCACGCCGGACAGGAAATCTTTGTGTAAATTCTAAGATTTCTTTCGGGGTCTGGTTGGCTGAGGCACTACCATCCGTGCCTCGGAAAGCACGTTAAGCCGTTGGTCCTGATTGTTATAACATCGTCTCTAACAATTATATATTAATAGGCAGCAGTGATTCCCTGTGTATTGGGACATAATACTGCGGTCACCAAACCGTCTGCCAAGCGTGGTGACTATGGCAAATACCCTCCATCGGAAGGAAGCCTATGTTCAGCAGTGGACATTATATGGGCTGACGATGATGAAGTAAACTTTTATAATTATCTGACTGAAAGAAAAAACAGTATTGTACCTGCAGACCTTTTTTAATTAAATGCAGACTTAGCCTTTAATACAATATGAACCCTCAATTCCGAAATAGATGAGCAGACTATCCCTGAGTTGACCTACATAGTCTATTTTTATTTTTAAAATCCATTGCTATCGATACGAACTGGGGCGGGAATGGATTTTTTGTTTTTTTTCTCTATATTTATATGTATGCCTAGTTTTTTCCCCGCAACTTATTTGCGTAGATTTCTATTTATCTCATTCGTTTTAGGTGCACCATTTTTGAAAATTTTGTACTTAATCGTTGAAAAAAAATCTGGGAAATAAACAATGTAGGTATCATCATCATCATCAACAGCCCGTTTACGTCCACTGCTGAACATGGGCCTCCTCTTAACAGACCTTGGTAAGCCAGGATCGTAGAGGGATATTGCCATAATCACCACGCTTGACAGACGGATTGGTGATCGCAGTAAGATGTCAACCTTGAGCTAATAGATGCTGCTGCCCATCCATCAGCCATATGTCCCTTAGTCGCCTTTTACGACACCCATGGGAGGACATGGGGTGGTCTATTCTAAGCCGGAAACCACACGGTTTATGTAATGTAGGTATATTAAAATAGATAAGAACAAGCTGGCCCAAGGCCCCTTTAACTTCCTTATCTTCCTATGGATGTCGTAAGAGGTGACTACGGGACATAAATCTGATGGATATGCAGCAGCATCTATCAACACAAGGATTCTCACCATTTTACGGCGATTCAACCGACCAATTCACCTGTCAAGCGTGGTGATTATGGCAAATACCTTAGTTTCCTATGGTGTAAGAGGAGGCCCATTTCCAGCAGTGGATGTTAACGTGCTGATACAGTACAGTACAATTTTTCTGATTCCCCTGTGGTAAAAGCTAGAAATGTTTTTATAAGCGTTCTTTTTTTAAAGTCTTCCCATTAGTGAAGAAACAAAAACAAACTAAAAAAATCCCAAAAGGAAATGTAAGTAGGTCATCATCATCATCATCAGTCCGTATAACGTGCACTGCTAAACATGGGCCTCCTCCCGAGGGAGGGTATTCGCCATAATCAAAGCTTGGCAGGCGGGTTGGTGACCGTAGTATTATGTCATAATACACAGGGAAATGCTGCTGCCCATTCGTCGGTACACAATTGTTATAGATGATGTTATAACAATCGGGACCAACGGCTTAACGTGCTTTCTGAACGGAGGGTAGTCCCTCAATCAACCAGACCCGGAAAGAAATCTTAGAATTTACACAAAGATTTCTTGACCGGTGTGGGGATCGAACCCACGACCTACGTCACTTAAAGCGAGACATATACCGCTATGGCATGGAGGATGTAGGTAGGTACGGACACATTCAAATAGATAAGAGCTAGGTAAGACTCCTTTTGCTACGCTATTCACTGGAAGCTTGCTGCCATCACAGTTTATATTGGAGGATGGGTTTATTGAATAGAAACGTGTATATAAAATCTTTTTTTTATGGAAATATCTATACTAATATATATGCTGAAGAATTCCTTTGTTTGATATTTTGTTTGCATGACCGCACTAATTTCTTAGATATCTTCTCCTGGTCCAGTTTGATTGCTATATTTTATTGTAAAGAGCCCAAAAACAAAAATGGGCTGATAAGATTAAAATATGAAAAATTTGATCAATCTCGTAACACGTCTCAAAGGGGAACGTTAGTGCCATCTATCGGTAATGATCAGCATTACTTCGACTAATATCTCCAAAGTTGCATTTGGAATTAAATATTTAAACGATGAAACCACCCGTATTAAAGTTTTTAATACTTTACGGAAAAGTATACAGCTTGCAAAATTAAGATGAATAAATTTCGACCACCGGCAAGACTTAAACCTGCATCTTAGGTATGCCTTAACCAACCCTACTGATCATCAAAATTTATCAATCTCTTTTATAATACGTCTTTCAAGGAGAACGTTAGCGCCATCTATCGGTAATGATCAGCATTACTTCGAAAGACTACATTACTTTTAAAGAAAAATCTATAATATCTAATAATATCTTTACAAAGTAATATGATTTCATTTTCATTTAGCTCAGTGACAACGATACTAGCCAATTAACTTGAGTCATTATTGCAATTAAATCAAAGGAAATTTTCATCAGGGGCCTCTAATTATGATAATTTTTAACATTTCTTTTGAGTATTTCTGCTTCAAATGAGAGTTTCCGTCTCATTGAATAGAAAGTTAATTATAGACGGTATATACTTTTATTCATTTACTAGCTCCAGTTACTATAGGTTCATAATATTATAATTTTTTCTCTTAGATCACTGTAATTGTTAAAAAAACGCATCAAAATCTGTTGCGCAATTTTAAAGATCTAAACATACATACAGCAGGAAGCTACTTTCTTTTTTATACTACATATGTAGTAAAGAATGTTATGTTTTTATAAACCAGTATTTTAAAAGAGGAAAAATTACACGAACTACTGGACTGATAACAAAAAATATTTTTCTATTAAAAAGTTACGTTATCCATTTTATTACAAAGTTCCTTCCTGCTTTGAGGGTGAAAGGGTGCGCGAGAAGCTACTTGTAAAATAAATTCAATATATTTAAAAAAACAATCGGATTCAATATATTTTAAAACCATATTTTATTAATCAAAGACTTTAAAGGCTGACAAAAAGACTGATCTCAGAGTTTTTATAGTATTTCTTCTCCAGGTGTCACATCGTAGGTAGATAGTGAAAGACTCGTAGGAAGCTAGGATAGGGTTCGGTCGTCGTGAGTCGTGTTCTTTGCTTCAGACCCGATCCTAGCCCGCGCTGGTTGATTTTAATTATATTTATATTACGCGGCTATCACAAGCCAACATTGATAACTTTATTTAATAATATTATTGTTGAAATGTAAACATATTTATTAGTCAAGCTTTTTCTTGTTATTATCATTGTATTTGTTTTATAATAAGTAGGATAGAATCGTCTTTATTTTCGATAAACGTTTTCATTTTCATTTTTGCATTTATTGTTTCACCTTTTAACGATAGAATAGCAGTAAATATAACATCTAGTGTGTCTAACTCCGCACTAAGAAGGTTATACTACTAATTTATATCTGTCTAAGTAACTCTTACAATTTCTTTGACGAAGTCCACTTTAAGTTTTAAATTGCTACCGCTCTGAGTTGCTGCTCTGAGTTTATTTATTTCTAGTCGCAAGTGCTTATAAAATGTTTGTAGGGAATTAAACAGAATTTTCCGTTGAACAATGACGAGGTGAATCGCAAAAAATTACGCAGTTTGTGTTTTATTTTGCGATTTAGGAACAAGACAAATAATGAGTATATCGATCGTGATTTGTATATCATCAACATAAGCCACTGATGAGCATGGGCTTCCTGTCGAGTGAGGGTTTTATCATAGTCACCACGCTTAGCAGGCGGGTTGGTGACCGCAGTATTATGAAGTAATACACAGAGAAACGTTGGTGCCTGTTCCTGGTACACGCTTGTTATAGATGATGAACAATCAGGATAGACGGCTTAACAGGCTTTTCGAGGCACGCAGGATAATCCCTCACCCATCTAAATCTTATGATTTACACAAAGATTTCTTTTCCGGTGTGGAGATCGAACCCACGACCTCCGAGACTCTAAGCTAGACTTATACCGCTACACCACCTTAACCTTAACATTTATTATTATGAATACTTATTTAGTTTATTACTATTTTAAGTTATATGGCGCTTAAGTTGTAATTAATAGAAAAAGGTGCCACTTAACGGAAATCCATATGAATCAAAATTAAAAAGACAAAATTAGGTAGTGTTCATTTGGCAAAAAAAAAATGTGTCGAAATATCGATGTGGTTGATGATCGAGTGATGTCTAAATGTATCGCAGTAGTGTTCGAGTAGTTAACACCATCCTGATGGTGCTCCGTAAAGGAGCGAAACATATGTCGGGTCCGTGGCTGATGATTGTATTTTCCGTGTTTTTATTATCTACACTAATATTATAAAGAGGAAAGATTTGTACCTATTTTTTTATGTTTGTAATGAATAGGCTCAAAAAGTACTGGGCCGATTTAAAAAGTTCTTTCACCATTCGAAAGCTACATTATCCACGAGTAACATAGGCTAAATTTTATTTTGGAAAAAAATAGGGTTCCGTAAGATATTTGGGTTTTTCTGACACAAGGTGTAAAAAATCAACCAGAAAAGATACTTATTTTGCGTACGCTGCCTAAACTATAAATTTTTTGTATGTTTGTATGTTTGTAATGAATAGGCTCAAAAAGTACTGGGCCGATTTAAAAAATTCTTTCACCATTCGAAAGCTACATTATCCACGAGTAACATAGGCTAAATTTTATTTTGGAAAAAAATAGGGTTCCGTAAGATATTTGGGTTTTTCTGACACAAGGTGTAAAAAATCAACCAGAAAAGTTACTTATTTTGCGTACGCTGCCTAAACTATAAAAGATAGAACCATAAAATGTTCCAATTAATTGTAGATCTTATAAATATCTACAAAAAAGTCCGCGACACACTATACCTATCTATATCGAGTGAGGCACAACGACCATTTTTTTATTTAGAAATCTTGAATTTTTTTTGGACTACATTTAAACGCGTTTATTTTACTCATGCTATTAATCCTTATCAAAATAAATTATTTCATCATTAAGTACAGTTTATGTAGATAATATTTGGTCTTTGAATGATTAAAATTGGACGTTTGGTTTTGAAGTTATGGCGAAATTAAAATATTACGATTTCTGCTGCACGGCCCGTTGCGAAGTCTAATAATTTTCGTGCGATTTTTTTTAGATTTCGTTCTTAAAACTACACCTACGCAAAAGTTCTTCTCAGAGCTAATCAACAGTTCTTCTCAGAGCTTTGAAAATGCCTAAAATGCCTAATCCCTAAAATGCCTATTAATTACATCATTAATTATATTTTCATCATTAACAACTTTAACATACACAGAAAGACAATCTGTGCAGCCTGCGGATAATGACTGCGTTGTCGATGTTTATGTCGGTGTCTGTGAATTGACCTGGGAATCATTTTGCTGACCGTGTCTTTCCTGGGTAGGCTTTTTGCAGCGGTAACCGACATCCGCACGGAGCCGCGGGCGACCGCTATCACTACATCACTACATATTATAAACAAAGTCCCCTGCCGCGTCTGTCTGTCTGTTCGCGATAAACTCAAAAACTACTACATCGATTTTCATGCGGATGTTACCAATCGATAGAACGATTCTTCCGGAAGGTTTACGTATATGATTTGTTTAGTTTATGTGTACATTTGACAAATATATATTGATATTTGTCAGAGGTGTCGGAAAAAATTAAGCCATTTGGGAGCTTTCAACGAAAACGCTGCCTAAACCCTATGAGATATAACAAAACAATGTATGGTGGCAAATATTCTTCTCTTTTAGATCTACAAAAAAGTCTGCGATAGCATATGTCTATCTTTCAAGGTTCATCATCATCATCAACAGCCCGTTGACGTCCACTGCTGAACATGGGCCTCCTCTTAACAGACCTTGGCAAGCCAGGATCGTAGAGGGATATTGCCATAATCACCACGCTTGGCAGACGGATTGGTGATCGCAGTAAGATGTAAACCTTGAGCTAATAGATGCTGCTGCCCATCCATCAGCCATATGTCCCTTAGTCGCCTTTTACGACACCCATGGGAAGACATGGGGTGGTCTATTCTAAGCCGGAAACCACACGGAATTCAAGGTTAACTTGCTATATCCATTATATCTTAGAAAAATGATAATTTCTAATGCGGTAATTGTAAAGCTAATCAGACGGATTCAGTATTTATCCTTATCAATTTAAATGAGTTAATATTCTTAAGCATTTCATGCAGATTATTTTACCCCTACACTATATACTTTTAATGAATAACTTAGAAGTTATCGCAAAATAACAGCGCGTGTTTTAGGTAGGCCTAATGCGATTATGCGCGCTCGATCCTTAAGAATTATAGGGCAAATTTTTTGTTTTGTGTTCGTTGTAACTATGATGGATAGATACTTGAATACCTATTTATTTAGTGTTTGTTGTATTGTTAGTCCTGAAGAGTATAGGTATTTCATACGATAAAAGTATACCCACCTACTTATTTCACTGAGTTTTAGTAGGTCATCATCATCATCAGCACGTATATCGTCCACTGCTGTACATGGGCCTCCTCCCGAGGGAGGGTATTGCCATAGTCACCACGTTTGGCAGGCGGGTTGGTGACCGCAGAATTATGTTGTAACACACAAAGAAACGCTGCTGCCCCTTCCTTGATATACGATTATTATAGATGATGTTACAACAATCGGGACCAACGGCTTAACGTGCTTTCCGAGGCACGGAGGGTAGTCCCTCAACCAACCAGACCCGAAAAGAAATCTTAGAATTTACACAAAGATTTCATGTCCGGTGTGGGGATCAAACCAATTACCGCTACGCTACGGAGGTAGGCCGAATGCGATTATGCGCGCTCGATCCTTAAGAATTATAGGGCAAATTTTTTGTTTTGTGTTCGTTGTAACTATGATGGATATTATAATTAACAATATGTTATATAGGATTAAATATTAGTATGTAGTTGTATATGTATCTATTACAGTGTATGTTTATTGATATGTACCTATTTACCATTCTGGTAGAAAATATTATTAGATTCGTCCGTTGTACACTAGCTATGCACTTTTAATCAAATGCTTCTTTCATAAGGTTTGCTGGAAGAAAATTCAGTATTGAATTAAGCTCGCCTTTGTACATGTTGTTTCCGTTGTATTAATTGTATGTTATGTATTTACTGTGTGCAATAAAGAATAAATGAAATGGATAGATACTTAAATACCTATTTATTTAGTGTTTGTTGTATTGTTAGTCCTGAAGAGTACCTATAGGTATTTCATACGATAAAAGTATACCCACCTACTTATTTCACTGAGTTTTAGTAGGTACCTATATTAATTTGTTTCTGTTTGTTTTGACCAAATTTCGCCCGTTTGTTAGAGGTTTAAAGACATTATGTAGTATAATTATCAGTATTGTACCCGTGCGAAGCCGGGGCGGGTCGCTAGTCGAGTATAAAAAAGCGAGTGGGGAAAAATGCGACTGGAACTTTTGCTTCACGGAACTAACGAGTTTGGGAGATAGATCTAGCTACTCTCCTTCCTGCATATTGTGCATCTTCTGGTGAGCGGGAGGGCGGTACAAAATTGCACACGAAAAAAGTTACACAAGATATTTTGTCTTTTTAATTTTGCTTAGATACATTGTAATACCACACATAATGAGAAATATTAAGTATTCAGGAAAGTGATAAACTTTACAAAGTATAACTTTAATTGACTGGAATAACGTGTCTTCCAATTCTCTATCAAATGTCATCAATTTTTTTTAAATATATAAACTGTTCGAAGTTATGCGCTTTGCCACTTTAGTGGACAAAAGCGGATATATCTTATACCGACTGCACCTGCTAGACTAGAATAATACGTTTTTAGGGTTCCGTAGCCAAATGGCAAAAAACGGAACCCTTATAGATTCGTCATGTCTGTCTGTCTGTCTGTCCGTCAGTATGTCACAGCCACTTTTTTCCGAAACTATAAGAACTATAATGGTGAAACTTGGTTAGTAGATGTATTTTGTGAACCGCATTAAGTTTTTGATACAAAAATTTAAAAAAAAAACAATAAATTTTGGGGTTCTCCATACATAGAACTGTAACTCAAAAATATTTTTTTCATCGAACCCATACGTGTGGGGTATCTATGAATAGGTCTTTAAAAATGATGTTGAGGTTTCTAATGTAATTTTTTTCTAAACTGAATAGTTTGCGCGAGAGACACTTCCGAAGTGGTAAAATGTGTGCCCCCCCCCTGTAACTTCTAAAATAAGAGAATGATAAAACTAAAAAAAGTATATGATGTTCATAACCATGCAAACTTCCACTGAAAATTGGTTTGAACGAGATCAAGTAAGTATTTTTTTTTTAATACGTCATAAACCGTAAACCGCAATTTACCTTTTATTCAATCAACTATTATTAACATTGATCAAAGTTACAACGAACTACAAGAACTTTTATACTATGTTACTTGTTGTATTCTTGATATCAAAAATAGGTAGGCACTTGCAACTAGTAGGTACGGAACCCTTCGTGCGAGAGTCCGACTCGCACTAGGCCGGTTTTTTTTTTTACTATATTAAATACTTGATCGTAAGGTTCCGATTTCTTTAACTGAACAAATTGCAGCAACTACCGCCATCTATGTTCACACGCGGTAAAACGTTAAGCTACAACGTCATTCAAAGGAACTTCTTTGCCAAGATTTTACTTTGACGTGGTTCTTACGACTGGGAATAGATTCTTGTCAACCTCAGAGATGTCACTATATTTTACGTAGAGATTCTTTCTTTTCTGAACCTATAGATGGCAGTAGTAAATAAATTTAAACATTTCAAGGCATAATTGTAGTAGGCAATATGGCTTTTTAGATAGGGAAATGCTTATTTTAAATTATTGTGTCTTTATTTTCAGTCGCAATTGTTGAATTTCTGATTCCATATATATCATAAATTCAAATTGAAACAGTTTATTAGTATAATAATTCTGTACAAATGAACTGTTTCAATTCAAATAAAGTACTTTATAGTAACAGTTCAATTTCCATTCTACCATTTTGTTAAAAAGTTTATCTTTCAGCTACTTTTTGTCATATAGACTTCGATTACACCTTATTAAACACTCAAAACATAGCAGTATTATAATGACGTTAAGCTTCTTATGGCCAAAACATTTCTTTTGCTTTTGTACCATTCATAACATTGAATAAAAACATGCATTATCTCCTTCCAAAGCATTAACTCTCGCATCAGATAAAAATTTGAAACATCATGTTGTTTCAAGCGAAGAATTTCACTTCGAACCTATTATTTTTCTGTTATTCTTTGAAGAAATATCTAATATTTCTTATAAGTTTTACTGGGTACCTATCTTGATTTTATTTGATAGTGATTAGCAGTTTATGTTTTTTGACAGAAATATTGAACACAGGCTTCTCATACTTTTTTTTTTGAGAAACCTCTTTACTCTCCAACCAGTATTTGAACATTTTCCCTGAAGCTTTCCATAATTTATCATAACCATCGTTGCCCAAATAATTTAGCTTTTTAACCAACAATTTCATCACGAGATATTAAATTCTAACATCATGTTATATCATATTATATAAACTCTGTTATAGCACAAACTGCTCACAAAAATGTAATTTGAACCAGCAGACCATAAAATTAATAATACATCCATTTTCCAAAAATCTCTTAAAAGAACTTTCTATTTCACTATGTTCGTACAAAAATGCAAGCGGAAGCCTCGTCAGCTAGCCTTAATCTTTGCTGAGCCAGGCTTTTAGGGGTACTTTCAACCCTATCCCTATAAATAATCCCTTTTTTACCAAATATCTTTTGATAGTAGTCGACTACTTTAGATAAGTCAGTGATTTGAACAAGTGTAATAATAAAAAATAAGTTAAGTATTTATTGCGTTTGAACAAAACCGAAAAGATTTAAAATTATCTTATTAAGATAATTTTGTGTATTCGATGTTTATTCTAGATGGTTAAATGAAAGTGACAGCCGCCTGTACGATGAACTGATGGCCTAATAAAAATCGAGAAAAATACAATTTTTAAAAGAAGATTTCATTTTTTTTATAACATACCACTTTTATTACATTACTCTTAAGATATTTTTTTAAATTGAGTATTCTTAGCTCTGACTAAAGCCAGTTAGTTCTTGTAATAGAAATATTACAATTTTGAGTTTTTCATATTAGCCCCACGTTGGGCACCAAATAAATTTGGCACCCAATTTGGGACTAACTGCCCAACTTATTAGTGTATAAAATATATTTCTGATAAACTTATTCTTTAGTAATGCGTATATGCTTTTCAAATCAGTTCGAGCTACCCTAGTTGATAACTACATTACTATAGGTTGGGTTATGTTCCGGTCGGCTGTATAGTAAATGAACCAACATGACCTAACAATACTGAACCGCCAGTAATATAAAAGAATAATAATTTAAAAAGTATGAAGCTTATTTATTACAAAGAGTTTGAAACACAGGCAGTTAAAAAACTAGCTGCTACATGCGGCACCATCTGTGAAAACGAAAAATTGTATAATAGGCCATCTAGCAACGAAGTCCAAATCTGTACTATCGTTTTCAAGATTGAGTAAAATGGACGGAGATGATGTGTGGACATATAGAAAAATAAAAAGAAGCCTATAATAGATATACTATATAAAATTAGAATTAAACTAAAAGTAAGAATACCGTTACTGAGTTTAGCCTGGAACTAACAGACATAATAATATAGATGGTATATATTTTGTTAGTAAATTTGTTTTTGTAAACCTGTCTTGGCTTAACATAATAAAACGTTTCACGTATATATATGAACATCAATTTACTTAACTTTTTTTACTTAATCAGCGCGTTTATGTTTACCACTGAACATCGGCCTCCACTTCACAGACCTTGACAAGAAAGGGTCGTAGAGCGATATTGCCATAATAACCACACCTGGGAGAAGGATTGGTGATCGCAGTACCACGTGGAGTATCCTTGAGCTGATAGGTGCTGCTACACATACATCAGCTATATCCTTTAGTCATAACTTACGACACCCGTGGGAAGTCATGGGTTGGTTTATTCAAGTCGAAATAACATGGATTTTTGCTTAACTTTCGAATCCTACTAATATCATAAATGCGAAAGTTTGTATGTGTGGATGTATGTATGTTTGTTACTATTTCAAGCAAAAACTACTGAATGGATTTGGCTGAACGTTTTCATGCGGATAGTTTATAAGGATATATGGATTAACATAATGGCTACAAAATAGTACGGTCCGACCCACTGGAGCAATGTGACCTGGGTAAAACCGCAGGGCGCAGCTAGTAATACAATAATTACATTTAATATTATACACATTATTATATCACGACTTTCTTGGATATTACATTCTCGGCGGAATGATGAATAGTTTCCGTTTGCCCATCCATTTATTCTCACCACAAAGACATTATAGTACGTTGACTTATATTTAATGCTTTACGCTCCCTGATATAAGATTAAGAGTAGAAATATATGGAAAAAGAATACGTTGTATCATGTTTTGCTGAGATTTGCGGGGAGGGTACGTTATTACCTTATTTTTTTGTTTGTTGTCCGGTAAATGCTTTTACGCATTCCTGCCGCCGCCGCGCCGCTATAGCGTATTCGCGCGCTGGCAATGGGATATGTGGGACTCGCCCTCCCCAAAGCATGGTATGCTAAACTCATACCGCGAGGAGAGGACCCTACACCACTAAAGCCCCCCCGGACACTCCTTCGATCCGTCGTTGGCGGGGGCCGGGTACGCATGAGCAATCCGGCCAAGGGTATGTAATTACCTAACGGTATGACTATGCGTCCGATAAAATTGTCTTTATTGCTGCAGGGTTAATAAATTAAACAAATAAAAACGGTAGTATTGAAGTAGATTTACAACGTCAATATTTCAAATCGAACAAGCAGGTTTACTCAATATTAAATCTCCGGACAAGAAATCTTAGCATACTTAAAAACGCATAAATATGGCCATGTAGGGTATCCTGTAGTATTATATACTTAAGTATCTTTATTGCCATTCTAATGACCTGTTTTTTATAAATGGCTTACCCAATTTTAATCAAACGTGGCTAATAAAACTCTCGATCTACTTACCTTTTTATAAGACATCTCCTGCTCTAGATGAATAAATCCCTGTGTCGCGGGGGACTTTACAAACATTCATTTCACGGACACAAAGAACACCCAGACTCAGAACAACAATTTGTGGTTCATACAAAAAATTGTCCCGGGTGGGAATCGAACCCAGAACACCAGGTCTCAGAAGCAACTATCGTAACCACTGAGCCACCGGTGCAGTCAAATTGCTTCATCACTCAGACAAACACGTCCAATTTATAACTCACTTTGGACCGGGGGTTGAAAATAATTTAAATATATCAGCACTTTAGTATACAAACTCTATACTAAAAAAAATTAAAGAAATATATTTTCTAGAAACTTCTTCCGAGTCTTTATAAAACAATTTCCAGATGACGTGAACTGAACGTTGCCACTTGTAGTGGACAGGCCTTATATTGCACATTTTATAACAAATTGAGTTTCTGCAAGATTCTAAATTTCGTTATTCTCGGTTAGATATTTAGTACCTAACGTAAAATATACGTCAAACTAAAGAAAAAACGGAATATTCGTCAACGGCTTTGAAAATCTCTAAGTTTTGGTTCAGTAATCTCTAAATCATCATAATCATCATCACAGCCGTATGCGCCTCCTCCCGAGGGAGGGTATAGCCATAGTCACCACGCTTGGCAGGCGAGTTGGTGACCGCTGTATTATGTTGTACCACACAAGGATACGCTGCTGCCCATTCCTTGTTATACGATTACTATAGAATATGATGTAATAATAATCGGGACATCGGTTTAACGGAGGGTAGTCCCTCAACCAACCAGACTTGGAAAGAAATCTTAGAATTTACACTACGGTTTCCTGTCAAAAAAGTGACATTCATAATATTAATACTGGAAATAAACATAAACTTGCTGTTCAAGGATTTAGAGTTAGCAAAACGAATAAATCATTTATGGGAAATTGTATTACGTTCTATAATAAACTCCCTAATTATATTACATACTTGCCTGATACAAGATTTAAATCACATGTTAACACTGTTCGCATGTCAGAAGGTTACTATAGTATTTAGGACTATATTGAAGATAAAGACGTTTGGGTTTCGGTACCATCTTTGCACCTACCTCACTGAAGACCATAATAATATAGCCAAGTACAATAGTTGTGACTAGAACTGTGTCTTATCCTGTGAACTGTCGGTAAATGACTTCTTTACATACCTTAACTATTAATACCGCTAGTTCTGTCTCAATCATTCAATCTTATTGAGCAAAAATAACCAGATAATAACAAGACAACCGTTAGGGCAATAAATGTGTGTGCCTACTAAAATATAAATTAAAATAACTGGACCTAAACCCCGCGTAATTGCCCATTTGAGTACGTTTCGCCGGACCGCCTCATGTGAGCCGTGTTGAAACCGGTGGTAGAGTAACCCACTGAGTTTGTTTTGCCGGATCTTCTCAGTTGGGGCGCATTGGATCCGGTGGTAGCATTAAAGCGCGTCCGTCGTTATATGCTCATGTTCCCCCCAAATAATGTCAATTGTTTTGGCATAACATAGACAGAACAAGCATTTTGCGTCTCTAGCGGCAATACACATTAATTATAATAATTAATTTAATTATTAATAAGTAATTTTAATAGGTTTATAAATAAACAACAAATGTAATTTAAGATAAATAATAATAAATTTTCAAATAATGTTTGACGATTTACAAGTGCCTGTAATTGGTTTACGTAAATAAAAATGATTTTTATTTTATTTATTGTCCGGTGTGGGGCTCAAACCAAGTCATAATCTTGGAGGTCGTGCTCCAAGATTATGACTATGGCAATATCCCTCAACGACCTGGTTTGCCAAGGTCTGTTAAGAGGAGGAGAGGAGAAGGAGAAAAGGAGGAGTTGCCCATGTTATCGAATGCACGGAAGTTACGCTGGTAAAACTGCGCGCGGTAGCTAGTTAGAAATAAAATACCCCGCAGTTTTTTTCCTTTATTTGTTACAATATTCAAGAACTTTCAAACAAAAACCTAGATATTGTAGTACACAAACCAAAGCAAAAGTTTCCTTATATTTTGAACAACTTCAGAATCGCAAGTTATAAGTTAAAGTAAGCAGAATACACTTACTATATTTACCTACTTATACTTTACCGTATCTGATAAGTTGTTCGGTAGTTGATATTGGTGTAACGGTAAGTGGAAGCGAACCGAAGGAACAATTGATAATACATTTAACTATATTCACATTTTTGTCTTAAATTTGGTTTGTTTTGTGAAAGTTGGGAGAAAAACCATAATAATGGTGCATGGTACAAATCATTCATCATCATCAACCCGTATAACGACGACTGCTTTACATGGGCTTCCACTTTAGGTGGAAACCCATATGGAGGGATGTGGAGAGTGTTTCTCAAAGCCAGCACGCTTGGCAGGTGGGTTGGTGATCGCAGTATTATGTTGTAACACACAGGAAAAAGCTGTTACTCGTTCCCTTATATATGATGTTATAACAATCACCCAGGACACAGGGGACCAGATTCTAACCCAAGACCTCCGAGACTCAAAGCAAGATTTATATTATGCCACTAAGTTTGGCGTACAAATCATTGTATAACTTAAATTAACAAAATGGAATGTAATGAGATACTTTAATTAAAATAGATAACTATAATCATAACAAAATATTATTTCACTATTTTAACAAATGACAATCATATAATTCATAATATATCAACACATACAAAAAAATTACCTAATAATTTTATATCATAAAGGTCAACAGCTAATAAACAATGCTGCTAAAATTGCTCAATAATTAGACTCCATTTTCAACTACAGTAAGGTTAATTCAAATTTTCGATGTGAAAATTTATAATTGACACATCGAAAAATACAAGTTAATCCATCTAACCGCCACTGATCCGCACACACATGCATTTATAATGTTAATTAAAAATATTGGCAAATATTTTCATACGGTTGAATCCAAATAAAAAATATACGGATAAAAAATGGCTTATGTTTAACTTACCATCAGATATAGTAACATATAACAGACAAAAATTGAAAATGATCACCAAAATTAAACCCGCATTTTAATGTAAAATTGTAACCAAAGTTTTAACATTTCGCTATCATATTTAAGCAAAATGACTCCAAATAAATCATTATTAACCCAAAAGTAGTAAATGATCACCAAAAGTACCTAAATGTTTTACTAATTTACTATTCGGTTCTGGCGTTGTATGGCCGCAGCTCTAACCTAACCTAACCGATTGTCATTTTTCATTGATTTTATTAAGGTAGAAATAGCGCAATAATTTGCTCGCTAAGATTTGGTGATCATTAACTACATTTGGTGTTCGAATACAATTTGAAGTGCAGTCGTGACTAAAATAGCTAGTACTATTATAATTTTAGACTTTATTTTTCTGGTGTCAAGTATATATTTTTGGTGGTCATTATATTTTATCCCATAAAAAATGTTTAGCTATTCAATATAAACTATATACGCTATGAATTTAATCAATACGTTAAAAGTACTATGTATCTAGAAAAATAAAAAAAATGAGTCTATGTCCAATGTTACGTTATCAAAACTTTGTGAAAATTATACAAAAAAGATAAGTTAGTAATAATTAGTCGTGGGGTTGCCGGCTTAGAATATAAAATAAAAATAAATAAATAAAAATGCCTTTATTTCCATAACCTTAATTTTTAACATTTCAAATGTGGTGTTTATTTTTTAGTGTTTAGTTAGTTTATTGCTTATTGTCTAATTGTTAGTAAGAGTTAGTTTTTGTTGTTGGATATGGACCCCTCCTCGGGTGAAGGCCTCCTCCAGTCCTTTCTTAGAATCGCCAGCTTAGAATATACCTCCCCATATCTTCCTTAAAGTGTCATAAGAGGTGCTAAGGGACATACAGCTGATGGATGGGGATTCAGGATATTAGCTCAAAGAAGCTCCCATCTTTCTGCGATCTCTAACCCGCCTGACAAGCGTGGCGTTCACGGCAATATCCCTCAAAGACCCTGGCTTGCCATTTAATATAATTATATATACATAATATAATCAAATTACATATTTATTCTTATAGGTCATATACATTTTTTTAATATAATAATAGGGACATATGTAGAGATAAATATGTTGATTTTTTTGGCATTTAGCATAAAATAAAGTTAAAAGAAGTCGAGTAAGGCAACTATAAATGCTGTCCTATATGCCCATGTAACGAATCATACAAGTTATACAATGAAAACAAAAATAGATCATAGAGAGAATATTTTCTTATATATATGGTCTTGAAAGCCATTTATATTCAGCCGGTGAAACAAGTTTGCTACGGTTAGTTAGATACAAAAGGCTTACGCATGCGTAAAATGCCAACGCCACAGTAAAAAAAATACAATCTGTAAAGGATGTCCATATTGCTGAAACAAATATCATGATGAGCTCGAATATATTACACTGCTGAACATGGGCCTCCTCCAAGTAAGATTTTGCCAGTCACTTAGCAGGTTGGGATTCAACCCCACCTGCTAAGCGACTGGCGACTGGTTTCCTTGTGTGGTAAAACATAATGCTGCGGTCACCAACCCGCCTGCCAAGCGTGGTGACTATGGCAAATAACCTCCCTCGGAAGGAGGCCCGTTCAGCAGTGGACGATATACGGGTTGATGATGATGATGATGATGATGAAGCCCAGTTCTAGATATATGAATATAGTTTTAAAAAATATGACTTCAATTATTTTATGCCGTGTGGTTCCCGGCTTAGAATAGACCACTCCATATCTTTCCATGTGGGTCGGAAAAGGCGACTAAGGGGCGGATGGGCAGCATGAGCAGCATCTGTCAGATCAAGAACTCACCACCTCACTGCCAATCTGTCTGCCAAGCGTGGTGATAACGGTAATATCCCTCGTCGATCCTGGCTTGCCAATGACTTAAGAGGTGATCCACGTTCAGCGGTGGACCTAAACAGGTTGATAAATTAAAACGAGTAAAAAAAGTAAAGATAACTTCAGACAAATATGGTAATAAATTTATTACAAGGGAGTTTCTTTACTGATATTAACTTGTAAGTTTATGTCAAAACTGTAAGAAGTTATTTTGTTTTATATTCATTCTCCTTTTATACCTAAGTACCGTTCTGTAAGATGACCTTTTAATCAAGTACTCTTTCTTTTATTTACACTTGTGTAGGTGTATTATAAAGATTACCTACCTAGAGAGACACTCGTACCCGTAGGGCCCGATTGTTATAACATCATCTATAATAATCGCACACCAAAAAGGGACTGCAGCCGTTTCTTTGTTTGCGTTATTACATAATACTTCGATCACCAATTAGCCTGCCAAGCGTAGTAATGGCAAAAACTCTGTCTCTGGAGGAGCCCATGTTCAGCAGTGAATGAATGAATGAATGACTGAATATATTTATTTACATTAAGTGTTGGTACAATTCGGTCTTAATTAAAGTGACATGCAAATATAAAATTAAGTTTTTAATACAAATAATTCATTTTAATGTATTATTTATAAAGTAATTTAATGAATAAAACTTTCTTTCACCCAATCAGGCTTTCAAATTTCTGGTAAGGTAGGTCTTCAATGTCGCTAAGTAGAGCATTGAATAAACGTCGACAGCTAACAAAGATACTTTTTGTAGTTAACAGTGGATGTTATACGAGCTGATGATGGTGATCATTCAATATTGTTCTACATAAAATATCGAACAGGTTATAGGTTTAGTTTTACTGTTCAATTTGGACCTGACCTTAAGGACCACCGCCTTTCGAGGGACGGGTGGTCTCTTTAGTCTTTTACTCTCAAAATCCGATGGGACAATTTTAGATAGAGATATCCAGTAAGAAATTGGAAGCAGGAATTACAGCATAACGTTCTCTGAGACATGATACAAACCATTTGACGTCGGGCTGGCACTTACATTTTTCTCCAGGTAACATTTCAATATTTTTTTTTTTGCTCGACTTCCCGTATCTTTCTCGTGCGTTGGTCCCGAGTGTTATAACATCCTCTATAATATTCGTATATCACGGAACGGGGAGCAGCGATTCCTTGTGTGGTACAACATAATACTGCGGTCACCAACCCGCTTGCCAAGCGTGGTGACTATGGCAAATACCCTCTCCCGAGAGGAGGCACAAGTTCAGCAGTGGACGTTATACGGGCTTATGATGATGATGGTGATGAATCCTAAGAGGATGCCTTGCTTCTGTCAAAGCTTTTTAACTATTACACCATTTTTCCAATATAAAAAGTCCCAACTGAAATCCGAACATCGTAAAAAGAGGCACAAAGGCCATTTCCAATCAACGCAATTTAATAGTTAACCTACGCTACATTTGATTTTATTTGGTAGCTACAGTGTTAATTGATTTTTATTTATTTTACACACTTTTTTTACTACTGTGACATAAAAGGAGCTTCCAAAAATATATGCCTACCTATTAACAGAGATTTAGACAGTATTATGTTTAGTGATCTCTTTATTAAAATTTCGCTTATATATATATATATATATACTAGTGACCCGCCCGGCTCCGCATGGGTACAATGCTGATGTATTATACATATAAATCTTCCTCTTGAAAACCGCATCAAAATCAGTTGCGTAGTTTTAAAGATTTAAGCATACATAGGTACATAGGGATATAGGGACAGAGAAAGCGACTTTGTTTTATACTAGTTGTAGTAGGTTGTAGTGATGTTACGGCTAATAGCCGCAGTGCGGTTACACCTAGTTATAGCCGGCTACAACTAGGTGCAGCCGATCACATGCGGTTTAACTTAGATGTATCCTACTTATCTTCGGTTAAAAACTAGGTTTTAATTAAATTAAACAATACCTATGCACGGCAAAAAGATGTGTTGGGGTGGTTAAAAAAAAATAAACCTTAACCTAAACCAATGGAGTTGAACAGGGATTTATCTAGGTTGATCTAAGTTTAACCGCATGTGGTCGGCTGCACCTAGTTGATGCCGGCTAAAACTAGGTGTAGCCGCGCTTCGGCTATTAGCCGTAACATATATATATAAGCTAAGCTATTAACAGACCGTTTACGTCCACTACAGAACACGGGGTCGCTCTTAACAGACCTTGGAAAGCCACGGTTGTTGAGAGATATTGCCCTAATCACTTGGTGATTGGTGATCGCAATCAGATGAAAAGTAACCAGATCAGCTGTTAATCCATTAGTCGACTCCCACTACAGCCATAGGAAGATATGGGGTGGTCTATTCTAAACCAAGAGTCACACGGCTACACTGTTTTAACCATAAGCTTTTACTACATGACTCGCGTCAAGTCTCGAAGGTCGTGGCTTCGATCCCTACGCCGGCCAAATCTTTTTGTAGATTTCTTCTGATCTAGGTATCCAGGTTGCCTGTAGGACTATCGTCCGTGCCTCAGAAAACACGTTAGACCGTTGGTCCATTGTTATAACATCATCAATAGCAATTGTTACCAAACAACGTGCAGCAGCGTTTCCTTCTGTGTTACAATATCTGTGCTCACCATCCCGCGTGCCAAACGTGGTGACTATAGCAAAAACCCTCCCTCGAGATATTCAGCAGTAGATATTTCACGGGCTGATGATGAAACATCGCTTATTTTGTTTTAATCACAACTGCAAGTTAATTTTACTATTTGCAAGTGAAAAACCGTTCGTATTCAGAGTAACTCCATTTCTAGAACCACTCTTTGCTTTTAAGTATAAAGGTGATTTTACAACATTATAGTCCTGTAGTTATTTTGTTTTTTAAAACCAGTGATCCCCAAAGCGATCTAGGTGCACTACCAGAGTTCTAGGAGACACATGAAGGGGTCCACCTTGGCGTACAAAAAATTGGTTCAGAAGTAATTGTACGTGTGTTATATGATAGGAAGGGAACAGGGGGATGGACTCTCTCTTCCCTACCTATCCTATGGAAACCAGTTAAATTTAAAGGGGTCACGAGAAAAAACACTTTGGGAACTTCTGCTCTAAACTCTATTCCTTTGGTTTGGTATTGAAAACCGATGCCTTCGTACACCTAAAGTCCGAGAGGCCCGCGAACTGTAAAGTAAGTTTTCATTGTTGATATAACATTGTATTATTATATAATTGTATTATTAATGATTCTGTAAATTTATTTTGCCTTCTGTAAACATATTAATGCAAGCGATTATAAGTAGTGAGCACAGTGTAAATTATTTGACCGCGATACAATAGGTTGAAGACAAAACATTATATTATTTAGTCTGTCAGTTAGATTACTAAAAACATTGAAAGCGTATTTTTTTATTTATCAAATCAATAAAAAATGACAAAGATACAGCGCAAGCACAATAGTCCAAGATTTTTAGATGTTCGCTCTGCATAAAATCCTTCTATGTGATTTTTCGATTGGATTATGTCGGAGAGTGCCCCCCAAGTATAAAACCGAGTTTCTGTCGCCTGAAGCTGCGAGCGTTAGCTGCCATCTTGGAAAATCACGTAAAAGGATTTTATGCAGAGCGGGCCGATTTTTGGTGCTAAAATTCCTGGACTACAAACTATAAAGCTCGGGAGAGGAGGCTTGTGACGTCACTACTAGGTAAAACTGTACCTAGAAGTGACGTCACATGACATTTCAACGCACAGCATCTTCGTCATTATTTGTTTCAGGAAAGAAAAAAAAACATACGTGTCCAATATTTTTAGGTAATCTAAATGACGGACTGAATTTTTTTCGTCATGTCTATTCTAACTTAACCATAATAATATATAACAAACAGTGGGGATCAAAAAAACAAACATTAGGTATCATCAAATAACGAAGGCAATACAAAGTTCACATAACTAAGAAGGAAGGTAATTAAGCTATATCCACCATGCTTGACAAGCGGGTGACATATTAAAGTTAATCTTTCACTGCTAATTAAACAACAGAGAAATTTCACCATTCCACTGTATTTTCTACTCTTATATAGTTAAAAACTTAATTAATTAGTGTCAGTTTCTCAGCAATTAATACAAAACATAGCATAAATTATGTACGTAGACCTTTACCTGAAAGTAGCTTTTTGCTACCGTCTCATTTCTCGTCACGTAAATACGAGTTTTCTATTTGTGTTCACTTCACTTTTGCCGCTTGCTTCTGTCTCATCAAAGAGTTGAAAAACGCAAATAAAATACCATGAAAACTTATTCACCTACCTTATTGAAATACGGATAGCAAAATAAGTCACAAAAATACTTATTTAATATAAGAGAATATGCATTTTGCTGTCCGGTGACAGTACTTGTGATTGCTCCGGTAGCTAAGTGGTTGTGGATGCTTCTGAGATCTGGTGTTATGGGTTTGATACCCACCCGGAAAAAATCACTCTGTAAGATAGTTCTGAGTTTGGGTGTGCTGGGTTCTGAGTTTGGGAATTATCGCAGGTAACTTGACAAACAATGAATTCAGGACACATCCTGAATTCAGTGTTTGTTAAGTCGCCCGCGATAATTTCCCAACTGATGCCTTGTCTGTCTGTCTGTCTGTCTGTATTACTGCGATTTGCACACCCATCATTTTTTCACCAATGGATAGAGGAACTTTTGATTTTGGAGAATATTTACCCAAATCAAAAGTTCATTATATTAAAAAAATAAGTAAATACAAAACCGGATACGGGATAATTTTTTTCAACGACAGCAAAAATGCATTAAAGTACTATGAAAATCACACAATTTTTAAATTAAAATGAACTTTAATTTAAAGAAAATACATTTTTGAAATAGTGTGCCGTGTATTTTAGTGAAGTCTTCAATGAGACCACCCCATTTCTTCCAATGGTGGTCGTTAGAGGCATCTACGGGACGAGGGAAGAGACAGCAGCCAGCTTATTGCGATCGCCAACCTGCCTGTCACGGGTAGTGATTATAGCAATATCCCTCAAAGACCTGAGCCGGCCAAGCTCTGCAAAAGGAGGCCTATGTTCAGCAGTGCACGTAAATGGGCTATCGAAGTGAATAAGAAGATTTAACAATCATAGTACCTATATAAGTTTGGAAATAGATATATTGGTTACCAAATTTATCAAATATATTTTCAGCTTATAAAATGGTACCTACTAAAAGACACATCAATTTTAAAACGATTTCCTGGTGATCGTGATGTCTATGGCAACTAACTTCGAGAATTGCCGAATGCCCAAACCAGAAAATAAAGACAGTCTTTGGCAACTTACTTTGATAAATGCAAAATGCCCTAACCAGAGAATAAATACAGTCTTTGCCAAACTTACTTCGATAAATGCCGAATGCCCAGACCAGAAAATAAAGACAGTCTTTGGCAACCTACTTCGATAAATGCGGAATGTCCAGACCAGACAATAAAGACAGTCTTTGGCAACGTACTTCGATCAATGCCGAATGTCCTGACCAGAAAAAGAAGACACTTTTGTTTTTAATAAAGATCTTTTGAAAACATGAGTTAAAAACATGTGTTTAATTGCTGTCTGTACTAACTTCACGTTTAAACAATTTTTCATCGTCCATATTTGCAAATAATATGTCCGTTGAAAAATGATTGCTGCCTCACTCATAAAAGTCTAAAGTAGATGAAATTCATGTATGATCTACTGAATGTTTTCCTTTGAATGCCTGAGTACAAGCGCTTTCTATAGCATCGTTTTTAGGGTTTCGTACCCGAAGGGTGAAAACGGGACCCTATTACTAAAACTTCTCTGTCTGTCTGTCTGTCCAGGCTGTATCTCAAGAACCGCGATATCTAGACAGTTGAAATTTTCAATTTTTTGCTCTTTGACAGAAAGTTGAAATATTCAATTTTTTGCTCTTTATCAATAACGGCAGTAGGCAGGCACGGAACCCTTTGCGTTGCGGAACCCTGTGCGCGAGTCCGACTCGCACTGGCCGGTTTTTTTAGTTTGAAATGTTTATAATTGAGTGTGAATACCTACAGATGGTCAACCGGTCTATAGCAATCGGTTAGCCATTTCATAATATAGCATCAAAATGTTTGCAGTACTTTTATTTATTAATTAAATAACACGTTTTTAGTTTGCAATGTTGATGTATCATACATATAAACCATCCTCTTACATCACTCTATCTTTTAAAACCGCATCAGAATCTGTTGCGTAGTTTTAAAGGTCTAAGCATACATAGGACGGACATACAGCGGGGAGCGACTTTGTTTTATATTATGTAGTGATGTATTTTGTCATGCACAGCGACGATAATAATCTGTAGTTTATTAATTATAAACGTAACAACGTTAATCCCTGAGCACGAATCTTATTTTTTTATAATAATAGTATTCAATTGTTTTGGCATAACTTAGACAGAACAAACATTTTGCGTCTCTAGCGACAATATACATTATTGATAATAATTAATATTATTATAAATAATTATAATAGGTTTATAAATAAATAACAAATGTTATTTAAGATAAGTAATAATAATAATTAATGCGAAGCAGTGGACGTTATACGGGCTGATGATGATGATGATAGAATAGTAAAAAAAAATATCCTCATAATAATAAAAACACAAATCTTTATTTCAGACCACAACATACAATCCATATTTAGTATTCATCATCATCATCATCATCAGCCCGTATAACGTCCACTGCTGAACATGAGCCTTCACCCGGGGGAGGGCATTGCCATAGTCACCACGCTTGGCAGGCGGGTTGGTGACCGCAGCATTATGTTGTGACACACAAGTTAACGCTGCTGCCCGTTCCTTGATATACGATTATTATAGATGATGTTATAACAATCGGGACCAACGGCTTATCGTGCTTTCCGAGGCACGGAGGGTAGTCCCTCAACCAACCAGACCCGGAAAGAAATCTAAGAATTTACACAAAGATTTCTTGTCCGGTGTGGGAATCGAACCCACGACCTCCGAGATTTAAAGCGAGCCAATTACCGCTACGCTACGGAGGTTGTATTTAGTATTAGTAGAAGATAACTCATAAATACCTAATGTTAGTAATTATATCTAGCCTTACATACAATTGATTACTGTTCACTAGCGCTAGTGTTCTGTCACTGTCACCGTAGCCTAGTTGGTAGTGCTCCTGCCTACAAAGCTGGTGGTCCTGGGTTCGAATCCCGGTAAGTGCAAATATTTGTGTGATGAGCACGAATATTTGTTTCTGAGTCATGGATGTTTTCTATGTATTTAAGTATTTATCTATCTATATAAGTATGTATATCGTCGCCTGGTACCCATAGTACAAGCTTTGTTTAGTTTGGGGTTAGGATGATCTGTGTGACTTTGTCCCTAGATATATATTATTATTATAACGTGTGCAAATGTATCCAGTTATCCAGAAAGGACCCATCACATAATGTGCTCTGGATGCCGTTGCTAGAACGCTCTTTTTAAGTAGCTAATTTCTTAATGTCCTAGTTCTTAATAAAAAAGAAAAAATAAAAAGCTGTTACTATCGCATCCGTTCGAAACATTTCGTTTCGCAGTTCTTTTGATTAAATCCTCTCAGAACCTTTACCAGTTGCAATGGTACTCAAATAAAAGTCCTCTTCAGCAATACTAGCTTTCTTCAACAAAATACTGTGTACTGTGTTTACTCTTTAAGTATGGTTCCATTGGAAGCGATAGCGGTAACTAATAATTAAAATATTAGAAGTCGTGTCTGATTTCAAAATTGAGATTAATAAATTTAGGCTACCGGCAGGACTCAAACCTGCATTTCAGGTATGGTATAGGTGGAACCCTACCGATTATTGAATTTTATGAATCTCTTTTTTATTTTACACGTCTCTAAGAGGAACGTTACGTGCCATCTATCGGTAATGATCAACATAACTATGACAAATATCTCCAAAATTGAGATTAATAAAATTCGACCACCCACAGAATTCGAACCTGCATCTTAGGTAAATCCCCTAATGCCTTAACCAATTAGGCTACGGTGGAGCCATAGTCGGTCATCGAAATTTATTAATCTCTTTGTAACACGTCTCTAAAGGGGACGTTAGTACCATCTATTGGTAATGATCGTAGTTAACTTAACTACGACAAATATCTCCAAAGTTGCATTTCGAATCAAATAGTTAAGCGATGACACCACCCGTATTTACATTTTTTTTTAATAATTTTCGAAAAGCATTACCGCTTACTAAATTTTAAAGTTGAGAGACCACCGCAGGACTCAAATCTGCATTTTAGGTATAGCCCCTAATGCCTTAACCAATGAGGCTACGGTTATAAAAAAATAATATACCTACTATATTATTCGTGATCGCCTATTATTTAATAGTTGTTAATGGGACCCTACCTTTAGTACGGTTTTACGCGTCTTTTTGGAGTGATGCTGAAAGAAGCAGTTAGAACTTTACCTTTTACAAATTATTCTACAACATTTTCAAGTCTCTTTAAGAGAATTAACCTATACACAACCATGGATTTTGTAAGAGGCTACTAAAGGACATACTCATGATGGATGGACTTTAGGGTCTATCAGCTCACATGACTTACTATCTTACTGCAATCACCAATTTTTTAAAGATTACTCCCCGAGTAGCGTTTTGCTGTCTACTAGTATTCTTGTTAACCCCTTGTGCTAAGCTAAAATGCTTACGTTACGAGTGGATTCACGTCGGTACTGCAATGGGTGGGGTTCGAACCGGCGACCTCAAGATCATAAGTCCGACGCCCTACCTGCGGCCGCTTCATCAATTATTACATTATTAAAAAAAAAACAAGCACTTGCAAATAGTAAAAACAATAATTTAGTATTATCTATGTTTAACGTTAAAATTTTATGAATTAGCATATTAAACAGGTATTTAAGATATTATTTTCAATAATATTTTAGTCTTAACTTTATTATTTACCTATCATCATCATCATCAGCCCGTATAACGACCACTGCTGAACATGGGCCTCCTCCCGAGGGAGGGTATTTGCCACACCTTCCTCCCCACGCTTGGCGGCTTTATGACCGCAGTATTATAATGCAACCCCACAAGGAAACGCTGCTCTCTCTTCTTGATATGCGATTATTATGATGTTATAACAATCGGGACCATCGGCTTAACGTGCTTTCCGAGGCACGGAGGGTAGACCCTCAACCAACCAGACACGGAAAGAAACCTTAAAATTTACACAAGGATTTCCTGTCCGGCGTGGGGATCGAACCCCCGTCTTGCGAGATTTAAAGCGAGCCAAATACCGCTACGCTACGGAGGACAATATATTCAACTATATTGTGTCCAATAGCTTGTTCTGTCTATATTAGGTAAGAACATACAAACATACATATAATCACGCCTTTCTCCCATGGGGGTAGGCAGAAACTACAGAACGCACCCTGCTACGATCCTTAGGCCGCGTCCTGGACGCCAGCGGGCGGAGCGGGCGGCGCGGGCGGTGCTTAAGGAAAACCTGCCGCCCGCATCGCTGTCGTCGTGAACAGCTTCACACAAATCTATGAACTTTGATAAAGACGCGCGTGCCGTCGACCGCGCCGCCGGCTCCGCCCGCTGGCGTCCAGGACGCGGCCTAACACACTCCCTTTGCCTCGTCCACGTTCATACATCTGGTAAGAACAATTGTCATTATTTGGGCTGACCATCATATTATAACGACGAACGGGCTTTAATGCTATCACCGGATCCAATATGCCCCAACTGGGAATACCCAGTCAAACAAATTCAGTGGGTTATTCTACTCCCGGTTATAACGCGACCCACATGAGACGGTCCGGCGAAACATACTCAAATGAACGTAGGTTTTGGTCCAGTTACTTTAATTACTTATTTATATTCATCGCATTCCCACCGCCGCTGCAGCGTATTCGCGCGCTGGCGATGGGATATGTGGGACTTGCCCTCTCCATAGCGTGGTATGCGTAACTCATACCACGAGAAGACGACCCTACACCACTACAACCCCCCGCACACTCCTTCCATCCGCCGTTGGCGGAGGCCGGGTAGGTATGAGCATTCATCAGTGACCTTAGCTTGCGAAGGACTCTAAGACCCATGTTTAGCAGTCGACGTATACCTATTGAAGTGATACCAGAGCCCAAAACCACACGGCAGTGCTTGTATTATACAGCGTAATATGAATTAGGTGGAAATGCTATCGGTGGAAATGGTTTATACTTTATGTCAATCGTTTCTATTGATATTTGCTAATTATAATATATATACAGGGTGTCCCAAAAGGTTAAGTAGCTGGGCAAGGGGGTGACAGGGGTGGACACAATGGTCACTAGAAAAATAATAAAAAAATCGGCTCTGGGTATTTTTAAAAAAAATGGCATTTTTTTAAAAACTTAAAATTTTACACCTTGTTATTTTTGATGTTGATGTTGATGACCTTGTTGTTATTGAAGATTACATAACAGCATTTTTTTTAAATACAGCCATATTAGTAGGTACAGTTAGCAGAAGGTGTAAAATTTTTAGTCTTTTAAAAAATGCCATTTATTTTTTTAAACACCCAGAGGGAATTTTTTATATTTTTCTGGTGACCCTTGTGACCATCCCTATCACCCCCCTTCCCAGCTACGTAATCTTTTGGGACACCCTGTATAATACATTTTTTTCCTAAATTAAAATAAACAAAATCAATGTTGTTGGCAGTGACGTGACAGTCTGTATCCGCACATAGTGTCACTTTACATTTCTGCGCCCGCAACGCGACGCGTCCCCCCTCGTCCTTTAGCAAGGAACTATCCGATGCCCTCGTAGACCCGAAGTCCGAGAGTTCCGCGAACTGTAAAGTACAGTGACAGTTGCACAAAACTCCCCTAAAATACTAAAAGTCATAAACAGCCAAGCCAAGTCAACGACCGCCCTGAGCCGAGGTCCAAGCCTCACAGGAGGCGCCCTCTTGCCCAGGTTGCTTTGTTTGTAGTTTTTAAACCATTTTTTAAGGCTGTAGCTCTGCTCACCTTTATGCCCGGTGAAGTAGCAAAAGCCTCGTGGCTACCTACGTACGTCCATACAAAAAACTTTACACTTACAGAAGCCCGAGAATGTCAACGTAGAGCGACAGTGGCATAAAAATACAAAAAAAACTTAAAGTCATATTCCTTTAATCCCTCCGTGAGCGACCGCCTTGCGCTGAGGCCCGAGTCCCACAGGGAACTCTCTTGCGCAGATTGCTTGGTTTGTAAACAATTTAATGAGGCTGGAGCCCAGCTCGCCTTTATGCCCGGTGAAGTACCATAAGACTGACTACATAAATTTTCACATAATTTCTAGTAGTAGTCACGGGTCAAGCACGAAAAATGATTACCTTTTTAACACGCTTTTATTAGCTTGGGTTGTATGTATGTAACGGAATCTTTGAACTTAATTTTCCCCAGTTTCCAGAAGTCTGATTAATTTGAAACTTTGCATACGTATCAAGGACCGATGACAATGCAATAATTTGATAACAGTTTCCCATTATCCTTAAAAAGAAAAAATAGTTTTAAAAAACTATAACACGCTTTTATAGCTAACCGAACTAAAAAATTTAAAATAATTTTCACCTCAAAATAACATTATTATAAAGTTTAAGTTATTAACAGAATAATTCAATTCAGAGTGAAAAGCGTGGGGTGCTTGATAAAGTAAATGTCACAATCATTCTATCGGCAACTATCTATGAGATGAGAGTTATGAAAAGTGGTAAAAGTAAAAAGTAAAAGTGGTAAAGTGGTTTTTACTCTGAATTGAATTATTCTGTTAATAACTTAAACTTTATTATAATTTTTTTTTGAGGTGAAAATTATTTTCTATTTTTTAGTTCGGTTAGCAATAAAAGCGTGTTTTTTTAGATTTTTAAAACTATTATTTATAGAAAAATATGACGATCAAATGGGGATTGTTGCCAAAACTCACGCTGTTCAAAGATGCCGTTGCTGACACTCATCAGTATGTCCGTTACCACGACTGATATAACCTATGTCGCAACGTCGGCTCAAAAGTCTCGAAAGAGTTTTTTCTATTATAAAGATTACTAGCAGAGCTTTGCAGTCTACTTGTATTTTTGTTTACCCCTCGTGCTAAGCTAATACGATACTGGTGTTACGAGTGGATTCTCGTCGGTAGTGCAATGGGTTCGAACCGGTAACCTCAAGATCACAAGTCCGACGCCCTAGCCTTCCAGCTATTATGTGTACAAATCACGAAAGTTTTAAAATTACATAAATGTCTATCCGCAGAAAAATTAATACTTAATTATATTAATTCACTCACATAACGCTGCGCTTTAGATAAATTAACATATCTAATCTGTTGCAAAGTTAAAACTAGGTTGTAATAAACGAAAGCAGAACCGTGAAAGCCTTGCATAGTATGCACTCCACGGAAAGCTTACCCATTTAAAATACAAAGCATTACTCAAAGAATTTTAAGAGATGCCATTTATGTCGAGATTTTATTTTTGCACGTAAAATCTGTAAGTTCATTTTTAACGGGAAAGTGATAAATCGAGGTATGATTTTTACTTCTTTATATATTAACTTTCAAAATTGAGATTAATACATTTAGACCAGTATTAACATAAAGCCATTGGGGGCTATACCTAACATGCAGGTTCGAGTCCTGCCGGTTGTCTAAATTTATTAATCTCAATTTTGAAATATATTTAGCGGTCGTTCCTTGATATACGATTATTATAGATAATGTTATAATAATCGGGACCAACGGCTTAACATGCTTTCCGAGGCACGGAGGGTAGTCCCTCAACCAACCAACAACAAAGAAGCGGCCGTAGCCCAATGGCTTGGGTGTCGGACTTGTGATCTTGTGGTCGCCGCCGGTTCGAACCTCACCCATTGCACTACCGACGTGAACCCACTCGTAACACAAGCATCTTAGCTTAGCACGAGGGGTTAACAAGAATGCTAGTAGATTGCAAAAAATCTGCTAGTGATCTGTTTAAAAAAAGAATACCAAACCCAGAAAGTAAATCTTAGAATTTTAGAAGATTTCCTGTCCGGCGTGGGAATCGAACCCATGACAAAAGCGAACGTAATACCGCTACTCTACGGAGGTTGTCGCAGCATGTAACATAATGAAAGTAAATTTCATTTGGTTAGCACAAAGACTGTCTTCCTCTACAATTTTAGCACTTAAGTGAAAATCTAGTTGTTGTCAATTTAATTTAACGTTAAACTTTTCTGTAACATTTTCTCGTTGAATATTTTAAATACAATGGTAGGTAACTTAATTTTAATAATAAAACGTGGAATGGAATTTTAAAATGTAGTGGGAATAAATATTTAATGAAATTGTTTTTTAATTACATAATTTATGTTATTGCTTCTTTTTAAATTTATAGATTTTTTTTTATTAATATCTTGCGTGTGTATTTCAAATATAAATGGAATCGATGCCATTATCAAACCCTCGCCCTCCCGACCCTTAGTTAGCTAAGAACCTTCCGATGCCCTCGTAGACCCGAAGTCCGAGAGGCCCGCGAACTGTAAAGTAGAGCGACAGTTGCACAAAACTCCCCTAAAGAAACTAAAAGCCATAATCCCTTAATCTCCCCGTCAGCGACCGCCCTGAGCCGAGGTCCAAGTCCCACAGGGGACGCCCTCTTGCGCAGGTTGCTTAGTTTGTAGTGTTTAAACCATTTATCTAGGCTGGAGCTCTGCTCGCCTTTATGCCCGGTAAAGTTGCAAAAGCCTCAGGGCTAACTATATAAGACCGTCGGAAAAAAAAAATACATTATCAAATAGGAATAGTTTTGGTACTCAAAAAATTGGTGCTGGAACAGGAATACTCTGTTAGATCATGCACTTCATCATCATCATCAGCAGCTCGTTTACGTTCACCCATGGGATGACATGGGGTGCTCTATATTAAGCCGGAACCACACGGCATGTACTTGCGTACTAAAATATGTCCAGCGCAGTCGACCTCGACAGTTTAGCCGCCATGACTGAAATTAGACGGGAGGACTAAATAGTTAGTGAATTCTGAATTTGAACTCTTGGTGAATAATTGTAGCTTTGAAATTGATCAATAAGTGTGTTTCTATAATATTCATCATCATCAGCCCGTATAACATCCACGGCTGAACATGGGCCTCCTCCCGGGGAGAGTTTTTGTCATAGTCACCGCGCTTGGTGGTTGGTGACCGCAGTAAGTACAACACAAGGAAACGCTGCTGCCCGTTCCTTGATATACGATTGTTATAGATGATGTTATAACAATGGGTACCAACGGCTTAAAGTGCTTTCCGAGGCACGGAGGGTAGTCCTTCAACCAACCAGACCCGGAAAGAAATCTTAGAATTTATACAAAGATTTCCTGTCCGGCGTGAGGACGAAGCCCACGACCTCGCAGATTTAAAGCAATCCCAATACCGCTACGCTACGGAGGCAGTAAAATTAATAATAATAAATTCTTTCACTGCAGAGATACACCAACAAGTTACACAGCAACAGCAACAGCCTTCGTAATAACGCAAATAAATTTCAATCCATTTTTATACATAAAGTTAAAAGTAAAATGATCGAGTATGTGTTGCAAACGAATTCGAAAACCAAGTAGGGATTCACTGAAAAACAAGTTAATTGGAATTCACCTTTTGATCAACACGTTTGCACACACGACGGATCATCTGAAATCAATAAAACTTCGTTTGACTTACAAAACAGAGTTATTCGGTATTTATGTAAAAAGGAAAAAGGTCATTTTATTAAGATGAGTAGCCGTAGCGTAGCGGTATTTGGCTCGCTTTAAAATCTCGGAGGTTATGGGTTCGATCCTCACGCTGGACAAGAAAATCTTTGTTTAGATCCTAAGATTTCTTTCCGGGTCTGGTTGGTTGAGGGACTAACCTCCGTGCCTCGGAAAGCACGTTAAGCCGTTAGTCTCGATTGTTATAATATCATCTATAATAATCTTATATCAAGGAACGGGCAGCAGCGTTTCCATATTAAACATAATACTGCGGTCACCAATTTGGCTGCCAAGCGTGGTGACTATGGCAAATTCCCTCCATCTGCAGGAGGCCTGTGTTCAACAGTTGACGTTATACTGGCTGATGATGATGATTGAAGTCCCAATACATTGACAAATTAAGACGAAGTTCGTTTATTAGTTTTATTTACATTTTTAAAAGAAACCTTCCTCTCTCATAATGTAATAATGTCCCCTCTAGAATAATGTAACGCATCCCCTTCGCCGCTGCGGTGTTCCCGCGCCGGCTGGGGTTTGTGGGACTCGCCCTCTCTATAGCGGTGTTATGCTTCTCATACAACGAGGAGAGGACCCTGCTCACTAAAATAGAAACGTGTCCACAGGTGATGTCTAAGTACCTAAGTCGTTATAATACTTAGATAGGTGCTACAGTTCAAAATACGCAATGCACCTATACAATTGAATATTTATGATTTCTATTTGTTACATGATAATAATGAAGCCGTCTACACTTCTATACAGGGTTATTTGTAAAACGCCGGTAACCTCTCAGGACTATATTACTAACATCATAAACAACAACTTTTGCTCTACGACTTTTTACAAAACATAATACATTTACCAAAAACAAACCTTCAATATTTCGTTGTCCTATCTAACACATTTCAACTCTGTATTTTGCTGTACCTACATACATTGCCGCGCACTGTCTGTTTTCTTTTGCTTCGCATAGACTTCGTAACATTTAGAGCGTTGTATTTAAATATTTTTATTTTTGTGTGTTAATCTGATGAATTAAAATATGATGAATTTGTAAAAGTCATAATACAAAAGTTGTTGATTATAATGTTAGTAACGTAGTCCTAAGAGGTTACCGGTGTTTTACAAATAACCCTGTATAGCATGCAGAAAAGGTAAACTGAAGTACACATTTTAAGTAAAGTTATGTATTTTTAATGCCCTTTATGTAAAGTGTCTTGTCAATTGGCATAAATGTTTGTATTCCTTTAAGACGATCGTCTCTTGTTCCTGAGTGATCTCAATTGTTTGTTTCATTTGAGATCACACGTTTCATGTAGTTCAATGAACTCGAATTTGACTTTTGACGACTCACTTCAGCCTGTAATAAAGCATTTGAATACACAAGCAATGTTTTGTATGTAAAGTGACTGATAAGTGTTTTGTTTTAATTTGAATGCATTATTAGAGTCGAAGAAGGGCGTGTTGAATTTGTTATATGAGTAAGAGATACAAAACTTAAATATTTACAATAATTTTGACAAGCAATTAAGAGGACTAAGTGACTACCTCCGTAGCGTAGCCGTATTTGGCTCGCTTTAAATTTCGGAGGTAGTGGGTTCGATCCCGACTCCGGGCATGAAATCTTTGTGTAAATTCTAAGATTTCTTTCCGGGTCTGGTTGGTTGAGGGTCTACCCTCCGTGCCTCGGAAAGCACGTTAAGCCGTTGGTTGTAATTGTTGTAACATTATCTATAATAATCTTATATCAAGGAACGGGCAGCAGCGTGTCCTATGTGGTACAACATTATACTGCGGTCACCAACCCGCCTGCCAAGCTTGGTGACTATGGCACATACCCTCCCTCGGGAGCAGTGGACGTTATATGGACTGATGATGATGATGATGATGTGTGTCCATAAGCGTCGTAAAAGGCGACTTAAGCATCTGTCAGCTCAATAATACTTACTATCTTTCTGCCATCACCAATCTGCCAGCCAAGCGTGGTGATTATGGCAAAAGCCCTTAGCAACGTTTGACAAGGTCTGTTAAGAGCCCCATGTTTACCAGTGGATATAAACGGGCTGGAGAAGTGAAGAAGAATTAAGAAGAATACATACAGCTTCTAGTAAGTACTTCTCATAATCAGAATTAAAGGAAGTGTAACCCGTATTCGTATATTAAAAAAAAAATATGTTAAACACATCCTATGGGAGGAATGAGTTCAGGCACAGCCACTTAAGAGGAGGAAACGATAGTTTGTTTGTTCGCTTGAACGTGGTTATTTCAGGAACTACTATTGCGATTTTTTATATTTTTAAATGACTTATGTTTTAATGAATGCCACAGGCTAATCTAATTATGAAATTATTATGGGAACGAGCACTACGCGAGTGAAAGAGTTTAAATTTTTTATGTTTGTTTTGAATAAGCTCAAAAACTACCGAACGGATTGCGATAATGCTTTCATCATTAGAATGCCACATTATCCCCGAGTAACATAGGCTGTAAAAGTCTACCCGTGCGAAGCCGGTGCGGGCCGCTTGTAATAAATAAAGGCATTTGTTTCTGTGGCATATAATCAAAAGCAGGCTTAACTCCAGCATTAGCATATAATGAAACTTGAATCTTCCATGTCTTTAATATAATATTTCTATTAAGTGCTACAAAATTACCTACTTAAAGTTCCAACGTTACATAAATTATTTAGTCAAAGTTTAAATATAATTGTCACGTTTCACGTTACCCAGAGATAAGGACCCAGTATGCTTCTAATAAAATTATATAAGGTTCCGTAGTATATGTCACACCATTTCTCAGTAGATGGTGTCATGAGTAAAGATTACGTTAGTGAACATTTTTCTTTAAAATTGAAATTTTATGTTTGTCTAGCGCGCTGTTTCGCTCGCGTATCTTCCATTCCCGTAAGAATTTCATAATTGAATATAACCTATATAGCCTTCCTCAATAAATGAGCTATCTTTATAAGTATAGATTGATCTTTATTATATGAAGTCGGCGCCATATTATGTTGTTCTCTTAAATGTTTCCCTATAGACAATTATTCCATACTCACAACTTTCTCACACATTCCTTTCATTTTTTTGACCTCTCAACATATCCTTTCAAAAATCAAATGTTAAAAAAGACCTAAAAATCTTCATGTTTAGTCTTTTTTTTAGAGATGCGACCAGCAAATTTTATATTTGGGATAACTATAAACAAACCAGTAATTTCTTCACTAATTTAAAGAGACTTACATATTTGATGAGATATTTTTATATTTTGATAGCACCTTATTTAAAGATATCAGTATTATAATTACTTTTAGATTAAATGATTATTTGAAACATCTGTTATATTATTCTTGTTAATATTGTAAATGAGGAAATTAATGTACAAGGGAAAATTGCCTATTTCATTTAATAACTTCAATACGCTTTTTTATTTTTAAATGGATGATATAAGACTTTCTGCAGTTTCACAGGGAAATCCCCAGAAAAATTAATTGAACATAAAAAAGCGATCATATCCAGGGTTATTTTTAAAACACCAACAACCTTTCAGGGGGTGAAAGTACTGATGATTATAAACAATCGCGAAAAAAAATCACATATTCCATACATTTTGTCGAGGTAAGTGAACACAAATGTATGGAACAGATGATTTTTTTTTCGCGATTTCAAGGCGCCAACAACCTTTCACCCCCTGAAAAGCGCAATGCGCAATAATAAAATATCTAATAATAGATAAATGAAAAAGTTATATGTTTGATTCAAAATCACACAAATAGTTGTCCCATGCAAGGGTCGAATCCACAAAAGGATTCGGACATAATTAAATTCATCGATGGCCCGGGGCAACTCAGAGCATAATTAACTGCCAATACAAAATAGTTTATAGTACAGTCAGCATCAAAAGTTGATGACCACATTTAGATTTCCAAAACCGCTGAACACCGTATTATACCTAAATCGCTCAACATGACAAGCGCCAGAAATGAATGATTATCATAAAAGGCCATAAGTAGGTGACCATCACTTTTCAAAAGTCGCTTAACAAAATTATAGTAAAAATAGCATAACATTCTTCGTCTCTAAAGTCTCTGAACAACTTTTTGACAAAAATAGCATACCATCGTTTAACTCATAAGTCCCTGAACAAACTAAAAAAAAAAATTGGGTTTAATATGTGTGTGTATTTTACAAGCTTTTATTTAACTTGCAATGTATGTATGTTATTTGTTCGGGTGGAATCTTGCAAGCATATATATATTGCGTGACAATGCAATAATATGGTACCTTGAGCTTATCTGATGATGAAATCGGAAGGTGGCCATAGGAACTCACTTCTGTACTGAATAAAATAGTCCAGTTTGGGCTCGTTTGTTTTGTGTTTATGAGTACCTACTTTCCATTGCATATGATGACCGGATGGCATCGACCGTGCGTGATCCGCTGTAAATAGGGTTACAAGCTTAAGTCTAAAAAGTCAAAAATTAAATAAAAATTTAAAAAAATATTTTTTTAAACAGTTATTAAAAACTAATGTGTACTCATAGTACAATTTCAAATATCAAAATATATAAATTGTAATAGCTTGAGGCACTGAAATATAGTAATGAACGCCTTAAGCTTTTATAATTTAAATATATCTATACATATAATAAAACAGTTAAAAACTGTGTCTATACATTGAATATATAAAAAAAATAAAATTGAGGGGGGTTTAGAAAAAGTAATTGAGCACGAATCC
This sequence comes from Nycteola revayana, assembly GCA_947037095.2. Taxonomy (NCBI): domain Eukaryota; kingdom Metazoa; phylum Arthropoda; class Insecta; order Lepidoptera; family Nolidae; genus Nycteola; species Nycteola revayana. The sequence goes on from OX344851.2 coordinate 4,232,678, forward strand.
AAAAAAAAAAACTGTCTGTTTGTCTGTTTGTTTGTACACACTAATCTTCGGAACTACTCGACGGATTTAAATGATTTTTTTGTTGTATAGGTATTAATTCTGGGTAACATATAGGCTATGATTTATCTTGGAAGCTTGAACACCTGATGCAGAACCGCAACTGACCAGCCAAACTATAAGAGATACAAAAATGGTACATAGCAAAAATTTCCACGTTCAAGTTCCACGTGATGAGCATTTTCTGCTGAGACAATAAATTTGAAGATCTGGAACACTTGATGTGGAACTCCAAGAGTCCAGCTACACTATAACATTAGGAATGACGTCTTTGCAAGAGTTGTTCAGACTGATGAGCACTCTCTGTTGACGTAGGTATTAAAATTGAAGATCTGGAACACTTGCTGTGGAACTCCAAGAGCCCAGCTACACATATATAGGAATGACGTCTTAGCAAGTTGTTCAGCATTTTTTTTTATTATCCGTTGGAAGTGCATTTACGCATATACATATACACATACACTATAAAACATATAGGAATGACGTCTTAGCAAAAGTTTTTCGGTCTGGTGGGCATTTCCTGTTGACTTATAAAAATCGAAGATCAAAAATATCTGATTTGAAAATCAAAGCTATCACTAATTTCACTATATAATTATAAAATAACATAAGCTGGGTGTACGTCCACGCGGTGACAGTTTAGGACTAATTTTCGATGAAAATGAATCAATGAAAACTATACTGGCCAAAACTCCCATTTTATATAAATATGCCTTCGGACTTATGTGTTTAATTTCCTTTTCCATTTATCTTAGTGACACGCACATATTAGTAAAGCACTTAAGCTCAGTCAACTACATTGTCTTCTAAACTGACATTTCTGCAAGAAACTCATTCCACATGTCAGTAAAAATTTATAATCATTTACCCGAATTTATTAAAACTTTGCCTAGAAATAAATTTAGAAAACAATTGTATAACCTTCTTAATGAAAATGGTTTCTATACAATAAATGAGTTTCTGCAGTATAAATTTTATTTATTTATTTATTTATTCTTTATTGTACACATGAAATTGGAGTAAAAACAACATTTAAAGATGATGTACAATGGCGAGCTTAACTCATTAATGAGTTTTCTTCCAGCAAACCATTTTCAGAGTGTAAAATTAAGGTAAAATGGGCAAGAACAGTGTACACGACAGATTTTAGATAAAATAATAATAATAAGTAGAATAGATTATTATATATATCCGACTAATACATATACGCATACTAATACAAAATAATATATACATACATACATCCAAAATATAACATTATAAACAATAAACTAATGCATATTATAAAAACTACTAATGTGATAGATAATGTTCTTTTATTCTTTTTTTAAATACGTCAATAGATGAACTTGCACGAATAGCATGTGGAAGAGAGTTCCAAAGGCGTACAGCACGAATGGTGAAAGAGCCATCAAAACGGCAGGAGGTGTGTAAAGGCATTCGAAGAAGAAGAGAAGTAGCTGTACGACCAATTTTGTCCCGAGGAATTAAATACTCAAAGCGTTCACGGAGATAGAAAGGAGCATTTGGGTTATGTAGAACCGAAAAGAGAAGGGACAGAATATGGCAATCGCGACGTCGCCGGATTGGCAACCACTTTAATTGTGATCGGAACTCCGACACATGGTCATATTTACGGAGGCCAAAAACAAATCGGATGCACAAATTTTGCAGTCGTTCCAGTTTATTTTAATTTATAATTATTAACTATGTAAATAATATGATTGTTTTATGCTAAATGCTTTATCGTATAATTAATTTAATAATTTTTATACTAATATTTATTTGTCACTTTGTATTGTAGTTAATTGTATTTGTATGCCGGAAATCGGTTAAATGTGTGAAACCATTGTAAAAGATAAATAACATCATGTATACCACATTTATCACAAATAAATAAATAATCTTGAAATCTTAATCTTGAAATAAATTCACGCTGCAAACTTTCACATGATAACAAGGTTAAGATTTACACCACGTGTGTACGACCGATTACGACGTACGCAAGCACCAGTGGTAATGTTCCTGCTCCTCATCATGTGCAATGGAAAGTACTCCTAAACACAAAACAAACGAGCCCAAACTCGACTATCTCAGCGCTTGCATTAAGGGTGTACCAGTGGTGATGTTCCTGCTCCTCATCAAACCCCCGTCATCATGTGCAATGGAAAATACTCACTAACTCAAAACAAACGAGCCCAAACTCGAACATCTTAGCGCTTGCATTAAGGGCGTACCAGTGGTAATGTTCCTGCTCCTCATCAGACCCTCTTCATCATGTGCAATGGAAAGTGCTCGTAATCCCAAAACAAACGAGCCCAAACTCGACTATCTTATTCAGTAGGTACAGGAGTTCCTATGGCCACCTTCCGACTCCATCATCAGATCAGCTCCATGGTACTATTGCCTTGTCACGCGATATACATATGCTTGCAAAATTTCAGCTCAATCGGTTGAGGGTATGTGCTTCAAAATTAAGTTGCAAGATTCCACCCGAACAAATTACATACAAAGCAAGTTTTAAAATAAAAAAGTTCAGTAACTTTTGTTATTTTATTATGTTAAGTTATTTTTGGACATTGCCGTGATTATACTAGTTAACTAAAACAAGCATTTTATAATGTTCAGTGACTTTTGTAAAACTGAATGTTATAATATTTTCGGGTATTATAACGATCAGCGATTTTTGACAAAATGGTGTTCAGTGACCTTTGACGAGTAGTGTTCAGTTAATTTTGAACTTTAATGATGTTCATTCTATACTGGCGCCTATTTCGTTCAGCGATTTATGGGTGTAAAGTGTTCAGCGGTTTTGGAAATCTAAATGTGGTCATCAACTTTTGATGCTGACTGTACCTACAGAATCAGAATCAGAATCAGAATCATTTATTTGCCAATAATGTAGGTATACAGTACAGATATGATGGTAATAATATTTTGTTAACAGTCCCGATACATTTTCGCATTCCCCCCCGCCGGCCGGTGCGCGTGATAACGTAAACTTATTGTGTCCACACATATTAATTCGCTGTAAGTTACTAAGCAGGACTTTACGTACAAAATAAACTTTGTTGTGAATATAAGTGAACGTTCTTCCTAGTGTAATAATCAGATTCTGATTCCGTGAAGTAATTACGAAGTAAACACAGTTTCTAATAACACGGGCTGTAAAAATTAACAAATCATCGTGTCAACAAATTCAACTAGCGGCGTACCGCACGGGCACACACCGTCGCTGCAAGGACGATCGGCGGCGCTCGGGAACCGAAGATTAACGAAGGCGCACAACGGTACTAACACAGGACTAATACTTGTACGCAAATAAACAAGTTTACGAGATCGCGCGTGTGAGTAAAGTGCTCATTTAGTAATGTAAACAGTGTACACGGCATGAAATTAACCGTTACTTGCTGATTTCTAAACCTATAACTAATAACAAAAATGATCCATACTCCTCCAAAACCCATATCATCGCCATTATCCAATTCTGAACCCGATTTAAATAAGAGTTCTACTAATGAACATAATACACACATTACTCAGAGAAAAAGAAAGCGAGGCGATGACGCCGAGTTGCAACGTCTAGAAACAATGATGTTAGAATTGAAGGGCATGTTCATTGATTTTGTCTCTGATCAAAAACAACACAATAATAAAATTGACTCTCTACACTCAGCCCTTGAAGATATAAGGTCTCAAAACAGTTCAATTCGCAGTCAAAACATAGAAATCCAAGCTCAAAATGATGAAATCCGTACCCAAAATGATCAGATCCAAAACTCGGTTCAATTCCTATCTGAAAAATATGATGTTGCCTTACTAGAGATAAATAACCTGCAGGAGGAATGTAAGAACAACCAAAAAATTATAAAAACACTTGAGCTTAAGGTGGACTATCTGGAGAGAAACTTAAAAGCTGCAACAATTGAAATAAAAAACATTCCTACCTCAAACCCTGAGAACAAAACAACACTAACAGGACTTGTTCAAACGCTCGGTAACATTGTTAACCAACCTGTTCCAGCATCTGACATCAAAAATATTTTCCGTTTGCGAGGCAAGAAAGAGACAGTCGGCACTGTCGTTGTAGAATTTTCAACCACTTCAATGAAGGAACAGTTCATTCAATCCACTAAAAACTACAATAGGCAACATACTGAAAATCGCCTCAACACCGCTCACCTACAAGCTACAGGTCCTCGGAAGCCTATATTCGTATCGGAAGCGCTAACTGCTGCAACAAAACGCCTCCACTATCTCACCAGAGAATTCATAAAAAGCAGCGAGTACGAGCAGTGCTGGACCGCAAATGGTAAAGTGTATTTACGAGAAAAAGAAGGGATGCCTAGTCATCTTATAAAATCTGAAGAAGATCTGGTAAAGCTACGCAGAGATAAAAATAAATGACTAGTGTTCAGGGTTCGGCAGCGTCCCACATTGTTAAAAAATACTGTTATGTTAAAATCTATGTTAAAACTTAATGCTAACACCACATTGTTTAAAAATATTATTTCTTGTATGTTAAAACATAATACTAATCTACTTATTTACATATACATACTTACCTGTCTTATCAACTTATTATGCACACATATTATACCTACAACACAAACAAACACACAAACCGCTTACAAACTTCTACTGCTATTATTATCCATGAGCATAAATTATACACACCGAAAACACGCACAAAAACTTAAACTACAGACATACCTTATAAATAAAAGACTTTTAGTAGTATTTTCGTACCTGTTATGTACCAGTATATCAAACCGTATTGTTATACTAAGATGCGGCGCTCAAAACCTAAATGTCAAAGTGGAAAATATTAACATAAACATTCGATAACACACTAATAAATCTAAACAACCTAGATGCCGTCTCGGTGTCCGACTCTTCAACTTGTTATCTGGAAAACTGTACTCCACCAAATTTGATACCTACTCAAACACTAAAAATCATTACACAAAACATAAGAAGTATAAATAAAAACATAGCGGGCTTTATGACTTCACTTGCGCGGACGAAACTTGACTGGGACATAATAGCATTAACTGAGTGTTGGCTCCCTAACACCCATAATATTCCCGAGTTGACTAACTATAACCATTATCTTACCTTTTTTTTTTTTTTTTTGTTGTCCGGGGGGAAATGCATTGACGCATTCCCACCACCGTTGCAGCGTATTTGCGCGCTGGCGGTGGGATATGTGGGACTCGCCCTCTCCATAGCGTGGTATGCTAAAGTCATACCACGAGGAGAGGACCCTACACCACTAAAACCCCCCGGACACTCCTTCGATCCGCCGTTGGCGGGGGTCGGGTACGCATGAGCAATCCGGCCCCTCGACGGCACCCGCGGCCAATATGGTACCGCGGGATCTCCAGGGCCACACTTACAGTGGCCCATTTGACCAATTATAGGGACGCCCGGAGTGTAGAGGCGTCCCTACTCCTCATGGGTCAGCCTCGAAGGGAGCGGGGCCCATGTTCCCTACTCCCCAACCATTATCTTACCTACAATAACCATACACAAAATGAAGGTGTGGTACTGTATGTGCATAAGAACCTGCAAGTTGTGGTTGAGGAGCCGTCATTCTTAGATGCTAATTGTCTGGAAGTAAAAATCGATAGAAATACCGTCCTTTTAGCCATGTACCGCCCGCCAGGTTACAAAGACTTAGATATTTTTTTAAATTACCTAGATATTACCTTGAGTAGGCTCTCCAAATATAGTACTGTAATTATAACGGGAGACATAAATATAAATATACACGAAGACTCCAGGGATTCAGCTAAGCATACCTATCTAAACTTACTGGCTAGCCATGGCCTTTTACCTGCACACACAATACCTACACGTCAACAAGCATGTCTTGATCACGTAATACTAAAAACTCAGCTACCCGCTTCTACGGCAGTCGCAAACTCGGCTCTAACTGACCATGAGACAGTAATGCTTTTCCTGTCGAAACGAATCCCTAAAATAAAAAATAAAAAATGTATTCGTTTTAATTATGCTAAGATAGATGAGGACCTAAAACAATTAGACTTTAGTGAAATATACAAGACACAAGATCCTCATGTTGCAGGTGAAATAATTATAAGGTTAATAAAACAAGTGATAGACTCAAACTCCAAATCTAGTAAGACTCCAAACCGAAAACAAATATTAAAGCCATGGATTACTCCCGGATTACTCCGATGTATGCGGCACCGAGACAAATTGCATAGAAAATTTAAACAATCGCCTAACAACGAGGTTTTAAAAATTACTTTTATTAGGTACAGAAACTTTTGTAATAAACTATTAAGGAAATTAAAAATGGAATTTGAAAAAAATGAGATTATAAAAGCGGGAAAAAATACTAAACAGCTATGGTCGGCAATAAACAATATATCAAGCAGGTCGAAAACGAAAGCCAACACATCATCACAATTATTAGCCTCATCAGATACACCACAGAATTCTGTAAACCAAGTAAATGTTTTCTTTGCCAGAATAGGTGAAAAATTAGCAAAGAACATAAAGGGTACACAAACAGAAGCTACTACGGGCAACCTTACAAATGGGACGCAATCAATGGTAATGCTTCCAACAGACGAGGAAGAGATAACCAGAATATTAATGTCGCTCCGCAATAACTGTGCCGTGGGATGGGACGGAATATCCGGTGACCTCTTGAAAAAGCATGCAGCTTTGATTGCGCCTCCGTTAACATACATCTCGTCAGTGAAGTTCTAACAGTGCGTAAGTCATTTTTTGCCGGTTTTTACATTTTGATACCATTCGTTAAAGATTGGCCGCGCGCTTCTTTCCGACCAATCAGAAAGGAGATAACTAGCCAATAGCGTTTCACTTTTCGAAATGACTGACACCGCGTAAATCAACCTGTGGGCCAACACAGCGAAAGTCAGTCGTTCGCTGTAGTCAGTTGGAGGTGCTGCGTGAATTATACCCAAAAAGGTAATTATTTGCATTATTTTGTGGTTTCATTACAATAACTTTGTTTTTTATTTAATTCTGAAGCTATGTAACATAAAAATAGTTATTTTGTTTTGTAATTATACTAGGTTAAGTCGCCGAATTGAAAACTGTTTGACTTACGCAGTATTTTGATTATGAGTTACGCAGTGTTTCTATGAGTTACGCAGTGTTTCGATATGAGTTACGTAGTGTTATTATAACTTTTTTTTTTCAGGACTACAAAAATATGGATTCTACGAGTGATAGTGAGAGTCAGGATATTGTGGAGTTATGTAAAGAGATGAATATAAAAGTCCCTTTAAAAACAGAAGCTTAGAAATGTATCTATTGCAGAGTTAGAAAACATAGATATAAATAACTTGCCTATCGAAATACTACCTGAATTTCTGCCTATAAGTAATGAAACAGCTTCAGAATTAAATCAAGAACTATCACAAGATCCAGTGACATTAGCAGCTGAGATAGAAGAAATTGCCCAAAGTTGTGTTGGAGAACTATCGCAAGCAACAGTTACTGCTCCACGTACATGTGAAGAACTGCCACAAAATGTAGTGCTAGAAGATCCAGCTTCACATTTAGTTGCATCAGTGTCTCATGAGATAGCTCCATGTTCATTTGAAGAGCAGCCATCTGTGTCAACGACTACTACAAACCCTTCTTTTCGTTTAGAGATGCAGCCATCGGATGATGAGTATGGAGATTTAAATTCTAATAGAAAAAAAATCATAAAGGGATCTGCAGACTCTAAGAAATGGGACAAATATAAAACAAAAATGAAACGTAATAAAGGAGAAGAGTATGTGGGATATCGCAGAGATAAGAAGGTTCATGGAAATGAGAAATTCAAAGTACTTCATGATATTCCTCGTCCAGCACGTGAGATGGGTCCTAGGTGCACCTCTACATTTTGTACAAAGTCTAAGGTTCGTGGTTGTTCGAATTTGACTGACGAAGAAAGACAAAATATATTTACCAAGTTTTGGAAGGATATGACATGGGGGCAAAGAAAACAGTATGTTATATGTAACGTCATGATTTGCGTTAAAAAACAAGTAAAAAAGACAGAAAATTCAAGAAGGAGTGACAGCAAACAATACTTTCTGAATACATCTATTGGACGAATTCAGGTGTGTATGCAGACATTTCTAAGAACTTTAGGGTTGAAAGAGTCTACTATAAGATGTTGGGTAGCTTCTTCAGAGCGTGAAATGGCAAAAACATCAAATAATGACGTTAATGAAAGGAGTATTATCAAGAAAGATGACATGGCTGTTCTTACACAGTTTTTTGCTTCGTTGCCTAAAATGCCATCGCATTATTGTAGAGCGAATACATCCAAATAATATTTAGAGCCGATCATTGAAGATAAAACCGCACTATACAATTTGTATGCCACAGAGTGTGAAAAAGCTGAAAAAATCGCACTGTGCCGCTGGACATTTTGGAGAGTTTTTGAATGAACTGAACCTGAGCCTGTTTGCAGTCAAAAAAGATCAATGCGACACTTGCTGTTCTTACAAAGTGGGCAATGTAACTGACGATATATATAACGCACACATACGATCAAAAGACATGGCCAGAAACGAAAAAGTTAAGGATAAAGATAGAGCTCAAAAATTTGGGGATGTACACGTTTTCACGCATGACCTACAAGCTGTCAAGTTGTACATAATTTCACTATAAAAATATAGGTACCAAAGGCCTAACTAGGTACTTAATTAGTTTAAGAAAAAAATGATTCATTGTGATAATTAAAATAAAAAAAATTATAACTAGCCGATTCTGTCTAAGAAACATAACGTATGTCCAAACAAATTTTTGTCAACAACGCGGAAGTCACGGTAACTCTTAATTAATAAATTTTTCTCAAATAAAACGACTTTTATTTCTTCATTAAGGCAATTTTAAATACTTTTTCCAAATAATGTATACCTCTAATGTAGCTAACTAAAATTTTGCGCAGTTATTTTGCTCCCCTGTAAAGTAGACTTTTTTGACTTACGCACTGTTAGAACTTCACTGACGATCTGTAACCTTGCTATTTCCATAGGTAAATTTCCTAACGTGTTCAAAAAAGCTATAATTCATCCGATCTACAAGGGTGGGGACGGGAGCCGTGTTGATAACTATAGACCCATTTCTGTGCTAACTGCATTTTCCAAAATACTAGAGCGCGTAATGAACAGCAGACTTGTAAGTTACTTGGAAAAAAATAACCTTATTGCTACAACACAATTTGGGTTCCGCTCAGGAAAATCTACTTCTGACGCGGTCCACGAGTTAACCGACTATGTAGTCAAAAACATGGATAATGGGGATAAAGTTTTGGCCATATTTCTGGATCTTGCCAAAGCCTTCGACACGGTGTCTGTCCCAATTCTTGTACGTAAAATGGAGAGCATGGGAATCAGAGGACTTCCACTGGAACTCTTTAAAGACTATCTGAGTGGGCGTACCCAGAGAGTAAAGATAGACGAGTTCATCAGTGACGAACAAAAAAATAATTACGGCACGCCCCAAGGTAGTGTACTTGGACCGTCACTCTTCCTTATTTATATCAACGACCTGGGTGCGCTCACTATCCCCAATGGAAAAGTTATTAGCTTTGCGGATGACACTGCCCTCCTGTTCAGCGCGAGCTCGTGGGAAAACGTCTATGAGTTTGCACAGCAAGGCTTTAATTCGGTATCCTATTGGTTACACGACAATCTGTTGACTCTCAATACAACCAAGACTAACTACATAACGTTTTCCATTAAAAACGATAACTCCTCTCGAACTCAAACTGACACACATATTGTAGCTCACTCTTGCGTAAATCCACTCACCCGTAATTGTAACTGTGAACCACTTATCAAGGTTGAGAAAGTAAAATACTTGGGAATAACAATTGACAGAAACCTAAGATTCCAGGACCACATAACCACTCTTAGTGGCAGATTGCGGAAACTAATTTACGTGTTCAAAACGCTGCGACATGTAGTCGATAAAAGCATTATGAAAATGGTTTACTATTCTCTTGTACAATCTATTATATGCTACTGCATCACCTCTTGGGGTGGAGCTTCAAAAACTACCCTTATAGAAATTGAAAGAGCACAAAGGAGCATACTTAAAGTATCGCATTTTCGACCTTATCGCTATCCCACAGAACAGTTATACAAAGACACCGAAGTCTTGACAGTACGACAAATGTTTATACTGCACACTTTGTTAAAAAAGCACACTTGTTTGAAGTATAATCCAGCGCTGATCAGGGAGAAAAGGCGATATGACCCAGTGGAGCGCCATCAGCTACGTTATAAAACTGCTTTCGCAAAACGTTTTTTCTGCTATCTAGGTGGCTACTTATACAATAAAACGAATAAGGTGGTACATATCATTAATCTCACAAAGAATGAATGCAAGAAGAGGCTAACAAATTGGCTACTAAATTTAAACTATACTGACACTGAAAACTTAATAAAATCCTAATCACATAATCACACACACGCATGCTCACACACTCAATACACACACCCATACGCCCATGCATATTCACCCTTACTAAACACCTACTAACACTTGTTTCATAGTCTTTAAAAAAAATAAAAATATATATATATATAATTATGTAAACATAGCTATAAATTGCCACGTATCGCACTACTCTCTCAGCGCGCTTAGCACATAATTCTTTACTTTTAAAATAAATGTAAAGGGGTGGGATCCTGGTGTCCTGAAACACAGGCCTCGAGCCTAGCTTAGGCACCAGTCTCTCACAATATATACTTAATTACCTGAATGTATCACTGTAAAATAAAAATTATGTAATGTATATTGTGGTGAGAAAAAATAAAGTTATTATTATTATTATTATTATTTTGCCTTACGGCATGCAAAATTATTTAAGGTACAATTAAATTAAAACACACAAAATTGCTCGTTTAAAAAATACAGTTTCTGTTATTAGTAAATAAGTTATATTTATTTGACACAACTATTATTTATGTCTTTATGGAGTTTTTAATTAGAATCATTTTTTTATAAGTAAATAAAATAAATAAAAGCCGAAAGTCGTGTGATGTCCAGCTTAGGTTAGACCGCAACAGGTTTTCCCATGGGTGTCGTAAAAGGTGACTATGGGATATATAGAGGTATAGTCCCATAGTCGCCTTTTGCGACACTCTGCACAGCTGATGGATGGGCAGCAGCATCTATCAGCTCAAGCTTAATTACTATCAGCTTAATTACCATCTTACTGCGATTACAATATCCCTCAAATACCTCTCCACGTTAATTCGATCCAATCCGATCGAATTAACGTGGAGAGTATGAAGTTTTTTTAATTTCAGTTCAGTCAAAACTCCTATAATCCCATTTCTATCTGTAGTAACAATGTCTAAAGCAAAATTTACTTCTAAAATAATAGAAACTGTAGAAACAAATTACTTAACCTTTTAGAATTCTCCAAAATAGTCCCAAAAAAAATATAACATATTAAAAAAAAGGTCTTGCTAGACAGAAAAATGTAATCATACTTAGCCAACAAAATTCGTACTTTACTGCGCTCACACAAAATGGAATTGCGGTTTAAAAGTAACTTTAAAGTAAATTACACGGTTTGTCTTTATGTACAAGATAAAACATACTAGTTGCTTCTGTGGCGTTGCTTGCTTTTTCGGGCAGTACCTCTGAGTCATGCTTAATGTTATTTCAAATTGTTCCGAGCCTTGAAAAGTAGACATGGAACCCTTATAGCATAATTCGTCTGACTATTTATCTCAACTTGATATGGATATCTTGAAGTTGCATGAAAATCGAGGCGCAATCTGAAGTTATGGAAAACCATGCTACATGATTTGTTTCTCGAAATTGAAGAAAAAAATAATCCAAACCGTGTACTTTTTGGCAAGCTGTATCATAAAAATTGTAAAGGTATCCCTCTGAAAGCATAACATTTAAAAAAACCACACGAATTGTGACGCAATAATATAATTCTGCTGTAAAAAGTTGTGAGATCAAATAAACCAATTCGTTTAATTCATTACTTATCCATAAATCTATCTAAGCACAAAACTATCATAGCACTTTGTTATAAATTGATACCTTGTTATAACTAAGCTAACAATAATTTATACAAACCATTACAATTTCCTTTATATTTTATTTGTTGAATATAAAAAGTGACTTGGCTATGACCCGTTTCCAAATATTTTTAAATTACTGGCTTCTCAGAACATAAATAATTTTTAAAGTTTGACATTTCCAATTATAGTTCCGTTTTCTAGGTGATATAGCATGAAGAATTTAAAATTTTTATTGCATTATTAGGTATACCCCAATAAAATCGGGAAAAATATATTTTTTTCAGTAAAAATTTTAAATTATTGTGTTTTCTTTTGCCGTGGTTAAAACTAACCTAAGACTAAAAAGTAAGTGTATTCAAAGTGTTGGGCTTTTCTCAAGGGTTTAAGTTTTAAGTGTACATATTTTATGTGTTTGTAATGGTTAAATTCGTCCAATTGTTTGTATTAAACAATTCACAATTCGATTTCTATTTAGAAGCCATGGCGAGTGAGTCATACTCGCACATGACCAGTTTATTGTGATACAGTTACAAACATCCATTGATTTTTACCTGAAAAAATATATATTCCATTTTTTTATGTTGTAATTAGAAAATGAAACACATCAATGTCAAAGAGCAATTTCGGCAGCGGCCATTTTAACTTAATATACCTGTCGGAACAATAAAATTGGATGGGGTATGAAATGGCAGTATAACAATAGAGAACGAGGGATGAATGGGGTGCACAAGAGGCGAAATTAAACCCCCATTGAAATATTACAGACTTCACGGTACACTCGACGGATTATTTGTTTGTTTTGCTAAATTGTTTTGAGTTTTTCGGAAGTTTTGTTGATTTTCACCATAAACTTTACAATGTATTTGATGAAAATTGAGGACTACACGACTTTTAGCTCAGTGGTAATTGCAGTTGACAGTCTTGTTGTTTTGGAGTCAATTCCCAATAGCGACAGTTATTTGTGCAAACCACTGATAGTTAAGTTGTTTTGAGTGTGGGTGTAATTTATTATTTTTATTTATTTGCTTAGTACAAACAACACACACATACTATATGTGTTCGTTTGTTCATAAAGTCTTCTGTGAATTTGAACATTGAATTTTGAACATAAGTCCCATTAAAACCGCGTTATCTCCTTAAAAAATTAAAAGGATTTATTCGTGACATTACTGAAGAAATCTATTAAAAAAAAATTAACTTATGTCTCATTTTCTAGTCAGACGACCAAAAAAAAATTCTCCATTCTCAGTCATTGTTTTACCAAATATTTCTTCTGTATAGCTAAAAGTAATAGAGACAAAGTAGCATAAATATATTCCTTCTGTATGAATAGGGTTGCTTTTAACATTTACTTACTACGTAACACATTTTCGCGAAGCTTTCACTGAACGTACTATGTCCTCTACTTTATTCCGTTTATATATGACTCTAACGTCAAAACAATTTTACTTACATTTGAAAGGACAAGACTGCCATAAAACTAAATTTATTTATTGATAGTTCAAAGACTTGCAGTTGTTATTTTTGAAGCCTACAAAAAAGTCAAAATGCTATCACGCATTTTTTACCTGCGTAGAGTCTATTTCTATCGGAATTTCAGTCACTCTAGGATAACGTAATGGTCAATAATAAAGAAATAAAAGAACATTTAATTAAATACTATACAGAAATATTAATGCATAACGCATTCATTCCTCTTTCCGATAGAGGTAGGAAAAATACAACTACCTACCCTTCACTTGCTTTGATGTTGACATACAACTTTGACCTCTTCCACATTCATTAATCTCCTCATGCAATCGGCTTAGGGTACTTCTAACCCAGCGTTTCTTAAGAACGTCCCTGATTTGAACGAGGAACGTACACCTTGTTCTTCCCCTTCCAACACTTCCATTCACTTTCGCCATTCGCCGAAATATTACATCAATCAAATTCAATTAACTCGTTACGTGAAGGTACGTATTACCTTTAATCCTCATAATTTTCTATTAAAAGCAATATTACGCGGTATTATATTAGAAGTCTTTGGTTAATAAGTAAATGTATTAATACTGAGAAAACGATATAAAAAGGGCTGTAGCCCAATAGCTAGGGCGTACCATAATTGGCCGGATTACTCTGGCGGCCCCCGCCAACGGCGGATCGTAGGAGTGTCCGGGGGGTTTTAGTGGTGTAGTGTGCCTCTCCTCGTGGTATGAGTTTAGCATACCACGCTATGGAGAGGGCGAGTCCCACATATCCCATCGCCAGTGCGCGAATAGCGGCGTATCATAATTAGTATATAATATTACGCTGCAGGTGGATTGGTGATCGCAGTAATATGTTGGGTATCCTTGAGCTAATAGATGATGCTGTCCATCTATCAGGAAGAAAGACAAGAACGCTGCTGCCCGTTCCTTGATATTCGATTATTATGGATGATGTTATAATAATCGGGACTAACGGCTTATCGAGGCACGGAGGATAGTCCCTCAACCAACCAGACCCGGAAAGAAAGCTTAGAATTTACACAAGGATATCCTATCCGGCGTGGAAATCGGACTCACGACCTCCAAGATTTTAAGCGAGCCAAATACCGCTTCGCTTCAGAGGTATACATATTATTATATACCACAATTATATATCATCTAGAAATACTTTTCTTATCCGGGTAAAGTCTGTACCGGTATCAGTTTTCATTTAAAGGTAATAATTGACTCTGTGCACAATCGACTTCTTCATTGTCCTCCACACCGTTCCGATTTTATTCATTCCTCTTTCTTTGTGCAATCTATACTTCTATGGAATGAGTTACCTCTTGAAATCAGGATGGCTAAGAATCGTATCTCATTTAAGCGTAAAGTACGCTTACATAGCAGTAAACAACTTTCAGAGTCGTTTCAGCGATGAGTTCTCTTTATGATTATGTAAAGTATAGTATAATATAGTATTATTATAAACCTATAATAAGTATAGTATCACCTTTTAGTATAGTATTTATATTATATGTGTATTATTAGAATGTAGTCATAGATATTACGTTAGTATTTTTTTTTTCCTACCAGTATGGTAGTTAATTAATGACCTATCTTCTACTTCCGTGCACCTATCACTTTTTCTCTGCACCACCCTATGGTTGACTGGTAGAAAATGCCTATGGCATTAAGTCCGCCATGTACTGTCATTGTGCAAAAGGTTAAATAAATAAATAAATAAATAATTCCCTCTTAAATACGTTTTAATCAAAATTGATAATCCAATTAAATTTTCCATACTTACGTACATATATATTATACCTGTAAATACTTGAATGTAGACAAGTAATTAATAATAGGACTAAGTCACCTACGTAATCGTGTTACCGATTTAGCTTAGGTTAGTGTAGTTAACATAATATTATTACTAGATACCTACTGAGATTAATTACTGTTTACACAGTATTTGACATTATCAAGTTTATGTACACCTCCGTAACGTAGCGGTATTTGGCCCGCTTTAAATCTCGGAGGTCGTGGGTTCGATCTCCACGCCGGACAAGAAATCTTTGTGTAAATTCTTTCCGGGTCTGGTTGGTTGAGGGACTACCCTCTGTGCCTCGGAAAGCACGTTAAGCCGTTGGTCCCGATTATTATAACATTATATATATTCAATGAAACAAACTCTTCAACCTTATGTATTAGTCTAGATGGGTATATTTTTTTAAGTTTACTTGCACAGTTTTGCAGTCTACTAGTATTCTTGTTAACCCCTCGTGCTAAGCTAAAATGCTTATGTAACGGGTGGGTTCATGTCGGTAGTGCAATCGATGGGGTTCGAACCGCCAACCTCAAGATCACAAGTCCGACGCCCTAGCCATTGGGCTACGGTCGCTTCTTATTAACGAGACACTAATTATTTATTTATCCATCTATATTACGAATATATAACGAATGGTTTTCTTTTGCGGTTGCCGGCTTACAATTAGTGATGTTTAAGCCTCGAGGCGTCGAGTGTTATTTCTGTAGCCTCGAGGCGGAATGGCAAGACTCAGTGAACTCGGTAAGCTCGGAGTCCCGAGCCTAACCGAGCCGCGATTTTTTGAGCCAAGCCTCGAGGCTTCAAAAGAGCTCGAGCCTTCAAAAGAACTCGAGTCTTCAAAATTAGAATAAAGTGCACTGTAAACGCTAAATCTATTGTGGTTTACCTCTACTTATTTTCATTCATGAGCATCCATTAAAACTAGAGGGCAGAAAAAGACTAGTGCGCTAAAGAGAAATGCTTCGAGATCGATCGAGCGCTCAAAAGGGCTCCTGCCTTCAAAAAGGGCTCGAGTCTTCAAAAGAACTCGAACCTTCAAAAGAGCTCGAGCCTTCGAAAAGGGCTCGAGCCTTCAAAAAGGACTCGAGACATCAAAAAAGCTCGAGCTCTGAAAAAGACTCCCGAGTCGTCGGGCCCCATACATACGAGGCGAGCCCTGTAAACGACACCGAGCTCTAGGCAAAGGGACTCGGACGTCTCGAGACTTGTACATCACTACTTACAATAGACCAACCTATTTCTTCCCATGGGTGTCATCAGTGGCGACTTTGAGATATAATGCTGATGGTTGGGCAGCAGCATCTATCAACTAAAGAGTACTTATCAACTGACTACAATAACCAATCCAGGTTTTTTTTTGTCCGAGGGAAATGCATTTACGCACCGCCGCTGCAGCGTATTCGCGCGCTGGCGGTGGGATATGTGGGACTCGCCCTCTCCATAGCGTGAATGCTTATTCATACCGCGAGGAGAGGACCCTACACCACTAAAACCGCTCGGACACTTCTTCGATCCGCCGTTGGCGGGGCTGGTACGTACGAGGCAATCCGGCCCCCCGACGGCACCCGCGGCCAATATGGTGCCGCAGGATCTCCTGGGCCACACTAACTGTGGCCCATTTGCATCACCAATCCACCTGTTTGGCGATTATGAAAATATTCCTCAACTATATTGGATTATATCAAAGTCTGTAATGATGGCGTCTATGTTCAGCAGTGGACGTAAATGGTTTGTTGAAGTATACAAATAGCTATAGGATAGATGATTGATGGCTTTAGGATTTTAAAATATATTTGATACATTTTTTGTCCATGATTTAAGTATTTAATACATAATAAGTTACAAAATGACTGCACCGGTGTCTCAGTGGTTGAACGCAACGGCTTCTGAGATTTGATGTTTTGAGTTCGATTCCCTCCCGGAACAATTATTTGTGTGAACTACAGATAGTTGGTCTGAGTCTGGGTTGTTAGCTGTTTCCGTGAATCCTGTGTTTGTATAGTCCCCCGCGACACAGGGGTTAATATACGAAGTACGGGAGTTGTGTTAAAAAAAAAAGTTTGTTAATGCTCCTATAAAATTTATGAATAACTGTCATGTATATTCGTTTTCTGTATGAGATAATATTTAAAGGTCCAATGCTTGGGCTGTTCATTATAATATATATTTTGTGTACGTTTTTCTGTTACATGTTTACTGTTGAGACCGACATGTTATTCAAAACTTTAATGAGTACAGATACCAATACAAAACAGGAAATAAACATTGATTTAACACTAAAATGTTGCTAATAAAAACGTGTGCAAAACTGCCACTAAGTCACTATACCCAATACATTGAACTCAGGCGTACGACTGACCCCGCCGCCTACCGCCCTAGGCTCGGCATCGGGGAGTGGAGGACATGGACCCCGCTCCCTTCGAGGCTGATCCATGAGGAGTAGGGACGCTACACTCCGGGCGTCCCTATAATTGGGCAAATGGGCCACTGTAAGTGTGGCCCTGGAGATCCCGCGGTACCATATTGGCCGCGGGTGCCGTCGGGGGGCCGGATTGCTCATGCGTACCCGGCCCCCGCCACGGCGGATCGAAGGAGTGTCCGGTAGGTTTTAGTGGTTGTAGGGTCCTCTCCTCATGGTATGAGTTTAGCATACCACGCTATGGAGAGGGCGAGTCCCACATATCCCACCGCCAGCGCACGAATACGCTGCAGCGAAGGTGGGAATGCGTTAATGCATTTCCCGGGACAATAAAAAAAAAAAAAAAAGGCCGCACGACTAACAGCTTAACTTGCTTTTAGAGAAACGAGAGAAGCACTACAAACTTTCTGGGATGGTATTGCTTAAGTCAATGACCAACAGTATAAATTATCAAAAGGTGAGCGGCAAGCTTGTTAGGCACCGTTGGCAATAATAAAAAAAAACTTTCATTTCTATTTATACAAATTTTTGCTCGACTCGGTCTGTAGTTAAGGTCAAACATATCGACAGCAATTAATCTAAATGAAACGTGTACCGAAATAATGCAACCTTTTAATAATCAGGTTTCATGTACGTAAAAGTAGGAAAGATAAAATAACACAATCCGTAAGATAACTTTACATCGCGTCGGCGAAAAATGCTGGGTCTTATTCGACCCTATTTTATACGTGCTACATGAAGCTAAGCGTGTTGTGTGTTAATATTAAATGGAGAGGTAGCCTTCTTTGTCAATGTACTTTTCTGTATAAGATATTGGTATGAAATAACGTTTTATAAGACTGATAATCTTGCTTAGAATTTTATTTTGCCATAAGACATATATTGAAACAGGTTTCAGATTTTGTAGCATGGTTTAAAGCTTGATAGATACTGATAGGCAAACGTGGAAAGTGACGTGGTTTTACTTAATAAAAGCAGCCCGTTCCGGCTCCGCACGAGTAACTATTTCGTGTAAAAATATAGCCTATGTTACTCAGGAATAATGTTGCATTCTTATGGTGAAAGCATTATCGAAATCCGCTCAGTAGTTTTGAGTTTATTCGAAACAAACATACAAAAATACAAACTTTTCCTCTTTATAATATTATTACTAGCTTCCCGCACGCGGTTTCACCCACGTAATTCCTGTTCCCGTGGGAACTTCATAATTAAATATAACCTATGTCACTAAAGGTGAATGTAGCTTTTCAATAGCGAAAGAATTTTTGAAATCAGCAGAGGAGTTTTTGAGTTTATTCATTACAAACATACACACACCCAAAAATACAAAAATACAATTTTGTCCTCTTCATAATATTAGTATAGATTAGTTTATTAGTATAGACAATAAAAGATAAGGTAGATGAGCTAATAACCGTTACCTGTACTTGATATGACTTGCAGAGCTTAGGCTTCACATTGTAAAGATATTTTCATAGAATCAGTGTTAAACATATAAATAAGGATTGTGCTATAGTTACCACGCAACTTGACATGCGGTTCTTGACCGCAGTATTATGTTGTAACACATAGGGAAACGCGGCTGCCTATTACCGCGTACAGAATTGCTTTAGATGTTGTTATAACAATTGGGACGTGCTTATTGAGGCACGCAGAGTACTCAGGGTATTCCCTCAACCAACTAGCCCCGGAAAGAAATTTAAATTGTACGTGTAAATGTGTGTGAACGTCCTTCAGGACAGGAAACAAAACTCATACCGCTACACCAGGGAGTCATTTAAGTGGTGAGTTTGAAACCGTGGCACTAGATGAGCAATAATCACAAGTCTCGATACTCTTCTGTCATATTTTCAATGAAGTGGTTCGCACAGGAACGGAGTGTTACGCGAGAGAAACTGTGCACATCGGTTTATCCTACTAATATTATAAACGCGTAAGTTTGTAAGTATGGATGGATGGATGTTTGTTACTCTTTCACGCAAAAACTACTAAACGCTTATAAGCTGGATTTACATATATGCTACAAAACATCAACCTACTGGAGCAGAGACACGCGGGTAAAACCGCGGGGTGCTGCTTGTTGCTACATAAAATTAAAACTCAAATATTTATACAGCCACATCCAAATTTCTTATGTTCACGTTGTAATGCTGCCTTGGTTTTTCGTACTCTCCCGAGAGGTCATATTTTCACTTAGACCAGCCCTCGGGCTTTTTGACAAGTTTATGACTATCAATAAAGCCCGTACTTTCGTAGTTTCTTTATATTTATGTAGGTTTTGGGGTAAATCTTTATACTCTGCACGATGGGTAGAAGTAATTAGGCTTAATTGATTGCGCCGGTAGCTGGTGAAGACGTTAGTTGCTTTAAGAGATTCGAGTTTCAATTCTAATTTTGGGTTGGTGCTTAGGGCCTGTCACTGTATAATTGGGCAAAGGGCCACTATAAGTGTGGCCCTGGAGATCCCGCGGTACCATATTGGCCGTGGGTGCCGTCGGGGAGCCGGATTGCTCATGCGTACCCGGCTCCCACCAACGGCGGATCGAAGGAGTGTCCGGGAGGTTTTAGTGGTTGGTAGGGTCCTCTCCTCGTGGTATGAGTTTAGCATACCACGCTATGGAGAGGGCGAGTCCCACATATCCCACCGCCAGCGCGCGAATACGCTGCAGCGGCGGTGGGAATGCGTAAATGCATTTCCCCCCGGACAACAAAAAAAAAAAAAAAAAAAAGGGCCTGTCACTGACTTTGTGTTCGTAAAGACCTCTGTGAGTTGTCGTTTAACATCTAAGACTATGTATACCTGTAATGATGTTAAGCTATTGCCATAGACTGTGTACGATAAAACGAAAACACACAATCAAATAAATCATTTATTGTTGTTCAGTCCTAAAATTGGTAAAAAGATTTATATTAAGTTAAAATTGTGATAAAACTTCAGAGCAAACGTTTATGGTTAGGTTGTCGGGGTTCTTGCTGTGCTTATCATAAGAAACGAATTAAGCTTCCGATATCCTCATAGACCCGAAGTCCGTGGGACCGTAAAGAGGTAGTTGCAATATGCAATCCCCCTACGAAGGTCAGCAGATGAGTTTTTGAGTTTATTCATTACAAACATACACACACCCAAAAATACAAAAATACAAATTTTTCCTCTTCATAATATTAGTATAGATTAGTTTATTAGTATAGACAATAAAAGATAAGGTAGATGAGCTAATAACCGTTACTTGTACTTGATATTACTTACAGAGCCATAGCAAGCTTAGGCTCCACATTGTAAAGATATATTCATAGAATCAGTGTTAAACATATAAATAAGGATTGTGCTATAGTCACCACGCAACTTGACATGCGGTTCTTGACCGCAGTATTATGTTGTAACACATAGGGAAACGCGGCTGCCTATTACCGCGTACAGGATTGTTTTAGATGTTGTTATAACAATTGGGACGTGCTTATTGAGGCACGCAGAGTACTCAGGGTATTCCCTCAACCAACTAGCCCCGGAAAGAAATTTAAATTGTACGTGTAAATGTGTGTGAACGTCCTTCAAGACAGGAAATGAAACTCATACCGCTACACCACGGAGTCATTTAAGTGGTGAGTTTGAAACCGTGGCACTAGATGAGCAATAATCACAAGTCTCGATACTCTTCTGTCATATTTTCAATGAAGTGGTTCGTACAGGAACGGGGAATTACGCGGGAGAAACGGTGCACTTCGGTTAATCCTACTAGTATTAGAAACGCGAAAGTTTGTAAGTATCGATGGATGGATGTTTGTTACTCTTTCACGCAAAAACTACTAAACGCTTATAAGCTGGATTTACATTATGCTACAAAACATCAACCTACTGGAGCAGAGACACGCGGGTAAAACCACGGGGTGCTGCTTGTTGCTACATAAAATTAAAACTTAAATATTTATACAGCCACATCCAAATTTCTTATGTTCACGTTGTAATGCTGCCTTGGTTTTTCGTACTCTCCCGAGAGGTCATATTTTCACTTAGACCAGCCCTGGGGCTTTTTGACAAGTTTATGACTATCAATAAAGCCCGTACTTTCGTAGTTTCTTTATATTTATGTAGGTTTTGGGGTAAATCTTTATACTCTGTACGATGGGTAAGAGTAATTAGGCTTAATTGATTGCGCCGGTAGCTGGTGAAGACGATAGTTGCTTTAAGAGATTCGAGTTTCAATTCTAATTTTGGGTTGGAGCTTAGTGCCTGTCAACTTTGTGTTCGTAAAGACCTCTATGAGTTGTCGTTTAACATCTAAGACTATGTATGCCTGTAATGATTTTAAGCTATTGCCATAGACTGTGTACGATAAAACGAAAACACACAATCAAATAAATCATTTATTGTTGTTCAGTCCTAAAATTGGTAAAAAGATTTATATTAAGTTAAAATTGTGATAAAACTTCAGAGCAAACGTTTATGGTTAGGTTGTCGGGGTTCTTGCTGTGCTTATCATAAGAAACGAATTAAGCTTCCGATATCCTCATAGACCCGAAGTCCGTGGGACCGTAAAGAGGTAGTTGCAATATGCAATCCCCCGACGAAGGTCAGCTTTAATACTAATTATTTAGATTAAAAAAGAAAATTAACACAGGCTTTCTCTGACCCTATATCCCTATGTATGCTTAAATGTTAAAAACTATAACGGATTTTGATGCGGTTTTTTTAATAGATAGAGGGATTCAAGAGAAGGTTTATGTGTAAAAACATCAGCATTGTACCCGTGCGGAGCCGGGGCGGGTCGCTAGTAAATTATAAAGAAGAAAGCGTTGATTTTTTGATTTTGAATTGATTTAAAAAAATATTATTTAAATATTTAAAACCTACGATATCCAGTAGTATAATTATGTC
The DNA here is from genome assembly GCA_947037095.2 of Nycteola revayana. Taxonomy (NCBI): domain Eukaryota; kingdom Metazoa; phylum Arthropoda; class Insecta; order Lepidoptera; family Nolidae; genus Nycteola; species Nycteola revayana. The sequence goes on from OX344851.2 coordinate 4,255,359, forward strand.
ATGATGGTGTAGCGACATCTACAGTAGCCGCACAAACTAAAAGAAGACGAGCAGCGCCATCTAGTGCCTAGCATCTCAACTAACCTGTATCGCGCAATACAAGTTCGCAAGCCAATTCGAACATATACAAGTTCTAAACCATGGCATACCATCTCGCCCAGCAAAGAAAATTTATGGAGGAACCACCGTTCCTCTACAATTGATTTCATTGAAACCGTAAATAAAATTCAATATTCACCCATGGTGTCACCTAGCTCAAATACCTTTTTACCCGTTATTAAATTATCTTGTTTTATTCTGTACTATTTAAAATCAATTACACACATAATGTACTTTAATATGTACACGTTATTTACACAAACATCGTTATAATTATTTGTCATTATGAGATTCCATTAAACTTTGAATTTTAATGTTTAATTCATGTGAATCGTCACCTTAAGGCATCGAATTGAATAGTAATTGATGTTTAAGTTTAAATACATAATAGCGATATAAACTTAGGTGTGTGGTGTAAGGAATAGAAAGTAAAATATATGATAATAAATTCAAGCGTTTGGTGTTTTGATACATATCGATGATGACGCATTTATATATATTTTTTTAACTAGCTTGACATGGCCGTCATTCATCATCATCATCAGCCTGTTGTCGTCCACTGCTGAACATAGGCCCTATCGATTTCAGCGGGGACGATTGCTGGCGGCCTGCATCCACTGACTCCCTGTGCGACCTTTATGAGGTCGTCAGTCCATCATGCAGGCGGTCGTCCCACGCTGCGCTTGCTGGTTCATTGTCTCCACGCGAGAGCCTTTCTGCTCTATCGGCCATCAGTTCTTCGAGCTATGTGTCCTGCCCATTACCACTTCAGCTTGCTAATCCGTTGAATAATGTCAGCGACCTTCGTTCTACTGCAGATCTCTTCATTTCTGATTCGATCACGCAGGGAAATGCCAAGCATAACTCTTTCCATAAATCCCTGAGCGACTTTGAGCTCAGCGATTTTCTTCTTTATATATATTTATCATGACCCTTTAAAATTTCTGACATTTCCTGTATCCAATTTTCTTTTATACAAAACCAGTCCTAACTGGCAGTATAAATCAAGAATCAGTGAAAGGACATGGCTGAAAAAAAACAGCTGTTCCATACATTTATGTTTACTTATCTCGACAAAATGTATTGAACAGCTGATTTTTTTTGCAATTTCATAATTGGTTCCATACTAAAAGTTGCTTATAATCATCAGCACTTTCACCCCCGGAAAGGTTGTTGGTGTTTTTAAATTTAATGCTGTATACTAGTTGATTTATAAATCGATATTAACCTTAGTCATCATTACCTTCATCATCGGCCTGTGTAACGTCTTCTCCTAATGACGAGTTTCTGATCATGGTCGCGGGCTCGCTTCCGGCTAAAATAATGAAATCCTTGTGTAAAATGAACGATATTTTTTCGGGTCTAGTCAGTTGAGAGACTACACCCCGTGCCTCGAAAAGTACGTGAAGCCGGTGTCCAGATATGTATAACATTATCTGTAAATATCGCCTTCATATTAGGAAACAAGCAACAACGTTTCCCTGTGTGTTACATCACAATATTGCAGTTGCACCAACCCGGCCGTCTCATTCATTTCACGAACCTCCATTTTTAACATTTTCAGTATCCTGGACTCAAACCAGAGTCCTATTGATGCGTCAGAACGCGTGTGAAAGCGTAAATAACACTCAGTAATATAAATCAAGTTCGTAAACAAAATAAATACGTACCTACATGTAAATCGCTGACACCGTTGACTTAAAAATAAATACATTTAACATCAGTATTCTGAAAAGCGAACCAATTTCGAGGGAGTCAGTACTTCAATGGCCACGGATCATGATTTGTGTACACAATTCGAGCCTTAAAGGCCATTTCCATGAGTGGCGCGAGTTAATCAGTGGATTGAAGATGACGTAGTGAGATAAATATAATGAGAGTGACTAGAGTGAGAGTTAAACTATAAAGTAAAACAGAAGTGTAAAAACTAATCTTGTTACAAGCTTTAATATGAGTGATATAGTTATTCTAAAATTCTTTGAAATCCGGCTCGAAGGACCATATGCATATGTCCAAATGAATTTAAAAAATATGTTCGGGACCGTAAAACAGACACAATTATAAATAATAACAAACAATGGATTACACATCAAGTGGTGCTTGGTCCAGTAGCAGACGCTATGGTCAGTACGAAGGTCGTATGGTCGCGCTGTCCTTGGTAGTTGAAAGAGAAGACTTACAGTCCGTGCGCCTTTCAAGCTGATATAAAGGAGAAGGGATGAGCAAGACAATACTATTTATATTACAATATCCGAGAATATAAATAAATAAGTTTAAAGAATGCTTCTTTTATTCAGAGCGTTAAGTCGTTGGCCATAATTCCAAACCTTCCGATGCCTTCGTAGACCCGAAGTTCTGAGAGGCCCGAGAACTGTAAAGTAGAGCGACAGTTGCACAAAACCCCCTAAAAATTAAAAGCCAGTGACCGCCTTGAGCCGGGGTCCAAGCCCGACAGGGGACGACCTCTGACGCAGGTTACTTGTTTGTAATTTTTCCATCCCCATTTATCTAGGCTGGAGCTACCTTTATGCCCAGTAAAGTAACAAAAGCCTCATAGCTAATTAAATAGGTCCGTCCAAAAAAAAACATATTGACGATAGTATTATCTATGATAAACTTATGCCAGAAACGGGCTGTTTATTTATTTAAAACTTAACACATAACTGTACATAGGCGGACTTAATGCCAGGGGCATTCTCTCCCAGTCAACCATTGGGTGGTGCAGAGACAAAGTGGTAGGTGCACTTAAGTTGTAAGCACTCGTAATGAAATAAATACCGTCGTCGTATACAACTAATTACCTGTTTGTTAAAACTTGATACTGCAGCCGTTTACTCAGTTTCCAAGCGTGGTTACTATGGCAACGCTCCATTCTTGTTAGGCTTCAGTAATCATTATACAGACTTAAGATAATTGTTATAATTATAATGTAAACTTAACTATGAATAAGATTTGCTTTATGTATAATTCTAAATTATTTGACAAAACTATATTTATTTGAGTTTTTGTTTGCTTGAACGTGCTAAGTTCAGGAACTGCTGGTCCAAAAAAAGCTTTCAGTGTTAGATAGCCCATTTACTGAGGAAGGCTATAGGCTATATTTGATTATGAAGTACCCATGGCATGGGTGCGAAAGCTGCACGGGTCATACCGCGCGCGGGAAGCTTGTGTCATAACAAAAAAAAAACAATCAATCACCTAAAATAACACCTATCAGTAGTAGACAGAAGGAGGATGCATCACAAAAACACTATAATTAACAGATAACTCTTAGTCAATAAAATATCCGACTAGTTAACTAACTGTAGTAGGCAATAGCAAATCTTACAAATCTGCAAGCTGCATAGTCCGTCCGACTGTCCTGCAACATTTAATTCTGTCACTATCTTAACATCTATCTTGTAGTTAGACGGTTACGTCTCTCTAACAACATACAAACATACAAAAAAGAAACCGGTCAAGAGCAAGTCGGACTTGCGCAGGAAAGGTTCCGTACCACTTTCAAGTACCTGTTGCCTTTATTGATATCGAGCAAAAAAAGAACACGTTTGTTGTAACGGAGCCCTTAAATATCTATTTTATTTTCATGTATTTTTTGTTATAGCGGCAACAGAAATACCTACATCATTTATGAAAATTTCAACTGTCTAGTTATCGCGGTTCTAGAGATACAGCCTGTTGACACACAAACAGACAGACGAAATCTTATATTAAGGTACCGTTTTTCCCCCTTGGAGTACGGAAACCTAATAATGGCGCGGAAATCGAACTCAAAAAAAAATTAACCTTTATTAATACACAACGGAGTTTTCTACAGCTAATATTGTTAGTTACAATTTCATATTATATTAAAGGAGGCAATTTGATATTCCATACTACCTACATCCCTAATTGGTATGTATTGTACATAATTAACTGTATTTCAGGAACAAAACATACCAAACTTCTATATTAAACAGAGCTATAAATGTAGTAACGAGTCATTAGGGAATACTGATTTATAATGGTTGCTATTTAGTCACACGTTTTGTTCTTTGTTATCTACTGTAATAGGGGATAATACTATAACAATTTACCACCAGAGGTGACACTAGCATATTTTTTTTTTCGGTCGGACCTATGTAGTTATCCCCGTGGCTTTTGCTACTTCACAGGGCATAGATAAGTGGTATAAACACTACAAACTAAGCAACGTATGCGCAAGAGGGCGTCGCCTGTGGGACTTGGACCTAGGCCCAGGGCGGTCGCTGACGGGGATATTGAGGGATTATGGCTTTTAGTTTATTTTTAGGGGAGTTTTGTGCAACTGTCGCTCTACTTTACAGTTTGCGGGCCTCTCGGACTTCGGGTCTACGAGGGCATCGGAAGGTGCAACACTAGTACGTACGTAGTAGCATGTGTAGTACTGGCATATTGTTTAGACAGCCTCTGTAGCGCAGCGGTCTTTGGCTCGCTTTGAATCTCGGAGGTCGTGCGTTCGATCTCCACGCCGAACAGGAAATCTTTGTGTAAATTCTAAAGTTTTGTTTGGGTCTGGATGGTTGAGGAATTATCCTCCGTGCCGTTGGTCCCAATTGTTTTAACATCATCTATAACCATTGTATACCAGGGAACGGGCAGCAGCGTTTCCTTGTGTGTTACAACATTATACTGCGGTCACCAACCCGCCTGCCAAGCCTGGTGACTATGGCAAATAGGAAGGACTTCCCCTTGGGGGAAGGACCATCTTCAGCAGTGGACGTTGTACGGGTTGATGATGATGATTATCTGTATCGTTTAATCCAAAAATATATGTTTATGTGAATTGCTTCAACTATTAACTGATATTACAACGAATAAAAGAGGCTACATTTTATAAGAAACAATAATAAAGTCCCGCAATAAAATATAAAACAAAGTCGTTTAAATCCGAGTCAATCTATCATTCTATAAACAGAACATAAATGTTTGCATTGCTTAATAATACCTCTAAGTTAGATACCGGGGCTCTCAAGAGATGTTCCATTGACTTTAACAGTACAATTGAGAGTCCAGCTTCATTCAATTTTAACCCGACAATTGCGAAAATAAAGTGAATATTACACTGTTATGTGCATTTTGAAAATAAAGGAATACTAGCTCTCAGTTCCCATGAAAACCTTGTTTTAAAATATAGCCTATGACATATGTATTTAGCCCTGAGTCTTTTGCTTCTTCACTGGGCATAAGACACTTTCAAATAATGTGGTTATCTATTGGGAAAAGTAACAAAATCGTTACAATAGATCCAGAGATTACACCCTACAACCTCAAGAACAATTCATAAACGGTACGGACGATAGCCGTGTAGTTTCCGGCTTAGAATAGACCACCCCGTGTCTACCCATGGGTGTCGTAAAAGGCGACTAAGGGACATAAGGCCGATGGATGGGCAGCAGCGTCTATTAGCCCAAGGTTAACATATTACTGCGATCACCAATCCGTCTGCCAAGCGTGGTGATTATGGCAAAATCCCTCAACGATCCTGGCTTGCCAAGGTCTGTTAAGAGGAGGCCCATGTTCAGAAGTGGACGTAAACGGGCTGTTGATGATGATGATGACGAACGATAGCAACCAAACCAAATGAGGACTTCCACGGAGACTCTAGTGAGCCCAAGGGAAACTGGTCAGGCCAGAGGTCTTTTCAATAGTTGCAGGCGCCAACTGTTACAACAGGTGGGTCGTTGGGTGGGGGCCCGAGGGCCCTCGTGGTCTTATCCAGTGGGGTGGAGCGCGCGGCTAGCGAGGTCAGGCATCTTCGTGCGGGCGTATTTAGCGTATTAAGCTACCTTAAAACTTTACCTACACGAGAGCCTCATAGTGTATGCATCTTAAGATAAGGTGAACTATAGTATTTTTTCTATAGTTTAGCTTTGTAATTTATTTACGATATCTATTTTTCTCTTGCAATGTGCATAAATGTAAAGAATACTAGAATTAAGTAGGTATTATATGTCAGTCTGTATAATAAAAATAAATACATACCTACATATGATGTGCAATTAATGACTTTGAATAAATAGAATGTATCCAATTTTTAAAGTAAGTCAGTCCAAATTCAAAGACAGTTAGTATCAGTACAGTACTAGCCAATCTTATCCTACCGGTCTTTTGTCCTTTACTTACGCACAGAAACACAATATTAATCAATTATATGTATTATTTGGCTGTGGTATTCGTTAAGGTAAAAGTACAGTCAAGTAGCTCAATGACTTTGCAGTTGATCTAAGTTTAATCCTTCACGTATTTTTGGCTCTTTTCATTTGATCCATAGTATACTTTTATAGTGAATGGAAAACGCTTAATTTACCGATCCAAACCATTCGAGTCGGTTTAAAGGCACAGGTTGCATTACGATTTCAATTAAAAATACGGACAAGTTAGAACCTTAAATATAGTATTGGGTTCTATATGAATATTTGACCTGGGGTTTTGGGTTCGCTTCCCACCCGGGTCAATTATTTGGGTGAACTACAGATAATTGTTTTGGGTGTGCTTTATTTTAATGAATTGGGTGTTTGTAAAGTCCCCTGCGATACAGGGATCGATTACCCTAGTGCGGGAGTAGCCTTTTTAATAACGAAACAAAAAAAAAAACAAACTCAATAGAAGAAGAGGGGGCGTTTTTAGTCGTTGTTAAGGCAGACTGGTTAACCTCCAGTATTACTATCGAAACGTTACCATAAATTTTACAATACATACATTTTTTTACAAAGAAGTACACAGTTAACACGCTTTTCTTCGTTTAACAAAAAAAAAACCAATTCATCTCTCTCGTCCAAAAGAGTGACACCTTGCTGAAATGCAAATAAATCACGGCTAAAAGAAACCACGTTTTCCAATATACAGCGAACTCTAAAATAGTCGAAGTTTTCCCGCCAATGGAGATCATTATGGGTTTAAAAAATGGCTGCCGATAAAAGCCGCATCCCAATTAAGGGAAAGACTTGACATTTACCAAACACTTCGAAATATTGGAGGTGCGAACAATTGCAATTTAAACTCTTTAACTGCTTTGTTTAACATGTAATTAACTATATCTACTTCTATATCTACTAGTGATGTAACGAATGCTGGATTTTTTACATTCGCGAATGCGAATGCGATTGCGAATATTTATCTTTAACATTCGCGAATGCGAATGCAAATGCGAATATTATAAAATTAAAAAAAAAAGCGCGCGTACAATGTTTGACAGGTTTGACGTGTCGTGTCGACCATGTTTAAATTGAACATAGTCGAGCCGAATGAATTTAGTCACAGAAAGTTCATTCTAAAAGTTTTGTTTTGTTTTGAGTTGAGGTTAGTTTTATGTTATTTTTCAAATTTAACTAATATTTAAGGGACAAAGTGGCATAAAAACATGAGTAAAGCACACATCAGCGAAGTTTGGACTTATTTTACAATATGTGATGCTGAAAATGTTAATTGCAAGTTGTATTGTATTATTATTTCATATGCATGCATATAATAATTTCCTTTTTGATTATTAAAAACATTCGCTAAATATTCGCATAATTTTTACGAATACGAATGCGAATGCGAATATTGAAAAATACGCGGAGATTCGCGAATGCGAATGCGAATGCGAATGCGAATGCGAATGCGAATGCGAATGCGAATGCGAATGCGAATGCGAATATCCGTTACATCACTAATATGTACTAATGTTATAAAGAGGAAAGATTTTATTGTTTGAAAAAGCTCTGGAACTACTTAATCGATTTTAAAAGATCTTCGACCATCATCATCATCATCATCATCAGCCCCTATAACTTCTTCTGCTGAACATGAGCCTCCTCCCGAGGGAGGGTAATTGCCATAGTCAACACGCTTGGCAAGCGTGTTGGTGACCGCAGTATTAAAGAAACGCTGCTGCCCGTTCGATATACGATTATCATAGATTATGTTACACCTAATAATCGGGACCACGCATGCTTTCCGAGGCACGGAGGATAGTTCCACTACCAATCAGACCCGGAAAGAAATCTTAGAATTTAAACAAAGATTTATTTATTATTTGTCCAGCGTGGGGACCACGACCTTCAAGGTTTAAAGCGAGCCAAATACCACTGTGTAGGTTGTCCGAATCCTCTACTATTCTAATCTTCGATATCTATGGGTAATAAAGGCTATATTTAATTATGAACTTCCCACAGGAATGGGAATATTTGGGTGAAACAGCGCGGGAAGCATGTATGTTATATGCGGAAATATGTTTTTTTTTTAACCTTCCAGCTAGGAGGCTTTTGATACTTCACCAAGCATAAAAACGAGCAGTGCTACAGCCTTAATAAATGGTTTAAAAACTACAAACTAAGCAACCTGCACAACAGGGTGCCCTCTGTGGAACTTAGACTTCGGCACAGGACAGTTGCTGGCTGGGGGAATGAAAAATTATTGTGCAATTGTCGTTCTACGTTACGGTTCGTGAGCCTGTCGGATTTCGGGTATATGAGGGTATCAGAACGTTCATAAGTTTTTCGGTCTATCTGTATGTTACGTTAACGCGGTTAACCCTCAACCCATTTTCATGGAGTCTTGTACCACATTAAGTTGTTCTAAGTACCTATAAATGTGCTTCGTAGTTCCGTTTGGTAAAATGCCCGTTAATTTTTGTGTGTGTTAAGTCTACCGCAAAAATGTATTCACACTTCACAAAACTAGTACCTAGCAGATTAAGTAGCATCAGTTACCTAGTTGAAAACAAATCTCAAACTAGAACAAAAAACTAGGACAGAGCTAAATCCACATTTTACATTTGCGACACATTTTCAGCGGCGCAACAAAATAAAAAAACAAGCGCACACTTCACGGCTTTGCAAGAAATGCCTGCTACATATTCAGCATTACGTCTTTCTCTCATGAATTCACTCTACCAAGTTTTTAAGGAAAAAACGTCACCTAATCTGTATTCATTGTACAGCGGACGCCGAGATTAATACCTGATACATACTAGGGCAAAGGTTCCTAAACTTTTAAAATACCAATACACTCAGCATTTCTTTTGTGGAACACTGACTCAAATAATTATTTCATTAAAATCTATTCAAAAAAACTATTACCACAATTTTCGAATTGTTCTGTTATTTCATCATCTATCAGCTCAAAGTGCAACCTTACTGCCATCACCAATCCGCCTGCCAATCGTGGTGATTTTGGCAATGTACCTCAACAGCTTGTCATTGTCTATTAAGAGAAGGCCCATGTTTAGCAGTGGACATAAACGGGTACACTCAATTACGAAAAATATATTGCATTGGAGTATTGCTATTTTAAGTGTATTTTCATTTACTTATTAACTTAACGTAGATGAGTTCAAACAGCCTCTGTATAAACAGGGTCTGGTAGACTGGTGGACTACTCTCCGAGCCGCGGAAAGTATGTTAAGCTGTTAGTCTTGTAGTCCTGGTTGTCATAACATCATCTATGACTATCGTATACCAGGTTACGGGCAGCAGTCTTTACCAGATAATATGCTGTACATAATACTGCGGTCACCAATTAGTGACTGCAGTTTACCGCAGCAACTTCCTTTTCGAAGGAGTCAGAGACTTATGTTCAGCTGTAGAAGATATACAGGCAACAGATATATTATTTGATGGCGTCTTCAATTACATATTGGTTGCTATTTCAAATAATAGTTGAACCCAACTGGGTTTCATAATAGTCAAAATACGTATAGAACTTCGCGGAATATTGAATTTTTGAACTCGTTTTAGGAATCGCAGTGCTAGGGGACATATTGTGTTGTGATATTTCGTTGCGTTTCTTTGTTCTTCCATACAAAATTGTCAGTGCAATTTTAGTACTAAAATGTTTTATTTTTGTTACAAAATTGCTTTGTTTCGTTTTTGACCATGTGTGCTCAGTACGAAATGTCTTCTATAAAATTAAATTTATGTATGTTGCCAGTAAATTTAGCTTCATTTAAATTTGCTTGAAAAAATATATTCATTGTAATAATTACAAAGTTTTTTTTTCCATTGCCTGTACTGTCCCACTGCTGAGCAAAGGCCTCCCCCAATTCCTTCCAGGAACTTTTTTCCTGGGCCGCTTCGAATCAGTCCTCATGGTAAGCGCCTAGGTTGCCTCGCCACCTTTTTCTGGGCCAACGTCGGCGTCGCCGTCCATCTCCCGGCACCCATTGTGTTGCCCAGCGGTCCTCTTCCATGCGGCACACGTGAGTATTGCAGTATTAGTTACTATAATTAAATTTGTTTGCATTGCAATAGAAATTATAGTGATATGGCCCCTCACCCTCCAGACCCTTAGTTTGCAAAAATCTGTCCGATGCTTTCGTAGTCCCAAGTCTGGAAGACCCTGGAATTCTAAAATAAAGTGAATAGTTTCCCAAAGAGCCGAAAACCACACTGATATGATATTCTGCACAGTACAAGGAAGAAACCACGAAGGAAGTTAAAATCGATTCTGATGTACTACGGAAACCTTATGATAATTGAAGTATCAATATAATTTTATAACTTATTATTTATTACTTACTTGTGCCGTGTGGTTTCCGGCTTAGAATAGACCACCCCATGTCTTCCCATGGGTGTTGTAAAAGGCGACTAAGGGACATGTATGGCGGATGGATGTGCAGCAGCATCTATTAACTCATTGTTTACATCTTACTGCGATCAGCAATCCGTCTGCCAAGCGTGGTGATTATGGCAATATCCCTCTACGATCCTGGCTGCCAAGGTCTGTTAAGAGGAGGCCTATGTTCAGCAGTAGACGTTAACGGGCTGTTGATGATGATTTATTACTTTGCCTTCTTCACTCGTATCGATGGTAGATACTTGATTAGAGACTCTTAATTCGGCCACGTGGATAGTGGCATCAGTGAAAGCAAGCAGGTCATTGCGTGTACTGTGCAATTCTTACGTAGCAGCTACGTTTGGAGAGAGGCGCGATACTCATCGATTTGCTACTTGGAAAATCATATATGATTGATTTCCCGAGAAAGAAACTCGATGACTGTGGTTCCTCGAAAATTGATAAGTTTAATATGTCGCAATTCCATTTCCTAAACATATTTTTTCTTACTTAACGTAATTTATTTCGAAGAATTTAGATTACATCTTATGAATGTATTAAATAATCCTTACTCCTTACGAATATTATAAATCCGAAAGTAACTCTGTCTGTCTGTCGGCCTATTACGCCAAAACTACAGAACCGATTTAAATGAAATTTGGTACATAGATAGTTTACAACATGAGAATAGGCATTAGCTACTTTTTATAGTAAAAAAAGGGTTTTAGGGGGTTGAAAGGGGTGGATGAAGATTGTATGCAAGTACCGTCATTTTTTAAGCCTAAATAATTAACAACTAACCAACAAGTATATCATAATTACAAGCATAAGCTTTTCAAATTTCAAAAGTTGTCCTAACTAAACCTAATCTCTAATACCTTCTCCATGGTTAACGACTAGTACTATATTTTTGTACTTCCTGGACATTACTGTGTTCAATTTGTTAACTCTAAATTGGATGTGGTTTTGAATAGCACGACGGGATAGCATTTAGTAGTTAAATTTATTCACAATACCATAGAATTAGAAATAAACTAAAAAACAAATTGATTGTTTTTTTTTTTTTTTTTAAGTCAACTCCCGCACTAGAGAAGTAAATCCTTGTGTCGCGGGGGACTTTACAAACATTTATTTCACGGACACAAGGAACACCGAGACTTAGAACAACTATTTTTGGTTCACACAAATAATTGTCCCGGGTGGGAATCGAACCCAGAACACCAGGTCTCAGAAGCAACTTCCGTAATCACTAAGCCACCGGTGCAGTCGTCGTCGTAAGTATTTAATTTTGATCTAGTTCTTTTTTTAATAGCAGTTCTTTATAATTCCTTTTGCACCGATTGTTCTATACTATTATTGTAAAAATAAAAAAATGTATTGTTTGTTTGTTTGCATTGAATAGGCTCCGGAACTACACGACCGATTTCTAAAATTCTTTCAGCGTTAAAAAGCTACGTTTTCCAGAAGTTACATAACTTAAATTTAATTATATAGTTCCCACGGGAACGGGAGGTACGCGAGTAAAACCACGTGCGGGAATATAGTCATCTATATTTTGTTTAAATAAATATAATAGTAATCACAGGTTAATTAGTTTATCGGTTTAGGAACTTTAATCCTACTATGACATACAATTTTATTCAATTAGTCCTTTGGTAGTTTTAGTGGTTGCACACACATTATAAACCTCATTTTGCGGTTGGCGATAAAAAATAATTATGTTTACGTTCCACCAAATATATGAAGTTTAATTATTATCTATTATCACTGCTGAACATGGGCCTCCTCCCGAGAGACAGTAGTGGCCATAGTCCCCACGCTTGGCACGCGGGTTGTTGAACGCAGGATTATGTTGTACCACACAAGGAAACGCTGCTGCCCGTTCCTTGATATACGATTATTAAAGATGATGTTATAACAATCTGGACCGGCGGCTTAACGTGCTAGCCCAGGCACGGAGAGTAGTCCCTCAACCAACCAGACCCGTAAAGAAATCTTAGAATTTACACAAAGATTTTCTGTCCGGCGTCCCCACGCCGGACAGAAAATCCAACCCGATTATTATCTATATTCTGTACTAATATTATAAAACTGAGTATTATGTTTGTTTACTTGATCGCGCTAACCTCAGGAGCTGCTAGTCCAATTTGAAATAAATCTTTCAGTGTTAAAGCCCATTTATCGAGGAAGGCTTAGGAGCGGAGCATCGATGAAGAATGTTTCTACTCGGACGAAGTCGCGCAAGCTTGTAATAGATAGATTGCGAGAAATATTAACATTTCCTACCATGAAAAAGCAAAGTACCCGAAAGGAGTACCGATAAAGTTTTTTTTTAAATATAAAAGTATAAAGTTTTTGTTTTTTAAATTACTATACATTTGATTCATTTTAGGTAGTTGCTTCTAAGCTGTTCTGTTCTAGGTTTTATTTCTTCTTTGACCAATCATTTATGTGAACCACAGTCAGTTATTCTGAGTCTGGGTGTTCTTTGGGTCCGTTAATAGAGTGTTGTAAAATCCCCCGCGACACAGGAATTAATTTCCATAGGAATTGTCTTCAAAAAATGGGGGATCGAATTCTGTAAGTAGAAATCCAAAATTGATTGCAACGAACTCGCAGACTGAACGTAGTATAATAAAGTTGAATGACATTGATACAACCTTTGAAGTTCTATAATAATTAACTGTCTTTGAAAGCTCATATATATATTTTCCAATTTACTTCTTTCATACGAGGACGTGACTTTTGTGAATATATTGGTCTTCAGTTTCTTTCACGTCAAAGTGAATCGGCTTATTCAGATTATTTTGAGAGCTTTAATATTACTTGATAACATTATAATATTATTCAACAGATGCTTGAATTTGTCTTGTAATGATATTAAGCTTTATTATGTTTCCTTTTGGAGATTTTCGATTTGTTTTAAGTGTTTGCTTTTGGTATGCCGTGTGGTTTTTGACCTAGGATAAACCACCCCATGTCTTTCAACGGGTGTTGAAAGAGGCGACTCATAGACATACGCCTAATAGATGGGCAGCAGGGGCAATCACCTCAAGGCTACTTAACATCTTACTGTGATGACCAACCCACCTGCCAAAAGTGGTGATTATGACAATATCCTTCTACTACCCTGGCTAAGGTCTCTAAATTCCCATATTCAGCAGTGGATATAAACGAACTGTTGAGGTGTAGTCAAAGATGTTTTAATTAATAGAGTTTTAATGACATTCATCAAATAACACATAAGGTGCTACCAAAACATATACGATCCCTTTAACAGGAGATAATGTCAAGGGTAGAAACAGTTTAGTGAAAAAAAAAAATTGTTAACGCATGTCGTGTCATGGCATTTTACGTCATATATGTCCAATTTTGTTTTTAAATTCAGATGGATCGACATTTAATAATTTAAATTGATTTACTACTCCATCGGAAAATAGCAAAAAAAGAAAAAGAAGTGTGAACGTAAATTGCTATTAAAATAACGACGAAATACGACCTCCTACTTTGAACCTATATTTACTTTTTTATTATTTTTCTGTTTTTTGGACGGAAATAAAAATAAAAAAAAACTCCATGCCAATAAGTAAACAAAAGTACGTCGGATTATACTAATAACATTGGTCAAAGCTATTTTATGTCTGATTATGGGAGAAAAAAAAAATGCCATTCATAAGTTTTGACTGTAACATGAAGATATGTAGGTATTATGATAATTCATCATTCCACATCTTCAAATTACGACTTACTTACGAAACAACACACATTCGTTTCAATTACAACCAAAATTTTAAACTACTATCAAAACGGAATTCCGGTGAACAACCCTTAGCGTTCAACTCAGCAGTAATTACAATAAGATACTTTAGTACAACTTTATGATTCATGACGTCATCAAACTCCACCATATCTTGGGGCAGCAGTTTTATAGCTTTCTAAAATAACATTTGTTTATACGAGTTTTAAACAGTTTTATTATTATTTAGAATTTCGACTTTCATTTCTCATATAGGGAATAGGCACGACAACCACCGTAGCGTAGTGGTAATTGGCTCGATTTAAACCTCGGAGTCGTGGAATTGATTCCCACTCCGGAAAAGAAATATTTGTGTAGATTCTAAGATTTCTTTCTGGGTCTGGTTGGCTTAGGGACTACCCTGCGAGTCTCGGAAAGCACGTTAAACCGTTGGTCCCGATTGTTATAACATCATCTATAACAATTGTAGATCAGGGAACGGGCAGCAGCGTTTCCCTGTGTATTAAAACATAATACTGCGGTCACCAATCCGTCTGCCATGCGTGGTGACTATGGCAATACCCTCCCCCGGGAGGAGGCCCATGTTCAACAGTGGACGTTAAACGGGCTGATGATGATGATTAAAGTAACATATGATTTATACGAGTTTTAAACAGTTTTATTATTTCGACTTTTATTATTATGAATTTCGACTTTCGTTTCTCATATGATGGCATGAAGACTAAAAAAATATATTTAGTCCGTCAGTTAGATTATCAAAAAATATTGGACCCGTATTATTTTAGTTCCTCAAACAAAAAATAACGAAAATACAGCTAGTTAAAATTTCTTGTGACGTCACTTTTAGGTACAACTTTACCTAAATATGACGTCACAAACCCTCTGTTGTTTGTGATTGCTGCTCTGTATCTTGATGTAATTTTTTATTGATTTAATAAATAAAAAAATACGTGTCCAATATTTTTTTGTTATCTAGCTGAGGGACTAAATAGTTTTTTTTAGTTTTCATGCCAATTGAAGTCGAAATATTTTTCCCATATATCGTCTGAAATGCTTTTCATAACTTGCTAAGTTTTTTGTTCTTCGTTGGTTGTTTTCGTAATAAATTCATATGGGTAACTTATTGTCGCACCTAAAATCTAAGATGTCTTTACCTCAAAAAGGACCTCATTAAGTAGAGTGTTTTATTAAATAAGTTAACTTTAGTTTTAATTAAGTAATTAATTTTAATCATCAATTATTTATATTCTTCGCACAAATCAAATTAGTCATTTCAATTTGAATTTGATTACTTTTAAATTCCATGATACTTTTTTATGTATCCGTGTTACTATTTACATATCTACATAAATAAATACTAAATAGTAAGCTATTATATATTTCATTATTACATTTATATATATTTCAGCTTTTTTTAACAAACATTACTAGCAGAGTTTTGCGGTCTACTAGTATTCTTGTTAACCCCTCGTGCTAAGCTAAAATGTTTGTGTTACGAGTGAGTTCACGTCGGTAGTGCAATGGGTGGGGATCGAACCAGCGACCACTAGATCACAAGTTCGACGCCCTAGCCATTACGCTACGGCCGCTATGTGGCAGTACAATTTTGCTGTTTAAGAAAATATTTTTGTCCTTTTTGCACGACATTAGCTATAATAATATAATATTCTTTTGTCGGCTATCTGTTATATTTGCGTTAGCTTTAATAAAGGCTATATTTTTGAATAACACCGAAAACACAAATATAAGCACGTAATGGCAATTAAGGCCCTCAGATAAATATAAAAAAGTGTAACGCGCCGAAGTTAAAGCGTAGGTAACATCGCCGGTGCCCGCGCGCACAAACCCTTCCCGTGGCTCGCCCGCCATTAGCCGCGCACGCGCCAGTCGGCCGAGAGCAGCGATACGACACGCCCGTGTAGTTTTTTTTCCATCGCCGCGAAACTTCGATGACCGCTGTCTTCGTAATTTTGTTTGTACCTATTATTATAATAATAAAAAACGGGTTTACAACAATAGTTACATTGGCTGCCCAACTAGTGGCTTCGAATTCTGCGAACTGAATAATAATAACCTACGATTTTCGCCGCGAGTGCCGGTGCCGCGCTTGAGTACCTACAATATACTCGCGCCAAAATGGTTAAAACTACACGTAGTAAAAAGTTAAACAAAAACGATGTTAGGGAATCGAGCGGATCCGACGAAGATGACGAGAGGGAGGAGCTAAGCGCCGAGGGCGCTCCCTCCGCGAATGCCGCCACCGCTGCCACCGCCGACGTGGACGCCGCCGCCGCCAACGCCGCTGCTGCAGCCGCAGCCGCCGCAACGTCTATCAAGGCCGGTGCCGTGAGCAGCGATATGTTCCTGGCTGGCATCATGGAATCGTTTGTCAGGATGCAAGCGGAGACTAACCGCACCCTGGTGGAAACTTTGCGTTCCCTACCGTTCAGCAACGGCCCCTGGACTCCGCCAGCCCCGACGCCGTCGATCGACAGCCGCGCGCCGAGCGGCCTCTCGCCCGCGGCGACCGGAGGCAACTTTTCCAAGTGCACCGCGAGGTTCGACGGGAAGTCCCGCGACGCGGAGGTTCTGGAGGCGTTCATCGACGCCGTGCAAGTGTAAAAGGAGTGCACGAGCGTGAGCGATGAGCACGCACTGCGCGGTCTGCCGCTACTGCTGGAGGGCGACGCCGCCGTGTGGTGGCGCGGCGCCCGCACCAGCGCCGACACCTGGACCGACGCCATAGCCCGTCTGCGCGCCATGTACGGCGTACAACAACCGGCGCACAAGATCCTACGAACAATATTTTCTGAAGAACAGAAAGACTCCGAAAGAGCGGAGGCGTTTGTGTGTAAAGTGCGTTCTTTAATAGTGAAATTGCCATATGAAGTGCCTACTAATATGCAAATAGACATTATGTACAGTTTGTTACATCGTCGCGTTAGAAAACGGCTACCGAGAGATGAAATTGTTAATGTTGATAGTTTTGTAGAAAAGGTAAGGGTCATCGAAGACGCGATCTCCGAGTTAGCGGTAAGTACAACAAGTACCTATCTCACCGATGCGAACAGTTCTTTGACGAACGCGGCAAACGCATCCCGCTTGCGAGTCTTACGCGATCGCGAACCCGAACCTACCGCTCGCGTCCTTACCACTGGCTCGTGCGCTACTACTGAACCGAAACTCACTTCTAACTCGAATGAAAATTTAAAACGAGATAAACGCGTCCGTTGCTCATATTGTAAGTTTTATGGTCATAATATTAAAGATTGTCGGAATCTTAAAAATAAACAAGCGTTAGGCGCCGCTTCCGACAACGGAACGAGTAGTATAATTAGCAATAACGCGAGTAATAGTAACCCTAACCCGATACGCTGTTACGGTTGCGGTGAGCCCGGCGTCGTGAGGTCGAAATGTGAGAGGTGCCTCGGAAGGAGTGTGCCCCCGAAGGCATGCGATTTTAATACCTTAATCGACGACGGTGACGTCACATGCGTGCCGTATGCAACGACATCGTCGCATCCTACAGTTTCTATAAATATTTCTAACAAAGTAGGCGTTGCAATTTTTGACACAGGTGCAACTTGCAGTATTGCGAGTTCCCTATTGTATAATATTTTAATAGCCGACGGGACACACTTTTACGAGGCGGAACGCACCATAGGGCTTGCGGACGGCTCTCGACAGCTTAAAGTCGTGCGGATCGCGACCGTACCAGTGATTTTAGAAGGTAGGCAAATGACAACCGAGTTCGTTGTGTTGCCTGGAGAAAATACCCGAACATTGTTAGGCCGCGACTTTATTGCTAAGGCTGGGGTCACATTAGACTTAGCCCAGGAGTCATGGTACTTTGCTGACAGTCCCCATCACATATTCCCGTTCGTGCGGTCGGTCATTTTAAATAACACAGAGCTGATGCAAGCAGACGTCTCGGATGTTTCTTTGCGCGATAACGAAGGAACGACACTAACGGTGGAGCAGAGGACTACGCTTAATGCCTTTTTGAACAGGAGATCAAGTCAATTTGCTGCGGAGGGTCCTCCTACGGATTTTGCCACTCACAAGGTCAAGGTGAACGATAACCAGGAACCCCTTGCTTCACCACCTTACAGATTGTCGCCATTGAAGAAGGAAGCGTTAGAGAGGGAGCTTCAAAAACTGCTCAGCGCTGATGTCATCGAGGAATGTGAGTCCCCGTGGGCTTCAAACGTTGTTCTGGTGAAGAAGAAGGATGGGAGCTTCCGTCTCTGCGTCGACTACCGTAAACTCAACGCAGTCACAGAGCCTGATCGCTACCCGCTTCCCAGAATCGAGGATGTACTCCACGCCGCAAAGACTTCCAAGTATATGACTACACTGGACCTGCGATCTGGATATTTTCAGGTGAGCGTTGACCCAGCCTCTAGGGACCTCACCTCCTTCACCACACCATTGGGCACATTCAGATTTAAGCGTATGCCCATGGGTCTTCGTAATTCTGGAGCAACCTTTCAACGACTAATCGATCGTTTCAAGTCTAACTTGCCTGGTGTAACCCTAGTAGCTTATTTGGACGACTTGCTGGTGCTCTCCGAAGAATCTTTCGAAAAACACCTAAAAGATTTGGAGGCTGTGTTCGACAGGCTGAAGATATTCAACCTGCGCGTTAATCGCGAGAAAAGCCATTTTTCGAGGGACTCAGTCAAGTTCTTAGGCCATGTCATCGTGCCAGGAGGTATCCAAATGGACCCTGAGAAGACATCCGCCATAGCAAATATGCCTCCACCTCAGAACGTGAAACACCTGAAGTGCTTCCTGCAAACGTCAAGTTGGTTCAGACGCTTCATACCAAATTACGCTGAGGTTAGTGGGCCGTTGACTGTTTTGTTGAGAAAAGCGAGTGCATGGAAGTGGGGTCCTGAGCAGCAGACCGCTTTTGAGACCATTAAATCCCTTCTCGTTTCGGCACCGATTCTCCGTCAGGCTGATGAAACGAAGCCTTTTATCCTCAGAACTGACAGCAGTGGGTACGCTTTAGGAGCGGCTCTCCTCCAGGGGGAGGGGCATGACGAACGACCTGTCGAATACGCCAGTCGTCTCCTCACGGCCGCCGAGCGAAACTACAACACCACCGAACGAGAGGCACTGGCCGTCGTGTGGGCAGTTGCTAAATTCAGAGGGTACATTGATGGAGCTGAGGTGATAGTGAGGTCAGATCATCAGCCCCTGAGATGGTTGATGGGTCTGAAGTCACCGAGTGGACGCCTGGCCAGGTGGGCGCTCGCCCTGCAGGAGTACAACCTCAAAATTGAGTATACGCCAGGACGAGCAAACGTAATCGCAGACACCTTATCACATCCTACCTGTTCTACAAACCCTGACTGTGATATATGCCTCACCTCAATGGATTTTCCTTCACGCAATCCTAAGGATGTAAGGGAAAATCAATTGAAAGATCCAGAAATAGGCAAGATCGTAGAGGCCTTGGAGTCCGACGATCCATTTAGGGGGAGGGCATGGGCCGATAAAGGTTACGTAGTTGTCGATGGCGTGCTGTACCGCTACGGTCCAGAAAACGAAGAGGATGATGATGCGTGCCTGGTTGTACCAGAGCATGAACGCAAAGATGTCCTGGTCGAATACCACGACGCGCCGACAGCTGGTCATTTCGGCACAGAAAGGACACTGCAGCGTCTAGTAAGAAAATACTACTGGCCTGGCATGAGAAACTACGTAGCTCATTACATAAAAAAATGTGTAGCATGTCAACGCTACAAAGCAGACACGCGTAAGCCAGCCGGCTTGCTGCAGGCACCGGCGACTTCTCGCAGGTTCGAGGTTCTAGCAGTGGACCTTTTCGGACCACTGCCAGAGACACCCTCCGGCAATAAGTGGGTGCTTATATTGGAGGATATTTGCACCAAGTGGGTAGAATTGTTTGCTCTTCCGTCCGCCACAGCTGAAGAATGCGCCAAGACACTGGTCAATGAGGTATATCTACGATATGGAGTACCAAGGAGGCTCATCAGCGACAACGGAGTGCAGTTCGTGGGCGAAGTTATGCAACAGACTTGCCATGTCATGGGCATCAAACAGTCTTTGACTTCCTATTATCATCCCGAGTCTAATCCGGTCGAGCGGAAGAATAGAGACCTGAAGCCACAACTCGCCATACTAGTTGGCAAAGAACATGCCTCATGGGACATCCATCTCCCCGCAGTTCGCTTCGCCATGAACTCCGCTGTTACCGCGAGCACAGGTTATACACCTGCATATTTAAATTTTGGGCGCGAGATACGCGCACCCGCCGACGTATTATCTGATATGAGAGCGATAATCGAGAACGAAAATGCCGTCTTAGGTATTACGCCATTCCTTAGGAAGTTATCTCTGGTGCTACAAGACGCGCGTGATACTCACGAAAAATCTCAGATGATCAGGAATAAACATGCAGATGAGCATCGTCGGCCGGCACCCGCCTACGACGTAGGTGATGTCGTTTTGCTGAAGACCCAAGGCTCTAATGACACCGCTAAAGGTCAAACACCAAAATTCATACCCCGCCGTGATGGGCCCTATCGCATCAAAGAGGTATTGGGATGCTCCACCTATTCCTTGGAGAGGATGAGTGACGGTGTTCTGTTAGGGAAGTACCATGCATCCTTACTTACCCCGTTCGTAGGGTCGGTTCAGGCTCCCGTGCAGGAGAAACGTAGGAGGGGGAGGCCTCGTAAAGCTAACCCGGCAACGAGGACGCAATGCCTGGGTTAGAGGGGGAGGTTGTAACGCGATGCCGCGGCCGAAGTTAAAGCGTAGGTAACATCGCCGGTGCCCGCGCGCACAAACCCTTCCCGTGGCTCGCCCGCCATTAGCCGCGCACGCGCCAGTCGGCCGAGAGCAGCGATACGACACGCCCGTGTAGTTTTTTTTCCATCGCCGCGAAACTTCGATGACCGCTGTCTTCGTAATTTTGTTTGTACCTATTATTATAATAATAAAAAACGAGTTTACAACAATAGTTACAAAAGTTTGTTTTATGGTGATACAGAGGCTTCCAGATAATATGAGAGTCAAGGTCTAAAAATTGGAATAGGTAGAAAACTAATTTAAAAAGACAAAATATCTAGTGTTAATTCCGCTAAAAATGTGTCTATATGCTGTAATGCAATTTTTGCACCACCCTCCCGCCCGCAAAAATTATGCACATGCAGGAAGGAAAAATAAAACGTGCAAAAATACAATCACCAGCCAAAGACCCGACACGTGTTTCGCTCCTCCACGGAGCATCATCAGGGTGATGTTAACTACTCGAACGCTAGTGCGCACTAGCGTTCGAGTAGTTTTTAGCGGATTTTTACACTAGATATTTTGTCTTTTTAAATTAGATTAATATGGATTTCCGCAAAGTAACGCCTGATTCTATTAATTATAGGTAGAAAAGTTTAAGCGGCACTTATTTCGAATGATTGTAATTGATATAATAAGGCTAGTCTTAAAACTCGTAGGTTTGATTCCCGCTCCCTACAAAAAATCTTTGTGTAAAATTAAAGATTCTTTCTGGGTCTGGTTGGTTGAGGGACTCCTCTCTGTTACTCGGAAATCATGTTAAGCCGTTGGTCCCACTTGTAATAACATCATCTATGTGAATCTTATACCAGGTAAAGAGCAGCAGCGCTAACCTATGACATGCTTTGCTTGAAACTGCGGTCACCAACCCGACTGCTAAGCGTGGTAATTACGGCAACACTCCCTTTAAAATAACATAAGTCGGTAAAATCCACAAATTATCGTCGTGGCCAATTTTTTTATTTCAACCTAGCTGCGCCCCGCGTTACTCTGCTCCAATGGGATGGAGTGTGATGTTTTGTAGCCTATATGTTAATCCAGCGTATAACCTATCCCGGTGCAAAATTTCAGCCAATTCCGGTCAGTAGTTTTACGTGATATAGTTACAAACATCCATCCATACTTACAAACTTTCGCGTTTATAATATTAGTGGGATTAAATTAGCTAGTAGACTTTATACGTATTAGCTTACTTAATAAAAATTACGTATTGTAATTACATAAACTAGGAACTATCTGTTTCTCACTCAGTGCATCGCTGTTATTTCGATCGCTTCTATCTGCACAAGCAAACCGTTGCTCAAAAGGTGACAACACTCATGTATCATAAACAAATTTTGTTTCTAATCAAGAATCTTATGTAATTTAAATAGAAAGAAAAAAGAAAGAAAGAAAATACATTTAATTCAGCACAACACACAAGATATTATACAACAAACATTTAGTTGTAAGTACAAACAATAAGACGGCTTGCATGTTCTGCCGAAAAAAGTCGCCACCTCAGCATAGGCTAGGCAAAACCCAGCGTTGGTTTTCATTTGGCAACTCGAGTAGCGACCCACGGACGAGGGATGCCAGATTTAAACAGTAGGTATATGCAAAATGATTCATGTTTGTAGGTAAAAACAAAATACATAAATAAACACAAAAAAAAAACGAAAGGAAGGAAAAAAGAGGACAAAATTTAATAATCACATACTAGTACAAGATCCCCTTAAATATAGCAATTTCAGAAGGTTTTAATTACTTTTAATCACCTAATACCCATTAATGGAACGACATAATTCAACGACGAACGAATAACATCGTAATTTTAATCATAGCATTATTCAGTTTAATTTTGAACCCGCGTATTTGATGCCTGTAATTTGTAAGTTCATCACGACATGAAGCATTTGTATGGTAACTTGTAATTTAAAATGGAACAAGTCACAGTATTAAGGCGATAAAAATAGGATAAAATTTGTCAAATAGTCATCAAAGTGGGGCTCTACAGGATGGAAGGTTAGGGTGTTGTGCCCTTTAAAATCTTTATAAATTAGTCCCTATACATTAATAATTAATATTAATCCATAGGTACTAATTTAAAAAGCTGTGTTAATTTATTAAGTTGGATTGTTTGCTTGAACTCGTTAACCTCAGGAACGTCCGGTCCAATTCGAAAAATTATTTCAGTGTTACATACCACATTTTTCAACACAAGTTTGCACGAGAACGGTAGCTATGTGCGTAAAATCGCGTGCGGGAAGGAAGTTTTTGATTTATAAGCATGTGGAAGGCACTTTCATTCCCATAGATCCTGTTCTAATGGAAAAATCGTCTTAAAATAGTCAACACTCACTAATATTGTGGCTTTCTATTGAAAAAAGACTTAATCGATACCGTAGATTCAAAGATTACTCCTAACAATCTCGTAAAATAACCACTTTATTATGTAAATAGTATACATAAAATTGATAATAAAATCATAGTGTTCAAAAAATGTCTTGTTCTTATCATTATGGCAAAAACTCATAACGTAGTATAAATTATATGTATGAGATGTTCTTTATAAAGATAATATAAAATATAAGGCAAGACCTACACGCCGTTATCATATCTCACGCACCTTCAAGATGGTTCCAAATTTATGACTGTCATTTATGTTAATTTTGTAACTAGTATTTCAATGTCAGTCGGTATAAGCAAATAAGGGTCGGTATAAACATGTTACGATGACGCAACGTGCCATGTTGCGTTGTCGAGACGTGCTTATTACGTTATTACGTTGTTCGACGTCGATTTCCACGTTGCGTCGTCGTAACGTGTTTATGTGTTTGAGCCCAAATTGGTTGGATTTCAGGCTTTAAATACCTATCTGACCTATTAGTCCATTGAAATGTTACAATTTAAGGACATAATATTGCATTTATTAGAGGACGCAATTTTATATTTGGGACATGTGTGGTCAATGTGAGTCAATAGAAGCTTAACCCCAAGTGTGGGAGTCAATAGAAGCTTAACCCCAAGTGTGTGTGGTTGTCGATATCTCGGAAACTATGCATCCAACAAAAAATCGTTAAGGCACACCCCACACATGGCCCAAAAATAAAATTGCGTCCTCTAAAAAATGTAAAGCTCATGTAATATTTCAATGGACTATATGTATTTGTAAAAAAATTGTTTTAATATGTGCATGGATAAATGAATTTTACTATCAATGTCACTCCTGAATTGATAGTAAAATGCTTTTTCATCCCACCATCTCGGAAAGAGTATTTTTAATCTTCAATATCTGAGTGGAAAAGCCGTTTTTATTCTCTAGAGGATAAAGTAAATTGAATTTAGAACATCGTGTGCACTAAGTTTGTGAATTAAAAAAAACATTAAACCTATTTACTGCTACCTCTATGGTGCCGAATATATCAAACAACTTTTTTTTAATTTGTTAAAAACTCAGACTCGGAACCTTCTTGGTGTTCTTTTTTTAATTTGCTTTGTACGCGGTTCTTTACGCGGCATTTTTTCACGTCATTGTTAAACCTTATATTAAAAACAAGAAACTTGAAAACAAGTGAAAAAACTAAAATGAGTGATTCTAGCGACGAGGAAGTTTGTTTGACGCCAACAGAATTGACTGAAACTGTTAATAATGCGCATTTCCTCGCTGAGGTGGAATGAAAAGTTACGTGTTGCACTCGAGTGCAAAGATTTTTCACCTCGTGCTCTTTTTCTCGCTGCGCTCGTGATTCAATTTTAGAATCCTTCGCTTGCTCGGTCATCAAAATTGAACATGCGGTTAAAAAGCAACTTTGCACTCTTGTATAACAAATAACTATTTAATGCTTAAAGAATTTTTGAAACATACAAATAATGAAATCTTTCCTAATTTATGATATTTATTAACATAATTTGGATATAACAGAGCAATTGTTTTAGGATTTGCTATTGTGTTAGTTACTAAGTTGTCTTTTTATTAATAATACACAATTCTGCTGTCAACTAAATACCTTCTAGCAATTTTCTTTTTCCTTGTTTGAGTGATTTATTTTACCCTTTCTTTGCTCTTGCCATTTTATATTTGAGACATAACCGTTGTTAAGCCTTTTGTAATGGTAAAGCCAAATAGTTGATTAATAAATATAATTTAAAAAAAAACTTAAAAATGTGTGTGTATTTTTTAACAAATCAATATCCCAGGGACATCGTCGGGTAAATTGCGTAGGTACAAAGACATCGGGTAAATCAAGGGGGAAGCAGTGTTTCTCTGTGTGTAATATTAGATACATAATACCACTTGCTAAGAGACTATGGCAAATCACTCCCTGAAGAGGAAGCCCATGATAAGCAATGGATGTTATACGGACTAATGCTATTACCGCTAGACCAAGGATGAAATAAATTTTTCCTTTATTTAAATTATGACTGAAAATCAAGGCAGATATATCTATTGTCACATTGTTAGTATTTTATCGGCTGAATACATTTTGCATTTATGATCATTTTAAATCAGGAACTTATCATCCAATATTTTCTAACTTCCCAAGAAAAAGATTGCTCCGATTAAGTTTGAAACAGACCCTCAAACAATACAAATAAAAAGCTACACGGGTTAATCTTAGGGACAAAGTTAGCCAGAGTTTCAGAAGAATAATTTAAATAACAAAATATGAATTACCAAGTTTTGTAAGTAAGTCGATTCCATTATCCTTGAAAGTCGATGCTTAGGAGCACCTGTGATGTTTTCAACTTTTTAAGTGATTGCGGCCTTTTTTGCGATAGAGGCGCGTTTTGTAACTTGATTTCTTCCTCGAATAAAGTATTCCTAATGAGCAGCTCATTGAGCGTACCTACAAACAAAACGATCTGCCTCTCTTTTTTCTCTTATGTCATCTAATATAGCGAGAGAGAGAGAGTGGGGTGATATTATCTGTGCTGCTGCTGTGCGTTTATCGCACAGGTATGGTAACCTTTAAAATAAAGAATAAAAAATAACTAATATAGCTATGTGACTCCTGGATTACGTAGCTTTCTACTGGTAAAATATTTTTTTCAAATCGTACTAGTAGTTTCTGTGATTAACGCGTTCAAGCAAACAAACAGTCTCTTCAAAAGCTGAAGATATACTATGTTATATTTTACAAACTTTTATATCAATTTTTAGTAGTAACAAATGTTTCATTCAGTTTTACTTACACTCAAATAATCGATACAAGTAGAGGAGACATATAAGCCACATCATATTATTTTTTTATTTCTTTAGAATCGTTAACATTATCATCATCATCATCTTCCTCCCGCTTAACATCCACTGCTGAACATGGGCATCCTCCCGAGGGAGATTATTTGCAATAGTCACCACGCTTGGCAGGCGGGTTATTGACCGCTGTATTATGTTGTACCACACAAGGAAATATACGATTATTATAGATAATGTTATAACAATCGGGACTAACGGCTTAACGTGCTTTCCGAGGTTCGGAGGGTAGTCCCTCTACCTACCAGACCCGGAAATAAATCTTTGAATTTACACAAAGAGTCATGGCGAACGAACCCACGACCTCCGAGATTTAAAGCGAGTCAAATACCGCTACGCTACGGAGGTTCTCATTTCTTTAGAATACTTGCAGCTAATTAAAAAACAATCCTTTACAGTAAATAAGCCTACTCAGGCATATTCTGGGTCATAAAAACTATTAGTTAAGATGAAATTCATTCGTGGTTATCGAAATAGTGTCGGTGATGAGAGAATGTTGATTAAGAATAATTCAATTAAAAATAGCCATTAACACTTTATCGATGGGCAAAAGATTAAAGGTATGTTCATTCATTAACAGAATAATATTCGATAAAAATATGTCTCATGAGTGAAGGTTGATCT
This sequence comes from Nycteola revayana, assembly GCA_947037095.2. Lineage (NCBI taxonomy): Eukaryota > Metazoa > Arthropoda > Insecta > Lepidoptera > Nolidae > Nycteola > Nycteola revayana. The sequence continues at coordinate 4,282,457 of OX344851.2, forward strand.
CCCACGGCTCTTAAACTATAGCATTAAACAACATTTGAATTCATATTAAAGTAATTTTAGTCATCAATAAAACACTGAAAGTCACATTCTTTCCAAAGAAAAATCTCAAAGGAAAACCCCAATCCTATTTGACTTTAAGACCACATAATCCCTTAATCCTTTTGGTCTAATTAAACGGATCGTTCCATGAAAGAGGGTAGCAATTTATTTCTGTAATAAAGACAGATTATCTTAAGCCATCAAGATTATTCAATAATTACCTACCTACAAAATCGGATCACATATTATTATTATGTCATATACAGGGTGTCCCAAAAGGTTAAGTAGCTGGGAAAGGGGGTGACAGGGGTGGACACAATGGTCACTAGAAAAATAAAAAAAAAATCCGCTCTGGATATTTAAAAAAAAATGGCATTTTTAAAAACTTAAAATTTTACACCTTGTTATTTTTGATGTTGATGTTGATGACCTTGTTGTTATTGAAGATTACATAACAGCATTTTTTTAAAATACAGCCATATTTGTAGGTACAGTTAGCACAAGGTGTAAAATGTTTAGTCTTTTAAAAAATGCCATTTATTTTTTTAAACACCCAGAGGGAATTTTTTATATTTTTCTGGTGACCCTTGTGACCATCCCTTTCACCCCCCTTCCCAGCTACGTAATCTTTTGGGACACCCTGTATAATTTGCTATCGTGAACGACACAGGCTTGGAGCGAAGAAATTAATTTACGATTTATTATTCTTAAGCTTGGGTTTTCAAAGACAGACTATTTGTTTTTAATTTTCATATTTATTTTAAAACTAGCTTTGCCTGAGACTTTTTCTGCGTGGAATAGCGACTTTGAATAGTTTAAAGTGTTTATTTTGCAAATAACATTTTGTAATGACTCCGTAAATGTTATATATTTTTTTTTCTTTTTTTTAATTCTACATAGACCTTTGTTTAGCCACAATCTCACCTGATGGTAAGCGACGATGTGGCTGATAATGGATCTCAAAGGTCTAGAAGACACTTATTCTCTCTTGACTTGAACAGACCCAGGTTATAGTTTTCGGGGAAAACAGAAGCTGGCAGCGAGTTCCAGACCTTAGCAGTGCGGATGATGAAGGTGGAGGAGAACCGCGTGGTAACTAACACATAATCTCGTATACAAAGGATAGCAGCTAGACTCAAAACAACTATCCGTGGTTCACACAAATAATTGACGCAGGTGGAAATTAAATCCAGGACATAAGATCTTAGAAGCCATTGGCGTAACAACTGTGTACTACTAAAGCAGTCTTAACAGGTTCAGCAGGCATTATTTGCATTTTCAGGAATTAAATAAAAGAAATATTAATAGACACCTACTGTTCACAACCAATTCTATATTTAAATACGTTCTTCAATGTGTAAGTGCCTAAGTTTACCGCTGGCGGCAATAGATGGCGCTATTTGCCATTTTACAAGTCGCAAGCGTTTGGTTCACCCGGTTTGGGACGGTCACCGATGAATTCATAATTAAAGAGGGCCTCAACTTCATTCAACGATTTGGCATTTTTAGTATAACCTATACTAATCCCGTTATTATACAAAAGCATTGCGGTGCTTTAACCCTTGGGGTGCCTGGTGGGTCTGATAGACCCATCACTTTAAATAATCGACAATATTTTAGAAAATTCGTAACTACCGCCGCTGTGTGCCTGAGTGGCTTCGTGATATAGACTGGCGGCTAGATTGCCGCCCCTCCCGCAGTCCGCAACGCGCACGCGTTCGAGTAACACGTGTTTTATGTGCGCTCGGGTCTGAGAAACCCGACCAGGCACGCGGCGTATCTTTTAACTGGTAAGTTATTATTTTTATTTTCATTATTTATTTTGCATTGTGTGGTAAATTATTTATCTGTATAATATTTTTGCAGTTAAATATGGCCAGGCGATTAACCAATACCGAAATAAGCCAAATTTTAGATCAAGATTTCCTTGAAATTGAGGATGACGTGGTTTTTGATGAAAGTGGAGCCCAATCCGATCACGTGAGTGTTCAAGATCATGATTCAGATGATACTGAGGAAGAAGTACAAGGTCATAATGAACCAAGCAGTGACAGTGATGATGAGATGTCTCAGCCTTTGCTTTGCTCACAGATCAATATACACTTGAGAGCAATAAAATCGCACACGTTGACTTTTTGTTGTTAAAGCAGTTTTTTTCATGAATGTGAATACATATTAAAATAAAACTTACACTATTTGAATGTTTACTTCAGTACCTTTCTAATGATATCAAATACAGTGTAAAAAAAGTACCCATAGGGAGTTTTAGGGCACAAAACCCAACATACGGATAAAATTACCCAATTTAGCTTAAGAAAGAATAAAAATAAAACTCAAAATGCTTGATCAAATTGTTTTTTAATAAGGTGTATTCCCTCCCCTAGCCTTGATTACAGCTCTTAATCGGTTTTTCATGGACCGTATTAATTTCACCATGAAATCTTGTGGTATGGCGTTCCACTCCTCTTCAATGGCAAGTTGAAGCTCTTGGAGGCGCGTAGGAGCAGGGCTTCTTGCTCGAACTCTTCTTTTTAGCTCATCCCAGACATGCTCAATCGGATTGAGATCAGGACTACGAGCTGGCCACTCCATCGCGGTGATTCCAACGTCTTCCATGTAGTCGCAAACTGTTCTAGCGACATGCGGTCTGGCGTTGTCGTGCATTAAGAGAAAATCTTCTCCCATAAGCCACGCAAGCGGCCTCACATGTTCTTCGAGCACTTCTTCGACGTATCGTGCAGCCGTCAAACTTCTCGATCTCGGGCCGGTATTCGCCGTAGTGATGAATACAATGTCAGTTTTAGTGTCCAACATTATGCCACCCCAAAACATACACGATCCACCTCCAAAAGCCACACGTTCGCTTATGCAGCATTGTGAAAATCGCTCTGATGACCTTCTGTAGACCCTAGAGCGTCCATCATGACCATGTAAAGTCATTCTGCACTCATCAGAGAACATAACAGCCCGCCATTGGTCATACGTCCAATTTAAATGTTCCCTAGCAAATTGTAGCCGGGCTTGTCGGTGAGCTGTGGTCAATTTGGGACCATTTGCTGGGCGATGTGAAGTCATTCCTGCTTCACCTAGTCTTCTTCGAACTGTCCACCGACTTATACTGACATTGCGAACTTCTCGAAGCTGTTGTCCCAGTTGAACCGCGTTCAGTTGCCGATTTCTCAAAGACCTTGTCACAAGAAAGCGGTCATCACGCTCTGATGTTGTGCGTCGCCGGCCAGATCCTGGTCGCCGAATGTAGCCACCGGTCTCTTGGAACCTCTGGTATACACGACGAACAGAGTAGCGGCTCAAATTTAGCCGTCGAGCAACTTCACTTTGGTTATGGCCTGCTTCGAGCAAGGCAATAACTTGAGCGGCTTCTGCGGGCGTGGTATCCATATTTTTCCAGTAAATCCGTATGCTTCCAGTAGAGATGTTATCACGTTGACCTTCGGTATGCAATTGATTAAAAATTCCAATAAACCGACCTTTATACCTGCGGCTAAGGGTGCAAGTAGTGACAACGCAAACGCGTGAATTTGGGGAATTCGGTGTACGGTCGGTTTTTGTAAGTTACGTAAAGGTCAATGATTTTAATTTTATGTTTTTGTAAAGCTAAGCTTGTATGCTTTAATTTTGTCTAATGATTTTTACTCAATATCTTTAGATTTTAGAAAACAATCAGTAATAAACCAAATTACAAGGGGTGTGCGATTTTATTGCTCTCAAGTGTATAAAGGAAAAGATAATACAATATGGTTCCGTAATCCTCCGAGTGCTCACGTTCGTACTAGAGCAGATAACATTTTTACTGGAACACCTGGCGTGAAAACTCATGCAAGACATGCGCAGCAAGAACTTGATTGCTTTCATCTGTTTGTGACTGAAGACATGTTGAATGTAATTATGGAATATATATATATACTTTTACTTACTATGGAATGGTAGTAATTAGGCATGGCATTGACGGCTCCATATCAAGGTGAACGTCTTAACAATTTGCGTCTTCCGATTAACCTAAGGAAGAGAATTAGCTCTCATATAGGAGAACCCTCAGAGCCACCAGCTAAAAGACAAGATGCTGCTATAAAAAGACGTTGTTATATATGCCCTGCTAAAAAGGACCGTAAGTCTAAGTACATTTGTATTTCTTGCACGAGTCATATTTGCTTGGAACACGCAAATTTTATATGCGAAAATTGTCGCACAAATACTGAGTAATTATTAATGTTACTTTAGTAACCAAAGTTTATAACTTTAAGTTAATTCATCTGTGCCTTATATTAATGTGAAGACTGATTTTGATCTCAATTAAAAAGAGTTTAATATTGTTGATTTAAAGATAAGTAAAATTATTGTTACCCAAGAATGAGAGGTTTTTTAATTGCTTAATAAAACTTTATAAAATATATTGTCGTATTTTTTTCCCTTTTTTCATTAAGATACAATATTGAATATAAATTACAACCTGTTGTTATAGTTTGTAACATCAAAATAAATAAAAATAACCATTTATATTTACGGGTCTTCAGACCCACCAGGCATGCCATGTGATTTTTACCTACCAGGCTCCCCAAGGGTTAACTTATTTTATTTATATAGCTAGAGCACACTTGCTTTGAGATATAAAATGAGCTTATAAGTATTCGCTTCTTCAGTAAATTTTTCCTTTGAGGTACAAATACGAGTATATGTGACTGGTATCACCTTATACTCCAATTTGAGTCGACATCAAAGTGTATATTCCATTTCTTTTCAAAGTGTTTGATGTAGAACAATCGATAGTCAATATATTTATGGTATTTCACAATGTAAACTTTTTTAAGGGGAACGGCTTGGCTTTGGCCCTTGGCAATGATTAAGTCTATGAGCAGTTATAGATTAAGCTTACCAGCTGGTGTATCAAGTGCTCGTCTGCCACTTTATTTCAACAGACCGTTTACGTTCATTCCTGAACACTAGGTCACTAGGCAAGCTAGAATTGTTGCTATATTTTGCCATAATCCTCAGGACAACCTCCGTAGCATAGCGGTATTTCGCTTTAAATCTCGAAGGTCGTGGGTTCGATCCCCACACCGGACAAGAAATCTTTGTGAAAATTTTAAGATTTCTTTCCGTATCTGGTTGGTTGAGGGACTACCCTCCAGGCCTCGGAAAGCACGTTAAGCTGTTGGTCCCGATTGTTATAACATCATCTATAACAAGCGTATAGGTACCAGGGAACGGGCAGCAGCGTTTCCCTGTGTATTACAACATAATACTGCGGTCACTAACCCGCCTGCCAAGCGTGGTGACTTTAGCCCTACCCTCAGCAACTACCTTCTCTTGGGAGGAGGCCCATATTCAGCAGTGGGCGTTATACGGGCTGATGATGATGATTGCCATAGTCACTATGCTTCGCAGGCGGATAGTGTAGGTGATCGTAGTAAGATGATAGGTAACCAAGAGCAACAAACTCAAGGTTACCTATCTTAAAAGGTATTTGCAGCAGCATCTATCGAGATGCTGCTGCACGTTCATTAATTCAGCTGTATGACCCTTATACCCCATGGGAAGATGGGGTGGTCTTACTAGTCTAATCCGGTAATCACACGTCTGCCAGACGTGGGCTCCTGGGCTTGTGCAATAAAATAAAATACAAAAACAATCGGGGCCAAGGGTTCGAGGCACGAAGGATAGTCCCTCAACCAACCAGAAATCTTAAATATTACACTTAGATATTTTGTCTGGCGTAGGGATCGAACTCCGAGACTTAAAGCGAGATTTATACTACTACGCCACGGAGGCTGTTAACTACATAACTGAATAAATAACTAAATAAAATAACCATAATACACTTGGTTACATAAAATATCTTCAACAATTACATACGTATTTCAATTAATATACTCTAACATTGACAAGGCATTCGAAGACTTCATAAAAGTCAAGACACCGTACGTTTTACACCGCTATTAAGCGACCGATCGTTACCTTAAGTGTGAGTCTTAAAATCGTATCAAATTCCGATTAATATGGAGTGAAGCAGTTAGTAAGACATTCATCATCAGCCCGTACAACGTCCAACAGGGTCCTCCCGAGGGAGGGTTTTGCCATAGTCACCGGGCTTGGCTGGCGGATTGGTGACCGCAGTATTATGTTGTAATACACAGGGAATCGCTGCGGCCCGTTCTCTAGTATACGCTTGTTATAGATGATGTTATAACAATCGGGACCAACGGCTTAACGTGCTTTCCGAGGCCCAGAGGGTAGTCCCTCAACCAACCAGACCCGGAAAGAAATCTTAGAATTTACACAAAGATTTCTTGTCCGGTGCGGGGATCTAACTCATGACCTCCGAGACTTAAAGCGAGCCAAATACCGCTACACCACGAAGGTTGTCAGTATGATATTACAAAACGATTATTTGTTTTGTGACATAAAAACCATTTATTTAAAAATACATCTATATATATAATAGAAAGTCGTGTTTGTTACAACACTTATAACTCGAGAACGGCTGGACCGATTGCCATGGTTTTTGATTTGTTGGATTTGTTTCCGTCCCGAATAGCAGAATACATTTTAAAAACAAAAGAAAGTCGTGTTAGTTACACTATTTATAACTCAAGAACGGCTGAACCGATTTGGCTGAAAATTGGTAGGGAGGTAGCTAAGAACTGGGAAGGACATAGGATACTTTTGGGTAGGGGTAGGGTAGGGTAGGGTAGGGTAGGGTAGGGTAGGGTAGGGTAGGGGTAGGGGTAGGGTAGGGTAGGGGTAGGGTAGGGGTATGGTAGGGGTAGGGTAGGGTAGGTGTAGGGTAGGGATAGGGGTAGGGTAGGGCAGGGGTAGGGTAGGGCAGGGGTAGGGTATAAAAGTCCACCCGTGCGAAGCCGGGGCGGGCCGCTAGCATATAACTTAGGTTTAAAAACCTAAGTAATATATTTAAAAAAAGTTTGACTTTATCAGCCCATTAAAACTACATAACAGGTCCTCATAACCTTGGCTAGAGTCGTTGAAGGATATTGCCATAATTACCACGCTTGGCAGGCGCATCGGTGAATGCAGTAAGACAGTGAATATCTTTGAGCTGATAAATACTGTTGCCCATGCATCAGGTCATAGCCTCCGTAACGTAGCGGTATTTGGCTCGCTTCAAATCTCGGAGGTCGTGGGTTCGATCCCCACGCCGGACAGGAAATCTTTGTGTAAATTCTTAGATTTCTTTCCGGGTCTGGTTGGTTGAGGGATTACCCTCCGTGCCTCGGAAAGCACGTAAAGCCGTTGGTCCCAATTGTAATAACATCATCTATAATAATCGTATATCAAGAAACGGGCAGCAGCGTTTCCCTGTGTATTACAACATAATACTGCGGTCACCAACCCGCCTGCCAAGCGTGGTACTACTAAACTATAGCAACTACCGATGATGATGCATCAGGTGTAAGTTCCTTAGTCACCTCTTACAACACCACAATCCACAAGAACACATCAGGTGGTCTATTCACATCAGTCGGACACCACACGGTTAATTTGTCACATCACAATAAAAAAATGTAAACCAAAAATCCTATGTCATGTTTAAGTTTAACAAAACATTTGATGAGATAAAAGTACCTAGAAGTAAAGACACTCTGTTTTTTATAACCCTATAAAGCGGCTGGTCGTTACCTGAATGGGGTACCATTATTACGTAACAGAGTCAGATTAATTTGAAGTGACGCAGTTAATATGATATAACAGCTTGTTAAGATTTTCATAACAATGCACTTTAGTCACGGAAAAGACAACTCATGGTTCAAGAGACTTTTAAAAATACTTGCCTACTTCTCATTTTAAAAGTCAAGAAAAAACCTTATTTGGAATTAGACTAATCTATCTGTTTTTGCACAAATTATTGTCTCTGGTGGAAATAAAATCCAGAACACCAGATCTCAGAAGTAAAAGATGACTACTGGAGCCACTGAGCCACTGATGCAGTCAACTATAAGTATTGTTACAATTAAAATAAATCACAGAATATACCTAAATTAAAATAAATTTAATTACTTATATCAATATTGACTTGTATTTAAAATAATTGTAAAATTACAACACTTGAATCTTTATTTACAAAGTCCGTAACAAATTATGAAAACTAAATTATTATTGAATGATATAAAATATTACCTAAATGCTTGTTTACGTTTCCTGCAGCGATAATGTGAAATATTATTGATTGCTTCGTGAACACGATAGATACTTGTAGTTACGTATTTCTGTAACATATTATAATGCACTATTGCCAACGAACTAGTTAATGTAGATTTTGGTTGCTCCATACAAGCGGTGGCACCCATTTTCATCCACTAATGGCGCATCCACACATGCCGAGCGGCACGGCCGGCGACCAAACCGGCGGCCTCCGGCACGCGCATAGGCAGCCTGAAAGCCGACGGCAAACCCGTCGGCATGTGTGGCATAAATCCTTTTGTAATTGGATGCCTACGTCATACCAAAAATACATTTTCCAAATTTCAGGTCTCTACGTTCAGCTCTCAGGAACTACTGGTCCGATTTGAAAAATTATGTCAGGGGCAGATAGCACATTTATTGAGGCTATATTTAATTATGAAGTTCTTATGGCAACAAGAGCGATGCGGGTGAAACAGCGCGCAGGAAGCAAGTAATTTCATAAACACCGGAATATCTTCAAATAGTCTATGAAAATCGATGAAAAAACCAACGAGAAGTCCAAGAATAATAGGTATTGATCTTCATACAAAAGCCTTGTTATATTGCAAAGCTAATTACTTCATACACAAATCCCATAAAAACGTTTTCCTCTCATTCGTAACAACAGCAGAATTTTATTTCTGCCACTTAAACTTTCTCAAAGCAAAAAATGTATGTCTATAACCTGTAAAATGTGCCATCAAGTACAAAACCGTTTTAAACTCTGACTGTAATCTATAAAACAGTTTTATGACACACTTTGTACTTTGAATTATAGCCGACCCTTTACCGAATGGCCTTTTAAGATGAAAGCCTCATTTCTAAGGCCGAAATAAGCCTAAATATGACCTCGCTTAACGAACAAGGTCATAAGTAGGTACTCGAAATACGAGAGTAGACTCTTAGTAAGATTAAACTCTGAAGGTTTGAGGGTTATTTAATCACTTGTTTTCACTTTGGATCATAATTTTATTATTTCTTATTTTGGATGAGATGCAACTTGTTGAATAAGAGAATTATTTAGATTTTTTTAAGTAAATTGTAGAATTTTATTAGGTGAATGACCTAATATTCAATTCAATAAACACACATATGACAAACTCCATGGTGCATTGATATAAGTCTCACTTTAAGTGGTGGGTTGGATTCCCGTTAAACCGTTGGATCCAACTGTTATAATATTGACTACTATAAAAATCTATATGGGAACAGGAAGCACTGTTTCTCTGTATGTTATGACGTAATAATGTGGCGACCAACCCGCCGGCCAGGCGTAGCTAAAGCTAAACTCTCTCTCGGACGCCTATGTTCAGCTGTGGACGTTGTATGGGCCTAAATAGTGATTTTGTTAGGTAATAGTGCTAAGAAGGTGAACATGTTTTAAAGTTATGAGCTCTTACTTCATAATTATGTTAGACGTTAAGCTATCTGTACGTTTTCTTGTCTCTAAGAATTCATATGAATGTTACACTGTTTGGGTGTAGGCATTTCTTATCCATGAATCACTACTTCCGTTTCCAACTGAAAACATGCCCTAAGTCGATACTTAGAGCATGTTTTCACCTCAGCAGAGCCTAGGCCGATGCCTAGGCTCTGCTGAGGTGGCGACATTTTCGGCAAAACATAATAATAGTGATAATACTTTATTAATACAAATTCTGAAAATGTACTTAATATCTTGCAAAGTTTACATCATGCAAGGCTCTCAGGTTTTATTTTTTTAAATACCTATTGAACGAAATGTTTGCTGTATGATAACTTATAATATTTTGTGATGAATCAAATACATTCCATAATTCAAAGGCATATACAGTTTAAAAAGTAAACGCTTGAAACAAACAATCATTCTGAGAGTCATAGAATCGCACTCAGCAAACATGGAGGTTTATAATGGCTCTCCAAACAGCGGACGGAAAATGAAGATGACTCGCCAAATAAAACGGGACCTACTACTTGTTAATACCAGAAACTTAACTTTAATATCGGCACAAAGACACGTAAATAAGTCAGTTGTGCTAGATGTTATTATAAATATTATCTTCAGTACCATTATCAGCCTTTTTTTTGTTGTCGGGGGGGAAATGCATTTACGCATTCCCACCACCGCTGCAGCGTATTCGCGCGCTGGCTCTCCATAGCGTGGTATGCTAAACTCATACCACGAGGAGAGGACCCTACACCACTAAAGCCCCCCGGTTACTACTTCAATCCGACGTAAGCGAGGGCCGGGTACGCATAAGCATTATCAGACTGCATTTAGTCTTAACCTGGCCTTCTATCGAAATGGATATTCCTATAGCCGCAAGGCTTGGCAGGCGTGTTGGTGACCGCAGTATTGTATCGTAATATATAATTAATGAGGTAAACGATGCAGACTATTACCTACTTGGTATATGATTGAAAAAGAAAATGAAAGCGTTTATTGATAATGAGGAATGAGGATAATAGACGAATCGATCGTACTTATTATAAGTCAAATACAATGATAATGAAAAGAAAAAACAATCTGGACTAATAAGTTAGTGTACATTTCAACAATAATTTTATTAAATAAAATTTACCAATGTTGTTATGGCATGGCATCAAATATAATTAAGATCAACCAGCGCGGGCTGGGATCGGGTCTGAAGCATAGAACGCGTCGCGAGCCTCGCCTTGCGAGGACGACCGGACCCTGTCCTAGCTTCCTACGAGTCTTTCTCTATCTGCCTACGGTGTGACACTCGGAGAAGAAAGACTATAAGAAACTTCGAATGTCATTGATGATGTGATCGGGACCAGTTAGTTTTACCGAGTTTCTGAAGTAACCAGACACAGAAAAAGATAGTAGATTTAAGAAGAGGATTTCTTGAACTCATGACAAGCAAGATTTATACCGCTAGGCCACACAGAATGTCTTTAATTCTTATATTTTTGGCTTATATTAAAGAGAACGTTTGATACATGGATTGATGCTTGATACTTAATCACGCTAGTCCAGTATAACAGATCAGAATGTTTAACAGGGAAGTAGATCGTAGTCTGAAGTCAGTACAAGGTACAAAAAATACTATAACGAATATTTTTAATCATTTGATTATTAGTATATAATATCAGTATTATTTTCTTAGTCGATGCTGCTCGACGAAAATCAGGCAACTTCAGGTCCAGGTGTCCTCAATATTGGCGTTCAACAGAACAACCGTGGAGTTTTAACGGTTAATCCTCCAAAACAAAGCTAAACAAAAAAAAAAAATCATCATCCTTTTTTTCGTCATGGTTACAGAATCACGTTTTACGTTGACCCCTTCCGATGTCCTCGTAGACCCGAAGTCCGAGAGGCCCGCGAACTATAAAGTAGAGCGACAGTTGCACAAAACTCCCCTAAAAAACTAAAAGCGATAAGCCCTCAATCTCCCCGTCATCGACCGCTCTGAGCCGAGGTCCAAGTCCCACAGGGGACGCCCTCTTGCGAGGTTGCTTAGTTTGTAGTGTTTAAACCATTTATCTTAGCTGGAGCTCAGCTTGCCTGTATGCCAAAAACCTCGGCTAAATACATAAGTAAGTCCGAAAAAAAAAGATTTGATAGCGTTAGCTGCCAGCAATTCGTACAGCCAGTGCGCAGACGTCATCAAAATTCCGAATATGTCACAATTTATTCCTTAATTTTATCAGCTATAGATATTTCTGAAAGAAAAAATTATAAAATGCAATATGAAATCCACTTAACTAGGTACCGCCACTGGTCTGTAAGCTTCCAAGCGGGAAGCGCAATTTTAATTGTTCCGATCGCTGTAATTAATTATCCTTTGTCAAGCATTTATAATTATATGTCAAGCATTTATAATTATAAAGTACCTGCATTGTATCAAATAATGGTCACATGTTAAATATATGTCATATGCGATTGTTATTTGGTATTCCATTTAAAATTTGTTCGAAAAAAATAAGCAAATATTTATTTCTTGTAGGTTAAGGGGCTAACAAACAAACTTACATTCACATTTATAATATTACATACATACATACATAACCTCACGCCTGTTTCCCAGTGGGGTAGGCAGAGACAATGGACCTCCACTTGCTACGATCCCTACACACATCTTTCGCTTCATTCACTCTCATATTTATAATATTAGTATTTGTATTTTTTTTGTATAGGGTAAAAGCCGGATAGTTGCCCTACTTTTCAATAAAGCTGTTTCATTTTAAAAAAAAGTACTTATTAATAATATTTCGAGGTGTATATCGAAACATAGGTCTTTGATCTTTCATAATAGCCCATTTTTGTTTACATAATTAATATTAGTTTCGAATAATTCATGTTTTATTGGACCTCTGAAAAAGGGATAGTTGCCTACTATAGCGGATAGTAGCCTAACGTTAAAAATTCTTTGGGAGATACTCGCCTCGTGTAAGAATAGAGGCCTCTTCATTTATTTATTTTCAGATAAGTTTCAAGTAATGTCAAGTTATCAGTCTTTCGTTTTCCGTACATTGGAGATATTTCGTTAATTCCATTTTGCTTTTTATCTAGTTGTTCTAATGCAAGTTTAAACATTCTTCCGTTTAGCTGATGGCTGAGGCATTTAATTTACCTTGAATAATTGCAATGAAACAAGTTATAGTTGCTATAAGTTAGAAAAACGCTAAAACAAAAAAAAACACTTTATTTTCTTAATTCTCTTTATTACTCGTTCAAATACCTATGGGCAACAACAAAGTAAAAAGGGCAACTATCCTTTTTGATATGGATACTTGCCTTTTCTATTTCCAAAATAATTTGAAACTATTCAACAATAAAACGTAACAAATAGTGTAATTGAAACTCTAACGCATGCCAAGAAACAAAAAATTGGTTGAAACTGCAATTATTATTAAAAATATGAAATACAAAAGACTTGCCAATATAATTTTGACGCCCGTCAACGTTGCGCCGTGGAAGATATTTGCTCACACAGACAAAACGCGTGCCCCTACATTAATGGCTTTAATGAAAATAAGGTCTTCAGGGGGGGCACTTCCAACCATTATCAAGTTCTAACACCTCCAACATTTATAACATAGAGTATTCGGAACCGAGGCATGTATCCGTCTGAGGCAACTATCCGGCTTTTACCCTATTCGTTTGCCCGTATATCCCGCCAAATCTCTTAAACGGTAGTGCCGATTGAGACGTGACTTTCATTTAGAGGTATAAAAATGAATCCCTATTTCCCTTGGTCACGGCATCAAGCTTGAACCGCTGGACCGATTTCGCTAAATCTTTTTTGGTTGTGTTTGTCATTTGTCAGGAGAAGGTTTTTAAGTAGCGTTTTCGACAATACAGGGTTATTTTTAAAACACCAACAACCTTTCAGGGGGTGAAAGTACTGATGATTATAAACAACTTTTACTATGGGACCAACCATGATATCGCAAAAAAAAAACACATATTCCATACATTTTGTCGAGGTAAGTGTTCGGAACAACATCGCGCGCCGCCGGGCGCGCGCGCCTCAGACCGGTTCAATGACCTTTCGATGTCCTTGCTGCCCCACCAAACGCACCGGCCGTCGTCGTCCTCGTACAACATACTCAACAGGATTCACTCACCAACGCCCCAGCGCGAGCGACGCGGCATCTTAATTATTGTACTTGCGCCTAATACAGTTTATAACTTTTACATTTCGTTGGAAGTTTTATTTAGCTGAGACCCCCAGAACACGACTGGAGCTCGGCAATCAATCAGTGGTCCTTCGTGGAAACAAGATCGCCGTCTTAAAAGCTGCGCAACTGCCCGTGGACTTTTGACCGACCGCCGGACACGGCGACATCAGCCGTAGAGGACGCTTCAAGGACGTGTCTACCCGGACAGAGGGACGTTAATCTGAGTGAGTCCGTTCCGATATCCTTTATTCCTTTCATTCTCCATTTTTATCCATGAGTTTATTATAGTGCTATACGGATCAGGCATAGTGATCTCTTCATTAGGCATTATTGTTAAAGCACATGGGTATCATCCATATGCATCTTCATTAAGCACGTGTTCGTGTACCTACTTACTATAAAGGTCATATATTTTAAAACCATTCATAACATTTAATTAATATTCAATACAATACATTCTTTTATTAAATCAAATCAAAACTACCTAAAACATAATTGTTTCAACATATTAGCTGACTATAAAAATAAACCTTATTAATATCGTATGTAGACATTAATTCGTTTGCTTAACGCACATTGTACCTGCCATTGTGCTCAGTCAAGTGGTTAATGCGTAAACAAGCTCATTAGCATCGAAGTATTTTTATTGCTTTTCTTTGTTCGCACACCTGGCGCATTAACTGCATAGGTACCTACTTATCAGCTGGCTTGCTGTTTAGTTAGTCGTATGCTTATATTGCTTACAATTTTGTGATTTAAGTATTTAGACTGAGTTGGAGCTGTTGTCCGAGAACTAAGACGACATGTATGCCGAGAGGGAGCAGTTCGAGTCGCTGTACCATGCGTCGGTGGCCCGCGCGCAGGCTCTTATCGCCTCCACGCGCGTCCCCTCGCCCGCGCTTAGGTCCGCGGCTTCGGAAGACAACATCAACCAACACGGCTCTGGCTGCAGGCACGACTTCATAAGTTTACCTAAGATAGACTTGCCTCACTTCAACGGGGACTGTCAGCACTGGTTGGAATATCGAGATATGTATATTTCCCTTATACCCTTATTAGTTAATTATACCACTTTGTGCGATAAAAGACTGAATGTTATTTAGTAATTCGACCGCCTAACGTGGAATATTATGCATTCACAAACAACCCCGTAGTCTTATCGTCTCGGGGGGTGAAGGCTGATTGCATCAGCGTTTCCACTCTTTGCTAGTTAGGTCCTACATTTAATAAACATTATCATGATATCAAATTATAAAATTACAATTTATGTACAAATTAAACCAAAAATACATTTATTTATAGACATATACGACAGACATAGATCTTATTTACAAAATAATACAATTTATAATAGATAATATACACGGATAACATTAATTATAATAATATAGAATTTTAACTTTAATCTAACATATATACATAACAGAACTTGCTTGAAAGTTCAGCCTATCCAGGTCTTCATGGGTAACCTGCCTTTGGATAGGACAGATCTTCATTTACTTTTTTAATACAGGTCTTCATTATGCCTGACCAGTGCTGACAGCCGACCGTAAAACTTTTACGAGCTGTTAGTAAAATCTTATTAAAACATTTTTTGCATGCTTTGCAGTCAGAGACGTTTGTCTGGAGTTGGCATCAAACCTTACCAATGAGGCCTTCATGCCCTCAGTCGATTCGCGAGTCGCGGGGCTAACCTCAGCGGGTATACTCCGACAACAGCACAACCTCTGTGGGAGCTTTCAATGAGCTTTCACGCTTCTTACAGGTTTTTTACATAGCATCAGAACTTGCAAATCAGGGCATATATTTTATTTTACTTCTGTCATACCTCCACGCTTCAGTGGCTTCTGGATGGCAGAGGTAAAATATATTTTATCGTATTTCATATATTTAATTTTTCCTCTGTCATACCTCCACGCTTCAGTGGCTTTTGGAAGGCAGAGGTAAAGTCTTTTTTTGTCATTGATCATATTTTATTTTTCCTCTGTCATACCTCCACGCTTTAGTGGCTTTTGGAAGATAGGGGTGGAATGGAATGTGATCGGTGATAAAATATATTTTACGAGCCTCACTCATTTAACCTATGAAGAGCTCTCAACTTGTCTGATCCAGATAGAGGCTATTTTAAATTCTTGTCTCTTAACGCCTTTATCCACAGACCCTTCAGACCTTTCTCATCTTTCCCCATCACATTTCCTTATCGGACGAGCTCTAACCTCAGTACCACGTCCTGAGGTCATCGACGTCAACATCCAGCGGCTTCAACGCTTTGACCGCATCGAGAAGCTACGGCAACATTTTTGGCAGCGTTTCTCTAATGAGTATGTGTCTCTCCTACAGCAGAAGACTAAATGGCAGACTGGTGGGCAGGCTCTGAAGACTGGAGCCATGGTCCTAGTGAGAGATGCAAACTTACCACCTCTTCTGTGGCTGCTGGGTAGAGTAGTCGCTGTCAAGCCAGGAACAGACGGGCACGCGGGCCTTCAATAACATCTGCCCTCTTCCAGTGTCTTCTTGAAGCTTTCCCTTCAACCCGGGGAGTATGTTCGGAACAACATCGCGCGCCGCCGGGCGCGCGCGCCTCAGACCGGTTCAATGACCTTTCGATGTCCTTGCTGCCCCACCAAACGCACCGGCCGTCGTCGTCCTCGTACAACATACTCAACAGGATTCACTCACCAACGCCCCAGCGCGAGCGACGCGGCATCTTAATTATTGTACTTGCGCCTAATACAGTTTATTACTTTTACATTTCGTTGGAAGTTTTATTTAGCTGAGACCCCCAGAACACAACTGGAGCTCGGCACTCAATCAGTAAGTGAACACAAATGTATGGAGCAGCTGATTTTTTTTCGCGATTTCAAGGTTGATCCCTTAGTAAAAGTTGTTTATAATCATCAGTACATTCACCCCCTGAAAGGTTGTTGGTGTTTTAAAAATAACCCTGTATAAACTTTTTTAATATAATATTATGGCGTTTGACATACAGAATGCGTGATCCTCTTAGTGCACGTTACGGTTAGTTCAGAGCCATACCGCCTAATATTAAAAGTCCAATTTAATATTGAGTTTTAATTAAGACAGGACAACGTCTGTCGGGTCAGCTAGTTGTTAAATAGTTTAATTTTACGCAGACAAATTCGCGGGCAGCAGTAGTCTTACATTAAAAGGGAAGTGAAAAGATGTACCTACAATAACAAAATCTTATCTAAAGTTACTATCGTAAACCAAGAGTAATATCTCGAATCAACATGGTGAAGTTGTTTGAATTCTGAATTGTTAAATAGTCGACTGATGCATTAGTACTGAGTAGGTTTCGCACATTAGCTCGATTGAAATAGTTATAAGTGATGCGAAGTGCTCATTAGCAGGGATTGAAATAGTTAAGGTATTCTGTTCTGTTTGATTACCGGCTTGGCATATACTATCTCAAGTCGTGTGATTGTCGTAAGCGGCGACTAGGGAAAAACAGCTGATGAAGAGGCAACACTATATGTTATCACCATCAGCCCGTATAACATCCACTACTGAACATCGGCCTCCAATCGAGGGAGTATTTGCCATAGTTACCACGCTTGGCAGGCGGATTTTTGACCGCAGTTTTATGTTGTACCACACAAGGAGACGCTGCGGCCTGTTCCTTGATATACGATTATTATACATGGTGTTATAACAATCGAGACCAACGGTTTAGCGTGCTTTCCGAGGCACGGAGGATAGTCCCTCAATCAACCAGACCCGGAAGGTTTCTATTCTTCTTCAGTCTGGTATACAAAATACTGCTTGTTCAAATAATTTTACCGGCCATAGCCTTGAGAATAAGGAAGCCGAGGCCCTAAAATAGCTTCTTATAATAACTTCTCTTCTGTAGGTTTCTTCGATTAGTATTCAACCCAATTTTAAACAGTGATATTGTGGCCTAGCCTGCCTTTACTCCCGATTAAGTAGCAAAAGTTTCACATAATATTAGTTTTTATTTTTTTTCTGAAAGAGACTTTACTAGCAGAGATTTGCTATCTACTAGAATTCTTGTGCAAAGCTAAAATTCGTGTGTTACGAGTGGATTCACGTAGGTCGTGCAATGGTGGGGATCGAACCGGCGGGCAATTCAATGGAAGCTACGCAGAGGAAACTATAAGTACGTAGCAATAATAATAAGATAACACCGATAAAATGACTTTTCTATTCAGAATTAATTATGCAAGCCGAATTTATTTCAAGCATGATTATTTATTAAGTCTAAGTCATGATACGCTACTTTATCAACCGCCAGCTTATAACTTGATCAAAATATTAGTTACGTACCAATGATATACGATATACATTAACAAACAAAAGTCGAAAAGTTCCACAAAACATTATCTCATATTAGCCTTAACCGAGTTTACTGAGAAAATAATCCCTATATTAATTTGATTTGATACAAAATCATTTTACCACTCTGTTACCAAAATATTATTTTACCAAATCGTAGTGATGTAACTTAATTAATTGTATATTTGGGAATGAATATGAAGGCACATTACCATGGCTCTCGTTCGACAAAGAGAATTAACATCGCGGACTTTAAATGAAAGAATAACTTTGAATGAAATAGTATAATTTAGCATAAATTAGAAATACATTTCTGTTTCAAATATATTCATGTAAAACGTAGAGTTTGACCTCAGTTTTGCGGAATCTGAACTGTGCCAAGATTTATTACATAACAAAGAATAAATGTTCAAATTTTCCGGTTTGTTTGACCTTGTAAAGTTTTTCATACCACAACTTTTCAGGGTTTGCATACGTGGACATAAATTTATGATTAATATTACGTATTAACGGTCTCTTCAGGAAAATAAAAACTGTTTTATTCCAACGCTACTAAGCAAGGAGAATACATTTGTTTTACCACAACTTTTTAGGGTTTGCAGACGTGGATATAAATTTATGATTAATATTACGTATGAACGGGCTCTTTAGGAAAATAAAAACTGCTTTATTCCAACTAAGCAAGGAGGATTCATTTGTTTCATAGTACGTAGTACTAGTCTTTGTATTGAAGTCATTGTATTATAGTTAATATTAAATTATGGTTGAAATTACACAAAAACAACGTAGGTATTACTTTTGCCACCAACTGTGATTGGATTAAGTTCTACTGTTATTTTGACTATCGAAAACGTGTGTATCGTCTGTAAATCTGTTCTGTAGTTTGATACATAATAATTATTATAGTTTTTTTTTTGTTTAAAAAATATTACCAGCAGACTTTAGCAGTCGACTAATATTCTTGTTTACCCCTCGTGCTAAGCTAAATGCTTGAGTTACGAATGGGTTCACGTCAGTATTGCAATGGATTGGGATCGAATCTGCGTCCACAAGATCACAAGTTCGACGCTCAAGGCATTGTTTTACGGCCACTTCAAGATTATTGTTAAATAGTAATTATAATAATTAGTTTAGTTTATTGCATTCAAACTTCAACAATGTAAAAAAGTTGAATTGTGCGGCCTGGTTTAATAAACGTAAATTGTCTTCTTCTTCCTGCCCTTATCCCATATTACTTGGGGTCGGCGCAACACGTTTGTTTCTTTCATTCTGTCCTGTCACCCGTCACACTATCACTAACTCATTTTTTTTTCATATCACTCTTCACACAATCCATCCATCTTTTTTTTGGCAAACCTTTTTATAAATGTAAATTGTATTAAACCGAATAAAAAGTAAAATAGATACAGTATAACACGTTTAAAGTTTTATTTATAAGATGTTTATATCCTTATGTTTTACAAACATGGTCGCTACTAATTGATGATGACAACGAAATGAAATTTAAACATACGGTGCCGACAATTAATTAAGTTCTCTTAATTGTCGTTGTTCAAAGGCTACAGAGGTAGAGTGTTTTTAATTGTATTCTTCTTTAAAATACTGAATTGTATTCTACTTACAAACAAAAGAGCGGTTTCAAGAACGTTTTATGTATCTATATATTTCGGAGGAGGCCTTTACCTGAAAGGGGTTCCTTAATGATAATTGTATTGAACACAGTTAACAAACAATCTATAATAAATTAGTAACTTAACAAATTTTTGATAGTTTAAGAATTAGGTACCTATAAGGCAATATAGAAAGTAACATGTAATTAGTATTAAGGAAATAAAAGGCCTTTTATTTTATTTATTTATATCTGTTCTAATATTGTAAAGAAGAAAAGTTAGAATTTTTATATTTCTGTATGTTTGTTTCGAATAAACTCAAAAACTACTTACACGGATTTCGATCATTCTTTCTCTATTAAAATGCTTTATTATCCCACCGGACCACCAAAAGTCCACCCGTGCGAAGCCGGAGTGGGCCGCTAGTCATTAATAAAAAAGAGATTGAACTTGGATGTAAAACACAAACGTCAATTATTATACATGTGAATTAGGCGAACTTCGTTCATCGCGCATAGTGAACCAAGCGCTATAAGGTAGTTGAGTATGCAAAATGGAAGGACCGGTTTCTTATTCCTAAGAACCCAAACAATAACAAAACACATCTCGCCACCTGCTGTAATGGTCCCTTCCCCTCCTTTCCCCTCCCATCCACTCCATCCCCTCCCTTCCCCTCCCTGCCACTCCTTCCCGAATCAGACGAAGCAGTGAGGCGGTTTCTAGTTCTTTTTATAATACTCAATTCAGCAGTGACACACGGTGACAACTTCCGTAACGCGGCGGTATAAGGTTAAGCCTCGCTTTAAGATTCAGAGACTCGATGCCCATGCCGGACAAAAAATCTTTGTGTCTTTTCTGTAAGTCTGATTGCTTAAAGAACTACCCTCCGTGCCTCGGAGCCGTTAGACCCGATTTAAAAAATATTTAACAATTAAATACAAGTGAATGGGCATCAGCATTTTCCTGTGTGTTTCAACATAATACTCAGGAGCAGATCCATGTTCAGCAGTGAACGTATGTAGGTAGGTATACCGGGGTGATGAAGATTATGATGCGATCAATATGGCGCATATTTACCAAACCAATGTTTAAAACAATCCTAATAAAAACTTCCAAAACGTAAACGTCTACAAAATATTGTAAGAAAGTAAAATTTGTTCGCCGCCTTAATGCTTCAGATAATAACTTTAACGGAGTTTAGCTAGTCTTCACTTTCATCGTTAATTAACGAAGTTTTTAACGATAACGGTCCGTTTTCCGTGAGGATCGGTGCTTTCTTAAATAATTAATTTGCTTTTTAAGAGTCGATCGAGTGAAGCAAAGTATCTTTTAAGTACATACCTTATCAGCTTTTGTAGCTAAGGATCAAGGCTTTGAGGGCTTTGGATAGGATTAACGATTAGAGTAAATTTCATGAAACGTTTTTTTTTCGTTTTTATATACTTTTATGAGGAGCAACTTTAACAATTGTTTTTAAAGATTACTAGCAGAGTTTTGTTAGTATTCTTGTTGACCCCTCTTACTAAGCTAAAATTCTTGTGTTACTAGTGGGTTCACATCGGTAATGTAATGGATGGGGATCGAAGCGGCGACCACAAGATCACAAGTCGAACGCCCTAACCATTGGGTTAGCCGCATCATTAGCATTAACAGTCCATATAATGGCTTCCCCTACAATTTTCCGTATACCATTAACCATTAACCTATGGCATTCCGCCTATTTACTTACTTCTGAGTGCTTAAATGTCAAAGAAATACAAGTAAATACTACAGCGTTACCCGGAATACGATTGGTAACGCAGTTGCTGTCGGGTTGATGTTATGACAATCGGGACCAACAGCTTAACGTGATTTCTAAGGCATATGTGTGGTCCGTCAACCGATTAGACCCGGAAATATTTTGTTAATTTAACTCAAAATAACATAACCAACATGTTATATTCATCATACAGTTATATAAGTAGATAAATACATAATTACAGAAAACGCTAAAATGCTATAAAATATTAAAACATTTTGTAAAATTAAGGGTTAGAAATTAATTAACGAACCAAGTTATTACTTAAGGAAACAGACATTTCAACATAATGAGTTACGTGATCCTAAATAAAAATAGATTACATTGCCAATTTTCGGAAAAGTTGGAATTCTGAACAAAATCGTGACCACAATGTTAATGTGGAAGAGAGAAATTAATATGAACTTAACGAAATAATAATAATTTTGTTACGTAGCAATATCGTTAATAAAAACAGAGATTTGTAAAAAAAAAACATGGCACAAAGTTGAACAAAGGGTTCCGTGCCATTTGTACAACAGTATACGTTTTAATAATGAGGCACCATTTCAAACGTCTGTCTGTGGCTGGACAGACAGACAGACGTGCAACTGATTTTTAGTAATAGGGTCCCGTTTTTACCCATAGTAGTTTCGCCATAACTCTATATACAATTTTTGGTTGGGTTAGCGGCTGCACTTCGTGCCTTGGAAAACACGTTAAGCCTTGACCTCGACTATTATAACATCATTTATGCCAATCGTATACCAAGTATACAGGCATTAGTGTTTAACCGCGGTCACAAACGCACCAAGTGGTAACTACGGTAACACTCCCTTCGATGGAGTTCCATGTTCAGCAGTGGACGTTATACGAGCTCATGATGATGAAAAGAACTCAAAAACTAGTCGACTAACTTGTATGGGGAAATATACATTAGGCAACCCTACCGCCGCAGCAGCAGTGTCCTTATCCTACTAATATTATAAACGCAAACGCTTGTAAGTATGGATGGATGGATGGATGTTTGTTACTCTATCACGCAAAAAACTAGTGAATGGATTTGGCTTTGCACGGGGATAGTAAATAAGCTCGATTGACATATAGGCTACAAAAAATCACGCCCCAACCCACTGGAACAGAGTAACGCGCGTAAAACCACGGGCCACAGCTAGTGACCGATAATACAGGAGATTAGACCCTATAAAAAAACAGTGTCATCGAATGCTCGACTCTCGAATCGCCTCGTTGCGCATTGCACTGAACACCGTATAATTTTAATCGTCCAAATAATATTCACTTGTGTTTACCACAACCTAGAAAACGCTGGAGTGACGATCTAGACGCATTCAAGACAGATTGGCCGGAGAAACCCGCACAAAAAGAAGAGTGGAAGGTTATGGGGTAGACCTTTGCCCAGCAGTGAGATAATATAGGATGAAAAAAAAACATAATTCTAAACCAAACCCTAGTACTTTGTCCATCTAAATTCCATTAAAGCATTGTACCCATTTATGGAACTATGTATTGTATCATCAACTTCGAAACTCGAAGCAAAACGGTAACAAAGTTACCTACAATGCAGCCTGTTCCTGACACAGTGGAACTGTGTTTGTGCTACGAAATTGGTCATTACTTGTAGTTAGTTTATTTAGTTTAACTAGTAGAACTACTGTAAGTGATTGTTCACAGGCATGTTTAGATTGCTCGGCAAAATTGGATTTTGTTGCTACAAATGTTTTTTTTATTTTTTTTTATTAAATAAGGCTTACGTTTGACCATAATTTCTCTTGATGGAAGGCGAAGATAAGGCCTAAGATGATACACGCTTGCCTCAAAAGTGTCTGTTCACTTTAGTCTTAAAGAGGTCCAGATTATAGCGTTTCGGAAAAACTTACCCCGTCAGAGAATTCCACTCCTTAGCCGTCCGCATTATGAAAGAAGAAGCAAAGTTGCTGCGATTATTTTTGTATATTTAATTTTTTTTTCTACTACAGAAAAACGATTTTTTGTACCGATTAGATTTTATCACACTGAAGGCTAATTTAGCCTCTCAGACTTCGAGTCTTGATGGCATCGGAAACCATTTCGTTTATTATAAAGTACTGGACTTACCGCGATAAAATAAAAATGTAATTTCACTTTTTAACAATACTCGTAGGTGTCACCTATAAATTTTAGTTCCAAAAGCATGAAAATAGAATTTCTATTGTTCTAGATTTACAAACAATGTGCTAGCTCCTCGTTTGCTCGGAATTCGTACACTTTTATAGCATATAACTTTACCCAGTTTTCAACAATGTGCTCCAACATCACACTAGACTTTAAATAGCATGGTTAGAGGACAAAGGAAAAATAAATGAGCAAATATTTTAGTTGTTCATGTTTATTTATTATTATTTACTTAATATAAAATAAACCTATATATATAAAGCCTGCGAAGCGTGGTGTTTGTAACAAAATCGTTATCGTTATCAGATTGTTAAGTGATCCTGGCTTTCCGAGGTGTGTTTCAGTAATGTAAAGTACAAGGTACCCGCGTGTGTAACATTATAAATGAATATAGCTTATAGCCCTCCCCGATAAATAGGCAATTTAATGTTTTTATTGTTTTTTTGTCCGGGGGGAAATGCATTTACGCATTAAGCGTATTCGCGCGCTGGCGGTGAGATATGTGGGACTCGCCCTCTCGATAACGTGGTATGCTAAACTCTACCCTACCCCTTCACCACTAAAACCCCCCGGACACTCCTCCGATCCGCCGTTGGCGGGGGCAATCTGGCTCAGGCTATCTTATCCTACTAATATTATAAACCGCGAAAGTTTGTAAGTCTGAATGGATGGATGTTTGTTACTCGTAGACGCAAAAACTACTGAATGGATTTATCTGAAAGCTTGCACGCGGATAGTTTATAAGCTGGATTAACATATAGGCTACAAAATATTACGTTCGACCCACTGGAGCAGAGCGATGTGGGTAAAACCAGGTCCAGTAATTTTTGAAATTAGCGCGTTTAAGCGAACAAAGTCTTCAGCTGTTTTTACATATAAGTATGCTATGTGAAACAAGAACAATTAAGTTATATGAACATGTATCACTTACACAGGTCATCTGTTACATCATGTCATTTTAATCTGTAATTAAAAAATCCAATTGTTAAGTTAATACAAAGATCGATGGTACCACCAAAATTAAATCATTTCGATGACTAGAGCTACGACTAAAACCACAGTGTACATAGAAACTAGCTTTCCCCAAGCAGTTTTACCCGCGATCACAACTCTCGTTCCCGTGCGAACTTCACAAAAAAATATATATGAATATAAATGACCTACACTGAAATAATTTTTCAGATCAGTCAAGTAGTTGATTAGGGCGTTTAAGTAAACAAACTCTTCAGCTTTATATAAAGTCAAAGTCAATAATTTCTTTATTCATATATTTTAAATCCTTTTCTAGAGCACAGAAGCATAGGGTCGGATGTGCCATTATACGTCAGAATCATTCGTCGTATGTGCCTTTACCGTACAGGCACTTACGACCAAATGCTTCTGATGTATATAGTACATCCGTCTTTATGATTCTGAGCTCTAGAATTGTTATCGATTAAAAAAAAGATCGTTCAATTCAATTTTGTTTAATGTATTGCATTCCACAATGTGAACATAGGTGGTAATTTAGGTATAATATTGGATCATAGTGGACCCTGCCGGGCACAGCAATTTAGGAGAGAGGAAGATATTCATTCATTATATTATTAATTGTTAACATATGGGAAGAATATTAGGAATCGTTGAGTAAATGAAACAGCGACTTAACTATACGGTGCATATACGCAGAGTGGCGACTTACAAACGAACTAGGAATTGTCAATATACCCCCTATTAGCTAACATACATTACATTATGTTATATTTTTTGACAACCTCCGTAGCGTAGCGGTAGTTGGCTCGCTTTAAATCTCGGAGGTCGTGGGTTCGATCCCCACGCCGGACAAGAAATCTTTGTGTAAATTCTAGAATTCTTTGCGGATCTGGTGGGTTGAGGGACTACCCTCCGTGCCTCGGAAAGCACGTTAAGCCGTTGGTCCCGATTGTTATAAAATCATCTATAATAATCGTATATCAAGAAACGGGCAGCAGCGTTTCCTTGTGTGTTACAACATAATACTGCGGTCACCAAACTGCATGCCAAGCGTGGTGACTATGGCAATACCTTCCCTCAGGAGGAGGCCCATGTTCAGCAGTGGACTTTATACGGGCTGATGATGATGATGATATTTTTTTTACTGAATTATCATTGAAGTAGTCATCTATTCATAGAAGCATCGTTTGTACTAACAAAACGAAATGATTTCGCTGACTAGAGCTATGATGAAAATCACGGTGTCTATAAAAATATATATTATATTGTAATGTATTAAACTAGGCCATCATATGACGCTCATAATTTATTACATTTACACTAATTGCTTGCGGTTCGGTCCATTAGAAGTCTCTCCAACTTAGATAATGCTCTACGGTACATTTTGGTTTTGCAACTATTTGATATGATTTTACAGTTTTCGCTTCACTCAGGGCTATCGTCCTCATGGGTATCTTATAATTAGAAATCATATAGTAGAGTGCATATTGACATAAACCTAGCGGAAGCATGCAACTTTGAGTGGAAAACACTTCTGTAAACGGAAAATATAAAGAAAACTCCAAAAGAAAAACCACTGGATGTGTTTGGCGGTAAAATTTGTCGGTAAATTTATCACAGACAATGATAATAAAATTTAAAAAAAATAAGTGACCATAAATAAAGTCTTTTACTCACGCGCGTTGATGTGCGTGAACACTTCCAAAATGCTGGTAGGTACCTACAGTGATTCTAATACGTGGATTTTTTTTAATCTTGAATTGGATTTAATAGAAATATATTAATTAAGACTAAGATTATATAGCGGCCGTACCGCCCAATGGCTAGGGCGTCGGACTTGTGATCTTAAGGTCGCCGGTTCGAACCCCACCCATTGCACTACCGACGCGACGTGAACCCACTCGTAACACAAGCATTTTAGCTTAGCACGAGGGTTTAACAAGAAAACTAGTAGACGGCAAAAAATCTTCTATTAATCTTTAAAAAAATATATGTTGTCGTGTGGTTTCCGGCTTGGAAATAGAATAGACCACCACATCTTTCTATGGTTGTCGTAAGAAGCGACTAGAACTAAAGTGGATAATATCCACTCGAGTTAGTAAAATACTTGATAAAAGGCTCAAGCTACAGTTTTATACTGTCTACGTTATATGCCACCGCCGCTGCAGCGTATTCGCGCGCTGGCGATAGGATATGTGAGACTCGCCCTCTCCATAGCGTGGTATGCTAAACTTATACCACGAGGAGAGGACCCTACACCACTAAAGTCCCCCGGACACTACTTCGATCCGCCATTGGCGGGGGCCGGGTACGCATAAGCGATCCGACCCAACACATGATAATACCTACTGTTAAAGGAACAACATATATCTTAGAAGCACCGCATACAAAACTGATTTACTTTGAAACGGTATTTAGGTATCTAACCACTCGAAGTAAAATCCTGTAGATAATCTAAGTTTAAGCCGAAGTTAACGCCTATTACTTACAACTTGGTCACTTAAATTTATGGCATCGTTACCTCAAATAATTTAAGAGACTTAGTTTTATCTGTTTAGAAGCAAATTGAAGACTTTGTGGTTTGTGGGGCTAATCGAAAATGTTTTAGCGGTATAAGTAACTTTTGATCTGA
Organism: Nycteola revayana; assembly: GCA_947037095.2. NCBI lineage: Eukaryota > Metazoa > Arthropoda > Insecta > Lepidoptera > Nolidae > Nycteola > Nycteola revayana. Next base: position 4,309,797 of record OX344851.2, read on the forward strand.
TTATATCGAGGCGTAAAATGCTAATTGAGCTAAGCGACACGATGAGCGACATTGAAATAATGAATTTTATCCAGCACTTAGGTATTTACAGTACACTTGTACGTCTCAGAATTACAATGTAAGAAGATAAATTAATAAAAATAAAACTACATTACTAACTAACAGATAATAATATCCGACTTGGTAACTAACAGTAGTAGGCAGGCAATAGTAAATCATACAAATTACAGACTGCATAGTCCGTCCGTTTGTCCAGTTTGAACATTGAATTGTATACCTTATGAAAGTATCAACATCATCATCATCAGCCTGTATAACGTCCACTGCTGAACATGGGCCTCTTCCCCGGGTAGGGTATTTGCCATAGTCACCACGCTTGGCAGGCGGGCTGGTGACCGCAGTATTATGTTGGACCACACAAGGAAACGCTGCTGCCCGTTTCTTGATATACGATTAGTTTAGACGGTATTATAACAATCGGGACTAACGGCTTAACGTGCTTTCCGAGGCACGGAGAACTTCAACCATCCAGACCCGGAAAGAAATCGAACCCACGACCTCCGACATTTAAAGCGAGCCAAATACCGCTACATCATACATACATAATATATATATTTCAATATAGTTATTAGTGTCGCTAAAGGGCTTTGCACACCTCGTTTTTTAAACGCGCCGTTTGTACCCATACAAACTCGATACGCACGCGAGTCAGTAGTTCGTTTCTAAAAAGCGCGTTGACGGCGCGTTTTATATATTAAAAAAAACGTGGTGTGCATAGGCGATCGATTAGCTTTTATGCATCGATATGGTTTCAAAGTTTTTGCTAAGGTTAGTTAAATATAGCGTCTAGTGGATCATCCATTTGCATATTTTTTTATTGAAAACACAACAAACTTCAACACTTAACGCTATATTATTATTCCGTCAGTTTGATTACTAAAAATATTGGAAACGTAGGTATATATTTCAAATCAATTAAAAAAATCACTCCTGAGTAAAATTGTACCTAGAAATGACGTCATATGCAATTTCAACGCGCTGTATATTCGTCATTTTTTGTTTAAGAAACGAAAAAAATACGTGTACAATATTTTTTTGTAATCAAACTGACGGACTTAATATATTTTTTTAGCCTTCATTCCTACTGTACGCAAATCAATACAAGAAATAATTTTTCGTTCTAACACTCGTAAAATATAACAGTTTAAATCCTTGAATATTTTTCTTTACTCTAAAAGTTTCTTATACGACCAACTTCGCAGTAAAGCTGAGACGGAAACAGAGAGGTACAAATCCTACTAATATTATAAACGCGAAAGTTTGTAAGTATGGATGGATGGATGTTTGTTACTGTTTCAGGTAAAAACTACTGAACGGAATTGGCTGAAATTATGCGCCGGGATAGGTTAAGCGCTGGATTAACATACAGGCCAAAACATCACGCTCCGACCCACTGGAGCAGAGTAACGCGGGTAATACCGCGGGGCGCAGCTAAAGCACAATAATACGAGTAGGTACTATACTATATGTAGAACGAATTGTCTCCAGGCGGTCCCTCATTAAAACATGTTCAACTCCATGTCTCATTTTAAATACATGAATACAATTTACTTATTTCACTATACAAATAATATATGTTTTAAGGCAGACTTTCCATTGCGCGTTCTTCGAGCGTGTGACAAGACCACAGGCTAACTCACTTTATCAGTCTGTTTACGTCCACTGCTGAACATGAGCCTCCTCTTTAACAGATCTTGGCAAGTTAGGGTCGTACCTCTACGACCCTGACTTGCCAATATCTGTGGGCCGGATTGCTCATGCGTACCCGGCCCCCGCCAACGGCAGACCGAAGGAGTGTCCGGGGGGTTTTAGTGGTGTAGGGTCCTCTCCTCGTGGTATGAGTTTAGCATACCACGCTATGGAGAGGGCGAGTCCCACATATCCCATCGCCAGCGCGCGAATACGCTGCATCGGCGGTGGGAATGCGTAATTGCATTTCTCCCCGGACAACAAAAAAAATCACCACGCTTAGCAGGCGGATTGGTGATCGCAACAAGATGAGAGTATCAGAGATTGATAGATGCTGCTGTCCATTCATCAGTGTATGTCCCTTGGTCGCCTCTTACGTCACCCATGGGAAGATATGGGGTAGTATATTCTAAGCCGGAAACCACGCGGCAAACGACATAAAGACAGGCTAACGGGAGACGGAATTAGAAAGAATTTTGGGGATAAATTATTTCATTATTTTGAATGCTGCCCTACAATGATGATTAAATTGCTAAATTATGAATTTACTTTATGAATTTTCAAGGCAACTCTGCCGACCGCGGGAAGCGTGTTCGACGCTCGAAAAACGTGCACGCTTAATGTGGGTTTAGCCTTAGCTATTTTGATGCATCAATTTAAATATGAATAATTAAACGAGACCATAGATGATTGGAAACTTGCCAGTTTGAATTCATACCTACCTATTAACTTATAAAGTTACCAGCCAACCACGTAATGAAATATGCATTATTGGCCTTCGACGATAAATGGGCTATCTAACACTGTGAGAATTTTTCATTTTTCTAACCAATTGTTCCTGAAATTAGCGCATTCAAGCAATCAAAAGATAAGGTTGATGGCGATTTTGATACTGCTTCATGTACACACAAAAAGTTTCAAACACCAGTCAAAACGATATCGCTGTGGAGCAAACGCTTTGAGCTTAGAACGTCCACAGTTGAATATGAGATACCTCCCGAGGGAGGGATTTTGCATATCCACCACGCTTGGAAGATAGGTTGGTGACGTCAATATAAAGGCCGTTGAAGCGGCCGTAGCCCAATGGCTAGGGCGTCGGACTTACGATCAATTGGACGCCGGTACGATCCCCACCCATTGCACTACCAAAGTGAACCCAATCGTAACACAAAAATTCTGTTAGTAATCTTTTGATAAGAAAAAAAAAATTGTAACACATAGGAAAACGCCGACCATTTTTCGGTATACGATTGTTATAGATGATGTTATAATAAACGGAATTTAATGCGCTTTTCGAAGCAGGGAGTATGTATAGTCCCTCAACCAACCAGACCCGGATTGACCTCCGACATTGGACGCAAGCTTTATACCGCTACACAAAGGAGGTTGTGTACATAAATAATTAAACTTAAAAATAATTAAAAAAGAACTGTCAAACCTAACTCGGCATTAACGAAGAAAAACTCCATATTTAGAAACCATCTCGTTTTGTAATACTTGAACTCTCATTAATCTGTAACGTCTGTTTAATGTTCTAAATACTATTTACTTACTCCTGAGAATTTGGAAGCTTCAGACAGCTAATTACCTAGTTGAGGCTAGGATAACATGTACGTTTTGATGCTAAAAGCAACTAATGCAAACATCTGCTTAAATATATCCTACACAGTACATATGTAACTGCTATTTACAAATAATATGTTTAATTAATTTAATGTGATGCTCTAAAATGGCGGCTAGGTTTATTTATATATTAGCGACCCGCCTCGGCTATGCACGGGTACACTGCTGACACAACTGCATGAAAATTTACTGCGTTGATTAAAGCATACACAGGTAGAGACAGACAGCAGAAAGCGACTTTGTTTTATAATTGTGATTTTTATGCGACTAAAAGGTCGAAAAAGCCTTATTTTTTAACGGCACTTACGCGATTATAATTACAGTTACTGAATACTATTTGTATTTATTTGTATAGATAAGAACATTCAAAAAATCAAAACAATTCAAACTATACACAATATGACAACTATTCTAAATTTATAAATAAAATACGTCGGCGTTAGGCCACCACCCGCAGGCAGGGTGCCCAAAACGCTGGGCCGGATTGCTTAGCCCGGCCCCAGCCAACGGCGGATCGATGGAGTGTCCGGGGGGTTTTAGTGGTGTATCCATTTAGGCTGTTCTATCACCCAAGGTAAAAGCCCTACTTGTCTATATGTCCGGTAAAGTCGTGAAATCTTCATGGCTAACTAAATATTTCCGAGAAAACCAGGTATTGTAAAAACATTCGTTCAATTTTTTTTATTTGGTTTATTGAGCAATTATAAACTGGTCATTTTATGTTTTCGTCAAAACGGGATATGGGTTAATGAGCAGACGATGAGACGAACGATAAGACGATGCATAGTCACAGATTTGTATTTATTTATAAAAGTGTTAATTGTACTGTGTTCAACAATTATTATAAAAATACATATTTTATACTAATAAATAGCCCTTCGGCGTTGAAGTTGTGATCAAATGGTTACATTATAATTAGAATGCGCGGTTTTTAAAACGGTACTGTTTTGCATCCTGAAGACAGCTTTGGGGACAAAGGGAAAAAGAGGCATGTATGAGAAAAGGGACAGTCCTGCTAAAACGCTGATCGTCAATGGTTCACCAATTATTAGCAACTTAGTCACGATCTAAACAAACTAGACACATAGAATACGTAACGTTAAAATACATTGTAAATTGGTACATTAGCTCTTATACATAAGGCTGAAATTCGATAGAAGTTGACATAACATTAGCCGTTGCAACTCGTCCCCTATCACTGCTACACTAACATCATTTCAGTTGACAAACTTTCTGTGTATTTACTTAGGACCGCCTCTGCATCGGATACTAACTTGTTAATGCTTTGATTTAGTTATTGCGAGTGAACGAGGAGTTACGTCGTTTGTAGTGATCTGTTCTGGATATTGGGTTGGTACATTTTTATTTTACATCATCATCATCATCAACAGCCCGTTTACGTCCACTGCTTAACATGGGCCTCCTCTTAATAGACCTTTGCAAGCCAGGACCGTAGAGGGATATTGCCATAATCACCACGCTTGGCAGACGGATTGGTGATCGCAGTAAGATGTAAACCTTGAGCTAATAGATGCTGCTGCCCATCCATCGGCCATATGTCCCTTAGTCGCCTTTTACGACATCCATGGGAGGACATGGGGTGGTCTATTCTGAACCGGAAACCACACGGCAATATTTATACATATTTTACATAGCAATGTTTAATTCAGCGTCAGCCCGTATAACGTTTGCTGCTGAACATGGGGGTTCACGCCACAATAGTATAGTCACCACACTTAGTAGGCGGGTTGGTGACCGCAGAGAAACGCTGTTATATACTTAGATTAGATCTATTATATTACTTAGAATCTTAGATTTTGCACAAAAAAAATCCCGTTTAACTCCTCCGAGAATTTGTAACTGCTATGCCAAGGGAGTTCAATCTATTTGGGAATTGACAGTAATTATTAGTTATCTAGCGATCAAAATTTTAGCATAATAAAAAAATAGCATTCTTCACTCCTTCCCTATATAAACTATAAGTGTTCAACATTTCACAGGTGTTCCGCGTAATTTTTGTAAAAAGGAGTACAAAGCTTTTGCTTCACGTAGAAATATATATATATATATATATATATATATATATATATTTTATTAATATAGAGAAGCAAATTTATTTTGGGCATCATATTTTATACACTAGGTTCAGCAGAATCTCTATTTTTAGACATTTATATTACTGTTTATAGGTGGAAAGTAAATAGACTCGGTTGGTTTAACTGTCGAGAGAACTCTCTCGACAGTTAAACCAATATAAAAGTAAATAAAATAAGGCTCAATTCACACTGGCTGATTTGTACCGTCGCGCGTCGTCGCGTGGCGTTTTCACTTACAACGCGTGGTGACGCTCGCTTTACCTTGCTAAGATAACAGTGATTAACCAGTTCAGAGATTTTTGAACAGTGTCACTACACGCCAGTAACGGACGACGTTGCACGGCGACCTCACCTCCTTTCTAAATACAACAGTGATCCGTCAAAAACTAAAAGAAGACACGCTTTTCCAGTTTCTACTTATATACTGATACAGATTTCTATAAATAAATAATAAATAAAATAAATAAATGAAAAAAGTTTTTATTTATGTAAACCTACAACAGGCATTTGCAAATAGTCAAAACATATTTAGCTCATTAATATAATATTTTTGATTAATTAATTTAGTTTAGTTATAATAATAATAAATAGTTTGTATTTTATATTTATTTATAGCTTTAGCGTAAAAGATGTCAGGTATGAAAATACAATTTTATTTTTTATCTAAGTATAATTTTATAGTCTAAAGTTCTGTCCATTGAGTAGGTATGTTATTATTTAGATGGACCATAAGATTATCGTCGGACGCGATATCTGATAAATGTATAGATTTATAGTACATTACGATATTAGTGCGTTATAACCAATACGCACGTTTATCGTACGACGTTTTTTAACACATTTGCGAGGTAACAGAAAAAAAATCATTTTTCACAAATTTTTTTTTGTTTGTACTTGTAAGTACAAAGAAAAGAAAATTTGAGAAAAATGGCGCGAGGATTATTTTCTGCCGTAGCTGCGTGAAAATGTTGGCAAAGACGTTAGAGCAGTCAAGTTTTTAAATTACCGAATAAACTGATTTATTTTATTTTAAATAAACTGAATCTGTGAATGCACACTGTTGCTTTCCCGCCATTTTAACAGCGCGCTAGCGCTGCCTACTGACTTGCGCCGCGCGGCGATTAGTTCGAAATTTGAATAGCAACAGCGCGCGAAATGGCAAATAATACTGTTATGGAATTTGTATGGACTATAACTTAACTATTTGCTTTAGTAACACACGCGCTTTTTATGACCCGCTTTACATATTTAAAACCGGTGGAATTACATCAGCTTTACGAACAACGGTGTTAAAAATAAATAATCGTATACTTCAGGCAAACTACTAAGGCGTACCGGTATAAGACGCACTTTAAGTGGATTGGTGATAGATTCTCACGTCGGGCAAAAAAATCTTTGGGTAAAATCTTAGATATCTTTCCGGGTTTAATTGCCTCGGAGGACACGCTAAGCCGTTGATCCTGATTGTTATAACATCATCTATATCAATTGTACCTACCCTCTCTGCCAACTCGCCTGCCAAGTGAGGTTACTATGGCAAATCCCTCCGTTACGAGGAGGACTATGGCAGTGAATTATTTTCGGGCTGATGATGATACTACAGACGAAAACCATGACGCGTTGAGCAGCTTCGAGTCAGGGCCGTGCCATACCAATGTGAGTATAGCCTAAGAGCTTCAAGGCTATGTGTATGCATTTGGTGTACCGTAAACATCGTTATAGTTGATGATATAACACACTGTAGAATAATAACAACATTTTCCTCTTATATATATTTTTATGAATAGAATAAGATGTGTTTGTTTGTTGTATAAACTTTTTTAAATGATTGTTTAGTTACTTAACTAATGTATTTCTAGAGGTCGGATATGTTGTCCGTGAGCCTTTTTTTTATATGTGCCTTTAGTTATCATTCAGTCGTAAACTGGTACTTACGACTAAATGCTTCTGAAGTACAATTCACGGACACGTAACACACTCATAAATACTATCTGTAGTTGATACAGTTAAATTATCTACCACTTCTGAGAACCTACAACTTTTCTTGCACCAGTTGACTGGACTGGTGGTTGATCGAACCCAGGACACCATATTCCAGAAGCAACTCCTGTAAATATTAAGCCACTGTCGAAAAGTCTTTGATACCTTAACTTTTGAATACCACTTAGGGCCTAAGCACACCATGTTTTTGAAACACAGTACTGACTTGCGTGCGTATCGATACAAAAGTCAGTACTTTGTTACTAAAACGCGCGTCGACGGCGCGTTAAAAAAACGTGGTGTGCTTAGGCCCTTAGTTTATAAAACATAATTTAATTACTGATATTTTAATTGGTACTAATATTATAAACGCGAAAAATTGTATCAATTCATTTTTGTTACTGTTTTACGCAACGTACAGAAAGTGGACCGATTTTTGCCGATATTTTGCACAGGCATCATTTATACAAAAATTTACTGTCCGGCGTGGGGATCGAACCCACTACGCTACGGAAGTTTGTTTTTCTAAGATTTCTTTCCGGATCTGGTTGGTTGAGGGACTACCCTCCGTGCCTCGGAAAGCACGTTAAGCCGTTGGTCCCGATTATTATAACATCATCTATAATAATCGTATAGCAAGGAATGGGCAGCAGCGTTTCCTTGTGTGTTACAACATAATACTGCGGTCACCAGCCCGCCTGCTAAGCGTGGTGACTCTCCCACGGGTGGAGGCCCATGTTCAGTAGTGGACGTTATATGGGCTGGTGATGATGATATAGATTGTAGGTCACGTTATTACACTTGAAAATATTCTAACAAAACATGAATAATATAAGCCTAGGCTAAAAAATAAAAGCGACTTCCTAGATTTATGTCCAGTCGGTGAATATCGTGGAAACGTTTTATGGCCGCATTATAATGACAAAGAGTAGCATTAATGATTTACAATGCTTTTATACTGATGATATACTGTTTCAGAGATACAGCCTCTTTGAGAGGCTGAAAAAATATGATAATGATAATGTTCGTAAAAATATTACGAATTTTATTATATAAACGAATTAAACGATATTTATTCAGCACTTATGTATTTACATACACATGCACTTGTCAGTTATACACAATTAAATATGATTAATATAATTAAATACAAAATATCGCAACTGAAATCTATTGCGGATTAGCTAATGACCTGTCTGTCAGTCTAGTGTCACGTCATATGAATAGCAATAACAATAATTATTATTTCTATAATCGAAATCTTAATATAATTTAGCTCTGTAGAAAGAGGCACGTCTTTATACAATATTTGTACGTATAAGGGCACACACGCCTGAGGGCACTCTTAATAGGCTAGGACTAGGGCTCAGGGCATCGCTATACGAATATATTCTGACTGATTTTGACTGTACTGGAGGCTCAGTGATAACAATAGTTGCTTCTGGCGTCTGATGTTCTAGGTTTAGTTCTCAGCTAAGTTTTAAAATAGAATTGTTTTATGTATGTTTGTTTTTTGTAGTCGGCGTCAGTTTTCAGTGATTCTTACCCATCTTATAAACATTCAATGCGCGTAAAGACGTTATCACTTAAAATAAAACAGATTTAAATAATTATTAAAATAATAAAAATTAAATGGTAAAGTGTGAATCGGACTTGCGCAAAAAGGGTTGCGTACCATTTTCAAGCCTCTATCTGTTGCCGTTATTGATATCTAGCAAAAAAAGGGGGGGGGGGGGGTAAATTTGGTGCCCCTTCAATATTTAGTTTATTTTATTTTTAGTATTTTTGTTGTTATAGCGGCAATAGAAAAAACATCATATGTGAAAATTTCAACTGTCCTAGCTATCGCGGCTCTTGCGATACAGCCTGGTGTATCTCAAGATCCGCTAGATAATAGGAACCCGTTTTAACCCTTGGGGTACGAAACCCTAAAATACAATTTACATAATACATTATTATTTATTGATATTTAAACTTGTTTGTTCTGACCTCGTTCAATAAATTGTCAGTTGAAATGCACAACATTGTTGCCCACTGAACACTGAACAAAGTTTTGAACGGAGACTTCGAAGACATTACTTGTCTCAAGGACAGCAGGGATGTTTGGGTTTGGCGCCGACTTCAGAATAGATAACTATATTTTATTATTATTGAAGTTTGTAACACAATTTGTTTTGGCTTAATATTTATCTGAACTGGAAACAATAATTTTATTTGGACTTATATTTATAAACACAAGAAGTAAAGCTATGATATCTGTTTTTATCTTTTTATGCTTCAGATTTTAGTATAATTGTAAATTGGGGCGGCCGGCCGTAGCCCGGCGTCGGACTTGCGATCATGTGGTCGCTGGTTCGATGCCTACCCATTGCACTACCGACGTTAACCCACCCGTAACACAAGCATTTTAGCTTAACACGAGGTGTTAGCTATAATACAAGTAATGTGCGAAAACCAGTGCCGGATTAGCCATATAGCGAGAGTAGCACATCGTTGAGCGACTGTGGGTCATTCCTAAGAGGAGCCTCCGGACTGAATTTGCTACCTACAGGCCCCGCGCTTGCTTAATCCGGCACTGGCAAAAAGACAAAACCTATCCTAGTAATCTTAAAAAAAAACAAAGTTAGTTACAAGGTGTTTAATAAAAAATAGTGCAGTTCAATATAGAAATTAAAAGTTTCTCACATGTAAATAAATTAAAATTTTAGTCGCCTAGCACTATAAATAATTTTAGTTTATGATTTCTTGTACAAAACTACCATAAAATACGAAAGTACGTACTTATAATAAAACAAAACTAGTGGTTTACTACAAAACTACTATATATACTAAGCAAATACAGCCATGGAATCACCGGTACAGCCGACTCGATCTATTAACTAATTAATGTGTTATCGGGTTAGAGTATTTTACTTATCTATTTCATATATCTACTATCTTTTCTTATTGTATTTGGAATTAAGAGGAAAAGGATTGTATTTAAAAAAAAATGAAAATCGGGGTTGGGCGACACCGGACTTAAACCGTTAGTAAATTAATAAGTGTTGACTACAAAAGCTTTCACTGCGGTAGCCACACGAATTTGGCCGGGTTTTTATCTCAATATAACTTTGGCCAGAAAACTGTATGTTCAGGAAAAGTAAACACAGATGCATTGTTTTATTTCCGATTGTTCTATTCCTATTTCTTTTTATTTTCGTAGAAGTAATATTTGCGTGGCACCCAAGTGAAAAATTGCTTGTTGTTTTTGGCCTAGACTGGAAATACACGGTAGTTTTTTTTTTCATTAGACAATCGGATCCGATAGTTTTCCAAACATTTGAAAAGTGTATTATGTTGGAACATACTAATAAAATATATTCAGTACTTGGGTATTTACAAACACTTGTACTTGTCATAATAGGGTATTTTACTCTTTACGAGAAAAAGTCTTCCAATATATTATTGAGATAGATTAGGCAAAAAGCAGTTGGAAAATGTTCGTTTTAGTTCATAAAATAACAAAATAAATTATTTAATTTAATTAAAAGTTTTCAGGTTTTTAGGGTTCCGTAGCCAAATGGCAAAAAACGGAACCCTTATAGATTCGTCATGTCTGTCTGTCTGTCTGTCTGTCTGTCTGTCCGTCCGTATGTCACAGCTACTTTTTTCTGAAACTATAAGAACTATAATGGTGAAACTTGGTAAGTAGATGTATTTTGTAAACCGCATTAAGATTTTTACACAAAAATAGAAAAAAAACTATAAATTTTGGGGTTCCCCATACATAGAACTGAAACTCAAAAAAAAATTTTTCGTCGCACCCATACTTGTGTGGTCTCTATGAATAGGTCTACAAAAATAGTAATTTTTTTCTAAACTGAATAGTTTGCGCGAGAGACACTTCCAAAGTGGTAAAATGTGTGTCCCCCCCCTGTAACTTCTAAAATAAGAGAATGATAAAACTAAAAAAAATATATGATGTACATAACCATGTAAACTTCCACCGAAAATTGGTTTGAACGAGATCAAGTAAGTAGTTTTTTTTTAATACATCATAAGCCGTAAACCGCAATTTACCTTTCATTCAATCAACTATTGACTAACAACATCGATCAAAGTTACAACTAACTACAAGAACTTTTATACTATGTTACTTGTTGTATTCTTGATATTAAAAACAGGTAGGCACTTGCAACTAGTACGGAACCCTTCGTGCGAGAGTCCGACTCGCACTTGGCCGGTTATTTTAATCTGTTATTAACACTATGAAATCGTAGCCATCATTTTATGACGTCATAAGGCTGTGTAAATATACTGTGTCAGTGTATATAAGTTGGCATTTGAATCCATAACTTATCCGGTGTTTTTACACAAGTATTCTTGCATATAGGATCAGCACACCAACGATAAGGAGGATAATAACTCATTTTAAAAAAGGTTAAATTCTTAAAAATAGCATACACGATATCGGCGCAACTGCTGACATAGCGAACCGACGTCACAATATGGCGACCAAATTACGCGCGAAATTTGAAAATGGAAAATTATGACACTTATCGATTGAATTAAAATTTTGTTTTTTTGTGTGGTTTATTAGCACCTTAGAATCTAATTGAGACACACTTCAAAAATAAGTGTAATACTGGTATTACACTCATTTTTGGATCATAACATCCAAAGCTGAACATGGGCCTCCTCTTAACCTCGACTAGTCAAAGTCGTTTTGTGTGAATTGGTGCATGGTGATTTCGGTAAGATAGTGAGTGGTCTTGATCTGATTGATGCTGCACATTCATCAGTGTATGTCCCTAAGTCGACTCTTACCCATGGGAAAATACAGGGTGGTGTATTCAAAACCAGACACCACACAGTGATTTACCTTTACAGCGCCCAAGTTTCTTTAAGTTTGTTTTGTTAAGGGTAACTGCTGTCCGTTCCCTGCCCGGCTAGCATAGGCAGCGCGACTCGAGTCCACGCTACGGAAGCCGACCAATCATATTGCAGAAAGTGTCACGTGACAGTGCGTTTCTGCAATGTGATTGGTCGGCCTCTTTAGAGTAGACTCGAGTCGCGCTGCCTATGCTTGCCGGTCTGGTATACGTTTGTAATAAAATCGCTTCAGAAATATTGACTTTTACCAATAATTGTTAAAAATGCTTTGTGTTAGGCCTCCCGACCCTTAGTTTGCTAAGAACCTTCCGATGCCCTCGTAGATCCGAAGGCTGAACTGTAAAGTAGAGCGACAGTTGCACAAAATCCCTCAATCTCCCCGTCAGCGACCGCCCTGAGCCGAGGTCCAAGTCCCACAGTCGACACCCTCTTGCGCAGGTTGCTTAGTCTGTTAGTTTGTAGTGTTTAAACCATCATTTATCTAGGCTGGAGCTCTGCTCGCCTTTATGCCCGGTGAAGTAGCAAAAGCCTCAGGGTTAATTACATAAGCCCGTCAGAAAAAAAATAATCTTTGTGTTAAGAACAAATTGCTATTTTGATATTTCAATTTTATTTTATTTCCCGTCGTTATCTTTTGCCATTGATAACAAATTGTACTGGCTTTTTTATTACACAGCAATAAATGTGCAATTTTATTCCATTTAATATTAAGCTATTGTTTGTATTTTCGTTTATAGTCCGTAGCAGATTGTTTCTTTGTTTATATTTATTCGATGTAGCGATACAAAGGTACGATGTAATTGAATCAATTGATGGTAATCAAAATACGAAAATTGCTATGATTGAAAGTTTTATATCAATTAAATGATATTCAAAGATAAAAACAAGTTAACAAATAATCTTCTATAGTTTTTGAAAATTAAATAAAATTTAGCATATGATATTATTTGCAAATAAAATAAAATTTAGCATTTGATATTATTTGCCGTGTGGTTTCCGGCTTACAATAGACCACCCCATGTCCTCCCATGGGTGTCGTAAAAGGCGACTAAGGACATATGGCTGATGGATGGGCAGCAGCATATATTAGCTGACGGTTTACATCTTACTACGATCACCAATCCGTCTGCCAAGCGTGGTGATTATGGCAATATCCCTCAACGATCCTGGCTTGCCAAGGTCTGTTAATAGGAGACCCATGTTCAGATGTGACGTGAACGGGCTGTTGATGATGATGATGATATGATATTATAAAGTCATATCATCCCATTGGGGGTTGAATGACATAAACGGATACGCGCTCTCAGCTTACTTATTAGGTATACCCTACGGCTAACGCGTAACGCTTTAGCGTTTATGTGTGACGCAAATTACCACAGTATTGTAATTGGTAGGTACAATTAGAACTGTAATCAAGGGTATAAACAGCCCGTTGTGTCTGTATTAAATCCGCGATCTGAACTCGATATGTTTTATGTTAATTGCAATCTGTTAAAGTCTGGCATAACTAATTTGTGGAACCAAAATAATCAATTAATCAATATAATAAATAAAATTAAACGATTTGATCGTAACCGGAAGATATACAAGAAAACTATTTTAAGGGAGCTTTATGGACGCAATAGAACCCAAAACAATGATTTTTAGGCTTTTTGTCTGTTTGCCTGTACGTTTGTACAAGCCAATATCAGAAAGTGCCTAGCTGATTTGAATGCGGTTTTCACTAATGCGTAGCGATTTGTTTCACTAAAAATTTTGTTTCATTCATTTAGATTTGATCTTAATGTAAAAAAATATAAATCTAAAGAATCTATGCAAATAATTGCAACTGACTGACGGATTAACGCACAGCTTAAACGACGCAGGCGTCCAATAAGAAAGGCTTATCCAAAATTCTTCCCCTAAGAAAACATTTTTACAACATAAGCGTCATGGTACAGATTACACTTGTTTAAAATACCAGCTTCCCACGCACGGTTACACCCATGTAACTCCCGGTGCCTTAAGAACTTCATAATTAAATATAATCTATAGCCTTCCTCGATAAATGGGCTATATAACACTGAAATAATTTTTCAAATCGAACCTGTAAATTTTGAGATTAGCGCGTTCAAACAAATAAACTCTTCAGCTTTATATATTTCTTTAGATATAGATATAGATAACCTTATCTTATAGATTTTTTTATTTACGCACGAAGCGATTTGCTTCTTCTTTCATAATGCGGACGGCTAAGGAGTGGAATTCTCTGCCGGGGTCAGTTTTTGCGGAACGCTATAATCTGGACATCTTTGAAACTAGTAAACAGACATTTTCTAGGCAAGCGTGTATCATCTTAGGCCTTATCTTCGTCTTCCATCAAGCGAGATTAGGTTCAAACGAAAAAAAAAACCTAAACGGCTGCTTATATAACACTATAATAAAAGCATTATACGGAAATCAATTCACCTCCAAACACAATTGTTCATAACACAACAAAAATGGAATCTATATCTATCATATTTTACCTCAGATTATCTTTTATCAAAACGTGAAGTTTTCACAAAAGAACGCATGAGATTTATGAGATGTATTTTCATGAGTACAGAGATAAGTGCCTCACATATTTTATTTTTGGCAAAAATATTTAACGCACATTCGGTAAGACAAGGGTTCAATTGTACTTCTCGCAGAAAAAGACATTTATCATCGTCATCAACCCATTTAACTTCCAGTGCCGATTATGGTTGTCCTCTCGAAAGAAGGTTGTGACTAGCACCACGCTTGGGAAACGGGTGTCCAGTATATAAAACACAGTGAAATGTTGCTGCCTGTTTCCTGGTATACGATCGTTATAGATGATGTTATAACAATCAGGACCTATGGCCAGACCAGGTTGGTAAAGAACACAAAGATGTTCGGTGTAGGGATTGAGCCCACGATCTTCAACTGCTGAGGTTTAAAGCGAGACTTATAACGATGGTCCACGGGGAAAAATTACATTAATTAAAACATACCCAAATGTTTTTAGCCGCGCTAAAAACATGCCTAAAATAGGTGTGATTTGAAGTTAATTTCATGAAACAAAGAAAAGCATAGTCACCACGCTTGGGAAATGGGTGTCCGCAGTATTATGTTAAAACACAGTGAAATGTTGCTGCCTGTTCCCTGGTATACGATTTTTATAGATGATGTTATAACAAACAGGACCTACTGCCAGACCAGGTTAATTTTTTTTTTTTTTATAATTTACCTTTTTTTTCAGTTTAGGTATCGATCTCACAACCTTCGACTCCTAAAGTTTAAAACGAGACTTATAACGATGGTCCACGGGAAAAAATTACATTAATTAAAAAGTAAACATGCCTAAATAGGTATGATTTGAAGTTAATTGTAACAAAGAAGAGAGCAACATAATGCAGAGTAAAACCATTTTGAATGCTACCTACTCAACAACTGAAATTGTGCTCTTGTCTTACCGAAGGTACGATATACGTATATACACAACAATTTAGCGAGGGACAAGGTATTCCAAGAACTTATTGTTGAATATTTTCGACTCCGTCATTCCAACAATGCAATGGTGGTCAGGATATAATGAAATTTTATAAAGTGAATTGAGTATTGGAATGCAGTGCCTTCGAATTGTGAGTCCCGGTTTTGTTGAAACAATGTGATTCCTCTGAAGAGAGGACTATGCGACTGACTGCGCGATGTAACGCAATAAAGCTGATTTTCCACCAGAGATGTGATATGCAGCTATGCTGAGAGGATGCTAAGGTCAAGCTATGGAAACTGTGTACTCTATACATCACAACTCACAAAAAAAAAACCATCGTGATAAGAATGGTCTTGAACCATTCTTATCACGATGGTTTTTTTTTTTTGGACAGACATAATATGTCGTTAGCCCTGTAGATTTTGCTACTTCACCGGGCATAAATGCGAGCAGAGTTCCAGTCAACATAAATGGTTTAAATAGTACAAACTAAGCAACCTGCGCAAGAGGGCGTCCCCTGTGGGACTTGGACCTCGGCTCAGGGCGGTCGCTGACGGGGAGATTGAGGGATTATGGTTTTTAGTTTATTAAGGGGAGTTTTGTGAAACTGTCGTCGCTCTACTTTACAGTTCGCGGGCATCTCAGGCTTTGGGTTTATGAGGGTATCGGAAGCGAGAGGGGAATCACGATGGATGATAAGACCTCGGTCGAGAGGTTATTGTGATCTCATTGTAATAAGTGATTGTGTTGCATGTGTTAGATAATATAATATGCCATCTTTTATTGATGTTAATTTAATAGTGATACCATCACATACCCACTCGGAGGACCAAGAGTCAGTTACAATTGTGTGTTTGCTTGAACGCGCTAATTTTAGGAACGACCGGTTCGATTTAAATAATTCTTTTATATATTAGAAATCTACGTTTTCCAGTGTAAGATAACCCCTTTGTTGGGGAATGCTATTGGCTATATTTAAACGGTGAAACGCGGGTGAAACCGTACGCAGGAAGCTAGTACAGTTATGGATTTGTATTGTTGATAATTTATACTCAATGGGTTAGGTCCCTAATGTAGGTGGGCCTTGATATGCATATGAGGATAACGTATTTACCACCCGGCTACACTGCACACGCATTTCAATTCAATTCTGGTTTATTGTACATACGATTTAGCTTGTATACAGTACAAAATTATACCATCTCCTATGGCAATAGAATTCACTTTACAATGGTTGAAAATTAATTTACTTAAATCTTATTTGTGTTTCGTTTATATACCCAGTTTGTATGTATATGATGTGACATTAGTACCAGTTTTAGTGTGTTTTGCAAATGTGTAAATATTGAATACATTTGCAAATTACTATTCTGTTAAGTCACATTTAACAAGTTTTATTGGGATGACAAAGCTTATTTAGCTAAACTATGTATTTAATTATGTTACAGGTTTGTAGAATTAAATATTTTTATATTTTGGGTTTTGGATTTGATCCCCGCAGCAGCCAAAAAATCTTTGTGTAAAATCAAAGTACCCTCCGTGTCTCTTAGGCCTCGTCCTGGACGCCAGCGGGCGGAGCGGGCGGCGCGGGCGATGGCACGCGCGTCTTTATCAAAGTTCATAGATTTGTGTGAAGCTGTTCTCGACGACAGCGGTGCGGGCGGCAGGTTTGCCTTAGGCACCGCCCGCACCGCCCGCGCCGCCCGCTCCGCCCGCTGGCGTCCTGGACGAGGCCTTAAAGAACGTTAAGCCGTTGGTCCCCATTATCATAATATCTATGATTTTTAAGTATATATCAGATCGTATCGTTGCGGTCACCAACTATTCTTCTTTCAGTACTCAGGTAATGGTCGTGTGGAGGTGTTCAGACTACCGGTGTGTATAATAAAAATATTTAGTTTAAGTATTTACAACGAGTTTATAATTAAAAAAAAAGAAGATATTTTACAAATGAACAAGCAGAGAAAATTATTAGAATGAAGTAACGGTTACTTACTAGGCAACCATATCCACATGCGTGCGCAGAACATTATTGTTATAAATATCACCACAGTCGTATCGTAGTTGCGGTCACTAACTATTCTTCTTTCAGCTTTAATGCTCTGAGCACCACAACTGAATAGAATGCAGAATAGCTTTGATGCATGATTTAATGGTTCAAAGTGGTGCTTAAAGAATTCAGCGACGGAGTTGGTCAATGTGAGGTTAGCTTAAACAAAACTATTAATAGAAAGGTAACGAAAGTCGTAGAAAGATAATGAAACTCGAATGGATGAATGAAATGTAAAACGCTTAATGAAAACATACATACTACTCGGTCACATTATCTCGAGACCTGGCGTCGATGACGTCACGTCGCGTCGGCGCTCTGATATGTGCGTCCGTGGCGAGCGCAGGGAGGTGAAAGGAGAACAGGGCATTCCAGCGAGGTCTCGAGATAATGTGACCGAGTTGTACATTCACGCCTCTTTCCCAAACTGGTACGCAGAGATCATTTATTTCTACTTGTTATGATCTTGATATACCACTTTTGCCTCTTCTACATTCATTAATCTCCTCAAATCCTTCGGCTTAGGGCTACTTTTAACATAGCTGACCTCAATTTGAACGTGGAACTTCCGCCGTGGTCTTTCCCTTCCAAAACTCTAAATCTACTCTAATCCATATTTCTACTCTAATCCATATTTCTACTCTAAGCTATATCCATATTTTGGTTACATATAAAATAACAAAAATGCTGTACGGATGTCGATAATTATTTCACTATCAGAATGTTACATTGCAAACGCGAATGTGAGCTATGCCGATGAAGCCGCGCGCGGGAAGCATCGTAAAGCAAGTTGTTTTATTCATAGGTAAGTTTCAGAAAACTACGATAAATTTTGTACGTAAGTAAATTTTAGAAAGCTATGATTGTTTGCATACACTAACAATCTCTAAGTGGAAAAATGAAGGATAGTAGTAGCTTTACACTCGACTTCGCGCATTTATAATTTCACTAAGATAACCTAATTACGGACTGAAGATTTTTTAATTCATCATCAGCCCGTATAATGTCCACTGGTGAACATGTGCCTCCTCCCGAGGGAGGGTATTTGCCATAGTCACTACGCTTGGTCCCGCGTATAGTCCCCCTAGTCCCCCCTAGTCTAGCTATCCTGCAGTTCTCACTAGCTACCTAAGTGGACTGCCCAGACATTCAGTTTTCTTTTTTCTGTCTTCTTTTGCTTTTTTTTATACATTTAATCAAAAAGGATAAAAGTATGTATGCTTAACAAAATTACATATTGTTGATAGTTTTATTAAGTCAACTCCCTCACCTCGTTAGATATACAATATCACTGTGCTGTTAGGGACTTTATAAAGACATAGGTACCTAAATCACACATTTTAAAAAGAAATTTTAATAAAATTTACAAATAACTGTCAGTTTTTTTTTGAATCTAATATGCTATTTATTTCGACTAATATAATAAAATAGGTAGTCACATATTTCATTTTTATAAGTTTTACTTCGTTGCCCATAAAAACCTAATAGCCCGTATATTTAAAATTTGCATGTTAACGCCTGAACAATCTCATTTGTGTGCAAAATAATTTGGATAAAATTGTCATTCCCTAACACCGTCCACCTTTTACGGATAAAAATTTAAATACTCGGGAAGCCGAGTGGTTTCACCTTATGAATTATTAAAGCTTCCAAAGCAAATTAGAGTTTTACCTGGCTGCCGCAATTTCAGTGTATTTGTTACAAAGATTTGGTTTCAGGAAAACCTTTAGTTTATTGACATCCCTTGTGCCAGGATCGAAACGGGTGGTTGTTTGTTTTTGCTGACCCCATGGGAAAAAGCGCGTGATGACATTTTATACTTTACCCATAATTCAGGCTCGACTCCTGTCGCGGTGCGGTCTCCATTTATTTATATCAATTTTTAAAATTGAGACACAAACGAATTTTAATTATTAGTTATTATCAGAATCTACAATTATGTTTTTTTTCGTTATAAATAGAAAATATAATATAAACTTAAAGGATGTAACATTATTTATTTAAATTTATAAATACATATTATAGTAAATTAGCGAAAACAAAAATATATTAAAAAAATATATATGTTACCGGATATGTATGAAATCTAGGAATTGTACACAATTCCTAGGAAATATATACCCTTCCGAGCCTACTTAGGAAATGTGTAAAATAATGTTTCAAAGATTCCTTAATACACACATTTCCTGTGAAATGTATGTATTTCCTAGGAATTGTATATAATTCCAATATCGTATCAGGAAATGTATAAAAAGAATGCTTTCTGTAATAAAACATGTTGCTTCAACGAGAATAATATTTTTTATTTATACAAATAGGTAACAATCATACCGTAAAATATGATTAATGTTATCTTACCAATTAAAGCTTCAAAAATCAACTAGGTATCTATTAACTTTTAAGGTGCATTTATCGGAAAATCACTGTTACCAGAAATTAATAAGAATCATATGTTGATCAACCTAGTTAGTTGATAAACGAGGTTTCGGGTGGTTATAAAAAAAAATAACCTAAACCTACCCATTGATATTTCCGATTGCTATTTAGGAAATGTATAGATTTCCTAGGAAATATGTCTAATATAATTTATTTCACACATTTCCGGGCGATTTTAGGAATTACATACATTTCCTAGGAATTGTATACAATGACGGATTACATACATTTCCGTTAACATATATAGGCTAATTGATTACAATCATTCCCTTTATCGTAATTTCATATTTACCATCACAAGTTAAGCTCAGCTCAGGTAGCTGACCGACGGAATGCTTTATGCCTGAATTATAAATATGGCGGAGTTCTAAAGTCGCGTAAAGTACAGAAACTATATGGAAGTAGTGGTATTGAATATTTATAAGTTAGAGATCTAGTTTTCAAAGACTTCACAACTTTCTGAACTTACTAACATTTAAGTCATCTTTATTTATGCTTCAAAAGCCACTATCCGATGCCCTCGTAGACCTGAAACGTCCGAGAGGCCCGCGAACTGTAAAGTAAAGCGACAGTTGCACCAAACTCCCCTAAAATACTAAATGTCATAATCCTCAATCTCATCGCCAGCGTCCGCCGTGAGCCGAGGTCCAAGCCCCATAGGGGGCACCCTCTTGCGCAGGTTGCTAAGTTTGTAGTTTTTAAATAATTTATTAAGGCTGGAGCTCTGCTCGCCTTTATACCCGGTGAAGTAGTAAAAGCCTTGTGGCTACCTACGTACGTCAATCCGAAAAAAAAACCTTCAAAAGCCAGACATTGTTTCTTAAAATCTGACCGTGTATTTACTGTGGTTATTACAATTGGATCCAACGGTAGAACAGAAGATAGTCCTTCAACCAACTACACCCGAAAAAATCTTAGAATTGACTCAAACGCTTTCTTATCCAGCTTGGGGATCGAGCCCACGATTTATACTGCTATGCCACATAGGTCATTTTACCATAACAAAATATTTATATGTCGGAGAAGGGTTATCAACAAGCTCTGGAATAGACCGGTTTCGTTCATGGCGGTTATATTTAAAATAAATACACACCAATATGTTTTAAAAACCTCCGTAGCGTAGCGGTATTTGGCTCGCCTTGAATTTTGGAGGTCGTGGGTTCGATCCCCTCACCGGACAGAAAATCTTTGTGTAAATTCTAAGATTTCTTTCCGGGTCTGGTTGGTTGAGGGACTACCCTCCGTGCCTCGGAAAGCACTTTAAGCCGTTGGTCTCGATTGTTATAACATCATCTATAATAATCGTATGTCAAGGAACGGGCAGCAGCGTTTCCTTGTGTGGTACAACATAATACTGCGGTCACCAACCCGCCTGCCAAGCGTGGTGACTATGGCAAATACTCCCTCGAGAGGAGGCCCATGTTCAGCAGTGTACGTTATACGGGCTGATGATGATGATGCGGATTTAATTGCATTTTTCCCACGGATAGTTGTAATTTATTTAAAAGTTGGAATACAATTTGAGTCACCATAAATCTTCGGATCTGCCACTACGTAACGTATTAAAACTAGAGCGAACCCTTAAATCTATGTGTATGCATAGTGTACGCCTTTGACCTAGAGTAGAGGGAGTGAAACCAAGGTGTGAGGTGGGAAGCTAATAGCATGGAAAGTGGCTCCACTTCGCTTAGAATTACAAAGTTGAATGCACACATAGTGGTTTAATCGATCGGGTAGAGCAGTTTACGTGACAAGATTTGGACAAAGAGGTATTTCAACTAGTTTGAATTTTCTAGTAAAGTGTTAAGAGATTTTCTTTTTATAGATTATTTGAGTAAAGTTGAGTATAGTTAAGTACAGACCATTTTTTTTAAATCTTATTTGTGTTTTGATGAATACTAGTGCTATTTTTTTCTAGAAAAAATAGCACTGTTATTTTTGAAACCAATTCTTTTTTATAAAATGACAGGCTGACAGCCAAATAAATCTTATATTGATCCAGTAATTTTAAAAGTAAGAAAAGGTTGGGTATACCTTGAACATAAAAAAATTTAAAAAAAATGTACTACTCTACTACTCCTACTCTTCTTCTTTTCTCTGCACCACCCTAAGGTTGACTGGTAGAAAATGCCTTTGGCATTAAGTCCGCCTCTGTACGCTTAGTTGTAACGTGCATAAAATAAAATAAAATATCTATCTATCTATCTTTGAAATACGTAAAGCAAAGACAGAGTTTTGACAAAAAATTCTCGGACGAAGGAATATGAAATTTCACACACTTATAGTTCATATAGCGAATATGTATATATTTTTTAATTATGGTCTATTTTCAACCACTTGTCGACCATTAGTATGAATTAAAATACATACACCATTAAAGGCGGAAACATATTGTTAAAACACTACGCGTGTTGAGTCGAATCAAATGTATTGTTTTCTATAGACCAGAATCACACCATGAACACGTCGCGTCGGGTGTTCATAGTGTGATTCTGGTCTATCTCACACCCTGCCGGTCCAACCCCTTATACTCCCAATATTATCTTTGGCTACCATAGTTATGCACACAAAAGCAACATCTTCTATCGATCTTTACACATTATAGATTTCGTATATATTTTTTTATTGGAGGAGATTTTTTTTTTGCTTTGGTACTCATCGATAAGGGACTAGCCCTTATCGATGAGTACCAAAGCAAAAAAAAAAAATATTTTTGGCTCGGTTGTGTGACGCGCATTACTCCGAAAACAGTGGATTTTAATTAAGTTTGGTATCATATATTAAAGTACATATCAAAAAATCTTACAATTTTTTTTATTTGGCGAGTTATAATTACGTTAATATCAGGTATTAATGTAGCCTGTATTATTCCTTATAAAAATGTATCTACCAGTGAAAGTCCAGTAAAAATAGATACAGCCGTTACTCAGATTAGCTAGTCTCATGTGGGCCGTGTTGAAACCAGTAGTAAAGTAACCCACCGAGTTTGTGTCGCCGGATCTTCTCAGTTGGGGCGCATTGGATCCGGTGGTAGCATTAAAGCGCGTCCGTCGTTATATGCTCATGGTCCACCCAAATAATGACAATTCTTTTGACATAATATAGAAAGAACAAGCATTTTGCGTCGCTAAGAACAATATAAATAAATAAATTATAATAATAACATATAAATATATGATAATATAAAAATAATTAATTTTATAGATATAAATAAATAAAAAATATAATGAATAAATTTTTCTAATTAATGTTTGACTATTTACAAGTGCCTGTAATTGGTTTACGTAAATAAAAACAGACAAAAATATTTGTACTACGTTTTTGTCAAATGGACACTTCAATTTAATTTATTTGTATAAATATGAATATATTCGCAAAATAACACCTGTTTCAATCATAATGTAATTGCCGCTAATTCCCTTTTATAAAACAAATTAAAAGTAGAGCCACGTGTATAGAATATCATTTCCAACAGCTCTACATCTTTCAATGTAGAGCGGAAGGCACTAGAGATTGGCGGCTCGGCGCTGGAATATTGTTGGCACAGATAAAATATAGATGCAATTAAAAAATGTAATCCCGCTTACACTGTTGCCGGTTGGTGTGAACAAATTAATTTGTAAGTTATATTGGCAAACTGATAGTCGACGACTGTACATGTTTTTATTTATTTAAATCTTTAGCACATAACTGTACATTGGCGGACTTAATCATCATCATCATCATCAACAGCCCGTTGACGTCCACTGCTGAACATGGGCCTCCTCTTAACAGACCTTGGCAAGCTAGGATCGTAGAGGGATATTGCCATAATCACACCGCTTGGCAGACGGATTGGTGATCGCAGTAAGATGCAAATGTTGAGCTAATAGATGTTGCTGCCCATCCATCAGCCATATGACCCTCAGTCGCCTTTTACGACACCCATGGGAGAACATGGGGTGGTCTATTCTAAGCCGGAAACCACACGGCGGACTTAATTCCAAAGACATTCTCTCCCAGTCAATCATTGGGTGGTGCAGAGACAAAGTGGTAGGTGCACTGAAGTTGTTAGCACTAGTAATTAATGCTTCCCGCGCGTGGTTATACCCATGTGTCTCCTGTTCCCGTAGGAACTTCATAATTAAATATAGCCTATGTCATCCGGGGATAGTGTAGCTTTCCAACGGTGAAAGAATTTTTCAAATCGGTGCAGTAGTTTCGGAGCCTATTCAATACAAACAAACAAAAAATCAAATATTTCCTCTTTATAATATTAGTAAAGACTAGCTTCCCGCGCGTAGTTTCACCTACATAGCTCCCGTTCCCGTAATAACTTCATAATACAATATAGTTTTCCCCTTCGACCCTCCTCGATCGGCTGTTTCACACTGAAAGAATTTTTCAAATAGGACCAGTAGTTACTGAGATTCACGCGTTCAAGCAAACAAACAAACTCTTCAGCTTTTACATATGAGTATAGTAGAATATAACCTTATATTCTTCCTTAAATGTGCTATCTAACACTGACCGAGATTTTCAAATCGGAGAAGTGGTTATTGAGATCAGCGCGTTCAAACAAACAAATAATCAACAAACTAAATGCTTCAGCTTATATACTAAGCATTGGTTAATTAATTAGCTGTAACCTTCGACTTCGTAGTAAATTTTGATTTTTATCATCATCATCATCATCAGCCCGTACAACGTCCACTGCTGAACATGGGCCTCCTCCTGCGGGAAGGTTTTGCCATAGTCTCAACGCTTAGGAACCATCCGATGACCTCGTAAACCCGAAGTCCGAGAGGCCCGCGAACTGTAAAGTAGAGCGACAGTTGCACAAAACCCCGTAAAATACTAAAATTTAAAATTCCTCAATCTCATCGCCAGCGACCGCCCTGAGCCAAGGTCCAAGCCCCACAGGGGGCGCCCTCTTGCGCAGTTTGCTTAGTTTGTAGTTTTTGAATGATTTATTAAGACTGGAGCTCCGCAAAAAAAATCAACGCTTGGCAGGTAAAACACAAGGAAATGCTATTGCCCGTTCCCTGGTATACGATTGTTATTGATGATGTTATAACAATCGGGACCAACGGCTTAACATGCTTTCCGAGACACGGAGGGTAGTCCCTCGGGCATGGAGGGTAGTACCTCATGGCCGTGATCAATAATATCGATAGTGTCAATTGGGACCAACGGCTTAACGTTATTTCCGAAGCACGGAAGGTTACCTCATGGCCGTGATCGTCTAGTGGCCCTACGTTGTTGATCTATTCTGAGCGTTAATTTTCTTTGAAAATAGAAGTATATGAAAATCTGCATTTGAATTCTTGCCGTCTTGCACTACATTCGACCAACGGCTTAACGTGCTTTCCGAAGCATGAAGGGTAGTCGCTCATGGCCGTGATCAATAATATTGATAGTATAAGGTCAATTGGGACCAAAGCCTTAACGTGATTTCCGAGGCACGGAGGGTAGTCCCTCAGGCACGGAGGGTAGGCCCTTATGGCCGAGATCGTCTAGTTAACCACTAGACCTACGGACCCTACGTTGTTGATATCTATACTAAGCCTAAATTTTCTTTAAAATAGAAGTAAAAAAGAAGTAAAACTCTGTATTTGAATTATTGCCGTCTAACACTACATTCTAGTGCTTTTGAGTCGCAACTGCGAGTCTATTTCAAATATTTGAGAACGCCGAGTGTTTCGAAAACTTTATGCTTTTAAACCGTGTAACTTACTGTTTGAAAGTGAATTTTAATTTGCTTAATGTACGTACTATGAGGCAATGACGTACATAAATAGTGAATGTACTAAATATTATTAAGGAAAATGTTGTATCTACTAAAATAGTATATATGAGACTATTTCTCTCACTCTCTCTCTCGCTCTGGTTATATAAGTAAAATATTCTATTGAAGTTTATGCGTCATTATCAAAATTGTGATATTATTACTGTTAATTTTGTTGACAAAAAAACTTGATCACTATTGCTTGTTTCTTTTATTCCACTTACTGAAGGCACAGTATAATAGTCCCATTTCTATTGATTTTGTTATATATGTGTAAAAAATACTCATGCCCGCTTTGCCTTTACAAACTTTAAGTTTCCCTTTGGTTAAAACGGGCTTATAAATAATATATTTTTAAGTTTTTGCCAAATCAAACCATGCTGTATTCAAGAGTGATTGTGGACCTTTTTCAAAAAACAAATGTAGCTGATTTTTAAACCGCCGAGTATTTTTGTCAATAAATACTTTCTTATTTTTAGTTCATATCGTTTGAAGAAGAAATCAATGATGGACTCCAGTGTTAAGATAAAACAACTCTGGTTTATGCAGCACTGTATTTAGTAATTTAAATAACGTAAAAGAAAAAAAAAAACTCTTTAAGCGCCCACTTTGGGCCCATCTCACCTATGTATTAATTAACAAACAGCAAGTTTTTTTTTTAATAATAAATTTTATTATTTATTTTATAAAACGGGCTGCCTCTTGCATTTGAGCGTGAACACAAAAATAGACTACATATTAAATGTAGTGTAAAGTTTGTGTATTAAATCTGAGAGAATAGGAAGTTACGCTTAAAATTACGTAAACCGCAGTAAATCTACGTCAAGACGGCGGATTCGTGTCGTGACCACACTTGAATATATTTGTGTTTACTAACTCAACGTTATGTTAACACGAGCTAACCGCGAGTATGGTAGACTGGTTATTGTTAGCATCTTTCTTTGCTTAAGCTTATTTGTTAAGCACAGCTACACCACTCAACATCAGCTCGTATAACCTCCGGCTACGGGTCCCGTAGTCGCCACGCTTGGCAAACGGGTTGGTCATTCCGATGCCCTCGTAGACCCGAAGTCCATCAACAGCTCGTATAACGTCCACTGCTGAAAATGGTTCTCACTCGTCATAGCACTCGCTACGCTTGGCTTCGGATTTCCGTTGCAAAAAACTCCCAAAAAGAACAGTCATAGTCACTCAGTCCCTCAGTCAGAGACAGCTATGGTCCAGGGTCTAAGTCCCATATTGAGCGCCCTTTTGTGCAATTTGCTGACTTTGTAGTTTATATACCATTTAATAAGGTTGGAGGCCTGCTCGCCTTTATGGCCGGTGAAGTAGCGAAAGCCTCATGGCTGACTACATGTCAAATGTCCGTCCGAAAAAAAGCGGGTCGGTGATCGCAGTAGGGTAGAATCAGTAAACTTAACAGGGAATAAAGAAGGGACTAAATAATCTGAATTTGTGTCATAATATTGCAGAAGTCTGTGCGCGCTATATATGCTGGAACAGACATGTGTTTGTTTATGACTCAAGTTCATGTTCAACGCAAGTATTTTTGTTTGATTTCTTTTGATAATTTATATTAAATGTATACATATGAAGTATTTAGTTCCGTCTGGGTCTAGTCGATTAAGGGACTACCCTCCGTGCATAGGAAAGCACGTTAAGCCTGAAGTCCCGAATGTTATATCACCATCTAAAGCAAAAGCGGCCGTAGCCCAATGGCTAGGGCGTCGAACTTGTGATCTTGTGGTCGCCGGTTCGATCCCCACCCATTGCACTACCGACGTGAACCCACTCGTAACACAATCATTTTAGCTTAGCACGGGGGTCAACAAGAATACTAGAAGACTGCAAAAAACTCTGCTAGCAAAAAATATAAATTGTATACCGGGAAACGGGCTTCAGCATATTCCTGTGTTTTTTTACACGGTCTGTACTGCGGCCACAATTCCACATGCCAATCGTGGTGGCTATGGCAGTATCCCTCCCTTGGGAGAAGGCCCATATCGTTGTGATCGTATGGATGTTATAGGGGCTCTTGGTGATTGATTACCAATTTTTTATAGATTATTTCGTTTTTGCATGACGTTTCTGTTTTTTTTTTCAACCAATTGTTCGTCGTATGCTGTACGATTTTTCACCGTGTGGTGTCCTGCTTGGAATACCTTATACCACATACCACCTCATATTTTTCTTTGTGTGTCGTAAAAGGTGACTCAGGCAGAAAGGTACACCTTATGGATGGGCAGCAGGATCTATCAGCTCAAAGATTCTTCCATCTTACGACGATCAACAATCTGCCTGTCAAACGTGATGATTATGGCAGTATCTTCACGATCTTTGCTCGCCAAGGTCTGCTAAGGCCCATTTTCAGCAGTGGATGTAAACGGCCTAATAAATACACGCACCATTCAAATTGAAACGGCGCAACACCGGGTTGTAACAGCGTGCCAACGATAAACCGAGTTGTCGGCTACATACGTTTACAGCGGACCACGCTTAGCCGCATTGTTAATTAGGTGCTTTTCAGTAAGGGTAATGATAGTAACTAAATATTGCATAGATTTTGATAACTATGAGTACAGTAAAAACATTTTGATGGAGCAGAAAAACCAAGACAGCGATATCGACCACTTTTTAACCTCCAGTTCTGAATTTGTTCCTCCGGAGGATTTTAATATAGTCACCATGCTTGGCAGAAGAACCGCAGTATTGTGCTCTAATATACAAGGAAATGCTGCTGCCCACTTGTCTAGCTAATGTTTTAACAAGTGGGACCAACGGCTTCTTAGCTTGCATTTACATAGATACGACAAAGGTGTTCATTTATTGTATCTTAATATGGAAACTGGATCCTTCGATAGTTATGCAACTGAATGGTATCTACTGTCAATTATACAACAATTTTAAATTATCTTGTTAATTTAACGAGCAGTGTTCAAATGAATGTTACCTAGTAATCGAAGATGGTACTATGTTTATTTCTCCGAAAGGAATAAAGAAACGTTCTTATATGCCAATTTCAACCATTACTAGAGTAGTTAACCTGGTACCCTACTAGGTACGGAGGGAAATTCCAAAATTTACACAAATATTTCTTGTCCAGCGTGGGTATTAAAGCTGCAATTTAACGGATCATTTAAAGGAAAACTGAATTTTATTATCTGTTAAATTTAAAGATTGTTTATTTTGAAAAATTTAAGGCAGGATCTGTGTTCATACGGCGACGTCACCTACCACGTTGCACAGGTAGTAACAAGCCATGGTTGCTTTGGCCACTACCTGTGCAACGTGGCGCAGAGGGAGCCGGACAATAATTGCTGTCGCCACTGTGACTGTTCCGATGATACGGCGCAGCACACCGTGGTAGAGTGTTCGGCGTGGACCAGCGCGCGGGTGGAGCCTCTCGCTGCCGACCATCATTTCAAAGATGGTCCCGGCCCCCGCCTACAATGGATCAAAGGAGTGTCCGGGGGGTTTTATTGCTGAAGGGTCCTCTCCTCGTGGTATGAGTTAGCATACCACGCTATGGAGAGGGCGAGTCCTACATATCCAACCGCCAGCGCGCGGAATCGCTGCAGCGGCGGTGGGAATGCGTAAATGCAATTTTCTCCAGACAACAAAAAAGAAACACATGAGCACATGAGTGTGCTACTACATTTACTTTAGACTAATTTCAATAAAATGCTTACAGTTTTTAATTTAGACGGTGGATATTCACATGGCCAGTCTAATTATAACTAATATAATAATTAAAAAGTTCAAAGTCAAATTGTCTGTTGAATACCTCTAAAATTCCATCTTTGCAACTCGAAGCAAGATTTTCACCGCAAAATCACGAAAGCGCTTTGATATAAAAACATAACATTAAATATTACTTATTCTACTCTACCTGATAGAAGTAAAGTTAATCTACAAAACCATTACGCGAATTTCACTCACAATTTCCTCCGTGAAAGGCTTAAAACAAAAGCTAGTCATATATAACAAAGGATCTTGATTTATAGTTTGGAATATCAAAGGGAAAGTTCGGGAGGACATTTTATTACCGTCCCTTTATGTTTCTGTACCTACTCGTATGTGTCACTAGTATTTTGCAAGAAGATTAATCTTGCATGTGAATAAAATTTGAATATACTAGGTGACTTTTTTATCGTATTGAAAATAGTAGGGCGTGATATGTATATGAAGTAGATGTCTAGGGCATAGTTATATTATCATTTTATTTTTTTACTGACATAGAATGAAAATCGTAACGGTAAAATTGCATACCTAAGTAGTTAGGCTATTTCACTCATTCATTTCAATCATGTGTGATTGCGGCCTAGGTATTATAGGCACCTATTTTATTATTATGCACGCGCTATGTAAGGTCTATTTCTTTTAAGTCATTTATGAGATTTACGAAACTCTAATTACCGAAATACTAGTACAAAATATGTACTGTGGTCTAAAGATTCTATTCCCTTACACAACACACTATATTATTATCAAGACAGTAAAAAAGTCACCCAGTAAAAGGTTCTTGCAAAAAACAATATGCAATCCTTTTGAGGAACGTTCGGAATTCAGGTATTTAGCATCATCATTTCATTTCAGCCGTAAGACGCCCACGGCTGGATATAGGCCTCCCCCATAGATCTCCTATTATTGCGGTTGGAAACGGCCTGCATCCACCGTGATCCCGCGGCCTTAACCAGATCATCCGTCCATCTAGTTGATTGACGTCCTACGCTACGCTTTCCGTGGTCTCTTTTCGAGAACTATTTAGCCATCTGTTCTCCGTGCTATATGGCGTACCCATTGCCTCTTCAACCAACTAACCCCTTTTTTTTCGGATTGACTTACGTAGGTAGCCACGAGGATTTTGCTACTTCACCAGGCATAAAGGTGAGCAGAGGTCCAGCCTTAATAAATGGTTTAAAAACTACAAACTACGCAACCTGCGCAAGAGGGTGTCCCCTGTGGGGCTCGGACCTCGGCCTAGGGTGGTCGCTGGCGATGAGATTATTAGTATTTTAGGGCACTTTTGTACAACTGTCAACTTATCCGTCTAATGGCATTTGATATCAGTAAAATAAATTGTATTTTTATCAGCCCGTCAACGGCCTCCTCTTAACAGACCTTGGTTAGCCAGAGCTGTAGAGGAATATTGCCATTATCACCACGCTTGGTAGGCAGAAGGGTGATCGAAGTAAGATGGTAAGTAATCTTAAACCAATCAACTGCTGCCCATCCATCAGGTTTCTATAACCCTTAATCGACATGGGGTGGTCTATTCTAAGTTGGAATTTATTCCTAAAATTCCTTGCAGTAGCAGACCAAAGAATTTATTAAATAATACCATGTTAACAGTATAAAATGTATACATGAGATATTTACAAGTTCTTTTCAAGAGTTTGAACTAATGATGAGCACACTTAGTTCTCTTATTATCTTGTACCTTGCCTTGTAAAGCTAAGGAAGCCACGTATGCATTTTGACTATTAAACAAAGTGACTAAAAATCATTTAACTTTAATACATCCCTTTATAAACTAAGTCGTAATAATATTATGTAGATAACTAAATAATATACATATATAATATAATATACATATTATGTAGATAACTAAAGCCTACAAGGAACTAAGATGGGGTTCAATTATTACTTGTATGTTAGCATCTGCGTTTTATAAAGATTGCAGGAACAATAATCCGTCGGTTCTCCCCTTCCAATGCGAAGTAATTACGCGTAGGGAAGTTTGTATGCAGACGTATGCTCATAAAATTTAATAGAATTGTTTAAGAAAATATCATATAAGAGTTTATCTATACTTTTAATATAAAGAGACAATGTTACAATTGAACAATTGGTTGGATGTGGGCGTGGGTTAGAGTGTGGGCTAAGACATGTGCTCCACGCAAAAGATTCTAGCCCACACCCTATTTAGCCCCACCTTAGAGCTTGGGCTACACTATGGGCACGATAACGCATGGGCATGGGCATTGAGATGACGGACATTATTATGCGAGATAAACTGCACGGGACAGTTAGTAATATTAATATTAAAAAGAAGAAAATAGTGTATATCTTAAACATTGATAGATTAAAGAGCAAAAAAAACTTCATTTTATCTACACGTCAATAAACCTACATAAAATATAAATTTATATTTGCAATTTAGTTATTTTTTCCAGTCAAGCTGTATACACAAATTAAAATACATACATATTTTTGTAAACTTATTCTAAGTATGTAGATAAATAAAGCCTACAAGGAATTTAATCAAAACTTAAGTTGAACAAAGATGGGATTCAATTTGTACTTGAACGTTAGCATCTGCGTTTTATAAAGCTTGCAGTAACAATAATCTGACGTTTTTCCCCATCTAATGCGATGTAATTACGCGCAGGGTTGTATGCAGACGTTTGCTTATAACATTTATTAGAATTGTTTGTAAAACGTATGCCCCACGCACACGTCTTAGCCCACACCCTAGTTAGCCCCACTTTAGAGCTTGGGCTACACCGTGGGCGCGATAACGCACGGTCATGGGCATTGAGATGACGGACATTATTATGCGAGAGAAACCGCACTGGACAGATATATTAAAAATATGAAAATAGTGTTTATATGTATGTTATTCAATCATCTGACACGGGACCGGCTCCCGGTTGGTGTATATAAACGAATTACCTTACTATGTAGGAAATAATCATGAGATAGTATTGTTTGCAAACGATACATCCTTGACATTTAAAATAAGTAGACAGCTACGCAGCTATGACGAAGTAAACAATGCAATCTCGAAGTTAGCCCATTGGTTTAATGTTAATAATCTACTTTTAAATGAAAACAGAACCAAAGTCATTAAATTTTCTACATCTAATGTGAAACAAATTGATACGAATGTGCAAATAAATGGTATTCGGTTTGAGCCAGTGGAGTCGTCAGAACTGTCTTTTTGGGAATAACTATTGACTCCAAATTGCAATGGGGCCACATATTGTGAAACTATCAGGAAAACTTAGCTCTGCGGCCTATGCTGTTAAAACTATGAGACGACTCACTGATTTGGATACTGCTAGAATGGTTTACTTTAGTTTTTTTCATAGCGTAATGTCTTATGGAATTCTTCTGTGGGGAAACTGTGCGGGCATTGACACCATTTTTGTACTACAGAAACGAGCTGTAAGGTCTATATATAAACTTGGTCCGCGAGTTTCCCTATGGGAGAAATTCAAAGAGACTAATATTCTTACAGTCGCATCACAAAATGTCTATGAAAACATTTTATATGTTCATAAGAATATAGTTTTAAGAAAAAAAGCGACACTCATAATGTTAATACTAGATCCAAGCATAATCTCGTTTTACATGCTACACGTCACGTCAGAGATCTTTCAACAAACAAGTGTAAACTATATGTCAAAAAAAAATTATGTAAAAAGGCTTATTAAGTTATTATACAATTTCTGATTATGTTAATGACAAAACTGCTTGGGAATGAGTTGCTCTGAAACAATACTGCTTTATTAATCATTGTAAAATAAAATATATTTTAAAAAAAGGATTCCTCTGAGTTTCTTGCCAGTTCTTCTCAGAGTTGCCACGTCCAGACTGGTGGTAGTAAAAGAATGGGACGCATCATAAGAACATGATTTAAATTTTTTTAAATGTGTCTATATGAATAAAGAATTTTTGACTTTGACTTTGGTCGTTAGTCCAACCCCCTATCTGTCACGCACCGGGGGCCGGTCGCTATGAAATACATAGAAACCTATTGTAAATGTTGTATTATTACTGTAACGACATATTAAACCAAAATAATAAATGTACGATATTTTATTTACAATCATAATAAACCGATATTTAATCAAAATTCAAAGTAAAAACGGAGAAATTCCCATTATATCGATCCATGAGTTAGCATATATCCCTGTCTATCTTTGCAATTACGTTATTTTGTCCAATCAATGCTCAGATTATAATACGTAAGTATTTTTGTAAACTTAGTCTAGGTACGTAGCCAAATAAAGCCTACAAGCAATTTAATCAAAACTTAAGTGAAACTAAGATGGGATTCTAATTTGTAGTTGAATGTCAGCAGCTGCGTTTAATAAAGATTGCAGGAACACTAATCTGTCGGCTTTCCCGTTCCATTGCGAAGCAATCACGCGTAGGGAAGTTTCCAGACGTTTGCTTATAAAATGTAATGGAGTTTTTTTATATTATCATTTAGCAACGGATTCCGTACACGTGCTACATTCTTAAGCTTTGTTTTATTAGTCTGAAACCATTTGCGCATTATTGCATTTTTTTTGCCGTGTGGTTTCCGGCTTAGAATAGATCACCCCATGTCCTCCCATGGGTGACGTAAAAGGCGACTATGGGACATGTAGCTGATGGATGGGCAGCAGCATCTATTAGCTCAAGTTTTACATCTTTCTGCGATCACCAATCCGTCTGCCAAGCGTGGTGATTATGGCAATATCCCTCAACAATCCTGGCTTGCCAATGTCTGTTAAAAGAAGTCCCATGTTCAGCAGTGGACGTAAACGGGCTGTTGATGATCATGATGATGAATTTTGGTGGGAACACACAGGTTTTAAAGTTAAATACACCGTGATTTTTTGGTGGTTGCTAATACTTTGCAAAATGATCTATTTTGGCTAGTACAATCGTTATATGTATAAACTTTTAAGCAGCATTAGAAACGTCCGTGTGGATAATTTAGATAAATATGAGAGCTAATTTTGCCATGTACTCTCATCATTGCCGTCCCCTTGAGGGTTTTTTTAAATTAAAAATGCTTATACTTATAATAATAATAGCAAATTTTCCTATTGGCAACGATAAAAATCACGGTGTGTGAAAATGACATTAGTGGTATCATTAGTGGTATGTAATGTGTGGCCATGTTAAGGTATATCGCAACCAAATAAATATACTACTCCTGTTGGGCAGCACAACGGTGCTATTTCAAAAAGTATCGAATCGAAATTTGCAATGGATTTCAACTTTAAACTCGACATATCAGACATGCAGCAGTTATTGAAGTCAGAAATTGAACAACGTTTTTTTTTTATTTACACTGTTTCGCGTTTTATTTCACGCTGCCAAAGTAGCCAGTGACCAATGATTGAAAACAGTTTTGCATGGCCAGTTTCAATAAATATTTTTAAGAATAACTAGCCATTCCGCGCGGTTTTACTGTGCCCGGTGCCTCTATAACTGTCTTTCGGAAGAGCAAGCGTGAGAATTTAGTAGGCCTCTCCTTGTAAAATGTATAAATCATCATCATGGGCCTCCTCCCGAGGGAGGGTGCTTGCCATAGTCACCACGCTTGGCAGGTGGATGACGGCAGTATTATGTTGTACCACACAAGGAAACGCTGCTGCCCGTTCCTTGATATACGATTATTACAGATGATATTATAACTACAGACCGGATTATATCAAATTATATGCAACATAAAAAGCTTGTTATATGCATGAAAAATGCTTGAAATATGCAAGAAAATTGGCAGAATATGCATAATTAAATGATAAGTTTTAATTCAATTCATTCATTCCTTAAATAAAAACCGGCCAAGTGCGAGTCGGACTCGCGCACGAAGGGTTCCGTATCAGTTACAAGTGCGTACCTATTTTTCATATCAAGAATAAAAAAGCGTATGTTTATGAAATTAAATGTTATTTTATATTTTTATATTCGAGCTGATTGAATGAAAGGTAAATTGCGGTTTACGATTTATGACGTATTAAAAAAAACTAATTACAAGATCTCGTTCAAACCAATTTTCAGTGGAAGTTTGCATGGTAATGTACATCATATATTTTTTTTAGATTTATCATTCTCTTATTTTAGAAGTTACAGGGGGGGGGACACACATTTTACCACTTTGGAAGTGTCTCTCGCGCAAACTATTCAGTTTAGAAAAAAATTACATTAGAAACCTCAACATCATTTTTGAATACCTATTCATAGATAGCCCACACGTATGGATTCGATGAAAAAATTTTTTTGAGTTTCAGTTGTATGTATGGGGAACCCCAAAATTTATTGTTTTTTTTTCTATTATAGTGTGAAAATCTTAATGCGGTTTACAAAATACATCTACTTACCAAGTTTCAGCATTATAGTTCTTATAGTTTCGGAAAAAAGTGGCTGTGACATACGGACGGACAGACAGACAGACAGACAGACATGACGAATCTATAAGGGTTCCGTTTTTTGCCATTTGGCTACGGAACCCTAAAAAAGGAGAAAAGTTAGTTTTAATTTTATTTTATTTCAAAATCAGCATACATTTAGTAAATTATCCTCGAACGACCATAGCTGTCACTGACACATTATAGTTTATTACGTGGCATTTTTTTTTAAATTTTTGTAAGTCTATATCACAATTATTATTATTAATGTATATATTTATTTTTTTGACTATAATTTGGTTGAATTCGCGATATTATCACTTTTATCGAATATCGGCATACAGGAGGACTGCACTGCACTGGAAAAAATATTGTAAATATACCGATAATATGCATTATAACTCGATATTAGGTAAAATATTTACGGTACTTGACCGTTGAGAATGGCTTAAAAATGCCAATGCATATATATGCAAATGCGGTCCCTAGTTATAACAATCGGGACCAATGGCGTAACGTGCTATCCCCTCAGCCAACCAGGCTCGGAAAGAAATATTATAATTTACACATAGATTTCCTGCCCGGCGTGGGGATCGAACCCCACGACCTCCAAGATTGAAAGCGAGCCAAATACCGCTACGATATATTATGATCAGGAGAATAGGTTACTTTTTTCAGTAGGAAACAAAAGTGGCAAAAAACAAATTTCCGTGGCGAAATCATAACAAGGACCAGTGAATCTTTATACTCTTGATAAATTTTTACAAACATGTTAATGGCAACATAAAATTCATAGAACTCATCTTATCAAATTTCAAATTTACATAATATCTATCAATTTTGTATTTCAAATCCTATTACAATGTATCGGAGAAAATAAATTTCTCAACGAACTGAGGGTCGTCTGGACCCTACTCTTGTTTGATAGCGAGTTTAGACAGGAAGACAGATAGAACACGCAAATTCAAGTGGATCCCATTTTGATCTGTCACTGTGACAAAATTACACCTGGAGTAATACGAATAACTGTTTCGAGCCTTTCTAAAATAGCATTGTTATATTCGCATTTAGAAATTTTCGCATTTTGGCAAATTTATATTACATGTTAAAGTTAATTTAAAGGACAACATTATTTATACCTTATTAAGATCATTCGTCATTCTAACATTGCTTAGTAAATGGCTACGCAATGTTAAAATGACGAAAGATCTTACCAATACTTATTATGTTTAACTATAGTTTTATCAATGACTAGCTTCCCGCGCGCGGTTTTACCCGCGTAACTCCCGTTCCCGTGGGAACTTCATAATTAAATATAGCTTATGTCATTCAGGGTGAATGTAGCTTTCCAATGGTGAAAGAATTTTCGAAATCGGCATAGTAGTTTTTGAGTTTATCCATTACAAACATAAACACATAAATACAAACCTTTCCTTTTTATTATGTTAGTATAGATTCAATAGGCTAGTTGAGTGTTATCAAATTACAATGATGCATATTTCTGAAAATGTCTTAAGGCATTTAAAATTAATAATATCAGTTTTTAATACTGGACGATGACGAGTCTGTGTCTTTAATCGGCGAAGAAGCTATCAGCCATTTTGTCTGTTTTCGGGCTTGGCTTTGATAAATTATTATGTCTGACAATTTTTATTTATTTAAGGACTTTATCGGTATTTTTATTCTTACAGCCTCGTGGAATACTATTGTGATCATTACTGTATTAATTGTTTAATTTGACAAAAATCTTAGTACTGGACCGATTTAAAAAAATCTTTCACCATTGGAAAACTACAGTATCCCCGGATGGCATAGGCTAGATTTAATTACTAAGTTCCCACGGGAACGGGAGTTACTCGTATACGTAATGACGTGATTTTAAAATATATATTTTTGAGCATTCAACCACTTAAAAAAATATCATATTTATTTCCTAGTCTAGTTTTTCTCTCATTTTTAACTATATGAAAGCAATTTCAAAATGTATCAATTAACCTATCACAAAAAATGAGATAGAAATTGGTAGCTAGTTGTAAAATATCGCTACAATTGATGTGGTTGATTGCTTTGGGAAAGTAAAAACGCAAGTTTATTAAAAGTAAATAAAAACAACGATCAGCTATGCAAGCTGATAAAATAACATTCATTTTATTGTTAACCACTACCAACTAGGCTACGGTGACCCTTGACGGTCACCGTAGCCTAGTTGGTAGTGCTCCTGCCTACGAAGCTCGTGGTCCTGGGTTCGAATCCCGGTAAGTGCAAATATTTGTGTGATGAGCACGAATATTTGTTTCTGAGTCATGGATGTTTTCTATGTATTTAAGTATTTATCTATCTATATAAGTATGTATATCGTCGCCTGGTACCCATACAGCACTACCAACTAGGCTACGGTGACCCTTGACGGTCACCGTAGCCTAGTTGGTAGTGCTCCTGCCTACGAAGCTGGTGGTCCTGGGTTCGAATCCCGGTAAGTGCAAATATTTGTGTGATGAGCACGAATATTTGTTTCTGAGTCATGGATGTTTTCTATGTATTTAAGTATTTATCTATCTATATAAGTATGTATATCGTCGCCTGGTACCCATAGTACAAGCTTTGCTTAGTTTGGGGCTAGGATGATCTGTGTGACATTGTCCCTAGATACTATTATTATTATTTTTTAACCGAACAACCAAAATTACTGTTTGTTGTCTGATTCTGAACGAAATTGTTATAAACTAAGCTTAATACAATATTGTACATAAATTTAATTAGCTAACCTTCATATTCGAAACTTAGTTAAGACTTAACAAGAGTTTTGATAACTGAGTATTAATTGTCTACTGCTTCTATTGTTAACTTATTTTAAAAAGTTAATATTACCACAGTCGAAGTGAAATCATTTTTTTAAATATCGACTCTTTTATATTGTTTTTTTTTTTTGTATGGACATTTATGTTGTCAGCCATGAGACTTTTGGTACATCACCAGGCTTAATTTCTTGTTTGTCCTGCTTTTTTGAATGCGCAATTAAGAAATATTACATTTTATTTTATCCTTCGTACAAAAGTAATCCTAACAAATTGTAATATAATCCAGGGAAAGTATGGGCTTTCTTACAAGAAACACAATTTCACCTAGTTTAGCAAGATATTGTAACGTTGAAATTCCTCTCTTTCTTAGCCGAGTGGTTCAATTTTCTACGTTCTTAAACTTACTTGACATACATGGGAAAATGTCTTACTTTTATACGCTATTTAAATTTAATGTTTATGCAACGAAATGCATTAAGTTCAGCGCATTTTGATATTGTAAAACTTGTTGTCAAACTTGAAGTTAAAAAACTTTTGTTTTTGTTGTAATCGTATTATGTCTTACGATATCTGATTATCGATTTTTTTTCAACCGATTTCTTCTGTCTTAAAATGTTCAATCCTCTAAAAATACAAAACATTAGACCCATTTCCGTCATTAAGTTGTACGAATACTACTAGAGTATTAAGTTGTACCAAAGAAAAGATGGATGGATTGTGTTAAGAGTTATATGAAAGAAAAGGGTGTTAGTGATAGTGTGACGGGTGAAAGGACAGAATGGAAGAAACAAACGTGTTGCGCCGACCCCAAGTAATATGGGATAAGGGCAGGAAGAAGAAGAAGAAGTTGTACGAGTACGGAACTTTTCGCCAAGTCGTTTATGAGTTATTCTAGACCTCAGATAAGGCCGAATGAACTATTATCTTCAGAAGCATTTGGTCGTAAGTGTCAGCAAAGGCACATACGACGAATGTTTCTGTCGTATAATGGCACATCTTCCGATGCCCTCGTAGACCCGAAGTCCTAGGCCCGCGAACTGTAAAGTAGAGCGACAGTTGCACAAAACTCCCCTAAAGAAACTAAAAGCCATAATCCCTCAATCTCCCCGTCAGCGACCGCCCCGAGCCGAGGTCCAAGTCCCATGCGCCCTCTTGCGCAGGTTGCTTAGTTTGTAGTGTTTAAACCATTTATCTAGGCTGGAGCTCTGCTCGCCTTTATGCCCGGTGAAGTAGCAAAAGACTCCTGGCTAACTAAATATGTCCGTCAGAAAGAAAAAAGTGTAATATTCTTCACTTATAACATTGTTGTATGAATAAATAACTACGAATTAATATGTTATTTTGTTCTTTAATATTCACCTCATATATACCTACCAGGTCAGATCCCCTCTATGGTTGGTGAATCATGTGGGTTAGATGAGGTTATGACAGTATGATGTTTTCTAATATTGACTTATTCACTACAGAATTTGGGCAGAAAATGAGTAAATAATTAATTATAAAAATTTGGTCAACTGAACGTTATATAAAAAGAGCAATATACTAATTGAAAATTATATGAGATGAACATATACTAAATGTTATTAAAGCAAAATAAGTTTTTATAGCATATGAAAATTATATCATGTGAACGTTATTTCAAGTGATAACATATTATCTGTTATTATGGCATATATTACACACCCGTCCAGGACAATTAGATTTCGTACCCGTGGGAACAAGATCTACGTGGATCAAATTCACAAACAATGTGGCTTCCTATCTAATTATATCATGTTACCCTACTACCTTACAAACTCACGAACTTTAGCTGTACTATCTACAAGGTTTCGGTTTGTATGAAACCGAAATCCGAATAAAAGAACCGTATGAGACAGGACACACCGCCCGCCTGCGTAACGTAGACGTGCGCGTGCACATGCAAGCGGTGTGTCCTGTCTCATACGGTTCCATACATTACAACTCAGAGAGACGTGCACGTCTACGCCTACGTTTACGCATACGCATCCGGTGTGCTCGAGCCTTACACTTATCCCTTTTCAAAGAGA
Organism: Nycteola revayana; assembly: GCA_947037095.2. NCBI lineage: Eukaryota > Metazoa > Arthropoda > Insecta > Lepidoptera > Nolidae > Nycteola > Nycteola revayana. The sequence continues at coordinate 4,350,827 of OX344851.2, forward strand.
ATCAACCAATAAATGCCTGTCATTTTTAAATAGAATCGCGTGATCACATACATTACATATACACCATACATTTGGATAAGCAATTCATGCTAACAATCGCTCCACTGTAGTGCCAATTTGTCTAAACCTGTAGACACGGAAAATATAATATTTAACACACATAAACACAACAACCTCCATAGCGTAGCGGTATTTCGCTCGCTTTAAATCTCGGAGGTCGTGGGTTCGATCCCCACGCCGAACAAGAAATCTTTGTGCAAATTCTAAGATATTACATGCAAGTCATTACATGCTGCCGCTCGCTTAAGGGCTAGGGAAAAATCTTACAAATTCGTTTGGGTTAGATATGGTAAAATATACGTTGCCAAGGATGAAAATTCAGGAAGCGTCTTAATTAAGGATATCCAATGCTTGAATAAAATTGTGTAATAAATAGTAACCTTACCTTTAACCTACCTACCTATATGTCATGTAAAATTTTAATTGAAGCGTAATGGTTGTATCTGTCTTTTATCAGAATGTAAGAGGAATGAAAACAAAGTCTCAAGATATTTATAAATCAATTTTAAACTCAAACTATGACATTATTTGTTTCACGGAGACGTGGTTGGATGACTCATTTTATTCCTCAGAGTATATTGATGAAAGGTACACTGTGGTACGACGTGATCGTAGTACTACATTTAAGCATTTGTACTCTAAATCTTATGGTGGTGGGATCTTAATTGCTATTAATAAAAAAATCACGTTTGTGAACAAACTTGACTGGCAAACCGGTGTTGAAGATGTATGGCTACGTGTAAGACTCGGAAGTGTCTGTATGAATTTATGTCTTGTTTATCTGCCTTCTTATATACCTATTGATACATTTAAAGAGTTCTTGGTTAGGGTTGAGGATATCTATTTACATAATGCCGATTCTCCTATGTTAATTTTGGGTGATTTTAATTTACCCAATATTAAATGGCTTCATCAAGTTGATCCATTCAAAGAAGTTGTTGATTCTAAATCATTGTCACTGAGGGAGTTTCTACATTTTACTGGCTTTAGTCAAATTAATAAAATATCTAATGAAAATAATAATATTCTTGATCTCATTATGGTGGATGAAAATATCTGCGCTTCTGTCTCTATAGCACCTCCACTTAGTAAAACTGATATTCATCATCCGCCGCTGGAATTGATACTCCAAAACTCTACTCACTTTAATTTGAACAGTAATACATCAAATTTTAAATTTAATTTTAATAAAACCGACTATGAATCTTGTGTTTCTGACCTTCGTCAAGTCTCCTGGAATCAGTTTGTTAATTTAGACTGCAATGAATTCGTCCAAAGATTTTATAACATATTGTGGGAAGCAATTGAAAAACACACTCCTAAAGTAAAGCCTAGGAAGAGTAATTATCCGGTTTGGTTCTCTCCCTCATTGATTAAAACACTTAAGGAAAAGTACAAATATCGAATCCGGTTCAAAAAATATAAAAATCCTCGCGATTATGACACCTTCGATATTCTTCGTAAGAAAGCCATTATTGCTACAGAAATTTGTTTTAAATGTTATATTTCAAAGATTGAACAAGATATTAAAACTAATGTTAAGTCCTTTTGGAGGTATACCAAATCAAAAAAAACATTTAGGGGAATTCCTAACCAAGTAAAATACGGCAATCGTGTGGTAGAGGGGGGGAGTCATGTGGTTAATCTATTTGCAGAGTATTTTGCTTCTGTGTATGGGGCTAATACTATACCCAATAATAATTTTTCACCTTGTATCACGTCCAGTTACTGTCTTACCTCATTACATATTTCAGAGAATGATATAAAGGAAAGTATTAAAAAGTTAGATTTATGTAAAGGAGCAGGACCTGACGGTCTGCCTCCAATTTTTATACGTTTATGTATGGACGCACTAATCAAACCTCTCTATATAATTTATAACAAATCTCTTAAAGATGGAATATTCCCTGATCTTTGGAAAATTTCTCATGTCATTCCTATTCATAAATCAGGTAGTCTGAACGATGTTACCAATTATAGACCAATATCTATCATATCACAGTTTGCAAAAATTTTTGAAGGCCTTATTTATAACGTAGTCTATTCCCACCTCCGACACATATTAAGTCCTCGACAGCATGGTTTCGTGTCCAATCGTTCAACTACTTCAAATTTGCTTATTTACACTGCATTTATTACTGATTCTTTTGAGGATAGAGGTCAAGTTGACGCTATATACACTGATTTCGCGAAGGCCTTTGACCGCGTGGATCATTATTTGCTCTCGACTAAGCTGAACAATGTTGGAGTCCATGGTAGCTTGTTACGATGGTTTGAGAGTTATCTACAATATCGCTCACAGCTTGTGGCGCTTGCTGGCTATGAATCTACACCAATTACACCTAGCTCTGGTGTTCCGCAGGGTTCGAAATTAGGACCTTTGCTATTCCTAGTGTTCATTAATGATCTATTGGATATTTTAAAATGTCACTGTTTAGCTTACGCTGATGATCTGAAAATATATTGTAGAATAACTGAAGTTAACGACTGTATAAAGCTCCAAAATGATTTAGATCTGCTCCAGCATTGGTGCTTAGAGAACAGAATGACCCTTAATGTGAAAAAATGCAATTATATAACATTCACAAATAAACTAAGTTATATTGATTTTGAATACCACATAGATGGAGCTCCGCTAGAAAGATTGACAGTTGTTCGCGATTTGGGAGTCACGTTTGATACATCTCTATCTTTCCGTCAACATGTCGATGGTATAGTACTGAAAGCTAAAAAAACTTTAGGCTTCATAATACGTATGTCTAAACCATTTCGTGACAACTATACTATCATGTTACTTTATAATGCTCTAGTAAGAAGTGGTCTGGAATATTGCTCCACTATTTGGTCGCCATTCTATTCGACATATGCAGAGAGTATCGAATCCATACAGGCTCGTTTTGTCAGATATTTAAGCATAAGAAATGGTGTACGCAATACTATCCCCGAGTATTCAGCTAGGTTAAAACATTATAAAATGATAAGCTTAAAGGAAAGACGTGTCATTGCTGATTTGTTGGTTCTTCATAAAATCATTAGTGGATCCATAGATGCTCAATTAATTAACTTATTCAACTTTAGATCTAATCAACGAGTCATGAGGCATCATCGAACATTTATTGTACCCACTTCCACGCTGAATACCACATTCAATAGTCCCCTAACACGTATGTCAAGGCTATATAATGAGATATCTATCAGGTCAAATAGTCTCATAGATGTTTTTTCCATGAAATTTACGTCATACAGGCAGTTCTTGATTAAAAACTACAGTGGTTCAATTGCAAAGGATGATGTATAATTTTGTAACTTATTTAAATTTTCAGTCATTTGAATTAATTATTTGCACATTTTCTATTTTTCTTTTTAAAATTAAACTAGAATCTGCGCAATTTGTAGTCTCCTAGCAAATTGAAATTATGAGAATGTTATGCATACCTATGATTTGTGTAATTACTTCTATGTTATACATTGTTAGTATTATAATATTATGTACGATTTTGTGTGATTATGCAGTTGGTGTGCTTATTTTTAAATAAATAAATAAATAAATATCTTTCCGGGTCTGGATAGTTGAGGGACTACCCTCCGTGCCTCGGAAAGAACGTTAAACCGTTGGTCTCGATTGTTATTACATCATCAGCGTTTCCTTGTGTAGTACAACATAATACTGCGGCCACCAACTCGCCTGCCAAGCGTGGTGGCTATGGCAGGATACCCTCCCTCGGGAGGAGGTCCATGTTCAGCAGTGGACGATATACGGGCTGATGAAACACATTTCTTGTATCGGAGTAAGGATACGACGTACCACCTCCAAGACTTACATCGAGCCTAAAACAAAATGCCACGGCAAAGATGTGGAACTCTCATCCAGACTACATGTTTCCAGAAACATACGACATAGGTCTGTTCATGATTCATGATCAGAGTGAATAGGCACCTTATGGGCCAGCGCGGTCCATCTTAGACCTCATCCACACTTACCATCAAGTGAGATTGAGGGCAAGTGCAAACCCATACTATAATATTATAAAGAGAAAAGATTTGTATGAAGTATATTTGTAACGAAAGGCTCAAAAAGTAATGGACCGTTTTTAAAAATTCTTTCACCATTTGAATGCTACATTATCACTGATTAATATAGGCTATATTTAATTATGAAGTTCCCACGGGAACGAGAGTTACGCGGGTGAAACCGCGCGCGGGAAGCTAGTTTTAACATTACGAGCAAAGCTGTATTTTCTTAAGTATCTTAAAATGAGGAAAAATCTTCAAAAGCTATACGAAAGAAGAGTATAAAAGTTGTAAAGTTCTCTTTTGGGACATTATCAGTAGGATGTTTATAAAAAAGTTCTAAAACAATATTATAAATTATCTCAAGGGACTCCATTATGGAAAAAGTTTGATTTATAAGTAAAATGTATCTAAGTAATATTGGGAAAATCAGTGATAACACGATGGCTGCTTTTGCGCTTTTATAAAGTTACTGAAACCTCGGGAAGCACATTAAGCCGATTGTTATTGTAATGTCTTTTACTAGCATATAACAGGGAACGGGTAGCAGCTTTTTTTTTTGTTACCATATAGTACTGCGATTGCCAATCAACCTGCCAAGAGTGGTGACTGCATTGATCGATGGCAATACACTCTCTCGGGATGCGGCCTATGTCCTACAGTGGACGTGGAATTGACAAGTTGAGGGAGTATTGGACCCAAAAAACATTTACAAAAATGATTGAATTTATAATGTTTATATGGTTATTACTGCCCGGCAATAATCACTAGACAAAGCTTATGCTAAGGCATTAAGTACCACCAATATACAAATTACCTAAATGTACCTACTTTAGTATGAATACTATAAAACTTTTCTAATATTATAAAAACCGGCTAACTTTTCACAGCTAGTTTTTATATTTATTATTTATTTATTAAATATAGGCTTACGTTGGACCATAATCTCGCTTGATGGAAGGCGAAGATAAGGCCTAAGATGATATACGCTTGCCTAGAAATTGTCTGTTCACTTTATATAATTAAACTTTTGATGTTCATATATCGCACCCCTAGATGAACACTCCGGCAACTCAAAAAAAACTCATTTTTCAGAAATGATGAAATACAGTTTTTAGAGTATATAAGAAATATATCAAAGCTACTAACTCAAAACTCGTAATTTTTGAGTTAGCGGAGTCTTCATCTAGGTGTGCGATATGTCCATTCTATTTTTTTATTGTCGCGTTAATGGTGTTACATTCTTAAACTTATTTTTATACATTTTACATCCCAATAAATATTTTGTTCGGTAATTTCGCATTTAATATCGTAACAAGAAAACACACATCCCATATTTTTCAGCTATTTAATCAAGGGACCCGTTTAATTGAATAGTTCTTAGTTAACCAGTTGGCTGTGAGATATACTCGTATAGATACATACATACATTCACGCCTCTTTCCCATAAGGGTAGGCAGAGACCAATTCCTTCCACCTGCTACGATCTAAACATACCACTTTCGTCTCTTCGACATTCATTAATCTTCTCATGCATGTCCTTCGGTTTAGAGTACTTTAAAACTGGCCTTTCTACATGAAGGAGGACAGACCCGGTGTATTCCGATAGCGCGGCGGTCTCCCCCTTTCAACCGAAAAATAAGAGGAAAAAAAAAACTTTCTACAGAACGAAACGACAGACTTTCTAAAGAACGTGGAACGTCCGCCTTGGTCTTTCCATTCCAACGCTTCCGTTCACATTCGCCGTATAAATTTCACTACTTAGTATCCTATCATTCATTCTCTCTGTGTCAAGTACGACGACCGAGCGAACAAGTTAAGACTTGTTAGATTGTACGCAAATGTAAATAAATGTGATTTGCTAATACGTAGTTGCGAGCGCCCGCAAACCATTACCGATTGCGGGCCGCTCGCGTGAACATAAATATGTATAGGCTAACATGTAATGTATTGTAGTTCGCCCGTAGCGGCCGTTGAGTGCGGACGTGTTTTGCGCGCTCGCTCCCGCCGACCGACTACCTGCGTTCCCCCCCTCCCGCGCTCACGTGCTCGAGTGCTCACACTGTTTTAGTGTACTCCCATGTTTGTTGTGCGGTGTTAGTGTGCAGTGTAGACAACAGTAGTGACGTAGCCCCGTTTCGAGTACCGCGACTCACCCGTGTCACCCTGTGGTGTACTCGGGTCGAGTTGCGGGGAAACGCGGGCTCGCTGCCGTTGTCTGCGCATACTAGCGCAGCCCACAGCGTGTGCCACTAATTTTATTTGATTTTCTTCCAGACATGTCGTCAGCCGACGGCATGGACATCGAGTCGCCGCTATCGCCCGCCTCTTCGGAGTCCTCTCTCAGCCCAGAGCAGAGAGAGTGCTTGCTGAAGAGCAAGTACGAGCCAATCACCAAGGAGCAGGAGGAATGGCTCAAAGTGCTGGAGGCGTTGAAGAACGCAGCCAGAGCCGGCACTACCATCTCGCCGAGCGTATGCAACCGCATGGTTGCACTCTCCCTGGGGTATGCCCGCCCATCTGTGATGGCCGACCCAGACCCCCCAGAGATACTGCTCCCATCTCTACCGCTTCCGCAGCCGTCCCAGGTACCTGAGCGTTCCAGGGACTGCACCAATCGGAAGGCGCGGAAGGGTTCACGGTCCGCATCCCCACCGTTTGGTAAACGGCCTCGATCGCGGTCACCGGTGGGCCCTCCGCGCCCGTCGTTTGCAGCCGTGGCCGCCGCTGAGCCGGCGTCCTCCCCCCGCTCACCGACGCCCCCCCACCGCTCACCAGAGCCCTCTCCCCGCTCACCGACGCCGCCGAGGCCGCAACCTAAACTGGTTGATGGCCCGCAGCCCACCACTCCCAAGGAGCGAGGCGCACCCATAGTGGTGGATCGCCTCCCAAACTGGGAGAAGCACTTCAAGGCCATCAAGGCCTTGTTAGGGAAGAACCCCAATGCCCGCCCCCTCGGGGAGGGCATAAAGTTCAACCCTCAAGATCCGACAGAGTACCGCGTGATACAAAAGTATCTCGCGGACTTGGCCAAGACCGAAAACGTGTCTTGGCACGGATACACGCTGCCGCAGGAGCGCAGCGTCAAGATTGCCATCCGCGGGTTGCCCAGCAACACCACGCCGGAGGCAATCAAAGAGGAACTCTCCGGACGCGGCTACGAGGTGGAGGCCACGAGACGCATCCGCCCCAAGGCAGGCCGCTCGGGCTGCCTGTTCTTTGCCCTCCTCAAGAGGACTCCAGGCGTGGTACCGGCAGTGTACAACATCACTGAGATGTTGTGCATGTCCGGTCTGCGCGTGGAGGCCTGGAAGGGGCGCAAGGGACCGGCGCAATGCCACCGGTGCCAGGGCTTCCGCCACTCCTCACACAACTGCCACAGACCAGTGGCATGTGTGAAGTGCGGAGGCTCACACAGAGCACACGAGGGCGCATGTGGCGCCTTGCACACGCCCTCGTGAGCAAGGCGCCACATGCGCCAACTGTGGAGGCGATCACCCCGCTAGCCACACATCGTGCCCCCTCTTCAAGAAGGAGGCACGAAACAGGAGAGCGGGTCCCTCCGCCTCCACCACCGGTGGTAAGGCTGCACCAGCAGTGGTGCAGCGCACCACCATTACGGAAGCGGCGCAAGGGTCACTCATGGCCCCTGCAAACAACCCGACGCCCCGAGGAGCCCCGCTGAAGAAGAAGAAGAAGGGGCCTAAGAAGACCGCCGCGCAACCCAGCGCAGCCCCCAAGCCCGCCTGTACCGAAAAGGTATCTGCACCCCCTAAAAAGGGTGATATCGCTAGTGCCCTAAAGGTACTGGTCGATAACCTGGCTTTGACCACCCCGGGATCGGCTGCTCACAAGGCGATCCTCAACGCGATTGTTGCAGTGTCTAGCCAAAATGTCTAGCACACTCCGGGTAGTTCATTGGAACGCCCAGGGCATCAGGGGGAAGCGTCGTCTTGTCATCCACTTCCTTAGGGAAAGGAATGTGGATGTTCTCCTGGTAAGTGAGACTCACCTCAAGGACGGGGAACCTTTTGGAATTCCTAATTATATTTCTTACAGGAAGGAAGAAGTATCCAGAGAAGGCCGCGCTTACAGAGGGCTGGCGGTGTTCGTGAAACGGAACATCGTGCATCAAGCCATCCCGCACTTCGAGCTCAACGCCATGTACGTGCTGGGTATTTTGGTGAATGTCGCCGGTGAGAGTATGAGGCTGTTTGCGGTATACCGCCCGCCTCAAAACACTCTAGACACTGGCGATATTCGCAAAATCTTCAGCACGAACACCCCGACGGTGGTCGCTGGCGACCTCAACGCTAAGCACCCCGTCTGGAACTGCGACAAGTCGAACGCTGCGGGCGTCGCACTATTGGCAGACTCCGACAACCACGGTTATTATATCGATGGCCCCGACGAACCTACCCATCACCAGACCACACCTGGTGGTGTACACGGTAGCACGGTCATCGATATAGTACTACAACAAGGTTTGAGGACGACCATCGGCCAAGAGGTACTGATGGACTTGCCCTCCGACCACCGCCCAGTCTTGCTGACCATCAGCGAGCCGCCCACCAGAGTCGCCCGCCCCTCGACGCACACAAACGTCAACTGGGGCAAATTCATCGAGATAGTCGACAACACCATCGCTTCGGGTCCCGTGTCGACCCCCGATGATGTTGACAAGGTAGCCCTTGACATTTCCCATTGTTTTAGGTCTGCATTACAGGAGTCTACGAGCGTCGAGCCGAGGACCCACGACCCCGAGCCGCTCCCGACCCGAATTCGTGTTCTCATAGAATACAAACGTCGGGTAAGGAAGCGGTGGCAGCTGACAAGAGATCCCGGGCTGAAGACAGCCCTCAACAGAGCGGTGGCGAAAGTGAAACTAGCACTGAACGACCACGCCGAGAAGTCCTGGGAGCAACACATTGTGGAGATAAGTGACCACGTCCCTTCAGTCCACAGGTTGTGCCGCCAGCTTACAGGAAAGCGCCCCCCGGTCCGCCCGCTCCTCAACGCCGACGGATTGCTTCGGTACGAGGCCGCGGACCGCGCGGAGATATTCGCAGCATCACTCGAGAAACAGTTCAGCCCGTTTCCGAGCTGCGACCCCGAACACACGGCGAGAGTGGAGCAGCACGTGAGTGCCTACTTAGCCACCCCAGTGACTCCCGAGGATGACCCAGTCGTCTTCTCACCGAAGCAGGTCAGACGTATACTACTATACGTCAACCCGCGGAAAGCGCCGGGTCCGGACCGCATACCGAACAATGCGTTACGACGACTACCGCCCCGGGCGGTAGCCGCCGTCACGCGGCTGTTCAACGGTATCACGCGGACCGGACACTTCCCGACCGCCTGGCGTAACGGCCGGGTCATCATGCTTCCCAAGTCCGGCAAGGACTTACGGAAGCCCGAGAGTTACAGGCCCATCACCCTGCTCAACACTATCTCGAAAGTGTTCGAGCGCCTCTTCCTGCAGCACCTCAACGAGTGTTTCACCCCGAGACCCGAACAGTTCGGGTTCCGCCGTGACCTCTCGACCACCCTGCAGTTGACGCGAGTGTTACACCATGTGACAACCACGCTCAACCGCCGAGAGTACACAGCAGCCGCCTTCCACATGGAGAAGGCCTTCGATAAGGTATGGCATGATGGTCTTATTTATAAGTTCATCACCTCCCCCTCCCCACTATCTGTGAGGTTAGCCCGGGTGCTCGCTTCCTTCCTGAATGGGAGGTCGTTTCATGTTGCGGTCGAAGACTGCACATCGAGCGACCGCCCCATCAGATCGGGAGTACCACAAGGTAGTTGCCTTTCCCCTGCGTGTTACAACGTGTACACCAACGACATCCCGGTGTCGGCTCCGGCGCAGTTGGCACTTTTCGCCGACGACGCCGCGATCTACACCACCTCTCGAGACAAGTCGAGAGCGGCGCGGCTGCTACAGTCCGCACTCGAAGACATACCACCATGTCTCGACAGATGGAGGATGCGGATGAACGTGAACAAGACGCAGGCTATCCTATTTGGATCGTCGCATCTACCCTCTCCCATCCAGATACAGGGACAAGCAGTACCTTGGCTGACCACAGTCAAGAACCTGGGAGTCACCATCGACCGCCGAGTGAGGATGAACGCTCACGTCCAGGACACGATCTCCAAGACAAGGTGCGCCCGAGGCAAGCTCGGCGCCTTGTTTCGCTCGAAGCTGCCCATACGCACCAAACTAGGTTTGTACAAAACTTATATTAGGTCCAGGCTTACCTACGCAGCTCCAGCATGGATGCCGTTCATATCGAACGGCAACCGTGCACGACTGCAGGCGCAGGAGAACCTGACGTTACGTACCATCGTAGGCGCTCCGTACTACGTACGTAACAAGACCATCTCCGACGGACTGAAGCACGAGGGACTCGACGACTTTGTCCGACGTCTCGCGACAAGTATGTTCGATCGGGCCGACAGAACGAGTCACCCGCTTGCCAAAGGCATAGCGCCACTCCACAGCCGCCCACCGGAAGCCTGGGCCCCCAAGCACGCTCACCATCATCATCGGGAGTACTTCGAGGTCAGTGATCCACCCGGATCAGCTGACACCAACCAGTGAAGACATAGTACGAGGTCAGCGATCCGCCTTGCCGGATCAGCTGACGCAACAACACCGAGTTCGCCACATTAACGGTAAGTTAACACTCCAATGACCTATTTGTCTTTACAGATAGCGTTGCACATCATGGCCATAGGGCTCTGACCCTGAAGCCATTCACCCGCGCCCTTCGGGCGCGTGCGTATAGCACGGCCGGCGTAATGTATTCTCATTCTGATTTGGAGAGCTGTAATAAACGAACATCTTGCAGAAATAACCAAGAATTTAATTTCTACACCACATACAGTCCACACCCTACACTATGTATGTCCGAACAAATTTAGCATACCTTTCTCAACCCTTGTCCCTACATCTACTTTCATTTTACTCGTATATTAAGCAGAAAACGTATCAGCCTAGATAGATGCACTCCGGTTATTAATATGGCGGTAATGTGATAGAAACTGCGGCTGACGATGACACCATCTGGTCGACTATCGATTTAATGCTCCGCTGCATACTTACACAATATTGCTATCGTGATTAATATTTGCATCATATAATAATATGTATCTATAATATTACGACAATCTCCGTAGCGTAGCGGTATTTGGCTAGCTTTAAATCTCGGAGGTCGTCGGTTCGATCCCTACGCCGGACAGAAATCTTTGTGTAAATTCTAAGATTTCTGTCCGGGTATGATTGTTTAAGGGTCTACCCCCTGTGCCTCAGAGAGCACGTTAAGCCGTTGGTCCCGATTGTTATAACTTCATCTATAATAATCGTATATCAAGGAACGGGCAGTAACGTTTCCTTGTGTGGTACAACATTATACTGCTCCCAACCCGCCTGCCAAGCGTGGTGACTACGGCAAATACCCTCCCTCGGGAGGCACGGAAGCCCACGTTCAGCAGTGGACGTTATACGGGCTGATGATGATGAAGAATCTTATGTATTGTGGCTATGTCGATGATTTCGGTTATATTTTATCTAAGACCTCGGAATACGTATACTTAACTTTAAGCTGAGAGATTTATTACATGAAAAAAAATAATATATATAATATACAACTAAAAGCAGCTAATCACTACATAATATAAAACAAAGTCGCTTTCTCTATCCCTATATCCCTATGTATGCTTAAATTTTTAAAACTGCGTAACGGATTTTGATGCCGTTTTTTTTAATAGATAGAGTGATTCAAGAGGATGGTTTATATGTAAAACTAACTTATAAAATACTACTATACTAAATCTATTCTACTTGGCAAGGTTCCTAGAATGCTGCCAGCATTACCCCGTTGAATGGCAATACTTACCTGCTGTGAAAAGTAAAAACCAGCACTCGGAGAACGTGCTGCACTAAAGACCTTAACACGTTCACCTGATCTCTCATCGGTCGTATCTTTAAACCTTTCCACAAAAGATTGTGAGTAAAGAAATATAGAATGTTGTGAAATATGAAAGTCTTACATAGTTGGTTTGAAAATATGGGATGGTAGGAACTAAACCTATTTCAGGTCATCCCAAAATATGCTACTTTTCTTTAACAGTAGAAATTTCCTATTGTGATTACCAACTTACGAGTACGTTTATGAAGTTTCATTTTAATGGTTAAAACATCAAACAAAGTGCTTAATTTACTGACTGCACCATTAGGGTGGAGTACCTACTGTGTTTTTTTTTACATTTCTACAAAATAATATTCATATTTAACAGTCCATACACACCATGTCAACCTGACAAGGTTTGTGTTTGATGTGTGATTCCTCTAATACATATAATGAAATAATAATGAAATAATGAAATAATGAATTTATTCAGCACTTAGGTATTTACATACACTTGTACTTGTCAAAATCACAATAACAAAGAAATATAATTAATAGGTTATTATTCTTATTCTATGAATAGAACTACTTAGGTAGCTATAACTAACAAATGCAACCTGTGAGTGCTGCTAATTGTAGGACATTACAGACAATTTACTCCGTCTGTCCGTGTGTCATTAATTCCTCTACTCAGAATTAGTTAATATTTACATAAAAAAAATTTGAAAGCATACAATTAAGTGACACACACTTGGGGGCACCCTTATGGGGTTAGGACCACAACCCAGAGGTGCCACTGATATTAAAGTCAGATTTGTGGATATAAGAGGAAGTGATCGCTGGCACGGCCTACAGGCGCTGGATCACAGGGCAGGGGTAGGGGTACAACGCGGTCCTCGCCGGCGAGAATCCTACCCTAGCTAACCTGCAACCTTTCACTAGCTACCTAGGTGGACGACCCGGAGAAGAAAGGGAGAAAGAAACTCCGGGATTTTTTTTTTCGTCATCTTTTTTATCACAGTGTGTCCATTTTTTTTTTAAATATATCTTTTCTTTACAATATTTCATTTAAAGTATAATATGAACCATGTGCGCTAATGCACGCTCTAGACGTTTTCATAGATATAACTAAATAGTGATTAAAAATCCTCAAGCAAAAAGCAAGCAAAAGCCTCATAAACCTCTAGCACTTGAAAACGGAGGGCGCATCCACACACATTACCAAAGAACAAGCCATGTGAGAAAATTATCGTCTTAAGCGGTCACACACTAATGTTTTAACAATCATCTCAAATACAACCACCAGCAAGCCGACCAGCCACCGCAAGCAGCACCCGTTCACGAGTATGACGTGTGAGCACACAGCCATCGTCTCCCTCGCCATATTAGAGGGAAGGAGGCGACCCGACTCACATCGCCACCGCAAGCAATGACAAACAATGGGAGCATGACGAGCACACTGATAGCCACATTTGAGGAATCACGTTTAAAAGGAGAGGCAAAAGTTAGACTCAGCATAGCATGTTCCGAAGTACATCAGAGTATACAATAATAACATTGGCAATAAAATAATAAAAAATACAAAACATCCAATAATGTAAGTTAGCGTGTGTTACACCGCTAGCACCATGCAGTTTTATCATTAATATATTCATTTATTGTGTAATAACCTTTTTTCATTAAGGTAGTCTTTACATGAGTTTTAAATTTATTGAGTGGTAACTCTTGCACTAATTCCGGTAGTTTGTTATACATACGCAAACTAAGCCCTACAAACGAAGAATGGACTCTCTGCAGACGGTGGTAATCAGCACACAATTTGTGTTTATTTCTTGTATTTTTTGTGTGCATGTCGCTTCTCTTTTGATATTGATTTAAATTTTGTCTAATATGAATTAAATTTTCATAAATGTATTGAGAAGCAACCGTTAATATATTAATATTTTTAAACAAATCTCTTAGGGAAGTTCGGGCACTTAGTTGGTAAATAGATCGAATCGCCCGTTTCTGTAAAATAAATATACTTTGGATATCGGCAGATTTGCCCCAAAGTAGAATTCCATATGATAAAATGCTGTGGAAATAACTAAAATAGACCATACGTGCAGTTTCTACGTTGGTCAGTTGTCTAACTTTCCTAACAGCGTAAGCAGCAGAGGTCAACTTTTTGGCCAAGTTCGACACATGAGCATTCCATTTTAAATGTGTATCCAGCGTTATACCTAAGAACACTGTGGAGCTATAAACCATACAAATTGATATATAAATAGCAGCCTCAGGACAAATGTTACAATAAACTTAAGTGAGGGTAGTTTGGCCACTACAAACAGCAGACACACGTCACAATCCGGTAACTTGTTATTTCTTTTTGCAATAATGATAGCTAAACCGGTAAAATTCACATGGTGATTTCTATTTTAAAACAAACCTATATAATGTTGTTAATGTAAAAACCATTAACACATTTAAAAAGTAATAAGCCACATATTAAAATAAACACCAACCGAAAGGCGCGCGAAACGAAAATTAAAAAGAAATTAAAAAGAAAACAAATGAAGAGAGATTCGTCCGTCCCGACCGCGTACACCACTTTTTGTATATTTTAAATAATTAGATAGTTACTACCGGCAATAAACCTATTTTAATACAGTCCATTTTCTTCCACCTGGGCCTTAACATATGTGTTTTTAATATTAGGTATCTACATAATAATATTTAAAGCTCCCCAGGTGCAATTAAGTATAAAATATAATATTTCTTAATAAAATATATTATTTGTAGACAATAAAAAAATATGAAATCATTTCAAAAGTAACAAATTGTTATAACTTTAATATCGGTACAAAGAGAAACCATTACAGAATTCCATTTTGTTGAACATAATGACAAAGCGCCTGTAAAACATTTTATAGCAATAATATTCAGTAAAATAAGTCAGTCGTTGGCAGGCGCTTTGTTTTTCACCAATTAATATGCGACACAGAAATTCAAATCATTGAATGATTTAACCTTACGAAATCAAAGAAGGTCTGAATGTCGTTATAATTACAAAATACCTAGCCGTTGTCCGCGTAAATTTCGATTATGCTTACAATTTCCGAAGCAGTATTTGGCTTGGTTTAAATCTGCCGGACATGAAATCTTTGTGTAGATTTCTTGCCGGGTCTGGTTGGCTGAGGATGCTACTCTTCTGTGCCTCGGAAAGCACGTTAAGCCGTTGCTCCCGATTGTTATAAAAGTGTTCTGCAAATACAAAGTACATTATTTTGATCTATAATCAATAGTTATGTAATAAATGATGTAAGAAAGATATTTGGTAATTTTTTCACACCTTGGGTTATTGGAGTTTTAATATGGATCCCTAACTTTTTTGAAAATGTTATATAGTCTATGTTCACCGGAGATAGTGTAGCTTCCCAACAGTGAAAGAATTTTTCAAATCGGTCAAGCAGTTTCGAAGCCTATTCAATGCAAACAAATAAACAAACAAAAACACAATCAAATCTTTCCTCTTTATAATATTAGTGTAGATATAAGATTTTTTTAAAGTTTACTAACAGAGTTTTGAAGTCTACTAGTATTGTTAGCCCCTCATGCTAAGCTCAAATGCTTGTGTTAAAAGTGGGTTATCGAACCATCGACCACAAGATCTCAAGTGTGTCGCCCCTAGCCATTGGGCCATTGGTTGAATATTCTCCTAATATTCAAAATCCTCGAGTTTCGACCCTTGTTTTGTTTAATAATAATTAACATTATTTGTCAATTTACTGGTATAACTATGACTATAACACAGTTCATAACTAATACAGTCATTTTCGAACCAATATATTTACTGCTTGTAGTTTTGTTCCAATAAAAAAAATATACTTTCAAACTTGCCATAGAAAACCAGCCATTCTGATGCTCACACATCTAAAACTCATAGTGTCCGTTTAATTTGGCGTCCACTATTCACACATTGTAATTAGTCTATTTAGGCTTCTATTACGCCTTTTGTTAACCACTTACACACTCCTAACTGTCCTAAGCTCACACAAATACCACTTAATAGGGAAATACGTTCTCATTTACAAACAATTAAGAAAAGTGGTT
Organism: Nycteola revayana; assembly: GCA_947037095.2. NCBI lineage: Eukaryota > Metazoa > Arthropoda > Insecta > Lepidoptera > Nolidae > Nycteola > Nycteola revayana. Next base: position 4,366,909 of record OX344851.2, read on the forward strand.
CCATTGAGAAACTACTCGAACCTACTTGATAAACAATGTTTCGTTGAACCTAATTACTTATTCGCTCTAATTAATATTTTACTTGCGTATTTGATTAGATCAAACAAAAGCACACAAGTCCTAAGCAATTACTTAATTCCACGGAACAGGGAGTTTTCTGACATAACAAAGACAAATTTTGTTATTCGCATCTCTAACTAGTTTAAACATGTTTAATTACTAAAGATGAGTATTCAACAGTACGAGAACTAGGGTTGCTATCCGTACTATATTATATAGTATCGTACTATATTTCAGTCAAATGTACTATATATATTATACAAAAATAATATAATACAAAAAGCTAAGCTATAATTCATCATATTTAAAAATTTTGACCGCACCCTCAGCTTGGCATATGAAAACAAAATAAAAAATGCTACTTCGGAAGACTAAAATTTTAAAATAAATATATGTACTTTATTTTTTCCTGAATTACCCAAAAGTACTATTTATATTTAGCAACATTTTGTAAAAAGTACTACTTATATAAAACAAAATAAAAGGTGGCAACCCTAACGAGAACAAACATAAATAATTCAAAACAACATAAAAAATGGAGGCCAGTTATAATTTACTAGCTTTCCGCGTTCGGTTCTGTGGGAACTATTTAATTAAATATTGCCTATGTTACATCTGGACAAGGCTTTCTAATAATGTGAGAATTTAATTTCAATTAAAATTGCTTCAGTAGTTTCGGACCCTATTCAATGCAGAAAAACAATCAAAATTTCCTAATATTATCTAAACAAATTATAAACCCCTATTTTAATACTTCTGGAAATATTTTTCAAACAACCAAAAAACATAAATTTCATAGAAATTAGAGCATATTTGTAATATTTTCCATAGAAACTTTCAACCCCTATTTTGTAACCTCAGGGCGGGAATTTTTAACGGCTTGAATTTCAAGTATCAAAATTTTTGGTAATTTATAGTTTTTTCCATACGAACTTGAAATCCGTATTTCATCCCTTAAGGGTATTTTTTTACTCCCTTCTTAGTGTACATCCGCATTGCCAAGGTCTGTTAAGAGGAGGCCCATGTTCAGCAATGGACGTAAACACGTTCTTGTACACAAACAAATAACAAGAAGAACTACTACTGTCACTGAAGAACTAAATTACTCCAAAGCATAAGATAGGATAAGATACTCTTTGTTGCACACCAATATAACAACACAAATAAAATGTACAATCGGCGGTCTTACCAGATACAGCGATCTCTTCCAGACAACCTTTGGATAGAATGAAGACGAATAAGAAGAAGCATGAAGGGTAGTAGTAGGCAATAGGTGACGGGAAAATAGTAGAAAGGAGTGAAATAGTAAAATTATACTATCCTTACTATTCGTTACTATTCCTTACTATCCTTACTATTCCTTACTATTCCTTACTATTCCTTACTATTCCTTCCTATTCCTTCCTATTCCTTCCTATTCCTTACTATTCCTTACTATTCCTTACTATTCCTTACTATTCCTTACTATTCCTTATTCCTTACTATTCCTTACTAATATTATAAATGTGAAAGTAACTCTGTCTGTCTGTCTGTCTGTTACGCAATCACGCATTAACTACTGAAGCGATTTAAATGAAATTTGGTACAGATATAGTCTAGAGCCTGAGAAAGAACATAGGCTATATTTTATTATGAATTTCCCACGGTAACGGGAGTTACGCGGGTGGAACCGTGCGCGGGAAGCTAGTTATTTATATACTACTAGCTTCCCGCGCGCGGTTTCACCCACAGACAGAGTTACTTTCACATTTATAATATTAGTAAGGATTACATATTTAATTATAAAAACATAATGATACATACTCTAATATATATATTAAATAAGCATTTGTTCTTATATTACAAAATACATTTCAATTGTCCAACTATATATTATGGAGAAACGATACTTTTTTTTTATTAATTTGATATTTTGAGGTCAGATCAAGAACTAGCTGGAAAACATAAGAATAAACAACTGATATATCTCACCAAACGCGTTCAAATGAATTACGAAGTTTTCACTTCGACATTACTAACTTCTGAAGTTTGTTTCAAAGAAATACGGTCTTGTTCTGACAGACAAATTGATTAGCGTTTTAAGTTGTGTAATGTTTATATTTCTATATATCAATGTGTTTGTTTATACAGGGTTATTTTTAAAACACCAACAACCTCTCAGTGGGCGAAAGTACTGATGATTATAAAGAAAAAATCAGCTGTTCCATACATTTATGTTCACTTACCTCGACAAAATGTATGGAACAGCTGATTTTTTTCCGCGATTTCAGGGTTGGTCCCATAGTAAATGTTGTTTATAATCATCAGTACTTTCACCCACTGAAAGGGTGTTGGTGTTTTAAAAATAACCCTGTATATAGAAATGTTAAATTATAAAACATTCATTCAGAAGGATACATTAGTTTAATACGAAACTAAAAGTAGCTAATTATACGAAATCAAAAACAAAAAAAAAATCAATTATTTATCACCCTTGGGCGTCAAAAAATTCCTCCGCACCGTTGCCCCCGGACATAGTGCCCAGAAGGCTGGCAGCATTGCCTCGCTGTATGGCGATGCTTATTTTTTGCGCAAAGAATAAGCCCGCCCTCTGGTCCCGAGTGACGTCAACCAGGCGTTTTGACAATTCCCGGAAGACTACTCGTGCTCTCGGACCCCATGGCCCAAAAGTTTCAACACCAAACGGCTCGAACACGTAATCCCTTTCAAGGTCTACGTATTTGAGCCGCTTGGAAGTCTCCGCTAATGCAGCAGCCGCTCCAGCACAGGTCGCAGTCCTTGGAAGATGAGACGGAGCAAGGGTGTCAACGCATGTTGCATAGTTAGTAAAAGCAACCGCTAAATAAAAGAACTGCTACATATCTCAGGTGGGTTGAATACATTTTCATTGTGTCAGAATTTCAATAATAAATCAATCAAAACAAAAATGTTTTCTTCTGTTTTTTCCTGACGATGGTTTAAGTACTACTATAGATAGCAGAGCAACAACTTTGTACCTTCTTTTACGAATATTGCGCAGACGCAGGAATGAAATATGAAATTTTGTACACAAGAGTGCAGAATGCTATTTTTTTTCCACTAGTTACTATGATTAAAATAAAATAGGTAATGACTTTTTCCTAAAAAATATATCCTCTAGAAATAAAAAAAAATCCGCAAATTGATGTATAAATTTGCGTCCAATTTTTTGTATTGCAATTTAAATAAATAACAGTTACAAATGTTTAAAATACAGTGCAGTTTTTGAAAGAGTTTATCAAAGTATTGCTTACACTAAATAGTGTATTAAGTATTCAAAGGAAAGCCTTACTATACTAGATAAAGAGCCGAGTGCCACTGTAATGTACTACATCATGCGGTTTTGTTTGTATAAGACAGGAACTCTGTTATACATTTTACAGCTAAATATATGAACTAGGTTTAAAGCACGAATTTGTGCTTTAAATTTAGTTCCATCTTAGATTTTTTCAAACATAGGTACCTACAGATCAAACTCTCAACTTTTTTTATTTAAATGCTAGTGTCCCGCTTCTGCTTCGCTCGTGTATAATGCTGATGTTTTATACATTGAAATCTTTCTCTTGAATTACTCTGTCTATTGAAAAAACTACCTCGAAATCCGTTGCTTAGTTTTAAAGATCTATGCATACATAGGGACAGACAGAGCGGGAAGCGACTTTGTTTTATACTATGTATTGATTTAAATCAAGGACACAAGGCACACCCAAATAGTATCAAAGCATAATTTATTTAATTATAAAAATTATCAGTACCATAAATGTTGTTGTAAATCTTAAAATTGCAACTGATTTTTAAATTATCATTAAATACAACTATAAATTATATACTTAAAACAATAAATAAGGTGTACTTAAACTTTAAAAACCTTAATGGAGCTAAATAAAATTTGATGAAACTAATATAAGTAAAATATATTTAAGGCTGAAATGATATAAAAACGAAGTAAAGCAAATATGTCAACAGATGCTGCGCAGACATCGTGCCGCTTTCATACAAAATGTACATAGGCGTCGTGTGAATTACACACAAGCGGTATGGCGTAGGAGTGATGCTAGGAAATGGCATCAAAATGTCAAAACCGCCAAATATGATTTACGTGTTATGAGAACTAAACGACATTTTATCATTTGATTCTGAACGGAAATGTTAGTTAAAGGTTACACGAAGCTGAAATCTAATTAGTTATTCATACTTTTGAAAACTCGTTTGACCGTTTCAGCTTTGAATGCTAATTAGTTTATATCAACTTCGTACAAAAACTAGATTTAAATTATTTAACGTTGGAGCGTAGCAGACGTAGTAGCTACAAGCATACTTCGTAGCTCGTAGCCCATTAAAATTATCTATGCAACGCAATGCAATGATAGTATTCGCGGTACTTCAGACTGTAAGTTTAGGCTAGGTGCGAATGCATTGGGTTGTAAAGTAGACGAGGTTTTGTGTGATTATTTAAATTAATCAAAACTAGGAATGATTTGGCGAACATTAATGACAACATCTTGTCTAAAATTTAAAAACGAATTATTTTTTTTCGCTTTCTTCAGAATAATGGCCATAAATTTGAATCTAAATCGTTATTAAAGTACAAAATTCGTATAAATTTTCAAAATAAAGATAGAGTACTTACTTAGCACAGTAAATGAGCATTACCATTCAACGAAGCAATGCTACCAATATTCTGAGAACGCTACGTAGTTGCATAGATGTAGTATGGCTTTTATTCAGTAAGTTATCTTAGAAGTTATTTTATTTTATTAAGTTATCTTATGTCAGCATTTTAGGAACCTTGCCGAGTAGAATAGTAGTATTTTATAAGTTAGTGTTAAATTCGCTATTTTTAGTTGTATGTAATAATATTATGTTTTTTATTCATTAATCTAAAATGTTATTAAATGTTATGATTTTTTTTTATCTTAGACATAGTTTTAATATGCTATTTTTATAAGTAAACTTTAGTAATTGTGTAATATATCTTTATTTATAAATAGAACGATGGAGTCAATGATTGTTGCAGAAAGTTTTGATTTATTACCGGTATCTGCCCCTATCGGTAAGTAAGTAATTTATCAAACTATCAATATAGGTCTACAGAAATATACACCCTTTCATAACTATGGCACAATAGTAACTATCCGGCAGATAGTAAGAAACATTTTGTAATATTTTATTGCGTTCACGGATTGATAATTAATTATTTTAATTCAATTTATTGCATTCCACAATGTGAAGTTAAGTGTTAATTTAGGCACAATATTAGATCATAGTGTACCCTGCCGGGCACAGTTATTTAGGAGAGAGGAAGATATTCATTCGTTATATTATTAATTGTCAACATATGCTATAAATTATTTACAGAATTATCATTAAAGTATTCATCTATACTACAGTAGCATTTGTGTATAATTTTTAAGTCTGTTTATGAAAATATTTAATTTTAATATTTTCTTTATGACGACAGGTAGTTTGTTGTAAATTTTCACTGGCATCACTAACATACTGGTTGGGTGAATATTTAGCTGAGACACAGGAAGTTTTAGTCGGTTTAATGGCGCAATGTGTACCTACTTATTACTTTAGGGCCGTGGGGACCGTGAGTAAAAGTAATTTATAAAAAACTTTGCAGTGGCTCTCGTTAGCACGGAACGTCCTTTAGTGCATTCTGTGACCGTTGCCAAGTAGCATAGACTTAAAATAGTTAGTATTTGTTAGTTTAATTTAGATGAGTTTCTATTATTTGTATGTATGTATAATTGTTACATATTTATTTATATACCAATTAATTATAGTAAAGCATTATTTATTTGGCTAAAATTATGTGTGTCAATATACTTCTTTGCTATCGAATTGTAGGCTAAATTCTGATATGTGGGATGATGAGATAAATGAGACCAACAACTTGACATGGTTTCCAAGACACGGAGTACAGTAACTCAACCAACCAAACCTGGAATGATATCTTTAATTTCGCAGAGAGTTATTACTCCGGGGTTGCAATTGAACTCTGCAACTCAGAGTTCACTAAGCCTCGAACGTACATGATTTTACTTTACTCTTTTTATGGAACTCTCTCTGATAAACGATACACTCTTATGGCTAGGGTCAGTCACTCACACAAATCGATAGAGACCTCGTTTATCAAAGTCGGGTCACTTGTCTTAATGCGGAAGGGGAAGCTGTTCTGACCACCCCATTTCATAACCGTTATGTACACTTCTAGTATATTCATCATAAAACAACTATTTGAAATGGAATAAAAAAGATAATTGTACCTAAGTACTGCGGTTCCAAATCCATCCGCAAAGCGTGATGAACATGGTGAAATCTTCTGCGAGGCAAGCCCATGTTATATCTTATCCTTTTTACATAAAGTTCGGTTTGACTCGCGTGTGTAGTTTTAAGCGATTTCTCGATCACGGATTCGGCTCTAACCGAGAGCCTTTTTCAAGGAGCCAGCACCTCGGTGGCGCGCGGGTCACTGATCGTGTCAGTCAGCCAAGTATATATATATATGAACAATACTCACGAAAGTTATTATACCTTATCCTTGATCTTTAACTGTACCTTTTTGTTTTACAAGTGTCAAAAAAAACCGGCCAAGCCTAGTCAGACTCGCGCCGAAGGTTTCCGTACCAGTTTCAAGTGCCTTCCTATTTTTGATATTAAGAAAAATAAGTTTGTTGTATGGAAGCCCTTTAATATTTATTTTATTTTTAGTATTGTTATGTGTATAGCGGCAACACCTTTGTACAATTTCTTTCCTTATGCATAAATTTTTCTTTTTGTTTCTTTTGTGTGGTTGTACATAAATAAATAAATAAAAAATAAAAAAAACATAATTAATTTTGTCAAAATTTCTTTTTTGTCTTGCTATCGTGACAGTCATACAGACAGAAAGTCTTAGTAATAGGGTCCAGTTTTTACCCTTCGGGTACGGAACCCTATAAATATTATATATCATACCAGACTTACGGCCGATTTTTCGATCGATCGTTACATTACAAAAAAATCAGAGTTCCTATTTTAAATACTTACACTTAAAGGTCATCAGCCCGTATAACGTCCACTGCTGAACATGGGCCTGCTCCCGGCGGAGGGTATTTGCTATAGTCACCACGCTTGGCAGGCGGATTGGTGACCGCAGTATTATGTTGTACCACACAAGGAAACGCTGCTGCCCATTCCTTGATATATGATTATTATAGATGATGTTATAACAGTCGGGACCAATGGCTTAACGTGCTTTCCGAGGCACGGAGGGTAGTCCCTCAACCAACCAGACCCGAAAATAAAACTTAGAATTTACATAAAGATTTCTTGCCCGGCATGGGGAACGAACCCACGACCTCCGAGACTTAAAGCGAGTCAAATACCGCCACGCTACGGAGGTTGTCCCAAATAACCCCACGCTAGGCTATAAAGCTGAAGAGTTTGTTTATTTGTTTGCTTGTACACACCAACCTTAAGAACTACTACTGATTTGAAAAAAAAACCGTGTTAGATAGCCCATTTATCGAGAAAGGCTATAAGCTAAATTATGAAGTTCCCTTGGGAACGGGAGTTAAGCGGCCGTTACTTCGCGCGACAAATATTTTACGGAAGTTCTGTCAAATTTTCTTTCCAGTTCCAAATTGGCCTCAAATCAAATCATCAATATAATTAAGGCAATATTGATATATGTTTTGTTAACTCTACTCAAATACTGGCGCTGTTTGCATAGACAGACTAGCTGAGTTTGGCTTAGGTATATAGTTGTACAAATCGACGCTAATACGTCCATTGCTGAACATTGGCTTGAACTTTAAGGTGTTTTACCAAAGTCACTGCGTTTGCTAGGAGGTTTATGTACCTATAGTATACATGTCCAACAACGCTGCTGCCTTAATTAAGAATAATTATAAACTAGCTGTGCTAATGTTTAGTTCCATGAAATCTTTATCCCCCCTTGTCAACCCCTACAAACCATTTTTTGCTTTAAAAAGTAGCCTATATCCTTTCTTAGATTCTTAACTATCTGTATACCTGTGTACCAGATTTCATTTAAATCGTTCAGTAGTTTGGCGTGAAAGGCTGACAGACAGACAGACATACAGAGTTACTTTTGCATTTATAATATTAGTAAGGATTTTAATTACATTAGTAATGAGTAAATAGAACCTACAACTTTGTTTTCTTTTCGATGGAGTGTAACAACCAACCATCGAAAAGCAGGTAAAGTTTTAAAAAATCCACTTAAAGTCTGTTTGGTGAACTTTGGTGAACCTACCAAGCAAACTCTGGGCGGATGTTTTTATTTTAACCGACGATTTTTCCGGTGCGAGAATCAAACCCAACCTTTGAAATGAAAGCTAGAATCAAACCGCTATAACACGGAGAAAGAATTATAATAGATTTTCTGAAAATCTCGTATTTAGCCACAAAGAAAATTGAGAATTTGCAACGACTTTATGTCATGAATTTTAATTAACATCCATTTGGTGGGAAAATCACTTTGAAGATATACGTGGAAATTCCCATCAAACCGCACCTTTTTTCATTCAAGTTATACCACAAGTACAATTGTTGAACAATACACCCTCTTGGGTTGCAGAGCTCTATACTAGCAATCAGGAGCCGAGGAATACCTACGATTGTTCGAACAATTGCATTACTGAAGCCTCGCCTTGTCCCAGATGTGGTGCGGTCGCAGCAAAGATGAGCGAGGTAGCTGAGCGAAGCGAGTGTGAGGGCGCGGCCACGTGGCTCGGAGTTGTCAATGTAGACAAACTCGGAGCCTTTTTTTTACGCATTCCCACCGCCGCTTCAGCGTATTCGCGCGCTGGCGGTGTGATATGTGGGACTCGCCCTCTACATTGCGTGGTATGCTAAACTCATACCACGAGGAGAGGACCCTACACCACTAAAACCCCCTGGACACTCCTTCGATCCGCCGTTGGCCGGGGCCGGGTACGCATAAGCAATCCGGCCCAACAAAAAAAACTCGGAGTCCTTCCGAAAAAACAGTAATCTTCTAGCGTTATTAAATAGTTTAAAAACTACAAACTAACCAATTTGTGTAAAAGGGCGTTTCTTGTGTGCCTTGGTCCTCGACTTAGGACACTCGCTGGGGTAAATTAAGGAATTATAACATTTAGATTTTGAGGAAAGTTTTGTGCAACTGTGGCTTTACTTTGTAGGTGAAATTGTAGCGGCCGAAGCCCAATGGCTAGGGCGTCGGCCTTGTGATCTTGAGGTCGCCGGTTCGAACCCCACGCATTGCACTACCGACATTGCATTTTAGCTTAGCACCAGGGGTTAACAAGAATACTAGTAGATTGCAAAACTCTGCTAGAAATCTTAAAAAGAAACACTCTTGTTTTGAATACAGTTCTGCCGTCATAATGAAAAAGAGCACAAAGGCAATTTTTTTCGCAATTATACAAAAATTGTAGTCGGTCTATAATTTTTTTTTTTTTTTTTTTAAATGACAACTCCCGCACTATGGAAATAAATCCCTGTGTCGCGGGGGACTTTACAAACATACATTTCTGTCTGCCTTTTTTTTCTGATTCTAAATATATAGATATCTCAATTCCCAAACAAGTTAACAGTCTTTTTCAAGACAGCAGAACTGTTCTCAATTATCCACTGTACCTACTGACAGCATTACATGACACTGGCAGAAATTGCTGAATAAGTCAGCAGATTGCCAAATATAAAAAAAAAAAAAAAATCTTCTGGCAGCCTTCGGTAAATCGCGGAGTGAGTGTGGCATGACGTAACGTTTGTATTATGTATTTTAAAATTATTTAATATATTGTATCGTGTAAACAAAAAAAAACTACTGAAATAATCACAAGATTTGGAAGATACTTTATTTTTGCTATAATTATATATTTCCTATTCTACTAAAACGCTTTAACTCGCACATCTTTACTATAAACGCAGCTCAATTTATCACAATACATATAGTTCTATCTAAGGTCTTCTGCACGCGAAGACCTGTTAATTTAATTTTAAACTTTTATGTATTAAACCTACTAATTTTGTTATATGGTAAAGTTTGTGCGTTTCGCCTTATGTAGGTAAATATGATAATATTATAAATAAGATAATATTAGCAAGCTGATGACTTTAACTTTGGCTATATAGGTGTATGACCCTATAGGCTGACAATTTTTAGAGCGATGTACCCCATAGCTCTAAAACCTGACAGGCTGTAGGGCAAAAAGATCATCATCATCAGCCCGTATAACGTCTACTGCTGACCATGGGCCTCCTGTCGAGGGAGGGTAATGTCATCATGCTTGGCAGGCGGTTTGGTTATCGCAGTATTATGTTGTACTACACAAAGAAACGCTGCTACCCGTTCCTTGAAATACGATTATAATAGATGATTTTATAACAATCGGGAACAACGGCTTAACGTATTTTCCGAGGCATGGAAGAATCCCTGGCTCAACCAACCAGACCCGGAAAGAAATCTTAGAATTTACACCAAAATGTCCTGTCCGGCGTGGGGATCGAACTCACGACCTCCAAAATTTAAAGCGAGTCAAACCGCTAAGCTAGGGAGATTGAAGGAGGTTGTCTTAATATTATACTCATCTTCACAGTTGCCACAAAATAGATAGGCTGGCGAAGCGAAATTTATCTAAACAAAATTATCGAACACTAGGTACCCGCGTAATTCCCGTTTCCGTGGGAACTTCATAATTTAATATAGCCTATGTCATCCATGGATAGTGTAGCTTTCTACCGGTGAAGTAATTTTTCAAATCGGTCCAGTAGTTTCGGAGCCTATTCAATACAAACAAACAATCAAATCTTTCCTATTTATAATATCAGTATAGATATAAGATCAGCTCCGTAGCGTAGCGGTATTTGGCTCGCTTTAAATATTGGAGGTCGTGGGTTCGATCCCACACCGGACAAGAAATCTTGCTGTAATTTCTAAGATTTCTTTCCGGGTATGGATGGTTGAGGGACTACCCTCTGTGCCTCGGAAAGCACGTTAAGCCGTTGGTCCCGATTGTTATAATATCATCTATTAATAATCGTATACCAAGGAACGGTCATCAGCGTTTCCTTGTGTGGTACCACAAAATACTGCGGTCAGCTTTGACTATGGCAAATTCCCTCCCCCGGGAGAGGAGGCCCCATGTTCAGCAGTGGACTCTATACGGGCTGATGATGATGATAGATATAGATATAGAAAAGAAAACTATTTATACCTGAACTCTCGAAATAACTACCACACCAGAGTCAAGATAATTCAAGTGTTCTGTTCTGTAAGTGTAATGTGTGAAGAGCCTTATCGTATTCAAAGATTGTTTGATGAGCGACTGTCTTTGTTTTACACTGTTTATGCAGCAGCTAATTTAAGCTTGAAGGCAGTAATTAATGTTTAGTAGTTATTTCATTGTTTGTGTACTTTGTCTTTTGTTGAGTAGATTAAAGACTTTATCCCCGTGTGGGAATGGATGGAAAAATAATACTTATGTATTTTATACTGATAATCATTGCTATTGGCCTAGCGCCCTAGAAGGGCCTTAAAAGACTTGTTGGGTTAGGTTTAACCCATTTCTTTTTAGTGGGTTTGTCCTCTCTGCGGTCCGAAAGCGCACCGCGTTCGATAGAGGGAGAGTCCCACAGCTGGCGCAGGGATCACGCAATAGTGATCCTTGCGCCAGCGAAGGGATGCGTGAGGCATTTTACAGCGGGAAAAAAAAGGTTTAACCCATTTTATATAGCTAAAATTTTAACTGCTGATTGATTAATTTTAACGTTGATCATCCTTTCAGTAACTGGGTGTTAGTTTAGTTGTGTCTATTGGTTTATAGTTTACCATATATGTCTCTTTTACAATAGCCGGAGTAGATAAAGCTCGGTTCATTGACCGCAATCATTAATATTAGTATGGACATATCCCACTTTGCCTACAACTCCGGAATATAAAAAAAAACCGGCCAAGTGCGAGTCGGACTCTCGCACGAAGGGTTCCGTACCTACTAGTTGCAAGTGCCTACCTATTTTTGTTATCAAGAATACAACAAGTAACATAGTATAAACGTTCTTGTAGTTCGTTGTAACTCTGATCGATGTTAATAATAGTTGATTGAATGAAAGGTACCTAAATTGCGGTTTACGGTTTATGACGTATTAAAAAAAAACTACTTACTTGATCTCGTTTAAACCAATTTTCGGTGGAAGTTTGCATGGCTATGTACATCATAATTATATTTTTTTTAGATTTATCATTCTCTTATTTTAGAAGACACACATTTTACCACTTTGGAAGTGTCTCTCGCGCAAACTATTCAGTTTAGAAAAAAATGACATTATAAACCTCAACATCATTTTTGAAGACCTATTCATAGATACACGTATGGGTTCGACTAAAAATTTTTTTTTTTGAGTTTCAATTCTATGTATGGGGAACCCCAAAATTTATTGCTTTTTTATATTTTTGTGTGAAAATCTTAATGCGGTTCACAAAATACATCTACTAACCAAGTTTCACCATTATAGTTCATATAGTTTCGGAAAAAAGTGGCTGTGACATACGGACGGACAGACAGACAGACAGACATGACGAATCTATAAGGGTTCCGTTTTTTGCCATTTGGCTACGGAACCCTAAAAAAGATTCTAAGTGATAATTTGAGCAGTGGGGGAAAGAGAACAGATTTCCCCCTCGCCCTAATAGGTACTATGAATAAATTTTAAGTGTTTCAAATTTATTGAATATTTTCTACTTCGACCATATAACGTATCGCCCTACCTCTTCCTGTCGCTACTCATAAAGTATATCAATTTGAGACTTAATAGCAATAACTCGAACAACATATTTGCTATCTCTTTTCTTTCGTAAGATACGTAATCAACCGAAAAATAAACGAATTGACAGATCACATCGAATCATTAGTAAGCGATTTTTTTTCTCTTGTAAAAGTAACAGCCGCTGTTAAAAATCAAATCAATTCACGATTCCCTTTCGAATCGGCTTTTATAAATTGAGATTTTTTTCGATGAAAATAAACCAAATTGAATATTTTAATACATAATGATTTCTTTTGACCGAGAAAATTGAGAAACGTTGTTTCCATTTGATTTGAGAGAGCTGAGAACTATTATTTGAATTAAAGCAGATTTATTTTAAGTGACTTTGAGTAGCAGTTTTAATTATAAAAGGCTTAAAAATGGCCATACTACTATACAATTTTCATACCCCCTTTTTTTTTTTGTTGTCCGGGGGGAAATGCATTTATACATTCCCACCGCCGCTGCAGCGTATTCCCGCACTAGCGGTGGGATATGGGGGACTCACCCTCTCCATAGCACGGTATGCTACTCATACCACGAGGAGAAGACCTACAACACTAAAACCCCCCGGACACTTCTTCGATCCGCCGTTGGCGGGGGCTGGGTACGCATAAGCACTCCGACCCCCCGACGGCATCCGCGGCCAATATGGCACCGCGGGATCTCCTGGGCCATACTTACAGTGGCCCATTTACCCAATTATAGGGACGCCTGGAGTGTAGAGGCGTCCCTACTCCTCAAGGGTCAGCCTCGAAGGGAGCGGGGCCCATGTGCCCCACTCCCCGAGTCCGAGCCTAGGGCATCAGGCGGCGGGATCTTATACCCCCTTTCAACCCTCTTCAACCCTATTTTTGCTATAAAAAGTAACCTATTTCCTTTCTCAAGTTCTAAACTATCTATGTACCAAATTTAATTTAATTCGGTTAAATGGTTTTAGCGAGAAAGGCCGACAGACAGACAGAGTTACTTTGGCATTTATAATAAATTAAGGTTTTATATTAGAAGTATACATCATAGTGGGATAGTTTAATTGTATGTTACGGCACCAACCCTTTTGCCAAGTGTGGTGACTAAAGCACATCTCAGCATTTCTGTTATTTCCTTAAAATTTCCTTTTGTCCATAAATCTACAATTTTAATCTGTCAAATATATTACCATGGAGTATCGAAGCGAAACCAGTGGCCATATTTCCTGGCATTACCAGACAAATTACATCGATAAATAATATCGGCTATCTCCTCTATACAGACTCCAAAAATCGAAATCCCTTCAAAAGAATTCTTATTTCATAAAATAGTATTATTCTTATTTGTGTCGTTTGAATTCATGCTCTATTACTTGGATGGTAAGACTGATTTTTCTATAAGCATAGGTATGTGGGTTATAGTGTTTCTGTAAGCTAGTTGGCTTTAAGCCAATGTATGTGTCAATCATTTATTACCTATTCCCATTGGTTGGCTCGTCATAAAAATGGGTTTGATTGTAAAAAAAAAAATAGTTTATGGCATTGAGACTGTCTATTTTATGATTTCTTCATAGTTGGATTCATTTTTATAGTGCATTTGTTTTCTACACTCTAGCTTTAAAGTTATGACTCCGCAAACCTTTGCCAGCAATTCATTAATAAAGTTAAATTTCATTTTGCGGTCGACTCCATACATTTTGTTAGGACGACTGTAACTACATAAGTTGGTCGAGTTGTATAAAAATAACTATCTATGATAAAAAATGATATAGTTTTAGTTGAAAGTACCTGTTTAAAGGTATATATTTCAAAATTACACTTTTTTTCAAAATTATTTTAGTAATATTTGAAAAGTTAAGAGGACTCGTTATCTGGAGACTGGGGGTTTGATCTACACGCCAAGAGGCCTTTCCAACCACACCCTACACGATGGGGTTAGTCGATTTTTTTAAATTCACTTTTGTTTGTATGGGGTGGTAGCTAAAGAAAATATTTTTCCATAATTTTAAAAACCAAGTAAATTTTGGATGTTCTTTATTATATACATCTCCCCAACAATCATGACAATCGGTGCAGTGACGCAGTGACAGTACGCAGTGAGTGTAGTCCGCTGAAACAGTTCTATTTCGATTTCTATGTATAATTATTTATACATTAACCTTTATGATTTCTAAGTGTATATTGTGTTTGTATTTTTATTTTCCTTATCGGCGTAAACCCACTCGTAATACAAGCATTTTTAGCTTAGCACGAGGGGTTAACAAGAAAAGATGATTTGTTTAGCACATATATTTTTTTAGCCAGCAGAGACTTTTGCAACCAGGCATATAAGATACTAGGCTCCCGCTCGTGGTTTTTCACCACGTAACTCCTGTTCCCGTGGGAACTTCTTAACAAAACATAGCCTATAATCTTCCTCGATAAATAGGCTCTCTAACACTGAAATATTTTTTCTAATCGGATTAGTAGTTCCTGAGATTTAGAGCGTTAGAGCAAACAAACACACTTTTCAGTTCAAACAAACTCCTAAGCTTTATATATTAGTATAGAAGAATACATATAGATTTAATCAAAAATATCGTGGCTATGGTAAAAATGATATGGAACAAAATGGAACATTTAAGAGGAAAACCGACATAAAAAAGCGGGTATGTCACAATAGAATTTTTGCCGAATTGCTTACAAAAAAATGTGTCTATTTTTATGTTATTTTGTTTTTCTGCTTATTGTTTATTATCGACGCTGGTTTTGACATGTTCGCGATGAGTGTATTGATAATCTTCTGTTTGTTTCTTTGTTGTTTTTACGTGTTCAATGTATTGTTGTGTTATGTTTCGCTGTTTTACTTAATAAACTGCGACATACTTTGCCTTTTATTGTACCATTCAAGCTCTTTTATCAAGCTATTATTCTAATTTTTTAAATCACAAGATCTGAATTACCTCGGAAAGCACGTTAAGCCGTTGGTCCCGGCGGGAACAAGGAACGGGCAGCAGCGTTTCCTTGTGTGTTACAACATAATTCTGCGGTCGCCAACCCGCCTGCCAAGTGTGGTGACTATGACAAATACCCTTCGTTCAACGTTATAAGGGCTGATGATGATGATTATGATGATAATAGAAGTAAAAGTACATAGTAAGTAAGATGAGTATGATAATAGAGGTTATGCATTGAAATGACAACTAAATGCATTCAGAGGCATAATCATTTTTCCTAATTAAGTTGTTAATTATACAATCAAATTGTTATCCATGAATACTATCCAAAGCGTAAACAATATGTATAACAAGCACTCCGTGAATAATGTAAGAAACTTCACTTTAAAAGGACAAAAATAATGAGGTACATTATTAAAGTTGTAATGACGCTGTTAATTATTGTAATTAAATTTAACACGTGTCCTATTCAAACATACACTGAAGGTACGTTTAAAACTATAATTAAGAAGTATACTAAGACGAGTAACATAACTATCTGTATTGTATTTATTGTTGAAAACTACCATAAATTAGTTTTTTATTACTTTTAATTTTCTGACAGACATGTTTTGTTAGGCATTCAAGAAATCAGCTTGAATAAATATTTTAAAGACTATAAACTAAGGAACCTGCGCAAGAAAGCCCGTCATGGTGTAGGGCCTATGCAAACAGTGACTTAGAAAGAACGGCTCCTTGGACTTCGCCACTACGCGGGCATCGTGTTGCTATTTAAAAGTTCTGAATTGCCACTTATTTACAGTTCACTTCGTCATATCAGTATGACAACCGGTAATTCCTTATAAGTGAAGAGTTAACTGCTAGTTGTATACAAATGCACATAATAGTAAATTCCTCTTTACCTTTAAAGCTTTAAATGCGTTTCACAATGTTTTAACCTATCTTTTTTGTTGACTGTACATATGCTCAAACTCATAATTTAAAGTTTACGTAACTGCCACTTACTTCATTTTCGTGCAATTTCATCTATTTCAGTTGTAGCATTGCTAAATGTGACTGCGCCTTATTTGCTTAAGTTTTGCCTTTCTTTTATTATAATTTTATTATTTCTGCGTTTAACCATTAGTGAACAATCGCTAGTTAGTATTCCCTAATTCAAGGTAGGTTATACACTTAATTTTGTTACACACGTACATGTGCTCAATCTCATAACTCTCCCGTACCACACCGCTGTGAAACTGCTCTCTCACTGGCAATTTAAAGGCTGTGTAATTGCCACTTACTTCAGGCTTACATATTGTTATTGTCAAGTCTTAAGTGCAGTTATGGCCGTTATAACGATATCATAGTGGAAACGGCCCTAAGTAGACTAAGTATTGTAGTTTATATCCAAGCTTGGGCTTTGAATTCTTCATAATTATGTTTTGATGATAATATGGTGTTGCTGTATAGTTTCCGGCTTAGAATAGACCACTTCATTTCTTTTCAACAAGAGTGTCGTGTAAGTGGTGACTAAGGACGCGTTCCCACTATGTCGTAACGGTTAATTTATCGTTGGACGACTATCGTTTCGCTGTTTCCATTATAACGACTGTTAGTCGTCAATTTTTTTTATCGTTTAGCGACTATCGTGTCTAGCTTTTCCCATTGGATCGCGACGACTTTTTATCGTTTCACGGCAGTCGCTTTGTCGTTTACACAACGCTACGCTATTTTTATCGTGGCTACGATAGATTTGCCGCCACGATTTAGTCGTAACGATTTTTTATCGTTTTACGACTGTCGTGCTAGCCATTCCCACTGTCATGACAATCTGTCGCCACCACAAAAAATGTCGTAGACGACAATAAATCGTGTCGTTTTATATCTGAATATCTCCATTTAAACATACAAGCCACGACAATTAAAACTACACGATTATCGGTCGTCACGACATAGTGGGAACACGCCCTAAGGGATATACACCTAATGGATGGGCAGCCGCATCTATTAGCTCAAGGTTCCTAAGATGGTAAAAAACCTTGAGCAGTACCAGTAAGCCGTGATCAACAATCCGCCTGTCAAGCGTGGTGATTATGGCTGCATAGCCCCAAATCTTTGGAATGCAGTGGGCATATATGAGTTGTTAAAGTTGGAAGACAAACGGTAATAAATATTGCAGTTTATATAGGTAAATAAAATGAATTAATCTGAAAGAAAATCTATGAAGGTACAGAGTATAGGTATAGAGTTTGAGTTACGTATTGCGTGCAATGTAGATATCGCTCCCGATATTTAATTGATTAAATTGTTTATTTAGTGTCATTGAGTGTAGAAAATGTATCTAAAGTGGACCTTTTATGTTAATACTCGCGTAGAAGGTGAAGTACAGTCCTAAATTAGTGAAATTAGTACAATACAATCAATAATTTGTGTGCAAATAAGTGACATTAAAACTTATCGCGGGTAGCGCGAATTAATACTGGCCGTGCGCGAGCCGCGCGTCGCACTCTTTTACTCCTGGGTGTATAGCGATCGCTCCGTCTCGTTCGCTCTCCGTGTCTTGGGGAATTGCGCGGATCAAAATGAATAATAATTGTATGATTTGTAACAAAATCATCGATTTAGGAGACTTGTTGAAATGCGTTGGATGCAAGGCATGGTTTCATTATAGATGTTTGGATATTACTACTGCTGTGTACAGAAAAGAACAAACACAAATGAAGCGAAATTTCAAGTGCGATTCCTGTGTAAACGTAACCCAGAGAGTCCGGGTAACGGATGAAACTCCGGTTCGAGGAGCTAACACCAATTCGTGCAACCAGTCTGAGGAAATTTGTATCGAGAATCCAATATTATTGCCTATGGAACAGTCAAACCTAGTGTCAAATTTATTGGAAAAAGTAAACAGCAACATCATCGAAAGACTCACGGAGTTTGAGGCCAAAATCTTGAAAGAAATTCGGGCCACGGTTTCTGAGCTGGTCTTAGAGAACAGTAAATTAAAACAAGAGTTAATGGAAAGCAATCAGAAATGTACTTCATATAAGCAGGAAATAACAAAGTTAAAAACTGAGTCGCAAAAACTGAGACAGCATATTACTACCAATGAACTTCGTGTTAACGGAGAATATCAATGTCAATTAGGAACTGCAATACCTCCAATGTCTTCGGATACCCATTTGCCACCTGCATCGGATGGTTCCAACAGTGGCACCAAGCGCGATACTCAGCCGGTAACTTACGGCCCAGGTGTTTCCTACGCGATGGTGGCCACGAAAAGTGCGCAGAGCGTCGGTACTGGTATCGTAGAAGATAATAGCTATACTTGGAAAGAAGTGAGTCATAAGAAAAATCCCAAGAAACGGGGTGAGAATACGTCAATCGTGAGTATAAAAGCAGTAGAACGTAAGAAGTATCTACACGTCTGGCGATTTGACAAATGTACTACGGAGGAGAATATAAAGGAACATATCGATACAGTATTAGGGAAAGAGTGTGTTACTGACATACAACAGTTAAAACCAAAGAATGAACGAAATTACGCTTCATTTAAAATTGGCGTTTCTGAAAACAATTTTGAGGCACTATGTAATCCAGATATTTGGCCTTTAAATATTGAATTTAGTGAATGGATTTGGTTTCGTCGCACAGCCGACACAACTAAACAACAAAACCAGTAAAACTGTAAACATTTTGTATCAAAATGTGAGGGGTCTCCGTACCAAGACTGCTCAATTTTTATCTTTACTGGAATCATCTGGGTCTGATATATTTGCGATAACAGAAACTGGCCTTAACGAATCTATTCAAAACGGTGAATTTGTTTTACCCGAATACCGAGTACTACGATGTGATCGGACCGACGGGCGTAAGCATGGCGGCGTGCTTTTAGTGGCCACACCGCGGTTTGACATACGACGACTGGCGATCCCTGGTAATATAGATTTAGACAATCATAAATTCGAATTAATTTGTGCTGCAATCTATACGCAAAACCGGTTCTTATTCACTTGTTGTACAGTGTATATTCCACCACAAACAGACGAAAGTGAATATATGGTAATGTTTGATTTGTTAGAACAATTATGTGTAAAATATGCAAACAATTTGATTATATTAGGAGATTTTAATTTGTTTTCATGTAATGTTAATGTGTGTAACTACTATGAATATTTTGTGGCCTTCGGTGAATTCGCTCAATATAATGAGGTACCTAACTGTACGGGTAGACAGCTTGACTTAGTGCTGTGTGCGCGCGACGATGTGCGCGTGTGCGGCGCGGACGAGGGGCTGGAGCCCGTAGACGCGTACCATCCGCCGCTCGCGGTCGCCGTCGCCGCAGCGCCGCGCGCCGCTCCCGCCGCGGGCTCGGCCTGCCCGCGCACCAATCCCTCCACAGTACCGTTCAAACGATGGAACTTTCGTAAAGCAGACTTGTATAGACTATATTATTTGATACAATCATTGGATTGGACACAGATTTTTAGTATAGACGATCCCGATTTAGCTTTAAATTATTATTATGATAAATTAAATGAAACTTTTGATGCATGTGTACCACTTAAAATATATAAAAATGTCACTACCAAATATGTATATCCACAATGGTATACCCCAGACCTTATTAGAGATATTAAAATTAAACACAGTATGCACAAAAAGTATAAAGCTAGTATGTGTCCTAATGACTATGCGGAGTTTGCTCGCTATCGGTATACGGTGAAGGCGGAAACGATGCGTGCCCACAAGTGTTATGTGGATAGGGTACAGAAACACCTAACCGATGACCCCAAGGCATTTTGGAGTTATATTAGAGAGAGAAAAGGTTTATCAGGTCAATATAAATTACTTAAGAATGGGCAATTCTTAACTGGAGTGGAATTGGCTGAGGAGTATGCTCAGTACTTTTATTCTGTATACAACGCGCAGTCGGGGTCACTGAGCGCGGCGGCGGCCGGCGCGGCAGCAGCGCCCGGCGCCGCGTACGCGCACCTCACGCGCCTCGACGCGCCGGGTGTTACGAGAGCGTTGGCCGCTCTGTCGCCGAAGCGCTCAGTGGGACCTGACGGTATACCGCCATTTATTATTAGGGACTGCCGGATGGCTTTGGTTGCGCCATTACTACACTTGTTCAATACGTGTATAACTACTGCAAGGTTTCCTGATCGTTGGAAAATCACTCGGGTGATACCAGTACCGAAAGGTCGAAGCGGTACTGATGTTTCGGACTATAGACCAATAGCGGTTTTGAGCGCTACGGCTAAGGTGTTCGAGATGGCTATTCACAACTCCTTATATTCACAAGTAAGTCCTTATTTATCAGACGAGCAACACGGTTTCCGTCCTGGTCGTGGCACGGTGGGTAACTTATTACATCAGATGACACAGCTCGTACCGGCAGTGGACGCTGGTCGGCAGGTTGATGTAGCTTACCTTGACTTCCGGAAAGCGTTCGACACAGTCGATCATAACGTCTTACTTTCAAGGATGGCGGATATAGGCTTTACACAGCACGCGTTAAAATTCTTCGCAAGCTACTTAAGCGATAGAAGGCAATTCGTTGATTGTGCCGGACACTGTTCTGAGTCCTACTACACGAGATCCGGCGTAAATCAGGGCAGCAATTTAGGGCCGTTCTTGTTTATCCTGTTGATAAATGATCTACCAAAAGTGGTTAGGTCAACGTGTCTATTGTTTGCTGACGACCTTAAGTTATCAGTCGTTGTTAAAGACTCTGCTGATTGCCATTCATTGCAACAAGACTTAGATAGGGTAGTTGAATGGAGCCACAACAATAAACTGTCTTTCAACGTGTCTAAATGCTCTGTGCTTTCATTCACACGTTCACTTAGACCGTTACACCACCAGTACATAATGGATGGCGATCCGCTGCAGCGTGTGGGTGAGCTGAGAGATTTGGGCATACTTTTCACAAGGGACTTACATTTTAGGAAGCACATATCTAATATTTGTAAACAGGCATATCGTAACCTAGGATTTATTTTACGTCAGGCAAATGAATTCACGAACATCTGTGCCGTAAAGGCTTTGTATGAGGCTCTTGTGAAGAGTCATCTCGAACATAATGCGGCTATCTGGAGTCCTAGTGAGACTAAATACTCAGCAATGGTGGAACGGATACAAAATAAATTCACGAGATTTATATATTTAAAGCTGTATGGAGTGTACCCTGGCTATCCATTGTTATATCCGTCTTTGTTTGTTCTCGGCATGGTCGGTTATTATAAGTTGGGAGTAAGGCGCGAAGTGACACTTGCTACTTATTTGTTTAAGTTATTACGTGGTAGGATTCAAAATCCACCGATTTTGTCGCAGATTAGCTTTTGCATTCCAAATGATTATATTGGGAGACGGCGGAGGCCGCCACTCCTAGTGGTGCCGCGAGCGCGCACCAATCTGCTACAGAGGGCGCCACTCACGCGTGCGTTGCGCGCGCTCAATGCTGTCGCCGATGTAGTGGATATATTCACTTGTTCACTGAGCGAATTCACTAAGGTCACCTACCGTGTACTTAGTGATAGTTGACAAATGTATACATTATTCAAACCAAATTGTCTACGTTTACCGCATTGGAATTTTCTGTAATGGTAGATGTAAGTATGTTGTAAATAAATAAATAAATAAATAAATAAAGAGGCAGATAGAGCATAGCGTTGTTTTGCATTTGATATTTATATGATACGTAGAGCGCATCAGAGAAAAGACGAGGCATTGGCTTAATGTTGATAAACCTAAGCCCATTTTTTGGGAAATAGTCCAATTTGCCTTGCCATCTCTTTTTGGACCTACCTCTCTGGTGTTAGGTCCCAATATGAGGTGATTTTCACCCAACTTGTTTATCGCCTGTAACATATTTCTTGGAGATAATTATAGTGCTGTATTCTTGAAAACATAACGCCAATTGCCTTTGAAACAGTGTTTATAAAACTGCTTGAGACGAATAGTACACAATCATATATGACTACACAGTAATACAACATCATTTTTTATGCAACACAGGATACAAAATAATAACATGTAAATCAGCACAACTTCGAACTTGAAACACTTTGAAATGGAACACATGCAGTCATTTTTATTTCATTTCATATTCTCGATACAGAAAGTTATAAAAATGTAAATCTCTGAATACATTCTAAAGAAAAGTATATAAAGCCATGCGTACTTTGTGGCCACTAAAACAGCACATCAACGTTAAGCTGGTGCCACTTTCCATCGTTGTGGAGAGGGAAATCATACATATCCCATAGCTGCTGCACGGAAGATACTTGACGTACTCACCCGCGTATATTTATTTGACGTTGTGACGATGCGTCTTCGTCGCCGTACCCCTTACCCCGTAGCCCTGCCGCCGACCGGTGGCTGTGACTATAAAAGGGCGCGCACTGATGCCGCGATCTCTCTTTTACCTCACTACAACTTACGCTGCGGTCGACACCCTACACCAGCCGGCTGCTGCCATACGGACTGGAGACCACGTGGAGACGAGCCCTGCTTCCCTCGCTGCCGCATCTATCTACATAAGGCGTCAGCGAGACTTCTACCATCCAGCTTACTAACAAGCTAAGTGTTTATTGTGACTACCTACTGGTCACCTACTCAAACCGAGTCTTAGAACCTGCCCCCTGATCTAAATATTGTTAATCTTTAATTATAATTTAAATAAACTATAGTGTACTGAGTGATCTGTGTTTATTTCCTCTCTTTATATAAAACTCATCTCTTTTTCATTTATGTAACACGTGGTTGGCTACACCAACACGTACTACGATACAGTGGCCCAACGTGATAGTGGGGTCTACGTTACAACGTATGGGCGAGAATTACACTACCCGTGGTCATAGGTCGACTAATGAGTGTCAGCAGCGCAGCACCTATTTGAGCAGCGTGGGCAGGTGAGTAGGTTAGTCAATCACAACTTTGCTCACAAGGTTACTATTACTTAATAATAGTACGTGAGGCGGTTGCAATCAAAAAGTAGTTTCATTTCAATCAGGAAGACAGTTACTGGTTATTATCATACTGGGATTCTGTTACTTTTTGTCCACTTATATTGTTATTGTTAGTCATTATCAATACTAATAATATAGAGAGGAAAGATTTGTATGTAAGTATGTTTGTAACGAATTTGCTCAAAGAGTACTGGACCGATTTTAATAATTCTTTCACCATTTGAATGCTATATTATCATTGATTAATATAGGCTATGTTTAATTATGAAGTTCCCACGGGAACGGGAGTTACGCGGGTGAAACCGCGCGCGGGAAGCTAGTTATAAAAAAATTTGACCACATGAACAAAAACAAATATAATATGAATATTAATGTAATTGTAATAATCAAGAAATAATTCATAGCGGTTTACGAAAATTAATGCATTTTTTTATATAGGCATATTATAATTTTTTTGCTGGTTTTATGGCCCCACTACGGCGTCAGGGCTCACTCACAATAAAAAGTTCTCTGAAAATTGGGAATCAAAAGTTTTCGTAGTCTTGCCGTTCACGTGATCTTCAGTTATGTTCTGTCTTTTTTCACATTCATAGCAAGTATATTAGCTCCTACTCAAATACGCTAAAATAAAAGTTTTATTTAGTAAAAGAATTTGCAGTTAGGTTAGAAGTTATTCTGTTTTTAGACTAGCCTGCGATGTGCTTCGCATAACATCAATGTCTCCAAACAAACTTTGATCTCCTCTTTAGTCCCTGTAATGAGGATCCCTTAGTTCTCCGTCAATATTTGCTTGTTAATTTCAGCGTAATATGTTCAGTATTTTGAATTGTCCATTTGCTGCATTGGCACTAGCTGTTCCAATTTCTGGACCCTTCTGCAACTAAACATCAGATTGATGGGAGTAATTTTTAATAACCGTATGTTTCTTTATACCGATGACATTGTTACCAGTTGCTATAAAATACTGAGTTCATTTAACACTCAATATGTAAGCAGGTGCTAACATAAAAATGTTATAGGGAAATAAATTATTATAGCTACTCCATTTTCTGCAACAATGTAACAAATCTTTGCGATTGAAAAATGAGAAAAAAGCCGCTTTATTGAAATTCTTCACCGCTCAAAGTTATTACAAACTTAATATTTATATATTTTTTTTAATATTTAATGAATACGTCGGCCTTGTGATCTTAGGGTCGCCGGTTCGAACCCCACCCATTGCACTACCGACGTGAACCCACTCGTAACACAAGCATTTTAGCTTAGCACGTAGAGTTAACAAGAATACTAGTAGACTGCGAAACTCTGCTAGTAATCTTTATTTAAAAATAAGGAAAAAAAAATATTAACTTACGCGCGCGGTTTTTCCCACATAACTCCCGTTTCTGTAAGAATTTCATAATTATTTATTACCTGTGCCTATTACCTGTCTATATAAATGGGCTGTCTAACACTGAAATAATTTTTCAAATCGGACCAGTAATTCCTAAGATTAGCGCGTTCAAATAAACAAATTCCTCAGCTTTATGTATTAGTATAGATAATATTTTCATCTGCTCCCGAAATGAGTGACTATCATCATTATTCATCATTTCAGTCATAGGACGTCCACTGCTGGACATAGGCCTCCCTCATAGATCTCCAGTTGTTGCGGTTAGAAGCAGTCTGCATCCACCGTGTTTCTGAGGCCTTTACCAGATAATCCGTCCGTCTAGTAGGTGGAAGTCCTACGTTACGCTTGCCGATCCGCAGTCTCCATTGGAGAACTTTCCGGCCCCAACGGCCATCCTGTTCTCCGTGCTATATGGCCTGCCCATTGCATTTCAACGAACAAATCCGTTGGGCTATATCGGTAACCCGCGTTCTTCTACGAATTTCTCCATTTTTGATTCGTTGTCGTAGAGAAACCTTGAGTCCTCTCCATAGCTCGGTGAGCGACTCTGAGCCTGAGTGACTATGCCAAAGGTTTTTGGAGGAGATGCTTAACTTGGGACGTCAAGCCAGCGGTTGACACATTTCATAAAGAGCATTCCACGGCAATAAGTGCTCGAGGAGTGAAGTCCTAAAGCTTATTAAAAATAATCTTTGTAATTTCTAAAACTATTTACCGACCTTTCTAATCTTATAACGAATAATTTATTCTTCCATACACTAACTCAAACGACTCATTCAAATACACCATAGAAAAACCAGCCAAGTGCGAGACGGACTCGCGCACGAAGGGTTCCGTTTCATTTACAAGTACGTACCTATTTTTGATATCAAGAATAAATAAAAAAGCGTATGTTTATGAAATGAAATGTTATTTTATATTTTTATATTCGAGTTGATTGAATGAAAGCTAAATTGCGGTTTACGATTTTTGACGTATTAAAAAAAAAGTACTTACAAGATCTCGTTCAAACCAATTTTTGGTGGAAGTTTGCATGGTAATGTACATCATATATTTTTTTTAGATTTATCATTCTCTTATTTTAGAAGTTACAGGGGGGGACACACACTTTACCACTTTGGAAGTGTCTCTCGCGCAAACTATTCAGTTTAGAAAAAAATTACATTAGAAACCTCAACATCATTTTTGAAGACCTATTCATAGATACCCCACACGTATGGATTCGATTGAAAAATTATTTTTGAGTTTCAGTTCTATGTATGGGGAACCCCAAAATTTATTGTTTTTTTTCTATTTTTGTGTGAAAATCTTAATGCGGTTCACAACATACATCTACTTGCCAAGTTTCAACATTATAGTTCTTATAGTTTCGGAAAAAAGTGGCTGTGACATACGGACGGACAGACAGACAGACAGACATGACGAATCTATAAGGGTTCAGTTTTTTGCCATTTGGCTACGGAACCCTAAAAATGAGGTGCTAAGATGAATGTAGATGTCTCGTAAAGCCTTAAATGGACGGTTTAAGATCTGTAGTCGTATTGTATTGACATATCACCTATATATATTCAAAAAAACCGGCCAAGTGCGAGTCGGACTCGCGCACGAAGGGTTCCGTATCAGTTACAAGTGCGTACCTATTTTTGATATCAAGAATAAAAAACCGGCCAAGTGCGAGTCGGACTCGCGCACGAAGGGTTCCGTATCAGTTACAAGTGCGTACCTATTTTTGATATCAAGAATAAAAAAGCGTATGTTTATGAAATGAAATGTTATTTTATATTTTTATATTCGAGTTGATTGAATGAAAGGTAAATTGCGGTTTACGATTTATGACGTATTAAAAAAAAACTACTTACAAGATCTCGTTCAAACCAATTTTTGGTGGAAGTTTGCATGGTAATGTACATCATATATTTTTTTTACATTTATCATTCTCTTATTTTAGAAGTTACAGGGGGGGGGACACACATTTTACCACTTTGGAAGTGTCTCTCGCGCAAAATATTCAGTTTAGAAAAAAATTACATTAGAAACCTCAACATCATTTTTGAAGACCTATTCATAGATGACACGTATGGGTACGATGAAAAACATTTTTTTGAGTTTCAGTTCTATGTATGGGGAACCCCAAAATTTATTGTTTTTTTTCTTTTTTTGTGTGAAAATCTTAATGCGGTTCACAACATACATCTACTTGCCAAGTTTCAACATTATAGTTCTTATAGTTTCGGAAAAAAGTGGCTGTGACATACGGACGGACAGACAGACAGACAGACATGACGAATCTATAAGGGTTCTGTTTTTTGCCATTTGGCTACAGAACCCTAAAAATGATCTCCACATTAACAAATCATAATTTAAACTTTGAACATCTTGTCGAGTCAGCGTTGTCGGAAATGAGAGTGATATTCAAAGTTTGCGTTATCGTCTCAACACGGCTGGGTTATTGAGTCATATTAATGTCACCCATAAGTCGCGCTATCTTGGAAGAGTCACTTGATTTATGCCTCAACTTTACGTAGACATTAAGGGTACGGTGGGTAAAGCAGTGTCGGTACTAGCGTAATGCGTAAAGAATGTTAGTCTGTAACAACTTTGTTTGATCTTATATCATAATCATCATCATTATCAGCTCTATTTATAGTGGTCGATCAATTGATATTCGATTTGGTGTACTACACCCGATTTTTAGATATTTGTGTCCGTCGTCGTCAATGATCCCAATTAATATGACTAAGTCTCGACTAAGACTAAGACTCCGTTCTAAGATTTTCTAAATATATATTATGCTAAATATTCTTTGAGCTAGAATTAAATTACTTAGTAGAAAGGATTCAGCGAAATGAGTCGAGACGTTCTAAAATCTAGAAAACTGCACCAGCGACTGATTCTGACCCGATCGTAGTAGTATTTGTTCATTGGTTTAGAATTTTAATATTTATTTATTTATAGAAAGCTGAAGAGTTTGTTTGATTGCTAGAACTCGCTAAACTCAGAAACTCTAGGCTCGATTAGGAAAAATCTTTTAGTGTCAGATAGCATTTTAGTATAAAATCGAGCTTGGTAAGCTATTTTTGAATAAAAAAAGCAAAACACATCAATAACCCATATGTTTGTTATACATATTTAATTCCATCTAAGTTTCACCATTATCCGGCCTCTTTACATTTATTCTTACCTTCGGGGCTGCAAATCACAAGCGAACTGCCTCTTGTTTTAAAATTATGCCACGCTGAGTATAATATGTTACTTTAATATGTGATATGATAATATTATGAGGGTATTAAGTCACTGTAAGAAGTACTTTTATATCTGCTCTTTAATAATAAGTTACCTTTTTGATTTAAGGTTCGATTTCGGTGGCGAATAAAAGATCTTTGGGTGAAGACAAACTTGTTTTGAGGATATTGTTGGTTGACGGACTATCTTTCGTGCCTCGAAAGCACATTAAGCATTTGGTACTGAGGGTACGTTTATACATATATCAGATAACTGGCAGCAGGGTTAACCTTGTTTTTTTTTTGTTCGGGGAAATGTTTTTAACCTTTCCCACCGCCGCTGCTGCGTATTCGCGCGCTGGCGGTGGGATATATGCGACTCGCCCTCTCCATAGCGTGGTATGCTAAACTCATGCCACGAGGAGAGGACCCTACATCACTAAAACCTCCCGGTCACTTCTTCGATCCGCCGTTGGCGGAGGCCGGGTACGCATAAGCAATCCGGCCCCCCGACGGCACCCGCGGCCAATATGGCACCGCGGGATCTCCTGCAGCAGGGTTAACCTGCTTAATTAGTAATGTAATTCATAGAAATATTTATTTATTGCACATATTATAAAAGATAAAATGTATAAATAGTTACAAAGACAAACCAGTACAAGTATGGACACGACTATTTTGAAGAGAAGAGAAAACGATAGAAAACTAATCAAATATACGTAATACCGCGGTCGCCAATCTGCATGTCAAGTTAACCTAAAATCTTTAAGACTTATACGGCTAATCCCCGGAGATTGTCAACGCCTTTTAATTTTCAAATCAAAACATCGTTTATTTAATAAGAAAAATAATAAACAAAACATAATACACATTTATTTTTATATGATACAATATTAAAAATAGTATTCCTCATGTACCTACGGGTCAAGAAAGGATAGTTAACTTCCGATACTTGGTTTAATGGACTATCTGTAATCCATTAAACCAATCCATTAATCCAGTAATAAAATAAAATAAAATAATCATTACACAATTTTTTTTTGTAAAACAATAGTTTTTATTTACTCACATCAGTTTGTATTAATGAATAAGTTATAAAATGGAGAGAGAGAGAGAGGAAGGCAAATAGAAGATGGATGGATGGTGTGAAGAGTGATATTAAAGAAAAGGGAGGTAGTGATAGTGTGACGGGTGACAAGACAGAATGGAAGAAACTTAATGTAAACGTGTTGCACCGACCCCAAGTAATATGGGATAAGGGAGTAAAAGGAAGAGTAAGTAATAAAATAGCCTCTAGTTCCGGAGCCTATTTAATTTCATCATCATCATCATCATCAGCCCGCATAACGTCCACTACTGAACATGGGCCTCCTCTCGAGGTAGAGTTTTGCTATAGTCACCACGCTTGGCAGGCGGATTGGTGACCGCAGTATTATATTGTAATACACAGGGAAACGCTGCTGCCCGTTCCCTGGTATACGCTTGTTATAGATGATATTATAATAACCGGGACGGCTTAACGTGCTTTCCGAGGTAGTCCCTCAACGAACCAGACCCGGAAAGAAATCTTAGAATTTACACAAAGATTTCTTGTCCGGTGTGGGGATCGAACTCACGACCTCCGCGACTTAAAGCGATCCAAATACCGCTACGCTACGGAGGCTGTCATTGATTGTGTATGTGTACATAAATATTAAATAAATAGCTTAACCAATCGCAATCTATAATACTTGATAAGGTCCCCAGAATGCATGCAGCATGCTGGCCCCATTGAATCGTAATGCTTATCTGCTGTTCAACGAAATGCTAGTACTCGGGAAACATTCCGCAAAAGATAGAAATTGTTTTTTCATCTTCCATATTTTTGTGCTAAAGCGTTAACTCCTAAAGGTCCAGCTGTCAAGTGAGTTATAACGATGTCAATGTCATACGCGCTCGGATTTAATTGGACCCCAAATCAACGTCAGACCCCAACGGATGTGTGCTGAAAATATATTCGGATCCCATGAAAAAGCTTGTCGCGTGAAATGTAATTTTGGTCTAGAGGCAAAAAGTAATTTGAGTGTTTTATTCATTGAATATGTATGATTGTTAGCATTGAAAACCATTTTTGAAGATAGGTCAAGTGACCTCTGCGACCAGAGGCAGACCACACTTTATATTGTACCTATTTATATGCAGATTACCTGTATATTTATAAAAAAAAAAAATTAGGATATATGAGTCATTATCATCATCATCAACAGCCCGTTGACGTCTACTGCTGAACATGGGCCTCCTCTTAAGAGACCTTGGCAAGCCAGGATCGTAGAGGGATATTGCCATAATCACCACGCTTGGCAGACGGATTGGTGATCGCAGTAAGATGCAAATGTTGAGCTAATAGATGCTGCTGCCCATCCATCAGCCATATATCCCTTAGTCGCCTTTTACGACACCCATGGGATGACATGGGGTGGTCTATTCTAAGCCGGAAACCACACGGCATGATATATGAGTATTGCATTGAAAATTATACTTGTAGGTACGCGCCATCAGTTGCAAGATTTGTCTTGGACAGAAAAGTTTCAATAATAAAGCTAGCCTTTTATTTTTCCTAGCTTTGTATACAAAACAAAAGCATTAAACTATAATAATTTCCGATCAAATAAGGTTAACAATAATTAATTTACCATCGATAATAAATAGTTGAGTAAATTCAACAATTATCAAGTCTAATTGGTTTAGGTACTTTCTCGGAAAGTACGATTAACTGTTGGTCCCAACTGGTATAACATCATGTATAACAATCATATACCATAATGGACGGAGAGCTGACAACCGAAAAGGCAAGGTAATTTGATCATTCATAAAAATGATTTATCAGCTTACCTGGAGCATTATAAGCATAAAGACGTCGACCTGGCAGGATTCGCGTGGTGGATGTGGGAGTTATGAGGTGGGAAAAAAAGAAAAAAAAAGGTAATGTGATCAGGATTACTTTTTATGCCAAATGTTTTGCCTACCTCCCCAAAGCACACAAAAAAAATCTGGCGTCATTTGGTTGGTGGAAAGGTAGCGCCAGGCTTAATGAAAGTGAGGAAAAAAAATATATTTTTAGGTAATTAGAACAAGGCTGGCTTTTTTTGTGCTTAAAGTTTATTATTCCCAGAGGCTAGGAAAAAAATAGCCAGCCAATAATAGTGGTGGGAACATGTCGAAAAAATTAATTGAAAATTTATATTTTAAATTGTATTTTGCTCGAGAAAGAGCTAAGGGGCATGAAAAAGAGCGCGTGGAGGGGATACACGCGACGACGGCGTCCTCTCTCGGCGCGTCGTTCATGTTCGGTAAACCGAACGCGCCTGGTTGGTCTCGTCGCACTGGTTGAGCGGAAAGAGCCAAACGTTTCCGGAGCGCCGGCTGTTTCAGTTTAGCGTCTATTTTACAGCGCGTGGACGTGTTTTTTTATATTCTGTTTAAATAAAATAAAATAAAATAAAAATCATACTTATTTACGTAAACCAATTACAGGCACATTACCAAGAGAGCACGGACGCCGTAGTCACGTGTATCCCCTCCACGCGCTCTTTTTCATGCCCCTTAGCTCTTTCTCGAGCAAAATACAATTTAAAATATAAATTTTCAATTATTTTTTTCGACATGTTCCCACCACTATTATTGGCTGGCTTTTTTTTACTAGCCTCTGGGAATAATAAACTTTAAGCACAAAAAAGCCAGCCTTGTTCTTATTACCTAAAAATAATTTTTTTTTTCCTCACTTTAATTAAGCCTGGCGCTACCTTTCCACCAACCAAATGACGCCAGATTTTTTTTGTGTGCTTTGGGGAGGTAGGCAAACCATTTGGCATAAAAAGTAATCCTGATCACATTACCTTTTTTTTATTTTTTTCCCACCCCATAACTCCCACATCCACCATGCGAATCCTGCCAGGTCGACGTATTTATGCTTAGAATGCTCCAGGTAAGCTGATAAATCATTTTTATGAATGATCAAATTACCTTGCCTTTTCGGTTGTCAGCTCTTAGTCCATAAAATGGCGGTCCATTTTATGGACTAAGAGCTGACAACCGAAAGCGTTCCAACATAATACTACGAACACCTACCTGTCAAACGTATTGATTATACTAAAAATCCTGTCTCGGGAAGAGGATATACGAGCTGATGATGAAATATGACATTAGCGTGATGTTGGATATACTAGAAGTTTTTTCGAAATTTCTCGCATTAATTCTAAATGGAAATGATCATTATAGATTAACTAACTTCATTACCTTTTATCACGCTTTTGGAAAATGTCTTAATATTGAAAAAAAAACACATGGAAGTTTAATTTATTTTTATCACGTCTATTCAAAAAGAGCTAGTTTATTCTTCGTAAACGGGGACCAAAATAGCTCATTAATCCCTTAGGGACCAAAATTGATTTGAATTTGGAATGTGGATATTGTTAATAATTTTTCAATCAGCAAAGAGGTGAATCACAAACCATGCGGGAACAATGTATTGAATATGTGACTGGCTGAAAAACAGCGAGCGCGCCAAATTTAAAAAAAGTTGATGAAAAATAAACAACGCGCGAAATTAAATGCATTCTGCTTTCATTCGTAGTTGATTCATATTCAGATTTTAGAATTATAAAAAATGAGTGCGTCTTCCTCAAGTGAAAGTATTATTATGTCTTATGGTTCTTCATTGTACATAAATAAATTCTTGTTCATAAGTTGCACTTACTTATTTTCTCATAGAGGGTGATAAAAAGTAGAATGATATTTTATTTATTTTTTACTATTTTTATTCAAAGTCACTTTTATAAAACACGTTAAGCCGTTGGTCCCGATTGTTATAACATCATCTATAATCATCGTATATCAAGGAACGGGCTGCAGCGTTTCCGTATGGTACAACATTTATTTAACTATACTCTATGCACGTTATAAGAGAACTGTGGCAGACTTAATGCCAAAGGCTTTTTCTGCCAGTACATATACAGGGTGTTAGTGTTAACACCGTTATCCTTGAAACCAGTGGTTTGGTTTCATTTACAGAACTCAAATTCAATGAAAAAAAAAGGTATATTTTCAAGATAAAAAAAACTGTCCCACACCGTCCGCAAATTCATGGATACTATGCGCCCGAGTTACGTAATCACTGCAAAAGGCGCTGACCTGCTGCACTGGCCGTCCGTTTAAACTACCTACATAAGTTTTAACTAACTACATTTCAATATAAACACAATATTATACATACCTGTGATGTAACTTTCCCTTTATACTTTTCCTGGCTTAGGACAAGCAAAAATACCTACCTTGATTTGCGTGACGTGTCCAATTAATGTAAGTTACATTTAACAACAAAGAAAATGAAAAAAAAAAAACAAACAACTTGGTAGGTATTTTAGGCGATTTAAAAGTTAATCACATTTTTGCCGGCACGGTGAACTGACCTGAACTTGTGTAGGTACGTAACCTATGAGTGCCGGCACCATCGTTTCTCGGTTTGGCACAGGTTGTACAGGGAATAACTCTACGTACATTCTTCGAGCCTCGTTCAGGTTATCACCAGCCGCGGCGTAAACCCAAACCATATCGGTCCACTGTACGTTTGTGTACGTCATAATCATTACACACTACTGCGCACGAGACCGGCGCAGGTGCGGGTGCTGCGCTGCAAGCAAGCGTTACGTGCGTTAGATAGCGAATCTACTGACAGACTAAAGGGGCAGTGAGGGGTGTGGACGGTGTGGGAGGGGTCGCGTGCGCGGCTTGCGGCCTGTTTGATCAAGCGCCGTGTTCACGCGCTCCGTCCTCTTTGCCCATGCGTATAGGGTGAAATAATTTTGAGTAAAAATTGAGAATTTACTTTAAAAAAAAATGTTTCTTTTTTATTGAAATTGCGTTCTATAACTCAAACCAAACACTGGTTTTAAGGATAACGGTGTTAACACTAACACCCTGTATAATTAATTATATATAATATAAACTACCGATGTGATGAATCCATTAGTCTTTTTAGGAGATCATCACGAACGGTTTTCTTAATTGGGTGAGTCAAGCAAAGAATAAAGAGTAGTAAGCGCACCTAAGAATCGCTGTTCTGGTTAGGTAACCCATTGTAGTTGGGATTGATAAGAAGACACACCGTCATATTTTTGAAGATTGAAAATGAATCGAATGCAGTTATTAGAAGTCGGTCAAGTTTATGGAGGTGATCCGCATTCAGATCAAAGTAACACACATCACCATAGTCAAATAAAGGAAAAATAACGGTCTGCACTAGCATTGTTTTCGTCCTTACAGCTGGTAGGAAATTTATGAGATGAGGCGACTTACGCTTGCGATTTGATTGTGCCAACTAAGCGAGGTGTCTAAAAGCAAACCTAGATTTTTCACGCATGGACTGAAAGGAATGGAAGTGTCATTTAGTGTTATAGGTGGCAGACTACGAAGATCCACCTTCTTACCATACGAAAGCTACCAAGAACTATAAGCTTGACACTTAGTTGGATTTACGGATAAGGCAAACCTTTATGACCAATTATTTACTACCTCTAAGTCAGAGTTCAGCTTATCGATGACGTCATGAAGACCTTCCCTCGGGAGCAGACCCATGTTCAGCAGTGGACGTTATACGGGCTGAAAATGATGATTAATATGACATTAATTCAATAATAACGGTTGTACTGTTGACAAAATCTGCCACCAACTTTATTGCGAAAAAATCGTACAAGTCTTGATAAAAAATTGCAATCTGGGCACACTTTTATGACTACTGTTTAAAATTGATGTTTTGATTGATTTATTATTATATTTTTTTTATATTTTCGCTACAAGACTTTCTGTTAACATTGTTACACTTAAAGTTTAAGTTTAATATTTTATACGAAGAAATGCCAAGAACAATTTTAATTGCATAAAATATCATGTTGAAAAATCAACATTGAAAATGTCAAAAGATTTTTTCGTGTGACGCTAGGCGCGAATATTGTTATAATAAATCATTGAACAACAACGGACAGTTACTTAACATAAACGGAAAATGTTTGGTATATATTACTCACACATACACACACAGTCACGCACACACAATGAATTGGAAGCCGTGGATGAGTGTCCCGGAGTCCGATTCACCACTGATGCTCCATAGAAACTCTGTCATCATAATTCACACACAGCTGTTTGGTGGAAAATAAACGTATTTTTATATATAGAAATCTATACTTATAATATATATAAAGAGGAAAGATTTGATTGTTTGTATTGTATAAGCTCCGAAACTACTTGACCGATGTAAATAATTATTCCACCGTTGGAAAACTACACTATTCCCAGATGACATAGGCTATATTTATAATTATGAAATTCCTACGGAAACAAGAGCTTTGCGGGTGAAACCGCAGGCAGGAAGCTATAGGAAATAAATGGAAAATATGAAAGTGACATTAATTTCGTATTTTAGATACTAAACTATTTGTACCATAAAGGCTGCAGCTCCACTTGCATTTAACGGTCCATGTGGGCCGACCAAAAATTTAATTCCATGTATAAAACTCGATCGTTCATACGTGCAAAATTAACAGATTAAAACGTGATAAAATTAATCAATGGCATGAAAAGAAAATCACTTTTTATTTCATTCGACACCAAAAATTTAAATGAATTGAGAATTTCTGAATATTTTGTAAATAAAAATTCATATTTGGCTATTTCCGAGAGCTACAAAATGCGGTGAAATGATAAACAAATTAAATTGCTACTAAATATAAGATAGATATGATCGTTTGATAGACCGCACAGGCGACTCAATAATTAGGGTAGTTACTTCTGAGACACAGTGTTTGCGGTTCGATTCCAACTCTAAACGAGTATTTATGTAAACCACTGAATGGTTTTCAATCAGCTCAATGTTACTTACCATCTACTGCGGTCATCAATCCACTGGACCGTGGTTGATTATGGCAATGTTCCTCAAGAAATCTGACTTGACAACCTCCGTAGCGTAGCGGTATTTGGCTCGCTTTAAATCTCGGAGGTAGTGGGTTCGCCACACCGGACAAGAAATCTTTGTGTTAATTGTTAGATTTCTTTCCGGGTCTGGATGGTTGAGGGACTACCCTCCGTGCCCCGGAAGGCCCGTTTAGCCGTTGGTCCCGATTGTTATAACATCATCTATAATAATCGTATATCAAGGAACGGGCAGCAGCGTTTCCTTGTGTGATACAACATAATACTGCGGTCACTAACCCGCCTGGCAAGCGTGGTGAGTATGGCAAATACTCTCCCCCGGGAGGAGGCCCATGTTCAGCAGTGGACGTTATACGGGCTGATGATGATGATGATGAAATCTGGTTTACCAAGGCCTGTTATAAGAAAGCCCGTGTTTCGTCGTAGATGAAAATGGGTTGTTGAAATGCTTTGTAAAATATTTCTATAATATTTTTGTGTAACTAAAACAATTGGGTCGCTTCAAGTCTAGCTCTTACCACGAACTAACTTATCTTCTTATAAAATCTGCTGGCCGCGACATAAATATCACTCAATTTTCTTCCGAAGTTTTAAAAATATTTCTGCAAATTGCTTGAGGGCAGAAGCGGATGGTACTGACAAGTCTCCGATGGGAATCGAGTTCACAATACTTTTAAGAGCTGCCATTCAATGCCAGTGAGCTAACTGGGATTAAATTACCTATCAACGCAAAGGATTATGTTCCGTCATTATATAATGACGATAAATAATCCTATACTATCCTATATCCAACCTCCTCTCATATATGACAACCTCCGTAGCGTAGCGGTAGTTGGCTCGCTTTAAATCTCGGAGGTCGTGGGTTCGATCCCTACGCTGGACAGGAAATCTTTGTGTAAATACTAAGATTTCTTTCCGGGTCTGGTTGGTTGAGGGACTACCGTTCATGCCTCGGAAACACGTTAAGCTGTTGGTCCCGATTGTTATAACATCATCTGTATTAATCGTATATCAAGGAATGGGCAGCAGCGTTTCCTTGTGTGTCGACAATCCGCCTGCCAAGCGTAGTGAGTATGGCAAATACCCTCCCCGGGAGGAGGCCCATGTTCAGCAGTGGATGTAATACGGGCTGATGATGATGATCCTATATCCTAATACAATATAGACTAATAATTATGGCTGAAGAGTTTGTTTGCTAGAGCGCGCTAATCTCAGGAGCTAATGGACCGATTTGAAACAAATCTTTCAGTTTTACCTACATAGTTCATTTATCGAAGAAGGCTATATGTAATTATGAAGTTCCTACGGGAACAGAAGTTATGCGGGTAAAAATGCCCGCGGTAAGCTAGTTCTTTTATATTTTGACTGTTATCTTAAGTTGGGTTTTTCATTTCTAACCATTTCCAATCCAGTCTTAGAATGCAACCACTCTGATATTTTATTCGAGTAATATACCTTTAATATCAAACAATATTTTAATAGTTCAAATTAAAATAGTCTAATCTAGGATATAAATTATGTGTCTCAGGTGATGGGTACGATCCGCACGCTGGACAGAGAAATATATACAAAGATTTAGTTATGTCAATTCCGGGTCTGGTTGATTGAGGTACCACTCTCCGAGTCTCAAAAATCATGTTAAGCTGTTGTTACCGATTGTTATAAAAGCGTTTAAGGAAACGGACTGTAAGTAGTTCCTTGTGTATTTTAACATAATAATTTGGTCACTAGCCTGACTGCCATGCGTGGCAACTATTGCAAAACCCTGCCTTGGGAGGGTTTTGCAACCCGTGTACAGCAATGGACCAGTTCCCGTGTCCAACAGTGGACGTTATATGAAGTTCTTAAGTCTAAAACAGGCGTCAATTTAAAAAACAATATTATGCAGGTAATTTAAACCTTATTCTAATGGAGTTTTAATACCAATTAGAAGCTACAGTGAATCCATTTAATTTCAATTTTTTCTAAACTCTCTCGTAGACATTTATCACTTGTCAAAACGCGTACGACTGCGCCAATATTCGAGTATAATTTCAAAGAACATGGATTCCGTTTAAATTTCCTCGAAAAGTACTTTTGAGATTAGGATATGAATATTTTATTTATAAGGTTCTTTATTATCATTTTCTACCGAGTTTTTTAAATCTTTATGTGCCTTTTATCCTGATTAAGGAGAATTACACTAACAAATTGTAGCTTCTCTGCGTATAACGCTAATGTTTAGCATCAACATAGGTGCTTCTTTGATTCTTTACTTTCAATCCTGCTACTTTAATGTAAAATGCGTATTATCGACGGTCCAGTATTATCCTATCTGATTCTATAACGATATTCACATATTTTGTATTTTGCTCTCTTTACCTACATCCATAATGCTTTGTTTGAAAATTGTTGTGGCGAACGCAAAAAAAAAATGATAGTAAAAGTGTGCCTATTTAATTCCATAATTACCCAAGTAACGCTTATCGAGACTCCATTGCAATTATTTTGAAGTGTTTTTATATGGCAACGGGACATGTATTGAAGTTTTGCGATCGATCTAATAAATAATAGCAGTAGACGCATTGTTTACGCAATGTCATTGACAGACCTCGTTATTAGAGTTGTCACATTATCGTAGGGCATATAATTAAGAAATGTTATTTGTTATAATTTTTAGTGATTACGTAAGTTAAATAATATATTGTACTTTACTGAAAATAAAGGGAGCTAGGTGATATTCACTTCGCGATATACTAGGAGGCGCAGGTGCAGGTGGTGATTTTCGTATCGGTAGTAGGATATACACCGTGAAATTTTAATGGTTGTTTTCCCGAAGCAGAACAACTTGCCGTCGGTAGTATTACATTAGTAGTCATTTGACTTATAATAGTGTAATAATACTGGGAGAAGGCGCTGACTCCTGACATACAGGCATATACCTAGTTTGGGAGTCAGAGGCTTCATAATTTCTTTTGTAAAACGCATTATGTCAATAAAAGATTATAGTTATTATTTTTTAAATTAAAAACTAAATGAATTATTTTACAGATTTTTTGTTGACTAATCTGGTGTATAGGACATTGCCCAGACAGCGAATTTTGTCCCCATCAACAATGGTTTCGCCTCCTATATAAGGTGGGTGCTAGCAGGCGGCCGTGGCCTATGAAAGCCTTAGATTTACCGAGCGCCGTACTACTTATGCGATCAACTTTCTTGGTCAAGAGGGTGTAATCAGCGTACACTATTACGCTGACACTCCGAAGACCGTGCCCCCGCTCAACCGATATTCCACATCAGCGGCCCAAATACAGACCCCTTTAAAGGAATGGCATGAATTTGAAAGCACCAGTATGGCATTTATTTCATATCACAATATTTGTTGATCAAAACCAAGCACAGCATATGTTAATGTCATTATTCATCTCCGAATCCTGTCAACGTGTCACTTCAAGATGACACCTCCACCATTTTTGAGACAAGGGTTCAAACCGTGGAGCGATGCCTCTCATGTCGTCATCCATATACTAAGAGTTAAGGCGCTGTACTTAGTCAAAATAGGCTTCACACAACAGTTTTTTAGCCAAATGTTTACATTTTAGAGCAGCTAAAAAAATATATGCTAATCTTGATCATATTTATGGGTGGACCATTGTGTTCAAAACACGTTTTCGATAAATTTTCTCGATAAAAAAAAACCATAAAATAACCATTTAAATTGAAATTGTAGCAATTGTAACTGTATTATTTATAAACAAATCTTGATAATATTAATAACAGTGATGTAATATATAATAATAAAGGGAACTGTTGTTTTTATTTATCGATTGGAATAAGATATTTGCAAGGATTAATGTATTTAATAACTCGAACGAGTCGAACGAAACGTTGCGCCATCGCGGCGTCTCTTCGCTTCTCTTTCATTTCTACGCGGAGCAACAGTGACAAAACTAATACGTAAAAGTCGTCTATTCACCGCGCCTTAATCAGTTAGTTTTGATTTGGAACTTTTGATAAAATATGTACCTACTAATATATAAAGCTGAAGAGTTTGTTTGTTTGCTTAAACGTGAAAGAATCAGTAACTGGTGGTCCCATTTAAAAAATCGTTCAGTGTTAGATAGCCCATATTTGGACGAAGGCTATATTTGATTTTATAGTTCCTACGGGAACAGGTTACGCGATAAAAAACGCGCGCGGGAAGCTTATAACATTATGAAAACCTTCATTGGTCACCGATGAAATATACTTATTTAATATGTGTAACTAGTATATGAAAATAATAATTGCTTTTCTATACCTACATTTTACTTACCACTATTTATACTATTTATTCATCATGCGGTTTAATTCTGCTGCAATCGGTATAGCGTGATTTTTATTAATCATCAGCCCGTATAACGTCCACTGCTGAATGTGGGAATTCTCCCGAAGTAGAATTCTCAATCCACGGATTTAAAGCACAAGAGTTGGGACCACTATACCTGGTTCACATAAATAACTGCCTCGGGTGGGGATCGAACCCAGAACAAAATGTCCCAAAAGCATCTACCGTAACCACTAGTTCAGTATTTGTATGAAATTTATCAAGCTTGTCTCTTGTATTGCTTCTGTGATTAAATCTAAGAAACCTAACATCTTAAATCTACTGAGCTTAAACTAAAATGAAACCAACATAGAATTGTATATGAAACAATTTTTGTTTATTTTTGCAAAAGCATTTGATTACACGCACATATTTAAAATGAAAACGCACCACGCATCATTATTTTTCAAATAATTTAATGAATTTTATAATAGCATATGTTATTAATATTTCTCCTATAATTAATCACGTATGGCATAAAATGAATATTTACAACCAGGTGTATGAATCTCAAGTAATAGCCAACTCAAAAATACATAACAATAAAAGTAAATAAACAAATACATACAATAATTTCATAGGTATAACATATCAACACGGCTGGACTTCACAAAATCGTCATCAAACAAGGAGGTCGAAAATGATATCAATTTCAATAATCGTAATTTTCTGAGCAATTTCAGCAGTATTTAGTTTGAACCAATCAGTAAAGACAAAACAACACTTTGAATTTTATTACTTTTCTGAATAATGTTATCAGAATAATCACGGAAAGAAGAATACAGAAGAAGTGGCTCTAAACACTATAAGATACGGATGTCACAAAAAAATTATGACACAATTAAATAAATAACTACAAAACAATCTTGAACGTAATTGAATGATCAATTTCGAAAAGGGCACAACTGTCATAGACAAGCCGAACATTTCGAAATTGCATATTCAGTTGGTATAACGCATTTCAATAAAAATGTCCACAACTACCATTAATGCATAATAAACTCTGAAATGAGTAACATTGTCAAAATTAAAATAACTTTGAATCATCACACAACACATCAAAACTAACGTGATATGATAAGTTAAATTGCGCAGAACTTAGCACTTCTTCTGTATTTTTTTGTTTTGACCAACAACTTCATCAACAATGAAAATATCAGATTATACAATAATATACCGGATAATAACATATTTTGTAAGTACCGTTGTTTGCGGTGCACCTCATTTTATGTAAAGATGATACAACGGCCATCTGTTGACAAAGATAATAAAAATGATCCAAAACTGGCATACACGTATTTATCGAGCATATTATATTTTAAAAAACGTAAAAACTCTGTATAAGCTAAAACAAACACTAACTTAATAAAATTTGTGATGCAACTTTTGATAAATATTATGACAATTCAACTATCACAGTATCGTAGGACACAACACATGAAAATGTAAAAATTATTTAAAAATAAAGTTTATTAATCTATAACGTATTGGGTAACAAAAATATCATAAATCTTACAGTCACCAGCTTCAACCGTACAATAACTGAATCGGAGATACATAGATTTATTGTTCAAGAATCTATTCTATACACTGAACTACATAATAGTTTTCTACTTATAATATAATTTACGTAATATTGCTGTTCTATCTATATCACTATTTGTTTTATTTTCTTCTATTACGTGAAATGAAAATTATGTATCGTTAATTACCTCAATATTATCTATTTTAAAAAAATGACAAACATTGATTTTCACATTGACATTCGGCTACAAGTCTCTAACACATATAATATTAAAATCACACAAGCTAATGGATTAACTAGCGGAAAACAGATGTCAACAAAAAAATAACTAAACAATAATGGACGGATCATAAAAAAACAAAAATTAGTATGAAGACGAAAGTGGTAGTTAAGTTACACGTTTTCAAATCATACTCGTATAAATCCAAAATATTTACAGGAGAAATTTTAGTTTTAGAAATTTTCGTCACAATAATATTTGGTTTGAAAAATATTATTAATCGGATATGATAAATGTTTTTAGAAAGTTAGTTGTAATATCTATAGAAGTCACAACCATTTATTATTACTTTTTTACAAATTATTACAAATAGTGTGTTACTTTTTCACATTTTTTGTACACACTGTGATAAAATGAGCTAAGTGGCGACAGTACTAAACACCAACCAAACTAATTTAAATATAGAATGATTTCAATGTTATCAAAGCGAAGCTAACCTTTTTTTTTGTTATATTCCAGTCTAAAATTTTAAAATAAGATAACAATACAAAGTATTTATCCTTGCTGCAATATTTACGGTTATTACTGAAAAAAATAATATTTATTAAAAAAAAATACATCTTAGTTGCGATAAAAGAGTATTTATTTGAATTTAATTTATTTATATTTAAATTAGTTAAATCATGCGAAACGTAGCATTGCCAC
Organism: Nycteola revayana; assembly: GCA_947037095.2. Classification (NCBI taxonomy): domain Eukaryota; kingdom Metazoa; phylum Arthropoda; class Insecta; order Lepidoptera; family Nolidae; genus Nycteola; species Nycteola revayana. The sequence goes on from OX344851.2 coordinate 4,410,022, forward strand.
CAACTTCGCTCTTTATTTAAAATTTACACTCTATTTTCTTTAGGTATTTTACATATAGGTACTTTGAATCTAAGTTACTTATTTAAAAGGAAGACACATTGAATTTACAATAGATAGCAATACAGAAAGTGATGTTTGAAGAAAATCAGAGAAATGCTTTCATATAATTTTAATCTTAAAGTTTTACAAAAATATAATCTATTAACGATTATATACAAACATATAAATATTTATAAACACAATAAAAAGCATTTTGTAGAATATAAATAATAATAACTCTTATTTGAATTAAAAATACTATTATAGAAATGAGTAGGTACATAAATAGCAAACGAAAAGTATTTTTTTCAAACATCAATTTCGTCTATTTATGAAATTGCGGAAATAGAAGCGAAGGCGCTTTATATGGACATTGACCACAACAAAAATGAATATTAGACATTTTGGACAAGAAAAAATAATAAAAGCTTAAAAGTCAAACCGTTGTCATGAAAGTAGTCTAGCCTCTTTTAGGTATAGTAAACATTACATAGTTTTATCTTGTTTTGGGGTTGTAAAAAGCCCCTAGCTTGTTTTAGAAATAGTCCCTATCGTGTTTTTGGGACTGTGAATAATGCTTTTGGCTTGTTTGGGACTGTAAATACAAAAACCCCTTACTGGGCTTAGAAATAGTCTATCTACCTTTTTTGTGACTAGTAAATAGCTCCTGGTTTGTTTTGGAAATAGTCCAATGTATGTTTTGGGATTGGATAGTCCCCTGGCTTGTTTTGGAAATAGTCACTGTCTTTTTCGGACTATCATTTTCCCTGTCCTGTTTTGGAAATAGTCCCTTTATGCTTTTGCTATTGCTATGGCCCATAGCCTGTTCAAGGGCTGTTCTGAATAGTCCATAGGTACCTATTGAATGTATCATAATAGTCAACGATGTTTAAAACATGACGCAATATGATACAATATGGTGTTAACTTGAAAAAAGCTGACCACATAACGGTTTACGATTTGATTAGTACTATATTTATCAAAGTCTCTTATTCATTTTGTATAGGAGTAATTCCTTAGAAATTTACTTTATATTTATTAATTTTATTCACGAAAACTAAATTTAGAGCGACGATGAGCGAAAAAGGAGTCCATTAAATGTTCTAATAGTTTTGTGGCACACACGTACTATGATTTTTGCTAAACTTTTTACAGAAATTAGATGCTGAGACTTCGATAAATTGTTAAATACGGAAATAACGACAGCTTTATTATTAGTCGAATTAGTAATGTCATATAACTATAAATATTATAAACGATGAGATTTTGACACAACACTAACACATCAAATCTAACGGATTGTTTATACCGTAGCACATCAATAATTATATTTTAAAAATCCTTTTTTTTCTCTATTGAAGCGTTATTTGTCCCCATTATAGTATCTTCCTATGTCATAAATTTAAAAGTGACTGTTACATCTAAATTTAAACTAATTATCTACAAGTTTTATTACTCTTAAAATACTTTTATGTACAAAATTAGATCTAATAAATAATTTACTTTTATTATTATTACAATTCTAACAACAAACCTTGTTCGTGTTTTTTTATTATAATTAAAATTATTTTACATTAAATTAAAACTGAAATTTTCTAAAAGATAATTACTCTTCAATTACTTTCGTAGGACTTTGTTTAAAATTATTTATCATAGAATATTTTAAATAATCAGTTAAATAATTAACACCAGTAAAAAATCTTATTATCTTAACAAACAAACATTTTACTTCTAAAATACAACATAATTAACTTATATTTTTAATTAAATTCATTCGTTTTTACTACATACATAAATATAATATTACTTTTTTATTATTACAATGTGTTACTCTTATTTATACATATATATAAGTATCTATCTACATTTAATTTACCTAATTCATTAACCTTATCATTATTAAAATAATATTTACAATTTGGCCTCCATAATCAATTATCTAGCTACGTTTAGGCCCACAACAAGCTACATAAAAAATAAAAATAACACAAAATGACTAAACCTTTTTATCGTGGAATGATTTTATTTTATTAAAAAATGTTAAATAGTTTACAAACAATGACCAAGCAAATATATGCAAAGAAAAATATCAAAAATGTTTTGTATAGAATTATTCAAAAAATTTATTAATTAATATTCAAAAAATGTAAAAATAAATGGTTAATATTTTATACGCAAAATATTGAATTTTATAGAAATGGTTTATTTTCAATTTTTCAAAAACAGCAAATTTGCATATTTCAAACAAATTCTACCACTCAAACTCACTGTTTACTGCTAATTAATTCATAAAATAAACGCTTAAGCGAAATATATGACTTTGTCGTGCGATGATAAAATAGTTGGTACGAATCAGAATTCGAATTCTATCGCACGACTTTGGTGTGAATCATTTCGCATTGGTTAACACCGGCCGACGACATGGTTATGTGTTCGCACGACCGTTCTCTGTGTCGCGCGATTATATTGCACCGTTAACTCATGCGATTGTCACCTTTTTTATTTATTAATTTTATTATACTACTTACATCATTATTTATATATTCTTGTGTCGTTACTGAATATCTAAACATTTTTTTGATGGTAAGATTGAATTATTCAAATTGAATGAATGACCATTGAATTTCATGCATAACATTAACATCTGTTAATAATATCTTACTTTTAGATATATATATTTTTTCTTTTTACAATGTGACTCTATTCATTTAATGATACTGTACAGGAAAAGTTAAAAAGTGAGCAATCGATAAAAAAAAATCCTTTAAAAAAACATGAATTTGAAAATAAATCCGTTTTTATAAAAATATTTATTAAAAAGGAAAATACACATTAAATATTTATTCTTGGAGCAAAAATGAATTATAAAATGATGCATTTAATATCGAGTTTACTTAAATAGCTGCAGTCATTAAAATATTTTTTATTTACAGCAAAATTAATAAAATAAATCTATATAGGTACTATCTAAAATCTCTTTTTAAATTCATAAATGTATTATTATTAACTACTACATTAATAAAAAGAAAACCACTTTTATCCATTTGTGCAACAATTTTCTAAATCAAATATGCGGAAACACACAATCAAACTAAGCTTCTTTGGTTAAAAACTCGTAAATTTATTAACACCTATTATAAATAAACAAACATTGAACCCATTCAACACAAAAAAGAGGTAAGAATTAATTACTTATTTTTAATATATAACTATATCTATAGGTATCACCAATTAATATCTGTAATTCATTGTTACAAATTTAGTTTAATATTTCGATACTAAATACGTTATTACGTAATGTCTTTGCTTATATACCTATTTAGTTTCACTTTTATACAAATTCACTTTAACTTTAATTCACGACATTTAGATAAATTTAATTTTGGGAATAAGTACATGTCCTTAAAGTATGACGTTGAGACTTCACTAGGCCTCTCAAACTGATGTACTTTTATATTGGAGCGATGCTCAAAGTGATGCTAAGTCTGATGCTCTTCTCGAAGCACCAGGCACCGGGACCCTTAATTGTGCAGAGCCCCTCCTATCTAATCTTTCCAAAGCATCCAAATCTGAGGACCTCTTTTTGCAGAAACTACAAAACGCACACTCCAGGGTATTTTTGAATGCATTACGAAAGTCTCTATTAAAATACGCGTAAATTATTGGATTTAGCGCCGAATTGAAGTATCCAGTCCAAAACATGATCACTGTCACCACATCAGGACACTCGCATGTGTCACATAATGACGTTGATACATAAAATAGGAAGAAAGGAAGCCAGCAAAGAATGAAGGCACCCATAATAATGCCGAGGGTTCTTGCTGCTTTATGTTCCCTCTTCATTTTGAGGATATTTCTATCTTTTGTGGGTGTTGTTGCGTTCTGCCCAGTCCCATTTTCACCCTCTTCTCTAGAATGCCTATGCATTAGCATAGCGTTACCAGCACGTGCATGTAGACTCTTTTCTTGGCTATTTGCTTCTTTGAATATTGCGAAGTAAGTGAATATCATTATGGTGCAAGGTATCCAAAATGAGATTGAGCTTGATATTACTGCGTAGGGCTTGTTGACCTTGAAGTCACATTGGTTGGACTGCTGCCCTTGGAGATGATCGCTAGTAGTGTACCAGCCCATGAATATGGGCACATACGATATGCTGATCGGACATAACCACGTTGCTGCTAACATATAGTAGGCCACCTGTAGAGAAAATAAATGTATCAGTAATTTGTTAATTTGAATGCTTCTTAGATACAAGAGTACCAGAATGCACACCTTATAACAATAGTCTCTTTGCAAGATCATTTTCAAGAAAATAAATTCTTCTCGGTGGTTGTGGGTTTGAGTCACACGTCGGACAAGAAATCTTTGTGTAATATCTAAGATTTTGTTCCGGGTCTGGTTGATTAATGGACTATCCTTCGTGCCTCGGAAAGCCGTTAAGCCGTTTCCGGTTTTAAAACATCATCTATAGCATTTGTATACCAGGGAATGGGTTACACCGTTATGCCGTGTGTATTATGACATAAATCTGCTTTTATCCGGGTGACGAAGTTGATAATATATGAACAAAAAAGCAATAAAATCAGATAAATGGATACACCGCAGCCCTTGACGTGTACGAAAGTGATCTTAACAAACTGAATCTGTATGAAATCTTAGCAATAAAATACACTAACCTTTTTCGTCATCTTAATTGGATACTTCAACGGTTTAACAATAGCGTAGTACCGGTCCACTGATATACAGCACAAATGCAGTATGGAGGTGGATGTGAAGTAGACGTCCGATGAATTCCATAGATCGCATATGACGGAGCCGAAGAGCCAAGAGTTGTAGAACTGGACGCTAAAGTTGAACGGCATGACCACCATAGCCACAAGGATGTCGGCGAATGCAAGTGACACGACGAAATAGTTGGTGATGACCCGAAGTCTCCTGTTGGGAATAAAAAGATTATTGAGTAGATGAAAGATACTAAAGAAGTAAATATTAATTTGGATAGTAATCGTCACTGGATCTTATTATTGATTTTGGTTATTTTTTTGTATATTTTAAGCTAACTAAATGCAAAATATCTAAAGTAATTAACAAGGGAAAATCATAACATATGTAAATTAAGCGCAGGTTTGTTCTTAAGTGTGGTATTTAATTTAATTCAATGGAAAAGCATACATCACCCTACTAAGAAAATATGTTACCTAACCAATAGTTAGTTAATTGTATTGATTTGAACTATCTCTGGAGATCTTTAGGTAAAGAATGTTATGGATGTAGCCTGAGGGCGGCAAATGTTTGAGTATTTTCTGTTTGAGCTTCTGCCAACTTTACTTTTAATTTTTTGTTTGTATTTTTATCTATACAGTCTACACTAATATTATAAAGAGGAAAGATTTGTTTGTTTGTTTGCATTGAATAGGCCTTGAAACGACTGCACCGATTTGAAAAATTCTTTCACCATTGGAAAGCTACACTATCCCCGGATGACAAAGGCTATATTAATTTATGAAGTGTCTACGGCAACGGGAGTTACGCGGGTAACCGCACGCGGGAAGTATCACATAAAAATAAAATAATTCGTATCGCCAAACCAATTCTCAATTTAGTTTTTTTCCCATCTACCATCTACCATCTTTTGTATTTTTATAAAATAAATTCAAACTAAAAAAACCCTATTTAAAAAGAGAAGGAAAAACTCATTTACATCAAACATTGTTGTAAAGTTAAAGGCACTAAATGTCTCTCTGATATTTAAAGCTAATTGTTTTACAAAATTACTAGTAAATAACCACAACATTAATACGATTAATATGAACAATATTGGTACACCGTGAAGCATAATTTAATTTACGGGCTGATTTTATATGAAAACCGGCTGTGTTGGCCGTGTTGTAGATAATAAAATAATAATGTTAAAGTTGATTTATCCCACCCATACTCCCACCACTGCAACCCCTGTATGCCAGGATCGATAGTAGCACTTACAGGAAATGCTAATTAGCAACGATGGTAATTAGCAACGATGCTCTCCAAATCCGGGAAAAAACAATATGTTCAATTAGATTAATTTAAAAAAAAACGTTATTAGACAAAATATTGGTACGGTTGCTCTAATTGGACTACCTCCAAATAGAACAGATTGTTTTTTCCCAGATTTGGAGAGCCTCGTTGCTAATTACCATTTCCTGTAAGTGCTACTGTCTTTATCGGACGGCCACCAATTGTTATGACAGATGCTAACATTAATTAGAATCCACGGAAAACAACGTTCAAAAATATTTATAGGTGCCGTTCGTACCTAAGGGAAAGTGCCAATCAAACGGGTACGCTAAGTGGACTAAATCATTATTTGGTTAATGTTAACATTGCTAATCAAAAGTTATTTTTTTTTCAATAACCCTTTCATATTACTTGTAGGTGTTATTAAACCAACGCTGTTAAATGAATGCTGTATAAGTATTGCATCGATGGTGATAAATTAGTTACCAATCATCTCATTATTTAAGCTGACACAACTGTCATTTTTGACAATTTTGGACGTGAAGTATACCAGTATTGCATATCTACAAAAGCCAAGCGACAAATCCATTTCGAAAGTCAGCACAATTTACATTCGAATGGCTCTACCAATAAATTTTCCATTTTACATTTGTCGCAAAATCTGTAGGGCGGGTCCTATCACACCGAATAATAAAGTAATTTTGCCCCATCGACGTACTTTATCGAAATAAGAGAAAAAGAAACAAACTTTTGATTGCTTTGCCGAAACTTGTAACGATTACTTGGTTCACACTTGGACGCGGGAAGCACTTTTGGATCGTAATATGCTCACTGTCGAATGTATAAGGAAATCATTTAACTGTATGGAAAATAACATTTACGTTAAGTGTATGGCTCTGTGTAAATATTATGATGTATCAATGTATCTTCTATCTATACATATAGTAAACCTGGTGAAGGTCAACTTCTGTACATCTATACTAATATTTCAAGCTGAGAAACTTATCTTCTTGCTTGAAAAAAAAAGATATAATATGAATTTATTAGCGACCCGCCCCTGCTTCGCACGGGAGTAATGCTAATGTATTATACATATAAACCTTCCTCGTGAATCACTCTATCTACTAAAAAAATCGGATCAAAATCCGTTGCGTAGTTTTTAGATCTTTTTTTTTTTACTAAATATAGGCCTTCGTTTGACCATAATCTCGCTTGACGGAAGGCGAAGATAAGGCCTAAGATGATACACGCTTACCTAGAAAGTGTCTGTTCACTTTAGCCTTAAAGATGTCCAGATTATAATGTTCCGGAAAAACCGACCCCGGCAGAGAATTCCACTCCTTAGCCGTCCGCATTATGAAAGAAGAAGCAAATCGCTTCGTGCGTATTGAAGGAATGTCTACAACAAAAGGGTAAAACCGCTCGACGCGCCTAGTCGTCCGGTGATGGAAGGGTGAAGGGGGTATCAGGTTATGTAGAACCTCCGCATACTCCCCGAAATTTAACCGATAAAAAACCGATAGGCATTCTACTCGTCTACGGTGTTCGAGGCTCTGAAGACTTGCCTACACCAGTGAGTTATTGCCTATGACTCTCTTCGCTCGGCGATCCAATGAGTCTAATCCAAGCATACTAGTACATCGGTACAGTCAGACAGCGGGAAGCGACTTTGTTTTGTACTGTTTAACATCTTCTATATATCTTCTATATATACAAAAGAAAGTCGTGTTAGTTACACTATTTATAACTCAAGAACGGCTGAACCGATTTGGCTGAAAATTGGTAGGGAGGTAGCTAAGAACTGGGAGAAGGACATAGGATAGGATACTTTTGGGTAGGGGTAGGGTAGGGTAGGGTAATGGTAGGGGTAGGGTAGGGGTAGGGTAGGGGTAGGGTAGGGGTAGGGTAGGGGTAGGGTAGGGGTAGGGTAGGGGTAGGGTAGGGGTAGGGTAGGGGTAGGGTAGGGGTAGGGGTAGGGTAGGGTAGGGGTAGGGGTAGGGTAGGGGTAGGGTAGGGGTAGGGTAGGGGTAGGGTAGGGGTAGGGTAGGGGTAGGGTAGTGGTAGGGTAGGGGTAGGGTAGGGTAGGGTAGGGGTAGGGTAGGGGTAGGGTAGGGGTAGGGTACGGGTAGGGTAGGGGTAGGGTAGGGGTAGGGTAGGGGTAGGGTAGGGGTAGGGTATAAAAGTCCACCCGTGCGAAGCCGGGGCGGGCCGCTAGTGTAACTAATAATAAACACCATGATGATTATGATATTTCATTGATGTTAAGTTTTTATTGCAGGAATGTCTTTATTCAATTAATGAGTTTTCCATAAATATTCTGGTAAGATTTTTACACTTGATCGCACTTTAAAATTCTTACATTATTTTGTATTAGTACTCATTTATATAAATTAATGTATATAATTGTAATTGTTTATACTGATTGGGTGGTGATTTATGTATAATTTTAGTGTAATAATGTTAATGTATGACTCATAAATTCTAACTTAATTAGTTGTATTCAGTAAGTTTTGTATAACTGTTTGCATGATGCGTAAGCGGCGAAACATGTTGGTCTCAAATTATGTAACATCTTTGTATCTACCGTGTTTCTGGCAAAAATAATCATATATTCTATTCTATTCTATATTCTACTGTAAAGGCTCAAAATACGGTAAATCCGAAATAAGATTTTCTAGTAAAACCTAAGATTTACCAACTATTAATGATAAAAGTCTGAACAGATTTGCGATTTGAACTTTTACCACCATTCACTTGGTAAATCTTAACATAACCTAACCTAACATAACCTAGGATGTACTAATTTCTTACGTTAAAAGCCCGAGAATATCGTTCCATTCTCATAAATTCTTCCTCGTACGTACTAATTTCTTACGTTAAAAGCCCGAGAATATCGTTCCATTCTCATAAATTCTTCCTCGTACCAACTCATGTCGGTAAATACTAAGACTTTCTCATAAATCTTAGGATTTACCGTAGTTCGAACTTTTACAGTAACATATAACTACACGGTTAATAATTTTACTGCAACTAACTGAATAAGAAGTCTGTGAATTCATTTTATATCAACTTAAGAAGTTGGCTTTCTCTTACCAAGAATTCCGTAGAAGTTATTTCGAAACTATATTAATACTTTGCTAGATAAGTCTCACATAACAAAACAAAGTTATTTATGTCAAACTAAATAGGAAGAGAAGTTAAGTAAAAGTGATAATAAAAGAAAAGAAATGAGTATGAATCTATTTATATGTTAACTGCACCAGTGGCTCAGTGATTACGGCAGAGGCTTCTGAGAACTGGTATTCGAGGTTCGATTCCCACCTGGGATAATTATTTGTGTGCACAACTAATATTTGTTTTGAATCTGGGTGTGCTTTCGTTCATAAATGATGTGTCAGTAAACTTCCCTGGCAGGGATTTATTTCGGCTTATGTTTAACTTACCATCAGATATAGTAAAAATGATCACCAAAATTAAACCCGCATTTTAATGTAAAATTGTAACCAAAGTTTTAACATTTCGCTATCGTATTTAAGCAAAATGACTCCAAATAAATCATTGTTAACCCAAAAGTAGTAAATGATCACCAAAAGTACCTAAATGTTTTACTAATTTACTATTCGGTTCTGGCACTCGCCGGCCGCTGCCGCGGCACCGCTCGCTTCGCTCGCTCGGCTCGTGCGTTGTATGGCCGCAGCTCTAACCTAACCTAACCGATTGTCATTTTTCATTGATTTTATTAAGGTAGAAATAGCGCAATAATTTGCTCGCTAAGATTTGGTGATCATTAACTACATTTGGTGTTCGAATACAATTTGAAGTGCAGTCGTGACTAAAATAGCTAGTACTATTATAATTTTAGACTTTATTTTTCTGGTGTCAAGTATATATTTTTGGTGGTCATTATATTTTATCCCATTTATTTCCATACTGAAGGAGTTGCCCTTTCGAAGAAAAAAATAGAATGCAAAGTAGTTCTATATTCTAAATTCCACTCCATCGGTCGATGCGTCCAAGTAGAAGAGAGACAGCGGCAGCACCCAACCAACAACCTGTCTACACGTAAAATGTTTTGTTAACTGTTTTCAAGGTGGAGTGAAAAGTTGATGTGGTTCTCATCAATGTTTTCCTATGACTTTATCACGTAAAATTATTGTCCGTAAACCAGCTTTACAGACCAACTTTTTAAAATATAAATATTACTATCGGAGTTTTTTACGCGCTACCAATATTCTTGTTAACCCGTGCCCTCGTTCTAAGCTTAAATGCTTGTGTTACGAGTGGGGTTCACGTCCGTAGTGCAATGGGTGGAGATCGAACCAGCAACTACGTTGACCGCAAATCCGTCTATGCAGCCATTGGGCTACGGCCCTTTTAAAGTAAGTAAGTAAGTCATTATCAGCCCGTATAACGTCCACTGCTGAACATGGGCCTCCTCCCGAGGGAGGGCATTGCCATAGTCACCACGCTTGGCAGGCGGGTTGGTGACCGCAGTATTATGTTGTAACACACAAGGTCACGCTGCTGCCCGTTCCTTGATATACGATTAATATAGATGATGTTATAACAATCGGGACCAACGGCTTAACGTGCTTTCAGAGGCACGGAGGGTAGTCCCTCCACCAACCAGACCCGGAAAAAAATCTAAGAATTTACACAAAGATTTCTTGTCCGGTGTGGGAATCGAACCCACAACCTCCGAGATTTAAAGCGAGCCAATTACCGCTACGCTACGGAGGTTGTCTGTACGGAGTAAGTAAGTACTGAAGGCCTTTTAAGTTTGTCAGTCATATGTCAGCTTCCAAAATGTTTGTGGTGTTACAAATTAAAAATATTTTATCCTCTGTAGTTCACAAATCACAATTTCAATTACTCTTGAAACTTCATATTATTTAGTTCATGGAATCCAATATCAAATAGAAAATGTAATAGAAGACACTGAAATACAAGATCGAGTAAAGACGACAGTTCTCTTTGACAAAGTCGATTTACACGTTAAGATGTAAAGAAAACCATTATTGTGTTTGTCGGTACGTGTCGAAGCGGTGGAGCGGCAAAGAAAATTGTCACTTGAAGTTATTGTATCGGGAATATCATTGGAACTTGATCAAGACTAGTAAATATGAGAAGACGTACTGTAGAGGGTTTTTATTATGTTGACTATACATCTTTTATGATTTCAATAATGTTATTAATCAGGGTTGCAGTGTTTTATTAAACAATTTTATTTAGCTCGACTTTTTTTTGTTTCGGTCTAGTAATTGAAGTTTAATCCCCTTGCAGTTGACCAATTGATCTGAAATTTGGTATACACCTTTAATTCTGACGACAATACAGTTAAGTATATTCTATATTATTGTACATCAAAAATGGCCGCCAAAAAATGGCGGATTACATAATTATTTTTACAACCCCCACAATATGGGTGTCAAATGAAAGGGTTTGACTATAAGAACACAGTTCAGAATGACAAAAATGCTAATCCAATAATAATATGGCCGCCGCTACAAAATGGAGGATTACATATTTTTTTTTCGCGGTCTACTCATTATGGGTATCATGGTATGGCTTGATTTATACAAAAAAGCACACTATAACAAAGCAAATCAGCATGTTTGGCCTCAGTTTCTTCGAACCCATATGTAGCAAACAAATATACTATCAGTTTATATTGACTTTGGAGACGCCGTACATCTTATTCACCCTAAATACATACAGTTTCCAGCGAAATTGTTATGGGCTTCTACTGTGCACAAAATGCAAGGCAGCACTGTAGACCACGCAGTTGTGTATTTAGGCTCTAAATTGTTCACTTCTCGGAGAGAGCCTTTTGGTATCGTTGAAAAGGATATTACTATTCCCCTCACCCAATCCCCACTCGTAACACAAGCATTTTGGCTTAGCACGAGGGGTTAACAAAAATATTAGTAGAATGCAAACTCAGCTGGTAATCTTCAAAAAAAATGGATGCAAGCAGGGGTGCCACAAGGCTCAGTACTTTCGCCACTCATTTTTTCGGTTAAAGCAAGTGACATCTTGAAATGAAGAACTTTCCCATGCCCTCATAGACCCGAAGTCCGAGAGGCCCACATTTAGTAGTAATGAAACAATAAGTGCACTGAATAGAATGAGAAATATTAAAAACTAAAAACTTGAAGATAAAATAAGTAAAAAAATCATTTTAAGTTAAACAGTTTAATGGAAACAATTATGTATATAATGTACTTAAAGCTAAAAAAAATATTCAGTACTATGTAGTATGTACCACCAGTCTTCACACCAATAAAATCGTGGGGTCTAGTGTACACAACCCGAGTATGCATTAGCATTTAGATATGGGATAAAATATAATGACCACCAAAAATATATACTTGACACCAGAAAAATAAAGTCTAAAATTGTAATAGTACTAGCTATTTTACTCACGACTGCACTTCAAATTGTATTCGAACACCAAATGTAGTTAATGATCACCAAATGTAGTTAATGATCACCAAATCTTAGCGAGCAAATTATTGCGCTATTTCTACCTTAATAAAATCAATGAAAAATGACAATCGGTTAGGTTAGGTTAGAGCTGCGGCCATACAACGCACGAGCCGAGCGAGCGAAGCGAGCGGTGCCGCGGCAGCGGCCGGCGAGTGCCAGAACCGAATAGTAAATTAGTAAAACATTTAGGTACTTTTGGTGTTCATTTACTACTTTTGGTGATCATTTACTACTTTTGGGTTAACAATGATTTATTTGGAGTCATTTTGCTTAAATACGATAGCGAAATGTTAAAACTTTGGTTACAATTTTACATTAAAATGCGGGTTTAATTTTGGTGATCATTTTTACTATATCTGATGGTAAGTTAAACATAAGCCTTTAGATATCAGCGGTTGACTGTTTATGGAAGTGTAAGGTGCCCCACGAGTTATTTTTCTGATCAATACCCCATATATATGAGGAGAATGGTGTGAAGACTGGTGATACATAGAACCTACCTACCTTACTTTTTTTAGCTTTTAGTACATTTTCTACAAAAACATAATTAATTATTTATATCTGTATGTCTGTGTGTCTGTTAATTTTGCCTTATGTGTGCCAATTAAAACTCATTTGAAAAGGTCTGTTCGTCTGTATGTTCCACCAGATTTTGTTTATCTGTTTGGGTGTTTGCGTTTGTTTTGTATTCCACCTATATGCAAGGATTTTACAAAAACCTGTCAATTATCGTTTTTAAACAGCTTACATTTTATTTAATCAGAATTTTCTTCTTTCGTCTACCAATAACTATAAGAAGTCATTATGAAAATATAATTGGTACAACACTTTTCTATTTCTTACTTAAGGAAATCTTAACTTAAATTGAATGATTTAATTATTTGCAACGTAAGAACATATTTCTAGACGACTAATGTACTATTATACCTTCAGAAGCATTTGGTCGTAAGTGCCAGTTTACGATTAAAGCACATAAGACGAATGACTGTGACGTATTATTTCAGTTAAGTTATTTTTATGTGGATTTAGTGGAGAGAGGCGTATAATGTCACTACCAACCTTATGCTTCTAAGTATAAGGTCTAGATTTGAAATAAAAAGTTTTACCATGCGCAGGTAACTAGTAATAAATAAATCATATTATACTGACCTATGTCTCATAACACTGACAATGACAAGCAGATTGCCGAGAACTGCCATGATGACGATTAACAGCAGCACCGTGATCCTCAGCTTGAAGAATATATCGTATGTCAAGTCATTGTTAATTTTGTTCGCGACTGTACCGTTGACAGTCGCATTGTCCGACGCGTTAAACGCCCCAAATAGGGTTGTATTTTCAAAAAAATATTTAATGACTATTTGAGATTGTATTCACTCAAATTGAAATATATACAGGGTTATTGGAAATGTGAAGAATTCCTGTTAGAATATTATAGATAGGAAAGGTCACGAGTAATAGATTTTGTCATAATACGCTAAACTGAATGGTTTCTGAGTTATTTTAGACATTAAACAGTAAAAATTAAGAATTTAATGATTACTATCAGTGCTGGCCATATTCATTTTGATTGTTAAGATTGTTTACTATGACGTAATATCGAAATAGCTGGAAATATCGTGGTATTTTAGTACATTTTGCATTTACCAAGGTTCAATCTGAATTTTGATTAAAAGATTAGGGCACGTCGATATTATGACAAAACCTGTACCTATGTAAAAGTTATAAACATTCGATGATCTTTATCAGCCTGTGGCCCATGTTCAGCAGTAAGGCAACTGCTGAACTTGGACTTGGACTCTGTAACGGACCTTGGCAAGCCTGAGTCGCGGAGGGATATTGCCGTAATCACCATGCTTTGCAGACGTATTGCTGATTACAGTAAGATGGAAATAGCTATGAGCTGATAAATGCTGCTGTCTCTCCATCAGCTGTATGTCCCTTATTCGCCTCTTACGACTCCCATAACAAGATATGGGGTAGTCTATTTTAATCCGGAAACCACACTTCACTACCTAAATATTTCATCATCATCATCATCGTTTCAGCCGTAGGTCGTCCACTGCTGGACATAGGCTTCCCTCATAGATTTCCAGTTACAACGGATTGAGGCGGCCTGCATCCACCGTAATCCCGCGGTCTTTACCAGGTCATCCGTCCATATAGTTGGTGGACGTCCTACGCTTGCCGATCTGCGGTCTCCGTTCGAGAACTTTTCGGCTCCAACAGCCACTCTGTTCTCCGAGCTATATGGCCTGCCCATTGCCACTTTAACGAACTAATCCGTTGGGCTATGTCGGTAACCCGCGTTCTTCTACGTGTTTCCTCATGATTCGCTCGCGTAGAGAAGTAAGTATTTATTCCTTACTAAATAAAATATTTCCATATTCAATAAATGATAGTAATCTATCTTTTTCTAGTCTAGGGTACAGTATAATTACAGTTAATCAATAGGTAGTAAGCAGTGAATAACATACTTAATTGAATATATTACTCAAGTGATTTAACATTTCTTACATTTAAATTGCTTTGAACAGACATTAAAGACACCCTAGCGTGTTATTACAGCTAATAAATCTCCTCATAAGAAAGTGGAAATAAAAAGACTAGCAACAATTAATTAAACGTTGTATTAAAATGGCGGCTTAGAATTCTTACAGCTGCTAAAGAAATTCTTTTACTAAAGAGCCTGTATAAAAGGAAGCTTTAATCTTTCATCTTAATTGCAGCGCTATAAATGTCTTATATTAGTCTAACAAGTATGGAATGTTGTAATAGTTCTTTATTGTGCTACTCTTCATTTTAATGATGAAATACTTTTTTACAAAGTTGTTTTCATTAGTTTCGTTACTATCAAAATGGCTGGTGTCCCATGGCAAGTAGCACTGGGAGTAAGATACAAAATTGCTACCCAATTGTGTTCAATAATTACGAATTACACAATCATAAAAATATTATTATTTTTACCAGCCATTATGACGTCAGGATGAATGGTTAGGTCCATATCAAGCTCCAAAGCCGCATATTAAAAAAAAATAGTACCAACAATTGTTTAGTAATTGCAAATTTCACGAATTTATGTTAAGACGACAAGGCTGATTGGTAACATAGTTTTGATTATCTTATGTTTTGACAAAATTTAAGAAATACTTAATCCAAAATCCTTTTATAAATATTTTCCTACGGTGGATAATTATCTCATGATATAATTTTTAAAATATAAACTTGGAAACAGAGGTTTTATTTTTCAAATTATTACTTAAAATATTCACCAATTCAAAAGTTAATTCACAAAGAATTCTAGATTCAGACGATTAAAACAAAGAGGATACATGAGCGTTCAGCGTTCGCTGGTATTCAGTAAATCGAGCGTAGTTTATAACTACAAGTAATCCTTGATTCCAATAAGAAAGTAAAACTAAGACATAATCATTTTGAAGTATGAAAATAGCCATAAAAATAAGATACAGCGTACATATTTTAACTATCTGATACGTTTAAATTGTAACTGATCTAACAGCGACCCGAAGCTGGTTACAGGTATTACATATTGATCATAAGTAATGGTCCTGAACTGTGGCCGAAATTTGAACGTTTTCCAATAAATTTACATTTTCTGCATCACAAAATTTTCATTTGAGCTTTAACTATGGCGATTACTATCAGTGCATATTTTTTTTTTAAAGATGTCATAGTTTTAACCAATTTAAAAAGGTGAAAATTTGTTTAGTTAAAAAAAAATAGTGTGATTGAAACGACTTTTTTCACGTCTCGTCAATGTAGGGTTCATACTGACATCATCCTTTTAAATTAGCTTAATTACCTCGATTAATCACTTTTTGTCGGTCCATTATTTGTATAATTAGTATAAACACATAAAAAAAATAATAAACTTAAAATTGTCTCATACCTTTATCTTCCTCGTTTTAGTTTTGTTTCACCAACTATCTGCCCGCCAACCAGATTCGTGGTGATGATCCTTGTTTGTCTGTCTTCACACATTATAACTAATATCTATATACTTTTTATCACACATTTCAATGAAATGTCCATCGTCTATTTCTTTAACCTGCCCACGCAGATTTGCTTGTTTATTAAACACATTATTAATTGGATTCGTTTCTGTTTTGGTTTCTCAGGACGCCATCATTCTGAAACAATGAGAATAATTTTGTTATGTAAAGATAAACAATAGATAGGTACAATAATTACATTAATATACAATTCGTTTCATCATTAAAGCATGTAAATGGTAATGCAGAGATAATGTTAGAAATTGGGATCTAGACTTTAACGTGTTACCTTCCGTTCCTTGAAAAGAACGTTCAGCAAATCAGAACATTTCCCAAAATTACGCTGAACCATGAAAGCTATCATTAGACAAACTTCGTCAAATAATAGCAGTTTATAAAACGACATTTTCGAAGCAAACATGTTTTATAATGGCCCAAGTTTCGTTATAAGTAGTTCAGTAATAAAACTTTTTAATTTAACGCAGTACGTGTCACGACTTTCGGAATGAGAGCTAGCGGACTATTTATTCGTTGTTTGAAACTGTTTTTATTATTTTGCTGAAATTTGGACAGATATACGATCATGGGAATAATATTCTCATAAATACTTTAGACAATCTCTTTGGCTGCGGCCTCAGAGGTTGTGCGTTTGATTCTCTCTCTGGACACAAAAATAACCTACGTGTAAATTTTAAAATAGTATTTTTCCTCTGCGCTTCGATAGCAATACAAGCCAATGATCTGCAAATTGTCTAAACCTCCCTTCGGATGTTAGTGTCTAATGTGCTCGTAGAACACCAATACTATCGTTCAAAACACTAATAATATAAAATATGCACCTATTGGAGAAAACAGAACGGTTCTCCCTGTGTTGACTACCCTGCTCCAGTATAGCGTGATGTTTTGTAGCTTGTATATTTTTTCTGCAATATACTCCTGCGTATAATTTTAGCTTAATCCTTCAAGTAGTTTTTGCATGAAAGAGTAATAAACAACAACCAAATTCGTAGGATAATCCTACAAATTTTATAAATGTGGCCTTATTTTTATTATTAACGACAATTCTGGTTCCATTTCGAATAAAGAATAGTGAATTACTACATCTGAGAGAGCTCATTTGCGCTAATTTTGACTCAATTTAAAGCAGATTTTGTCTAAAATAGAACTGCTTTTATAGCTAGCTTGAGTTTCTGAACGATTCTGATATTCTTGTTCCAAAAAGTTCTGAAACTTTTTTTTTCATTCCTATTTTTCAAAACTAAACTAAAGCCATAATAGTAAAAAGCAAACAACCGTATAAAATAAATACGACAGCGATAAAATACAACGAGAAATAAATTTGTCGCCCTCTGTTAGTCTATTCAACTTTCTAGTAAAACCAGAGTCCCGTGAAAAGGTCGCTACAAGTGTGCCATTTTGGGGAACCCCTCCCTCGGGTTTAATAATAGAAAATCTGTACGTCTATTTTGGCCCAAGGTTAGGTCAATGACTAAAGCTGACAGCTATGCTTTTATGAAGCTGATTAATGAGTGCTATTAATAACTAATGTTTTGAATTGATAAATAGTTTTTCAACATCGGGGAAGACCAAGGCGGACGTTCCATGTACAAGTTGGGGCCGTTTTGAAGAAAAACCAGACCAGACCTTTTTAACGATATTATATACGCTTTAAATATAAAGGTTTAAATCATTTATTCTCATAAAAGACAAAAAAAAAGCCACTTACATGAGAATAGACAAGAAACATTCAGTAAACTTATTTTAGGTAACCGTCACCAAAGTATATGTATAGTATATAATATGTAATGTATAGAATTAATGAATAAATATGTATATATAAAAGTGTATAGTAGTATGTATAGTAGTGTATATATGTAGTATATATGTATTGATAATATACTTACTTAAGGGCGTATAATACGACAATATCATTTTACATTTTTTTTATTGCCGGGGAAATTATGTATGCCACATTTAGTTGTTTTTAGTGCACTTTGTGTCCGTAAATTTCAGTATTTGTAGAATCCCCCGGGACACAGGGATTAATTTTTCAAGTGCGGAAGTTGTCTTTTGTCAAAAAAAAACACTAAAACAAAGTTTACCTCCTAAAGGACTTAAAAAGGGGATCCTAAATTTGTATGAAAAAATCGAAACTTACGCAAACGATGCCACGAAAACAGTCAATCAAAGATTATTTTATTTATGAGCAAAAACGGTTGATAAAACCGTAAAAATCATTTATCTACGATCAGTTTTTGTTGTCATTTTATAGAATGATAAGTTATGATTGAACGAATTTTAAAAGGAAATAAAATATTATGGCGGTGTCCGGTATGCTAACAACATCATTGAATTAAATGTTCTGGAAGTGATTTTATTACTTTAGCATTGGCCATTCAAGGGGCCGTTTCATTACTAAATATAAAATTACATTCTCATACAAAGCCAACGTTAGACTCTCAATAGGAAATATCATTTATTTCACCTAACAATTTGTTAGTAAAACTTAAGCTATGTGAGTATAAAATATATAATATACAACTAAAAGTAGCTAATCTAAAATAAAATTAACTTATATATATCATATGTATATTTCTTGTTTTAACGCATTACCAATAGAAACCACAAAATACCTCCAAATATACAATTAATGATAATCATAGATTTCACACAATAATCAAATTATACCTACTTGACATATGCTTTTGAACCCTACTTGACAGTTACGAATAGGTTTAGAAATCGACTAGTAAATTTGAATTTTGATTATCATTTTAAAATTTGGGTGCTACTATTTGGTAACTGAGTAGTTATTGCTTACGCTATATGTTAGTTAATTAACATTTATTTTTAAATTTAAAAGATCCTTTATTTTAATTAGTATCGGCAGGACAAACACTAATTGACCTTTTTTTCTTGTCCGCGGTGTAATGCATTTCCGCATTCCCACCGCCGCTGCAGCGTATCCGCGCGCTGACGGCGGGGGATATATGGGACTCGCCCTCTCCATAGCGGTATGCTTTACTCATACCACGAGGAGAGGACCCTACAACAGAACCCCCCGGAAACTCCTTCTGAAGCAATCCGGCCAAACGCTAATTGACCTAAGCCAGCGTAGTTGATATTAACTTATATATTTATTCAATCCCTTCATAAAGTTTATAATTAAGTATCGCTTATCACTATAAGCGATCTCACTTACCTCAATTAGCCTTTTAGCCGTCGTTATAATGATATCTAACAATCTATTCCAGATATATTATTATGTATATCTATGAAGCTGTTGACCGTTCACAAGTTTAAATGGGTTCTTCCTGTATGTTGCTTTGTTCTATATTGTTTAATTCCAATTCCGCTGTAGCAATACGCATAACAAATTGTATAAATATAGATTTACCTACAACACAACCTCCATAGCGTAGCGGTATTTGGCTCGCTTTAAATCTCGGAGGTCGTGGGTTCGATTCCCATGCCGGACAGGTAATCTTTGTGTAGATTCTAAAATTTCTTTCCGGGTCTGCCTCGGAAAGCACGTTAAGCCGTTGGTCCCGATTGTTATAACATCATCTATAACAATTGTATACCAGGAAACGGGCAGCAGCATGTCATTGTATGTTACAACATAACACTGCGGTCACAAACCCTCTCTCGGGAGGAGGCCCTTGATCAGCAGTGGACGTTATACGGACTGGTGATGATGATTATGAGATCTACCTATTTTATTAGTTTGTCTTTCTTTTAGCTGATTATTAATATTTATTGTTATCTTTTGTTTCAAAAACAATTTAGATTTTAATGCGGATTTTTTTTTACCAATGGCATGCCATTTATGTTTACGATAAGACCGCTGATTATGCCATTACTTATATTATTTTGTATTTGTATGTGTCATGTCTCTATTGTAAGGTTGGTGCCATAAAGTGTACTTTACTCAAGTCTACTAGTTAAAATAAGGAATATTTACAAAGTATGTACCGTTGTCAATACTCTGATATTTTAGAGGTTGCTATTATTCAGTGAAATGATTTATTCTTAGTAATCAAATTAATCTCTGTATAAAGGTATTAATAGCATTAAAAATACTTCGAACCTGTATTTTGTTGGAAATTAGGTTCGTTTATTTCAAAAAATAGATAATTTGTAAAACATACATGTGAAATACCAACTTAATTTAATGTTACAGTGTCTAAGCAACACTATGTTTTACCTAAGATAGGCATATATTTGTTATTTATATTTATCTTCATACCTACTAATTTAAATAACGACTTCAAATCCTTTTTATTTTTTTTTATAAATAAGTATAATTAATAAATCTGAATCTGTTAAAAATCACAAGAACTTGTTAATTGAGCAGTAGATGGTGCTTTTATTATAAAAATATACATCGTATAATAAATTTAACTATAACTTTAGCGTAATTACGATTATAAATAAATAGCAAGCATAAGCCGAATAGGTCATTATTCGTATCGTTCTTGTGTTTTAAATTCATTATCATCATTCTCAGCCCATATAACGTGAAATTGCTTAACATGGGACTTCTCCCGATAAAGTGTTTTTGGAAAACAATAACAAAACCCGTCAATTGAGACTTAAATTGTAGAGAAACGGATGGACCAATTCTTCGTAAATTTCTCCACAAAAATTTAAGATATACCTATCTAGATGCGATGGTCGCGTGCGAACTTCTATTGTGCGATGTAGAAATTAATTCGTGTCGTTATCTAATGTTTGACTTTTTAATAACTGCTAATAGATGGCAACACACGTCCATGCGAGATTTGTTGTCTTTATACAGATGTCGTTGTATTTACTATTAAACCACAAATGAAATGTTAAATTATTATAATATTCAATTACTACGCACCCATTTTCTGTTGCCTGCATACAACAGTCGTTGAAACAAATTGGCTAAATGATGAAATATAGCTGTGTTATTATTGTTGTACGCTATTGTTTTAATTAAAATGATACGGAATACGGACTCTTGCAGTAAATAGTAATTAAAATTAATTAGTGAGTGTGAACAGGACTGTTTTGAGAACTCTTGGGTTACCTTGTTGCTAGCTCCTTTTTGGTAGGTCGCTATGTGGATATTTTCTAGTCCAAAAACTTGATTTATGAAAGTATTCTACTAGTTTAATTTGTTTTTTGGTGTGACCTAATTTGAAGAATCACAACATATGTAGCAGATAAATATAAGTTGCTTTCGAAATATGTGTCAACCATTTAGCGATAGAATGTAATGAAAGTAAATAATGAAGAAGAATTTAATGTTATAATTTAATATTTTTTCAGAAAATACACATTAAAAGGTCGATGTGACGCCGGCATACCAGCAGGTGCATACATAAATACATTCACGCCTCGTTCCCATAGGTAGGGGTAGGCAAATACCACTTTTTACCACTTGCTACAATCTTGACATACTTCTTTCATGTCTTCTTCATTCATTAATATCCTCATGCTTGTACTTCGGTCTAGGGTACTTTTACCCAGCAGGTGCAGCCAGATCATAATTGGATAAAATTATAATCAACATCCTGGTAGATTTATAAACGATCTAGCTGCCCCGCGGTTTTATCTGCGTTGGATCGCTACTCCACCCACCCCAATGGGTCAAAGCCCGATATTTTATAGTCAATAGGTTAATTCAGCTTACAAACTATCCCTGTGCAATTACAGCCAAATTCATACAGCAGTTTTTGGGTGAATGAGTCCATCAATCCATACTAACCTAAGTAGCCAATGTTAATCCAACTTAGAAACTAACCCCGGGTGAAGTTTTTGTTAAATCCTTACAGTCCTCTTTAGGGTTCCGTAGCCAAATGGCAAAAACGGAACCCTTATAGATTCGTCATGTCTGTCTGTCTGTCTGTCCGTCCGTATGTCACAGACACTTTTCACCGAAACTATAAGAACTATAATGTAGAAACTTGGTAAGTAGATGTATGTTGTGAACCGCATTAAGATTTTCACACAAAAACAGAAAAAAAAAACAATAAATTTTGGGGTTCCCCATTTTTCATCGAACCCATACTTGTGGGGTATCTATGGATAGGTCTTCAAAAATAATGTTGAGGTTTCTAATGTCATTTTTTTCTAAACTGAATAGTTTGCGCGAGAGACACTTCAAAAGTGGTAAAATGTCCCCCCCTGTAACTTCTAAAATAAGAGAATGATAAAACTAAAAAATATATATTATATACATTACCATGCAAACTTCCACTGAAAATTGGTTTGAACGAGATTTGGTAAGTAGTTTTTTTTAATACGTCATAAATCGTAAACCGCAATTTACCTTTTATTCAATCAACTCGAATATAAAAATATAAAATAACATTTCATTTCATAAACATACGCTTTTTTATTCTTGATATCAAAAATAGGTACGCACTTGTCACAGATACAACGGCACCCTTCGTGTGCGAGTCCGACTCGCACTTGGCCGGTTTTTTTATAATATTTTTAGGATAGAATCACAAACATTATCGGATATAAATCTATACTTCTATGCCAATATATAAAGCTGAAGAGTTTTTTTGTTTATTTGCTTGAAGGCGCTAATCTCAGGAACAGGTCCGAATTGATTCTTTTTACATAGCCTATTTATTGAAGAAGACTAAGCTATATTTAATTATGAAGTTGCGAGTGAAACCGCGCGCGAGAAGCTAGTTTAAAATATCACGTTATTATGAAAATGAAATGTCTTTCATTACACAGTTGTGCTTACACAAGTAAGCACAACTATACACAATTATCTTTTATTCAGCATTATATGAAGACATCACTTCGTTATTACAAATTATATTAAATAATATTCCTGCTACGATCACGTCATTTCAGTCGCCATACGACAAACAGTGAATACAAAAGATTCTGACAAACAAACGCAGAACTATCATTTTGACCTTAATAAAAATTTACGGAGTGGTCCATTCGAGTCGACCTTCCCTCCAAGGGCGGAATGTTTCTATTGTTATGTGGGGAGTGCGCAATTTATGAGATATACCAGCCTGGAAGGGTGGAGCGGGGACAGCAAGAACAGAATTGATGGCTGACCTGATTTTGAAAGATAACAAGTGTTTTTTGTCAGTGCGGCGTGAATAAATCTAGTGACGTTTGGTTTCTCTCTTTCCAGGTTTTGTGAAGTATTTGAGCACAAAAAATATTTCGTGATGATAGACACTAGACAGTACTCAATTATATTGTTTTTTTTTAGCTATGTCTCAACGTTTTTATCAATCTATTCGACTTTCGTCGATTATGCCTTGAAATGTATACATATTTCCTGGTAGACTCAGCATGTTAAAAAAGGCAATTTATGCCATGTAAACTCAGTCAATTTTACTGTTTTTCTGTACTTAAGTTTTTATATACTTTAAGCTTAAACAGTGTTATGAAAAGATGTTGTGCTTACCTGTAATTTAAAAGGTACATTTACTTTTCTATTTAATGTTTAAACGAATGACAAGTATATAGTTTAGTTGGTTAGCCTTAAATAAATAAATGTCTCGCCTTAAGTATCGGAGGTCGTCATTATACGATACATATTGTTAATGCTGTTTAGTAACGAGGTAACCCCTAAAATCAATTAACTCTTGTTATTAGTTTGAGTAAATAAGCTTCCACGTGTACCACATTTCGCTGTTTTAGGGTACAATGCCATTGATAGATAGCTATAAACAAACTAAAAAATATTTTTCTTCCCAACATGAACTTAATAAGCTATTTTATGACACAAAACGTGCTACGCAATCCGGCAATTTGTAAACGCTGGTTTAAGCAGGGTTAAACTAGATGGACGGACGATCTGGTCAAGGCCGCAGGATCACGGTGGATGCAGGCCGCTTCTAACCGTAACAACTGGAGATCTATGAGGGAGGCCTATGTCCAGCAGTGGACGTCCTACGGCTGAAATGATGATGATGATGAAACCAGCTTTTACCAATTGCCATTGTAATCAAAATAAAACACAGGGTTGCAACATACCCGCCTTAATTTAAAAATAATACCTACTATCGATCAACGCTTCGTAAATAAAACATGTTTACTATTCATAAATGTGTATTATTTTACCACAGCGAATTTTTTTTTTTTTTTGTCCGGGCGGAAATGCCTTGACGCATTCCCACCACCGCTGCAGCGTATTCGCGCGCTGGCGGTGGGATATGTGGGACTCGCCCTATCCATAGCGTGGTATACTAAAGTCATACCACGAGGAGAGGACCCTACACCACTAAAACCTCCCGGTCACTCCTGCGATCCGCCGTTGGCGGGGGTCGGGTACGCATGATTAATCCGGCCCTACCATAGCGAAACTGCTTGGGCTTAAAAGTATTCGTAGTCACAATGAGGCTGTGTGAAAATTACTGGGCCCTGACTAACATTTATCATAATTATTGTGTAGTAATTCATCCATCCATCGGTTCTTTTTATAATTATTTTACTATTAAGCCTTAAGTCTTTCTTATTCCTTAAATTCTCTTTCTGATTAAATTCGTTGCGGGTTCTAAGGCAGTTTAACTTTTTCCCGAGACATGGTGAGCGTTGGTGCTCATTGCCATTTCCAGTGATGATCATGACTTATAGGAGTTGCAGTGGTAGGAGTGTGGGTGGGATTAGTTCCTAGTAAAATGTTTTATATATCATTTTATATTTAACAAAAGTATTCATTTTACACGTACCTAGGTTTCGCCAAAAAAAAGGTTTTCTCATTAGATAGTAAGTAAGAAGGAATTTTTCAATGGCTTATATTTTCATATTTTGACCCGAAGGACCCGAAGCTTATCTTTTTAATATATGGAATGTATTAAACACCGTGGGCCAATAACAACCCTACTCGTAAAATATAAATACACCTTCTAAATCAATCGGAAACCATTTTTGGGTGCTAATTTTTATCTCTTATGAAATTTAATAGCTTTCAATGAGACCACGCCCTTATTTAGTCTATTTAGAATTATCGATTAACGGAATTTAGTAATAATGTAGGTACTTCAATCTCTTCATTAAAGCAAACCGTATCATTATATTAATGAGTTTAATTAGGTAGATGTTACACGAATATTTCAAGTGTTATCCATGTTTCTCGAATATTGTTCAATTTGTTAAATATGTTTACCTCTATTATGTAATGTAACTTGAACTGATATTGTTAATTAAGGATCACTTTTTACACAAACTACGTTAGATAGATTTCGAAGCAAATTTTTGGTGTTTTATTAAATATTATTTTAATCTACAGGGCTATTTTTAAAACAACTTTTTGGGGAATAGGAAGCAAGGAGGGTGAAAGTACTCATGATTATGAACAACTTTTACTATGAAACCAACCCTGAAATCGCGCAAAAAAAATCTGCTGTTCCATACATTTATGTTTACTTACCTCGACAAAATGTATGGAACAGCTAATTTTATTTTCGCGATTTCAGGGTTGGTGCCATAGTAAAAGTTGTTTACAATCATCAGTACTTTCACCCTCTAAAAGGTTATTGGTGTTTTAAAAATAACCCTGTATAAGAAATTATGTGTGCTACAACAGCTGCGGTCACCAACCTGCCTGCTAAGCGTGGTGACCATTGCACTTCCTCCGCATGGGAGGCTCATGTTCAATTGTAGACATGGGCTGATTTAAATATAATTTTATTTACATTTAGCTAAGCACCTACCTTATCATTAAACCAAAGTTTATGACCTTAATCAAATTAAAGAGGTATTCCTCGAAGCGCTACCATTTTCAGGTGCTCCTAATGAGGCGCTCCTGTTTTATTCCTCGGAGCGCTTCTTTTAGTAGCGCCTCCCGATACTAATTAAAAATATTAAAATTAAAGAATACCTTGAAGCCCACCCACGTTTAAAAATAGGGAAGAGCATGAAGTAAACGTAATAAATTATATCGATGATTTTAAAGACTCATTTGTGCATCTTCAACATCGAAGTTGCTTAACCAAAACTTAAGCAACTTAGATGATGATGGTGGCTTCAAGGTATAAAATTTTAATATTTTTAATTACTATCGGGAGGCGCTATAAAAGGAGCGCTCCGAGGAATAAAAAAGGAGCGCCTCATTAGGAGCGCCTCAAAATGGTAGCGCTTCGAGAAATTCCTCAAATAAAAAAGATGCTTACAAAATACACACCATCCTCTTAACAGTAAAAAGTATCAAGTTAACAAATAAATTTCTGAAAAAATATTTCACTTTTTACAAAAATAAAGCCATATTAGTAATAATACAAGTGACTTCCTTCTTTGTCCCCTATTCACCTGGAGGTGTGGTCATGACAGCTATCATTGTGAGTTGACTTTATTCAAAAGAATTTAGTATTTTAAATTCAATGATTGAAATATAACAAGTAATATTTCCTAGAAATGTCTTTACTAGCGTAATAAAATACAAACTAAAAGTAACTAATTAAAAATAAAACTAACTTATATACTACTATTCTAAATATATTCTACTTGGCAAGGTTCCCAGAATGCTGGCAGCATTACCACGTTGAATGGCAATGCTTACCTGCTCTGCAAAGTAGAAATCAGCACTCGGAGAACGTGCCGCACTTAAGAGGGCCGCTGCGTGGTATTTATAAATTAATTTGGCTCCCGGTCCCCACGGCCCCAATGTTTCGACACCAAAAGGCACAAATACATAACCACTATCAAGGGTTACTATATTTGCGCCTCTTGAGATTCTCCGCGGATTCAGCCGCCATGCCAGCCCTACCCTGGGTCCCGGAAAGATGAGACGGCGCGAGGGTGTCGACGTAATTAGAATACGTAAAAATATCTCGGCAATTCTAAAAGACAATAAATCGACTTATGGTGGTTTAGCTCAAAAACGCCCAATTAGTTAATTTAAGTCTATTGAATGCCTCTGATCATTTACTTTTTTTAAATTTTATGTGTAGTTTGTGATGATGGATGATGATACCTAAGGTAAGCTAATAACATTTTATTAGGTTCAAATTCAGATTAAAATAAAACATCAATTGTTGAATATCTCACAAGTTGTTTGGACTGGCAGGGCAAACCTACGGTTAGAGAATATGGCATATATTTTTAAACCACCTTATTCTTACTATCCTTACTAATATTATAAACGAGAAAGTTTTTGAGTATATACACGGGTGCTTGTTACTTTTTCAAGCAAAAAATACTGATCAGACTTGACTGAATGTGTGGACGCAAATAGTTTATAAGCTATATCACTAAATAGTATAAAACAAAGTCGCTTTCTCTGTCCCTATATCCCTATGTAAGCTTAAATCTTTAAAACTACGCAACGAATTTTGATGCGGTTTTTTTTAATAGATAGAGGGATTCAAGAGGTCGGTTCATATGTATTACATCAGCATTGTACCCGTATTATTAATACATCAGCATTGTACCCGTGCGGAGCCGGGTGCGTCGCTAGTTAACATATAAACCACAATCCATCACGCTCCTACCCACTGGACTTACTTACACACATATGATTGACTAGCGACCCGCCCCGGCTTCGCACGGGTACAATACTGATAATTATACTACATAATGTCTTTAAACCTCTAACAAACGGGCGAAATTTGGTCAAAACAAACAGAAACAAATTAATATAGGTACCTACTAAAACTCAGTGAAATAAGTAGGTGGGTATACTTTTATCGTATGAAATACCTATACTTACTCTTCAGGACTAACAATACAACAAACACTAAATAAATAGGTATTCAAGTCCATCATATCAGTATCCATCATAGTTACAACGAACACAAAACAAAAAATTTGCCCTATAATTCTTAAGGATCGAGCGCGCATAATCGCATTCGGCCTACCTCCGTAGCGTAGCGGTAATTGGCTCGCTTTAAATCTCGGAGGTCGTGGGTTTGATCCCCACACCGGACATAAAATCTTTGTGTAAATTCTAAGATTTCTTTCCGGGTCTGGTTGGTTGAGGGACTACTCTCCGTGCCTCGGAAAGCACGTTAAGCCGTTGGTCCCGATTGTTATAACATCATCTATTATAATCGTATATCAAGGAAGGGGCAGCAGCGTTTCCTTGTGTGTTACAACATAATTCTGCGGTCACCAATCCGCCTGCCAAACGTGGTGACTATGGCAATACCCTCCCTCGGGAGGAGGCCTATGTTCAGCAGTGGTTGATATACGTGCTGATGATGATGATGACCTACTAAAACTCAGTGAAATAAGTAGGTGGGTATACTTTTATCGTATGAAATACCTATACTCTTCAGGACTAACAATACAACAAACACTAAATAAATAGGTATTCAAGTATCTATCCATCATAGTTACAACGAACACAAAACAAAAAATTTGCCCTATAATTCTTAAGGATCGAGCGCGCATAATCGCATTAGGCCTACCTAAAACACGCGCTGTTATTTTGCGATAACTTCTAAGTTATTCATTAAAAGTATATAGTGTAGGGGTAAAATAATCTGCATGAAATGCTTAAGAATATTAACTCAGTTAAAATTATAAGGATAAATACTGAATCCGTCTGATTAGCTTTACAATTACCGCATTAGAAATTATCATTTTTCTAAGATATAATGGATATAGCAAGTTAACCTTGAAAGATAAACATATGCTATCGCAGACTTTTTTGTAGATCTAAAACAGAAGAATATTTCCACCATACATTGTTTTGTTATATCTCATAGGGTTTAGGCAGCGTTTTCGTTGAAAGCTCCCAAATGGCTTAATTTTTTCCGACACCTCTGACAAATATCAATATATATTAGTCAAATGTACACATAAACTAAACAAATCATATCCGTAAACCTTCCGGAAGAATCGTTCTATCGATTGGTAACATCCGCATGAAAATCGATGTAGTAGTTTTTGAGTTTATCGCGAACAGACAGACAGATGCGGCGAGGGGACTTTGTTTATAATATGTAGTGATGTAGTGATAGCGGTCGCCCGCGGCTCCGTGCGGATGTCGGTTACCGCTGCAAAAAGCCTACCCAGGAAAGACACGGTCAGTAAAATGATTCCCAGGTCAATTCACAGACACCGACATAAACATCGACAACGCAGTCATTATCCGCAGGCTGCACAGATTGTCTTTCTGTGGATGTTAAAGTTGTTAATGATGAAAATATAATTAATGATGTAATTAATAGGCATTTTAGGGATTAGGCATTTTAGGCATTTTCAAAGCTCTGAAAAGAACTGTTGTTTAGCTCTGAGAAGAACTGTTGATTAGCTGTGAGAAGAACTTTTGCGTAGGTGTAGTTTTAAGAACGAAATCTAAAAAAAAATTGTTCGGGCCGTGCAGCAGAAATCGTAATATTTTAATTTCGCCATAACTTCAAAACCAAACGTCCAATTTTAATCATTCAAAGACCAAATATTATCTACATAAACTGTACTTAGTGATGAAATAATTTATTTTGATAAGGATTAATAGCATGAGTAAAATAAACGCGTTTAAATGTAGTCCAAAAAAAATTCAAGATTTCTAAATAAAAACATGGTCGGTGTGCCTCACTCGACATAGATAGGTATAGTGTGTCGTGGACTTTTTTGTAGATATTTATAAGATCTACAATTAATTAGAACATTTTATGGTTCTATCTTTTATAGTTTAGGCAGCGTACGCAAAATAAGTAACTTTTCTGGTTGATTTTTTACACCTTGTGTCAGAAAAACCCAAATATCATACGGAACCCTATTTTTTTCCAAAATAAAATTTAGCCTATGTTACTCGTGGATAATGTAGCTTTCGAATGGTGAAAGAATTTTTGAAATCGGCCCAGTACTTTTTGAGCCTATTCATTACAAACATACAAACATACAAAAATAGGTACAAATCTTTCCTCTTTATAATATTAGTGTAGATATATCATTTATCGAATTGAATTCCACGTCTTCAGAAATAACAAAAACGGAAATGAACCCAAACGAAAACTCTCGAGCTACAAATGAGGTGGGCTGGGTAAGATATTTGATCAAATGAACAATAAAATAGGGGAGATGGAGACCAAATTGTGCAAAATTCCACTTGGCAACGGAATTTAAAGACATTTTACGTTTTTAATCCATTCGAAGTGGTTGAGACGCGCAAATATTTTAAATTGGAACGTTTAGGGTGGTAAGTGAAAAATACCCTGTGGGTAAAAATATATTTACATTTGATTAAATGAAGGGCCTTATGTAATAAAATAAATATAAATTGTGTTATTTTTACGGATCTTATAACTTGAATATAGCCTTAAATGTGCTACTTATACGCAGTCCTTTTGACACGAGAAAAACTTATATAGTGATTACGTTAGTGAAGAATTTTCCCATCCAATGTCCTCTTAGATCCAAAATCCGAGAGGAGCTTATTTCAAAGTGATAGGTTGTACAAAACTACAAAAAAAAGTCATCATTCCTCAATCCCCTAAGCCGACCGCTATAAGCCGAGGTTCAAGTCCAACAGGAGACACTCTCTCGTAGGTTGCTCGCCTATGTCTGATAAAGTAGCAAAAGCCTTGTGGCTAACCACGTATCATTATTAGCCTGTATACCGTCCACTGCTGAACAAGGGCCTTCTCCCGAGGAAGGGTATTTTCCATAGTCACCACGCTTGGCAGGCGGGATGGTGACCGCAGTATTATGTAATAACACACAAGGAAACGCTGCTGCCCTTTTCTTGATATACTATTATTATAGATGATTTTATAACAATCGGGACCAACGGCTTAACGTGCTTTCCGAGGCAAGGAGGGAAGTCCCTCAACTAATCAGACCCGGAAAGAAATCTTAGAATTTACACAAAGATTTTCTGTCCGATCACGACCTCCGAAATTTAAAGTGAGCCAAATACCGCTACGCTACGGAGGTCACGTATGTCCGACCGAATATTTCTGATTTTTCTGATTTTATTTTCGTGTATTTCGCCTAGTATACAACTAATTAAGACGGGTCTCATATTGCTTATTTCATTATGAATACTTATTATATGCGTATAAAGACGCAAACAGCATCTATATGTATATATAAAAGAAAGTCGTGTTTGTTACAACACTTATAACTCGAGAACGGCTGGACCGATTGCCATGGTTTTTGATTTGTTGGATTTGTTTCCGTCCCGAATAGCAGAATACATTTTAAAAACAAAAGAAAGTTGTGTTAGTTACACTATTTATAACTCAAGAACGGCTGAACCGATTTGGCTGAAAATTGGTAGGGAGGTAGCTAAGAACTGGGAGAAGGACATAGGATACTTTTGGGTAGGGGTAGGGTAGGGTAGGGGTAGGGTAGGGGTAGGGTAGGGTAGGGTAGGGTAGGGGTAGGGTAGGGGTATGGTAGGGGTAGGGTAGGGGTAGGGTAGGGCAGGTGTAGGGTAGGGGTAGGGTAGGGGTAGGGGTAGGGTAGGGGTAGGGTAGGGTAGGGGTAGGGGTAGGGTAGGGGTAGGGTAGGAGTAGGGTAGGGTTAGGGTAGGGGTAGGGTAGGGCAGGGGTAGGGTAGTGCAGGGGTAGGGTATAAAAGTCCACCCGTGCGAAGCCGGGGCGGGCCGCTAGTATCTATATATATAAAAGAAAGTCGTGTTTGTTACAACACTTATAACTCGAGAACGGCTGGACCGATTGCCATGGTTTTTGATTTGTTGGATTTGTTTCCGTCCCGAATAGCAGAATACATTTTAAAAACAAAAGAAAGTCGTGTTAGTTATTTATAACTCAAGAACGGCTGAACCGATTTGGCTGAAAATTGGTAGGGAGGTAGCTAAGAACTGGGAGAAGGACATAGGATACTTTTGGGTAGGGGTAAGGTAGGGTAGGGTAGGGTAGGGTAAGGGTAGGATAGGGCAGGGGTAGGGTAGGGGTAGGGTAGGGGTAGGGTAGGGGTAGGGTAGGGGTAGGGTAGGGGTAGGGTAGGGGTAGGGTAGGGGTAGGGTAGGGGTAGGGTAGGGGTAGGGTAGGGGTAGGGTAGGGGTAGGGTAGGGGTAGGGTAGGGGTAGGGTAGGGGTAGGGTAGGGGTAGGGTAGGGTAGGGGTAGAGTAGGGGAAGGGTAGGGGTAGGGTAGGGGTAGGGTAGGGGTAGGGTAGGGGTAGGGTAGGGGTAGGGAAGGGGTAGGGTAGGGGTAGGGTAGGGGTAGGGTAGGGGTAGGGTAGGGGTAGGGTAGGGGTAGGGTAGGGGTAGGGTAGGGGTAGGGTAGGGGTAGGGTAGGGGTAGGGTAGGGGTAGGGTAGGGGTAGGGTAGGGGTAGGGTAGGGGTAGGGTAGGGGTAGGGTAGGGGTAGGGTAGGGGTAGGGTAGGGGTAGGGTAGGGTAGGGGTAGGGTAGGGGTAGGGTAGGGGTAGGGTAGGGGTAGGGTAGGGGTAGGGTAGGGGTAGGGTAAGGGTAGGGTAGGGGTAGGGTAGGGGTAGGGTAGGGGTAGGGTAGGGGTAGGGTAGGGGTAGGGTAGGGTTAGGGTAGGGGTAGGGTAGGGCAGGGGTAGGGTATTAAAGTCCACCCGTGCGAAGCCGGGGCGGGCCGCTAGTAATATATAAATAAAATTACAACAGAGATGAGAACGTAATGTAATTAAATATTAATCAATAAGTGAAAACCTCTATGAAAATGATTTTATTTCCTAACATTTGATACATTTGGGGAAATCTTTGTAATAAAATGAATTGCCACGAATGTTGACGCATAACTTAGGATGCTTATTGTAATGCATTTATTAGGACAAGGTTTGTAAGAACTTTGAAAGATCAAACTGAGTATTTCTGGCAGGTCTTGCCTTATAAACACATATCGTTTATAATCAATGATGAAATGTCTCCGTTCCGATCAGCGACCATCTTGAGCTCCTAGGGTTTGACCTCTCTTCTAATCTAAACTTCGGTCACTACATCGAGTCCATTGCAAACACTGCAGCCAAAAAACTTGGCATTCTCGCCAAGGTGAGGCGGTACTTCACATCGGAGCAGCTCTTAAGTCTTTACAGAGCTCAAGTTCGCTCCTCAATGGAATACTGTTCTCATCTTTGGGATGGGTCTGCTGGATATCAGCTGGATGCTCTGGACTCATTGGAGCGCCGAGCGAAGAGAGTCATAGGCAATAACTCACTGGTGGAGGCAAGTCTTCAGAGCCTCGAACACCGTAAACGAGTGGCCTGCCTATCAGTTTTTTATCGGTTGCATTTCGGGGAGTGTGCGGCGGTTCTACATAACCTGATACCCCCTTCACCCTTCCATCACCGGACGACTAGGCGCGGCGAGCGGTTTCACCCTTTTGTTGTAGACATCCCTTCAATACGCACGAAGCGATTTGCTTCTTCTTTCATAATGCGGACGGCTAAGGAGTGGAATTCTCTGCCGGCGTCAGTTTTTCCGGAACGCTATAATCTGGACATCTATAAGGCTAAAGTGAACAGACACTTTCTAGGCAAGCGTGTATCATCATCTTAGGCCTTATCTTCGCCTTCCATCAAGCGAGATTATGGTCAAACGTAAGCCTACATGTAGTAAAAAAAAATAATTCAAATTAAGCATTTATTTAAATAAAGAAATAAAAATGCAAAACAAAAAAAACTAAAGTAATATATAAAGCTGAAGAGTTTTTTCTTAGCTTAATTGAACGCGCTACTCTCGGGAAAAAATCTTTCAGTGTTAGATAGCCAATTTATCTAGGTAGACTTTAAGCTTCATTTAATTACCGGCCGGCTTCGCACGGGTGCAATGCTGATGTGTTAAACTTATAAATGAGTATATTAACATTCCTTTTGAATCATGCTTAGTTTTTAAGATTTAAGTATACATATGAAAATGAAATGAAAATGAAAACGTTTATTGATAATGTAGACGAATCGATCGTACTTATTATAAGTCAAATACAATGATAAAAATATACAAAGACAAAAAAAAAAAAATCTTGACTAATTAATTAGTACTTATACATTTCAACAGTAATGTTATTAAATAGAATTTAAATCTACCAATGTGACATGTGAAAGTCGCGTATTATAAATATAATTAGAATCAACCAGCGCGGGCTGGGATTAGGTCAGAAGCATAGAACGCGTCGCGAGCCTCGCCTTGCAAGGACGACCGGACCCTATCCTAGCTTCCTACGAGTCTTTCTCTATCTACCTACGTTGTGACACCCGGAGAAGAAAGACTATAAGAAACTCCGAGATCATTCTTTTTGTCATCTTTTAAAGTCTTTGATTAATCATTTGTACATATTTTAAAGACATTTTTAGTATCTAGGTTAGTGATCCCCATACATCGATAAGTAGGTACTCGCAGCACGAAATTGCTACGGAAACAATGAAAGTTTCAAGTAAGTATCGAGTATAGGGAGCACTCCTCCAGATTTACATATTTTTTTTTTTTTTACTTTTGGTACATACCTGCAGTCTGATCAGTTGTCTTACATATAGATTAACATTTACAAATTTATAAATTACATAGCATAGACTTTTAATTTAGTTGCAAATTCGGTGTGATAGCTAAAAGGTGCCAGTCTGCCGCAATGTAACCGATGGACTCATCCGCCAAACATCTCCATCATCCATGTACTCTTTGATATTGTAATAACCTCGAGTCATAAGGACCTTTTTTACATATTTTTTGAATTTATGGTCCGGCAAAGCTGTCACATTTAAAGGAAGTTTATTATAGAATCTTATACAATTTCCAAGAAATGATTTACTTGTCTTAGATACTCTGTAAAAAGGTGTAATGAGCTTATCTTTGTTTCTAGTATTAAAATTATGAACGTCCTTCTTCTTGATGAATTTATTCATATTTTTACGGGCGTAAACTATATTTTGGTATATATATTCAGAAGGTACAGTAGGTATATTTATTTCTTTAAATAGATTACGAAGAGAATCGCGACTTCCTTTTTTATAAATACCTCGGATTGCTCTTTTTTGTAATATAAAAATAGTTTGGATATCTGCGGCCGATCCCCATAGTAGGATCCCATATGACATTACACTATGAAAGTAAGCAAAGTAAACTAACCTAGCTGTTTCTACATCAGTCATTTGTCGGATTTTCCAGACTGCATATGATGCAGAGCTAAGTTTGTCAGCTAGTCTTGCAATGTGTGGTCCCCATTGCAACTTGGAGTCCAGAGTAATTCCTAAAAATATTGTTGATGGAGTTAAGTTTAATAGCTCCCCATTTAGTTCAACATTAGGAATGCTATTTGACACATTTGGTAATGAAAATCTAATACATTTAGTTTTACTTGCATTAAGAAGAAGATTATTGGCGGAGAACCATTCCGATATTAAGGTGAGTGTGCGATTTAACTCCGTAACACTTTTATCTTTTCTGTTTACATTAAATATAAGAGACGTGTCATCTGCAAATAAAACGATATCGCACTCATTCTTGACCACATTTGGAAGATCATTAATATATATTAGGAATAAAAATGGACCCAGGACAGACCCCTGTGGAACTCCTATTTTGACAGTAGAACTTTCAGAAGTTATATTATCAATAGATACTTTCTGTTCTCTATCTGTTAAATATGATGTTACAAGATCAACTGCTGAGTCAGTGAATCCGTAGTATTTTAGTTTCATAATAAGCGTGTTATGATCAACGCAATCAAACGCCTTCGAAAGGTCGCAGAAAATACCTAATGCATCCTGCGATCTCTCCCAAGCTTTAAATATAGATTCAATTAGACTGGAACCGGCATCTTGAGTAGATTGGCCTTTCGTGAACCCAAATTGTTTGTTGTTCAAAAAATTATTTAAGTTAAAGTATGCCAGCATTTGATTCAATATTATTTTTTCAAATATTTTACTTAGCGCTGGCAGAATGGAAATTGGCCTATAATTTGAAGCATTATATGAACAGCCTGCTTTAAAAATGGGAACAACCTTGCTTATTTTCATTAGGTCAGGAAATATTCCATCTCTTAAACAAGTATTAAAAATATCTGCTAGAATTGGGGCAATACTGTCAATTATTGAGTTTATTGCTTTGGTTGACATTCCCCATATATCTTCAGTGCTTTTTTGCTTGATAGTTTTAAAGACTTTTATAATATCTACCGGATCTATAAATTTAAAGCAAAACTGAGACACATCTAAAGTAACATTTTTCCTCAACAGTTCGTCAGCCATTTTCGTTGATGAGGAGAGACATTTAGTCGTTTCAAGGGGTATATCCGTAAAGTATTTATTGAAAAACTCAGCGACAGTGAGTTTATCCGAAACTAATTTATTATTTATATTTAATGTTACTGATCCATCGTTAGTCCTATTTTTACCAGTTTCCTTATTGATCATTTGCCAGGTTGCTTTTATTTTATTATCAGAAGTAGAAATTTTTTCGCTAATGTAGGCAGCTCTAGCTTGAGCACACACGTTTCTAAATATTTTTGAGTATTTACTGACATAATTTCTAAAATTGGGATCAGGTGTAAAGGACCTCATGTCATATAACTCATATAACTTGTCCCTACATTTGCGAATACTATTTGTTGCCCACATACTAAATTTTATTTTAAAATCTACATTTCTATATTTTACTTTGCATTCTTTATTGAATTCTTCACAAAGTTTATGAAGCAACATGCTGTACATATCATTTGGATTTTCATAATTATAGTTTAATGAATATAGTGCAGCATTCACATTTTTACTAAATTTTTCTAAATTATTTTGGGTCAAAGGTCTTATCCTAATTTTAATATTTTCTTTTACAATGGAATCACAAAATTTTACCAATTGGCATTTATGATCAGAGCGGACCCCAGTAATTAAGGACTTTTCCTCTACTTCAAAATTAGTAATTATGTTATCTATGCAAGTGGCTGTTGATGGTGTAATCCTAGTTGGTTCATCAAATAAACAATATAAATTAAAAGAAGTAAACAAAGATATAAAACTACATTTTTCATTTGATTGTCCCAATATATTTATATTAAAATCCCCACAGATAACTATTTTTTTGTTACTTTTAAACTTCTTAAGAATGTCTTCCATTGTGGACAAGAATAACAATAAGTCAGATGATGGGGGTCTATACACACAAAGTATTAAGTACATTTTAGTTTCTATGCATGCAGCTTCACACACTCTTTCAACGGAGAGTTGAGAAATATCTTTACGTTCTTTAAAAATAATATTGTCTTTAACTAGTATCAGTGTCCCCCCACCCTCTGCTGACACCCTATTGAACGAGCTGGCAACCCTAAAACCATTCACACCGAACCCCATCTTGTGTGCCTTCAACCATGTCTCAGTAAAACACATAAAGTCTGGGTTATATTTCTCACAAAAAAGTTCAATATCTAATATTTTGCCAGAGAAGCGGTTTATATTTTGGTGTGTTAAGGTTAAATACCTAATATGCTTCTCTTTTGTCACACTTATTGGTTTAAATTACTGACTAAATTGATCTTAGTATTATTACTAATTGTAAAATTTGTCATATTACATATGACTGTGTATATACAATACGCTAACTGTGTAGCAAAGTCATGTAAAAATAATTTTGAGATAACTACACTATCTCTAGTCAACTTACATATATAACTGTTAGTGAAACAGTTTGTGTCAAAAAATATGAATTTGTCATTATAATGACTTGTTAGGAACTGTATGTGGCTATTTAATTTATGTATGTGTTTATTAACCTGTTTTGGTACATTACCTAAGTATGGGAAGGCACACAATATTATACCTCCACAGTTTAACTGTAACATGGAGGTAAAACAATCAGTAATATCTTTCTTATTCAAGTTTTGACAATTTCCTACAAGTAAAGTTATATAAGTTTTATTACAATAAGTTTTATTTATTAGTCTATGTACTATGTCCCTATAGTTTGCTCCTGGGAAACAGAAATTACTCTGTGTGTAGCTAGGGTTGTTTCCTAGCAGCGAACCAAAACCCTTACCTGTCTTATCTGTGAATAAGATATTATGTCTTAATAGGGTGTTATTATTATTAATATTTATATTATCACTGTAAGAGGTACTTGATAATGAAGTTATACAAGTATCCACTGGTTGAGGTAAGTTGCAGGTTATTGTTTTATTATTTATTTCAATATTGTCTGTAGATATATTATATATAGGGACCGATAGACGGCGGGAAGCGGCTTTTTTCTATGTAGTGATGAAGTCCCGTGTGAAAACGATAGAACTTTCTTTACACATACATATTATTTTCAATCATCTTGTTTTAGTTATAATTAAAACCTAATATTCGAATATTAAGCTGTTTAATCCGAATAAGTGAACATAGTAATAAATATTTGCAATTTCATAAAATAGCAAACTAACATGAGAAACCTTTTTCAAAATCAAATAAATAATTTTGTACCTCATATTTTACCTTAAACGAGAATTTGTTGAAATTATTATAAAACGAAATCGGCCGAACGTTCTCGCCGCAAGAAATCTTTGAAAGCTCTTGGGCTTAATAATTATTTAACGCTTTCCTTTCAAAGTAATGAATAATTTAATCTAAATTGTTTCATTCCTATTTTCAGTCGTTTGCTGAAATACCTCAATAAGGATTTCAATTCAATTCGCAGATTCCAGTTTTGATTGGGGAAAAAATCGATCAGAGAATTATATTGAAAGATCGTTTATTAATTCTTTGCCAATTCTGACTTGAATTTATTATTTGAGATTGTTAAGGTTTGTTTGAGTTATGAATACATTATTGTATTCATAAAACTGTTTGTTTTCTAATTCTATAGAAGTGATTCTTCTTCAACTGTACAAAAGGAACTTTTTTTCTTACGGACCTAATTATGTAGTTTGCCATAAGGTTTTTGATTCTTCACCGGTATTATGCGAACACGGCTCTGGCCATATTAAACGAAAGAAACAGTTATGTCTAATTGTATCCATAATTTTATCATTACGGATTTTACAAAAAGTTCAGTACAAATGATTGCAAATATTATTATGTGTTTTTAGTAAATGATTGAGTTTAATCCGAATAATTTCGTAACATGGAGGTTTTTTACTAATATTTGAATTCCAGACCCAAAAACTCACCAAACAGACTCTATATATGAATACGGAGATTCTAATAGGTTGAATGATAACAGAAATTTGAAGTTTGAAAGTCTGTGTCTGCGCCAACTTTTAGTTGTTCTGAAGAACAAATAAAACTTCCGAGACCGTCTGAAATTGCTAGTCGTTTCGTTATTAATTTCAGCAATAGGCCAATTACCGCATAGATATCCCGTTTATAGAACAAAATTTGTTTGATGAAATAAATAAACGAAATAAATGATTTTTAGTCAGCATTTAGGTATTTACATACACTTGAACTTGTCAAAAAAAAAACAAATTGGATATAAAACTAATTATATATAGGTAACATTTACTATTAAATTATGTATAAATTTATTTCAGGTGTGCTAGAAGTCTGTCAGTCTTGTGTTATTAAATAAGCTCTTAATATTGATGTTTTATGTATATAATATTATTGGTCGACGAGTCAGACTCGAGTCAACACCGCTATGCTACCTGTAAGAAAGTGATGGAAAATCATGGCGCTGTATCCAGAACACACGCAAGTAAGATTTAGTGACGGAAATGTGTTTTTACGCAATAAAACCCATAATAGCATGACGTTGTAATGGCGTGCAACAAAAATGTTTTGGACCACGCATGGGGGTTAAACCCTCGGGACCACTGAAATTGGTTGGGACATAATTTTATAATCAATGAATCACTGTTTCTTACGTGTACAGATTTCATAGATTTTTATCAATATGGTGTGCCATTATATGAATAGTATAAGCCGTGAAATCGTGACAATGGTAGTCTACGTTATGGGTCGATCCCTACGCCTGACAAGAATTCTTTGTGTAAAATCTCAAAACAAATTCCATGCCTGGTTGCTTAAAGGATTAATATCCCTCGGATAGCACATTAAGCATGATAGTTCCGATTCTTATAATATCATCTATAGCAATTGTTCATCAAGAAACGGGCATCAGGGCTTCACTGTGTGTGTTATGACATAATACTGCGCAACAACCCGCCTGCCAAACGTGGAGACTAACAAAAGCTATTCGTCGGAAGGGGGGTACTCAGCAGT
Source organism: Nycteola revayana (assembly GCA_947037095.2). NCBI lineage: Eukaryota > Metazoa > Arthropoda > Insecta > Lepidoptera > Nolidae > Nycteola > Nycteola revayana. The sequence goes on from OX344851.2 coordinate 4,450,591, forward strand.
AGACGTTATACGGGCTGATGATGATGATATTCAATATACTAGTGAGTGATACTGAAAGATGATACACACAACTTATTCCCCTTGGAATGAGAATTTTAAATCTTTTAAATGTAATTTTTTGCTACAGTGAAGCCGTGGTTTTTGCACGCGGCGTTATTGTCACGTTCATGCATCTATCCATACATCCAATATGAATCTATCTATATTATAAAAGCAGAAACTGACTAACTGATCGATCAACGCACAGCTGAAACTGCTGGGTCTAGAGCCATGAAATGTTGCACAAATATTCTTTGAGTGATGTTTGAAAATTCAACCTCAGAGGGGTCTTCAAAGGGGTGAGAAGGGATGGTAAAGTTTGGACAATAGCTATTTACTTATTATATTCCTGACGCTTCAAATTTATACACTTTGATAAACGAGTAGCTAGGTATATCAATCATACGAGTGGGCGATGGATTCTAAAATCAATTTTCTGCTTAATTCAATTTGACCCTTCTGCGAAACAAAATTCCAATTTAATTGAATATTTATAGTAAATGTTGTCCGAACCAATTTATGAATTGATTGGATATGTATATCAATCATTTTTAGATGGAACTAGCTCCCTTGCGCGGTTTCACTCGCGCAGCTCCCGTCTCCATAAGAACTTCATAATTAAATATTGGACCAGGAGTTACGGAGCCTACTCAATGAGAAGAAATATTCAATAAAATAGTTGACGAAGATAATTTTTGAAATGTTCCTAATACCTAATGCTGTTTCTTTTTGCGTCGTGTTCTACAATGCTGACGGTGGTGTCCTCCTTTCAGTATCACTTTCTTTCAGATGGTTTTCCTCCTATTCGTAGCAGTGTGAATGTCTTCGTGAATTGATGAGTCAAAAATGGAGCATACCTGATCCGATCAAATATAAACAATGGCAAAATAAAGTGCATGCGCGAGATTATATGTTTGTTACACAATCACGCAAAATACGAGATGACGAGTTGATTTTAATCTAGAATTACCTTTGGTATTTATAGTTGACACCTTCTGTATCAGTTAATGTAAATGAATGTGTTTGTGTCAATACGACAGTTTGGTATTTGTTTATGGGTGAAGAGTATACTGCTACCTTTGTACAAATACAAATAAGTAGGCTCTTCTCATGCATATGGACATATAAATTTGTAATGCTTTTCACAATCAACGTCCTCATCAGCCCGTATAACGTCCACTGCTAAACATGGGCCTCCTCCCGAGGGAGGGTATTTGCCATCATCATCACGCTTGGCAGACGAGTTGGTGACCGCAGTATTGTCGTAATACACAGGGAAACGCTGCCGCTCGTTCCTTGCTATATAATTGTTAATGATAAAGTTATAACAATCAGGGGCAACGGCTTAATGTGCTTTCCGAGGTACGGAGGGTAGTCTCTCAACGACCCAGACCCGGAAAGATATCTAAGTATTTACACAAAGATTTCTTGATAAGTGTGGGGATCGAACCCACAACCTCTGACGCTTAAATCTAGACATATATAGCTACGCCACGGAAGCTGTAACAATAACTCAATTACTTTTTGGTCTATATTATGCATATGTTGCTAGCTGAATCTCGGGAAAAGTGTCCTTTGCCTTATATGTCACACATATAATAGTTTGTTAGTACATAGAACATTTTAAACTTTTATGGGATTTATATTCGAGTCAAACAATGCTAATTTTCTTTTGTATTAAACGTATGCGAAGTTATTCTTAAAATATTAAGTCATTTTATCTTTTTTTATACCGTCTACCGCGTTTTAAGTATTGTCGTTACACGACATCAATATGGAAATATTGGGCGAAATGCGTTTTATTCACGCAACTATTACGTCAGTTTAAACCAGGGGCTTAAGACTTGACATTTACCGATTGAATGACTTAGTAACGGATTCGACTCCCGAGATGGGCTAGAAATTGTGTTACTAGAAATTTTCAATTTCAAAAAATCTAAGTACTAGCCCGAAGTCTAGAAGTTGGTGGTGTTTCACTCGTGCTTTGGAAAGCACGTTCCGCTGGCGGGTCTGCACCTGATCTTTCGCCGGACGTGTCAGTAGAAAATCCCACCGAATATCGTGAGTAAAGGAATAGATAAACACGTTATATGTCCTGCGCAGATGGCTAACTTCCTCAGTGAATTGCTGCCGTGTCGTGGCCGTGATTCGTCGGGAGGACTACTAAAAATCAAAAACCAATCTGAATCCGCGCGTTTGGCTTCATTATGGGCAGAATTGTCGCCTACTGTATAAATAAGCAGTAATTATAGATATATTTAGTATAGATGATTCCATAGTTACTGGAAACAGCATGTATTATGCGATATTCAAGCATAAATGCTCAAGGCATTTGCATTCAACAACACCATTCTACTTGTATTTCAAAGACGATACAGAATACGTAAACAATGCATGAAGAATAGATTCGGGATCTTGTGCTATTGGAGTCTATGTTCACTCGATCTTGCCATCTTGGCTCAAGTTCCTAATGATCCACCCTTAGAATAAACATATTCGAACTCCATTGTTCACCTTACTACATATGAATCTTGAACACAAATACACACCACCTGCAAGTTGCCGTACCCCGTAGTTTTCGAATTAGAATAGACAGCTGATAGATGGGTAGCAGCAGCACATCTTACTGCGATTACTAGACCGTCACGCGTCGAGTCGGCCAACAGTGGTAAGTATGACAATATTACTCATACTTACCACAGTTTGAAAATATATTACGTTGTAGTTGTAGATGTAAACGGGTGGTTAAAGTGAAAAAATGGAGTGATCAAAAATCTAATCAGCAATAAAAAAAAAATGTCAAATGAGGTTCTGAAATCGAAATTGTGTAATTAGATTTAAATTTTTATTCACAATCCAATGACAAATCTAATTTTCTTTTTTTCGTACCAAATTCCTGTCTTAGAAACGGGAGTTGATTTGACTCTGCAGTTAAGTTTATAGCTATGTGTTCTTAACTTCTGTGTTGGTGATTGTTCATTTGTGTAACCTAAAATGTGAAAGAAGTAAACGTATGACTTTCAACTTATAAGTATTGACAGAAAGACGGATAGATGGACGAATGAACCTATAAAGTTTCCATTTTACCTATTAAGTCCAAAAATAATTATCTACAATATATAATATTTATTAATTACAATTTGTATTATATTTCATTAAAAGCAAATTGTATACAATTTCCCATTATATTACAATATTAATAACAAACCGGATATTTTTGTAACATTAATATTCGAGATACGAATACATATTAAAGCAAAAATGTGGATTTTCGCGGACGTTATTAAGAAATCATTGTGACATTTTCCTCGTGTGTCGTATGAAGGAAGGGAACGTTTAATTCTCAACTAGCAATGGCACGTGGTTTCATCTGTATTCATTTATCATCATCAGCTTGTATAACGTCCACATCTCGACATGGCGACTCATCTCGGGGGAGGGTTTTGGCTATAGTCACCCTGCTTGGCAGGTAGTTTAATGACCGTAGTATTATGTAATAACTCACAAAGGTAAACGCTGCTGCCCGTTCTCTGGTATAGGTACAAATAGTATAGATGACGTTATAACAATCCGGACTCGTAACTAAAAGCTTAACATGCTTTCCGAGGCACTGAGAGTTGCCTCTCAACCAACCAGACCCGAAAAGAAGGCTCAGTTTTTTCTCAAAAATTTCTTGTCCGACGTGGGGTTCGAAGCCTCTGAGACTTAAAGCGAGACTTCGATCATACACATTCATTATATCAGTATACTCTATACTATATGAAAATACTTCTATAGGATAAAACCATATATTTATGTGACTCTACTTCATCCAGATTCATTCAGTAGTTTGAACTAGTTCGTTCTAGTTCATTTAGGAACATCGACCCATCCATCCTTCATCCAATCCTTTACATCATCTCAAAAACCTAAACCTAATGCATTATATTTACGACATATTCAATCTATCTAAGCATGCATAATACACATTTAGTTTTGTGCCATAAAATGATTTCCAGATGAAAATATTACGTTTTTGCGCAATTAAAATTGATGACTCACACGTCGGATTAGCGGCACCCGATTCTATATCACCCGAAAAGCTTACATTTATTATATTTGCCATATTCTTATCTCTACTAATATATCAATCTGAAGAGTTAGTTTTATTTGCTTAAACGCGCTAATCTCAGAAACGACTGGCCTGATTTGAAAATATATTTCACTTTAAGATAGTCAATGAGCTATCTTAAAGTGTATTTTCAAATAAGGCCAGTCGTTTCTGAGATTAGCGCGTTCAAGCAAATCTTATTAAGAAGTTCCTACGGGAACGTGAAACCACACGTGGGAAGATATCTTCCCAATGAGATATTGCTAAATTGTAAAATATTTTTAAATGCTTTCTTTTCTTTTTGACCAACAGATAAAAATTATACTAGTGGCTCTAACGTGTATAACAACAACAAGTCTTTAGATGGGCTTCAATTAAAAAGAATGATTCTGTATGTTCGAAGCCACATTTTAGAACCACGTACTCGAAAACTTCAGCGCGATTTTATATTGCTATCTAAAAAGCTTAGTTTTAACGTTTATGGATGGAGTTCTGCTTACCTTGTCGTACCGTTAAGTACGACAAGGCACCTACCTAGCACTATCTTACCTTGACTTCACGTTTGAATTTGACGTTTGCCAGCTATCTTGATAAACACAAAAAGGTACAAAATATTACAGGAGGCGTCGGACATGTGATCTTGTGGTCACAGTTGCGATCCCCACCCATTGCACTACCGACGTGAACCTACACGTAACACAAGCATTTTGGCTTAGCACGAGGGGTTAACAAAGAATAATAGTAGTGTGAAGACTCAGCTGATAATCTTTTATAAAATAAAAGAAGATATACAACACCACATAACGTATGGTTTATTTTTCTTTATTTGAAAAATGAATATGATTACGCTCATATATGACAGTGACATCCCCTACGATCTTACGATTAAAGGCATCCAAAAATGCCGTCCTCATTAAGGTTGCTATACGCTTGTGACATGTTCGTATAACAAGTACTACAGAATTTAATTTAGAAGCCAACGTTGACAACTAATCAATGGCTTGTTTCATGAAACGGATATTAAGAAAAATGATTAAAACTAATATTGTTTTTAATTAAAATATTATTTAATTAAGTGTTTTGGTTCAGATTTAAACATTTTACAATAGATAACAATTTCAAGCTTATTCATGGAATCACTTCCAAAGACGAGACAAATGAAACTTAAGTTTAATCGATTTTATTCGATCTAAAATGTTGACAAAGCAACTTCTCTCGGTCTCATATCCTGAGATATTCCTCTTTTTTTTAATATATAACATAACACAACATCGGTTTTGTTGAAAAGCAAACTTTTATTAGGTATTTTAATAAAAACACCACCTAAACTTTCCTAAGCATCATAAAGCACCTCCGCTTTTCATGATAATTCTATGTTCCAAGTTTGCCTTTATATCAACGTTTTTCTTTTTTCTACCTATATCTTATTTTTTCGATCCTTATAGTAATAAATAATAATTAGACGTCCCATTTTTGACTATTCTTTTTTGTTTTCCCTATTTCATAAATCTTTTCTTTTTTTACAAATTTGGGTACCATTATACTCTACTACAGTAAGTTACCCTTCTTTATCCCTACCATAAAGAAATCCAAGTTAGTTTGATATAACTTGAAACAGCAAAGGTTTGCAAATCCGCAAACTGTGAAAGAAATCCAAGCCAAGTTTGATCTCAATGGAAGCGTCAGTCACTATCTTCAGTAAGTTGCAATAAAAACTTTTAAAAGACCATTCGTTCCTTGTCTGCTGAGTCGAAAGTCTCGAGAAGAAATTCATTTCTGTGAATACTTTTGTCGTATTTTATATTTTGTAACAAGAAAAATGAATGCCTTTTTAATATTAACTGTGAGCTGTGAATCAAGAAAGTAAGATTGTTGTACTTATGCTATAAATGAATATGAACAACCTCCGTAGCGTATGTCCCGTATCCCGATGATGATGATGATAAATGAATATTTATATGGATACTTATAATTTTAGTAACTTTTATGGACTTTATTGTTAAGTAACAAAAAATATGTCCAAAGTATTATAAAACAATCACAGTCTTCGTGGCATAGCATAAGTCTCACTTTAAGTCTTGAAGGTCGTATTTTCGATCCCCACGCTGGACAAGAAATCTTTGAGATTTCTTTTTGGATCTGGTTGATTAAGGCCATATTCCATGCCTCGGAAAGCTTGTTAATCCGTTGGTTCCGATTATTATAATATCATCTATAACAATTGTATACTAAGGAATGGGCAGCACCGTTTCCCTGTGTATTACGACATAATACTGCGGTCATCAACCTGCCTTCCACAATGATGTTAAACAAACAATTATATAAAATACTTATACATAATAATGTCAGGGTATTTTATTTAATTGGCTATTTTATTACCAAATATTTGACATACATACATATACAAATGCACAAGTAGTTTATATAATTGGTTGTTTTACATACTTTGGACGTCTTTTGTTAATAAAGTTTAAATCTTCAGTACAATTGACTAAAATCCAAAAGTAAATCCTTATTTTTTAAGTTCGCAGATAATAGTTAACATTAAAAATATAAAGTAAGAATGAGCCTTACAGGAAGATATGCGGCGGTTTATTCAAAGCGACTAAATTTGTAAAAGTAGTAAATATGGCAATATGCCTTAACATCGCTGACCCAGTCCGCGCAAAATCGCAATCAAAACTAAATACAACTGGAATCGAACCGTTGACATTTAAAACATTGAAATTATTGGCCATTATAATAAATTTTTCTTTCAAAAGTAGTTGAGTTCTCATGACTTTTAACCGTAATTTTAGCCGGTTCTGAGAATTCTATCGGAAAACTGTTCCAAAACCAGCGATCAGAAACTTCTAACAACTTTGAACAGGGTTTAGTGAAGGCGTGTGATTGCTTTTGCTTTTGCAATAATGTGCAATCGAAGTTTTGTTTGGTAAGTAATCAATGTACAATAAATGGAAATATTCAAGCATTTAAGTCGCATAGAGAAATTAGGAGGAGAATAGAGAGAACATGACTGAAAAGAACATGAATAGAGAGGATTCGGGGGGCCTAAGAAAAGTTTGATTTATTGTGTGAAAAGTGATATGAAGGAAAAGGGAGTCAGTGACAGAGAGACGGCTGACAGGACCGAATTGACAAATTGGAATATGGGCTGGAAGATGATGATGAGTCGCAGTCAGGAATTACATCAAGATGGACATAAAATTGTGAAAATAGAACGCCAAAAAGTTTTTATAAATAGAATACATAAAATTACAAGTATATTAAATTTTGATTCTTCTCTTTGATTAACTATACTCTCTTCTCTCTCTTCTTCTTGTTCTTTTTTATTCTTCTCTTGCTACTTCTCATTATGATTATTCTTATATCTTATAATATTTCACTACGACCACGCACTTTGTTGCAACGTTAACGTTTTTTAACTTTAAATAAGCAACGTTTTTTTAGTAAACAGTGTTTTCGATTCGAATAATTGGGTGAAAATCAAACGGCAATTAAATTTTCTACAGACACACGCAATATTGTTGCTGATGCGTAACATAAATTGTTAAATTTGTCGCGTTTAGAGTTCTTAGGGACGGAATTTAAATTGGCGAAAACTTGCGAAATACATAGAATGATTTTACTATTGAAATACAGGTATAATTTTCACTTCATAAATACATTAAAGTTGGGACATCTCGAAGGCAGCTTTAGTGATCTGATTTAATTGAGGGGATAAATTTAATATTGGATTAAGCGATTCTCATTTATAGGACAATCCATTTTCTAGCAGATAAGCTTCGTCGCTCCGTTTTAAATATGCATAATCGGTATGGTTGTACATATAATAATTAGATATAAAGCCTCTCGTATCATGGCCCTTTTAAAAAACTAAGGGTTGATTTCTCGATTAAAAAACTCTGCTATTCAAGAAAAGCCATGACGCATTCTTAATTAAGTTAAGTTAGTTAATTATTAATTTTGGCAATAAAGTCTAGTGGATCTAATTATTCAGTTACCAGAAGAATTAATTTTTAATTTTACAGATTTTATACGGAACTTCTATCAAACTTAAAATTTATTCCTCTGGTATTTTTTCTGAAGATTGAATAATTAGCTCTAAGCGTAAAAACTTTGTTGCCCAAATAATTAATAAGTTTAATGCAAATTTAACCAGAAACCTTTTTATGTTTAATTTGCATTAAACATCTATTTTGTGGGTTATATTCAAATGTAAGCTTTAGCTTGACTAGAAATTAATTAATACTACGCGACGGATACATTATTCCAAAAATCGTTTTAAACAGTCTTAGTTGAACATGGAACAAGACCAATGCTGAACATGGGCCTTTGTCTGTCTACCGTTAACTTACATTGCTGACCATAGGCGTCCTCTTTACAGACTTTAGCTAGTCGTTGAGGGATATTGCCATAATGACCAAGCTTGGCTGGCAGATTAGCGATCGCAGTAAGATACTGCAGACCTTGAGCTGATAGAAAATACTGTCTATCCATCAGCTGTTGGTCCCTTAGTCGCGTCTAACGGCACGCAAGAAGGGGAAGAAAAATAATGGTCTATTCTAAGCCCTAAATCACTCGGCAAACAAATTTTACAAAAAAACTAAAGGCCATTTATACTGACATTTGTAAATAAATGGCGCACTCTTAGTACACCACAAAAGCGGCACAATTAACTGGGATCCGACACAAAAACGTTTTACCCAATACTATAGCAGGCAAACGTGCTTAAGTAAATAATTTATGTGGGAGTTAAAGCTAGCACCACACCTGAGCTTCCACGATACGAAAACGGTAATAAAACTAGAGTATGTATCCATAGATTAAAATTGTACCTATTGCAGATATTCCACGTTAGTTAATTCCTAATGATTTGACTTTTTTTTTGTTGTATTAGAATACTAGTTGATGTCCGCGACTTTTTCCGCGTCATCATCATCAACAGCCCGTTTACGTCCACTACTGAACATGGGCCTCCTCTTAACAGAACTTGGCAAGCCAGGATCGTTGAGGGATTTTGCCATAATCACCACGCTTGGCAGACGGATTGGTGATCGCAGTAATATGTTAACCTTGGGCTAATAGACGCTGCTACCCATCCATCAGCCATATGTCCCTTAGTCACCTTTTACGACACCCATGGGTAGGACACGGGGTGGTCTATTCTAAGCCGGAAACCACACGGCATGCACACGGCGGTTTTCCGCGTGGTGTTTGTTATTTCTCGGCTTAAACTAACTATTCCACGGGAACTCATAAATTTTCTTACGGAGATTAGCCCGTACAAACAGAAAGAGAAAAAAAAAACTTGAGTGTGTTATATTTTATTCGGTGCGGTTTATTACGATTTTTTCTCTGTACAGACATTCGACCTCTACAGTTTTATTATATATATGGATTTGACTTATTTTACGTGTGCAAAAACGGACAAACAAATCGACAGATAAAAATAACTATATCATATCGAATTATATCAAATAAAATTAGCCATCTATAAGTTAACGTTCTGTTGAAATCGGTCCAATTTTTACTTTTACTTACTGAAAGTTGGGACAGAAAGAAAAAGGTGTTAAAAATGTGTTATGTAAAAAAAATGTTAGTTTTTTGTCATCTAAAAATCTATAGTTTTTACATTACAAACAGCCACTTGAGTTTTATTTATTTGTATATATTATTTATTTTTCGCATTAATAAAGCAATAAACGTCAGTCTATGTATATTAATTCCAAAAGAGTTATTTTCAGAAGTAAAGAACGTAAAGTTAACCAACGTCTTTTAATAAAATGATAACACTATAAAAAACGTCAGGAATTAAATACATATAATAAGTTTTATTGTCACGTTAATACCCGATAATAAAACTACAATTGCCGTGTGATTTCCGGCTTAGAATAGACCACCCCATGACTTCCCATGGGTGTCGTAAAAGGCGACTAAGGGACATATACCTAGCTGATGGATGGGCAGCAGCAGCATCTATTAGCTCAAGGTTTACATCTTACTGCGATCACCAATCCGTCTGCCAAACGTGGTGATTATGGCAATATCCCTCAACGATCCTGGCTTGCCAAGGTCTTAGTAGGAGGCCCATGTTCAGCAGTGGACGTAAACGGGCTGTTGATGATGATGATGAAAGTTACAATTTCTAGTTAAAATATGGCCAAATCCTTACTGTTCCAAATAAACAGTAATAAGTTACTGCAAATAAATTAGAGGAAGCAAACGGTGTACGCTTCCAAAATTAATACGAGTAACTTAACATCTTCAGGAATGTTTTTAATTAACTTAAACTGACTATTAATTATTAAAATCTAATTAAGTCGACGCATTTTTTATTCTTAAATTGTTTTGAAAAGGGATACATTTATGGACGTACAAATTGTCGTTTTATATCATTTGAGTAGCATCGCGCGCGCGGTTTCACTCGCGTAATTTATTTTTCCGTAGGAACTTCATAATTAATAATATAATATAATATATATAAAGCCTATAGTCATCTTCGATAAATGGACTATCTAACACCAAAATAATTTTTCAAATCGGACCAGTAGTTTCGGAGTTTAGTGCGTCCGGACAAACAAATTCTTTAGCTTTTTTTAAGTATAGGTTCTGTACGTGTTGGTTAATCAATGCTTAATATTTTCGTAATCAAATCTAAACATTTTCGGATAAATAATTTAACTCTCAACTAGAGCTTTAGTTTTAATAAATCAAGTACCTATATAACTTTGGCAATAATTACAGTAAATGGGTTTATTGGGTTTTGCTCCTCTAAATGAATCATTAAATGAATTAAAGACGTGAGTGGATGAAGGTGATATGTCGAATTATCGAGTTTTTGTGTTTTTTTGCATAGACGACGGTGATATGACAATACAATACGACTACAGATCTTAAACCGTCCATTTAAGGCTTTACGAGACAACTACATTCATCTTAGCACCTCATTTTTAATACCTATCTAAACTTGCAGAAAAGTTTACTTTTGTTTATAAAAAAAGGAGATATGTCAAGATTTTTTTTCAAATTAAATAATAAAAAATATAAATTTGTTTGGTTGCTTTCATACCATTAATATTTTAGGTTATTGACACAACTTGGCATCATAGTTTAATACAAACATTAGTTTTGTAGCGACTTATCTCAAAAAATAAAAGTGAAACCTTAACTTCGATTAACTCAAAATTAAAATTATGTGACTTATCACCTTCATCCACTCACGTCTTTATTATTATTTATTTATATTTTCAGTGAAATTGAATAAAACAATATTATTTTTGTCTTAGATTACGAAAATAATATTGTCTAAAAGCGAGTAGGATTTTTTTTATTGTTTAATATTCCAAATTCTCGTTATTTTAACGACGAGATTAATGAGAAAATTATTTTTAACAGTCCATAAGGCCGTGTAAATTACCATTTATTCCACATTCCACAGTGTCATTCCACAGAATACTTTAATAGGAACGTTTGTTTTAGGAAAAGTGGACGCCGGTTCGTTCCCCACCTAATTGCACTATCGACGTGAACCTACTCGTAACACAAGCATTTTAGCTTAGCACGGCGGGTTAACCAAAATACAAGGAGAAAGCAACGCGACTTAAAAAAAAAAACACATAAGTATAAGTTAGTTCCGATATCCATCTTTTAAAAAAACAAACCGTTGTTTTACAGTTTTAATTATTAACATAATTTTAGGAAATATTATTTATTTAATAATTAAAATTAAAAACGTGACAACCTCCGTAGCGCAGTGGTATTTGGATCGCTTTAAATCTCGGAGGTCGTGGGTTCGATCCCCAAGCCGGTCAGGAAATCTTTATTTATACTTTATTTATTTATACTTTATTGCACACAGAAAATTACAGAAAATAAATGTTATAAATTGGAAACAACATGTACAAAGTGTGTGTCTTTGTGTAAATTCTAAAATTTCTTTCCGGGTCTGGTTGGTTGAGGGACTACCCTCCGTGCCTCGGAAAGCACGTTAAGCCTTTGGTCCCGATTGCTATGTTCCATGATATACGATTATTATAGATGATTTTATCTATAATAATCGTATATCATGGAACATATAATACTGCGGTCAACAATCCACCTGCCAAGCGTGGTGACTATAGCAAATACCCTCCCCGGGAGTAGCCTAATCTTCAGCAGTGGAAGTTATACGGGTTGATAATGATTTATTTAATAATAACATTAATTAGGTACACTATAAAGGTGTTATATCCACGGTAACGGGGGCTCCAGCTGAAATTGCAAAGTAATGGTAAACTCTAACAATTATTATGTACTTGTAATTAATAAATGATCGTGCTTAATTGGATTTCTGTGATTGGTACTCGTTCATTAACACCGAGTTTTACGTAAAGAGGTGAAATCCAATATGGCGGTGATGACGTTACCGACCTGTCACATCTCTGCGTTAATATGTGGAAGAAAAAAACATTTTTAATTTTATAATTTCGATTTATTCTCGCTAAGCAAATTTCAACGGTTTAAAGTGCTTTCCGAGGCACGGAGGGTAGTCCCTCAACCAACCAGACTTGGAAAGAAATCTTAGAATTTGCACAAAGATCTCCGGCGTGGGGATCAAACCCACGACCTCCAAGATTTATAGCGAGCCAAATACCGCTACGCTAAGTGGAGTACTGAGGAGTATGAACGCCTCTACACTCCGGGCGTCCCTATAATTGGGCAAATGGGCCACTGTAAGTGTGGCCCCGGAGATCCCGCGGTACCATTTTGGCCGCGGGTGCCGTCGGGGGGCCGGATTGCTCATGCGTACCCGGCCCCCGCCAACTTCGGATCGAAGGAGTGTCCGGGAGGTTTTCGTGGTGTAGGGTCCTCTCCTCGTGGTATGAGTTTAGCATACCACGCTATGGAGAGGGCGAGTCCCACATATCCCATCGCCAGCGCGCGAATACGCTGCAGCGGCGGTGGGAATGCGTCAATGCATTTCCACACGAAAAACAAAAAAAAAAGTTCATAATACCTTTGCTTAGCGAGAATAGCGACACAATTCGAACGAAAGTAATTTATAAGAATAATCTATATCTCATTTATCGAAGAATATATTGTTTTATAAAGTTCCAACGGGAACTACAGGTATAATAATAATTAGTCAAAGAAGGCACGAAGGTCCGCGTGATTTCACCCGCGCACCTCCGCGCGGTTTTATTTTTAGTACGTATTATTTTCCATTCCGCCATTACGTGGGAAAACAAGTTGCACATAAATAAATCATACGACCATCGCAAAAAGACATGAGGCTATCGATTCGAAACAGCCTTATTATAGAAGGCTATAAACAGTAAAATCCATACTGAAACACAACAGGTGCTACTAACATGCTATATCATATTACTGCAAGCCTGTCTTTTGCCTTATATATTAAGTTTCTAGTAACGTAGAGCTTTTGAGCCGCTTTAATGTTTAGTCGACTTTCTTTTTTACGATGGACATTATGTAGTTAGTAAATAAAATAAAATAAAATAAAAATCATTTTTATTTACGTAAACCTATTACAGGCACTTGCAAATAGTCAAAACAATAATTTAGTATTAAGTGTTATTTAGATAATATCATATTTTATAATATTATTATTATTAATTATCATATTTTATAAATTTTAAAATTAAACAAGTATTTAAGTTATTATTTTAATCTTAACGTCTTAGTTTATTATTTAACTATATTGTGTCAAATAGCTTGTTCTGTCTATAGTAGGTTAGAACAATTGTCATTATTTAGGTGGACCATGAGTATATAACGACGGACGCGCTTTAATGCTACCACCGGATCCAATACGCCCCAACTGAGAAGATCCGGCGAAACAAACTCAGTGGGTTATTCTACTGCCGGTTTTAACACGACCCACATGAGACGGTCCGGCGAAACATACTCAAATGGGCAGAACGTAGGTTTTGGTCCAGTTACTTTAACTATTTATTGGCATACACATTTTTTGCCCAAACGGTTGTCTTTGAAATATTTGTTTATTGTGTTTTTATACTAATAGAAAAATAAAAGAATTTGAGACAGAACTAGCGGTCTATGAATATAATATATTATTATGTAAGTAGGTCAATTACAGATAGTTCACAGAACATCACACTATTATGCGTACTACTATTTTATTTGGGTACAGGGTCTCTAGAAAGTGTTACGCAAGTAGGTTTATGAAGCCAAACGTCTTTATCCTCAATATAGTCCTTAATGCTATAATAGCCTTTAGATATGAGGACCCGTTTAATATATACTTTAAAAGTTGGATCAGGCAAATCAGTTACATGACTAGGGAGTTTGTTATAAAACCTAATGCAATTTCCCATAAATGATTTATTGGTTCTACTAACTCTAAAACCGGGTATGGCAATTTTATGTTTATTTCTCGTGTTAACATTATGAATATCACTTTTTTTGCTATATTGATCTATATTTTTTTTAACAAAAATGATATTTTGGTATATGTATTCAGAGGGAACGGTAAGAATATTAATCTCTTTAAACCTGGTACGCAAGGAGTCGCGACTACCTAAACCGTAAATAGCCCTAACTGCTCTTTTTTGTAATATAAAAATACTATTGACATCAGCGGCTGACCCCCAAAGCAGTATTCCATAGGACATAATGCTATGAAAGTACGCGAAATACACTAGTCTAGCAGTTGCTTCGTCTGACAATTGCCTAATTTTCCAGACAGCATAAGATGCGGAGCTAAGTCTACCGGTTAATTTTTCAATATGAGGGCCCCATTGCAGTTTTGAATCTAATGTTATACCTAGAAAAACTGTTGATTGAACTAGGTCTAACGGTTCTCCGTTTAATGAAACAATTGGTTTAGCGTTAGTTACATTTGGGAGCACAAATCTGACGCATTTAGTTTTACCCGCGTTTAATAAAAGATTATTTGAAGAAAACCAATGTGAAAGTATACTAAGTGTTTTATTCTGTTCAATAAGGTTAGTATCTTTTCTACTGACTTTAAATATCAATGAGGTATCGTCAGCAAAAAGAACTATATCTGACAGTTTATTTAAAATGTATGGCAAATCATTTATGTAGACTAAGAACAGAAAAGGACCCAGAATAGATCCTTGGGGCACGCCCATTTTTATCAAATGCTCTTTCGAAGCAACGCCGTCTACGTATACTATTTGTTTCCTATCAGATAAATAGGATACAACAAGATCAAGCGATTTTTCAGTCATTCCATAATATTTTAACTTCAGAACGAGCGTCTCATGATTTACACAGTCGAAAGCCTTGGAAAGGTCACAGAAGACTCCAAGAGCATCCTGCGACCCCTCCCAAGCCTCCAGTATGGATTTGATCAGAGTGCATCCTGCGTCCTGAGTAGACCGGCCTTTAGTGAATCCAAACTGCTTGTCGTGCAATATCCCATTTAGATTAAAATATGTCAACATTTGATTGAGCATAATCTTTTCGAATACTTTACTTAATGTTGGTAATATCGAGATAGGTCTATAGTTAGTCGCGTTATTTGAGCAACCTGATTTAAATATCGGCACTATTTTACTAATCTTCATTAAGTCAGGAAATACTCCATCAGTCAGAGATTTATTAAAGATGGCTGCTAGAGTAGGAGCGATATTTTGTATTACTGTGTCAATAGCTTTAACAGAAAGTCCCCACAAGTCTTCTGTACCTTTCATTTTAATTGTTCGGAATGCCTTTACTATATCAACATCATTTACAGACTGGAAGCCGAATTTAGACCCGTTTGATTTAATATTCGTTTTTAATAGTCTTTCAGCTTCCTGAGGGGAAGAAGGCAGGTGTTTAGTGGTATCAACTGGTATATTAGTAAAAAAGTTAGCAAAGAAATCTGCAATAATATTTTTATCTGAGACTAACTTATCACTGATATTTAAGTTTATAGTTTTATCCTGAATTTTGTTTTTACCAGTTTCAATATTTATTATTTTCCACGTAGACTTTATTTTGTTATCCGACTTTTTTATTAATTCACTCATATATAGTGACTTTGCCTGAATACAAACTACTTTAAAAATTTTAGAATATTTCCTTACAGTATTTATAAAATTGTCATCAGTTGTGTAGGACCTTATATTATATAATTCATACAAAACATCTCGGCTCCGTCTTATACCTTTGGTAGCCCAAGTACTAAATTTTAGTTTATTAGGGTCGATTTCTAAACGTTTAGTTTTACACACTCTCTCAAACTCCTCATGAATTGATTGTGCTAATGTATTGTACATAGCATTAGAACTACTGTCTGAATCTAAAGTTAGTTGACACAATCTCGTTTTTAAATTATGACTGAACTTATCTAGATTTTTCTTTGTGAGGGGTCTGAAACTAATAATAGATTTTTCTATGATCAATGCGTTACTAACTTTAACAATTTGGCACTTGTGGTCAGAAGGAACACCAGTTACCAAACTTTTACCTGCCACCTCAAAGTTTGTGATAATATTATCAATGCAGGTGGCTGTTGTTGGTGTGACTCTAGTGGGCTCAGAAAATAAACAGTTAAGATTAAAAGACATAAAAAGAGCCAAAAAACTATTTTTTTCTGGTGAATCTACTAATATATTTATATTAAAGTCGCCACAGATCAATATGTTTTTATTACTTTTGAATTTTTTAAGTATTTCTTCCATTGTACTAATAAAATGTTGGAAGTCTGACGAAGGTGGTCGGTATATACATATTATATAGTAATGCTGTGTTTCAATGCAAGCAACCTCACAAATCCGTTCTACTGACATACTGCTAATATCCTTACGTTCTTTAAATTTCAAACCATCTCGCATTAATATAAGTACACCTCCACCCTCAGCAGAGACCCTGTTATTAAAACTAGCAACCGTATAGCCATTTATATTAAAACCCATTTTGTGTGCCTTCAGCCACGTTTCTGTAAAGCATAGAATGTCAATATTATACTTTTCATTAAAAAGTTCTACATCTAGTATTTTGCCAGAGAAGCGGTTTATATTCTGGTGCGATAAGACCAAAAACTTATTACCATTCTCCATTGTCATACTTAATTGTTTAAATTACTAACTAGACTAATTTTAGTAACATTACTAAGACAGTGTAAAAATAAAGGCTTTGTCATACTATGTATGACTGTGTTAATATTTGATGCTAATAATTTAGCAATTAAACTTAAAGATTTTTTCAGGACATACACAGTATTCCTGGTCGCCCTACAACTAATTGTAAAACTATTTACATCAAAAAATGTAAACTTGTCACTATAATGACTAACCAAAAATTGAATATGATTATTCAACATGTGAATATAATTATTAGTCTTCTCAGACATATTATTTAAATAAGGGAAGGCACACAGTATTATTTTATTGCACTTTAAGTCTAACATTCTTGTGAAACTATCTGTAATATCTTTTTTTGTTAAGTTTTTGCAATTGCCTACCAGTAATGTTATGCAAGACTTGTTTGAATGATCTGTATTTATTATCTTATTTACTAAATCTTTGTAATGTATACCTGGAATACAACAATTGAATAAGGGCTGACTTAGTTTATTATTGAGCAGAGAGCCCAGACCTACACCTACATCATCTGAATACAGGACTGATGTAGTATCACATACATTGTACAATGAGTCAGAGCACCTTGTTGGGGTCTTGGGCTCGGAGGTTATTTTTGATTCTATTATACTAGGTAGTAAATTACTTGTTACACTAGAACTATCATTACATAAATGAGCTAAATCTTGCATTTTAATTTTAAAAGATTTATATTTATTGTATGTGACTGCCAACGATTTTTCTAATGTTTTTATCTCGTTAAGCAAGTCCTTAGTGTCTTTTTCATAAATATTTTTACTATCCTCCAATTTAATCTCATAATTCTCAAGTTTATTCAACAAATTCCTGCGTTCATTTGACAATTTTATAATATACTTTTTTAATTGACAATTATTTAGGGACCTAATATTTGGTTGATAGTCAACGGAGTCATCTCCAGTCAGATCAATTGTTATTGCTGTTTGTTCAGGAGTATGCTCCGAACCACATACCATTATGTCTTTACACGGTGTTTGGATAGTCATAGACACACTATTAATATTACATATTTGTTTGTTTTTAAAATCTAATAATTCTATTTCTAGGTCATTTATTTTACTCAGTGCCAGTTCATAAAGAGATCTACAGCGATCAAAGGATTCTGCCTCCACCAACAATCTGTCACGCTCTTCAATAGTGGCTTCTAATTCTTGTGTAATTTTGACTAATTCCCTTTTCAATAACGTGTTGTTGTCAATTATTATTTTAATCTCCACGATATTTTACGATTACGATACTTACGATATTTTAGTCAAGAGACTTTTGCTAATATACCAGGCATATAGCGGAGTAGATCTCCAGCCTAAATAAATAGTTTAAAAACTACAAAATAAGTAACCTTTACAAGAGGGCGTTCTCTGTGGAACTTGGAGTTCGGCTCACGGCGGTCGCTGGCGGGGAAATTGAGGGACTTTCAGTTCAGTCGACCAAGGAGATAAGTTTTCACCTTCTTCTTCTTACTACCGTTTGAAAAGACAATTTCCACACTATTTATGGGACATGGATCTCGGCTCACGGTGGTCGCTGGCGTGGGTATTAAAGGATAATTACTTTTAGGTCAGTCGACAAAGGAGATAGATTTACACTTTCTTTTTTAGAAGATATCTCCCGCACTAGGTAAATTAATATGTGTGCCGAGGGACTTTCCAAACACTTGATTCACGAATACAAAGCATACCCAGACTCGGAACAATTATTATCTATGATTCACACAAATAATTGCTACGGTGCGTGCGTATCTTTGAGCTGATAGATGCTGCTGCCAATCCATCAAGTGTATGTTCCTAAGTCGCCTCTTACGGCGCTTATCTATACTAATATTATAAAGCTTGCAGAGTTAATTTGAACGCGCTAATCTCACGAACTACTGGCCAATTTCAAAAAATCTTTCAGTGTTGGATAGTTCATTTATCGAGGAAGGTTATAAGCTATATTTTATTATAAAGTTTTTACGGGAACGGGAGTTACGCGGG
Source organism: Nycteola revayana (assembly GCA_947037095.2). Classification (NCBI taxonomy): domain Eukaryota; kingdom Metazoa; phylum Arthropoda; class Insecta; order Lepidoptera; family Nolidae; genus Nycteola; species Nycteola revayana. Next base: position 4,469,787 of record OX344851.2, read on the forward strand.
TGAAACTGCGCGCGGTAATCTAGTAGGAAGATAAGGGGTAGTCTATTCTAAACGGGAACTACGGCCAAAAGAAGAAAAATCTATATTAATGAAGTCACAAGTAAAAGCTACTCAAGTAACAATAGAAGAGCCAGTTATTAAATATAGCTTAACAATAATACAGCTCGTGACAAATTATACGACAAAAATCTGTTCAAATTTGACGGTTAAACCGATTAAAATGACATTACTGTTTCTAATTATAAACAGAGTCATTAACTACATCAATATTTCATGCTTAAAAATAACTTGTTACTTGTGTTTCTTTAACAGCCCGCTAACCTCTACCGCTGAACATAAGCCTTCTTTTTACAGGCCTTGGCAAGCCAGGGTCGTTTGTTCGTGTGGCCATATCGCCACGCTTGGCAGGTGATGGTAGTAAGATGTTAAGTAATCCTTAAATGACTTTCCAGATAAACAGATTTTTATTTCTGAAGTCCGCTTTCAGCCTAATGTGCACTGCTAAATAGGGGCCTCCTCCCGAGGGACGAATTTTAGATTGTCACTACGCTTAGCAAACGGGTTGTTGACCGCAGTATTATGCTTTGAGACACCAAAAAACTTTGCTGCCATTCCCTGGTATGCGATTGTTATAGATGTTATAAAAATCGGGACCAACGGCTTAACGCTTTTTCCAAGAAACAGAGAGCATCAAACACACGACGAAGATTTTAAGCGAGCTAAATACGGGTACGCCACACAAACAGCTAATTTAAAAAAAATCATCATTTTTTATTAAAATTTTATTTCATAAAATTTTAATAAAAAATGTAAACAATTTGAGTATACAATTCACAGCACTCTTTTACAACAATGTGAAGAAAAAAAGAACCATAAAGAAAATGTCTAAGTACCTACTTATAAAAAATGTCTATGAATGCTTAAAACAATGCTTTATATCGAATTTCCATTTGAGTTTCGCAGTCATTTTACAAGTCAATTATTGCGAGTGAAAAGAGATGTGCCGTTTTATTGTTCAATGTGACTTTGTATGTACTTAATTGTATTGACAATCGCACATCGCAATGTTTATTTATTTCGGGTGAACGTAGTAAAATGATTTTTTTATTACCATGGGATTTTTTTTTACAAATGGATATAGGAAGTTACGCATGAGGCTTGTGTTACTTCACTTTGCATAAAAGCGAGCATGACTATAACAAGGAACTAAGCAAAACACCTTCTATGGGGCTTCGATTATGGCTTAAAGCTAAGTTGGTGGCGGCAACGCCAAAGTGATACGTTTCTTTATATTATTTTTAACCATTTACCTCCGTAAACGGTTAAAAATAATAACTAAGGCTGGAAAACAAGGTTTAGGCTTATTTGCCAGCCTGTTGACACAAAAACTGGTTCCCTTATATTCGATTTTATATCAAAATATAAATATCATCATAATCACCCCGTATAACGTCCACTGCTGAATAAAGACGTCCCTTGGAACCGCAGACATATCGCGGAATGAGACAAAAAAATGAACTGTAATATTGTATTGCAAAATTCCGCCAGGCTCGGCTTAAAGCGAGGCATTAGGTTTGAAGTTAGTCCTAAGTCTTGAATTTTATTAGCCTCAGAACATGAACCAAGCAGCCAAAGTTATATTATCATCCACTCCTGTAAAAACTCCATCATTAAATATAGCCAACGTTACTTATAAATAACATATCTAACACTAATATATTTTTTCAAATGTATTAACCAAACAAAAAAACTTGTTGTTTTTAATATTAATACTAATAATATAAAGTTTTCAGCTATATTAGTATAAATATTAAAATGAAGATCAGTATTTTGTAATATTTTAAAACAATATATGTTCAAGTCAGTATTTCAGTCGTTACAACACATATAAAATGTCATTAATATGTGGAGTTCGGACGCCAAATGTGCACCTTGACTGAAATTCATCCGACAAAGTATCTTGTAGACATCATTATATCTGTTGTTTGTTATAACAATAAGCATTATATTTATTACTCCGAGTATCGCAACAAATTGTTCATATTAACGGAACAAGGAGTAGCTATTTCTTTTATTGGGCCATAAATTATTAAAATTACCTTTTACGTAATAGACCGAAAGTTAGTTCCTCGACAAACTTAATAAATTATCAGAAAGGACCTAATAATTCATGTGTTTCACCGAAATTCGGTAAGTTTTTGGTTGCTTTTGTGCGGCCATTTGTTTCGTGCTAATGACTTCCACCTACTTTTGTAAGCTTATAACTTTACCAGTCAAAAGTTGTCATAAAATTAAAAAAAAAACTTGCATTGCGTCATAAAAATCTCATTATACAAGCATTAAAAATTAGCGCTGAAGTTCGCTCAAAGTGCAACGTTGCCGCCATGATGCTACGTTACCAATGGGTTTTTGCTCGCTTACCATCGTGAAAAAGGAATTTAGTATTTTTTTCACACGGCTTCTCATTTCTTTCTGTCCTTTGACGGAAAGGAATGAGAAGCCGTAACCGTAGCCGTAGAAATCAGAACAACTCCCGCACTAGGGGAATAAATCCCTATATAACGGGGGCTTTCCCAAACCCCCAAAGCACACCAGACTAAGAACAATTATCCGCGATCTAGACCTGGGAAAATATGGTCCATAGTAGCCGTAGAACTATTTCTATGGTAATTTACGCACTAGATCCGATCTCCGTCATCTGATTTCTTTCCAAATTTCTATACCAATATTTTCACGGGTTCGGATCGGACATAGTACGAACACCAGGTCTCAGAAGCAACTACCGTAACCACTGAGCTGCCGGTGCAGTCGTTATCATTTCATTTGCATTTTCTCTGATATATATTTTTTGTTACACATTCCTTTTTTATACCCACAGTGTATTTATTTTGCATTCATTCTAGTAATGGACGAATCGGCACTCAAATTGTGTAGGTATTGTCTTTGGATTTTACATTCAATCGGATTCAGCAACGTAACTTGGTGTACCGACTGACCCATTGTGAAAACGGGCTTCAATTTTGGCATTCTTTTAAATAAAAATAAAATAACTGCCTTAGCCCAGTGGCTAGGGCTACCACTCCCGGACACATTGAGGGACACACCTGATGAAAATGCTTAATTTTATAACTTTTTTATTTATTTTAATTTTTTTATTATAGAATAATAATTTTATTACTAATAATTCAAAATTTATACAGATAAATTACTATTACTCAACTGTGATATTTCCTTTCTGTTCACCTCAATATTTTACGAGGCTACATAAAGATGAGAAAAATTCGGAACACGTTTCGCAGAAGCCGCTTTCAGCTATAAGTTTCGACGTGTGAAGATTACTACTGAGTTATTACATTTTATTCTATGCTATTATTATAATATTCAGGAAAGTATTTGTTCAATTTATTGTGCATAAACTTTAAAATAATTAAACAGGTGTTTTTGAAGGAACTTTTGATACGTTTGCGATCGTTTTTAGACAAGGTGCTCAAACTCTGAAACAATGAAAAAGGATTCAATTTTTTTTTCGAAATTGAATTTATACGTATTTGGAATCAGAATCTTTTCCTGATTTTCATTTCATTTATAAAACTCAATTTGGAAAAGAAAAATAGTTGTGCCTCTTTTTTAGTAGCGAAGTCTTTGTGATTTTTTTTATTTGAAGAAGAATCTAATGTTTACGAAAAATTAATATCCATAAAAGAAAACTATAGCGCTACCACGAGTCGAGCCGTATTTTACTCAATGTCTTATAATATTTGCATATATTGAGTTGAGTATGTGCATAAACGTATATTTAGTCAATTAAAAAGAAACGTATGAAACACTTATATATATAGCAAAATATATTACTGAATCACACCGGTACCTTCATACCGGTTTCAGCGTCTAAAATACCGTTGCCCAGTTTATTTTTATTTAGCAAAATTATTTACAACTAAAGTTTAACAGAAACCACACACCTGGAATTCCAGGTACGAGTACCGCACTAACTACTAAACACGAGTTAGTTTCGTACAGTTACGGCACTACTCCGAGCAAATGGCGTTCCATAAAACCACTCTCTCTATCCGTCTTAAAATAGTTAACTAAAATCTGAAACTTAACATTTTATTTCAAGAGAAACTGTTTTAAAGAGTTCTTTGAATAAGCAATGTGTTTTAAGCTTAAAGAATTTAAAAACAAAAGTACCAACTAAATATTTCCCTATTATAATCAATAAAAAACTGGCAGTTTTGTCCTTTTATTCGTGAGATATCATTTGGTGGCCATGAACAATATACATACTTGTAGATCGAGGTAATAACGGTCGATGGGACATAAATGTTCTCGAGTGGAGACCACGAACTGGGAAGTGATGTATGGGACGACGCCTAAATGATGGACCGAAGATATAATAAATTGCAGGAAGCCTGAAGAGTCACTAGCAATTTTTCCAGTGGAAATCGATGAGGGAGGCCTATATACAGCAGTAGACGACAATAGACTGATGATGATGAAGAACTTTTTTCTTTGGCCTATTATCTAAGCTCGGTAGCAAGAAAGCTACGATGTGATGTTGCAGTGTGCCACTAAAACCATACAGAGTCCTTCGGTCACCTATTTTTTAAGCCGATATTCAAATAATATGAATAAAATACATATATACAACTAAAAGAAGCTAATTTAAAATAAAAGTAACTCATGAAATACTACTATTCTAAATCTATTCTACTTAGCAAAGTTCCCAGAATCCTGGCAATATTACCCCGTTGAATTGCAATGCTTACCTGATACTGTGTCACTAGCCCAAAGTCAAGAAGTTAGTGCTACAACAGTTGTGCCTTGGAAATCCCAATAAACTTTTAGTCCTGCGCATATATCTCACCTGTTGTATCTGTACCTAATACTATTACAATATTATATCTTGCGCAGTTGGTCAATCCCCATGAGTTCAACCGTCATGGATAAAATGAATCTGAAAGACTAAATATGCCTTTGGAATGTCCTAGAAAGCTTACACATTCTTCATTTCTTATCGTCCAGAGTTTTACTGTTGTAACTCCGTCACCCGTTGTCCCAGCCACGGGATTTACTCTTTGGCAACTTAGCCAAGTTTACGGTTACGGAACCTGCGTCTGTGACCTATTGTTTTGAGTCAACTAATTGTGTGTTCCGACTCAAGGATGGTGCTTTAAGTGCAATCACCCGTAAAACAGGTAAAAAAATAATTTCGGATCTGTTTAAAAAAAAATGCTTTAACCAAAACTTGATGAGCTATGTCGTTACATATAACTTCTTTGCATTTAGCATTCTTCATACTAGAAAAGCTTACAGTCTCTAGTCATTTCGTATCGAGGTGTTTCTCGACCACCTATTGTATTCGCTCTCGCATTCACCGCAGCTCGGACAGTTTATAAGCAATTTTGCCAAGTTAAATGGCAACGCTGCTTTAAACAAAATACTGCGACATATGTGGTCAGACGCAACCTTTATTAAGTATTTAGGGAAAGGTAACATACAACGAGTAAATCTAGACACCGAAGGTGCTTAAGTCCCTATTGTCACTGCTTTATGAACAACTTAAATATTATATGTTCGGCCTTAACTAGCGAGGGCCCGGATTTGATTCCTGAATAGGTGAAAAAGTAAGTTACTAGAATTATTAAGTTTAGAAAAATATAAGTACCACCCCGAAGTCTGGAAGTTGGTGGTATTTGCCTTTAAGCCTTCTGAGGTATAACCTTCCCACCGTATTTTGGGTGTAACGAAAGTTCACCTGTGTTTACTTACACAGCGCATATGTCCAGCGCAAATGGCTTATCTGTTTAGAGATGGGTCACCGTGGCCGAAATCGGATGGGAGGTTATATACATAAGATAGACTTTAGATAGATCTAAATTGATATTATCTGTAACACCTTATGAAATGTAATACCTACACATGGGATACAATAAAATATTTGAGTTTGAGTTTTATAGACATAACATAAACGATGCATGTGACTAACGCAGTTGTTCCACATGGTTGTTGAACAAGCACAAAAATAAATACTGGAGTATATTTGCCTTCCGCCTTGTTACCTCTAAAATTTTGAACATTCGTTAGATTATTTGAATTACCTTTAAACCACATAATGTAAGTAATCCGTATATTTTTACAACCTATAGGTAACATTTCTTCTTCATCAGCCCGTTCAGTGAAGAACATGGAACACAGCCTCTTAACCGACTTTGGCAAACCAGTGTCGTTGAGGGAAATTGCTACAATCTCCAAGCTTGGCAGACCGATTGATGATGCCAGTTAGATCGTACTAATATTATAAACGCGAAAGTTTGTAAGTATGGATGGATGGATGTTTGTTACTCTTTCACGTAAAAACTACTGAATGGATTTGGCTGAAAGTTTTCACGCGGATAGTTTATAAGCCGGATTAACATATAGGCTACAAAATATTACGCTCCGACCCATTGGAGCGGAGTGACGCGTGAAAAACCGCGGGGCGCAGCTAGTACTAAATAAATAACCCCTTTTTTTTCGTTATCCGGGGGGAAATGCATTTAAGCATTCCCACCACCGCTGCAGCGTATTCGCGCGCTGGCGGTGAGATATGTGGGACTCGCCCTCTCCATAGCGTGGTAGGTATACTAAACTCACACCACGACGAGATGACCCTACACCACTAAAACCTCCCGGACACTCCTTCGATCCGCCGTTGGCGGGGGCCGGGTACGCATAAGCAATCCGGCTCCCCGTCGGCACCCGCGGCCAATATGGTACCGCTGGATCTCCGGGGCCACACTTACAGTGGCCCATTTGCCCAATTATAGGGACGCCCGGAGTGTAGAGGCGTCCCTAATCCTCATGGGTCAGCCTCGAAGGGAACGGGGCCCACAAAATAAATAACCCTAAGCTGACACATATCGCAGCTCATCCATTAGCTGTATGTTCCTTAGTCGTCTCTTACGACACCCATGGCAAGACATGGAGTGATCTATTTGAAGCTAGAATTTACAAGGAATAAATGTACCAACCGTAAACAATAACATATTCTTACATGCTATGATCTTCTACTAAAATAATTTGCCTATTATGTATTTGAGTATTGTTAAGTTAAACCCAAATTACTAAGAAATACTTATAACTCTCTCTCTCACCTATCCAATCAGCCCCACAATCTGAAACAAAATAAAAATTTTGTTATTAAATAAATATATTTATATCTAAAATTCAATATTGACTGGACTAGAACACCTCCATTACATTTAAATATTACTTTATTCTGTGTAACTGCATAAAATAATCCATTCTTTGTTGTTTCATGTTTTACGTAAAAACATCGAAGAAATACTTTTATTTTTCCGCTAAAACGCGTAATCTGCTTGTAAAATCGTTTTGTAAGCCTAAAAGCCTGCCAGATTCGTTATTAAAGTGATAAAATAAAATACCTTTTTGTTACAAAATCGACGTTATCGAATTTTACATAGGCGCGCCATTATTAAATTAATTTAGATTTCATAGGTACGGTATACACCGAACGGTGTTGGTATATATAGATGTCGTTCACATCTATATGTATACTAATATTATAAAGAGGAAAAGTTAGTATTTTTATATGTTTGTGTTTGTTTCGAATAAATTCAAAAACTCATCATCATCAGCCCGTATAACTTCCACTGCTGAACATGGGCCTCCTCCCGGGTAAGGGTATTCACCAGAGTCACCACGCTTGGCAGGCGGATTAGCGACCGCAGTATTATGTTGTACCACACAAGGGAACGCTGCTGCCCGTTCCTTGATATATGATTATTACAGATGATGTTACAAGCATCGGGACCAACGGCGTAACGTGCTTTCCGAGGCACGGAGGGTAGTCCCTCAACCAACCAGACCCGGAAAGGAATCTTAGTATTTACACAAAAATTTCCTGTCCAGCGTGGGAATCGAACCCACGACCTTCGAGATTTAAAGCGATCCAAATACCGCTAGGCTACGGAGGCTGTCACTCAAAAACGACGAACGGATTTCGATAATTCTTTGATCATTAGAATGCTTCATTATCCCTGAGTAATAAAGGCTATAAAAGTCCACCCGTGCTAAGCCGGGACGTGCCGCTAATTTTATATATTTTACGAAATTGTGCATTTTCGTAAATGCCTTTGTAATACCAAAGGCGAAACCCACATTGGGCGTTCCCATCGTTCTGTTATACCGTTATTGCTTTTTCCCGTATAACAGTTCACACGCTCGTGAAACGCGCTTGTATTTTATGCAAAAGGATTTTAAATTATGAATCACTGGCTATACAATGCAGTTTCAGCTGCATTCAATATCTTTTGTTTCTTTTTTTTATTAATTTGAGATGAGTCAACTAGCCTGAGGTAAACAAATCCTGGAGGAAAAGTAAAACGCACCTCCTCCGCCGTTGGAGGAGGGTAGCGTCTCAGCAACGGTGAGAAAATGTAGGACTTCCTTCTCTATTGGCTATGGTATTCAAGTCATACCATGAGGAGAAAGACAAACCACTATAACTACCCGGGTGTTTCTAAAAATCCATTTAGGAGCGTACGAAAAACTGCGTATGCCGCTCGGTATTACGTCAACTACCCTATTTAGTTAGTGTAGTTATTAGTGTAGTAGTGTAAGTGTGTGGATTATTCAGGGATAATGTGGTGTTTTAGTTTTGATTTTAATTACTAAAAAGCAATTTCAAACGAGCATCAAATCTATAACCTACATTTCGCACCTACAACTTTTAGAAACTATCTTTACTAATATCATAAACGTGAAAGTTTGTATGTGCGGATTACTCTTTCACGCAAAAACTAATCAACGGATTTGACTGAAAGTTTGCACGGGAATAGTTTTCAAGCTTGATTAGCATATAAGTTACAAATCATCACTCTCCGCTCCCCTAGAGCAGAGTACCGCGGGTAAAACCGCGGGGCGCATCTAGTAAGCTATAATTGACAGACCAGACCGCAGCGATACGATTTCATGAACTTTCATACCCTTCAAAACGTGTTCCCAATCATTAATGATATTTATTCCCCTGTCATTAACCGGAATCCATGTAGCACGCGAACATTCGTGCCTTGTGATAGGCGACGAGGGGGCAGGCTTAGTATTTATACTGTTAAAGTTTCCGATTTGATTTTCATGCTATTACTATAATTGGTGGGTTCGCTTATTCTGTTTTCGGCCAAATGGAATGTTAATGAGAGTTTGTTTTTGTTAGTTTTTATTTTCGTGACATATGTATATGAATTGTGCTCGTGTGTTACACTTTGTTTCAGTGTCACTAGATGGCGTTGAACTGAATTTATGGGTCACTTTAGAGATTTTCCTGTAATTGATTCACTTTAACAGCTTGTTTTGGCTTTACCACTGTTGAATATGGGACTTTTTTTTTACAGACCTTGGCAAGCTAGTGTTATGCCGTATTTACCACTCTTAGCTGATAGAAGGGTGATCATAGTAAAATGGTAAGTAACCCTAAGCTGACAGTTACTGCTGCCCATCCATAAACTATTCCTTAGTCGCCGTTTTACGTGACATATGGGAAGATATAGGATAAGTCTATTGTAACCATGTGCTATTTTAATTAGTTTTCTAATAGAGGCTAAGAGCCAACTATGACCGGTTATACGTTATTTTTTTTTCGTGTTTAGTTTCTGATTTTGTAGGCCGTGAATTGGCTAATCACTAGTGATGGGTCGTCGACGTATTTGACGTCAACGAAACTAGACCGTCTAATTTCGTTCATCGACTAGTCGATCAACTAGTTGAATTCGTCGACTAGTTTACGCGTTAACTTCGTCGTAGACTTCGTCCGTTCGTCGTAATGTGTACCAAACACATTACGACGAACGGACGAAGTCTACGGCGTCGACGGCGTCTACGGCGTCGACGGCGACGTAGGCGGTAGACTTAGACTAGTCTCTCTTATGCTTAGGACTGGCTGAATACTGAATGGAATTAATTATAAAGTTTTATTCACTATTCTGGCGTATTGAGAACATCAACTGATTTTATATATCTACATTATTTTTATTAAATAGACCTTTCCTTCGGCTTCCTTTCTTCACATAGCACAACAATAATATCATTCGACCCGAACAAATATCAACACCCCTCAACTAGATTTAGAGTTCAAATTTGTTTGCACGATATTTCAACGAAAGAATGAATTTCTATCACCCGACTACGTTCTCGTCTCGTCTCGCCGTCGTCGCCGTCGCGCGTCGTCGGTCGTCGCGTTGCGAGTTTCAGTTTAGCCCTCTGAGGCGTCTACGGATTCGACTAGTCTATCGTATAACGGTGAACCGTCGATTCGTTCACAGTACGTTGACGGTCGAATTAACTAGTTCGTTCATTCAACGCTCATCACTACTAATCACAGTTTTAAAAATCTTTACCCTTTATCAGTCCCGACCCTTAGTTTGCTAACAACCGTCCGATGCCCTCGTAGACCCGAAGTTCGAGAGGCCCGCGAACTGTTAAGTAGAGCGACAGTTGCACAAACCTCCCCTAAACTAAAAGCCATAATCCCTCAATCTCTCCGTCAGCGACCGAGGTCCAAGTCCCACAGGGGACGCCCTCTTGCGCAGGTTGCTTAGTTTGTAGTGTTTAAACCATTTATCTAGGCTGGAGCTCTGCTCGCCTTTATGCTCGGTGAAGTAGCAAAAGCCTCGGGGCCAACTACATATGTCCGTCCGAAAAAATAAAACTCTTTATCAGTGAAAACAGTGTTAAGAATCCCACCAGAATTTGAAATAAAATATATGACAACGCGGCTTTGATCCGGACGAAGATAATCAGGGTGCCCACGCAACGCACTTATAATAAATAAGTATTACACATAAAGATGCATTATAATTATAAAGATTATTACAAGAGGATAACGGTACAAATAAATGAACATAATCCTAGTTGTTAAACATGAAAATTTATATTCCCTAAAATTGTATGTCGAAACAGGTGCCGAAACCCCGCAAGTAAACTTCAGTACAATTTATGTTCCACGGTGGTTTCATTAGAGAAAAGCAGACGCATTATGTTTACTTGAGAAATGAGTGCCGTAACCAGGAAATTAGGGCCTCACGTTACGTTATTATAAGTGTTGGAACAAATTCCAAACATGTACTGTACATGGGCACAATTTATTCCAGACATGCTTGGAGTTAGATCAAAGTCACCAAGCTTCATCATCAGCCCGTATAACGTCGACTGCTGAATATGGGCCTCCTCCTGGGGGAGGGTTTTAGCTGCCATAGTCACCACGCTTGCAGGCAGGTGGATTGGTGACCACAGTATTATGTTGTACCACACAAGGAAACGCTGCTGCCCGTCCCTTGATATACGATTATTATAGATGATGTTATAACAATCGGGAACAACGGCTTATCGTGCTTTCCGAGGCACAGAGGGTAGTCCATCAACAAACCAGACCCGGAAAGAAATCTTAGAATTTACACAAATATTTTGGGGATTGAACCCACGACCTCCGAGATTTAAAGCAAGCCAAATACCTATACCTATATATACCTATATACCATTGTTATAAGTGATCTTGTTACTATCAAAAACAATCACTAAACATGCTTTTCAAAGTAGTTTAGTAGTTTGGTTGCTCAAACAACCTGACCCAAAAAGATAAATAATTGAAAACGCGCAATTTTTCCGTTCGTAGAAGGTGCAGATTCCATGACTGAACTATTAACAAGAGTTATTAGAAGTTTTTAGAATATAGGCCTTCTCTTTAACAGACCTTTGCAAGCCAGAGTCGTTGAGAAATATTGCCGTAATCACCATGCTTGGCAGACAGACTGGTGATCGCAGTAAGATAGGAGTATCTTTGAGCTGCTGTTGCTGCTGCCCATCCATCAGGGGGCCGAGTCTGCTATTTTTTTAATTATTATGCCACCGTAGTGCCATCATGATATCATTATGACAAAAACGGTAATCTACTAATCTCACTATGGTGTCGGCGCTGGAATGGTGGTCGGTGTTGCTACCGCAGAAAAAGGCCGTCAAAAGAAGTAGCAGGGGAGATGGTTAGGGAGTTTGTAATGTTTATTTAGGCGATTTCAAAACTTATAAATGTATCATTTGTTATTTTATTCATCTTCGCTAATGACATCGTGGCGTCATTGAGACACCATTATGACGTCATTTGGATTAGTAGATTACCAAATGGGAAAAACCAACCATTATACTGTCATTGACAGTTAATGGACACGCCATTACGATAGTAGACTCGGGGTCCTGCTGTATGTCCCTGAGTCGCCACTTACGACACCCATAGGAAGATATTGGGTAGTCTATTCTAAGCCGGAAACCACTCGGCTCAAACGTGGCATTGGAGCAGTATCATACTTTATAAGAAAGCAGTAAGTTAGTACGCTCTTATTAATATTAATTAATGAAATACGCAACAAAGAATAATCCCTCAGTCAGTATTGAAAATAATGATATTCTCGTATATTCTGAATATAATTACTTACAAATAATTTTGGTTCATGAATATTTTTTTGTTTAATAATGAGACTGAACAGTTATATAATAATTATAATATTGAAATAGAATATGGTTTTAAATTACTAATTTGAAAGCAATTTATTTTTTAATATTATGTAATATTTCGTAAAAATTAATATATATCCTTTTATTTTCCTGGATAGCTAATGATAAATTTCAAAATTGAGATAGTAAATTTAGATCACTGGATTTGAACCTGCATCTTAGGTATAGCCCAGGCTATATATAACTAAGATTCCAGCATTAAATGCCTAGACCATTCAACCACAGTGGATCCATACCGCATGTCGAAATTGATCAATTTCTTAATAACGTCTCTAAAGAGAACGTAGATTCCATGTATCGTATCGTGTACCTATGTATTTAAACGAGAAATATTTTTCTTACAGCTTATAGCTGGTTTAATCATCATCATCATCATCAGCCCGTGTAACGTCCACTGCTGAACATAGGCCTCCTCCGGGGGAGGGTATTTGCCATAGTCACCACGTTTGGCATATATATAGCTGGTTTAATACTTACTATACAATACAGCATTATAAATAAGCATAACTAGAAACAACGCGGGCTAAGCCTTTTATCAAAACAAGCAATGCAAAGTGACAGTGATACATAATAAAAGTCTATTAGAATAAGTTATTACGAATGTGTACAATGCGTTCCTTTTATCAAAATCATAATACCTAAACAAAAATATTGCAGTAACATTACGCGCTAACATAACTTCCATTAACGTAGCTGTCACTGTCATAAAAACAAAAAAACTCGCAAAAAGCAAGCGTAATAACACACCACTAATACATTTCCTTGATAAAAAATCCCCTGGCGCTCGCTAAGTCGCTTGTTCGTACGATTATAATATAACATCAGTCGCTTTCGTCCCTAAGGTAGCATTCGCAATTAAAAACAATGACGATAACCTGTCCCTAGAGAAAATGCGGGGTTTGTGTTCAACCGCGTTCGTGTGAATCAAAATACGTGTGTTGTTCACGTACATTGGTGAGATGTAATTTAGTTTGCTGTTACTAGATGGCGCTGCCTGTTAAGATATTATAAGTCGCAAGAGAGAATTTCGACGTCGTGATTTTTTATTTGTTTCTAATAATTGTTAGGAAAATGTTGCTATGTGGAACTAACGAATTTGGGGAATAGATTTAGTTACTCGAATACAGATCAATTGTAACTATCATTAAAAAAAAAATAGTCTTGTTGTTAAGACTAAACCACGATATATATTTTATGGAAGGAACCTAAAACCTATAACTAATAAAATGAAATTATTATGGGTGTTATCAATGATAAATCATTTTAAATAAAAGCCGTTTGAATCCAACCTAGATATTTGAAGGAGTAATTTGTGAATATCTACTTCTATATCTTCCCGATTTCGGTCTACTATTGCAATAAATGCTATAATTTCATTTACTTACTGCGAATGTGAGTTTAAATCCACATAAAACTGGTTTATGTTTGATATTTCAGCGATTTATGAGTTCTTCGAGGGGAATATAGCTCTTTGAAGATTTTAGTGACTGTCGTTAAATATCAAATTGCAATTGATTTCGAAATATGGATACCTATATTTTTGTTATTTTATCTTTCCACGGGTGTTGTAAGAGGTGACTAAGGGATATGCAGCTGATGGATGGCCAGCAGCATCTTCTTCTTCCTGCCCTTATCCCATATTATTTGGGGTCGGCGCAACACGTTTGTTTCTTCCATTCTGTCCTGCCACCCGTCACACTATCACTAACTCCTTTTTGTTGCATATCACTCTTCACACAATCTATCCATCTTTTCTTTGGCCAGCAGTATCTATAAGTACAAATTACCTATCTTACTGCCATCACCAATCCGCCTGCCAAGTGTGGTGATTATGGCAATATCCTTGAACAGCTCTGGCTTGCCAAAGTCTGTAAAAAGAATGCCCATGTTCAGCAGTGGACGTAAACCGGCTGATAAAGTACGAGTAATTGAAGTTTTTTTTTTTGCTGCGTCAAATTGTAAGTATTGCAGCAACTGGAAGATAGCAATACAAACATTATAGATGAATACCTCCGTAGCGTAGCGATATTTGGCTCGCTTTAAATCTCTCAGGTCATGGGTTCGATCCCCACACCGGACAAGAAATCTTTGTGTAAATTCTAAGATTTCTTTCCGGGTCTGATTGGTTGAGGGACTACCCTCCGTGCCTCGGAAAGCACGTTAAGCCGTTACGGTCGGTCCCGATTGTTATAACATCATCTATAACAAGCGTATTTCAGGGAACGGGCAGCAGCGTTTCCTTGTGTGGTACAAGAAAATCTGCGGTCACCTACCCGCCTGCCAAGCGCGGTGATTATAGCAAATACCCTCCCCCGGGAGGAGGCCCATGTTCAGCAGTGGACGCTGTACGGGCTGATGATGATTTGAAACTATAATATAACTTCAAAACGTATGATGCAAAAGGTTCAAGTTTGTATAACTTCGTATTTGGTACTGAGGCCGCACCTTAATAAGAGGGTCAAGCAGAAAAGAGACAAAGAAAATCATTTATTTATAGTGCACTAATCTGCAACACTACTTGGTATAAAACAAAGTAACTTCCCGCTGTATGTCTGTCCCTATGATCGATCTGTCGCTTAGATCTTTAACACTACGCAACGGATTTTGTGCTAAATCGGGGCGGGTCGCTAGTAATAAAAAATATGAACAAAATAGGCATGAGTACTAAAAAAATCTATTAAGTCCCTCAGTTAGATTACCAAAAAATATTGGAAACGTATTTTTTTTTCGTTCCTCAGACAAAAAATGACGAAGATACAGCGCGTTGAAATTTTGTGTGACGTCACTATTACGAACAATTTTACCTTATAGTGACGTCACAAGCCCCCCTCTCCTGAACTTTATAGTTTGTTTTTGCTTTATATCTTTGTCAATTTTTATTGATTTGATAAATAAAAAAATACAAAAAATCTAACTGACGGACTAAATAGATTTTTTTAGTCCTCATGCCCATTAGTTTGTGCACCAAAAATGGGTACCAGTTTTAGCTAATGCACACATTTTAGTATGACGACCTATACGTTAGAAAATATTAAATACAACTTTAACAATTTTAACTAGTACATTATACAAGAAACAAAAAAAGAAATACAAATAAAATTAAAACTGAACCCAAAGGAAACAGTCAGAAAACATATAATTTTATTTATAAAAGCGAGAAATTAGAAGTTATTGGAGAAGGAAAATTCCTTTTTTTTTAACATAACAATTATAAAACACTAATTATTATTAAATAAAGAAATATTTTTTTCAAAGTATTCCAATAATAATAAATAGCTGCGTATTTCCGAACGTTAAAATTCCTTAGGTACTAAAATTTAAAGTTCGAACGCAAGCCGGGTAGATGTTCAAATTAACCTCGTTTGCTTGTAAATTACATGTCTTCAAATCCAATTTAGTTAAACGTTATTTGCAGCGGGGGAAAGATTCTTATTACCGGCCCTACTAATTTATTATGAGGATTCCGAAATCGAGTCTTTTCTGCTTTTTGCACGGAAATGTTGTAATTTAAGATAATGAGGGTGTGCTGAATAACTGTTTTTGTAAATGGCACGTACTTTACATTAGATTAGGGTTGGCATACGTCCCGGCACGCTGGGACATGTCCCGGTTTCGAGCCTCATTTCCCGGACAACAAGGCAATGGTCCCGGTGGGCGCGCTAACCAAAAAATATTAAGATCCCTGCTTCCTTCGCAATACGCGCTCCTGGTTGTCTTCTCGTCCTGTGTGCACAATGCGAGAACCTCGACTCTGTTCGACGTGTTATTGTTTCATCTATCCCCCCCGCTCTGACTATAAGATAGGTATAGTTCTGTTCTCATCTTAAGTCGCGAGTGAGTTCGGTCTTCCCTTCGAAAAAGAAATCTTTGTGTAAAATATATGATTTTTTTCCGGGTCTTGTTGGTCGAGGGACTACCTTTCGTGCCTCGGAAGGCACTGTAACCGGTTTGTCTCGGTTCATTATTTTTGGTAACAATTGTTCACCAGTGAAGGGGTAGCAGCGTTTCTGTGTATTAAATAATAACAACTGTGGTTACCATGGCAATCCTTCAGCAGTGCACGTTAGGGCTGATGATAAATATATTTTTATTATATGTAAAAGCTAACCTAATAGCAAATCTATCTCATGAAAGTTACAGTAAAGGTGTAAGTTGGAAGCGGGCGACGTGAGACGGCGGCGGACGACGTGTCGCGGCGACACTACTGGTTTGTATGTATTTCTATGAAATTTCCTTCGCAGTTAGTGACATGAAGCTAGCGACACGTCGTCTACCGCCGCCTCACGTCACCCGCTTCCAACTTGCACCTTAATTTTAAGGGATCAATTAAATTAGTCAGTGAATCTGAAAAGTCGCACATTATACTAATAAGATTATAATAATATATCAGCTTGGAGCTTTCAGTACGTATTAAATTCCAATTACTTAATGTTATGCCTATTAAACCCACTTATATATATTTAGGTAAGGAGTTGGCAATATTTATAAGTAAAAACGAAGTTAGCTTAATACTGATTTGTCGCGGCGGTCGCCATTTCCATTCAAAAATATATTGTAACGCAGCGTTTGCTTGGATTTTCTCGCATAAAAAGTTGTTTAACTTCATTAAAAAAAGATTTCTTATGTACTAAATAGGCTAAGGTTTTAATCCCTCACTACATTGATTGACCGGTGAGACGTTCTGGCAACTTAAATATTAATCATTCGATTTAAAATGTATTCCAAAATTAAATTTCAAATGTCAATAATATTTATATTTTGATGAGTAAGGTTTGTGCTGTCGAGTGTGTAAGGAGTGTGTAAGGGTTGAGGTGCGAGCCTGTTGTAATTTTATACTAAAAAGTGTTAGTCTTGTTTGTGTGTTCTATAATATACAATTATAAAGTGTGCCATCTTTCATTTAAAATATTGTTTAGTTATAGTGATCGTACCCCTTCCACTCCCTCTTAGAGGACAAGCAGTAAAAACCTGCCGAGCTACGCACCCCACTCTCAGGCGTTACAGTACTATACCAGGCTTCAATCAACTTCTATCGCCAGAGGGACCTGAATGTAATTTATCTGTAGTTCCAAATTGGAATTCGGAAAAGCACCTAAACTATAGTAGTGGATAGATCTTGGAGTCTATATAAGCAAGCACAGCAAGCTGAGTGACATAGGCTACATTTAATTATGAAGTTTCTCCGCGAAACCGCGCGCGGGTAGCTAGTTATTAATAAACTTGCAATAACAAGCACATTTTTATTAAAAAGAAAACGCTGCTAATACCACAGTTAATTAAACTTTATTGGTATTGTAGGATTCCTTTTTTTCTCCTACTGTACATAAACAAAGTACGGTATCGAGAAAGTTAATGAAATGCAAATAAATTACATTATAATGTAGCTAATCATTTTTGCTTGTACTTTGTTATTATATGTACAACCTCCGTAGCGGTATTTGGTTCGTTTTAAAATCTCGGAGATCGTGGGTTCGATCCCCACGCCGGACAAAATCTTTGTGTAAATTCTAAGATTTCTTTCCGGTTCTGGTTGGTTGAGGGGCTATCGTCCGGGCCTCAGAAAGCACGTTAAGCCATTGGTCCCAATTGTTATAACATCATCTATAATAATCGTATATCAAGGAACGGGCAGCAGCGTTTCCTTGTGTGGTACAACATAATGCGGTCACCAACCCGCCTGCCAAGCATGGTGACTATGGCCACTACCTATCCTCTCTCGGGAGGAGGCCCATGTTCAGCAGTGGAAGTTATACGGGCTTTACAAAAAGATTTCTTGTCCCGTGTGAGGATCGAACCCACTGAGTTTGGTCCCTTAAATCCTAGAAATAGATGTAATTGCAAGTGTTGAACGTAATTCTCGAACCGCGTCAAATTTTAGTAAGCAATCAGGGCCCCGAGTCTACTATCGTAATGGCGTGTCCATGAACTGTCAAAGACAGTTCAATGGTCGGTTTTTTTCCCATTTGGTAATCTACTAATCCAAATGACATCATAATAGTGTCACTATGACGCCACGATGACATTAGCGTAGTTGAATATAATAACAAATGATTCATTTATAAGTTTTGAAATCGCCTAAATAAACATTACAATCTCCCTAACCATCTCCCCTGCTACTTCTGTTGACGGCCTTTTTCTGCGGTAGCAACACCGACTGCCATTCCAGCGCCGACACCATAGTGAGATTAGTAGATTACCATTTTTGTCATAATGATATCATGATGGCACTACGGTCGCACAATACTTAAAAAAATAGCAGACTCGGCCCTCAGACCGAAAATAAGAAATTTTTGCTTTTACATAAATATTTCTTGTTTGGCACTAGAATCGAACCCACGAAGCCACAAAGGTTATATTCAAGTGCCTATTAATAAAGATTTATTGATTTATCCGTCTAGACTACTATCTGCTCCACTAAACTTTGAAGTACTGAAACAAAATCCCGTACCACAAATTAATGAAAAACAATTGCCTTCACATTGTTCGTTAAAAAAGGATAGGTATATTTTATAGTATAAAATGTACCTGAACTACACCGTAGAATATATGACCGTTCCGGCTTCGAAAGGATGCACATTTCTAGTAAAAAAATATAACCTTTGCTACTCGGGTATGATGTAGCATTCTAATGGTGCAAGAATTACCGAGATCCTTCCAATAGTTTTCGAGCTTATTCCAAACAAACATGAAAAATACGTGGTTCTATACAATAGGCCTTATGAATACAATCAGAGTCGCTCAGCAAGCTATGGAGAGGACCATGCTTGGGGTTTCTTTGCAAGTTCGAATCAGAAATGAAGTGGAAGTGGGCAGGCCATGTAGCACAGGCAAACCACCCCTCGTTTTGGAAAACATATATGTTAAGGTAGCAATCAGGTAGTTAATATTTACATTAACAACGCGGTTAATACAACGCTATAACTATAAAGTGGTCAGCCTTTCAGGTTGGCGGACCACTTTATTTCTTTGATAAATTTCTTAACGAAAAGGTAGCAAATATTTCACTATAGGTAGTAAATAGTAGCAAATAGGTATTAAATAGTGCACATGGACTGAAAGACATATCTCGTTTGGTCCAGCCATCCTGACGCTGACTCCCCGCCATGTGTCCATGTTCATGTGCGTTCTCTTGCGCAAGTGGCTAGTTTGTGGTTTTTAAAAAAAATATCAAGGCTGGAAGCACTACTCGCTTTTATGCTCGGTGAAGTAGCAAAAGCCTCGTGGCTGAATACATATTTTATCATATTTCTGTCGATTGTCTGTTATAAAAATAAGTTACATTACATTTCCATTTAATATGCAGACACAATCGACGTTTTGATGCTATATTAAAGATATAGTATATCTATAGACGCGTTAATATGGTGAGGCAAAACTTTTACAATTTGGACTCAAGCCAAAGCTTTTGGTGCTCGGTCTACAATGTATGAGTAGAATTGAGTACCTGTTATAGTAGTTTGTAGGATTCCGTACCCCAAAAGGTGCCATTGAAACTATAATAATAAAGTTAGTTCTACCTTTTGTCTGGCTCAGCATTTTGAATACTAGTAGGTAAGACACATGACATTTTCACTGAGGGTAAAAAGACTTTCAAAATGGTGTTAAATAGGTAAAGGCCAAGCTTGGTATCGCTTATACCTACCCTTATGTCTTAACGTAGGTACACAAAGAAACACTACTGCCCATTCTTTGAAGGTTTCAAGGATATTTAATACATTTGGGTGCAACGACTTATTTCGGATGATATACGGAAACCGAAAGAGATTTTTTTTTTTTTTACACAAATATTCATGTCCGGCGTGGGTATCGTATCCTCCTCCAACTCTAAAAGCGAAACTTGCATCGGTGTGCCACGGCAGTTGCCAATTGGTACTTTATCAAACCTAATTAATAAAACCACCTGCATAATCTCCCGTATTTTTCTTTGAAACTAGAAACAAAGTTCAGCTTCAACATTAGTTTCTACGGTGATATTATACAGTCGGTGCTGTCACTGTTCATAAAGAATTGCTGTAAATTATCTACCGAAGGTCTTCCTGTCGTCTGTCTGTCTGGTTTCTGTGGCCTCCAAATGGGTACTTGTAGAGGCATTAATAAAAATCATTTAGGAGTATATTATAGGTATATCTTAAAGTGTCTAATTAACTATAGTGATATTATAAACCCCGAAAGATTTTGTGCATGAACGGATGTTTTTCAATCAAACATCCTAGAACATCCGACAACGTCTGTAGCGTATCGGTATTTGGCTCGCTATAAATCTCGGAGGTCGTGGGTTCGATCCCCACTCCGGACGGGAAATCTTTGTGTAAATTATTAGATTTCTTTCCGGGTCTGGTTGGTTGAGGGACTACCCTCCGTGCCTCGGAAAGCACGTTAAGCCGTTGGTCCCGATTATTATAACATCATATATAATAATCGTACATCAAGGAACGGACAGCAGCTTTTCCTTGTGTGGCACAACATAATACTGCGGTTACCAACCCGTCTGCCAAGCGTGGTGACTATGGCAAATATCCTCCCTCGGGAGGAGGCCCATGTTCAGTAGTGGACGTTATACGGGCTTATGATGATGATGATGATCCTAGAACTGTAGCGGCCGTAGCACAATGGATAGGACGTCGGTTTTAGTCTAGTACGAGGGGTTAACAATATTTTTCATTATCAATGAACAGATATATTATTATGTTCACGACCGTAGCGGCTAGGACGTCGAACTAGCAGTTCTGTCTTTGCTGATCCAAGCTCAACCCATTGCACGATTATCGACGTAAACCCACTCGCAACCCAAGCATTTTAGTTAAGCACGAGGGGTTAACAAAAATTTTCATTATCAATGAACAGATCTATATAAAAAAATGATACATCGACAAATTATCCCACAACAAAATACGCACCATAAATGGGACCTGGCTTCAGCATAAAGTTACATCAATAACATAAAAGATTATTGCGGCAGACCTGGTATTCTAGCCAGCCTCACTTATGACGGCACGCACTCTGACCGTCCAGGAAAATTAAAAACGTAATAAACGATTGTATTATCATAATCATAACCATAATATCAAAAATCCCTTACCTGCAAGCCTCACCTTTTCAACTTAAGCGATTATTCTTACAAAAGCCATATATATAATCTTATTTTAAGACAGGATCATAACACCAGAGGCGTGAAATCCAATTTTTCTCCATATATAACTGACATCTTATTCGCATTCCCGTGTCAGATATATTTTTATTTCGTCTGCGTAATAATATAATGTACAGAATCATTTATGCCATTTGGTTTCGCATGTGCAGCTCAAGTTTATATAAAAGTATTAGAGATATTTTTCATATACATCCAAAACTTCTTTAGGAATCCCTCTGTTTTTAGTATGAAACCGTTGATAGATTTTTTCTCTAACTTTACTTTATTTATGTTTATCAGCACGTTTACGTCCACTGCTGAACATGGGCCTCCTCTTTAACATACCTTGGTTTTTTTAGTACTGTCTCCGCTTTGTAATGGAGAGAAGTAAAAACTTAAGTCTTTCTTACTCCTCCTATTGTATTTCTGATTAAAATCGTTGCGGGTCCTATGGCAGTTTAACTTTTTCCCGGGACTTGGTGAGCCTCGGTGCTCATTGCCATTTCCAGTGTGTGCCACTGTTGATCCTGGCTTACGGCAGTTGCAATGGAGGGAGTGTGGGTGGGATAAGTCCCCGTAAAAAAATACCTTGGTACGCATGAATATTGTCGTAAACACCACGTTTGGCAAGCGGATTGGTGATCGCAGTAAGGTGGGAATATCTTTAAGGTAATAGATGCTGCTGCTCATCCATCATGTAAAAGACATACCTTTAGAATAGACCTCCTCCTATGGATGTCGTAAGAGGTCTATTCTAAGTCAGAAACCACACGAATTTATTTCTCTTAGCCATCCATAAAGTACGTTATAAGTTCCCCCCCCCCCATTATTTCTGTCAGTTCACAACTTTTTATTGAGTACATGATGCGAGCGCAAAGTTCTCGGCCCCATCACCTGCTACCCCCAAGGAACGCGCTTGTGGGGGTCGGCCTAGAGATAGGTATACACATTGTGAAACGCATTAACACACGTTTATGAGAAGAGTTCACTGTTATGTGTATTTGTTTTCAGCTAGCAGCGAACTCTTTGCCCATAAAGAATTACCGGTTGTCATAGTGACGAAAACATATTTACTTACATTATTTGATACTGACGGTGTAAACCTTTCTCTTTTGTTGACTGTACATATTCTACTCTATGGACATATCAGCAAACTCTGCTGCTCGTCCATCAATAAATAATAATAATATTAGTATCAAACACACATAATATTATTAACTACCTAAAAGTACTTTACTATGAATACATCGACATAAACAGCCTTCACAGAATGTCAGGACCTATATGTAATTACCTAATAACTATCATACCTAAATATTTATGGGCGTCTCAGCTTCATTTACAATGTTATTAGGTATAATGTATTTTTCGGTTAAACCCAGTCGGTCTGAAAACATAAAACATACCTACATACATACGTAGTTGATATTTCTTAGAATATGATTATCGCTTCTTCTTACATTATCGGCAAATCGTAGTGTACTGATGATAATTACAGATAGTAATTATGTTGATGCTGGCAGCTCTGATCATCAGTATCCTCGTGTCTACATACAGTCGAGTCTGGGGAGGTACCTCCGCCTTACAGAATCATCATCATCATCAGCCCGTATAACATGGGCCTCCTCCCGGAGGAGGGTATTTGCCATAGACACCACGCTTGGCAGGCGGATTGGTGACCGCAGTATTATGTTGTACCACACAAGTAACGCTGCTGCCCGTTCCCTGGTATACGCTTGTTATAGATGATGTTATAACAATCGTGCTTTCTGAGGCCATCAACCATCAAGATCCGGTAGGAAATCTTAGAAGATTTCCTGTCCGGCGTGGGGATTGAACCCACGACCTCCGAGATTTAAAGCGAGTCAAATACCGCTACGCTACGGAGTTTGTCTTACAGAATACCACAGTCAAATAACTTTATTGATTCATGTTGTGAGCTTCCTGTGCGTGAGCTTGGAGGGCAAAAGAGCAGGGCCAACAGAACAAAAGTGGCTAGTGCTGTACATCTACTAAACGAAATAAACGAAATAAACGATTTTTATTCAGCACTTAGGTATTTACATACACTTGTACTTGTCAAGAAAATTAACAATGCATATAACATTAATTATAAATAGGTAACATTTACTATTAAATAATGTTTAAATTTATTTCAGGTGTGCTAGAAGTCTGTCAGTCCTGTGTTAGTAAATAAGCTCTTAATATCAACGTTAATATCTATTTACTATATTTATTTCATTCAAACATTTTATGAATAAAAATAAAAAAATATATTAAAGCATATTTTAGAGTGCAATGACCGGTCAAGTGGCGAGATCAGAGATACTGTATTAGCACTAGCTGTATTTTATTATATTTGGACCCCTATGTCTCTTAATATCAAGTGGAAAGCCACTCCGTCTAGTCCGAAATAAATAAAAAAACTCATTATTGTTTTGTGGGGGTGATGAACGAGTGAAATCGTTTACTTTCGCTTGTGTGTCGCCCACATGAAGCGATCTCAAGTAAACATGTTGTTATTTATTAATATTATTACTTTACTAACAACCCACTGAGTTTGTTTTGCCGGATCTTCTCGGTTGGGGCGCATTGGATCCGGTGGTAGCATTAAAGCGCGTCCGTCGTTATATGCTCATGGTCCACCCAAATAATGACAATTGTTTTGACATAATATAGACAGAACAAGCATTTTGCGTCGCTAAGAACAATATAAATAAATAAATTATAATAATAACATATAAATATATGATAATATAAAAATAATTAATTTTATAGATATAAATAAATAACAAATATAATGAATATTTTTTTCTAATTAATGTTTGACTATTTACAAGTGCCTGTAATTGGTTTACGTAAATAAAAATGATTGTTATTTTATTTTTATTTTAACATTACTTATAAGAAATTTACTAACACAGTGGATCTTATGTTGTCCGAAATAAAGCATTTATTATTATTATTAAGCCTCCGAAGAGTTAAGAATTAGAAAATGCCAAATCTTTTATATATTTATCTAATAATCTTAGTAGGTAAGTATATCTCGAATAAAAATGACGGTGAAGAACTTTAAAAAATCGGTCCTTCATTAACGCATCGGACAATGTATTCACTACACATTAATATAACGTAATATAATAATAGAAATCATAATTTATGCTAACGTTCTATATTTGGACACCCAAATCTTATTATGTTGATACACACGGTCACAAACATCGACGAACTTGTGTTCGAGCCAAATGTATAATTGCATGTATGTGACGCGAATTTAAATTTTATTTGTATTATTGTGACTCTGTTATGACGTAGCTTTTGATATATGTATTTTACAATTTGTTAAATTGAGGACATTTCATCATACTTATTTCCTACTATGTTCTGACTCGCGGTTTTATCCTCAGCCATACCACCAGTTCCCGTGGGTACATCACATTAAAGTTGAGCCGTTGTTACTTCTGGATAACTTTGCTTTCTAATGTCGTAAGATTTTTTAAACGGTCTATTAGCTCCGTAGCTTATTCAATGCAAACAAACAAACAATCAAATATTTCCTCTTCATACCTATAAATAAAGATAAGAAACGTCCTACGGTTTCAGATAAGAGGCACATATTCCTGGATTCCTTGGAACTATTTCAGACTATTATCTAACTCTGCCAAATCTTACGAACTCGGTAAGTCGTTCCTAGGTAATTAGATACTTGTAACAAACGTCTGAACTTCCCACGAGTAGGGGTGATATTTAACCCATTTCCTCTATCCATTTTTGTGCTTTACATGTATGGCGTCTGAGCCTCAAGTGTTGTCCTTGCTTATGTACTTTGTTTTTTATTTTTTAATGACTGTAATTACTATTTTGTATTCGTTTTGTGAGTTCATTTAATGATTTTCTTTCGTTCTTTCTTTCTACCGGGTGTTATAACACCATAAAATATGACTTCATTGTTATAACTATTTTTAAATTATAATCTTTTCATACAAATTGGTGATAGTGGGGCTTTCTCCTACTGGCCGTTATAACACCCATGGTATTTAAACTTTTCCAGATGAATAGCATTTTTTTTTTATTTATTTAAATTTTTTCAACGTAACCAAGTTCTGATTTTTAAATGACGTTTGCCGTCCGCTGTTGCAGTGCGTACACACAACTATAGCGCACGTACAACAACGGCTATGTACACGTTACTATAATTACGCGGTTATAATATCCGTTCGTATGTCCGCACTGAATCACTAATTGCGTATTGTTTCTATTCTGCGGCAGCAACGGCTGGGAATATAATATATGTTGTTCTTGTTTACGATTTACTGGACGTCTGAGAATTAGGATTAATAAATATACGTATATACTAGCTTAGCTCTCTCGGTTTCACCCGCATAACTCTAGTTCCCATAGGAACTTTAAAAATAAATAAAGACTATAGCCTTCCCCAATAAATGAGCTATCTAACACTGAAAGAATTTTTAAAATCGGACCAGTATTTCACGACCAGATTAACACGTTCAAGTAAACATGCAAATTCTTTAGCTTTAGCTTCGCACGGGTGCAATGCTGATGTATTATACATATAAACCTTGCTCTTGAATTACTCTATCTATTAAAAAAAATATGCATCAATATCTGTTGCGTAGTTTTAAAGATCTAAGCATGCATTGGGACGGTCAAACAGCGGCAAGCGACTTTGTTTTATACTATGTAGTGATAACTAGCTTCCCGCGCGCGGTTTCACCCGCGTAACTCGCATTCCCGTGGAAACTTCATAATTAAATATAGCCTATGTCATCCGGGGATAGTGCAGCTTTCCAAAGATCAAAGCATTTTTCAAATCGGTCCAGTAGTTTCGGAGCCTATTCAATACAAACAAACTAACAATCAAATCTTTCCTCTTTATAATATTAGTATAGATAGATAGTTGGGGTAAAATAAAACATTGCGTTGATGGAAATGGGTGGTCTATTTTGAGCCAAAAACCACACGACTAAGCTGGAATACTACATCTTAGGGACATACAGTTGATGGATGGGCATGTTGTGAGTATCCTTGAGCAGCATGTATCAGCTGCTCAAGGATACTCACCATATTACTGCAATCACTAATCCGTCTGTCAAGCGTCGTGATTATGGCAATACCCCTTACTACCTAACCATCCAGATTACTAAAGACTGTAAGAATATAAACTTTTAAACTTTCGCGTATCAT
Organism: Nycteola revayana; assembly: GCA_947037095.2. Classification (NCBI taxonomy): domain Eukaryota; kingdom Metazoa; phylum Arthropoda; class Insecta; order Lepidoptera; family Nolidae; genus Nycteola; species Nycteola revayana. The sequence continues at coordinate 4,496,686 of OX344851.2, forward strand.
AATTATAATTTCATGACAACCTCCATAGCGTAGCGGTAATTAGCTCGCTTTAAATCTCGGAGGTCGTGGGTTCGATTCCCACACCGGACAAGAAATCTTTGTGTAAATTCTTAGATTTCTTTCCGGGTCTGGTTGGTTGAGGGACTACCCTCCGTGCCTCGGAAAGCACGTTAAGCCGTTGGTCCCGATTGTTATAACATCATCTATAATAATCGTATATCAAGGAACGGGCAGCAGCGTTACCTTGTGTGTTACAACATAATACTGCGGTCACCAACCCGCCTGCCAAGCGTGGTGACTATGGCAATGCCCTCCCTCGGGTGGAGGTCCATGTTCAGCAGTGGACGTTATACGGGCTGATGATGATGATGATGATGATGATGAATTATAATTTATAACACACAGGTATTAACGCGATAAAATTACCTTTTTATATTACTCGACGTTTCGATCAAGTTACATTGATCGTGCTCGCGGGCACACAGGTCGTGGTCTGCCTAAACTACTATACTATAAAAAGTGAACCTGTGTGCTATAAATTAAAAAAACCGGCCAAGTGCGAGTCGGACTCTCGCACGAAGGGTTCCGTACAAGTGCGTACCTATTTTTGATATCAAGAATACAACAAATAACATAGTATAAAAGTTCTTGTAGTTCGTTGTAACTTTGATCGATGTTGAATGAATGAAAGGTAAACTGCGGTTTACGGTTTATGACGTATTAAAAAAAACTACTTTCTTGATCTCGTTCAAACCAATTTTCGGTGGAAGTTTGCATGGTTATGTACATCATATATTTTTTTTAAGTTTTATCATTCTCTTATTTTAGAAGTTACAGGGGGGGGGACACACATTTTACCACTTTGGAAGTGTCTCTCGCGAAAACTATTCAGTTTAGAAAAAAATGACAATAGAAACCTCAATATCATTTTTGAAGACCTATCCATAGATATCCCAAACGTACGGGTTCGATGAAAAAAAAAATTTTGAGTTTCAGTTCTAAGTATGGGGAACCCCAAAATTTTTTGTTTTTTTTCTATTTTTGTGTGAAAATCTTAATGCGGTTCACAATATGCATCTACTTGCCAAGTTACAACATTATAGTACTTATAGTTTCGGAAAAAAGTGGCTGTGACATACGGACGGACAGACAGACAGACATGACGAATCTATAAGGGTTCCGTTTTTTGCCATTTGGCTACGGAACCCTAAAAATGACTGTAAGAATGTTGAATGTCTGTCTCTGAGTCAGTTTGTTCCGGCTAATCTCAGTAACGGCGGAACCGATTTTGACCAAGACTTTCACTGATAGATAGCTTATTTTACTAGGTATTATATAGGCTACTAGCGACCCGCTTCCGCGTCGCACGGGTGTGATACATATAAAACTTCCTCTCGGATCACTCAATCTATTAAAAAAACCGCATCAAAATCCGTTGCGTAGTTCTAAAGATCTAAGCATACATTAGTACAGACAGACAGCGGGAAGCGACTTTGTTTTATAATATTACTAGCGGCCCGCCCCGGCTTCGCACGGGTGGACTTTTATACCCTACCCCTGCCCTACGCTACCCCTGCCCTACGCTACCCCTGCCCTACCCTACCCCTGCCCTACCCTACCCCTACCCTAACCCTACCCTACTCCTACCCTACCCTACCCCTACCCAACCCTACCCCTACCCCTACCCTTACCCTACCCCTACCCTACACCTACCCTACCCTACCCCTACCCTACCCCTACCCTACCCTACCCTACCCTACCCTACCCTACCCCTACCCAAAAGTATCCTATGTCCTTCTCCCAGTTCTTAGCTACCTCCCTACCAATTTTCAGCCAAATCGGTTCAGCCGTTCTTGAGTTATAAATAGTGTAACTAACACGACTTTCTTTTGTTTTTAAAATGTATTCTGCTATTCGGGACGGAAACAAATCCAACAAATCAAAAACCATGGCAATCGGTCCAGCCGTTCTCGAGTTATTTGTGTTGTAACAAACACGACTTTCTTTTATATATATAAGATGTAGTGATTGTAATTATCTTTGTCTCTCCGCCCAATCTCCAAAACGGTAGTACCAACGTAGACGGTACTTTCATAATTAAAAAGCTTATAAAATCCACATATTATGCGGACGAAGTTGCGGGCAGAACCTAGTCTAAAATAAAAAGTAAGTACACATACTTTCTTGAATGGCGAATCAGATTACTATAAAAGTATAACAAGCAGTAATAAAACGTGTATGGAAACCATTAAGGCACGCTTTTTAGTAGTTTGCATGTTGATAAATTAATTACATGTTTAGTAGTAACACATTGAATACATTATTTTTGATAGAAGGGGAAGTATGTGCATATTAGCAATTTTCTGGGGTCCACTTAGGTATTGAAAGGTTGCAGGCTAGCTAGGGTAGGATCCTCGACGGCATGACCGAGAACCGCGTTGTCGCTTATCCCTCGAACTGTGATCTCGTGCCAGCGATCATCACCACTGTTCGTAAGTCTACTCTTTACTGCAATGGCAACCTGAGCGTTGGTCCTAACCCCTTAAGGTTTCCCTCAGGTGTATGTCGCTTAGACTTTGGCCGGATTCTTGGAAGTTAATTTGAGACCTGTCACCTTTAAGACATCTTACAATAATGTGTATATTTGTAATTTGTACGCACGAATGACGGACAGACCGATAAAACATTCTAAAGATGTATAAGATTGTAGGTATAAGATGTTGAAGATGTGTAAGATTAAATAATTTTAACAATGTTTTTAGCTACTTAAGTGATACTTTTGTTAGATTTAGTCTTGTAAAAATATACCTAAGTGCTGAATAAGTTTCATTATTTCATTTCTAGAGTTCAGAAGTGTAAGATCGGATGTGCTATTATACGTCAGAAACATTTTTCGTATGTGCCTTTATCGTAAACTGGTACTTACAACTAAATGCTTCCGAACTATAATAGACATCCATCCTTCTGAGATCTAGATTTGTAACTAGGCACGAAGCTTTTGCTATTCCACCGGGCACAATGGCAGGAAATTCCAGGGGCCTGAGTCTACTATTGTAATAGTGTGTCGTGGAACTGTCTAATCTACTAATCCAAAAGACAAAGAAAACCGACCATCGAGACGTTAGTGACAGTTCCACGACTCACCATTACGGTAGTAGACTCAGGCCCCAGATGTCATGTCATGATGATATAGTTTCCGGTGTAAAGTGGACGTAATCGATCTGCTGAAGTGAAAAAGACATTTTATTATTACATGCTCGTTCAACTCTTGATCATTGCTTTTCAATGTATCATCATCACCATCATCAGCCCGTATAACGTCCACTGCTGAACATGGGCCTCTTCCCGAGAGAAGGTAGTTGTCATAGTCACCACGCTTGGCAGGCGGGTTAGTGAACGCAGTATTATAATGTGCCATACAAGGAAACGACAACCTCCGTAGCGTAGCGGTATTTGGCTCGCTTTAAATCTCGAACGTCGTAGGTGCGATCTCCACGCCTAAGAGGAAATCTTTGTGTAAATTCTAAGATTTCTTTCCGGGTCTGGTTGGTTGAGGGACTAACCTCCACTTCGGAAAGCACGTTAAGCCGTTGCCGCGTTGGTCCCAATGGTTATAACATCATCTATAATAATCATATATCAGGGCACAGACAGCAGCGTTTCCTAGTGTGTTACAACATAATACTGCGGTCAACAACCCGCCTGCCAAGCGTGGTGACTATGGCAAATACCCTCCCCGGGAGGAGGCCCATATTCAGCAGTGGACGTTATACGGGCTGATGATGATGATGATGATTGGTTTTACAATTACTGGGCCGATTTCAAACATTCTTTCTCCATTAAGATGCTAGGTACATTATCCAGAAGAAACATAATGCTATATATAGTTATTAAGTCGCATGGGGTCGGGAGTTAGACAGTTGAAACCATGCGCTATTAAAAATAAAATAAATCAATATATTATCTATAAAACACTTACCACATAGTCATAATTTGCGTGAAAGTTCATTATAATGGTGTCTGCTCTTCGCTCGAAAGCCAGATGGCTTTAATTTCAGTTTTATCGTTACTTCGATGTAATTTCACCGCTTAGTTCCATTCGTGCAAAGTTATTTAAGTAGTAGGCAGATTAAAATGGATGCGCAAATGAATTTTATGGGTACACTGTGTCCCGTTGTTTTATCTGTGTTATAATAAGCGTAGGAGTCCAACGAGAATACTTTTTTTTATTAAATATAGGCTTACGTTTGACCATAATCTCGCTTGATGATAGAAGACGAAGATAAGGCTTAAGGTGATACACGCTTGCCTAGAAAGTGTCTGTTCACTCCAGTGGGTTGTAGTGTATTTTATGTAGCCGCTTAGATAAACAATTTTAAAAGAATAGCTCTGTAAATGCGGCAACTCAATATTGTAATGTGTATAAGACACTGTACTTATCAGTGGTATGTCGCTGCTTTGTATGAAAACGACAAAAGTCAAAAAATGTAACTTTCGGAAAACGGCACTTCAGATTTCAAAGATTTTTCTCCTATTTATTCTTTTTTGATTGTGTCGTTATTCTCGCAAAGCACCGATGTGATCCCGATGTCTTTCTTATTTCTTGTTGTGTTGTTTTAACACAGTAAAATATTTTAATAAAACTTTCGACACGTATTCCTCGAACAGAGCGTCGCACTGGTTTGGATACGCCGATTTCGGCGTACTACTTTTTGCCGCACTTGTCATGTATGACGGTGGCATCTAGTTAGTTGTACGCGCGCGACAAATAATTTATCTAAGAATAGCCTATATGGTGATTCAGACCATAACCGGTGCCTATGCAAAATTAGTGTAGTCATTGTTGTCCGTCCATACTCCATACTAACTTTCGCGTTTATAATATTAGTAGTATTCCATGTTGGTATGCAATTGTATAAAGACCAGCATTTTGACCATTACTAATAATTTGCCTTGATTTTCTTTATGTAGGAAGACTGAGAACATTCTAAGCTAAAATTTTGTTTTGTTAATTAATTAATTGTTATTTAATTAATCCTTTTTACAATAGCGGTATTAGACATCTCCTTAAATCTTGAAGGTAAGAATTAAATATTTTGTGTTATCAAAGATATTTTTTTCAGAGTCTGGTTTAGTTGAGGGACTGCGCTCTGTGCCTCGGAGCCTCGTAGAGTACGTTAGGCCGTTGGCCGAGATTATCATAGAATGATTCACGGTAATCGTATATCAGGTATTACGCAGCAACATTTACCTATATATAATAATGGGGTCACCATCCCACTATGCCAAACCCCCGTCAAGAATGTTCAGCAGTGGACATCATACGGGCTTACATTGATAAAAAACAATACTGAACCATGCAAACCTTTGTATGAACGTTCATTAACCGAATGGATTTGATAAGCCGGATTAACATAAAGGCTTAACATCTACGAGCTACAACGCTAGTTCAGTCAAACCCATATAATTTGATGGTGCTTGCTTTTCGTACATATTCATGAAATTCAAAGTGGTAGTCGAAAATCAACTGACAGAGACCACTAATTTTAATGTAGTTGCCTAGGCTATAAACCAAACTCTTGATCTGGTACCAGTAGGTACTGACCACTGTACCACTAGACTTTAGGGTCAATTTATCAGTCCACAGATAAAAATGAGCAGAAAAATTAATTTTGATCAATTTGAAAGAATTTCCAAACATACACAATCTGTCAAAATTAATGTGTTTCTCCGATTTTTTGTTTAACTTAATATTATAAAGTGCAGAATTCGGAATCATTACATAGTAAACAAAGTCACTTCCCGCTGTCCCTCTGTATGCTAAGATCATTAAAATTACGTAACGGACTTTGATGCGGTTTTTTATAAGCAGAGAGATTCAAGAGGGAGGTTTATATGTACCAGCATTGCATTGCAGGGTCGCTAGTAATATTATAAAGAGCAATAATTTCGTTGTTTGTTTGCATGTAATCCGGAACTAATAGACCGATTAAAAAAAATCTTTTACTATTAGAAAGATACGTTATTCAAGAGTGTCTAGTATTGGCTATATTTAATTATGAAGATTCCACTGGAACGGGAGCTACGCCGCAAAAATCGCGCGCGGAAAGCTATCGATTTATAAATAGGCTCTTAACTTTTAATAATATATAAAATTATAGTGTATGTCCGTTAGAATAGCCGTAGTACTGTCTAACTGACATGGTAATAAATTATTTTCTATATTACAGCGATTGACTTATTAAATCTCAAGGAATTGTATTTTCAAGTTACAAAGGGATTACAAGTAAATGCTTTATTTATCTACATATTTAGGCTAATCTAAACGAGCGAAAATAAAGATCACAGATAAGATATATCTTGCATATCTAATCTGTGATCTTTTTATTGCATTTTTTTACATTTTATATAATTGAAGTCCAAGAGCGGGCGCCCTCTTTCGCAGGTTGCTTTACCCCGAATTTAACCGGGGTAAAGCAACCTACAAACGAAAACTAAACTAAAACTAAATTTAGTTAAATGGTTTAACATTTAATAAGGCTGGAGCTGTGTTCGCCGTTATGCTCGGTGTATGATCCATTGCTGACTACATTAATATCCATCCGAAAAAATGAAATGTAGTAAGTTAAAACACTCCCGTTAGTTATTTTTCTAAAAAGGAAAATTTGGTCGCTTCAAAATATCTTGCAATGCTTTCTTCACGGATGTTGGGATCAATAGCGTCTTAGAAATAATGCGGTGAGGTGTAAAATGATTTAAGCACATTACACACACTACTGAAGTACTGACATCCCAAAAGTACGCGCTTATAAGAAAATAAGGAGGGGAATAAAATATACTTATGGGGAAATGCCATTGATAGCTGTATTGTAGCAAGCTTGCTTAGCGGTGTATTTAATTTAACTTCGAAATATTAAGCGAAAATTCATTTGTTTTAATCATTAAAAAGATAAATAAAACAAACTCATGTAAAGTAATAAGGTTTTTATGAACAAAAAAATATTCGTTTCTCTTTTCAAAATATTAGTATTCAAAAAGAAGGTTTAAATAATTATGTTGAAAATATTGACATCGCGATCAAATTTTAGATAGTTGTCGTACAAATCATGTATTTTACAACGGGAAAGAATTTTCAGAGTAATAATTTTTTAAATTTTGACAAATCGTCCATTTGAAAATAAAATTTATTCATCAGATAAATTTTATGTCGAGTCATAGAAAAGTTTTAGTTTTTTTTTATTATTATACCTTATAGCACACACAAAAAAAAGTTGAAATCTATACTAATATTATAAAGAGGAAAGATTTGTACCTATTTTTGTATGTTTGTATGTTTGTAATGAATAGGCTCAAAAAGTACTGGACCGATTTCAAAAATTCTTTCACCATTCGAAAGCTACATTATCCACGAGTAACATAGGCTAAATTTTATTTTGGAAAAAAATAGGGTTCCGTAAGATATTTGGGTTTTTCTGACACAAGGTGTAAAAAATCAACCAGAAAAGTTACTTATTTTGCGTACGCTGCCTAAACTATAAAAGATAGAACCATAAAATGTTCTAATTAATTATAGATCTTATAAATATCTACAAAAAAGTCCGCGACACACTATACCTATCTATGTCGAGTGAGGCACAACGACCATTTTTTTATTTAGAAATCTTGAATTTTTTTTGGACTATATTTAAACGCGTTTATTTTACTCATGCTATTAATCCTTATCTAAATAAATTATTTCATCACTAAGTGCAGTTTATGTAGATAATATTTGGTCTTTGAATGATTAAAATTGGACGTTTGGTTTTGAAGTTATGGCGAAATTAAAATATTACGATTTCTGCTGCACGGCCCGTTGCGAAGTCTAATAATTTTCGTGCGATTTTTTTTAGATTTCGTTCTTAAAACTACACCTATGCAAAAGTTCTTCTCAGAGCTAATCAACAGTTCTTCTCAGAGCTAAACAACAGTTCTTTTCGGAGCTTTGAAAATGCCTAAAATGCCTATTAATTACATCATTAATTATATTTTCATCATTAACAACTTTAACATCCACAGAAAGACAATCTGTGCAGCCTGCGGATAATGACTGCGTTGTCGATGTTTATGTCGGTGTCTGTGAATTGACCTGCGAATCATTTTGCTGACCGTGTCTTTCCTGGGTAGGCTTTTTGCAGCGGTAACCGACATCCGCACGGAGCCGCGGGCGACCGCTATCACTACATCACTACATATTATAAACAAAGTCCCCTGCCGCGTCTGTCTGTCTGTTCGCGATAAACTCAAAAACTACTACATCGATTTTCATGCGGATGTTACCAATCGATAGAACGATTCTTCCGGAAGGTTTACGTATATGATTTGTTTAGTTTATGTGTACATTTGACTAATATATATTGATATTTGTCAGAGGTGTCGGAAAAAATTAAGCCATTTGGGAGCTTTCAACGAAAACGCTGCCTAAACCCAATGAGATATAACAAAACAATGTATGGTGGCAAATATTCTTCTCTTTTAGATCTACAAAAAAGTCTGCGATAGCATATCTCGTCTATCTTTCAAGGTTAACTTGCTATATCCATTATATCTTAGAAAAATGATAATTTCTAATGCGGTAATTGTAAAGCTAATCAGACGGATTTAGTATTTATCCTTATCATTTTAAATGTGTTAATATTCTTAAGCATTTCATGCAGATTATTTTACCCCTACACTATATACTTTTAATGAATAACTAAGTTATCGCAAAATAACAGCGCGTGTTTTAGGTAGGCCGAATGCGATTATGCGCGCTCAATCCTTAAGAATTATAGGGCATTTTTTTTGTTTTGTATTCGTTGTAACTATGATGGATAGATACTTAAATACCTATTTATTTAGTGTTTGTTGTATTGTTAGTCCTGAAGAGTATAGGTATTTCATACGATAAAAGTATACCCACCTACTTATTTCACTGAGTTTTCGTAGGTCATCATCATCATCAGCACGTATATCGTCCACTGCTGAACATGGGCCTCCTCCCGAGGGAGAGTATTGCCATAGTCACCACGTTTGGCAGGCGGGTTGGTGACCGCAGAATTATGTTGTAACACACAAGGAAACGCTGCTGCCCCTTCCTTGATATACGATTATTATAGATGATGTCATAACAATCGGGACCAACGGCTTAACGTGCTTTTCGAGGCACGGAGGGTAGTCCCTCAACCAACCAGACCCGGAAAGAAATCTTAGAATTTACACAAAGATTTCATGTCCGGTGTGGGGATCAAACCCATGACCTCCGAGATTTAAAGCGAGCCAATTACCGCTACGCTACGGAGGTAGGCCGAATGCGATTATGCGCGCTCGATCCTTAAGAATTATAGGGCAAATTTTTTGTTTTGTGTTCGTTGTAACTATGATGGATAGATACTTGAATACCTATTTATTTAGTGTTTGTTGTATTGTTAGTCCTAAAGAGTATAGGTATTTCATACGATAAAAGTATACCCACCTACTTATTTCACTGAGATTTAGTAGGTACCTATATTAATTTGTTTCTGTTTGTTTTGACCAAATTTCGCCCGTTTGTTAGAGGTTTAAAGACATTATGTAGTATAATTATCAGTATTGTACCCGTGCGAAGCCGGGGCGGGTCGCTAGTACATTCATAAAAAGAAACAGCATGTACAAAGGCGAGCATAGTTCAATTTTGAATGCTCTTCCAGCAAACCCATTACAGATACATTTTAACAACAGGTATAGCCAGTGTCTGGAGATCCCGCGGTACCGTATTGGCCGCGGGTGCCGCCGGGGGGCCGGATTGCTCATGCGTACCCGACCCCCGCCAACGGTGGATCGAAGGAGTGTCCGGGAGGTTTTAGTGGTGTAGGGTCCTCTCCTCGTAGTATGACTTTAGTATATCACGCTATGGAGAGGGCGAGTCCCACATATCCCACAACCAGCGCGCGAATACGCTGCAGCGGTGGTAAAAAAAACGGTATAGCCCGTGTACAGCCAACTACCGATCTGGTAAACATCTATTAGCTAATAAACTTACATACTAATTATCATTATCATTATTATCAGCCCGTATAACGTCCACTGCTGAACATGGGCCTCCTCCCGAGGGAGGGTTTTGCCATAGTCACCACGCATGGCAGGCGGGTTGGTGACCGCAGTATTATGTAATAATACACAGGGAAACGCTGCTGCCCGTTCCCTGGTATACGTTTGTTATAACAACCTGGACGGCAAACGTGCATTCCGAGGCACGGAGGGTTAGACCCTTAACCATCCAGACCCGGAAAGAAATCTTAGAATTTACACAAAGATTTCTTGTCCGACGTGGGGAGTGAACCCAGGACCTCCGAGATTTAAAGCGACCCAAATAGCGCTACGGAGGTTGTTACATACTAATACTTATATAGAATACTTATACAATATACATACTATTTATATATTACATATTATAATATACTACTTAAGCAAATCAAATAAATATCATAAATACATTTGCTTATTTTTCATTAACATCAACTCCTCGAAAAACATGTTTTTAGATAATCCTATGTTGCAACTGCCTTATTTATAAAACTCTATATATTACATTACTCTAAAATCAAAGAAAAATGTTAACGTTACGCTCCAGTGACCACCTACGCAATCTAAAGATTTACTTTATTTATAATAATGACATGACATGCGACATTAGGCCAGTTGTAGCATCTTGGAATGTATCCAAAACACAAATCTAAAATAGTCTGGCGACATTACGATAAAAAAAATGGATTGATAACTAACATTTTGAATCAGTTGATTTAATTAGGGAAGCAATTGGTATGGCGGTCACCAACCAAGAGTGGTGACATACAAAACCCTCTCTCAGAAGAGAGGCCATATTCAGCAGTGGATCTGATAAGCACTGATGATGATAATGGAACACAAATTTATTGTTCAAAATACCGTAAGCTTTTATCTATACTAATATTATAAAGAGGAAAGATTTGTATGTAAGTATGTTTGTAACGAATTGGCTCAAAAAGTTCTGGACCGATTTTAAAAATTCTTTCACCATTTGCATGCTACATCATCACTGATTAATGTAGGCTATATTTAATTATGAAGTTTCTACGGGAACGGGAATTACGCGGGTGATACCGCGCGCGGGTAGCTAATTTTCTTATAATGCGTAAGAAATAAACATTGGTTTTGATACAATCAGTTTTGTTTCCCTTTGTACTTTGCAGGCTTCAAATCAATTTATGAAACAGTTACATGACTTCTTTAGAAAGTTTAATCAATCTGGAATTTGATACCATCAAAGTTATTTTCCCGTTGGAAAATGTTGTATTCTTTTTGTATTGTATTTGATAATATGCAAAACGTATTTACTTAAATGAGAAAAGTTTTTGAAATGAAAATGTAGATGGTATGTACATGATACAAAATCATTTCTTTCAGACCAGGTTGGATTGAAAAGAGATCATCTTACAGACATGAATGAAAAAAAAAACTTAGATGAAGTTGAAATGTAATTCTTGTTGTAATAGCTGAAATTTGAACTAGCTGTTGCCCGGTACTACATCCGCGAAGATTTCCATTAAAACTAAATTATGGCTGTCTATGGCTGTGCGTTGAACCGTCATAATAATCCTTTATTTATTTATCTTCACAAATAACATAATAATATGAAAATACACAAATTGGCAGAAACATTTGGCATAGCAGATAGTAATTTGTGGGAGATCTGGAGTCTAAACTTAGCCTAGGCCTGTATCTTAGAGCTCCAGGCCCACCATTACATTACCAAGGTAGTGTGTTTAGTCAACATTGAACATATGTATCAGTGGATGGGAGTAAGTAATGTGTGTAGTGTTTATGATGTGTATATGTATTTATTTATGTATATTGGTGTGTGTTAATATTGTATATGTTACGGCTAATAGCCGAAGTGCGGCTACACCTAGTTTTAGCCGGCTACAACTAGGTGCAGTCGGCCACATGCGTTTATAAGTCCCTGTTCGACTCCATTGGTTTAGGTTTAGGTTATTTTTTTTTAACCTCCCCAACACCTTTTTGTCCCTTGCATAGGTATTGTTTAATTTAGAGTTAACTTAGAGGAACTTATTAAGGTTGACCTAAGTTTAACCGCAAGTTGTCGGCTGCACCTAGTTGTAGCCGGCTAAAACTAGGTGTAGCCGCACTTCGGCTATTAGCCGTAACATATATATTTAAGTCTGGTTAACAAGTTACGCTATAAATTCTACGATTTTTTCAGTTACCGTTTAGTTGAAGATATAATGTCACCATCTTTCTTAAAAGACAAGAAAAATGAACCACGTACCTTCCATTATTTAAAACGACTAACATTTTCGTTGACAGCCCTGACAGTACTCACTCTACGTCAACAAGTGACGGCTATTGTATGAAATAAAAATAAAAACACTCATTTCGACTTGAAACATCTCGTTTGTCTGATTAAAATCCAAATCGAAATATAAAAATAACGAATTAGTAAAATTGCGATATAATGTCACCATCGTTCTAGAATGTTCAAATATAAATATATTTAATGTTTCAAAGCAAATTGAATAAAAACGGCCAAGTACCATACATTATTTAAAATGACTAACGTTTGGCGGACAACCCTGACGGCCTTACGTTGACAAGTGACGGCTATTGTACGAAATAAAAATGAATTAATGTTAAACACATTTTGACCTGAAATATTTCTCTTGTTTAATTTCGTGCGTTGGTCAAGATTTTATATTTATTTTTCGTAAATGCTGACGGTGTATATTCATTATCAAGTTTTTATATACATGAAGGAAATGTAGTATTACCTACATTTATAACAATAATCAATGGAATGTATGATTCGCTAAAAAATTACGTGTTTTTCGACCATCTCGTAGACCCGAAATTCCAGAGGCCCGCGATCTGTAACGACTTAGAGCGACAGTTACACAAAACTCCCTTTAACAACTAAAAGTCATAAACACTCTGTCAGCGACCGTCCTAAACCGAGGTCAAAGTCCCATAGAGGCACTTATAAAAATGAACGAAAGAAATGGACGTTTTAAAAAATAAACAAAAATACTTTTACCTTTAGAATGTAAGCAAAATGTTTTCTTTTTACAAATTAAATGTAAAAATAAACCGATTAAAATAATCCAAAACAATCAATATAACTCTTTCTAAAAATATACTAAGAATTATTCGTACTCGTATTTCATTCAGTACGTGCGACAATAACGTCATTATGCCACATAAACACATATAGATTAACGAATTTATACGAAACATTTATTTTGAACATACTTTTTTAGACTTTGGCACTTCAATTTGAATAATTTATAGGAACAGATGATAAAATATGCCCTTTATTTCATTTACACCCACATAGTGTCGTTAGTTTAGTAATATTACATTAATCACCAACAACTTTGTAATCTAAATGATCCAATTCGATGGTCGTAAAGTTTGAAGAAACAGTATGAAAGACGGCTAATATGTTTTGCTGGATATGTTTAGTTCTAGGTTTATTTAATATTTTTAAGTGTGTTATTATAGAGTTTAAAAAGGATAAGGATATTACCTTTTTCAATGCGAAAGCTTAGTATGTTTTTTTTATAAAGATTACTAGCTGAGTTTTGCAGTCTACTAGTATTCTTGTTACCCCTCGTGCTAAGCTAAAATGCTTATGTTACGATTAGGTTCTCGTCGCTAGTGCAATGGGTGGGGATCGAATCGGCGACCACAAGATCACAAGTTGCCTTAGCCATTGGGCTACAGCCGCTGCCGCTTTTCCGACTTTTTTAATACGGATATTTTTTGCCAAAACGGATGTCCATCTACTCCTTAACCATAATTATGAAATAAAAGTTTGCAAAATTTCACACTACTCCGTCCGCACAATTTTCGTAAAAAGAGGTAGGTACCAAGATTTAGCTTCACGTAGGTATACATATAAATTATTTTAATATTTAGAATAATTAATTATTTTTATTATAATTATAGTCTATTTTTATTCGCAAAATGAATGTTTTTTTTTTTCATATTATTATAATAAATAGGTACTATTAACGCAAGCTAAAAGGCGGCTAAAATAATAAAGAATGCTGCGTTAGTAACACCAACTTTCTCTTATAATTTTATTATATAAATAAATAATTTTAATATCGGTTTTAAACGTGATGAATAAAATTATTTATCTTTATTTCAAAATTACCAAAGACAGTTTATTAGTCACTTAGGTATTAAATGTCTTAGGTCAGAGGTCGCTAAATTTTTGACAAGGGCAGGGGTCACAGAGTGGGTAATTATAATAAAAGCTTTATTGCTGAATAGAATATTTAAAAGAAATATCCTCGTGGACAACCTTCGTAGCGTAGCGGTATATGGGTCACTTTAAATCTTGGAGGTCGTGGGTTCGATCCCCACTCCGGACACGAAATCTTTGTTTAAATTCTAAGATTTTTTCCTAGTCTGGTTGGATGAGGGACTACCCTCCCAATATAATACTGCTGTCATTGGTGACAGCAGTATTATATTATACAAAGAAACGCTGCTGCCCGTTCCCTAGTATATGCTTGTTTTAGATGATGTTATAACAGTCGGGGTCAACGCTGATGCAATGCCTTAATTTGCTTTCCGAGGCATGGAGGGTAGTTCCTTAACCATCTAGATACGATAGGAAATCTTAGAATTTACACAATTATTTCATGACTGGCGGCGTGGCGTTACGATCGAATCGAGAAGCGCGCCTGATACCGCTTCGCTACCATTTAACCAAATCATTTAAAACAAGGTTTTACCTAGTTTTAAATGATTCATGTATTTTTAAATGTTTAAGTAGCAATTCTTTAACATTTTAGTAGTAGTTTTTACGAGTTTTTATTGTGACTATTAATTTTATTTATTTCTTAACTTTTTCTGATCGTGATTTTATTCACTGGTCTCGTGGTTTGTTACGAGTTATTTTATCGTCTTTATAACCATTTTCAACAATGGAGGTACGAAGTTTTTTTTGTTTGTTTTAGTAGTTTCGAAGATTAGCGCGTTATGACTAACAAACGTTTTTGTTAGAACTAGCATTTTCTCGCGACTATACCTATGCAAATTAATATTTTAATATTTGAAGTAGCTTCCGCAAACGGTTTCACTCGCGTAAGAGCGGTTGCGCACTACGTCCGATCCGAACCCGTGAAAATATTGGTCTAGAAATTTGGAAAGAAATCGGATGACGGATCTCGGATCTAGTGCGTAAATTACCATAGAAATAGTTCTACGGCTACTACGGACCATATTTTTACGGGTCGCCGCTCTTACTGTACTATATTTTCTGTAACAACTCCAAAATTAAATATAGCCTATAAACTTTCTCAATAGGTTATCTCTTAATAAAAGTTTTATTCAAATCGGACCGGTAGTTCCTGAGATAAGCGCGTTCAAGCAAACAAACCAACTCTCTAGCTTTATATATTAGTATAGATTATCAATGTTATTTTTAGCTACTGAATACAACAGGCGGTTATTTATTATAGTTGTCATTTGACTAAAAACGATTTGGCCGTCATAAGGTTTACAATTAGCAAGTGATCGCTCTTCAATAATTTCGTTTAGTTTAGAAATTTTAATTTGAATTGAAATAACAACAATTCCGACAGAGCCAAATTTCCGTAAAGACCTTAGGTTTTCCATTCAAATAAAGTGCCAGAACTCCCCATCTTTTGATCAAAAGTCTTCGACACTTATTCGGGGTCAAAGGTCAAAATTGTAGATTTTTTGGATTCTCTAAAACCATTGCTAAATCAAGGTACTGCTTTGTATATATCGATTATTTGATGCAACAATGCTATATTACACTAATATAAAAAAGTTAGATATGTCAAAATGATTCCTCTGTTTCTTGCCAGTTCTTACTACGTCCATATATGGTGGTAGAAAAAAAGGGACGCATTTTAATAACATGATTTAAAATATTTTGAATGTGTCTATTTGATATTTTTGGAAAACCTTTCTGTGCATGTTTAGATTATTTTAAAAAGTGTAATTAAATCATAGTTGAACCAATTCATCGAATAAAATATCTGGTAACAAAATATCACAATGAATTTAAACCACCTGACACTAGAAGTTTCAATAAAAGAGTGATAGTGATAAAATTATATTTTTATGTCAACACGCCATAATTACTTACTTATAGTAGTTTAACTTCAAACGCCACGTTAGTGAGTATAATTGTGGAGGTTTTGACAATTTGAAACCTTTAGCTAGATACTTGTAATATATGTTGTTTCGCCAATTAGAACTCCTAAAATGAAGTAAAAATTAATGTTGGATAAAATAACTTGTAAGAAAATATCCCATTTAAACCATGAGCGAATTAAAATATTATTAGTTTCAACAAAAGAGTGATTTTTTTTATTTTTATGCCGAAGCGCTATTAAATTATTATTATTATTTAACTTGTAATATAACGTGTGTAAGTTTTATTTTAAAATTTTAAATGTATTACATAGAGAATGATTTTTTATTTAAAAAAATTGTAATACAATATTACTTCAAACCACCAATGAAGCTTAAAATTACACTTTATCTTAGTATATATTACAAATCAGTGGATGTAAGATTACTAGCGGAGTTTTGCAATCTACTAGTATTTTTGTACACCCCCCCTCCCCGTGCTAAGTTAAAATGCTTGAGTTACAAGTGGGTACACTTCGATAGTGCAATGGGTAGGAATCGAACCGGCGACCACAAGATCGCAAGTCCGACGCCTTAAACATTACTAAAATTAGATAAAATAACTAGTAACAAAATATCCCAACGAATTAAAACGATGACAAACATTATTTTTATTTTAATGCCTAAGCGCTATAGTTATTGTTCTTTAACTTCTTACATCACGTATGAAAGTATTATTTTAACATTTTAAACTTAATAGATACCTAGAGAATGGGAATACACATTGTTTCGCAAATTAGAAATGCAAATTACCAATAGGAACTCGAAAAATAAAGTCTAAACTGGTGCTGTTCTCATGTCAATGTAAAATACTTTAGTCATTTCACTCTCCTGAAAAGTTACTATTCCTGACATACGCAGTTTTAGAACTTAAGCAACGATATAACGATACGGATCTCGACCTCGGATGTAACCTTGGTATAATCTTCTCTCTCTCTTGTTTTATGTTTTCTTACTCTGAAGAGATCTTAAAATAGTTATGTCCCCTCTCATAATACGACGAGATGGCCGAATGCCAATATAATGAATATTATCAGTTCAGCCGGAAGGTAAATACACCGGTTATTTGGAGACTCAATTTTTTAATTGCAGTTCAATATTCCAATAAAACTTTAAATTTGGGACAATACCATTACGATGGCATTTTTAAACCTTAAAAATATAAAGGACTGATAAATTTACTTTATTATATTTATCTATTCTAATTTTTAAAGAGAAAAGATTTGATCGTTTGTTTGCATTGAATATTCTCCAAAACTTATGGACCAATTTCAAAAAATCTTTCACTATTAAAGAGCTACTTTATGCTGTAGTAACGAGTCTAAATTTGATTATAAACTTCTCACGGAGACTCGACCTGTGCTGGTGAAACTGCGCGCGGGAAGGTGTTGTACATACAAAATATCTATACATATAATAAAACTGTAGAGGTCGAATGTCTGTAGGTATTAAAAAAAAATTAAATGTGATAAATAATGAATATAGAAAAAGAAAAAGATAAATCAAGTAACAGAAGACTTCTTCTCCGGGCCGTCCACTTAGTTGGCCCCCTGTCCCAATCCGATGATCCAGTGCCTGTAGTCCGTGCCAGTGATCACTCCTTCTTTTTTATATTTTTATTGTTACAGTAATATTTCTCATAGCATAAGCGATGCCCTGAGCCGTGGTCCTAGACCATTAAGGGTGCCCTCAGGCGTGTGTCGCTTATACGTAAAAATATTGTTTATATAGAGCAAAATTTTATTAAGATTTTGATTATAGAGGTAATTATTGTTGTAACTATACATATGACGTGACGCTGGACTAACGGACAAGTCATTAGCTAATCCGCAAAAGATTTTAGTTGCGATATTTTTGTATTTAATTAAGTATATTAATCATATTTTATTGTGTATAAGTGTACAAGTGTAAGTGTATGTAAATACCTAAGTGCTGAATAAATATCGTTTAATTCGTTTAATAGGAAATAACGCTAAAAACCGCGTCTGGATTATGTAAAAAGTACACATCCAGTTATTTTTTGTATCTCTGTCTATTCGTCTGTTTGTACGGGCTAATTTCTGAAAGTATTGCCCCGATTTAAATGAAATTTTGCGTGGTGGTCACACCATTAAAAAAGTAAATTGTAGTATGAAGCTTAAAATTACTATACCTAATTAAAATCTAAGTATAAGATACAAATCAGTGGGTGTAGTGCCGCTCACCTAGAAAGGTAGCGCACCTAGATTAGGCTACCTGTGTTTAGGAGAGGAATTTAAATATTTGGGGGCGGCTGTGGCCAGAATGGCCGTCAAGAACACCGCCACCGGGCCGGATGGAGTGCTCGGACGTGCCTGGGCACTTGCAATCGAGGAGTTGGAGCCCGTGGTGCTTGCCCTTTTCACGGCGTGCCTGCGGCAGGGTCGCTTTCCCGCGCCCTTGAAGTCCGGTCGTCTCGTCCTTCTTCCTAAGGACGGGCGGCCTGCGGAGTCTCCTATCGCCCAATCGTCTTGTTGAGCGAGGTGGGCAAACTGATGGAGAGGGTGATCGCGTGCCGCCTCACCAAACATCTCGGTGAGGTCGGTCCCGACCTATATGCGGACCAGTACGGGTTCCGCCAGGGTCGGTCGACCGTGGACGCGATTGCTAGGGTGCGGGAGTTGTCGGAGGAGGCGACCAGCCGGGGAGAGGTGTTGTTGGCGGTGTCACTCGACATCAAGAACGCCTTCAACACCCTCCCGTGGGCCTGTATACTGGAGGGCCTTAGGCACCACGGGGTGCCCAGGTATCTCCGGGTATTAGTGGGTCACTACCTTCAGGATAGGGAGGTAGTGTACCCGATGTCCGGCGGAGGGACGGGTTGTTGGGCTGTCTCTCGCGGTGTTCCACAGGGGTCGGTATTGGGGCCGCTCCTGTGGAACATCGGGTTTGATTGGGCGCTGCGGGGGCGCGTTCTTCGGGGTGTCAGCGTAATTGCATACGCTGACGACACCCTCGTGACCGCCCGCGGCGCCGACCATCGGCGGGCGACTATCCTGGCCACTGCTGGAGTGGCGCAGGTGGTCGCCCGAATTCGTTGTTTGGGCCTACAGGTGGCACTCAATAAAACCGAGGCCCTTGTTTTCCATGGGCCTCGGCGGGCGCCGCCCGCAGGCACTCACCTTGTAATTGGTGGTGAAACCATCGCTGTCGGGGACAAAATGCGTTACCTTGGCATTGTCCTCGACAGCAGATGGAATTTTAGGGGCCACTTTGGACAGTTGGCCCCGAAGTTGGTGGTGACGGCAGGTGCTCTCGGGGGTTTGCTGCCAAATCTTGGCAAGCCCGGGAGCATCTGCCGACCGTTGTATTCGGGCGTGATCCGCTCCATGGCTCTATACGGCGCCCCCATTTGGGTTGACGCCCTGGATAGGCGAAACGTGGCCCTGCTGCGACGTCCGCAGCGGGTCATGGCCATCAGGGCGTCCCGAGCCTACCGCACGGTCGCCTTCAATGCGGCCTGCCTCTTGGCGGGTTCCCCTCCGTGGGACCTGGAGGCGCAGGCGTTGGCCGCCGCGTACCGGCGGAGGTGTGAGGGGGCGCGTTCTGGCCGCGACCCCTTCCCGGAGGGCATTGCACGGTGGCGGAGTGAAGTCCGTCGCCAGACCCTCCGGAGTTGGCAAGAGCGGCTGGAAGCCGCGTCTGGGAGCAGATCACGCGTCATTGAGGCGATCCGGCCCCACCTTTCAAAGTGGGCAAGTCGCAAATGGGGTGATGTGACCTACCACATTGCACAGGTGGTATCAGGCCATGGCTGTTTTGGTCACTATCTGTGCAATGTGGCACAGAGGGAGCCGGACACTCGGTGCCACCACTGCGGGGGCACCGACGATACGGCGCAACACACCGTCGAGGTGTGTCCGGGGTGGTCCGATGAGCGTACTGATTCTCATCGGAGTTGTGGGTTCCGACCTCTCGCTGCCGACCATCATCTCTAAGATGGTCGAAAGTGAGGGGTCGTGGGCGGCGGTTGCCTCCTTCTGTGGACGTGTCATGTCGCAGAAGGAGGTTGCGGAGCGGGCAAGGGAGGAAGATCCCGGAGCACACCCGCTTCGCAGGCGGCGTGTTGGCCGCAGGCGGCGGGCTGAGACCCGTCGCATGCCGCCTTAGGCTCGGCCTCGGGGAGTAGGGAACATGGGCCCTGCTCCCTATAGAGGCTGACCCGTGCGGAGGAGGGACGCCTGAGTACTCCGGGCGTCCTGTTAATGGTTATACGGGCCACATACAAAGTGGCCCCGGAGAGTCCGCGGCACCATCCAAACTGCGGACGGCCGCCGTGGGGGTTCACCGGAAATGCAAGCGCTTCTCAGCGATACCCGGTGGCCCTCACACTCATGGCGGAAGAAGGAGTACCCGGGGGGTTTTAGTGGCGGTAGGGTCCTCTCCTCGAGGGCGAGTCCCCACATATCCCACCGCCGTTGTTTTCACAACGGCGGTGGTCGAATGCGTAAGTGCATTTCCCCCCGGTCAAAAAAAAAAAAGGAATTTAAATATTTAATTGAAATGTTAAAATTAAGTGGATATACTATTTTTGAGAACATTCCATAAATTATTCAAAGAAAAACATATTTATGTATTTTTTTTACAATTATTATAACTATGCATATAATAACTGTAACTAACCTCCGAAGCGTAGTGGCATTTGGCTCGCTTTAAATCTCGGAGGTCGTGGGTTCGATACCCGCGCCGGACAGGAAATCTTTGTGTAAATTTTAAGATTACATTTCGTGTCTGGTTCGTTGAGGACATACCCTCCGTGCCTCGGAAAGCACGTTAAGCCGATTGGTTCCGATTCTTATAACATCATCTATAATAATCGTATATCAATGGCAGCAGCGTATCCTTGTATGGTACAACATAATAATACTGCAGTCACCATCCGGCCTGCCAAGCGTGGTGACTATGGCAAATACCCTCCCTCGGGAGGAGGCCCATGTTCAGCAGTGAACGTTATACGGGCTGATGTTAAGATGCAAATATGTAATAGCTGAATGAGTATTCATATCAAAGTTGACCTGTGTATTGAAAACCATAATACTGCGATCACCAAACATAATTCCAAGCGTGGTGACTTGACACCCTTTCGAGTGTGGCCCATGTTCATGGGTGCGTGTTATACTGGCAGATGACAATGTAAATATAGAGATGTTCATGAGTGAGCATTTATTTACGTCATCATCTGCCAGTATCACACTGGCAGATGATGACGTAAATAAATGGAAATGTTGAAATTACAATAAAATGTTGTTCGTATGTTACATTACACATTCTGAGTATGATTATTTTATTTGTTTTCATACAAGGCAGTTTTTGACTTATTACTAAAGTTAATGCACCCTTCCCCTTGTTTCAAAGTTAGTGGAAAAAAATATATGAAACAATTTTGATGTATGTTTGTATGAAAATATGCTTACAATCATTTATTTCTGTACATACTATATTTAAACGCTAAGTTAAAAAAAATCTGGTTGCCTGGAAGAGATTGCTTTTAGCGATAAGGCTGCCAATTGCAAAATATGTATCGTCAACAGCCCATTTACGTCCACTACTGAACATGGGCCTCCTCTTAACAGACCTTGGCAAGCCAGGATCGTAGAGGGATATTGCCATAATCACCACGCTTGGCAGACAGATTGGTGATCGCAGTAAGATTTAAACGTTGAGCTAATAGATGCTGCTGCCCATCCATCAGCCATATGTTCCTTAGTCGCCTTTTACGACACCCATGGTTCCTTAGTCGCCTTTTACGACACCCATGGGAAGACATGGGGTGGTCTATTCTAAGCCGGAAACCACACGGCAAAATATGTATAACTGTAATGATTATACATAGTTTGTGTTACTATTTTATTTTGCAATAAAGTGTACTTCATTCATTCATTCAACGGCTTAAGCTGCTTTCCGAGGCACGGAGGGTAGTCCCTCAACCAACCAGGTCCGGAAAGAAATATTAGAATTTACACTTATATTTCCTGTCCGGCGTGTAGATCTAACCTAACACCTCCGAGATTTTAAAGCGAGCCAAATACCGCTCCGCTACGGAGGTTGCTCGCTACGGAGGTTGACAAAGCTAATATGGAAAGTGAATAGAATCAGCAACGCATGAAAGCTTACCAGCAGGCGAGCCGTATGCTGATTTTCCGACCGAATAAAATTATTATATTGACATACCATTTTAATGACGTATTTAGTATTCTAGCCACTATCGTTGGATGGTGTCTCAAGGGCGTTTATCATGAATTACGACGGGAGCAAAGAATGAATTAATAGAAACACTCAAACTAAGATATACTTAATAAAAATATGTTATAGGAAATAATCTCTACTAATATATAAAGCAACCAATATTATAAGACAATCTCCGTAGCGTAGCGGTATTTTGCTCGCTTTAATTCTCGGACAAGACATCTTTGTGTAAATTCTAAGATTTCTTTCCGGGTCTGGTTGGTTGCGGGACTACCCTCCGTGCCTCGGAAAGCACGTTAAGCCGTTGGTCCCGATTATTATAACATCATCTATAATAATCGTATATCAAGGAACGGACCGCAGCGTTTCCTTGTGTGGTAAAACATAATACTTCGGTTACCAACCCGCCTGCCAAGCGTGGTGACAATGGCAAATACCCTCCCTCTGGAGGAGGCCCATGTTCAGCAGTGGACGTTATACGCGATGATGATGATGATGATAATGAATATATAAAGCTGAAGAGTTAAATTCTTTGTTGGTTGGCTTGAACGCGCTAATCTCAGGAAATACTGGAACGATTTGAAACAATATTTTAGTATATAGCCTTCCTTGATAAATTAGCTATCCACCATTTATTAAAAAAGACTATAGGCAAGGTATATTATGAAGTTATGATGAAGCTAGTAATTTCCGTGTGTGGTTGGTTGAGAGACTAGCCTCCGTGACTCTCTTTAAAGCGGAGAGACGAAACGGCACATGTTCAGCAGTGGACGCTATACGGGTTGATAATATAAAAACTATTCCGTATTTGTAATCAGATGTGGTATGTCCACATCCAATCATTTTTGTTTTCATAAACTGGTGCAGGAAACGGATGGCGGTCCACTTTAAATTTATAATTTGCTTTCAAAACATAGTTAATAAATTGAAATAGTTCCTTCCAAGTTAACATTTATTTCAACTATCGACCGCGTTTTGGAAATACACTACGAAATCACTCTAATAGCACACAGCAACATTCGGCATACATTATCATCATTCATCATCATTTCAGCCATAGGACATCCACTGCTGGACATAGGCCTCCCTCATAGATTTCCAGATGCTACAGTTGGACGCGGCCTGCATCCACCGTGATCCCGCAGCCTTTACCAGGTTATACGTCCGCTACGCTACGCTTGCCGATACGCGGTCTCCATTCGAGAACTTTTCGGCCCCAACGGCCATCTGTTCTCCGTGCTATATGGCCTGCCCATTGCCACTTCAACGAACTAATCCGTTGGGCTATGTTGGTAACCCGCGTTCTTCTACGTTCTCCGGCTTTCATATAAGGTATCAAAATATAGGTACCTACCCCTTCTCTTCTTTCAAATCATTTTATTTTGCTAAAATATGGGTAAGACATGTTCTTTTAAATTATAACAAGAGATCATTCCATATTACTTTTCAGCAAGCAAAAGTAACATTTTTTTATTTTTTTTATTTGACATCTTTTCACAATACCTCTTTAATCGTATTATTCTCTTACATTGTTTACAATTCTATATTTTATTCATCATCATCATCATCTTCCTACCCTGCCCCTATTATTTGGATATCACCCTCTTCCATTTTTCGCTATTAGACGTCTCTTTCATACTCACACTTTTCTTACACATGTCATCTATGAAACAGTCCATCCATCTTCTTTTTTGTCCTTCCTTTTCCAACAACATATATTCATATTCATTTCATAATATTATTTTATTTATTAAATTAAATGAGCTTTGATTGTACATCCGTTCAGTATTTAAATAAAGTAAAAAAAAAATTGTGAAGAAATTTCCAGCACTTTTGACTACAAAGAATTAAAGTCATTATCCGTTATCCCTCCAACGACTATCTTACGCTTCAAGCCTTTTCACGCCTTTGCGTAAGGCTAGAGTCCTGCTCGCCTTTATGCCCGTTGAAGAAGATAAAGTGGATATGTTACGGCTAAAGGTAGGTGTAAACATAAACTTAAAATTATAGCCGGTTAAACTTAGGTTTATCTTCGAGAAGCAGCTAAAGTTCGATAACATGTTAGTTTGCGTCGTGATATTCTAGGTTTTAATTAAATTAAACAATACATATGCACGGCACAAATAGGTGTTGGGGTGGTTAAAAAAAAACACTAAACCTAAACTAATGGAGTTGAACAGGGACAAACGTCAATTTATAATGAACTACCAGCAGACCTATCAACTGAAACATTTTCTAAGACTGTTTTTAAATATAAGTGTAAAGATTTCTACCTAAAAAGGCGTATGGCAGCATTGATGGAATGACTAATACATATTGGCTATTCCACTAATGATGTAAGGAACTGTGTACTATATTTCAATATTATTTCAATGAACATACCCTAGCCTACCTTGTAACCTATGTATTTTGTACCTTCAGCCTTAAGGCTTAAATAGATGTATAGCTTCATATTAACCATAACACTAGTCAATAAGGGAATGATCTTTCTGCCAACAAACTGCTGTGCAGTTTGGCGGACAGTGTTTATTTAATAATATTATTAATTATGTAATAAACGTATTAAAATTTAAAAACCTTTTTTATAGAGGTTGATCTAAGTTTAACCGCATGTGGTCGGCTAGGTTTAGCCGGCTAATCTTAAGTTTATGTTCACACCTACCTTTAGCCGTAACAGATACATTTATTTATTCAAAAATAAATGTTAAGGAAATCAAAAGTAATATGAAATTATAACAGATCTCACAGAAAACATTGTACGCTAATTTCATGACATTGGTTTAAGAATATGCGGAACCATATTTCAGTTTGACACTTTGCCAACGGAATGACTCTTTTAATACGCACAGCTTATTATAATATCATTGCAACCTAATTCTACTGACTACGATCTTCCTGTACGCATATTAACCTCCAAAATCAAAATTAAAATTGCATGTTCAATTTGATTGTTTTTGTGTGTCTGAGCCATCGTAACTGATAAACGGTTTGAACTTTAAAGTCAATACCTATGTGAGTAAGATATAGATATAGCCTGCATTACAGAGGCTTAACTGTAAGCGCGGGTATAGAAAGCACCTTGGAGTTTTAACTAACATTCGGATTCGTACAAGGTATTGTTAACAATACCTTGTACGAATCCGAATGTTAGTAATGAGTAGATAATGAGTTATTTCCCTTTTTCGTTAATAACCATTCTCTGTATCGAAAATAACCAGAAAACGATCCAGTGTTACATAAAAATGTTTATTAAATTCGATTTAAATTAACTTCACGTTAAAAGTTACTTAAACCGTCATACGTGTTATAACTGACAGAAAACGATAAATATTTATTGAAATGCTTTCAATATTGAAGGCGTGGCCACAAAGTACGCGGCTATTATTGTAACTAATAACGGATAGGAAAACAGTAACTCATAAACAATACCACAGTGTAGAAGAAACAGTAATGTAAGACAATAATCTTTTTGCTAACTCATGTATCGAATATAGCAAGAGTCTATGCTTGTTAGTTTATTTAGCTTTTCATACGGTTTTTTACTTATCTAAATAATAACATACTCAAAGGACAGAACAGACTATTAATTTATAGATAAAAAATAAAATTGTATTTTCATACCTGACAGCTTTTACGCTAAAACTATAAATAAATATAAAATACAAACTATTTATTATTATTATTACTACAATACCTAAACTGAATTAATTAATTAAATATAATTATATTAATGAGCCAAATATGTTTTGACTATTTGCAAATGCCTGTAGTAGGTTTACGTAAATAAAAACTTTTTTTATTTATTTTTATTTTTATCTAACCTACGGGTACTGTCAAATTCTACCCACATCTGTTAAGTCTTGTGTCTTGATTGAGAAACCAAAATTCATACACTCATTTGTCCTTCCTTCCGCTCCAAGTATACATGTCAAACTATCTCATTATTATCTATGTTCACTAAAGATAAAGCTAAAGAGTTTGTTTATTTGCTTGTCGCAAATCTCAAGAACTAATGGTTCGATGTGAAAAAATCTTGCAGTATTAGATAACCCATTTATTGAGGAAGGTTATTTTTAATTATGAAGTTCATACGGGAACTAGAGTTACACAATCGAAACCGCGCGTCGGAGGCTAGTTTTAAATAATAAATTTGAATTCTGACCCAAAATCTAGATACAAAGATTAATTAAGTGACACTTATTCTAATTTATAACTGTTGCCATTTGCTTCAATATTAAAACTGTATGTTTATTCTATTTGTTATCTTAATGAAATATTAAAAGTCAAGGAAATAATAGTAAAAAATAAGAAAAATGGTAATTGTAAATACAAACTAGGTGGCCTAGAAATTATTTTGAAAAGTTTGATAGAATGCCAATCAAATAATCGTTTCTTAAACTATCAAAATCATTTAATCCCAATACTCAATTACGTCACTTTGGAATTCAGTAATAGCAATTGATTTAAAAAACGATCAAGTGCTTATTTGAACTGTTTGCATTCTGGGTAAGTATGTTTTTTATTTTGTTTTGTTTTCGCGCGCTGGCGGTGTGATTTGTGGGACTCGCCCTCTCTATACCGTGGTATGCTAACTCATACCACGAGGAGAGGACCCTACACCACTAAAACCTCCCGGACACTCCTTCGATCCGCCGTTGGCGGGGGCCCGGCATGCATAAGCAATCCGGCCCCCTGAATCATCTTCCTACCCTGCTCAATCTATTTGGGGTCGGCGGCGTCAGCGCAACAGTTATGTCTGCCATCCTTATCCTTAGAGACGTCTCTTCCATACTCACACATGTCATCTTTCACACAGTTCATCTATCTTTTTTTTAGCCTGACACTTTCAACATATCCCTCCATCTTCATATTCAGCAATCTATCAAAAAATGTTCTTTTTTAATGAATATTAACTTTATACGTAATTGGTACGTAATGAATGGTATATAATAATATACCTAATATTGGTACTGTTGCGCACTCATTTATTCATAATCTTTTTAGTTTTATATTTTCTTTTTTTTGTGATTCCTTTTTGTAAATGTTGACAATATAAAGATACTTGATTAGACAGTGTCACGACGTTGCTTTGATTTCTTGCTTAGTAATTAATTAAATATATCCATTATATACGCTAGAAGAACGCGGGTTACCGACATAGCCCAACGGATTAGTTCGTTGAAATGGCAATGGGCTGGCCATATAGCACGAAGAACAGGTGCCTGCTGGGGCCGTAAAAGTTCTCGAATGGAGACCGCGGATCGGCAAGCGTAGCGTAGGACGTCAGCCTACTAGATGTACTGATGATCTGGTTAAGGCCGCGGGATCACGGTGGATGAAGGCCGCTTTTAACCATCCATCAGTGGACGTCCTTCGCCTGAAATGATGATGATGATAAGGTTGCTTCACGAGCTCAGGCGGAGTAATAGCACTTAAGTAACAATGTATATAATTACAATCGCAAGTCTCTTTAGACTGTGGTAACCACTAACCATCATGCAGGCTGTATGCTTGTTGAGCCGCTTCATTATACAGAAAAATAATGTCAACATGAAGTAGTATGACTCTCATTAAACTAGTAACATTGATCTTGTTACTATGAACCATGTATATTTAGCTTGGGCGTCTGCCAGTGTCCGTGATATTGACACTAAATGCACCGTGGAACATCTTATCAGCACCACGTCCGCAATTAGGATTGGCCTCACACGCTTTCAAATGCTTTCGCATGGAATTGCTTTAGAAATTTCATTTTTTTGTTTTGGTGCAGTGTGAGTCTGCCAGTAGAAATATTTAGTCCAAACTGCATTTTTTTGAAATTTGAACAGGCGGCATCATTTAACAATGCATTTAACAGCCTGGTCAATGACACATTATTTTTATTGATAGTCCTATTGATTTTACTGTTCTATTTTACTATACATAATACTAAAGTTGCAGTTACAGGAAAATTGTGTTAAAGACAACAATTATTTATTGAGTAATATCTAAAGAGAAATTAAGTAGAGCTACCATCCCTGCATGTATCTGCATTCAGTGGCACGACGAGGAATGACAATTCCTTCTCGTGCCACTGGTGGAACAAGTTGGTGGAACGACGAGGAAGAAGCGGACGACAGCGCAACATTTTTTGCAAGAGAAAAGAACAATGCACAACGCAACAGAGTCTGCGGCCTTTCCGCGCTGGCGTTGCGTCGCCGCGGCATTGACGTCGCGTCGAAGCTGCGCAGAATCTGGCAAGACGACGACGCTTGAAAGACACTAGTGTGGGGGATCTAGAGTTCATTGCTTTTCACAATTATTAAATACACTGAATATTTAGCGGTTGCGACCTTATCAAAAATCGTTTTTAGTTTTCGTTTGTAAAGATTAGTAAGCATAAAGTTTTTCTTTTTAAGATCACTAGCAGAATTTTTCACACTACTGATAACACCTCGTGCTAAACAAATCTGCTTGTGTTACATGTAAGTTCACATCGGTAGTTCTTGGGAAGGGGATCGAACCGGTGACAACAGGATCACAAATCCGACGCCCTAGTCATTAGGCTACCACGGCCAGATTATATTTTAAAATAATTTAGAGATTTTAAAAATTATGCTATAATTTCATGCCTTTGGTACACATACAGCTCTCAAGATAAGATATATTTATTACCTCGACTTAGAATAACGAAGCAATTTAAGCAAATTCCCTTTTCCTACTCTAACTACATAAAAATCGAGCCCGAAACCTTATTATCCGCGATTGCAAATTAAATTACTCCTAGAATAAAGAAACAGTACGGCAAGCAGGTAAAAGTAGGCTCAGCTCTTTAAATATTCCACGCGACTTTGAATTTTTAAGATATCAACCTGCTGAAATACCTGAATGACTACCATAACACGGTGTTTGCAGAAAATGAGACACATGAATATAAAGTACTAAGTACTAAGTGAGAAAAAGTGATATTGGAAGAAGATTGTGTTAAAAATATTGCGCTGCTTTAATGTGATAGTGACACAAACCAAAAGGTTTTACTTTCGAATAAGGCGTTTTAGTCCCATGGTATTACAGATCAAATTGTGTTGAATCCTAAACTTATTTTGTGTCACTATCACACTAAAGCAGCGATGTGTGTGAACGGTGCCTTCTACACCATTATGAGCAACCAAAACCTGTCTAAAAATGCTTGCCTTTTCAAGTATCCTCTATAGGAGTTCTTACGAACCCTACCTTGCGTACCAACCCTAATATCTGGGAGAAAGAGCTGGGTATGGCAGAAGAAATGAGAGCATTGAGGAGCATGAAATGTGATAGAAATAAGAACAGAGTGATACTGAACGTTGTAGTATAAAAGAAGATGTAGTGATAAGGATTGAGAAAGGTATGCTAAACATATAGAGAGAATGTCTGAAAGAAGTCTTACGAGAAGAATTTACAGGGCGAATGTGAACGGAAGCATTGGAAAAAGGGAAGACCAAGGCGGACGTTCCATGTCCAAATCGAGAACGTTCGTAAGAAAGCCTAGGTTATAAGTACCCTTTAAGGGAAATGCATGAGGAGATTAGTGAATGCAGAAGAGGCGAAAGTGGTATGTGAAGACAGTATCAAGTGGAAGGAAGTAGTATCTGCCTACCCCTATGGGAAAGACGTGGCAACTCTGAGAACTCGTAAGAAACTTTGAGAAATCTTTTTTTTTAATATCTATAAAGCTGAAGAGTTTGTCTGTTTGTTTGCTTGAACACGCTCATCTCAGGTACTAAAATCTATGAATTTAGTTATGAAGTTTCTACGGGGAACTTATCTTGCACTAGCTTCCGCGCGCTGGAAGCTAGTGCAAGATATTACAATAAGTTTGCACCACTATAATTACCTTATACAATAGAGTTTAAATGGTAGTAGGTATAATTTGTTTCCCTGTTTAATAAACCGAGTACCAAATATAGCGAGTAACTAGCAAATTATATTAAAATGATATATCGTCAACAAACCCGATAAACAATAAACAAATGTATATGTATACAAACAAAGAATATTACTAAATAATTGCTTAACATACAACTTAACTTGGCAACATTTAAAACAAGTGAAGCGGCCGCAGCCCAATGGCTAGGGCGTCGTACGAGCGGATCATTCTCACTAGTTCCACCAGCAATTAGCTCCATGGAACTAGTGAGACTTTGTTTTCTCAATAGTTCCATGCAATCCCATCCACTTTGATAATGGAACAAATGAAACAAAACTTAGTCGAACTGGTCTCGCTAGTTCCATCAAAGTGCGATCTTGTGGTCGCCAATACGATCCCCAGCCATTGCAATACCCCAATAGACTCGCCCTCTCCACAGCGTGGTATGCTAAACTAATACCACGAGGAGAGAACCCTACACCACTAAAACCCCCCGGACACTCCTTCGATCGCATGCGTACGCATAAGCAATCCAGCCCACGAGGGGTTAACCAGAATACTTGTAGTGTGCCAAAAAAACTTTGCTAGTAATTATAAAAAAAATAAAAATGTAGCGTTAAAATAAAAAATAAAAATAACAAGCGTTTGTAATCAGTACTCAAAATTCCTATTACGTTTATTATTAACAGCTTCCATATCGTAGTATTTTCGTCTAAATTGCTACCTGTACATTTGCAGTTCCTTACGCTCGTTCGATTTAAATTGCTGCATTTGATGTCGATCCAAATTGAGGAATAGCATTAAGATATAAACAGAAGATAGTAATGAAAGGTTTAATGTTAATGAAATTTATATTCATAATATCACATTTAAATCTCAGAGGTCGTGGGTTCGATCCCGACGCCAGACAAGGAAACTTTGTGTAACTTCTAATATTTCTTTCTGGGTCTGGTTGGTTGAGGGACTACCCTCCGTGCCTCGGAAAGCACGTTAAGCCGTTGGTCCCGATTGTTATAACATTATCTATAATAATCGTATATCAAGGAACGGGCAGCAGCGTTTCCTTGTGTGGTACCACATATTACTGCGGTCAAAAATCCACCTGCCAAGCGTGGTGACTATGGAAAATACCCTCCCCGGGAGGAGCCCCATGCTCAGCAGTGGACATTATACGGGCCGATGATGAATATCACATAACTCCTTACTAATATAATAAACGCGAAAGTTTATGAGTATGTGTGGATGGACGTTTGCTACTCTTTTACGCAAAAACTACTGAACGAATTTCACTGAAATTTTGCACCATGATAGTTTATTAGCTGGAATAACATATAGGCTACAAAGCATCACGCTCCGACCCACTGGAGCAGAGAAACGAGGGTAAGCCCGAGGTGCGCATTTAGTATCGAAGTCTATCCCATAATATTTTATAAGTCTAATATAGCATTTAATCCCACTAATATTATAAACGCGAAAGTTTGTAAGTATGGATGGATTGATGGATGGATGGATGGATAGATGGATGGATGGATGGTCGGATGGATGGTCGGATGGATGGATGGATGGATGAAAAACGATTGAACGGATTTGACTGAAATTTTGCACCATTATAGTTTATAAGCTAGAATAGCATATAGGATACAAAACATCACGTTTCGATCCACTGGAGGAGAGTAACGCGGGTAAAACCGCGGGGCGCAGCCAGTATCATATAACTACCTCAAAATATGTTATAAGTCTAATATAGGTTTTAATTTAAATAACAATAACGTGGTGTAATGATGTTCATAACACAATATTCCAAAACTACTAAAACAAAACTTACTTTAACTTTTACAACTGTTAAAGCATTGGAACCGAAGTAAATACAAGTTTATATCTTATCTTTCGGGATAAAATATAATGACCACCAAAAATATATACTTGACACCAGAAAAATAAAGTCTAAAATTATAATAGTACTAGCTATTTTAGTCACGACTGCACTTCAAATTGTATTCGAACACCAAATGTAGTTAATGATCACCAAATCTTAGCGAGCAAATTATTGCGCTATTTCTACCTTAATAAAATCAATGAAAAATGACAATCGGTTAGGTTAGGTTAGAGCTGCGGCCATACAACGCACGAGCCGAGCGAGCGAAGCGAGCGGTGCCGCTGCAGCGGCCGGCGAGTGCCAGAACCGAATAGTAAATTAGTAAAACATTTAGGTACTTTTGGTGATCATTTACTACTTTTGGGTTAACAATGATTTATTTGGAGTCATTTTGCTTAAATACGATAGCGAAATGTTAAAACTTTGGTTACAATTTTACATTAAAATGCGGGTTTAATTTTGGTGATCATTTTTACTATATCTGATGGTAAGTTAAACATTAGCCTTATCTTTCTATCTACTAACTTAGCCGCGTAGCTCCCTTACCCGAGGAAGGAAGTTCAATTTTCTTAAATGTTTTTGAATACTTTACGGAAAAGTTTACTAAATACTATGTACCATATACCCTGCATCTTTCGATTCCTGCCGGTGGTCGAATTTTATTAATCTAAATTTTGAAACATCGTCTTCAACAGCCCGTTTACATCCACTGCTGAACATGGGTATCCTCTTTACAGATCTTGGCAAGCCAGGATCGTAGAGGGATATTGCCATAATCACCACGCTTGGCAGACGGATTGGTGATCGCAGTAGGATGTAAACCTTGAGCTAATAGATGCTGCTGCCCATCCATCAGCCATGTGTCCCTTAATCGCCTTTTACGACACCCATGGGAGGACATGGGGTGATCTATTCTAAGCCGGAAAGCACACGGCAAAGGATTCGCACCCGCATCTTTCGAATCCTGCCGTTGGTCAAATTTTATTAATTTCAATTTTGAAACATAAAGTTGTATTCTTATTCTTTATTGTACACACAGAAAAACAAGTAACAATACGTTTTAGACAAAGAAACAACATGTACAAAGGCGAGCTTAATTCAATTATGAATTATCTTCCAGCAAACCTTCCAAGGACAGAGATATATAATAAAAAGGTAGCTAGTGTACAACAAATCTAGTTTACCGATCTGGTAAACATCTATGAGCTCATTTATACTTACATGCTAATATTTACATACAATACTTATACAAAATACATACCATATATGTATGTATATATAATATACTACTTAAACATATCTATTAATATAATGTTAGAGAGACAGAAAATATTCTTTAGTTCTTCGCTTAAAAATGTGTGGAGATGGACTAGTCCGAATGAAATGTGGAAGTGAATTCCATAAACGCACCGCCTGCACAGTGAAAGAACCATCATATCTACTGGAAACATGTGGTGGATTGTTGTAATATTGAAATAATTTTTGACATCGGTCCTGTAGTTCCTAGGTAGATATATTCAATGCTAAAAAACAAACAAATCTTTCTTCTTTACAATATTCGTAAAAATATCTTAAGTCAATAGATAGACTTGTAACATTATGAGAGTTAAATTGAAAAATCGATTCTGCCGGAAAATTTGTGGGAAAAAACGACGGCCATTATTTAAGCTAACGAGGTCATTAAATTCAAGATAAGACTCAACATTGCCGTATCCTATGAATGTCACCAAATATATAAGGTGCTTTCAAAAATATATGCCATCCGTGTAACAGTAGATAGTATCACGTTAGTGAAGAAAATTCTGTGAAATGTTATTATTGTACACACAAATAATTAAATCATTTTAAAATTCATGTTTCTTTTGAAAAAAGTTTTTACCCAATGTAACTGTACTGATTGTACTGGTAGTAACTCCCAATTTATTGCAGAATGATCGCGTTCTTGTATTTCGTGATTGATATTTTTTTTTTAGTTTTTTTGGGAAATCCAGTTTAATATTTATAAAAAACTCTTATAGTATCGTAACCACATGATATCGGAAGGGTTGGCACATATTCACATGATAAAAAAATTACTGGGTATCATCATCATCATCATCATCAGCCCGTATAACGTCCCCTGCTGAACATGGGCCTCCTCCCGAGAGGAAGGGTATTAACCATAGTCGCCACGCTGGGCAGGCGGGTTGGTGACCACAGTATTATGTTGTATCAAACAAGGAAACGCTGCTGCCCGTTCCTTGATATACGATGATTATAGATGATGTTATAACAATCGGGACCAACGGCTTAACGTGCTTTCAGAGGCACGGAGGGTAGTCCCTCAACCAACCAGACCCGGAAAAAAATCTTAGAATTTACACAAAGATTTCCTGTCCGGTGTGGGGTTCGAACCCACGACCTCCGAGATTCAAGGCGAGCCAAATACCGCTACGCTACGGAGGTTTTCTGTATACTGTGTATAAAGTTTCTAAAAGAGTATTATTGTTTAGCTAGCTACTATATTTGTTACCAGCGATAGGAATGATAAAATCAGTGAACGCACAGAAGTTCCCCCAGTTGTCGTAAAATCACCATAATAAACCACTCCTGATGTAAACTCAGAAACGTGTGGCGGTAATGTTGTGCTCGTCAAGACAAATACTTGACTCCCATAGAATATGATAAAAGGATATCTATACTAACACAATATGTAGGTATAGCTGAATAGTTTGTTTGCTTGAAAGCGCAAATTTCAGGCAATACTGGTCCAAAAAGAATGTGTGTTAGATAGCGATTTATCGTGAAACGGTTTAGGCTATGTACGAGCATATGTAAGCATATTTTAATTTATTATTTACAATAATGTATTATTTACACACTTAGCGGAGTTAGTTGTTTTACTTATTTTCCCGTATTATCATTTATTATATTTATATCATATTCTATTAACTAAATGTGTTGTTAAACCTCCCTTCAAGCTATATTTAATTATTACGTTCTTATGAGAACAGGAGCTACGAACGGGAAGCTAGTTATAAATATATAATTTTAATAGAAGAAATTTCTGTAAAATAAAAAATAGAATTATATTGGAATATATGTTTCTGTTGAACAAAAATATTGCTCTATAGGTATTAGCCTGCTGGCCACATCTGCCGCTGAATAACGGAATGCGAGTAGCCTCACACTCGTTTTCCGTATGTAAATTTATTTTTTAATAAACATTTTTATAGTAATAAAAAAATCACCGAAATTTCTTCACTAACATAATTACAAGTAGTATTAATGAATAGTGTCATTAATACTAATTATGTTAATGAAGAAATTTGTTAAAGGGATACATTTCTGAAGCACCATTTATATTCCCTTTTATAATTTACAAAACTATTTAATAATATATTTGTACTACATCAAAGCGGGAAGCAAACAAAACATACAAAGTAACAAGTTACTTTAGAAAATATATCACAGGTTTCATTTTGTACGTGTGCACGCGTAAAAAAAATATATAAAAATG
The DNA here is from genome assembly GCA_947037095.2 of Nycteola revayana. Lineage (NCBI taxonomy): Eukaryota > Metazoa > Arthropoda > Insecta > Lepidoptera > Nolidae > Nycteola > Nycteola revayana. Next base: position 4,532,377 of record OX344851.2, read on the forward strand.
TTTTACTAAAACTAAGCTTACATATTTCTGTTTGTTTATCGTTCGCACGAGGAGGCAAACTAAATTGCACTCAAGAGCAACGCAAACTCTAGACTAAATCAAAGTGGAAAATGTTACTATGTGGATCGACTTTTCTTTTTTTTCGGACGGACATAAATTTTGTTATAGTAGAAGAGCTAGTACCAACTTTTGGGTAGATATTTCAGGAAACCTGAAAATTTGTCACATATGTTACCTATTATATCCCAACACGAAACTGTAGACCTGGCTGGTGAGTAGCGGGGCTAAGATCAAAATATTTTTTATGTTTAAAAATATTCAAAATATATATTTTTTATATGTTGTTGTTCAATGTTTAAAGTGTTTAAGGATTAAAAAAATAATAAACCAGACGGCTTAGTCGTGGTTTTAAAATTGCTAGATGCATGCAAAAATGTATTTGAGCCAACTTAAAATTTGTTTAATCCATGAATACCTAAATAAGATTCTCGAGTTAGCACCGCTACTCACCAGCCATATTTGAAGTTCCGTGGAGGCCATATGTGACGAGATTTCAGCTTGCCTCAAATATCTACCCAAAAATTGGAGCTAGCTCTCGCACCAGTTGTAGTGCGAGCCTCATAGTTGAGGCTTTTGCTACTTCACCGGGCTTAAAGGAGCAGTGCTCCAGCTTTAATTAATGCATTAACATGTAGAATATATATATCAATCCTTTTTTTGTCTCAAAAATAAATAAATTCCTCTTCATCCTAGCGGCCGCATGTGGCCAGCGTGCTAACGGGCAGCCCTTAACAAGAAAGCCAGTTCGTAAAACTTGAATTATTTTGTATTGGAAGGCATTAGTCATTTGGCTATGTTTTCACATTAATTGTGACAGAGCCGTGTGTTTTCCGGCATAGAATAAACCACCCCATACCTTCCTATGGGTATCGTAAGAAGCGGCTAAGGGGCGGCGGTCACTGCCGGCATAGCACGGCAGATTGTGCTGCGGCATCCCGCGGCGTTCCGTGGCATGGCGTGGCGTGTATTCTCTCATGTGAAAGAAACCAGGTTAATCAATTTCCCTTCATCCATTTTTCTCTTCCTTGCCCCCGCGCGGGGGCTGGGACTGCGCCCCATTAACCGAAATGACCGTATTTCAACTAGCTTAGCAATCAAAATTCATCGACACAAAGTGACCTATACGTCTCGCGATTGGCAATGGAATGAGACGTCATGACTCGTCCCGCAGCATCGTTGTATCGAAATAAAGTAACATGAACTCTAAACTCATCGAAATATGATTCAAAATAACTTGATTAGTAATAAAATCCTTTGCCAAGCCATGCCGTGCCGTGCCGGCAGTGAGCGCCGGCCCTTGTGGACATACCCCTGATGGATGGGCGGCAGCATCTATCAGCTTACAGATACTCCCATCTAGTAAGATGTAGTATCGTTGAGCTTATTAATATAGATTACAGTAAGTGATCGCAGTAGCGATCATCAATCCAACTGCCAAACTTGGTGATAACGGCAATACGAGCCTGGCTTGCTAAGGTTTGTTAAAAAGGAGGCCCATATTCTGCAGTGGACGTAAACGGACAAGTAACAGTCATCATCATATTAGCCTGTTGTCGTCCACTGCTGAACATTGGCTTCCCCCATCAATTTCCAGCGGAAAAGATTCCTAGCGGCCTGAATCCGCTGACTCCCTGCGACCTTTATGAGGTCGTCGGTCCATCGTGCAGGCAGTCGTCCCACGCTGCACTTGCCAGTTCGTGGTCTCCACTCCAGAACCTTTCTGCTCTATTGGCCGTTAGTATTACTACTATTCATTGTCGTCTCGTTAAGGAGAAGCTTGTTACAAAATTATAAGTTAAATTATAATATTAAGTGTTGATAGTAATATTGATGGCAAAGCGTTCTGCCATTAATTGGCAAATAAAATCACGTAGTATATTTATAGAATAACAGGTTTGCATAAATTAATTAAGTACGCATTAATTAAATGGCCTTGTTTAAGTTTTGCCTCTAGGGCATAATTAAATACAAGCGAAAAAATTTCGAAGTTTGTTTTACAACTCTTAACCGCAATTATATGGTTAATATTACTTTTTTCAGCTGGTAGATTTACAATTCGAAGTGTTCAACCAAGGTTTACTTGCAGTTACTGAAGAAATTTGATTTCAGGATCGAGAGAAAAAATTGTAAGATCTATATCTGTACTTATATTATAAAGAGGAAAGATTTGTATTTTTGTGTGTATGTTTGTAATGAATAAACTCAAAAACTACTGTGCCGATTTCAATTCAGTCACCCAGAGTGACATAGGCTATATTTTATCATGAAGTTCCCATGGGAACGGTAGTTCTTTTTTTTTTCTTTTTTAAAAAGACAACTCCCGCACTAGGGAAATAAATCCCTGTGTCGCGGGGGACTTTACAAACATACATTTCACGGACACAAAGAACACCCAGACTCAGAACAACTATTTGTGGTTCACACAAATAATTGTCCCGGGTGGGAATCGAACCCAGAACACCAGGTCTCAGAGGCAACTATCGTAACCACTGAGCCACCGGTGCAGTCAAAGTGCGTTAAGTAAGTTACGCGGGTGAAACCGCGCGCGGGAAGCTAGTTCATTATAAAGTTACTTATTATAACGTGGTAGTTTGCAAACTTGTAAGGTAATAAGTAATCTGTCCAGTGACTTTAGAGATTCACTGGACAGATTTACAGATTTCGATAATTCATTACCAATAGATCATCATCATCATCATCAACAGCCCGTTTACTTCCACTGCTGAACATAGGCCTCCTCTTAACAGACCTTGGCAAGCCAGGATCGTTGAGGGATATTGCCATAATCACCACGCTTGGCAGACGGATTGGTGATCGCAGTAAGATGTAAACCTTGAGTTAATAGATGCTGCTGCCCATCCATCAGCCATGTGTCCCTTAGTCGCCTTTTACGACACCCATGGGAAGACATAGGTATATACCAATAGATAGCCACTTTATTTTATATTGCCATGCCATGGGCTTTAAATGGTTGGCTTTAAAAAAAAAAAGTTCTATCGATTTATATTCAATATCGAGATAATATACGTCATATGAAGAACAATAGTTTTACAAGAATTACTTAGTTTCACATCTTTACTGTTAACATAGAACTAGGCATATTACATTCCATTTAATAAGACTTTAGGGCAGGGTTTCTTAAACTTTTAGCAGTCACGGACCACTTTCACAATTTAAAAAAACCCATGGACCCCTGAAAATTACTACTTACTTAATGAGAAGGGTGCTGCTGTTTGGCCTCAATGAGAACGAATAAATTGTGGGATTGTCTTCGACAAGACTGACCTACTGCGGACCCCTGATATACATGTTATGGACCCCCTAGGGGTCCGTGGACCCCACTTTGAGAAACCCTGCTTTAGGGTAAATTGCTGAAATATTTCACATTTTTTCAACTTTGCTATTTAATTTGACACAGGACGCCTTCTGCAGCTTATGGAGCTTAAAAATGCTTTTTCTAGGTAAATCTTATTTCTTCTTGTTTCTTGTTTTAAAAGACAACTCCCGCACTAGGGAAATAAATCCCTGTGTCGCGGGGGACTTTACAAACATTCATTTCACGGACACAAAGAACACCCAGCCACAGAACAACTATTTGTGGGTGGGAATCGAACCCAGAACACCAGGTCTCAGAAGCAACTTCCGTAACCACTGAGCAACCGGTGCAGTCAATTTTATACTAGCTTCCCGCCTGCGGTTTCACCCACGTTACTTCCATTCTCGTGAAAACTTCATAATAAAATATAGCTTATAGCCATTCTCAATAAATGGGCTATTCCGACACTGATATTTTGAAAATCAATCAAATAGATACTTACGATCACTACACGCAACGTCGGCTATGTACCTGGAATGAAAATAAAGGCTTTATAAAATAAATTAAGAAATAAAATAATTCTGTCATACCCAGCTCTTACTTCCATACATCAGAGTTTGTATGAGCACTTTTCCATGCACAGCCAGGCGAGTCTTTTTAGACAGGTTCTGGCTGCTCATTAAGATGTGCAAAGCACCATTCACCAAATTTCCCATACTTAATAATTAAATCAATATATAAATTGACTAGCTTCCCGCGCCCGGTTTCACCCGCATAACTCCCGTTCCCGTGGGAACTTCCTAATTAAATATAGCCTATGTCATCCGGGTATAGTGTAGCTTTCCAAAAGTTTAAAAAAAAATCAAATCGGTCAAGTAGTTTCGGAGCCTATTCAATACAAACAAACAAATCTTTCCTCTTTATAATATTAGCATAGATAGCAGTGCAATCAAGCGTAGCTCTATGTATTTAAACTTTACCGTCGAGGTATTAACATGAAACGGAAACATTTAAATTGAATAAACAAACTCGGTAGCTCGATGTACTAAAGCAAATTCGAGCTTATTCGAGATCTAAGCATCACAAAGCACGTAATAATATGTGGTTCAAAGAGATAGTATTATATAAATGAACGCGACAAATCTCAAACCGCAAACTAAACAGAAACGTTTTCGATTTATGGTACGAGTAACGAGAAATTTACCTGAATCATCATTTCAGACAAAAGTTCATTTCAGACAGAATGTAGAAACAATTAGGAAATGAACTGGAGACTGCTTAAGCTTTATAGGTTTAATATATTAGCTCCCCGCGCGCGGTTTCACCCGCATTACCCCCACATATGCTGGCAGCATTTCCCTATTGAATGGGATTTTTTATCTGCTGGGCAAAGTAAATACCTGCCGCTGCGAGGTTTTCCCACGTCAGATAAGTAATATCCAGATTGTTACAAAATCATCTACAGTTATCGTATATCAAGGAATGGGTACAACATAATATTGCGGATACTAACCCGCCTGAAAAGTCGTGCATCGTGATTATGGCAAACCATTCCACCGGTAGGAGACTCATGTTCAGCAGTGGATGTTGAACAAAAAATTGAATATTCCTCTTTCAGCACCAAAGCTATTACTTTTGGAACACTTACAGTGCTCAATGAGGAACCAACAATTATTCCTCATTTAGCACCTAAGTAAGTTTCATGATTTAGTGATGGTATTGATATTCAACGGGTCCCTAGAACAAAATCATTTTTGACATTTTCCAATCGTCAGTAGTTATGTCATTCTTAACCAGTGCTTAGATCGCTAAGCACTGGTTAAAAATGACATTTTGACAATATAACTAATTATTTTTTTCCTCACTATAATTAAGCCTGGCGATACCTTTCCACCAACCAAATGACGCCAGATTTTTTTTGTGAGCTTTGGGGAGGTACGCAAACCATTTGGCATAAAAAGTAATCATGATCATAATATTATTTTTTTTTTCCCGCCCCTAACACCCACATACCCACCACGCGAATCCTGCCAGGTCGACGTTTTTTATTCTTAGAGTGCTCCAGGTAAGTTTATAAATATTTTTTATGAATAATCAAATTACCTTGCCGTTTCGGTCGTCAGCTCTCAGTCCACCACAAGGCCAGTAAGCAACTCACAATCACTCAATACCATTATGTTTTTTTTTTCTTCGTACAGACTTTCGTAGTTATCGACGAGGCTTTTGCTAATTCACCAGGCATAAAGGCGAGCAGAGCTCCAACCTTACTTATGTACTTAGTAGAACTTACTTATATTTCTCGCTACCGCTATATCCTATGAATAAACCCTCTATTAACTTAACCCTATAAACACATCAGTAAGCAAACACAAGCAATCCTGATTACGAATGCACATACGACCTAACAGTTTAGAGCCAAAGTCGTAGATTGCCAAATATGTGTATTTAAACCAGCATAAACTGCGGGTAACCAACAAATTGTAGCGAATCGCGTATTAAACCCCTTTTACTAGCTACGAAATGGCGTGTTAACCCTTCAAAATGTTGTTTACGGTGTGATGAAAATATGAGTGAAGACGTTAAAACATCCGCTTCTAAATTTAAAAGATGGTTTCAATTATAAAAAACCGGCCAAGTGCGAGTCGGACTCTCGCACGAAGGGTTCCGTACTAGTTGCAAGTGCCTACCTATTTTTGATATCAAGAATACAACAAGTAACATAGTATAAAAGTTCTTGTAGTTCGTTGTAACTTTGATCGATGTTAATAATAGTTGAATGAATGAAACGTAAATTGCGGTTTACGGTTTATGACGTATAAAAAAAAAAACCGGCCAAGTGCGAGTCGGACTCTCGCACGAAGGGTTCCGTACCTACTAGTTGTAAGTGCCTACCTATTTTTGATATCAAGAATACAACAAGTAACATAGTATAAACGTTCTTGTAGCTCGTTGTAACTCTGATCGATGTTAATAATAGTTGATTGAATGAAAGGTAAATTGCGGTTTACGGTTTATGACGTATTAAAAAAAAACTACTTACTTGATCTCGTTCAAACCAATTTTCGGTGGAAGTTTGCATGGCTATGTACATCATATATTTTTTTTAGATTTATCATTCTCTCATTTTAGAAGATACAGGGGGGGGGACACACATTTTACCACTTTGGAAGTGTCTCTCGCGCAAACTATTCAGTTTAGAAAAAAATGACATTAGAAACCTCAACATAATTTTTGAAGACCTATTCATAGATACCCCACACGTATGGGTTCGACGAAAAAAATTTTTTTGAGTTCCAGTTCTATGTATGGGGAACCCCAAAATTTATTGTTTTTTTTCTATTTTTGTGTGAAAATCTTAATGCGGTTCACAAAATACATCTACTAACCAAGTTTCACCATTATAGTTCATATAGTTTCGGAAAAAAGTGGCTGTGACATACGGACGGACAGACAGACAGACAGACAGACAGACAGACAGACAGACAGACAGACAGACATGACGAATCTATAAGGGTTCCGTTTTTTGCCATTTGGCTACGGAACCCTAAAAAACTACTTACTTGATCTCGTTCAAACCAATTTTCGGTGGAAGTTTGCATGGTTATATACATCATATATTTTTTTTAGTTTTATCATTCTCTTATTTTAGAAGTTACAGGGGGGGGGGACACACATTTTACCACTTTGGAAGTGTCTCTCGCGCAAACTATTCAGTTTAGAAAAAATGACCTGAGAAACCTCATTATCATTTTTGAAGACCTATCCATAGATACCCCACACGTAAGGGTTCGATGAAAAAAAAAATTTTGAGTTTCAGTTCTATGTATAGGGAACCCCAAAAGTTTTTGTTTTTTTTCTATTTTTGTGTGAAAATCTTAATGCGGTTCACAACATACATCTACTTGCCAAGTTTCAACATTATAGTTCTTATAGTTTCGGAAAAAAGTGGCTGTGACATACGGACGGACTGTTCCGTTCTGGTTCCGTTTTTTGCCATTTGGCTACGGAACCCTAAAAAAAGGAAACATTTTATCTTTTATGAATATAGCCTGCTGACCTAAACAATTTCATCTGCGTAATGTTTAATTTTTCATTTATTTATTTGAACGTTCGCTGTTTTACAGGAAATTCTTTCTTCTTAGTCGTACACTCTTGACAGAGTGGTCGTGGTCATGTCAAATTTGATGCTTGTGACACAGCAGCTCATGCGACCCGTCGCCTGTTTGTCTGTTTCTGGTGGAGTGGGAATAATCGTTGATCGTATTCCCTGTAATGGACTTAATGAGGTCTGTCCATCGTGTTGGGGAGCGGCCACGAGATCTTTTGCCCTCAACTTTCCCTTGCACCACCAAACGTTTCATGGAGTCCTCGTTGCGAGTGATGTGCCCAAAGAATTATTATAACTATTTATTGTTACTTCTTATCTACAGACTACCAAGGAGATAGGTGTACACATTTATGAAACGCATATTTTTTTCTATTTATTTGAAGAACTCCAACTTTTGCTATTCTATAGTAGAATATACTTTTTATGCGTTTGTAACTTTTTCTATTACAGTCGAACGATAAAACTCCAAGGAGTTTATGTTTGCATTACTCATAGAAATAAGTACTTTGTATTTTTATATCTATAATATAAAAATGAATCGCAAAATGTGTTGGTAAGCGCAAAACTCTACAAAACCTGGACCAATTTGGCCAATTCTTTTTTTTTAATGTTCGTGGAAGTTCAAGGATGGTTTTTACGGCGAAAAAAATTCGAATAATTGCCTGAAAACCCCTTAAAACAGCCTTTTTCTTTTTCCCATACAAACGTTTTCTAACTAAAATGTAGAGTCAATTTGAGCTTTATTTTGTTAATTAAAAACTTGATTTTTTTGCCAAGATTTTTTAGGGTAGTGGTAGTGTAGGGTAGGGGTAGTGTAGGGTAGGGGTAGTGTAGGGTAGGGGTAGTGTAGGATAGGGGTAGTGTAGGGTAGGGGTAGTGTAGGGTAGGGGTAGTGTAGGGTAGGGGTAGTGTAGGGTAGGGGTAGTGTAGGGTAGGGGTAGTGTAGGGTAGGGGTAGTGTAGGGGTAGGAGTACCGCATAAACGAAGTCTCTACGGCCTAGTTTATTTTATACAAATGTTTAGGTCTTTTATGTATCGATTGAGGCAGTACAAAGTCTGCCGGGTCAGCTAGTGATTATATAAAATTAAAAAAAAAATATATAGGTAGGTTTACACATTGTAAAACGCATGTTATATATTTTATTTATACACGTTTATGAGAAGAGTTCTGTTATGAGTATTTGTTTACATCTAGCAGCAAACTCATAAAGAATTGCCGGCTTTCATACTGACACAAACATATTTTTATTTAATGCACAAAACACATTACAACCAATACTAAGTCTATACTATAAAGAGGAAAAATTTGATTGTTTGTATTGAATAGGCTCCGAAACTACTCGACCGATTTGAAAAATTCTTTCACTGTTGGGAAGCTACACTATCCCCGGATGACATAGGCTATATGTAATTATGAAGGTCCCACGGCAACGGGAGCTACGCGGGTGAAACCGCGCGCGGGAAGCTATTACAGTATAAAAGATCGCAGGTTTTGATCTGGATTGTAACGCAAAGATATGTGCATGCAGCTTAAACTATGACAATCAAATTAAAAGAGAACACCGTAGCCGTGGTTTCACCGTAGCCTAATTAGTTAAGGCATTAGGGGCTTAACCTAAGATGCAGGTTCGAGTCCTGCCGGTGGTTGAATTTAATTAATCTTAATTTTGAAACATAGTATATTGAAAACTTTTCCGTAAAGTACTCAAAACATATAAAAATGTAAAAGAACAAACAATAATGTATTGTCATGATGACTCAAACGCTTCCAGTGAAAATTGAGACATCCTAACCTGATATGGTGGATGTCTTTCACGTTATCAGCAAATCTATTAAAGTTGTGATTGAATAAGTCAAGAAATTTACTATCGTTACATATTAATATCGTCGGTAATACTGCAATACCGCGTAAGTGACTGTAGCTAATAAGGTTTAATTTCATGTGTCTAGAAATACTTTCATTATATATTCGAAAGAGAAAAAAATCAATTTGCTACATTTGATTTTGAACTTTATTAGCTATTGTCACTTACGCGGTTGCCGTTACACTGACGATATGTCGTTGTACTGACGACACGGTATTTACATGAATTGATACAGAAAACTGGACTTTAAGTCTTGAGGTTAAAGTTTAAGACATCAGGACATTTAATGTTTAATTAACTTTAAAAATATAATTGAAGAAGAATTACAAACTTCATTAACCATTCATTCATTCTTCATTAATTCATTATCAGAGAGTAATGAATGACTGCATCAAATAGAATAAAAGTGTTTAATAAATACCTAGCGAGCCAAATACCGCTACGTAGCGTAGCGGTTGCGGAGGTTGTCGCTTTAAATCTCGGAGGTCGTGGGTTCTATTCCCACGCCGGACAGAAAATCTTTGTGTAAATTCTAAGATTTCTTTCCGGGTCTGGTTGGTTGAGGTACTACCCTCCGTGCCTCGGAAAGCACGTTAAGCCGTTGGTCCCGATTGTTATAACATCATCTATGATAATCGTATATCTAGGAACGGGCAGCAGCGTTTCCTTGTGTAGTACAACATAATACTGCGGTCACCAATCCGCCTACCAAGCGTGGTGACTATGGCAAATAGTCCGGGAGGAAGCCCATGTTCAGCAGTGGACGTTATACGGGCTGATGATGATGTTGATGATGATAAAAACCTATGCATATTCTGTAACACACTATCCCTTACAATAAATCTGACTTAGAAAAAAGCCATGTGACGTAATTAAAAATATTAATTAATTAATTAGAAAGTTAATTAATCTTTCTAATTAATTAACTTCATTTTCATCATCATCGACCCGTATAACATCCACAACAGAACATGGGACAACGAGGGACTATTTACCATAGTCAACACGTTTGGCTGGCGGGTTTGAAACCGCAGTATTATATCGTAACACATAATGAAACGCTGCTGCTTGTTCTCTGCGCCCCGCGGTTTTACCCGCGTTTCTCTGCTCCAGTGGGTTGGAGCGTGATGTTTTGTAGCCTATATGTTAATTCAACGTATAACCTATCCCGGTGCAAAATTTCAGCCATTTCTGTTCAGTAGTTTTGGCGTGAAAGAGTAACAAACATCCATCCATCCATACTTTCAAACTTTTGCGTTTATAATTATAGTAGGATTTTATAACTATCGGGACCAACAAACTCAGAACGAGACGTAGATTTTACACAAAAAAATATTGTCCGGCGTGGGGATCGAACCGACGAACTCCGAGATTTAAAGCAAGACTGATACCGCTACGCCATACAGGTTGTCAGTTATGAATTATATTAACCTAGAAACTATAAGTTACGAAGCCTCCCTTTACTATCAAAGTCATATAAAATATTCTTTCTCACGGCTTATATAAATTGTAGTTATTCTAATAAACACTCTAGCAGAATTCTTACCCTACGCTAAAATGAGGGCAAGAGCCATATTTCTTTCATCCAGAAATACCTACGTCGTTCTGGAATAAAGGTAACTTGGGGCAAACTTAGGTCTATAACTTCCAACACTTATTTAACAATTTTTTTAAGGCTTACTGGCAGAGTTTCGCTTTCTACCCCATATTGTTAAACCCTCGTGCTAAGCTAAAATGCTTATGTAACGTGTGGGTTCACGTCGATAGTGCATTGGATGGGGATCAAACTGGCGACCACAAGATCACAAGTCCGACGCCCTTAGCCAATGAGCTACGAAATTTGAAGGTATATTGGAGGTAAACAAAATAAAAAGATTTCGAAGATCGTTAGAAAGATTCTTACGAGCGTTTGAATGACAATCACTTAAACAAAAAGTATTTTGCTGTAATTCCGTTCGTGCCGCTGAATAATATTGCACCGCATGCAAATCGTTTCGCAATTTTAGACTTAATTCATGTTTATGTCTGTCTCACTCCACAACGTGTTGTCATAGCATTATCTGTATATAAACAAGATACACAAATTTATAGGAAAAACACACATTTAAACTTATAACAAAAAATATATCATGTTAAAACTTTTTTTGAGACAACTGCCGCATTTTTTTATGCCAGTGCGGGAGAGATTTAAAAAAAATATTGGGTTTCAATTGTTTGACAGAAGGCTGTCTCATGTGGGTATTGAACTCAGAACACTAGGTTTCAAAACCGATTTGAGGTATTCCTCGAAGCGCTACCATTTTGAGGCGCTCCTTTTTTATTCCTCGGAGCGCTCCTTTTAGTAGCGCCTCCCGATAGTAATTGAAGAAAACCTTGTCGCCTACCCACGTTTAAAAATAGGGAAGAGCATGAAGTAAACGTAATAAATTATATCGATGATTTTTAAAAACTCATTTGTGCATCATCATCATCTAAGTTGCTTAACCAAAAGTACGAAATTGGGAGAAAAATATGTTTTTGCTTTCGGCACTATAATGTGTATTCAAAGACCAATTGTATTGTGTATTCAAAGAGTAATATGTAATATTTTTAATTACGATCGGGAGGCGCTACTAAAAGGAACTCTCCAAAGAATAAAAAAGGAGCTCCTCATTAGGAGCGCCTCAAAATGGTAGCGCTTCGAGGAATATCTCACAGATTTCAGTATGTTACTCTTACCATATCGCTTATTATCTTTAATCATTTTTTTGGCACACCCATTTATCTACTGGAGAAAAAGAGTCAGTTACCGGATTTAATTTCATTATTTTATGTTTCAACTTTCTACATCACCAGAAATTGTCATTATTTTGATAAGTTTGTCTCAGTTTTAAATAAAATATTGGATAAGGTAAATACAAGACAATACAGAGCCAAAAATCTATGAGTACTTAAAATAGATAACCTTAAATCTATTTTGAGCGTTAGTTTCATAAGAGGCCACAACCTCTTTTTTAGCAACTTGGCTAAGCAATTCTATATGTTGTTTTAGAGATCAAGCTGAGTCCACAGCTTGATCTCGAAAACTTGACTTCTTTATGTCCTTTGCCACCTTTTCATAGGTTTTCCCTTGGATCTATGACCCAGTATGGGAAATCGTAATTTAAACAATTCTCTGTAGCTAAATGGCGTACCATTGCACTGCTATATCATAAGTCAACATATTAATTCTAAGTATTTCTCCAATAAAGGGGTTTGCTCCGTAATACCCATGCTCTGTATGTTTGCTGTAGAGTACTATGTAACGGCCTCGGAAGCATTAACTTTGTGGCGGTTTCAGAGACGTTTTTACTCTAGCGTTGAATATGCAATTTGATAAAATGTGCTGCATTTTTTTTAAATAAAAACACTCTTAATGAAAATGCTGAGTGTGGTCTTGAAAGAAAGTGAATAAAATAAATGAATACTATTGCTTTGAGATGACTTTTCTATTTACATTGTTTATCGTGATTGTTTTTAAGATTAACAAACTTTTGGAGAACACTTAACTAATATGTAATAGAAAGCAGATATTTATCTATTCTAATATTAAACAGGAATGATTTTATTGTTTACATAGTATAGGTGTAATTTTATATAAACAATCTTGTGGTTTTCAAGTCAAATATTCTTAACATTCCAATAAAAAATTCCCATTCCCATTTATACCGAAAGTTATAAAGCAAAAGCAAATGGGAAACATTTTAAATAGCAATCAATGAAATCCTCAGCAAAATATTCAGCAGTGGAGCTAAAAATTCCAAATAAATTACAATCTAATTAATTTCCTTCGTTTTGCCTAACTAAGGATATTGTGCAGGTAAATGCAGTAGGTTCGTTTAAGACTACTTTCAATACTTCCATGATTTGCAAAACATAAAGTTATTAATATTCTTTGTTAATTTTATCACCAGCATCATTGAGTTTAATATGCCTAAGTCACCACGCTTGGCAGGTGGATTGGTGACCGAAGTATTGTGCACAGTATAGATACAGATAAACGCTGCTGCCCGTTACCGGGCATACGATTGTTATAGATTTTATGACAATCGGGACCGAAGGCTTTAGGCACGGAGGGTAGTCGACCAACTAGACCCGGAAATAAATGTTTGATTTCACACTACGATTTCTTGTCTGAAACAGGATCGAACCAACGATCTTCAAAACTTAAGGCAAGCTTCGTACTGCTACGCCACAGAAGAACACTTAACATAGATTTTGACCAATTAATACTTAAAAATAATTACGGAACATTAATTAACAAGACACAAAAAAAATGTTTATAACATATACATTTTTGTCTTATTGGTTTTCTTTTTTTAATTTTAGACTTTTTATTATTAAAAAAAAAATATATTGAATTCAATTGTGTGGTTTCCGGCTTAGAATAGACCACCCCATGTCCTCCCATGGGTGTCGTAAAAGGCGACTAAGGGACATATGGCTGATGGATGGGCAGCAGCATCTATTAGCTCAAGGTTGACATCTTACTGCGATCACCAATCCGTCTGCCAAGCGTGGTGATTATGGCAATATCCCTCTACAATCCTGGCTTGCCAAGGTCTGTTAAGTGGAGGCCCATGTTCAGCAGTGGACGTAAACGGGCTGTTGATGATGTTGATGATATTGAATTCACAAAGTCTTTTGATTAAATAACTAAGATATAAAAACAATATAAGCAGCATCGTGAAATAGTTTGCTTAGAAAGATTAAATAAATTAATCTTTATTAACAGGTCATACCTATAATGGGCCGGATTGCCTCGCGTACCCGGCCCTCACCAACCACGGACGGAGGAGTGTCCGGGGGGTTTTAGTGGTGTAGGGTCCTCTCCTCGTGGTATGACTATAGCATACCACGCAATGAAGAGGGCGAGTAACATATTATATACCACTTCGCCGGCACGGGAACGCTGCAGCGGTGGAGAGGATGCGTAAATGCATTTCCCCCAGGACAAAAAAAAAGGTCACACCTATAATTAATGAAGATCAACGCAATCACTTTCAATTAGTATGATTGTTAATTTTTTTACAGAGTTAAACTACTGAAATATACTTACATAACATCAGTACTGTTTTAAAATACATCCAATTATAATTGTGATCAGTTAGTTAATTATTCATTGTCCCGTTAAGGGTGCGCGCCAACAAATTTAATTTACATGAAATTATTGAAGCAACAGACTATTTCTACAAACAGAATACGAGCAAAGAAAACGATTTATCTTATTTATACAATGAAATGTGCTTCCAAAATATATGCCATCCCTTTAACAGCATTCAAGTACAGGTGATTCAGTGTTTGATGATATTTATGTAAAGTATACATTTTTCTCACTTTTAGCTCACTTTATGTCTAGGAGGTCGTGGGTTCGAACCCCACACCGGAAAAGAAATCTTTGGTGTAAATTCTAAGATACCAAGGAACGGGCAGCAGCGTTTTCCTGTGTATTACAACATAATAACGCGGTCACCAATCCACCTGCCAAGCGTGGTAACTATGGCAAAAATCCTACCTCAGGAGGAGGCCCATGTTCAGCAGTGGCCGTTGTACGGGCTGATGATGTTGATGATGATACATTTTATTTATCTATATGGGTTGGCGACCGCAGTATTATGTTGTACCCACACATGGGAACGCTGCAACCTGTTCCTTGATATTATGATTATTATAGATGATGTTATAACAATCGGGATCAACGGCTTAACGTGGCCATTTTCCGAGGCCCGAAGGGTCCCTCAACAAACTAGACCCGGAAAGAAATCTTAGAATTTACACAAAGATTTTCTGTCCAGTGTGGGGATCGTACCCACGACCTCCGAGATTTAAAGCGAGCCAAATACCGCTACGCTACGGAGTTGTCAACAGCAAGTTGTGGGACAGTATGGGATAAGCTAGAGAATAAAATTGAAATACGTTGCAGGCTGTTTCTGTAACATAAACAGTATTTATTACCAACTTTTATTTATAGCTTCAAGTACATTGCAAACGATCCAGTGGACTGTATAAACGGTAATAAACGGAATAAAGGAAGGAAGTATTAAGGTTTAATTGGAAAATGTATATTTTACCGAGTAAGTAAATCAACTGTAATAAATGTAAATATAATAACGGGCTTCCTTACCTATTTTGGCAACGGCCAAACTCTAAAGAGATTAACCATCTGCGCAGGTTTCATTATAATGCAAAAGTGTGTGTGGAACACAGGTATACTTTCTATTCCTGTACTCTCAAAGTCCGGCAGGATGGTCCCACCGACTCTTTACTTAACTGAACGTGCTTTTTGAAACTTCCTGAATTCGGGATTGTACTAGATTTTTCTGGAGAGCACAACATTTCTAAGACCCGGTAAATAAACCTGGGAACTCTCTGGTGACGCTAGACCAGGGGACTCCAAACTACGGCCCGCCTGTGCCATCAATCCGGCCCGCTATAACGTGCTTTATTGTTGTTACTATTGCTGTGACTCGGTCGCGCACTTTGCAACTAGTCAAGAAATACGAGCATAGTTAAGGGCAGTACAGTTAAAATAGTTTTGGCACTCGGAATAAACGGAAAAAAACATTACGGCCCTAAGGCCATGAGTTTAGTGTCCCCTGCACAAGGCTCTGCTCGCGCCTGTAGCCTCGAGGCAAATTAGGTATGGCCGTGCGAAAAATAAAAACCTCTCCTGCGCTAGACCAACGAAGCTCTCAGTCAGAGATATTCACCAAAAGTCGATATACAGACACCATGACATACATATTTAGTAAATTTTTGAATATTCATGAGACCGCATCTTCCCCTTGTGTCAGTTTGGGCATAAATTTAGATAAAACCAAAATCGTGTCCGCTGAAATTGTTACGCCGAAATCTTTCCATTTTCGGGTATTTAAATTTTCTTTGGACAGACCATCCAGGGTAAAACTACCATAAGGAAAAAAACGAGGTTTTTATTGCCATTCAATTAGTTTATTCTTCCAACCAGCGCAGCGTACACTTTTTTGACGCCCATCTAGCTTTTCTTGTAATGTGTAATATTTTGTTAATGTAAATAAATGGAATATTATCGGCACTGAGTTTCGACAAATAATTTAAAGTTAATACAACGGACACAACGTGTACAAAGGCGTGATTAATTCAATAATGAATGAACTTTTAGGTATGGAAGTTTAATTACGAATGTTTTTCGATAAGTTGTGACACAAACAACCAAAAGTACTATGGTTTTTCATTATTCAAAATTAAATGAAGAATGAATGCAATAAGCATTTTATGTTAATTGATTAAAGATGTTTCATAAATAAAGGTATTCAATTGTGCCTACAAATCGCTTAGTAATTTAAAGTGATACTCATTGATTTAAATTTACAAGTTCAAACAAAATGGAAGGTGTTATTTTAAACGACCTTAAGTTTTTAAATAAAAAAGTTTTAATATGTTTGAAATTTATGTAAATAATCATATTCAACGCCCAATAATTATCATTCATATATGTATTAATCGACTAGGCCACCGTGTGGTTTCCGGCGAAGAATAGACCTCCCCATGTCCTCCCATGGGTATCGTAAAAGGCGACTAAGGGACATATGGCTGATGGACGGGCAGCAGCATCTATTAGCTCAAGGTTTACATCTTACTGCGATCACCAATCCGTCTGCCAAGCGTGGCGATTATGGCAATATCCCTCAACGATCCTGGCTTGCCAAGGTCTGTTAAGAGGAGGCCCATGTTCAGCAGTGGACGTAAACAGGCTGTTGATGATGATGATGAACTAGGCCACACAACTTGTCACATAACAATATGTGACAAAATACTAGTGAACAAAATGTACTTAACTAATCATCATTTTTGATCAAATCACCTAAAAGGTAAATAATCTAAAAGGAATATTTTTAAGCTGTACCACATACAAAAATAGTGGAATAATTTTGTCCCCTGCCTTCCAAGAGCAGTAGCAACTTCATTAAAATGAAAAACCAATACAATTTAAATGTTATGTAAATTGATTAAACATGTTTGTGACATAATTTTATTAATTCAATGGAGCCTGAATAATATTCACTTGTTTGCAAGAACGCTCAATTACAATTTATAAAAGAGTTATATTCGAATGCTTTTCACATTTCACACAGTCTTAATGTCGGTAAAGGAAATATATTAATTATAATAATATATTTCCATTAACATTTTTTTGCACCAGTGGCTCAGTGGTTACGATAGTTGCCTCTGAGACCTGGTGTTCTGGGTTCGATTCCCACCCGGGACAATTATTTGTGTGAACCACAAATAGTTGTTCTCAGTCTGGATGTTCTATGTGTCCGTGAAATGAATGTTTGTAAAGTCCCCGCGACACAGGGAATTATTTCCAAAGTGCGGGAGTTGACTTTAAAAAAAATATATATATATCTCCTAATACAAGCAATTCCTTGCTTAAAAGGTGATCTCCAATAATTATGTATCGAAATGCCTATTGTAATTGAAAAAAATATATTTTTTTTTAATAAAATTGGTAGGTGTTTAAACATCATGTAAGGGTGCGGATATCTATCCCGGATTCATCCCACCGTACAAAACAAATACCATTGGTTCTCTGAAGATTAACGAAAAGAAATAAAATAAAAATAGTTGTTAGTGATTTTGGACATAACCTCATTTATTCGGTTTTTATAATGTAGCATGAAACAGCTTATACATACTGCTAAGATTCAATGAAATACATAGAACTTTGCCAACTTCTAGCTCAGTACCTCAAGAGTCGCTTCCTGGGTTCAAAATTCTACGGTATTTATTTTACTACTGTACTAATATGACAATAAGTGGTTAGTCCCTAATGTATGTCACCATCATAGTAATTATATCAAATTTTTAACCAAGTACTACGGTGTAGAACATTCTACTTTGAGTTTAAAGATAACAAAATTTAGACACCAACCTTGCTCCTTCTGAAGTCTTCCACATTCTCATTCTCAAATGAGTTCCAAAATTGAATTATAAAATCTTAAATGAATTTCTCAAGTAGATACTTAAATGAAACTCCTAAATCCTTAAATAAGTTCTTAAAACAGTTCTTAAATAAGTTGTTATATAAGTTCTTAAATCCTTAAATGAATTTCTTAACTTCTTAAGTAAATTCTTAAATCCTAAAATGAAATTCTTAAATCCTGAAATCCTGAAATGCTGAAATCCCGACCAGCTGAAAAGAAACAAAATTGATTCGATTAGAACTAACTCTTGTCTAATGCAAAGCTATGCCACGTCACTGGCATAGAAAAAATAATACAAAATATTCTTACTGGAAAAACATGTTGGAAAAACATGTTGTTCCCAAACTTGACGTACTTCCACCAGCCTTCCCGCCTCCCAAAACTCTCGTGCCGGTCTGAGACACGTAAACTGGAAGGAACGAAAGTTTTAGACGCCAATTTCGAACAAAGGATTCTTTGACCTCACGTTGACCCTTGACAAAACTTACCAATAAAAACCTCCAAACTTTATATGAGAATTAACTCCGCCGTTTTAGACCACAGTCATCATTTCGGCCGCCTTCAAACTATCGCCCTCCGACGATACAAAAAAAAATAGCTCAAGCACTCATGCTTCGCTTTCCAAAATAAAAAAAATGGCTGTCTAGCAAATCTTTCGCCGACTATCCAATGTGGTCAACGCACAAAACTCAAGGTTCAGTGTTGCCACAATAAGAACACCGAAACCGTACCAATTACTACAGATTATCGGTAAACTAAAAAAACCAAAAGATTTAAACTACAAATAAAAAAAAACGCTACGTTACAATCATGAACAACTTTTTAACCATTTAAAGGGTAAAGTTAAATAAATTAAAGTTAAATAAAGGTTAAATTTAAAGTTAAGCGGTCACTAAATCGCCAGAAAATCTTCGTGTCTTTAGCAAAATCCGCTTCATGTTCATGTCAGCAATAGTTATTTAACATCATCATCATCAGCCCGTACAACGTCCACTGCTGAACATGGGCCTCCTCCCGAGGGAGAGGATTTTGCTATAGTCACCACACTTGGTGACCGCAGTATTATATTGTAACACACAAGGAAACGCTGCTGCCCGTTCCTTGATATACGATTGTTATAGATGATGTTATAACAATCGGGACCAACGGCTTAACGTGCTTTCCGAGGCACGGAGGGGTAGTCCCTCAACCATCCAGACCCGGAAAATCTTAGGATTTCCACAAAGATTTCCTGTCCGGTGTGGGGATCGAACCCACGGTCTACGAGATTTAAAGCGAGCCAAATACCTATACGCTACGGAGGCTGTATATAATCATATATCATCATTTTTTTTGCGGTAGGTGATGCCTATAGCATAAAGTCCATGTGTTCAGAAAAAATATGTTTAGAATTTTCAAAATAGATGTTATTCATGTTGCAGGCAGTATTAATTTTCTCTATGCCAAGTTACATTTTCGTCTTTGTAAGGAAAAAATATCACTGCAATTATATTTTATTTACTTCGAAAACTTATATTATTTGAAAATTTTAATTCATAGCCCCAAGAGGTATCGTCAAGTTTCCAGTGCATGTGGAACAAACACTGGAATCGTGATATTTTTTTTATTAAAATTGATCCATCTACTGTCTCCTAGGAACGTATCCCCTAAATTCCCCTGTAATCCCATACAAATAACCATTCATTTGTATGGGATTATAGGGGATACGTTCCTAGGAGACAGTAGAAACACAAGCAATGCCTGAATGCAATGGCACCAAAAAGGCTAATATCACTACATAGTATCAAACAAAGTCACTTGCCGCTGTCTGTCCGTCCATTGTATGCTTAGAACTTTAAAACTACGCAACGCAACTACGCAACTAGATAGAGTGATTCAAGACGATGGTTTTATATTCTTATACGCCATATTAAATGGAACGATAGTACGTCGTATAATTTATATGAAAAAGAACTTGATAAGTCTGCAAATCCAATTCACTTAATTGAGAACCCTTAGTTCCCAATCGAGCTTCAACTAGAATTCAGCCGCAGACTAAAATACGTAGTAAGTCAATGTATATGACGGCGCATCGCTAATATGTCGTATTTAAACGGCTACTGTCAGCTGTCATCGATGACAGCTTCTACTGATTGGTGACAGTTAACGTCAGGTGTCAATGTCAGACGTCAGAATAAGAGTGACAGCCGTCACTCTAGCGGAGCTGTTTGAAGGGAAGCGGACCGTGCACCACGCGCTAGACGAATCGCTGATATTCTGTGTCATCCTAGTGTGAAATGCAATTATAATAGTGAATTTGATTACTAATTGACTTAAGCTAGAATATAGCACAGTTATTTTGTGAATCAATCTTTGTTAACGCGAATTATAGTGACTTTGATCAAAACTCGAGTGTTAATTAAAATAACGATCCCCTGCCCAAGTATCCACGCCTGACCAACTATGACAGATTCTAATGAAGATCCATCCTGCGCTTACATATATAATAAATTTGAATAACAATACATAAACAACAACACAGATCTTGTTTTGCTATTCGCGCGAATTTGCGTGATTTTGCATACAGATGTAAACTCAGATATTGTCTATTTAATTTGAAGTCTGACTCATGCTTCAGTTTGATAGTGACAAACTTCAATTTGAGGAAATTGACCTCACAAATGCAAGTATCTAATAAACATAATTTGCGAATCTTATAACGTAAATTACATCGTAGAGTCACGAATTATATGGTACGTGAACTTTGAATAATAATTGACACTATGCTTTGCATTTTTAATAAAACATTGTTGTCCCTAATGTTATTAAAAACACAAGGGAGTACAAGTGTTTATACTTCTATTGTTCAACTATATTCTCTGCTCTATGGCTTAGTTCACTATTACTAGACTGTTCACATTTCATTTCACAAACTGTCAAGGGTGGTTTGATTTCCCCACTATTTACGATCGTCGAGGAAAAGTGCTCCTATATTCTTGAAATTGGATCTCAGATCGTAGAGAACACTCATAGTAGGAATGTATAAAATTATAGCTTTGTATACGAACTATATGTATTTGGCCCGCTTTAAGTTTCGGAGGTCGTGAGTTCGATCCCCACACCGGAAAATAAATCTTTGTGTAAATTCTAAGATTTCTTTCCGTGTCTGGTTGGTTGAGGGACTACATCCGTGCCTCGGAAAGCACGTTAAGCCGTTGGTCCCGATTATTATAACATCATCTATAACGAGCGTATATCAGGGAACGGGCAGCAGCGTTTCCTTGTGTGGCACAACATAATACTGCGGTCACCAACCCGCCTGCCAAGCGTGGTGACTATGGAAAATACTCTCCCTTGGGAGGAGGCTCATGTTCAGCAGTGGACATTGTACGGGCTGATGATGATGATGATACGAACTATAGTTATAGTAGGTAAATAGTATAGTTAGTATTATGAAAGAAAACAATAGTTAAGTTTAATAAGGAATCAGTGAGCTTCCACTGATCAAAATGAAAAGAGCACTGAAACACAGACTATACATAGGTACAGACAAAAATGAATGGTCTTTTATTATTAGTACCCTATATCTATACTAATATATAAAGTTTAAGAGTTTTTTTGTTTGTTTGCTCGAACGCGTAAACCTCAGGACTTACTTATCTGATTTGAAATATTCTTTCAGTGTCAGATTCTCCATTTATCGGGGAAGGCTATATTAAATTAAGAAGTTCCTACGGGAACGGGAGTTACGCGGGTAAACTACGCGCGGGGAGCTAGTATATTATAAAGTCATCATCATCATCATCAGCCCGTATAACGTCCACTGCTGAACATGGGCCTCCTCCCGAGGGAGGGTATTTGCCACAGTCACCATGCTTGGCAGGCGGGTTGGTGACCGCAGTATTATGTTTTGCCACACAAGGAAACGCTGCTGACCGTTCCTTGATATACGATTATTATAGATGATGTTATAACAATCGGGACCAACGGCTTAACGTGCTTTCCGAGGCACGGAGGGTAGTCCCTCAACCAACTAGACCCGGAAAGAAATCTTAGAATTTACACAAAGATTTCTTGTCAGGTGTGGGGATCGAACCTACGACCTCCGAGATTTAAAGCAAGCCAATTACCGCTACGCTACGGAGATTGCCTACATATTATAAAGTATGTAGTGTATACTATAAAAATAGTATGAGAGCAAGGACTTATAATTTAACCTGTGATTACATAAGGTAGACAGAATCGCGTGAAATATTTAAATTAAATTCTTGGGCCCAGAAGGGCTTACACCAACATTTTTAGATGTAGATAGATAGATAGATAAACTCTGTCTGTGCTCTTTCACAAAGAGAAAAATACAGAAATGGACTTAAAGCTAAACTTAAAATTAGATAGGTACAATTGGCGGCCTTATCACAAATTGTGATCTCTTCCAGGTACCTAACCGAAGAAGGAACCATACAAAGGACGATGAGGTACTATGAGGAGTACGATGAGGAGACGAGGAGGAGAATTCATCATCAGCCCGTATAACGTCCACTGCTGAACATGGGCCTCCTCCCTCCCGAGGGAGGGTCTTTGCCATAGTCACCACGCTTGGCAGGTGGATTGGTGTATGACCGCAGTGTTATGTTGTTATACACAGGGGAAACGCTGCTGCCCGTTCCCTGGTTCGTTTGTTATAGATGATGTTATAACAATCGGGACCAACGGCTTAGCGTGCTTTCCGAGGCAGTCCCTTAACCAACCATGTAGAAATACGATGTAGTTATATATAGCTCTCTCCACTCGTGGTTTTACCCGCCTGTTCATGTCAAAACTTTGCAATAAAATAAAAACCCTTCCTCGATAAATAAGCTATTGAACAATAACATATCTTTTTCAAATCGGACCTGTAGTTCCTGAGATAATCACGTTAAGCAGACAAACAAACTATTCAGCTTCAAATATTTGTTTGTAGATTCATTATCATCATTATCATTTCCTCATAAAGGCCTCCTTCATGGATCTCCAGTTATTGCGGTTGAAACTTTTTGGACCCAAGTTGGCCGTAATTTATGGCCTACCCATTGCCATTCAACGAACGAGCCCGTTGGGCTGTCGGTAACCCGCGTTCTTCTACGCATCTCCTCCTTTCTGATTCGATCTCGTGGAGAAACCCAAAGCATAGACCTCTCCATAGCTCGTTAAGCGACTATTAGGCCAGGACTCAAAGCAAAGACGAAACAAGTGGAGAGGAGATGTTTTTTAAACAACCAATAGAATTGCGTTATTTAGACATCTCCTTTTCGCTCCGTTTCAGTGGAGATCGCTGTGCGGAGATATGTAATATTTGTATGGTGCGATGAAAGCGGAGATGTAGGATGTGCGTGGACGACGCACGGCGGAGACGAGAGATGTGAGCGGCGTGCAGTGAAAAGAAGATACTTTCTTTGTAATAATAGCGCCATCGTCTACCTTTCGTGTCAGAATGCGTACTGAGCACTCAGTGCCTCGCACACTCGCAAGGCCAGCCAGCACACATCTCTGCTACACTACGCATTTGCGACCAGCTTCGTTGGACTCACCCAAACTGCACACATCTCCGCTTTGGTGGAATCCCGGCCTTTATCTGTTCATAAGAAGATTTCAAACAAAATATTTCATGCTAAGCCCGTAAGTAGGTATCTTTATTCAAGTAAATATCAACTGATATATTCGAATAACTCGCTCCAAAGAATATAATAAGGTAATAAAGCAAAGATATACTCTCAAAGGATTCTTCAATGGACCGGAAAGCCAATAATTGCACATCATTATTTTTAAATATATGACGTAGGTAGTTTAAATATTTGTATGAAAATGTAAAAAAAATCTTTGTTTAGCAAAATTATATTGTAATTCTAGACTTCAGAAGTAAAATGACGGATGTCCATAATACTTCAAAAGCCACATACGACGAATGTTTTTGACGTATAATGGCACATTCAACCTTATGCTTTTGAGCTCTAGGTTTATGAACAGTTGAGTTATTAACTTATTTATTCTTTAGCTGGTCATTAGCCTCGTAAAAACAGTAAAATGTTCGGGGTCTTCGGCTGGTGATTGTAATTTTGCATGGTTTTAATTTCCTTCCTGCATGACAACCTCCGTAGCTTAGCGTTATTTGGCTCGCTTTAAGTCCCTTCAGGTCTTGGGTTCGATCCACACACCGGACAAGAAATTTTGTGAAAATTCTAAGATTTCTTTCCGGGTCTAGTTGGATGAGGGAATACTCTCCGTGCCTCGGAGAGCACGTTTAGCCGTTGGTCCCGATTGTTATAACATCATCTATACCAATCGTATACCAGGGAACGGGCAGCAGCGTTTCCCTGTGTATTACAACATAATACTGCGGTCACCAATCCGTATGGAAAGCGTAGTGACTATGGCAAGAACCCTCCCTCGGGAAGAGGCCCATGTTCAGCAGTGGACGTTGTACGGGCTAAAGATGATGATGATGATATCGTGCATAATATATGACTGGTAATTAGTGACCGATACCTAAACACATGATTGTGCTCATGATAACAAACAACTTTTACTATGGCACCAACCCTAAAATCGCGAAAAGAAATCAGCTGTTCCATACATTCATGTTCACATAACTCGTCAACATGGTAGGGAACAGCTGATTTATTTTTCGCGATTTCAGGTTTGGTGCCATTATAAAAGTTGTTTGTTATCATGAGCATTATCATGTGTTTAGGTATCGGTCACTAAATACCAGTCACTCTATATATGTGATATGCTAATCATATGACGAGGAGAAGGTCTATTCACCGGAACCCCAGGGTCTTCTTCCGAATGTCTTTTTCACTGGCAACTACTAATGCATGACATCCGGGATTTGGCATGCCCTATAACATTATACTAAAATAATATACCTCTATATTTGGTAAGCATTGCGTGACTTCGTGCGATCAATGTTTAATCCCATCAAAAACATTTGATCAAAATGAATCTCATTAATATCTAAATTTATACTATACTATCTGCCCCGCCCCGGTTTCACTCGCGTGGATCCCGTTCCCGTGGTAACTTTAACTTAAAATATGACACTTATAGCGTGTGCCATGTGGTTTCCGGCTTAGAATAGACCACCCCATGTCTTCCCATGGGTGTCGTAAAAGGCGACTAAGGGACATATGACTGATGGATGGGCAGCAGCATCTATTAGCTCAACGTTTAAATCTTACTGCGATCACCAATCCGTCTGCCAAGCGTGGTGATTATGGCAATATCCCTCTACGATCCTGGCTTGCCAAGGTCTGTTAAGAGGAGGCCCATGTTCAGCAGTGGACGTAAATGGGCTGTTGATGATGATGATAGCGTGCGTCCCTGGCACCCCTCTTACCCCGTCGTGCGACTCCTTCGCTCGCGTCACCCGTGTCACTTTGAGTGCGCCCGCGCCCCTAGTTTTAAGGTCCTTGTATGTACTTACTCGTTTATGTAATGTTAAGAGTGTATACTTTTTTTTTTTGGACGGACTTTTGTAGTTAGCCCTAAGGCTTTTGCTACTTCACCGGGCATAAAGGCGAGCAGAGCTCCAGCCTAGATAAATGGTTTAAACACTACAAACTAAGCAACCTGCGCAAGAGGGCTTCCTTGAGGGACTTGGATCTCGGCTCAGGGCGGTCGCTGACGGGGAGATTGAGGGATTATGGCTTTTAGTTTAGGGGAGTTTTGTGCAACTGTCGCTCTACTTTACAGTTCGCGGGCCTCTCGGACTTCGGGTCTGCGAGGGCATCGGAAATACACTCACTAATGACGTGGCTTTCTATTGGTAAAATAATTTTCCAGAGATAACCCCCTTTTTTTTCTGTTGTCCGGGTGGGAATGCATTAATGCAACCTCTGCGCTGCTGCAGCGTTCCCGCGCCGGCGAAGGGGTATGTGGGACTCGCCCTCTCCATAGCGTGGTATGCTATAGTCGTACCACGAGGAGAGGACCCTACACCACGAAAACCCGGACACTCCTCCGTCCGCCGTTGGTGAGGGCCGGGTACGCGAGACAATCCGGCCCAGAGATTACCCCGTACAACGTCACAAATTCATAAACTTTACCTCTTTATAATATTAGTATAGATTATACACAGGAAATACATGTTTGTTTGCATTGAATAGTCTCCGGAACTACAGGACCGATTAAAAAAAAAACATCATCATCATCAGCCCGTATTACGTCCACTGCTGAACATGGGCCTCCTCCCGGGGGAAGGTGCACGATTGGCAGGCGGGTTGGGGACCACAGTCCCCAACCACCTGCCTGTCCCCGTGTATTATGTTGTATTCAATTATAAAAAAAAACTAACGAATAATCAAGTATTTCCTCATTGTAATATTAGTATACATAATTATTACTACATACTATCTACTATTCAAGGTATGGCATATATGTTGGGTGCACCTTCTATAGTAGGCTACCTATTAAAAATATACAGTAGTAGTACGATGTCAACAAAGCGATCTCTATTGGTGCATAGGTATGAATGCACAATTGCTTGAATGTGGGTCGAAATCACAATAGTGAAGAGCTCGAGAGCCATCTGTTAGGATGCGGCAAGTTTTAATTTGTATAGGTAAGAACTATGTAGGTACGTTTAATTTTATTACGATTTAGTTTAAGGTAGAAGAGGCAATATTGTCAATGGGATAGGGATATAAATAGGGTAATCAAGTAAGTTACATATGGGCTATGGATAAAATACATAACATACAACTAAAAGTAGCTAAATTAAACAAAACTAACTTATAAAATGCTACTATTCTAAATCTATTCTACTTGGCAAGGTTTCCAGAATGCTGGCAGCTTTACCCCGTTGAATGGCAATGATTACCTGCTGTGCAAAGTAAAAACCAGCACTCGGAGAACGAGCCGCACTAATAAGAGCCGCTGCGAGGTATTTATAAATTAATTTGGCTCCCGGCCCCCACGGCCTCAATATTTCGCCACCAAAAGGCATAAATACAGAACCACTATCAAGGGTACTATATTTGCGCCTCTTTAGATTCTCTGCGGATTCAGCCGCCATGCCAGCCCTACTCTGAGTCCCGGAAATATGGGAATAGGGTTAAACATAAACACAAACGCATACTTATTAGTTTACACCAACGAAACGCGTTGTACGGGCGAGTCGTAGTCGAAGCTCGTAATGTTAACGCCAGTTATTAAGTTGTTTATTTTATTTATTTATTTATGTACACACACAAGATACAAAATAGGTATACTTTATTGAAATTATAACAGGTAGGTATAGTATCTGAACCGCACTTATTTTAAGTAATTGTTATAGGAGACACAAACACATTAGCGCGTGACGCTCATTATGTTACGACTCAAAATAATAATTAATATAGTAAAGTAATCTGCTGTATTATACTAGCGCGTACGGACCCAAATTCCTGGGAGTTGAGGGCCAATATAAGAATTATTTAATAATATACTACTTCCTTAGACGTGCTCTAGCTCTGCGGATCATGCCCGTCTTCTAGCCGTTGCGAAGTGGGAATCGGGTTTGTGGTTCCTGGCTCTCCCATCACCCAATACGGGCACCATACTTGACAAGTGGACACAGATACCTTACGTGTAGCAGTGTCGCTGCGACTGGGCACACCGTGTTGTGCTCCCCACCGCTGCTAGTGTGGCACCCACGTCACCAATTTAGGCCACCACGTTTTATCCTGCACCAAAAGCGCAGGCCGTTTTACGCGCCACGCCAACATAAATACGATTATCCGTCGGGCTTTCGCATCTACCAACTGCTCAGCCATTTTAGAACCTAACGGCGTTATGCAGGATGACGACAAGAGACCCGACGAAATGACTCTGTTGCCCTGGAAGATGGGACGGCCTTTAGTGTGGAACGCTACGTGCGTTGCTACCCTCGCGCCGTCTCATCTTTCTGGTACCTAAAATAGGGCTGGCGTGGCGGAGGACCTCAAAAAGCGCAAATATAGTAGCGCCCTTGATAGTGGCTATAATATGTTTGTGCCTTTTGGGGTCGAAACGCTGGGGCCGTGAGGACCTGGAGCAAAATTAATATACAAAGAACTCGCAGTGGCTCTTAACAATGTGACGTGTTCCCAGAGTGCCGGTGTATACTTCGCCTAACAAATAAGCATTACCATTCAGCGTGGCAAAGCTGCCAGCATTCTGGGAACGCTTCCCAGTGGCGTCATTTTAGAATAGTTTTTTAGTTATATGTAAAATTACATATTTTACATATAACTAAAAAACTATTGGTAGTTGTAATGATAGGTTATTTTTATTTAGTAGGTTTAGTTTTAGAAATATTCGACTAACTAATTTCAGCCAAGGTGGCTAAGCTCAAATCACTACATAGTATAAAACAAAGTCGCTTTCTCTGTCCCTATATCCCTATGTCCCTATGTATGCTTAAATCTTTAAAACTACGCAACGGATTTTGATGCGGTTTTTTTAATAGATAGAGGGATTCAAGAGGAAGGTTTATATGCATTGTACCCGTGCGGAGCCGGGGTGGGTCGCTAGTAATTTATATTTAAATATACATTTTGTATAGTGCCGAAAAGTGAATCTTTTGATTTAAAATTCAATCTCGTATGTAAAAGTTAAGTCTCTGAATGTTTGTGAATGCAAAACTTACATAGCGTGCCATCGATCAATTTGTAATGTTGACACAACGAGCAATGATGAATATTTTTTGGATGTTTTTATATTAAAAATTCATGTCATGTCATTTTGCACCATCATAAGCCCGTAAACAGTCTATTTTGCCATACTCTCACTTGCCAGGCAGGTTGGCGGTAAGAAATGATTTATCATATGAACTCCTGTGGGAATTGGTCTATGTAATCAGTGTGTTGGTTTAATGAATAGGCAACGCCATTCTATATAATAGTATGTGCGGTTATGCTATGTATAGGTAAAAAAATATTAATAAAAATATTTTAAAAAATGTTAGTGATTTATAGCGAAAGAAAAATAGCCCTGTGCTTTGCTCATTATTATAAAATAAATTACTTATTTGTTTTTTTTTTATATAGTTATATTTTACATACACGTATCGTTAGTGTTTTATTACGTAATAAAAGTATTTTAGAAAATGTACATTTTTTTATAACAATTTTAAACTACATCAAACTCCAACACGTAAGTGAAAAAAATAAAATCGCGCTATATTTATATTTTTCCGTATATCTCAATATTATGATTACCTACCTTTCTATGGTTAAATGCAATACCTACCTATAGGTACTTTTTTTTTCCGGCAGTAAATGCATTTACGCATTCTTACCGCCGCTACAGCGTATACACGCGCTGACGGTGGGATATGTGGGACTCGCCCTCTCTATAGCGTGATATGCTAAACTCATACCACGAGGAGAGGACCCTATACCACTAAAACCCCCCGGACACTTCTTCGATCCGCCGTTGGCGGGGGCCGGGTACGCATAAGTTATCCGACCCTATCTATAGGTACCTACGCATAACTTTTTGTCATATCGGCTATAATAAGCAACTCATGCAGATTAATAATTGCGGCACACGTTACCGTGCACTGGCATGCAAAATCATTCGCACATAACATAGCACGCTTATGAATGGTTAACAATTAATTACTATATAGCTTTCAATATTACACTACACACGAGTAGCTCCTCTATGCTAGAAGAACAATTGAGACTATGAGTTCACTTGGGAATGTTAGGTGTCACTTCGATGATTTCTGTTACCAAAGCAATAGAGACCATAATAGTGTGCCTACTTATATCAGGCCGTTTACGTCTACTGCTGAACATGAGTCTCGATCACCGTCGCAAGGTCGCTTACCTTTCGATCTTTAATAGGTTACATTTCGGGGAATGTTCTCAAAAACTCCACAACCTGATACCACAATATCCATTCCTCTTCAGGACAAGCAGACGTACAGCGCAGTACTATCCTTATCTTGTAGACCATCCATCCATTCGTAATACGCGGTTCTCCTCCACCTTCATCATCCGCACTGCTAAAGTCTGGAACTCGCTGCCAGCTTCTGTATCCCCCGAAAACTATAAGCTGGGTCTCTTCAAGTCAAAAGTGAATAAGTGTCTTCTAGACTTTTGAGATCCATCGTCAGCCACATCGTCGCTTACCATCAGGTGAGATTGTGGCTAAGCAAAGGTCTATCTGGTATAAATAAAAAAACTTAACAGACCTTGGCAAGCCAGGGTCGTTGAGGCATTGCTATAATTACTACCATTGGTAGGCGGATTTGTGATCGCATTATGATGATCGATGGATCTTTGAGTTGATAGATTGTGCTGCCAACTCATCAGCTGTATGTCCCATCGGTCCTCTTATGACACCCATGGGAAGAAATTGGGTGGTCTAATCTAAGCCGGATACCACACAGCTGTAAATATATAAAGCCAAGTATTGTCCTTGCATACTATTGTTAGTATGACTTTGAGCGCAATACATTGACTGTAATAGTAACTCAGTGGAAGTTGCTTCTATTATCTGGTGACCGAATTCTTCACCACCATCAGCCCGTATAACGTCCATTGCTAAACTTGAGCCTATAGCCGAAAGAGTGTTTTGCCAAAGTCTTTTGTCTAATGACTATGGAAAAACTAAGTATTACGCTAGTCTGGCGAGTTGGTGACTGCAGTTGAAATTATGTTGCAAGACACAGGGAAACGCTGCTGCCTGGTAAATGATTGTTATACGAGTAGATGATGTTATTAAAATTGGAACCAACGGTTTAACGTGCGCAACATGGAAGGTAGTCCCTCGCCTTCAACCAACTAGACCCGGAAAGGATTAACACAAAGATTTTATGTCCAGCGCGGGGATCGAACCCATGTAATCCAAGATTTAAAGAGAGTCTTTTACCGGTGTGCCATGGTGGTGTTCTGGTTTGATTACGACTTAGCAGCATCAACTTTAAGTTAATCGTTCTGTAGAGGAACAATTGGTGGTGTTCTTTCATAGATAATGAAGATGATTGTCTACCAACGTGATATGCCTGGCGGCTGAAGGCCAATCGTTAGTGCTCAGGAACTTGTATATATACCAATGGGCTTGTAAACTTGTATTGCGCGATGTAAGTAAGTTCGTATTCAAAGTTCTAGATGGCGCTGCTAGTCTTATTGTAGTTTCAGGCTGCTCCGGTAGATGTCGCTATTAATAATAACAATAATAATTTGTTTGCAGTAGTAAAGCCAATGTAGTTTTAAGCTTTGAAGTTACGCACACTTTATTTAGTAAACTTTAAAACCGAATCAAAAAGATAGAAATCCAAAGAGGATTCTGTTCTTTTGATCTTGAAATCCTCTAAATACTGGTAAATAATTAAGCAGATATTCAAAGATACCACAAAGCGTATCAAATTACGTATAATTGAGAAACCATCGAAATTTTCAAATAAACTAAGTTGTCGAATAGCATGGTTTGGCCTCAAACTAATAAGTGGATGGAATTTCTCCAAAATTCATTCAAAGGCCCTTTGCGAAGCTTCTTTATGTACCCCGCTGTGTAATCTTTCAAAGTTATTTATTATTAGTTTGAAATACCTTACATGTGGTCTATTGGCGTTCGAAAGACTGAGTTTTCATTAAATTTGATGGATTTGTAGATGGAGAATGGAAATTCAATGTACTTTTAAGGTAAAGAACCTCTTGAATTGTTCTTATTTCATCAGTCCGTTTACTTCTACTGGTGAACATGAACTTCCTCCTTATTTAAAAAGACAAAATATTTAATAGCTCCTCCACGGAGCATTGTCAGGGTGATGTGAAACACGTGTCGGGTCTTCGGCTGGTGATTTTTTTTTGCACGTGTTATTTTTCCTTCCAGCATGTGCATAATTTTTGCGGGCGGGACGTCAGTGAAAAAATAGCATTACAGCATATAGTCACATTTTTAGCGGAATTAAAACTAGATATTTTGTCTTTTTAAATTGGATTTCCGCAAAGTAACGCCTGATTCTATTAATTACATGAAGTTCCTCTTTAATGGACCTTGGCAAGCCATGACAAGATGGGGGTATTTGTTGTATACCCCCATCTTGACCCCATCTTGACCATGGGATGATGGTGGTCTATTCTAATCCGGAACCATGTATTGCATGTACCAAATTATATAATTATGAGATTCATGAACAGAACCTTCAATCATCATCTACTATAAAAAAGCGGCCAAGTGCGAGTCGGACTCGCGCACTAAGGGTTCCGTACCAGTTTCAAGTGCCTACCTATTTTTGTATCACTACATAGTATAAAACAAAGTCGCTTTCTCTGTCCCTATATCCCTATGTATGCTTAAATCTTTAAAACTACGCAACGGATTTTGATGCGGTTTTTTTTATTAGATAGAGTGATTTAAGAGGAAGGTTTATATATATGATACATCCGCATTGCACCTGTGCGAAGCCGGGGCGGGTCGCTAGTAATATATAGTTATGAAATTTATGAACAGGACCTTTAATAATCATCTTCTATAAAAAAAACCGGGCAAGTGCTAGTCGGACTCGCGCACGAAGAGTTCCGTACTAGTTTCAAGTGCCTACCTATTTTTTTATATCAAGAATAAACAAAGCGTATGTTTATGAAATTATTTTTTTTTATTTTTGTGTTTGAGTTGATCGAATAAAAGGTAAATTGTAGTTTACGATTTAAGACGTATTATTAAAAAAAATCTAGATCTCTTTCAAACCAATTTTTGTGTACTTTCACAAAAGTGAATTTCATCATTTTTTTTTTAGTTTTATCATTCTCTTATTTTAGAAGTGTCGTTCGCGAAAACTGTTCAGTTTTGTAAAAAAAAATTTGAAACCTCAATATCATTTTTGAAGACCTATCCATAGATAACACACGCATATGGGTTTGATGAAAAAAAAAAGAGTTTCAGTTCAAAGTATGGGGAACCAACAATTTTTTTTGTTTTTTTTAAAAAAATTTTGTGTAAAAATTTTAATGCGGTTCACAAAATACTTGTACTTACCAAGTTTCAACAGTATAGTTTCGGAAAAAAGTGGCTGTGTGACTTACGGACGGCCAGACAGACAGACATGACGAACCCGGGTTCCGTTTTTTGCCCTTTGGCTACGAAACCCGAAAAAGAAGAAAATAAAACAACCATTTCAAAACCTACTCTGACCTAAATACCTACGGATACTCACTGCAGTTACGGCAGGTACTAGGCTAACATAGCATCGAAGAGCTTCACTACAGCATAACTTTCCACACTACTGTCCTAACGAACAAAACCTACTGCACGACAAACAAAACGAAATTATGCGGGAAAACTCCACACAGCACAATGGCTGACTGACATTTGTACGAATAACGCTTCTAACATGTTGCCCGTTGTTATTAAAATCTTTGTTGTGGACTTTGGGTTACAAAAGATATTTGTAAAGTTTTTACTGTGCGATTTTTGGAAAAGCCTTTTGATTCTCATATGTCGATTTTAGCGTCCCACACAGAAGTGGAATCTGGCATTGTGGCCCCGCTGATTCACAGTTGAGATTTTATAACTAAATAAATGTACATTAATCATCTTAAGTAATAAATATATAGAAATATAACCAAGTTATATTTCATGATATAACCAAGTTATATTTCTATTAATCTACAAAACATAAAGTCGCATCCACCGCGACCCCATTTCTATTCACGACGCTCTCTACTTCGTAGGTTTAGGTTTAGGTTTTAGGCAAATGGTTCCAGAAGTGAGGAATTGAATAACTTCAATCCGACAAAAAGTGTCAAAAAAATCTTCTGAAGATTCAATAATCCACCGATAAAGTTGTTCGCTGAACGAATCCCTTAAGCACGGAAAACCATGTACTTACGTAATCCTTGACCGAAAATCCTTCAGATTGCATATGGAAACTGTTCGTCTACGGGCTTCTCTTCGACTACATTGTCTTTAAAAATCACGCAAAAAGCTGTCATTTTACAATAAGGTTCAGATTTACAACGCGTATTACCATTGACGCGAGCACCGTATTCGCTTATACCACGTCACGAAGTTTGTACCCCTTACAAACTGTTCAAAGTTAATTCACTCGTAAGAGTACCGTGGTTACTTCGTTACCGCAACTTACACTACGATCTCCTACTTACTTCTATTAAACAATGAAATATACATCGGACTGTTTCTTCAAACCCACTGCTCAACGTCGCAACCCCTTTGGGTTTTGCATCATTCGACTATAGGCCTTTGCATCTCGGGTCGTCCTACACATCTGGGCGATGAGATTAAAATTTACTTACTATCAGTACGGAGACTAAAAGAAACTAATGCTACTACACATTGACTTTATCCGATCCACCGAAAAAGAGTGCGCCCGCGAATGCCACGCGTCCTTTCGCCATCCCGAGTCCCGACCCTCAGTTATGCAAATGATTACCGTAGGCATGAACGCTTGCTACATAAAGGAGATCACTCACGCATTGACAACCTTAAATACAGAGGTTGGCACGGCGTGAGCTCCATATGACGTCTGATGACCTCATTCCCACACATTAACTCAATACCAATGAATAATTATTTGGCTGTGTTATTATGTATAACATCATCCATAACTATCTTATACCAGGGAACGGGCAGCAGCGTTACCCTGTACTTTTGCAACTTTTGCAACTTTTTTTTTCTGACTCTCACTCTTTATTCCTAACTGTGTACGTTAGACGGCGCGACGGGTTGTTAGATGATTATGTAAGGTGGACGTCTATGCTCTGTGCCTCTTTACATTACGGTTCCATTTTCAAATACAAAAATGATTTGATTGTTTGTTTGCATTGACTAGGCTTCTAAACTACTGGGGGCCGAGTCTGCTATTTTTTTAAGTATTGTGCCACCGTAGTGCCGTCTTGATATCATTATGCCAAAAACGGTAATCTACTAATCTCACTTTGGTGTCGGGGCTGGAATGGTGGTCGGTGTTGCTACCGCAAAAAAAGGCCGTCAACAGAAGTAGCAGGGGAGATGGTTAGGGAGATTGTAATGTTTATTTAGGCGATTTCAAAACTTATAAATGTATCATTTGTTATTATATTCAACTACGCTAATGTAATTGTGGCATCATAGTGATACCATTATGACGTCATTTGGATTAGTAGATTACCAAATGGGAAAAAAACCGACCATTGCACTGTCATTGAGAGTTCATGGACACGCCATTACGATAGTAGACTCGGGGCCCTGGACCGATTTCAACAATTCTTTAAATATAGGCTACGTTATCCAGGAGTAACTTAGGCTATATTTAAAAATAAAGTTGTCACAGGAACGGAACGTTGCAAGCTAGTATGATATATTTACATAATAAGATTTTCTAGGTGTTCTACGACGGAAAATCCTGATAGTATTTAGGTATACACCCCAGAGATTAAACCCAAGACATTAAGCACTGCAGTGGGATATAACTTACAGTCATAATGAGGCTTTCCCAGATAGTGTTTATACTATGCTTGATCATTGACAGAGTATTCAGATATATTTGTTTGAATAAATAATTTCGTTACATTCGTTTTCTAAAGTAACACATTTTAATAGAGAAATATAGTACCTGTTGAGTTCTTAAATGTATCAAACACTTACCTAAAGGTAAACTGCACTTGTATTATCAAGAACTTATTGACAATAGATCATTTAATATAAAAAAATTAAACATGTTTAAAGTCATTAAATATAAAAAAATAAACAGTTAAAAATGAGGTAAGCATGATTACGTATACTTGCGATAAGTAATTTAATCGTCATCTGACATCTGCTCGCCGTCCATAGAGATTTTATATTATCAACGCAACGAGTGGCGCATACGAAATACGCATTAAACAACGTGCAACTGACACTTTGCGATTCCGTTGCTGTTCGCTAAGAATTTATAATTACGCAGATATTAAACAACGAAATACTTTTTTTAAATACATTTATTCAAAATCAGCCTGTATATTATCATCCACTGCTGAACATAGGCCTCCTCCCGAGAGAGGAATTTTCCATAGCCACCACACTTAGCAGGCGGCTTGGTGACCGCAGTATTATGTTGAAATACACAGGGAAACGCAACTGCCCGTTCCCTGGTATACTATTGTTAAATACATGATGTAATAACCATCGGGACCAACGGCTTAACGTGCTTTCCGAGGCACAGAGTAGTCCCTCAACCAACCAGACCCGGAAAGAAATCTTAGAATTTACATAAATATTTCTTGTTCGGTGTGGGGATCGAACCCATCGAACCACATCCTAGACTCAAAGCAAGACTTATACCCTACGCACTTATACACGCAGATTGTAAAAATATGATTAATATTTAACATTGAGATTCTAAATTCGGTATAAACTTACTAACGAAATTAACTTTCGACAGCATGATGATAACAGATGAGTTCCTGTATACTTTCAAGTCAGACCCTTATACTATAACCATTTTAATAAAACGCAGTCCCACAAGACCAACAAACCACAATTTGTGTAATAATAAAAGCGTAGTATTAAATGAATAATAGTTGGCTAGGGACGCCATAGTTTATTGTGATGCGTAAGATAGAATGGCCCACATATTATGAATACCTCAGCGCTTTATTGAGAGATGTTTGTCTGTGTTTATTAAAACTGAACCCCGATAGAAGGTCGGGAATAGACTCTAGGGAACTGAGATATTTTATTTTTTACTGGCTTTTATCCGCGACTCGAATAATGATGAGGAACTTTCGTCCACAATTTCAAGCCCCTCAAGCCATTTTTATGCAATGATAGGTAGGTATTTCGTATGGTCTAGTCTATTACGAAATCAAATTTTAGCAAAATAAGTTCAGTGCGCCCTAGTAACATATTCCGTCAAGAGGCGCGAGGCGGCAGATTCTGCACGCAGCGACGGAAAAGTAGATTTTTGTCACCGCACAGTTTGCTCCGCTATTCCGCGCAAAGTGGCAGTGTGCCACGGTCCCATGACAAAGGAATACTTAATTTCACAGTAGAACACCTTACGTTAAGTACCCAAGGGGTTTGACTGTGAAATGAAGAATTCATCGCAATAAAGCGGAGCAGAGCTGTCTGTCCTACCCCGCGGGATGCCCAGCGCCTCTGCGCCGAACGACAGACAGACGCGACAGACGCGTCAGGAACACGTTCCGATTTTTTGTCAGTGTGTTGTACCGAGCTGTCTTTTATACAAAACTAGCTTTCCGCGCGCGGTTTCACCCGCGTAACTCCCGTTTCCGTAAAAACTTTATAATAAAATATAGCTTATAACCTTCCTCGATAAATAGACTATCCAACACTGAAAGATTTTTTGAAATTGGAGTTATAGTTTCTGAGATTAGCGCGTTCAAACAAACAAACAAACTTTGCAGCTTTATAATATTAGTAATGTGCCTACATATTATTTTTGTTAAAATCGGCCCCGCGCTACGCGACGGAGCACAGTTCAATGAGCATGCCGCTTCACTTGATTTTACTTCTAAATAAATTGAACGTAGTAAATATTAGTTAATTATAATTATATGTATGTATTTATAATACATAGAATTACACACGCACGTTCACTAATGGATAGTATCCAAATTAATGGCTAATCTAGTTGATGATGAAAATCATTGATATTGTGTTGGACTTTGTTAATTGCTTTTTGGTGTTGATATTTTACGTGTGCCTACTTTACTATAAACCTCTATTGCAATTTTAGCAAATTGATAGTTTACTCGATAGTTTTGGTAATCTGCTAATAAATATTTTGTATCTACTAAAGCCTATTAAATTAAGTGTTGGTAGGATTGTCGTCATATTCTTTAGTATCGATTTTTTATGGAGCCTTTAAAAGAAGCAAATATCGTACTATCTATAAAAAGCATATTTATCGAAAGACCTTAGGGTCGATAAATCTAGTAAAACTACGTTCCAGTTACTACTAAGTTACTACTAAGCAACACTAAGTATGTGTTAGTAACTGGAACTGGAATAAGGAACTGGAATAAGGATTAAGTTTTTAATTAAATTAAGAATGTAATTGTTACGTTATTAAGTATATACGTTTAATTGAAAAAAATATAATGGAACCTACCGGTCCCATAAAACGATACTCGAATTAAAAAAACTGAACAATGAAAATAATAACAAATTTGAAAATATATATTTTAGCAAAATAAAAACTATAAGCTTAATAAAAATACTTTGTTAGTACTTTTATTAAGCTTATATATTTTTTTATTGTATAAATACATAAATGATTTTTATTGTAAAAATGTGTAAAGTAATAAATAATTTTCTGTGTTCTATTATGGACGGCACATTCTTTTATGAAAATAATCATCCCTGTTCCGATTTACTATTAATTATCATCAACAGCCCGTTTACGTCCACTGTTGAACATGGGCCTCCTCTTAACAGACCTTGGCAAGCTAGGATCGTTGAGGGATATTGCCATAATCACCACGCTTGGCAGACAGATTGGTGATCGCAGTTAGATGTAAACCTTGAGCTAATAGATGCTGCTGCCCATCCATCAGCCATTTATCCCTTAGTCGCCTTTTACGACACCCATGGGAGGACGTGGGGTGGTCTATTCTAAGCCGGAAACCACACGGCATAAAAAACTATTAATTATAATTAATAGTAAAGCAGAATATGGATGATAATTATTTCTCTAATGACTTATCCTTTGACTATATGCATATTGACTACGCCTACACAAAATAGTTTATTCCAACCAATCATTTACACATCAATATTGATTCAAAATGTTTGTAAACCTTGCTACGAATTCAAAGCTTTGATTTAGTTATAAACTGAAATTTTTATACTCGTATTTGTATTAGTAACTGGGTTTTTTGTAGTGGAAAAAATACTTTAAAGTGTAAAACATCACGTACGGTTTTAACAAACGACTAAACTTTAGAATTCTGAATTGTACCGATAAAAAGAAAATGATGAATTACTTACTTACGTTTGAAGCGGCCGTAGCCCAATGGCTAGGGCGTCGGACTTGTGATCTTGAGGTTGCCGGTTCGAACCCCACCCATTGCACTACCGACGTGAACCTACTCGTAACACAAGAATTTAGCTTAATACGAGGGGTTCACAAGAATACTAGTAGACCGCAAAATTCTGCTAGTAATCTTAAAAAAATAATGCACCGTTACCATGACAAATTTATCATTAAATATAAACGAAATAAACGATTTTTATTCAGCACTAAGGTATTTACATACACATGTACTTGTCAAGAAAATTACAATGCATATAAAATTGATTATAAATAGGTAACATTTATTATTAAATTATGTTTAAATCTATTTGAGGTGTATCAGTCTTGTGTTAGTAAATAAGCTCTTAATATTAACGTTAAATAAAAATAAAAAAATGTTATAGCATTTTTTTTATATATTTAACGTTAATATTAAGAGCTTATTTGAGCAAAAAAACAAACAATCAACTGCTTCCTCTTTGTAATATAATTGTCGAAGGACATCTGGGATGACTCGCAGCTTCGGTTTAAGTTTTATTAACATCGCATAAATAAAGTCAAAGTAATTATCGAAAATACAGAAAGAAGTTATCCGCGACAAAAAGTCAGCTGCTAAAAAAGATAACTTTCTAAGATATCTACCAGTGAAAGTTCCGTGGAATTCGATCCAGTAGTTTCGAACATTACCTGTAACAGATGGAGAAAAAATAAAATAAATCAATTTTGTTTTAACAAGTATTTAAAGGAATCAGGCGTTACTTTTCGGAAATCCATACTTATCATTTAAAACCAAATACCTATCTAGTGTTAATTCCTCTAAAAAATGTATCAAAATGATGGAATGCCTTCTTTGCACCGCCCGCAAAAATTATGCACAACATGCACGAAGAAAAAATAAAACGTGCAAAAATACAATCACCAGCCGAGAACCCGACACGTGTTTCGCTCCTCCACGGAGCATCATTAGGGTGATGTTACCTCGTCGAACGTTACTGCGCAAATGATTGGCGCAGTAGCGTACTGCATGTTGTGCATAATTTTTGCGGGAGGGAATGCGTTGCATAAATGGCATCCCAGCATTTTGACACATTTTTAGCGGATTTAACACCAGATTTTTGGTTTTTATTTAAGTTTACAAGTATTATTATCATTACTCTAATATGCACTTGGTCTTTATTTAAATAAGATTTTAGTTACATTGACCGTGATCTCAGTCAGATAACTTCCTCGCTAGAGAAATTAAACCCTGAGTCGCGGGGACTTTACAAACATTCAATTCACGGAAAAACACACCCAGACCACAGATTAATAAATAGTTACTACGTCCCAGACTCAGAGACTTAATCCATTGTAAATGACATAGTATGACAAGCGCTATTCGTTTACGTTACTAATAAACTATTTCATTTCATTTCATAGCTCATATTATTATACCTTCCAAAATCCTCATTTCCTCTCAATGTCCATCTGAGTCACGATTGAAATGGCACAATCCTAGCCATCAGTTAACAAGACAATTGCTTGTAAACGCTAACCGCCTTATTAATTGAGCGGTGGGAATCTGGTACAGTGGTATTGGACTTTGTCATATCCTTTAAGTCATAGAATAGTGTGTATTGAAGTCATATTGTTAGATTTAGGTCATGGGGAAACAAATAAATTTATAAAATTATTAATTACTAGCTTCTCACGCACGATTACACCCGCTTAACTCCCGTTCTCTTGAGTACTTCATAAATAATTATAGCCTACCTATGCCTTTTTTGATAAAGAGACATATAACCACTGAAAGATTTTTTCTAATCGGACCAATAGTTCTTGAGTTTAGCGCGATATAAGATAATAAATAAACTTTTCATCTTATATTAGTATAGAGTAAAGATTTGTATTTAGACAGAAAAATAAATTATTTAGACTAGATTATAACTGTCTTGTGGCTTGAGAAACGAATATTTTTTACCGCGGGTAGAAAGTGAAATTATTATTGCTAATTTTTGCTCGTGGGTTGAAAATCTGGGTTGAAGGTGGAAATACCCAATACGATAGTATTATTTGTCATATGGTGGAAGTTAATAATTGATTATTTTTATGTCTGTCAGTACCTATTTGCCAGAAAATATAGGAAATTACTGACAAAATTTATTGGAGTAATTTCCATTTCAAGATTAGATGGATATTTCTTTAGTTGCTAAATTATATAATAAAACATAATAGTGGCTAATAGTGCTGCATGTAAATATATTTTTTTCTTTGAATTAAGAAATAAGAATTTTGCATTACGTGGGCAGGTACTCATCAATAACTAGATTTTTTCAACATTATTCAGATATTTTGACTTTAGTGATGATAAATTATTTAATAAGTTACAAACTAAGAGATCAAATAAGTGGTAACTAACAATGACTTATTACATGTCTTAGTCTTTTATAAGACATGTAATAAGTCCGATATTTTTCATTTATAAGATTTAGCTTCGGGGAATTGAAGTAGGATATTTTATTTTTTATTTTTAGAACAAATAATAGCGAAAGTACCAAATCCGATTATAACAACATTACATAGAACGAGTCGGCTCGGGGCGACATTATAAATATATTAACATTTTTGGTTTGAAGTTCTAAAAATAACCGAAAGCCACTTTGTATAAAATGTTTTTGTATTCATGCGTACTACTTTCAATGTTCTTTCTAATCTCATCGCAGTACGGGAATTAGGTCATATATCTCCTGGGCCTCGAAGGACACGTAAACCTGTCGATCTTGCGCTTGATCTCCTAACAGTCGATTTACCGACAATAGTTGTGAATAAGAATGTAGGGGTGAACAAAGACCGAAGAATATAATGTGAATAAGCTTACCTACATGGTAAGCTTAAATAAAATACGGAAAAAGATACCATAATATTATTGTATATGTATGTGTATATCAACTACAAAATAAGTAATAGGCATGCGCAAGAGAGGCCACTCTTTCGGAACTTAAAACTAAGCTCAGGGCCTCGAGTCTACTATCGTAATGGCGTGTCGATGAACTGTCAATGACAGTTCAATGGTCTGTTTTTTTTCCCATTTGGTAATCTACTAATCCAAATGACGTCATAACGGTGTCGCTATGACGCCACGATGACATTAGCGTAGTTGAATTTAATAACAAATGATACATTTATAAGTTTTGAAATCGCCTAAATAAACATTACAGTGTCCCTAACCATCTCGGCTGCTACTTCTGTTGACGGCCTTTTTCTGCGGTAGAAACACCGACTGCCATTCCAGCGCCGACACTATAGTGAGATTAATAGATTACCGTTTTTGGCATAATGATATCATGATGGTACTACGGTGGCACAATAGTTAAAAAAAATAGCAGACTGGGCCCCCTGGGCGGTCGCAGGTGGGAGATTATTTTTAGATTTTTAAGAGAATTTTGTGCAACTAACGCTTTACTTAACTATCAGGCCAGAAGAATATTTCTAGAGCTCAGAAGCATAAGGTTGGATGCGCCATTATACGTCAGAAACATTCGTAGTATGTGCCTTTATCGAAAACTGGCACTTACGACCAAATGCTTCTGAAGAAAATAGTACACCCGTCCTAGGGCTGTAGTCGCTTCTGAGGTCTAGATTTTATTACCTGATTCAACTTTGAACATAAACTACTCGATCTAATATTCTGTGTCAATGTTTAGCCAATCCAAACGGTTGGTTAATTGAGTTATGTGTATGATCGTGCGGTCAAAAGCGATAACGTGTAGCTAATGAACTTAGCCTGGTCTTGAATTATGTGGAAATACATAAAATATGAATGTAGGTACCTTTTTGTGATATTTCTTTATGCAATAAATACGTTGGTATGTGATTATTATTTATGCGAGATTGTAAAAAAAAAAATTTGGTACTTATATATATTTTTTTGTACATATTTCATTTTGTTATTATATCATGCAAATAACAATATACCACATGTATATTGCATTAGGAAAAGTGATATTTGAACTGCGTATTTTTTTAAGGTAAGTAGGTGACTGAATACATTTTACTATTCCATCTAAAATAAAATGTAATCCTTTATCCATTGTTAAGTTAAGTTAAAAGCGCATTATATATTTTAACTTTTTTTTATAAGGTACGGAGTATTTGACCGTTAGGTGGTATCTTTTTGACCGTGTCTATAAAATAAAATAAAATACCAAAATCTGCATACAAAATGTCTCGTAAAACCGTCATCAACAAAATATTACAAAACAATAAACCAATGATAAGAACAGCGATCACAATAACATTCAGGGTCAGAGCCATTGAGCGACCGATTGAGGCGGTGAAGTAGCAAGTTGTTATTTATAGAAAATATATAAAGAAAAATTACATTAATGAACAAAATGGCCTACGTACTAAAGAATCACAAATCGTCGAAGATACTGCAATATCGCTTAAGGGACAGTGGCTAATTAGGTATGATTTCATCTGTAAAGAAATATTTTCGTTATATACGTTGTAAAGGGCTAAAAATCAATTTTCTATATTTGATTTTCAACCTTATAGGCTATTGTGACTTACGCGGTATGCTATCACAGACGAAATAAGAAAAAATGCCGGTATTACATCAGCCTGTTTACATCCACTGCTGAACTAGAATCCTGAACTGAACACTCTTAACAGACCTTGGAAAGCCAATGTCGTTCAGGAATATTACCATAATCTCCTCTCAGGCGGGTTGGTGATGGCAGTAAGTTTGTTCGAAGCAGAAATCAAGGATCAAATTGAACATTGCTGCTAAAGACATTTTTTTCAATCGTCAGATAAAAAGTATCAGAGGAACAAATATAAGTTATGAGAAAAGTGCCATATACTGTAATAAAAAGAGCCATTGCCGTTTGAGAAAGAGCATGATAAAGTCGTTATGCATAAAAGATATATAAAGAAAAGTGATGATACTACAGAAACACAAAACAAAAACCTCGCTACTAACTGCGGTACAAATAGTTATCTCGTGTTTAATTTCGATAAATTAAAAAACTACTTACCAAATTTAGATTTACCATTGGATGGAGTGACTCAAGATGAAGAAAATTTCATCATCTTGAGTCACTCCAATATGTGGGACAACTACTAAAATACATAAAACTGTAATATTACGCAGAATAGCTTCGTGGTTATGTTTAACAAAAAACGGCTATTTACGAAAATCTATCATAAAGAAAAACCATCATAAACAAAATACACACACAATAACACTCAGGGTCAGAGCCATTGAGCGACCGTTTGACGCGGTGAATGAGCAAGTTGTTATGCATAGAAAATATATAAAGAGAAGTGACATACTATAGACTCACAAACAGCATACAAACCCTAGTCTTGTATATAATGTGTAATATTTAACAAAATGCTTAATTTCACTTTGCACAGCAGGTAAGCATTGCCATTCAACGGTGCAATGCTACCAGCATTCTGGGAGCCTTGTCAAGTAGAATTTAGAATAGTTGTATTTTATAAGTTAGTTACGTTTA
This sequence comes from Nycteola revayana, assembly GCA_947037095.2. Lineage (NCBI taxonomy): Eukaryota > Metazoa > Arthropoda > Insecta > Lepidoptera > Nolidae > Nycteola > Nycteola revayana. Next base: position 4,577,155 of record OX344851.2, read on the forward strand.
GTTTTATAATTGTATTTTATTAATTAATGTAAAATGTTATTAATAACATTGTATTTTTTTTTTATTATTAAATTTAGGTTTACGTTTGACCATAATCGTGCTTGATGGAAGGCGAAGATAAGGCCAAAGATGATACACGCTTGCCTAGAAAGTGTCTGTTCACAAATTACAATGACATCGCGGTTTTCATGTTTTTTTTTGTATTATATATTTTTATGTAGAAGCATTTTATATTATTTATTGTAATTAAATATTAGCACGTACAACTTACTAACATGGACTAAGTAATTTGATGTATCTTCTAACAAACGGAGTCTCTGTTACTTGAAATAAATGAATTATTACTATTATGATTGGCACCAGTAATAGTAGAAAACACTTCTGGCGGATAGTTCTTTCAAAAATACTTTATTTTAATACCTTAATATTCCATTTAAGATTAAATCAATACTCGATAGAAACAAATAAATAAGTGTGTTTTGGTCGAGAAATTATTTTTCGATAAATAAAATTATGAACTAAAAATATTGTAGGTACCTGTATTTACAAAAGTTTTGCAAATGAAGGAATGTGAATTTATGCAGTGGTGAAGACCATATAAAGAAGGAGCAAATAAAACTTTTATTTTAAGTAAAATAAACAAAAAATGCATCATTATTAATTAAAGATTTTTGCAATAAATAAAATGTACGTTAAGATTTAAGTGAATCATTTTGGTTGAATTTCGATCACTGAGAATACATAATTTATTTATCTATACGTATTTTATAAATGCATGCAAAGGCTACGTAATCTATCAAGCATGCGTTAGCAAGCATGCAGTTATGATGTCATTGCGCATAAGTGAGCATACGAAAGTGATCCTGCTGATCAGGATACAGATGAACCAAAGTAATCTATATCTATACTAATGTATAAAGCAGCAGAGTTTGTTTGTTTTCTTGAGCGCGGTAATCTCTGAAACTACTGGTCCGATTTGAAAAAATATTTCAGTGTTAGATAGCCCAATTATCGAAAAAGCTAGATTTATTTAATTATGTAGTTCCTACGGGAACGGGAGTTATATGGGCAAAACCGCAGGCGGAAGCTAGTATTTACATATCCATTAAATTGCTTTTTAAACCTTATCTTAATAAACACATTTAAATTTAAATTTAATTCATTTAATGGTAACGTAGACACGTCAATTGTTCTTGTTGAGTGTAATTTACAATGCAAACCAATAATAAGGTGTAAATTATAGTAATTTTCTATAGATGTAATAAAAGGACACATTAAGTTTAATTGAAAAATATTATGAGTTGTATCTATTATTATGAATCAATTTGCACACATCGTCTTTAAGCGATGCCATAAATTAAAACTATTTTTACATTCTCCATAACTCATCGTTCTTTTAGTCTGTTTACCTTCTTGTTATTTAGTATCTTAACTAAATAAAACCTCAAAGGAGGTGTAGACTCAATATCATTATTTGTTTACGTCAAATTTTATTCGTACCATACTTGAGAAGCGTTGCCCACTCAGTCATCAGCTACTGTGACGCTAAGTGCGCAGGCGCACCTCATGTCAAATAAAATGATACTCAACGCAAAATTCCTAATGATATCATAGACATTCCGTGCTATTTTGAATGTAATCTTTAATTTAACATCACTTATCTGATGCGGGAATCGAAGACATGATCGACACCTAAAGCGAAAATGACTACTAGTACTTCTAGGCTACGGAGGTGTTTCATAAGGAGTAGAGCGGACTGGTGCTAGACTTGTGTGACAAAAAATAAAGGAGCCTGGAAAGGCCCGGGACGCGAATCTCTCAAGGGCACAGAAGTCCAGCTGATGCCCCCGGTGCGGTGTTTGGAGAAGCAACCGGGTGGTTTTAGTGGGAAAACCTTCTTTTCGAGGTATGATTAACATACCACCGCAATAGATGGGCGCTCACATACCTCCTTTGCTAAGGCGGAGAATCCTTTGCTATGATTCATATTTTCAATATTCATCATATTGAAATATGAATCAAACAAACTCCACAATAGATTTAAAAACTGCAAGGTTTTTTTATTTTTTTGTGGGGTTGCGTGCTCGTGATTGCTTGTGATGCGTGCATCTTTAGTCAAGCACGTTCCCCGAGTGCTGGTATTTGCTTTGCAAAGTAGGTAAGCATTGCCATTCAACGGGGTAATGCTGCCAGCATTCTGGAATCCTTGCTAAGTTAGAAGTTTTATTTTAAATTAGCTACTTTTTGTTGTAAATGTGTATTTTATTCATTAATGTAAAATGTAATATATAAAAAAAAACACATTGCATTCAAGAAAAAAAAAAAAAAAAACTTTAAACCCGACGCGTTAAAATGCATAATTCCATTCTACATATTTTTATATTCTGTGACGTTATGTAATGAATGATAGTACGAACGTTAGATCAGATTGGGTCGGGTAAATCATTGTTGCATGCTGCTATATGTTAAGTAAATGAAAAGGAAGCACCGTAAGTGGTATACTGGTTGTTCAACCATTCTATTTGGTGTAATTTGGGGCAGACTTTTTTTGAGACAAGTCTTGTGATACGTCAATAAAACGATGTCGCGGAGAACTTTACGGACACAAAGCATCACCCAGTCTCTGAATTACTATCTGTGGTTCATATAAATAGTTGTCACGGATGGGAATTGAACCAGAACATAAGGTCAACAGTGCTGTGTGGACAGCTGTAGTCTTTTCTGTGTTCTGGTTCGAATATATAGGTATTTTTTCAGAAAGAATCATCTTTTTTTTCGGTCGGACCTATGTAGTTAGCCCTGAGGCTTTTGCTACTTCACCGGGCATAAAGGTGAGCAGAGCTCCAGCCTAGATAAATGGTTTAAACACTACAAACTAAGCAACCTGCGCAAGAGGGCGTCCCCTGTGGGACTTGGACCTCGGCTCAGGGCGGTCGCTGACGGGGAGATTGGGGGATTATGGATTTTAGTTTCTTTAAGGGAGTTTTGTGCAACTGTCGCTGTACTTTACAGTTCGCGGGCCTCTCGGACTTCGGGTCTACGAGGGCATCGGAAGGTGTGAGACAGAATCATCCTTTGACAGACATGGTGGGGCTTTTGGAAGTTATTTATAAAAATCTTAAGTGATCTTTCTAAAGAAGATGGAGCTTCGTTTTTGTGCTTAAATGAAATTATGTTTATGTCGAACATTTTAAATTATGCAAAGCTTTTTCTGTTATATAAATGTCATTCTGAGCAAAATCATGAACTAACTGTTCCACTAAAGAGTATCAATCGATATCAACTACGTAATCCGAATGTACATTATTATTTAATTTGCCAGTCAGTCTTTATCCATAAGGCAAAATATGTTTCCGTTTTAACTGTCTTTCTACTAAATTTTATTTAAATTCATCGAAAAGTTTCCGCAATTTTGAGCAATGAACGTCATAATTCATACATCAAAATTTTCACGATGATATATGACGAGGAAGGACGAGCATCGTTGTTTTTAATAAGGTGTGACGTCATCATTGCTGACGTCAGATTCATCAGGATGGTTCTCTATCGAGGGTTGTTGATCCATAGTAACAGCAAAACTCCATAATATGGTTTTCAAGTTTTATTCCAGTAAATTGAGGAGCTCCGTACAGTCCGGCAGCTCGAGCGAGACTGAATTGCAATCGGTCCGCCGGCCGTATTTATACTAAACGAGCGGCTCACAAACAGTAAACAATTTAGTTTGATAATTTTCAAACTATGTGAACAGATAATTATTTCTACAAATATTTCAACGATTTACAAATCATAATTTGATCCTGAATACTTATTTATTAGTCTAGTATTTTATGAACATATTTGTGTTTCTATCAAATCATGCATTGATTCACAATTTATTTATTTTGATGAGACGAGTAATTGTATTTATGTGTTTATCATTAATGAAGTGTTGTTGCTATGCTTATTTTATGTGGTTGCGCCGATACGGCCATTCTGACAGGCGGTGCGCGCTCTGCACCAGCCTCGTTGATTCTCGTCGCGTAATTGTACAATTTTATTTTATTATTTTGCATCTATGATTAAATCTAAGTTCTGTCCTTTGAGTATGTTATTATTTAGACGGACCATAAGTATCTCAACGAACGCGCTTTAGTGCTACCACCGGATCCAATACGCCCCAACTGAGAAGATCCGGCGAAACAAACTCAGTGGAGTTATTCTACTGCCGGTTTCAACGCGGCCTCATCGAGACGATCCGGCGAAACATACTCAGATAGGCATGTCCAAGAAGTTTTGGTCCAGTTACTTTTATTATTTAGTTGGTATTCACAATTTACCAATCGGTTGTCTTTATACGAATTTTATTTACGTTTTGTTTTATTTAAAGACAGAACTGAATAAATATTTGGGAGTATTATTTTTATTATTACAGATAGTAATTTCTGTGTAAGTCTAGGAATATCAATGCTAATAAGGTGTTGGAAGTTCTCGACGAGTTCTCGGAGGTTCTCGTAGAGTTCTCGGAGGTTCTCGTAGGGTTCTCGGAGGTTCTCGTAGGGTTCTTCGCGAAATCTGCAATACTAGAAATAACTTTCTCTGAGTTGGGTATCTGTGAGCAACTTGTTGTTGTTATGCAAAAACATGCATTTCTATGTTAGTCTAGGAATATCAATGCTAATAAGGTGTGTAAGGTGTTGGAAGTTCTCGAAGAGTTCTCGGAGGTTCTCGTAGAGTTCTCGGAGGTTCTCGTAGGGTTCTCGTAGGGTTCTCGGAGGTTCTCGTAGGGTTCTCGGAGGTTCTCGTAGGGTTCTCGGAGATTCTCGTAGGGGATGGAATGATGCTGTGCTCTGGGCGGTCCTGTTCGCCGTGGTACACAGAGGCTCTACTGGGAGTATGGAACTAGGTTGAAGGTGTTTATACACAGGTTCTAAAAGAGTTAAATTCAAGGTAATATTTTGTAAATATGTTCAACTCACAGTTTATTGTGGCAATGAATCTTCTTCACTTTGATCTCGTAGTTTTTGCTGAGGCAACCCGTCACTTGATGTGCTTGGTACGGGGCTCTATTTCTATTTCAGGTGATGGTAGTGGCTCATCTTCTGCCGATACGGTTACCTGATCACCAGGTTGTGATGCACGACGAAGTTTAAATTTAGGCTTACCTCCAGAACATAGCGCTCCGGAAAAACTGACCCCGGCAGGAGAACTCCACTCCTCAGCCGTCCGCACCACGAAAGAGGAAGCAAATCGCCTCGTGCGTATCGAAGGAATGTCAACAACAAAAGGGTGAAACCGCTCGCCGCACCCAGTCGTCCGGTGATGGAAGGGTGAAGGGGGCATCAGGTTATGTAGAACCTCCGCACACTCCCTGAAATGTAACCGATAAAAAACCGATAGGCAGGCCACTCGAGGCTCCGAAGACTTGCCTCCACAAGTGAGCCATTGCCTATGACTCTTCGCTCGACGCCCCAATGCATCCAGAGCATCCAGCTAATATCTGAAGATAGATAGAAAGATGTGAAGTACCGCCCCACCCTGGAGAGGAATGTCGTCAGGACCACCAGCCTTATTCACATCCAGAGTGCAAAGAATGTTTAAGTACCACTTTTTGCCGAATGTAGAAGTCCAATGAGGTAACCTGGGTGGACTTTTACCAGCAGCATCTAGTTGTGAATTCTTAGTAAATAGAGATGCAAATAAGTCTGCTTTCTCCTTGGCGGTGTGAGCTAATGAACCGTTCGGCTCCTGCAGTGGCGGAAAAGAGGACCGACAGAAATAGGCTTCGACCGATTTGGCAAGAAACCAAAAAGCTTTACTCCCAGATGGGTAAGATGCTAGTGTGGCTCCAATGCGTCCAATATGGTCAAAGCGGGCCCTGCGTAGCGCACGTTTGCAAGACTTGGCAGCACCATTGAAGGCTCTCTTCAGCCCCCGAACATTTCGCGCTTTGCGGGCTCGAGCATCCGCCCACGCTCGGCAAGCAGAGTGCTTATGTGCTTCAGTACTATCACACTCAGCGCCGAACCATGAACGGGCCTTGTCTCGGAGTGAGACATCAGAAAATGGAACGAAATATTCCATAGTCTGGCATATCACCCCAGAAACAGCCTCCGCGCAGCAAGTTGGGTCGTCTGAAGAGAAGCATAAGCGCAGCCAAGGGTAAGACGCGAAGAAATACCGCATCCGATCCCAATCTGCTGACTTGTATCGCCATACTCGCCTAGTCCCCTTGAGATCGGGATCGGGTGGCGAGCAGACAGACACAGATTTCACCAGACAGTGGTCGGAGCCACCCAACGGCGAGGAAACCGCGACTTGACATGGGTCTGGATCAGTTGTCAGCAGAAGGTCCAAGCAACCGGCCGCATGGCCATCAATGTCGGGCACCCGTGTCAGTCCAGTCACCAGTTGGGAGGGACCAAGCGTCAGTGCGAATGCACACACCAATCCCCCAGCATGGCCGGTGCTCCGGCATGGGCACAGCCACTCCTGGTGGTGGGCATTGAAGTCCCCCAGAACAACCAGCAGCGCCGATGGGCACCTGAGCTGAGCCAGTTCAGCCGAGTCCGAAAGATAGTGAAACAACCTGGTTGTCCCCATGTTGTCGGTGTGCGACCGATAGACACCAGCATAGAGTATCTGCTCCAAGCGAGAAACTGGAATCCTCAATGTTACGGAGACACCGACAGCAGATGTCATCGCGAGCACACACGCAGGCGCCAGCGCGTGGCTTAAAACTGTGCTCCAGGGTGTACCCCGGGCGGCGCAAGCATGCTGCGTCAGCCGGACATCTGATTTGCGTCTCCATGAGGAACAGCAGATGTGGTTTTTCGGTCTCATGGTGGTGATGGACCGGTATGAGATCGGAGTGCAGACCTCGGATGTTAGAGAGGTGCATTTTTTTTTTGATCATGAGCGACTTTTCGTGTTCGCCCTCTTCCCACAACTCTTGCATAAACGCTCGAACATTTGCTGATTCATTTGCATCATGTGCATGAAGAATTAAGGTGGCACCCCACCCATGGACGTATTCGGCATAGGTACATTGATCATCGGCTGTTGCCCCTGTTGCGTAGACCCCATTGCTTGAAGCCAAGGTTGAGTCGCAACAGGTCGTGATGAAGCAGTTCCAAGGATCACTTCGAGTCCCACTTCTGATGACGAGGAAGGACGAGCATCGTTGTTTTTAATAAGGTGTGACGTCATCATTGCTGACGTCAGATTCATCAGGATGGTTCTCTATCGAGGGTTGTTGATCCATAGTAACAGCAAAACTCCATAATATGGTTTTCAAGTTTTATTCCAGTAAATTGAGGAGCTCCGTACAGTCCGGCAGCTCGAGCGAGACTGAATTGCAATCGGTCCGCCGGCCGTATTTATACTAAACGAGCGGCTCACAAACAGTAAACAATTTAGTTTGATAATTTTCAAACTATGTGAACAGATAATTATTTCTACAAATATTTCAACGATTTACAAATCATAATTTGATCCTGAATACTTATTTATTAGTCTAGTATTTTATGAACATATTTGTGTTTCTATCAAATCATGCATTGATTCACAATTTATTTATTTTGATGAGACGAGTAATTGTATTTATGTGTTTATCATTAATGAAGTGTTGTTGCTATGCTTATTTTATGTGGTTGCGCCGATATATATATTCAATCTATTAAGCATCGCCATTCAAAGTTGCAGTGCTGCCAGCACTTTGGGAACGAAGGCCAGTAGCTTAATTTGGTATAGTTTCGTTTCCTTCCATTTAATTTAAGAGTTACTTTTAATTAGTGCTTTATAATTGTTTGTATATATTGTACTTGAAGTTAGAATATAAACAAAAACCAAATTACATCACTACATTTATCATTTATTATTTATTTTAATTCAAAACAAAGTTCTCTATCTGTGTCGTAATAAGATAAAAAAGTACAAAAAGTTTTTAATGAAGTTTACTCAAATCGATAGAAAATTTTACGAGAAAGGCTAAATAATACTTACTATTTGTTATTTTTTGTTGAAAGAATACTTTATTGCTCTTGCAAAACCGATGCGGGTCGCTAGTTGATTAAATAACTAGGCACATAGCACTATTACACACTGCAGTATTTATCAGACTCCAGTCAGACACCAATTAAAAGTTACAAGCGTCAAATTATAGATAGAGATCTCAACAATTCAGTATTATACCAGACACGGCCTTGACAATCATGGAATTTCATTACTACTGAACTACGTGTGGCAAAGACAGAACTATTAAGTATTCTAGGCGTATTAAACGCAATGAAATATAGAATTCAGTTGATATATTATTGTTATTTATTTATTCAATATAGCCTATATAATAAACTGAATATTAAAATGTAGTGTTCTAGAAAGCTGTGTGATAAAATATGCATGAAAGATGAGCGATCATAATGATGGAAAAAAGAATACAGGAAGCCTTGATTACTATAAAAACCAATGTCACCAAAACTCACACAATCAAATAATTAACATACAAAAAAGGCTTGAAGGTCTTAAAGCATTTTTATAAAAATGCCCACAATTGCCCAATGATGTATAACTAGCGACCCGCCTCGGCTTTGCGCGGGTGAAATGCTGATGTATTATACCGTATTAAAAAAAACCGCATTAAAATCCGATCCGTAGTTTTAAAGATCTAAGCATACATAGGATGAGGCAGACAGCGGGAAGCGACTTGTTTTATACTATGTTGTGTGGTATAAAATAAATAATTGACATTTTAAAAATGAATATCATTTTGAATCAAATCTAACGAACTCGTACTGTGGTACATATTAATTATGTATTCTGTGATATTGGTACTACACTCGGCGTCACAAAAATCGCACCTGTTCGAAAATAAGTTTAAAGCATATCCCGCCAGCAACGAATACATTAAACGCAATTAATATTGGTATCAATTAAAAGTATATTTAACGACCTTTAAATTAACAACAGTTACAATTCCTAAGCAAAACAGATCTCAGTAGCACGTAACGTTAAAAAAAATGTTGTTAAAATACGCATTACAACGGCCACTAATTGCGCCTCCCTATAAGGGTATAAAACGGGCGACCCGGGTTAAATGTGGGTCATTCTCTATTAAACCTTTGAATTGAACACACCTGAACAGCTACAGCAAGAAAAATTACCCAGAAGATGGATGACTGTTGTAATTTTTGGTGACAAATTAAAATTTAACTTTTTAATCATTTGCATTAGCTTGCCTTTTTTATTCCCTGGTAAACAAAAAACCAAATCCATTGATTTATTCTGAAATTTAAATAAATTGCCTTTCCAATGATACCTTATAGTCATACGTCTACCATTGATTAATAGGGGTAAAATGACTTTGAAGGGATTTTTTAAAGAGGTGCGATTTTTGTGACGCCGAGTGTATATTACCCTAAGGTTGACTGGTAGAGAATGCCTTTGGCATTAAATCCGCCTTTGTACCATGTTTTGCATAAAGATTTTAAATAAATAAATATTAGTTCAATTGCGCATAATAGTGGCATACGCGCAAACCCGACCTTGCACTTCTACTATATTCGTTGTTTTGTAATACTACCAGTCAGTACCAATATTATCATGAACAGTTATTAACTTTTTTAAATTTGGGAATTTCATATTGACTGTGACGACTACAATGGCGGGAACAATGAGACCCAGTTTTACCTTTTACCCTTAGATACCTGTTAACAAGAGATTGATAAATTTTGACGACCGGTTGTGGTTCCACCGTAGCCTAATTGGTTAAGGCATTAGGGGCTAAACCTTAGATGCAGGTTCGAATGCTGCCGGTGGTCGAATTTTAATAATCTCAATGTTGAAATATTGAGACCCAGTGTTCAGGGTTTGATGCCTGTGTAAGTTCCACTGCTGGATAAAGGAAATCCAAAACAGGGTTTTGCCACTGTCACTACGAGTGACAGTGTCGGATGAACGTTCCTATTATATGTGAAATACCACCAATACGACTGAGTAATGTAATAAAAATCCTCAAAATAAATGTTAACTAGCATCGTACGCGCGGTTTTACCCGTGTAAATCCCGTACCCGTAAGAATTTCATAATTAAATATAGCCTATAGCCTTCTTTCATAAATAGAGTATCTTAAACTGAAAGAATTTATCAAATTCGACCAGGTAGTTCCTGAGATTAGTGCGTTCAAACAAACAAATGATACAGCTTTATATACTTATATCATAACATAATATAAAACAAAGTCGCTTCCCGCTGTCTGTCTGTACATATGTATGCTTAGATCTTTAAAACTACGCAACGGATTTTGATGCGCTTTTTTTTAGTAGATAGAATGATTCAAGAGGAAGGTTAATATGTATAATACATCAGCATTACACCCATGCGAAGCAGGGGCAGGTCACTAGTTAAGTAATGGCACAAAGTTTTGTACCAACACCGGCATTCAAACCCGGAACCTCACAAATAAAATTTATACCACTCCGAAACATTTGGAAAGTCGTAAATCTTACTTTATATTTGATATAGTACTTATTTCATTTTCCTTATACCTTCAATGTAGTATATTTTCATAAAATACTTGTGGCGTTTTCAGGAAATGGTGCCTTCGGGGAAATGGGAATAACGAAGCAGATAAAATGATATCCACCTTTAGCCGTTTTGTAAAGAAGCTGTTAATACTTGAGTTAAGTATTTGGATTCTGTGTGGATCAATTGTGCTGCGATTCGAAAACAAAAAAAATATTAATGCCTTGAGCACACCGGATGCGTATGCGTAGACGTGCACGTACCGCTGAGTTGTAATGTATGGAACCGTATGAGACAGGACACACCGCTTGCGTAACGTAGCCGTGCGCGTAGACGTAATGCGTAGCCCTACGCAATGCAGCTCCCAAGGTACAAACTGACTGCGTGACCTACGCCGTACCTTATGCAGAGAGCAGAGCGGCAACGTTGCATGATGACGTTGTATTCAATGGCGCGCCTTATTGGACGTCACACCGAGCAGCAAAGGTACGTGCGCGTGTACACGCACGTACCTTTGCTGTGCGTAGGCATACGCGCGTAACTTTTTTTTTTTTTTTTTTTTTTTTTTTTTTTTGTTGCAGTCAGTTGTATTTTTTTACAAATATACTGGCACGTAGTGGTGTTTTGTATTGTTTTTATAATGAATAGAAAAACTTATTGAAATTGTGCGTATTTATGAATGTATCTACAATCCAAAAAGTAAATTCTACAAAAATGCATCGTATAAATATATATATTCCGCAGGATTATTCTGGCACAATAGTATTAATATTGCTTCTTCCTCGTCATGTCAGACATCGTGCACAACACAACCTTCGAAAACAGAATAAAATATGGCTGCCGCAGCCGGGTACGCAATAGGCCATGTGCGTTGCGTACTCGGCTCGGATGCGTAAGCGTATGCGTAACCCGGTGTGACCTCGGGTTACGCCGTAACTCCGCGCGTGTCTACGGCGTGATTACGCCGTAGTAACGCATACGCATTCGGTGTGCTCGAGCCTTAAATAAAAAAGGTAGCATACCGAACTTCTAAAATTTGGCTATACTATGTTTATTTTTAATTGCTTTTATTTTTTATTTTTCCTCTGGGTAATATTCAGGCTTCAAATATTTTTACCCTTTTGATAGTGTGATCTAGAAGACTACGTTGTAAGGCTACAGTAAAAAGGTTACACCATTCTCTCTTTTTTTTTATTTAACATTTGAATACTTTACTAAATTTCAATACTGAAATTACTAAATTTAGTCCACCGGCAGGATTTGATTCTGCATCTTAGGTAAAGCCCTTAATGCCCTTACCTATAGGACTCAGGGTCAGAGCCCACTCGTCTCCTAAGATTCGCACCCTGTGCCCACTCGTCCCCTGGAACTTTTGAGGGGCCCATTCGCCCCCTGAAGAATATTTATTTTTATTCATTATTCTAATATAAGTACATGTATATGTGTATACTGCAGCTTGGTAGTCCTGGTACAGTCGCGCAGAAAAGGCTAAAATAAAAAATATAGTAATTCGGTAGATATCATGTTTATTTCAAATAAGATTAACACATACAAAATCACAATGTCCGATAAACTAACAAAATACAACTCTTTTACAAAAATCAGCCTTGATTGACCATCATATAAATCAACATTAAATATAAAATATGCAAAAAAAATAGAACACATATCAACAGTAAATAATCACTTCTTATTTTTTTGTATATTTACCAACTACATACATGCAAAATCATAATAACTTAAATCTAAAAAATTATAACAGTACAAAAAAATACTAAAATCACAGTAATTATTGAAGACTAGATAAATCAACATTTTTTTTTTTTGTATATTAACCAACTACATGCAAAATCGTAATAACTTAAATCTAATAAATTGTAACTAGAAGTACCTACATAAAAATTGGCTAAAATCACCGTATTTTTCACTGAAAAAGTAGAAAAAGTAATATTTTATCATACAAAATAGAAAATTATGTGAGTGCATACACAGTAGCATACTAAAAATCTATGTTTTACCTTAAAATAAAATCAAGTATTAAATAGTAACTATTAAAAAGTAGCAGCAGTTGATTTTTTTTTCTATGTCATCGTTCCCATTATATACATGTAAGTCTTTTGAAATAGGGATGTATAGGTAAATAGTAGAACTTACGTATTTTTCCTTCACGTACATGCACTGATCACTTCACTCACTAATTAAATTTAATAAGTAATCCTACAGGATACGCTAATGAAAACTTTCACTCGAGACAGTATAAAAATCAGTACGCTTGGATTTGCAACTATAAGTAAACTTAATGTAGTAACACATTCCTGGAATAAATATGCCGAAGTTGTCTAGTACTGGTGTTAGCCAATCAGGTGCAAGTCCTTTCATCGAGCGTCTATTGTTTTGGGCTACGCCTTTGTTATTTGCTCGCGCGCAGATACTATGGCTAAGATTACCCCTCCCGCTTCGGCATTCCACCTTATCTCTTATTTATAACCCGTTTTTTTAACAAGCCATTCGTAGTGAGACAATTTTACATCGTAAGCCTATCGACAGGTTATATTATTATCATGACGGATTATCATTCATCATAGCTCTTTTTTCAATGATCTGTTATGATTTATTAAATTAATTCCGTTAATAAACTGTTCACAAGTGTACTATGTTAACCGTTTCTTATGTAAAATATAGCTAATTTTATCTCAGGGGACCAATAGGCACCTGAATAGGTGCCGAATCTTTAACTTATACTGTATATATATTAGAGGGGACGAATGGGTACCTTAAAAAAATATTTTTTATTAAAATATTAATTGGTCCCCTACCAGGAGACCAATGGGCACCTATATAGGGGCCGAATCTACAACTTTTATGCTGGGGGACGAATTTTAGGAGACGAGTGGGCTCTGACCCAGGCCTCAGTGGAACCCAACCAATCGTAAAAAATTTTGAATGTCTTTATGATACGTCACTAAAGGGGTTTAAATTAAAATTCTTCTCTTTTATTAGTAAAGCCGGCGAATGTACTTACGGATTTCTTGATTATGATTTAACTAGTAGCCTACAGGCATTACGCTATAGTCTAGCCCAGCACCGCAGCACTTTCTGCTCAATCAGAATCCAATGAACTCATAACTTTCAAATTCGATCTTATTAAGTATTTTTATTTAAGTGTAAATGACGATTCAAAACTCATTTAGAATCCAAGGAACTGCAAAAAACGATTTTCGATTGATGATGTTTAATTTATTGTTTGGAAATTTTGGGAAAAATATTTATTTCCCAGCATTTGTTGTTTTAAAAGTGAGCACATATTTAATTAATTTCAACACGTGTTCTTTAAACAAGAGAATATGATACTTTACTAAAACGGCAAACAAACAAAAAAGTAACATATACCACTCAAGTTGACGTATTGTCAAAAATTGTCAGACAATGTAACTTTGCGTATAGTGTAAGTCATAAATGAAAGCGACTGATTTTCGTAACTTCATAATACATTTTTAATTTGTCAGATTCTATATGGAATCGTGATTGAAAACTTAGTCATTAGTATCATAATCTAGACTTATATTTAAAAAAAAAAGTATTTTCTTTTACATAGTATTTTTTTTTTTGTACAAAGAAATAAATACATTTAATTCAGCACAACACACAAGATATTATACAGCAAACATTAAGTTAAATCTACTAAACAATAAGCCCTGCTTTGACTGACCTATATTTTATCTCTATTCTGTCTCTTTCTCCTTATTTATTAATATGTAATGTTAATTTATTAAAATAATAAATTATATTGTATGTCTAAAAGACGGGACATAGCCGATCAAATGTATTGCAGAACATCTGTACCGATTTTATGTACCTATGATCCACAATAGACACATTGAATCAATCAGTGTGATTATTGTGGATATAGATTGATTGATGTTCTGTATGTCTAAAAGACGGGACATAGCCGATCAAATGTATTGCAGAACATCTGTACCTATTTTATGTACCTATGATCCACAATAGACACATTGAATCAATCAATGTGATTATTGTGGATATAAATTGATTGATGTTCTGCCGAAAAAGTCGCCACCTTAGCATAGGCTCGGCGATAACCAACGAGGGAGAAAAAAAAATTACCACCCGCAACCCATTATTCCTAAGAGCCTAAACGAATGGCTTCTTGAATGTTTTCGACTAAAAAGAATCAATCAACATGGACCTCCTCCCGTGATGGATTTTTGCCATAACCACTACGTTTGGCAGGCAGTTTGGTGAACTTAGTACTATTTCCAAACACAGGGAAAGGCTGATGCCCGTTCTCTGGTATCTCTCGTATCTCATCATCTACGACAATCGTATTGTCGTAGATGATGTTATAACCTTCGGGACTATACGGAGAGTAGTCCTTCGACTAACCAGACCAGAAAAGATATTGTAGGTTTAACACAAAAATCTTGTTGGGCTTTTATCCAAGACTCCTGAAACTTAAAGCAAGACTAATACTGGTAAAAATATATTATAAGTATAATTATTTAAATATTTAAAAATAGAATTCACATGCTAGATGCTCAAAATGCCGAGGCTATGGGTAAAACCAACAATTAATAGATCAATGAAATAAAATTAATGATGATTTTTTACTTTTAAAATACGTCAAATATTACTTATTTTTTTATTAACTTAACTATTAAACGTTTAGATTTTGGAATTCCCGAATATTGATTTGACGTATACAAAATTTAAACATCGCAATTACGAATATTATATTATTTATAAGCATCTTTTTTTTCTATGCAAGAATGTAGGTAATTTATGATATATTATGTAAAAGTAGTCTTGGATGAAACAGGCTTCGGAAATGTAACAAAACATTAGGATTTGTTGAATATAAAATATAAGCTGTTAGTAACAACTATTCAAAAATATGATTATCTTTATATATATAATTCTTCTGTGAGTGTGTATGTCACTGAACATCTCTCAAACGACTGGACCGATTTTGATGAAATTTTTTGTGTGTTCAAGGGGATCTGGGAATGGTTTAGATTTATAATTCTTCTGTGAGTGTGTATGTCACTGAACTTCTCTCAAACGACTGGACCGATTTTGATGAAATTTTTTGTGTGTGTTCAAGGGGATCTGGGAATGGTTTAGAACCCCTTAAAACAGCATTTTTCTTTTTCCCATACAAACGTTTTCTAACTAAAATGTAGAGTCAATTTGAGCTTTATTTTTTTGCTAAGATTTTTTAGGGTAGGTGTAGGGTAGGGTAGGGGTAGATTAGGGTTAGGTGTAGGGTAGGGGTAGTGTAGGGTAGGGGTAGTGTAGGGTAGGGGTAGTGTAGGGTAGGGGTAGTGTAGGATAGGGGTAGTGTAGGGTAGGGGTAGTGTAGGGTAGGGGTAGTGTAGGGTAGGGGTAGTGTAGGGTAGGGGTAGTGTAGGGTAGGGGTAGTGTAGGGTGGGGGTAGTGTAGGGTGGGGGTAGTGTAGGGTAGGAGTAGTGTAGGGTAGGGGTAGTGTAGGGGTAGGAGTACCGCATAAACGAAGTCTCTACGGCCCAGTTTATTTTATACAAATGTTTAGGTCTTTTATGTATCGATTGAGGCAGTACGAAGTCTGCCGGGTCAGCTAGTATATATATATATGATATATTAAAAAGACACCAAATAAGTATGCAGCCCCCTCTTCCCCACTGAGCACACTGGTGCCCAGGGCCCCGCGACGATATAGGGCCCCCTAATCCCTACTCCAAACGATAACCGATAGCCACTCTAAGGACTAATTGTAGATGCTGAGTGTGGATTAGCCATATAACAAGAGTAGCAAATGCTATGGGCTCCGCGTTGATATGGGGGGCTCGGCCCCATTATCCTAATGTGTCCCGGGCCTCTAATAGGTGAAAGACGGCCCTGTAAGTATGTTCAAATGTTCAATTCATATTCATTGAACTATAATACAATCAATATACTATTATAGTTCACATACCGTACCTATCACAAAAGGGCTCTATTCTTTAGAACGGTTAGCCGTAATATAATATGTCGAATTATTCAATCCACCAGCGACGTATATATAATTAAACACTGGAATTGTAATTTAATTAAGAAACGAGACTAATTTGTTAAATCAAAACGTCAGCGTTCTCGTACATTCAACGATATGAGCGCTCATAGAAGAATAGGCGATTAATGAAATTTTATGTGTATGAATGTTACGGCAACCTCCGTAGCGTAGCGGTATTTAGCTCGCTTTAAATCTCGGAGGTCGTGGGTTCGATACGCACGCCGGACAGGCAATCTTTGTGTAAATGCTAAGATTTCTTGCCGGGTCTGGTTGGTTGAGGGACTACCCTTCGTGATCTATAATAATCGTATATCAAGGAACGGGCAGCAGCGTTTCCTTGTGTGGTACAACATAACACTGCGGTCACCAATCCGCCTGCCAAGCGTGGTGACTATGGCAAATACCCATTCCCGGGAGGACGTCCATGTTCAGCAGTAAACGTTATACGGGCTGATGATGAAGTTGTTGAATGTAAAATATAAGTAGTTACTATTCAAAACTATGGCTTCAAACTCGGCAAATTACATTGCGGTTAGACTTATTAAAAAAGACACCAAATAAGTATGTTCAAATGTTCTATGCATATTCATTGAACTGTAATACAATCAATGTAGGAACTATTATAGTTCACATACCGTACCTATCACAAAAGGGCTCTGTTCTTTAAAACGGTTACCCATAATGTAATATGTCGAATTATTCAATCCACCAGCGACGTATATATAATTAAACACTGGAATTGTAATTTAATTGCGAAACGAGACTAATTTGTAAAATCAAAACGTCAGCGTTCTCGTATATTCAACGATATGAGCGCTCATAGAAAAATAGGCGATTAATAAAATTTTATTTTTATGAATGTTACGGCATTAGTTGTATTATATGTTATGTCTTGAACTAGTTACCCATCCCAGCTTCGCACAGCTCATTGCTGATGTATTATATACTAAATAATTCTCCTCTTGAATCACTCTATCTATTTATAAAAACCGCATCGAAAATCCGTTGCGTAGTTTCAAAGATTTTAGCATATATATTTAGGGACAGACAGATAGCGGGAAGCGACTTTGTTAATGCTAATTTGTAGTTTTCTTACTTATGAGCTATGTCCATATAGCGACCGTAAATTGACTCCCAAGAGCTACCTCTTTTACGTTAATTTTACAACAGACCATAAAACTAAACATATAATGGATTGCAAATTATATTCATGAACTCTTAATGAAAGTTTATTAATTTTTCACTAGTTTAATGTTAGTAATAAGAAAATAAAATATTTTTATGTTTTTTATGTTCGATGATGATGTTAGAAGTTCGTTCTTGTAGTTTACACACTCGACGAAAAAATCCAAGAAACTGAAATGTTATATCCTTTCATTCGGAAATAACTTCCAAATAATCTATACCAGATGTCATGAAATGCAGTTTCTGGCGCATTTGACGACGCGTTTTGAAGGAGTACCCGGGAGGTTTTACTAACCTAGTAAATCCTTTCTATGTGCCACGGTCACGGGAGGGGCTGACCTATATATCCTACCATAGCAAATATACCCCTACTTTGGTAAAGAGGTTCCCTAAACTATTTTCCCCGGCTAAAAAGAGTTCAAAGAACAACTAATGTACAACTACATACGATTACTACTGACAAAACTCGATACAGTACTGCATAATGAATACAATTTACTGCATTTATATGTTCATTGCTCCCCATAAATAGCGATATAATGTTGAATTATGTACACCTCTTAATTTTGAATAGACAGCGAGGTCCAATAATAATTGTTAATTAATTAAATAGCCGTGAATATTTCGGTAATCATTCCACGTACTGAATTAACATTATTAGTTAGAAATGTACACACAACAAATTAAAAAGAAGAAACTTGTATACTATAAAAAAGGTAGTGCTTATTTAAAAATAAATCTCTTCGAGCAGAACTGCAAGAGGTGATTTGAAAAGGGAAAGACGGATTGTGTGTGTATGTGTAAAATAAACCTACATACAATTATTTGAATAGATACTTTTTGTTTAAATAATTTACTTTATCAGCCCCGCCCGTTTAGGTCTACTGCAGAATTCCCTTTAACAGACCTTGACAGTCCAGAGTCAGGTTGAGGAGTTAGCATACCACACTCTGGAGAGGGCGAGTCCCACATATCCCATCGCCAGCGCGCGAATACGCTGCAGCGGCGGTGGGAATGCGTAAATGCATTTCCCCGAGGACAAAAAAATAAATAAAAATAAAGGGTCAGGTTGAGGGCTATTGCCGTAATCACCATGCTTGGCAGGTGAATTGGTATTGTAAGATGCATTAAGTATAATTGATCTGACAAATGCTATAGCAGCTACATCAGGTGTATGTCCCATAGTCGCGTCTTGCGATACGATAAGGACGACATAAAGTAATATTCTTCCTTTAATTGTATTTTATTCCGACTCCATATTCACTTATTTTTATTGGTAATGCGTTCCATAACCTGACTGCTTGGGTAGTGAAGATTTTTTCTTATTAAGACTTCACCCAAACTAGGAATTAAATTACTGTCGCTGGCAACTTTACAAATACTTAGTACCTTAATTCAGAACCAGAACAACTATCCGTGGTTAACAAAAAATATTCGACCATCCGATGCTATCGTAGACCCGAAGTCCGAGAGGCGAGAGGTGACAGTTGCACAAAACCCCCTAAAATACTTAAAGTCATAATCCCTCAATCTCATCGCCAGCGACCGCCCTGAGCCGAAGTCCAAGCCCCACAGGGGGCGCCCTCTTGCGTAGGTTGCTTAGTTTGTAGTTCATTAAACAATTTATTAAGGCTGGAGCTCTGCTCGCCTTTATGCGCAGTAAAGTAGCAAACGCGTCGTGGTTAACTACGTATGTCCGTCCGAAAAAAAAAACAAAAAAAATGATTACCGTGTGGTAATTGAACTCAGAACACCAGGTATCAATAGAAACTAGTGTCACCACTAAGTTACTGTGTAAACTAATATGTTTTAAAGAAACCTCCATTGCTTGTATTTTACACCACACTCGTAAATTATATGTCAACATGGCTGTCACCAGCACATTTCAGATACATTGTGTGTAACTGAGGCATAGCAATCTGGTGTGTACTCCGAAATCATTGTCATGGCGTTTACGTTGGTTTACAATGATAAATCTATGGGGTTTTACTGATATTTTGGTTTCATTTGAATATTTGCTTTTAATGTCGTATTTTATTTAACATATCTGTATAATATGTAGCCTTCGATACCTTAAAGGGTCAAAGATTAAAAGATTGTCGATGATGTTATAACAATCGGGACCAACGGCTTAACATGCGTTCTGAAGTATGGAGATTAGCCAACCAGACCAATTTTACACGAAACTTTCTTGTCCGGTGTAGAGATCGAATCCACGACCTCCGAGACTTATACCACTCCGCCACAGAGGTTGTCTCACAGCTGCATAATTATCAGAGGGACAAGCTACTTTTTTATTACTCAGGCTTAGTAAGCCCTTTAAATAATATAAGTTAGCCAGTTAAATAGCGAAATCGATTTAATTTAAACTTTTTAATTCGAATCTTGTTACCATTAATAGATTTTGAATAAGATTAAAAAACGATCACCAATCCGCCTGCCAAGCGTGATACCTATGGCAAGAGCCCTTCCTCGGGAGGAGACTCATGTTCAGTAGTGATGATGAATGGTGAAACATAAAAATAGCCGCCACTGCCAAATAGCAGAACAGGTTTTTTTTTTGCTGTCCTAACGCATTTTTTTCATGCATCTGGCTCAATTCGCGAGTGACTCTTATACCTATTCCGTAGTCGTGAAATGTGTATAGTTATTTATGGACTAAAACGCGTTTTACCTAACATTTAAGTAGTATTAATACGAATAAAATAAACGTACGCCGTTTTTGTTAATGATTAATAAAGTTTCTTTTTTTTTTTATTTTTAGTATTGACGTAGAATTGTTAAATTTTCTTAATTGAAAAATTTTACGTCGAGTACACTTTTTTTTATTAAAGTATCTTCAGAACAAGTTTAGAAATAATTATACTCAATTGTTTTTGTTAAAAGATACCTTCGATGTTTTATCGTTTTGGATAAACAATGCAATGACATAGAGGTATTACAAAAAATCACACGATACTTTAATTTTATTACAATAGAGCCGTTTTGTCCATCTTGTAGTACAAATTGTAGTTTTAAATACTTCCGTGATTGTTAAATCTTACATACTAATTATATAAAGATGATGAGTTAATTTTTATGCTTGAACGCGATAATCTCAGGAATACTGGTCCGAATTGAAAAAATATTTCAATGTTAGCCCATTATGCTTAAATAATTGGAACATTTTTTTACTTTTCTCAATAAATTTTATACTATAACTCTTTAATATTTATGAAATTCTTCAATATTTCTTACTGATCAATTTTGTTTTATCATTTTTATGTCAATAAAATAAGGCTGCGAAACGCTTGTGTATGCCGCGACGTGTAAAAAACTATGAATTATACATTTATTTAAGTAAGTTTAAAAATAGCTTGACTTGAAATAAAATGCCATGCCGTCCCATACCGTCTGTCATATTTTATTGAGTGATTTTTGTCTTTGATGCCTTGTTGCAATAAAATTACACAGACAGTCCCATTTATATGTACCAATTAGGTGGATTAGCTACCCAAATCTCAGGATTTCAAAGATGTTTCATATACCTACTCGATTAAGTAGCAAATATTCTTATGCAATCATAGAAATGAAATCAAAATAACATATAAGTAAACAATTAAATAACTCGCGTACATTTGTATTCTGATAAAACAATAACCTGTTTGCACCTTTATTCAAACAACAGATTTTTCGTTTAATTTGATTATTCGTGATTGATTGAAACATTTTAATCATCCGGACCCCAATTGAATTAATTGCTGACCTCTATGGATTAATCAAAAAACCTGTTTACAAGGAAAATGAGTTTTACGTCAAGTTGATTTACAAACGTTTACATTCAACTAAAAATAGCAAATTTAAACTAAAACTTAAACTAACTTCTCGTTAGTCTTGCGGTAATGTGTTTGACCATTAATGTGTTTGATTTTTCTCTTCTAATCTAAACTTCGGTCACTATATCGAGTCCATTGCAAACACTGCAGCCAAAAAACTTGGCATTCTCTCCAAGGTGAGGCGGTACTTCACATCGGAGCAGCTCTTAAGTCTTTACAGAGCTCAAGTTCGCTACTTAATGGAATACTGTTCTCATCTTTAGGATGGGTCTGCTAGTTATCAGCTAGATGCTCTGGACTCATTGGAGTGCCGAGCGAAGAGAGTTATAGACAATAACTCACTTGTGGAGGCAAGTCTTCAGAGCCTCGAACACCGTAGACGAGTAGCCTGCCTATCGGTTTTTTATCGGTTACATTTCGGGGAGTGTGCGGAGGTTCTACATAACCTGATACCCCCTTCACCCTTCCATCACCGGACGACTAGGCGCGGCGAGCGGTTTCACCCTTTTGTTGTAGACATTCCTTCAATACGCACGAAGCGATTTGCTTCTTCCTTCATAATGCGGACGGCTAAGGAGTGGAATTCTCTGCCGAGTTCAGTTTTTCCTGAACGCTATAATCTGGACATCTTTAAGGCTAAAGTGAACAGACACTTTCTAGGCAAGTGTGTATCATCTTAGACCTTATCTTCGCCTTCCATCAAGCGAGATTATAGTCAAACGAAAGCCTATATTTAATAAAAATAATAAACAGGGCGTAGACTCTGAAGGGCGCAAGAATGGCTATACCAGGCAGTACTATTATTTTTTCGGTTGCCCCTTATTGCTTATAAAAATTTAGTCTTAAGCAGCAGGGTGGGCATCTTGCGAGTTTTAGTAAGTGAGACACAGTGGGTGGTATACTAGGTTTACGGCACTGGTACCAGCCCAAAGTCTGAAAGTTGGTGCCATTTCACCCGTGCCTTGGAGAAGAGCACTTTAAGCTATCGGTCTAGTACCTGATCTCTCACCAGTTGTGACGGAAGAACCATCGGATTTTAAATGTAAAGGAATAGATAGCGCAGGACATATTATACAACTGTGTGCTCTAACAAAGGCACAACATTGGCACAAATACTTGTGCACTAACTATAGTAATATTGTCCTGTGCAGATGGCTAATCTGCTTAGAGATTGGTCACCGCGGCCGAAATCGGTCAGCACTATTTAAAACTAATATGTAAAGCTGAAGGTAATATATAATGCTGCTTGAACGGGCTAATCTCAGGAACTACGGGTCCGATTTAACCAAATCTTTCAATGTTAAATATTTTATTTATTGAGGACGGCTACCGGCTATATTTTATTATGAATAACCTACGGAAACGAGAGTTACGCGGGTGAAACCGCGTTCGGAATTTAGTATAAGATAAAAACTATTTTAAATCCGTGCTACTGTGTCAAGTTTTCAGAGCGCTGGATCGTCTGTTGAATGGCAATGCTTATCTACAGTGCAAAGTAAATACCAGCACTCGGAGAATTTACGAATGAAGTTAACATTTTTCTCGAAACAGTTGAATGGTAAGAACACAATCCTATAGTCATGCAAATTTATCTGACTAGTCAGAAGCGTATCGAAAGGCGCAGGCAGCCAAACTATGGCCTTCAAAACGCGTCTAAGTGTGGTAGAGAAAATTGTGGCAGTGAGAAAGTAAACTGCGAACAAATCATAGTTTGGAACACAGAAGATGTGATTATGTACTGGTATTGTATAAACATTAAACAATTCTTTCGACTGTTATATTGTAGAAAAAATATAAGAATATTACGACAATACGTAGATTTTTTATGTTACTTTCTCCTCTGGATTATTATGTGCACAAGTTATTTACTTTTTTATAATATTTTTAGTTTTATTACTTAAAAACGTGTTTATTTAGATAATTCATTTTAATTCAGGGAATTGAGGTAAATGTCATGCGTCAGTTGTAGATTTATAAACAGAGTGGGTATATATTTTGTCAATTAAATTGATATTAAAACAAATGAAATAACTGACTAAGCACCTGCACCTCCCATACAAATTTCTCGATAAAATTCTACTTAAGTATTAAATGTTTTAATTAATTATTCTATCCATAAAATATTGATACTAAATTCTGCTTACAATCTTTGATGCCGTCGTCTATACCACCTTTCCTAGTTCATCTATGTATCTACCTAATGCGGCTACTGTGTAACAGTTATACTGTGGCATACAATATTAATGCAAATTTTACAAGACCGTGTAGTTTTAAGTTGACAACTACAATTATGTGAAGAGACGTAGCGACAGATAGATACAGTGCCATGTCCGAGGAACACATATACAAGGTGTAACGGAAAGGGTATATACATAGAAAGAGCAAGGCTTTTTTAGATGATAAAAAACGATATGGCAAGGGTTATTTAATCCTATCTCTACAAGTCCGGAAGTAATGTTTTTTTTTTAATTCATAATTACCAGAAACCAAAATTTTCAAATTGAAATAAATACATCACTAGCACTCAATCAGCTGATCGATGTCAACGAACTTGTTGCAAGTAAAAATAAACCTCTTACTCCTGGTATTTCTGAATAAAGGGAATTTAGGAAACATATGAAACCGAGAATTTGGTACCATCAATTCTTGGAGTATTTTATTTTGAGTTGAAACCCTTGCCATATCGTTTGTTATGATCCAAAGAAGCCTTGCTCTTTCTATGTATATACCCTTTCCGTTACACCTTGTATACATACAATTGTGACTTACTGTTATTGTTCCAGAATATAAAACTAGTTTTTGAGACGAGAAATTGACTACTAATATGAATAATTATTTAAGTTATCTACTTACATACAAAAACACACATTAATATTTCTGTCGTTATCGTGGAACATGGTTTTACTGAATATAAGAATAGTCTTCGAGATAAGAAATTGCCGACAAATATGAATAAGTAGTTAAGTTATAATATAACTTCCGTAGCGTAGCGGTATTTGGCTCGCTTTTTAATCTCGGAGGTCGTGGGTTCGATCCCCACGCCGCACAGTGTTTCGTCTAGTACAAGCTAGCGAGACAAAATTATTTATTTACTTATTTTAATTGTTTATGTATATTTAAGGTGTCTTACGCCGTTCTGTGTTCTCTAAGTCCAAAGGTGTGGATGTAAGATGGAAGTAGTCACCAAATTTTCTACCTTTGTTTACTGATATCCTTGATTGTGATAATTCGCTGCGTCTACCTACTTATTATGCATGTAAGGCACTATACATACATGTAGTATATATATATATATACCAGACATTTTTGTGTATTATATACACAAAAATGTCTGGGTGGTTTTTTAAAATTAAAATCATAAATATGTGTAAAATAGGTTTTTATTTATTCGCTTTATAAAATAAAATACAATAATATTCCAAGACAACAACTATTATCCATACATATAAAATAACTCTTGAAACAAAATCGTACAAAATTAGAATTATCCGTCTACAATAATGTTATACCTATCTAATATATTATTATAATATTTAAAACTAATACATTGTTAAAATTACTATAAAATAAAATAAGTAAACATATTAACAATAAAAGAAAAATCTACCAAATCGAATCTAATACTCATCATCAGAAGATTCCTCATCACCACTCTCCAATTCGCTAGAATCTTTCGATAATGAATAATCCCCCTCACTAAATTCCCGAACTGATGTTGATTGGGATGGTAATGAAGGTGGGACAATTAACTGCAGAACTTCTGGTGGTAACGTAGTTAATTTTTTTCGCGGTAATTCTCTGAACGTATTTATTACAGGATCGGACGTAATCAAAAGCATTCTCAGAAGATCCGTATTCGTGGCACAGCGTGATCGTTTTCTGGTATGTCGTTCCCGAAATCTACGACAGTCTTTATTTCTTGCTTCCTGGGCTTCTTCGGAAAGCTGTCCAATAGGAAGAAGGCAAGATTTAATGACTTCTGCACTGTGTACAAGAACTTTTATACCCTACCCCTACCCTACCCCTACCCTACCCCTACCCTACCCCTACCCTACCCCTACCCTACCCCTACCCTACCCCTACCCTACCCCTACCCTACCCCTACCCTACCCCTACTCTACCCCTACCCTACCCCTACCCTACCCCTACCCTACCCCTACCCTACCCCTACCCTACCCCTAACCTACCCCTACCCTACCCTACCCTAC
This sequence comes from Nycteola revayana, assembly GCA_947037095.2. NCBI lineage: Eukaryota > Metazoa > Arthropoda > Insecta > Lepidoptera > Nolidae > Nycteola > Nycteola revayana. Next base: position 4,602,909 of record OX344851.2, read on the forward strand.
CCTACCCTACCCCTACCCAAAAGTATCCTTTGTCCTTCTCCCAGTTCTTAGCTGCCTCCCTACCAATTTTCAGCCAAATCGGTTCAGCCGTTCTTGAGTTATAAATAGTGTAACTAACACGACTTTCTTTTGTTTTTAAAATGTATGCCCTTCTTTTCGTGTTGCTAATTCTGCTGCAGTAATTAGTTCATGTGCACTTCGCGATTCTAAAAGATCGTCTACTCTCCGTCTTTTTGTTTTTATTGATGACTCATCAAAAGTTTTCTGGGGTCGCCCTACAGAACGAACCCTCGATGATGTTGAAGGGCACGGCTTATTCACACCCACTATCATTTCGATTCCGCATCCTTCTAACCAATTTTTATGTTTGATGAGAAATACTTCCTTAGTACACTTAGAAGTTGTCCACTTTTCGTTTAATTTTGATGATAGGCTCTAATTTTCATTTTGAGTTTCCTCAGTGAATCTTCAGAAGCATCTAGTAGATTATGGTGTACCCATAAATGATCAAAAATGCGGCTTGCTCTTTCAGTTTTATTATGTTTTAACCATTCTTCGAAAAACTCCAATTGTGTTATAGCTATGGCTCGTTCTGAAAAAAAGTAAATAACTTTATCTACGGGCGGTTTCGGAAGCCAAAAAATAAAGTAACCTACGCCTGAATGTTGTAATTATAACATACAGAAAAATCTAGCAGGATACATTGATATAAAAAAAGTTGGAACCCTTTAAAGTTAAAAGTTAAGAAAAAATATGTGGGATTAATTCAACACACTTATAAATTCTAATTACAGCAAAAAAGTACATGTATTCTTTTAAAAACAAGTCGAAATAGTAAGTACTAACCTTCAAAAGTAGAATCCATCACAAGAAAATCGTTTCACTTTAATATCAATTTATTTGAGATGGTGTCACAATTGTGCTAAAAATGCAACTTATTTAGAAATGCAAATTGCACTTTCTTTATAACTAACATTAACCCCTCCACAAAATTACTTGTTGGAGTAACAAACCAATGATTTCTTAGAATTCCTTACCTGGGAAGGGTTGTTTACAAGTTGTTATCACGAATTCCTGGAAATGACGTCATGAATTTTGTCCCGCTAGCTTGTACTAGACGAAATACTGTGCGCCGGACAGAAAATCTTTGTATAAATTCTAAGATTTCTTTCCGGGTCTGGTTGGTTGAGGGACTACCCTCCGTGCCTCGGAAAGCACGTTAAGACGTTGGTCCCGATTGTTATAACATCATCTATAATAATCGTATATCAAGGAACGGGCAGCAGTGTTTCCTTGTGTGGTACAATATAATACTGTGGTCACCAACCCGCCTGCCAAACGTGGTGACTATGGCAACTACCCTCTCTCGGGAGGAGGCCCATGTACAACAGTGGACGTTATACGGGCTGATGATGATGATGATGACGATTATTGAAGGTAATACGGACTGATGATGAATATTCTCAAAGAAACAAGTGTGTATAGAGAAACCGATATAATTTATAACTAACAATTTATAAATAGGTATTCATTCATAATACAATGCAAAGACAATATAGGTATGCATGTGATAACAGAAAGAGCACTTCATTGCATCTTATGCGTGCATCGACACGCCACTTCTATTAATAATAGTCAATAAAACCATTGTACTTAGTTTGTTGCAGTACAAGAAAACAAATGGGCTAATTAATAACTTGATCTTACAAAAAACAGAGAATCATTGAACATTAATGATAAATAAGTTAAATAATTAATAGCGTACTTAGTTTTACGCCAATGTATTTTTAAAAGTGGTGACTTTACTGACTCACACTCATAATTCCTGTATGTGTCTAAGACAAATAGTTGCTTAAGCGGCCGTAGCCCAGTGGTTAGGGCGTCGAACTTGTGATCTTGAGTTCGCCGGTTCGAACCCCACCCATTGCACTACCGACGTGAACCCAGTCGTAACACAAGCATTTTAGCCAAGCACGCGGAACCCCGCGTGTTAACCAACAAGAGTAGTAGTAGACTGCAAAACTCTGCTAGTAATCTTTATCAAAAAAAAGAGTTGTCTCGTTTGAATATCGAACCAACAATATCGGTTGTCAAAAGTTACTAACGTCAACATTGAGCCAGCAGTGCAGTCATTCTCTAAAAATTCATAATTATGTTAAGTAACGGTAATTGGATGGTTATTTTTAATTTTATTGCATTTTAAATTATTACAATGGCGGAAAAAATCAACCATTGATGCCTTAAAATTGAAATAAATCGGATGGATGTATCAACTGTTTAAAATTTATATTATTTAATAGTGGATGCGGACGACGATTATTTTTTTATTGTGGATTTTTTTGCACTAGTTAAGCCTGTTTGTATGTGTCAAAACTCATAAGTCACGACATAACTCATAATATATATTTTTTTATAGTTATTACAAAAAATGGAACGGGCAGCAGCGTTTCGTTGCTGTCACAATTCCACCTTTTCTTCGCACGGACATAGTAGTTAGCCACGAGGCCTTCCCTACTAATTCGGGCATAAACTCAACCCTCCTGCCAAGCGCGGCAACTATGGCAAAAACTAGGGAGGGCTAAGGATGATGATGATACTTTTAATAATCCAGCATACAATTTAGCGACCCTGATGTCCAAATTAATTGCATACAAGTCGAATACAATATTGATTGCTATATAAGGCAACGATTACCAATTAATATGTTTGCTGAAGATCAATTACGAATTAATACGGGGCTTAGCATATGTAATCACATCATAGATACATCGCTTAATATTAATGTGGATATATTTAGCTTCGATTCGTAGCATAATCTCGTAATTGAAGTTTGAAAACCATCTAAGTCATATTAGGGTTCCGTACCCTAAAAGTAAAAACGGGACGGGACATTTTTACAAATTATGTATATCTGATGCCGCTATAACAACAAATAAAAATTAAATAGAATAATTATTTGAGGGGGGCTCCCATACAATTTGTTTTTGCCCTTTTTTGCTCGATATCGATAACGGCAACAGGTAGGCACTTGAAATTGGTACGGAACACTTTGTGCGCATGTCCGACTCGCACTTGGCCGGTTTTTTATGCTATTTGCAACAGAATCGGAAAACCAAGTTCTATTCTTTCCTTGGGGTGGGAGCATGGAGGCTAATCACGTAACGATCTACCTAATTTATACTAATATTATAAAGAGGAAAGATTTGTGTTTTTGTGTGTATGTTTAAGATGCACAAACTCAAAAACTACAGTGCCGATTTCAAAAATTCATTAGCTTTACATCGCTGCTTTAATTTAATTGTAGCACATAATAATGAATGGAATTAAAAACCAAACATCTAGTGTTAATTCCGCTAAAAATGTGTCAAAATGCTAGGATGCCTTTTCTGCAAGCAAAAATTATGCACAACACTTGTGTGTTTCGCTCCTCCACGGAGCATCATCAGGGTGATGTTACCTCGTCCTCGGGAATCAACACTAGATATTCGGTTTTTAATTTAGATAATGTTATGAATCAACGCGAATTGATTATAATATCAGTTTCTAAAATTCAGTATTGTAAAGTTACAAAATTGGTTTCGTGTCACTATCGAATAGGCATGAGGCAAGATTTTGAAATCCTCTTTCGCAACGTGGGCAGTCATTTTCTAAGTCCGAAAAACACAATATTTCGGTAATAAATTTAAATTTAACGAAGTTTAAGCCATATTTCTATTAAATTTTAAATAGCGCGCGAAAAAAGGCCTCAAGTGTCATGGCGTCGGCTATGACGTCACGCTATTGTAAAAAATGTCATTGAGTCCGCCAAACCTAACGTAATGGTTAAATTCTCTTTGATGGTTACAACATCGTGACGTCATGCGCCGTGATTGGTTTTTCAGTTAAAATGGCCGATTGCACTATTTTAATCTTTTATTTTATTAAAAAACACATTAATCTCAAGGTTATATATAAAAATAAATAAGTGTAATAATTTCTTTTTATATGTAGCTACTTTCCCCTAAAAACATTAAATCTTTAATTTTTTGATACTGTCGTCACGCCTATTGAAGCAGCGATATCGCTGTTTTTCGAGAAGAACGACACAATTAAGAAAGAGAAATATTAAGAAAACGGTTCTTAATATTTCAGACATGAAAGGTTTTTTCCCAAACTTATTCTTTTTGAATTGTGCCGTTATTCTCTCAAAGTAGCGAATATATTAGTACTGATTAGTAGAAATTAAAGCATGTACACTGTAGTTACAATTAATTGGAATTCCAAATCATTATCTACCAAGTTTTCCTTCAGTCAAACCACTCGAACCACTGGACCCTTCAAAATCAGCTGTCAATCACAAGTTACCTTACACTTAAACTGGCGTTATCTGTTGACGTCACACATTGTTGTACAAACCAACTCATTTAGTGGCGTCAAATCAATAAACAATAGCGCGATAACTTACCCAAGATAGACACTTGAATGCCAGAACCTCAAGTGTGTATGGGTGCACAAAACTTGTATGGAACAAATATATATAACTTCAAAGTGATTAGTGTTTTGGATGTAAACTGGGATTTCAGCTTTATTGTTTTAATCTTACTTTATCTTACTTTACCATGGGTCTCCTTTTAACTGAACTTGGCTAGCCAGGTTCGTTATCGTTACCACTAAGCTGCGAGTGCAGTCAATAATGGAGTTGATACTATACACCTAAGCCGATTAAATAGACTCGCATTTACACCCCGTTTCTAAACAGAGGATCAACGTTGATCGTGGTTGACGACAACCTCCGTAGCGTAGCGGTGTTTGGCTCGCTTTAAATCTCGGAGGTCGTGGGTTCGATCCCCACGCCGGACAGAAAATCTTTGTGTAAATTCTAAGATTTCTTTCCGGGTCTGGTTGGTTGAGGTATTACCCTCCGTGCCTCGGAAAGCACGTTAAGCCGTCGGTCCTGATTGTTATAACAATATCTATTATAATCGTATGTCAAGGAACGGGTAGCAGCGTTTCCTAATGTGGTACAACATAATACTGCGGTCACCAAACCGCTTGCCAAGCGTGGTGACTATGGCAACTACCCTCTCTCGGGAGGAGGCCCATGTTCAGTAGTGGACGTTATACGGGCTGATGATAATGATGATCAACGTTGAACAGTACTATACCGACAAATAAATTTCTGATTTTAGCACACCAATTTACGCGCGGACTACTATATGATAGGCACACATTTTTGGGTCCAAATTATTTGCACATGCGGTAGTCGTAAGTAGATCAAATTTTGTGCCACTCATTTTGTTAAATTTATTTGCTAGTTTCAGTGAACGCACATAATTATTATAATTATTTACTTAATTTATGACACTTGACCTAACCTAACCAAACGTGACTGCATGGTCTCGTTTGGTTAGGTTAGGTCAAGTGTGATTTTTTTTTGTTTAATTTCCGTAGCATTTCTTTTGTAACAAAACAAAAAAATTCTACGTCATTATGTTTTGTTGAACACCATGGGTTTAGGTTTTAACCACTCGAAACCTGGTTAGTTTATCTGCTAACTAGAAAGTTGATCAACTGACAATACAAGACGAAGCTTATCTTAATTGTATATATTACGTACTAAACTAAAAAGGTATCTTAAATGGATTATCTTGCTCCATATAGAAGGCATACACGTAAGTTTCACTTTATTATTGTTTCAGGACCTGAATCTGATTTTTCACATCAGATTCAGATAATAACAGCAAGTTACATAGCTGCGAAGTCGATATTCAGTAGTCCATATCTTATTCATATAGAAACATTTGAAAATATTTTATTTATAATATTCTCATGATGGACCGACGACCTCATAAAGGTCGCAGGGAGTCAGCGGATTCAGGCCGCTAGGAATCGTTCCCGCTGGAAATCGATGGGGGAGGCCTATGTTCAGCTGTGGCTGACAACAGGCTGATGATGATGATGATGATTCTCAGGATTGTTTTGTGTCTACTAGTCCAGAACGTGGCAACACTGAGAAGAACGGGAAAGGCACTCAAAGGAATTCCTTTTTATATAAGTTCGTTATTACAATAATTTTAGCAGTGTTTTATCTAATCAAGTGCAAAATAGTAATTAACTTAGACTGCATAATATAATATGAATTAGTTGAAAGCATAACGTCCTCGCGTTGTCCTTAGTAAAGGTAATGCTTTGTAAGCTTTTGGTCATAATTATAGTGTTCAAAACCAGACAATGAAAGCAAGTAATATGGCAGTTTACAGTTCCGTTTTTATTCACATTTTAGTTCCAAATTAAGTTAGTTGTTTGCGTACTTAAAAACAAAGTTACACAAATTAAGAACTTTTGAGAACAATTTCTACTAAATTCATTGAATCCTTAAATAGACAATGCTTTACTTTTGTATTGTTTTACTTAAAGTTTGTCAGATATAACATTTTAAATTCGTGTGAAATCTTACATAAGTTAATCTTCAGAGGGTACAACATGGTACCGGATGATAGGCATCTATAGTTCTCGGTGCCCCTATTACCACAGCTATTACTACGCACCGGGTGGTTTTAGTGGGTACACCCTCTCCTCGTGGGATGATTAGCATATCATCGTTATGGAGAAGGGTAACAGAAGTCAATTTATTCCAAAAAATGGACAAATCATCAATATTTACCTTTGGTTTTTCGGTGAAAACGATGACATCCAAGACAGATGGTGTAATCCTGAAACAAAAATAAGTAGGTAATTAGTGTCGGAGATTCAATGACGCACGAGAACTTAAAGTAAACTTTCTAGAACTCAAACAATTTTTAAATTCACAGCCACTATGTATGAGTGGATGAAATATACAAGCGTGGTGTGTGGAGGATAAATAATAACTGGACTTATGGTGGTCTGTGGGGATCAAACCTAAATCAAAAGGCAACAGTTTGATCTTCCTACTCATAACTAGGAAGAGAAGGAGATGATGATCAAATTCTAGATCAAATAGCGAGAGTTGAATCCTTATACGAGTGACAATCATACTCAAAAACGAATTGCGTAAATTTGATCCTCACAATTATGAGGATTGAACTCTAAATCTCTAAGAGTTGAATTCTTATATTAATGAAGATTAAACTCTCGCCATGTTTCTTTCGGAGCTATGATGATGTTGAAAAGAGTCTTAGAAGATTACTAAAACGGCAAGAGTTCGATACTCATACTGATGATGATCGATCTCCACACCACAGATATTTTTTCTGAGTCTGGGCGTGCTTTGTGCATGTGATTTAAGTGTTTGTAAAGTCCCAGCGACATGGGCTTGATATCCATAGTGCGGAAGAAGTCTTTAAAAGTCGCCACCCACCACCGATACAGTCTGGTCTTTTTGTTTTAAGACAACTCCCGCACTAGGGGAAAGGAGTCCCTGTGTCGCAAGGGACTTAAAAAAAAATCAATTCATTGACACAAAGTACACACAGTGCGTGTGTGCTTCGTGAATTTAATGTTTATTAATTCTATTTATTTATTCATTATTGCACACAGTAAATATATAACATTAAATTAATACAAAGGAAACCACATGTACAAAGGCGAGCTTATCCAATAATGAATTATCTTCCAGCAAACCTTATGAAAGAAGCATTTGATTAAAAGTGCATAGCCAGTGTACAACGGACGAATCTAATAATATTTTCACCATAGTGGTAAATATATATATATACACACTAATAGATACATATACAACTACATGCTAATATTTAAACCTATATACATATTGTTAATTATAATATACTACATATACTTAATTGTCTAAATCATGTCATATGATTACTGAGTCAAAAAGTACTCCTTTGTTCAAGCCTTCTTTGTAAAAGAACAAGCGCGAAATAATATTTAAAATTGGTTTGTACCAATTTTAAATATTTTATACTAGCTGACCCGACAGACGTTGTCGTGTCTTAACTAAAACTCTTTATTAAATTTAACTTTTAATATTAGGCATGATAGCAGCACGCATTCTGTCAATGTTATGTCAAACGTCATAAGATTACATTAAAAAAGTTAATAATGTCAAAAGTGTTAAGGTAACAAAAGAAAATCTAATATGGTGATCAAGTTTTCTAAATTTTCTAATTTTCCGCGTAATTTTCGTATTTTTTTCTATCATAAGAACCTTCTCCTGACAATAACGAATACAGCTAAAAAAGAATAAGTGGTGGTCCATCCGTTCACGCGTGATGCGATGACCAAGAGAAACGGGTAAAAATGATTTTCGAAACAGCGTCTTTCGCGACTACTTCATTCGAGTCCATGAGCTTTTGAACTTGTGAGGCAGTGGAAAATTAATTCGCGACAGCGTGTGTCGCAACAGCGGCGTTCGAAACAACATAGGGGACCGAAGAGAAACAGGGATTATTTTTTTTTAATAGATATATCTACTAGAATCATATCTTTATAAGGTTCACTACTTGTTAAAAGCATCTTCTGGAAGTGACGTAGCCTATACCATACTCGTAGTGATTACATTAGAGAAGTCATTGAAGCGATGCGGCACGGGTATTGAACTGGCAACCTGCCGCTTGCTTTAGCTTTCAAGATACATACTGACATCACTTTGTAATCTATTTTAAAAGAAAAGTAATTGGATCAACAATATGACTAAAAACCCACCCAATTAATGAGTAATTGAAAGATAAAATTGTTTCATTATTATTGTCTTTATTGGAATAGTCTCAATCTGAGATAGTTTATAATTACTTTAAATACTTGACGTCTCTTTTAGCTTTTTCTCAGAATTTAAATCAAATTTAATTAGAATTATAAAAAATGAAGCAATTTAATTCTATTTAGTTTGTTAAGATGTTGCGCACTGTTTAGTTTCTGTATATTTCAGTTTTTTATTCATTTCGTTTTAGTTTCGTTTCGTAGATTCATATTTTGTTTACTTATTTTGTCTGTGTCACTAAGAAAAACAGTTATTTAACTCTAAAATAAATAATTATTTTCAACTTCTCAACAAAACGTACGACAGAAACATTTTGTTGTTATACCGAATTATACCTTTCTTACTATGTTTAGCGATTAGCTTCTCTGCCGGGGTCAGATTACGTTTAGGTTTTCTTTGAATTCGCGCCTTCACAGCTTTTAACACTGCTGGAGTCCTAATAGATCGAGGGCGACCACTTCTTGACCTGTCATCTACACTAGAGTCTTCATTGTATCGTTTGATGGTGCGATAAACGAATCTTTTGGTTATATTCAAATTTTTCAGAATGTCAAAACTTTTAATTGGTGCGTCAACACGGTCTTCTTTAAGCGTCTACTCCATATTTAAAAATGAGTAAAATTCTAAAAAGTATACATTTTTATTTTCATGAACAATTCGAAATTCGAATTCTATAAACTTTTTTGTGGCCAGCAATTCTAAAAAAAAAGTTTTTACTGTGTGACAATACTTATGACCTGACTAGGTAGGTAGATAAAGTGGTAGGTCAATCTTATTTAAAATAAGGATAAAAAGAGTTTGATATATACTTTCTATACTAATATTATAAAGAGGAAAGATTTGATTGTCTGTTTGTATTGAATAGGCTCCGAAACTTCTAGATTGATTTGAAAAATTATTTCACCGTTAGAAAGCTTCACTATCTCCGGATGACATAAGCTATATTTAATTATGAAGTTCCCACGCAAACGGAAATTTCGTGGGTGAAACCGTTCTTGGGAAGCTAGTCATATATGATATGTCCCGTTGTCAGTAATAATTGTCTAATTGCTGTCTATGAGAAAGACTTTTTTTTGTGAAATATATATTTTCCATAATGTTACATTTCGACAGTAATACTCACAAATAGCCCATTTGGAAAACAGGCATTATACTATGCTATTTATCATCATTCTTAATGTAAAAAAACTATTGTTAACACCATAAAAATATTGTACCGATAAACAGTCGGTTAGTGCTATAATGCTTACAGTTATAAAATCAGTTACACCGTTGAAAACAAAAACCTATAAAAACAGTTTTATGACGGATGAGGTAAAAACAACGATAAAGTGTTAGTATCAAGTGGAACACATATTATAAGTCACCTTGGCCCATATCCATGAGAGGCAGTACCTATTCTCAAGAAAACTATTCAAAGCCATGAAAGAGGTAAGATTGGAAAAGATTCCACTCGCTTGCATATTCGTCTCTACAAAATAGAACAGCTTTTTTTGGCATAATCACCATATACCGCTGTACATATATTGGTGACAGCAATGTGATGCTCTATTTATCATCATCATTTCAGCCGTAGGACGTTCACTGATGGACATAGGCCTCCCTCATAGGTCTCCAGTTGTTGCGGTTAGAAGCGGCCTGCATCCACCGTGATCCCACGGCCTTCACCAGATCATCCGTTCATCTAGTAGGTGAACGTCCTACGCTACGCTTGCCGATCCGCGGTCTCCATTCTAGAACTTTTTCGGCCCCAACGGCCATCTGTTCTCCGTGCTATGTGGGCTGCCCAATGCCACTTCAACGAACTAATCCGTTGGGCTATGTCGGTAACCCGCGTTCTTCAACGTATCTCTTCATTTTTTCATGCTTATTATACATTAATAATCAACAGCCCGTATAACGTCCGCTGCTTAGCATGGGCCTTCTTCGGGCTGGTGCCATCACCACGTTTGAGTGGCGGCTATGTACCTATGTACAATATACGTACACGTAAACGCTGCTTTTATGACTTGAAGATTGTCATAGATGACATTATAACAATCGAGACCAACGGCCTAACGTCCTTTCTGAGGTATGGAGAGTGATACGTCAAGCAACCAGACCTAGAGAGAAATAAAAAAAAATCGGCGTGGGGATCTTTACCACTATCTTTTTTTCTGAAAGCGAAACTTATACCGGTAATACAAAACTACTTATATAGGTAGATATAAGACCTGTCACTTACTCAGCCTTAGCGACGCTGTTGCCAAATGTGCGTCACGATGAGATCGCTTGTAATTTGACATTTTGCACCAATTACACGGTTATAGAATGACATTGCAAGGACGGTTTTTTATGCGAGTGTCGCACTTCTATCAGATTTATTGTCACTTGTTTCTCTTAATATTAAAATTTCTGTTAATGTTATAGATTCGAGGTTTATGTTGCAGGAATGTTTTTATTCAATAAAGGTAGCTAATTTAAAATAAAACTAAGTTATAAAATATTCTAAATCTATTCTACTTGGCAAGGTTCGCAGAATGCTGGCAGCATTACCCCGTTGAATAACAACGGGGTAATTGGGTATGGAACCCTACAAAAAGAACAACAAATATAGTATAGCCAGTAAAATGATTAGTAAAAGAGTAACTGTTACTTTTATTCCCAAGTTATGAGAACAGACAATCTTAAAACCATAAAAATAATACTCTTGAAATGTCTGAAACAAATTAATACTTATTTTATGACACTAAGGGCGTATTTCTATGAATAATACTGAAACCTTTCAATTTTGATTGCAAACTATATCTTTTGTTAGAACAATAGAAATATTTTGGGCTTTAACTGAAATATACTGACAAATTTTAATAATTTTGATGCTACTTTATGAAGGTGAAGTGAGTTTATTTCATTTATTTTAACAATAATAAAAGTAGTTATAGATACTAATGGCTTATGTTTAACTTACCATCAGATATAGTAAAAATGATCACCAAAATTAAACCCACATTTTAATGTAAAATGGTAACCAAAGTTTTAACATTTCGCTATCGTATTTAAGCAAAATGACTCCAAATAAATCATTGTTAACCCAAAAGTAGTAAATGATCACCAAAAGTAGTAAATGATCACCAAAAGTACCTAAATGTTTTACTAATTTACTATTCGGTTCTGGGACTCGCCGGCCGCTACCGCGGCACCGCTCGCTTCGCTCGCTCGGCTCGTGCGTTGTATGGCCGCAGCTCTAACCTAACCTAACCGATTGTCATTTTTCATTGATTTTATTAAGGTAGAATAGCGCAATCATTTGCTCGCTAAGATTTGGTGATCATTTACTACATTTGGTGATCATTTACTACATTTGGTGTTCGAATACAATTTGAAGTGCAGTCGTGACTAAAATAGCTAGTACTATTATAATTTTAGACTTTATTTTTCTGGTGTCAAGTATATATTTTTGGTGGTCATTATATTTTATCCCGATACTAATCTATGCCAATATATAAAGCGTAAAAGTATGTTTGCTTGAACGCGCTAGTCTTAGAAAATATTGTCCGATTTGAAAAAAATGTTTAAGTGGTAAATAGCTCGTTTATCGAGAAAGATTTTAGGTTTTTTTAAATTATGAAGTTCCTTTAGGAACAGGAGTTACGGTTAGCATACCTAATTTCCCCATCACATCAGTCAGGTTGGTTGAAGGGCTAACTGTTCCTCAGAAAGTACGTTAAGACTTTGGTCCCAAATATGATAACACCATCAATGGCGATCGCTTAACATGAAGTGAAGTGACTATGGCAAAAATCCTTCCTTGGGTAATAGTAAGCAGTGTTTATTAGAGACAATAGAACTCTTTCGGGTAGGGACATTTACATAGCACATGCTGGGTGACTTTTTTTACAGTCTTGAAAATAATAGGGCGTGATATGTACCTATATGAAATAGATGTAGACATCACACATCACAGGCTTAGTTAATTTTTTTTTACAGACTTTGATTAAAAGTCATAACGATAAAAATACGTACCTAATTAGATAGTTAAGTTACTTTAGTTAAATTAGGTGCCTATAATACTAGGCCGCAATCAAATATGAATGAAAAGAGTGAGCGAAATAGCGTAACTAGGTAGTTACGCTATTTCGTAACCGTAAAAATGCGTACCTAAGTACCTACTTAGGTACGCATTTTTACGGTTACGAAACTTTTTTTTATCTTTTTTTGTTATCTTTTTTTTTATTGACGATATTCACTCTGTCAATAAAAAAAAGATAAAATAACTATGACTTACACATCTATTTCATATAGGTACATATCAAGCCCTATTATTTTCAAGACGGTAAAAATGTCATCTAGTATATTATTTGAAAACAATCCGCAATGCCAATTTAAAAGATGATATCCTACAAACGTCTTAATCAACCCAGGTAAACTTTAATTAGGCTCCATTCAAGAAAAGTTGCGAATAGGATTAGATTCTCCAATAAATGACTTTTTCCAATCAAGACCCTTATTACACGGCCCCAATGCCGTAAAGATAAAGGGAATCCCAGATACTGAAGAAACTTCATTAACCGGAGTCGTTAAACACATCATTAATATTGGGTCGTGTAAATCGGATTGGGAGAGCTCGTGATGATCTATTTTCGTCATGTCATTGTTGTTGTTCAGAATTGTGAGATATAAAAATCCAATGAATACAAAAAAAAAATATTGAAATTACTAGCTAGTTTTACCCACGTAACGTAAGAATTTTATAATTCAATGTAGCCTATAGGCTACTCTAATAAATATGCTATCTATCACTCAAAGAATTTTTCAAATCCAACCAGTAGTTTCTGAGTTTAGCGCGTTCAATGTAGGCTGGAGCTCTGTTTGCCTTTTTGCCTGGTGAAGTAGCAAAAGCCTCGAGGCTTACTACATATGTCCGTCCGAAAAAGAAAAATCTGCGTTCAATCAAACCAACAAACTTTTCAGCTTTGCAATAAGTATTACCAATTACATAGATGCTGCAAAAGTAATAAATAGTTTTGTTTATTACTACGTCCTTTGACCGGGTATGGTACTTGATTTTGGGCAGTTTTCCAGATCAAAGGTAGCGTATGTACTTTCCTAAGGTCTAGAATATATCTATGTAGTAGTGCTTTATATTATAATGGGCAGGACACATAGCTCGAAGAACTGACAGCCGATGGAGCAGAAAGTTTCTCGAGTGGAGATCACGAACTGGCAAGCGCAGCGTGGGACGGCCGCCTGAACGATGGACCGACCACCAATAGGTCGCGAGGAGTCGGTGGATGCGGGCCGCTAGCGATCGTTCCCACTGGAAATCGATGGGGGAGGCCTGGGGTTTGGATGGGGTTTTATCCATGTAAGCATAACTGACAAACATACAGAGTGACTTTCTCAATTATACGAAAAATATGGATTCGTATTAACCCCTTAACGGTCAGTAAGTATGTTTCAAAATCATTGGTTTTGAACTTTATTAGAATCCCATAGAGTTCATAATATGATGAGTTCAATATTCCCTCTGCCTGTTAAAGGTTTAAGATAGTATAGTAGGAAGTTGAGCTGATAGATACTGTAGCATGTCCTTCCTCTTACGACACCCATTAGAAGAGATTTTTTTTGTTTTAAAGATTACTAGCAAATATTTTCAATTCTACTAGTATTCTTGATAACCCCTTGTACTAAGCTAAAATGCTTGTATTACGAGTGGGTTCACGTCGGTAGTACAATGGGTGGGGTTCGAACTGGCGACCTTAAGATCACAAGTCCGACTCCCTAGCCAATATAGGCTACGGCCGCTTAAGACAATGGGTATTCTATTCTAAGCCGGAAACCACACGGATAAAAACCATTCAAAACTATCAAAAATCTCGTTAAATACAATTTTAACACTTACATATAAGATTCGTAGACATAAAAGTTGGTTATAAAAGAACCATTACATGTGAGAAACTAACGATTTTGTCTGTCTTTTTATTACTTGAAGCATTTCGTAAGTCGTATAAAAGTAGTGTTTATAGCAAAAAATATTTTATTCGTGTATCAAAATCCTGCTATTTATAAAGCTGTAAAATTTTCTGTAATAGTTAATTAGACTCTTATAGAAAATTGTCCATGTTTTTAGAGAAAAGTCCATATTTAAAATACCTATTTTCGAACTTCGTCGTACTTCTTATGTTATTATGTACTACTTTACTACATACTGCTGAAGCGTAAATTTTATTATAAAAACAGGCCAAGTGCGAGTCGGAATCGCGCATGAAGGGTTTTGTATGTTAAGATTATTATATTAAGATGTTGCCGGAAAAATGGTAAACAATCATGCATCATCATTGTCCTTGCTAACTAAGGATCGGGAAGGCGAGGGGAGAACTTCAACACCGTATTCATCATAACGAACCGTGAAATACGGCAAAACCCTCCCTCGGGAAGAGGCTCATATTCAGCAAAAGTAATACGAGCTGATGATAGGAATTATAACAAAGAAAATTCCCAAAATTTGTAACTATAAATAATATTGACAATAACAATCCTCGTCCACTATAGTAAAATAAAATAAAAACTAGTAGATTTTGTGACTGAAAATAAATAAACAATTTTATTTTTATTTTACGGAAATATATCGCTCTGTCGCGGAGGACTTTACAAACATTCATTTCACGGACACAAAGAACACCCAGACTCAGAATAACTATTTGTGGTTCACACAAATAATTGTCCCGGGTGCGAATCGAACCCAGAACCAGGTCTCAGAGGCAACTATCATAACCACTGAGCCACCGGTGCAGTCAAAAATAAAGATTTAATAAAGAACTAGCATCGACAATTGACAAGTTTGAAGACACATATAAAGTCCTTCTAAAGTTCATTGCTATGTCATCGATAATATCTGTTTTTGTTTTACGTTATTAAAATATTAAAGTGAATAATTTTAAAGGTAATCTTAACGCTATAATAAAAATAGAGTTACGATAAAATAGGTCAGTAAATATGTAATTTTTTTCCAATATATAATTAAGTGAAAGAAACCGAAGCAAAGTATCAACATTATAATTTTAAAATTTAAATTATGTTGTTTACAAAACAAAATTGCTCTCATGGGGACAGCAACCATATATGTTTTGGAAAAAATGCTCTAATATTTTGCAATAAAAATAAGCTTGGTTGTACGAACAGATTTAAAGTCATTTTGATCTGTAATCTCTAGTGCAATTGAAAAAGTATATACGTTGCAGTCAAAACTCTTAACCAGTCAAAAGTACTTTTAACTAGCAAAATCAGTCAAAAGTAGTTTTAGGTTAGGTTAGTTTTGACTGATTTTACTAGTTAAAAGTACTTTTGACTGGTTAAAAGTTTTGACTGCAACATATACGTAGATCGATTGTACTGCCAAAAATAAATCAATTTGCTGCATAATAGCCACGACTAAAAATAACGGTGTAGAGTATTAGACGACAAATATCATAATTCAATAACCTAATACAGTATTCTTGTATTGTTAATTAAGATGCGTTGCCAATAAATAATCATATTTCAAAATACAATAATATATTTTTTAGGGATCAACGGAACCCTAAAAGTTAAAATAAAAATGTTGTTCCGTATTGTAATTTTGAGGATCATCTCAAAATTTTAAAAACGGAATCCTTATTGGATCACATGTCATCCTTTATCCATGTTGACAAACCAAAACCGACTAAATACTTCCCATTGACATTAATTCAAAAAATTTGGTTTCACAGCATATACTGTCAAATTTACCAACGTATAATACCTAGTAATGCAAGAACAATTTTTTTTTATAAAGAACTGTCAGTGCTCGAGTCAGACTCTCACATGTCCGGTTTTTAGATAAGTTCAATGAGCTGAACAATAATTGTATATTATAATAGAAGTATGATATTCGATATGTTTTTATTTATATTTGTTTTGGCAGCAATCCGAGACAACGATTTTAGTTTCTGCGGTAATTTTATTTTTGGCGCTCAATGCCATATCAATAAATGTAAAAAACAAACGGGTCACTAATGCGATGACCTTAGTATTTGATGCTCTGTCTATCTATGGTTTACCGGTGTCTCAATGGTTACTGCGACGCGAAAATCTGGTGTTATTTATGAGTTAGATTCCCGGTCGGGACAATAATTTGTGTGAAGCACGGATAGTTTTTAGTCAAATTAGTCCAAAAAATATGATATTCCCAACAAGCTAACATTTTACGTATATTTGGTCAAAACGTAATTAAGAATATCAATTGCAAATTCCCCATCGTTCCGATACGTGATTCCCTGGATTGATCTGACTATTTTCTGAGTCTCAGTGTGCTTGTCAGTAAGTCATTGTCAGTAAAATGATTTTTTGTAAAACTCCTCGTAAAACAGGAATTTATTTCGAGACTTTAAGATAAGTTCTCTCAAATTTTCGGTAAAATAATTATTAAAAAAAACGTTGGTAAAAAAATATGTTTTTTTCTTTCAAATTGATAAATAATTAAAATTGAAACATTTGGCGAATTTGGCCTTTTGTGTCTCAACTATTTTGAAATTACAAAAATACAATCCAATTTTATTTATTTGCATTTCATACCAAAACAAATAAGTACACGTTAAAACAGGTAGTTGATAGAAACAATACAAACTTAAACGTGCGACGTAACATCTGAATCAACATGTGACGATAGCGATATAATTTGTACGTTGTCTTTGTGTCGCAGCTGGACTGCAGAATTCGCCGTATTATATATTGCCTGGGTAATTACAAAAATGGAGACTTGTATTACGGATCATCCACGTAAAAAACCCTCAAATACCTTAGGAGATTTGAGCTCGGGTTTGATTTGAAAAATAATCTCAGGTAACAGGAGAACATAATTAACTTTTCAATTCCACCTTCGTTACACTGTTGCATTAGCTTTTTGTTAATTACTGAAGGTAACTCTAGGTTAAAATGTGAGTTAACTATAAAAATCTCACTACACAGTGAAATCCATAGAAATCCATGGAAAAAAATGTAGTGTCACTATATATAAGAGTTGATGCTTAGTTATATTTCACTTCATAGGCTTAACGTAATTAAACAGAGTCTATTTGAAAACCATCTGATATTCACTCTTTTATTATTTTCATGAGCATTTAACACCTTTTCTGTATTTACTGCTATTATTGTAATAGAGTGATAGTATCTAGTCAAAGACGCGGCTCGCCGTATCAAAGGACATGAAAATCCAAATACAATCCAGTGCACTTTAATTTAGTCGTAATGCAATCTAGCAATAGTAAAACTATTCCATTCGTGTAATCGCTAGCAATAATGTAATACGGCGAATTATACACTCCTCCTGCAACATATATGTAGTTATAGTTATTGTTTTCGACCGATTTCGGCCACGGCGGCCAATCTCTAGGGAAGTTAGCCATTATAGTGCAAAGTATGGGCCCAAGCATAGACGCACTCTCTATTCAAATAGAGAAAAGAGAGTTTTTAGAATAATATAATTCCATAAGTAAGGTGTATTTACAAAAAATCTGTGTATATGCGATATTTGATGTTTTGGTTTTGTGTTCTTGGTTCGAAGCTCGCCCGGGGGAAACGAAAAGTGTTAAAAACGAATGATGATGGAGTGTCAAAGCATATCTAGTAACTATAAATAGTCACATTAATTAGCTTTATTATGGGATATACCTATTCTTCCGTGACATTGCTCGCGATACAAGAATTTAATAATCTAGTAAAAGAGTTCTCAAAATAGAAAAGAAATTTAATAAAAAGCCATATGGCATATGGCAGATGGCATATGGCGTGCAACATTCCCATGATTCGGACCATATATGCATTGTTTGAATGCGTTTATGCATTTATGAAGTTAACTGCGAAGGTTTTGCTAATTTAACGCGTATAAAGGCGAGCAGTGCTCTATCACTAATAAATGGTTTAAAAACTACAAAATAAGGTTAAATAACCTCAAAATCGAGAAAAATCAACCAGAAAAGTTACTTATTTTGCGTACGCTGCCTAAACTATAAAAGATAGAACCATAAAATGTTCTAATTAATTATAGATCTTATAAATATCTACAAAAAAGTCCGCGACACACTATACCTATCTATGTCGAGTGAGGCACAACGACCATTTTTTTATTTAGAAATCTTGAATTTTTTTTGGACTACATTTAAACGCGTTTATTTTACTCATGCTATTAATCCTTATCAAAATAAATTATTTCATCACTAAGTACAGTTTATGTAGATAATATTTGGTCTTTGAATGATTAAAATTGGACGTTTGGTTTTGAAGTTATGGCGAAATTAAAATATTACGATTTCTGCTGCACGGCCCGTTGCGAAGTCTAATAATTTTCGTGCGATTTTTTTTAGATTTCGTTCTTAAAACTACACCTACGCAAAAGTTCTTCTCAGAGCTAATCAACAGTTCTTCTCAGAGCTAAACAACAGTTCTTTTCAGAACTTTGAAAATGCCTAAAATGCCTAATCCCTAAAATGCCTATTAATTACATCATTAATTATATTTGCATCATTAACAACTTTAACATCCACAGAAAGACAATCTGTGCAGCCTGCGGATAATGACTGCGTTGTCGATGTTTATGTCGGTGTCCGTGAATTGACCTAGGAATCATTTTGCTGACCGTGTCTTTCCTGGGTAGGCTTTTTGCAGCGGTAACCGACATCCGCACGGAGCCGCGGGCGACCGCTATCACTACATCACTACATATTATAAACAAGTCCCCTGCCGCGTCTGTCTGTCTGTTCGCGATAAACTCAAAAACTACTACATCGATTTTCATGCGGATGTTATCAATCGATAGAACGATTCTTCCGGAAGGTTTACGTAGATTTGTTTAGTTTATGTGTACATTTGACTAATATATATTGATATTTGTCAGAGGTGTCGGAAAAAATTAAGCCATTTGGGAGCTTTCAACGAAAACGCTGCCTAAACCCTATGAGATATAACAAAACAATGTATGGTGGCAAATATTCTTCTCTTTTAGATCTACAAAAAAGTCTGCGATAGCATATGTCTATCTTTCAATGTTAACTTGCTATATCCATTATATCTTAGAAAAATGATAATTTCTAATGCGGTAATTGTAAAGCTAATCAGACGGATTCAGTATTTATCCTTATCATTTTAAATGAGTTAATATTCTTAAGCATTTCATGCAGATTATTTTACCCCTACACTATATACTTTTAATGAATAACTTAGAAGTAATCGCAAAATAACAGCGCGTGTTTTAGGTAGGCCTAATGCGATTATGCGCGCTCGATCCTTAAGAATTATAGGGCAAATTTTTTGTTTTGTGTTCGTTGTAACTATGATGGATAGATACTTGAATACCTATTTATTTAGTGTTTGTTGTATTGTTAGTCCTGAAGAGTATAGGTATTTCATACGATAAAAGTATACCCACCTACTTATTTCACTGAGTTTTAGTAGGTCATCATCATCATCAGCACGTATATCGTCCACTGCTGAACATGGGCCTCCTCCCGAGGGAGGGTATTGCCATAGTCACCACGTTTGGCAGGCGGGTTGGTGACCGCAGAATTATGTTGTAACACACAAGGAAACGCTGCTGCCCCTTCCTTGATATACGATTATTATAGATGATGTTATAACAATCGGGACCAACGGCTTAACGTGCTTTCCGAGGCACGGAGGGTAGTCCCTCAACCAACCAGACCCGGAAAGAAATCTTAGAATTTACACAAAGATTTCATGTCCGGTGTGGGGATCAAACCCACGACCTCCGAGATTTAAAGCGAGCCAATTACCGCTACGCTACGGAGGTAGGCCGAATGCGATTATGCGCGCTCGATCCTTAAGAATTATAGGGCAAATTTTTTGTTTTGTGTTCGTTGTAACTATGATGGATAGATACTTGAATACCTATTTATTTAGTGTTTGTTGTATTGTTAGTCCTGAAGAGTATAGGTATTTCATACGATAAAAGTATACCCACCTACTTATTTCACTGAGTTTTAGTAGGTACCTATATTCATTTGTTTCTGTTTGTTTTGACCAAATTTCGCCCGTTGTTAGAGGTTTAAAGACATTATATGATTAGCAGTATTGTACCCGTGCGAAGCCGGGGCGGGTCGCTAGTAAATAATAAATTTGACACGAAATTTCGTATTTATTTATATTTACATATGAGCAAAGAGTTACACGGATGAGTACGCCGGCATAGATGTTTACAGAGCGTCAAATTGGTTTAAACGACATTTATTTGAATCTGAATAGGAAATTGAATTTTATTTTTCAATTACAATTAAAAATAATGTGGTAACAAGTTGGCCTGTTATTTTTAGTTACTTTGTAACTAATATAAGAATTAAGCGTTCATCCGAATATCCTAGTTTACAGAGTACCTACATAGTAAGAGAACCAATTCCCTACATTGTTTACTATTGATTTTTTCGTTTGGACTAATCCTACCCACATTCCTACCATTGAAACTTCTTTGCACCAGATCAGAAAAAAACGCACCAAGTCTCGGAAAAAAAGTTCAGCTCTCTAGAGACCCGTAACGAAATCAATCAGAATAAAATTAGGAGTAAGAAAGTTTTATGTTTTAGTTGCCTGTATGACTTGTTGACTATATTACATTATTTTTAAAAAAACTTTTTGATAGCATTACTATCGCCAAAGTGATGCACAAAATTTTACAAGTGAGTTATTTTCCAACCCGCTCAGTCAAAATCATACTTTTCACTCAAACATTACTGAATATCAATATTTGAACTCCAACGCAAAAAATAAACAAAAGATTATTCTTCGGTATGTATATAAACTCGTACTTGTTATAATAGTAAAAAAATCACTTCAGCAGTAGGTATACTTATTCTTTGCGGAGTTTTTAAATTCGTCCGTCTGCCCGTACGATTAAGTATGTATACAAAGTAATTCGTACAATAATATGCGGAATTAAACTTGAACCTTTATGCTTCTGTGTTGGTTTATACACAGCTGAAAAAACATTATATACTGCCAACTGTGTACATATCATATGCCCGTGATTATCAAAAGTGCGTGTAATATAAGCAAAACAATATTTAATAAATCTACGTTAGTAGGTATGAATGCGGTACCGAAATAGTATTTTTAAAACAAATGACTCTTTGCATCATACTTAAGTTCACTGATAGACCGATTGTCAGATGTTTTCGATCACAGTTTGAAGGATCTGATAACTCAGTACAAGTTTACTTGACGCATAAGAGTAGGAAGATCCCGCATTTAAAGGAATAAGGGAGGGACAAAGAATAACATTTCGCCATTCTAATTAATTAAATTAAAGCTAAAAATGATGCATGGTTAAAGCAACGCGAAATTATGTTGTCGCAACTTCAGACTAATGCACTGAAGCCGGTTTTTTTGTGTATTAGTGTAAGTAGAATTTTATTGCAATGATATTTCACAAGTACCCAATGTTATAAAAATATCGTTGAACTTTGATTTGTACACGCTTCTATGACATAATTTGGCATTTTTGTTAACAAGTAATGAAGTCTGTTATGACATCAAGCACTTGACGCTGCTACAGATCGACTGACAAGTTTTTTTATATATGTGTATGTACTCATAAAATATCTATATTTACCTAAAGCTGAAAAGTCCGTTTGTTTGAACTTAATCTCAGGAACTACTATACCGATCTGAAAAGTTCTTTGAGTGTTAGATAGCCTAGGTATCGGGTAGGGCTATAGGTTTTATTTTTATATGAATTTATTACGAGAACGGGAGCTACGCGGTAGAAACCGCGCGCGCATTTTGATTAAATGAATTATAAAGTTGTCAAAGTCAAAATAATTATCTTTATTCACATTTGTAAGTATTTAGAAAAGAAAAAAAAAATTAATTCGAAAGAAAGAAAAATAAATAATGTTCTTATGATGCGAACGTCCTCTTTGTTTTCTTTAAATATCCATCTATGCAGTAATGTGAATATGTAGTATGAGCAAAAAGTACATTATCTGAACATATTTCACTTATCCCACAAGTGAGACAGCTGTTCGTAACGTCGTTATTAATGATGAGATTACGCAGACACTAGACATCCATCATCAATAATAATTCTTGTTTTTGTTGATATAAAACAGATTTTTCTTATTAATATTGCCGTCAAAATTTCTTTTACTAACTAGGTGTTGCCCGCAATTTTATCCGCGTAAAATAAGTATTTTATAAGCTACACTGGCGACCCGTCCTGGCTTCGCACGGGAGCTATCCAATTTTTAGGTACGCGCCCCGGCCCCCCGGCCGGTACCGGTGCCGCAACCACTATGTCCAGCATTTTAAATATGTAATATATTCGAAACTATTCATTAAAATTACATGCTGCGAAAAGCCATATTAATATAAATTAAATGCACAATGTTTTGAAGGTACTTAATTAGATAAGGATTAATGCTGTATTACTTAAAATCGCTTCGTAAATAAGCAATTATTTCTCGTAAAAAGTTAAGGATAAAAATGGTTATTGTGGGTTATACACGTACAAACGAAACAAAAAGTAGTCTATATTATGTCTTATATATATAATATTAGCTATCTACCGTCGGTCCCGTCAAAACCGGACATATTTAGTTGGCCCATTAAACGAGGAAGGCTAAGGGTCCCAGAGCCTATTCATTGCTAACAAGAAATCAAAATTTTCCTATTTAAAATAACTGAAGATATAAAATAGTTTACTTAGTAATTATCTCGTACAAAAATGTTTAATAGCCAGGCTTTATCTGCCAAATGACTAGTTAAATGTTCCTAATAAGAAACTATTCACGAAGTATTATCGTAATAAATAAAGTTAGAAAAAGAGGCTTAGTCACAAAAGACTCATAGACGAAGTAATTAAGCAATTTTCCAGTTACTCTCAGATATGAAGAACCATTACTACCGTGTGGTTTCCGGCTTAATATAGACCATCTATTTTCTTATACGAGTAGTAAGAAGCGACTAATATGAATATCTATAATATAAAAATGAATCGCAAAATGTGTTGGTAAGCGCATAACTCTACAAAGCCTGGACCAATTTGGCCAATTCTTTTTTTTTAATGTTCGTGGAAGTTCAAGGGTGGTTTTTACGGCCAGAAAAATTCGAATAATTGCCTGAAAACCCCTTAAAACAGCCTTTTTCTTTTTCCCATACAAACGTTTTCTAACTAAAATGTAGAGTCAATTTGAGCTTTATTTTGTTAATTAAAAACTTGAATTTTTTTGCCAAGATTTTTTAGGGTAGGGGTAGTGTAGGGTAGAGGTAGTGTAGGGTAGGGGTAGTGTAGGGTAGGGGTAGTGTAGGGTAGGGGTAGTGTAGGGTAGGGGTAGTGTAGGGTAGGGGTAGTGTAGGGTAGGGGTAGTGTAGGGTAGGGGTAGTGTAGGGTAGGGGTAGTGTAGGGTAGGGGTAGTGTAGGGTAGGGGTAGTGTAGGGTAGGGGTAGTGTAGGGTAGGGGTAGTGTAGGGTAGGGGTAGTGTAGGGTAGGGGTAGTGTAGGGTAGGGGTAGTGTAGGGTAGGGGTAGTGTAGGGTAGGGGTAGCGTAGGGTAGGGGTAGTGTAGGGGTACCGCATAAACGAAGTCTCTACGGCCCAGTTTATTTTATACAAATGTTTAGGTCTTTTATGTATCGATTGAGGCAGTACGAAGTCTGCCGGGTCAGCTAGTTATAATATGAATTTAAACGGCCGTAGCCTAATGGCTAAGTCGACGGACTTGCGATCTTGAGGTCGCCCGTTCGAACCCCACGTTGCACAACCGACGTGAACCCACTCGTAACACAAGGAATTTAGCTTAGCACGAGGGATTAACAAGAATACTAGTGGACTGCAAAAACTCTGCTTGTAATCTTAAACTAATGGATGGGCAGCAGCAACTATCAGCTCAAGGCGGATTGGTGATCGCAGTAAGATGGGAGTATTTTGCTAGCTTACTGCGATCACCAATCCGTCTGTCACTTGGTTATTACGACAATATTCCTCAACGACTCTCTTTTTTTATTGTTGCTGTCCGGAGCGAAATGCATTTACCTACCCATTCCCACCACCGCGCTGGCGATGGGATATGTGGGACTCACCCTCTCCATAGCGTATAGCGCGAGGACCCTACACCACTGAAACCCCCGGACACTCCTTCGATCCGCCGTTGGCGGGGGCCGGGTACGCATAAGCAATACGGCCCCTTCCTCAACAACCCTGCCTTGCCAAGGTCTGTTAAAGAGGAGGCCCATGGTCAATAGTGGACGAAAACGGACGGTTAATATAAATAACCATTAGGAATCACACAAAATATACCTAAATTAAATTTTCATCATCATCATCAGCCCGTATAATGTCCACTGTTGAACTTGGGCCTCCTTCCGGGGAGGGTATTTGTCATAGTAACCACGCTTGGCAGGCGGGCTGGTGACCGCAGAATCATTTGTACCACACAGGGAAACGCTGCTGCCCGCTCCTTGATAAACGATTATTATAGATTATGCTATAACAATCAGGACCAACGGTTTTACGTGTTATCCAAGGCACAGAGGGTAGTCCCTCAACCAACCAGACCCGGAAAGAAATCTTAGAATTTACACAAAGATTTCTTGTACGGCGTGGGGATCGAACCCACGACCTTCGAGATTTAAAGCGAACCAAATACCGCTACGCTACGGAAGTTGTCGGAATTCAATTTGAATGTATTTCAATTTCAACACACAATAATAAAATACAAAATACGTACGGTCTACAAAAAAATATTACCAAAATTTCCAGTCTAATTCCGTACGTCATTCTATCCTTTGTGAAAACCCTACATAACCCTCGGCGACAAACGAACATGATGGATTAAAAAAGGTACAGATAGAAAAAAAATCTCAGTCCAACATCCGTTTTTAAATCAAGCAAAACAACGTCCCGCAATGGAAAACCATAAAAAAGCAGTAAATGTCATTGTAAAATAGATAGCTTACATTGTTGTCAAGTGTAAACATAATGTAGTATTGCAAATATTATTGGTTTACAAAGAAATACGTGTGCTGGAAAAGACTTTTTATTTTATAATAGTCGTAGTTTTATTCTGTCCATTCGTTATTTTTATTTTTTATAATCTGCTATATTATTACTTCATCATCATCATCATCATCAGCCCGTATAACGTACACTGCTGAACATTTGTTTTATTTTGTTATTATCTGCTATATTATATTACTTCATCATCATCATCAGCCCGTATAACGTATACTGCTGAACATGGGCCTCCTCCCGAGGGAGGGCAATTGCCATAGTCACCACGCTTGGCAGGCGGGTTGGTGACCGCAGTATTATGTTGTACCTCACAAGGAAACGCTGCTGCCCGTTCCCTGGTATACGATTGTTATAGATTATGTTATAACAATCGGGACCAACGGCTTAACTTGCTTTCCGAGGCACGAAGGGTAGTCACCAACCAGACCCGGAAATAAATCTTAGAATTTACACAAAGATTTCCTGTCCGGCGTGGGGAGTGCACCCCCGACCTCCGAGATTTAAAGCGAGCCAAATACCGCTACGCTACGGAGGTTGTCGCATATTACTTACATAACTTAAACATGCCTAGGGATGACATGTATGTGACGAAAAGAATGCTGTATATGAAGATGGAGGGATATGTTGGAAGAGAAAGGCCAAAAATAATGGATGGACTGTGTGAAAGATGACATGTGTAAGAAAGGTGTGAGTATGGAAGAGACGTCAAATAGGGAAACATGAAGGAGGATGACGTATTGCACTGATACCCAAATGAAGAATAAGATCAGAGCAGGAAGATGATGATGATAACTTAAACACACCGAGGGCTATTTTTTTTTTTTTATTGTACATTGTCTTTTTGTAGGCTACAGGCTCAAATAGGGTCGAATGATTCTTTTTTCTGACAATCTATTTTCGATTGACATTAGCATGTCAATAGTAATCATCATTTCTCATGTCATCCGTAAGACAAACAGATTTCCAGTTACTACGGGTGGAGGTGGCCTGCATCCACCATAGTAATTACACCATAATCTAAATCATCATCATTATCAGACTGTATAACGTCCACAGCTGAACAAAGGATTCCTTCCGAGGAATAGTTTCGAAATAATCACCACAATAGGCAGGTTGGGTTGGTGACCGCAGTATCATACACACATACAGGGTATTTTTTCCTTTTATACAATGCGATAGAGGATGTTACACAAATCGTTAAACAGTATTCCTTCAACCATACAGATCCGGAAATAAATCTTACATTTTACTCATGACATGGGGACCAAATCCATGATAATTTATGGGTTCGATCACCACGCCTCCGGACAAAGACAAGGCCGTAATCATATTATGTCGTACACATATTGAAACTTTTGAATGAAAAAAGAACATTGAAATGATGAATCAGGGCTGGATTAAAGTAATTATGCAATTGGCATAAAAAAATTAGAAACAAATTATACATAATTAGTCCGTCAGTTAGAATACTAAAAAATATTGGACACGTATTTTTTTATTTATCAAATCAATAAAAATTAACAAAGATACAACAACAACAAACTATAAAGTTAAGGAGAGGGGAGCTTGTGACGTCACTTCTAAGTAAAATTGTACCTAAAAGTGACGTCACACTTAATTTCAACGTGCTATCATCGTTATTTTCTGTTTGAGAAACAATAAAATAATAACATGTCCAATATTTTTTGGTAATGTAACAGACGGACTAAATATAATTTTTTAGTTATTATGCCTATTGTAATTAATTAAGTAACAATATTAAGTATATCTAAGTATTAAAATGATGATCATCATCATCATCAACAGCCCGTTGACGTCCACTGCTGAACATGGGCCTCCTCTTAACAGACCTTGACAAGCCAGGATCGTTGAGGGATATTTCCATAATCACCACGCTAGGCAGACGGATTGGTGATCGCAGTAAGATGTAAACCTTGAGCTCCCTTAGTCGCCTTTTACGACACCCATGGGAAGACATGGGGTGGTCTATTCTAAGCCTGAAACCACACGGCCGTTATTGGCCAAAATGTTAATGAAATATTTTATTAAAATTTGTACCTTTTTTAATTAATATTGATGATGGTATGAAGTAAATTTACATTGTGACATTTTTGACAGTTACAAGTATCTGTAAATTGCCCAAGTCCTGAATAAATATAATTTGTTTCCGTGTTCGTTTAATTGAGATCTTTTGCTTCAAAAGTTAAATGATGAGCTGACAAATTCTTTATTTTAGCTTACAAATGGGAGTCGTTTATTTACAGTGTAAATGTAATTGGGTCACCTAACTTCATACATAAATCACAGTGCAATTCATCGTCCAGTAGAATGGAGAAAAATAGGATGTTACGTACAAACGAGCGGACGAATACGATCGTCGATAATAAATGAAACTTCAATAAAATTATGATATTATAACAAACTTGGTTTTATTATAAATTAATTAATTTTATTATTACTTAAATTTATTGAACTTCTAGAAGGAAAACACCGCAAGTAAATTAAAATTAAACACATGATCCTAACACATAATATACACGTACATAAAATGAAGTTAAAATAGGCAAATTATAAAAAATTGAGTTGTTAAACTAAACATTAGTCAAAATGTATCTGCAATGCAGCCAAGATATTTTTTTATAACGGACATGATTTGTAGTTAGTTATATAGCTTTTGCTACTTTACTGGGAATGGCTTTAAACTAGAATTACAGGAGGAGCCCTCTTGCCCTTTTCTTTTCTTTGTTGTCCGTGGGTTAATGCATTTACGCGTTCCTCCGCTGCAGCGTACCCGCGCCGGCGAAGGAGTATGCGAGACTCGCCTTCTCCATAGAGTGGTATGCTAGTCATACCATGAGGAGAGGACCCTACACCACAAAAACCCCCCGGACACTCCTCCGTGCGCCGTTGGTGAGAGCTGGGTGCGCGAGGTAATCCGGCCCGCCCTCATGCCCCCTATGGGTTTCGGAACTCGACTCAGTGCGGTTGCTGAATTCGATTTTAATAAAGATCTAACTTATTACGATGGCCTTACGTATTACGTATGTTGTATAGGCCAAAGTAATGACACGCCAAAACCAAACAAAGACCTGCATATAATTATAATTCCTTGTTATCTATGGATACATTTTAGGAGTAATGTTTCAGAAGTGTTACTTTGATAAACCGTTAGTTTAGCTATTTTGTTTCATGATTGTATTTAGTCTGATGGATGACTAATACTTCGTGTAAGATAAAACATTTATATTGTATTGTAAATTGCGGTAAAATGAATTGGCTAGTGGCATATTGATTGCAAATTTAGATTTTCAAGCGAAAAACGTAAAGGAAATAAATGTGATTCTAGCAGTGGTATTTAAAAGTCCTCCCACCAATTCTGTTCATGGATCAAACTCTAAAAAGATCGGCCGGTTTGGCAAGAGTTGTGCAAGAGTGTATGCACAAATATCACGCACGCTTTATTGCGGTAGAACAATTTTCCATCACGGCAGGTAAGAGATGAGGTACAGGAGCAACTAGGTTAATGTGATTACTGAGGCATGGATGAAATACTTATTTCGGGGCGGTACTCAGTTTTTCTTGAAATATATTTTCATTGTTTGCTCGACCCAAAACTTAAACCGGGATCTTGGTAGTTAAAGTGAAATATATTACAATACCTTTAGACAAACGAAGGCCCGAATTTATAAGTATGTTTTATCAAGTATTTACTTGAGAATATCATCTTTAATTTAAATGATTAAACTCTTATCACGTGCGCCGTAATCTTGTTTGGTGAGTTAATCGCTTACAAAAGAAATATCTTTTTTTATTATAATAATGACCAAAGTTACGCATGACAGTCTAAAGTAAATTTTAGGCAAAGAATATAATTATAAATAAGATAGTAAGAATCTGTTAATAGTGACAAATAATTATAGAACAATTTGGATCAATTCCAAAGAGGGTAGTCAGAAGTCTAACTCTGGGAAAGTTGTTCATTAGTCATTGCAATATTACGAGTAGCAGGTTCAATGCCAAATCGTCGGTAATACTGCAATACCGCGTAAGCGACAGTAGCTAATAAGGTGCAATTTCATCTGTCAAGAAATGTTTTCGTCATATATATTTTAAAGAGAAAAAATCTATTTGTTACATTTGATATTCAACCTTAGTATCTATTGTCACATGTATCACCGACGAAATGTCACATTCTGGACCATGGTCCATAATATGAAGTTAAACTTTTTAAAGTATTCTGTGATCCAGGGATTTATTTTCTTAGTCCAAGAGTAATAGACTGTACATTAAGTATCAGAATAACCTTCACTCAGGCCAGGAATCTAAGAGCCGTAAATAATTCGTCAATTAAGTAAATTAGTCACATATATTTATAAAGGTAATTAGCTATTTGGGAAAGTATTTTACAGAATATTACCGCAAAAGGACTATATTGTCATCACTCTTTGCAGTCAAAGCTGGAATACCTCGGGATCCGTGCTATCCCTTACCCTATGTATTCAGCATATCAATGAAAGTGAAGCGGCCATAGCTCAATGGCTAGGGCGTCGGACTTGTGATCTTGAGGTCGCCGGTTCGAACCCCACCCATTGCACTAACGACGTGAACCCCACTCGTAACACAAGCATTCTAGCTCAGCACGAGGGGTTAACAAGAATACTAGCAAAACTCTGCCAGAAATCTTAAAAAAAATTGATAATAGCTATTCCATCGCAATCAAAGCCACCTTCTTCGACATCTCTCAAGCGTGGCGTGACGAAGCATCTTGGGCGCCGGCAGGTGGAGCACAACTTAATAGGCTACAGTCAGTGTGGCCCAGCAGATCCCGCGGGGCCATATTAGCCGCGGGTGCCGTCGGGGGGCCGGATTGCTTCGTGCGTATCAGGCCCCCGCCAACGACCGACCGAAGGAGTGTCCGGGGGGCTTTAGTGGTATAGGGTCCTCTTCTCGGGGTATGAGTTAGCATACCACGCTATGGAGATGGCAAGTCCCACATATCCCACCGTCAGCGCGCGAATACGCTACGGCCGCGGTGGAAATATGTAAGTGTATTTCCCCCCAGACAACAAAAAAAAAAGATAGAGCACGACTTTTGTTGTTCATCAGCTGCACTGGTAATGATTGCCCTTAAATTAAGACCCTTTTGTCCCTTTACATCCGAAAGATAGGTGCTAATTGCCAGCTTTTAAAATAAAAATAAACTTATATCCAAGTCTCAGAAGCAATTACTGTAATCATAGAATCACCAGTGTACTATTTATTTCAATTATTATTTCAAATGTAGCCGTACGGCTACACTTAGAACAAAACAGTTTAACTGAAGTAAAGTTTAAAAATATTACTACAGTTCTTAGAATATAAGATAATAAAAGTTCGACAAAACAACAGTACTTTTGTTCATAAAATAGTTAAAAGATTTAAACAAAGTTGTTTCTTTTAAAAATATATAGGACTAGACTCCGCGCGCAGTTTAACTCATTCTTGTGGGAGCTGGGCAGTTGCACAAAACTTAACTAAATTTCGTTTGCTCAGTAAACTCGGTACGTCGCTAGTCACGGTCAAAGATATTACCGCTAGGCCAACGAGACAGTTCTGAACTGATCCAGTTTATTAAAAAACAATGCATTGTGTTCATATTTTAGCCTTTTGGACCATACAAAGAAAATCACTCAGATACACTTTTCTGTCGAGTAGTTCAACTAACGAATCGTAACAAAGGAAAGGGAAACTCAAACGTGTTTAAAGGAAAGAAAATGTTTTCGAAGCACAAAAAAGTATTTGATCTGTTTTTAGCAAAACATTGTTTAATCTGGAGATTAGAGACACAAGACATGTAGGCAACAAAAAGGAGCATTTCTTTGCTATTTTTCTCGACGAATAAATATATATGCCAGTTAAGTATCAAAAGCCTCGTCTTTTGTTACTTCACTGGCCATAAGACCGAACGGAGAGACAGCTTTATTAAACGACTTAAAAACTAAAAAAAATCAGAGGCTGCGCAAGGGTCAGCATTAATCACTTATGTGCACACATTTACTCAGCTCAAGTCAAGGGCAGGTAAAAGTAATAAATCATGATATTAGAGTAATTTTATGCAATTTTCAGGCCTCTCAGTTTTTGGTTTGCGGAAGGTTCTTTACAGACCAAGTGGTCGAAAAGTGTTGTACTTCGAATATCATTGCCAATTTCTCTATTGATTTTGATTAATTCACTAGATGGTTGACCTTTGACTGTATCATTTGTATCCCTATTTTACAAATAAATATTTTAACACTCAAGTCCAATAATAATGAGCATAAAATGTATGTAAACAAAAAATAAATAAAAACGTAGCCTTGCATGTTCTACCAAACAGGTAGGCTATACAGCCTACCTGTTTGGTAGAACATGCAACTGAAAGCCTAGATATCGCCTAGTCTATATAGACTAGGCGATATCTAGGCTTTCAGTTAGCAAACAAATATTAAACGTAATGAGCTTCTTAAGAAAAATGGAGACACGCAGATGAAACCATAGAAATACTTAAAGAATTATTACAGTTTAATTTTCAAGCTCAAATCACTTGAAAGGGTTTTAGATTTTAAAATAATTATACTTATTTTTTTCTACAAGAATTTGTCTACTCATCATTACACCGTGTTTCTTTAATTGCTACTAATAATCAGCAAAATGATTTATTCTTGGTAGTACAACTAATCAATGTAACAGGTACCTATTTACTTTATTATAGTTTTTTCTTTAAATAAATGCTTGTCATCTGGTAATAAAAGTATTTATTACTTATTAATATGTTATTGTTTGCTCGCATTAAATCGTTGAATAGACCCTAGAATCATCAACAACTTTATAGCTAGCTAGCTCGTGTGTGTTTGATTGGTGCATTATTCAAAAAAGTTAGTAAGTTCCGAGGGTCGAATCCCACTCGGCTCGAAAACAACGAAAATTGAGGGCTGAACATCATCATCATCATCATCCGACGCCGTGGAATCGAAGAATAAAAGGTTAGTCACACAATTATTGCTTTTGGCTTTAATCTGGTGGATTCCACATCATAATCGGTTCAGTGCTCGATTCCCGCCAATGTAAGGTTTATTCAACAACCCTACATTTTTTGGTTATTGATGGTATTTTTTTAAATAGTCAGTTTAACCTCTTCTCCAACCTACCACGTTGTCTCTTTACCACCCAACGATTGACCGGTAGAGTATGCCTCTGGCATTACCGCCAATATACTGTTTTTGTGCAGAAGTTTTAGAATAAATAATAAGTTTTTACATTGGCCTTGGCAATATTGTTGCCAAGGTGTGTGTCAGCTGGCTGAAGTTCAATGACCAATATAGCTTGCATTAGAGTCGCCTACCAAACATGTTCACTCGAGTCTCTAGATTTTCTATAACTTTCGACTAATGAGATGATAAAAAAACCAACTCGTGTCCTTGAAATGACAAATCATAAACACTTGCCAATGAAATTGTATAAATTTTACTGGTAAGTGTTGAGTAAGGACGATTGCGTATTTTATGTGCCAAGTATATGCGAAAAATTAATAATAAACAAAAATTAGTAAGCCACCGTGGATTTGCACAATTAAAGCAAATATAACTGATATATGCCGTACAAAAAATAAATCATTGAGTGATAGTGAAAACCGTGTTGAAATTCGAAGTGTGGTTAAATAGGTAACAGAAAAAGACAAACAAAAATAGCAACTTTTTTAGTTCGTGATCATTTTATTGACAGTAACTAATAATAAGGTTTGCCGAGGCCAGCCCAGAAAAAGTTGGCGAGACGACCTAGACGCTTACCATGAGGGCTGGTTCGAAGCGAACCAGGAAAAGAGTTCCTGGAAGGAATTGGGGGAGGCCTTTGCTCAACAGTGGGACAGTACAGGCAGGCAAGGAAAAAAAATACTAACGATATATTTCCTGAAAATATGCGTCTAGGTATTAAAGACTCATTATAGGTTTAACATAGTTACTTAAATAATAAACTAGTTGTTGGTGGTGAGGTGGACGAAATAAAGACCTCAGATGATGGTGTTAAAAACCTGAGAGAAACTGAAAACCAGGTGGAAGGAAATAAAACACAAATCAATGAAATCTTTTCATGGTCACGGCGTTCAACAATGAAGTTAACTTAACTCTGATGAAGATAAGATAAAAATAAATAATTTCTTACAATCCCGGTGACTTCTCAGGGAGCCTCAGATTCCAATTTAAAAACCCAGTTTACTGGAAATTTAAGAGCCGCTAACTTATTAATAATACATATCGTGTACATGTTTTAAACCTAGTTAATAACAAGTTTTATGCGATCCATCAATCTCGGAACCAATTAACTATTACTAACCAATAACTTCACATTAGTAGCTAAGTAAGATTTATTGCTATTATACCAAAACTTGATTTAAAAAAACGTTTTAAATAAAATAGAATTAAAATTCTTGCATAATATTGTTTTAAGGCCAGTTATATTCACCTTTTTTATATAAGAACCTAAAGCCAAATTAGTAAGAAATATTTACGGACTGAGAAAAGGTAAAAGGATACTGCATAAATGCTCAAAATATTTAATAAATATAAAAAAAGTATTTATTATAACACAAGATGTTAAGCCGTTGGCCCCAATTGTATTAGAATCAGGACCAACGGCTTCACGTACTTTTAGAGGCACGGTGGGTAAGTTCCACAACCAATCAGAGCCGGAAAGAAATCTAAAATGTACACAAAGATTTCTTATCTGGCGTGAGGATCGAACCCACGACCTCCGAGACTTAAGGCGAGAACTATGCCGCTACGCTATGGAGGTTCATTCCTTATTTCCAACAAACACAGCATTAGAGAATTACCTGCTTGTTTTATAGGACGAAGAGATAAAGAGAGGAGTAGATTCATCGCTTATTTTTTGCCAAGGGGCGAACGCAACCACCGTCAAAAATTTAGTAAATAAACAGAGAAGATATTAGTATCAAATATGCTTCTTATTTGCTTAACACTATAGGCTCGAGTTCTCAAGTTGCTCGATTATATTCGATATATAACTAATATCGATTACCTAGTATCGATACAGTAATAGCCACTGTAGTTATTGGACCATAATCGGTATAGGATAACGGCCGTTTACGTGTGTGCTATATTCAATGAATGGAAATGAATCTGATTCAAATTTAAATTATCTTCAAATCAAATTTACTGTATTGTATTGTGTGACTTGCATTTGATACTTTGTATGGTTACAATTTAATATTGAATTTATGTCCTGAAATCGGTATATTGCATAATATATATTATTATTTAGGTTTAATTCTTCTTGGATAACTGTTTGTTACTATTTCACGCAAAAACTTTAAAACGGATTTAGCTGAAATTTTGCATTGGGAAAGTTTATAAGCTACAAAACATCACGATGCGACCCACTGGAACAAAGTAACGCGAAGTATTTTATAAGTTAGTTTTATTGCCGCAAATCAAAAAAATATTTCAGTAAAGTAGGTTTTAGGTCGCAATTTTGTAATAGTGTCATATATTGATATAAAAGAATAACGTTGTAACGTTAGACCCAATGTATAAAATGTCAATCCAACAATCAACTAAAAATAGCTGTTGACTTATAAACTGGAAAAATAAAACTTCCGATACATCCAAAATGACATTGATGTTATATTTATGAATGTTTAAATTGATTGAATTGACTAACACGATTGTCACATCAAAATACTTAATCATTTCTAAAGACAAATTTCTCCCTGAATCGTCTCTTGAAGAGCAAATCTTAGTCAATCAAGTCAAGTCTTAGCGCCATTTACATGATGCAAGTTTCTTGCCTGTTGCTTACAATAAAATTGAAGCAATAAATTACCTGCATGGTCTAAACAGTACGTAACATTTTGATCTTTTGCGCAAGTTTTGCTTGCCAAAATTTTCTTGGTGTAAACAGCACATACAAAAATTTCTTAGGCGATTCTTGCATTCAATTAGTTTTGACTCATATTTTTTAATAAACAGACTCTTTACAAAACCTTCCAACACTTGAATGAAAAATTTGACAACGCAAATACGTGCAATACTTGAAGCAACCCGCCAATGAATGGTACACGCACATACAACTCTCTATTTAGACAAGTCAAAACTTGAAAGCAATAATCTCCTGAACATTATTGTATTGGTCTAAACAGAAGACATTTGCAACTATTTTTTGGTCAAGACTTGCATTCAATAATTGCGTTCAATTTTTTTGCTTGTATCCACGTGTAAACAGTTGAGTACAATTCTTGAAGGGCAATTAACGCACTTAATTTATTGCACTTGAATGAACAAGAAAATTGTATCGTCTAAATCACGCTTAAAGTAATAAAGAATACCCTCGTGCAAGATGGACAGACGAATTGAATAGGTCGGAGTAGCTTGGGTGCGGAGGACTGAGGACCGAGTGTTATGGTGCTAATTAGAGGAGACATGCAGAGGACTGAGACAGGCTGATTAATTAGAAACGTTAGAACTAAGAAACGACCTGTTTATTTTTCACTTTATACCAATATTATTGCGTTACATATACAGGAAAAATAAGAGTTAAAAAATTATCAACCTACACATGCTTATTTATATTATTTACAAGTCATAAATTAGAATGATGTCACAAAAATTACTTGCGTGAAAAAGTAAAATATTGTTAGTAGTGTGTAGTAGGTGTGGATATTTGTATTTTTAGCTATGATATAAAAATATATTTTTAGATGTTTTAAATAACGTACCTAAAGTAAAGTATTTATTTTCATTTAAAATTTATGAATGAAGTCAGTATGTTAAAAATGTATATTGACTACTTAAAATTATTAACTGATATTATAAACTGTATTTTTTAATCGCTTTCATGCATAGTACTGAATCTAAAGGTAAAGTTAAGCCTAATCTAACTAAACCATGAATTAAGGTGGTAAAGAAAGCAGAATATCGCTTTCATGTTCAAAATACACGTAGGTATAACCCTGAATTAGTTCCTATTTGGAATTTGAGTTAAATCAATTTAGACCACCACACTCAAGACTCGAATCTGCTATCATAGATTAAGCCCCTAATTCCTTGATATCCTAGTGATCTGATAAGGGAGAAAATATTTAATATAGTATCTCAATTTAATACAGTATTTAATTTTATATGTATTATTATAATGTAGTTAAAGTTATTATGTTATTTTATTTTCCAGTACGGTAATAAATTTAATTATCTACTACTTATGTGCAGGTACCATTTTTTCGCTGCACCACGCTATGGTCGACTGGTAGAAAATGCGTATGGCATGAAGTCTGCCGTGTTTTGTCATTGTGCAAAAAATTAAATAAAATAATTAAAAATAAAAGGTGAAGGAACAAGATCATAGAGTTCCTCATAATACAAAGTACAGATACTAACACGACAAACAAATGAACTGACGTAGTAAATCCTCTTAAAATGTAATACGGAAAACCATTAAAGCTTGTTGAAAAGTAGCGTATCGTTTTCACATTGACCAAACCTCCAATTAGAACCGCTTAGAAATGGCCCTCATTAAATTGTAGGGATACATGTACCTCAGGGAACCCGAAATTAGATATTGTTTGTTCAAAGTCTGTGAGAGGGATATTAAAACAAACAAAACGAGCTAGCCGTGTGGTTACTATGTGGTTTCATAGAACAGTTTGAAAACAAATTTTATATTTTTTGTTTGTATTCTTAAATTTTTGGGTTTTCTAACCATTCTATGTTATACAATTCGAATGCTAGAATCAAATTGGTGGTAAATTTTTTGGATATAGGTTTATTTTATGGTTAAGATATATGATTACATGTAATTTTTGGGATGAAAGACGTCTACTGGTCAACAGGCAGACTTTTGGACAATGTGCTTCCGAAAAATGTTAACAGCAGATAGTATCTTACTTCAGAGCCCGATAAAGTCTACTGCTGAACATGGGACTCTTCTTAACCGACTTTGGAAATCTAGTATTGTTCAAGGACATTATCGTAATCACCATGCTTGGCAGGTGGGTGGTGTTTGCAGTAAGATGGTAAGTAACTTTGAGCTGATATATGCTTTTGCCCATTCATCTGTTTGAGCATTAGTTGCCTCTTACGATACCCATGGGTAGTCTAT
This sequence comes from Nycteola revayana, assembly GCA_947037095.2. NCBI lineage: Eukaryota > Metazoa > Arthropoda > Insecta > Lepidoptera > Nolidae > Nycteola > Nycteola revayana. Next base: position 4,640,727 of record OX344851.2, read on the forward strand.
TCTAAACTAGAATCCAGATTGGATTCAGATGTAGATAGCAAGATGTATAATGTTAATAACACCACTAACTTTTGGATTTCGGGCTTATTCATAGACTAGCTTCCCGCGAGCGGTTTTACCCGCGTAATATATATGATTTGGAAACAGGCATGAGCTTATGTATTTATGTATGTATATTTTTTTGAAGAGAATATTTCGAGCAACAATTTTTTTTGCCCAACATTACGACTAAACCAGTAAGATACTAAAATCTACAACCCATAATTCTGACAGTAATTATTTTCATTTTAATTTGCTGCTATACTTATCAATCAGCATCTAATTAAGACTGTGATGTACCTGGCACACAAACTATAATGTGCGACCGCTCATTATTATTCAAATTGACTCGATGTTTCACATGGGATGGAAATACAAGGGGTCAATTACGTAATGATATGAGAATTTGTTGAGGCAAATCAAATGTAAAGCTTGTTATTCTTTTATTTTTCTTAACCAGACAAATAAACCTTATGCACCTGATGTTACGTGCCATATTTAAGAACAGTTAGTGCCAGTACAGCACTAATCACCCATATCTGACTTAATTCGCGTAGATTTTGGTTTAACCGTATAAATTTAGGACACCCATTTCAACCGTTTTGGAATATCCTTTTTTAGCCTACATGGGTCTCCAGTTGGTCTTCGATAAAAATGTATTTGCTACTCAGGATTTATACATCTGTCAAACATTTTAAACTAGCTATTTACATTTTCACCCGGTTTTGCTGGTCCGTCCTTTTCCGTGGATGTTCCAAAATCACGAATACAATAAAAAATAATAAGAAATTTTGACGATACATTTTAATTCTTAGAAATCATCATCATCATCATCATCATCATCAGCCCAGCCCAGTCTTTGATATACGATTATTATAGATGATGTTATAACAATCGGGACCAACGGCTTAACGTGCTTTCCGAGGCGCGGAGGGTATCTCAACCAACCAGACCCGGAAATAAATCTTAGAATTTACACTAAGATTTCCTGTCCGGCGTGGGGAACAAACCCATGACCATCGAGTTAAAGCGAGCCAAATACCGCTACGCTGCCTACGGATTAGAAATATTATAGGTTAATTTATTAATTTGACGCAACTGTAATAATACAGCAAAGTAAAGCATTACACTGGAAATTTCGTATAGGAACAGTCCTACCGTTACGTATTTAACCATCAAGCTTATTCACGGTATATTTCGGCCAGGCACAGATGGATGGATCAATTCAACCAGTTAAATGTCGTTTTGAAAATATTATTAATTTAATTCGGATTGTGGTTTCCGATGATTGCTGGTGCATTTCATGTTACGTAGGTTGTTAATTTGTGTGTATTATATATTAATAAAGCAAGTAATATATAGTCGACATGTAAAATTTGATTTCTTATTGTTACTCTTACTCCTATCATCATTATTCGCCGCAATATTATGTTGTAACATACAAGGAAATGATATTGTCCGTTCGATTCGAGATCGATTGTTACAGATGATACCGAGACCAGCGGCTTAACGTAATATCCGAGGCACGGAAAGTAGTCCTTCCTGCAACCAGACTTGCAAAAGAAATCTTAGAATCTACGATAGCTAGTCCGGTGTAGGAATCTAACTCACGACATCCGAAGCTGTCATATGAAAATACAATATTATTTTATATCTATGATTAAACCTAAGTTCTGTTCTTTGAGTATTTTATTATTTAGAAGGGCCATAAGTATCTCGACGAACGCGCTTTTGTGCTACCACCATACTCAGATGGGCATGTCTAAGAAGTTTTGGTCGAGTTACTTTTATTATTTAGTTGGCATTCACAATTTACCAATCGGTTGTCTTCATACGAATTTTATTTACGTTTTTATTAAAAAACAGAGGTGGCACTGAGTAATACGACGCAAGGAGGAAGATAAAAAGTAAATTAATAAACTTAAGGCTTTACTACTAAACTTTATTTTGCACTGATATTTTGCACTTACAAAGGAAAATAGAGAAAATAACAGGTAAGAAAATATCCTTGTGTATTATAATGATTATCTCTTGACGGGAAATAGGAGTAGAGTTAATAAGTTTAGAACTTAATTAACAGAAGGTAAAGTTCAAAATGAGTTGGCAACTATTGCGTCTGTCCAACAAAGGATGAAAGATCTCTTCTTAATTACGTCATCGTTAAATAGCGACGATAATTTATATTAAAATTAATCAGTCTTGAAGCAGATTTAATCTACGATAAGTTTCTGTCAGTTTTCATAAAAGTATCGAAGTGTCTTTACACTGTCGCGATTTTACATATGCAAATCAAAACGTTGCCTAAATACAAACACAGGCGCAAATATAGTACCCTTGATAGTGGTTATGTACTTGTGCCTTTTGGTGTCGAAACATTGGGGCCGTGGGGACCGGGAGCCAAATTAATTTATAAATACCTCGCAGCGGCCCTCTTAAGTGCGGCACGTTCTCCGAGTGCTGGTTTCTACTTTGCACAGCAGGTAAGCATTGCCATTCAACGTGGTAATGCTGCCAGCATTCTGGGAACCTTGCCAAGTAGAATAGATTTAGAATAGTTGTATATAAGTTAGTTTTATTTTTAATTAGTTACTTTTAGTTTGTATTTTATTCATGTTTGTTAATTACAATAATATTATTAATATTACTTATACAATAAAGTATTTGGAACACGATTTGCCCTAAAATTATACTTCCATAGGCAAATTTTGGACTTGAAAGTAAATAAATATCATTATCATCAGCAAGTATAAAGTCCACTTTTTTTGTCCGGGTGAATATGTTTTTACGCATTCCCACCGCCGCTGCAGCGTATTCGCGCGCTGGCGGTGGGATATGTGGGACTCGTCCTCTCCATAGCATGGTATGCTAAACTCATACCACGAGGAGAGGACCCTTCACCATTAAAACCCCCGGACACTCCTTCGATTCGCCGTTGGCGGGGTCCAGGTACGCCTGGTGCGGGGATTGCATCCAGGACCTTTGAGGCTAAAAGCAAGACTTATACCGCTACACCAGAAATATCATCAGTAAATAAATGTAGATTCGTGAAATATTAGAGCTTCTTTGAAGTTGCCAAACCTAATAAGGGTTACATCTTACGGTACGTATAGGTTTGTTGTCCAATATAGACCCGGCTCTTCCATAAATCATTTAACTTGGAAGACTGCGTGGCCGCTCGGCTCGCTTGCTACCATGCCGATTTTTTTTTTTTTTTTTTTTCATGATTATTCATATCATCATCATCAGCCTATTGTAGTCCACTGATGAACATAGGCCTCCCCCATCGATTTCCAGCGGGAACGATCAACGCTAGCGGCCTGCATCCAACGACTCCCCGCGACCTTTATGAGGTCGTCGGTCCATCGTGCAGGCGGTCGCCCTACGCTGCGCTTGCCAGTTCGTAGTCTACACTCGAGAACCTTTTTGCTCCATCGGCCGTCAGTTCTTCGAGCTATGTACGTACAAATGATTAATCAAAGACTTTAAAAGATGACAAAAAGAAGGATCTCGGAGTTTCTTATAGTCTTTCTTCTCCGGGTGTCACAACGTAGGTAGATAGAGAAATACTCGTAGGAAGCTAGGATAGGGTCCGGTCGTCCTTGCAAGGCGAGGTTCGCGACGCGTTCTATGCTTCTGACCGAATCCCAGCCCACACTGGTTGATTCTAATTATATTTATAATACGCGACTATCACATGCCACATTGGTAGACTTAAATTCTTAAATAACATGACTGTTGAAATGTGTACTAATTAATTAGTCAAGATATTTTTTTTATTTTTTTTTACTCTTTTATATTTTTATCATTGTATTTGACTTATAATAAGTACGATCGATTCGTCTAAATTATCAATAAACGTTTTCATTTCATATGTGTCCTGCCCATTGCTATTTCAGCTTGCTAATCCGGTGAGCTATGTCAGTGACCTTCTTTCTCCTGCGGATCTCTTCATTTCTGATTCGATCACGCAGCGATTATTCATATACTAACGAATAATTATTTATAAATCAGGTTTCTATGCTGTGGCAACTCTGAGAAGAACTTGCAAGACACTTAAAGAAATCCATTTTTTTACGTTCGGTTTTTAAAAATGCACTCTCAAGCAGTTTTGGCATTGACATAGTAAGATAATTTATAATAAATTTTAAAATAAAACCTTTAACTTTTCATTTAAATTTATTTACGAAACAATATTTTGATATTATTAGGACGTTTACGTTCACTTTATTTTTATGTATACAGTACATGTTTTATTACTAAACTGTCTGCGCTTTGTTCGATTGATTGATTTTTGATTTGCCACCTTAGAAATACTAAAAAGCAAATACCTATATCATTTACCAGTACATATATATACGTACGTGCAAATCACAACAGTTAGATTAAAATTAAAGTCAGAACTCTCATGTCCTCCAATTAGTTCAGATAATCCTGTTTCTACTGTATTTACATGAGTTCGGATTTGGATCGAAATAACAGTTTCGGTCCATTAATGTTTGGTTCTATATTTTGTTTGTTCGTAGTTTATGTTAATGACTACAGAAATTGGTTACAGAGTAATTTTGCTTTGACCTTATTCAACTTTTGTTTGTATGGTATAATTTAAAATCGATATGTATTTGTGTATAAGTACATATTGTATATATTTTCTGCGATGCAAAAAGTGCATCCAAACTAGATATTTTGTATTTTAATTTAGATTAAATAAAAATTGTTTCATTTGCTTCTAAGAGGCCGTAGGTTTTTAAGCAATATTTGGTATATTTATTCTGTTGAAATTGGAAAACAAATAATCTAAACGTTTTCCGATTTCAATTTTTTTTGTGAATTTGACTAAGAAGTATATATTATACATTAGTACTATTGATGGTGCTAAAAGAAATATAACAGTTCTTGTTTTTGTAACAAATATTAAAACAGTATTGTAACTAAAATTTAAAATTCGAATATTTAGTTCGGCTGACGCTGCAACAAAAATTAAGTACTGTTGACGTCAAAGTATTTGAATATGATTTACGTCTAATGATTCTTTAGTGTTATTTAAAGATATTTTTAAGAAAAAACAAACACGTTCATCTCGTAATATAATGATCTTTACACATAAAAACAAAACTTATCTACTTTAAGTTAATGACCCGTTAGGTATTTTTCTTTACAAAGCACACGATATTAACGCAGTGGATTTAAATTGAATAGATTTTTAAAAATCATATTCATCACTGCAGAATATTTGTATTCAGCTTCATTTTGTGTTAGTTTTAGCTTTGCAGATTACAGTAATAAATATTAATTGGTATTCACATAATCACGGAATCATACCTACCTATCAATATAATTACAACTAAAACTACTATACAGATGAAAATAAAACTTAGATTAATAATTCATATAATACTAGAAATGTAAGACAGGAAAAATTAATTAAACCAACAATTAAAAATTACTATGGAGAGAGAATGACTGAATATCTAGTCCCTAAAATATTTAACGAAATAGACTTACTAAGATTAGAACCTAAAATAAGTAGATATTTAATAAAACGTAAGCTTAAGGACATACTGCTCGGCGAATGTGACACTGTTATCAGTGAGTTACATTCCCGCGATGCAGTGGATACGCTAGTTTAGGATTAGCTGTTTTGTTGTCATTATGTTTTCTCTTTGTTGTGTTTTAGTTATTTTTTTTTAGTTTTAACATAGATTTAAGAATTTAAAATATTTAAGTATTATCTATAATATAAAAATGAATCGCAAAATGTGTTGGTAAGCGCATAACTCTACAAAGCCTGGACCAATTTGGCCAATTCTTTTTTTTAATGTTCGTGGAAGTTCAAGGATGGTTTTTACGGCGAGAAAAATTCGAATAATTGCCTGAAAACCCCTTAAAACAGCCTTTTTCTTTTTCCCATACAAACGTTTTCTAACTAAAATGTAGAGTCAATTTGAGCTTTATTTTGTTAATTAAAAACTTGAATTTTTTTGCCAAGATTTTTTAGGGTACGGGTAGTGTAGGGTAGGGGTAGTGTAGGGTAGGGGTAGTGTAGGGTAGGGGTAGTGTAGGGTAGGGGTAGTGTAGGGTAGGGGTAGTGTAGGGTAGGGGTAGTGTAGGGTAGGGGTAGTGTAGGGTAGGGGTAGTGTAGGGTAGGGGTAGTGTAGGGGTAGGAGTACCGCATAAACGAAGTCTCTACGGCCCAGTTTATTTTATACAAATGTTTAGGTCTTTTATGTATCGATTGAGGCAGTACGAAGTCTGCCGGGTCAGCTAGTAGTACAATAATAATAGTGATATACCTTTAATATTATGTAATTGAGCGCGTCTCGCCAACAAGCTCTGTCGTTGGCGAGAAACAATTTAATTGTAATTTTGAATTTGTGTTCTGAATAAAAGATTTAAAAAAAAATGTAACTATTACCTATGAATATTTCCTTTCCTTTATTTTCTTACCAACATGTTATACCTAACTAGATATCAGTTTTACGTTATTAGGAAAACAGATTTTTTGTATTAGCGTCATATTTGATACTTGTTTTTAGAGCTAAGCCGTTAAATTCGTGCAGCAATACAAGATGTATAGAAATCAATTAATATGTTTCTATCTAATTCAAAACTGTTTAAGCGATAACTACAGCAGTCGCACAAAATACAAGAAGATTAACAGCGCCATCTAATAATGAAATAATGAAATAATAATGAAATAATGAATTTATTCAGCACTTAGGTATTTACATACACTTGTACTTGTCAGAATCACAATGTTACACAATTATTCTTATTCTATGAATTAAACTAGATACTTAATTAACCGGTAGCAAATTGTAGGATATTACAGAAAAAGTAGTCCGTCCGTCAGCTGGTCATTAATTTCTCTACTCATAATAAGTTTATGTTCATATTAATTATTTTAGACTTTAATGGTTCAATATAGAAAAATTTGGAAAAAAAAACATACAATTAAGTGGCACACACCTGGGGGCACCCTTAATGGGTTAGGACCACGACCCAGTGGTACCACTGATATATAAGTCAGATTTATGAACATAAAAGGAAGTGATCGGCCTACAGGCGCTGGATCACAGGGCAGGGGTAGGGGTGCAACGCGGTCCTCGCCGGCGAGAATCCTACCCTAGCTAACCTGCAACCTTTCACTAGCTACCTAGGTGGACGACTCGGAGAAGAAAGGAAGAAAGAAACTCCGGGCTTTTTCTTTTTCGTCATCTTTTGTATCACAGTTTATGTACCTTTTTTTTTAATAACTTTTGTTTACAATATTTTATTTAATATACATTTCAAATAACAGTATGTGCGCTAATGCACGCTCTAGACGTTTTCACAAATATAGTTAAATATTGATTTAAAATCCTCAAATATCAGAGCAGCAACCTCTTGCACTTTGAAAACGGAGGGAGCGTCAACGCACATTTCCAAGGAACTAGCTACATGAGAAGATTATCGCCGTAAAGGTCACAATAATGTACTACTACCTCAAACACATCCATCAGATATAGGAACTAGCAGAATGAACTTCCTACATCGCGCAACACAAGTTCTGATAATTAATCGCATAGGCCACTGGGCACGACCTCTTCCGGCAAAAAAGATCTTAATTACTTTCTTATCACTAAATAATAACCTACGCAATGAACAATAAAATTTCTACGTTCTCAATATTTGCAGAAACTCGAAATTTTATTAAATCTTCCTAAATATGTATTCAAGGCAAATGTGACACTATTTTGTGTATGTAAGGTTGATTATCGATTGTATATCATTTGGGGCAAAAAATCGTCTGGGTTTTCTTTTCCGGGGTCAATTTTTAAACATAATCCTGGGCTCCAAGGCGCATAATTAAGCGGACAATTTGTCAAGCTCTGTTCATCTAATTGTTAATAATGTATCCTCAGAAATTGTTTTAAAATAACATGTAAAATAAATAGTAAATTAAGTCAGCATTTTTAATACACCAATTTGTGTTACATGGTTTATGGCAATCATATTTATAGAAACGGGTAGGAGAGTATCTACGAATATTGTATGACAACATGGTACCGTGGTTGCCAATCAATGAAGGCCATAGTGAAACCGCATTTGCGGAAGGTTTATGTTCAAAAGTGGACTTTACTAAGGTTAATAATCAATATACCCATGAAATAAAATTAATTAAAAAGAAAAGGAAAAGGCATTCTTCATGTACGATATTCTTAAATTAAAAATGTCGAGACTCTTAGGTACATATAACCCACGGCGATTTTTTGCAGCGATGCAGTCGCGCGTTTACTAAACGCGCTTTGTCGCATTTGTAACGCGCTACAGAAGCGATGCAAACGCGGTACTAACGCGGTACAGCATCGCGACTGTATCGATGGAAACGCGCGACCGTATCGGACGACATTGGGAGAAGCATGGAGGGAGAGCGCAAAAAGAGAACCGACCATCAGAAGGCGACCGTATCACGACAGAATCTCGTTTGAATCGCGACTGAATCGTGTTCATGTGAGCGAGGACACACAGCTGCTAGCGACCGCATCGCAAATGTATCGATGCAAACGTGCGACAGCATCGCTTCAAAAAGTCGCCGTGGGCGAGGGGCCTTACACAGATCTCACAACTTTTTCAGCAGCTAGTTTAAAATAAATGATCAGAGTTGTGAGCCTTGGTTTCTTTTACAAAGTTATGTTTTTGTTGGAATAGTTTAATATCCATATTAATCTAACAGTTTAAATATTCAGGAACCAAACCGCAACCCACATACCATATCATCAACATTTCAAAATTAATTAATTTTCAGCCGCAAAAAATCCTGCACTGCTTCTAATAACGGTGCAAAAACTTCCTTTTTTTCGTATCAACATTTTCTCATTACGTAAATTACCGTTTCCCATAACCCTGCGTGATATTATGCAAACAAAATAACCCCTGTTATAAGGGTACACCCGCCGATAAGTGTGTTTAACCTTAATAAGTAGGCAGGTATTTATGTACAGTCAACATAAAATACCTACAGCCATATTTTCAGCATTTTTTTTAATTGAATTAATTTCTTAATTCATCAGCCCGTTAACGTCCGCTGCAGAAATAGGGCCTACTATTAACATACCTTGGCAAACCATAGTCATTGAAGAAAATTGCTACATTAACCACGCTTGGCAGTTGGATTGGTGATCGCAGTAAGATGTGACTTAATGCTGATGGCTGCGTTATATCTTTCGTTCCTAAGTCGCCTATTACGACACCCATGTGTCTTAGGTATTTGGGTAATCTACATAGGAAATCTCCATTCCATTTGTTCATTCCTTTTTGGTTAGCGACCATCCAAGCATTTGATTTTCACATTTAATATAATAAGACTCATTGGAGCGCCGAGCGAAGAGAGTCATAGGCAATAACTCACTTGTGGAGGCAAGTCTTCAGAGCCTCGAAATCCGTAGACGAGTAGCCTGCCTATCGGTTTTTTATCGGCTACATTTCGGGGAGTGTGCGGAGGTTCTGCATAACCTGATACCCCCTTCACCTTTCCATCACCGGACGACTAGTCGCGGCGAGCGGTTTCACCGTTTTGTTGTAGACTTTCCTTCCATACGCACGAAGTGATTTGCTTCTTATTTCATAATGCGGACGGCTAAGGAGTGGAATTATCTGCCGGGGTCAGTTTATCCGGAACGCTATAATCTTTAAAACTTAAGTGAACAGACACTTTCTAGGCAAGCGTGTATCATCTTAGGCCTTATCTTCGCCTTCCATCAAGCGAGATTATGGTCAAACGTAAGATTATATTTAGTAAAAAAAAAAAAAAACAGCAATATAAGGTAATAAGGCAATCTTGGCGAAAAAGAGTATGGAAATAATATGGGCGCCACTCTCTTAAGGTAAGTCATCCTGTATACTACAACTAGAAGAGATTTGAAGATTGCAATATTTTTTAATCTATCCTTGATATTATATGTTCGTTAATAATTAAAGCATTAATCAATACTGCTTTTTTAATTTATATTGAACATTAATTTTATGTTGCAACACAAACTTATGACTCTGATAAGTGAGCTCTATGGTGATATTTAGTATTTTTTTTATATAAAACTTTTTTGCTTTAATTTCACGTGATTTTTTTTATGGCTTTACATCAAGTAAAAATATTTGTATTTGGAAAAGTAAAATAAAATATTTATCATATCTGAACTTTTTTAAACATTCCGTATTTATGACCTCGAAATAAAAAGTTAAAAGTAGATTAAAAAAAAGTTTTGACAGAGGGAGCAATAGCAAAAAAAAACACACTTATCGTAGTTTTTTTATAATGCTACCTTAATGTTACTTTGAAACGGGTTAAGTGTCTCAGGGGCTAAAATAATTCTTTGAACTTCTTAACACTCTTTTGTTATTTTTCTCTGAAATCCCTTAACAGATGTGTTATTTTCTTTTAAAATAATTATAGTAAGGATATTTATTTTCAGAATTCATTTTATTCCCCGATTTACGCTTGGCTGAAGATAAAAATAAAAAAACCGGCCAAGTGCGAGTCGGACTCGCGCACGAAGGGTTCCGTTTCAGTTACAAGTGCGTACCTATTTCTGATATCAAGAATAAAATAAAAAAGCGTATGTTTATGAAATGAAATGTTATTTTATATTTTTATATTCGAGTTGATTGAATGAAAGCTAAATTGCGGTTTACGATTTATGACGTATAAAAAAAAATTACTTACAAGATCTCGTTCAAACTAATTTTCGGTGGAAGTTTGCATGGTAATGTACATCATATATTTTTTTTAGATTTATCATTCTCTTATTTTAGAAGTTACAGGGGGGGGGGGGACACATTTTACCACTTTGGAAGTGTCTCTCGCGCAAACTATTCAGTTTATAAAAAAAATACATTAGAAACCTCAACATCATTTTTGAAGACCTATTCCTAGATACCGCACACGTATGGGTTCGATGAAAAAAATTTTTTTGAGATTCAGTTCTATGTATGGGAAACCCCAAAATTTATTGTTTTTTTTTTCTATTTTTGTGTGAAAATCTTAATGCGGTTCACAAAATACATCTACTTGCCACGTTTCAACATTATAGTTCTTATAGTTTCGGAAAAAAGTGGCTGTGACATACGGACGGACAGACAGACAGACAGACATGACGTATCTATAAGGGTTCCGTTTTTTTCCATTTGGCTACGGAACCCTAAAAACGATCTAACAAAGATGTGTCTCTCTAAAACTATTGTACATCATTAATTAAGTTAAAGATAAATTATTATGCTTCTTCCACTTTAAATTTGACAATAAAAAATAATATAGATTTAGTATTATTTCAGACAACCTTAATGGTGTGGCGTATAAGCTCGGAGCTCTTAGGTTTGATACCCACGCTCGACAAGAAATCTTTGTTTTAATTCTAAGATTTCTTTCCGGGTATGTTTGGTTGACGGACCACTCTTTTAAGCATAGATATCGGAATATCGATATGATGCCATTCGGAATATTTGTATAGGACGTAATCTGGGGGCACGGCAGTGACCCCCAAATTGAGTAACAAAAAAATATATTATATGGAAAAAGACAAATTTTAAAATACTTTCATTATATTGTCATAGTTGACATTATGAAAACTAGACTGAACGTTTTAGCGTGTTTTCCAACATCCAATACTCAATAAGATATCTGAAAATGGGAAAGAAATTGGCTCCAAAATTGTTGTAGAAACAAATACATAAAATAACGAGAATCACAAACCAGCATTGCTGTATGTTTTTCATTTATTGAATCGGTATTCCCGAAGATTGACGGTCCCAATCACGTCTGTCAATCGAATTGAAAATGTCAATTTAGAATTTGGCAAAGCCATCTCACGGGTATAAACAATTAGACGCTCGGTATTCGTTTATTTAGTTTTTAATTGGTATTTTTTAGAAACAAAACTGGCCAATGAGTTTAGGAGTAGGTAAGGGTATATGTCATTCCCTTTCCAGAAGATAGTAACATGTGCAGTGGTTATGTTAGTGAATAAATTCCAGTAAAGTAATCAATGTTATTTTACCAATAAAATACGCCGGGTCGCGGGCACCGGCGTAAGAATGTTGCCCCCATCTCCTCCCGTGGGCTCCGTAGGACCCGGCCAAGGGAAATTCAGGAGCAGCAGCAGCCAAGCGTGGCGAGTATTGGCAAACCCCCCTCCCCAAAGATCTATGAGGGAGGCCTATGTCCAACGTCCTACGGCTGAAATGATGATGAATGATGATGATATCCAAATAAATAATTCGAGAGCTAAATATGGCCTCAATTTACCGGGAGTCATATATTTATATATGGAAACACCTTATGGTACTCGAATTTAATTCGCAATCAGGGTTTAATAAATTTTTATTTGATTATATACTTGATGATCATAACAAAAAATAATATGTTTTGTTTATCATGTGATTTGAACTAGCTATGCTGTTATGGTGGCATAATGCTTTTCGCACACTTAAAGTTTTTATAGAGAAGGAGTAGAGAATGCTAATATTTTTTAGATTATGTTCTAATTTCTACCATGGGCGACCACTAGTTTATATAGTTGTATAAATTATATCGCAATTACAAATATTATTTTAGTTATTCAAAAAAGTAACATTTACTAAGCGTCTAGCTTTCCATTCGGACACATATTAAAATTATGAATAAACCTTTTTACGCGTGATTGCATGGGGATCAAGGGCATCTTTACAAACATTCCAGCATCGTTGAATATATGGACGGAGAGCTGACAACCGAAACGGCAAGGTAATTTGATCATTCATATAAATGATTTATCAGCTTACCTGGAGCATTCTAAGCATAAAGACGTCGACCTGGCAGGATTCGCGTGGTGGATGTGGGAGTTATGGGGTGGGAAAAAAATAAAAAATAAAGGTAATGTGATTAGGATTACTTTTTATGCCAAATGGTTTGCCTAACTCCCCAAAGCACACAAAAAAAATCTGGCGTCATTTGGTTGATGGAAAGGTATCGCCAGACTTAATTAAAGTGAGGAAAAAAAAAATATTTTTAGGTAATAAGAACAAGGCTGGCTTTTTTTGTGCTTAAAGTTTATTATTCCCAAAGGCTAGGAAAAAAAAGCCAGCCAATAATAGTGGTGGGAACATGTCGAAAAAAATAATTGAAAATTTGTATTTTAAATTGTATTTTGCTCGAGAAAGAGCTAAGGGGCATGAAAAAGAGCGCGTGGGGGGGATACACGCGACGACGGCGTCCATAGATGCTGCTGCCCATCCATCAGCCATATGTCCCTTAGTCGCCTTTTATGACACCCATGGGAGGACATGGAGTGGTCTATTCTAAGCCGGAAACCACACAGCACTCGTAGTCGTAGTAGCAGTCGTAGTAACAAAAACATATTTATTTACAATATTTGATACTGACGGTGTAAACCAATCTTTTTTTGTTGACTGTACCAAGTTATCATTATTTTATCCCATACTAATGTAGTTCATATTCACAACGCCCTCATTAACAGTTTCATTTATTTGTTGATACATCATAGTTCCGAGTTAAAACACTTGCGCAACTTGCGCACTTGGTATAAGCTGGGACATAAATTTCATAACAATGGTTTTGGTGAAGACTTAAATTTGTTTCAGTGAACACTTCAAAGCGCTTTCGTTCGAAATGAGTGCTAACTGTGTCGTTTATAGGTGATCACGCAATGAAAGACTATTATGCATTCGTAGTACTACGCTGCTACGCCGTGTGGTTTCTGGCTTAAAATAGACGACCCTATATCATCCCAATGGCGTCATAAGAGGTAGTTGCCTGACAGACAGAAGAAAAAGCGGGCAAAGAAGTTCTAACAGAAAATCCTTAAATATTTTAACATTATAAAAAATACGTAAAATAAATTAAAGTATATAATCAATTAACACCACAGTATTTCGTCCGTGTGGTTTTCGGCTTAGAATAGACCACCCCATGTCTTCCCATGGGTGTCGTAAAAAGCGACTAAGGGACATATGGTCGATGGATGGGCAGCAGCATCTATTAGCTGAAGGTTTACATCTTACTGCGATCACCAATCCGTCTGCCAAGCGTGGTGATTATGGCAATATCCCTCTACGATCCTGGCTTGCCAAGGTCTGTTAAGAGGAGGCCCATGTTCAGCAGTGGACGTAAACGGGCTGTTGATGATGATTTGAAATGAAAACAGCATTATTTTCTGGCCTTGAAATAGGTAACAACAATAATGTAGATTTAACTTGAAAGCCCTTATTTTTAAAAGGCAGGGCCATGTTAATATATTATACTTAAAAGAATATAATTTAAAAAAAATATTCTTTATAATTTTGTAGTCACTCCATAGATAAATATGATACCTATATATGATTATTGTTGTGTATTTGTATATTATTGTAAGATTAATTTTAGTTTTAAGTTCATAATATATTGTGACATACTTAGTTTTATTTGTTAATTATTTTTTGTTATGAAATGTAGACTATCTTGTATAATATCATTTGAATTATATAATGCAATACAAGTATGCGAAATACTATCAAAAACAATGTAATAATTGTTAATAAATAAATTAAAAACCTTTTTCCTTTTTCGACCTCTGATGAAGACATATTATCTCAAAGACAGTTCGTGCCTTTTTGCTTTGTTTTTCGCTCCTAATGAATAGACTAAACCTTAACATTAATTAGGAATGTAATTCTTCAAATAAAATGAGCTCTGAGAGCTCTTCTAAGTATTATTTTTCGATGACAAATGGAATTAGATTCTGATTTAAATCTCCGTTATGATAATAAAAGTCAAGAACATATTTTTATCTAAAGATAATTAAAGTAACATTTTTCTTATTTAGCTATTTTTATATAACAACGACAACTTGATGACAAACAATCATCATGTATAGGATATACAGATATAGCTCCATTCAGTTTAGATGCCGACTTTAGAAATAGTGACGTAGTGGTGCTCCGAACGTCCCAAAATTTGCGTTAAACGGGTCCTAAAATTAATATACCTGCGTATTTCACCGGTTTTAATTCAGCAGTTTCTGGTAATGCCCTTTTCAGCTTTCAGAGGGTTTTAGTGCCTATAGTGTATACTTTAATCTTTAGTTCGATTCCCACTCCGTAGAATAAATCTTTGTGTGATATCTGAGATAACTTTCTGGGTCTGGATGGTTGAGTGGCTATCCTCCGTGCCTGGGAAAGCACGTTAAGCCGTTGATCCTGATTGTTATTTCATCACCTAGCAATTTTATTACCAGGGATGGAGTAGCAGCGTTTCCCTGTGCGATTAATTACATATTAACACGAAAAAGCGTGATGACTATGGCAAGATCTTTCCCCTCGGGAGGAGGCCCATGTTCTACTTGGACGTTTAACGTGCTGATGAAAAGCGTTTAGTATTAAATGCAATAAATTTAGCCGTAACTTATTTCATTTTGCAAATTAATTAAACAAATAAATAAACTGCTAAAGATCTTTTTTTTTAAAGGGCCGTCAATTAATTATATGAGGCGTTTAGGGAAGGAAAAGGCCCAAGCCGAATCTCGCGTGGGAGAGATTAGGGGTACCCGTTATATATAAGGTAAATACGCGTTATCTTTTCCGCTAGAAAAGGTGTAAATTGGTGAGAAAACAGGGTTTAATTATGTAAAACATCATTCACAGTTATAATGTAAATGTAGCATACATTCATATTTATCACAAGTAGTATGAATATTACGTATTAAAATAACTCTTTTAATGTGCTTATTGATTTGTATTTCATTTATAATACAATCGATAGTTAAATGAGAATCGATTATTAGCGATGCAGTTGTTTGAATTTTATTTCTAAAGTACTTACCTACGACATTACCTCCGCTTATATTGCTGCATGGAGTTGAAGTGTACTATAGGTACTTAAATATAAAGCGAAAGAATTTATTTATTAGCTTGAACGCGCTCAACTCAGGAAGTACTGATACGATTAAAAAAAATACTGTGTTAGAAAGCCTCAGCCTTCGATAAATGGGCTTTGTGTAACCACCCGTAGGAATCTAGTCTTAAAATAAACATTTTATTTAGTACTTATATACAATTTAATACCAGAGTCAGTTGTAAATTGAACTTAAGATAAACTTAAGTTTCTCTTTTCTTAATTTTTTATTACGGCTTCAAAGATACAGGCTTTGAAGCCGCTTTGAATAGAGTTCAAATCGAAATAATAGTTTGTTTTCAACTTTTAATGTCTTTCATTTGATATTAGATTTATATTATTTGTATTAGATTTTGTAGTCAAATATACATAAACATTTATTACGTAACGTACGTTTAATTACGAAGTCACGACATTACTTAATAGTTTAGAAACACAATGAGTAGTTTTCATGTGACAGACTAAACAAAATTAGAATATTTTGCATATTTTCTATTTACCATTTTAAATTATGTGAGCTATATAAATGCGAAAGTTTGTGTGTGTGGATGTATGTATGTTTGTTACTATAGGTATATGTTTTACCCAATGCAAGTAAAATTGTTAGAATTCGCACAAAGCACTCGCCGGCATATGAAATTTGGACAAATGCCTTTAGGCTTGTCAAAGGGCACCCATATATAATCTATGGCTAAATCTCAAAATACCATAGAGAATACACCTTTCATGCCGGCTCAATTTTAATGTAAAAGATTTGTAGTACTTATTCGTAACACTACGTGTATTTTATTTATTATCTGTTTTAAAACTTACAAAACGACAGTAGGTTTTGATAATGAATTAATGAATTATGATTAGCGATTGACATTTATTTACGAGGTACATCTGCTGTAGGGTAATTCCAGGATACTTGCCCGTAATATACTGATTAAACCTTATATCAAAATCCGGCTTAAACTTAAATTACAATCATTCAAATTTTGTATTTTATCCCCAAAGCAGGCATCTATCCTTTATAGCATGTTTACGGTAAGTCATCTATCCCGCACATGAGGCGTCTATCCTGTTTTCGAGAGGTAGAATAGAATGCGATTTTTAGAAAACTTGTATGTTTTATACACAATTAATTACTTTGGGATCGTAAAGTAAAGATCAATGTTCTCAGAGACAAGGGATTTAATGCCCATTGATATTTAATTCCTAAGCAACAGAAATTATTTCAAAACTGTGGCACCTATCCTGGACTTACCCTTTATGTATAGAAAAAAAAAAGTTAATGGAATATTTCCTCTCCTTCGGAATAATAAAATAGGAGAGAAATACATTGTTATTAATAATTAGGCTGTCATCATATTGAAAATACAAACATTTTTTACATAAAACAAAAAAATTAAAAAGTTAAGCCTTTTTTTGATTTCATATATTTTAATATTTGACATTTAAAGTTAATTGTGCACTTTTATTATTTTTTTTTTTTTTTTAAAGACAAGGGTGTAGACAAACACTAGGGAAGTAAATCCCTGTGTCGCGGGGGACTTTACAAACATTCATTTCACGGACACAAAGAACACCCAGACTCAGAACAACTATTTGTGGTTCACACAAATAATTGCCCCGGGTGGGAATCGAACCCAGAACACCAGGTCTCAGAAGCAACTTCCGTAACCACTGAGCCACCGGTGCAGTCAATTGCAAATTATGATGTCAGTATTTATTTAGTGTTGGTACATATAATATTGTATGTATTTATTTAACTTTATTGGTAAATATTTCATTATATATTTTTATTATAACACAATATTTAAGTACTCTTAAGTTTCACTTCTTATTTTGTAGGTCTATTGGAAGAGATTTCTTTTGAAATGACTAGTAATTACTCTCACTCTTTTAAAAACAAAAATTAACTCCATTAACCATTTTTAAAGAAGTTAAAAATGTTGGCTTTTAAACGTAGATGAGCAGTAAAAACTCAAACGATTCCAAATTCGTTACAAATAATATTAATTTACATAAATTTCTCAGATCTCTCGTGAAACCTTCCAAAAATTTATTTCTGTCACAGCTGCTTTGAGATTTATCCCCGCGGGTACATTTCTTTGCACATAATCAAATCATCTTGATTTAAATCCTGTATTACGCGTATAAAATAATTCGGAAGATTGCTTTTTGATGTTACATTTTTTCTAGATGTTCAACCAAAGTAGGAAATTATCTAAAATAATCGTGCTGATTTTATAATTTGGAATAGATATTTTTATAATAGAATTCAATAGAACTACATATGAAGTTATGATGCGTAAAGACAGTTGCACAAAACTCCCCTAAAATACTTAACGTCATAATCCCTTAATCTCATCGCCAGCGACCGCCCTGAGCCGAGGTCCAAGCCCCACAGGGGGCGCCCTCTTGCGCAGGTTGCTTAGTTTGTAGTTTTTAAACCATTTATTAGCGCTGGAGCTTTGCTCGCATTTATGCCCGGTGAAGTAGCAAAAGCCTCGAGGCTCTACGTATGTCAAACCGAAAAAAAAAACGCTAAAAACCGAGTCAGGGGCATGTAAGAAGTAAAAAAGAACAAATCCAGAAAAAAAATTTTTTTGTTTCTCTTTCTGTTTTTCTTTTTGTACCGGGTAATCGCCAAAAATGTTGGTTTAAGCAACTGATTCACAGTGTACGTTAGTATGTTATTCCATAACGATTATTAACTTCATTAGTAAAATCATTTCCATTTAAGGCAATATCGTTAAAACGCGTTTATTGTTACGGACGCTACTTAAACCCGGTTCAAGCTTTACTGTGTTAAAATTCCTATATTAAATTTTGGATAGATTTTAGCTATTTTTGTTTTTCCTCTATATAAAATTTATGTGCGAGGACCTAAACCCTTCTCATGCCCTGGTAGATCCGAAGTAAAGTACAGCGACAGTTCTACAAAACCCAAAAAAAAATCTAAAAGTCACATTTACTTAATCCAGTGATCTCTGTAAGCCGCGGTCCAAGTCCAAGTTTGTAACCGTTTAATTGGCCTTTTATTATATAGCCTTTATGCTTAGTGAAATAGCAAAAGCCTCGTGGCTAACAACATACGTCTGCCCGAAAGAAAAAGGTAAAGATCTCGTGATATCTTTTTCTTAATTAGTTATCAAGAAATTAAATGCTGTTACATCGTCAAAATGACCACTGATTGCGGTAGATGGCCATTAATAAAAAAGGAACATATAAAACTGTACTATAATTGACAGGTCCGTCAGACGTTTTTTAAAAAAGGATCTGAACATTTTGCTTTATGTATTACTGTATACATTCGGAAATACTCACATAGAAGTATGTTAGTTACCCACAGAGGTAGATAAGAGAAAACAAATTTACACTTGCGACCATTTTTGCACCTGCGTTGTTTTATTTTATACGAGCTTTGCGCGCGTAGTTTCACCCACAAAACTCCCGCGGTAACCTAATCATTATATATAGTCTATGCTACTACTAAATAACCTAGCCTTCTAATGGTAAAAGTATCTTTAAATCGGTCCAGTAGTTTCGGAGTCAATGCAAGAAATTTAATGTTATTTAATAAAATATCTTCCTCTCTCCTACTTTTACTTTGCTGTGCCCGACAGGGTCCACATTGAACTGAATTTGTAATAATACCGAAAAACACTGTGGAATACAATAAATGATTGATTATTGAACAGCCAAACGTTTACTTTTAACAATATAAGTATAGACTAACTGTCCCTCGCTGCATCGATCCCGTTCTCGTAGAAACTTCGTCTCAAAATGTTAAGCCTGGTATATAGTAGGTATAGCTATTTAATGGTGAAAGAATTTTCAAAAATCATTTGTACCGAAGATTGCTCCGACATCCAAACTCATGAACTTTATTATATTACCATAGATTTGTTTCTCGTAGTTAATTAACTACGAGAAACTAGTCTAAAAGCAACGCGTTGCTTTTATTGCCGTGAGAACTCTTCATAAAATTTAATCGGTTCATTGCTAAGTGAAGTATCGGAGCTTTAATGGTGCAAGAATTTTATAATCAGATTAAAGTGAGAGAGAATAGTAGTGACTAGTTCACTGAATATGTTCAACCGAATAGAATCCATTACCCTGGAAATTAATTTCGTTTGTCACGGTTTTGGAAATGATAAATAATTTTTGTCATTTTTAGTAATTCATCATCATCACCAGACCGTATAACGTCCATTGCTAAACATGGGCCTCCTCTCACGGTTATCTATGGGAGTATTCAGCAATTCAACATATAAAAAACTGATCAAATAATATAAGCCATTTTGGCTATTCGAAAAAGCACTATGGCATAAACCTTCCCGCGAGTAGGAGGAGGGCGGAGACCCATGTTCAGCTTTGACCGTCATACGAGCTGATGATGATGATACGATAAAATATATTTCATAAATAATTTTATAAATAAATTCATCAAAATGAAAATTATTTATTATTTTAGTTTTTATTAATTACTAGTCAGATGGTGGAAATTTTGTAATTTGACATTTATTTGACGGCAGAACATTTTATGGGAACCAAGCCAATTTACAACATGTACAAGGTATTATTAAACAAAACCACTTCATTACTATTTATCTAATATTATAAATGTGAAAATCTGTCTGTGTGTTCTTATTTCACGTTAAATCGAATGATTTACCTAAGTTTTCGAGATTAGTATCACAAGATATTTAGTTTTAATACTACTAGTTATAATTATACTAGAATTATCTAGTATCATATACTAAACTTTCACTAGTTTAATATACTATAGTATAGTATAATATTTTATAATTTAAATATAGATCAGTTTAGACAGAGGTTGATCTATATAAAGACCTTTCATTTTGCGGCCCAGAGCCATTAAAATCTCCACGACGATTGAAAAGATGCTTAAAGAGACGAAAAATAAAAAAGAACAGACAGAAATCAATTAAAAATACATACATTTTTAGTCAATCAGTCAAATTAGGTAGGCCTTAAGTATAAGCCCAGATTTCAAAAATTGGGTTCCACCACCAACCTAAACAACTCTAGTACTAGGTAGGTACTAACTTTAGGTTTTTAAGATAGCATTATGCTGAAGCCAGTACCCATTTATGGCACATTTACTCATCCAATTGTTATGTATTTATTTGTCATTGTACCTATGATGTGCCGTAAATAAATGAATTTTCTTATTTCTTTCTTCACTAGTAATCCACCCAAAATATTTGTAGATTTTAGTACAGCACTGACTGATTCTACTAATTAACAATTTACTATAATTAGTATAATCGGGAGGTTTAAAACTGATTCCCTACAAAAGTGCATACCTATGTTATTAGGGATACAAATTGTCTATCGTTACTTATATTTATTTTTAAAAACTTATTTAATTCAAAATTTACTAAAGAATGTATTTCTAATTCTATTAAAATTTAGAAAAATACTTCGAAAACGAAATGTGTCTCAATGTTTAATTGGCTGAAAGACCCGATGATCTTTAGAAACCTGAAAACTTTAAAAACCTAAATCGATTTTCAATAAACCTATAGGTACCAAATAAAGAAAACTGCAATTTTTTGGGAGACA
Organism: Nycteola revayana; assembly: GCA_947037095.2. Lineage (NCBI taxonomy): Eukaryota > Metazoa > Arthropoda > Insecta > Lepidoptera > Nolidae > Nycteola > Nycteola revayana. The sequence goes on from OX344851.2 coordinate 4,662,244, forward strand.
AAACGACTTAAACCAAATATTATAAATATCAAAATTTTGATTTAAAAAAAAACCAGAGGATATTTTAATTTTTTATTGTTTCTAATTATTCTAGAATAAAACGCTTTTCAATCATGTTTATTGCCCGATATTAGCAGTCGTACACTTTAATTGAAAATGTTATGCATCTTCATTAATGCAATCAAAATCATACTGACTATAGTCATTAATAGACGATAGCTTAATTAACATTCTTCAAAACCTATTCATATATGCTACGTTCTCCAAAAATTGGAATATCATGCATATTATTAAGTGAGGTTCAAAAATACGAATTCAATTGTAAGTGCTTCCACAATTTTAAATAATTTATATAATTATATTTATTTTCTAAATACGAAATTAAAAAAAGAAAAACAAAGAATTACGACTACTACTGACCTTGTTCTGTAACAGTCCACAAAAATCTTACAGAGACACAATAAAAAAAATTGCCACCAATCACATCACTGGGCACTTAAAAAAAAATGACATCCACACTGTCACACTCGCTATAAATTTATCCTTCACAAATAAATTGTCTAAATATACATTTTCAGTCACTGCTACAAGAATAGTGCGGGCATCCGTGAAGCGAATTTTCTATGAATGAAAGACGTCACATAGAGACATGCGTACGGCGCGACGGTCCGCGGGCGACTGGCCTGGGCTTGGCTCTAGGAAAGCGCGGGAAACGCACGCGAAAAACGCGCGAAATTTACTACCACTGTAATATATTTGCGTTATCACGGATTCATTCCCGGGAGTCTGGCTAGTGGAATTTCGATTGTTTTTTTTAGAGTTATATGCTAGGGTACTACAGTAAAAATGTTATGAGAATATAGTTGGTATATATTTTATTAGGAATAAATCTGTTACATTTTCCGTTTAAAATTTAACAAACAATTTACATTAACTGATCCTTAAGTCAAACAGTACTATTTAGTTTAAAGGATTATATCTAGCCTAAGTAGCCTTTTGATAAATACATAAATTATAAATGATTTGCTATACAAAATTAATAGTTATTGAAATATTTTTACAGTTAATTTATTATTAAAATTATATTTTCTTTTTCTTTGAATATTTAAAAAAATAAGCAAATCATTTAAAACTATATTAATTCAGTCAAGTAGTACCAAACAGTTTTTAAGGATAGTTATACTATATATATACATATTAATATAATATTATATAGTTATATAATATCTAGATATGTATAATATACAAATAGATTTGATTTTATATACCTGTGCATCTTCACTTACCCATAACTTCTCACCGGGGTATACCGTCCAGTAATGGGCATTACAGATCACTTGTAAAATCGGAGATTTTTGCGGGATCGGTAGCTAGTAATTCTAAAAATGGGATGAGTTATTACACTCTAAGGATGATTAGACAGAGAGAGAGATAATTAATTTTAATTTGTGAACATTCATAGCTAACAGACAGGTATAAAATACGGTGTATAGTTAACTTTAACGTGTTCATATAATTTAATAATTTAACGCCCTTTGATTTTTTTGCAGACGCAATTTCAGCCTTACCCTGTCACTGCACCGGGGATACACTCTACTTTACAGAGGCCCTTCTCAACCTTCGGGTCTACGAGGGCATCGAAAGGTTCTTTGCAAACTACGGGTCAGGAGGGCGAGGCTGCGTTCTGTACTATGATGAATCTTTACTACTTTAAGAAGACAATTAGTTGTGATAACTTGTGGAACTTGCCGCATTAATATTTTAAGGGTACTGTTCCACCTCAGGTACGGTCAAGACTTACATAAGCTGTTTTCAAAATAGTATGTATATTTCTGTAATGCATTATTATTTATTACTTTACCATAGTGAAGACGTTTCTAAAAAAACTTATTATATATTTGTTGCATAAACAAAAAGCGCAACTTGCAAAGTTGCAAAGAAAATCTTTTTTAATTTTTTGTTCAAAAATAAAATTAGAATATTAAAAAGAAAACTAATAATTCATCAGATTCATTCAGATTTATTTCCTGCCTGCCACGCCTGATGACTGATGACATTATACGGGTTGATCATGAACATGATATGCCTCGCCTTTATCAGCAGATAGTACATTTAGTACATTATTACCTATATCCGGTGCTCACTTTTTAATGGTAAGTCCAATAGGCATGAAGAATAAAAAATTCTATTAAGTCCGTCAGTTAGATAACCAAAAAATATTGGACACGTATTTTTTTTAGACCGTGTGGTTTCCGGCTTAGAATAGACCACCCCATGTCCTCCCATGGGTGTCGTAAAAGGCTACTAAGGGACATATGGCTGATGGATGGGCAGCAGCATCTATTAGCTCAAGGCTTACATCTTACTGCGATCACCAATCCGTCTGCCAAGCGTGGTGATTATAGCAATATCCCTTTACGATCCTAGCTTGCCAAGGTCTGTTAAGAGGAGAATGTTCAGCAGTGGACGTAAACGGGCTGTTGATGATGATGATTTTTTTTCGTTCCTCAAACAAAAAATGGCGTACCTATATACAGCGCGTTGAAATTTCGTGTGACGTCATTTCTAGGTAAAATGTTACCTAGTAGTAACGTCACAAGCCCCCCGAACTTTATAGTTTGTTGTTATTCTGTATCTTTGTAATTTTTTATTAATTTGATAAATAATAAATGCGTGTCCAATATTTTTTAGTAATCTAACTGACGGAATAATTATATTTTATTTGTCTTCATTCCTATTCTCTATTAGAAACTTCACCATCTTTGAAATTGATAATTTTCTGTCAAAACAAATATTTTTCATGGCAACTCCACAAATTTTAGTAAATTATGTACGTTTATTTTATAATTAAAAAAAAAACAATACGTGGGTCAAACTTAGAGATACTATACGAGTATAAATGGTTTCGCTTACTTCCCGATACCTAATACCTTTGAAATAATAACATGATTTATCGACAGTCTCACAAACTTCGTTAATAGTTCACGTATCATATTGTTGTTCTTGAGTATTAAGCTTTAACATTGTTGTTGATAAAACGAAACAAAATACGTGACTCCAACTTTCCTACGTGTTTCAAATTTGTACAACACTTCAAAAACGTCCGTTTCGCTCGTTAATACGTCGAAGATTTTGATTTGTTTTGATATTTGAACACGTTTTCGTGTCGATGAATGTACTTCACAAATTTTAAACTTTCATGACCAATAATTGGTATACGTCTCGTTTTAAAATCTCGGAGGTTGTTGCTTAAAATCTTTACCCTAGTAATCAAAATACAAAACGACCCGTTTTTTTTTCAGACGGACATCTGGCTTTTGATACTTCACCGGCCATTAAGGTGAGCAAAGTTCCAGCCTTAATAGCGGTTAAAAAAATACAAACTAAGCAACCAACGCAAGAGGGCGTCCCCTTTGGGACTTGGACCTCGGCTCAGGGCGGTCGCTGGCGATGAAATTAAGGGATTATGACTTTTAGTATTTTTGTACAACTGTCACTCTACTTTACAGTTCGCAGGCCTCTCGGACTTCGGGTGTACCAGGGCATCGGACTATAGTTGACGACTACCCACCAATTGATATAGCAAAATTACATTTTTTGTATTTCTGCCTTCACTTCGCGACAATCTTCTTGGTAAATCAGTACCTATTGAAATACAGTCAACGAATCGAAATCCAAGTCGTTTTACTAGTCAAATCATACAACTGGAGCTTGATACTCACTCTCGTATGAAAGAACAACACTTCAAACTGAGCTTACTTTGTTATGTCGGTTGACGCTTTGGTGAGTTCAATTTTTTTTTAATTACTTACAAAATTTTGCAGTCTACTAATATTTTTGTTAACCCCTCGTGCTAAGTTAAAATGCTTGTGTTACGAGTGGGTTCACGTCGGTAGTGCATTGGGTGTGGATCGAACCGGCGACCACAAGATCACAAGTCATTGCGCTACGGCTGCTTAAAATATTACCGATAGTAATAGTGAGGCATAACTTACTCAAGTACTTTATGCCATGTGTTATTCTGGTCACTGTCAAACACATTTGTTTTCAACCCACAATGTCCCACTACTGGGCAAAGGTCTTCCCAAAACACACACATATAACAAAAAGTACTAAAATATGAAACTGTTACTTTTCAAAGGGTAAATGTTATTCAGAATAAAGTGATTATCGTTAAATCATAAGCGAAAAAATGTATTTTCCATGTCAACATGCAAGTATGACAGACCAGCAATTCGCAAATAAATATTTAATCATTTTATATTTAATTGACTATTCAAGGTTATTATTAGGTTAAGGTCGTTACTTCCATCAGACAGGTATAATATCCATGCTGAACATGTTATGTTAAGTGGATTTTTGCTAAAGTTACCACGTTCTGATAGCGGGTTCAGGAGGAATTCGGAGGAAACCAAGCCAATAGCTAATTTTAGTTTCGTGGCGTATTGAGGTCTTGTTTTAAGTTTTGAGGTCATTGGTTCAATCCCCACGTTGGACCAGAAATCTATAAAGAAATTTCAGGGTCTGGGATTATTATGAAAAGCACGTTAAGCTATTCTTACCGAGCACCAGGAAACGAGCAGCAGCGTCATCCTGTATCTGTTAACTTATTACTTCATCGATCATGATAGCAATTTTTTTTCAATGGTATTCAGGGACATACCAATTTATTTGAATGGATTAGCACTATCGTTTTACGAGTATCTAATTTATAAGCAGTCCTTAATTTCTTTTTAATTGAGTTTTAGTCAATAATCTTTAATCTTTATTACAAATAAAGGCTTGTCTGCCATATGGCAAGCTTCTCAAGTTTTATTCTAGTTTCCAATTTGTAACAAATCCCCAATAAAAGAAAAATGGCTGCAAATTACGCAATTATCGTTGGAACAGCCGCCTGTCATTTATGGCGCTATTTCGTTCTAGCACCGATTGTTCCACTCTATCGTCTCTAATTATGTACTCGAATGTACTTCAGGAGAAAGTGCCTAAAGTTATTTCTTTAAACAACGCGCATGTAAAAATATGAAATGATAATTTTGAAATTTAGATCCATAGTCTAATTTAATAAATGAGACTATGAATTCGAGTTACAAAGTTTATCGTAATGCCAAAACGTTTCTAATGAACTATTTTTCAACGAGTAAAGAAAATAATATGAAATATAAGAATTTCCGACTATATTTTAACAGTCTTAATCGCATTTGCTAGACGCTAGTCACTTAGTTTAGTTAAGTGTATTTTTCTTCTTTCGTTTCAGCACTTGCCTGCCTTGTTCCGCTCTTAGTCGTTTATTATGTTCTAGGATTTACTTAAGGAAAAAGCGATATATAGATTATTTGGATAGTTTATTTATACAATAAATACTGGCAGCGCCATATAGTAATTACAGTAATCACTAACCATACAATACTAACGATTGGCCCTAGGCCGCCAGACATACCAACTCTCCCGGCAGAGAAACCTTTATTTTGTAATAAGATAAATCCCATACAAATATGTTTTATGTAGAAATACACTTGAGAGCAATAAAATCGCACACCCCTTGTAATTTGGTTTATTACTGATTGTTTTCTAAAATCTAAAGATATTGAGTAAAAATCATTAGACAAAATTAAAGCATACAAGCTTAGCTTTACAAAAACATAAAATTAAAATCATTGACCTTTACGTAACTTACAAAAACCGACCGTACACCGAATTCCCCAAATTCACGCGTTTGCGTTGTCACTACTTGCACCCTTAGCCGCAGGTATAAAAAGGTCGGTTTATTGGAATTTTTAATCAGTTGCATACCGAAGATCAACGTGATAACATCTCTACTGGAAGCATACGGATTTACTGGAAAAATATGGATACCACGCCCGCAGAAGCCGCTCAAGTTATTGCCTTGCTCGAAGCAGGCCATAACCAAAGTGAAGTTGCTTGACGGCTAAATTTGAGCCGCTACTCTGTTCGTCGTGTATACCAGAGGTTCCAAGAGACCGGTGGCTACATTCGGCGACCAGGATCTGGCCGGTGACGCACAACATCAGAGCGTGATGACCGCTTTCTTGTGACAAGGTCTTTGAGAAATCGGCAACTGAACGCGGTTCAACTGGGACAACAGCTTCGAGAAGTTCGCAATGTCAGTATAAGTCGGTGGACAGTTCGAAGAAGACTAGGTGAAGCAGGAATGACTTCACATCGCCCAGCAAATGGTCCCAAATTGACCACAGCTCACCGACAAGCCCGGCTACAATTTGCTAGGGAACATTTAAATTGGACGTATGACCAATGGCGGGCTGTTATGTTCTCTGATGAGTGCAGAATGACTTTACATGGTCATGATGGACGCTCTAGGCTCTACAGAAGGTCATCAGAGCGATTTTCACAATGCTGCATAAGCGAACGTGTGGCTTTTGGAGGTGGATCGTGTATGTTTTGGGGTGGCATAATGTTGGACACTAAAACTGACATTGTATTCATCACTACGGCGAATACCGGCCCGAGATCGAGAAGTTTGACGGCTGCACGATACGTCGAAGAAGTGCTCGAAGAACATGTGAGGCCGCTTGCGTGGCTTATGGGAGAAGATTTTCTCTTAATGCACGACAACGCCAGACCGCATGTCGCTAGAACAGTTTGCGACTACATGGAAGACGTTGGAATCACCGCGATGGAATGGCCAGCTCGTAGTCCTGATCTCAATCCGATTGAGCATGTCTGGGATGAGCTAAAAAGAAGAGTTCGAGCAAGAAGCCCTGCTCCTACGCGCCTCCAAGAGCTTCAACTTGCCATTGAAGAGGAGTGGAACGCCATACCACAAGATTTCATGGTGAAATTAATACGGTCCATGAAAAACCGATTAAGAGCTGTAATCAAGGCTAGGGGAGGGAATACACCTTATTAAAAAACAATTTGATCAAGCATTTTGAGTTTTATTTTTATTCTTTCTTAAGCTAAATTGGGTAATTTTATCCGTATGTTGGGTTTTGTGCCCTAAAACTCCCTATGGGTACTTTTTTTACACTGTATTTGATATCATTAGAAAGGTACTGAAGTAAACATTCAAATAGTGTAAGTTTTATTTTAATATGTATTCACATTCATGAAAAAAACTGCTTTAACAACAAAAAGTCAACGTGTGCGATTTTATTGCTCTCAAGTGTATCAAACTTACAATTGTTCCAAATCAAAAATGCCAAATTGTTTCAATTTAAGCATTTTATGTAGTAAATTTATTAAATCTAAAAGCATTATTCACTTTCGACTTATATAATACCACAATCAATAATCCTAATCTTGTTCGTTGGAATAACTACAATTAACCTGTCATTGAAGGCGCTATTTCGTGCTAGCACCCATTTTTCTACTCCATCGTAGTCTGATTATGTACTCGACTGTACTTACTGTGGAGGAAGCGTATAAAGATTTTTCTTTGTAATATGTTAGACTTAAGGGTTATAAATGTCAGATCATCATCATCATCATCATCATCAACCAGTATAACGTCCACTGCTGAACGTGGGCCTCCTCCCGAGGGAGGGTATTTGCCATAGTCACCACGCTTGGTAGGCGGGTTGGTGACCGCAGTATATTGTGTACTACACAAGGAAACGCTACTGCCTGTTCCTTTATATACGATTATTTTAGATGGATGTTATAACAATCGGGACCAACGGATTAACGTGCTTTCCAAGGCACGGAGTGAAGACCCTAAACCAACCAGACCCGGAAAGAAATCTTAGAATTAACGCAAAGATTTCCTGTCCCGCGCAGAAGATCTCGAGATCGAACCCACGACCTCCGAGATTTAAAGCGAGTCAAATACCGCTACGCTACAGAGGTTGTCGGATATTACCTTTTTATTTTGATGCATATTATAAAATAATTAAAACTAAAATAACGTAAAAAGGGAAGAGTGCCCAGAAGGCTGGCAGCATTGCCACGTTGAATGGCAATGCTTATGCGTTGTGCTAAATACAAGCCAGCCCTCTGGTCACGGGTGGCGTCAACTAAGTGTTTCAAAAGTTCAGATGTCAAATCCAAAATGCGATAAGAAGCTTCTGCCTTAAACAAAATTCCATCAACAGTTAAAAACTTTCAGTATAAATCTCTTCGGCGAGTATCAGGTACTACAAAGTGCAGTGTATAACCCACTCCATGTTAACCGGAAGAGGGTACTTAGGGCTTATCCACACGGGATGTTATATTAGCTGGTCGAGTTTGAAGTAAATTACATTCTTCTTTCTAATCAAGACATTTAACACCTCAACATTATATGTCCGTGATGTAAGGGTAATATTTTTGAAAAATAAAATATAAAAAATCCGCGCTGGCTAAAATACATCATCATCTTCATCAGCCCGTATAACGTCCACTGCTGAACATGGGCCTCCTCCCGAGGGAGAGTATTGCCATAGTCACCACGCTTGGCAGGCGGGTTGGTGACCGCAGTATTATCTTGTTTCACACCACAAGGATACGCTGCTGCCCGTTCCTTGATTTATGATTATTATAGATCGATCGGGACCGACGGCTCTCAAACAACCAGACCCGGAAAGAAATTTTAGAATTTACACAAATATTTCTTGTCCGGTGTGGGAATCGAACCCACGACCTCCGAGATTTAAAGCGACCCAATTACCGCTACGCTACGGAGTTTGTTATTAAACATTTCCTTTCAGTTTTAATGAATACTAAGCATGTTAATCCTTTGTCACGGCATCTTTCATCATTGTATGCCAGGAATCGGAAGATTAGGTACATGTGTTTCATCACGCAGCTGAAAATAGTCCTTTAACAGACTTTGGGAAGCAAAGGTTGTTGAGATATATTGCTGTAATCACCAAGATTGGCAGGCAGATTGGTGATCGCAGAGTCTAATTGAGCTGAAAGATGCTGCTGCATCAGGTGTTTGTACCTTAGTCGCTTCGTACGACACCTATAGGAAGAAATGGGGTGGTTTATTCTAAGTCAGACACTTCCTAGGCAAGCGTGTAATATCTTAGGCCTTATCTTCGTATTCCATCCAGCGAGATTACGGTCAAACGTCATCATTATCATCAACAGCCCGTTTACTTCCACTGCTGAACATGGGCCTCCTCTTAACAGACCATGGCAAGCCAGGATCGTAGAGGGATATTGCCATAATCACCACGCTTGGCAGACGGATTGGTGATCGCAGTAAGATGCAAATGTTGAGCTAATAGATGCTGCTGCCCATCCATCAGCCATATGTCCCTTAGTCGCCTTTTACGACACCCATGGGAAGACATGGGGTGGTCTATTCTAAGCCGGAAACCACACGGCACACGTAAAAATATATAAATAAAATATATATATATATATATACAATTTAGTAAAAAAAAGTCCGAAGGTACACGTAGGTACATGTATGTATATACTAGCGCCCTGCGGTTTTACCCGCGTCACTCTGCTCCAGTGGATCGGAGCGTAATATTTTGTAGCCTATATGTTAATCCAGCTTATAAACTATTTTCGTCCAAACTTTCAGCCAAATCCATTAAGTAGTTTTTGTGTGAAACAGTAACAAACATACATCCATCCATACATCCATCCATCCATCCATCCATCCATCCATCCATCCATAATAACAAACTTTCACATTTATAATATTAGTAGGATACTAGCAGTTCGCTCTGACTTCGCACGGATGGACTTTTATAGCCTATGTTACTACGAGATGACGTAGAATTATCGAAATGCGTTCAGTAGTTTTTGAATTTATTCGAAACAAAAATATAAAATACAAACTTTTCGTCTTTATAATATTAGTATAGATAATACTGCAGCCGTCAATCCACCTGAAAAGCGTGATGAATAAGAAAACTCCACAACAAACCCAATCTGGGGAGGCCTACTCGATACTGGACCTATAATGATGATGATGATGATGATGATGATGATGATGATGATGATGATGATGATGATGTAATTAAATTATGCCAACGATACGGAGCTATTACTACCTACCTACAAGCTCTACCATAGAATGATCAAACTGGTCATTTGTTTTTGTTAAAAAAAAAAAAAAAATTACCTAAACCTACAGGCACTTGCAAATAGTCAAAACAATAATTTAGTATTTATTATTATTATCTATAATGATCACATATTTTTTTTAAATAAAATAAGTATTTAAGTTATTATTTCAATTATATTTCAGTCTTAACGTCTTAGTTTATTATTTAACTATATTGTGTCAAATAGCTTGTTCTGTCTATATTTATCGGTTAGAACAATTATCATTATTTAGGTGGACCATGAGTATATAACGACGGACGCACTTTACTGCTACCACCGGATCCAATACGCCCCAACTGAAAAGACCCAGCGAAACAAACTCAGTGGGTTATTCTACTGCCGGTTTTAACACGACGCACATGAGACGGTCCGGCGAAACATACTTAAATGGGCAGAACGTAGGTTTTGGTCCAGTTACTTCTATATTTATATATTATAATTATTTATTAAAGTTTTTAAACGTAATTGATTATCGCAATAAACACATTTTTAATCATAATTGAAATAATGACCGATCACCGGTACAGTTTTAGACAACAGCTATTATAGATTGCTCCATTTAACAACCACTTCGTGAACTTGCCCTAAGGGTAGTAATAAAATCGATAGCTTCGACAGCGGCTCGAAGGTGTATTCCACGGGTGAGGTAAACGTAGATTGGATGGCACAGAATTGAAAATTGTATGGTAAAATTTTTATTCCCAGGGTTGTGATAGATTAGTTGAGTGGGGTTGATTGGTTATTTTACATTGTTTAGTTAAATACATTGCATACATAAATAAATGAATATTTGATTTCAAAAATATACATAAGCTATGTATTTATTAACAACCTCCGTAGCGTAGCGGTATTTGGCCCGCTTTAAATCTCGGAGGTCATGGGTTCGATTCCCACGCTGGACATGAAAGCTTTGTGTAAATACTTAGATTTCTTTTCGGGTCTGATTGGTTGAGGGACTACCCTCCGTGCCTCGGAAAGCACGTTAAGCCGCTGGTCCCGATTGTTATAACATCACCTATAATAATCGTATATCAAGGAACGGATAGCAGCGTTTTCTTGTGTGGTACCACATAATTCTGCGGTCACCAACCCGCCTGCCAAGCGTAGTGACTATGGGAACCCTCTCTCGGGAGGAGGCCCATGTTCAGCAGTGGACATTATACGGGCTGATGATGATGATGTATTTATCGATACTAATATTATAAAAAAAGAACATTTTTATTTGTGTACTAGCTTTCCGTGCGCGGTTACACGCGCGTAGCTATCGTTCCCGTGGAGTCTTCATAATTACATATAGCCTATGTCATCCGGGGATAGTGTAGCTTCCCAATAGTGAAATGATTTTTCAAATCGGTCAAGTAGTTTCGGAGCCTATTCAATACAAACAAACAATCAAATTATTCCTCTTTATAATATTAGTATAGAAAAAAATCATTTTTATTTGTGTATGTATTTAATTGTGTTCCAACTTATTGTTTATCAACATGATGAACGGATCAAAGAAAATACTCGTCACCTTTTAAATTTTACACGGTCGTGAGAGACGCGATAGATAAAAACTGGTGGAGACAGATCATCTGCTTCAGATGCAACACTGATGCTGACCCCAATCCTAAAACATGTTGGCCTGACTACAGAGAGAGAGAAAGATGTGCTTAATTAACACAAAAATGTCAAAAACCGATTTAAAAAAAATATTTCATAATCAAAATTCTACGGTATTTAGAAATAGGCTTAATTTCATAACGTTCCCGTGGAAATTTATCGTGGTCACCACTTTAAATATTTTGTTTTTATTTCGCATAATATATTAGTTTTTTACATTTATTTTGTACTACACTACCTCCTAAACTACATGGTACAGTGTTTGTAATTAAACAACTCGAATTTGGATCGTTCGCGAGACGACCACGTCGGACGCACGCTCCGATATATTGGTATGTACTATATATCGGCTGTCACACATCCAACACAGGTCTAGCAATTAAACTTAAACGTAGAATTTGTATGCTTTGTTGAAGTCACTATAAGATTTGCCGTGAGCCCCTCGACTCTTCATTTGAACCTTCCGATGCCCTCGTATTGCATGCAACAAAATTGAAGTAGAAGTAGAATGGATTTAGAATAGTAGTATTTACAAGTTAGTTTTATTTAAAATTTGCTACTTTTGGTTGTATATAATATATTAAAAAAAATATCTCAAATTTGAACGTCAGGTTGTCACGAAAAGAAGAAGCTGTATAATATACTATGTATTTTGCCCATATAACTGAAATACAACGTGCTCTCAAGTACCTGACTGAACTGATATTATTTACTTTTATATTATTAAAAAAATATAAATGCTATATTTTTATTGATTGGTCTTTTATTTGGTAAAATGTAATTGTATTTTTATTTGGTGAATATATCAATACTTATTTTTTACCTTATGTTGTGAGGCCAAACCTCTTAATGTGTTGATCTCTACTTAACTGTGATTTTAATTTAATTTCCGATTATAATTTTTATTTATTGACATTGTTTATTTTATAATTTTATTTTTTGTTCTTAATTGTGTTTTAATGTGATGATTTAATTTAAATTTTGATGATAATTTGATTTTAATTCTGATTTTAATTTTATTTTGTTTTTGTTTTTTTCTAGATTTTTGTGTTGATTTTATTGTATTTTATTTTTATTAATGTAATTGTTATGGGTTAATGCCTGAAATAAACTTTTATTATTATTATTATTATTATTTAAGGTTACTAATTCAAACTTTAGAATAGGGCGCGGCGTTGAGCCCCTTTGTGGTAGGACTAATAAAGTAAATGGATCCTAGCAGAGATAAAAGGAAATAGTGAGAAACTATCCTCAGTCCAGATCAGTTGTTAAAGCAAAATTATGTAAAAAGGCATATTATAAAATATCAGACTATGTAAATGACAGAATGGCATGGGAGTAACTTGCTCTGGAATGACACTGGTGCTAAACAATATTGTGAAAGTAACTATAAATTGTTAAAAAAAAAAAAAAAGGATTCCTCTGAGTTTCTTGCCAGTTCTTCTCAGAGTTGCCACGTCTTGAAATGGTGGTAGGAAAAGAAATGGACGCATCATAAGAACATGATTTAATTTTTTGAATTGTGTCTATATGAATAAAGAAATTTTGACTTTGATCATTATTATGTCTACTTGATACTAAATTTGTATCGTCTTAAGTGTGAATATCTTAGGTCTGAGCGTTAATTACGGTTGCGTACCCTTTCCTCCTTCATATTACATGAGATGTGCCTCAGCTGTTAGATAATAATAGTGTCGAAATCATATGCATTATCAAGTATAATGTACTTACGAGCTACACCAGGGTAATGATTCGTGGTTCCTGTAGAAACTTTGGAATAGATTTGAGATCATTTTCTCATTTTTCTACACTAAACTTTAACTATGCAGAATCTTACACAAAAACTTTATGCGAGCCGCCTGAGAAGAGTTGCCTGCAAACGTGACGTGCCACTCGCTCTCACAACTCTTTGCTTGCAAAAAAAACCTGTACGATACTATCGTAGGCCCAAAGTCAAAAGAACCCCGGGAACTCTTACATAGAGCAACAGTTGCAACCTAAAAGAACTAAAAGTCATAAATCCTTATTTCGGCCGTCAGCGACCAGTAACTTCTAGGTACAATTTTACCAAGTAGTGACGTCACACCCCTAATCCCGCGCCCCTCTTTACTGAACTTTATAGATAGAATAGAATAGAATCGAATACTTTTATTGTACACACATAAGTAAACAGGGCAAAGAAAATATAGTACAATGGGCGGTCTTATCGCATAACGTCGGTGATATTCCAAAACCGCGTAAGTGACAGTTGCTAATAAGGTCTAATTTTATCTGTCAATGAATATTTTCTTTGTACATGTTTTAAAGGAAGAAGATCGATTAGGTACATGTGATTTTCAACCTTATTAGCAACTGTCAGTTACGCGGTTTTGGAGTATCACCGACGATAAAGCAATTTCTTCCAGACAACCTTTGGATGGATAATGGAATTCATTGGGTAATTGACGTAGGTAGTGTGTAATTCAAAACTTAAGATCTATTAATTTAATACCAATATTTTGGTATAAATATATAGGTAGGTACATAAGATTATGTTATTATACACAAAATATAGTTTATAGTTTGTTGTTGCTCTGTATCTTTGTATTTTTTCATTGATTTGATAACTAAAAAAATACGTATCCAATATTTTTTAGTAATCTAACTGACGGATTAATTATATATTTTTATTCTTCGTGCCTATTACCATTGTAAGTTACATTAAGCATACTACTTTAAAGGATATTAATGAAACTACAATATTATAGATCATACATTTAAATTGCACATATTATTATGAGTAGTATATTATTGGGCATTCTAGGCCACTTTCGGCAAATCGCTCGGCGAGTACGCCTCGCTGCCGAAAGTGGTCTAGAACGCCCAATAATCGGTAATCGACTCGACTCGTTAATTTGTTCATTCGTTCGAGTTCTTAGCATTCTGTCCCACAGATCGCTCGTACGCGAAATCTGTTACTGTTTCAGTTTATAAATAATGTTGTAATAAACACATGCACTCATTGTTAATCAGTTTGTTGACAACAGTAATCATGAAATTTGTAAAACAACCACAATCACTGCATGTAAGCACTATTTGCGATGATTTTTGTAAAACTAGATCTCGTCATGGAGAATTATTACCTAATTCAGTACGATGTATCATTTGCGGACCATCGAATTGTGGAAAAACAAATTTACTTATTGGACTTCTTATACATGAAAATGGTTTACGGTTTCAAAATGTTTATGTCTATTCAAAAACCTTACACCAACCAAAGTACATTTTTTTAGAAAGAGTTTTACAACAGGTACCAATTATCTCATTCCAGAAATATCAAGGGAATGAGGAAGTTATAAGCGTTCAGGACGCAAAACCCAACTCTGTGATTATATTTGATGACGTTGCTTGCGAGAATCAAACTAACATGCGTGATTATTTCGCAATGGGAAGGCACAAACACATCGACTGTTTTTATCTCAATCAAACATATAGCAAAATCCCTAAACAGTTAGTAAGAGATAATGCTAACTTAATTATATTATTCAAACAAGATGATATTAACTTGAAGCATGTTTATGAAGAACATGTTAACACTGATATGACATGGCTTGAATTTCGTGAAATGTGTTCTAAAATATGGAGTGAGCCCTTTAATTATGTTGTAATTAATAAAGATTGCAACAAAAATAACGGATGCTATAGAAATAAATTTGACACTTTTGTAGTCTTTGATTAGAAATACAAATATTTAAGATATGGTACTTACATGATATCATTATTCCTTGGTCAACTCTTCATCGATAACTATTATAGTCCGTAAAATCGTAGTAATGGAAAAATCACTGAAAAGGCAAATTGTTGATGCTGCAGAAGCTGTAAAGAAAAAAGTACGAAAGATGCGAGATTTGGAGACTGAAAATAAGCAAGCATTGGAATCAGTTTTTAGACCTGTAACAGAGTCTCTAAATTTTTTAGCTGACACCAATAAGCAAACTGACCTGTTGCGATCTAAAGAAGTTGAAGAAACAAAAGTTTCGTTTAAAAACAATACTTTACAGAAAGACAGTTCTAATAACGAAGAAGATAGTAATGTAGAAGAAAATGAATGTGATACCGACAGTGATGAGTCGTACCAATCATTAGGAGACAATAATCAAGAGCGTAATACATCATCCTGGTCAGTATCTGCGGAAGCACTAACAGATATTCCATTTGGTGTTCGAGCGGAGCGAGGACAATTGATGTTAGGTTCTGCTGTCATAATGATCAGCGATGATTACATCACCGTTACTGGACGGAAATATCGAAGTACTCCAGGACTGAAACAATTATTATTGAAAAAGGACGTAGATTTAAGCACAGTTACAGAGTCTGATATGCAGAATTATAAAATGATGTTGATTGCCACAAACGCACATCGTCGAGACTTTGATTCGAACAAACCAATAAAAAGTAATAAGGGACAAAAATATTTGCAAGTTATAAAACCTCTTTTCAAACTGTCGAATACTATTCAAAACAGTCAAGCAAAGGGGAAAGGGCTACCCTTGACAAAAATGTGGAAAAAAAATATAGATTTTGTATATTGGAATGATCCTAATGAACTTGTGGATAGGTTAAAATTATTAATTGCATCTCGAGACGCTGGTAACACTGGATTAGACAACGAAATTATATCTATTATTGAAGAACTGCGTGAAAGTAAAATTATTAAGTAATAAATAATTGATATAAATTTTTCACCGTTCATTTTATTATCAACCTTTAAATATAATACACCTTAAATATGAATGTAGATAAATTTGGACACCATATTCATAAGAGATTGCGTTTCTCTGAATTATTAGAGTTCAATGAAAATGCATTGCTAAAATCTGAAAGTGGTGATTTTGATTTGAAAAAATCTAGATTAAGAGGAATTAGATCTCCTGTAGACATAGATGATGCTGTAAACAAAGATTACGTCGATCGATTGTACGATCAGATAATAAAGGAAGAGAATAGAGTGATTGGATTGTTGCGTGCTCAAATCATAAAAGAGGTAAAAATAACAGTCCAAGCCACTTTAAAAGCGAAGATACCTGAAGTTTTAGTTCAGTTGGAAGATAAGTTTTATAACAAAGCAGAAGTCCAAAAATTACTTGAAAAAACTCCGTGATGGCAAAGCAACAAATTGTTAATGAACTTCACAAAGCAGCACGAAGAAACTTTGTTAGACGTTCAGTTATTTTAAAAGGCATTGATGACTTATGGCAAGCTGATCTGGTAGATATGCAAAATCTAAAAAAGTTTAATAAAGGATATAATTATATTTTAGTGGTAATTGATTGTTTCTCAAAGTATACCTGGACAGAACCACTAAAATCCAAATGTAAACTTGATGTTACTCGTGCATTTGAGCGAATACTAACTACGAGTAATCGAAAACCTGATCATTTACAAACAGATTCTGGGACAGAATTCTATAACGTAACATTCCAAAAGCTTATGAAGAGCTACAATATTAACCACTACTCTTCGTATTCTACCAAGAAAGCTTCGATTGTAGAACGGGTTATTAAAACGATTAAAAATAAATTGTATAAGTACTTTAGTCTCTTTGGGAATTACAAATGGTTAGGTTTACCATTAGAAGTTATTCTAAAAACCTATAATAGTACAAAACATCGTACCATCAAATTTAAACCATTCGAGGTAAATAAGTTGAACGAGTCAAAGATAAGAGAAAATATTCAAAAAACTCAGAAACTTACATCACGCCGATGTCAACCTAAGTTCAAAGTAGGTGAAAATGTTCGGATCAGTAAATACAAACATATTTTTGATAAAGGTTACACTCCTAATTGGACAACTGAAATATTTACTGTAAAACAGATTAATAAAACCATACCAGTAACATATCATTTAGAAGATCATCGAAAGCAAACCATTAGAGGATGTTTCTACGAACAAGAACTTCAAAAAACTAGCTATCCAGATGTCTATTTGATAGAAAAGGTTCTTAGAAGGAAAGGAAAGAAAGTTTACGTGAAATGGCTTGGCTTAAGCAACGAAGAAAACAGTTGGATTGATAAAGATGCAATTATGAATTAGGATTATGAATATATAACCGTGTTTGTAAGGATTTTTTCATTCATTACACTTTTGACTATGCAAGGCGGTGGACTAGTTAATAGTGTGATTAATAATCTGCCGTTCGAACTTCATTTGCCTGGTTATAACTATTGCGGACCGGGTACAAAACTTGAGAAGCGATTGTTGCGAGGCGATCGAGGTGTGAATAAACTAGACGAAGCTTGTATGCATCACGACATTGCATATGCAAATCACACAGACTTATCTAATCGTCACAAAGCGGATTTACAACTTTTAAACATGGCTAAACAAAGACTAAAATCAAAAGATGCAGGGAAAGGTGAAAAACTTAGCTCATGGATAGTGAGTAAAGTAATGAAAGCCAAACTAAAGTCAGGTGCTGGCATTAAAACATTCAATGCTTTTGTGTCAAAAATTAAGTCAAAAATTAAGAAACTGAAACCTAAAAATAGTAAAACATTAATCAACATTGCTTACTCAGCTGCAAAAAAGATATTTCCAGACATTCAGAAGATTCGCATTCCCCGAGTTATACCAATACCAAAGACAGGAGGAGTCTTACCTTTAATTCCAATTTTCGCTGGATTATCGGCTTTAGGAAGTTTAGCAGGCGGTGCAGCTGGTATTGCGAAAACCGTAAACGAATACAAGACAGCTCGTAAAAGCTTGCAAGAATCAGAACGACACAATAAGACCATGGAAGCTTTAGCGTTGGGCAAAGGGTTGTATATCAAGTCTCATAAAAACGGTAAAGGGTTGTTTATAAAATGTTCAAAAAACTAAATAAAAAGCTGCCTAATCGTCCTTTAACTAATATCGATATCAGTGAGCATGCACGTGACATCCCATACTTTCGAGGAGTCTATATGAAGGATCGGTTACCAAGAATACCAAAACGCATTGAATGTGGTATCGTTAACTTAGACGATTCACAAAATGAAGGAACGCATTGGGTAGCTTATGCTAAAATAAACAATTATTGTGAATACTTTGATAGCTTTGGCGATTTGAAACCTCCGATGGAATTAATGTAGTACTTTAAAAATTGTAATGTTTTTTATAACTATACTAGATTTCAAAAATTTAATACAGTAAACTGTGGACACTTATGTTTAGAATATCTACGGAAATTTTGGAATAAATACGTATAAATATTATGTATTTCTTTTATTTCAATCATTTTCATCATGTCACTCACCTTGTCGATAACTGCAAACTCGTCTGATTTATGTACATATTATCCTAATACATTACAACTTTATGGATCTTATGAGTGTGCCTTATTGCATTTCACAACATTTAATTCAATTCCAAACATTGACGAAACGAATAATAAGTTATATTACGGCTCTAACGAAGTTCTTGAAATACCTGAAGGCACTTATGAATTACAAGATATCAGCGATTATTTAAAATCGGAAATAAAAGATTGTTCAATAAAAGTACAGTGTAATAACAATACTCTAAAAACTTTGATATACTGTACCAAAGATATCAATTTTACTAAAGAAGGAACATTTAGGAGATTATTAGGGTTTAATAAACAGATTTTAAAAGCCAATAAATGGCATGTGTCTGAGTTACCAGTCAACATTCTGCCTACGACTGTGATCAGGATAGAATGTGACATTGTAAGTGGTTCGTACATAAACGGAAAACCCAGTCACATTGTGCACGAATTCGCACTCAATGTGCCACCTGGATATAGAATTATAGAAATTCCGAAAAACGCCATATACTTTCCAATCAACCAAAACAACATAAGCTGTATACATATCAGGCTATTAGATATAAACAATCGATTAATAAACTTACGTGGTGAAGAAGTGCAGCTATATTTACATCTTAGAAGAAAAAATGATTGAGTACAATAAATATGTGCATCAACAAATTGGGAACGTCAGTTCAACTAAAGTGATCAAGCAAATAAGACCTCGGTCTAAGAAAAAAATAAAATTAACAAGAGACAATAAGGAATTTCTTAAAGCAATTGGTTTGCTAAAATGAATATCTTAGATGTTTTATCTGCTCCAACTTACGACAACACTGTTGAGGGAATTGAATTTCATTCTTACAAACCCTACGTAACAAGCTTCAACAGGAACGATGAAATCCGTATACCTATTAATCAACAGGATCTGTATATATTACCGTCAGCAAGCACTTTGTATTTGGAAGGAACTATAATCGTTAGCAAAAAAGATTCAAAAGATAAAGCGAGTAGTGTTTCTTTAACAAATAATTTTCTGCTCTACTTGTTTCAAGATATAAGATACGAATTAAATGGAGTGGAAATTGATAAAATAAAAAACGCTGGTGTGACTACTACGATGAAATCATTAGTGTCTATGAATGAGAGTGAATCGAAGATATCTTATGCATGGGGTTGGAATATCGATGGTATAAAAAATATTAATGGAGGTAATTTTTCTGCTTCCATACCCCTTTGTAACATTCTCGGATTTGCAGAAGATTTTAAGAAAGTAGTGATAAATAGTAGACACGAATTGATATTGTTACGAAGCAATACTAACCTCAACGCTGTAAAACTGAATACCGGTGAAGTCGTAGATGATGTTCAGATAAATAAAATTGTTTGGCGTGTACCGCATGTTAAAGTGTCAGATAAAGAGAAAATTAGTTTGTTAAAACTGCTAGAGAAAGACCGACCGCTCCAGATGATTTTTAGAAATTGGGATCTGTACGAATATCCCACATTACCTAAAACAACGAAACATACTTGGTCGATTAAGACTTCATCGCAAATAGAGAAACCGAGATATGTCATTATCGGTTTACAGACAAACAGAAAAAACAATGCAAACTCTGATATGTCTCTGTTTGATCACTGTCATATTCGTGATGTTAAAGTGTACCTCAATTCAAACTACTTCCCATATGAAAATCTTAATGTGAATTTTGCTGATAACAGAATTGCTTTATTATACGAGCAATACACTAGATTTCAGCAGTCATATTACGGACGCCGCGCGGAGCCTTTGTTAAGCGAAAAACAATTTAAGGACTTGGCTCCGCTCTTCGTTATTGACTGCTCCAGGCAAGCAGATAGCTTGAAAGCAGGCCCTGTTGTGGACGTAAGAGTGGAAATTGAAACTGATTCGGTTATACCTGATCAAACTTCGGCATACTGCCTTATATTAAACGACTGCATAATTGAGTATAAACCGTTAAGCAATACCGTGAGGAAAATATCATGAATCCTGAAACTATAATAGTGGACGTTCAAGGCTTTAAGGACCTCTTCAACAATTTTATAGTAAAAGAATTAGCTTTGGCCACTCGTGATTACACACAAACCTTCTTAGTTAAGCCTCCATACTTGTTCAGATACTTAACAAGCAATGAACAGAAACAAGTCAAATGGCTAGAAAGAAACAGAGGCATTTATTGGAATGAGGGAAATGTTGACTATAGGGAATTCCATCGTATTATCGTTCCATACTTACAAAATAAAGAAATTCTTGTCAAAGGCTTGGAGAAGGTGCAGTGGATAAAGGAGCTATGTGAAAATTGTAAAGTATCAGAACTTGATGAGAGTCTGTGTCCTAATTTATCTATTTTGCATAAAAAATACTGTAATATAGATTCGAATTTAAATTGTAACAATCATTTAAAGGAATGTGCACTTAAAAATGTATTATGTTTAAAAAAATATTTAGAGTGGTAATGGTAATTAATATGTAACTAACATAAAAGGTTATTGTTATTTTTTAAATAAAACATGTTTCTCTGGGTTGTATAACAAGTACTGTGGAGGAAAAATAAATAAATTGCAGTAATCTTTTTTCATTGTGCTCGAAAAATGTGTTGTGTATTAAAAAAAAGGATTTAAATGAAAATGTATTTTAGGTTTATTAAATAAAAAAAATAATTTAATCTTAAATATGTGTTTATTTCATTAGTTGACCTGTCTAATTACATTGTTCCACAATAAAAATAGTTAAATTAAAAGAGTTTATCAAAAATAACTTGAATTACATAACCATAAATTTATACACATATAATTAAAAATACTCCGCCCCCCTAAGACTACCCACTGACCTAACAATCAGTAAACCCAAAAAATATAAAATTAAAAATCACTGTCTATCAAAGTTTTTGAAATTTTTTTAACTAACGATTCCGTATCGTCCATAACACTATCAATAGCATCTTGAACAATGTATTGTGCATTTATTATCACGTTCTCACTTTCACTATCACTGTCACTAGTGTTGTTATTGCAAAGATCAACAACTGATATTTTTATCAGTTTTATCCCGCGTCGATGTAGTTTACTCATCACGAAAGATTTTGTTGGTTGTTTCTTATGGGAAGGCTTTTCCCGACGTTGTCGCCGGGACTTCTTTTCTTTTGTTATTTGACTGCAGTGAGGAGGTTCGTTGCAAATCATCTCAGAAAGTCCTTCGTAAGGATTCTGAGCGTACTGGCTGAACTGAACTTCTGAGTCGTAAATCTGAAACAAAATGATTAACATCCTAATCAGTGAAAATATTTGGTACCTACATTAAAGATTTTAAATTAGTATTATTAGTTTTATATTAGTATTAGTATATTTTACTTACCGATGACATGATTATGACGTACACTGATAGACCAAAAAACTATAATATTGTACACAAGTACTCGGTGAGAGTAATATTTTATAAATAACCTAAATACGTACTCTGATGGTTTTAATTATATTAAAATATTTAATTAATTATTGCTAACCATTGCTAGTTTACGATAGTGAAATGTTAATAACACTATAAATGCAAGCTTGTTATTTGTTGAGGTTTGAGTTTATACATGCTGCAACAAAGGTTAACCTTATGAGTATGTAGATAAGATTTACTTTCAATAATATTTTACAACTGATATTTAAATAAATAATGACGAACGTCGAAACGGATGTTGTGATCATATTACATTCTGGATGAAGAAACTTCAACGAGTCGAGGTTTCATTACCTATTATTTAACCAACTTAAAAAAGGAGGATGATGTTTTTGACCAAGTTTCTGATAAATAAAACAAGTACATGGTCACACATTTTATTTATATTTCTGCAATCAGTAACTTATTAAAAGTATACTTAAGTATAATATCTATGTATACACTATACATACATAAGTTTACATTTACATTTATTTATATTTTCAAACAATTATTAAAATTAAAGTATACAATTTTATCTAATTTAAATCTAACACTAAACTTAATCACATTTAGGTAAATATTTACCTTATTTACAATTGCTTCAAATTAGTTGAGTGACCCCAGGCCTGCGTTGATATTTTGTTTGCAGATATCGCTCGTTTGTCGTCGTTGTTTGATAAGGCAATTTTATTAATACTTTGGGTAAAAATTTCGTGCTTGATAGATTTAAAAATTATATTTTTTTTACGAATCACTCCACCATTAAATAAAATATGTTTGTAGTTCGTAATGTCTAAATCTCTCACTACGCATACTTTTACTCCCTTTGCTTTTTTTATAATTTTATCTGGGGTTTTTATAGAATAAAGTTTTGATCTTAATCCAACAAATTCAGAAATATATTGTCCACCCATTTCATCTTTGAATAGCCCCGGAACTTTTTTGTTATTGAGAGGGATATTAAAAACGTTTTGTTTTTGATAATTGCTGGTATCAAAATACTGCAAAAAATTCAACTTGAGATCGGTATAAAAATCATCAGTATATATTTTGTAGACAAACGAATCGGTATCTGTATAACACAACTGTACTCGGTCTTCATAAAAGGGTTTAATAATATTGTAATGATAGTTGTACATATGTGATTTAGAAAGCTCTAATACAGTGAAACCGATATAAATTGGTTTATCTAGAATAATTTGGTCTGGTTTCATTTGTATTGCAACTAAATTTTCGGATAGAATAGATACACTATGGAAATAGGGGTTGGCTATAAGTCTCTCAGCGGATTTAAATTTCTTAGTTCGATTAAATGTGTCATTCCATTGATTAACTAAATGAACGCTTACTCGGTTTTCAGTATTTTCTAATGTTTTGCCGAATACGCTGTTGTTTAACAACTTAAAAAAGTCCTGTTCGAAGGAACTTTTAGCGTTTTGTCTTAACTGTGTATTTAGATCTATATACTGTTTTAAGTAAGGACTTTGTCTAAACGTAATAACCCTATGAATCTTACGAAGTATTAAACCGTGCTCAAGACACTTTTTTAAATGAACATAATGTATAACGTACCTATACTTATTATATAAATTAGCAATCAGTTTTTTTGTTGTACCTCCAGGCGGTATACATTTTTCAGGACAAAACGGCAACTCATTGTGAGACTTATGTAAATGTTCAGGATACAAAAGATCGACTTCCAATATATACCCCCATTCAGCGTTGTCCTCAACATGCTCTACACATAATTGATCTATTTCATTTTGGATGAGAAATCTAAAACTAGAATACGGTAAATATTGACACATGCTAAACCCATACAGATTATTACAGTCTAAGTATACTATGAAAGATTGAGGTTCTGTTGCATTACACTCAGGCATATATTTATGATTCGCTTTTGCATATCGATGGGAACACATACACAACCCACCACGTATACCGCTTTGAATCATTCGAACCATGGCTAAATCCGACATGAGTTCTAACTGAACCCCTGTCTTAAACAACATTGCGTCGAACGACAAACTAGGAGCAGTTATATAAAACGCCGGATCTAGTTTATAATGCTGTTTA
This sequence comes from Nycteola revayana, assembly GCA_947037095.2. Lineage (NCBI taxonomy): Eukaryota > Metazoa > Arthropoda > Insecta > Lepidoptera > Nolidae > Nycteola > Nycteola revayana. The sequence continues at coordinate 4,686,690 of OX344851.2, forward strand.
CATGTTTTTCGGAATTGTTCGAATATATCAGTTAATAAAAGCACATCTGTTTTTAAATATAAATCTGTATAGTCACCCAAATCGTTAATACTGAACATATTCCAAACGGTTTGAGCATGATTGTAATCGTCATGGCTAATATCTTCGTTGGTTAAAGAATTATGAAAATAACATTTAGGTGGTAACGATTTCTGATCGTAACATTTCCAATCTGACATGTAATCATAAGGATATATGCCTTTCCTTGTTAATAAACTAAATTGTCTTTCATCAGGAAATTGTGATTTTAGATAAACGAAATCTGGTGACTGTAAAGTTTTTGCGAGTTTGTCTAAACTTGCGCCTAAAAAGTTGAACGAATCTAAAAATCTTAATTGTATATACTCATTACTAGCAATAGGAATAAACTTTGTAAACGTTGTGTATTTTTCCTTAGTCTTTGGTATAATTCTAATTTGCCCAGGAATTTGACCTAATTGTTTTATAAATAAATGACAATCATAACCAGATAAATTATGAAAAAATATTGGCACAAATTTAGGTACTTTATTTTGTAAGTTGCAATGTCGATGTGCTGCACCACGATAACGTCCTGAAATATGACAGTGATCCCTTACCCGATCGCTTAAGAGTAAATTTTCACATATATGACAGACAACTGCGTGTCTGAAATCATAAGAATCATTTTTAGTAAATAACATAGGTTCGTTTTTTGTTAAAATGGTATGTAGTGCTTTAAGATCGTCAGTTAAAAATTGTATGAATTTGGAAACACAATCAGTACCTCGATAACATCTATACCCATTATTGGTATTATTAGTAGATGATACGATATTGTAAGCGAACGCAGCAGGCACATGGCGCTGCAAGTTTGATGTCTTGGCGTTTTCGGACTCGTTGTAAGAAATCGGATACAGCAATGTTTCGAAATCAGCGTATATGACAAATGGAACGTCTTGTTTTCTTTCATAATTTTTGAATTTTAAAAATGAACCCTCATCGGGTAATATTGTAACAACACCACCACACGAATGCGTTTCAATTTGATTTAAATTAGGAAAAAATAATAAGCACGTCTCGCAAAAATATAATTTACTGTGGTGTCTGGTTATCTGGTTTCTAACTAATCGCGGTAAATCTTTAATTAGACAATAATGAGTGTTTGTATTATTTTCTAAAAATAAGAGATGGATGCTCTTAGATTTCTTATTAGTAGTTGTGTACAACGGTCCAACAATCGTCTTATTATTTTTTAATCCATAAACAAAAATATTTAAGACAGGGTTATTTTTCTCAAATACGACTATATCAGAAAATGTGATTGGAAATGTTAAATCGCTAATATTTAAAACATCTTTAAAATGGGGATAAGACGTTACTCGGTTAGGATGTTGAGTTGTGGGGTACAAGGCAGCCACAACACACCATAAAAAACAATTTTCATCCCTATTTTGAATATTTAAACATGCTTTTTTGTTTTTTATAGCATTAGGCAAAGGAATAAATCTAGACCCGCTGAGAGGTTGATGTTTATTAATGTTAACTTCTAAATGAGAATTACTTAAAAATGTCCAACCACTATCTCGATGCTCAAATTCTTCTATTTTCTTTGTCAGTATCTCGACTACTGATTTATAAATAAAATCAAAGTTATAATAAAAGTGAATAACAAAGTTTTTGGTAGCAAACGACTTCAATTCCTGCTGATCATTTTTAAATAAAAGGAAATACGAAAAAAGTTCAAAGTTAATCTTAACAGTTGTATGTTTTATTAGTAACTGATCTATTAGAGTTTTAACGTATACCTTTACACTGTTGAGGAACATTTCTGGAAAATTAATTGTTTGTTCGTTAGTTGCAGTGATTCTGTAACTCGAAATTCTCCCTTTAAACGAAGAGTTTATAATTGAAACGTTATCATGCAGAAGGGTCGTACTACTGTTTTTATGTACATTAGTACGTAAATGACTTGACCACCGTCGATTATCTACAGACACATTACAAACTGTACAGTATGGCATTATTATTTGTTATCGTTTGATTCACAATAATAAAGTCGTTCAATAAAACTCAAGTAAATACGTACTTACTACTAATATTATGGATCTTATACAGATACGTTGCTTTTGGGTTGATACTTCACGCGTCGACGTTGACAAAAGTCGTTCGAGACTAGGTCTAACTAACTCTTGTTTCCTGTTCGTATTGTACCATCACATTAATTGGTAAAATAAGTTAGACATTATATTTCTGAAATTAAACAATATAATGATAATCGGTAACCACTAGACACAAATGCTAATAAAAGTAGAAAATATAGGTATTGGCTTCATATCTTACCTAGATACTTCGTGATTCGACGTTGACAAAAGTCTTTCGAGACTAGGTCTGACTTGCTCTCGTTTCCTGTTCGTATTGTACCATCAAATCAATTGGTAAAATTAAGTTTACTATTATATTTCTGAAATTAAACAAATAGAATGATAATCGGTGACCACTAGACAGAATGCTAATAAAACATAATAGAAAATATAATGAATTTATATCTTACCAACAAATAATTGTGTTTTATAATTTTCTAATCGACGTTCATTTTTAAGAAACCTTGGAAGTCAGAATGTCAATATTTTTGTATTTTTTAAATTTTCTTTATTTCAATGAAATTTGTGAAAAATTACGAATCTTTATAGACAATTTATTTTATTCTCAATAAAAGAACGAGATATACAATGAGTAATCATGAGGTCTTAGTCAATAATGCTTTGAAATACCTATCAAATTTGGAACCAAATAATTTTATATGATATTGCGTAAAAATTACACGTGTGCTCAACCTACTTATTTTTCCAGTAAGTTGACACTTTTATTTGTCTAAGCTATTTTACCTAAGGTTACCACGAGTTTACATTTATGCACTCGAGCACATTAAAAATGTTCGATAACTAATGTAATCGGTGTGACAACCCTGAGCGCTTTTACTACATCAACACTAATCAACGTCGATGCTCCTGAAATATCACCTAGCCAATTATTTTTCGTATGTGTATAATACGACCAAGAAAAAAGTTGTTCTTTACATAGTTATTTGGTCAGTTGTACATATTCTGAATATAGCGATATTATTGTAAGTTTCTGACTTATAATCAGTGTGTTATCGGTGTGCTCTATACAATCGACTCGACGAGCGTGCCAGTAGAAATCTTCAAGACTCCAAGTACTTATCAGTGATAGTTAGACAGTAGCTGCTCACTGCCACTGTATCAGCCATCCGACCCAACGACATAGTCACTGTGCCTGCCGACCGACTCTTCAAACTAATTATTTGGTATTCCTAAATAATTAAGTGAAAATGTAAGTATAAAAACCATCATTCTCCACAAACTTCTGACCCTGCATGGTCAACCAAACATTTTTTTAACTTTATGTATTTATTTCAGGTCAGACTCTGAGTACGAAACCAACCTATCAAGTGTTGTGATGGAGCACGACTCTAAGTCTAACCGCAAACCAACTCTACCAGTCCCTAGGAAACGGAAGTCAACAAAGCAAAATTTGACGCATCCAAGGTAAACTTTACGATTTATTTGCTTCATTGTTTTGTCAATTAATTGCATATGACAGTCGCTTGATGCAAGCGACTGCTATGCTGATGTCGCGGGTTCAATGCCGGATCGAGATTAATATGTGTACATGAATTTAATTAATAGCAATGATTTTTTATGTTCCTGTGTATATAAAGTAGTATGTTTTTACTAATAAACAGTATTTAATTGTAATGTATATCCGCTGTCTACTATTCATAGGATGTGATTCTATTCATGGTAGCGTTGTGTAGTATGTCTCGTCTCTTATTCTTGTATATTTTGTTTTAAAGCACATTCAGGTTAAAACTATAAATAAATTTGGGTGCAAATTAACAAGAGATCAATTTGTTTGTTTCAGTAAAACATCGAAATCTGACGTCGATATATTTGGCATCAGCCGCAAACATAACAACGGGAGGGCAACAGCGAACAGCGAAACCTCTTCTCTCCCGTCATACTTCGTGAACCGAGTGGCCCACGGCAGTGAGCGGCGAACGACAAGCACGAACGGCGAGTACTACATCGACTGTAAAGTATACAAAACTGAGGACGCGCGCGTCACCGACTCGTTGGAGCTGTGGAAAAAGGCGTTGGTCCGCATTAAGGTCCAGACCGACATCAATTCTATACAATGGCGTAAACTACAAGAGTTTATTATATCGACTGATGCTTTATTTCCCGAACCACCAACATATTACGATAAATAATACATTGTTTATCAACGGAATTATAATATTGTAATTTGTGTTCACTAAAAATAAATGAAACTCATTAGCATAAGTGTTTCATTCAACCTACATACATGTACCATCCACTATTGTGATAAGGTTGAAAATCTATTAAAGAAATTTGATAGATTCAAAGCGATGGTGAAATCGGTTCGCCGAGCGATCTGTGGGACAGAATGCTAAGAACTCGAACGAATTAACAAATGAACGAGTCGAGTCGATTACTGATTATTGGGCGTTCTAGACCACTTTCGGCAGCGAGGCGTACTCGCCGAGCGATTTGCCGAAAGTGGCCTAGAATGCCCAATAATATACTACTATTATGCTATGATGGTACCTACCTTCAGAAAACCGTGTCAAAAAGCTAATAAGTAGGACAATTATCTACCTATATTCTTCATCAAATACATGTGTTAATTAAAATACTGCTACTTAGACTACTTACTAATATTGGTATATATGTCAAAGAAAAAGAAAGAGTTAAAAAAAAAGATTACTTGCAGAGTTTGCAGTCTACTAATATACTTGTTAACCCCCCGTGCTAAGCTAAAATGCTTGTGTAATGCCCAGTTTACACGGGCTTCGTAGCTAAGCGCTACTTGTCACTAATACTAAGTCCTCATGTGTAAACACGCTGATTAGTGCTTAGTATTAGTATTTGTGAATAGTGCAAATTGAATAGAAAACGATCCTATTTACTAAACGACAAGTCGATACCCCCACCACGATTTACTTACTAAGCACTTGTCACTTGCTGACCGTGTGTAAACAGCTCGACAAGTTAGTTAGTGATAAGTTTTTCTAATAAAATATCAAATTGTGCCGTTGATATTCTCATAGTAACTCTATATTCTCCTGGATCTTCGGTTGCTAGTTCTTTTAATAGAAGAGCAGAATGGCCCCGTTCATCTCTGCGCAGTAACCACTGTCTTGTCCACAAACGTTTTCTTTTTAATATTTGTCTTTCAAGCTCTTCGATCATGCTTGAAATAATAATGTTTGAATATTGCTTAAAGACACTGCACAAAATCAGGCGGCGTCGCTCCATTTCGAATGTCTGGTCACTAATAACTTTTACTGGCTCCAATGTGTAAACGGTTACTTTTCACTTGTCATATTGAGGCTTAGTATAGTGACAAGTACTAAGCGCTTAGCTACGAAGCCCGTGTAAACCGGGCATTACGAGTGGGTTCACGTCGGTAGTGCAATAGGTGGCGAAACGACGACCATAAGATCACAAGTCCGACTTCTTATCCATTGGACAACGGCCGTTCAAGCTTAAGAGAAGAAAATAAAAATAAAAAGTTTTATATATTTTTAATTCATTTCAAGTATTTTTGTACATTTTTTTTATTTAAATGGATCATATTAAGCGCTACTTTATTTAGGTAAACCTCAAATTAGCTTGTCTGGACACATGTAGGTAACTCATAGGTAAGTAGGTACATAATACATCATGATCCTAAGGGATTATCTTGTGGTTTGTATCGTGTGTAAACACATACCTACACAATACAACAGGTTTACATTAATATATATACTTATCTACTTATACATACCTAAAGCTAACAAGATCTGTAGCGTAGCGGTATTCGGCTGGCTTTAAATCTCGGAGGTCGTGGGTTCGATCCCCACTGGTCTGGTTGATTGAGAGACTACCCTCCGTGCTTCGGAAAGCACGTTTAGCCGTTGGTCCCGATTGTTATAACATCATCTATAATAATCGTATATCAAGGAACGGGCAGCAGCGTTTGCTTGTGTGGTAAAACATAATGCTGCGGTCAACAACCCGCCTGGTTAGCGTGGTGAATGTGGCAAATATCCTCCCTCGGGAGGAGGCCCATATTCAGCAGTGGACGTTATACGGGCTGATGATGATGATGAGATATAATTGTTTTATTGATTTTCATATAGTTTATAGATAAGTATAAGTACGTACCTCATTTGCTAGATTTAATAATAGGAACTTCTTAAGTCCAGACTCGAGACCAACGGTTTATTGAGTCCCTCAACCAACCAGACTCGGAGAGAAATCTTAGAATGAACACAAAGATTTCTTGTCCGGCGTGGGGATCTAACGACCTTTTTTTTTTGTTGTCCGGGGGGAAATGCATTGACGCATTCCCACCGCCTCTGCAGCGTATTCGCGCGCTGGCGGCGGGATATGTGGGACTCGCCCTCTCCATAGCGTGGTATGCTTAACTCATACCACGTGGAGAGGACCCTACGCCACTAAAACCTCCCGGACACTCCTTCGATCCGCCGTTGGCGGGGGCCGGGTACGCATGAGCAATCCGGCCCCCCGACGGCCGGGGGATCTAACGACCTGCGAGATTTAAAGCGAGCCAAATACCGCTACGCGACGGAGGTTTTCAACTTCAACAAATATCTATTTAGAGACAATATAGTTTTGTAATTCAAAAAGGAAATACGAGATTAATAGCACGATATATCAATGATTTGATTCAAATTACCATTTATTACTCAGAGAGCAAAACTAAAATTAACCAAGTATGGATAGAAAACAATAAACTGCACCGGTGGCTCAGTGGTTACGGAAGTTGCTTCTGAGACCTGGTGTTCTGGGTTCGATTCCCACCCGGGACAATTATTTGTGTGAACCACAAATAGTTGTTCTGAGTCTGGGTGTTCTTTGTATCCGTGAAATGAATGTTTGTAAAGTACCCCGCGACACAGGGATTTATTTCCCTAGTGCGGGAGTTGTCATTTTAAAGAGAAAAAAAAAAAAACTAATAATGGTCACCAACCCATCAGTCGAAATCCTTTGTTTTAATCCACTGCTGAACATGGGCACTCGTCTTTAACAGACCTTAGCAAGCCAGGGTCGTTGAGGGATTTTGCCGTAATCGATACTCTTGGCAGGCAGATTGGAGCTGACTTCTTGTAGTTTTCTAAAGAAAACTACCGCGCTAAAAAAATGAATCCCTGTGTCGGGGGACTTAATAAACATTCAGTTTACGGACACAAAGCACACTAAAACTCAGAATCTGACGAAAATGAAAATGAAAACGTTTATTGATAATGTAGACGAATCGATCGTACTTATTATAAGTCAAATACAATGATAATGAAAAAAAAAACAATCTGAACTAATAAATTAGTTTACATTTCAACAATAATGTTATTAAATTTATTAATATTGTTATGGCATGTTCGTTATTAATCGCTTATTATAAAATATAATTAAGATCAACCAGCGCGGGCTGGGATCGGGTCTGAAGCATAGAACGCGTCGCGAGCCTCGCCTTGCGAGGACGACCGGACCCTATCCTAGCTTCCTACGAGTCTTTCTCTATCTACCTACGGTGTGACACTCGGAGAAGAAAGACTATAAGAAACTCCGAGATCATTCTTTTTGTCATCTTTTAAAGTTTTTGATTAATAATTTTATACATTGTTTAAACATTTTTAGTATCTAGGTTAGTGATCCCCATACATCGATATGTAGGCACTCATACCAGGAAAGATGTTTACTGATAATGGTCCCGGATGATAATCAAACCCAGACCACTAAGTCTCAGAAGCAACTACCGTAACGACTGAGCCACCGGTGCAGTCAAAGCTGCTGCTGTCCATCCACCAGCTTTATGTCCCTCAGTTTTTTTAAGATTACTAGCAGAGTTTTGCAGTCTACTAGTATTTGTCTCTCGTTAACACCTCGTGCTAAGCTAAAATGCTTGTGTTACGAGTACATTCACGTCGGTAGAGCAATGGGTGGGGATAGAACCGGCGACCACAAGATCACAAATCCAACACCCCTAGCCATTGGGCTACGGGGCCGCTTAAAAAGCCGACACCCATGAAAATGTATGTAATGCTCTATTGTAAGTCAGAATCCACACGGTACCGAATGTGCATTCCTTAATATACCTTAATTAAATGTACAGCATAAACAGCGTGTAATAGTAGTAATAAGCATAGATCCTGCACTCGAAGAGGTTTAAGCTCGGGGACTTTAATTACTGCGGTTGGCATTGATGGATTGGCGATTGGGTAAACCCAATAGGGCTTCAAATCAAGCATAACTATCTATGTAGTACATCTCATACTGACTGATTAAATACATATATAAACCTGCATTGCGAAGCGTTATAAGTCTTGCCTTAAGAATCGTGGGTTCCAACATCTTTAAGTAAAATCTATGACTTCTCTTCGGGTAAATTTCTTTGAGAGATTACCCTTTTCTTTGTTGTCCGGAGGGAAATGCATTTTCGTATTCCCACCGCCGCTGCAGCGTATTCGCGCGCTGGCGGGACTCGCCCTCTCCATAGCGTGGTATGCTAAACTCATACCACGAGGAGAGGACCCTACATCACTAAAACCCCCCGGACACTCCTTCGATCCCCCGTTGGCGGGGGCCGGGCACGCATAAGCAATCCGGCCCTTGAGGGATTACCCTCCGTTTCTCGTCGATTGTTATAACATTATCTATAAATGTATACCAGGGAATGGGCAGCAGTGTTTCCCTGTGTGTTACAACATAATAATGCGGTCAACCACCTGCCTGCCAAGCGTGGTAACTAAACCGTAAACCGACTTTGGCAGAAGGCCTATCTTAATGCTTCAACAATGAACGTTGTACGGGCTAAAGAAGGTGATAAAAATATTGCAACATATTATTTTATCTTATCTATATATCGCACACCTAGATGAAGACTCCGCTAACTCAAAAATTACGAGTTTTGAGTTAGTAGCTTTGATATATTTCTTATATACTCTAAAAACAGTTTTTCGTCATTTCTGAAAAATGAGTTTTTTTTGAGTTGCTGGAGTCTTCATCTAGGGGTGCGATATATAAAAGAAAGTCGTGTTTGTTACAACACTTATAACTCGAGAACGGCTGGACCGATTGCCATGGTTTTTGATTTGTTGGATTTGTTTCCGCCCCGAATAGCAGAATACATTAAAAACAAAAGAAAGTCGTGTTAGTTACACTATTTATAACTCAAGAACGGCTGAACCGATTTGGCTGAAAATTGGTAAGGAGGTAGCTAAGAACTGGGAGAAGGACATAGGATACTTTTGGGTAGGGGTAGGCTAGGCTAGGGTAGGGTAGGGGTAGGAGGGGTAGGGCAGGGGTAGGGTAGGGTAGGGGTAGGGTAGGGGTATGGTAGGGGTAGGGTAGGGTAGGGGTAGGGGTAGGGTAGGGTAGGGGTAGGGTAGGGGTAGGGTAGGGGTAGGGTAGGAGTAGGTTAGGGTAGGGGTAGGGTAGGGCAGGGGTAGGGTATAAAAGTCCACCCGTGCGAAGCCGGGGCGGGCCGCTAGTATATATATATATAAAAGAAAGTCGTGTTTGTTACAACACTTATAACTCGAGAACGGCTGGACCGATTGCCATGGTTTTTGATTTGTTGGATTTGTTTTCGTCCCGAATAGCAGAATACATTTTAAAAACAAAAGAAAGTCGTGTTAGTTACACTATTTATAACTCAAGAACGGCTGAACCGATTTGGCTGAAAATTGGTAGGGAGGTAGCTAAGAACTGGGAGAAGGACATAGGATACTTTGGGTAGGGGTAGGGTAGGGTAGGGTAGGGTAGGGGTAGGGTAGGGGTAGGGTAGGGTAGGGTAGGGGTAGGGTAGGGGTAGGGTAGGGTAGGGGTAGGGTAGGGGTATGGTAGGGGTAGGGTAGGGTAGGGGTAGGGTAGGGTAGGTGTAGGGTAGGGGTAGGGGTAGGGTAGGGGTAGGGGTAGGGTAGGGGTAGGGTAGGAGTAGGGTAGGGTTAGGTTAGGGGTAGGGTAGGGCAGGGGTAGGGTATAAAAGTCCACCCGTGCGAAGCCGGGGCGGGCCGCTAGTTACATAATATTTATCTAATTAGCTGTTTGCCTTCTTCAATTTGGTATTGGTTTATTTTTTCTCTCTTTAATCTATGTGCTCCTACTGTTATTTTCTCTGCACCACCCCAAGGTTGACTGGTAGAAAATGACGATGGCATTAAGCATTAAGTCCGCCTTTGCACGATTTTTTATGTCCATATAGATACTTATATATACACAGTTTACATACATACAAAGTTAATTAATGTTACTTATAGGGATACATATTTCAAAATCCATCTGTCGTGCGATAGACGGATTTTAAAATCTGCAAGACCTAACAATTTTTACATTGTTATAAGCTACTTTAGTGATACATTTGTTAGAAAACTAAAGTCTTGTACTTTATGATTTTGACAAATTTCATTGTTTCATCTTTTTTTGGATTTTAACACCTAAGTGTTTTTAATGTAGTATGCACATAACATTATTAATTAAACATTGATAGGTACCATCAACTCTAAATTGCAATATATTGGTAATTTCACGCCATAATTACTTTTATTTCTTGTTGTCTTTTACTACCAATTATTTCGTTTAATTAATTTTATCATATCCGTCTGGAAGAGATCGCTGATTCCGCATAACATTCTTTGTGTATATAATCCTGTATTATGCAATAAAGAGTAGGTATATATGTTTATGCTCTTATAGCTAAAATTCCTACTGCCATGGTGACTACCTACCGACTGTCAAGATTAAGGCTATAATAATGAGTCCCAAACCAAATTCGAAACGAATTCCATACGTTTTTTTGGAATAACTGAAACCCCATACATAAAAACTTACAAACTTATTATTCCGCTTTTTCCCTCCACCGCCGTGGGCGCCAGACGTAATAAAACATCTACTTTTTGTGTGTAATCTAACGCTGAGAGTGTGATAGAAACATCATTTTATTTATCCTGTAGTATTTATAATACAATAATTTCCCTCAAGGATGTACAAGCCAAAAATAAAAGAGCAAATAACGGGATATTTTTTTCTCTACATAAGAATGACAGGCACGAAGTTTAAGAAAAAAAAACATTGAAAGAAGTATCTATCATCATTATCATCAGCCCGTAAAACGTCCACTGTTGAACAAAGGCCTCCCCCCAGGGAGGGTATTTGCCATAGTCACCACGCTTGGCAGGCGGGTTAGTAACCGCAGTATTATTTTGCACCACGCAAGGAAACGCTGCTGCCCGTTCCTTGATATACAATTATTAATGATGTTATAACAATCGGGACCAACGGCTTATCGTGCTTTCCGAGGCACGGAGGGTAGTCCCTCAACCAACCAGACCCGAAAAGAAATCTTAGAATTTTACTCAAGGATTTCCTGTTCGGCGTGGGGATCGAACCCATGACCTCCGAGATTTAAAGCGAGCCAAATACCGCTACGCTACGGAGGTTGTCAAGAAGAAGTCGGAAGAAGTATCTATATGTCTTCCATTTTCGGTTGTGTGGTTTACGGCTTCGAATAGACCACCCCATCTTCTCCCCTGGGTAAGAGGCAACTAAGGCATATACAGCTGATAGATGGGCAGCAGCCGTAATAAGATGATTGACTGACTTAGTAGATACTGTGTCAGTCTATCATCTAATTACGACGACCAATCGGCCTGCCAAGGTCATCTGGTTATAACAATATCCCTCAATATCCCTGGCTCCCTAAGGTATATTGAGAAGAGGCCCATGTTCAGCTGCGGCCATGTTATTTACTGATTCGACTGATATCTATGAAAGTGATGTAAGTATATATTTTTTTTGTATATGTACTTATACTACAATGTTTTGGAAATAAATTATTATGTTGGTACATTTTACTGCCACGGGCCCATGGGGACCCGGTCATTTGAAAGGCATTCATTTATTATTATTATATCTAATACGATTATGACCCTACGTAGCACACCAGAGGGCCAAGACAAGGCTTTTTAAATATTGGCGATCGAATAGAATCGATTAACCTTGAGGTAATTTTGTTTGTCACGTTTTTAAAAGTGATTTTAAGTTAGTATCGTAATTTAAGCTGATTACGTAAAAACGCAATAGCGTTAATTTTGCAAATTCATCACAAATCGTCAAAAAATGTAACGTCGCCTTAGCAATTTGTGGCTACTGGTCAACTATAGCTATAGTTACCGGCACGTAAGTTGGCAAGAGATTTCGTAGTGGGGGAAGTTCGCGCATGTAAAAATGTATGAAATGGTGCGTGCGCGAACTTCCCCCACTACAAAATCTCTTGCCAACTTACGTGCCGGTAACTATAGCTACTATATCTTCATGTTGTTTGTGGCTATGATTAAAATACGTTGATATGATATTTGAAGCGGCCGTAGCCCAATAGCTAGGGCATCGGACTTGCGATCACGAGGTCGCCGGTTTAATCCCCACCTATTGCACTACCCACGTGAACCCAATCGTGGCACAAGCATTTTATCTTAGCACGAGGTAAACAAAAACTCTACTTGTTACCATTAAAAACAAATACATCGATATATTTTTACGTTTTGCGACTAATCTGCTACATTATCGCTGTAGCGTTTTTTACGTAATTATCATGCAGTTATCGGAAGCATTAGAGCACGTACATAATTGTATGTCAAGCTTCACCGTATAACTAATTTAAGCTCCTAAATAACCGGCACAAACTATTACGTAATTGGAGAATGCTAAGACGTCGCAGTTTGAACGTCACATGTTGAGAACTTCTCAAAGTTTCAACCGCTTACTTCATACTTTACTGCAAGTTTCCTTCTATTTGCATTGAATCTAAATGTTCATTACCAAACCGGTAAGTACCTATGGTTATACGATATGTGCATAGTTAATTAAATAGAGTTGTGTAGAGGATAGAGATTGAACGAAACTTACAATGGATACATTACACATTCAAATACAATATCAAATAGGTAGGTAAATTAAGTAAAATAATGAAAGATAGGATAAACATTTTTACTTTGCAGTGAAATATTTTTTAAAATCTTACCCTATAACCTTACTCCATATTATAAAACGTGGTATAAACGTAAACGTAAGTCCTCTACCTCGCCTGTCTATCTGATTGTTCGCAATAAATTCAAAAACTGCACTGATTTTGAAGCGGTTTTCACCAATAAGTTATATACACCGTGAAATTTTAATGGTTGTTTTCCCGAAGCAGAACAACTTTCCGTCGGTAGGACTATCGAAATTTTTTTTTTTTTTTTAGGCATATTTTGGATTTAAAATTATTAAAAAAAATATTAGACAACTCGAAAGCGTGATAAACTGTAGTAACACTAGACGGAGTGAACGGACCTTGTAGGTACTACTCGAATCGCACGCGCTGCTGACAAAGTAAAGAACGATCCATAAACGTTCAAAGCAAAATAAGAGCTCAATGGTAGTTATACGGCATAAAATAGCCTGCACGCAAGAATCACAAACGAGCCGGCTTCTTTTGTAATTCGCCGCGCGGCGCCGACGCCGGAACGCCCCGCGCTCTCCTTCGACTCCCTCCTTCCTTCCTTAGTTGTCCCGTGAACGTCGGAAGCGCAGCACGCGTTATCTTATTACTTTATTAGTAGTACTTTAGTAGTTAGTATTATGGATCGACATTACAGTTTTAGTAATTAAGAGTACGTCTTTATGGTGCAACTGTACGCTAGGGCTAATTATAATTCCCATACTGCCTGGCGTCTTTACGCCGAGCTGCAACACTTGGCGTCACTCCGTCTTCGCGGAGTTCTGAACCCTCTAGTCATACAGGACCGGACGATCGTAGTGGCGACGGCTACTCGATCATGGGCAGTTCCAAGTGCCAGCACATGCACAGGGCAGAGGTCGATCGGCCGTTCTTTCGCCAGAGCTCGACGAGGAGATCATCGAGTACTTCGAACGCGATCCTCGCCGAAGTACGCGAATGGCGGCAGCTAAGTTTGGCGTAAGCCAATACTACGTCTGGAAACTACTCAACTCAGAAGGACTGCATCCATATCATTTCCGCGGAGTTCATTTAATTTTTCATTTTTGTTAAATACCTACGCCTTAAATACTTTACTATGTATCTAATTCAGAAAATTATTGTTCTTAGATAATAAACTTGTTTTAAGTTACGTTTTCTGTAAGTTATAGCTAAAAAGGTATCCATTATACAAAGCTTATTATTATGATTGGGTACTGTGTTACATTACCTAAGGTGTAGGTATCAGCTGATTGACTAACACCCGGGTTAACGAACGCGCGACCGATCGACGCGAGCGCTAGGTATCGCGAGGTATTACTATCGGTTCGATGTCACTTTCGAGTTCGGTTTTTCACGATTGTTATTTGGCCATTTTTGGTTTATAATATTTAGTTTTTGTATAAATTGAATGTTTAACTAAGACCAAACCTTTTCGCTGCGGGAAAACAACCATTTAAATTAAATTTCAGCGTGTATATATAATTTCTTAGAGATTTGTGTTAGCTAAGCTTTTCTATCCGTGCGAAGCCGGGGCGGTTCACTAGTGTTCAATATACTAGACGTGCCGTAATTGAATAGTTTTTTGTTCATAAACTAGCTTAATTCGGTTCAGATTTTGTTAACTGAGAGTTTTTTGCGTGCAATATTCTTAAAGGGAGAAAGACAAAAATTTTCTTTCACTTTTTAATAAAAAGGTGTTTCAGAGAAAACAACAAAAGTTCGGTATGTCACTTGTCAATTCCGAGTTCGTATATTGACTTCGACACTGACATATTTCGAGAAACTGCTTTGACAAAATTCCTGGCTATGTATTCGTATAACATTCTAAGTTGACCTTTAACATGAAGTGTCTACAAAATTAAACCGCCAAGTCTTCCATCATCTTAATAACATAGCGGTTATAATACAGCTTTAGGCCGTGGACACAAAATCAGCGGTCTGCGGTTAGACCTGGTTCCAAAATCTGTAATTAAATCACCGCGCGATTTGCTTACTGATTATTGCAGCTAAGACAAATCTATTATTCTTTAAATCTCCTTCAAAAGTGGTGAGAAATTTGTCTTATTTCGCGAACAAAGTCCAACAATAATCACAACTATTTCATTTCAATTTCTTCCTATGTTTGATTATAGTGCGCACAACAAAGCTAAGTTTACTACACTGCGTCAATTCAGTTGCGTGTGTACCATTTGGCTATCGCGTACTGCCGCTGTCTACGCGGACGGTGCCATATAAAACTTTGTATAAAAACAGATCGCTGTCGCCACGTCGCGTCGCTGCTACCACGCAGCCCGCTGACTTTACGACCGTGCCTTAGTATAGTGTGGTTATAATGTACCTTTACCGTCCTCTTCTGAGAGTTGCGTCATAACAGTCCCTTGGAAGTTTGTGCCGCTTAGTTCATGTGTTATCTCCAGTACCTACAAGTTTACGCGTCAGGTTAATGTGACAACTTGTGGGGATGTGTCCACAGTGTAGTTGTATTAGTTTTGCAGACTTTCCACTACGTGAATTATCAATGTGAGAGTTGAGAGTGTTATTATATGTTTGTAACTTAATTAATAGAGTGCTACTGAACAAATATTTAACACAAACAAAATGCTATACTAGATTTTTAAGTTTTTGGCGACGCCGCGATCTTTTGCAAGTGTCACCGCGATTGCTTATAGCAGAAATTAATATAAATAAGGAAGAAGTGATTGCTAATAACTTAAGTGAAGTTTCTGTTTTGGTCTCCAAATATATGTATTCCCATATTATATTGACTAGAACAGAACACTATACAATATCATATGCAATAATGGATTGAATTCAGGTCGAGTTTGCGTAAAGCCAAATCGGGTGTACCTATAATCGGCCCATACAGCGTAGCCCTCTATATTAATTAAGTCCATTACTTGCGGCTAAAGGATATACAGCTGATGGATGGG
Organism: Nycteola revayana; assembly: GCA_947037095.2. NCBI lineage: Eukaryota > Metazoa > Arthropoda > Insecta > Lepidoptera > Nolidae > Nycteola > Nycteola revayana. The sequence goes on from OX344851.2 coordinate 4,702,703, forward strand.
CTGCATGGTGGTAGGGAAAAAATAAATAAAGGACGAAGGAGAAGGAGGAGGAAAAATATTTTTAATGTGTCCGTGTGAATAAAGATATATCGACTTTGACTTTAACTTTGCACCATCTATCTGTTCCACTACTTACCAACTTACTGCGATCACCAATTCGCATGCCAAACGTAGAGATTATGGCATTATACCTCAACAGCTCTGACTTGCCAAGGTTTCCGAGGAGGCCTATGTGCAGCAATGGACGTAAACGGGCTGCTAAAATAAAGTATGTAAGTATGTTAGATCGCTAAACTTAAGTAATGGTGTCTCCATCATATATAAGTAAACATAGGCGTGCTGTGTGAAGATGAAAAATGAGTTTTGTCCTGCTACACAAGCTCAAGCTTTTCTTGCTTAACTCTTAAGATTCCTTGGTTTAAAATTATTTGGTATCTATGGTATTATAAGCTTACTATTACGTAAATTAAAAAAAGAAAAAATGGGAGTTAAATGACTACTACACCTGCTACGTTCTCGTTTCAAAGATATTATTTACGTTGGATAGATATTTCGCAGCTGCAGTTGCTGTACAATATCATCGTAGCATTAAGTCCGAACTCAATTAAAAGTGGTGCACGCTGGCTTTCGCTGACATTCACCCAGTATTTATTTCTGTAAGTAGGTATTGCGTTAAAGTTAAAAAAATAAAATAAAGAGTAGATGATAGAATGTTTTTTTTTTCTGTAGAAAGGATTGGTATGAAGTTGAAGAAGAAGCATTCCATTTACACAATTTGTAAGCGGAATGTTTTTGAACGAGTCGACTGTAACTTTATATGGTTTTGGAGAATTCTTGCCCACCAAAGTGTTAAAACATATTATGGCTTAAATATATTCAACCGAATAATGAATCCTAAATGTGTTTTGTCATGGTTGTAACAGTTAACACACATAGCAACGGTGCCTTGATTTAATTGATCAAGATAAATTCGATATTAAGCTAAGATAATAATAATTTAAGTAATCTATATATATAAAAGAAAGTCGTGTTTGTTACAACACTTATAACTCGAGAACGGCTAGACCGATTGCCATGGTTTTTGATTTGTTGGATTTGTTTCCGTCCCGAATAGCAGAATACATTTTAAAAACAAAAGAAAGTCGTGTTAGTTACACTATTTATAACTCAAGAACGGCTGAACCGATTTGGCTGAAAATTGGTAGGGAGGTAGCTAAGAACTGGGAGAAGGACATAGGATACTTTTGGGTAGGGGTAGGGTAGGGTAGGGTAGGGTAGGGTAGGGTAGGGTAGGGTAGGGGTAGGGTAGGGTAGGGTAGGAGTAGGGTAGGGTAGGGGTAGGGGTAGGGTAGGGGTAGGGTAGGGGTAGGGTAGGGGTAGGGTAGGGGTAGGGGTAGGGGTAGGGGTAGGGGTAGGGGTAGGGTAGGGGTAGGGGTAGGGTAGGGGTAGGGTAGGGGTAGGGTAGGGTTAGGGTAGGGGTAGGGTAGGGCAGGGGTAGGGTATAAAAGTCCACCCGTGCGAAGCCGGGGCGGGCCGCTAGTATATTTATAATTTATATCGATTACCTACCTATATGTATTGTATAATAATTTTATTTATGGGTTGATTAACTTCCCGCGCACGGTTTCAAACTTTGACATGGGACCTTCAAAAAAAAATATAGGATTGAACGTTTGTTTTTTTTTTAATCGGACCAGTAATTTCAGAGATTACCGCGTTTAAGCAAATAAATTAACTCTTCAGCTTTATTAGCATACTCGTAGATAAGTTCTGGTATATATCTGGTATATGAATAAAAACTGTAGTTCTCCGACTTATTCTGTCAATATAATTACTCACTAGTCTACCATATTTATTTCCTCTATGTCAGTCTAGGTAAAAAAATATCTTTTGAGGTAGTTTAGTTAAGTGCTGTTACTAGAATATTGAAGTAATATAAATATATTTCCCAAGAGAACATACTTATGTTGGCAAGAGAAAATATATTGTGATATTATGTCTCAGTTGATACAAAGATGGTAGAAAATACTTGACAACTTTACTTTGTGCTTTTTATTTATACTGATACCAGATTTATTGAATGAACGATACAAAAAGATTCCTTCGGTGTTAATATTTATTTAATATTTTTTTCTATTGAATGTAAGTTTATGATAAATATGCTTATTGCTTCATCTTTCTTAGAAAGCCGAAGATTGTTTGTTTGCTTGAATATTATTTTTCAGTGTTAAAAAGAAACTAAGTCAATAGAGACACAGTAGAACAGGTGTACCTCAAGAAAGCATCTTAGGACCACTTATTTTCTTACTTTATATTTATGATTTTTTTCTGTTACCAAACACTTAACACCTATTAATCGAAAAAGGAACCATCCGATGCCCTCGTAGACCTGAAGTCCGAGAGGCCCGCGAACTGTCATGTAGAGCGACAGTTGCACAAAACCCCCAAAAATACTAAGAGTCCCTTAATCTCATCGCCAGCAACCGCCCTGAGCCGAGGTCCTAGCCCCACATGGGGCGCACTCTTGCGCAGGTTGCTTAGTTTGTAGTTTTTTAACCATTTATTAAGGCTGGAGCTCTACTCGCCTTTATGCCCGGTAAAGTAGCAAAAGCCTAGTGGCTAACGAAGTAAGTCATTCCGAAAAAAAAAATCGCAGGAAGAATGTTACAATATAGGGGGTTAGCCCAAATTTACTATACCACGTGGAAGATGTCACGGGCACAAGCTAGGAACAATATAAGGTGATAATTATAATTAACGGGAAATAGTGTTATGTATACTGAACACATAAATTAAGAAATTTTGCTTGTATAACTTATAGCTAATAAGCATTTGGTTCATGCACTCGTCCGAGTGGCCAGTGGTGCGAAGCTTCCATTTGCAGTATTATGCATGAACACCTCTAAGGCCGAAGCCAGCCTAGCTAAATCCGGCAAAGATATGCTCACTGTAGAACCCAACAGTCGGGAGGATCTAAACAATGTAACTTTACTAGTCCCGCTTTATCGCACGTAAGGTGTAACGCCGAAACCCGTTTGGATCGCGGAGAACGACGCTGCCCGTTTAAAACCTTATAAGGTTGAAGACCAAATGGGGTAATATGATTTATCGACTTTTACAACACTATTTACATCATTTTCTGACGGACGAAATTACACCTTATTAGCAACTGGTACATAGGTCACTGTTAAATAATTATAATTGGCGTATATGGCGGATACATTGGAACTGTAACTACACTATAACTGAACTATATCGTCGGACTGATAGTTTGATCCAATTATTATAAAATGCTCTCAAGCTGCCGATATTTGGTGACGAAACAGTGCGAGGTGAAGAACGATTGCGGGGTTAGTGGCATGGGCAGGCGCCACTGTACGATAGACGACGTTACGCTACTTTCCCTCGTGCACACGTCAACCGCAAAACATTTCCCATTTTCCCATACTTAAATAATCACTTCACAAGCTGTTGGTGAATTATCACGTCACAAACCGATATCGTTCCGATATGTTCAAACGATATCGCTGTCGTCCGAACTAACGATATATCATTATCGTGTCGTTGTGGTTATCGGCCAATGTAAATACGTCCATATGTGATATCAAACATTTAGGTACCTAGTAATAAAAATACTAAAACTACATCTAAACAACAAATTGCTACGTAGCAATTCAAAACTTTTTCAATTCCCACACACTGTAGTTAAATTGGATAAATTGAACACAAAGGAAATAGCTTTATGGATTAAAAAATAAAACCCTGTACAAATAAATTAAAACCACGGAAGGCTAGTTGGAATATCGCCCAAAAAAATTAAACGATTATCGGTCACATTTTTATGACAGACCGCACATTGGTCCACCGGTCACGATGTTTGGCGAACCAATCCCTTGGGAACGGCAAGCCAAGTACTTAGGCGTAATCCTTGACCGAAAGCTAAACTTTAGAGCGCATGTAGAAACCGTTCGTGCACGGGCTTCACTTACGCTCAGTCGACTACACTGTCTCTTAAATTCACGCAGTAAACTATCACTTGATAACAAGGTTAGGATTTATACCACGTGTATACGGCTGATTATGACGTACGCGAGCACTGTATTCGCTCATACAGCGTCTAGCAGTTTGTACCGCTTACAAACTGTCCAAAGTAGATTCACTCGACGTGCCACCGGGGCACCGTGGTTCATTCGTAATCGCAACCTGCATTCTGATCTCCAACTGCCTTCCATCAAGCAGTGGATGAAAGAGGCGTCGGAACGCTTCTTTGAATCCGCGGCTCAACATCCAAACCCGTTGGTTGTTGCAGCATCCGACTACAAGCCTTTGCCTACAAAGCGTCGTAAACACCGTCGGCCTCGGGGCGTCCTAGACGACCCGGACGACGAGATCACAACTTACCAACTAGCAGTACAGAGACTGCAAGAAACTAGCACCACTACACAGAGACCACTCTATCCGACCCGCCGGAGAAGAGTGCGCCCGCGAAAGCGACGCGTCCCCCCTCGCCCTCCCGACCCTTAGTTTGCTAAGAACCTTCCGATGCCCTCGTAGACTCGAAGTCCGAGAGGCCCGCGAACTGTAAAGTAGAGCGACAGTTGCACAAAACTCCCCTAAATAAACTAAAAGCCATAATTCCTCAATCTCCCCGTCAGCGACCGCCCTGAGCCGAGGTCCAAGTCCCACAGGGGACGCCCTCTTGCGCAGGTTGCTTAGTTTGTAGTGTTTAAACCATTTATCTAGGCTGGAGCTCTGCTCGCCTTTATGCCCGGTGAAGTAGCAAAAGCCTCCTGGCTAACTACATATGTCCGTCCGAAAAAAAAAAAAAAAAAAAAAAACCGCACATTGGGCATGCGCGTTTGTTAAACGTTTGTCACATGCAGACGACAACGGGGCGGGGATAGCGGGTGAAGTGAACGGAAGCTCAGCGCATGAGTCGTTTGCGCATTTCACATGCTCAAGGAATGCTCAAACCATTGGTGGATCGTGATTTTGTGGGGCCATGGGATACTACCTAGGGGCCTACGTTATTAATTAGTTCATTGCCATTTTGTCAAACAACGCTCACATGGGATTTTGAACTCAGCTCGCAACCCTGAGATTAACAACCAATGTGATCATCAACCATATAATTGAATATTTATAATTTATTTGTAATTTAAAATATTGCCTAGGGTCAGTGTTTATCATCTAATGTAAAATTTATTAGTATGGACAATTCGACACCTACATTAATTATGGGTAGCAGAAAACTATGAGACTGCGACCACCAACTTTACATTTTGCGTGTATGTGCGGTACAGCCGAGCAGCAGGCAATCAATGAGAAACGAATAGTTTAATCGCTTAATGACAGATGCACGTTGTTCAACGGGTATTTCGTATGCTCTACTCGTTATGTTGACAATACAAAAAGTCATTGGACGCTGCGCATAAGTTAATTGCAATTGTTCCTATCCAACTGCCAGACATGAAAATAAAGTGGGTTGATCTCTCACCGCTGAAGTGACCAGAGCAAAGTGTTGGTCGTAAAAGATTGCAGTAAGACAAGGCTTGGGATCTGCTCGCCACACCGCTGTTCTTGCGCCAAGTAACTTTTTAAGACTATATAGAACGCGCCGTTATGTAGGACTTTAAGCATGGTTAGCAGAAATATTCACTGCTTAACGGATTTTGCTGAAATTTTTCGCGGGGATATTTTATTAACATATACTGGTAACATACAAGGGTAAAACTGCGGGGCGCAGTTAGTATATACTTGATGACTTTTTTACCGTGTTGAAAATAATAGGCCGTGATATGTATATGAAATAGATGTCTAAGGCATAGTTATTTTATCTTTTTTTTTCCTAACATAGAGTAAAAATCATAACGATAAACATTTGTACCTAATAAGGTGGCATTAAAAGGTAATTTTAACACAAACAGTCACTGTTTTTGTGAAAATTACCTCAGTATTCATTGTTTTTCCAATGGCCAGTAACTTACTAGTATATTACTACAGTAACTGACTACACTCAAAAAAGTTCTGCCGTTCAAAAGATAACCTCCATACAACTGAAACCGCTTTGCAAGTTCTCTTTAGATACCAAGTAGTAGATTTAATTCGAAGGACCGAAACCCTTCATTACATTGTTTGGTACTGAACGCTGGAGCTAAAAAGTGCTGACCTAAAACGAGGAAAAACTAAAAGTTTATAATTCCGATTTCTTGGCAAAAGTTTTAAATGGATTTCTAACAAATGCTAGATGGTAAAGAAGAACTTTGTATGAAGTAAGAAGGCTTATCAAAGTTTCTGGTTACCTATTGGGTGGTTATTGTAGTGCAACTTGTCAGAGTGAAAGTTATAAAACGCTGTGCTATCGGAAAAACCTCGCATTTCTACATGGAACTTGAGATCTGCTATCGATGAAACTGAGATTTTAAAACAAGAACTCTCACACATTTGTTCCAAGTTTTTGCGCGGATATTTTTGTGTGGATTTCTTCTTTAAAACTGTAATAAAACGGTTCTAATGTTCGAACAGGTGGATTTTTCGCGGCGGGTAAATGTCAGTGGACATTAGTTCTTGAAATGGGTCATGGAAACATTTAAGTGGTGTCTACACACTTTTGCTGAACAACATTCTCGTCGCTTAAGTTGTGAATGTCAGAAATGGCATTTATAACTTTTCAGAAACTTTTCAGGACGAACTCCGTAGCGTAGTGGTATATGACTCGCCTTAAATCTCGGAGGTCGTGGGTACATTGGACAGGAAATCTTTGTGTAAATTCTAAGACTTCTTTCCAGGTCTGGTTGGTTGAGGGAATACCCCGTGCCTCGGAAAACGCATTAAGCCCCGATAGTTATAACATCATCTATAATAACCGTATATCAAGGAATGGGCAGCAGCGTTTTCTTGTGTAGTACAACGTAATACCGCGGTCACCAACACGCCTGCCAAGCGTGGTGACTATGGAAAATACCATCCCTCTCGGTAGGAGGCCCATGTTCAGCAGTGGACGGGCTGATGTTGATGACGCGAGGTTTCACCCACTGAATTCCCGTTCCCAAAGGAACTTCTTAATAAGTCTCCTCTTCTAGTTTTTCTCAATAAATGGGCTTTCTAACACTGAAAGTCTTTTTCGAAGCGGACCATTAGTTCCTGATATTAGCGTGTTCAAGTAAACAACTTCATATGCTGCTAGTACAGATTTACTCCTTACAAAAATAATTCTCATAGTAAGTCTTAATTTACTTAATACAAAAATGTGACTAATCTGGTTTTTATACCGGGCTTTACGACCAGCAAACTTGCATGTTCGAACTTTAATGGTATTATTTTTAAATAAATGCGTTGGGGTAATAGGCCCCGTAATTTATTACCCATCTGTGGTTTAACAACTGACTTCTGTAATGGGAAATTACTCATTTAAGACTACTTACTAAACTATAACCTGGGTCTCTTCAAGTCAAGAGTGAATAAGTGAATAATCGACGATGTGGCTGTCGATGGATCTCAAAAAGAGATCCATCGACAGCCACATCGTCGATTACCATTAGGTGAGATTGCGGCTAAACAAAGGTCTATCTAGAATAAAAATAAAAAATAAACTTTTTTTGCTGTATCGCGCTTTAAGGTTTAGTGTTGGTGTTATAACTACTAACGTAGTTATAATACCAAAACTTTTGATTAGTTCATCTCAATTTGAATGGCTAATACATCATGATTACAAACTCATCAATCTTAAACTCCAACTAATGTTTGAAGCACCACAGGAGTGACCCAAACAAATTAATGGATGGTATCGTAAACTATCCGGACGTTTAGCCTAATTGCTAGTTAGCTATTCGAACCCATTAATTGCGCCAACTGATATCTGTGTCCAATTAATTGATATTAGGTGTATGTTCCTACCTTCCTTTGTTGATACCTACTTATTATTGGCACCTGATACTACAAAAAAAACCGGCCAAGTGCGAGTCTGAGACGCGGACGAAGGGTTCCGTACCATTTCCAAGTGCATACCTTGTATACATAAGTATAAGAAAAAAAATGTTTGTTGTATGGGAGTCCCCGTTTAATATTTATTTTATTTTTAGTATTTGTTGTTATAGTGGCAACAGAAATAACATCATTTCTGGAAATATCAACTGTCTAGTTATCGCCGTTCTTGAGATACAGCCTGGTGACGGACAGACAAACAGCAAAGTCTTAGTAATAGGGTACCGCTTTAACCTTTTTGGTACGGAAACCTTAAAAGGGTAACGAAACAAAATAATAAATTAATTCAGCACTTACTTTACATACAACACACACATACGTGTACTTGTCAGAAACGCAATGTAAAATACTAAAACTAATAGATTATTATTATTCTTATTCTATGATTTAAAATAGGTAACTAACGGACGGACGATGTCATGGAATCCTTCAGTCATAATAAGTTTATATTCTTATTAATGATTATAGGTGTAAGTAAATGAAGTACCAATCAATATTGAAAATTTGTTTTACCCGGAGTAGAATGGAAGAAAGAAACTTCGGGCTTTTTGATTTTCGACATCCTAAGTATCACAGAGTATGTATTTTTTATTCATACTTCATTTAAAATACATGTTGAAATTCAATTTCCGCTAATTCACGCTAGATATGTTTATCGATTCAGGCTAAATACTGGTTTTATACACTCAAGTAGAATGGTGAACCTCTTGTACCCTCTTGAAAACTGAGTTAGCATCCACGCACATTACCAAAGGACAAACTACATGAGAAAAATATCATCGTAAAGCTCACAATAATAGCTTCTGCAAGCAGCAACCGGTCACGAGTATGACGTGACGTAAGCAATCAGCCATCTTCTCCCTCGCCATACCAGAGGGAAGGTGGCGACCCGGATCACATTACTACAGCATGCATTAACAAAGAAAAGGACCATGACATACTGACTGATAGCCGTATTTGTGGAGCTACCTATTATAAAGAGAGAGAAAATGTTAAACTCAGCATTGCAAGTTCCAAAATATGTTAATTTATACAAATTAATTATAAAATTATAAAAAAATCTTATATTGATTAATCAGTGTCTGTTTTTTCCGTGTTTTATCGCTTACATCATGCAGTTTTAATGTACCTACTCTCTTAAAAATCTAGTTGATATCATTTAGTTGTTTTTTTGTTCTAAAGATATTTTTTTTTAATTTAAGCCAGGTGTACACGAGCGTCGGTGAACTAGGTGGCTTGAACAGTAGTTTCAAAGAAAGTCTGAACCTCGTTAGTAACAGTTGAAAATATAACCGCTCGGTCAACGAGACAGAAACCTCCGCTGCAAGATTAGATTTCAAACCACCACTAATTCTTCAGCGTGTACAGGAACAAAAGGAGTAAAAATTCAATGTTCTTAAAAGTTCAAAAGAAACAGGAGCAAACTTTCTACTAGCGAATGTTCTTCGTGGAAACCGTAAAACTCATTAATTATGTTTTGAGTAAGTAACTACATTGCAATTTAATTCTATATATTCGCTGCAAAATAACAGACATTTGAATATCAGACATTAGAAACAACCTCCGCGCTAGCGTTGCGGTATTTGGCTCGCTTTAAATCTGAGTTCGTGGCTTCGATCCCCACTCCGGACAGGAAATCTTTATGTAGATTCTAAGACTTCTTTGCGGGCGGCTGGTTGAGGGACTAACCGTCCGTGCCCCGGAAAGCACGTTAAGCCGTTGGTCCCGATTGTTATAACATCATTTATAATAATTAAGGAAAGCAGCGTTTTTTTGTGTGGTACAAAATTATTCTGCGGACACCAACCCGCCTGCCAAGCGTTGTGTCTATGGCCCATGTTGAGCAGTGGACGCTATACGGGCTGATGATGATGATGGATGACTATCAACAATTTGCTATTATGCCAAAATTATCTTATATAATAATATTCTTTGAAAAAATTTATTGTAATTAACAAACATGAATAAAATACAAACTAAAAGTAACTAATTAAAAATAAAACTAACTTATATACAACTATTCTAAATCTATTCTACTTGGCAAGGTTCCCAGAATGCTGGCAGCATTACCACGTTGAATGGCAATGCTTACCTGCTGTGCAAAGTAGAAACCAGCACTCGGAGAACGTGCCGCACTTAAGAGGGCCGCTGCGAGGTATTTATAAATTAATTTGGCTCCCGGTCCCCACGGGCCCAATGTTTCGACACCAAAAGGCACAAATACATAACCACTATCAAGGGTACTATATTTGCGCCTCTTGAGATTCTCCGCGGATTCAGCCGCCATGCCAGCCCTACCCTGAGTCCCGGAAAGATGAGACGGCGCGTGTATAATAATATTATAATAATAATATTCTGTACTTTTCTATTCTCAGTAACCACTGAGCCACCGGTGCAGTGATTATAATAGGGTTTTATTCCCAACCAGGACAATTATTTGTGTGAACCACAAATAGTTATACTGAGTCTGGGTGTTCTTTGTGTCCGTGAAATGAATGTTTGTAAAATCTCCCGCGCTAGGCACAAAATCCCTGGGGATTTAGTGCCTAGCGCGGGAGATGTATTTAAAAAAAAGTGATAGCTTAAACCAGTATTTTAATAGTTCAAATTAAACAATTATGTTAATTATTATTTACTGTGATTTGAATATTTGACTCCATCACTGCAAACATTTGATCAACTCAATGTGTATGTCAATTCAATGGCCTGTCTGACCTTTACGCTCCCTTACATTTAGATTCAATCAATCATACACGATAGGTTTTTGAGTAGAAATGATATTTATTTTGTATCGGTGGCGTCTTCTTGGGGCTTAGTTGTAAAATATCTTTAGCAATCATTTCTAGTTATAATCACTACATAAAACAAAATCGCTTGCCGCTATCTGTCCGTCCCTATGTATGCTTAGATCTTCAAAACTACGCAACAGATTTTGATGTGGTTTTTTTAATAGATAGAGTAATTCAAGGGGAAGGTTTATATGTATGACAACCTCCGAAGCGTAGCGATATTTGGCTCGCCTTAGATCTCGGAGGTTGTGGGTTCGATTCCCACACCGGACTGGAAATCTTTGTGTAAATACTAATATTTCTTTCCGGGTCTGGTTGTTTGAGGGACTACCCTCCGTGCCTCGGAAAGCACGTTAAGCCGTTGTTCCTGATTGTTATAACATCATCTAAAATAATCGTATATCAAGGAACGGGCAGCAGCGTTTCCTTGTGTGAAATAACATAATACTGCGGTCACCATCTCGCCTGCGAAGCGTGGTGACTATGGCAAATCCCCTCCCCGTTGACGTTATACGGGCCGATGATGATGATATCAGCATTGCACCCGTGCGAAGCGAATAAGACACATGAAGGTAGTTTCTTTTAAATGCTTCGAAGTTTGTTTGACTAAATACAAACATTGATACAATCCGAAACCACACGTTTTTGACATAAAAAAACTACCTTAAGACATCCCATGGGTGTCGCCAAAGGTGACTGAAGGACATTTGCTGATGGATGGATAGCTGCATCTATCAGCTCAAGGATAGTCATCTTACTCCGACCAGGACAAAGCGTGGTGATTATGGCAATATCCCTAAACGACCCTGTTTTTTTGTCCGCGGGGAATTGCAATAACGCATCCCCTCAGCCGCTTCAGCGTTCCCGCACCGGCGAAGGGTATGTGGGACTCGCCCTCTTCATAACGCGGTATGATATAGTCATACCACGAGGAGAGGACACAACACAACTAAAACCCCCCGGATACTCCTCCGTCCGTCGTTAGTGAGGGCCGGGTACGCGAGGCAATCCGGCCCAATCCCTAAACGATCCTGGCTTGCTAACATTTGTGAAGACAAGTCCCATGTTCAAGTTTCAACAGCAATCTGAAAACATACTGTGTACTGTTATTTCAAGTTTCGCGAATAATATTTGCGATGATTTTTGGACATATTAAATTAAAAAGCCTGAAGTCACGAAGGTAATGGTGCTTTCGGTTAGCCTGAGTTTGGCCGTCATCTATCAAAATTAAATAGGTAAAGACTACAGTCCATTAGGCCAATAGCCCCTTTACGTCCACTGCTGAACAAGGGCTGTTGAGATATATTTCCATAATCACGCTTGGCTTCGTCATCTAGAATCCTAGAATAGTCTACCCCATGTCTACCCATGGGTGTAGTAAGACACCCATGGGTAAACTTGGGATAGACTATTCTAGGTAACCACGTAGCATATTATGGTCCCATATACATAAATCCCTACTACTTTATAAAAATTGTAGGGATTAGGTACTTAATGCACGACCAAAGCCCGACTAGGTAGCTTCAAAAAAACATTTCATTCATTCGTCATGCTTCTGTAATCTACACACATTAATATACACTGTCGTGCATATCTTTCTGCATACATTTACAAATTGGACCACCTACACTGAGGTGCAGTGAAATAAGTAACGTAGCCGCGCAGGTATACATAGGTTTGCGGATAACGTTTGGATGAGCGCCAAACATATTCTGCTACGATGTGTAAAAATTGTGTCGGTCACTTGGGTATGTGCATTTATGCCATAAAATTATTTGGCTGGTGTTGTAGTATGTATCAAAATATTTTTGTATCGTTTTGTGAAACTGTCAAATAAAAGTGAAATATTATTGAAATCGTTATGTATGTATCGATGCAGTTGTAAGTTATATTGACAGCAATACTTGTTCGCTTTATTTAAAAAACATTTGACACTAGATGCGCCCATTACTCCACTCCGATGGGTTATAGCGTTACATTTTATAGTATTTATGGTAATCCAGCTTGCTCAGATCAGCTGTGAAAAATATCAGCTATATCATAGTGATAGTTTATTTGTGAAAGAGTAACGGACATCCATACATCCACTCATAAATCCATACAAACTTTCTTGTTTATTATATAAGTTAAATTAGTATTTGCTTTCACCCAGTTCGTTCATAACCGCCAAAATACAAAAACAGCATGTTAAACAAAAGAACTGACGCTTTGGGTATAATTTCCTTGAGTAAATATATTTTGATGGATTTGTTACACAGATTTTATATCATCATCAGCTCGTACTATGTCCACTCGTGCGGGAAACAAGTATGTTTTAATTTAGTGTAGGCTAATTTAAATTCGGGAAAGACGAATGGTTTCTGAGTAAAAGATAAATCTATTTTAATGCAAGCGAAGCCCCGTCCCAGAACTGAGAGATACTATTATAATTTTATTTACTGATTCGAATGAAAACAACACTGCAATTAACACAACTACTAATTACGTTGTGTAATTAAAATAATACAAAGTAAACACATCTTATTTATATAGCGTGCTACAAAAAGTATCCGATCCAAAAAAGGCTTTGCTTTTTGTTTTTTTTAATCTCTACAGTACATTCTAGATAATAATATGTGGTTTGTGTTTAACTTTATGTTTTGAGTTTTGCTTTTGTATTTAAAAAATAACTGAGGTTACTAATGCTGATATTTTAAGCGGCAGTAGCCCAATGATTAGAAGCGTTTGACTTGTTTATCTTGTAGATGCCTGTTCGATCCCAACCTATTGTACCACTGACGTGAACTCACTCGTAACACAAGCATTTTAGCTTAGCACGAGGGTTTTACAAGAATACTAGTAGACTTCAAAACTCTGCTAGTAATCTTTATAAATAAAAGAACTAAAATTATGCTTAAAAATTAAATGTATTGAAGACTCATCAATGATAACCCGACTTCAAAGAAAAGACTACTCGACTAGAAGATAGTTGACATATATAAAATTATGTTACAATGATGTTTATTTCTAAAAGTATTTGTCATATGATAATTTCTGTTCAAAAAACTTGCATATGTTTGTATAATGACAATTATTTATTTAACAACCGAAAACGCTATCAGCCATTTTGTGACGTCTTACGTCTAGTTAAAAAACATGAACGCGATCTTTTACTATTAAACTTTCTGAGTCATGACGTCATCGATCTCGAACACATACAATGTATATAGACCAACATGGCTGACATCGTTTTCATCTCTAAATGTCAATTTTTAAATATTTATTTAAGTGTTTTCTAGATCTCAAATAAATGCCATATTTTTTTTGATCTAGTAAAACCATTCTTAACCATATAAAAATAATTAAAAAAAAGTGTCAACTAGCGTATTACCTGATGATTTGATTATGGAATATTCATTCTTCCAATGACCACGCAAAATATCACTGAACATCGGGATTTTGTATTGCAATAAATGATTTTTTTTTTCCATAAAATTGAATAAGAACTACCTTTCTTTGGTAGAAAAAGTAGCCTCAGGTGGTTTCTGGGATACAAATTAACCAAAGGCATTTGTCCTCCAGTATCCATACAATTCCCACCCGGAATATTTATTTGTGTGAACCACGAATAGTTGTTCTGAGTATGGATGTGCTTTGCGTCCGTGAATTGAATACTCGGAAAGTATCCTGCGACACAGGGATAAAACATAGTACGGGAGTTGTCCTAAAAAATTGTATGCTACGGGCAATGCGATTAACCGGGCAGTATTAATAAGGACCGGCCATTATTAATAATGCCCAAGAGCGACGGGCAAAGTGATTATTTTTTAACTTTGACCGGTCATTATTAATAATGCCCGACGGCCCGTGGTCCATGTAATAAGTCAGTGTTTGAGATAGCTTGAATTTATCACTTGGACCGGGCAGTATGAATAATTCCCTACTTGTAGCCTGGCCATGTGATAAATTAGTTTAGGTTTAGGTTATTTTTTTTACCACCTACAAACCTTTTGCGCTGCTCATATAAAATTGTGTAAGTTTAATTTCATTTAATAAAACAAAAACACTACATTTCACTTATTTTATTACTTTGCCCAAGATCCCCGGCTCCCCGGCTCCCCAAGATCCCCGGCCATTATGAATAATGCCCACCCTGGGCATTATTCATAATGGCCGGGGAAAAGTGATTAATCATGCTGTTTTAATCACATTGCCAAATTGAGTCGGGCATTATTAATACAGACCGGTCTGTATTAATAATGCCCGTACTTATCAAATTGCCCGTAACATATATATAAGTTTGAATGCTCGGAAAGTCTCCTGCGACACAGAGATTAACTTAAATATAGCGGAAATTGTCCTAAAAATATATATAAATAAATATCCAAACAAATTTTTGTCACGAACAATATAATTATTAATTTTATGTCACGTTAATACCGTTAATAAAAATCCATTATTGTCGATTACCTCATTTCGTTAGTGCACCCTGTATAATTTTATGTTAAAGTGTTACACGTAATTGAATTAATATTCAAAATAAAATAAACAATATTAATTGAGTACATATTGTAATACATAATTACTGTGTTTGGTTAAAATTTTAATGAACAAATACAAGCCTTTATTGATTTCTATAATACATATTATGTAACAATGTTCCCGCGTACGTCTTCATCTGTGTAGCTTCCGTTCTCGTAGGAACTGCATTATTTAATATAGCCTATAGCTTTCCTCGATAAATGGGCTATCTAATACTATTTTTTTTTTTTTACACTCGAACTCTTCAGCCTTATAATTATATTAGTATAAGATACTGTAGTGAGGTTAAGGTTTTAATCCCTCACTACATGACGTACTGGCCACATTTGAATAACGAATAAAGAACTTATTTTATATTTAAATAAATAAAAAATGAATCAAGACTTCAAGAATGATGTGGTTCTAAGTTAGATGTATAAATTATTGTTAATTTTATAAAAGTGGAATTGATATTTATAATCGAAGAGTAAGATTTGTGCTGTCTAAGAGTTAGGGCGTGAGCCCGTTCTAATTTTATCTATAATAAAAAGTGTTCATTTGTGTATTTGTTTGTGTGTTCGATAATATACAATTATAAAGTGTGCCTTCTTTCATTTAAGTGATTAGTGATAGTGATCGTACCCCTCACACCCTCTTCGAGGACTAGCAATAAGTCCTGCCGAGCTACAGACCCCCAACGCAGGCGTTGTAGCGCCTGCGATATACAGATAAAATGACCTTATTTACAAACAGCAAATTTTGGTTAAGAAATTTTTAAAGATTTTTTTATTTTTTCGGACGCAATTTTCTGCAGTCAACCACGATTTATTTTTCTTGACTTTTGCTTGGTCATAAGTAGGCGAGTAAAGCTCCAGCCTAATTAAAAAAAACGAATGAATGAGACAGAGATTCTTCTAAGATGTTCTGAACTAAGATTAACTGTTTGTAAATTGGTCTTAAATGCAGGCCGAAAATTGTATGGAAAAATTGACAAATAAGACATAGTCCCGGTCAAAAGTTAGTTGAAAAAATACATGTATGATAACAGTTAAGCCTCCATTTGAAATACAAGTGAAATGCTAAAAATTTCTTACAATTCCCATCTGACTGAAATACGAAACGTCAAACCAATCGGTAGGATTCGATGAAAATTCCGGTGAAACACTAAAGCACGGTGCGGCGCTCGTATGAAACTTTTTTTTTTTTTTTACTCGTATTCCGATACAATATGTATATGCTTTATGCTGTACCGTTAGCTGAAAAAATATGTATAAATCGGAAAATAATAACAATCGTTAGTTGATCAACTTACTAGTTAGTTGATCAACTTACTAGTTAGTTGATCAACTTACAAGTTAGTTGATCAACTTTCTAGTTAGTTGATAAATTAACGAGATTTCGGGTATTAAAAAAACCTAAACCATTGTAGTTCAACAGGACTTAATGAAGTTTTTTTTGTTTTGTTACAGTAGCATAGTCTCGTTTGGTTAAGTGGTTAAGTTAAGTTAAGTGTCATTATAATTAAGTAAATTGTATAATAATTATGCGCGTTCACTGAAACTGGCAACTAAATTTAACAATATGAGTGGCACGAAAGTTGCTCAACTTACGATTCGTATTATTTTCCGGTGACATATAATATACAGTTTGAAGTCTAGATTTTTTATCAGACAATATGTGCGTTTACTTATGCCTATGTATTACTACTCTAAGTAATACATAAAATAAATTTAGTATAATCTAATGAAGAAGACATTTCATAGAGTATACATAAAAATAAATACTTATTGATTGATATATAAAGGCAGTCGCAGAACACGTTAATTCCACAGACCCCTTTATATGCTTCAACCAGACGACTGAATTAGCGGGGGAGAAATAATTTGCACCGCGAAAAATACGTGAGGTTATAGAGACTGGTCGGAATCCCAATTTTAACTGGGACAAGGGATGGACACTGCCGTCTGTGTGGAAAACGGTTCTGGATGCACATACGATAACATCAAATGCACCAGTAAAACAAAACCTCAACGACACAGTACACGATGACAACACACAACTACCAAGTGTTTTACGGGGCACCTTGTCGGCGCGAGCGCATCGCGCAGCCGCTCGGGCGGAAGTTCGCGCCGCCTGTCAGTGACCCGCGCTACACCGAGGCGCAAACAGCTCGCTCCTTGAAGAAGGCTCTCGGTTGGAGCCGAAACCGTGGTCGAGAAATCGCCAAAAACTACACGCGTGAGTTAAATCGGACTTTGTATAAAATATGAACAATACTCACGAAAGTGATTATACAAAAATTTAAAACAAGCAAAATTACATTATCATCTAACACACGCAGGAATTGCCTCTTGCGCAAATAGCTTAGTTTGAAGTTTCTAAGATTTTTAATAATTCTGACATAAAGGGAGTCATCATCATCATCATCAGCCCGTATAACGTCCACTGCTGAACATGGGCCTCCTCCCGAGGGAGGGCATTGCCATAGTCACCACGCTTGGCAGGCGGGATGGTGACCGCAGTATTATGTTGTAACACACAAGGTAAAACCGCTGCCCGTTCCTTGATATACGATTATTATAGATGATGTTATAACAATCGGGACTAACGGCTTAACGTGCGTAGTCCCTCAACCAACCAGACCCGGAAAGAAATCTAAGAATTTACACAAAGATTTCTTGTCCAGTGTGGGAATCGAACCCACGACCTCCGAGATTTAAAGCGAGCAAATTACCGCTACGCTACGGAGGTTGTCCTCCGTAGCGTAGCGGTTTTGTTGTATAAAGGGAGTACTTTTATTGAAATATATATAACACTCAAGAAAAATGTATTTTAGCGGGAGTGTAGGGAAGGAGTAAACAGCAATAAAATATTTTCTTCAAACCTAAATGTATAAATATTTTGTTGCTGACTGTACATCGTTAGGAATCCCGTTAGTAATAATATTGGATACGATTGAAATATCGCATGAAAATGTTCGACTTTAAATGCAATTCGATATTGTAAGTGTTTATTTGGATTAACGCTGTTCATACAAGATTAAGTAAATTGACTTTATGCGACAATTTGTTGACTTAATTTTCGTTTGTATAAATAGGGATAATCTATATTGTGTAAACTATATTATGATTAGTTTGTGTACATATTAAATTTAAATATAATGCTTGTATTTAGTCACGAAATTTAATATTATTTGAATAAATTATAGGTATATTTACTACCAAAAGTAGTTAATTAAAATTAAAATCTATTAATATATACAGCTAAAGAGTGTCTTTGTTTGCTTGAACGCGCTAAACTCATTAACTATTAGACCGATAAGAAAAATCTTTCAGTGTTAGATAGCTCATTTATTGAGGAAGGCTATCGACTATTTATTTATGGTGTATTTGGGAATATAATTCTCATGGGAACGGGAGTAGCACAGGAGAAACCGAGCGCGGAAGCTAGTATACAACTAATAATCTATATATATAAAAGAAAGTCGTGTTTGTTACAACACTTATAACTCGAGAACGGCTGGACCGATTGCCATGGTTTTTGATTTGTTAAACGAATTAAACGATATTTATTCAGCACTTAGGTATTTACATACACTTGCACTTGTCAGTTATACACAATTAAATATGATTAATATAATTAAATACAAAAATAATATAATTAGCTAATGACTTGTCTGTCAGTCCAGCGTCACGTCATATGTATAGTTACAACAATAATTACCTCTTTAATCAAAATCTTAATATAATTTAGCTCTATAGAAAGAGGCTCGTCTTTAAACAATATTTTTACGTATAAGCGACACACGCCTGAGGGCACCCTTAATGGGCTAGGACCACGGCTCAGGGCATCGCTAATGCTATGAGAAATATTACTGTAACAATAATAATATAAAAAAGAGGGAGTGATCACTGGCACGGATTACAGGCACTGGATCATCGGATTGGGACAGGGGGCCAACGCGGTCCTCGGTCTGTCCGGCGAGGAGCCTAGCCTAGCTAACCTACAGGTTTCTCTAGCTACCTAAGTGGACGGCCCGGAGAAGAAACTCAGAAAGAAACTCCGGTTTTCTTTTTTCCGTCTTCTTTTACTTGATTAATCTTTTTTTTTATATTCATTATTTATTACATTTAATTATTTACTTTTTAAAAGGATGTGGGCTAGTGCATGCTCAAAACCGTTACTGACTAAATTGTAATATAATAATTTATTCTACTCAAGCTAATAGGAAAACCTCTTGCATACTAAAATAAGAAACCAACGGCAATTGCACCCACCCACATTTACAAGATTAAACAAGCTATACGAGATCAACCAAGACGACAACAATGCAAACAAAATTAAACAAAAGCAAATAAAATAAATAACTCCAGCAACAAGCCGACCAGCCACCGCAAGCAGCACCCGTTCACGAGTATGACGTGTGACGCAGCCATCGCCTCCCTCGCCATATTAGAGGGAAGGAGACGACCCGCCCCACACCGCCACCGCAAGCCATGACATTCATTGGGAGCATGACGATCTTACAGCTAGGAGCACGTATCAAATAATTTATTGCCAGGTTGACCTTGATTTAGCACGTTTTTATGTTATATCATTTCAGTTTACAATGTCAAGTACGTTACAAGTTAGGATAAAAAATAAAAACAATATAAACCAATAAGTTACACAAAAAAAAAAAAAAAAAAACACATATCAAAAAAATTGTTGGATTTGTTTCCGTCCCGAATAGCAGAATACATTTTAAAAACAAAAGAAAGTCGTGTTAGTTACACTATTTATAACTCAAGAACGGCTGAACTGATTTGGCTGAAAATTGGTAGGGAGGTAGCTAAGAACTGGGAGAAGGACATAGGATACTTTTGGGTAGGGGTAGGGTAGGCTAGGGTAGGGTAAGGTAGGGTAGGGTAGGGGTAGGGTAGGGTAGGGGTAGGATAGGGGTAGGGTAGGGGTAGGGTAGGGTAGGGGTAGGGTAGGGGTATGGTAGGGGTAGGGTACGGTAGGGGTAGGGTAGGGTAGGTGTAGGGTAGGGGTAGGGGTAGGGCAGGGATAGGGTAGGGGTAGGGTAGGAGTAGGGTAGGAGTAGGGTAGGGTTAGGGTAGGGGTAGGGTAGGGCAGGGGTAGGGTATAAAAGTCCACCCGTGCGAAGCCGGGGCGGGCCGCTAGTAACGAATTAAAACTAACTTATAAAATACCTACACTTTGACTTGGAAGGCACGTAGAGCCATTGGTTGTAGCTCCGCCGCTGATCCCGATTGTTATACCGTTATCTATATCAATCGTATACCAGGGAATAGGCAGAAGGGCAAGATTGCCTGGCGTACCCGGCCCTCACCAACGGCTGAGTGTCCGGGGGGATTTAGTGGTGTAGGGTCCTCTCCTCGTGGTATGATCAGCATACCACCGCTATGGAGACGGAGAGTCCCCGGCGCGGGAACGCTGCAGCTGCAGAGGGGATGCGTAAATGCATTTCCCCCCGGACGAAAAAATACGGGTTGGGCTGCAGCAATTCCTTGTGTGTTACAACATAATACTGCGGTCACCAACCCATCTGTCAAGTGTGGTGTCTAAATACTTTACAATATTAAATAAGTTTTTTTTTCATTTTTAACTTTATTATTATTATTTAAAAAAACTAGTCTCGTAATCAGTATACGTGATATTATTTGCTGGTATAGAGATGCCATATATTTTGCCCAAAATCTATTTTTCCAATCCAATGTAATCGAAACTGAACCTAAAACATGACAACACTAATATAATAGGCAAGTATTTTTTAACCTCAACTTTATATATATTTTACAGTCAAAACTTATAATCGGTCAAAACCACTTTTGACTGCAAAAATCAGTTAAAAGTACGACGGGTCGATATTGGCTCACATAAAATTCCAAAAACGAGATGCTCTTAGGTCTAAGGTTAAAAAAACACCAGGATTCCAACTTCTGTAGGTTAGGTTAGGTTAGGTTAGAACTGTGACTACAACGCACGAGCCGAGCGAGCGGCAGCGGCCGGCGAAGTGCCAGATCCAAATTCCATACAAATTATTACTGCAGCCAAAAGTGGTTTTGACAGATTATAAGTTTTGACTGTAACATACACAACATCTTTACGTACCTAGGTACAAAATTATATTTCCTGCCCCAAATAAACACAAAACAAGTAAATTATCTCGTTATCCTAAATTGGCTTTGAGGCTAGAATACAAACACATCAAAGGACTTATGATTTTCATCACTTGAAAATTGGATTTGCAAATCAATCGTGCAATCTTGTTTACTAAGAATAATATAGTATTTATATATACAACGTGTTAATAAAATAATGCAAAACCTCTTGGGTGTTGATTGTGCTCATGAATATGAACAACATTGTATCTTGAAGTAAAAATCAGCTGTTCCAGCTTAGCTTCAGCTTCCAGCTGACTTACTCGACCAAAATATGTTTTTTTTTTTTTATTTACAAAGTTGGTCCCATATTAAAAGCTGTTCATATCCATGAGCACAATCACCACATACGAGGTTTTGCTTTATTTAATGAACACGTTGTATAAAGTAACATGTCCTGACTGACTTCATACAACGTGTACGTCCATTAACACTGAGGCAAAACTACTGAAGCTGGTTTCCTTTAGTGACGTTTAGGTCCACTTAGTGAGGATTTTGTAAAATTTTACCCCTAAGGGGGTGAAAAAGGATACATTTAATTACAAGTTCCTACGGGAACGGGACTTACGTTGGTATAGCCGCACGTGGGAAGCTAGTAAATATATGCAGGTATAAAAAGAGCTGTCCTTCCCGTTTTCAAAGCACAGTAAATAAATAATAAACTACATAGTTTCCACGCGCGGTTTTACCCGCGTAATTACATTTTCCGTAAGAAATTCATAATGCAATATAGCCTTAGTTGATACATGGGCTATATGGCACGTTCAAGGAAATAAACAAACTCTTCATCCTATATAAGTATCTTGGAGGAATTAGACATTAGTATAGATGTAGTGTCGCTTTCGAAGCGGTCACAATCAGAACAGCCGTTTCGTATATCTAGGAATAAACAGACAGCCAAGCAGAAAAATTTTTTTTATCATGAAATAAAAAATAAAATTCAATGAATCTATTAAAAAGCTATTGTTTTAGTACCTAAAATCAAGCATATATTATTTTACAGGGATGTAGTCGCGGAGAAGCTAGTATAAAAAAACCGGCGAAAAGCGTATCGGGCACGAACATAAAAGGGTTTCATAGCCATGCATATCTAAAATGCCTATTTTTAAATAAATAAATAAATAATGAAATACTTCGCTGATCACCCTTCTCTACCCTACGCACTTATCTAACTTAAATGTTACAAAGAAAAATGAGTTTTAAAAGAAAACGACAAGTTTAAACTAGTTAAAAATTTAATACATACATAAAATTTTAAGTGAAAAAGTTCCTGGAGTGAGATTCTAAAAGAAAGGCACGTTGAATTTTGTTAAGCAAAATTTTAAATAACATTTTACCCCATTTTAAAATGTTTTTGAACACTTTATGAAAAAGTTTACCTTATACTAAATTTTAAAATTGAGATTAATAAAATTCGACCACCGGCAGGATTCGCACATGGGCCCCGCTCCCTTCGAGGTTGACCCATGAGGAGTAGGGACGCCTCTACACTCCGGGCGTCCCTATAATTGGGCAAATGGGCCACTGTAAGTTTGGCTCAGGAGAACCCGCGGTGCCAAATAGGAGGCCTATTTGCCTATTTGCCTGCTCCCGATAAAGGCGGATCGAAGGAGTGTCCGGGGGGTTTTAGTGGTCTAGGGTCCTCTCTTCGTGGTATGAGTTTAGCATACCACGCTATGGAGAGGGCGAGTCCCACATATCCCACCGCTAGCGCGCGAATACGCTGCAGCGGCGGTGGGAATGCATAAATGCATTTCCCTTTAGGCTACGGTGGCACCACAGCCGGTCTTCGAAATGTATTAATCTCTTTGTAACACGTCTCTACTTACCCTAATTGGTTAAGGCGTTAGGGGCTTAACTTTAAATGCAGGTTTGAATCCAGTGGGCGAATTTTATTAATCTCAATTGAGAAATATTTTAACCAATGTTACAAATTTTCTTAAACATCTATATTAATACTAGATACCTTCCCGTGTGCGCTTATACCCGCTTAACCTCAGTTTCCGCAAGAAATTAATAATTAGAAATAATAGTAAAAAACACGCTTTTTAGCTAAACAAACTAAAGAATAGAAAATAAATTTTAATTGCCAAAATGCCATTCAGCTTGGCAATGCTGCCAGCATTCTGGGAACGCTTCCCAGTGACGCCATTTTAGAATAGTTTTTTAGTTATACGTTAGTTTTTAAATTTTTTTCGTAGTTTTTAATTCTTAGTTAGCTTTAATTATAGGTTATTTTTGTTTGTAAAGTTAATTTTAGAATTATTCTGTTTTATTGATTTTTTTTTGTGTAAGTTTTATAAAATATATTTTTGATTACAAAGAATTTATATTACATTAATTAACTCAAAATAAAAATATATTAAAGTCTAAGTTATTAACAGAATAATTCAATTCAGAGTAATAAGCGTGGGGTGCTTGATATATGAAAGGTTACAATCATTGTATTGGCAACTATCAATGAGAGGAGAGAAATAAAAGTGTAGTAAAATGCATCCCACACTTTTTACTCTGATTTGAATTATTTTGGTAATAACTTTGAATTTTATTATATTTTTACATATAGATAAAGCTATACATTAAGCGTGTTAATATAATAGCCTTCCTCGGTAAATGGGCTAATATTTGATAATGGGGTTCCTATTGGAAAGAAAATTACGCGGATGAAGCCGCGCGAAAGCTAGTCTATACTAATATTATAAAGAGGGAAGATTTGTATTTTTGTGTGTTTGTAATGAATACAGGTTTCTCGTAAACCTACAACAGACAAAGTTGGCAAGGCAGACAAAGTTGGGTTCTCATCATCATCATCATCAACAGCCCGTATACGTCCACTGCTGAACATGGGCCTCCTCTTAACAGACCTTGGCAAGCCAGAATCGTCGAGGAATATTGCCATAATCACCACGCTTGTCAGACGGATTGGTGTTCGCAGTAAGATGTAAACCTTGAGCTAATAGATGCACCTGCCCATCCATCAGCCATATGTCCCTTAGTCGCCTTTTACGACGCCCTAGCTGGCATTAATTGCATACTACTAGTTACTATGTCTTTAGTTATATAACCCTAAATAAACGAATTTCGAATTCGAATATGAATGAATAAACTCAAAAACTACTGGGCCGATTTCAAATTCTTTCAGCATTGAAAAGATACATTCACCCTGAGTGACATAGGCTATATTTAACTATGAAGTTCCCACGGGGACGGGAAGC
This sequence comes from Nycteola revayana, assembly GCA_947037095.2. Taxonomy (NCBI): domain Eukaryota; kingdom Metazoa; phylum Arthropoda; class Insecta; order Lepidoptera; family Nolidae; genus Nycteola; species Nycteola revayana. The sequence continues at coordinate 4,727,357 of OX344851.2, forward strand.
TAATCCTACTAATATAATAAACGGGAAAGTTTGTCAGTATGGATGGATGTATGGATGTTTGTTACTCTTTCACGTAAAAACTATTGAAAGGATTTGGCTGAAAGTTTGCACAAAGATAGTTTATAAGCTTTAAAGAGAGCACTCCTATCACGGTACGCAGCGGCTTGTGCAATGACAGTCTGCTTTCCTGGCATTGCTTGAGTCCATGAGCAGCGGTTAACACTTACCATCAGATGTGCCGCTTGCTAGTCTGCCACTGAAGGCAATAAAAATAAATAAAAAACTGCATTAGCATATAGGTTACAAAATATCACGCTCCGACCCACTGGCGCAGAGTGCCGCGGGTAAAACCGCGGGGCGCTATTACTGAATACATTTCACTATTTCTTTTGTGATATTTGTGATTTCCAAATACCTTAGTTGTTAATCCATTACTTTAAAAGCTTTTAAACCTCTCACAAAACGTCTATTGAAATTCGTTCACGCATGCATATTTCAAATAAAATACCTACGGCAGAAGCTCTAGTATGCAATGTATGTGAACTATGAATACTACATATACTGGATGACTTTTTACCGTCTCGAAAATAACATACATACATACATAAGCTTACGCCTGTTTCCCAGCGGGGTAGGCAGAGACAATGGACTTCCACTTGCTACGATCCCTACACACATCTTTCGCGTCATTCACTCTCATAACATTCTTCATACAAGCACGACGGTTTAGGGTGGATCATAATTGACCTTTTGCGAGGATGTCTCCGATTTGGTCAGAGAACGTTCGTCGAGGTCTTCCCCTTCTGACTGTGCCACTCACTCAGTTTTATTTATAGAATTTAATAATTTAATTGATAAAATAAAATCCAATTTCGCTAATTTATTAATATCTAATGTTGTTATGTAACTCTTTGCATGCCGCTGTGTCGGTCAAACATGTTGATCTACCTATGTAATTTTAACAACCATGTACCGTGTTTCTGGCAAATAAATGTATTCTATTCTATTCTATTCTATAACGTAACGTAATTACCTAATTAGGTACGTATTTTTATTGTAATGATTTTCACTCTATGTCAGTAAAAAAAAAAGATAAAATAACTATGCTTAGACATCTATTTCATTTACATCTCACGCCCTATTATTTTCAAGACTATAAAAAAGTCACCCAGTATAAATAGTTTTCATATGATTTAATTAATAATATTTATTTAATTGAAAGATTAAACTTAAAGCGGATATATTTTGCCATATAGTTACTAGATTAGAATAGACCCCATGACTACCCATAGGTGTCATAAGGGTCGACTGAGGGACACCCTCCCGACTTTTAGTTTGCTAAGAACCTTCCGATGCCCTCGTAGACCCGAAGTCCGAGAGGCCAGCGAACTGTAAAGTAGAGCGACAGTTGCACAAAACTCTCCTAAACAAAAAATAAAAGCCATAATCCCTCAATCTCCCCGTCAGCGAAAGCCCTGAGCCGAGGTCCAAGTCCCACAGGGTCACTACAAACTAAGCAAACCCTTTTGCAAACTCAGCAATACTTACTACACCATCACCATCACCGACCTGTCTGTCAAGGTTATGACAATATCCCTCAACGACCCTGGCTTGCCAAGATCTGTAAAGTGGATTTCCATGTTCAGCAATAGGCGTTAACGGTCACTATTTTACTTGTTTATCAGTCCGTCGACAGTCACTACTGAATATGGACCTACTTTTTAATAAACTGTCCTTGGTAAGCCTCGGTCATTGAGGGATGTTGCCATGATCTGGGTATTGGGCGTGGGCGCTTGGCAAGCGGTTGGTGATCGCAGTAAGATGGTGTAGTAAGTATCCTTGAGTTTATAGATGTTGCTGCTCATCCATCAGGTGTTACTTACAACAACCATGTGAATTCATGGTGTAGTCTATGCTAAGCTGGTTACTACACGGCAAAAATCATTCGTCAATATTTCCGTACTCCCTGCGCTTTGCAGGTGAATTGCTAGTAGTACCTCTTTATTTATTTTTTTAAACATTAATTGCAAAATTTTGATGTCTGCTAGTTCTCTTGTTAACTCGCCGTGCTAAGCTTAAATGCTTGTGTTACGAGTGGATTCACGCCGGTAGCGCAATGGGTGAAGATTGAACCGGCGACCACAAGATCACAATGAAATAATGAAATTTATTCAGCACTTAGGTATATATATACATATACCTAAACATACACATACACATGTATATACATACACTTGTACTTGTCAAAATTACACTGTATAAGACTAAATCACTAAAGTATCACTTAAGTAGCTAAAAACATTGTTATAATTATTTGATCTTACAGAATTTTTAATCAGTCTGTCCGTCTGTCGAGCGATAAATGACAAATGTACACATTAGGTATAGTAAGATGCCTTAAAGGTAACAGGTCTAAAATTAAAATTAACTTCAAAGAATCCGGCCAAAGTTTAAGCGACATCCACCTGAGGGCACCCTTAAGGGGTTAGGACCAACGCTCAGGGTGCCACTGTAGTAAAGAGTAGATTTACGAACAGTGGTGATGATCGCTGGCACGAGATCACAGTTCGGGGAATAAGCAACAACGCGGTCCTCGGCCATGCCGTCGAGGATCCTACCCTAGCTAACCTGCAACCTTTCACTAGCTACCTAAGTGGACGACCCGGAGAAGAAAGGAAGAAAGAAACTCCGAGATTATTTTTTTTGTCTCTTTTGCTCTGTTTCTTTTTTTTATGTCAAGTCTTTTACAAGTCCGACGAACTAGGCTTTGGGCTATTGGGCTTCGGCCGCTTTTGCTTAGTCATCGCTTTTAGGATGATATAGGTTGGTATATCCAAAAACCAGACGCTAACACCATATTAATAGATACTTATCAATTAACGCGTCCATACTTCGCCTTCTATTAATCTACGCCGTAGCACATCGTAGCACGTTTCGTAGCAATATCACGGCTACGAACTAAAATATTCCTCCGGAATCAGCAAGCAATATTATACCACTTTTGTTCCTTGTTAAAATTGAAACTTTCGTATAATATCCGCTGAGCTCCAAATTGAACATAAATCTCTTTACGTTGTTCAAGCAATAAGCGTTTTATATTTCGTAGGGCCCGGATTAGCCGGGTACATCTCTAGAGGTTTATTCGATAGCCACTGATTTCTTGACCAACTGTACAAGATAATACAGAAGAATATATCGCAATTATATCGTCAAAGAAATTTGAGTTTTATGTTGTAGGGATAAAGATTATTTTTGTATGTTTATAATATTGGTGTTCTACAACACAATCGTAGTAATGGCTATTGTGAGGAAAAATGTAAGTGGATTTGGTCTCGAGCTTGGTACAAAAGTTTCGTTTCCATTCTTTGATAAAAATTGGTTCCAATATAACACTAAAGTTTGGAAGATATAAAGAACTACTCTTTTTTACGATGAAGCAGTATTCGTTTGTTGAATGTATGTTGTGTCATGTTTGTGTAAAATGTATTACTTTCTATCTTTTAATTAATGAAACATTTACACACAATCGCATGTCTTCTCACGGGTGTCGTGAGAAGCAACTAAGGGAAATACAGCAGCTGATGGACGGGCAGCAGTATGTATCTGTTCAAGGATCCTCATCACCTAACTCCGATCACCAATTCTCAAATTTGCCATCCTTTTAACAGTAAATGTGTGTATATGTTTGTTCATAATTTTTGTACTGAACATAAAATTACATAAAAATGCATAGTACAAGCACGTTATGAACCCTCTCTCACTCTGCAATCTATACTAATATTATAAAGAAGAAAGATTTGTATGTACCATTTGAATGCTACATTATGACTGATTAATATAGGCTTTATTTAATTGTGAAGTTCCCACGGGAACGCGAGTTACGCGGGTGAAACCACGCGCGGGAAGCTAGTATATCATAAAAAGCGGCAAGCTCAGCTAGTATTATAAAACGACTTTATTTAAAAGAAACGTCATTTTCAAAACAATTTAATTGTTGTTATAATAGACAAATAAAATTATAAAAACCGGCCAAGTGCGAGTCGGACTCTCGCACGAAGGGTTCCGTACTAGTTGCAAGTGCCTACCTATTTTTGATATCAAGAATACAACAAGTAACATAGTATAAAAGTTCTTGTAGTTCGTTGTAACTTTGATCGATGTTAATAATAGTTGATTGAATGAAAGGTAAATTGCGGTTTACGGTTTATGACGTATTAAAAAAAACTACTTACTTGATCTCGTTCAAACCAATTATCGGTGGAGGTTTGCATGGTTATGTACATTTTATCATTCTCTTATTTTAGAAGTTACAGGGGGGGGCACATTTTACCACTTCGGAAGTGTCTCTCGCGCAAACGTTTCAGTTTAGAAAAAAATGACATTAGAAACCTCAATATCATTTTTGAAGATCCCACACGTATGGGTTTGATGATTTTTTTTTTTGTGTTTCAGTTCTAATTATGTGGAACCCCAATTTTTTTTGTTGTTTTTTTTTCAATTTTTGTGTGAAAATCTTAATGCGGTTCACAGCATACATCTACTTGCCAAGTTTCAACATTATAGTTCTTATAGTTTCGGAAAAAAGTGGCTGTGACATACGGACGGACAGACAGACAGACAGACAGACATGACGAATCTATAAGGGTTCCGTTTTTTGCCATTTGGCTACGGAACCCTAAAAACATTAAATTCTACACTATCTTAATCAGAATAAATGACACTTTCTCCTGCTTAAGGGATGGCATATATATTGAAAGCACCTTATTCAGTACAAAATATTAAACTTACAATGTATTTTTGATTGTCATGAAATATACTAAGCATATAATTACTTAGTCTTGTCGAAGGCAACAGTGCATTTACAATCGGGGGTTTCAGCAGGTAAACCCTTCTCCCCCTGGTATAGCTACTACTCCATCGCTATAGAGAGGAAAATCTCATGCATTTTTCTCAGAGCCTGTAGTTCTCGTAACGTAACAGCCATTCAAAAGAAATCATCAATTTTTATTACAAAACCTTAGTTTCAGAGGTCATCATAAACGTATAACACGTCATGAGATTTTGTATACCCAGAAAGTAAATCAGCTTCCCCATTATGAATAAAAAAAATGGTGAACCACAGCAAATTTATAGCATACCTAAATACAAAAGTCTGACTACGCAACCAATTAGAGAAATCCCAATACAAAACAAAAAATCACTCAGCGGCCTACTCGCAAAACCCGAATCCCTATATTTGCATCTCTCTCTAACACGAAGCAAAAGAAAGGGACAGTAATCTATCATTGGTTCGGATTAGTCGAAACTTGTAAGAACGGTCTGACCCTTGTAATCCCGGGAGGCCGAGGTTTCACATAAAGGGCGAGTTTCTCCGCTGCGCTCATTATTACCCTTCGCGTAAACCAATTTATGAACAAAGACTGAACGAAAAAGTTGTTAATAAAAGTTGCTGGGAATATGGAAATGAAATCGGTGGAAAAAGCCGAGTTAAGACCTCCGCGGATTGCAAAAGGTTTTGTCGAAATCTTTCGGTAAGTTATGCCGATCCTCTTATATTTACTTTGGTATCATTCATCATTTTATCGTAAATATTTGAGTGGATATTGTCAGGATATGATTGAAGGTTCGCATTGTACACTTCCATGCTGGTTTTAGATTTGATAATATTAATCCACAAAGCTTTCGGCTGTGCCGCGTGGTTTCTGGCGATACTGTGTGGTTTCCGAATTAAAACAGACCACCCAATATCTTTCCATTGGTGTCTAACAAATGACTACGGAATCTAAGCTCAAAGTTATTTAACACTTTACAGCGGCTTATCGTGCTTGATAACCGACTAGACCCGAAACAAAAAATCAGATTTTACACAACGATTGTAAAACGTAGGGGTCGAACCCATAACTTCCAAGATTTAAAGCGAGCCGCGTGCAACGCCACGCATATTATCACTTATGCGATTCCCAAAATTAGTAAATTAAAGTTGAAATTATTATTGTTAATATTTAAAGCAGTTGGCCCCGCTTGTTATAATAGCATTTACAATATATAACCGTGTACCAGGGAATCTCCGTAGCGTAGCGGTATTGACAACCTCCGTAGCGTAGTGGTATTTGGCTCGCTTTAAATCACGGAGGTCGTGGGTTCGATTCCCACGCCGAACAAGAAATCTTTGTGTAAATACTAAGATTTCTTTCCGGGTCTGGTTGGTTGAGGGACTACCCTCCGTGCATCGGAAAGCACGTTAAGCCGTTGGACCCGATTATTATAACATCATCTATAATAATCGTATATCAAGAAACGGACAGCAGCGTTTCCTTGTGTGGTACAACATAATACTGCGGTTACCAACCCGCCTGCCAGGCGTGGTGACTATGGCAAATACCCTCCCACGGGAGGAGGCCCATGTTCAGCAGTGGACGTTATACGGGCTGATGATGATGATGATACCAGGGAATGAGCAGCATTTCCTTATGTGTTTTATTTACATATACACATAATTGCTAAAAAATAATGGTTATCGTTTCAAAGAATCTAATAGGCAGGTATAACGCGGGGTATTGCAAGATAAAATGATTCTGAATACTGGATTGTTATGCGGAATTTACATGTACATTTCTGGCCAAACATGACCAAACTCAATTAGCGCTCAAAATCTCTCACAAACATTTCAACCGAAGTAATGTTATGGTAATTTGTGGTCAATACACAATGTAAACATTTCTTTTTTCATAAACAGAAAAATATTCTGAATTGTTTTGGATATACGTTAGACAGGTATTTGAATAAAATTTTAACGACCTACCGATCAATACTGACCATGGTGCCCATAATCTTAAAAGATAAGCCATCTGCGCATGATAAAGGTATTATCCACAAGTGTTCTAGCTAATTAACAGAGTCGGAACTAACTTTTTGGAAATCCATATTAATCTTTATGGGTGCAAACTGGGCAAGAGTGGGGTTGCATGGATATGGGCAACGGAACCAAAGGGATTAGAGGTTGGCTGATTTCCTGGAGAGAGAGACTCTTTATATTGCACTCTTTATTCCAGAAGCCACCGCACGGGAAATGGACCTGGATGAGCCCTGGTGGTTCCATGAAAAACGACATTGACTTCATCATTACAACCAAAAACCAAATATTTAATTATGTCGCTGTGATTCTCAGGGTTGTGATCACCGAATAGTTTGAGGCACGTTAAATATAAATGTCAAATTGGAACGATCCCGTCTGATGAAGTTTACGCTCCGACCTTCAAATGCACACATCCGAAACCCCGAGAGCTTTCAGATCGAACTAAGTAATTGCTTCAAATGTCAAGATAATTGCAAATCTGTGGACGATCTCAGCAGCGGGCTGGTAGACACTGTGCATTCGGTGGGGTTTGAATACTTTAAACCCCACCCTAGAAATAGACCTAAGAAACTATCCACTAATACCCGGGATGAGGTCCCGCTGAATGACGTACAATGATGCTCCAGACTCCAGACGATGCGGAGTCATTGAGGCAGCTCAATAGACATATCTTTCATCTTTCAACGTCATTGCGATATGACATTCACTCCTATAATACGAAACGTATTAAGGAGACGATAGAGCGAAACCAAGGCTCCAAAGTGTTCACAACACCTCTATTAGGCAAAGCTGTTGCCAAAGCCAGTTGTCAAAGCTGAAGAAGGAAGATGAGGCAGTAACGTCGAGTAAACCAGAGGTTTTACGGGAGCTAGAGAAGTTCTATAGTCAGTTGTATGCCTCAGCAGTCAAGCCCGCTAACAGCCAAGCCGAAAATCCTAGAGCAAGGCTGACCCAACACTATACTAAAGATATCCCGGACAGATAGATGATGATGGAATCACATTTAAGCTTCTGAATGCGGATGGCACACCGATACTTAAAGTCTTTCAGAAGCTCTTTAAACTCCGTCTTACTCGAGGGACAAACGCTACAATCGTGGGGCAGAGGTGGTGTGGTTGTGTTCTTCAGAAAAGGTGACAGAACCATATTGAAGAATTATAGACCCATCAAACTGCTGAACCATGTTTATGAGCTGTCCTCGAGAGCTCCTGCGTCATCGAATCAGAAATGAAGAGATCTGCAGGAGAACGAAGGTCGCTGACATAGCTCAATGGATTAGCAAGCTGAAGTGGCAATGAGTAGGACACATAGTTCGTAGAACTGACGGCCGATGGAGTAAAAAGGTTCTCGAGTGGAGACCATGAACTCGCAAGTGCAGACCGACGACCTCATAAAGGTCGCAGGGAGTCAGTGGATTCAGGCCGCTAGCAATCATTCCAACTGGAATTTGATGGGGGTGGCCTATGTTCAGCAGTGGATGAAGACACCAGGCTGAAGATGATGATGATATTAATCTAAAATATCTCGTGTCAATTGTGCAAAAAAAGTGTCCAAATGCTGTTAGGTAATTTTGCACCGCTCTCCCGCTCGCAATAATTATGCACAATATGCCGGAGGGATAGTAAAAACATGCTAAAATACAATTACTAACCCGACAACGACACGTGTGTTGCTCCTCCACGTAACATCATTAGGGTGGCATTGTCAAGTCGTACCCAAATTAATTCTATATGATGAATGTACGAGCATTTTTTTAAAAGCCTAAAATTCTTATTGGAAGATTTCACCCACACGACAGTGAGAGATGAAGTGCATGTCTGACAGCTTAATGTTTTTCGTGGGGCACGTGTGAAGTGCCACTAACTTCCAGACTTACAGCAGTTACTTGGAATCTTCTCAAACGACAAATTTTAATAACACTATTTTAGAAACTCGAATCCAGGATCTCCATCGTTACGGTCGAATATTTTTTTGCTAGACCACAGTTTAGTTAAATTATACGCAATATATATTTACAACATAATTAAAATCCGTAGCAAATCATTTATGCTACGAATACTCCGCACTGTATTTTTTAAATCTTTTTTAATAATCGACACAACCATAGCATGTGTTTTTACAATACGTTTTTACAACAAAATATAATCTAGGTGCTCCACTAACACAGGATCCAATTAATCTGTACTGTCTAATGCTTTTTTAAAAAGTACGTAAAAAGAATGTTGAATTATTATTGCTAATATACCTACTGCAAGTGCAATTTTAAAAAGACGTGGTCGCATTTTTTCATTATCACACATTTAATTATTTTTAATTACATACTGATTTCAAAGTTATGCTTTAATAATCTGCGCTAGCTTATAAAATAAACATAATTTATATCACTCAAAGAGCTACTTCAAAAAGACTCAGAAATTCTGTTAAACCTGATCACAAAGCTATGCTATTATATACTTATTTTATTTATATATTGGCAGATAAAGACGTTCGCAAAGATATTTCTAGAAATCTTTTCTCCGGAAGACCGTTGGGTTTCCTTATCCGGCGGAAATGAGGCGGCGGAAGCCTCGGGCAGTGGCTCCCCACATTTCACTTTACGGGTGATGAGGTAACACGAAAATAAATGGCTTGGATGAGATTATTTTATCTAATATACTTAGAGGTTACGTATGTGTTTTGAGGTGTTTGATAACACGATTAGGGATGAAAAGAAATGAAATAAATGAATGTTATTCACCACTTAAGAAATTACGTTCACTTTTTGCTATTAGAATCTATACTAACATTTAAAGCTGAAGAGATTTTTGTTTGCTTGAATGCGCTAATCTCATTATCCAATTAAAAAAACCTTTCAGTGTTAGATAGCCTATTTATTGAGGAAAGCTATCAGATATATTTAATTATTAAGTTCGTAGGGGAGTTACGTGGATGAAACTACGCGCGCGCGAACCTAAATTTAATACAATTTAATTTTTATCATATACAATTTCAGTATTTTTTAATAGCTGCGATATATAATGCCGTGGGTTTTATATAATTCATTCAGGATTCTAATGTTAGCATTTGTTATTTATATGATGAGACATTTCAAGGATATCGTCATGAATTAACATTTGCCTTTTAATCATAGTTACCACGAATTCATTTCATTCAATTTTCAATACCTACTACCGTACAAACTTAGCAGTGTATTCGAGAAGTAATTTCATGACATCATAGTGTAGTTCTGTAGAATTTAGCTGATGCTGTCTCACCGACAAAGCCCCAAAAAAACGAAACTAAAGCCAATCTAGTTTGCAGAGTGTTATTGAAAATTTCTAACAAAGAGATCGAAGGCAATTTCAAATTTACAACAAACCGTTTATATCCGGTGCTGAACAAGGGGCTCATTTTTATAGACTTCTTACGTCACCAATGGGAATTCATAAGTTGTCGTAAGTCGAAAACCTCACGGAATGCTTAATATGACTAATAATAATAAGCATCATCAGCTCGTATAACGTACACTGCTGAACATGGGCCTTCTCCCGAGGGATGGTTTTTTCCACACTTGGCAGGCGGGTTGGCGACCGCAGTAATATGTTGTATCACGCAAGGAAACGCTGCTGCCCGTTCCCTAGTATACGATTGTTATAACAATGATTAACAATCGGGACCAACGGCTTATCGTGCTTTCCGAGGCACGGAGGGTAGTTCCTCAACCATCCAAAACCCGGAAAGAAATCTTAGAATTTACACAAAGATTTCTTGTCCGGCGTGGGTATTGAACCCACGACCTCTGCGATTTAAAGCAAGCAAATACCGCTACGCTACGGAGGTTGTATACACATTAACAAAGTTTTATTTTTGACCTGTAAGATTTTGTTTAAACTTATATCCATAACTCGCGAACGGCAGTCAACTATTCGAGTTAGCACTAAGCTGACTCCCAAGATTGAAAGTAAACGCGCCACTCGTATCAACGCTTTGAGAGCTGGAAAAATATAAAATTAGTTAACGGCTTCAAATTTATTACAGGAATTTTTAACAGAGATTGATTCTGTTCTCGCTTTTACGACTAAGTTAAATTTTGAAAAATCGTTACTTGGTGCTTATCTTGTGTAAGTAAGTGCTCGGATTAAGTGCTAAGACCGACAGTCAGGTGGTCAGTTGAACGTAGCTATTTCAAGGAAAATTTATGAATAGTTAATATAAAAAGGTAATTTTATCGCGTTTATACCGGTTTATACCGGCTATATATTATAATTATGAAAAGTTTTTTTTTTGAATAAAAGTAGTTTTTGGGGTACAAGTGCCTAAGTCGAGCATTTTCGTAACGTCATTTTCTAGAAACCATTTGGGTCATTTCAACAGACTATAATTTCGTCGTTCCTACAGGATTCTAAATATTCTGTTGCTTAGGAACACTACTTAGGTAGTTATGTTATATTAGTTCCATTATATTTGAAACACAATTCTAAGAAATATTGCAAGTTGAACCGTTCTTTCGTTTTCTTACTCCCTGTACTTAAGTATCGTCAAAATTGTAATGTACTTCTAACAGACTAACTAGCTCCAAATTGTTTAACGTATAAAGCAAGGGTTATTCTGACGTCCTAAATTTTCCGTCCCATTTTTGTACGGGGTGCAATGGCGCTTTTGGACTCAGACCAAAAAATGTATATTTTTCGAAAATGACTACCGATAGAGAGCTGTTGAATTGCCAAAACTCATTTATTTAATTTTACAGTCATTTATGCCAGAATTATTGCATTGGGATACCTACTTGTGATGCTATGTATTTGCTGGTACGAAATTTACTTCTAATTTTAGCATCTTTTCGCGACATTTCTGACGATATGTCTTGGCCCGCTTGAAGAGTGCTCAACATTTGAGCTTTTAAATACAGGAGTTCTTTAAATCGAATAATTAAATGGATAGCTTAGGCTCAACACGCATTTTTGTCCGCCTAGCACCCATTACCGTAGGAACCTCAATATCAAATAAAGCCTTTATCTCTTCGAGATATAAGCACCGTTGCTTTTTAATGGTGAAAGAATCATTGGATTCGGCACTGTAGTCTTTGAGATTATGAATGGCATCGCTTATCTGGTGTAAAAAATAAATACTAGCACTCGGGTAACGAGCTGTAGTTGCGAGAGCTGCGAGTTTTTTATAAATTAATTAGGTTCTCGATCCTCACGGTCCTCTAATATTTCGACGACAAAAGGCACAAACACATAAACATTATTAATTTGGTTGGATGCATCTAGCTATCTATACTAATATTTTAAAGATAAAAGTTTGTAGTTTAGTATGTTTGTTTAGAATAAACTTAAAAAGTACTGAACGGATTTAGATAATACTTCCTCTTTTTTTTAGTTTATTTTTTAGTACATAAGAAACCTTCAAAGGTTTATGTGACAAAGTAGAGGTAGCAAGCTCGCTCACAGTATGTTCCATCAAATTAGAGTTAAGTTAGCTCAACACTATTAGAATGATACATTATCCCTGAGTTACATAGGCTGTATTTTTACTTGAAATGTGTAGGCGCCCGTGCGAAGCCGGGGCTTGCTACTCTTTTTGTATTCCGATTGATTAGATCTATTAAGTTTCAAATGTAGTCCCTAGTCATCTTCAAAATACCCCAAATAATCTCCTCGTGAATTATAAACCGACAGATTATGTAAATTGAAGGTCCTCCTGTACATTGTTTAAGTTTAATAACAGACCCGGTATTTTAATGGTATATTGTCCGATTATTCTATAACTCAGAGTTAATAAATGTAGGGAAACTCTAATGGATTCACGGGTTATCGGATGTCGCATTATAACTTCGTACATTTATTTATTTGTGTTAATTTGAGTATTTGTTGTTAGCTGACGCTATGCATATCAACTTGGTCCCCGTTTCACCACCTTTATTTTGTGTTAACTATATAATATACTAAGTAGGTTCCCGTGCGCGGTTTGACCCGAATAACTCCCGTCATAATTATATATAGCCTGTCACTCAGGGCAGTGGCAGATTTGCACATTTGCCGCCATTAGGCTATTCAAATTTTGCCGCCCCTACTATTGAAGAAAAGAAAATTTTGCTATTGAAAATTTTAGACGTTAAATTGATTTATTCTGTAAGAAAAAAAAATTGGCGAAATTTGCAGCCCAATAAATTTTGCCGCCCTAGGCTCCAGCCCACTCAGCCTGCTGGCAAATCCGCCACTGACTCAGGGTGAATGTAGATTTCCAATGGTGAAAGAATTTTTGAAATCGGCGCAGTAGATTTTGAGTTTATATATTAAAAACATACACACAAAAATACAAATCTTTCTTCTTTATAATACTACTAATATAGATAATTTTTATTTGTAAATAACTCCTAATTAAATTTGACAGTTTGACAGAATTACCATAGCGGTTTGACTCTTAAAGGATTTAGTCACGGTGATAATAAAGATTTGTATTAAACAGATGATACTTGGCTAAGTAAATTGTTGATTCTGATAGTAATTATATACCTAACGTTTTAGAGGATCTCATATTAGTGAAACCAATGTCTCTCAAGACAAATTTTAGATTTTACAAAAAAAAATTGTTCGTCGCGGGGATTGTACCCACGTACTCGAGATTTATACCATTATATGGATCATTTATCTCAAAATAATATTAAGGACATACAATAGGTAACCAATGCTAAACGTTATCCAGTCAATTAACGATTAATTTATTTTGCCAATCGACACGATAATTAGAGCCCGCTTAGTCTAACTTATTAACGAACATAAATTTTCTAAAACACTTCATTAATTCAGATAAAATAAACTTTCTTAAGGTTGCGTTTACATGAGACGTCTTAAATAACCCTATATTAGACTTTAGAAATTCGTGACAAATTTAATTACAACTTTTTTTTTTAAATGGATTTATTTTTATTATTTTTTATTAAGAAAAGTATATAATAAAGAATATAATAAAGAATATAACAATATAACAATTAAAAATAAAATAAGAAAAAAAAAAAAACACTTCGCATCCGTCGGAAGAGTGCCCAGAAAGTTGGCAGCCACGTTGAATTGTAATGCTTATATTTAATACTTTATAAATATAATAATTACTAGTGCACAAAAGAACAGCCCTTTTGTGCAAATCGTTTGTTCAATTTCCATTGTCATTTGATTATAATCATTGTAGTAATAATAACAATAAAACATTATCTTAAACAGGCCTATATTGACAAAACTAAGCTTTTGATGAATGATAAAGTATTGTCGTCCAAAACGCATAATTTAGTTCAATCAGTTGAAGATGACTGAGTGATTAAAACTTCACTTGGAAGATTTGAATTTAAAGAAAAAAAAAAAAAAAATTAAATCAAAGTTCATAACTCTTTGGTCCCTGCAGCTTAGGACTTTCCTCTTTAAAAGGTTCACAAATGCTACTAATTTTCTGTTCTATTATATATGTCACCGAAAGGATAATACGAATCGTAAGTTGATCAATTTCTTTTCTTTTTTTTTAATTTGCCAGATTCAGTGATTTTTTTAGGATTAGGTTATTTTTTTTTAACCACCCGAAACCTCATTAGTAGATCAACTAACTAGAAAGTTGATCAACTAACTAGTAAGTTGATCAACTTACGATTCTTATTATTTTCCGGTGACTTATACAAACTAATCTATTTAAGATCGTTCTTGTTCTATGTGAAAAGTCCTTTAAAGGTATTCGTTGAATTCTGTCGATTTATTTTCAGTCGACGCTAATTGCGTCCTCAGCTTCATTTGCATCTTTAGGTGATATTTCACCGCCATTTTAAATCAATGCCCTTTCATTTTACCGTTCCACTTACAATGTCAGAAATAACGACTTTTACTGTAAATTTTATCAAAAATACTAAGGTTAACTCCCATTATAACCACACTACATACCGAATTTGTCGCTGATAATACTTAGCAAGACAATTTGTCATTAGTATTACTATCGAATCGTAACTAAATTTTAAAGAAAAAGTTTGCCTCAAGTTCCCCGCGTGCCGGAATTTACTTTTTGCAGCAGGTACCTAAGCATTGTCATCAGGAGATCCCGCAGTGCCATATTGACCGCGGGTGGCATCGGGGGGCCGGATTGCTTGTGCGTACCCGACCCCGCCAACGGCGGATCGAAGGAGATTTCGGGAGGTTTTAGTCGTGTAGAGTCCTCTCCTCGTGGTATGAGTTTAGCATACCACGCAATGGAGAGGGCGGGTCCCACATATCCCACCGCCAGCGCGCGAATACGCTGCAGCGGCGGTGGGAATGCGTAAATGCATTTCCCCCTATTTGTCATTCAACGGGGCAATGGTGCCAGCATTCTGGGAATACCTACATATCATTGCTAATTGAAAGGTATTCTTCTCACAGGTTATTCCGTTGTTTTTAATGGATTTACTATTTCCGTTGTGTTATCTATCTTCTATCTACACATATATTAAATACTAGCTTTCCGCGCGCGCGCTCACCCGCATAACTCCCGTTCCCGTGAGAACTCCATAATTAAATATAGCCTACGTTATCCGAGGATAGTCTAGCTGTCCAACAGTGAAAGAAATTTTCAAATCGGTCCAGTAGTTTCGGAGCCTATTCAATATATACAAACAAACAAGCAACTCTTTGCTCTTTATAATATTAGTATAGATATATAAAAGCCGAAACTGACTTACTGATCGATAAACTATTCCTTATCTGAGTAAATGGGGGCAAAGTTTGTATGAAAAGATCGAAATCTACGCGAATAAAGTCGCGGGCAGCAGCTAGTTTTCTATATAAATATCGCAGTAGATGACATTGTGTCATTGATTGATAGATGTCAAATAGCCTAAATCGTTAGATAAAAAAAACGAAAAATTTATTTCCTGACGTTCGTAAAGAAGGATTCCATTTTAATTCAACCCTGAAGGCCTAAAACAGGGAATAAAATTTAGTATACTGAAATCTACCTGGATCATATCGCAAGTATAGCTAGTGTGTTATCATACCGTAGTATAGATTTATGTTCTTAACTATCTGCGCGTTTCTCTGCTCCAGTGGGTCGGAGCGTGATTTTTTGTAGCCTATATCTTAATCAAGCTTATTAACTATCCCCGTGCAGAGTTTCAGCCAAATCCATTCAGTAGTTTTTGCGTAAAAGACGAACCAACAAACGGACACATACACTTTCCCATTTATGACAGTAGCAGTATGGATATAGTGACTTACTTACTAACTTATATTCAACGGTTTTATTCATATTACACTGCTTATCTTCTCAATTCGTTATCGTTTATCGTTAAAAAACATATGTAGGTTGATAAAAGATCTCTGTTTCCATTTAATCCATTACGAAGTGAACGAGTAATAAACAGATTACATCCATCCATCCTCAAAACTTTTGCTTTTATGATAATTATTATATCAGGACAGCGGAAACATGCATATGTGGATTTTAATAGTTAATTAAAAAAGTGTTTTAAAATTAATGAACTATTAGATTACTTGATTTTCGTGTTTCTAGCTCATAATAATGTGCCAATGAGTACGTATGTATGTATTTCGCCGCGAAGCTTTTGCTTCTTCACCGTGCGACCAGCAAGCTGTCCTATGAATAAAAGATTAATAAATTTCGATGACCGGCCGTGGTTCCGCCGTAGCCTAATTGGTTAAGGCATTAAGGGCTAAACCTAAGATGCAGGTTCGAATCCTGCCGGAGATCGAATTTTATAAATCTGCCATAAAGTGTTCGAAAACATTATTTACTACGTTCCTAGCACTTAAATTCAATTTGTATTTCCTAACCTGAGGTTTTCACTCCAATGTTCGGCACTCAAAGCCCTTAAATGGTTTCTACCCAACCCGCCAGTGAATAGACAGCCTTACAGGAGGCTTTTAAGATATTTCGTAAAGTGCTCAAGTCACCTTGTTAATTTACTTTAGTCGGAGAGAAATGCATTTTAGTAACGTATAGCTTGTAACGTATAGTTTGTTGCAACTGCAAGTCTAGTAAAGTAGCTCTTTAATTTGTTTTAATCGCATATAATAGTGGAACTCTGTGGCTTAGCGGTAAAAGTGTTGGAGGTTATGGTTTCGATCCCAATGCCGGACAAGAAATCTTTATGTAAATTCTAAATAACTTAAATCTTTGATTTTACACAAATCTGACAACCTCCGTAGCGTAGTGGTATTTTTGCTCACTTTCAATCTCAGAGGTCGTGGGTGTAAATTCTAAGATTTCGATCCGGGTCTGGTTGGTTGAGGGTCTACCCTCCGTGCCTCGGAAAGCACGTTAAGCCGTTGGTCCCGATTGTTATAACATCATCTATAATAATCGTATATCAAGGAACGGGCAGCAGCGTTTTCTTGTACCAACATAATACTGCGGTCACTAACCCGCCTGCCAAGCGTGGTGGCTATGGCAAATACCCTCCTTCGGGAGAAGGCCATGTTCAGCAGTGGACGTTATACGGGCTGATGATGATGATGACACAAATTTAGACTTACAGAAGCATAAGAACGGACGTACTATATACTTCAAAAGCATTTGGTCTTAAGTGCCAGTTTTCGTAAAGGCACATACGACGAATGTTTCTGACGTATAATGGCACATCCGACCTTATGCTTTTGAGCTCTAGAAATATTTATTGACCAGAGGGAATGGAGCCCTTTACCGATTTTTTCCGATGGTCATTTATGTAATTAGCCACGAGGCTTTTGCTATTTCCTATTTTTGTAAATCCTATTTTTGTCCATGATATGTTAGATTAAGATAGATGAACTGTACCATTGTCTTTGTTGGATGAATAAACATTATTATTATTATTATTATTATTTCACCGGATATATAGCCTTATACCGCTCTAGCGTAACCGCAATAGAATTAGACAATGTGTAAAATATAACCCAAAGGCGTCCGAGTCCCTTTGCCTAGAGCTCGGTGTCGTTTACAGGGCTCGCCTCGTATGTATGGCGCCCGACGACTCGGGAGTTTTTTTGAGAGCTCGAGCTTTTTTGAAGTCTCGAGTCCTTTTTGAAGGCTCGAGCCCTTTTCGAAGGCTCGAGCTCTATTGAAGGTTCGAGTTCTTTTGAAGACTCGAGCCCTTTTTTGAAGGCACGAGCCCTTTTGAGCGCTCGATCGATCTCGAAGCATTTCTCTTTAGCGCACTAGTCTTTTTCTGCCCTCTAGTTTTAAAGGATGCTGATGAATGAAAATAAGTAGAGGTAAACCACAATAGGTTAAGCGTTTATGGTGCACTTTATTCTATTTTTGGAGACTCGAATTCTTTTGAAGGCTCGAGCTCTTTTGAATGCTCGAGCTCTTTTGAAGGCTCGAGCTCTTTTGAAGGCTCAAATTCCTTTGAAGGCTTGAAATCTTTTGAAGCCTCGAGGCTTGGCTCAAAAAAATCGCGGCTCGGTTAGGCTCGGGACTCCGAGCTTACCGAGCTCACTGAGTCTTGCCATTCCGCCTCGAGGCTTAAGAAATAACACTCGACGCCTCGAGGCTTGTACATCACTACCTTCAACCGCTCATACATATTCATAGCCAGAAATGCAACGATCATAGCTAAATGCCGTTAAGCCTCTTCTAAGCAAACAAGCAATTTGGTGTAGCGGGAAATTGTTTAGTACCGTCGAAACTGTAAGCATGAAATAGTTTATTTTGATAGCATACTATAAAACTATGACATAACCGCCGTGGCGTAGCGGTTTGAGTCTCGCTTTGAGTCTAGGAAGTCGTGAGTTCGATCCCCACGCTGGATAAGAAATCTTTGTGTAAATTCTTAAGATTTTTTTTCGCGTCTGGTTGGCTGACCATCCTCCGTGTTTCGGAAAGCATGTTAAGCTGTTGGTCCCGATTGTTATAACATCATCTATAACAAGCGTATACCAGGGAACGGGCAGTACCGTTAAATACTGCGGTTACCAACCCACCTGCCAAGCGTGGTAACTATGGCAAAAACCCTCCCTCGGGAGTAGGCCAATGTTCAGCAGTGGACATTACACAGGCTGATGGTGATGATACCATAAAATTAGATAGCCTAGGCTAGATGAATGCCGTCGAGCTGTGGTCGAAATTTGATCAAGATATATTTTTTTTAAGTTGCATTTTACGATTTTACTTGCGTAGGACTGCTGCTGTGCCTCTGAACATTGAGCTTGTTGTCATCTTTAAAAGGAGGTAAAAGGTTGTCTTCAGTTATACAGCTTAATATTATCCAATTAGCTATATTCTTAAAACATATTTGTGTGATGATTGACGGATCATCGAATAGTTTAAACTACTGATCATAGTAGACCTGAAACATAAAGGGTGTATGTAGCGTAAGCGTCTGACAAGAGATGATTTTATTCCTTCTAAGAGCATGTAAAACGTTGGTAATGTTTATAAGAGGACATCAAAGTCTACGCGGTTAAAGTCGCAGGCTGCAGCTAGTATTACGATTTAGATATTTCTATGATATCCTAAAGGTTAAAGAAATCTACGATTGCTATTTTCACAAAGAAGTTTAATCTTAAAGTTTACTTCAACATAAATTGATTTTATTCGATGTACATAAGTGATTTACATTTCAATTTGAAATCTTATTTACATATAACGATTTTACTAAGTCAGTCCTCTCGAAATTTAATTAACTCCTTTATAGAAACTTGAAGGTAAACTAACTTTGACCTTCCCTTAACCTTAGTAAGCCATGTGGCCTCACTTTAATTATAGCCCGATAGCTCAAGCCAGGCTTATCTCTGAAAGCTAAGATCGGTTTTGAGATTAGGACATTGACACAGTAATGTAACCCTATACAGTATGATAGGTTTATATTTTTGTTCTCCACGCTGTTTCGTCCCATGGCTCTTTCGTGGTATGAAAGGAATTGTGGAAAAACTATTCAAATTCTATGGCTCATTCGATGGGACAAAAGATTCGTGGGACGAAACTGCGAATCCATGAGATAATTTGATTTTTGCAAAGTTTTGCACATACTTGTTTATTATTATTGTTTATGTTTTTGTGCTCTGGTGCTAGAGTTATTAAATATGACTCAGTTTCTGAAACATCACTGTAGGTAATTAATTTGATAATTACCTACAGTTTTAGTTGAGGCTTATCTTTGTAATCTAAGATCAGTTTTAAGATTGGGGCCGTGACACAATTTCTTTCACTCATATAGTAAGACAAGTTGATATTCTTGCTCTAGATTTTTTTCGGCATATGTAGTAGCCATGAGTCTTTTGCTAGTTCACCAGGTAGGATGGGCATATGAAAACAGCTAACATAAGTATCATCATCATTTTCATCATCATTAAAAGCCCGTTTACGTCCACTGCTGAACATAGGCCTCCTCTAAACAGACCTTGGCAAGCTTGGCAAGGATCGTAGAGGGACATTGCCATAATCACCACGCTTGGCAGACGGATTGTTGATCGCAGTAAGATGTAAACCTTGAGCTAATAGATGCTGCTGCCCATCCATCAGCCATATGTCCCTTAGTCGCCTTTTACGACACCCATGGGAGGCATGGGGTGGTCTATTCTAAGCCAGAAACCACACGGCAACATAAGTATAGTAAACCATTATTTTGTACTATTAGTATGGATTTAGTTTTACAATTTTTTCTACAGTTACTCATCAAATGTATATCTCATAAAATAATTTATCGTTTTATTATTATAAAATTAATTGATTGTACTTTTATTAATTTATTTTATTTTTAAAACACTTAATAAAAGAACTGCCAAACTACAAATTTAAATTTTACATAAGACAGCAATTTATTTGTCTGTTAAACCAATTTTCTGTGACAATGTGGCACACACTAAGTTTCTTATACCTACTCCATTAGGATTTTCCATCTCCGATGTTTCCGATTAGCTAGGTTTACACGTATGTATGGTTCAATATAAATGTATTGTACGTTTCCTGTTCCAATTGTGGAATTGCAATAATAATATCGAAGATTTCAAGATTTATGGAAGCGGCCGTAGGCTTGGGTTTCGAATTGTGGTCTTGTGGTCGCCGGTTCGATCCTATTGCACAACCGACTCGAACCGACTCGTAACACAAACATTTTAGCTTAGCACGAGGGGTTAACAAGACTACTAGTAGTTGCAGTCTACTAGTAGTCTTGTTAACCCCTCGTGCTATCTGTCTGTACGTCAATCTGCTGGTAATATTTTTTAAAGGGAAAAAAAAAGAACTTTTTTTGCGGCTTATAATTTTTTTAAATAATACACTCATTTTTGAATACATATTTATTTATTTATTTATTTATTTACATACATATATATATACATACATAGCGCTGCTTAAAAACAAAATGGCTACAAATAAAATAAAATAAAATCTTACCGACAAATATTACAAAATTAAACTAAACCTGCCTTAGGTTTAGTTTAATTTTGCAATGAAAAGGATGTATTTTTTTATATTTGTGGCCATTTTGTTTTTAAGCAGCGATATAGGTGTACAATTAAAAGTTAGTGCCATCTGCAGCCATCTATAGTCAACAGTTAGTAATCACTAACCTATGTCGTGCAAATTCGCAAGCTGATTGGAACATAATATGTACAATTAGGGTGCCCCCAAATTGTAACGAATGGATGTCGGCTGCCGGGCATACCCTCACCTCTGAAAAAGATCTTCAAACTACAACACAAAACGTCAAAATTCGATTATATATTATGTATTAATCCTAAGTATTAATGATTAATATGAATATTTTTCCCAAGGATGTCATTAACAGCGTTCAGTTGCATACTATTAAAGTTGCGCTTATTTTCAAACTTTTGTTCATATTGATTCAAAAATGCAATCTATCAATCCGAACCATACCATTTTTTTTGTATATTTTATAAGATTCAACTATTAATATGAAAGCAAAACTTCGTTATTCATAAGTATTTTATTTTCAAATTAAAACTAAACTAAGAATAAAAGTTTTAGTATAAACGAAGACTCAAAACTAAATTTTGTTATTTTAGTTCAATGTTCTAAAATTACAAATGAAAGTTTGGACAAAGTTAGGCAACTTAAAGATAAATGAGATTTTCTTTTTCGGCAGTATTTAGGTAACTCTATCATCATCATCATCAGCCCGTATTTAATATTTACTGATGATCAATTGCTTTGCTACAGTCTTCAGACAAAGGAAAAAATATGTTTGATTTTCCAAATATTTTTATGTCCAGGAACTCTTCCTCCGAGACTAAGGCATTGTCGTGTTCCGACACTAAGGCTAATTTATATAATGAAAGTTGTATTTTGAGTTAAAAGTAATGAAATAATAAAGCTAATTGTACGATCATCGCCACATGATATTAATTGTTTCAGTTTTTATCTAAATAAGCATTACTAAAGTGCTGATGACTCGCGTACATTTGCTGACTAGGCTATTGCACCCGCCACAAATAAACTACATTTCACCATATAAAATAATATGTTTTAACAATAAATAATAATCATTTAACGGATACAAAACAGTGATTTTATTTCCTGACCCATCCCGTGTGATTCAACCTACAACAACAACACTAACTCTAAATTGTATTTATTAAATGATTTATTTTAGCTTTAAATCAATGTTGTTAAAGCACAGCTAAAATACAGACTAATAATGTATAAAAATAAAGTGGATAAAAATAGAAGTTTGCCAAAAATACATAAAAAAGAAAATATACCTACAAAACAAAAGAGTTCATAACATTCTATATTCAAATTAAATTACCTTCATCGGCTATAAAACTGTAAGTAACTGAGTACAACTACCTCTAACAAAACTTCATCGGTTTCGTACGAACTAAAAGTTTGATAACAAACTTTTGTTCTAAAATAAATTTAAAACTACAGTAAAGTCGTTAATTTGATCCTAACTACCAGTTTACCAGAGGTTTAAATAGTTGTTTTTACTTTTCATTCGCAAACTGTTTGGCTTGAATAATTATGTAATGGACTGAGTAATATTTTATTATCAACCGAGGAATAATATTACAGCCGTAGCCGTGTTTACAGTGTTTCCCAGCGGGGTAGGCAGAGACAATGGACCTCCACTTGCTTCAATCCCTACACACATCTTTCGCTTCATTCACTCTCATAACATTCTTCATACAAGTACGTCGGTTTAGGGTTGATCTTATTTGACCTTTTGCGAGGATGTCTCCGATTTAGTCAGAGAACGTTCGTCGATGTTTTCCCGACTGTGCCACTCACACTTGCCATGTATACCTGTTTTGTCAATCTTTCTTCATCCATTCTTTCCACGTGACCAAAACATCTCAACATTCCCTTCTCTATCTTCGTAATCAAGTCCTCTTTCACTCCACTTCCTTTTGGTTTAAAGGGCAAAAAAACAATTTCTAAATTTGATTTTCAACCTTATTAGCTGTTGTTATTTACGCAGTATTACACTATCACCGACGATATGCGAATTTCTGTTTCATCACTACATAGTATAAAACAAAGTCGCTTCCCGCTATGCTTAGATTTTTAGAACTACATCGCGCGGGACAGCTAGTTTGTAAATATATCATAAAAAGACATACATTTACCTTACTTTTTACTTAAAAACTTACTTAAGTTCACAAGTCTACTCCGGATCATGGGTATTTTTTTTTTTGATTTTTTTTTCCGGGATGAATTGCATTTACGCTTTCCATCGTCGCTGCAGCGAATTCGCGCACTGGCGGTGGGATATGTGGGACGCGCCCTCTCCATAGCGTGGTATGCTAACTTATACCACGAGGAGAGGACCCTACACCACTAAAACCCCCCGGACACTCATTCAATCCGACGTTGGCGGGGGCTAAGTATGCATAAGCAATCCGGCCCCCCGACGGCACCTGCGGCCAATATGGCTCGGTGGGATCTCCTGGGCCACACTTACAGTGGCCCATTTTCATAATCACCACCCCTGCCTTACGGATTGATGGTCGCAGTAAGATGGTGAGTATCCATGAGCTGATAGATGCTGCCACCCATCTGCTGTGTGTCCCTAAGTCGCCTCTGACAAACCATGGGAAGGCATGGTGTCTATTCGAACCCGAGAACCACACACATTCACGTTAGTTTCATCGTTTCAATTCCCAGTTCTAGTAGTTAGTTCCATTAGCCAATAGATACCTAATGAATTCCAACCAACAGTAAAGAAAGCAATAATTAATGTGCCTTTTGTAATCTCCACGAAACAATGCTTAGAACAAAGCTCCGCTATTTCTCAATAGAAGACATTGGATTAAAGCCAAAAGTAAAAAAAATATCTTATTGTTAATCTAACAAAGGATAGTCATTGTAAAAGAGATGCTGGAAAATATTAAGATTGTTCGTTGTTATTGTGTGGGTAGTTAGTACACAAGCTTAGGTACTGCATAATTACTAAATGTAAATTATTGATTTATAATAAATGTATGAACTTTTCTAAATTCAAATTGCTGTATAAGTTTTTATAATTATTAATCAGGAACTCATTACGCTGTTTTTGTTGTGCTGGAAATGGAAGCCCTGAGGCCACACTGTCTCTCCTTACTACAGGCTATTTTCACTAGCCCATTTAGGAGAGCAGTACGCCAACTTCTTGTGAAATGTGCTATATGTAAATACATTATGTTGTAATTTTATTATTAATGTAATGATCAAACCTGATTGTGTACTAGCACTTTTTGAAATAGAACGTTTATTATTTATTATTATTATATTATATGTAACGATTTAATAACTACTATCAACATTTTTTTTATTAAACCATTACATGTGTAATGTTACCACATTACATTTAACACTATAGTCATAAGGATGGCATACCTTTATTTTAAAAGCACCCTAAATGTGCAGTAAACTAATTTATTTCAAACGAGTCGATCTGCACCGCTTCACCCGCAACCGCAAAGCAGAATTGTCTCTCTATAAGACAGACTATGTTTTTCTAGAAAAGGTAATATAATTGTAAGTTAGATATTGTAGGTAGATGCAAAAATAAAGTGCGAGTCGGACTCGCGGACGAAGGGTTCCGTACTATTTTCAAGTCCTACCTGTTGTCGTTATTGACACCGAGCAAAAAAGGGCAGAAAAAAATTAATTTTAGTATTTTTTGTTATAGCGGAAATAGAAATACATCATCTGTGAAAATTGCAACTGTATACCTATCGTTTCGTACCTATATAACTTAGTAATAGGGTCCCGTTTTTAACCTTCGGGTATAGAACCCTAATAAACGGAGAATTTCCCACTGACATATAGATACACGCACAGCCGTAAGCGCTAATGGTAGAAACGAGAAATATGGACAGTGGCTTTAATTCAAAATGCGGGCGCACACTAAGAAGGGATTTAAAAAAATGTCACCCTAAAGTGATGAAACAGGCGTTACAAGTATGCATGGAAAAATCTTCAATTAGCAACGATTTTGATAAAAATTCGAGGTTCATGCTACTAATAACATTGTATAGGTGTCATTAATTTTAAGAATTCACCCAATAAGGGTACAAAATTGGAGTTGAAAGTTTTTATGGAAAATATTTTAAATCTGCTCTAATTTTTATGAAATTTATTATCCGAGCTCCTAATTATAAAAAACTAAACAAGTGTTTTCCAGTTCTTCGCAAAACATCCACAGGGTTACTAAAGGTTTCATTTTGATTGTTCATTTGCATTGAATAGGCTCGGGAACTAATAGAAGCGATTTCAAAAATATATTCACCATTTGAAAGCTAAGGTATAAAGAAATAAGATAAGATAATAAAAACATATTTAATTATAAAGTTCCTACAGGAACGGGTGAAACTGCGCCAGGCATGCTAGTTTTGGGCCGGATTGCTTATGCGTGCCTAGCCCCCGCCAACGGCGGATCGAGGGAGTGTCCGGGGGGTTTTAGTGGTGTAGAGTCCTCTCTTCGTGGTATGAGTTAGCATACCACGCTATGGAGAGGGCGAGTCCCACATAGCCCACCGCCAGCGCGCAAATACGCTGTAGCGGCGGTAAGAATACGTAAATGCATTTCCCCCGACAAAAAAAAGAAAAAAAAAGGCATGCTAGTTTTAAATATTTCATACAAATAGATATTACCACTAAAGAGAAAATGTTTGATTGATTGCAAAAATGAAATGTTTAAATTTTGATATCACAAATGCACTACACTTATTTTAATGAAATAGAACATCAAAAGCATTCAAATGAAAAATATAATAATTTAAACTAGCTTCAAAGCAAGCAAAGTTAAAATGCGTGGGCTTCTAGTGGGTTCACGTCGGAAGCACCTTATATAGGTATATCGTAAAAAAAAAAGATTTATTGAACTATAAAAAGATCTTTTTTTTTAAATCACGGCAATATTTTCATCTTGCTTAACATAACCAACTTCATTTACATTTAAGACTTTAACACAATAGGATTTACTTATGCCCACACGTTAGCACACATCATAAATAATTCCCTTAAATCCTCCAAGTAGGCTACCAAAAGAAAGCCTGCCAAATCCGCTTTGCCGCGATCTTGTGGACGAAGTTAAAAAAAATGCAAATCCTAAAGAATAAAAAGTTTTGAAGCAATTTTTTGCTCCGACGGATAAAGAAAATGAATGATACGCCATATTGTTCGGGACTAAAAAGTTTGCGCGTCGATGTTGCCACAGTGTTAAAATTACGGTAGGGTTGATATGTTTATTTAGAATTATCATGATCATCATCTATAATTCCAAAATAAACAAGAAGATTTGAAGCGGGCGTAGCCCAATGGCTAGGGCATCGGACTTGTGAGCTTGAGGTCGCCGGTTCGAACTCCACCCATTGCACTACCGACGTGAACCTACTCGTAACACAAGCATTTTAGCTTAGCACGAGGGGTTAACAAGAATACTAGTTGACTGCAAAACCCTTCTAGTAATCGTTTAAAAAAAAACATATAAGCATACCTTATTAATAGAAAGAGCTCCGGCATCGATTTTTAATAGGGACATTGGGAAAGTTTTAAAAAATTGAAAACGAAATTATATGTCATGTAAAATATTTTCTGTGTCTTGACTGGGTTCATTTCTGACTCAAAGATAACCCCTAACAGTAATGTATAAGTAAATATTTAATTTGAAACATGCTAAAATTATGTAAGTAATCTCTTAACAAGGAACCTACACAAAATCGAAGTCCAGGGTGAAAATGTAGATTGTTTATGGTCAATTAAGTCTAAGAGTTTTTTGGGCTAAACTAAATAATGACTTATTTGCTTTAGTCAATAAGCAAATATAACTAAAAGAAACGGTAACGTTTTTAATAGGTTTAAATGCTTGAGCTTACACTATTTTAGCGACATACTTTTATAATAATAATATTTTATTTAACAACTACGTTTTCTGTACAATATTTTTTTTTACAGTCGGAAGGGGTATACCTCGACAAACGTTCTCTAACCTAATCGGAGACATCCTCGCAAAAGGTCAAATAAGATCCACCCTAAACCGACATGCTTGTATGAAGAATGTTATTAGAGTGAATGAAGCGAAAGACGTGTGTAGGGATCGCAGCAAGTGGAGGTCCATTGTCTCTGCCTATCCCGCTGGGAAACAGGCGTGAGCTTATGTATGTATGTATATTTTTAAAAGCAAGCAATCAATTCACGGTACGCAGCGGCTTGTGAAATCACAATCTGCTTCCCTGGCATTGCTTGAGTCCATGAGCAGCGGTTAACACTTACCATCAGGTGTGGCGCTTGCTCGTCTGCCAATGAAGGCAATAATAAAAAAAATAGCAATAAAAATTACTTTACAGATAAAAGCTTGTGGCTACCTAAATATGTCCGCCCAAAGCTATATATATAATATTATATTTAGTAAACACGTTGGTGCTAAGTTTATTTACCGCACATAAAGAAGTTCAGTATCCAAAACTCGGTCGAAA
Source organism: Nycteola revayana (assembly GCA_947037095.2). Taxonomy (NCBI): domain Eukaryota; kingdom Metazoa; phylum Arthropoda; class Insecta; order Lepidoptera; family Nolidae; genus Nycteola; species Nycteola revayana. The sequence goes on from OX344851.2 coordinate 4,755,068, forward strand.
CCAAACATATCTAGTGTAAACGAATTTTATTAGCTATAAGTTGACTGCACCGGTGGCTTTCCCCCCTCGTCCTCCTTACCCTTAGTTTGCAAAGAAAAATCCGATGCCCTCGTAGACCTGAAGTCCGAGAAGTCCGCGCACTATAAAGTAGAGCGACAGTTGCACAAAACTCCCCTAAAATACTCATAGTCATAATCTCTTAATCTCATCGCCAGCGACCGCCCTGAGCCGAGGTCCAAGCCCCACAGGGAGCGCCCTCTTGCGCAGGTTGCTTAGTTTGTAGTTTTTTTTAACCATTTATTAAGGCCGGAGCTCTGCTCGCCTTATTGCCCGGTGAAGTAGCAAAAGCCTCGTGGCTATCTTCGTAAGTCCAACCGAAAAAAAAAACACCGGTGGCTTAGTGGTTACGGTGTTTGCTTATGAGATCTGATGTTCCCCGTTTGATTGCCAGCCGGATAAATTATTTGTGTGAACCACAGATATTTAGTGTGAAACTGACTGTGCCTTATGCCCGTATATTGAGTGTTTGTTAAGTCCCCTGCGATACAGAAACTAATTTCACAAGTACGGGAGTAAATGAGTTTTATACTTGACTTACCCTTACCGCACGCGATTTTCTCTCGTTTTTTAGAAATCTCATGATTGTCGATGTTGCGACTTAAAATCGTTGTTTTCTAATATATATAAAAACTCAGAGCTTTTCGAAAATTATGATGATGCATCCAGGCATCATGACAAGCTAAAAATGCCTCAAATAAAACTAGGTTTAAAAAAAAACGCATACTGTATGGCAATCAAATTATATAACAATGTTTCTAAGGATATTAAGAAATTGGCTTATAATCAATTTAAAGATAAATTATTTAACTTCCTTATAAATAAAAATTATTATAGCACTAAGGAATACATAGAAGATAAGATAACCAAAAATATATAATTAAATTGTAATAAGGTGAATTGATTTAATTATGTACAAATTACTATAACTATTTAGTTTAGGTATTTGAATGCCATAAATGGAAGAATGTGTTGGATAAATTATGTTCTACCATCTACCATTGTTACCAAATCAAGATTTTGGATTTGGATAAATGATTTTTGAACCGAGTTAAGATATGCTTGAGTTAATTTAACACAACCGAAAACGAATTCAAATCTATTCTCTTATTTAAGTTTTGAATATTAAAAAAAAAAAAAAAGTTTATTTCAATTATTATTACAATAGGCATTTCGATACATAATTATTGGAGATCACCTTTTAAGCAAGGAATTGCTTGTATTAGAGGACTCCGCACTTCCACTTGCCATTTTTATGCAATTAAAATGTAGACAGTGTAAACACGAAAGACTAAACAAAGATAAAAATTAAAATGAAATAAAAAATAAAAAATGATAAATGAGTAAAAATTATACATAAAAATTATACAAACAGCTCTGCAGATAAATAAAATGAGCGTTATGTAGAAAAAGATCGCGCGTGTACGTGTGGTATGTGTATCATAAGTGAGTGTGTAAGTGAGTGTGGGTGTGAGTGTGTAAGAGAGGTTGTGTGGTGTGTTAGATAATGAGCAATGCTTAGTTCACTCTTCCCAATTAATATTCAGTCTGTTTGTTTATTAGTCACGCTTTATGGTATTAAGGTTTAAAACATTATTTTGCATAGTCTTTATACTATCCTTACTTTCTCATCACGTGAGACTGCTGGCAGTCATGTCTAATAGAAATAACTAGTACCTTTATACCATTCCGTTATGTATTGTCTTGTTTCATGTGTAATCGAAAAAATAAGAAATGAATACATTGTGAAATGCAATTTTACCGGCGTCGGATCTTTGTCATAATGCGGCCGCCGCGCGCCGGTTTGATCCCCACCCATTACACTACCGGTGTGAACCCACTCGTAAAACAAGCAATTTAGCTTAGCACGAGGAGTTAACAAGCATTCTAATAGTGAGTAAAATTTCTGCTAGTAATATTTTTATTCACCTCATAGCCTCCGTAGCGTAGCGGTATTTGGCTCGCTTTAAATCTCGGAGGTCGTGGGTTCGATATCCATACCGGATATGAAATCTTTGTGTAAATTCTTAAGATTCCTTTTCGGGTCTGGTTGGTTGAGGGACTACCCTCCGTGCCCCGGAAAACACGCTAAGCGGTTGGTCCCGATTGTTACTACATCATCTATAATAATCGTATATCAAGGAACGGGCAGCAGCGTTTCCTTGTGTGGTGCAACATAGTACTGCCACCATCCCGCCTGCAAAGCTTGGTGACTATGGCAAATACCCTCCGTCGGGAGGAGGCCCATATTCAGCAGTGGACGTTATGACGTTATGCTGATGATGATGAATCTTTTTTTTAAATTTATATTTTACCAGTATTATTAAGAACTTAGTAAAATCTAAAACATTCAACCACACATCTCAACATCATAAGATTAAAACAATAAAAAATAAACTTTCAATATATTTGTAGCGTCTTTGACGGATCGTCAGTTCGTAATAATCTTCTTCTCCGTAGTACACTACAATTTTCAAAAAATACCAGTGATATTAATGATATATTTTCTACTAACGACCCTACCCCGGCTTCACACGGGTGAAATAATGATGTATTATAAACCTTCCTCATGAATCACTCTATCTTTTAAAGCTATTAAAAACCGCATCAAAATCCGTTGCGTAGTTTAAGATCTAAGCATAGCTACATAGGAACAGACGGTTCCATATTAATCATCATCATCAACAGCCCGTTAACGTCCACTGCTGAACATGGGCCTCCTCTTTACAGACCTTGGCAAGCCAGGATCGTTGAGGGATATTGCCATAATCACCACGCTTGGTAGACGGATTGGTGATCGCAGTAAGATGTAAACCTTGAGCTAATAGATGCTGCTGCCCATCCATCAGCCATATATCCCTTAGTCGCCTTTTTCACCCATGGGAGGACATGGAGTGGTCTATTCTAAGCCGGAAACCACACCGCCGGAAAGCCGGGTTCCATATTGGCTCACATAAAATTCTAAATCCTATTCTTTGTCTTGCTAACTCACTGTGCTCATAATAATCACTCTTCATAATTTGTTACTACCAAGAATTACTTTAAAATTATAATTATTTTTCAGAACTTTTTTCTTCATTACATTTAATGATCATATTGCTTTAATTTATAATTTGTATGGAATTTGGATGTGGCACTTCGCCGGCCGCTGCCGCGCCACGCTCGCTTCGCTTGCTCGGCTTGTGCGTTGTAGTCACAGTTCTAACCTAACCTACAGAAGTTTGAATCCTGGTGTTTTTTTTTAATCTTCGACAAAAAATAAGAGCATCTCGTTTCTGGTAGCAAATAGTTTTTCAGTGGAGTCACATTTTTTACTTGACATTTTTAACTTGTATAAAAACGAATATTGGAATAAAACATATTTATAAATATTATTGTTATTTATAGAAATGATTATGATTTTCGACCATTAGTATAAACAAATATATTAAAACAAGTATTAGTAGAAAGTAAGTGCATGTTATGAATTTCAATGATTATATTATTTTAATATTTACGTTTTATTTTTTTTATGACGAATGATCATTATAACTTTAAATGTTATGAGAAATATTTTCGGACATCCGATGATAGGAGTTGATAAGTTATGTAAGACAATGCGCACCCGGAACAGAAAGATAGCCGGAAGCTACTTTGTTTTATACTACCTAGTGAAGATAAGTAGACTACCTATATAAGCACTATAAATAAAATAAAATAAAATAAAAATCATTTTTATTTACGTAAACCTATTACAGGCACTTGCAAATAGTCAAAACAATAATTTAGTATTAAGTATTATTTAGATAATATCATATTTTATAATATTATTATTATTAATTATCATATTTTATAAATTTTCAAATTAAACAAGTATTTAAGTTATTATTTTAATAATATTTTAGTCTTAACGTCTTAGTTTATTATTTAACTATATTGTGTCAAATAGCTTGTTCTGTCTATAGTAGGTTAGAACAATTGTCATTATTTAGGTGGACCATGAGTATATAACGACGGACGCGCTTTAATGCTACCACCGGATCCAATACGCCCCAACTGAGAAGATCCGGCGAAACAAACTCAGTGGGTTATTCTACTGCCGGTTTTAACACGACCCACATGAGACGGTCCGGCGAAACATACTCAAATGGGCAGAACGTAGGTTTTGGTCCAGTTACTTTAACTATTTATTGGCATACACATTTTTTGCCCAAACGGTTGTCTTTGAAATATTTGTTTATTGTGTTTTTATACTAATAGAAAAATAAAAGAATTTGAGACAGAACTAGCGGTCTATGAATATAATATATTATAATGTAAGTAGGTCAATTACAGATAGTTCACAGAACATCACACTATTATGCGTACTACTATTTTATTTGGGTACAGGGTCTCTAGGAAGTGTTACGCACGTAGGTTTATGAAGCCAAACGTCTTTATCCTCAATATAGTCCTTAATGCTATAATAGCCTTTAGATATGAGGACCCGTTTAATATATACTTTAAAAGTTGGATCAGGCAAATCAGTTACATGACTAGGGAGTTTGTTATAAAACCTAATGCAATTTCCCATAAATGATTTATTGGTTCTACTAACTCTAAAACCGGGTATGGCAATTTTATGTTTATTTCTCGTGTTAACATTATGAATATCACTTTTTTTGCTATATTGATCTATATTTTTTTTAACAAAAATGATATTTTGGTATATGTATTCAGAGGGAACGGTAAGAATATTAATCTCTTTAAACCTGGTACGCAAGGAGTCGCGACTACCTAAACCGTAAATAGCCCTAACTGCTCTTTTTTGTAATATAAAAATACTATTGACATCAGCGGCTGACCCCCAAAGCAGTATTCCATAGGACATAATGCTATGAAAGTACGCGAAATACACTAGTCTAGCAGTTGCTTCGTCTGACAATTGCCTAATTTTCCAGACAGCATAAGATGCGGAGCTAAGTCTACCGGTTAATTTTTCAATATGAGGGCCCCATTGCAGTTTTGAATCTAATGTTATACCTAGAAAAACTGTTGATTGAACTAGGTCTAACGGTTCTCCATTTAATGAAGCAATTGGTTTAGCGTTAGTTACATTTGGGAGCACAAATCTGACGCATTTAGTTTTACCCGCGTTTAATAAAAGATTATTTGAAGAAAACCAATGTGAAAGTATACTAAGTGTTTTATTCTGTTCAATAAGGTTAGTATCTTTTCTACTGACTTTAAATATTAATGAGGTATCGTCAGCAAAAAGAACTATATCTGACAGTTTATTTAAAATGTATGGCAAATCATTTATGTAGACTAAGAACAGAAAAGGACCCAGAATAGATCCTTGGGGCACGCCCATTTTCATCAAATGCTCTTTCGAAGCAACGCCGTCTACGTATACTATTTGTTTCCTATCAGATAAATAGGATACAACAAGATCAAGCGATTTTTCAGTCATTCCATAATATTTTAACTTCAGAACGAGCGTCTCATGATTTACACAGTCGAATGCCTTGGAAAGGTCACAGAAGACTCCAAGAGCATCTTGCGACCCCTCCCAAGCCTCTAGTATGGATTTAATCAGAGTGCATCCCGCGTCCTGAGTTGACCGGCCTTTAGTGAATCCAAATTGCCTATCGTGCAATATCCCATTTAGATTAAAATGTGTCAACATTTGATTAAGCATAATCTTTTCAAATACTTTACTTAGAGTTGGTAATATCGAGATAGGTCTATAGTTAGTCGCGTTATTTGAGCAACCTGATTTAAATATCGGCACTATTTTACTAATCTTCATTAAGTCAGGGAATACTCCATCAGTTATGGATGTATTAAAGATAGCCGCTAGAATAGGAGCGATATTTTGTATTACTGTGTCAATAGCTTTAACAGAAAGTCCCCACAAGTCTTCTGTGCCTTTCATTTTAATTGTTCGGAATGCCTTTACAATATCAACATCATTTATTGTCCGGAAGCCGAATTTAGACACGTCTGATTTAATGTTCGCTTTTAATAGTCTTTCAGCTTCCTGAGGGGAAGATGATAGGTATCTAGTGGTATCCATTGGTATATTAGTAAAAAAATTAGCAAAAAAATTAGCAATAATATTTTTATCTGAGACTAACTTATCACTGATATTTAAGTTTATACTTTTATCTTTTATTTTGTTTTTACCAGTCTCAGTATTAATTATTTTCCACGTTGACTTTATTTTGTTATCCGATTTTCTTATTAATTCACTCATATAAAGTGACTTTGCCTGAATACAAACTTGTTTAAAAATTTTAGAATATGTCCTAACAGTATTTATAAAATTGTCATCAGTTGTGTAGGACCTTACATTATATAATTCATACAAAACATCTCGGCTCCGTCTTATACCTTTGGTAGCCCAAGTATTAAATTTTAATTTATTAGGATCGATTTCTAACCGTTTAATTTTACAAACTCTCTCAAATTCCTCATGAATTGATTGAGCTAATGTATTATACATAGCATTAGAACTACTGCCTGAATCCAAAGTTTGTTGACACAATCTCGTTTTTAAATTATGACTAAACTTATCTAGGTTTTTCTTTGTGAGGGGTCTGAAACTAATAATTGATTTTTCTATATTCAATGCGTTACTAACTTTAACAATTTGGCACTTGTGGTCAGAAGGAACACCAGTTACCAAACTTTTATCGGCTACCTCAAAGTTTGTGATAATATTATCAATGCAGGTGGCCGTTGTTGGTGTAACTCTAGTAGGCTCAGAATACAAACAGTTTAGATTAAAAGACATAAAAAGAGCCAGAAAACTATTTTTTTCTGTTGAATCTACCAATATATCTATGTTAAAGTCACCACAGATCAATATGTTTTTATTACTTTTGAATTTTTTAAGTATATCTTCCATTGTAGTTATAAAATGTTGGAAGTCTGACGAAGGTGGTCTGTATATACATATTATATAGTAAAGCTGTGTTTCAACACAAGCGACCTCACAAATCCGATCTACTGACATACTGCTAATATCTCTACGTTCTTTAAATTTCAAACCATCTCGCATCAATATAAGTACACCTCCACCCTCAGCAGAGACCCTGTTATTGAAACTAGCAACCGTATAGCCATTTATATTAAAACCCATCTTGTGTGCTTTCAGCCATGTTTCTGTAAAGCATACAATGTCAATATTATATTTTTCATTAAAAAGTTCTACATCTAATATTTTGCCAGAGAAGCGGTTTACATTCTGGTGCGATAAGACCAAAAACTTATTACACTTCTCCTTTGTCGTACTTAATGGTTTAAATTACTAACTAGACTAATTTTAGTAATATTACTAAAACAATGTAAAAATATAGGCTTTGTCATACTTTGTATGACTGTGTTAATATTGGATGCTAATAATTTAGCAATTAAACTTAATGATTTTTTTAGGACATACACTGTATTCCTGGTCACCCTACAACTAATGGTAAAACTATTTACATCAAAAAATGTAAACCTATCACTATAATGACTAACTAGAAATTGTACATGATTATTCAACATGTGAATATAATTATTAGTTTTGTCAGACATATTTTCTAAATAAGGGAAGGCACACAGTATTATTTTATAGCATTTTAAGTCCAACATTCTTGTGAAACTATCTGTAATATCTTTTTTTGTTAAGTTTTTGCAATTGCCTACCAGTAATGTTATGCAGGACTCATTTGAATAATTTGTATTCATTATCTTATTTACTAAATCTTTGTAATGTAACCCTGGTATACAACAGTTAAATAAAGGCTGACATAGTTGATTATTGAGCAGAGAGCCCAGACCTACACCTATGTCATCTGAGTACAGGACCGATGTAGTACCACATTTAGTGTATGATGAGTCAGAGCACCTCGTTGGGGTCTTGAGCTCACAGTTAATTATTGAGTCTATTGATGTTTTAGTTATGATTTTGGAAGAAATTAAATCATTTGTTTTACTAGATGACTCATTACATACATGAGCCAGATCTTGAATTTTAATTTTAAAAGATTTATATTTACTGTATGTGACTGCCAATGATTTTTCTAATGTTTTTATCTCATTTAGCAAGTCCTTAGTGTCCTTTTCATAAATATTTTTACTATCCTCCAATTTAATTTCATAATTCTGAAGTTTATTCAACAAAGTCCTGCGTTCATTTGACAATTTTATGATAAACTTTTTTAGTTGACAATTATTTAATGACCTAATATTTGGCTGATAGTCAACAGAGTCATCTCCAGTCAGATCTATTGTTATTGCTGTTTGAACAGGAGTGAGCTCCGGTTCACACACCACCATATCTATACAAGTTATCGGGATAGTCATAGACTCACTATTAATTTGACATAATTCTTTGTTTTTAAAATCAATTAACTCTATTTCAAGGTCATTAATTTTACTAAGTGCCAGTTCATAGAGAGACCTACACTGATCAAAGGATTCTGCCTCCACCATCAATCTGTCACGCTCTTCAATAGTTGCTTCTAATTGTTGTGTAATCTTGACTAATTCCCTTTTTAATAATGTGTTGTTGTCAATTATTACTTTAATTTCCACTTCATTGTCCTCGCGCTCTTGTTCTAATTTTTGACATTGGTCTTTGTATGTCTGTAAGTCCTTGAGCACAGACTTCAGTTTATGTTCAGCTACCATGCTGCGGGTCTGCATGTTGGTATTGAGGACAAGAATGTGCTGAAAGTAAAGTTGAAAAGGTGAACAGAGTACTTAGGAGTAGAAAAGTTTAGATGGAGTAAAGTGAACAGAGATAGGAGTGGCTTAGTAGCTATATAGAATAAGAACTAAATGAGATATAAAGATAAATAGGACCTTTTTATATGTTTTAATATATTATACAGTAGAAGGTCACTTATTGTATGGTTTGTATTTACTGGGACAACACAATATAACAGATATTTAATTATATTTACAAGGGTTTTTTAATATTATATTTGTATACCCCCGTTATATTATTATACAATAAAATGCTACTTTATTAGACTTGGGAATCTTATTACACAATCGGAATAGTATTACTATGATGTTAGTCAGTATTGTTAGTATATTTTGGTCTGGAGCCAATGGTATTCGTCATCAAATTCACTTCCACTATACGTCAAGCGAATGGAGACAGAATGTGGCTAGTGTGTGGATGGACGTGGCTCACAATGTGAGTCGAGTAGTGTTTGTTATGTGTGGATATCGAATCTTATTAAAGAAAGTAATACTCGCCGGGATATATGCTAAAATCAATCCAATAAACAATAATTTGAGGTTAATGAATTCGAGCGTTGACAGCCGGTAGTTGACAGATCCTCCGTTTGGCTATTTTAGCTTGATTTTACACGAATTTGTTACAACTATTTATTATTTTCACGTTATTTTAAGTTATCACATTATATTTTACACGTTTAAGTTTAATTTTATTAATTTTAAATAATTAATTTACGAGAACAATTTTTTTGACAACCGTTGGGCTGTGTTGCCAGACCTCTATACTACTTACACTACTACCTAAATCAGTTAAATTAGACTGCAAAGGTAGGTACTCAGTTCCGCAATGGCATAACACCGCTATTCTGTCAGTTAAACTCTTCACTCTTGCCCTAGTTCATTGCAGTACACAAGCACCTAGATAGGCTGTTATTCGTTACGACGCATCGATCTGTGGTTTAAACTTTGGCGTGGTTACATTCCGGACGGTGACATCTGCGACGGGTATTATACTGACTATTAGTTCATCCTTGACCGTGTGGCTTCCGGCTTAAAATAGACCACCCAATATATTTCCAATGACAGCCTCCGTAGCGTAGCGGTATTTGACTCGCTTTAAATCTCGGAGGTCGTAGGGTCGATTCCCACGTCGGGCAGGAAATCTTTGTGGAAATTCTAAGATTCCAGATCCGGATCCGGGTCTGGTTAGTTGACGGACTACCCTCCGTGCATCGGAAAGCACGTTGATCCGTTGGTCTTGATTGTTATAATATCATCTATAATAATCGTAAATCAAGGAACGGGCAGCAGAGTTTCCTTGTGTAGTACAACATAATACTGCGGTCATCAACCTGCTTGCCAAGCGTGGTGACTATGGCAAATACCCTCCTCTCGGGAGGAGGCCCATGTTCAGCAGTGGACGTTATACGGGCTGATGATAATGAAGATGATGATAGCCTTACTTGATAAATGGGCTATCCAACACTGAAGATTTTTTTGTTTATGTCCACTGGTAGGCATGGGCCTCCTCAATACAAACTTTGGTAAGCTAGGGTCGTTAAGCAACCGGCCAATGACGGATTGAAGGAGTGTACGGGAGGTTTTAGTGGTGTAGGGTCCTCTCCTCGTGGTATGAGTTTAGCATACCACGCTATGGAGAGGGCAAGTCCAACATATCCCACCGCCAGCGCGCGAATACGCTGCAGCGGCGGTGGGAATGCGTAAATGCATTTCCGCACGGACAAGGCGGGTTGGTGTTTAAAGACACTGCTTATCAGGTCTCATCTTAGTCACCTCTTACTACACCCATTGGAAGCCATGGGTAGGTCGATTCTTAGTCATAAATCACATGTCTATTTTTACTCTGTGATTGAAACATACAAGATTGAAACGATGAGCAATAAACATGTCATTTACAGTTTAAAACACTAAATATGAATGTACAAAAACGTATCAATCCAAAAATAAATCTAACAAAGAACAACAGCTAACAAAATAGCCTGCCATAAATAATACATTCGATTGGAGGAAACCGCAACGTTATTCTTGGACATTTTGTTTGTCAAACAAAGAGAAAAAATTGAATACTTTTAAAAATAGAATAGTCTTATAATATACTAGATTCTCGCGACTGGTTTCACCCGCGTTCATCCTGTTCCCATAAAAACTTCATTGTTAAATACAGCCTATGTTTTTTTTTTTAAAGAATACTAGCCGAATTTTGCAGTCTACTAGTATTCTTGTTAACCCCTCGTATTAAGCTAAAATGCTTGTGTTACGAGTGGGTTCACGTCGGAATTGCAATGGGTGGTTCGAACCGGCGACCTCAAGATCTCAAGTCCAACGCCCTAGCCATTGGGCTACGGCCGCCTATGTTATTCCATGACAACGGAGTTTCTCAAGGTGAAAGCATTTTTGAAATCGGTCCAGTAGTTCAGGAGCCTATTCAATGCAAACATACAATTAATAAAATCTTTCTTTACAGTATTAGAATAGATTTCAAATAACTTTACAAACGTTACAACTTTACAAACTTTTTTGATTTATTTTAAACTAGCTGACCCGGCAGACTTCGTACTGCCTCAATCGATACATAAAAGACCTAAACATTTGTATAAAATAAACTGGGCCGTAGAGACTTCGTTTATGCGGTACTCCTACCCCTACACTACCCCTACCCTACAATAAACCTACCCTACACTACCCCTACCCTACACTACCCCTACCCTACACTACCCCTACCCTACACTACCCCTACCCTACACTACCCCTACCCTACACTACCCCTACCCTACACTACCCCTACCCTACACTACCCCTACCCTAAACCCTTGGCAAAAAAATTCAAGTTTTTAATTAACAAAATAAAGCTCAAATTGACTCTACATTTTAGTTAGAAAACGTTTGTATGGGAAAAAGAAAAAGGCTGTTTTAAGGGGTTTTCCGGCAATTATTCGAATTTTTCTCGAAAACCATCCTTCAACTTCCACGAACATTAAAAAAAAAGAATTGGCCAAATTGGTTCAGGCTTTGTAGAGTTATGCGCTTAGCAACACATTTTGCGATTCATTTTTATATTATAGATTGGACCAGTAGTGAGAGTTCACGCAAACAATCATACGTTTAGACTTTATAGTCGACTAGCTGCGCCCCGCGGTTTTACCCGCGTCACTCTGCTCCAGTGGGTCATATAAACTTAAGCCTTTATAATATTAGCAAGGATACATATAAAGTAACATGTCCTGACTGACTGACTGACTCATCAATGCCGAGGCAAAACTACTGAAGCTTGATATTTAAACCGTGGTTTCTTTTCGTGACGTTAATTGCTATTTAAACCATTGTTTTTGTGACATATAGGTTCACTAAGAAAAGATTTTGTAAAATTCAACCCCCAAGAGGGTGAAAAAGGAGGGCATTTAATTATAAAATTCCTACGAGAACAGGAGTTACGCGGGTGAAACCGCGCTAGGGAAGCTAGTATTAGAGATATTCTAATTTATGTAGAGTAAGTAAAATAGAAAATTGCAAATATTTCAATATACGTATAGGTCGCAGCCGGATCGTGTAGTCCGCCGTACTACATTACGGCTAGCCGTTATCAAACAGGACCATTTTAAAATGCGGCGTTTCCATAATTAGCCGGATTGAATGCGGCTGAATGAAAGGCCAGACGTTATTCGTCACGGCTAGCCGTAATGTAATACAGCGAGTAAATAGCCGCGTTGAATACCATTGGTTTAAGTTCAGGTTATTTTTTTTTACCACCCAATAAATGCGCCGTTTTAAAAAGCGGCTAGCCGTAATGTAATACGGCGGATTGTACGATCTGACTGCTACATATGCATCGCACTTTCATATCATCGTTACTATTGCTATCGATATTCGGCATCAAATTTTCGCGTTTTAGACTTGTCGCGCATGCTATTCTGCATTTTATAGCATCAGGAATTTTCATAAAACATTTCGGCAATGGATTCCATCACATTTCAAATATTTGAGATCGTGGTATTTGATTATGGGACAGATACATTCGGAAAGCTTAAAACAATATTATAAATTGTTTTGTATAATATTTTTGTATGTATTAGCCACATATTTTTATAATTCTAGCTGTTGCCAGCAAGTTCGTTCGCGTTCGCGTAAAATAACTAAACGTTTGTTTTTTTTATTAAGCTTGAATTTCTAAGGCCTAAAACATACACAAGCGTTTTTGAATTATACTGAAGCGACGCGGCGCAGACACGCAAACACGAAACGGCGTGTCTGCGCCGCGTCGCTTCAGTATAATTCAAAAACGTCGCCTGCATACATTTTGTATGAAATCATTTTGAAGCGGCGCACGCCTGTGCCACGCCTGTTCCACGCCTGCTGCCTTGCGTCGCTTGTGTGTGTTTTGGGCCTAAGACGCCACATTACTACCGTTTTGATGATTAGGCGGAATATACACACAAACAAAATAAAACGTAGCCTACTTATACCATATACAATATACCTGAGATAACATACATATACATATCTATATGTTTTCAATTGTGTTTGTTTTAGCAAGTAAAAACATGTTATTTTTCCATTACAAACATACACTCCAATATTTTATTTTAATAGATTTTTTATAATGGTCCACAAAAATATTGCTGATAAATTTATATATCATAAGGATACGATCTGTAAATTTATTAAATACTAGCTATACCATGCGGTTTTATTCGCGTATATCCCGTGAGTACCTGTTCTTTAAATATAAAACAAATAATATTTGTTCAAGATCACCATCAAGATTTTTAAGTATCACCGATCTTCAATATGTGAATTACTAATTTTTTCCAGTTTTATTTTTATTTTCCCACCATTAGCATTACCTTGACTTTCATCACAAAATACAAAAATCCACAGCAGAAACCATATTTTTCAAAAAGTTCGCTACAGTTGCATAATACTTTCTGAACTTGAAGAAGCATATGAAGTGAAAAAACTTGGAAATAAAACCGATGGCTCCGTCGTGTTCTCAAAGTTGGGGATTCAACGTTTGCTACGATACGATGGTCTTGAACGTGGTGCAATGGTTTGAGCGGAGAGACATTTTGCATCGTATCTGTTATCTTCCTCACCTTCTCTGTCTGTCTTGCTCACTCTCCATTCCTTGGAACCAATTTGTACCCCATCGTGTTCTAAAGTAACGTTTGCCGTGATACTGGTCTTGAACGTGGTGCAATGGGTTGAGCGAAGAGACATTTAGCTTTGTATCTGTTATCTACTTCACTTTTCCTCTCTATTTTGCTCAATATTTATTCCGTGGAACCAATAGGGAGTACTTATTGGTTCCGTCATGTTCCCGAAGTTGGAAATTTAACGTTTGCTGCGATAATGGTTTTGATAGTGCAATGGGTTGAGCGGAGAGACATTTTGCTTTGTATCTCCTCTTTCACCTTCTCTGTCTGTCTTGCTCAGTCTTCATTCCTTGGAACCAATTAATTACTCCATTGTGTTCCCAAAGTTAGAGATTTTACGTTTGCTGCGATACTAGTATTCAATGTGGTGTAATGGATTGAGCGGAGATATATTTTGCTTAGTATCTGTTATCTCTCTCACTTGTCTGTCTCTTTTGCTAACTCTTCTTTCCGTGTAACCAATAGGTGGTCCATCGCGTTCCCGAAGTTGGGGATTTAAAATCCACTGCAGAACATTGGCTTCCTCTTTAACAACACACCCTGGAAAGCTAAGTTCATTGAGGAATATTTCCATTTTGTCTTTGAGACAATAGATGCTGCTGCCTATCTGTCAGGTGTATGTCTGTAAGTCACCCCTTAAGAACCCATAGGAAAATATGAGGTGGTCTATTCTAAGTCAGAATCCACATGACAAAGAGAGTCTTTCTGACTCCTTCCTCCGCAAAACGATAGTTGTTTAAGTATACTCATTGGGACCCATGCTGCCTTGATTAAAGGGTTTAGTGTTTCAGTTTTCCGTCATGTGTCTTACTTCAGGTGATATTGACATATAATACGATCATAATTCCCTGCTTATTTTGACCGGGTGTACCGTCGTAAAGGCTATTCAACCAGGTTTTTAATCTTTTGTGACATTCCCGGTTTTGTTATTCTTCTTCTATATTGGACAACACCGTTCATGCGTATTTCAGTTAGTCACGTTTGGGGAGCTTCTAGAAATCCTTTACTTCTGGATATGTTAGTCCTAGGTCCTCTCCATGCTAGTGCTTTATATTTCATCATCAGTTTTCGGATTCTTACTTCGGTTCCATTTATTTAGAACTCCGTTATTTTTTTATTTAAAGTTATTCTGTTGTACCTACCTCTCCTCTTACTGGACATAAAAACGAATTATTTCTGTAAATTATATACTAACTCATCCAAGATCTTGTTACATACCAACGTAGAAGGTAAAATATAATGCAGTGATAAACATCATAGTTTATGGCTGCATCATATTACAACACCAGACAAAATCATTTAGGCTTACGCTTATGCCTTAAGCGGAGCAAATATGCTTTCATTGGAGACTGATACATATTTCTTTCATTTGGAGTAGAAACTATGGGTCCATGGGGCCCAGTCGTCAGTTAGTCATTTCATTTAGGAACTTAGTAGAAGAGTTGGTTGACCAAAGAGCTGTCTCTTACCTTGGCCAACGAATAATCTTGGGGATTCCAACGGGATAATTGTAGCCAGTAGCGTTTTGGGCAACCTGAATGCAGTTGGCGACGAGCGCAACGGATGTATTTCTTTGTTGATTTGGATAATTTGAATTTAGTATAGTCCTGATTATAATACTTAAGACTTGATAAATTTCGTAAATTATTTACGAAAATGTTAAAGAAAAGAAAAAAAATCACGCCATAACTCGCTGTCTACATTTGACTTGGACCAGCCCTCTTGCTCTAGTTTCCTCTGGAATGTCTCACGATGACAACGTTCCCCTAGCCTCTACCACTCTACAGATATAGAACGTACCTACTTTACAAATCAGTTTCTATATTTTCTCTTCTGAAAGAGAAAATATTCTTTAGTCTTATTTTAATTAAACAGAATAATTAAACCTACAAAATAAAAATAACCTATAATTAAAACTAATTTTAGATATAATTTAAAAAAAAATATATATTTAACTAAAAAAACTATTCTAAAATGGCGCCACTGGGTAGCGTTCCCAGAAAACTGGCTGCATGGTCACGCTGAATGGCAATGCTTATTTATTGGAAAAAGTAAACACCAGCATTCTGGGAACACGTCAAATTGTTATGAGCCACTGCGAGTTCTTTATACCTCTTCTTTCTTTCTTTCCTCTCCTTCCTTACCTCTTCTTTCGGTTCTTTTTACCTATTAATTTTGCTCTAGGACCCCACGGCCCCAACGTTTCGACCCCAAAAGGCACAAACATATGGCCACTATCAAAGGTGCCTACATATTTGCCCCTTTTGAGGTCCTACGCCGATTCAGCCGCCACTCCAGCCCTATTTTGGGTTCCAGAAAGATGAGACGGCGTAAGGGTACCGATGGACACCAAAGGCCGTCCCATCTTCCAGAGAACAAGAGTCATTCCGTCGGGTCTCTTGTCGTCATCCCGCACGTATGGCATAGGTTCTAAAATGGCTGGGCAGTTGGTAGATGCGAAAGCCCGACGGATAATGTTGTTTACGTTGGCGTGGCGCATAAAACAGCCTGCGCTTTTGGTGCAGGATAAGCCGTGGTGGCCTAAATTGGTGACGTGGGTGCCACATTCGTACCGGTGAGGAGCACAACACGGTGCGCCCAGTCGCAGCGACACTGCTACACGAAAGGTGTTTGTGTCCAGTAAGGTTCCCAAATTGGGTAATGGGAGAGCCTGGAGCCACAAACCTGATTCCCACTTTGCAACGGCTAGGAGACGGGCACGATCCGCAGAGCTAGAGCACGTCTAAAGAAGTTTGTTTCGTGCCAGCTCGTAGAGCAGCCCGTTCCACAGTTCCGCGATGTGTTGGTTGGAAAGTCGGTATGCGGGCACGTTTCGAGCCATCTAGATTTAGCCTCCGCCATATGAAAAATACTCAGATTGTTTTTGATGGTCGGAAGAATTTTGTTTGTTAAATTTTGAGTGCTGTGGACGGATGAAAGAAAAGCGGGGAGGGCAACATCTGAGATGGCTCTAATACCCAGACCTCCCAGACGCACTGAAAGCGTGGCTTGTGACCAAGTCCGCTCTTCTAAACGTATATTTAATTTGGTTTCTAAAGTAAATTTAACGATGTTTTTTTAAATATCTGTATGTTTCCAAAGGTCACAACATCGTAAAATGTATGTAAATTTGGGGACGAATTAAACAAAATTTTAAGATAGTAAAAACCATGTGCACATTAATTTGGGATAACCGGTCTGAACTTTTTGTGAAATTTTGAATTTGGTCATCTATAAAAGTTCGCCAAAAATGATTCATCTGATTCATCAAAAATGGGTTCCCCAGAACCCAAGAGATACAAAGAAGATTTTTCGTTAAATTTTATATTGGGGGCCAAAAAGTTAAATTTGTGTATTGCCAAAGATTTGGAAGTGCAGTTATCTGCAATATCTCGCAATTTGAAAAATTTAATTCCAGACCAATTCGGTGGAACTCCTCTTTTAAGAAACAGAGGTCGTCATATACAGTGTCGACGTCACCGGCAATCGTCCCATCATCCAGTTACCAAACATTCAGTTTTGACTTAAGACGTTGGATGATGGGATGAATAGTAAGGCTAAATAGCCTGGAAAGTGAGGGTCTCCTTGCTGGCACCCTACTGCGGAGGAAATTAGAGTCAAAAGGTATGATGCATACTCCCAGCAAGCCAACTATATTATTCACTGAAAATAAGCAGCCTTGGCTAAAGCTTTGTCCGCAATCCTTATTGCTGATGAAGCCAAGTAAAACATTGCTAGACACTTTTAAGCACAAAAACATTCAGAATATTCAGACTAGGGACAAAAATGAGGCCTGTCTCTCTTTAAATATAGAGCAAAACATAGTCCTTCGCTCTATTTAGCCTTTTTGCTAAGTGGCATGTTACAAATTAGGACAAGAACTGTGTTAGGTCTTATCTTTTCACGTTTTTAAGTTAAATGGGAGTATAAATTACGTATACTTTTTTGTACATACTACACGCGTAACTACAAACATTTTTCAAGATTCAAGATTCAAGATTCAAGATTATTTATTTGTGATAAATGTGGTATACATGATGTTATTTATCTTTTACAATGGTTTCACACATTTAACCGATTTCCGGCATACAAATACAATTAACTACAATACAAAGTGACAAATAAATATTAGTATAAAAATTATTAAATTAATTATACGATAAAGCTTTTAGCATAAAACAATCATATTATTTACATAGTTAATAATTATAAATTAAAATTTATACTGCAGAAACTCATTTATTGTATAGAAACAATTTTCATTAAGAAAGTTATACAATTGTTTTCTAAATTTATTTCTAGGCAAAGTTTTAATAAATTCGGGTAAATGATTATAAATTTTTACTGACATGTGGTATGAGTTTCTTGCAGAAATGTCAGTTTTCGTTCCAGGTAATACCAATTTGTTAGGAAACCTTTTGCTATATTTACTGACTTCGAAATTTTTTTGATATAATTCTGAATGATCCTTAACAAAGTTACAAATTTCATATATGTAGATACTTGGCAAGGTGAGCAGTTTTAAATCTTTAAAAAGAGGTCTACAGCTTGTCATCGGTGATACATTGCAAATTGCGCGAACGCATTGTTTTTGGGAAATGAATGCTCTCTCCATTTTTACTGAGTTCCCCCACAATAGTACGCCGTACCTTAAATTTGACGCTACATAACCGTGATATGCTTTTAGTGCCGTTTCTTTATTGCTTACCTTAGTCAATCGCCATAATGCATAAGCAAACCTATTTATTTTCGAACACACTTTATCTATGTGCTTTTTCCACGTGCAACAGTCGTCTAGAACCAAGCCTAAAAATGTTGTTTCATTAGTTTCACTGATTTTATGGTCTCTATAATTAAGTTCCAAATTGTGTTTGAACATTTTAAACTTAGTTTTTGTATCAGCAATGTCGCGGTATACGTCTCACTTTAAAATTTGGTGGTTGTGGGTTCTATCTCTAAGCCGGATAATAAATCTTAGTGCAAAGTGCAAAAATCCAAGATCTTTAAGGTACTGATTCCTCGCGAAGACGTTGGTCCCGATTGTTAAAATGCAATTGTAAACAGTGTTCTCTGTGTGTGTTATTAAATAATGCCAGCCATACTTGACAAGCACCATATGCGTCAATGTCGATTATACTCAACAGACAAACTAACAAAATCATATCATCATTACTTTCTTTCCGTCTTTTATTGATGCAGCTCAATAAATATCAAACAAAAATACGTAACAGTTATTCAAATATTTGATGATAAAAATGAAAAATGAATAAAAAAATATAATTATATAGATTTTCGAGCTTGGCATCTCCAATATAAAGTTAAAGCGTGGCGTCATACACTCAGCGGTCATTTTACTCCTCAATAAAGTATTTGCATGTGTCAAACTGTTACCGAAGTTCCTTCTGAACGGGAGTTACGCGGGTGAAACAGAAAGCTTGTCTCTTTATAATATTACTAGGCATATCTCCAGTTCCCTTTTGAACGCTATGTAAATCTGAATGTTTTTTTTTTAATCGGACGAGTAGTTTCTGAGATTAGCCAAAAAACAAACAAACTGTTTAGCTTTATATATTTGTAGTAGATAAAGGACTAATGAAAGCCTGAGTTGTACGGCAAAAATCAGACGAGAAGGCATACAACATTTATAAATCAACATCTCCTTTTACAAATTTCATTTCCACTAGAGAAAGTAAACACAACTCTACTTTGACCAATTGTTGGCTGGTTATATTTGCCCACTAACCATTTGGTAGCTATTGGTAGTAGCAGCCAATTACTAGTTTCTGTTCCGAACAAGCTAAATGGTGATAGATAAAGCCGAGTTACAGCTGCCAGGCATCTTTTGATAGTCGGGTTTATAGTGACAAATCTATGTTAGTAAATGTTGTGGATTTGAATCAAATGAAATGTATGAATTGACTCAAAATGCGCTGTTTGTCTGTAATATGTTAGATAAGAGTTTGTTTGTCTATTTTTTTATTTATTTCGTTGTGATTTCAGGAACTACCAACCGATTTGAAAAAATCTTTCAAACGTATTTTTATATATTTATTCAGCACTCAGGTATTTACATACACTTGCACTTGTCAGTTATACACGATTAAATATGATTAATATAATTAAATACAAAAATATCGCAACTAAAATCTTTTGCGGATTAGCTAATGACTTGTCTGTCAGTCCAGCGTCACGTCATATGTATAGTTACAACAATAATTACCTCTATAATCAAAATCTTAATATAATTTAGCTCTATAGAAAGAGGCACGTCTTTTAACAATATTTTTACGTATAAGCGACACACGCCTGAGGGGACCCTTAATGGGCTAGGACCACGGCTCAAGGCATCGCTAATGCTTCAGTGTTAGATAGCCCATTTATCGAGAAAGGCTTATAAGAGTTTTATTTATTTATGAAGTTCCCACGGGAACGGGTACTAAAGTAACTTAAGCGGGTGAAACCGCGCGCGGGACGCTAGTAAATGATATGTTTTATACCTTATATACCTTCTATACTTATAATAAAACTGGTAAATTTATTGAAGATATTATCTTAAATGGACATTCTACTATCAATACTGAAGCAATCAATGCAAATTAATTAATGTTTGTCGCTCTGTTCGTACGTCTGTGTTACTAATTCTTTGAACGCGTATCGCTCTGAAGCTACTGTATGAATTTTAATAAGTCTTAGTTTGATTAAAATTTATGTTACGGAGTAAAATTTAGCATTCATTTTATCCTACATTTGTGCACAGTTCCCATGGGAAAGAGAGGATGACAGACAAAATGTTTATGTTATCTATAGTTATCTCTTTACCGCGTAGTGTAAATTAATTTATTCTTTTTTTTGTGAAATGGGAAGTGGTCAATGGATTTAATTAAATAATTTAATTTTAAGTGAATTTACTAAGTCGTTGGTTATGCAGTTTTAATTTCATCAATCTTTTTATCATTGCGTTGAAATTTGGCACGCTTCATAGGTTAACAGCTCAGATAGGAGTTTTTTTTTTTTGAATAGAAACATAAGAGTGGAAACATTTACCGACTACCAAATTTCAAAATTGAGATTAATAAATTTAGACCACCGGCAGGATTCAAACCTGCACCTTAGTTATAGCCCCTAATGCCTTTAGCATTCGGCCAATGGTTAAACCTAAGATGCAGGTTCGATTCGTGCCGGTGGTCTAAATGTATTCATCTCAATTTCAACACAAGATTCTTCAAAAATCTTTAATGGGACAAACCATTTTATTTAAGGAAGTGTCAATAATCAGATCTTTATTCCTTGTAGGTAGTTTGTTTATCTGACGAATGAATATATAAATATTCATATTTAGTAATATTAGCGTAGACTGATTGCAAAACTTATGTATGTTAATGTAAAGTAAAACTTTAATCAGCACACGTCTTGCTTTCGATAGTTAGCCTCTACTTAATCTACACTAATATTATAAAGAGGAAAGATTTGTACCTATTTTTGTATGTTTGTATGTTTGTAATGAATAGGCTCAAAAAGTACTGGGCCGATTAAAAAAATTCTTTCACCAATAGAATGCTACATTTTTCCAATTTGACATAGGCTACATTTCATTTTGAAAAAAATTAGGGATCCTTGGTAAAATTTGAACAATGTAACCGAAGGTGTAGAAAAATGAGTCTTAAAATGTCTTTCGTCGAATGCGCTGCCGAAACTATTAGCGATAGAACAAAATAATGTACAACAATATTGAAGAACATCATAATGTCTACAAAAAACTCCGCGGTAGCATA
Source organism: Nycteola revayana (assembly GCA_947037095.2). Taxonomy (NCBI): domain Eukaryota; kingdom Metazoa; phylum Arthropoda; class Insecta; order Lepidoptera; family Nolidae; genus Nycteola; species Nycteola revayana. The sequence goes on from OX344851.2 coordinate 4,776,765, forward strand.
TGTCCAACTATTGTAGTTATGTCACTACAACAACTTTTTTCATTTTAAACATTAATGAAAATGCTAACCAAATTCAAACCATGCTATTTATGTGTTTATTAATCCTTATCCAAATAAATTATTTTATGGTCAAGACCATTTAACTACCTATAATCTATATATATCTATACTAATATTATAAAGAGGAAAACTTTGTTTGTTTGTTTGTTTGGTTGTAATGAATAGGCTCAAAAAGTACTGGACTGATTTCAAAAATTCTTTCACCATTCGAAAGCTACATTATCCACGAGTAACATAGGCTAAATTTTATTTTGGAAAAAAATAGGGTTCCGTAAGATATTTGGGTTTTTCCGACACAAGGTGTAAAAAATCAACCAGAAAAGTTACTTATTTTGCGTACGCTGCCTAAACTATAAAAGATAGAACCATAAAATGTTGTAATTAATTGTAGATCTTATAAATATCTACAAAAAAGTCCGCGACACACTATACCTATCTATGTCGAGTGAGGCACAACAACCATTTTCTTATTTAGAAATCTTGAATTTTTTTTGGACTACATTTAAACGCGTTTATTTTACTCATGCTATTAATCCTTATCATCTAATATATCAATCTATAGTTCATCACTAAGAACAGTTTATGTAGATAATATTTGGTCCTTGAATGATTAAAATTGGACGTTTGGTATTAAAGATATGGCGAAATTAAAATATTACGATTTCTGCTAAATCCATGGACACCGTCACTAACATCGAGGACGCAGTGCACTATCCCCAGGAATTTTTAAATTCTCTGAACCCCGCTGGGCTACCACCTCATACACTGTCGTTAAAAGTTGGCATGGCACACCGATAATGCTTCTCAGAAATTTAAGCCCCCCAACATGGCACGAGACTTCTTATAAAGAAGCTAGAAGATAATTTAATAGTAGCGAAGATTATCACCGACCCTGCAGCTGGTGAATTAGCTCATATACCAAGAATACCCATGATCCCTACTGATTTGCCTATACCGTTCAAAAGGCTCCAATTTCCAGTAAAATTTCTTTCGCACTAGCGATAAACAAATCCCAGGGCCAAACATTCAAATTAGTAGGAATTGATTTACGCAAAGAATATTTTACGCATGGGTAACATTACGTTGCCATATCACGGGTCGGGTCTCCCGACCATCAGTATATTTTGTTGCCTGAAAATAATTTAACGTCAAATGTTGTTTATAGAGAAGCTCTACAACAATCGCTTTAGTTATCTATCCTCCCGTAGACAACCTCCGTAGCGTAGCGGTATTTGGCTCGCTTTAAATCTCGGAGGTCGTGGGTTCGATCCCCACGCCGGACAAGGAATCTTTGTGTTAATTCTAAGATTTCTTGCCGGGTCTGGTTGGTTGAGGGACTACCCTCCGTGCCTCGGAAAGCACGTTAAGCCGTTGGTCCCGATTATTATAACATTATCTATAATAATCGTATACCTATCAAGGAACGGGCAGCAGCGTTTCCTTGTGTGGTATAACATAATACTGCGGTCACCAACCCGCCTGCCAAGCGTGGCGACTATGGCAAATACCCTCCCTCAGCAGTGGACGTTACACGGGCTGATGATGATGATGATGATGATCTATCCTAAAACAACGGGTTGCACTCCGGGACTGCCGACAGAAGTGAAAACTTAGTATTAATTACATTAAAATATTTTCATCTTTAACAACTTTAACATCCACAGAAAGACAATCTGAGCAGCCTGCGGACAATGACTGCGTCGTCGATGTTTGTGTCGGTGTCTGTGAATCATTTTGCTGACCGTGTCTTTCCTGGGTAGGCTTTTTGCAGCGGTAACCGACATCCGCAGGGAGCCGCGGGCGACCGCTATCACTACATCACTACATATTATAAAACAAATTCCCCGGCCGCGTCTGCCTGGCTGTCTGTCTGTTCGCGATATACTCAAAAACTACTACATGGATTTTCATGCGGTTGTTACCAATCTATAGAACGATTCTTCTGGAAGGTTTACGTATATGATTTGTTTAGTTTATGTGTAAATTTGACTAATATATATTGATATTTGTCAGAGGTGTCGTAAAAAATTAAGCCATTTGGGAGCTTTCATCGAAAACGCTGCCTAAACCCTATGAGATATAACAAAACAATGTATGGCGGAAATATTCTTCCCTTTTAAATCTACAAAAAAGTCTGCATAGCATATGTCTATCTTTCAAGGTTAACTTGCTATATCCATTTTATCTTTTAGAAAAATTATCATTTCTAATGCGGTAATTGTAAAGCTAATCAGACGGATTCAGTATTTATCCTTATTATGTTAAATGTTAATATTCTTAAGCATTTCATGCAGATTATTTTACCCCTACACAATATACTTTAAATGAATAACTTAGAAGTTATCGCAAAATAACAGCGTGTGTTTTCGCAGCGCAGCGAGTGAGGTAGGCCGAATGCGATTATGCGCGCTCGATTCTTAAGAATTATAAGGCTAATTTTTGGTTTGTGTTCGTTGTAACTATGAGGGATATCTATCCATCATAGTTACAACGAACACAAAACAAGAAATAAATAGGTATTCAAGTATCTACTTGAATACCTATTTATTTTTTGTTTGTTGTATTGTTAGTCCTGAAGAGTATAGGTAGGTATTTCATACGATAAAAGTATACCCACCTACTTATTTCACTGAGTTTTAGTAGGTACCCATATTAATTTGTTTCTGTTTGTTTTGACCAAATTTCGCCCGTTTGTTAAAGGTTTAAAGACATTCCGTAGTATAAGTATCAGTATTGTACCCGTGCGAAGCCGGGGCGGGTCGCTAGTGTATAATATTACGAGTACACTGACGACTAATACTACGAGTAGACTGCTTGTCAATATTAGTTTTGTTTACAAGATTCCCGCTGGCGGATTCACCTGCGTAGCTACCGTTCCCGTAGGTAATTCATAATAAAACAAGCCTAAGCTATAGAGCTTTCATCAATAAATGGGCTACTTAACACTAAAATAATTTTCAATCGGACTTGTAGTCTTTGAAATTAACGCGTTCAAGCAAACAAACAAAAAACAAGCTTTAGCTTTATAAATTAGGCTAATTGAGCAAATCAACTTCATACATACATAAGCTCACGCCTGTTTCCCAGCGGGGTAGGCAGAGAAAAAGGACCTCTACTTGCTACGATCCCTACACACATCTTTCGCTTCATTCACTCTCATAACATTCTTCATACAAGCACGTCGGTTTAGGGTGGATCTTATTTGACCATTTGCGTGGATGTCTCCGATTTGGTCAGAGAACGTTCGTCGTGGTCTTCCCCTTCCGACTGTGCCACTCACACTTCCCATGTATACCTGTAGAGGTATATCAATTTAATGAGGTTATTTAATTCTATACATTATGAAGAGATCACATAAAGTGCATAATCCAATATCACCCATGGTTTCACTCAATTCAATTTGCCTTTTATCCGTGGATGTGTATTATTATGACAAAAAAATAATATTTTAGCAATAATATTATAAATTTCTTTTCTTTAAACATGTTATATAATTATATAATAAATATCACATTTTAACTACTTTCCTTTTCGTAAAACGAGCACAACTCGCTGGAAGTACTAGGGCATAAAATTAAAAAAATACGTCAGTTTCACGCGTGCAGCATACCGAAACAATTTTATTACAGAATGCGTTACAATGCTTTGGTTTCGAAACAAGTCAACCTAGTTGGTTTTATTATTTTGTGTCGCCTATTATATATTCTAGTAGTTACCTTTGTTAGAACGAAATTTTTATTTGTTTGTAACAAGTAGTATTTATATGTTGTTATAGAAAAACAGTAGGTACATACATAGTACACTAAAGAAAGCAATTCTTTTTAGTAAAAGACTGTCTTTCCGCGTCCTATTTGACCCGAGTCCCCGTAAAAACTTCAGAATTAAATACCCTATGTTACTTAGGGATAATGTGGCATCTTAGTGGTGAAAGAATAAGTGAAATTCGTCGTGTATTTTCTGAATTTCTTCCTAACAGATACACATATAAAAATACAAATTTCCTCTTCATAATATTAGAAAAAAATAATTTTGCATATATATTTTTTTTTGTTTAAAAGATTAGTAGCGGACTTTTTTAGTCTACTAGTATTCTTGTTAACCCCTCGTGCTAAGCTAAAATGATTGTGTTACGAGTGGGTTCAAGTTTGTAGTTTTTCATACTTGACAGGTTTTAGGCTATATCTATATAAACTATTATTATAAGTAGCAATAACTAAATAAAATTATTTCATTTAAAACAGTAAATCAAAAATAGGCCAAAATATGTTTTGACTGTTTACAAATACCTGTAGGTTAGGTTAGGTTAGGGTTACGTGAACTTTTTTTATTTTATTTTATTTATTCATATTTATCTGCTGTTTAAGTGATAGTCGTGTATTAAGAAAGCACCCTACTTACTCTACAACGACTAATTCAATTTCAGTGTTATATTATTATCACCTTAAACATAATCCTTACTATATCTACACTAATATTATAAAGAGGAAAGATTTGTACCTATTTTTGTATGTTTGTATGTTTGTAATGAATAGGCTCAAAAAGTACTGGGCCGATTAAAAAAATTCTTTCACCAATAGAATGCTACATTTTTCCAATTTGACATAGGCTACATTTCATTTTGAAAAAAATTAGGGATCCTTGGTAAAATTTGAACAATGTAACCGAAGGTGTAGAAAAATGAGTCTTAAAATGTCTTTCGTCGAATGCGCTGCCGAAACTATTAGCGATAGAACAAAATAATGTACAACAATATTGAAGAACATCATAATATCTACAAAAAACTCCGCGGTAGCATATGTCCAACTATTGTAGTTATGTCACTACAACAACTTTTTTCATTTTAAACATTAATGAAAATGCTAACCAAATTCAAACCATGCTATTTATGTGTTTATTAATCCTTATCCAAATAAATTATTTTATGGTCAAGACCATTTAACTACCTATAATCTATATATATCTATACTAATATTATAAAGAGGAAAACTTTGTTTGTTTGTTTGTTTGGTTGTAATGAATAGGCTCAAAAAGTACTGGACTGATTTCAAAAATTCTTTCACCATTCGAAAGCTACATTATCCACGAGTAACATAGGCTAAATTTTATTTTGGAAAAAAATAGGGTTCCGTAAGATATTTGGGTTTTTCCGACACAAGGTGTAAAAAATCAACCAGAAAAGTTACTTATTTTGCGTACGCTGCCTAAACTATAAAAGATAGAACCATAAAATGTTGTAATTAATTGTAGATCTTATAAATATCTACAAAAAGTCCGCGACACACTATACCTATCTATGTCGAGTGAGGCACAACAACCATTTTCTTATTTAGAAATCTTGAATTTTTTTTGGACTACATTTAAACGCGTTTATTTTACTCATGCTATTAATCCTTATCATCTAATATATCAATCTATAGTTCATCACTAAGAACAGTTTATGTAGATAATATTTGGTCCTTGAATGATTAAAATTGGACGTTTGGTATTAAAGATATGGCGAAATTAAAATATTACGATTTCTGCTAAATCCATGGACACCGTCACTAACATCGAGGACGCAGTGCACTATCCCCAGGAATTTTTAAATTCTCTGAACCCCGCTGGGCTACCACCTCATACACTGTCGTTAAAAGTTGGCATGGCACACCGATAATGCTTCTCAGAAATTTAAGCCCCCCAACATGGCACGAGACTTCTTATAAAGAAGCTAGAAGATAATTTAATAGTAGCGAAGATTATCACCGACCCTGCAGCTGGTGAATTAGCTCATATACCAAGAATACCCATGATCCCTACTGATTTGCCTATACCGTTCAAAAGGCTCCAATTTCCAGTAAAATTTCTTTCGCACTAACGATAAACAAATCCCAGGGCCAAACATTCAAATTAGTAGGAATTGATTTACGCAAAGAATATTTTACGCATGGGTAACATTACGTTGCCATATCACGGGTCGGGTCTCCCGACCATCAGTATATTTTGTTGCCTGAAAATAATTTAACGTCAAATGTTGTTTATAGAGAAGCTCTACAACAATCGCTTTAGTTATCTATCCTCCCGTAGACAACCTCCGTAGCGTAGCGGTATTTGGCTCGCTTTAAATCTCGGAGGTCGTGGGTTCGATCCCCACGCCGGACAAGGAATCTTTGTGTTAATTCTAAGATTTCTTGCCGGGTCTGGTTGGTTGAGGGACTACCCTCCGTGCCTCGGAAAGCACGTTAAGCCGTTGGTCCCGATTATTATAACATTATCTATAATAATCGTATACCTATCAAGGAACGGGCAGCAGCGTTTCCTTGTGTGGTATAACATAATACTGCGGTCACCAACCCGCCTGCCAAGCGTGGCGACTATGGCAAATACCCTCCCTCAGCAGTGGACGTTACACGGGCTGATGATGATGATGATGATGATGATCTATCCTAAAACAACGGGTTGCACTCCGGGACTGCCGACAGAAGTGAAAACTTAGTATTAATTACATTAAAATATTTTCATCTTTAACAACTTTAACATCCACAGAAAGACAATCTGAGCAGCCTGCGGACAATGACTGCGTCGTCGATGTTTGTGTCGGTGTCTGTGAATCATTTTGCTGACCGTGTCTTTCCTGGGTAGGCTTTTTGCAGCGGTAACCGACATCCGCAGGGAGCCGCGGGCGACCGCTATCACTACATCACTACATATTATAAAACAAATTCCCCGGCCGCGTCTGCCTGGCTGTCTGTCTGTTCGCGATATACTCAAAAACTACTACATGGATTTTCATGCGGTTGTTACCAATCTATAGAACGATTCTTCTGGAAGGTTTACGTATATGATTTGTTTAGTTTATGTGTAAATTTGACTAATATATATTGATATTTGTCAGAGGTGTCGTAAAAAATTAAGCCATTTGGGAGCTTTCATCGAAAACGCTGCCTAAACCCTATGAGATATAACAAAACAATGTATGGCGGAAATATTCTTCCCTTTTAAATCTACAAAAAAGTCTGCATAGCATATGTCTATCTTTCAAGGTTAACTTGCTATATCCATTTTATCTTTTAGAAAAATTATCATTTCTAATGCGGTAATTGTAAAGCTAATCAGACGGATTCAGTATTTATCCTTATTATGTTAAATGTTAATATTCTTAAGCATTTCATGCAGATTATTTTACCCCTACACAATATACTTTAAATGAATAACTTAGAAGTTATCGCAAAATAACAGCGTGTGTTTTCGCAGCGCAGCGAGTGAGGTAGGCCGAATGCGATTATGCGCGCTCGATTCTTAAGAATTATAAGGCTAATTTTTGGTTTGTGTTCGTTGTAACTATGAGGGATATCTATCCATCATAGTTACAACGAACACAAAACAAGAAATAAATAGGTATTCAAGTATCTACTTGAATACCTATTTATTTTTTGTTTGTTGTATTGTTAGTCCTGAAGAGTATAGGTAGGTATTTCATACGATAAAAGTATACCCACCTACTTATTTCACTGAGTTTTAGTAGGTACCCATATTAATTTGTTTCTGTTTGTTTTGACCAAATTTCGCCCGTTTGTTAAAGGTTTAAAGACATTCCGTAGTATAAGTATCAGTATTGTACCCGTGCGAAGCCGGGGCGGGTCGCTAGTATTATATATTAATATTATAAATGTGAAAGTAACTCTGTCTGTCTGTCTGTTACGCAATCACGCCTTAACTACTGAAGCGATTTAAATGAAATTTGGTACAGATTAATATTATAAATGTGAAAGTAACTCTGTCTGTCTGTCTGTCTGTTACGCAATCACGCCTTAACTACTGAAGCGATTTAAATAAAATTTGGTACAGATATAGTCTAGAGCCTGAGAAAGAACATAGGCTATATTTTATTATTTATTTATTTAAACTTTATGCTACAGGTCTGTACATAAGGCGGACTTAATGCCAAGAGGCATTATCTCCCAGTCAACCTTTGGGTTAAAATGAAAACATAAGCGGTGCAAACAAAGACCAAGTAATAAAATTTAGAGAGAGAAAGAAGCAATTTAAATATTAATACCTACATCAACATATACATATACTTACATACTTACATAAATATCTACACTAATATTATAAAGAGGAAAGATTTGTACCTATTTTTGTATGTTTGTATGTTTGTAATGAATAGGCTCAAAAAGTACTGGGCCGATTAAAAAAATTCTTTCACCAATAGAATGCTACATTTTTCCAATTTGACATAGGCTACATTTCATTTTGAAAAAAATTAGGGATCCTTGGTAAAATTTGAACAATGTAACCGAAGGTGTAGAAAAATGAGTCTTAAAATGTCTTTCGTCGAATGCGCTGCCGAAACTATTAGCGATAGAACAAAATAATGTACAACAATATTGAAGAACATCATAATATCTACAAAAAACTCCGCGGTAGCATATGTCCAACTATTGTAGTTATGTCACTACAACAACTTTTTTCATTTTAAACATTAATGAAAATGCTAACCAAATTCAAACCATGCTATTTATGTGTTTATTAATCCTTATCCAAATAAATTATTTTATGGTCAAGACCATTTAACTACCTATAATCTATATATATCTATACTAATATTATAAAGAGGAAAACTTTGTTTGTTTGTTTGTTTGGTTGTAATGAATAGGCTCAAAAAGTACTGGACTGATTTCAAAAATTCTTTCACCATTCGAAAGCTACATTATCCACGAGTAACATAGGCTAAATTTTATTTTGGAAAAAAATAGGGTTCCGTAAGATATTTGGGTTTTTCCGACACAAGGTGTAAAAAATCAACCAGAAAAGTTACTTATTTTGCGTACGCTGCCTAAACTATAAAAGATAGAACCATAAAATGTTGTAATTAATTGTAGATCTTATAAATATCTACAAAAAGTCCGCGACACACTATACCTATCTATGTCGAGTGAGGCACAACAACCATTTTCTTATTTAGAAATCTTGAATTTTTTTTGGACTACATTTAAACGCGTTTATTTTACTCATGCTATTAATCCTTATCATCTAATATATCAATCTATAGTTCATCACTAAGAACAGTTTATGTAGATAATATTTGGTCCTTGAATGATTAAAATTGGACGTTTGGTATTAAAGATATGGCGAAATTAAAATATTACGATTTCTGCTAAATCCATGGACACCGTCACTAACATCGAGGACGCAGTGCACTATCCCCAGGAATTTTTAAATTCTCTGAACCCCGCTGGGCTACCACCTCATACACTGTCGTTAAAAGTTGGCATGGCACACCGATAATGCTTCTCAGAAATTTAAGCCCCCCAACATGGCACGAGACTTCTTATAAAGAAGCTAGAAGATAATTTAATAGTAGCGAAGATTATCACCGACCCTGCAGCTGGTGAATTAGCTCATATACCAAGAATACCCATGATCCCTACTGATTTGCCTATACCGTTCAAAAGGCTCCAATTTCCAGTAAAATTTCTTTCGCACTAACGATAAACAAATCCCAGGGCCAAACATTCAAATTAGTAGGAATTGATTTACGCAAAGAATATTTTACGCATGGGTAACATTACGTTGCCATATCACGGGTCGGGTCTCCCGACCATCAGTATATTTTGTTGCCTGAAAATAATTTAACGTCAAATGTTGTTTATAGAGAAGCTCTACAACAATCGCTTTAGTTATCTATCCTCCCGTAGACAACCTCCGTAGCGTAGCGGTATTTGGCTCGCTTTAAATCTCGGAGGTCGTGGGTTCGATCCCCACGCCGGACAAGGAATCTTTGTGTTAATTCTAAGATTTCTTGCCGGGTCTGGTTGGTTGAGGGACTACCCTCCGTGCCTCGGAAAGCACGTTAAGCCGTTGGTCCCGATTATTATAACATTATCTATAATAATCGTATACCTATCAAGGAACGGGCAGCAGCGTTTCCTTGTGTGGTATAACATAATACTGCGGTCACCAACCCGCCTGCCAAGCGTGGCGACTATGGCAAATACCCTCCCTCAGCAGTGGACGTTACACGGGCTGATGATGATGATGATGATGATGATCTATCCTAAAACAACGGGTTGCACTCCGGGACTGCCGACAGAAGTGAAAACTTAGTATTAATTACATTAAAATATTTTCATCTTTAACAACTTTAACATCCACAGAAAGACAATCTGAGCAGCCTGCGGACAATGACTGCGTCGTCGATGTTTGTGTCGGTGTCTGTGAATCATTTTGCTGACCGTGTCTTTCCTGGGTAGGCTTTTTGCAGCGGTAACCGACATCCGCAGGGAGCCGCGGGCGACCGCTATCACTACATCACTACATATTATAAAACAAATTCCCCGGCCGCGTCTGCCTGGCTGTCTGTCTGTTCGCGATATACTCAAAAACTACTACATGGATTTTCATGCGGTTGTTACCAATCTATAGAACGATTCTTCTGGAAGGTTTACGTATATGATTTGTTTAGTTTATGTGTAAATTTGACTAATATATATTGATATTTGTCAGAGGTGTCGTAAAAAATTAAGCCATTTGGGAGCTTTCATCGAAAACGCTGCCTAAACCCTATGAGATATAACAAAACAATGTATGGCGGAAATATTCTTCCCTTTTAAATCTACAAAAAAGTCTGCATAGCATATGTCTATCTTTCAAGGTTAACTTGCTATATCCATTTTATCTTTTAGAAAAATTATCATTTCTAATGCGGTAATTGTAAAGCTAATCAGACGGATTCAGTATTTATCCTTATTATGTTAAATGTTAATATTCTTAAGCATTTCATGCAGATTATTTTACCCCTACACAATATACTTTAAATGAATAACTTAGAAGTTATCGCAAAATAACAGCGTGTGTTTTCGCAGCGCAGCGAGTGAGGTAGGCCGAATGCGATTATGCGCGCTCGATTCTTAAGAATTATAAGGCTAATTTTTGGTTTGTGTTCGTTGTAACTATGAGGGATATCTATCCATCATAGTTACAACGAACACAAAACAAGAAATAAATAGGTATTCAAGTATCTACTTGAATACCTATTTATTTTTTGTTTGTTGTATTGTTAGTCCTGAAGAGTATAGGTAGGTATTTCATACGATAAAAGTATACCCACCTACTTATTTCACTGAGTTTTAGTAGGTACCCATATTAATTTGTTTCTGTTTGTTTTGACCAAATTTCGCCCGTTTGTTAAAGGTTTAAAGACATTCCGTAGTATAAGTATCAGTATTGTACCCGTGCGAAGCCGGGGCGGGTCGCTAGTATTATATATTAATATTATAAATGTGAAAGTAACTCTGTCTGTCTGTCTGTTACGCAATCACGCCTTAACTACTGAAGCGATTTAAATGAAATTTGGTACAGATTAATATTATAAATGTGAAAGTAACTCTGTCTGTCTGTCTGTCTGTTACGCAATCACGCCTTAACTACTGAAGCGATTTAAATAAAATTTGGTACAGATATAGTCTAGAGCCTGAGAAAGAACATAGGCTATATTTTATTATTTATTTATTTAAACTTTATGCTACAGGTCTGTACATAAGGCGGACTTAATGCCAAGAGGCATTATCTCCCAGTCAACCTTTGGGTTAAAATGAAAACATAAGCGGTGCAAACAAAGACCAAGTAATAAAATTTAGAGAGAGAAAGAAGCAATTTAAATATTAATACCTACATCAACATATACATATACTTACATACTTACATAAATATCTACACTAATATTATAAAGAGGAAAGATTTGTACCTATTTTTGTATGTTTGTATGTTTGTAATGAATAGGCTCAAAAAGTACTGGGCCGATTAAAAAAATTCTTTCACCAATAGAATGCTACATTTTTCCAATTTGACATAGGCTACATTTCATTTTGAAAAAAATTAGGGATCCTTGGTAAAATTTGAACAATGTAACCGAAGGTGTAGAAAAATGAGTCTTAAAATGTCTTTCGTCGAATGCGCTGCCGAAACTATTAGCGATAGAACAAAATAATGTACAACAATATTGAAGAACATCATAATATCTACAAAAAACTCCGCGGTAGCATATGTCCAACTATTGTAGTTATGTCACTACAACAACTTTTTTCATTTTAAACATTAATGAAAATGCTAACCAAATTCAAACCATGCTATTTATGTGTTTATTAATCCTTATCCAAATAAATTATTTTATGGTCAAGACCATTTAACTACCTATAATCTATATATATCTATACTAATATTATAAAGAGGAAAACTTTGTTTGTTTGTTTGTTTGGTTGTAATGAATAGGCTCAAAAAGTACTGGACTGATTTCAAAAATTCTTTCACCATTCGAAAGCTACATTATCCACGAGTAACATAGGCTAAATTTTATTTTGGAAAAAAATAGGGTTCCGTAAGATATTTGGGTTTTTCCGACACAAGGTGTAAAAAATCAACCAGAAAAGTTACTTATTTTGCGTACGCTGCCTAAACTATAAAAGATAGAACCATAAAATGTTGTAATTAATTGTAGATCTTATAAATATCTACAAAAAGTCCGCGACACACTATACCTATCTATGTCGAGTGAGGCACAACAACCATTTTCTTATTTAGAAATCTTGAATTTTTTTTGGACTACATTTAAACGCGTTTATTTTACTCATGCTATTAATCCTTATCATCTAATATATCAATCTATAGTTCATCACTAAGAACAGTTTATGTAGATAATATTTGGTCCTTGAATGATTAAAATTGGACGTTTGGTATTAAAGATATGGCGAAATTAAAATATTACGATTTCTGCTAAATCCATGGACACCGTCACTAACATCGAGGACGCAGTGCACTATCCCCAGGAATTTTTAAATTCTCTGAACCCCGCTGGGCTACCACCTCATACACTGTCGTTAAAAGTTGGCATGGCACACCGATAATGCTTCTCAGAAATTTAAGCCCCCCAACATGGCACGAGACTTCTTATAAAGAAGCTAGAAGATAATTTAATAGTAGCGAAGATTATCACCGACCCTGCAGCTGGTGAATTAGCTCATATACCAAGAATACCCATGATCCCTACTGATTTGCCTATACCGTTCAAAAGGCTCCAATTTCCAGTAAAATTTCTTTCGCACTAACGATAAACAAATCCCAGGGCCAAACATTCAAATTAGTAGGAATTGATTTACGCAAAGAATATTTTACGCATGGGTAACATTACGTTGCCATATCACGGGTCGGGTCTCCCGACCATCAGTATATTTTGTTGCCTGAAAATAATTTAACGTCAAATGTTGTTTATAGAGAAGCTCTACAACAATCGCTTTAGTTATCTATCCTCCCGTAGACAACCTCCGTAGCGTAGCGGTATTTGGCTCGCTTTAAATCTCGGAGGTCGTGGGTTCGATCCCCACGCCGGACAAGGAATCTTTGTGTTAATTCTAAGATTTCTTGCCGGGTCTGGTTGGTTGAGGGACTACCCTCCGTGCCTCGGAAAGCACGTTAAGCCGTTGGTCCCGATTATTATAACATTATCTATAATAATCGTATACCTATCAAGGAACGGGCAGCAGCGTTTCCTTGTGTGGTATAACATAATACTGCGGTCACCAACCCGCCTGCCAAGCGTGGCGACTATGGCAAATACCCTCCCTCAGCAGTGGACGTTACACGGGCTGATGATGATGATGATGATGATGATCTATCCTAAAACAACGGGTTGCACTCCGGGACTGCCGACAGAAGTGAAAACTTAGTATTAATTACATTAAAATATTTTCATCTTTAACAACTTTAACATCCACAGAAAGACAATCTGAGCAGCCTGCGGACAATGACTGCGTCGTCGATGTTTGTGTCGGTGTCTGTGAATCATTTTGCTGACCGTGCCTTTCCTGGGTAGGCTTTTTGCAGCGGTAACCGACATCCGCAGGGAGCCGCGGGCGACCGCTATCACTACATCACTACATATTATAAAACAAATTCCCCGGCCGCGTCTGCCTGGCTGTCTGTCTGTTCGCGATATACTCAAAAACTACTACATGGATTTTCATGCGGTTGTTACCAATCTATAGAACGATTCTTCTGGAAGGTTTACGTATATGATTTGTTTAGTTTATGTGTAAATTTGACTAATATATATTGATATTTGTCAGAGGTGTCGTAAAAAATTAAGCCATTTGGGAGCTTTCATCGAAAACGCTGCCTAAACCCTATGAGATATAACAAAACAATGTATGGCGGAAATATTCTTCCCTTTTAAATCTACAAAAAAGTCTGCATAGCATATGTCTATCTTTCAAGGTTAACTTGCTATATCCATTTTATCTTTTAGAAAAATTATCATTTCTAATGCGGTAATTGTAAAGCTAATCAGACGGATTCAGTATTTATCCTTATTATGTTAAATGTTAATATTCTTAAGCATTTCATGCAGATTATTTTACCCCTACACAATATACTTTAAATGAATAACTTAGAAGTTATCGCAAAATAACAGCGTGTGTTTTCGCAGCGCAGCGAGTGAGGTAGGCCGAATGCGATTATGCGCGCTCGATTCTTAAGAATTATAAGGCTAATTTTTGGTTTGTGTTCGTTGTAACTATGAGGGATATCTATCCATCATAGTTACAACGAACACAAAACAAGAAATAAATAGGTATTCAAGTATCTACTTGAATACCTATTTATTTTTTGTTTGTTGTATTGTTAGTCCTGAAGAGTATAGGTAGGTATTTCATACGATAAAAGTATACCCACCTACTTATTTCACTGAGTTTTAGTAGGTACCCATATTAATTTGTTTCTGTTTGTTTTGACCAAATTTCGCCCGTTTGTTAAAGGTTTAAAGACATTCCGTAGTATAAGTATCAGTATTGTACCCGTGCGAAGCCGGGGCGGGTCGCTAGTATATAATACAATACTAAATAAGAGATCAATTTGAAACAGACGAATTTTATTCTTATATAATGTTCGAAGATAGTGTTCGCGGACTTTACGTTTAAAAATAAATTTACTAGGGGATTTTCTATTATCAAGAGGGAGCACATTCCAATGTTTAATAACAGATACAGAAAAAGAATTTGCAAGAAAACTAGAGCGATGGAGGGGGACTGTTAGAATTAAATTATCAGCGGAACGTAGGTCACGGGCGTGAGAGGAGCCTAGTACTTGGAAGTACGTTTTCAGGTAGGAAGGGGTGCATGGATCATTAATGACTGAAAGAAGAAAACAGCGAGATCTAAGCGTTCTTCTCTGACGGATGGGAAGCCATTTAAGCTGAGAGCGGTACGTGGAGATATGGTCGTATTTACGTAAGCCATAAATGAAGCGAATTCCATTATTGAGGAGTCGATCCAGCTTATTCAGAAGATCTTGAGATAGGTCTGGATAACAGACATCAGCATAATCCAACATAGGCAGAACAAGAGATTGGACAAGAAGCTGCTTGGTACTAGATGGCAGAAAATGTTTTGAATTTCCCACGGGAACGGGAGTTACGCGGGTGAAACCGCGCGCGGGAAGCTAGTACTATCTATTTTTAAAGAGATAAGCATATATATGTATTTGGAAGCACCTTATACAATACCTACTAACGGTCACAACGACTAAAACAATGATACTATCTGCTGTTAAAGCGATAGGCATATCTATTGAAAGCACCATATACGTATTTGCGTTCATAACTGAATGAAACAAAATGAATGTCAGTATAATTGGGTCCATATAAAATAATGAGGTCGCATTGTGAAATCATTACTGGAAATCACATCGTAAATGGTTTTTGTAATTAAACGTGAATTTGTGGTCAACTAATAATATGATGTGATGCGATATGTGAAGTGAATAGTCCTCTCAAATTACAATTGAAATGTCCGTATGATTAATTGATTTATGGTTCATTAATTCGGCCCTTAAAATTAATTGCTTGATTAATTATCACTACATAGTATAAAACAAAGTCGCTTTCTCTGTCCATATATCCCTATGTATGCTTAAATCTTTAAAACTACGCAACGGATTTTGATGCGGTTTTATAGATAGAGGGATTCAAGAGAAAGGTTTATATGTATAATACATCAGCATTGAACCCGTGCGGAGCCGGGGCGGGTCGCTAGTAATAAATAATAAGAATAACTCACGTTTATGTTTTTGATTCCTTTTTTTATTTTTAACTTACTTCCCCCTCGTAGCTTCCGTTCCCGTGAGAGCTTCATAATTAAATAAAACTTATAGTCTTTCCCGGTAAATAGGCTATCTAACATTGAAATAATGTTTTAAATCGGACCAGTCATTCCTGAGATTAACGCGTTCAAACAAACCCAACTCTGTAGTTTTATATTTTAGTACATATCAAGGAGCAGCAGCAGCGTTTCCTTGTGTGTTACAAAATGATCAAATGTCACCAACGCTCCTGTTAAGCGTGGTAACTATGGCAATACCCTCCCTCGGGAGGAGGTCCATGTTCAGCAGTGGACGTTATACGGGCTGATAATGATGAAATAGACAGGCTTGACCACCTGGTGGTAAGTATCGAGGCGGACTAAGATGGAACACGCTTGCCTAGCAAATGCCTATTCACTCTTGATTAGAAAATTGCTAGATTATATAGTTCATCGAACACAGACGAAGGTAAAGGCTTCCAAATCTTCACTGTTCGTATTATCAATGAAGACTGGAACCGCTTCGTGCGAATAAGTGGGATTTCGTCGATGTAAGGGCCCAAAAAATTCTTGTCTACGCACAAGAATGGAATTTATTTAGTGAAACTCGGAAAGTACTTTAATTACGAGTAATTCCGATATTGACAATAAATTTTATACGCAGCTGATACTATCTCGACGAATTAAGAATAGAGGAAAAGTTTTGGCTGTTATCGGAAAGGTTCATCAAGATGTCGTATGAAAGACGCACAGAGCACCAGTACATGCTTAAGCCTTTACGAAACAGGTCCCAAAGGACGATCGTATGACATACATTAGCAGTTCCCAGTGCCCCGATAATTGGCATTTGGAGAAGCACGGGGGATTTTAGTGGGTAGAGTGTAACCACTAAAATCCCCCGCGTTTGTTTCCTCGTGGGATGCTTAGCATATCATTGCTATGGAGATGGGAGTCCTACATACCCTGCTGTTGTGGCGGTAGGGATGCCTCATACATTCCCATACATGCCCATGGGAAATAAAAAGTTTTTTCAAGATTACTTGTCTCGATCGTACGTCAATTTTTTACGTCGTGTCAAGATATTGTTACATCGTGTAAATTGCTGAAGATCTTTTATTTGATGGAATTTACTTTTTTAGAAAATAAACTAAAGGCAAAAAGTGTAAGGCGTAAACACATTTCTGTTACAAAACTTTGAAGTTTGTTAATTTTATTGATACCTATTTAAATGTTTTAAAAAGTAGTTGTTCCTACCTTTAACATTTGTATTCAATGCTTAAGTTCTAAATATGCATTTCGGATGGTACTTCTTAACTAAATAAAACCATATTTTGTAAGGAGTCAGTTTCTAACGAAAACTCATCATAATTAATGACAAATAAAATATTATACTATAGCATACCAGAGTTGAGTATAATACAAACCGTAGTTTAATTAATTATCTTTTATTTAATTCTATTAAACTTTGTATCCTTTCTACGATGCTTTTCACGTAGCATTCGTAGCACTTAACGTAGCAAGCCCCGTAACGCGTAGCAATGTGCATATTGCTACATTCAAGAAGCTTATAAAGTTTTCTGTTGCAGACACATTTTTCAATGTACACAGAGAAACTTCGTTTTCATATAATATTAAGGCGTTTCGAGTATGGCAGCTGCAGCTAACAGCTCCAGTTATTATGAAACAAAGAGAATATAAAATAACATACACCAATAATATTTATAGATGTTTGTAACTCAATGCCAAAACGGCTTAACGTATCTGCTTTCAATTATTCTGTAATAGCACTTATGCTCCTTTTTATCATGGAAAGAGTTACGGTTCCCATGGGATAGATAAACAAATTTTCACCTGATTACAGGCGCACGTAAAAGCCAGTACGTTGCTAATTTATATTTACATAAAAAGGACTTCTAGATTTAGAATAGATTAGATATGGCAGATAGATTGCCATTAGCCGATACTACCGACTGAATCAACCATGAATTCCTAAGAAATAATCCGTCGGGCCTTCAGCTCGGCAAATATGCCAGCCGTTTTAGAGCCTAATGGCCTTATGCGCGACGATGGTAAAAGGCCCGACGGAATGACTCTGGTGCCTTGGAGGATGGGACGGCCTTTGGTGTGGGACGCTACGTGCGTCGACACCCTCGCGCCGTCTCATCTTTCCGGGACTCAGGGTAGGGCTGGCATGGCGGCTGAATCCGCGGAGAATCTCAAGAGGCGCAAATATAGTACCCTTGATAGTGGTTATGTATTTGTGCCTTTTGGTGTCGAAACATTGGGGCCGTGGGGACCGGGAGCCAAATTAATTTATAAATAACTCGCAGCGGCCCTCTTCAGTGCGGCACGTTCTCCGAGTGCTGGTTTCTACTTTGCACAGCAGTTAAGCATTGCCATTCAACGTGGTAATACTGCCAGCATTCTGGGAACCTTGCCAAGTAGAATAGATTTAGAATAGTAGCATATAAGTTAGTTTTATTTTTAATTAGTTACTTTTAGTTTGTATTTAGTTCATGTTTGTTAATTTTTAAATCCTACCAAATACAAGAAATAATTGTTTTAGTAACCCAAGGAATATCAGTACAATATTGTAAACATGTAAAATTTTTACGAGAGATATACACTAGGCCTCCTCCAAGACGATGCCTTTTAAACCTTTTACATTCGTCAAATAATGTAAAAACCGATTTCGAAAAGAGCAAAAATCCAATAGGCAAACCATATTAGATATACCCTTTTCGAAAATGCATATTCAATTAAATTAAACACCTAAAGTGTGAACGTTTTACC
Source organism: Nycteola revayana (assembly GCA_947037095.2). Taxonomy (NCBI): domain Eukaryota; kingdom Metazoa; phylum Arthropoda; class Insecta; order Lepidoptera; family Nolidae; genus Nycteola; species Nycteola revayana. The sequence continues at coordinate 4,795,724 of OX344851.2, forward strand.
TTAAATCCTTAACGGTTACAAGCAAAGTTCAGTGAATACAATACAATCCTTAACACCATTTAATTTCATAAGACGGTCCTATTGTAATATTGTACTACAACTTGACTAAAGACTAATCCAGTGAATGTTATCTTAAAGCAATATAAACAACGAGTGAATCCAAATGCAGGTTAATAGTACCTTCATTAATTCCATTACGTGTAACGTGGAATTGTGCCAGGTTTGTGCTTAAGGCTGCTGTCACACCGTACTGTAATTATGCCAGAGATCACGGGAAGGGAAAACTTGTCGAAACAGTGGCTTGTCCTGTACATTTTTGCAGGTATTGGCAGTAGTAATTCTTGTATTTGTAACCGTATGTCACTTAAAATCAGGAATATCCTTATCTACCTCATACTGAATGAATATATTACTTACTGTTAAAGCGTGAAATACGCTATTAGGATCAACCGACATGAGTTTGTAAATGATTTATTAAAATGGGTCGATTTTTATGGGCTGTTACCATTAGAATTTACTATATGCTAGGTTAGGTTAGGTTATACTAAGATTTATCTAGTGATAGGTGGTACAACTTCATATCGCTAAAATGTTCGGACAGAGTTAGTTGATCGTAAGTTTTACTTGAACATCTTAAGGTTTGCCGTAGTTAGAGCGTTTACAATATCATAAGTAAGTAAGTTACAAAAAACTTTGTAAAGTAAAAAAATTTGGAAACATTTTATTTTTTTATTGTTTCATCTTTTGTCCGATTATTCTGTACTTTTGACACAGTGTCTTTCAATAAAATTACACCACGGTGTAAACAGCGGACGGGTAAAGGGTGGGCTAAGCTAACCGGCTTATCGGACTGTCTGACAAGCGTGGATTTATGTGCAAACTTTATCTTTTCCTTTACGTGAAGCCGGGGCTGGTTCTACACAGAATGTTTCAATTCTAATGAAAGTTTAACGGTGTGGTACCCGTTAAAACTGCTCTTGTACCAATGGGAAATATCCTACGCCAATAGTAAGTTCATCATCATCATCATCAGCCCGTATAAAGTCCACTGCTGAACATAGGCCTCCTACCGGGTGAGGGTATTGGCCATAGTCACCACGCTTGGCAGGCGGGTTGGTGACCGCAGTATTATGTTGTATCACACAAAGAAACGCTGCTGATTATTTAAGGTGATTTTATAATAATTGGGACCAACGGCTTAACGTGCTTTCCGAGGCACGGAGGGTAGGGCCCTCAACCGACCAGACCCGGAAAGAAATCTTAGAATTTACACAAAAATTTATTGTCCAGCGTGGGGATCGAACCCACGACCTTTAAGATTTATAGTGATCCCAATACCGGTACGCTACTGAGGAATAGTAAGTACCCGTCTCAAATTGAACTCGAAAAAGACCTACTCTAAGTTGTTGTAAACACATGAATTAGGTATCCTCTTTCGTCTTTCATTTTTGCTTTAAGTTACAAGTTATGTAGTCCCTCCAACAATTTGAGCAATTAAGAGATTAGTTAATGCGCAGGCCATATTAGAGTCTACAAGTGTGTGCACAAACATAAGTGCACTTTTATGTGCACTACCGATTCAACCAGTAAGGCATCTGGCACAGGACCGACAGCTTATCGTGCTCTCTGAGACACGGGTGAAATGCCACCAACTTCCTACTAATCTCGGACTGCTACTTAGATTTTTTCGAAATAAGCAATTGGTTTACTGACGCTAGTTACGGTTGAAAATATTACAACTAGACAAAAGAGGCAGTCTATATAAGACTCATACTAATATTTAAAAGTAAAAAAACTTGCTTACAAACTTAACACTTGACAGAGTGGGTACAATTGGCGGCCTTATCACAAAATGTGATCTCTTCCAGGTAACCGAGGACAGAGTCATACAAAGGAGTTTAAAAAAAGGGGTGATGTAATGGAAGTTGTAAATAGTGTATTGGTAATTATATATATTTATATAAAAAAACTAGCGACTATTATACATATAAACCTCTTGAATCACTCTATCTATTAAAAAAACTGCATCAAAATCCGTTGTGTAGTTTTAAAGATCTATGCATACCTACATAGGGACGGATAGACATGGAAGCGACTTTGTTTTATGCTATGTAGTCATAATATATTCATAGATAACAACATATAAAGTATGATATATACAAATATATATATCGGCGCAACCACATAAAATAAGCATAGCAACAACACTTCATTAATGATAAACACATAAATACAATTACTCGTCTCATCAAAATAAATAAATTGTGAATCAATGCATGATTTGATAGAAACACAAATATGTTCATAAAATACTAGACTAATAAATAAGTATTCAGGATCAAATTATGATTTGTAAATCGTTGAAATATTTGTAGAAATAATTATCTGTTCACATAGTTTGAAAATTATCAAACTAAATTGTTTACTGTTTGTGAGCCGCTCGTTTAGTATAAATACGGCCGGCGGACCGATTGCAATTCAGTCTCGCTCGAGCTGCCGGACTGTACGGAGCTCCTCAATTTACTGGAATAAAACTTGAAAACCATATTATGGAGTTTTGCTGTTACTATGGATCAACAACCCTCGATAGAGAACCATCCTGATGAATGTGACGTCAGCAATGATGACGTCACACCTTATTAAAAACAACGATGCTCGTCCTTCCTCGTCATCAGAAGTGGGACTCGAAGTGATCCTTGGAACTGCTTCATCACGGCCTGTTGCGACTCAACCTTGGCTTCAAGCAAATACAAGTAAACAACGAGCCATCAGAATAAAGGATAAGTAACTCAATTTAATATTGTCTAATATCCCAAACTGTCTTTGACATCTACGAGAACCTACGAGAACCTCCGAGAACTCTACGAGAACCTTCGAGAACTCTACGAGAACCTCCGAGAACTCGTCGAGAACTTCCAACACCTTACACACCTTATTAGTATTGATATTCCTAGACTAACATAGAAATGCATGTATTTGCATAACAACTAAATATAAAGCAACGCAAGTTGCTCACAGATACCCAACTCAGAGAAAGTTATTTCTATTATTGCAGATTTCGCGAAGAACCCTACGAGAACCTCCGAGAACCCTACGAGAACCTCCGAGAACTCTACGAGAACCTCCGGGAACTCGTTGAGAACTTCCAACACCTTATTAGCATTGATATTCCTAGACTTACACAGAAATTACTATCTGTAATAATAAAAATAATACTCCCAAATATTTATTCAGTTCTGTCTTTAAATAAATTATTTAATCTGTTTTTTAATGAAAACGTAAATAAAATTCGTATAAAGACAACCGATTGGTAAATTGTGAATGCCAACTAAATAATAAAAGTAACTGGACCAAAACTTCTTGGACATGCCTATCTGAGTATGTTTCGCCGGATCGTCTCGATGAGGCCGCGTTGAAACCGGCAGTAGAATAACTCCACTGAGTTTGTTTCGCCGGATCTTCTCAGTTGGGGCGTATTGGATCCGGTGGTAGCACTAAAGCGCGTTCGTCGAGATACTTATGGTCCGTCTAAATAATAACATACTCAAAGGACAGAACTTAGATTTAATCATAGATGCAAAATAATAAAATAAAATAAATAAAATTGTACAATTACGCGACGAGAATCAACGAGGCTGGTGCAGAGCGCGCACCGCCTGTCAGAATGGCCGTATCGGCGCAACCACATAAAATAAGCATAGCAACAACACTTCATTAATGATAAACACATAAATACAATTACTCGTCTCATCAAAATAAATAAATTGTGAATCAATGCATGATTTGATAGAAACACAAATATGTTCATAAAATACTAGACTAATAAATAAGTATTCAGGATCAGATTATGATTTGTAAATCGTTGAAATATTTGTAGAAATAATTATCTGTTCACATAGTTTGAAAATTATCAAACTAAATTGTTTACTGTTTGTGAGCCGCTCGTTTAGTATAAATACGGCCGGCGGACCGATTGCAATTCAGTCTCGCTCGAGCTGCCGGACTGTACGGAGCTCCTCAATTTACTGGAATAAAACTTGAAAACCATATTATGGAGTTTTGCTGTTACTATGGATCAACAACCCTCGATAGAGAACCATCCTGATGAATGTGACGTCAGCAATGATGACGTCACACCTTATTAAAAACAACGATGCTCGTCCTTCCTCGTCATATATAATAAATAATCTTCGTTTATAAAAATCTATTGCTGTTGTCTGTCTCGAGAAAACTTAAAAACGGACTAACAATTCCGATTACTTTTTGTTGTGTCCGTAATCATGAGATAACTTGTGTAAGATACATAAATAACGTTTTTTGAAGAGGTTCCTTAAAGAATGGTCGTGCAAAATAAATCCCAGCTGACTTAAAAAGAAACCTCAAACGATATTATTTTAATTTAAAGCCACATGTACAATATTATTTTGGGTTCCCAAAAATGTTTTATTCACTCCTTTATTCCACTTTCAAGGAAAAGAAAAGATTACGCAATAAAATAGAAAATAGAATTCCCCCATAATCCTAATCCGACAGTCGAAAAAATAAACTGTTCGTGTTTTTCTTGCACAAGAATATTTCAAGATCTGTTATTAATGGCTGTGGGAATCTTGTTCAAGTAATTTGCGTTCCGTTTATTGCCTTCGTAATTACTGGTATGCCGAAAGTTTTGTTTTATGACGAAAATACCAAGATATAGATCAATAATCTAGTTAATAATTATAATATATTATACCATGGAATACACCCACAGAAATAGTTCCGGTAGTTATAGGCGCAACCGGTTTAATAGCTAAAAATATCAACAAGTATTTAGATAAATTAGATTAAAAAATAAACGTACATATATTACACAAACAAGCAACACTACATCTTCTTCTTCAACAGCCCGTTTACGTCTTAAAGACCTTGGCAAGCCAGGATCGTTGAGGCATATTGCCATAATCACCATGCTTGGTAGACGGATTGGTGATCGCAGTATGATGTAAACCTTGAGCTAATAGATGCTGCTGCCCATCCATCAGCCATGTGTCCCTTAGTCGCCTTTTACGACACCCATGGGAGGACATGGGGTGGTCTATTCTAAGTACGGAAACCACACGGTAACAACACTACATACAGTAACTTAAATTAGTAAAGTTCTAGGTGACACAGTATTTGTCAATCGACAGTCTGAACCTCCTCTTCCCTGAGGGTCCTCGGGGCGGGAATTAGGACTATAAAGAAATACCGAGCTGGCTCAAATTGGTAAACACTCCAAATATACATTATATATTCTAATGAAGGTAAACTTGCGGTTTAAAAGAAGATGTAGTGACAAAAATTGAAATGAGTATGCTTAGGTGGTTTGGTCATGTGCAAAGGATGAATGAAAGGCGAGTAACAAGAGCTATTTACAAAGCAGATGTGAGTGGAAACGCCGGGAGAGGACGCCCTAGAAGGACATACACTGACCTCATAGGTGATGTTCTTCAGAAAGGTCAGGTGCGTAGTACTCGCAACCGGCGTGCGTGTATGACCAGATGTATGAACGTAGACGAGGCAAAGGGAGTGTGTAAGGATCGTAGCAGGTGGCGTTCTGTAGTTTCTGCCTACCCCCATGGGAGAAAGGTGTGATTATATGTATGTATGTATGTATTATATAAACTAGATTATAAGCAACTTTCCACGCGAGGTTTTACCCGCGAAGTTGTCGTTCCTATGGGACCTTCATTATTTAATTGTAGCCTTTGTTATTTCTTGATAACGAAGTTTTCTAATGGTGAAAGACATTCGGGAATCGGTTCAGTCGTTCAGGAACCGATTCAATACAAACAAACAAACAATCAAATCATTGTAATATTAGTTTAGATTACGGCTGAACTTCGCAGTGTGGTCAATACTCAGTTTAGGTGGCTATTTCTAGGTTTAGGCGACTAATCCTCGAATTTCCCACACTACGTGCTTTAGTCGAAAGGAAAGTTTTGTGTCATTACAAGGATATTTTTTTTATAAATATTATACTTAAATATGAAAATAATGGGTTAAATAATAAGTGTGACAAATTCGAGAATTAGCCAACGAAACTCAGAATTCGCCGCCTAAACTTTCGGATTCGCCACACTGCATGCTTTAGCTGAAAAGTATATTTTCGGCTATTTAGCTACAATTGTTTTTCTTTGATCTAACCTAGATGTAACTGATCATTTTATAGCATATAAAAAATAAACTATTTTTGTCTGGTTACACTGTGTGTTGAGAACGACTTTACCGGTAAACAATTTTTTTTCCTTATTGGACTAAATAAATATTTTCGTTAGACCAAAATTCTCAAACAGCTTACATTAATAAATAAAATGAATTTATCATAGGTCCATCGAATTTGAAATTCAATATTCTACCCATTTTATGTGTCAATGCAAACGGAATAATAATATCTAAAAGGGTATTATCATGTCGGCAAATTCCAATAATGTGTTTCCCTTTTCACATTGTTGTTTAAACGGAAAATATATATTTTCATACTATATGTAAACGTTTTCCCTAATCGGCTTTCATGCTCATACATTGTCTGTTATTTAACAGAATAAATTGCATATATATATGAAAGGTTTGAATAAATGTGTATTGAATATGTTTTAGTATCAGTGTGTTTATTGGTGTTTTCGTAGGTTTACAATATGTAGGTGATACAATAGATAGTATAGATTTAACATGAACCCTGTAGCACAGCAACTTGTAGGTAAAATAACAGTTAACAATTTATAGCTAAATTTCTAAGTACAAGTTTAAAACTAAATATGTTTTAAAATAAAATAAAATAAAAAAAGTTTTTATTCACGTAAACCTATTACAGGTATTTGTAAATAGTCAAAACATATTTGGCTTATTTTTGATTTAATTAATTAATTTTATTTGTTTATTGCTACGTATAATAATAGTTTATATAACTTTAGCCTAAAAGCTGTCAGGTATGAAAGTACAATATTATTTTATTATTTTATATCTATGATTAAATCTAAGTTCTGTCCTTTGAGTATGTTATTAAACATAGTATTGTCGAATGAACAGCGGACTGTTGCTTGATGGGTTTTTATAATAATAATAAATAATAACGCAAAGGTCGCGATTACAAGATAGAAAGAAGAAAATACATTTATTCAGCACAACACACAAGATATTACACGGCAAACATATAGTTAATGTACAAAACAATAAGACGCTTTGCACGTTCTGCCGAAAAGGTCGCCATCTCAGCATAAGCAAGGCGATACCTAGCGCTGGTTTTCAGTTGGCAACTCGAGTAATGACCCACGGACCGCTCGTCCGTGGGTCATTACTCGAGTTGTTACAGTTAAACAGTATTGGTACCACTTATGCATATTTATTTAATAGTTTATGTACACGCGGAATAACAAAAAACAAAAGAACACAAGAAGAATAGAAGAATAGAATAGCACAAAGGTAGTGGCTTATTTCAAGAGAAATTTCTTCCAGCTGCATATTGTTAGGGAAAAAACAAAATAATTATAAAAAATTAATAGAATACGTATAAGGTCTATATATATCGTATATTAGGATAATATAGCTTAACGTCAAACGAAAATAAATAGATTGAGTATTTTGCCTTATAAATAATAATCATAAATACATATCATGTAGAAATTTATCGTAAATAAAAAAAATTAAACTTCAACTATGTAATGCTACATTTATAGTTCATATTCCAAAACGACACAACAATAGGCTGGTTGACACTTTTTTAATATTATTTTTATATGGTTTTAATAGATGAAGAAAAAAATATGGCATTTATATGAGATCTAGAATACTCTAAAATAAATATTTTAAAATTTGGCTTGACGTTTAGAGATAAAAACGATGTCAGCCATGTTGGTCTATATACATTATCTGTGTTCGAGATCGATGACGTAATGACTCAGAAAGTGTAATAGTAAAGTATAGCGTTCATGTTTTTAAGGGGAGACGTATGACGTCACAAAATGGGTGATAGCGTTTTCGGAAGTCAAAGTTGAGTTTTTACAAACATATTCAAGTTTTTTGAACATAAATTATTATATTTACGTTCTATATGACAAATAATTTTAGAAATAACCATCCTTGTAACATAATTTCATATGTGTCAACTGGCCTATTCAGGCTGCATCATGTATATTATTTGTATTTTCAGATCAATCAATATGACAATAATAGTGAAATAATGGAAATAAAACAAAAGACAAAAACAAAACACAATTAAAATAAAAAGAAAACTATTAAACCAAAAAGTATTTCCGTCGGTAACACATAGATATCAAATTCGTTGTTTAAGTTAGCTTATGAGTAAATAGTGTTGTTCATATACTGGACATATTGCTCTTCTGTAAGACCAGAGATAGAATTGAGTGATTGCTTGGCAAGACCTACAATGCAAAAGAAAACAAGAAAAACCATTCGGTCTTGCTAGATGGAAAGACGAAATTGTAAAGATAACTGTCATCAACTGGTTACAAAACACCCTATCAAATTTTTATAAAAATTTACCGCGTGCAAACTTTTAGCCAAATCCATTCAGTAGTTTTTGCAACAAACTTACTTACATCCACACATACAACAACTTTCAGAGTCGTTTCAGCGATGAATTCTCCCATGATTATGTAATGTGTAGTATAGTATAATATAGTATTATTACATACCTATAATAAATATAGTATCACCTTTTAGAATAGTATTTATATTATTTATGTATTATTAGAATGTAGTTATAGATATTACGTTTTTTTTTAACACGCTTTTATTAGCTTGGGTTGTATGAAACGGAATCTTTGTACTTAATTTTCATCAGTTTCCAGTAGTCTGATTAATTAGAAACTTTGCATACGTATCAAGGACCGATGACAATGCAATAATTTGATAACAGTGTCCCATTGGGGGCCATCCATAAAGTACGTCACATGTATTTCATGATTTTTAGAACCCCCCCCCTCCTTGTCACAGGTGGTCACATTTGTGAGCCCCCCCTCCCTAGTGTGACGTCACAAATTTGCAATTTTACAAAAGTCAGTTGTCGAATGAAATAGAAAGATGAAATCACGCGAGGTCGCTCGTGCGGTACGTTTGGCGGCATTAGTCAAAAGGCTCATAGTCGGCACGTGCGGCGTGTCACTAGAGCGGGTATGAACTAGTCAACAAAACAATTCAAACCGTATATTCATATAGATAGAGTCGACATTATTTTTTAGTTTCAATTAATATTTCAAATTTCGCGATTCAATTTACTAAATTTGAAATGTGATGTCACAAAACATAGAACCCCCCCCCCCCACCCCTTGCCACACCATGTCACACTTCGTCGACCCCCTCCACCCCTTATACATGTGACGTACATTATGGATGGCCCCTTATCCTTAAAAAATAAAATTAATAATAGTTTAAAAAAACTAAAAAAACACGCTTTTATAGCTAACCGAACTAAAAAATAGAAAATAATAATTTTCACCTCAAAATAAAATTATAATAAAGTTTAAGCTATTAACAGAATAATTCAATTCTTTTTTCGTACCAGTACGGTAGTAAATTAATTATCTACTTCTTCTGTGCACCTATCACTTTTTCTCTGCACCACCCTATGGTTGACTGGTAGAAAATGCGTATGGCATTAAGTCCGCCATGTACTATCATTGTGCAAAAGGTGAAATAAAAAAATAAAAAAACTTTCGCATTTAAATTTAGTAGGATTAAACGTATAAAAACCGGCCAAGTGCGAGTCGGACTCTCGCACGAAGGGTTCCGTACCTACTATTTGCAAGTGCCTACCTATTTTTGATATCAAGAATACAACAAGCAACATAGTATAAACGTTCTTGTAGCTCGTTGTAACTCTGATCGATGTTAATAATAGTTGATTGAATGAAAGGTAAATTGCGGTTTACGGTTTATGACGTATTAAAAAAAAACTACTTACTTGATCTCGTTCAAACTAATTTTCGGTGGAATTTTGCATGGCTATGTACATCATATATTTTTTTTAGATTTATCATTCTCTTATTTTAGAAGATACAGGGGGGGGGACACACATTTTACCACTTTGGAAGTGTCTCTCGCGCAAACTATTCAGTTTAGAAAAAAATGACATTAGAAACCTCAACATCATTTTTTAAGACCTATTCATAGATAGACGTATGGGTTCGACGAAAAAAAATTTTTTGAGTTTCAGTTCTATTTATGGGAAACCCCAAAATTTATTGTTTTTTTTCTATTTTTGTGTGAAAATCTTAATGCGGTTCACAAAATACATCTACTAACCAAGTTTCACCATTATAGTTCATATAGTTTCGGAAAAAAGTGGCTGTGACATACGGACGGACAGACAGACAGACAGACATGACGAATCTATAAGGGCTCCGTTTTTTTGCCATTTGGCTACGGAACCCTAAAAACGAGTCTTTCTTAATAATATAGAGAGTACTATCCCAGATGTTCATTGTTTTATTAACACTCTAATAACCCTCCTTACACTTACAGCAGATGCGAAAATTACCTAGAACAGACAAACATTTAATGTATATATTATAGGTATTGCTTAAATAAATATTTACTTCACACTATTCTTATATATATTCTTTACTATATCTTATACTAATATATAAAACTGAAGAGTTGGTTTGTTTGTTTGTCTGCTTGAACGCGCTAATCTCAGGAACTATTGGACCGATTTGGAAAATTCTTTTAGTTTTAGATGGGTAGTTAATTATGTATGAAGTTCCCACGGGAACGGGAGTTACAAGGATGAAACCGCGTGCAGGAAGCTAATAATACATATATTTTGATGTAATCTTTATGAAAACATTGTATAGAGGGTTCTTACTAGGGTTGCGACCCGTACTATATTATATAGTATCGTACTATATTTCAGTCAAATGTACTATTTATTATACAAAAATAATATACTACAAAAAATACTAGGTATATTTTTTGCTAAACTAAAATTCACCCAATTAAAATTTAGACCGCACCCAAAAAAAAAGCTCGGTGAGTGACTCTGAGTGGAAAATTATTTAAAATTAATTAGTGTACTATTTTTTTTTTCCTGAATTTTCCAAAAGTACAACAAGTCGCCAACCCTTGGTCTTACTTACATTTGTTGACATGAAACTATTTGTATCAAAGAAAATATGCACCCCAGTTAACATTGTATCATTTGCCTCACCTCAATGTATATTTTTCAAAACATCGTCCCGGCAACGTTTTAGTCCTACATTTCCACCTAAGCCAGAGGTTCTCAATCTTAAATGGATTACCGCCCCCTTTACTAAAAATAAATACAACGCCCCATTTTACAAAATAGCTAATGATACTAACTTCGTTTCGTCATTACGGTTTTAACACAACGTAAATATTATTTAAGCAGTTAAGAAACTTTGATACTATTTGCTTCAGTGCCTGAAGACGAAAGTCTTTAACCAGTGTGTGTTGCCAGTAACCTATGGATCTGAAACGTGGTCCTTTACTATAGGCCTTATAAACAGGCTCAGAGTCGCTCAACGAGCTATAAAGAGGGCTATGCTCGAGGTTTCTCTACGAGATCGAATCAGAAATGGGGAGATAAGTAGATGAACGCGGGTTACCGACATAGCCCAATAGATTAGTTCGTTGCAGGGGCAATGGGCAGGCCATATAGCACGGAGAACAGATGGCCGTTGGGGCCGAAAAGTTCTCGAATAGAGACCGCGGATCGGCAAGTGTAGCGTAGGACGTCCACCTACTAGATGGACGGATGACGTTATTGCCGCGGGATCACGATGGATGCAGGCCGCTTCTAACCGTAACAACTATGGAGATCTATGAGGGAGGCCTATGTCCAGCAGTGGACGTCCTACGGCTGAATTGATGAAATGATGATACTATTTGCTAAATTATCGAAAAATCTATCGTTTCAACCAATTAAAAACTTACGTGTATTTGTAAAATAATGTAATTAAAAATAAATACAACGCCCCCTTTTACATAATAACTAATGATACCAACTTTGTATCGTTATTGTTATTTTTAATACTAAGTAAGTATTTTTTGACATTTATGCCATTTGCTAGCAAATCGGATGAACAATCGTTTCAGCCAATTTAAAACACAAGTTCAATAGAAATTTGTGAAATAATGTAAAAAAAAAGTAATTTGTATTGTATTAGTGTATACGCCAAATTAGGTACATATGTTTTCACTCTCCTGAGAAGCTACTATTTTTGACAAACGTTTCATAAGAACATAAGAGACGATACATCATCATCATCATCATCATCATCATCAGCCCGTTTAGCGTCCGTTGCTGAACATGGTCCTCCTCCCGAGGGAGGGTTTTTGCCATAGTCACACCGTTTGGCAGGCAGATTGGTGACCGCAGTGTTACTTATGTTGTAAAACACAGGGAAAACGCTGCTGCCCATTATAACAATCGGGACCAACGGCTTAACGTGCTTTCCGAGGCGCGGAGGGTAGTCCCTCAACCAACTAGACCCGGAAAGAAATCTTAGAATTTACACAAGATTTATTGTCCGGTGTGGAGATCGAACCCACGACCTCCGAGATATGAACTGGATGATTATGAACTGGATTTTTCTTATCAGAGTCTACCAAACAGTATAAACAAAGATGAAATAACTACAATCAAAAATCAACTCACAAAATTAAATCTCGAACTACAAATAGCAAATACCGAGATAGACAATTTAAACATTGAGAATAGCGCACTAAAGGAAAAATTATCAACATTCCAGCACAAAATTAATATGTATAAATCAGTAGGCGCCTTTGACCTAAATAGGACTAACAAATCAATCGCTTCCCCACTCAAATTTTATTCTCCACAGTATCAAAAACGCCAAAGGTCGTGTGGTTTGAAAATCGGCTTGACAAGGACTTCTTCCAAAGAACTAGAAATTGATGGATTAGGAAAAAGCCCAAAGCATGACGATAGCAGGAGCCTAAGTTATTTTTTCGAACAACCCATAATACATAGCAAGTGCTTACAGGATACAATGATAAATAATCAGCCATCTTATCGACCAATCTTGGAAAATGGTAGCATCCACATGGGTACAATAGTAGACTTTGAAAAAACGAATACTGTCACCATAAATACAAAGGTGGATTTAGAGCATACAAACAAACAGTTCAGGTTAAACAATAGTTATTCATTGAACTCAAAATGTCATGATTTTACGACAAAGAAACTTCAAGTTAAAATTTTTTCTGACCAAACGGGTCTTGCTATGAGAAGTCGGCTTCAAGATCTCCTGGGAAATTCTTTCAAAGTGACATCTGTAGTAAAGCCAGGAGCTCCCATGGCTGAAGTTTTAAGCACGTGTGTTGCCGAGTGTAAAGATTTGACCAACTCAGACTACATACTAATACTAGGGGGTTCTAACGATTCAAATCCTTTGAATTTACAGTCAATATTGTATCATACTCTGGGTCAAGTTGGGCACACTAATGTCTTAGTTGGTAAAATCTATAAAAACAAACATCTTTGTGTCAATATGCTCAATAATGCTTTGAAACTGGTTTGTAGTAATTTTGTATATTCAATATTTTTGCCACTGGACCAGAATCACTTTCATACGAAATTAATTATTCCAAAATATATAAATACAATACAAGCAAGTAGACTAATTCATAAGGAAATACTTCGTTTAAAATACGGATATGACTTCGTAAACTATGTTAAAATTAAAAGTAATGACCAGTGTGGGATATTTGGCAAGGTACAAAAGTGTTACATTAATAATTATACACAGACGGATATTAAAGCTTCATCAAGGCGTTCCTTAGCAGTTACAAATACCATCGGCACTCAGACTGATAACCTAGAAAATAGTGATGACTTTTTTCGTGCCTAAATTGGTCAACCACTCTCGTGGTATGCTACCCTTGACTAAAACCCTTAATAACTACATCTCCCTTAGTATTTATCTTCAGAATGTATGTGGTGTAGGTAACAAAAAAGAGGAATTAGAAGTTTATTTGCAAGATATTCATCTTGAAAATCTATATGTGTGCGTAACGGAACATTTCTTGAACATGGAGTCAGCTCCTCAATTCAAAATAAACAATTATAAAATGGTGTCGTTCAATGCAAGAAAGAATAAGAAAAGAGGTGGTAGCCTCATTATGGCGAGGAATGATATTGTTTGTGAGGAGGTACCCTTTTGTAAAAAATTATACAAAATCGAAAGTTTTGAGTTGTGTGGTGTCAAAGATGTTAGCACTAACATTTACATTTTCTGCTGTTACAGAAATCCTATCGACCAAAATTATGAATCATTTCTATCTAAGTTAGAACAATTACTAGAACACTTCTTTAACAAAAAATGTATTATTTGTGGAGACTTCAACATTGACTTGCTTAAAAGCGACAAAAAAACTTCAAATTTTTTGACTTTACTGACATCATACAATTTTAGACCAATTATAAATGAGGTGACATATAAACGAAATAATGCGCAATCATGTTTGGATAATTTTTTGACAAACTTACCAGACGACGTTATAAATGAGCAGTTTGTTGATCATAATTGCTTGGCTGATGGCCACGCAGCGTTATTCTGTAGCTTAAAAACTGAAAAAGTACAGCCCGATGGCGACCAAGATTTTATAAATATTGAGTTTAGACAGTATAGTAATAAAAATTCAAAAAGTTTTAGACGACGTATTCTGAAAATAAATTGGTTAAAAGAAGGTATAAATGGCTTTCTAAAGAAAATTGGACAGATATTCCGCGCTAGCTTCAAAAAGAAAAAACGAAGGATAAATTTAAAGAAATTTCAAAAATCGTCCTGGGTAACGAAAGGAATTAGAGTGTCTAGTAAAATAAAGCGATTTTTGCTACAAAACATTAACAACGTAACCAGTACGGAAAACATAAGGGTGTATACGAAATCATACATTAGAATATACAGACAAGTCCTAAAAAAAGCTAGACGCATTGCAGTCAGCAAAGAACTAACCAAGGCAAATAATTCTTCAAAGGCTATATCATCATCATCACCAGCCCGTTGTAGTCCACTGCTGAACATAGGCCTCCCCCATCGATTTCCAGCGGGAACGATCGCTAGCGGCCTGCATCCACCGACTTCCTGCGACCTTTATGAGGTCGTCGGTCCATCGTGCAGGCGGTCGTCCTACGCTGCGCTTGCCAGTACGTGGTCTCCACTCGAGAACCTTTTTGCTCCATCGGCCGTCAGTTCTTCGAGCTATGTGTCCTGCCCATTGCCACTTCAGCTTGCTTATCCGTTGAGCTATGTCAGTGACCTTCGTTCTCCTGCGGATCTCTTCATTTCTGATTCGATCACGCAGAGAAACGCCGAGCATAGCTCTTTCCATAGCTCGCTGAGCGACTTTGAGCTTTCTTATGAGGCACACAGTAAGAGACCACGTCTCAGATCCATATGTCATCACTGGTAACACACATTGATTGAAGACTTTGGTCTTCAGGCACTGAGGTATTTTGGACGAGAAGATCTCTCGAAGCTTCCCAAACGCTGCCCAGCCGAGTCGGATTCGACGATTGACCTCTTTCTCTAAGTTGGTTCTACCTAGTTGGATCGTTTGACCTAGATATATGTATTCGGTCACAACTTCGAGAATGGAGTTTCCAACGGCTATAGAGTTGGGCACTACATGGGCGTTATGCATGACTTTCGTCTTGCCCATGTTCATTCTAAGCCCAACTTGTTGAGAAACTCCATCGAGGTCATTGAGCATCTGTCCAAGGTCCTCCAGCGATTCTGCCATGATCACTATGTCGTCGGCAAATCGAAGGTGAGTGATGTACTCGCCATTTATGTTGATGCCGTGTCCTTGCCATTCCAGGAGCTTAAAGGCGTCCTCCAGAGCAGCCGTAAAAAGTTTGGGAGATATAACATCTCCCTGTCTTACGCCTCTCCGTAGCGGGATTGCCTTCGTACATTGGCCCTGTACTCGGACCGACATGGTGGCGTTTTTGTACAAGCACTTCAGCACTTCAATGTACCGATAGTCGATACGACACCGCTGAAGAGATCTTAGAACCGCCCAAATTTCGACCGAATCAAAGGCTTTTTCATAGTCCACAAACGCCAAGCATAGGGGCTGATTATACTCCTCGGTCTTCTGTATAATCTGCCGCAGCGTATGTATGTGGTCTATGGTACTAAAGCCTTTTCGGAAGCCGGCTTGTTCGGGAGGCTGGAAGTCATCGAGCCTGTGTTCGAGACGATTTGTGACGACCCTCGAGAACAGCTTATAAACATGGCTCAGCAATGTGATGGGTCTGTAATTCTTCAACATGGTTTTGTCACCTTTTTTGAAGAACAGAACCACCACACCTCTGCTCCATGATTCTGGCGTTTGTCCCTCGAGTAAGACGGAGTTAAAGAGCTTCTGAAGGACTTTAAGTATCGGTGTTCCACCCGCATTCAGTAGCTCAGATGTGATTCCGTCATCACCTGGCGCCTTGTTGTTTTTAAGCTGTTTAAGGGCCATCATAATCTCGTATAGGCTGATGTCCGGGAGATCTTCGGTATTGTGTCGGGTGAGCCTTGCTCTGGGGTATATGGAAGGTTGTAAATAGACATAGGAATACAAAACCAAAACGTGAAAGTAATAAAAACATACTCCTTAAAGTTAATAATACGATTATATCGGATCCTCAGCAAATAGTAGACATTTTCTCAAACACGTTCGACGGAGCAGGGACTGTCAGCGATTCAATTTCATTTGATCAAGCTATAAAAACTTTACGGGATAGTGTTAAAAGATTGGATCAAGAAATGACTTGCGATCTGGTCACTGCCTCCGAAATAAAAAAACTGGTAAATTCTATGGCTACCAAGAAATCTTCTGGTCATGATGAAATCAGTATACAGACTGTTAAAGACCACATTGACTTACTTGCAGAACCTCTGGCACATCTTATAAACACGTGTATAAATATGAATATATTCCCTGAACAACTAAAAATAGCAAGAGTTTTACCACTTTACAAAAAAGGTTGCAAATTTGATCCTGGGAATTATAGACCGATTTCTTTATTACCAATAATCTCGAAATTTTTTGAAAAAATACTTAAAACAAGACTTCTAAGACATCTCAATCGCAATAAAATACTTAATCACAGACAGTTTGGCTATCAGAAAAATGTGGGAACAAATGACGCAATTAATACATTAATGGAGCAAGTAGTTGACAAAATTAATGACAAATTGAAAGTCGTAGGGTTATTCCTCGATCTTAGTTCCGCTTTTGACACGGTTAATCACACGTTACTATTAGCAAAGATGGAACATTACGGAGTAAGAGGATCGGTCTTACGTCTGTTTAGGTCGTACTTAGAAAATAGAAAGCAATATGTGGAAATTAAAGTGAATGAAAATAATAGTCAAAATGTTTTTAAATCGGGGCTTAAGCTAATAAAACAAGGAGTTCCACAAGGTTCAATATTGGGTCCAATATTATTCGTTTTATTTGTAAATGATTTGATTGGCTATATGTTGGAACTAAGTGATTCCGAACTTGTGCTTTTTGCTGATGATACCAATGCTATTATAGCCGCCAAAGATGTTGATACTCTCAATAGTAAAGTAAATAATGCTCTTGCTCTCTTTCATCATTGGTTTAATATTAATAATCTCAAATTGAATGTTAGTAAAACGAATGCCATGTTATTTAGGACGACGTCGAGAAACAAAGAAAGAATGGACATAGTATTGAATGAAAATACAATAACATTGGGAGACAGCGTAAAATTCTTAGGTATTCACATCGACGAAAGCCTAAACTGGAGAAAAGAAGTCACAGCTATAGAAAGCTCAATCAGTTCAGCTTGCTATGCCTTGAGAAGTCTTCGAGATGTGATCGCTATTGGGCAATTAAAAGTGGTATATTACTCGCTCGTAGAGTCGAAGCTTAGGTACAGTATCACTCTATGGGGCGGTGGTTACGCGTACAATATAAATACAGCTTTCATTATACAAAAAAGGGCCATAAGAACAATGGTGAGAATTCCACAGTGGGTATCGTGTAAGGAGTACTTTAAAGAACTTCAGATACTAACGGTCCCTTGTTTGTATATTTTAGTTCTTCTTGTCGATCTTATGAAAAAACTGCAGAATTTCGAAACACCAGATGAAAGAAGTAAGCGGGAAGCTACTAGGCGTAGGGACCTACAAAATAAGATTCAACCTCATTTAGACGTAGTGCGTCATGCAGCAGGTTATCAATCGGTTAAACTCTTTAATAAACTACCTGTACACTTGAAGTCAATTTACAACTTAAATAAGTTTAAGCAGCGGTTAAAATCATTTTTGGTAGAAAAGTGCTACTACACCCTTGATGAGTTTCTCTGTGATACATACAACTAGATCTATTCATGCTAACTATTTCTATTGATATTATGTATTTTCATTTTTTATTTTTTTTGACATCTGTATTGGTATATGCAACATCTGTATGGGAGGTTGTAATATTTTTCTTCATAGCATAATTATTCTTAGCTATTACTTAACTACTTTATTTATTTATTTTACAATCTTTATTTTTAATGTTTTTTTTTTTTTATGTTTATGAATGGATTTCTATTGTAATTTTATGATTTCTATTGTACCTAACTGTTTTAATGTTATAATTTAATGTAAATTTTCAATACAATGTAAAAATTGTTACTGAAATAAATGAAATGAAATGAAATATAAAGCGAGCCAATTACCGCTACGCTACGGAGTTTGTCACGATAAATCTATGTACTATTAATTAATAAATCGCTAAATAAAACTTATTCTCTTTTTCTCTGATCTATAATAATTAATTAATTAAAACATCTTCATCTTCTTTCACCAATCAAAGTGTTATTGATAAAATTATAAGTCCACCATAATTATACGACTTGCTTTGATGCTGTTACCGCCCCATTGAAAAACTGTAGCGCCCCCTAGGAATGGGTATCGACCTTGTTGAGAACCTAGGTTCTAAACTTGTATACAATGTTTGGCTTCGAGTTTTATCTTTGATGTTTGAAAGCTTTTGTATGTATTTCTGCATAACATCGCTCCAGGCTTCACTATTGTTGTATGAACGTAGTTTTCAAATATTCGGATTACAAACGAACGACTTTACAAACATGTGTTCTATGTATTGACGGTTTCGACGTATACTTTGTAACTTAACAATGCTATTTGGTTTCACTCAAGTAGAATATTGTTATCATTTTGCAAAATATGAAAATAATTTGATAAAACTTTGTTTTTTTTATCGTCTTGGTGGATTGCGGACGGATAACTTCATCATCATCAGCATTATTAACAAACTTGTCATAAGAACATAAGAGACGATACATCATCATCCTCATCATCAGCCCGTATAACGTCCACTGCTGAAGATGGACCTCCCGAGGGAGGGTATTTGCCATAGTCGCCACGCTTAGCAGGCGGATTGGGGACCACAGTATAATGTTGTACCACAAAAAGGAACGCTGCTGCCCGTTCCTTGCTATACGATTATTATAGATGATTTTATAACAATCGGGTCCAACGGCTTAACGTGCTTTCTGTGGCACGGAAAGTAATCTTAGAATTTACTCAAAGATTTCCTGTTCGGCATAGGGATGGAACCCACGACGTATAACTTCATATTGTTAATAATAATTAAATACGGGAAGTTTTATTTTCGGGTATATCATACCCCGCCACATGAATATTTTTTCACACACTGTCGCCGTATCAAAAATATGTTTGTGATATTTTGCATTGTGTAAGCGCGAAAAAGATTTTTAAATCAGCGCAGAAATTATTGTATGTTTACAAACAATTTCGATATTAATTTAATTATAATACTTGACTGTCTTGTTGGATCGGTACGGAAGTTGCTTTTGGGACCTGGTATTCTGGATTCGATTCCCACCCGTGACAATTATTTCTGTTGTAGTTTTTCTACTACCCGTGATAGTTTTTCTGAGTGTGCATTTTGCGTGAATATAGTATTAGTAAATTCCTGTGCGATATACGATTTATTTCACTAAAGCAGGAGTTGCGTGTGTGTCTATATACACTTTATAAAAAGAACTTTAAACTAAATAGCACCGGTGGCTCAGTGGTTACGGAAGTTGCTTCTGAGACCTGGTGTTCTGGGTTCGATTCCCACCCGGGACAATTATTTGTGTGAACCACAAATAGTTGTTCTGAGTCTGGGTGTACTTGGTGTCCCCCGCGACACAGGGATTTATTTCCCTAGTGCGGGAGTTGGCTTTAAAAAAAAAACAAAAACAAAAAAACAGTACAATACAATACAATCAAACTAAATACATACGAATACGTTGGAAAAATCAAAGCTATGTTAAGTAAGTAACTGGAAAATATCGGGCTGTAAATAAATAAAATATGTTGAAAATATGTTTTATTTCGAGATTATTAAGGGAAGAGGCGGTCAAACTTGCCATAAATTTAGGTTTTTATAGAAAGCAGCAATTAATTCACCATATGAGCGAAAACTATAGGGGGTCTTGGCATAGTCAGCACTTGGCAGGCAGGTTGGTGACCGCAGTATTATATTGTAAAACACAAGGAAACACTGCTGCTTGTTCTTTATTATAAATGATGTTATAACAATCGGAACCAACGGATTAACATGCTTTCCGAGGCATGGAGGTTAGTCCCTCAACCAGCTAGACCCGGAAAGAAATATTATAATTTATACTAAGATATTTTGTCCGGCGTCGGGATCGAGCCCACGGCCTCCGAGACTTAAAAAGAGATATATACCGCTGCTCCAGAGGTGGTTACCGGAACAAATGTAAAAAAAAAAAAATCTCAACACCATAAAGCATATAAAACCATGCATATTCTATGCTATCTGTCACATAAAGCATCTAGTAACGTCACTGATATAGTACTCCTGGAGCCTATTCGCTAGACTTGGCAGAACGTTTGACAGTTAAATGTAGATATACCTGAGAATTTATCTGTCATTTCCTTTTAAAGGTTTGTTCCGAAACGAAGACGGTCAAATAATTTTGGTGAAAGTTGAAGCTTCTTGGAGTACTAACTTCCCAGGCGCGGTTTCACCTGCTCCCGTTCTGGTGTGAGCTACATATTTAAATATAGCCTTCAATGTTCCTTAATAAATATGCTAGGATATTTAGTTCCTGAAAATCTTTAGCCTTATATATAAGTATATTTATAGCTATATGAACATAACATATAGTAAAATAAAAAACTTATTTTTTTTTCTATATTCTAAGGAACCTAATAAAAGCAATAAATTTTACAATTTTAACATAACTGATGATTACAAGTATAAACTTATATTAAGCAAATTAGTACAATATAAAAAAAGAAGCTAAATTCACTATTTTACTTTTATATCTTATACTTAAAATATAAAAGTAAAATCCTATCCATCCAAAGGTTGTCTGGAAGAAATCGCTTTATAGATAAGACTGCCCATTGCACCTACTTTTGTTATTTGTTTTTATGTTCCAAATTTGTTTTCTTTATATATGTGTGTACAATAAAGTATTTTTTTTATTATTATTATTAAAAGTCCATATATTACACATAGCGGGTCAAAGAATTCTCTTTTTTTTCCTTTTTTTTTTCTTGTCCGGGGGAAAATTCATTTACGCATTCCCACCGCCGCTGAAGCGTATTAGGGCGCTGGCGTTGGGATATGTGGGACTAGCCCTCTCCATAGCATGGTATGCTAAATTCATACCACGAGGAGAGGACCCTACTACCACTAAAACCTCCCGGACACTCCTTCGATCCGCCGTTGGCGGGGGCCGGGTACGCATGAGCAATCCGGCCCCCCGACGGCACCCGCGGCCAATATGGTACCGCGGGATCTCCGGAGCCACACTTACAGTGGCCCATTTGGCCAATTTTAGGGACGCCCGGAGTGTAGAGGCGTCCCTACTCCTCATGGGTCAGCCTCGAAGGGAGCGGGGCCCATGTCCTCCACTCCCCGAGGCCGAGTTTAGGGTGGTAGGCGGCGGGTTTCGGCCCGCCGCCGCCGACGGCCAACACGCCGTCTGCGAAGCGGGTGGGCGGAGGGATCTACTTCCCTCCCCCACTCCGCGGCCTCCTTCTGTGACATTACTTGTCTACAGAAGGAGGAAACCGCCTCCCACAACCTCTCATTTTGGACCATCTTCGAAATGATGGTCGGCAGCGAGAGGTCATCTTCCACCATGCCAACGAGCTCCTCCCGCTCGTTGGCCCACGCCGGACACTCCATCACCGTGTGCTGTGCCGTATCGTCGGCACAGTCACGGTGGTGACAGCGAGTGTCCGGCTCTCTCTGAGCCACGTTGCACAGGTAGAGGCCGAAGCAGCCATGGCCAGTTACTACCTGTGCAACGTAACGTGACGTCGCTGTGACGGCAGCCGGCCCACTTTTTTCGATGGGGCCGAACCGCCTCCACCGTACGCAATCCGCTCCGCGGCGCGGCCTCTAGCCGCTCCTGTCCGAAGGGTTTGGCGACGAACCTCAGTCCGCCACCGTGCAACACCCTCCGGGAAGGGGTCGCGGCCAAAACGCGCGCCTCCAGGTTTCACGGAGGGGACCCAGCAAGGAGGCATAGGGTCAAAGAATTCCTGCACACCGACATCATTGGTCAGCGTTTCCCCGCATTTCCTCGTACTATTACTAAGCTTAGCCGCTTATGATAATGAATATCTATGTAAATTTATTTTAATCAACTTCAATTTGCTTTCATAGAACCGTACCTTAACTTACGATCTATCTTATATAGTTTCTGAAGCGACAGCTATAAATTGTTTGGTACATAACAATAGTAACGCTAAACTCAACTGAGCGAAATCTGTGTCTGACTGGTGTTAGAGAGTGCATGCGATACATGCATATTGTCTATTATAGTGCAATACCGCGTAAATTATAAAAGTTAATATAATAAAAATAATAATACGGCGTTCGGATGTGACGACCCCATCGCCCACTGGTTTATTCAGTGCAATCAGTCATCGCAGGGCAGCTTGTGGCGAGCTGTTGGTGAGTGGCGACACCACGGACCCTATCTCCCGTCTGACATGCACACTACACACACACACAGTGATACATCCCCAGCCTCTGAGCTTGCCTTAACTGGCCCGCCAGAGCGGAGTTGCAAGAGCGGAACCTATGCTACAGGTTGGAAGTGAAAAATGCCATAACGCCAAGGGGCCCTCACCTCTCGACAACCTTAGCTGTTACATAGCGTTGCCCCCTGGCCACCATGTTGTGACTTTTGATAAGGAGACCACCGAAGCTAACTCGTAGGTTAGCGTTAGACAGCTAGTCACTTGTCTGCCAATATAAAATATGTGAGAGTTTTCGAGGCAGATGTCCGATCTCACTCACCATAGTCCAGTATTCCAGTACATTTAACATCCCATCCGTATAGCCCAAACCAAGTTTCTTCCTTTCCGGCAATAGTTTCGATCTGTGGAGGACTGTCCATTGGTATATCTCAATGGCATATTAATGGAAGTACCTTTATAGATGCAGCCATCTCACTTTTATATTAAAAGGTACCAAAGGCCTCTTTAAGGTTGGCTTCGGCCCCATGAATGCCTCTAAAATGACCGGGTCCCCATGGGCCCGTGGTCGTAAAATGTACCAACACAATAATAATAATACTGTAATTATTTATTCACCAACAAAGTTTCACAGAGTTCTCTTATAATCTGAATTGAAATCAAACACAAAGAGGTGCTTATAAACAAGAGTAAATAACTATGCCTTAGATATCTATTTCATATACCTACATATCACGCCCTATTATTTTCAAGACGGTAAAAAAAGTCACCCAGTATGTGTATACAAATACACAGTTTACCACAGTAAAAAAGCTAGTTTCTTAATATCATAAATAGCACAATTCTTATTCATATTTTGATTCTACAATATAGGCCACCTCCCTTGGGAGGGCTTAGCTGTGTTCACCACGCAGGCGGGGACCACAGTATGTCGAAAACGCTGCTGCCTGGTATATCATTGTTATAGATGATGTTATAAACATCGGGTCCAACGGCTTTACGTGCTTGCCAAGGCACGGCGGGTAGTCCCTCAACCAACCAGACCCAGAAAGAAATTTAAGATTTTACACAAATATTGAATCCACGACCTCCGAGACGGAAAACGAGACTAATATTGCTCCGCCACGGAGGTGACACTTGAGACATAGAATAATATAATTTTGCTTAAAGCGTGTGCGTCCTACAATATTGCTTCGTTTTTATATTGTAATAAAGATTTTTCAGTTACAAAGTAAATACCCATACAAGCGAGAATTTGTTTTCATACCTAGTACTTTTTCTTTGTGACATCGCTGGCAGAGTCAAAGTCAAAGGTTTATAAAGAAAGCAATTTATACGCTTATTTTATATATAAAATTGTATAAACATTTTAATAAATGAAACATATTATGTTTGTTAACTTACAAAAGAGTAAAGACTAGGGCCTGTACTTGTAACCTTAGTGTACTGGTCTGAACTAGTAGTCCGATTTGAAAAATTCTTTCAGTGTTTGATAGCCCATTAATCAAAGCAGTCTATAGGCTATATATTTTAATGATTACATATCTTAGGGAATGGGAGTTTAATATCTAACTAACCTTTTATGATTGTAGGTACGTATTTCTTCCGACTGTATATTTTTCAAGGGTAGGGCGACGTGACAAGTTAAAGTGACCCAGAATGTTTGCATCATTTCTGCGCTGAATGAACTTCTCCAATATTACATTCATATATCTTTAGTTCTTCTAAATGGTTAGCCTTAGACTTCGTATAAAGAGATCGGAACAAAGAGCAAAGATGGCGTTGACCACACACTTTTGAAAATATGTTAAAATGAAATAGTTTTATGTTTATCAGCAGAAGTTATTAAAGAAAACGTTTAACTTAGTGCTTTTTTGACAAAAAGGACATCGTCATCAGCCCGTATAACGTGCTGATCATAAAAGTACCCCTGATAGTTTTCCCAGTCACCTCGCTTGTTATTCGGGATAGTGAGCACCATACCTAATAGTATTTTCATAGGTGAACGCTGCTGCCTGTTATTTGATGTGTGATTGCCAGAAATATAAGTTTAACATGCTTTCTGACGTACGGAGAGAAATCCCTCAACCAAACTGGGAAATCATTGATTTGTACATAGACTTTGCGCTACAGAACCCGAACCCGCGATCGATATATTTATACCTTAAAGCAAGACCTTATCTACCAATAATTTCCAACCTAGACTTTAAATTTTCCTTACTTATTAATAAGATATTACGAAAATATGTCGGGGTGCAGAAAATATGCAACAGCTGTAACACCAACAAAAATGTTAAGTCATGATACTGAACTATTCCCTTTGTCAATATCGCAGCAAAATGCGGGCCTTGTATTATAAAATTGTGTCTCTCCGGGATACTGGAATAAAATTCGTTGAATATTTTTGGAATCAACTTTTATCTCAACGTTTCGGTACAGTTACTCCGTTTCACTATGGAAGGATTGATTTCAGTAGTATTTTGTTGCTGACGGTATCTTTTTTTATTCGTATTGTTTCATGGCAGCACAAAAAATGAAATCCGATTTATAAATAATTACAATTTATCCTTAACAAATTAAGTAGGTGAAAGTGTAAAATAATTTATTTTATTTACATACATACATAAGCTCACGCCTGTTTCCCAGCAGGGTAGGCAGAGACAATGGACCTCCACTTGCTACGATCCCTACACATATCTTTCGCTTCATTCACTCTCATAACATTTTTCATAGGATTCGTTTTAGGGTAGATCTTATTTGACCTCTTGCGAGGATGTCTCCGATTTGGTCAGAGAACGTTCGTCGAGGTCTTCCCCTTCCGACTGTGCCACGCACACTTGCCATGTATACCTGTTTTGTCAATCTTTCTTCAATATATTTTATTTATTTACAAAAAACGGTGATGACGTCATACATCGCGGAATAAAAGTTCGCATGCTATATGAGAACAGAATAACACTTGTTCCCATTTTCAATCAATTACTTAATTAAATAAGGATAAGTTAGGTATAATAATATTTTTCATAGAAACGGAGGAGCGCTGCAGTCTGAAATACAGATAATTAATTTTATCTAGTTCAGGCTCAGATGTTCCGTATAGCAATATAAAATAAAAAATGGTAATGTAGCACGTATTATTGTAAGCTCTATTCTTATTGTAAAGATCCCAGGAACTTGGACTTAAAATATAGACAGAAAATATAATAGCTTTAATGAAGAATTTTCGAAATTGGTTCAGTAGACCCAGAAATTACCCCTACAACACCACAAACTCACTAAATTTAATATGAAGTGCCATTTTTTCATACATCACATAAAAGTATCAAAAATAAAATTTTGCATGGAAATTGTGTCAACATTTAAATTCATATATTTTTTATTAACTACCTATGTAACTACAGCATAAAGTAAAAAAATACAAAATATTTTAAGTACTTGTTGAATTTATTTATTGCAAACAAAAATACAAATGTGCTCTCTTTATAATATCATCATCATCATCATCATCAGCCCGTTGCAGTCCACTGCTGAACATACGCCTCCATCGATTTCCAGCGGGAACGATCGCCAGCGGCCTGCATCCACCGGCTCCCCGCGACTTTTGTGAGGTCGTCGGTCCATTGTGCAGGCAGTCGTCCTACGCTGCGCTTGCCAGTTCGTGGCCTCCACTCGAGAACACTTTATAATATAAGAATAGATTACTATCCTACAAATATTATACACTTAAACTTAAACATTTGTATTGAGGTTTGTTACTTTATGAAGCAACTTCTACCAATTTTGTCGATATATGAAGAGACATCGTTTATGAAGCTTGATTAACATTTAAGAAATAGACCATCTTGCTATGAACCACTCAAAGGGTGTTTTGTAATTTATAGCCTATATTTAAATTAAGCTTATAACCTGCGCCCCACGTCCAAGGGCCCGCGTCAGACAGTAATAAAGAATAATAATAAAGCAAGAGTGAGGCAAACATCTAAAAATAAATGAAATCTAGTGCAGGCAGGCTTCAAGTGTATTATAAAAAAAGAACCCGCCTCATAAATCAGTCCATTCACTGAAGAAAGTCACTACACGTATAAGTATGATTACTAAAGGAGAAAGCATATTAATTTCAGCCCAACCACTCGAGACGCAAAGGAAGAAATGCCTCGGAAAAATATAATGAAATAGTCTCCCTAATCTCACGGTTGTGTTGGGCAGATAATGATGTCGTGCCAACCTTAGCCGCTGGTACAATGGCAAAAAAACTCGGGTAATAAATCTTATTTTGATGCAAGTAGTTTTTCTTGCATCAAAGTTTTTATTAACTCGTGTAGTGAAACTACGCTTTCGTGTGTGGATTCAGAATCATCATAATCAGCCCGTATAACGTCCACTGCTGAACATGTGCCTCTTTCCAAGAGAGAGTATTTGCCATTGTCAACACGCTTGGCAGGCGTGTAGGAAACCGCAGTATTATGTTGTACCGCATAAGGAAACGCTGCTGCACGTTCCTTGATATACGATTATTATAGATGATGTTATAACAATCGGGACCAATGGCTTAACGTGCTTTCCGAGGCACAGAGGGTAGTCCCTGAACAAACCAACCAGACCCGGAATGAAATCTTATAATTAACACAAGGATCCTTCCTTTCCCACGACCACCGAGATTTATAGCGAATCAAATACCGCTCTACGGAGGTTGTCATTCAGAAGCAGAATATTTTATTTTCTGATAACATCAGGATCTGTAGGTACTTTAAAAAACTCACACATGAAGATCAACAGATCAAATATTAAATAAAGGTTCAGTTTATTAATTGAGGTCGCAGGTGTAAATAGAGACATACTTAATCGATATGCGTCTACTCTCCTCAAGAACAACTTTAACTCCCTTATGCAAGAAAAATATTAACTTCCTTAAGTAAGTATGACAGTGAGACACTACTGAATCAAGTGAATACTAGAGCCAAGTATTGTTTTTGCCTACCACTATAAGGCTAAGGTTACAGTGCTTTCTTGGGTGTTGAGAAAAAACACATAGTTCAACTCATCTGTGCGTGCCGCGGATGGGTAAGGATTACCAAACCCACACATAGTTGAAACTTTGATAATTTATTATAGGTCTTCATTTTATTATTATTGTCTAACATAGTCTACGTAACTTCAGTTTATTCATAAAATTACCAATCGTTAAATAATTTGGGCAGAATTTTTTATATCCACTTTTTTTCTTTTTTTTTCTATCAGCCAGCTTTATGAAATTGGTGGCGCGCGTGAATATTAATGTCAATAGGCACAATTCATTGCGCATTTTGAATTTGGAATACATTGCGTTCTTGTTTTCATATTTCTTTAAAGTTATTATTATGAATATCGTGCCATAGCTTTTTTTCTTCTTCTTCTTTGAATCTTCTTATCGGTTTATTTAACCACTTCCCGCGCAGCTTCCGTTCCCGTGGGAACTTCATAATTAAATATAACCAAAAGCCTTTCTCGATAAATAGACTATCTAACAGTGAAATAATTTTACAAATCGGTCCAGGGATTCTTGACATTAGCGCGTTAAAGCAAACAAACTCTTCGGCTTTATATATTAGTACTAGCGGACCCGACATACGTTGTCCTGCATGATATATATTATTGATATGTATATGATTTGTGAATCTAAACGATCCAGAGCGCCACCCAGACGCATGCAAAAAATGCAATCAAATATGTCCAGCCGTTTAGGAAGAGTTCAGTAACATACACACGTAATAATGAAATAATGAATTTTATTCAGCACTTAGGTATTTACATACACTTGTACTTGTCAGAATTACAATGTAAGAAGACAAATTAATAAAAAAAAAACTATATCTAACAGATAATTTTATTCTTACTCTTTTAAATATCCGACTAGGTAACTAACAGTAGTAGTTAGGCAATAGCTAATCATACAAATTTACAGACTGCAAAGTCCGTCCGTCTGTCCTGCGACATTTTTTACAATTAACCAATTATATTATTATTATAAGAAGAAATTAGAACCGCATCCAAATTGCAAGTGGTCACACTATATCTAAGTGGCACACACCTGAGGGCACCCTTATGGGGTTTAGGACCATGACCCAGGGTGCCACTGAAGTAAAAAGGTAGATATATAAAGAGGATGTGATCACTGGCGCCGACTACAGGCGCTCAATTACAGGGCAGGGGTAGGGGCGCAACGCGGTCCTCGCCGGCGAGAATCCTACCCTAGCTAACCTGCAACCTTTCACTAGCTACCTAAGTGGAGGACCCAGAGAAGAAAGGAAAAAATAAACTCCGGGGTTGTTCTTTTTCGTCATCTTTTGTTGTGTTTTAGTCTCTTCTTTTTTTTTTAACAAGCTTGTTAACAAAAGTACCTACAGTAGAATTATATGTACAAAGATAGTATAAGATTAACAGGACGTAGTTAAGCGAAAAGGATCCAATCCACAACCAGTTACTTTTGAGCTTTTTTATGCTGAAGAAAAAATAGAAAAAAGAAGCGCTATACATGTAGACTGGTTCTGAAGTTTAAGTATACGAAAAATAGAGCTATATTTAGCTGGGTTGTTTTAACTGACCCTTAGTATCTATATTTTGACATCTATAAATAATTGATTTACAGATGTCGTGACTTTCAATGACTGGTAATGTACATTTCTCCATTCAATATTCTGCTTAATATTATCAATATGCTTCTATTTAGTGGTGACACTTGAACCCCTCAACGGCTCGCTTAGAGTAATTGCTAAGCTATTAGTATGGCTGTTTATTCGGTTCCGATAAAGGCTTGTTCTGAGCTATATGTCCTTTTTGATTATTATTTTGATTTTGATTATGATATTGTTTTGAAATATGTTCATGTATTTCCGAGTTTTTAACAAACCATCTAGCCATAATTAAAAGCAAATAAATCATCCTGATCCGCTATATCCTATGAGTTGCGTCGTCTACAATATTTTACTCAAGTCGTTTACTAAGGGTTGCTCTCAGTAATATCATTTCGTTGATTATGACCTCAGCTGGATTTGTTGGTGTACAATGGCGGATATTTTACGGCCTCTCTACAATAAATCTCACTACTCCTTCTATCTCTATCTCTGTACATAAAAGTATAATTTTTTTTTTATTGTCGCCGCTGCAGCTTATTCTCTCGCTGGCGGTGGGATTTGTGGGACTAACTCTCTTCATAGCATGGCATGCTAACTCATACCATGAGGACCCTACATCACTAAAACCCGGACACTCCTTTGATCCGCCATTAGCGGGGGCCGGGTACGCATAAGCAATCGCGCTGAAATTGGCACGCATTTTTTGGGACGTTACAACTTCCGTTACGTAGCATGTCTCGCTTTAAGTCTGTCTGTCTTGGGTTCTGCCCACGCTGGACCAGAAATCTTGGTGTAAAAACTAAGATTTTTTTTCCGGTTCTGAACGTGCTTTCGGAGACAGGAGGCATTAACCATGATGTCTCCTGCCTCGGAAAGAACGTTAAGCCATTGGTCCTAAGCGTATACCAGGGAACGGGCAGCAGCTTTTCCCTATGTGTTGCAACATAATGTAAGGATGGGACATAAGTGTGTTAACTAAAGATGAGTTTTATTGTTAACTAGCAACCCGCTCCGGCTTCGTACGGGTGCAATGCTGATGTATCATACTTATAAAACATCCTCTTGAATCACTCTATCTATTAAAAAAAACCGCATCAAAATCTATTGCGTTGTTTTAAAGATCTAAGCATACATAGGGACGGACAGACAGCGGGAAGCGACTTTGTTTTATAGTATGTATTCTTATGTTTATCGAATATTAATGCAACATGTAGAGGAACGGTTGGTGGTGTTCCTTCACGGAAAATGAAGATCTTCGGCAGCCGACGGCCATTTGTTGCTGATTAGAACTTGTGTATGTTCGAATTGGCTTGCGAACTTGTATTGCGCGATACAGGTTAGTTAGGATGCTCGGTGCTAGATGGCGCTGCTCGTCTTCTTGTAGTTTTCTGTGCGGCTACTGTAGATTACGCTACACAACTTACTTGCTAACATACAGTTCCAAATATTATATCTATGGGTACAGTATTCCATACGAAACAATAATACTGCGGTCCACCAAGACAAAATATAGGGGACTATGGCTTCGTGTTTTTCTTTAATAACAGTGCAATTAAACAAAGGAAAAGTGAAGCAAAACTAATAATCAATTCTGAAACTGCACCATTGTTAGGAGAGAGTTAAACATTAATTAATAATTTGCCCAACAAGACAAACCAATTACAGAGGTCCGTCGAACTCAAACTACGAAATAGCCAGCTAAGCATAAATTTGAAGCTAACCTTATCAGAGTTATTACCTGCGGAATAGAGAGACGATATTTGGTTTAGCCGTAATGAGATCAGCTGTAACAAAATAAGTCCGAATTGTAGTTTCGGATTAGGCATAAATAGTTTCCGCCCTAAAACAGGAAAGTCATCGGCGTCCTGATCCTTTTTTTTTTTTTCATGTGTTACCCATACCTGGGACAATACGTTTATGGATCTATCATGACACCGGATTTTGAGAGTATAAGAATAGAAAGAGCACCGCGAAGTGTTTTGTTCTTTAGCAGATGACTAATTTAAGCATTTCCTTGTTGCAACTTAGTACTACCTTCACCAACCCACCTGTCAAGCGTGTGTGTCAACTAAAGACCCTCATATGGCAAAACCCTCATTTGCGGAGGGTTCTACCGCATGGGCCCATTTACAACGGTGGACGTTATAATGGCTGATGACGAAGATGATGAGATGGACCCTTTTCTTTGGACTTCACTATGATTGTGGCGGAATTTGGGAGGACATTACATTAAAAAGATAGTTTTATTCGTGATACGTAGGCTCAAGGTCAGACAAAAGCTTTAAATCTAAATTTAAGTATTGAACCTACTTTTGGGTTAATTACTAAGCTTTTAAGTACAATATAAAAACGAAATTACCTTCAAAGTGGATTAAAAAGTTCGGTTAGGAGTGACTCGCACTTGTTATTTTCGAGTGTGTTCCAAAACATAAGTTACAATAACTTAAACATGTTGTTATTTGACATAACCTAGCCTCACACAAAGAACATTATATTTTCTAATTATTTAGCATCAGGCAAATTGATTTTAGAGTTCGTGCTTACATAACAACTTAAAAGTCATGATGTATTTTTAATCTATATCTATACTAATATATAAAGCTAAAGAGTTAGTTTGCTTAAAAGTGCTAATTTCAGGAACTTCTGATTTTATTTGAAAAATTATTTTAGTGTTACATAGCCCATTTATCGAGGAAGGCTATAGGCTATATTTTATTATGAAGTTCCCACGAGAACGGGATCTACGTGAGTAAAATCGCGCGCTGGAAGCTAATTATACATATATATAGTTACTAATAACTTATAGTCCATGTATCACCATCGCACACACATAGTTATACACACATACATAAGCTCACGCCTGTTTCCCAGCGGGGTAGGCAGAGACAATGGACCTCCACTTGCTACGATCTCTACACACATCTTTCGCTTCATTCACTCTCATAACATTCTTCATACAAGCACGTCGGTTTAGGGTAGATCTTATTTGACCTCTTGCGAGGATGTCTCCGATTTGGTCAGAGAACGTTCGTCGAGGTCTTCCCCTTCCGACTGTGCCACACACACTTGCCATGTATACCTGTTTTGTCAATCTTACTTCATCCATTCTTTCCACGTGACCAAACCATCTCAACATTCCCTTCTCTATCTTCGTAATCACGTCCTCTTTCACTCCACACCGTTATACTCTTTCACTCCACATAGTTATTGCCGTTTATTCACGAAATTCGTATTTATTTAACAGATAACAAATGAGATGTTCAATCAAATTGTCCGTCCGTGCAAACGTTTCATCTAGAACCCGTTAACAACTTTTATATTCAAACTCAATAGGTATTATGTAAAACACGATTCATTTGCACACCGGATGAAGCGGGTTAGTTCTAATAGTATAAGAGCTAGCAACGTTTTCGAAAGTGAATTTCAGGTAGGCCAGTTTTTAGATATGCTATCTCTCTCACTCTGCCGGACGTCATACGGGCTATCTGGATGGCGGTAGTGGTTGCGTTCATCAGTGCGCATTGTACCTGTACAGGTAAAATATCCATTTTTTCGAAACATTTCAAGAAGGTTTTTTTATTTTAATTATTTTAATTGAACTTTTAGCAACATGAATCTTTTATTGTCAGATATTTTTATTGCTGTTAAAACTGTGCCAAACGTTTCCGACGTTGCTAGCTCTCGCACCAAAAGTTTTAAACTAACGAACGTCAGAGGTAACCGCAACGCGTGTGTTCGATTGCCTTCATCAAACCCTTAGCACGTACTGCAAAGTAGGCTTCTATGTACTCACACGATCATTAACGGTACAACATCTATACAAAGGGCGAAATTTGCGTGCACCACCCAGTATTTATCGACAAGTCGCCGTATCACATAACGGCTAGCTGGTTTGAAAAACGGCCATTTTAATTCGGCGGTACACTATGATGGCTGATTATACAATCCGACTGCGACATTGACACCGATGATATCCTGTACACAGTGACTCAGTGAGGATGGTAGTTAGTTGTTTCTGCCGCGTTAACTTTTGTATAAAATCAAAGGTTTTTATAGATTTATGATTGTTGTATATTTTTTTTACTAAATGTTTTTTTTTCTTGTTATGTCCAATGACATTACTAACCTCTGAATTTCGCTACAAAGTAGGCTCAATGTTCACTCACTCAACTCAATGTAAAATCTTTTTTACTTTGCCCAAACTCAACTTTGTATTCATACAAATTGGGTTCCAATTTATTTGCTTAATTTTCAATGAGATGTCGCGATAAAAAGAAATACTTTTACTGTCGCTTTTGGAAATGTAACAACACTTCTTTGAGCTTAAACTTTTGCGATTATTATTGGCATTTTCATTACGTAAAAGATGAGGTTTCTTGCAAAAAGTAGTCTCTGCCTACCCCTTTATGAAAGAGACGTGAATGTATGTATGTATTGCAAAAAAAGTCATAGCAAACGCGTACTGTCAAAGTGACGCGATTTTTTATAACGTTATTAGAGCATCCAATAACACGCATTGTGGCTTTACTTCAAAAATAGGCACCAAATTGCTTACGCAACGCAACAATTCATACGATTAGCGTTTAGTCTCTTAAATAATTGGTGTCGCTTTTTTACATAATAGACCTACAGAATAAAACTACTTAATTTTTTTAATCATTGGCTGTTTACGTTTTATTTGTGTACTTTACTACGTCAGTTTTTAGTTTTAGTACAAGTTTTGTAACTTTTATATATTTAACTGGTCTTATTGATTTGATCTCGGAGGTCGTGGGTTCGATCTCCACGCCGGACAGGAAATCTTTGTGTATTTTCTAAGATTTCTTTCCGGGTCTGGTCGGTTAAGGGACTAACCTCCGTGCCTCGGAAAGCACGTTAAGCCGTTGGTCTCGATTGTTAAAACATCATCTATAATAATCGTATATCAAGGATCGGGCAGCAGCGTTTCCATGTGTGTTACAACATAATACCTACATAATTATTTGGGTCGAAAATTATGCACCCTATCATCATCATCAGCCCGTATACACTGGTCGCCCGTCCACTGCTGAACGATGGCCTACTCCCGAGTGAGGGTATTGCCATAGTCACCACGCTTGGCAGGCGGGTTGGTGACCGCAGTCATATGTAGTACCACACAAGGAAACGCTGCTGCCCGTTCCTTGATATACGATTATTATGATGTTATAGCAATCAGGACCACCGGCTTAACGTGCTTTCCGAGACACGGGGGGTAGTCCCTCAACCAAACAGACCCGGAAAGAAATCTTAGAATTTACACAAAGATTTCGATTAAAGCGAGCTAATTACCGCTACGCTACGGATGTTGTATACACCATATACAAAAATACAATCACTAACTAAATACTTAACAGGTGTTTTGCTCCTCCACGGAGTTTTGCAAAGAGTAGTAAGCAAACTAGGATGAATTTTTCAATTTCATCCAATATAAATTAAATTCAATTTGTTCATATTTAACGCTCCAGGCGCTCGACTATTATTAGTTATAGAGTTTATTCATCGCAAATAAAACTACTATAAAATAACCTCTTTAGAATTGTATTTATTATTATAAGAAAACAAAATAGGTATTGTGCAGAGAACCTACATTTTATTCATTTCTTTGTTTGCAGTTAAAAACAAACCTTTAACACTATTGTATCGAATAATGGTCAATTTGTTTTGTTCAAGTACGTCAATTTTCATCCTTTTATTAGCAGTACGACCTTTAAGAGTCGAGGCCAATATTTATTTGTGTCAGCCGGATGGATTTTAGGACCTTTATTGCTGTCCCCTCCAGATATTTCTCTGATTGTAAAAGTTCCATTAAGGGGAGCACACACACTTTTTTTTTCGTTTACATAAAAGTGACTGACTGACAAACTTTTGCTATGCTCATTTGACTATTGTCTTCTACTTGCGTACTCAGTAGTAGAAATTTTACTTTAACTCACGGAAATCTAGGTTTCAGTTATTCATCTGCAAAGATTCACGGCAACCTCCGTACCGAAGCGGTATTTGGCTCGCTTTATATCTCGGAGGTCGTGGGTTTGATCCCCACGCCGGACAGGAAATCTTTGTGTAAATTCTAAGATTTCTTTCAGGGTCTGGTTGGTTGAGGCACTACACACTGTCCTTCGGAAAGCACGTTAAGCCGTTGGGCCCTACAATTACAACATCATCCATAATAATCGTATAGCAAGGAACGGGCAGCGTTTCCTTGTGTGGTTAAATGATGATGAAACGGGCTTAAATGATGATCTGCCAAGCCTTTAAGGGCTTGGCCTACCTCAGTGATGGCGAACCAATAGTACGAGTGCTAACGCAATACAATATTTTATATTGGACATTATAAAGAAATATTACGCATGTAGTGATTCACGTATCTGCCGAACATAAATATAGACTAAATAAAAAAATAAAAAACAGGCTTTTTATTTCAATGCAGTTTATTGCGTCTTTGTATTATTATAAAAAACCTTATATACTGGTGTTAATTGTTAGCCTAAATGATATAGGTGTTTATCTTCTTATTTCTAATTAACAGTTTAATTTCCTTTGTATTAAATATATACAGGGTGTCCCAAAAGGGGGTGACAGGGGTGGACACAATGGTCACTAGAAAAATAAAAAAAAAATCCGCTCTGGGTATTTAAAAAAAAAATGGCATTTTTTTTAAAACTTAGAATTTTACACCTTGTTATTTTTGATGTTGATGTTGATGACCTTGTTGTTATTGAAGATTACATAACAGCATTTTTTTTAAATACAGCCATATTTGTAGGTACAGTTAGCACAAGGTGTAAAATTTTTAGTCTTTTAAAAAATGCCATTTATTTTTTTAAACACCCAGAGGGAATTTTTCTGGTGACCCTTGTGACCATCCCTATCACCCCCCTTCCCAGCCACGTAATCTTTTGGGACACCCTGTATATGTAAAAATTAAAAATTACGTCTGTATATATATGTATATAGTAAATATATATACCTTAATATAGCCTATATTACTAGCCTTCCTCAATTAGTGGGTTATCTAACACTGACAATTTTTTTTGTCCGGCGTGATTCGAATCCGGGGCCTCTCTAGTTACGGTCGTTAAAACCCTCATGTGTAGCGTCCCTTACTGATCAACTCATTAATCTACCCAAGACGATAGTAAAAGGAGCTCGTTGAAATTCAGATGAGGATAAATGCAAATCGATAGAGAGATAAGATCCGTAAAAATAAATGAATGTTGCCTTTGATTGCTTCACTGAACATTGTCCCTAAAGTTGAATAGTAAGTGTATTGTATTAAGGCTGGAGCTCTGCTTTATGCCCGGTGAAGTGGCAAAAGACTCATGACTTAAATGTCCGTCAGAACAAAATATGTAAAATGTTGATTTGTTTCACTGTAAACATATTGCTTTACTTCTAACTTAAACGGCTTGTTTACGTCTAATAACTAAACTAGGCCTTTTTTTTTCTTTTTTTTTTTTGTCCGGGTGGCAATGCTTTTACGCATTCCTACCGCCGCTGCAACATATTCGCGCGCTGGCGGTGGGATATGTGGGACTCGCCCTCTCCATAGCGTGATATGCTTTCGCAAACCACGAGGAGAGGATCCTACAGCACTAAAACCCCCCGGACACTCCTTCGATCCGCCGTTGGCGGGGGCTGGGTACGCATAAGCAATCCGACCCCCCGATAATAGCCGGGGGGCCAATATGGCACCGCGGGATCTCCTGGGCAACACTTACAGTTACTGTTGCCCATTTGCGTAATTATAGGGACGCCTGGATTGTAGAGGCGTCCTTACACCTCATGGGTCAGCCTCGAAGGGAGCGGGGCCCATGTACGTCTTCTAGGCCTCCTCTTTATACAGACCTTGGCATGCCAGGGTCATGAAGGGATTTTACCATTACTAGTGATCGCAGAAAGATGGTCAACAAATCTTGAGCTAATAGATGCTTTTGCCCATTCATCAAGTTCCCTTCGTCCTTACGACATTCTGGAGAGCGTGGTCTCCGGCTAAGAATAGATCACATAGCTATAAAATGCATAATTCATAAAATGTTATAAAGTGTTTTAATGTTACCCACGAGAATTGTATTTTATAAATTATATGTACAACGCCGTCACATTATCTCGAGACCTGGCGTCGATGACGTCACGTCGCGTCAGCGCTCTGATATAGAGCGTCCGTGGCGAGCACGGGGAGGTGAAAGGAGAACGGGGCATTCCAGCGAGGTCTCGAGATAATGTGTTCGAGTCATAGGTAACCTATTTATTAAATACTTTCACCGTACCAGTATCCAATAGATAAACAATTATTATTATTAACAGTAACAAGTAATATTTAAATAAAATATTATTTTAATTCTAATATAAAAATAAACATTTTTAATACAAACGTAATGTGTATGTACCTATTCAATTCAGATAGACAGAAATATCTGGTAGACTGTGTATAATTCACTTTATGAATTCGAATGATAATCTCCAAATTTAAGATTTTTTTTAATCTTACTATGCTTTGGTTTTTGATGCAACGATTTAAGTTATGTGTCACGTTACCTTGTTGGTCTAGTGGGCCGTATCTAGCGAAGTTCTGGATTCAATCCTCAGGTCGGGAAAACTATTCTGTTTGCTAGAAACTTTCTATTTAGAAAAATTTAAGTACCAGCCCGAGGTTACCTGTGCTTACGCACACACTCGCGCACTATAATATGCTCGGTAAAGGTGGCTAATCTCCGTATAGATTGACCGTTAGAGCCAAATCAGTAGTAGGACTGTAATAACGCAGTCACGCCACTTTTTATACAGATCATAAAAAAAATATAAACTAAAAGTCTTATACAGAAATATAAAAGTTTATTTATATTTAACAGCAAACCTATTTTCCCGCTGTTGAGCTTTAAATAAAGCTTCTTGAAATCGATTTCTCGCTTGGATACATATCCATTAACTTTTCACTGGTCCTTTGTAAATATAAGTAGTTCTGTTGATACAAATATATTGCAAATACTCAGTATATGTAGGACAGAAAATCAGAGGTAAAAAGTGTTTCGATTATTTAAGAGTGTGTGTACTTTTTTTATAAGTTAGCAACCAAGGATATATAAACACGAGCATGTCAATTAAAACTGGCATGAGTAAAGGTATTTTCTTTTCAAGATTTATATTAAAAAATGTATCTACAGATTATATAATTTTTGTTTAAAGAATTTATTAATGATGCTTGTTCAAACACCTCAACTTTATTGTATTAACATCGTCTTAGCCCGTATAACGTCCACGACTGAACATGGGCTTTCTCCCTAAGGATTATTTTGCCAAAGTCACCACGCTTCTTTGTATATACAACTGATAAATATTATGTTATAAAATCGGGACTTATGGCTTAACGAACTTTCCGAGGCTCGGAGGGTAGTCCTGATCCTACCAGACCTGGAAAGAAATTTAAAATCTTAGACAAAGATATCTTGTCCGGTGTGGGGATTGAACCCACGACCACGACCTTTGAGACTATAAGCGTGACGTACACTGCTACGTCACGGTTGATGTTATGAGAGAACCTATAATAATGTCCAATTACCAAGCACCAAAATTATTTAAACTAATATATCATTAAATTTTAATCAATCAGAATATACTCTGTTTCATTAATTTAAATGTAATGTTACATTTCTACAACAATAACATTAAAACAGTAACTTGATACTGTAAAAGGGGAGCTCATTGAAAAGCTTAGAATTCAGAAAATACAATACAATTTACAAACAAGTGACAACAAATACAACCAAGATTAATTAGAGAAAAAACCTTCTAGCGAGAGAAATCCGTTCCTATTTCTTTGTTGCCAATTCATAAGAAAAAACAACACTAGTTGTTGTTATTCTTGAGTCAAAGCGAAGTCACTACAAAGATGCTTTAAATCAAGAGCAGACGGCGTGACGAGATGCTTAAAATACTAACTGTAAGGGTCAATTCACATGTAATACAACCACACGACAACCATAATACGTTGTGCTATTAATTTTTATTTATTTATTACAAGTTCCACATTTTTCGACATTATCAAACACGTAAGTTATACGGATTACATGACATCCACCAGCCAAAACTTAAAGAATACATAAAACTATATATATATATAGATAGCGCGTATATCGCTGCGGCCATAATGTATGAAATACCACTTTTATAGTTCACTGAATTAGTACTGTTAATTTCATCATCATCATCAGCCTGTTATAGTCCACATAGGCCTCCCCCATCGATTTCCAGCGGGAACGCTAGCGGCCTGCATCCACCGAGTCCCCTTTATGAGGTCGTTGGTCCATAGTGCAGGCGGTCGTCCTACGCTGAGTTTGCCAGTTTGTGGTCTCCACTTGAGAACCTTTCTGCTCCATCAGCCGTCAGTTCTTCGAGCTATGTGTCTTGGCCATTACCACATCAGCTTGCTAATCCGTGTAGCTATGTCAGTGACCTTCGTTCTCGTGCGGATCTCTTCATTTCTGATTCGATCACGCAGAGAAACGCCGGGCATAGCCATTAATTTCATCATCATCTTTCATTATCACAAAATATACGATATACTTGCTGCCCGCGCGGAATCACCCGCGGAGGTCCCTGTCCCGTAGAAACATTGACTTAAAAATATAGACTATGACACTTACAATATATGCGGCTTTCTATTGGTAAAAGAATTCGCATAATCGCTTCAGTAGATCCAGAAATTACCCCTACATCCTAACAAAGAGTTCTCAAACTTTACCTATTTATAATATTAGTAAAGAATTAGTGATTTACAAGTCTCGAGGCATCCGAGTCCCTTTGCCTAAAGCTCGGTGTCGTTTACAGGACTCGCCTCGTATGTATGGCGCCCTACTCGGGAGTCTTTTTCAGAGCTCGAGCTTTTCTGAAGTCTCGAGTCCTTTTTGAAGGCTTGAGCCCTTTTCGAAGGCTCGAGCTCTTTTGAAGACTCGAGCCCTTTTTGAAGGCACGAGCCCTTTTGAGCGCTCGATCGATCGAGAAGCATTTCTCTTTAGCGCAATAGCCTTTTTCTGCCCTCTAGTTTTAATGGATGCTGATGAATGGAAATAAGTAGAGGTAAACCAAAATAGATTAAGCGTTTACGGTGCACTTTATTCTAATTTTGGAGACTCGAGTTGTTTTGAAGGCTCGAACTCTTTTGAAGTCTCGAGCCTTGTCTCTAAAAAATCGCGGCTCGGTTAGGCTCGGGACTCCGAGCTTACCGAGCTCACTGAGTCTTGCCATTCCGCCTCGAGGCTTCAGAAATAACACTCGACGCCTCGAGGCTTGTACATCACTAGTAAAGATAGGTCGCCTACTTAATATCCCGATTATTATAGGGTCAAGACATGGCGGTGTTGTTAATACTCGTGCTTTCAGTACATACTCTATAAGTCACACTCTACAGCTTACTATATATTCTCTCAGGTCCAAACTGTGAACAATTGAGTAGCCACATCGCATACACAACATTACGTCAACGCAACCATATCGACATTTTATCGATACCACAACGCAATTGCAAAAACTGCAGTAACGCTGTTCACATGTAACCGCTTGACCACATTATTGCGATGCATCGCTGCGATGTCGTGTGGTTGTGGTACGTGTGGGTTTACCCTAAGAAGAGGTATTCAGTTCATCAGACCATAATAATTTTGTACCCTTTTTTTTGCTGCTGGGCAAAGGTCTCCCCCATAACCTTCCACTCTTCCTTTTGTGCGGCTTTATAAACATTAGTAAATAAAAATTAATATCTAAAAGGTAACCTGTAATTTTAATTTGACAAATAATATTTTGAATCTAGCATAATTAAAAATGTGGTATTATGGTTGGTAGCAAGTAGTATAAAACTCAAACGAATAAAAAAGGCAATAGCAAAAAAAAAAAAAAACGCCCGGTGATGTAGCAAAAGGCTCGTGGATAACTACGTATGTCCGTCCGAAAAAAAAAGTGTCTACCTTATATTTAAAAATATATATGTTAACTTTTGTATTTAAAACATAGTTAAATGAATGACAAGTTTGTATTTCAGTTGGTAAGCCTGATTTAAATGCAATATTTTTCTATTCAATAAACATTAATATTATTATGAAAATAAATAATGGTTCCTTTGATAAATAATAAACAAAAGATATTTTTAATCTGATTTATAGTCAAGAGCGATGCGGAAATGCAATTCCAAACTACTTTCGCATGGCATTCATTCTTTCCACAAAATATTTTATTCAGAAAATGAATTTGAATACTCCGTATTCGCTCAAAGCATTTCCATTCATAAAATTTAATATTCTTTCTTCTCGAATCTACATCAAAAAGTCTCAAAACTACAGTAATCATAGCTCTAATGTTTGTACAAGATACGACACAATGGCCGAGAAAATACTGGATGGATTTTTAAGAATTCCTTCACCACACATTTCATATATGGCCACAGATTAGTGACAATAGTAAAGTTAAATAAATTGTATATAAAGAAAACAAAACATTTATTGAACACACGAAGCAAATACAAAACAGTAGTTAAAATCATAAAAAAACTACATAAGTAGGGACAACACTTGAAGCTGGGACACCATACAAACAAAACACAAACATGGATAGAGGACAAAAAAATACAATAATAGGCACATACATAATAAACATTAACAACAGTAGGCAGTGAGGCGGTGGGCGGGGCGAGTCGAGACCTATGAAGGAATTTAGTAATAATAAAAATAAAAAAATGTATCAGTAAGCTGATCGCTCGCGCGCCGCCGGTACGTACTTTGTCAGCATCATCAGCCCGTATAATCCACTGCTGCACATGGGCCTGGAAAAATATTGCAATAATCACCTTACACTTGGCAAACGGCGTGGCGACCGCAATGTAATAAAATGACATGAAAAAGACGTGAAGCCGTTGGTCCCGATTATTATAACATAATCTTATCAGTTAACGGTCACCAACCCGCCTGTCAAGCGTGAGCGGACTGATGAGGATGACAATATTATTGAGTTAATTTATAAAATCCTCACAGCACGGCTATTGTTAATGCGGCACGTTTGCCGAATTCTGGTATTAACTATGCATAGCAAATAAGCATTATCATTTAATGGTGAAATGCTGCGAGCATTCTGGGAACATTGCTAAGTTGCATAAATCTATACTAATATATACAGCTGAAGAGTTTGTTTGTTTACTTGAACGCGCTACTGGGTGGATTCAAAAAAATATTTTAGTATTTAGATAGCTCATTTATCAAGGAAGGCTACACTTAGGCTGTATTTATTATGACGTTCCCATGGTAACAGGAGCTACGTTTGTAAATCCACACGCGGGAATATAGTTTCGAATATAGAGTAAAAAATATCATATAATCATATTATGACTATTCAATCTATACTGTGTTCTTGTGCAATAAGTTCTGGGACAGTTTTATTTTAGCAATATTGTAGTTTTGCAGGAATTTATTTTATCCTTTCACATGCAGTTTAATAGTACGTAACTATATTTGGATTTCATATACCTGTGATGAAATCTTTTGAAATGGAATAAAGTTTTCTGTGTGAATATTGAATTTTGCCAAGCACAAATCTTTTATGGTCTATACTCTATAGAAATACAAGTATATTAGGTACTACAATTCTTTTGTGGAGAACTCTAGGTTTAGTATATTTTTACGTAGAATACATTTAGATATTAGGAACGCTGCTATCCGTTAGCTGGTATACGATTATTATATATGTTGTTATATTAACTCTAAGAGTAGCTAATTTAAAATAAAACTAACTTATAAAATACTTTTATTCTAAATCTATTCTACTTGGCAAGGTTCCTAGAATGCTGGCAGCATTACTCCGTTGAATGGCAATACCTGCTGTGCAAAGTAAAAACCAGCACTCGGAGAACGTGCCGCACTAATGACGGCCGCTGCGAGGTATTAACTCTACAGTTTGCTTGAACGGGCTAATCTCAGATTAGCCCGTTTGATTTTGACGTTTAGCGATTTGAAAAATTGTTTCAATGTCACATAGCCCATTAATCAAGGGAAGGAGTTACGCGTTTAGTAAAGCAAAACCGCGCGCAGGAAGCTAGTGCTTTTATAACACTTGGAATTGACGGCTTAACACGCTTTCCGTGGCATGGAGGACCACAACCAATCAGACCCGAAAAGAAATGTTAGATTTTACACAAGTTTTATTTTACCCAGAGTGGGAATCGAGCCCATGAGATGTAAGGCGGATCTTATACAGCATTATTGCTTTTATATAATTATTATATATGTTGTTATTATTAACAACATCAGACATCAGAGTGTGCTTGAACCCACGACTGTCTGTATTTACACACAATACCCTAGTTTT
Source organism: Nycteola revayana (assembly GCA_947037095.2). Classification (NCBI taxonomy): domain Eukaryota; kingdom Metazoa; phylum Arthropoda; class Insecta; order Lepidoptera; family Nolidae; genus Nycteola; species Nycteola revayana. The sequence goes on from OX344851.2 coordinate 4,839,735, forward strand.
TATTTTATAATATTATATTCATCGGAAAATAGTTTTCAAAGCATTGAAAGTAAACTGCGAACCTTTGCTAACTCCAGCGTAAAGTTATAATGAGTTTCATGGACCAAGTCAACACAGAAATTGTGTATCTACTAGATGTAGAAAAAACCAATTTACTGACAAACACATTTTAAAATTGGAATGTGTTCTATATTTCTGTTGTTATCTAAAAGATGACAACTACTTACATAATTATGATAGTTTATTTGGACCAAATTGAAAAACAATAGATACAGCTCTAATTGATGGGTTTCTGCAAAAATTGGTAATATTCTTATACATACATACACACATATATAAGCTCACGCCTGTTTCCCAGCGGGCTAGGCAGAGACAATGGACCTCCACTTGCTACGATCCCTTCACACATCTTTCATACAGCACGTCGGTTTAGGGTGGATCTTATTTGACCTTTTGCGAGGATGTCTCCGATTTGGTCAAAGTACGTTCTAATACCTACATATATTTCGAAAAATATATTTATTATACTCATAACCGTTTAGAAGTACCTAGTATTTTGACAGATGATTGTAACAACACACAAGTAATAACTTTAATGCCGCGTTAATCTGGCGGTATAACGTTCCATTGTTACAGATAAGGGTGCAAATCTGTGGTGGGGCAAAGGAACGTGAAATTTATCTCAAGAAAAAAGTAGGTACCCACCCAAAGTTAGGAGATTATTTCGTTTCATCCGTGCCCCGAAGCGAACGTTACCCTGTCGGTTAGCACAAGGGCGTTGTGCAGCAGTGTCTGTGCGCACACTTATCACTATGACTCATGCTGCGTAGAGTGTCAATTTCCTTAAAGTTTAACCACGTTTTTCTTTCTTTTTTTTCGGACGGACTTTGTAGTAAGCCCCGATTTTTTTGCTACTTCACCGGGCATAAAGCCGAGCAGAGCTCCTAGATAAATGGTTTAAACACTACAAATTAAGCAACCTGCGCAAGAGGGCGTCCCCTGTGGGACTTAGACCTCGGCAAAGGGCGGTCGCTGACGGGGAGATTAAGGGATTATGTTTTTTTTTTTTTTCAGAGTTTTGTGCTACTGTCGCTCTATTTTACAGTACGCGGGCCTCTCGGACTTCGGGTCTACGAGGGCATCGGAAGGTTCTTAGCAAACTTAGGGTTGGGTGGGCGAGGGAGGACGCGTCGCGTTCGCGGGCGCACTCTTCTCCGGCGGGTCAGATAAACGTTTAACCACCATTACCGAAGTCAAACAAAACAAAAATAGTATACTCATTAATTAATGTTTAAAAAAAAAATGTTCTCATCTCTTTCACAATCTAGTCGTACAAGCGTGAGCTCTATATTGGCTATCGATGAGGGCATTAAAGAGATTTATCGCGGGTCGATCGTAAACTCGCTTTAAGCTTTTAAGGGCAGGCCAAGTTATACGATATGTCATTTATATTTCGATTGATTTCACTTGACCATCCGTTTATTTATACAGAAATATCAAATTGCCTATATATATCTTTAAGTGATATATTTTTTTAAAGGCGTAAAAGTTGTTTTTATTATACTAGCTGAGACCCGCGGTTTAACCCGCCTCACTCTGCTCCAGTGGGTTGGATCGTGATATTTTGTAGCTTATATGTTAATTCAGATTATAAACTATCTCCGTGAAAACTTTCAGCCAAATACGTTCTGTAATTTTTGCGTGAAAGAGTAACAAACATCCATCCATACATACAAACGCAATCAATTAGGATGCTATCCTTTGAGCAGTGCATTCCGATAATATCGTGTATAGTGATTATGTCTATACTAATCTCATAAAGAGTAAAGATTTGATTGTTTTTTATTTCATGAATAGGCTTCGGAACTACAGGACTGTTTTCAAAAAATCTTTCATTATTAGAAAGTTACGTTAGTAAAGGGGAAAATATTTAATTACGGCGTTTTCGACGAAAGCTATGCGTGTGAAATTGTGCGGGAAATTAGTTAAGAAATTATATTTTTCAGTATTATTTTTATCCCATACGAAAAAACATAATACACGCCCGAGGAGAAGTCCCCCTCATTCAACAATGCATTTTTTTTTTACTTACGTTATCACTATACGTAACAATATTTCCTGTTCGGGATGGCATATGTTTAAAAAGCACCTTAGATTATAGTACCGGGAAATAATAAGAATCTTATGTTTAGATAAACTTACTAGTTAGTTAATAAACTAACGAGGTGTCAGGTGGTTAAAAAAACCAAACCAATGGGGTTCAACAAGATTTATTGAAGTTAAGTTTTTTTTTTGTTTAGTTAGAACAGTAGCATAGTCTCGTTTGGTTTGGTTTGGTCAAGTGTCATAACAATGAGTAAATAATGGTAGTTGATCAACTTACGATTCGTATTATTGCCCGATGACGTATACTTATAGGGATATTAATATCGACGTCATCCCTCTTTTATTATAAACTAGACACATTTGCCTATAAACGTTTAACTTTACAGTTCAAATAATATGGATCACAACAAAACTACCATCTATAAATTTATTATTAATAAACTACGTTGTAACACAACCTTTCTATAATCCGCCATATTTACTGCAAAGGTCATTCCAATATAGTCAATCAATAAATAATACATAAAACCCTTGTCAAGAACATTGCGATCTATTAATAATAATGACAGTTTTATTGTTCAATACACAATTAAGTATGAATTGTATCAAGTTTTGGGTGCAGCTTATTGGGAAAGATTGGTCTTATTAGTTAAAATAATACTTTTTAGGTAATATAGTTTACTAGCTACCCGCGCGCAGTTTCTTTCGCGTATCTCTCGTTCCCGGTAGAGTTTCATAATTAAATATAGCCCTCTATTATAACCTTCCTCAATAAAGGGGCTATCTACCCCTGAAACAAATTTTAAAATCGGACCAGTAGTCCTTGAGATTAGCGCGTTCAAGCAAACAAACTCTTTAACTTTACTACTTACTAGCTTCCCGCGCTTGGTATCACCCGCGTAGCTCCCGTGCCCGTAAGAACTTCGTAATAAAATTTAGCCTAAAACCTTCCTCGATAAATAGACTATCCAACACTGAAATATTTTTTGAAATCGGACCAATAGTTCTTGAGATTAGCGCGTTCAAACAAACAAACTCTGCATCTTTATAATATTAGTATAGATTACTATAGATTATAATAGGCTTATGTTTAACTTACCATCAGATATAGTAAAAATGATCACCAAAATTAAACCCGCATTTTAATGTAAAATGGTAACCAAAGTTTTAACATTTCGCTATCGTATTTAAGCAAAATGACCCCAAATAAATCATTGTTAACCCAAAAGTAGTAAATGATCACCAAAAGTAGTAAATGATCACCAAAAGTACCTAAATGTTTTACTAATTTACTATTCGGTTCTGGCACTCGCCGGCCGCTACCGCGGCACCGCTCGCTTCGCTCGCTCGGCTCGTGCGTTGTATGGCCGCAGCTCTAACCTAACCTAACCGATTGTCATTTTTCATTGATTTTATTAAGGTAGAATAGCGCAATCATTTGCTCGCTAAGATTTGGTGATCATTTACTACATTTGGTGTTCGAATACAATTTGAAGTGCAGTCGTGACTAAAATAGTAGTGTAGTACTATTATAATTTTAGACTTTATTTTTCTGGTGTCAAGTATATATTTTTGGTGGTCGTTATATTTTATCCCATTATAATATTATAGTATAAAGTCACTATAATTATAAGGTTATATAGCTACGTAGTTGCGTAAACTACAGATTCTTACGATGCTACGTAGCTATGCAGTTTACAACAACATTTGCTACGCTGCACAATTTAGCTAGCTACACAGGTTACAACTAGGTTAGGTAGGTAGCAGATTACATTTATGCTTCACAACTAGGCTCGCAGATCACTTGCTACGGAACACAATTACGCTAGCTACATAGGTTACAACTACGCTAGGACCGTAGCAGATTACATCTGCGCTACGACACTACGCTAACTACTCAGATTCCAACTATGCTACGTAACTAATAGCTAGCTATGCAGGTTATAACTTAGCTTGCTACGCAGATTACAATTACGCTAGCCACGATGGTTATAACAACTATGCTGGCTTTGCAATTTACAACTACTCTTGTTACGTGTTTCACAATGACGCAAGCTACATTAGTTACAGTTTTATTTTTTATTTTTAGTAAGTTGGTAGCTTTTCCGAATGGTTTTATCTGCGTGAGCCTTGATTTATTTTATTTTATCCGGTACTTATAAATATGTAATTAAGAGTCTTCTCCTGTAGCTCTTCGGTTTGGTGACTTTCCTATAAATATGTTTTTTAACTGAATTATAAAATTTGGGTGTACATGTTTTATAAAATATTTGTTTATCTGATCTTAATATTTAAACATCCAATGTTAGTGGGATCCTGTAGCATTATATGACAATTAATGATCGAAATCCGTCATGTCTATTCATATACAATAATACAAATATTTGGTTTTAAAATTAGTAAAGATGAAATATAAACAGCAGGTTACCTAGGCTAGGATCCTCGCCGGACAGACCGAGGACCCCGTTGACCCCTGCCTCTTCATTTCTCTTTACTTCTAGCTTCAGCGGCGCCCTGAGTCGTGGTACTCACTCTTTAGGGTGCCCGCAGGCATGTGTCGCTTAAATTTAATAGAATTTGGCTGAAGACGTCTGATCTCGCCACTTGACCGGTCATTGCACTCTAAAATATGTTAAAATATTTTATATATTTTTTTTATTCATAAAATGTTTGAATAAAATAAATATAGCAAATAGATATTAACGTTAATATTAAGAGCTGATTTACTATCAATAGACTGACAGACTTCTAGCACACCTGAAATAAATTCATACATAATTTAATTAACATAAGTTACTGTTTGTAATTAATTTTATATGCATTGTAAATTTTCTTAACAAGTACAAGTGTATGTAAATACCTAAGTGCTGAATAAAAATCATCATAAAAGAATACATCTTCTCCTCTTACCTATATAATGAAAACATTGAAAACTGATTATACGAAATATTACTTATGTTTCAACAATATTTCCACAATTTAAGCCCAATTCCAAAAAGATTTCTGATATCCTCTTAAGGGAAGTCGTTATCTGAATTGTGCCTATTATCCCAATCGTACGTTTTTATTTCCCTTCATTAAAAGGGCGGATAAAGCAAAAAGTTCATGGTTTGTTTTTTGTTTCGATACCGTCGAATATAGACTTAGTCGTTCAAGTGTATAAGTATATTACGGATTAAAAGGCCTTATAGAAAAAACACATTTTTTGGCATCACTTGGCAATTCAATATCTAAATAAGCTAGACCAACAATGAACAAGGTATTTTCTTATACCTAATATCAAGAGATTCTAGTACATCTGATGGATGGGTACCAGTATCTATCAGCTCAAGGATACTCACTAATGATTATCGCAAGACCCCTCAACGACCCTGCTTTGCCAAGTTCTGCTAAGAGGAGGCCTAAGTTCAATAGTAGACGGGCTGATAAATTACTGCTGGATAGACAGTAGCAGCTATCAGCTCAAGGATACGCACTAATGATTATCGCAAGATCCCTCAACGTTCCTGCCTTGCCAAGTTCTGCTAAGAGGTGGCCTAAGTTCAATAGTAGACGGGCTGATAAATTACTGATGGATAGACAGTAGCAGCTATCAGCTCAAGGATACTCACTAATGATTATCGCAAGATCCCTCAACGACCCTGCCTTGCCAAGTTCTGATAAGAGGAGGCCTAAGTTCAATAGTAGACGGGCTTATAAATTACTGATGGATAGACAGTAGCAGCTATCAGCTCAAGGATACTCACTAATGATTATCGCAAGATCCCTCAACGACCCTGCCTTGCCAAGTTCTGCTAAGAGGAGGCCTAAGTTCAATAGTAGACGGGCTGATAAATTACTGCTGGATAGACAGTAGCAGCTATCAGCTCAAGGATACGCACTAACGATTATCGCAAGATCCCTCAACGACCCTGCCTCGCCAAGTTCTGCTAAGAGGTGGCCTAAGTTCAATAGTAGACGGGCTGATAAATTACTGATGGATAGACAGTAGCAGCTATCAGCTCAAGGATACTCACTTATTATTATCGCAAGATCCCTCAACGACCCTGCCTTGCCAAGTTCTGATAAGAGGAGGCCTAAGTTCAATAGTAGACGGGCTGATAAATTACTGATGGATATACAGTAGCAGCTATCAGCTCAAGGATACTCACTAATAATTATCGCAAGATCCCTCAACGACGCTGCCTTCTAAAATTCTGCTAAGAGAAACCCCATGTTCAGTAGAAGACGTAAAGAAGCTGATAAAGTAAAGTATACCATAGTAAGATGGGTGTGTACTAGTGGGGCATGATTAACGACAACGACATAAAATATAACTTTGGCACCCAACCACAGTCTATGTCGCACACGTTGGCCTGCCGTTCATGCCCTAACAGCTGCACGATGGAGGATCTGACCAATGGAGTGGCAACTTACTGGTAAAAATGGCTTTCATCATCATCATCATCAACATCATCATCAACACTCCGTTTACGTCCAGTGCTGAACATGGGCCTCCTCTTAACAGACCTTGGCAAGCCAGGATCGTTGAGTGATATTACCATAATCACCACGCTTGGCAGACGGATTGGTGATCGCAGTAAGATGTAAACCTTGAGCTAATAGATACTGCTGCCCGTCCATCAGCCATAATATGTCCCTTAGTCGCCTTTTACGACACCCATGGGAGGACATGGGGTGGTTTATTCTAATCCGGAAACCACACGGCACATGGGTTTCAATAAAGTATAAATACTAATAAGTTGAAACAACGATACGAAAGAAGAAGAAGTAAGCTGTGTTAAGTTTCAGGCCGTAATATTTTAAGAGAGATATTTCTATACATACATACTGTACAAACGTGCAGAGCAAAATCTAATAGGCACTATGTCAAAGTGGTGAATTCAATCAGCGTAATAAAAAAGTCAAAGCAAGTCTCTTTCAGAGTTATAATCCAATTTGAAGCTAGGAGGGCAAAACTTTTATAGTGCGAATAGGGAGCTCTGAAGGGTATTTCATTTTGTTGCGAAATTGAAAATGTCTTAATTTATTGAAGTATTACTAGAATTAGTTTTTAAGTTGTGTTGTAGTGATAATGTGGATTTATTCTAGACTAGCTGACCCGACAGACGATGTCGTCTCTTAACTAAAATTCTTTATTAAATTGAACCTTTAATATTAGGCATGATAGCAGCACGCATTCTGTCAATGTTATGTCAAACGTCATAAGATTACATTAAAAAGTTAATAATCTCAAAAGAGTTAAGGTAACAATATAAAATTCAATATGATGGTCAAGTATTCTTAATTTTTCTAATTTTCCGCGTAATTTTCTCATTTTTTTTCATTAATTAAAACCTGCTCCTGACAATAACAAATACAACAAAAAAAAATTAGTGAAATTGGTCCATCCGTTCGCGCGTGACGCGATTAGATATAGATTATACATCTATGTATGACCCATCGATTGGGCGATTTGGCTGAATACACGGACAAACAAATATACAGAGTAAATAAACCGAAGCTTATATCATACCCTTCAAAATCGGCGTAGCAGATATTAATCGGAGAAATCAGACAAAAAAACATATTTCTTTTAATGGTATATTTTAATCTAAAAAAATATATATTTTTCCATTTCAAATACTCAAGCCACTAAAATTTTGTTCATTTTTATAAATGTATATTGTATACCTATGCATAGATGAAGATACTCCCCGTACAGCTCTAATGTTCCACTTTTTTTTAGGGGTCCGTACCCGAAGGGTTAAAACGGGACCCTATTACTAAGACTGCGCTGTCTGTCTGTCACCAAGCTGTATCTCAAGAACCGCGATAGCTAGACAATTGGTAATTTTCACACATGATGTATTTTTATTTTCGCCATATCAACAAATACTAAAAATTAAATCATAATTTCAGCCGTAGGACGTCCACTGCTGGACATAGGCCTCCCTCATAGATATCCATTGTTGTGTTTAGAAGCGGCCTGCATCCACCGTGATCCCGCGGCCTTAGCCAGATCATCCGTCCATCTAGTAGGTGGACGTCAAACGACGACGAGCAAAAACGTGCAAAAAAATAAGTTGTATGGGTACGACGATGTCCTAACATCGTCGTAACCATACAACTTTTTTTGCTCTTTTTTGCTCAATATCAATAACGGCAATCGTAAGACGCTTGAAAACGGTACGGAACTCTTCGTATCGAGTCCGACTCGCACTGAACCAGTTTTTGTGAATATGATAAAATAAAATACCTACCTCAGTGAAGTTAAGAAAGTAAATACACAGTCTCAGTACCACACACTTTAAGGTAATGATGATACGCGTAACTGCCAACATTAGGTTTTATTACTTGTTCTCAAAATTCAGTGCGTTATACGCCTAATGTTATACACAAAATAAATAATAATATTTTAGAAACAAACTTTGCGTAGGCAACAATATAATGTTCTACTTAGCTAAGTGGGACATGCTACTAAGGATCTGCTTAAATAATAATAATCATCAACATAATCATCATCATCAGCCGCAGTACTATGTTAGTGACCGCAGTATTATGTTGTACCACACAAGGAAACGCTGCTTCCCGTTCCCTTGTATTCGATTGATATAGATCATGTTATAACAATCGGGGAGAACGGCTCAACGTGCTTTTCGCAGCCACCCAGACCCTCAGAGAAATCTCAGAATGTATACAAAAATTCCTTGTCCGGCGTGAGGATCGCCCACGACCTCGAAGATGTAAAGCGAGCCAAATACAACTACGCTACGGAGGTTGTCTTTGTCTTTTCACTTATAGAGTTGGAAAGTACTATCGGACGATACTATAAGACGCGGGTCTACTATAAAATAATAGTATTCCGACGGTAATGATTTGCCTTAAAATTGTACCGCGATTCAGACCCGCATCTAATATAAATTAATAGTAGACGTAATTCTTTGCGTTACGTACAACACAAAACAAAAGGTTTTTTTTTTATGTTGTATGTCAAAATAAACTGTGATGTTTTAGAAGTTGAAATGTAATGAAAACGTTTATTGATAATGTAGACGAATCGATCGTACCTATCAATCAGTCAAATACGATGATAAAATAAACAAAATAAAAATCTTGACTATTTTTTTTTCTTATTTTATAAAGATTACTAGAAAAACTTTGCAGTCTACTAGTATTCTTGATAACCCCTCGTGCTAAGCTTGCTTGTAATGCTTGTGTTACGAGTGGGTTCACGTCGGTAGTGCAATGGGTGGGGATCGCACCGACGACCACAAGATCAGAAGTCCGATGCCGTAGTGAGCCAGGAGGCTATTCTCCGGGAATAAAGTCCAGCAGTGCTCCAGCCTAGCGGGCTACGGCCACTTAAAATATGGCTACTTGTTTAGTTATGGCAAATCTTTCTGCTAATTAAGGAATGATTAAAAAATCTCGGTTTTTAGATTTGTATTCCCTTGATAACAATTACAATCTTGACAATTAATGTCGGTCAAGTCGATCATTTTTGGTCCTGCACCAACTAAAATACTAAACAAATCTACGATTTGTGTCATCTCTTAGTATAGCATCGCTTGGAGGATAAACCATCAGATGAGAGGATCTTCACAAAGAAGATTGGCTATATTAACCACATATAAGCACATGAACGATACGCACCATATCGTTCATACCAAATCATAGCTTGGGTTCTTACAACACGAATGTCAGAAATAGTAACTTTTAACATGGCCACCAATACAGAAACATTGTTTGATACTTTTTGGCTATAAGAATTGGTCTTCCATATCTCTAGTGAGTGATATCAATACGTTAAAATTGATTTTACCTACCTACATGGTGTTAGAATTTAATAAAGACTAGCCCGGTTGTCGAAATTCGACCCTAATTTAAAAATATATTAGCATTTTGCCCTCCTTCTCTATATAAACTATAAGTGTGCGAAATTTCATACTCCTCCATCCGTGCAATTATTTTAAAAAGGTTTTTGCTTCTCGTTTTGGTTCATAGATTTTTCCAAAACGAGTAAAAGGACTTAAGTGCACCAAAGGACTTAAAAGACTTAAAGACCACTTGAAATTTAATTTTTCCAAATACAATATCAAGCGTCAAGCATGTAGGTAGAAAAGACGAAATCGTCTCAGAACAGTTTTCAAGCAAAAGGTATTCATAGATACACCAAAAAAGCAAAACAACATTGCTAATGCTTTATATACTAGTTCCGAATATCTTTTCCTTTTGAAAATTCCCCTACATACCTAGAATTCCGCTTTTATCTTTTGGAATTGAGTGCTTCGCTATAGTCCCGAGTATCTACCATCTCCCCAGACTGCCATTTACCAAAATCCTTAACAAACACAAACATCATTGAAAAAGAGACTCTAAATAAACGCAGTTTAGGTCGCTTTTCAAATTAATCATAGGATTTCCAACTACATATTTTTTTGTAGAGAGTTTTAGTAAAACTGTTCTGTAGGATTTATAGAACTAGGTAAGTAGTGGCTAGTTGATGTGCCTATGTGGACCGAATGAAATATTTGAATATGCATGCTAGTTCATTCTATATTTTCTGATTGATTTCTGAACAATTTCATACGTACTTCACCCGTGTAGTTCCCGTTTCCGTGGGAAATTTATAATAAAATACAGCCTATAGCCTTCCTAGGTAAATGGACTATCTTACACTGTGAAAAAATCTATTCGGAGCAGTACCAGCTTCCATCGCGCGTTTCTCCTGCGTTGTTTCCATTCCTGTGGGGACTTCATTAGAAAAAGTAACCTTTCTTAATAAAAAGGCCGTCGAACACTGAAATATTTTCTCAAATCGGACCAGTCATTCAAGAAATTAGTGTGTTCAAGCAAATAAAGAAACTCTTCAGCTTTATATATTAAGACTAAGTGTAAATTAGTATAGATTAATAGAACTGTTGCGTTCAGTAAAACAAGAGTTTTGATTTAGCGGTATAAGGGTCGTCTTAAATTTCAGAGGTCGATGTTTCGATTCGCGCTCCGGACAAAATATCTAAAGTTAGGTCATAAGTGCTTTCCGGGTCTGGTTGATTAAGGGACTACACCAATCAGATGTTTAACCCTTAGTCACCTATTACAACACCCTTAAGAAGATATAATATGATCTATTTGAAGCACTCTGAACCTCGCCCGACAAAGAAGATCATCCCTCTACACATCATCATCATCAGCCCGTATAACGTCCACTGCTGAACATGGGCCTCCTCCCGGGGAGGGTATTTGCCATAGTCACCACGCTTGGCAGGCGGATTGGCGACCGCAGTATTATGTTCTACCACACAAGGAAACGCTGCTGCCCGTTCCTTGATTTATTAAGATTATTATAGTTGATGTTATAACAATCGGGACCAACGGCTTAACGAGCTTTCCGAGGCACGGAGGGTAGTCCCTCAACCAACCAGACCCGGAAAGAAATCTTAGAATGTACACAAAGATTTCTTGTCCGGTGTGGTGATCGAACCCACGACCTCCGAAACTTAAAGCAAGCCATATACCGTTACGCTATGGAGGTTGTTTCCTCTACACATTAATATCATAATGGTAGAAACATTATGAAATTAATGTGTATGTACTATATCGTACCATGGCTTGATATAAAATAGTTGCACTATTTTTCGTTTCAAAGTATTGCCAATTTCCATTACGCAGCAGTCACATCCCATCACACGACGGCATTCAAAGTTTGTAATATACAAATTGTTGAGCGTATTACAATGCACTACTATTGTTCGCTTTTATCGTTTAAAATATTCATTTTTTATAATAGCTTTGTTAACAACACATTAATATTTAAAAAATATAATTTTAACTGCACATAGTGGCAACATTATTTTCCTCTCCCTTGTCTATATTAAGCAATAAATGTCGTACGTGCTCCATTGTGTGGTTTCTGTTAATATTATACCTAGTATGAAAACCCTAGCCCAACCAAACCTACAAATTTATTCTTTCCTTTAATTAATGTTTCAGAACATATTTCAAATAAATAAAACCGTATTGCATATTACTAACGCCTATAGGAACAAAAACCAATTATTTGAACGTTATCCCTTAATCAGGTAAATCAATAATAACCAAATAACATTGCTGATTAAAATGTTTGTTCGTGTTTGATTAAGGTTGACAGGAGCCTTTTGTATCGAAGTTAATCGTGCCTATGATTAGATTATTACAATAAACAAGTTAAGACTTAGGTGTAAAAAGTTGGTAGGTATTGCTAGGATAAAACATTGTATTACATACTACCTTCCCGCGCGCGCTTTCACCCGCGTAACTCCCGTTCATCTTATATACTGTTGGGTACTGAGAATGTGTATGTATCATACTTATAATAAATATTGATATGTGCAGTGGTGGGGGTGCAGAGAGCAAGGGCTCCCACTGCTGCGCACTCGCAGTCTGACCGCCGCGCGTAAAGCATTATCAAATTAACAAAATTTATAACTGATAGGATGATTTACCATCTGTATTACTATCGAAATGTAACATCAAAAATTAAACATACATATCATTTCTGGAAAATAAGTTGCCATCAAGGAGACGGAAATCAACTTCCCATATTCTTGTCGGACGTCCCCTTATGTCCATCGCATCTCTTGGATACCAGAGAGTTACAATGTTTCAACTTTTTTTCCCATTCATAGCCATTTTGGCCAGTGATAGGCCACACTGATGGCATAAGTGGTACCCACTATCAAGTCCTCCGTAGTGCAGGTATCAGGGCATGGCGGGCACGAAAGTACATTTGACATTGTACAAACATACCCCACTTGTAAAGTGTTTTCCACACTCATCAACGCAAGTTTTGCTCAGGCGGTAATTCTCTCACTTGTGGTCAGTCCATCGCCATTTCAGCTGGTCAGTTCGAGTAAGTCAGTGACTTTGGTTTTGTTTCTAATTTCAGTTGAGTTAATGTTGTCAGTTTTATTGCAAAACTGATCGTGTGTATAAAAATTGTGAAAACAAATGGTAGGGCCTCACGCGTTAGGTATTCAGTTTATAACGCGCTCGCTCTAAGCAAATATTTGCTCGAATAGTTCGAAAAATATCCCGCCTCATCCTGTTAAACAATTTTTGAAGCATGCATCGGATAAGCAATACCTAGTGATGATAAAATAATCTATCAAAGTGGCTTTTTTTTGTGGACGGACATATGTAGGTAGCCACGAGGCTTTTGCTACTTCACCGGGCATAAAGGCGAGCAGAGCACCAGCCTAGATAAATGGTTTAAACACTTCAAACAAACAACCTGCGCAAGAGGGCGTCCTCTGTGGGACAAACTTTTCCTTATTCGTTTTTACAAATAAAGCACCTCATAGATGTAGAGAGCAGGAAGGGTTAAAATCTTAAGGTTTTTAAAATATGGTATACAGCTATCTGGGGCACGTATACCACAAATAGTTCTAAGACATTTCTTTTGTGCCCTAAAAGCGAGTTCCCTGTCTGTAGCATTTCCCCAATAAATTAGTCCATATCTAAGCGTAGACGTAACATAAGCATGATAAGCGAAAACATAAAAAACAAAACTTCGAATGTTAGTAAAAGTTAAAATGAGGTCACAAACAACCCTAGTTAATAATTCAAAAGCATCGCTGTAGCACTTTCAAATCTAACTTATTATTTAAAACGTACAAAACACTACAGTAAAAAACTAATCAACTCTTCATTAACATTGAAAGTTATAAATTGAAAGAGAATTTCTTTACAGAAACTTTGTGAAAGCGAACCTTCCATTGAAACTAATCAAGAGCTGAAGAAAAAGTGCATCATAACTTTCTTGGGTAAAGCTGCGTTGACACAATGTTGGTACTAGCTTACAACTTTTTTTATGCGGACATATTATTAGCCAACAGGCTATTAGGCACAAGTCTATAAGCCCGAAAATTAAAGCTAGAAGGTTTTTAGCCACGAGGATTTTAGCCGCAAGGTTTTAGCCGCCAGGCTTTTGCTACTTTACCGGACATTAAAGCGAGCAGCTATTGAAATGGTTAAAAAACTACAAACTAAGCAACTTGCGCAAGAGTATTCGATGTTTGGCTTGGACCTCGCCACAGGGCGGTTGCTGGCGAGGTGATTGAGGAATGAAGCCTTTGAGTTTTTTAGTAAATTTTGTAAAATTGACAATCTTCTTCATGCTTCGCGGGCCTCACAAAATGCTTCTTCACTCCTCACTAGAAAGACCCCAAAAAAGACCCGGTTGACGCTGGTAAAGAATTTCATTTAGTGAGGACGATAATTTATTTTTGAGGTGCCACAAATTGTAATTTGCTTTGATTTCCAGTTGCTACGATACAAGTAAGTAACCTAAGATACTCGGACCGAGTGAACTAGTATGGTGTCAACGCGGCTTCAGTAGGGTTGTCTATTTGTGAAGACTTCCCCGTTTCTCAAGAAACTTGTTTTATTTTTTCAGTAAACAGTTTAGTACATTAAATTGCTTTTATCTGTTTTAATTCAAATCAAGTTACGATAAACGAAAAACTAAACGTGATTTGTATATAATATTACTCATATAAATATTAAGGAATACATTTTGTTTTCCTTTGAAAATACTGACGTAGTAAAAGTGGGGAATTGCAACTGTTTATAACTGGCAACATTGGCGCTAAGTGTAACTTGAATGACTACTTCAAAGACTTGAAAACTTTAAGTTTTTTTATACTTCATCAAGTGAAAGAGAGAGAGTTAAGAAGAGATGGATATGAACTTTTGACTAATGAAAACATACCTAATATTAATTTTTGCACATGCAATTTTTGTTTTTTTTTTAATTCTCACAGAGGTAAGCTCTTAGTCTCTGTTGGGTACTGTATAACTCCGGAGTATTCCGTTTAATTTTCCTTTTTTTAGGATGGACTTTAGTTAGACAGGAGGCTGTTAATTGCTCCTACGCCGGGAATTAAGACAATCAATAGGGTTAAAAACTATAAACTAGAAGCCAAGAAGTCGCCCCCCATGGGATTTGGACTTCAGCTCAGGGCAGTTGCTACCGGGGAGATTGAGGAATGATGAATTTATATTTTTAGACAAACTTTGTGAAGTGTCGGTCTACTTTACAGGTCGTAGGCCTCTGGAACTTGAGGTCTACGGGGGCATCGGAAGGTTTTAGTCGAAGTGTCGAAATTGCCAGTTTTACATTTTATCAAATGCTTGTTTGGAAATAATTTCAACAGCAATTTTACACAATATTTAATTTCAAAATTGTTCAAACAGCAGGGAATTACATCTTGAAGATTTAGTCAATTGGTCATTTTGACACTTAGACCAAAGATTATCCAGTGCAAGTATGGCTTCTTGCCAAATAAGTTTTTTGGTCAAAGCTAGTTAATAAATAATACAACTGTTGCCAACTGTATTAACTCCTCGTGCTAAGCTAAACGAGTGGGTTCACGTCGGTAGTGCAATGGGTGGGGACATTATCGCAAGTCCGACACCCTAGCCATTAGGCTATCATCATCATCAGCCCGTATAACGTCCACTGCTGAACATGGGCCTCCCGAGGGAGAGTTTTTGCCATAGTCACCACGCTTGGCAGGCGGATTGGTGAACGCTGTGTTATGTTGTGATACACAGGGGAAACGCTGCTGCCCGTTGCCTGGTTTGCTTGTTAAAGATGATGTTATAACAATCAGGACCAATGGCTTAACGTGCTTTCCGAGGCACGGAGGGTAGTCGAAATGGTGAACGAATTATCGAAATCCATATTTACGTACAAAAATTTGATATTTTCCTCGTTTCGCTTACCCCGTCGGTATAAAAGTCGTGAACGAAGACATTTATTATAAAATCATCAAAAGTAGGTATATTAAGGATCAGCTTTGAGCGTAACCATAGCGCGATGTAGAAAATGTGATGAACAACGCCATCTATCGTAGTATGAGGTAAACTTTGTCCCATATAAAATGTTTGTTTTGTCATGAACACCATGATTATATTAGCTAGTTCGTTTAAAGTAATTTGAAGATAAAAATAGAAAGTCTACTCAATAACATACAAAATTAATTAATCTATCGAAATTTCGTTAAAATATCCAAGTGTAGAAAATAACAGCCTTTCCTCGTTAAGTAGATTAAAGTATTTCATTAAAATTACTGAAAAGACTATCAGGATTTTAGTCACTCCCAGATCAATATTTACTCGACATGTACGCTCCAATTTGAACCTTGTCTCGTATGTCATACAGTTTGATTTTAATGAATTAACATTATGGAGTAGGCTCTCTCGTAATTTCTAGGCTCAACAAGAAAGTAGGTTATTGTGATACTTGAAAACATCGGTGCCTGTTTGTTGTCGATCCGGTAATAAGATTAGAAGTCCAGTTACGAGCTGAAAGGACATAAAGAGATACATTTTAAAGTTCTCCTTTTATAAACAAAATACTATTACGTTTAAACATACTTTAGGTACCTACTTAAAAGACAATTTGACTGAATGGCTTTTCTTATCTCTTTAGATAAATTGAATATTTATTCGAATATAAAAGGCAATAATAGATTTAGTAATCCTTAGTTAAATAATTGTAAATAAAAAGCATTATTTTTGTCTTAGGTCGTTATAAGTATAAAGAAAGTAGGTAGTTCAAAATATTTTATTAAATCTATAAGTTATCCTAAGGTAATGAAGCCTGTGTTAGAGGATGTTGTATGTTTAATATTACTGGTCTCCTTTATTCATATTGGGGTAGGTATACCTATCTTAATATATTAAAAAATGCATTTACAACTAAAACTAGATAATTTAAGCTGAAACTAACTCATTATTACCTACTAACTATTCTTAATCTATACATTAGTATTTGCAAATTTATACAACAATAAAATTTGGACATTATTTTCTAAAATATGAAATAGATACATTAAAAAAATTACGTCACGTCATATGTATGTGTATGTAAATTAATATATTGAATAGCAGTTTCACCGTAAAATGTTACGATTCAGACCAACATGCTTACTTAATAGGTACATTCATGTTTATAATTACATTTACTACATTCAAAATCGTGTCTACAATCATCGCTAATTGGATATTGTTACGAACACGTTCAAAGGAATATTATAAATTTTCCAAGTGTAATATACCTACTCTTAATATTAGGTCAACATTGAGTTGGAACCACAAACCCGAATAAATAATTTGTGATTACTCCATGAAGCAAATTTTGCGTAAAGTGATGACTCACGTGTCTCCAAATTAGAAGCGGCCGTAGCTCAATGGTTAGGGCGTAGGACTTGTGATCTTGAGGTCGCCGGTTCGAACCCCACCCATTGCACTACCGACGAGAACCCACTCGTAACACAAGCATTTTAGCAGGAATACTAGTAGACTGCAAAAACTCTGCTAGCAATCTTTAAAAAAAAGGTATTTATTTAGGCTGGAGCTCTGCTCGCCTTTATGCCCGGTGAAGTAGCAAAAGCTTCCTGGCTAACTACGGAACGTCCGTCCGCAAAAACAAAGTCTCCAAAATATAAAAATACATACAAACATACATTCACGCCTCTTTCCCATAGGGGTAGGCAATGACCACTACCTTGCCACTTGCTTCGATCTAGACATACAACTGTCGCCTCGTCTACATTCCTACAGTTTAAGGCACTTTTAACTTAGCCTTTCTTAAGTACATCTCGATTTAAATGTGGAACGTCCGCCTTAGTCTTCCCCTTCCAACTCTTCCGTTCACATTCACCCAATAAATGTGTAGCGACATCTACAATAGCCGCACAAAAACTACAAGTGGACGAGTGGCGCCATCTAGCACCTAGCATCCCAACTAACCTGTATCGTGCAATACAAGTTCGCAAGCCAATTCCAACATATACAAGTTCCGAACAGTAACAAATGGCCGTCGGCCGCCGGGCACACCACCTCGCCCGGCAAAGAAGATTTTCATTTTCTGTTTAGAAACACCATCAACCATTCCTCTACAAATTTTACTATTTGGTCTCCTTTCATTCATTCTCTTTATATGTGCCAAAAATATATATTTGTTAATAAATTAAACATGCACTGTAGCTTCATATACTGCATTAGTAACTTTTATTTTGATAATAAATGTAGCACTTAAGTAAGCAATATATATTAAAGCGAAATCCTTTAAATTGCAATTGATACTTACAAAACCCAAACTCAATTTGCGTAAAACGTTAACATAGTAAGATACGCTCGTAAAACTCGCAACCAGGCAGAAGATGAATAAATAAAACATTTGTTGGTGAGTTACACATACAGACACAGCGAGTGTCATAAATAAATAAATGTTTTAAAATAATAATCATAAATAAGACGAATGAATTGCACCCGTTATCATCATCATCATCATCAGCCCGTACAACGTCCACTGCTGAACATGGGCGTCCTCCCGACGGAGGGTTCTTGCCATGTCACCACGCTCGACAGGCGGATGTTAAAACAATCGAGACCAACGGCTTAACGTGCTTTCCGAGGCACGGAGGGTAGACCCTACAAAAAGATTTCTTGTCCGGAGTGGGGATCGAACCCACCACCTCCGAGATTTAAATCGAGCCAAATACCGCTACACTACGGATTTTGTCACCCGTTACAAGTTATTAAATAGTGAGAAACCTTTAATTAAATGATCAAAAGAAAATGTATCAACCCATCAATTGATATCACCCGCGTAGCACAATTTCCGATGGGAAATTCGTAATTAAATATAGTTCGAGTATGTTACTTCTCGGTAACTTAAGCTACGTTATGCTCTAATGGAAAAATAATTTGTGACATCGGTCCAGAATTTAGGACCATTAGGTATGATCTAGTAAAAATGTTTTCATAATTCATAATCATGTATTTCTTGCAAATATTGGTATACAAATTCGATTACATTTTTAAAATCGTAATATCTTTTGAATGCAAAGACCAATTCGATTAATTCTAAAAGTAATCTACAGATTCTGAATTACTTAGTCTTAAATTATTAATTTTTTGGGATAAGGATTATGAAAACATTAATAGCGAAGTGTTTAAGCCATGGTCTGGTTTTTGTTTTCTAACGTTTCTTTCAAAAAAATAGCTAGAATGATATATAGACAAGAGGTATAGATATAAGCTATAGATAGACAAGAGGTACTGGAAAGTTTTTTATAGAAATCGATATGTTCGTTAATATTGAAGAACATTTTTCCGTTCTATCATTCATAGTTTCCGCCGCGCAACCAATGAAAGACAATTTATGGCATATTTTTCAAACATTGGTTTTATATTTTTATGTTTTATTGAAGTTTTAGTAGGAATTTCTAATTGTTTCTAGTAAAACATTAAGCCTATGTCTACTCAAGACTAATGTATCATTCTTATGGTGAAATAATTATAGAAATCCGTTCAGTAATTTTTAATCTATTCGAATCAAACATACAAAAATACAAAGTTTTATAAAATAAATATTATAGTAAGGTTAAAGTTTAAATCCCTCACTACATTGATTGACCCGTGTGACGTTCTGGCAACTAAAATATTGACCATTCGATTTGAAGTCTTATCCAAAACTGAATTTAAACTTAAAAATTTCAAAGGTCAATAAAATAAAATAAAATAAAATAAAAATAAAAAATAAAATAAAATAAAAATCATTTTTATTTACGTAAACCTATTACAGGCACTTGCAAATAGTCAAAACAATAGTTTATTATTAATCTATGTATAATTTTAACACTTTTAAATGAGCATATTAAGCAGGTATTTTGGTTATTGTTTTTAATCATTTTAGTCTTAACTTTATTATTTTACTATATTGTGTCCAATAGCTTGTTCTGTCTATATTAAATTATATTTAGAACAATTGTCATTATTTGGGCGGACCATGAGTATATCACGACGGACGCGCTTTAA
Source organism: Nycteola revayana (assembly GCA_947037095.2). Classification (NCBI taxonomy): domain Eukaryota; kingdom Metazoa; phylum Arthropoda; class Insecta; order Lepidoptera; family Nolidae; genus Nycteola; species Nycteola revayana. Next base: position 4,859,694 of record OX344851.2, read on the forward strand.
TGCTACCACCGGATCCAATACGCCCCAACTGAGAAGATCAAACTCAGTGGGTTATTCTACTGCCGGTTTTAACACGACCCACATGAGACGGTCCGGCGAAACATCCTCAAATGGGCAGAGCGTAGGTTTTGGTCCAGTTACTTTTATTATTTATTTGGCATACACATTATTTTCCCGAACGGTTGTCTTTATAATATTTGGTTATCTATTAATGTTTTTATACTAATAAAAGAAGCTAATTTGAGATAGAACTAGCGGTCTATTAATGTAACTCATTAGGCCGATTACAGATAGTTCACAGAACATCATACTATTATGCTTACTATTTTAATTAATAATATAATATTTTACAGAGAGATATAAATATATCACATATTGTTGCTATTTATTAAATTATATCCATCTAAAGTATGCGAAAAGATAACTTAAAGCAAATCGTTTAGTACTTGGGCGCAGACGACAGTATGTGAATTAGTAGTTTGCTAATACCATAGCGTTAGCAAACTACTAATTCAAAGATAAAATACTGGTGTTACACAAAGTACCCCAAGATCTCTGCGTAATAACTTAAATAAGTTTTCTGTCGGCACAAGCCGTATGTCAATTCCCAGTGTTGGTTTCGGCTTTTTATAGCGCCTCCTCAGAGACTCATAGACCTCTCGAGTTTTCTTCCAAGACATCTTTATAGGGTAGGGGGATGGGAGTATTTTACACTACATATTAACCTCATAGAAACTGCTTCTAAAATATATGTCTTCTCTTCAACAGTATGTGTGTACATGTATTGTGATAACGCAATGCGTACAACAACCTCCGTAGCGTAGCGGTATTTCGCTCGCTTTAAATCTCAGAGGTCGTGGGTTCGATTCCCACACCGGACTGGAAATCTTTGTCTAAATTCTAAGATTTCTTTCCTGGTCTGGTTGGTTAAGGGACTACCCTCCGTGCCTCGGAAAGCACGTTAAGCCGTTGGTCCCGATTGTTATAACTTCATCTATAAATCATCGTACATCAATGAACGGGCAGCAGCGTTTCCTTGTGTGGTACACCATAATACTGCAGTCACCAACCCGCCTGCCAATCGCGTTGACCCGCAAATACCCTCCCTCGGGAGGAGGCCCATGTTCAGCAGTGGACGTTTTACAGGCTGATGATGATGAATTCGCACGAAGCGATTCCAGTCTTCCTCTATAATGCGAACAGCAAAGATGTGGAACTCTTTGCCGATGTCTGTGTTCTCGAAACAATATAATCTAGCGATCTTAAAGTCAAGAGTGAATGGAATTTGGTAGGCACCCGTGACCCGTCTTATTCCGCATTGTCATTTACCACCAGGTAGGATTGCGGTGAGCGTGGGATATTAATAAAAAAAGTTAATGAAGAAAATACAGTGGTACATTCAGATTGATACTTTAATTTAAGGAGATATAACAGCGGTGAAAAAGTGTGTTTAAGTTTAGACAGGCGTTGGTTCGATTATCGCGGCGGCGGCGGACCAAAAATCTTTGTAGAAATTCGAAGATGTCTGGACGAACGACAATCCCCGTCCCTGGAAAAATGCGTCAAGCCGTTAGTCTCAATTATTATAATTCCACCCTTTCTCTGATTTAGACTCAACACATTTGTCACAAAAAATAATTAAAATTATTAATATTAAAATATTTACAAAAACAAAGTTTTTTTTCTACACTAATATTATAAATAGTTGCCATGTAGTTTTCGGCTGCCGTGAGGTTTTCGGCTAAGAATAAACCACCCCATGTCCTCCCATGGGTGTCGTAAAAGGCGACTATGGGACATAGGTATAGCTGATGGATGGGCAGCAGCATCTTTTCGCTCAAGGTTTACATCTTACTGCGATCACCAATCCGCCTGCCAAGTGTGGTGGTTATGGCAATATCCCTCAACGATCCTGGCTTGCCAATATCTGTTAAGAGGAGGCCCGTGTTCAGCAGTGGACGTAAACGGGCTGTTGTTGTTGATGATGATGATGATAATGATTATAAAGAGGCAAAATGTGATTGTTTGCATAGAATAGGCTCCAGAACTACAAGGCTGATTTAAAAATTTCTTTCATCATTAAAAAGCTTAATTGTCCTAAAGAGGCATAGGCTATATTTAATTATGAAGTTCCTATTGAAACGGGAGATACCTACATGGGTATAAGTAACTTACTTAAGGCGTAACGTTCGTACTTCAGATGTTTAACGGAGAAATTGTCAGAAAGTGGCATTTCTTATCTGATATATTTAAAGATTATGAATTTTGCGAAGGTCATTGTCAGTAACAGACCTATGTCAAGTCATCATTAGGTCAAAAACATAGAAAAAGCCTTGTTAATATCTGTTATCTAAATTTTATACTTTTATTATTGTATTGAAATTTCTTGGTCTACTGATGTTATTAACTTTTAAGGTTAATTAACAATAGACCCGTTGTTGATTTTTATATTCGCAAAATAAACAATTATTTTAGTATAACAGTTAAAAATAGGCCAAAATAACCACCACGTGGAGCCCTGACGCAGTAAGAAGGCGTAGCGGCAGACCCCGTGGAAGATGGCGGGACGAGCTGGACAAAACCAACGACAAATGGCATACTTTGGTCTTGGACCGAAAGAGCTGGAAGTCATGGGGAGAGGCCTTGGCCCAGCATTGGGATGATGCAGGCTAGCAGTAACAGTAACAGTTTAAGACGCCATATTCTGAGATATGCATCGATAAATACTTAATGTGCGAACGTTGCGCTTTAATAACAGCGTTCACCTGATGGCTTATAAAACATAATAACTCTGCGGTCTAATGTTTTAACGAGTTATAACCTTCCACCAACCAATATTGTTGGTTTATAACCAACAATATAATTAGTTAAAAAAAATTTGGTTGTAAGTGGTAAAAGCTGAGTAGTGTTTATGCCTTCTCAAAAGCTTATATTTCAGTGAGTTAATGAAAGACTCGAGTCTGTTGTTATTCAGTCTGAATTACCTGTTTGTAGACAATTTTAATTAGCATCCATCTTACTAAAACATTGCTCAGGGCTAGATTCAATGATTAAAATAAAAATAAAATATTCGTTAAAATGATTAGGTACTTTTGTTCGGAAAAGTCATATCTTTTACCCCTCCTATGCAATACGTGGTGACTACTGAGAAACACTGCACAAAAGCTCAGTGCAACCTTCTTTAAAAAATAATAATATTCAACGATATTTCTTTAACATTATTAAAAAATCTATTTTATATTGAAATTGGGGCAATTTAATCTAATTAGATTTAAACTTATTTATTGACAATTATATTATACTAGCGACCCGCCCCGGTGTCGCACGGGTTTAATGCTAATGTATTATACATATAAACATTCCTCTTGAGTCACTCAATCTATTAAAAAGAAAACGCATCAAAATTCGTTTGCATAGTTCTAAAGATCCAAGCATACGGACAGACAGCGGGAAGCGACTTTGTTATATACTATGTATTGATTATTGGAAAGTTTGTAGAACTGGGCAATTGGGCAATATATATATACAACATTGCCCAATTATTCTGTAATTTTTATGATTTCCTCTTAATCTTAGAATTTACACAAAGACAATAAAAATAGGCGGGTTGGTGACAGTAAAAATTACTGCCACCAACCCGTCCTATACCATATTTTGTTGTAACATAGGGAAACGCTGTTGCGCGTTCTCTGGAATATAATTGTTATAGATGATGCTATAACATTTGGGACCACCAGCTTTCGTGCTTTTTATCAGACCCGGATAAAAATCTTCTATTTTTGAGTAGGTACTATCTACTCAAAAATAGAAGATTTTCGAGGCTTAAATCGAGCCTCTTGCCGCCACTCGAAGGAGATACAAAAAATATTAAAGATTTTTCTTTGCATCATTTAACAATACCATCGCCCTAATGAGGAAGCCGGAGGGACATCTTAACTGGCGTTCTAGCTAAAAATATAGCTGAGTATTGTAAGCAAACGAGACGGTTTATTTTTTCCGTTATTTGCCTCATTTATTCACAACTTTCCTTTACTCGTAGATTTACAGAGCATTTGCTTTTATTTTATTTATATTTTCTCACAAACTCGAAAAAAAGTGGTTGACCTAAAAACGTTGTATATCTTAAAACGTTTTATATAATAATATGATGTACAATGTAATTGGTTTGGACGAGATCTAGTAAGTAGTTCTTTTTTTAAACGTCATTAATCGTAAACCGCAATTCAGATACCTCTCATTCATTCAACTATCATTAAAACATCGATCAAAATTACAACGAACTACAAGACATTTTAAATTATGTTACTTGCTGCTACGGAACCCTTCATAGGCGAGTCCGACTCGCACTTGGCCGCTTTTTTAGTTGGGCTTACCTACTAGCCCAAGATAGCCCAACTTAAAAACCTGAGTTACCTGGGCTATCTTGATTTACTAATTGGATTGGTAATCTAAGTGGCCGTAGCCCAATGGCTAAGTCGTCGGACTTGTGATCTTGAGGTCACCGGTTCGAACCCCACCCATTGCACTACCAACGTGAACCCACTCGTAACACATTTAGCTTAGTACGAGGGGTTAACAAGAATACTAGTAGACAGCAAAAGAATGTCAGTAATCTTTAAAAAAAAAAAATGTTACTTTATGAGTCCGTCACCTATTGAACATGGGCCTCTTCATAACAGTCCTTGGTAAGCCAGGGTCTTTGAGGGATATTGCCATAATCACCACGGCTCCCATGGGTATCACCTCTTACGACACCCATAGAAAGACATGAGGTGGTCTATTCAGAGACGGAAACTACATGGCTAGATGGCTAGAACTCTTTATTGTAACACAAAGAGAAAAATACAGAAATAGACTTAAAACTAAACTTAAAATTAGATAGGTACAATTGGCGGCATTGTCACAAAATGTGATCTCTTCCAGACAACCGAAGAATTACAACAGCTCATAAAAATTGTAGACAAATAATTATAGGAAATAACCTACAGGTTTCCCGAGTACCTACCTAGAACACGACTACTATACTATACTAATTTGTATATTTAAATTAAACCCGAATCTTAGGATTTACGGGTCCGATTAGAAAAAATATTTCAGTTTTATGTAGTCCATTCAACGAGGAAGTATATTTTACTAGCTGCACCCGCGGTTTTACCCGCGTTACTTTGCTCCCGTGGGTCGGAGCGTGATTTTTTGTAGCCTATATGTTAAGCGTATAACCTATCCCGATGCAAAATTTTAGCCAATTCCGTTCAGTAGTTTTGGCGTGAAAGAGTAACAAACATCCATCCATACTTGCAAACTTTCGCGTTTATAATATTAGTAGGATTATGAAGAACTCACAGGAGGGGGTAATACGCGGGCGAAACCGCGCGCGAGAAACTAGTTGAGAAAGAATGAATTACGTGGGGCACCTGTGATATTATTTTTTACTGCGGAAATCCCTCACACATATCAGTCGGAGATAACCCGAAACAATTTAAATATTAAAAAAAAAAAAAAAAAAACACCTAATTATATTAAAAATAAAGAGTTCGCAACATGATGAAATAATTTATTTAGGTAAGGATTAATAGCATGAGTAAAATAAACGCGTTTAAATGTAGTCCAAAAAAAATTCAAGATTTCTAAATAAAAAAATGGTTGTTGTGCCTCACTCGACATAGATAGGTATAGTGTGTCGCGGACTTTTTTGTAGATATTTATAAGATCTACAATTAATTAGAACATTTTATGGTTCCATATTTTATAGTTTAGGCAGCGTACGAAAAATAAGTAACTTTTCTGGTTGATTTTTTACACCTTGTCCGAAAAACCCAAATATCTTACGGAACCAATTTTCCAAAATAAAATTTAGCCAATGTTACTCGTGGATAATGTAGCTTTTGAACGGTGAAAGAATTTTTGAAATCGGTCCAGTACTTTTTGAGCCTATTCATTACAAACATACAAACAAAGTTTTCCTCTTTATAATATTAGTGTAGATTACTTAAGAGAAAAACTTTGACATCATTACAATCATGAAAATTTTTGACGACCAAAAATAGACAATCTTGTCAACACAAAAACCATAATAATAGAGGTGAAATTACAATTATACTTTTTAAAAATTTCGTAATAAAGCATCGCATATCAATTAAGCAAGAAACTGTTATTGTAATAGTACAAATAGACAAATCAATTTCACAATACGTATAGAATTGAAAGGAAGATCTAAATATCGTCGAAATGTGGTTTCTCGTGGTGGCACGGCTATGAATGGACCAATTTTCAATTACTCTGCCGCACAAGACTGCCTGAATTTGAGCAAAGGATTGGGTTATGTGCATCGGTCTGAATGAACGTATTGTGCAAAGTCTGAGAATCAGACGGGAATAAACTTATGCAACATTAATGTTTATTTTGTAAGCCGTGGGTTCGATTTCCAATCAAATCTTTTTGTACAATCAAAGATATTCGGATCTGGTTGATTGAAGTACCTATTAGCGTCCGTGTCCTTGCCTCGGAAATCACGTTAAGCCGTTGGTCCCTATTGTCATAACATCGTCTATAACAATCATAGAACAGGTAACGGAGAGCAGCGTTTACCTGTGTATATGCTGTACATTATACTGCGGTCACCAACCCGTTTGCTAAGCGTGGTGTCTATGGAATAACCCCCCTTAGAGAAAGGGTCGTGATCATTGTGATGAATTCCAAATATATACACCGTGACATTTTAATGGTTGTTTTCCCAAAGCAGAACAACTTGCCGTCGGTAGTACTATCGAAACAATTTTTTTTTTTTAGACATGTTTTGGATTTAAAATTATTAAAAAAAATATTAGACAACTCGAAAGCGTGATAAACAGTAGTAACACTAGACGGAGTGAACGGACCTTGTAGGTACTACTCGAATCGCACGCGCTGCTGACAAAGTAAAGAACGATCCATAAACGTTCAAAGCAAAATAAGAGCTCAATGGTAGTTATACGGCATAAAATAGCCTGCACGCAAGAATGACAAACGAGCCGGCTTCCTTTGTAATTCGCCGCGCGGCGCCGACGCCGGAACGCCCGCGCTCTCCTTCGACTCCCTCCTTCCTTAGTTGTCCCGTGAACGTCGGAAGCGCAGCACGCGTTATCTTATGACTTTATTAGTATTATGGATCGACATTACAGTTTTAGTAATTTAGAGTACGTCGCTATGGTGCAACTGTACGCTAGGGCTAATTATAATTCCCATACTGCCTGGCGTCTTTACGCCGAGCTGCAACACTTGGCGTCACTCCGTCTTCGCGGAGTTCTGAACCCTCAAGTCATACAGGACCGGACGATCGTAGCGGCGACGGCTACTCAATCATGGGCTGTTCCAAGTGCCAGCACATGCACAGGGCAGAGGTCGATCGGCCGTTCTTTCGCCAGAGCTCGACGAGGATATCATCGAGTACTTCGAACGCGATCCTCGCCGAAGTACGCGAATGGCGGCAGCTAAGTTTGGCGTAAGCCAAATACTACGTCTGGAAACTACTCAACTCAGAAGGACTGCATCCATATCATTTCCGCGGAGTTCATTTAATTTTTTTATTTTTGTTAAATACCTACGCCTTAAATACTTTATTAGGTATCTAATTCAGAAAATTATTGTTCTTAGATAATAAACTTGTTTTAAGTTACGATTTCTGTAAGTTATAGCTAAAAAGGTATTGGATAAAGCTTATTGTTATGATTGGGTACTGTGTTACATTACCTAAGGTGTAGGTATCAGCTGATTGACCCGGGTCAACGAACGCGCGACCGATCGACGCGAGCGCTAGGTATCGCGAGGTATTACTATCGGTTCGATGTCACTTTCGAGTTTGGTTTTTCACGATTGTTAATCGGCCATTTTTGGTTTATAATATTTAGTTTTTGTATAAATTGAATGTTTAACTAAGACCAAACCTTTTCGCTGCGGGAAAACAATCATTTAAATTTCAGCGTGTATACCCAATGCTGTAGACAACCACCGTAGCGTAGCGGTATTTGGCTCGCTTTAAAATCTTGGAGGTCGTGGGTTCTATCCCCACGACGGCTGAAATCTTTAGGTATGTAAATTATAAGATTTCTTTCCGGGTCTGGTTGGTTGCGGACTACCCTCCGTGCCTCGGAAAGCACGTTAAGCCGTGGGTCCCGATTGTTGGAGGAACGGTCAGCAGCGTTTTCTTGTGTGGTACAACATAATACTGCGGTCACCCTCCTTCGGGAGGAGGCCCATGTTCAGCAGTGGACGTTATACGAGCTGATGATGAAGATGTACAGCAATGCTAATATATTATTAACAATGCTTATACCCAAAATTAATTCTCAATTAAACCCACTTTCATTGAAAGCGTCCAAGTTTCAAATACACGTACAGTGTAAAAATATAGCGTGTAGCAAAATGAGGTGAACGTCACGCATTTCTCCTATTAGGGTAAGCGGAAACAAAGGAACGCGACCTGTCTCGATCCTGACGCAGTCTCGTCATGTATGCTCGCCAGTCATAGGTATAAATTGTATATTAGATTTAGCTCATCATCTTTAAAATATCTATAACATTACATGTAGCGCCCATGTAACAGAGATTTGTACATGTTGAACTGGAAAAAAAAAATGACGATCAAATTCCTATCCCGCCAACACGGTCAAGGAGTATGAAATACCATAGAAGTTTTACTGGCGTAGTGACAGTGTGTTTGGTATTTGGTCATGAAGGTTGATCATGATTGTATTATTTTAACAGTGTATTTGTTTTTCGTGTAGATTTGCATGCGTAACTATTGTCTCCAAAAGAGCCTCTCATGTAGGAATTGCCTGTTGTACTTTTGAATAATTCAGCTTTCTCATAGTGAAATCATTTCCTTAATCAATCCATTCGATCGTGTTTTTATTTGTAGCAAACTTAAATACAAATCTTTAAAATATTACTATTTATTCGAGTACATCATATAAAAGCATAGAAAGCCTGACGAGAGTTACAAAAAAAAAACAAAAAAATATATAATTTCTGTAGACATCAAAAATTTGGGTGAAGACAGAATACAGTTTTGGACAAAAAAGGAACTTTAGTTTCCAAGGGGTAAAAAATGGGCCCTAAAACATAAATCATCAAATATCTTAAGAGTTGTATTTTAAGGTTACAATGTACAAGAAATCGTAGAACGTAACTAGTTAACAATACAATAACATAGCAGAACTAAAGAAATGGGTAATATATTAAACAACTAATTTTCTAAACGACCGTGTCCGATAATTGCCGCTCTCAAGGGCAAAGCTACCCTACCCATATTTTAACGTGATTTATTTTAGGTTGGACATTTTTCACCAATTACACGTATTGGGCAGTGGGGCTGAAGTCTGTAATTTTATTTCAGTAGCTACGGAATTTACTAATAGGGTTTGATTGTGATACTATTAATACATTGATAATCTGTAATATTATTGAAAAAGTATATAAATAGAAAGATTTTTCCTACTACCAAAAATAAATAATTATGTTGAGTATTAGCAACGAATTAAAAATCACGGCGTATAGTAACTACAAGCAGAACAATTGTATAAATAATTTAAAGTATACACGGGTCTCAGTCGCGGTACGATTTTAAGGCAAATCACCAGTCGTGGTCACGGATAGAGTCTATCCGTGACCACGACTGGTGTAACCCATGTCGAAATGTCGGATTATTAAAAAGGTAATGATCTAATCAAATGTGCAAAAGGCAACACTAGGTGTTTGCCAATCGCTTACACAGTTTTAAATAAGATTAATTTTTTAATTAAGAAAAATATCATTCTGAAATTGCAATGGGTCCCATCACATATAGGATTAAGGGGTAATGAGGAGGCAGATCGGCTCGCTAAATTAGGTTGTTCTGAAGGAGAAGATATTGAGATTGTCCCATTTTATTCCGAAGTATTGAATATATTTAAGATTCAATGTCACGATATTTGGAAGGAGTTCTTTAATGAAAGATCAAAAGAAAAAGGAATTTGGTATAAAGTGATCCAAAGCGAGCCTCCTCATGTTCCTTGGTTCATAGAGAGTAAGCTAAATAGGGCTATAGTTGTTAAAGCTGTCAGGTTACGATCTGGTCACATTCCATCGGGAAAGTTTGGACATCTTTTGAGAAAGTTTGAGTCACTAAACTGTGAAATTTGTCAGAAAGTAGATGATGTACAGTATCGCTTGATGGAATGTGAACGTTATCGTGTAGGTAGGGAGAATCTTCTCCAGGTCCTTAAGTTAAATATTGCAGATGTGGGCGTGTTTCATACCATATTAGCTGCTTCCAATTCGGAAGCAGCTAAGATGTTATATGACATAATTAATTAGTAAGTTTGTTGTACTATTTTGTAATCATAGGGCTGGCATATTATATTTATAAAGTCCGGTTAAATAAAAGATTTAAAAAAAAAAAAAATTGCCTTAAAATTATACCGCGATTGAGACTCGCGTATACTTTAAATTATGTGTACAAATTGCGAAAGTTTAAAAACATTAATTATATAAATAACATAATAATGGAACCTATAACATAAACTTTCGCTGCCTAGTGTAGCATAGACTTATCATCAACATATCAGCCTATCGTCAGCCCACAGCGGAGCGCTTTCTTCATCGAATACCAGCGGAAATCAAAGCCAGAAGCCAGTAGATGCAGGCCGCTAGCAATCGGCTAGCGGAAATTAAAGCCAGAGCCAGTGGCTCCTTGCGATCTTTATTAAGTCGTCAATTCATCGCATCGTGCAGGTGATGGTCCCACGCTGCGATTGTCAGTTCGTGCTCTCGACTCAACCATCTTTCTGCCCCATCTTCCGTCGGTTCTTCGAGCTAGGTCGCCTAACCAATGCTTTTTGCAGATTTTAATGTTTCGATCACACAGGAAAATGACGAGCATAGCCCTATCCATATCTCATTTAGTGACTTTGAGCTTTCTCGTGAGCTCTGGCGACCTTACTCACGCCAATACGAAACTCATCAATATTAATATTTAGCTGTGGTACCGGTCAACATTCAGGGTAACATTGGTCGTGTAAATGTACTCATATTTGATGGTAGGAGGATCTCTTTACTAAATTTACCAGCTTAAGTTTCTGGAGCACATTTCCTCATGTCATTTTGGCGTTTTGTCTCCCTTGAGATTTCGTTTCACCATCACTGTCAAAGTTACCCAGAATGTCAAATTAACCCCCGTCTACGGTATTGTGCAAAGTACTTCACTAATCGAGTAGCACACGATCGTACTAAAGCTTATTATCTATCTCGCTTATACTGCTTGAAAAGCACTCAAGACATTATATGTCTAATAAACAACGAAACTTTGAAGAGATCCACTTCTTCTATGCTCCTATAAATACCTTAATAAGTAAGTAGACTACATGTCAGTACATGTATTAAACTTTAAAAGTACTAAGAATCGCAAATTATTGTACTTGCTAAGTACAACGTTGAAGAACTTTGGGACATGCATGCTCTAATTTGACGTGTTCAGTAGCAAGATGTTGTTATTATAAACTTTAGTTCGGTATTAAATTTAAGTATGTAGTATGTACTAAGATAAGACTCAAGTTCGTGTCTTCAACAAAATATGCTTATATTAACTAGGTTTTTTGATCACTGTAACTAAAAGTGTGTAAGATATCATGTTGATCAAACAATTTGTTATTTAAAAAATATAAGTCTGAATGTTTTTAAGCTCGTCGTTTTCTGAGATCGTTAAGTTGTCGGTTCTTTGTGAAAAGGGCTCCAGCCCTGCGACGGATAATAATAATAATATCTAGGGACAATGTCACACAGACCATCCTAGCCCCAAACTAAGCAAAGCTTGTACTATGGGTACCAGACGACGATATACATACTTATATAGATAGATAAATACTTAAATACATAGAAAACATCCATGACTCAGAAACAGATATTCGTGCTCATCACACAAATATTTGCACTTACCGGGATTCGAACCCAGGACCACCAGCTTCGTAGGCAGGAGCACTACCAACTAGGCTACGGTTCCTGGTGCCCCGATTACTGGCATTGCGAAGAGCACCCGGGGAGTTTTAGTGGGTAGACTCTTTCCACGGGGTTTGATTAGCATATCATCGCTATAAAGAAGGGAGTCCAATATAAAATAAGGGATCCAGCCCTATTTAATTGTCTCAAAACTATGAATAATACGACGTGCAAAGAGGGCGCTCCCCACTGGCCTTTAAGTAGTTTAGTACTGTTGCTTAGTTTGGGAGATAGTAGTAGTACCTAAAGCAAAATAGGTACATTTACTTGTGTAGTGCTGTAAATCACATTTGTGAACGGTCTGAATTTTGCAGACAGTATTATCATCATCAGCCCGTATAACGTCCATTGTTGAACATGGACCTCCTCCCGCGGGAGGGTTTTTGCCATAGTTACCACGCTTGGCAGGATGCTAGCTGTTCCTTGATATACGATTATTATGGATGATGTGACAATCGGGACCAATGGCTTAACGTGCTTTCCGAGGCATGGAGGGTATTACGGACCGAACCTCTTTTATAGGAACATTTTTACTTTTCTATTTGTCATTTTTTTTATATGATTTGTAATGTCAGTTTTTTTCCTACCAAATATATCTACACATCATCACAATAATACTTCAAACCAGCGCCTTTTCATTTCCATTTTAATCTAAATTTATATCAGTACATAACAGAGGGTATTCTTCCTTAACCAACCAGACACGGATGGAAATCTTAGAATTTACACACAGATTTCCTGTCCCGCGTGGGGATTTAACCCACGACCTCCGATATTTAAAGCGAGCCAAATACCGCTACGCTACGGAGGTTGTCATTAGAGACAGCAAATTATTATTAAAAAAGTAGCGAAAGCCTCGTAACTAAATAAGAAACAAAACACCCACTTAATTTCTTGTCTCCTTGTACTGCATTATAAAACGCCCACAGTTCTAAAACACAAAGTTTTTAAAAGAAACTTTGTTCCGATCTTCTTATTCTAAGTGGTAGCGTCTATAAAAGCTTTTCCTTGTTATTTTATAGAACATGAGTGATAAACGATTTAATAATACGACGGTTCTTGTAGGCGTACCGAGTTGGGGGGCAGCTAATCTTACAAATATTATAAATAGCTTTCCGCGAGCAGTTTCACCCGCGAATTTCCCGTTCCCGTGGGAACTTCATAATTGCATATAGCCTAAGTCATCCGGGGATAGTGCAGCGTTCTAAAGGCTACACACATTGCTGGCGGCAGGGCCTCCGGGCAAGCCACCGCACAGTGGGCTGGGATTACAAGGTTGGGTCTTAAGAGATCAAATGTATTTTTTTGGTATCTAGGCATAAATTTAAAACGTTTTTATTCTTTGACTTTTTTTAATTTAACGAGTACTTTCGGAGATATAGCCATATCAAATTTGCATGAAGAGTCATGTTATTTTAGTTAAGCAATTTATTCCAATTAAATTGAAATTGAAAATAGTGTATACTAAACGGCCTGAAAACCTCAATACCTACTTAGTTCTTTAAAAAAAAACAATGTTCGACATTTTCCACCACCATAGGTAGGTATGACGTAATTTGTTTTGAGACTTATTTCCGGGAATCAAGGGATAAAAGTGCGCGAGCGCAACAACAAGTTATGACGTGTCGTAACGTGATTGGTGCAACGATAGGGTACCTACGGAATGTTCGTTTGCATTCAAACGTACATCAGTGTTCTATTACCCACCATAATAGACGCACTACCCCCACACATTCATTACTTACTTATTTGTTATTTTGTATTTGTGAAAATGTTTGAAAATTTAGTGACAAACCTTGATCTTTTCGTTATTATAAAAAACAGTGGTAGTAATAAAAATAATGACAGTTTGTGTAGGTAGTGAGATAAGGTCTAAATTTTTAGTCGAATTAAGTGATGACTACGAAAAGACCTTAAAGTTGTTTTGTGCAAAATTTTGTTATAATTTAAATAGAAGATGGGAAAACGCTTATCGTAAAGAAAATATATTCAGATCTAAAAATAGTGAATGGTTACAAGAAAACATAATATGGCCAGACTGTATTAAGTTTTTTATAGGCAGTAATGAAGATCAACCAGCACCGAGTACATCAACTCAGTATTTATCAACATCAAAAGTTTCTGTCGGTGTCTCCACCGAACAAAGCCCAAGAAAACCTTTTTGTGAATTAGCGCCTAAACAGAAAAAAAGACGTGCAGAAAACTTTCATTTATCTTCGGACGAAATGAAATATGCATATTTTGAGCAGTTGAAAGCGGATGGGAATGAGGAGGTTGCTAAAATACTAGAACATAGTAAATGTTCCCTAAAGAAAGAATGTATGTAAAGAATCCCTAAGATGTAAAAAAAGTTAAAAAGTGCATGTCTGTTAAAGAAAGAGTTATTAAATTAAAACAGTGCAGTGGCCAGTAGTGATTGTGATTTTTACTTATTTATTTATTTATTTTATTAGTCCTTAGTGGATTAGGCCTAAAGGGGAGACCACTACATAAAAAAAAACGCGCCTAGTTCTTAACCTCTATGGTGGTGTGGAATAGAGAACAAAATTTGAAATTGCGACCAAATCGCAGAAAATCGCAACCCGAGAATAGGCGCTAAAATAGGATAAATATACGTACTATGCATACGTAGAGTCAATTCTTTGAGAAAATTTGAGAATTTCGAGATTTTCATATTTTTTTCTTTTGCTTCATACAAAAATTACTTTGGATATTTATAACTCCGAAAATAGTAAGTTATCTGAACGACCCTCATTGAAATAATTACTTATAATCGATAGATAAATCCAACACAATATTTAAAATTTCAGAAAAGGAAACTTTTTTTTTTTAATGCTATGTCCATTACCGGCCCGTTTCAGCCCACTGTGCGCCGGCTTTACCACACAAAGGAGCCGCCGGCATGGCTACACATACAAATACATGGCTTGTATTGCCGGCGGCATAGCCGCTCGGCATATACCCGGCGGCATTGCCGCCGGCATCTGTGTAGTAGCCTTAACGGTGTAAGAACTTTTCAAATCAGTTAAGTAGTTTCGGAGCCTGTTCAATACAAACAAACAAACAATCAAATCTTTCCTCTTTGTAATATTAGTAGGTATAGATATTAGTATAGATAGCTAGAATTTATGAGCTTTTAGAAGTAATCTATGGATACACTGAACCGATTTTGAAAAATTCTTTTACCTTTTGGTATACGGCCACATTATTTTTGAGTGTCAAAGGATATATTTTAAGATGAAATTCCCATTGAAAAGGAAGATCCCGTTTCCATAACAACTCCATCTGAAATGTAAGATATATCATTCACCTATATTAATGTGATGAATTGAATGTTTCAAAAATCATTTTTAATCAAAAATATTACAGACTAGCTTCCGACCGGCTTCGCACGGGTGCAATGCTGATGTATCATACATATAAACCTTCCTCTTGAATCACTCTATCTATTTAAAAGACCGCATCAAAATCTGTTGCGTAGTTTTTAAGATCTAAGCATACATAAGGACGGACAGACAGCGGCAAGCGACTTTGTTTTATACTATGTAGTGATATTGTATGCCATTTAAAACTTTAAAATGTTCCAAATTTAATTATAAATATCCAAATTAGTAGCATTAATTATTTCGAAGACTATAATTAACTCCATAAATTCCATCTTCATAACATAATATAATTACTGAAATGTTTCATCATTAAATTCGCTAGACTTTAATCTCAAACAAAAATTAAAGGCGCATCCTATTATCTAATTATTTAACTTTAAACTTTGACAACTTTGATCACAGTTCCCAGCAAGTTTAATAAAGAACTTCATTAAAGCACTAATTTTACTTTGATGTATCTAATATACAACATAAAATAAACTCTTAAAGCCCTTTTGAAGTCAATCTTTGTTAATTAACGCGGTGTAGATTTGAATAACTTAAGGGCAAAGACGTTGGTTCTGATAAAAATGTCAATAACATTTCAAAACTTAATTATCAAGTAAATACGTAGCTGAATGACGTATGAATAGAATTACGCTAAATACTCATTATTAGTTTACATGTAATACAATAATACTGTATAACTTGGGCTTGATATGTATATGAAATAGATGTCTAAGGCATAGTTATTTTATCTTTTTTTTAACCTAAAAAATAACGAAAAAAAAGCCATTCACTGATTAGTTTTGTAGGTGAACGGATGACTTTAAACGATGACAGGTGAATTAAAGAGGCTAATTCCGCCTCATACACTTATCTGATATCACCCACAAGGTGGAATGAACATTTTGATTATGTTAATTTAACCATGCTACAAATTTAACCTGTAATTTATTTTAATAGCCAGCCTATAATTACTCCATAAGTTATTTTCGTCGCTTAACGCTTTGATATTATCCGTTAATACCACACTATTTCCATCAATTTCTTAACTTAATTGCAGTAGTACAGTCAACGTCGTGACAATAAAGACGCGTTTGTATAACAGCAGCACTTCTACTCTAGAATTCTTTACGTGTCGATCTGAATTTGAATTGTATTTGCTAGTTATCTGTGCAATATTGGCCTTTGTGACAACTCACTTTCAAGCAAGTCCGACACTTGAAGGGTAAGTAGCAAAAGCCTAGTGGCTAACTACATATTATGTTCGTCCGAAAAAAATGTATACATGGTAGGTTAAAAATATAACTAATTATTTTTATATCAACTTACCCATTAGAACAAAACTCTTTCAGATTTTACGCAAATTTTTCCTTAAAATATTTTCGTGGCTTTGGAGTATATAAATTTTCCATTTACCTTTCCTTTGAACAACATATTTTTTGGTTTGAATATTGTATTTTGATAGGCCAAACAAACATCCGGTATTTGGCTCGCTTTAAATTTCGGAGGTCGTAGGTTCGATCCCCGGACAAGAAATCTTTGTGTGAATTCTAAGATTTTTTTTCCGGGTCCGGTTGGTTGACTACCCTCCGTGCCTCGGAAAGCACGTTAAGCCGTTGGTCCCGATTATTATAACATCATATTATTATATAATAATCGTATATCAAGGAACGGGCAGCAGCGTTCCCTTGTGTGGCGCAACATAATACAGCGGTCACTTACCCGTCTGCCAAGCGTGGTGACTATGGTAAATACCCTCCCTCGGGAGGAAGTCCATGTTCAGTAGTGGACGTTATACGGGCTGATGATGATGATAATGATGAAACACCCAGTAAGCTATTATTTTTGTTGCTGACTGTCCTATATCGTAATAAAGATCGTTTAGCCATCTCGCGGTTCCCAAAATTCTGACACGTAAGTATATTATACAATTTGCATACCTCAAATAGATATTTGTGGTATGCGAAGGATAAAGCAAAGGTGTTATTCGGTACTAAAACGTGTTATTTTTAATGTTTTTTAGTTAAATATTAATTTTATATTAATTTTATAATAACATTTTGCCTCTTATACAAGGTGTAACGGAAAGGGTATATACCTACATAAAAAGAGCAAGGCTTTTTTGGATGATAACAAACGATATGGCAAGGGTTATTTAATCCTATCTCTACAAGTCCGGAAGTAATGATTTTTTTAAATTCATATACAACCAAACTTTTCAAATTGAAATAAATACATCACTAGCCCTCAATCAGCTGATCGATGTCAACGAACTATTTGAATAATAATGAAAAATAAACCTCTTACTCCTGGTATTTCTGAATAAAGCATTTTTATTTTTTGTTTGCAAAATAATACTGACTTTTTTATTTTATTTTGAGTTGAAACCCTTGCCATATCGTTTGTTATGATCTAAAGAAGCCTTGCTCTTTCTATGTATATACCCTTTTCCGTTACACCTTGTATATAAAAAACGGGGTTGATTTAGCCGCAAGTTTTTAATAGCAGATCTCCATTTCTGTGTAAGGGTATAGGAGGATATAGGAGAGATACGGGACAAGCTGAAAAGTTGACCTCAAACACCAACTCACAAAAAAAATGGTGCTAGATTTCGGACCTTTTTAAAAAATAAGAAATTATTTTTAATACTGAATAAAATCTTTTGGGAGGGATCATTACTATTTTTTGAACTAAAAGGAGTGGTTACCGCTACCGGTACCACTTTAAATAGACCACCCCATATGTTGGGCCCCGATCCCTTCGAGGCTGACCCATGAGGAGTACGCCTCTACACTCCGGGTGTCCCTATTATTGGGCAAATGGGCCAATATAAGTATGGCCCAGGAAATCCCGCGGCGCCATATTGGCCGCGGGTGCCGTCGGGGACCCGGATGGAGGTTTTAGTGGTGTAGTGTACTCTCCTCGTGGTATGACTTAGCATACCACGCTATGGAGAGGGCGAGTCCTACATATCCCACCGCCAGCGCGCGAATACGCTGCAGCGGCGCGCGGCGGTGGGAATACGTAAATGCATATCGTTCCAGACAACAACAAAAAAGACCACCCTATATGTTACCATGGGTGTCCTAAAAGGCGACTAAAGCCCATACAGCTGATGGATGGACAGCAGCATCAATCAGTTCAAGGTTACTTACAATCTGGTGATTATGTCGATATCTCTCAGCGACGCTGGCTTGGCAAGTATTGTTAAGAGTACCCATATTCAGTAGTGGACGTAATGGGGCTCTTAAGAATTGATTTTTTGCAAATAATATTTGTTGTTTCACAGATTTTATTCACTAACCTAATACACAATATATTATAACGCACAATACTGTCTCACTGATAAAGGGAAGGCATATACTTTATAAGCACCTTATATTGGGTGATTCTTTTACCGTCTTTAAATAATAGGGCGTGGTATGTATATGTAACAGATGTCTAAGGCATAGTTATTTTATCATTCTTTTTATGGACAATGAGTGAAAATCGTAACGGTAAAAATGCGTACCTAAGTAGGTATTTCAGCTATTTAGCTCACTCTTTTCATTCATGTGTAATTGCGGCCTAGGTATTAACTATTATAGACACCTTTTATATAATCATGCACGCGCTATGTAGGGTGTATTTATTTAAAGTAATTTATGAGATTTTCCAATCTCTAATTACAGAAATACTACATAGTACAAATATACCGTGGTCTATAGATACTATTCCACTTACACAACACACCATATTATTATCAAGACGGTAAAAAAGTCACCCAGTATTATTATACTGTTTAAATTTATCAATTTTACAATGTAACTGTAAAAGCAACAATTATAATTTAAAATAAATACAGTACAGAATACGCCCGCCCGAGAACAGGGCTCATTGAAACGCAAATTGATTTCGTCGCCGAAGCAAGTGTCCCTTTTATCTCAGATTTGCATAAGAAATTCGCATAGCCGACTGCTTTGATGTGCTATTGATCATAAACCTGGATAAAACAGAGAAGAAAGTTTTGAAATGAAATAGTTTATTAACAACTAGCGGCCCGCCCCGGCTTCGCACGGGTGGACTTTTATACCCTACCCCTGCCCTACCCTACCCTAACCCTACCCTACCCCTACCCTACCCTACCCCTACCCCTACCCTACCCCTACCCTACCCTACCCCTACCATACCCCTACCCTACCCCTACCCTACCCTACCCCTACCCTACCCTACCCCTACCCTACCCCTACCCTACCCCTACCCTACCCCTACCCTACCCCTACCCTACCCCTACCCTACCCCTACCCTACCCCTACCCTACCCCTACCCTACCCCTACCCTACCCCTACCCTACCCCTACCCTACCCCTACCCTACCCCTACCCTACCCTACCGTACCTTACCCTACCCTACCTTACCCTACCCTACCCTACCCCTTCCCAAAAGTATCCTAATGTCCTTCTCGCAGTTCTTAGCTACCTCCCTACCAATTTTCAGCCAAATCGGTTCAGCCGTTTTTGAGTTATAAATAGTGTAACTAACACGACTTTCTTTTGTTTTTAAAATGTATTCTGCTATTCAGGGCGTAGACAAATCCAACGAAACAAAAACCATGAAAATTGTTCCAGCCGATCTCGAGTTATAAGTTTTGTAACAAACCCGTCTTTGTTTATATATATAGATATTTTTTAATTCGTAATATCTTTTGAATGGAAAGTCCAATTTAAATAATTTAAAAACTATTTTATAGGTAGTTAAATAGTCTTGACCATAAAATAATTTATTTGGATAAGGATTAATATAAACACATAAATAGCATGGTTTGAATTTGGTTAGCATTTTCATTAATGTTTAAAATGAAAAAAGTTGTTGTAGTGACATAACTACAATAGTTGGACATATGCTACCGCGGAGTTTTTTGTAGACATTATGATGTTCTTCAATATTGCTGTACATTATTTTGTTCTATCGCTAATAGTTTCGGCAGCGCATTCGACGAAAGACATTTTAAGACTCATTTTTCTACACCTTCGGTTACATTGTTCAAATTTTACCAAGGATCCCTATTTTTTTTCAAAATGAAATGTAGCCTATGTCAAATTGGAAAAATGTAGCATTTTATTGGTGAAAGATTTTTTTAAATCGGCCCAGTACTTTTTGAGCCTATTCATTACAAACATACAAAAATAGGTACAAATCTTTCCTCTTTATAATATTAGTGTAGATATAGACAAATATCGATCTTGTCGTTATGTCATTTAAATATTTAAGTACACTATTATCTTCATATAATATAATATATAACTAGTTGCACCCCGCGGTTTAACCCACGTTACTTTGATCGAGTGGGTCGGAGCATGATGTTTCTATCCCGGTGCAAAATTTCAGCCAATGCCGTTCAGTAGTTTTGGCGTGAAAGATTAACAAACATCCATCCATCCATACATACAAACTTCCGCGTTTATAATATTAGTAGGATTCTACTGTACCTACCTATGTCACTGTACTCCTCCTAAATGGCCCGTTTTGAATGATTTTTTTGTATGCGTTTGGGTGGCGCCCTGAACGGTTTAGATTCACAAATCATCTAATATATAAAATTCTCGTGTCACAGTTTTCGTTGCCATACTCCTCCGAAACGGCTTAACCGATTTTGATGAAATTTTTTGTGCTTATCCGGTATCTATGAGAATCGGCCAACATCTATTTTTCATCCCCCTAAATGTTAGGGGTAGTCCACCCCTAAATTTTTATTTTTATTTTTCAGACAAAGTTAGGGGTAGATTAGAGGTAGGTGTAGGGTAGGGGTAGGGTAGAGGTAGGGTAGGGGTAGTGTAGGGTAGGGGTAGTGTAGGGTAGGGGTAGTGTAGGGTAGGGGTAGTGTAGGGTAGGGGTAGTGTAGGGTAGGGGTAGTGTAGGGTAGGGGTAGTGTAGGATAGGGGTAGTGTAGGGTAGGGGTAGTGTAGGGTAGGGGTAGTGTAGCGTAGGGGTAGTGTAGGGTAGGGGTAGTGTAGGGTATGTATCGATTGAGGCAGTACGAAGTCTGCCGGGTCAGCTAGTTTATAATATATATATTAGTACCTATATATATCAGGCAGGACAACGTCTGACAGGTCCGCAAGTATGTATTAAGCTACCCGCGCGCTTTCATTCGCGTGACTCCCGTTCCCTTAGCAATCTCATAATTAATTAGCCTTCAGCCTTTCTCAATAACACTAAACTGGGCTATCTAACGCTAAAAGAATGTTTCAAATCGGTCCAGTAGATTCTGAGATTAGCGCGTTCACGTAAACAAACTCTTAAGCATTATGTATTAGTATAGATTTCACATAGATTAGTTGTTTAGTATCAAGAATTTGTTAATTAACATTGTAAGTGTTAAAATAAAATAAATATTTTTGTTATCTTGTAGCTATGTGTATTTCAAATTCAATTTCAAATTTCAATCGTATCTCTTATTTGTAAGATTACACAAACTGACAAATATTTTACAATAATATAATACTGCTAAAAATCACGATATATTACACTATTTATAACTTATACATTAACCGTCGCATTTGAAAACAATACTTAGCCTAAGAATTTATATGAAAATGACACGTGTCACTTTAAGAATTCATGACATTTTTTAATAATTCATGTCATTTTAGCGACCTTTTTAAGCTCTAGCTACATAGATTTAAAAAATGACGTATGGCGTTCCCAAATCTTTTTAGGCCTTATTTTCGGAGACGCGGGGCTGCGTGGCGTGTACTGAATACATATAGCGTTGTATGAAGCACCTTTACACGCCTTTTTTTTAGAATGACGTGAAGGTTGTTCTTTTATCACCACTTTTCACGTATTATATCCTTATAAACGATATTTTAAATTGAGTTTACACGTGAAATGAAAGGGCCACTTTAGACGCCCGACGTGCCTCAAGACGCCACGCTTGTCGCCTCGCGTCTCCGTAAGTGAGGCCTTACGCAAAAACTGATTAATAAATACGACAGTAAGCATAGTAACATTGTTAAATATTAGTTTAAAGGTATTAACACACTAACAGATTCTTGAATGGGTTAGTGTAGTAAGACCCTTAAGTATACTAAAACTTAACAATTAAACGACTAACATACAATTTAATATACACTTTACAAAGAATTTAAGAATAAACTTATCGATACAATGCAAAAATATCGTGTAATTTATATGGCAAAACTATTTACTAAGAGTTTACTGAAATTTAGCTTAGTTAGTCAACGCACTAACACAACTGTTAATCATAACAAATATACAAATTACAGATAACTTAAGCAGAATATTAACTATTAGTGCTCTTGACTGACTTCGGCCAATCTCTAAGGTTAGCCATCTGCATAGGACATATTATAGGGCACAAGTGTATGCGCGAACACAGGCGCAGTCTCAATTCCTTTAATCTCATAGTCTGATGGAATTTACCCACACGACCGTCAGGTTAATGTCCTCTTTCTACTTACATATTAATAACAAACTCGGCACACCTCAAATTACCTGCCTACATATCTTTAAACCACGTGACCGATATATACTTTGTAATCTATTAAGTTTATTTAAAATTATGCCTATACAAAATAAATGAAATAGCAAAAGATAATCACGCAATTTAACGATAATAATTGACTTAATATGAGTAATTAATTTAATCACTCAAAATTGTTTATTACACAGTTTAACTAAATTACTTTAATTATGGAAATTTATTTACATGTTATAATGTAGGTAATTATTTCATGGATAACATAACAGTTATACAATTTGAAGAATCTAACACCCAGTTTCTTAAACGATGATCGACGTTAAAATTAATTTGTCAGCTGACAAAGTTCTCGAAATGTAAAATGAGTTTCCGAAAACATGATTAACTTATTTATTTTCATTAAAATGTTACTCCCAGATTAAGTTAAAACTAATTTTTGCCCCGAACCTCATTTTGGATGTAATCCAAATTTTCCTTAATGCAGAATCTGAATTTGATTTGACAGCAAAGTTAACAACTATGTTAAGTTAACTGTTGCTTTCATTTTAGAAACCGGGCGCTATCATCCATAATAAATCGAATTTAACCAAAATTACGAAATATTCCGCATTGGTTTATTAAGTTACAAGAACAACAACGAAATAAATGCCAAATAACCCGTAAAATTGATTATACTCATATTTAAATTACAAATTTTCATGACATTGATTCAAATATTAATTCTAAGTAAGAAGAATGATACCACGACAATGATTAATTTCTACCACGACAATGATTACACGTGTCGATTTTTTCATTAATTATCAAAAATATATTTTTGACAAAATATTCATATTTATTGACAATTGTTAAGAACGATCGATAATAGGAGAGGGAAGATGATTGGCCACTTGATACGACATGACAAGGTTTTTAAAACAATCTAAGACGGGAAAATAGAAAGAAAGAGAGGAAGGGGAAGACCTAGACGAACTTTTATGCAAAGAAAGTAAAGGAGAAAGTCGTATCAAGAGGTTAAAATGAAGGCTGAAGATAGAGAGCTGTGGCGATTGCTCCACCGACAAAAGCTGAGCTCTTAAATTAAAGAAGGAAGAATTCATATTTATATTTAGTTTAGCACTCCACGAATTTTGAATGACTCCGTTTAAACTCTGTTTTTAACATGTCACAATAAAATACAATTCAGCGGTGTTTAGTTTAGCGATAACATGATCAGATTTTGATACAGTTGGACGATTTACGATTAACAGTAGAAACCAACTTAAGTAAACGCAAACTGTGATGAAAGAATTCGAAAAGAATAAATATCGTTTTTCATTCATAATTGCCAAATTTTACTGTTTTATTTTGATTTATAAAACTAAGTTCTTGTTCAAAAACCCTTACACATCTAATACGATTTAATCACAAACATACGTAACCACAAATTGGATGAGGTTGTATCTACATAAATACATATAATGTATCGCATAGGTAATTGTGTATGTACGTACTATGGAAGGTTATTACTACAGCTTTAGATGAATTATTCATTTTGTGGAACCGACAGATACAATTTTGTCTTGTATACCATAACGTATCATTCAGTAGAAAATAAAATTAGAAGCTTCTTGGAAACTTCTTACCATTCTAAGATATATTCTACCCCTTTAAAATAATATAATTCTGTTTACATATTACCTTCTACTATTAAACGAGTGACATATATCTATGAAGCATTTTATATACGTACACAATTTGACTTTTTATACGTAACTGCTTTAACGTGTTTTGTATATTAATTACTTTTTCCGTAGATCACTTGTATCGTTTAAACTATTAAAACTACTGTACGGTTACTACGCAACTTTAGTCAAAGGAACATGAATCCTTATTTATTTATAGGCATTTACGCTATTTTATTAATATTAAAATATTTGCAAGACATTTTAATTAGTTTTATATTAGGGTTTGACTGTTTTCATCAAGTTTGCTTACTTAAAATTAATTTCTCATGTATATTTTCTAACAACCTTTTCATTTAGTCATATATTTTTATGAGACATTCATCCACACCAATAATACGAGTAGTATAATCTCTCACAAAGCATTTTCATAAGACACAAAACATAATATGACACATAACAAATAATAAAATATTACTTTTATAAAATTAATTGTAACCTCTTTTATCTTAATCTTAATAACCTTAAATTTAATAGCAATCTACACCTATCTTAATACCTTGATACAAAATAAGGACCATTTAATCACATCTTAAAGATGATAAAATTTTGATAACATTTGGCACATAATCATTTCTTGTAAATTGGATTATATGGCAGGAAGACGTTTCCGTGGGATAATTTTAAATTTTCCACTTAATTAATTATTATCAGTAGTAGTCATTTATATTAGCATTAGCTAGCATAAGAATTTTCTAAAACATTGTTATGCGTATTATACACACAACAATATTTTAGAAAATATACACATAGAAAATAGACAAAGGAAAATTATACGATATATTATGAAACGCGACACTTTTATAACTAACATCATTGAATGATGATAGGAAACTGGAAATACCAAGAAATAGAGAAAGACCACGAAGGAATTACACTAACCCATCAAAAGTTGTTAAAGGACGCTGGAAATTGACTAATGAATTTAAAATAAGTTTTTGATAAATATTAATATTTTGATATAGTATAATATAACTAGAATCCATGATAATAGTAAAACATATTCAACTTACATTATAGGAAACTATTAACTCAGTATCAATCGTGTGCCCTAAATATAAGAACTAAATTCGATAACTTAAAATTAAACTTAAAAACTACCTACTAAAACTAAATTGAGTTGAAAAACACTTTCATTTCAACTGCAATAATTTACCTAAACACTTACTAATCCTCTCTTCTATCAAAAATATTATTATTCTAACCAAACTAAAGGCACTTTTTAAGTCAACAAGTTCGAAGTTTAAACTTTTAAAGTACAAAAATCTTGACAATACAACCAAAACTTCTGTAATAGAAGTGAGTAGGTAAAGTATTAAAACATCAGAGGCCAAAATCTATTATCACTTATCATTACTGCAATAACGCTTCTTAAAAGCATAACCGAAATCTCGGTTTCTTACACATTTGACGCGATGGCATAAATTTGTTAAATCATACATTTTCCCAACTATCACAGCAGGTACTTTCGTTGACGGCTAATTTTCGCGGTAGAGACTCTGATCGCTGATCCAGCACCATTGCGGAACGAGATTACAATAACGCCATTTTTTAATTTGTAGTTTACAAACTTTTGGCGTTAAGATATCTATCATTGTCTTGAAGCAATTATGACAAATCACAAAAATGAACAGATTTGGCCTCCGTTTGGACACTAATGGACAGGTGATGGCACACTCGATAAAGTCTCAAGTATTATAACAATACATTATAACAATGATTTTACTTCTGAAAATACTCATCACAACCTCGTTCTCACCAAAGAAGGCGTAGGCGAATTTCTCACATCATATACGTCAAAAAGTCTACTGCTCGCAGTAGCAAAGACGTCAGGTTTTGGTACAGTCTTTTCTGTTTCTCTTTCTTCTGCCACTGTTTCTTCAGTTCTTTCGGAAGATTCTTTAGATTCTTTCCCTACTTCTTTTTCTTCTGTAACGGCTGGTTTTTCAGTTGTAAAAATCCGTTTAGGACCTGGTAATTTTCGAGCAATTTTGGCGACTAGTGGGTGTAAAAGTCGTTCGTCGAATGCGTCTTTTTCACTTCCTGTGAGTAGACCGATGATATTGCCTACTGTGACGCAGATGATAGTACCGATGACAGCGTACCACATGTAGGATACCGAGTAGAAAGCGTGAAGACCACTCATTCTGAAAAGACAGTTAATACGTTAATAAAAAAAGATACACTTGATTATGAGGACAGTAATTGGCAACTATCGTCTTGATGGTATTAAACTGCACATTAAAAGTTATTTGTGCATTTATATACCAGTATACATTTAAATTCTTCTTATTGATGTTATTTATTTTTAATTCAGTTAGAGTTAAAGCTTCGTTATCAAATGTTGCAACAACAATCAAAATATGAGAAATTATTTCACGTTTAACTCAAAGTAACTTTTACTAACTCTTTTATGCAGGTTTAAAAGTTTAATATATACAAAAAATGTCATGATTTAGCAAACTGAAAGAGTTGACTGTAATATTACGTTTAAAGTCGAAAGAACTACATTAATCTCTTTCTAATTTACATAACATACTTAGAAGAAGGCATTCAAGTAAGTACGGGTAGGGCATACGTGGACGAAGTAACGGAAAAGGCAGGCATGGGTATATGTATAGTATGGCACAGGCGCGTAGGTACGAAAGTAAGAGCGTAGGCATGCAAGAGTAATTCAACATGCCTTTTGTTGTAACCAGCTGGAACAGCTAGCATATACTTACAAGGCAGACTCCGTAGGCACAGGAATATTACTGGTATTCATAGACTGCTGTATAATTGGTGCGATTATGGCTAGTGTTTGATTTACTTCAACAGGCAAACTCTTACTGAATACGGGTTGCGTAGAATTTGAACAGCCCTGAAAAAAAAATTAAAAGAATACAACGGTCACTTCTATGTAAAAGCTATCGGTTTTGTGTCTAATTTTTGAGCCGTCATATCTCATCGGACTTTTACAGAAAAAGCCCACCGATGGACATGCTGCACACAAGGATGTAGTAAATGTTTGCTGCGTTAATTCAATTGTTTGACAACGTGGATATTCACGTTTATACGCACGGTAAACGCAAATTTGAATTATATATAATGCAGCACAGTTTTGAATCACAAGTCATTTGAAATCAAGGAAAAAATCGAAAAAGCCTGAACTTTACGAAATTTAACGTCACACATAATACAACAGAGTAAAAAAAAAATTAAAACTCACTTCTGTGGAAAGAGGCAGCATTGCTTGCGCATTATTAACATAAATCAGACGCCCTGCAGCCATCCACGTTGTAACAATGTGCGAGGCGATCATTCCCCACATTGCTCCTTTGCCATTAGCCATGGGACATAAAGCGGCTAGAACGAACACTCCTAGCAAAGCCCCCGAAGTGGCGGAGGTGACTAATAACGATCCTTCGACGACATTGGCAACTATACCCACGCAAAGTGAGAGGCACATAATCACGATGGCTGAAAGGATTTAAAAAAACAAGATTAATTATTTTTTTGGACATTAACAACAAACTAAACCACGATGCATCGTTTCGACATTGCGAGGAACACCGTACATAGGCCAGTTGCAATCCCTTAATAAAATGTACCCTATGGATTTTATGAAATTCTGGTTTAAAATCCATTCAATAGGTTTTAATTTTAGTCATTACAAACACAAAATCATGCTTATTTGAGATATTATTTATTAAGCTTAATATAAGGATGGAATTCTTAAATACATATAAACGGTTTCTGTTCCCTATTAAATAGCAAATTAAAGTAATAATGTGTTATGAAAAAACATAAGAAACCCACAACTTTAAGAATTAACTCAAATAATTACATAAACACCGAGAAGGTTAAAACTTACCAAATATAATGCCAATGATTTTGATTATAGTAAGTTGTTGCTTATCGCTGATACCCTGGAAGGCAGGTGCAAATGACACGAAATCTTCCCATGCCACCGTAGCCAGGGAATTTACGTTGGATACGAGGAAACTGAAATGAAATAATAAAACATTAGCTGTACCTCTATCACTGGCGATCAATATATTTTATTGTCAGTAAATAAATAAAGCATTTTTGTAACTTATTAGTAGAAAAGTTGTTACAAAAACAAAGTGTTAGCGCACTAATGTCCCTTATTTTATTTACATAATATGAAGAATACCACCGAAAATGTTGATTGTTTGTTTGCGCTGAATAAGCGCCGGAACTAATGGATCGATTTCAAAAATTCTTTATTAGAAAGCTACGTTATCCAGGATTATCCATGTAACATATAATATGTTTGCAATGATTTTATAGTACAGCTTAAACATTGTCTGAACTAGTTTTCAATTGTATAGTGATAGTATTTTCACCTATATTGAATTGATTAAATAGCAGCAAATATTATAGAACAAACCTTAGAGCCCCGTTAAACAGACTGCCCAAAAACAGTCCCAACATTCCTGGTAAGAAGCTGAACTGATCTTGTACGTAAAATGGTAGCACTTCATCGGGAGCTACAATTTGGCCCGAGGATAAAGGATCGCAGTACTTGTATACAGCATACAATGCCATGCCAACGACCCAGGATAAGCTGAAGAGGACAGTGACAGCGGGAACGTTGGAGAATAAAGTTCTTCGGACTTGAGCCTCGCTGGACATGGAACAGTATCTTTGGACGAAGGTCTGCTGGCAGCCGTAGATGGAAACTGACATGAAAAGTTGACCGATGATAGCGGAAAGAGTGTCGACGCGGATTGTTGGGTCGGCAGCAAATCTGAAAAGTGAAAATGGTTGGTTAACTTTATTTATTTATGAATTACTTATCTATTCAAAGGCGCCTATACTCGTTAAAAGGTCATTGGGCAACTGAGTATGGAATCTATGCTCACGGTCTGCAGAAAAAAAAGGGTAGGAAGTTTAGATCAACGTCTCTAGTTTACGAATATATATGTCTCATTAACGCAGATAATGAGAAAAAACCATAAATCTAAAAAAAATACAATGCTAAGGTTAATTATAACAGGGCTAAGCATATTTTATTGGTTTCTTGATAGTAAACATGATTTAAAATATTTAATTAGTAAAAATAAAGAGATTTTAAGTTTTATTCGACATGATCAATGTCTACAGGAATAATTGTTTTGTCTAAAAAGGCCGCAGGCGCATTTATTTATTCTCATGGCAAAAAAAATCTAAAATTAAGTGTAAGTTAATACTTAACAATTTAAAACTATTTTTGATTTTGTAGGAAAACTATTGTTAACTGAGTCAGATTTTGCCCAATGTTAAAAGGAGGCAGTTTCATTCAGTCTCTAACTCTGCAAATACATTTATTATTGAAAATATAACTCACTGAAAGAACTTTATCCTTCCTCCTTCTATATTGTCGGTGATGACTTGCGCAGGTCCTCCGGCTTTCACTGTTGCCTGTACTATGAACGCACCACTTACTAAGATCATCGTCAAAGTTTGGATGACATCAGCCCTGAAAACAGGAAAAACATATAAATATAAAAAATTGGCGATTGTAACTTAAGCAAAGGGCATACATCAGCAAGCGAAGAAAAAATATTTAAATAACAAAGACCATACTAATGCGAAACAAATGTGCATAAACCATAGATGACTAATGATTTTCTTGTTCTCTGTGAGATGTCGGCAAATGTATGTATCGTGTTAAGGTATTTAATACCTAACCTAATCATTTTAGTTTCATGTCATTTGAAACATAAAACTAAGATAACTAATTTTCGCCACTCTTTATTCTTCTTTGTTCTTGACTTGGATAATTTACAACCAAAGATAATTCACCAATGCACCGACCAAGTTGAAAACAATGGCGACAATGGTCACTAGCTGTTACGTAGTGAATAGGTACTACCTAGAATTAATACAATAGTATGCAATAGTAATCATGCTGATTACAGTTTCTAACAATTTTACACTTAATCTTAAAATAAGCTCAACTTATTCTAAGAATAACTTAGATAATTTATAACCAAAGATAAATCACCTGATAGCAGCGGCCAATCCACCAAGTAAGTTGAAGACAATGGCAACAATAGTCAATGCTGCCGCGGAGGCCCAGTGAGGCAGCGCGAGTATAGCGTGCAGCGCTACTGTTGGTGTGTATACCGTCACTGACAGGTTCAGCACTTGTCGAAGCAGGAACGTGGCAGCTGCCAGCCGACGAACGCACCGGGAACCGAAGCGGAGCTGGAAAACGTTGAATAGAAATTATTTCTTGTAAGCTTATAACATCATCTTTGACAGAGAACGAGCAGCAGGGCAAACCGTCAGCCAAACGAAGTGCCTATGGCAAAACGCCCTTCTAGAAACGCTTTAGTTCTGTTTTGGTATATAGGAAAATGGCGATAGTGTTTAAACAAAGGGGACATAATCCAACTTTTCCAAAGCTGAGTCAATTAATTCATTGGCACATCAGTTCATTATATTTATTAGTGATCTCGTGACTAGGCTGTTAATGCTAAACAATGCAAAATTTCAAAATCTGCGCTTGAGTTTCTTTCAATAATTATGTGGCGACAAAATAAAAATTAGATAAGTGTACCAGACAGTCCAATTATTTCAATGTTTTTTAAAGAAAGAATTATGAACTAGTTAATATTATTATTTACCTGTAAATACTCATACACAGAGTTGGTGTGAAGCCTATAATAAACAGGAACAAAGATCCAGCAGACCAGAGGGAACGCCAGGATGACTCCATACAAAGTCTCCCACATTGCTGATCCATAATACACCAGCTCTGATGGGAAACCTGAAAAATGAAAACAAAAAACATAAATTATCTATTTTAGGTAAGTAAAAATGGATGGACTGCTGATTGAGGCTGATACTTCTTTCATTTTATTGGTGACTGCGGCAAAGTAAGTTTAAACGAACATTTGGAAAAATATAGATATGAAAATTATGAACATAGTAAGAAGGGCGACGCCTGAAAGAATACTAAACCAATAAATATCAATAAAAACAATGCCATAGTAGTCAAAACAGACAACAATTTACCTTAGTGCTATTTTTGGGAGAAACTGCTTTTGTTCTGAATTATGAAACGACCGATGCCATTCTAAGTTTCCATTTGGCATTTGAATAGCTGGGATTCCAGGACTTAACGTACCGTCCGAAATACAAAGGAATTTACTGAAACCACCTACATTTCGACATTTACAAATTGAACAGATCTGTTTAAAGAGTTAAAGGCATACAATTCCTTAAAGTATTCAGTTTTTTTTTGTGCCATTTGGTTTCCGGCTTAGAATAGACCACCCCATGTCTTCCCGTGGGTGTCGTATAAGGCGACTAAGGGAAATATGGCTGATGGATGGGCAGCAGCATCTATTAGCTCTAGGTTTACATCTTACTGCGATCACCAATCCGTCTGCCAAGCGTGGTGATTATGGCAATATCCCTCAACAATCCTGGCTTGCCAAGGTCTGTTCAGAGGAGGCCCATGTTCAGCAGTGGACGTGAACGGGCTGTTGATGATGATGATGATGATTTAGTTTTTTCGCAAATTTAAGATATGGTGGTGGTTTTATCCAAACAACAATTAAATTAATATAGCCCAGGTCTACTTAGATCATACAATAGGCGCATAATATTAAATAATGTCAAATACTAAATATAATCTTAATTTAAAACACAAAAAATCTAGTGCTCTTTCCGCTCAAAAATGTGTCTAAATGATGGATTGCATTTTTTGTGATTTGCGCAGCAACGTTCGTCAACACCACGTTGATGATGCTCCGTAGAGGGGCAAAACACGTGTCGTGTATTCGGCTTATAATTGTATTTATGCATGTTTTTTGTCAGCCTTTTTTCATATATTGAATAATTTTGCGGCGGCGCAAAAAGACCGTGTCAGCATTTAGACACGGCTTTATGAGCGGCTTCAACACAAGATATTTTGTGTTTTTCATTCAGATTATTTCCGCAAAGCCTGATTCTATTATTTACTTAATATTACAAGATAGTTTCTCTCCGGAAACATCTAATGCTGTTTTACATAGGTACAAAGTGAATACACTTTTAATTTGTCATTTGTGGACCAATGGAATGCAAAATAAGGGAAATATAAGCGATAATTACGGAAAACCCAGATGCAATACTAATCATGCTAATTACAGTTTACAACAATATTGTTACTATAGTAGCACCATAGTATCACAGCCATAATAAGTGAGTCTTATAATGAGGATATGAATGAGGCAACATATATTAGCTTGAACTAGAACAAAGGGATATTTTTATCTGTTAACTTCGTTTCATACAACGTTCACATAAGAACGTCATAATTAAATATAGCCTATAGTCATCCTCATTGATTGGGCTATTTAACACTGAAGGATTTTTTCAAATTGGATCAGTTCCTGAGATTATATTTGCCAAGCAAACAAACAAACTCTTCAGCTTAACATATTGTTTAAAAAGTAATAAACTTTGTGAATGTCATATTGCAAAACAGTCCAAAGGTTCTGTTCTGTTAAGTCTTAATTTGAATGAGGATTCTTATCCTCAACAACAATTAATAATAACAATGATTATTAAACAAAAAATGATTCTTAAATTGAATGAAAAAATAACATTCTGAGAAATCTTTCTTAGGTATGTTTTTTTAAGGTTTAGGTCTTTTGTAAGTATTCTTTTTATAAATACATCTGATTAACTTTTATATATGAATTCATGTAAGTTTTAATTTCGATTTGCAATAAAACGACATAGACCCAAAACTCAAGAGTAAGATTCAGTGTAGTTACTTGGCTGATAGATAAATCAGAATTGATAGTAAATAATTTATTCTTTGGACTAATAAATTGAAATAATTGTTTTCTTTTAAACGTGACATCATAATAAAATTTTAAAAGATCACAAACAACGACCAGTCTTAAAACATCTATCTGTGGGTTCAGTTTTTCAATCTTAACTTATAAAAAAATGGTTTTTAATCCATACGAGGAAACAAAGCATTAATTTTACACAATACAAAGAAAATACACTGTAATTTTGGCAATTCTGAAAACAATTGGTGTACAGTATTGGCAATACATCAAAATACATATCGAGGGGTGAAAGGCTATTTGTTTGAAGCGACATTTTGGACGATATGGAGTTATATACATATTCGGATTCAGCGAATTTTTCTGCGTCGTCTGAGCCGGGTTTCGTACAATTCTGAGCACTTTTATGGCGCTTAAAACAATGCCATTTTAGTGCATAATTCTCAAACATGATGTATGATCCGACTTCAAATTTGCCATATTTTTTTAGTATATCATTTAAGCTGTATACAAAAACAGAGAATCGGATCATAAGCCGTTATTCCCTTCCTAAAATTTTAGTTCGATGGCAGATAAATCGTTTTTCGATGTAGCTATCTTTAGATGAAAAGTCCCTTCAAACATTTTGCTTACGACTACTTACTCTGTGCAATGTCGCTTCAACCAATTTGCCGTCAGCCAAATTCATTAAGACATGTCGTCGGTTCAACCCTTTTCGCTACAACTGTTTTTCACTGTTTAGAACAACCAAGTTATATAACTCCTTTCAAAATCTGAGACATCAAACAACTCTTTAAGAATGTTCATCGTCGCTTAAGCCAACTTTCCTGTATCGTTAACAAAACCCAAAACCCAAACCCAAATTGGTAGTTAAACAAAATAGCCTATTCCTATTATTATAGAGTAACGTCGATTCAATCATTTTGCTTTCTCCTGCATAAGTACTTTAAAGTCACTTAAACCATTTTGCCTGCTGCTGATTAGTGACAACGTTGGAAGTTGAATCATTTTTCTTTACTCTAAAAATAAGGCGATACAGATCATTTTGGATTAAGCGACAATTTATCTTATACTCATAACTGTTTTTTAATTAAAAATTATACCAAAACATTCAGGGATTTTTTTTCAATAACAATTTGCGATCACCATTATAGAAAGAGCACTAGTTTTTTCATAACGATTTTTTTTCCAAATTTTGAATCTTTAAATGGCTCTCCTGTAAAGTTCGTAAAATGTCGCTTCAAACAAATAGCCTTTCACCCCTCGATATACATTCTGAGTCACTTTCTTAACAATTTACTTGAAAATGAATCAGCACTTTGTTTCGTACATTTATCGTTCTGGTGACAAACAAAAGCACACTACCGTTTAATGCATATCTGATGATGGTAATTTTGAATTAATTGCTTCTTTTAAAATAAATAGTAGGTACGTTATATGAGCTGCCTAGCTATACGGTACGGTTACATACCTACTTATATACATACTTAATGTATATAAGTAGGTATGTAACCTAACAGGTAAAACGTATGTATACGCACACGCACACTACGTAGCTTTGGCTAGCGACTTTGTCCAATAAAATAAAATCTAAAATTTCTCACTTTCTCACAAAGATTTCCTGTCCGGCGTGAGAATCATCAAACCCACGATCTCCGAGATGTTAAGCGAGCCAAATACCGCTACGCTACGGAGGTTGTCTGTCAAGCGTGGTGACTATCCCTTGGAAGGAGGCCCAACTTCAACAGTAGACTTTATACGGGCTGATTATGATAGCAATAATACGTAATTTAATCCTAGATTTTCTAGAATTTTGATCAGATTTCGTATCAATCGTTTTTCCTCATAAATAAAGGTAATGTAAACTGTAACTCTTCGTAAATACTTCTCGTGTTCTTTAAGACTTTAGCTAGAAACATAGTACCACGATACTTTCGTAAATTATTGAGGCTTAGAAACCATAAAATTGTCACGTGGTAGAACAGTTGTAGTTAATCACATTTCAAGCACGTGAATACCGACTTAAGAATTTCAGAAATGAAAACATTTATAGGTTATTATTATTAATTTTGCTTTCTTAGTCGATAAAATTCGCTTTTATATCGAATTGTTTGGGTAAAATTTTAAAATTTCACATTAGAAAATACACTGTTTGAAAATTCACTGACATTTCTTATAAGAAATGTGCAATTATTAAGTGTATTATCTATCTTTATCTATATACATAAAAGAAAGTCGTGTTTGTTACAACACTTATAACTCGAGAACGGCTGGACCGATTGCCATGGTTTTTGATTTGTTGGATTTGTTTCCGTCCCGAATAGCAGAATACATTTAAAAAACAAAAGAAAGTCGTGTTAGTTACACTATTTATAACTCAAGAACGGCTGAACCGATTTGGCTGAAAATTGGTAGGGAGGTAGATAAGAACTGGAAGAAGGACATAGGATACTTTTGGGTAGGGGTAGGGTAGGGTAGGGTAGGGTAGGGGTAGGGTAGGGGTAGGGTAGGGGTATGGTAGGGGTAGGGTAGGGGTAGGGTAGGGTAGGGGTAGGGTAGGGTAGGTGTAGGGTAGGGGTAGGGGCAGGGTAGGGGTAGGGTAGGGTAGGGGTAGGGGTAGGGTAGGGGTAGGGTAGGGGTAGGGTAGGAGTAGGGTAGGGTTAGGGTAGGGCAGGGGTAGGGTATAAAAGTCCACCCGTGCGAAGCCGGGGCGGGCCGCTAGTATAATATATATACTGCTACTAAATGCACAAATAAAATAAATCAATAAACATGTTGTATCAAAATAAAAATAACGAATGATATAATTATAACATGTCAAACAATTTTTAACTTTTGTTATTATTTATATCTTTAGGAATTAAAATATGAAATAAAACTTATAATTGGATACTATATGAATATTGTTATGATTTTATTCTTAATTTATCAAACAGAAACACAAAATTTTTAAGTATTTTTTTTATATGTTATATTTTTTATGCAAAATAACATGATGTATCAAATAGATAGTATACTGCGTTTATAAAAAAAACATATCAATTCGACTGCACTAACTGATCTAGGGTTCTTGGTTCGATTACTACCCAGGCTAATAGGTAATTTTGTGTTAAGTTAAGGTAGTCGTCCTGTATCTAGATACGATTTGTTTCCATAAAGATAGAGAAAAAGCGAAACGTTCCTTTATTTATCTAGTTTATTTCTTCACTTTACTTCAACAGCTTATTTACGCCAACTGCTGAACATGGCCCATATAGCTTTACAGATGTTGGCAAGCTAGAGTTGTTGAGGTTTATTGCCACAATCACCATGCATGCTAGGCAGGCGGATTAGTGATAATATTAAGATGTTATAACCTTGAGTATATGTTAGTCGTCCTCTTACAACACTGTAGAGGAACGGTTGGTGGTGTTCCTCCACAGAAAATGAAGATGCCCGCCGACGGCCATTTGTTACTGTTCGGAACTTGTATATGTTCTAATTGGCTTGCGAACTTGTATTGTGCGATACAGGTTAGTTAGGGTGCTAGGTGCTAGATGGCGCTGCTCGTCTACTAGTAGTTTGTTTGCGGCTACTGTAAATTTCGCTACAACACCCATGAGAAAATATCGAGTGGTTTATTCTAAAATGCTACCCCGACCCGAGGATCAAACCCTCGCTCATTATGGTCCAACAAATGTACTTAGGTAGGCTGTTAGAGACAATTCAATACAGAATATAGCATAGCGTACGCGCATGTCAGCATGTCTTGTAATCAAGGCTTTGATTTATAATCATCTGATATGGTGTTTACCTATGTACCTATATGCTAAACATAGCCCTGCAGTCGCCAACCTGCTCACTAAGCGTGGTAAATACGGCATAAACCACCTTCAAAGATGACCCATAGACATTATACGGGCTGATGCCAACGATTTTGGGATGCATAAAATATTCAGTAAGAATTCTGTTCTCTTATCAATGTAGGAAATCTTGTTCTAGATATATCAGGATGTCTTAACGGATCTCCTTCGTGCCGCATTAAGGTCGCATTGAGCCAATTACCTTTTGGCTAATTCACACGATTTCGCTAAAATGATCATGGTTATCGCAATGCTTCTAAACCAATTTCACACATTTGAAGTTAAATGACTATAACAAAGAATCACTTTTATGTGTGTGTTTTTTTAATAATTTACTCATTCATGCTATATGTTAATGATTTATTCACTCATTCATGTTCAGCTGTGTGGTGGCTTAGGGACATACAGCTGATGGATGGGCAGCAGCACCTATCACCTTAAAGACCACCTTCTTACTGCGCTCACCAATTCACCTGCCAATTATGGTGATTATGGTAAAGACTCTTAAAGATGCTGCGAAGATCTGTTAAGAGGAGGCCCATGTTTAGCAGTGGAAGGAAACAGGATGATAAAGTACTATTTCATGAAACATGAAATTGATTGAGCTATTTAACACTGAAATAATTTTTCAAATTGGATCAGTTCCTGAGATTATAGTTGCCAAGCAAACAAAAAAACTCTTCAGCTCAACATATTGTTTAAAAAGTAATAAACTTTGTGAATGTCATATTGCAAAACAGTCCAAAGGTTCTCTACTTCTTCATTTAATTGAGGATAATAACTCAGCGTTTTCAATTATTAAAAAAAAAATATATTCTTAAATTGAATGAAAAATTACTTCTAAGAAACCTTCCTTAGGTATGTTTTTTAAGGTTAAGGTCTCAATTGATACAGTACTCATTCATGAAGCGTAGTATCATCTTTATATGCCACGTTTAATTTATTTAAAGTTTTTTTAGCCGTCCCCGAATAAAAATTATGAGAGGAACACATTTGGATATGCACACAAAATCTATCAAATACCTATAAAATTTATTCGATTTATATTTTTTATTTGAAGTTTAAAAATTTAGTCATAATATAATTGAAAGTCCATTATAATTTAATGAATCAACAATAAATTATATCTGGGAATGTAAATATGATTATTTATCTTTGTTATTTCGCTACAATAATTCACGTTCAATCAATATTTATTCTTATTATATTGTGTTTGTTATTTCTCATTTCATTCACTATATTATGCGACTCATAATTTTTATTTTGTTTCTGTATATTGCGGTATACTCTATGGTGCAATAAGGGACTATACAATAAACCCGTATGCAAGAACAACAGTTGAGACTATGAGTTTTGTTTTCTATTAGTTTGCCTTACTTGGGAATGTCAGGACATTCCCAAGCAATCTAATAGAAATCCAAAGATACACCTGTTTCACTTTGATGATTTCTATTACTATTGCAAAAGAGATCATGACAGTAATACACTACTTACTCAAGTGAATACTTAAAGCCAAGTATTGTTCTTGCATACCACTGTAAATCATTTAGCTGTGCTTTATCAACCATCACGATCAATTTTATATGTGCGTAAAGAATTAAGTTAAATGTTGTGGTTACCTTAATAACCCTATGGAAAATGTAAGGTACTCTTAATATCTTTTTGCACCAAACCGCCGAGTTTATTCCATGTCTTTTCCGAAAGTAATGTCCAAATATATCGTCAATCATTCATCCAACCAAACCCTTGGCAAGAATCCACAAAAGTCACGTCTACAAATATCTATCATTTCTTGCGGCGCCGCACGATAACTCTAGGTTTTCTTCTACTCTTTATTTTTTATTTTATTAGCGGTATATATATTGAGCATATCATGGATGTTTCATATACTTTGCTACTGATTTTTACCAGCATATGGCATAACGTATGTGTACCTTGCAGGTGTCAATTTCAGATTAAAAAAAAATAGAGTAGGCTTGGGTAACTCCGGACACATCTATATCTGTGGATATATATCCACAAGCGGACACATATCAACTCCTTCCCTTTAAGAAAAAATGATATATCCTATATCCGAGTAACTCCGAGCCACTGCGACCAAGACCTAATCGAATGCTAGTGTATCCTAACATAGAAGTATATTCAGTGATCCGAACGCAGCGATGAACGACACTGACACTTGGGTGGGTGTGTTTATGAATTTAAGCAAAAAAAGCGCCGTAAGAAAATAAACCTATTATGCACGCTAGTAGTAAGTTTGCTTCTGTATTAAAGCGATACAGCAGCTTTAGGGACAAAAAGGATGAACTGTTCCCGCTTATAATCGTAGAGTTTTCTGCTATTGTTTATACTTTTTACAATATTTTATAATCAGTCCTAAGCCTACTAAATATGAAGGGAAATCTATTATTACGATTTACCATATCCCGGTTATATCAGTCTTGAGCTACATTGGAATTATTAAACTAATTCTGTGGATCTATTTATAAGTCGGAATTATCTATCAATCCCAGATCCAAACATATTCTCACTCCATAAAGTTACTTCACTCCCGGATATATTAATCGGATATATCTTTACTTGGAATGATATACTTACTACATATCCAATCTTTTATCGGATATAGTTAGCCCATGCCTAGAATAGAGACAATGCCTTATTTACGGTGCTACCAAAAATAATATTCAGGTATTAATTATAAAAAAATAATTAAATCTTTAAAAATGTTTTTTAGAAAGTCGTCCCCAATACAAGATTGCCGCACTCTCTGGTGTATCTGAATGTGAGAGCCTAAATTTATAACTTAAGCCTGAGTCATCAGCTGTTATGAATTTTTATATTACAAAATTAAAATATATTATTGCTGAGAAATGGTACATGCAATGTTAAAGAAAAGGCAATTTTGGAAGACCTTGAACTAAATGCAAATCTGAGTCCAAAGTTTAAGTAGAAACTGCTACTTATACATTAAATGTAAACCTACTATTGTTAGATAACACTTATTTGTATGGTTTTTCGTTTTAAATTGGTTGAAACATGTCCAAGTACGATAATCTCCGTCACGGTTCGACAAATTCAGATTCTGATACCTACCTATTGTCATTTCATTTAAATAGATAGAATAACTAGTAAAATGTACGTACATGTAAATACTCAAGCAGTTACTGTCATCGTGTCACCAAGGTGCTGGTTAGCTAGGATTGGTCTAGCGGTGGTATTTTACCAATTTGACATAGGCTACATTTCATTTTGAAAAAAATTAGGGATCCTTGGTAAAATTTGAACAATGTAACCGAAGGTGTAGAAAAATGAGTCTTAAAATGTCTTTCGTCGAATGCGCTGCCGAAACTATTAGCGATAGAACAAAATAATGTACAACAATATTGAAGAACATCATAATGTCTACAAAAAACTCCGCGGTAGCATATGTCCAACTATTGTAGTTATGTCACTACAACAACTTTTTTCATTTTAAACATTATGAAAATGTAACCATCTATATATATAAAACAAAGACGGGTTTGCTACTTATAACACTTATAACTCGAGATCGGCTGGATCAATTTTCATGGTTTTTGTTTCGTTGGATTTGTCTACGCCCTGAATAGCAGAATACATTTTAAAAACAAAAGAAAGTCGTGTTAGTTACACTATTTATAACTCAAGAACGGCTGAACCGATTTGGCTGAAAATTGGTAGGGAGGTAGCTAAGAACTGGGAGAAGGACATAGGATACTTTTGGGTAGGGGTAGGGTAGGGTAGGGTAGGGAAGGGTAGGGTAGGGTAGGGTAGGGTAGGGTAGGGGTAGGGGTAGGGTAGGGGTAGGGTAGGGGTAGGGTAGGGGTAGGGTAGGGTAGGGGTAGGTTAGGGGTAGGGTAGGGGTAGGGTAGGGTAGGGGTAGGGTAGGGGTAGGGTAGGGTTAGGGTAGGGGTAGGGTAGGGCAGGGGTAGGGTATAAAAGTCCACCCGTGCGAAGCCGGGGCGGGCCGCTAGTATTTAATAAAAAAAAGACTAATAAAGCTACTTTTTGTTTATTTTTTTCTTTGAAAAAGGACTACTCCTGCACTAGGGGAATAAATCCCTGTGTCGTGGGGGACTTTATGAACACACAATCACGGATACAAAGTACACCCTGACTCAGAACCGGATGGGAATCGAACTCAGAATACCACGT
This sequence comes from Nycteola revayana, assembly GCA_947037095.2. NCBI lineage: Eukaryota > Metazoa > Arthropoda > Insecta > Lepidoptera > Nolidae > Nycteola > Nycteola revayana. Next base: position 4,901,075 of record OX344851.2, read on the forward strand.
CTCAGACGTCACTGTCGTAACTACTGAGCTACCGGTGCAGTCATAACAGCCGTTTTATTTTATTTGTCCGGGGGTAAAAGCGTGGTATGCTAAGTCATACCACGAGGAAAAGGACCATACACCACTAAAACCCCCCGGACACTTCTTCGATCCGCCCCGAGGCGGGAACCGGGCACGCATAAGCAATCCGGCCAGTCATAATAGCCTTCATTTTGCCTTCGTCTACCTGTTTCGTCCGTCTGTTACCGATTCTTCATTTTGAACGAATACTCGTTCAAAATGAAGAATCGGTAACACCAGATTTTATGAGTAAAGGAATCAAGAGTGCACCTGTGTTTTTGTTTAAACATCTGCGTTGATGGCATCTCGTTCAACCGTTTAAGTCAGTGTATCCTTTTTTTTTGGACGGACATATGTATTTAGCCACGAGGCTATTGCTAATTCACAGGGTACAAGAAGTTCAGAAAAACCAATTCTATTTGTAACATAGATAAATTTGATTTTAGCACTTTGTTTATTCCGTAGAGGAAACGAATTCACAGCAAGCTGGATACCATATAGGCTACAAAACATCACGCTCCGACCCACTGGAGCGGGTAAAACCGCGGGACGCAGTTATTAAAGTAATAATTTAGCTATTTTTCAGAATTCAGTATACAATTGTTATTAAAAAATAATATGAACATAAACACGGTACACGCCACGCTTACCTTGGACAGCGAACCATGAAATAATGTGCTTACAAAACTAATACAAATAAACTATTATACTTTTGTTAAATTGCAGTCGCGGTGACGAGATATGTTTGAATTTTAATGAACAAAACTAGCAAGTGGTGGTAGCTTTGTTCATGAACAATGTTTAAGCCTTAACCGCTCAGTATGCTATTGTATCATAACTGACTAGTAAAGTCTAAATAAATGTAACGCACATGGTAATAAATTAATGGGAAATTAAACTGATTTTTTTATGATTACTATTAGAATGTTTTTGCATATTCTTGTTTACTATTAGAATGTTTTCGCATATTCTTGTTTACTATTAGAATGTTTTTGCGTATTTTTGTTAACCCCTTTTCCTATGTTTTATGACACTGTAAGACATATTATACTATAAGATAACCTCCGTAGCGTAGCGATATTTGGCTCGCTTTAAATCTAGAAGGTCGTGGGTTCGATCCCCACGCCGGACAGGAAATCTTTGTGTAAAACCTAAGATTTATTTCCGGGTCTGGATGGTTGAGGGACTACCCTCCGTGCCTAGGAAAGCACGTTAAGCCGTTGGTCCCGATTGTTATAACATAGTCTATAACAAACGAACCAGGGAACGGGCAGCAGCGTTTCCCCTGTGTATTACAACATAACACTGCGGTCACCAATCCGCCTGCCAAGCGTGGTAACTATGGCAAAAACCCTCCATCGGGAGGAGGCCCATGTTCAGCAATGGACGTTATACGGGCTGATGATGATGATGATGATGAAGACATATTACGTATACCCATACGTAATATGTCTTCATCAAGAAAAAAATGTAATTAAAAAAAGCCTAAAAACGCACATCCGTTTTGTATCACAACATAAAAAAATATACTTGACCATTTTTTGTGGGTAATTAAAATTAAAATTACGTCAACTGGAAAGATTAAACTTTGGTAAATAAATTAATATGCCTAATCATGACATACGGACGAACAAACTAGTCATATACTAGTCGCATGCGCAAGAGGTGGGTATGATGTCAGCATAATAGATCTTTACCTATGAAATTGCCGTTTTGTATGAAAAAATTTAAACGATTTTTTTTTTCATGTATTTTTTATTTGTATTAATCGAAGTAATTACCCATGCAATCAATGCATCTTTGCCAATGCAGTGGCAGTTTATTGCCCTTCTTAAAGAAATCAGCTGGACAACAAATTCTTCAAGGCATTTTGTACTCTCGGGTATTGAATTTTTTTCCCGTCAAGAAGTTATCCAAATTATATATCTTTATAATATATAAAGCTGAAGAATTTGGTTGCCTGATCGCGCTGATCTCAAGAAATATGAAAAAATCTTTCAGTGTAAGGTAGCTCATTTATCAAACATGGCTATAGGCTATATTTAATTATGTAGTTAACAGGGGAACAATTCAATTTATTAGTTAAAAGGTCTCACGCGCGTAACTCCCACGCGCGTGTTCCCGAGCTTTTAACTAATAAATCGATCTAAAAATATGTTATAATAAAGCCTCTTTGCTGTTACAACTTATGTTCAACTAAATAACTTATAAAAAATAACCACATCACTACACATACTAATATTGATACCCCAGCCATGTAGTCTATGTATAATGTAAGAAAGAAAAGTAAGGAAGGTCTATCTATAATAATGAGATGACTAATACGAAAGTGAAAAACATATTAAAAAAAAAAAATGGACGAATTTATGTAGGCCTTTGCTACTTCACCGGACATAAAGGCGAGTAGGGCTCCAGCCCTATTTTCTTACAGACGAACATTGTAATCAATGTTGTTTAACACTATGCAGAGATATAGAGATTGAAAAAGTCAATTGTACAACCCGAAGCTCCGATAAATGAACAATTAAATAAAACACATAAAATATATTTTTATCACATCTATTCAAAAAGAGCTAGTTTATTCCTCGTAAACAGGGACCAAAATAGCTCATTAATCCCTTAGGGACCAAAATTGATTTGAATTTGGAATGTGGATATTGTTAATAATTTTTCAATCAGCACAGAGGTGAATCACAAACCAAGCGGGAACAATGTATTGAATATGTGACTGGCCGAAAAACTGCGAGCGCGCCAAATTTAAAAAAAGTTGATGAAAAATAAACAACGCGCGAAATTAAATGCATTCTGCTTTCGTTCGTAGTTGATTCATATTCAGATTTTAGAATTATAAAAAATGAGTGCGTCTTCCTCAAGTGAAAGTATTATTATGTCTTATGGTTCTTCATTGTACGTAAATAAATTCTTGTTCATAAGTTGCACTTACTTATTTTCTCATAGAGGGTGATAAAAAGTAGAGTGTCCACCTCGGGAGCAACACTATTTTAAGCTCGAGTGACATACTTTTTATCCCACGCTGCGCTCAGGATTCTAGTTAAGAATCCTCTTCTACTCTAGAACCCTTCGCTCCGCTCTGGATTAAAAAAAACACTCTCGCCTTTAAAATAGTTGTTTGCTCCCTAGATAAACAATCTACTATTTTATATCTTACTTTCAGTTTTAGAGAGCAGATAGTTCTGCCTTGCTAATTGTAAGTACTTGCAGTAGGTAATCGATTTTTTGGGATTTTCCCTTTTTTGCGTAAATTACATTTCAGGACCATAATCAATACATAAAGATTCTTTTTTTCTTATTTTATAGGTTCACTTTAAAAGTCATGTACTTAATATAGACTTCTTGTTGACATATCAAAAATGGTGTTTACCGCGTTTATTTCGAAATCGCGATTTCGCAAGGACTGCTTTTGTATTAAGGAGGGCAGAGTTACCTTCATAACATAACTTGTACAGTATCACTAACCAATGTCAAGCTTCATTACAAATTGTTTTACGAATTCAATTAAAGTCATTTTTAAACATCTTCTTTATTATGTAAAAGGTAACCGTTATTAAGAGCCCTATTAACACTGAGCTACTGAACATATTGCGATGAAATGTTCTCTCTCTTTACTGAACGAATTGACATGCAGATATACATTATGATGTAAGCAAGCATCCTAGACTTAAAAAAGGGTATTCCAAAATTCACTCAATAAACGAATAAAATAGGATTAACATTCAAACATAATGGAACGCCACATAAATTGTTACAGCCACATTAACGTTGAAAGCACCAAAAATTACATGCATGTAACCTTTTTTTGCGAGCGACAACCTCCGTAGCAAAGCGGGTACGCTTTAAATCTCGGAGGTCGTGGGTTCGATCCCCACACCGGCAAGAAATCTTTGTGTAAATTCTAAAATTTCTTTCCGGGTTGGTTGAGGGACTACCCTCCGTGCCTCGGAAAGCACGTTAAGCCGTTGGTCCTGATTGTTATAACATCATCTATAATAATCGTATATCAAGGAACGGGCAGCAGCGTTTACATGTGTGTTACAACATAATACTGCGGTCACCAACTCGCCTGCTAAGCGTGGTGAATATGGCAATACCCTCCCTCCCATGTTTAGCAGTGGATGTTATACGGGCTGATGATGATGATGATGATGAAGCTTATTTGCTTTTCTTTATGTAATTATTTCTACACCAGCATTGGTAGTATGTGTGAGACCCATCTAAGAATCAATGTACCATGTACTGAGAAATAAACGAATAAAAAAAAAAGAAATCGAAATCTCCTCGAATTAAGTAGCGGCCAAAATCCTGTATGCCATAAGCACAATAATATGTCAATATCCCGTTGCATGCACCATCAATACGAATAACCAATAAAGGTTTATTTTTACCATTCGGTTTAATAACTTTCGTTGCATGTAATCAATAACTTTTGTATTCATTTGGGTTTTGACCTCAAATTCGTGTTCGGGGAAGTCGGTGCAAAAAGTAACTTTATACCAAACTTTAAGAACAAGTTTGGTATAAAGTATTTTTTGCATACATTACAACAAGATTTAATGTTTTATTTATTTTTTAATGCAAGTGAACTGTTTAACAAGCGGTTCAGCGGGCATAACTAAAATGTACTCAGGTAATTAAATGTGTACATGAATATTTTAAGATATTCGTTTTTTTTTGCTAATGAATAAACAAACAATCTCGGTGGCGTAGCGGTAGAAGTCTCGCCTTAAATTCCGGAGGTCGAGGGTTCGATCCCTACGCCGGGCAATTTGTCTTTGTGTAAAGTCTAAGATTCCTTTCTGGGTCTAGTAACTATTTCATATTTCGGAGAGCTCGTTAAGTCGTTGGCCCCGATTGTTATAACATCATCTATAACAAGCGACTACCAGGGAGCGGACAGAAGGGTTTGCTTATATGTTGCAACACTGCAGTCACCAATTCGCCTGCTTAGGTTGGCGATTATGCCAAAAACCTTTTATTGGGGGGAGACCCATGTTCATGAATGAACTCGAGCAGTACTAGGAAAAAAATCATTTATCTATAATAAGGCTATAGTAGAAACAAATAATTATTTTTATTGACACTCTTTCACGCTACCACCACTGTAACTCATATAAGTCAGGATCAACAACAGGGGACACACACACACGCGAGAGGCTCTAAGCCTTGAGACTCTGTCTGGTTACGGGACTTAATGTCTTCGATCCCGCATCGATTTTAATCAGAAATTTTATAAGAGTTGGAAAGTAAATTCCAAGCCGTGTATCTTCTGAATATCGGAGATATGCGAGTGAAAGTTGTCGTAAAAAAAATGTAATACTACTCACAAACTCACTTTAAGTTGTATTTTACTTTAATTTCGAAATATCATATCGTTAAATACATATATACCTTTTTTTTTTGTTGTCCGAGGGGAAATGCATTTACGCATTCCCACCACCGTTGCAGCGTATTCGCGCGCTGGCGATGGGATATGTGGGACTCGCCCTCTCCATAGCGTGGTATGCTAAACTCATACCACGAGGAGAGGACCCTACACCACTAAAACCCCCCGGACACTCCTTCGATCCGCCGTTGTCGGGGGCCGGGTACGCATGAGCAATCCGACCCAAATAAATACGTATATAGGTACCTACTAATATTATAAACTTAATATTATAAACCGCGACTTTGTCTGCGTGGTGCTTGTTATTCCTTCGATTTTTTAAGTATACCACGGGAACTCATTAATTTTATGTGATTAAAAAAAACCAAGCAAAAGACAAACAAAATATATTTTTTGTTCTATTTTACTTCTTACATCCCCCTGCCTCAGATTTTAGCGTTTTTTTTCTTTGTACAGACATTCGACGTCCTACTACCTACATACCTACATACCTATAATAAGCTGTAGCTTATTATAGGTATGTAGGTATAATAGATGGTAAAGTTAGTGTGGACCGATTTCGAAAATTTCTTTAACAATAGAAAGTCTCATTGTTTGTGAGTTTCAATGAATATGAATATAAGATAAGATTCCTAAGGAAATGGCATCTAAAGCTAAAGTATACTCGAATTGAAGTTGTTATTTCAATTTCCATGTTATTTGAAAATAACAAGGAAATTGAAATGCAAGACGCAAATTAAAGAAAACCTCCCATAAACATAATTATTTTATTATGCGACTCTGGCTAAGGTTATGTCACCACCAATTTGTTTTATTATTACTTTATGACCTACTAACTAGTTAATTAAATTTCACATTGTTATTTTCGACACGTGACAGTGTCCAAGTACTAAATCTCATTATAATTAACGTTGTTACTTACATAAAAAGTCAATATTTTTAAGAACAATACATCAATAAACTTATACAATATCTTATTCTTACAACGTCCAATATTGATTCGTTTATCTCATCTTATTTGACATCGTCACCTGCAAGTTGACGTCATAAACGATCTATCTGTACTAATATTATAAAGTGGAAAGATTTGTTTGTTTGCATTGAATAGGCTCCGGATAATAGACTGATTAAAAAAATAGATCGCAATTAAAAAGCTGCTTTATCCAGGAGTAACATAGGCTATTTTTACTTGTGAAGTTTCCACAGGAACATGACCAACGTGGGTAGAAATGCGCGCGTGAAGCTAATAGTATTTTAAAAATATAACAGTTGTGTGAATGTCGGAGGTAATCTCTGGACCTTAAAAACCGATTTTAAAAAATATTACTTTTACCAATAGAAATAACCTATTTTTGAGACTAGGTTCCCACAGGAATATGGTATATGCAGGGGACAGATAGTTCCTAGAACTTTTATAAAAACCGCGATACGCGTTAGGCGCTATATTGGTCAGGTATTTCGGACGCTTCCGGGATTCTTTGTACCATTACCGATTCCTTATTATCTTTGGTATTATAACACCCTTAGGAATTACTTATTTTCACATTTCAGGAGGCTATTTGTAGTTCTTTAATTCGTAACATTGCAGGCCCAAGTAGCTATTATTATTATTGCCTCGTTCTATTCTCCATACATCCAAATATTTTTGGATTTAGACAAGGTCATTCTTATAAAAAAAATCTTACCCATAGCGACCTGCGTATATACCTACTGCCACCGCACAAGGAATAGTATATGCTAACAAAACTAGCCTTCCAGATTGACATCAAAGTATTATGTTTTTAATATATATTTAAAAAATAAAACAAAAATAAAACAACTAAATGTATTTAAATACATGTTGTACACAACATGTATTTTAATACATATTAGTAACTTAAGAGGAGCCAGTTGTGGGGATAAAAAGGAGATTAATTATAATATAAATATTAGAATTTAATTAATAAATACTATGCAATAAAATTTTATATCTGTAATTGGTGTTGATTAACCACCTAGCCCTATTATTTTTTATACGCATAATAATATGAGGTGCGTTTAAAAGTAATGTAACGGGCGTTAACAGATGGCGCCACTAAGCAAATTATAAGTCGCAAGCGTTTTGTTTTTCTGTTTTGTCGGTAACATTTTTAATAAAAACCTAACTCTGACGAAACGTGTTTTATTTCACTAGTACTTCTGGCTTTATTATAAATACACAAATAATAAATAAATGACCTCCGCAGCTTAGCGGTATTTGGCTCGCTTTAAATCTTGGACGTCGTGGGTTCGATCCCCTCGCCGGACAGGAAATCTTTGTGTAAATTCTTAAATTTATTTTCGAGTATGGTTAGCTGAGGGATTGACCTCCGTTCCTCGGAAAGCACGTTAAGCCTTTGGTCTATTGTAATAACATCATCTATAATAATCGTATATCACCCACCCGCGTGCCAAGCGTAGTAACTAAGGCAAAAACCTTCCCTCGGTTGGAGGCCCATGTTCAGCAGTGGACGTTATACGGGCTGATGATGCTGTTGAATACGATGGCAAGATATAATGAAGAACTCACCTAAAAATGACCTGACTCCAAGGGTACCCCTGGCTACAGATAAGATCATGGCCAGGGTGGAGACACCGCCGCCAGCAAAGATGTAAGCCTGCTTAGCACTTCCGCCAGCATTGGCATCCCGACGCCTTCTCCAGAGAGGAGCACATGACGATGCACAAACGAAGATACCGAACACTATGCACTCCCAGGCTAGCCATCCAGAGTTCATGTTTGTGGATTATTCTGGAAAGGAGATAAAAGTTTGTTGTATAATATATTTACAACTGAGTATGATAAGTCTAGACAACATCCGTAGCGTAGCCATATTAGGCTCGCTTTCTCGGAATCTCGCAATCTCGGAGGTTGTGGGTTCGATACCCACGCCGAGACAGAGATAGCTTGCTTGAACGCGCTAATCTCAGGAACTACTAAACCAATTTGAAAAATTCTTTAAGAGTTAGATAGCCCAGTTATCAAGGAAGGGGATAGGCTATATTTAGTTAGAGAGTTCCCATGGGAACGGGAGATACGCGAGTTAAACCGTGCGCGAGAAGCTAGTTTATTTGATTAATCTATTAGTAAAATATAACAATGTAGTTCTACTTTAATTGGGCGCAATTTCATATGATAACATTGCTCCCGACGTCGTCCGTTAGAAAATTGCTTATATAGGATAGGGTCCGGTCGTCCTCATAAGGCGAGCCTCGCGACGCGTTCTGTGATTCAGATCTATTCCCAGCCCGCGCTAGTTGATTATAATACTTTATCTATTATTAAATATATTTTATCGTTGAAATGTAAACTAATTAAGATGTTTATTTTTGTCATTATTATTGTGTTTGACTTATAATAAGTACGATCGATTCGTCTACATTATCAATAAACGTTTGCATTTTCATAGATACTTTGTTCCATCATGAAAGAGCAATATCGTCAAATCTGTTTAGTTGTTTAAAAGTCATACACGAATCAATTGTAATGTAACTAATTGTTTTATTTACTAATATATGAAAAATATTTATTTAATTATATTCACACACTCGCCAGACAACACGTTTCGAACAATTGCTACAACCAATCTCTGTAGGAATGTTTATAATTTAACTTAAATTATTTAAATTACAAAAATTCTTGGGATTCATTAGCTCTAGTTCTAAACAATTAAATATGAAAATAATTTTTAATGAATTCCATAGTTATTCTATTAAATACTAGTTGTTTCCCACGGATTTACCCTGATGTATTATGGTATATTTTAGTACAATACCAAATATGTAACAATCAAAAGAAAATCTCAATAGATTCCCTGTAAATTCGTTTGTACGTCAATTTACTTAAATTAGTGGCATTAGGTAAATGTCTTATCTATATTACTTTAAACTAGCCTCCGGCGCTCGGTTTCACCCGCGTAACTCCCGTTCCCGTGGGAACTTCATAAATGAGCTACAAAATTTCATCATCATCATCAGCTCGTATAACGTCCACTGCTGAACATGGGCCCCCTCCAGGCAGGTTCACTCTTCGTAATTTAAAACTGAAAGATTTTTCCAAATCGGACCAGTAGTTCCTGTGATAAGAGCGTTCAAGCAAACAAACAAACTGTTCAACATTGAGTGAGTTGCATATTCCGTCCGAAAAACAAAGATCCTATATTACTGCATAGGTGTTTGTTTTACTACACTTAAGATCTTACATAAAACGGTTTACTGTACCAAATGAATAAATAAAACATAAAATTAAACGAGACAATATATTTATTTTGCAAAACAAGTAATTTTATACATATAAAGTGAAAATTAAAAATAAACGTTCACGAGAAGATACTGTGTCAATATAAGAGCGCTGTGTAAATAAAATTAATTTAATTTATATAGTTTGTTTTACTTCTATATTATATTATGCAACGGCTGTTTAATCAACTATACCTACTACCTACTTTTAAATTGCATTGTAATAGTTATTTGTTATACAAGAGTGCAAAGTTGCTTTTTAACCGCGTGTTCCATTTTGATGACCGAGCAAGCGAAGGATTCTAAAATTGCAAAATTAGAATCCTGAGCGTTAGCAAGGGAATCAAAAGAGCACGAGGTGAAAAATCCTTGCACTCGAGTGCAACACGTAACTTTTCATTCCACCTCAGTTTCAGTCAATTCTGTTGGCGTCAAACAAACTTCCTCGTCGCTAGAATCACTCATTCAGTTTTCAAGTTTCTTGTTTTTAATATAAGGTTTAACAATGACGTGAAAAAATGCCGCGTAAAGAACCGCGTACAAAGCAAATTGAAAAAAGAACACCAAGAAGGTTCCGAGTCTGAGTTTTTAACAAATAAAAAAAAAGTTGTATGATATATTCGGCACCATAGAGGTAGCAGTAAATAGGTTTAATGTTTTTTTTAATTCACAAACTTAGTGCACACGATGTTCTAAATTCAATTTACTTTATCCTCTAGAGAATAAAAACGGCTTTTCCACTCAGATATTGAAGATTAAAAATACTCTTTCCGAGATGGTGGGATGAAAAAGTATTTTTGATAGACTATTCTAGGTTAAAAGTATCCTAAGCCGAAGGACATCCATGAAGAGATTAATGAATGTAGTGTGTAGTGAAACCTTTCAAGTGGAACGGTGTGGTCTCTGCCTACCCCTATGGCGTGTATGTATGTAGACTTTTTTCATTAAATATCGTATCAAAAAAAATTCTTGTTTTAACTTAATACACCTAAACTTTCTTCATCAGAACCTATAGTTATTGGAGAAAATCGTATGAAACTTCATAGGGTCATTGAATTTGCCTCAGAATATATTTTTATGAGGATCTATTAGACATAGTGTTTTATTTATTATGGTTTTGGCAAGTGTAAGTGTATGTTAAGTGCTGTATAAATTCATTATTTCAATGTGATATAGGGACGCACTTGTGCTCCGTGTCTCCGTTCTAGGTTAATAGGACCCAAAAGAACTACTGACGACAGTCTCGTTGTACGACAGGTAATGCGCACTAAATTGTATGCATTTATTGTTCCTCGTGCCCCCATTAGAGGTATTTGGAAGAACACGCGAGTTTTAAAGGCTAGCAGAACCTTTCCTCGAGGTGTGAGCTTATAATTGGTATGAAGTGAAGAGTTGTTACATCATGCATGGAGATGCATGATGTACTGCAGAGGATGCGGTGTTTTTATTTTTCGGACGGACATAGTATGTTTATTACCTCGTGGCTTTTACTGCTTCACCGGGCATAAAGAGGCATACGAGGGCTTCAGTATAATTTTGGGGATGCCAGATTCATTTACCAACGGAATTAACGAAGGTATTTTTGGGTTTACTGCGTTTATACCAACTTAAATTACACGGAAACTGAAAAAAACGTTGGTCCCGATTGTTATAGCTTCATCTGTAATAATCGTATATCAAGGAAAACGGACAGCAGCATTTCCTTGTGTGGTACAACATAATACTGCGGTCATCAACCCGCCTGCCAAGCGTGGTGACTATGGCTACTACCCTCTCTCGGGAGGAGACATGTTCAGCAGTGGACGTTATACGGGCTAATGATAATGATGAAACAACTTATAATTTTAGTAAATTTGAACATGTGTAGGTACTTATAATGCTATTTTTATCAAAAGCGACAATTGATGATACTAATTTTGTTTTAATTTACAGTGGCAATTAACAAAATTACTTTTAAATAATTTAATCCAAGTATCTAATGTGAAAGTATTTATCACTAACAAAGGTTTCATTTTGTATGTAAGCTAGTTAATAAGCTTCTACGTAACTATAAACCAGAGCTGCCTGCAATAAATAAATAAAATAAATAATAGTGTAGTACTTTCATGTAATTATAATTGAATTACATTAAAGAATAATTATAATAAATAAAATTATTACTATAATTTACGTATTGCGTCAACAAATAATGTTATGTACATATTCTCTTTGATTATTATTTATCAGTTATTTTAACGAGCAATTAATTAATGAGAGAGCCTTCTCTTCACCAGTGGACAACAACATTGGTAGCCCAATGACACGAAAATAGCTGTCAAGTTTTGTGAAACAAAAAACATTTTTTTTTTGTTCATATAGAATAAATCAAAGTCACTTCCCGCTGTCTGTCTGTCCCTATGTACTTATGGTTCGATCTTCAAAACTACGAAACGGATTCTGATGCGGATTTTCTAAAAGATAGAGTGATTCAAGAGGAAGGTTTATTGTATAACACGCCACCCGTGCGACGCCGGGACGGGCGTATAGTCACTACATAGTACAAAACAAAGTCGTGTCTGACCTTTATATGCTTAGATCTTTAAAACTAAGTACGCCACGGATTTCCAAGCGATTTTTTTAAAGAGCGAATCTTTATACTTATAATACACCAGCATTGCACGTTTGAAGTCGGGGTGGGTCGGTTTTTCTGTCGGTACTAACTTAACAGGTGTAACGTAATGCGGGGGCATGATTGCCTTTGCGCTCGTTAGATATAAACACTTGCTCATTATCGCATGTCTGTATTAAACAATATTATATATGTAGAGCTATTGGCACGAGCACCTGCTATGCCAATATTATTCTTTCTTTATTTGCTAATATACACTTTTCTTGGAAATAAACTTAAATGGTTCACCTTGAAAAAGTGTACATGCAGTGCCTGTGAGAAGACTTTTGTTAGTAGGGTCACACACAAGGACTTTTGTTGATACAAATGGGCTTAGAAAATAAACTAAAATAGTTAAGGACGATTGTGTTTTTTTAATAATAATAATCTACACCTCATTTTCTTTCTATTTTTTTTCAAGATTACTAACTGAATTTTGCAATCTACTTGAATCAATTCTTGTTAACCCGTCGTGCTAAGCTTAAATGCTTGTGATACGAGTGAGTTCACGTCGATTAGATAGCTTTTAAATGGTCAAAGAATTTTTGAAATCGGTCCCGTTATTTTTATTATTATATCAGCCCATAGTGTCCCACTGCTGGGCAAAGGCCTCCCTCCACTCTTTCCATTTCTCACGGCTTTCTGCGACCGTGGTCCCGTAGTACAATTTGAGTTTTAGCTTAGTACGAGGGGTTAACAAGAATACTAGTAGAATGCAAAACTCTGCTAGTAAAGTTAAAAAAAATACATATTTTTTTAATGTATTTGCCCCTTTTTAATATTAGTATAGATGAAAATAACAATGCAGGTTACGAAACAACCCAACTGGTTAAACAAAAATGGCTTCCTCAGACTACCTACTAATTTACCACCGGAACTATCATTATTTTTTTGTAGTGGAACGAATGTAAAGCAATATTATTATTATGAGCAGATATAATAGAGATACCTAACGTTATTTGTATTTAATGTAGGTACGAATATTTTGTAAGCTCCGCGGCCCCTGCGCCTGACAAGAAATAATTTTGTAAATTAAAATTTTCTTTTCGGGATTCGATGATCATCATCTTCATTATCATCATCAGCCCGTATAGGTAACCTATTGAAATATCGAATTTCTGTAACCCGAATCTTAAAACCCCGAAAACGGTTGGTAGAACTTTTAAAAGACAGATGTAATGGATGACAACTTTCTATAATTCCGTTTTTAATTTCCCAGATGAATCAATTTACAGGTGCACTAAAACCTAATTTTCAAATAGTATTTTTTTGTTTCCCATATTGTCATAATCCAAATATAGTTATACCAGATTCTTAGAATATTTTTTTTTGTTTCCCATCGTACCATTTTCTAAATAAACTATTACCAAATTTTCATTATATTTTTATTAGGTTCCCATACAATTGTGTTCCAACTAAACTATATATATACGTTAGGTTAGGTTAGAACTGCGACCCCCGAACCAGAACAGACTCCCACTCTGCCAGAACCTACTCGCTATTGTTTTACTTGCCCATTACAGACAGGTTAATATACAATTTATTTAAAATAAAAGGATTTAGTTTTTCTGGATATCGTTTATTTTAATTTAAAAAATCTTGGTTTTCATTGGTTGCATTTCAGAAATTTGTGTTTTAAAAATTCGGCTTTCGTGCATATGGATTACGGTCATCTGGATTTTGTGCATTTAGATTTTGTGTGTCTGGAACTCGTTCGTCTGGATTATAAAACGTCGTACAAATGAAAAAATGGGCAAATGAAATTCGGAGTTGCGATTATATGGCAAATAAAACTTCGGAATTTGAAAAAACGGGATTATGAAAAAATGGCCAAACGTTTTTAATATTCCGAATATCATAATATTCGGAATATTAAAATTCGGTATTAAGATAGGTAACCGCCCGTATAACTTCCACTGCGGAACAAGGGCCTTCTCCCGAGGGAAGGTTTTAGCCATAGTCACTACGCTTGGCAGGCGGGTTTGTGACCGCAGTATTATGTTGTGACACCCAAGGAAACGCTGCTGCCCGTTCCCTGGTATACAATCGTTGTACATGATTTTATTACAATCGGAACCAACGGCTTAACGTGCTTTCCGAGGCACGGAGGGTAGTCCCTCAGCCAACCAGAGCCGGAAATAAATTTTAGAATTTACATAAAGATTTTCTTGTCCGGCTTGGTGATCGACCCCACGACCGCCGACATTTAAAGCGAGCCGAATACCGCCACCCCGCGGTGATTGTCTTGTGTTGTGTTGATTGCATGATAGACTGCTCTTAATTGAGTTCTAAGAAGAGGAAAACGCTCCTGCGCAGTTTGTTTTGTTTGAAGGTGCCGCCAATCCGCCTGCCAAGCCTGGCCGTAGCCTAATGGCTAGGGCATCGGACTTGTGTTCTAGTGATCGCCGGTTCGATCCCCACCCATTGCACTACAGACGTGAATCCACTCGTAACACAAGCAGTTTAGCTTAGCACGAGGGGTTAACAAGAATACTAGTAGACTTCCATTTACTAAAGACCTGTATATAATGTTAAAAATATTGTTGCATTATAAAAGACGCGCGAATTAATCGTCTACGTTACTAATAAACTATTTCATTTCGGTTTCTTACTGTCGATGTCTCTATTGCTATGGCAATAGAAATCATTAGAGTGATATCTCCTCCCGATCCTTAGTTTGCTATGAACCTACCGATGCCCTCGTAGACCCGAAGTCCGAGAGGCCCGCGAATTGTTAAGTAGAGCGACAGTTGCACAAAACTCCCCTAAACTAAAAGCCATAATCCCTCAATCTCCCCGTCAGCGACCGCCCTGAGCCGAGGTCCAAGTCCCACAGGGGACGCCCTCTTGCGCAGGTTGCTTAGTTTGTAGTGTTTAAACCATTTATCTAGGCTGGAGCTCTGCTCGCCTTTATGCCCGGTGAAGTAGCAAAAGCCTACTGGCTAAATACATATGTCCGTCCGGAAAAAAAAAGAATGATATCTGACATACCCAAGTAAACGCATTGTTTCAAGTGTTGTTTTTGCATATGGGAGTCATAAACAAACCATTCACCAACACATTACACACCAAACTTTCGCATTTATTATAATAGTATAGATAATATACGCTTGTAATTGTACGTCTGTCTACGTGTGGTTAACTGCGGCAATTAACGCCATCTACCGGGTATGTACCGACTTTAATTATATGTTGCGGAGAACAATTCTAATATTTATGTTATTTATCGAGATAAGTGTGAAAATGTATGTTCATTTTGCTTTATTTCCGGTGGATATAATGTATGACCAAACAATACTGTTACGTAATATGTTGTCACTTCCCTTTTGATTTTATCTATGTCAAAGAAACATTTAATCAATCGATCCGGCTCGAAGGATCAAAATGTTATGTAGCAGCGGACTGTTTATTAAATAAAATGGGAATGCGTTATGGAGTTACACAATGTATTTTCTTATACTAATATATAAATCTGAAGTGCTTGTTTGAACACGCTTTACTCAGGAACTACAGACCCGAGTTGAAAAATTCTTTCAGTGTTAGAAAGCCCATGAAGTTAAGCTAACAATTATATTTTATTGTTTCTTTGATTGACGTTTGTGAAACCGGGTGTAACTCAAGAACGCATAGACTATAAGATTAACGTTGTGATGTATCTGATACACATGATAGCCTGCTACTGCCGTATCGATGCACACACTTTCCCGAGCTACAAGCTCACTTTGAGCTCACTTTGAGTATAGTTTGCTGGAAGAAAACTCATAGACAAGTTAATCTCTAATCGTCATCTTTAATTGTTGTATTTTCATAACTTATTTTCATTTGTACAATAAAGAATAAATAAATAACCTTATTTTTTTGTTGTTTGAGGGGAATAACATTTACGTATTTCCACCGCCGCTGCAGCATATTCGCGCGCTGGCGGTGGGATATGTGGGACGCGCCATCCCCATAGCGTGGTATGCTAACTCATACCACGAGGAGAGGACCCTACACCACTAAAGCCCCCGGGACACTCCTTCGATCCGCCGCTGGTGGGGCCCAGCAACCATAAGCAATCCGGCCCCCCAACGGGATAAATAAATACCCTAATAAGCCCTTTTTTTATCAAAGGGGCAAGTCGAAGAACGAGAAATGAAGAGTTGTTGGTAAACAAAACATATCACGCTTGCTGTATTGACGCGTGACATTATCATAGGCACCTATTGTGTGAGCATAAAAATATATTAAATAATATGTATTACAGTATTGTTTCATATTATATACCTAATCAGTCATATAAGTATTCTTTACATGACGTTATGGTGATAATAGATAGCAATACGTAATAATCAGGCCATAATAAAGCCGTTTGGTTTCCAGCTTAGAATAGATGTATTCCCATGGTTTTTTTTTCGAATAGACGTACGTAGCTAGCCCTGAGGTTTTTGCTACTTCACCGGGCATAACGACGAGCAGAGATCCAGCCTAGATAAATGGTTTAAACACTACAAACTAAGCAACCTGCGCAAGAGGGCGTCCCGGTGGGACTCAAAAACTCAGGGCGGTCGCTGACGGGGAGATTGAGGGATAATGGCCTTTAGTTTTTTAGGGGAGTTTTGTGCAACTGTCGCTCTATTTTACAGTTCGCGGGCCTCTCGGACTTCAGCTCTTCGAGGGCATCGGTAAGTATTCCCATTTATTTCGTAAGAGGCGACTAATGGATATAAGTACTGTTAGTTACCATACCATACCATTCTATAGTATTTTGTTAGGAATATAAATAATATGCTAGTAAACAGAAATAAACTAAAATTATGTATTGGTATTGGCAATGTTCGCTGTATAAAGGCATTACCTATATCCTATTTTAGTACACTGGAATCTGATTTACCAATATAGCCTAGCTTTATGTGAAAACATACCTATACTAGTGCCGTGTGGTTTCTTGATTATATAAAAGACCACCCCATATTTTCTATCATAAGACCATACAATATATGAGGCGACTCATCTCTGTCAAAATTGAAATAAATTTTAATTTTGACAGAACGTCAATACAAAATCTGTCAACATTTTAAATTTATTCCTCTGACAACTTTTAACTGACGATTGAAGAATCGGGCCTAAGGGACACACAGCTGATAGACCGGGAGACACTGACACAAAATATTGGGTCATTTGTACCAGTATGGCGGTTCTTCATTCTTATTACGTAATTACTAAAAGAAAAATGATGGTCATAGCGCTGGTACCGGCGCGGCGGCCCAATCCGTGGGCGTTAGTGATGGATGGGCAAAAAAAAAAACAATCAACGAAAACACTCTATTCCCACAGTATCGTAAATAAAATCAATGCAACGGAATTATATACTTAGATAGTTACGTTCGGTAGTAACAATCCTGAAAATTCTTGTTAAACAGACATTGTTTCCGCAAATTTGTAAACATTACAACCGATAGTGTCTATAGAATGTTTCTTGCAACTTGCAAATTGACAACTGTGGTATCTAAACATATAACAGACAAAGAATACTCTGTTATGTGGGAATCAAATTCTAAGTTGCAAATCATATTGAGTGTACGTCGTTAACACACTCGAAGAGCGTGGGGTCAACCTTCTTAAAAGTTATCAATCCTTTCCGCCTGAGCTCAGATTAATAAATAGTTACTACGTCTGAGTTCGTCCTCTTATTCACTTATGCAGGTTGCTTAGTTTTGTGTTTAATAAAACCTTAACGATGTATTTTTCCGATGAACTAACAAAAGCCTCGTGGCTAACTTCATTTTACTTTTCTTACTTTATGACTTATAAACTACTAGGGACCCGCCCCGGCTTCGCACGGGTCTAATGCTGATGTATTATACATATAAACCTTCCTCGTGAATCACTCTATCTACTAAAAAAACCACATCAAAATCCGTTGCGTAGTTTTAAAGATCTAAATATACATAGGGTCGGACAGACAGCGGCAAGCGACTTTGTTTTACACTATGTAGTGATGGCACATTACACTACAAGCCAATGGAGTATGTGTTTCAATTTGTTATTATGGTAAAGCAGGTTACTGCTGCTAAAAATACAAACTAATAACTGAAAGCAGACAAAACAACGTGCGCAAACTAGTTTGATATAAATATGTACTACGAACCGCTTTTCTAAGATAAAGGGCTTTGGCACATTGACAGACAGACATGATTTACGAATTAAACTATTTTAATGATTTACATGATTCTGTTTAACGTTATATGGAGTTTACACTGGTGACTATAGTGACCAAGATTATTGCCGAATCGGCGAAATTCGACTGTATAAACAGCAATTGACTTATTCCGTAGGGGGCGAAATTTTAGTACAACCTGAGCAGCCGTACATTTAAGTCAGCACTCAACACATTGAATCGCACTCACATTTACGCGACACACGCGCTCATCATTATAGGGTGACTTTTAATTAGTGACCGATACCTAAACACATGATTGTGCTCATGATAACAAACAACTTTTACTATGGCAACAAACTTGCAATCGCGAAAAAAAAATCAGCTGCTCCCTACCATGTTGACGAGTTATGTGAACATGAATGTATGGAACAGCTGATTTTTTTCGCGATTTCAGGTTTGTTGCCTTAGTAAAAGTTGTTTGTTATCATGAGCACAATCATGTGTTTAGGTATCGGTCACTAATTACCAGTCACCCTATATATTTTTTTTAAAGATTACTAGCATAGTTTTGCAGTCCACCAGTATTTTTGTTAACCCCTCGAGCTAAGCTAAAATGCTTGTGTTACGAGTGGGTTCACGTCCGTAGTGCAATGGGTGGGGATCGAACCGGCGACCACAAGATCACAAATCCGGCGCCCTAACCATTGGGCTACGGCCTCTTTATAATTAATTTTAGTTTGCATTGTTCCGCCAAATCAAATTCTTTTTATTTCGTTTTAGTTTAAAAATTACGTTAAAACAATTTTCTAACAACCGCACGGCAAAAATCAATCAATGTATATTCGCCTTTAGAATCACAATACTTAGTCCTAAAATATACTAAAATCATGTTTACTCGTTAAAGTTATCCCTATTCAAGGTCAACCACTATAATTTTGGCACACAATTTAAAACAAGAATTTATAGGAAACGTTATTGATAGCAAAATTTATTCCTAATTCGTATGTTTGATTTGATCTATTAACGATGTAATAAGCATTATCGATCAAATTTTAATTTCTACTGCGCCCCGCGGTTTTACCCGCGTTATACCATTACCACCATTACCATTATGTCCAGCGTATAACCTATCCCGGTGCAAAATTTCAGCCAATTCTGTTCAGTAGTTTTGGCGTGAAAGAGTAACAAACATCCATCCATACTTACAAACTTTCGCGTGTATAATAATTATATTAGTAGGATTTTTATCGGCTCTAAGTTATTATCTCACTGCGATGACTTATGGCAAAAGCCCTTAACTAGCTTACTTGTTTATGTACCGGGATAAAATGTGTAACGCTTTCGCGGGGATCACGAAATTTGTGATCCCAGCGTCAGCAAAAGGTATTTTCTTTTTGGAACTAATCCCTCCCACACTCCCGACACTGTAACTCCTGTAAGCCAGGATCAACAGCGGCACACACGGAATAGGCTCTAAGCTGTTAGGCGTAGGCTGGTCCCGGGACACCTAAATGTCTTGGATCCCGCATCGAATTTAACCAGAAAGTTTATAGGAAGAGTTGGAAAGTAAAATTCCACTTCCCTCCATTGTAATCGGGAAACATAAATGAACGAATGAGATATTTAACCTCATTTTTCAAATAAATTCGCGGCGCGCTAGTTTCGCTGCGGATAGGGATAGAGATACCCACTAAAAATCCCCCGGGTGTTCTCCAGAACCTGTAGGTACCCCAGCTTACTTTTCATTCGTTTTTTTTTCTGCAATAAAAAGATTACTAGCAGTTTTGCAGTGTCCTAGTTTTCTTGTTAACCCCCGTGCTAAGCTAAAATGCTTGTGTTACGAGTGGGTTCACGTCAGTAGCGCAATGGGTGTGGTCAGAACAGGCGACCACAAAATCACAAGTCCGACGCCTTAACCATTGGTCTACGGCCCCTTTAAGTAGTGGACGAGAACTAGGCTAATGAAGATATAAGGCCGGATTGCTCATGCGTACCCGGCCCCCGCTAACGGCTGAGCAAAGGAGTGTCCGGGAGGTTTTAGTGGTACAGGGTCCTATCCTCGTGGTATGAGTTAGCATACCACGCTATTGAGAGGGCGAGTCCCACATATCCTGCCGCCAGCGCGCGAATACGCTGCAGCGGCGGTGGGAATGCGTAAAAGCATTTCCACCCGGACAAAAAAAAATTGTCTAATGAAGATATATAACACAATTCTGTTAAAGGGATGGCATATATTTTGGTACCACCTTATTTATAAATAAACAGTGGTTGTTAATACCACCATAACGCTGACCTAGCCCTCTTAACTAAGTGGCAGTGGAACCCGTTAAACTCGTCACCGGGACATTGACTTATCGTGTTCTACTGTATCTAATAATAACCCGTTGATTTACTTCGTCTAGAAGTTTCTGAGTCAGACCCTTATGAGGGACTAGCTACCCGCTCCCTGTTTCACACACGTAGCTCCAGATACCGTGGGACCTCCATAATTAAGTATAGCCTATGTTACTCCTGGAACCCGAGTCTACTATCGTAATGGCGTGTCCATGAACAGTCATTGACAGTTAAATGGTCGGTTTTTTCCCATTTGGTAATCTACTAATCCAAGTGAAGTCATAATGGGGTCACTATGACATAAGCGTAGTTGAATATAATAATAATTGATACATTTATAAGTTTTGAAATCGCCCAAATGAACATTACAATTTCCCTAACCATCTCCCCTGCTACTTCTGTTGACGGCCTTTTTCTGTGGTAGCAACACCGACTGCCATTCCAGCGCCAACACCATAGTGAGATTAGTAGATTACCGTTTTTGGCATAATGATATCATGATGGCAATACGGTGGCACAATACTTACAAAAATAGCAGACTCGGCCCCCTGGATAAGGCAGCTTTCTAATGGTGAAATAATTTTCGAAATCGGTACAGTAGTTTAAGAGCCTTTTCAATGTAAACAAACAATCTTTCCTGATTATAATTGTATTATCGACTAGCTGCGCCCGCGGTTTTACCCGCGTCACTCCGCTCCAGTTTGTCGGAGCGTGATATTTTATAGCCTATATGTTAATCCAGCTATTAAGCTATCCGCGTGCAAACTTTCAGCTGAATCCATTCAGTAGTTTTTGCGTGAAAGAGTATCAAACATCCATCCATCCATACACACAAACTTTTGCGTTTATTATATTAGTAAGGATATTTGTAGATGCTGCAAGAGTTTGGTCGAGTGTGCTATTGTAGTAATATAGCACATACGACGTTTTAGTTCTAAACTAATAATACAGCAAATTCTATAGAAATACTTTAAAAATCGAAGAACAGTTCTAGAGCTCACAAGCATAAGGTCGGATGTGACATTATACGTCAGAAACATTA
This sequence comes from Nycteola revayana, assembly GCA_947037095.2. Taxonomy (NCBI): domain Eukaryota; kingdom Metazoa; phylum Arthropoda; class Insecta; order Lepidoptera; family Nolidae; genus Nycteola; species Nycteola revayana. Next base: position 4,922,958 of record OX344851.2, read on the forward strand.
AAATTTGTCGTTTGTGCCTTTATCGTAAACTGGCACTTACGACTAAATGCTTCTGAAGATAATAAGTACATCCATATGCTTCTCAGGTCTAGAGTTATAAAAACGTCTTATTGACGAAAAATGTTAATATGATTTCTTTTTAATTTAGTAATGAATTTACACCGTCGTTATATGCTCATGGTCCACCCAAATAATGACAATTGTTTTGGCATAATATAGACAGAACAAGCATTTTGCGTCGCTAAGAACAATATAAATAAATTATAATAATAATATATAAATAATTAATTTTATAGATATAAATAAATAACAACTGTAATTAATTAATTTTCTAATTAACATGTGCCTGTAATTGGTTTACGTAAATAAAAATGATTTTTATTTTATTTTGCACCATATCCATTTTTTTTTTTAAATTGGACATACTATTTTTAAGTACGGCTGTTCTCTACATTTGAAATGAAATATGATTAAAGATTTAAGGTGATTAAACACTATGTTATGCTCTCTATTAATGGAAGGCTTGCCAGATCACCATATTATCGGGAAAGAAAAACAAACTTTCGAGATTTCGGTCGGGAGATATAAAAATAAAATCAAATTAAATATATTGAAAACATCAACATTAATAATTAATTTATTTGTATTCATGATTTAACAACATTTGTGGAAAAGGCCTAAAAAAATTAAATAAACGCTAGTTAAGCGACTTTGGGTCATTATGAGGGGCCTTCGGACAGAACTTGCTATTTGAAATTCAAACAATTTTCAAAAAATATTGTTTTATGGTTTTTCGGGAGATTTTTATTTCGTCGGGAGTCGGGAGGGTATCCAAAAATTCGGGAGAATCCCGCCAAATCCCGACCTGGCAACCCTACTATGACTTCACTAGTGCTGGACTATTGTAAAGGATTATTATTTTAGTATTGTACATCATCATCAGATCGTATAACGTCCACTGCTGAACAATGGCCTTCTCCTGAGACAGGAGACCCTTGATAAATGGGCTACTTAACACTAACATAATTTTTCAGTATTTCCTGAGATTAGAGCGTTCAAGCAAGCAAACAAACAAACAAACTATTCAGCTTTATATATTAGTATAAGATAAATACATTTAACGTTTTAATTAACTTTTTATTTTCGCAATAAGTACTTGTAAATCTAATCATAAAAAGCCATAAAATTGATAAGCCATTACGTCCTGTGGATATAGGTTAACAGCTTAAGAATTTGAATAAGCAAAGGATGCAGATAAAACCGCGCTCATCGAATAAGTTTGTAAAGAAACAATAAGGTAACAAAATTGTTTAGTTTTATAAAGTAAATAATGTACATATCTTATTTATTTTATGCTCGGGGTTTCTCTACGAGATCGAATCAGAAATGAGGAGATACGTAGAAGAACGCGGGTTACCGACATAGCCCAACGGATTAGTTCGTTGAAGTGGCAATTGGCAGGCCATATAGCACGGAGAACAGATGGCCGTTGGGGCCGAAAAGTTCTCGAATTGAGACCGCGGATCGGAAAGCGTAGCGTAGGACGTCCACCTACCAGATGGACGGATGATCTGGTTAAGGCCGCAGGATCACGATGGATGCAGGCCGCTTCTAACCGTAACAACTGGAGATCTATGAGGGAGGCCTATGTCCAGCAGTGGACGTCCTGCGGCTGAAATGATGATGATGATGATGATTTATTTTATAGTTAAAAAACATTTGTGTGCATCTTCATCATCATCATCATCATATAACGTCGCCCGTATAACGTCCACTACTGAACATGGGCTTCCTCCCGAGGGAGAGTTTTTGCCATAGTCATCACGCTTGGCAGGCGGATTGGTGACCGCAGTGTTATGTTGTAATACACAGGGGAAACGCTGTTGCCCGTTCCCTGGTTCGCTTGTTATAGATGATGTTATAACAATCGGGACTAACGGCTTAACGTGCTTTCCGAGGCACTTTGCAGTGTCCCTCAAACAACCAGACCCGGAAAGAAATCTTACAATTTACACAAAGATTTCCTGTCCGGCGTGGGGATCGAACCCACGACCTCCGAGATTTAAAGCGAGACAAATACCGCTGCGCTACGGAGGTTGTCAAGTGTAATTAGTGTGCAAGTTATCTAAATTAAACGCTTTGTTATTTCGCCCTGACGAATGACTGAAACTTAGAGAGTGTGAATATATGAAGCTGGAGAGTATGTTTGATTGAACGCGCTAATCCTAAGAATAGATCTGAAGATAAAATAGCCCAATTACCGAGGAAGGCTATAGGCTATTTTTAACCATGAAGTTCTCACGGGAATGGCAGTTACGCAAGAAAAACCGCGCGAGAAGCTAGTTCTCTAAATGACCTAGACGATAAGATAGGATTTTTGTAAATTACTCTTGTATGGAGAAATCTATCGCGGCAAACTGTTATGGCGGAAACATATTGTTAAATGGCGACGCGACCCGATGAAACGCGACGCGGCCTGATGAAACGCGACGCGTGTTAAGTCGAATCACATGTTTTTTTTTTCTCTTAAAACATTTTTTTTTTTAATTCCTACCTCTCCCGCACTAGGTAAATAAATCCCTGTGTCGCGGGGGACTTTACAAACATTCATTTCACGGACACAAAGAACACCCAGACTCATAACAACTATTTGTGGTTCACACAAATAATTGTCCCAGGTGAGAATCGAACCCAGAACACCAGGTCTCAGAAGCAACTACCGTAACCACTGAGCCACCGGTGCAGTCAGATATTGTTTTCTATAGACCAGAATCACACTATACACACGTCGCGTCGGGTGTTCGGTACACGCGTCGCGTTTCATAAGGTCGCGTCGCGTTTTAACAATAAGTTTCCGCCTTTAGTCATTCACTAAATGAATTTAAAAAACTAAAATGTCAGCCCTAACATTTATCAATCAATAAACTACATCCGTGGTGTAGCGGTATAAGCCACGCTTTAAGTCTTTGAGGTCGTGGGTTAAATCTTTGATTTCTTTCCGGGTCTAGTTGATTGCGGGGCTACTATCCGTGCCTTAGAAAGCACGTTAAGCTATTTGTTTTAATTGCTATACCATCATATATATAAACCAATTGTTTACTAGGAAACGGGCAGCATTTCACAATGTATGTATAAAATTGCGGTCACCAACCCGCCTACCAAGCGTGGTGACTATGGCAAAACCTTCCCTTGGAAAGAGGCCCATGTTCTGGGCACTGGATATTATACGGGTTAGTAATGAAATGGGGAAAAAAAATATGAATGATAACATATGCAAATAATATGCTACCAGAACGCTGAAATCGTTCCCACCTACACTCTATTCAAACGCAGCTCCAACAATTATATAAAACTGCGATGTCAAACTGTCATGTATCAACCAATTGAGGAAAACTACTTTATTAATAATACTTGGTTATAAATAATCTTCAGGATTGAATAAATGGAGCATAAGTTATATATACTTCAGTATTTATGGAACAGAAACGATGAACGATGCGGAAAAGAATCGCTTGCACTTATTGTTTGCTTGAACGCGCATATCTCAGGAAATACTAGACCGATTTGAAAAATTATTTCATTGGTAGATAGCCTATTTATCGCTTTAGCTATAGAGCTATATTTCAGTTTGAAGTTCTCATGGGAACGGGAGTAACGTGGGTGAAACCGCGCGCGGGAAGCTAGTGTATAATATAAGTAGACATTAACACCAAAGCATAGCATTAGTACGCTAAATGATGTTCTCGACTGCGTCAGTACCCTCGACCCTATAGAATACCACATAAAAATAACATTAACTGGTCAGCTTCATTGATGGGAGGATAGCAAAGCGTGAGTTTACAAGCTCTCATAGTAAAGGTATGCGTAGTAACCGCTTACCGATGGACCGTAAGTATGACTATTCTTATATAAAATTATCGGTTTGTTATTAAATAAAAAAATCACAAACTACGGACCTACAACGATATTTTTCTATATGACAACAATATCATTACACAACCTGTATTAAGTACTGTTATACAATAAAAATTCGTTAACTGTACTAGTTTCATATTGTAGCATTACACCTGATATGCAAATGTCATACGCACATATGCAAACGACATACGCACATATGCATTCAACATACTTACATACCCATAATGACGAAAATGATGCGACAACTACCGCACACGTCACCACTAAACACAATTAAAACGTTCATACAAATGTATGTAGGTACTGACTAATTACAATAAATTTGGCACCGAACTGATAGTGCCGACATCCGCCTTAAACTGAAGATTGTTTGAAAATAAAACGTACTCGCATTCATTTACTTATGACTTTGTTCTTTAATGAAAACAGTTTCTTAAAAAAGCACAATTATGTTTTTTTTTAAACGATTGACAAAACAATAAAGATATATTTAATTATAAAAAATAACAGTTATTATAATTTCGAAAAAAATCTTTGATTGTTTATATCTATTGAAAAGGCTCCGGAACTGCTGAACCGATTTCAAAACTTCATTCACCATTACAAAGCTACGTAATCCAGGAGTCATATAAGATATTTTTAATTATAAAGCTCCCACGGGAACGGGAGCATCCCGAATGAAACCGCGTGCGGGAATTCACTAAAATTTATTTAAGTAATTTATAAACCTACCAATGTGTAGTTATGATTGGTAGATATACCGTGTTTTGTTAGTCAGAATTGAATGCTGAATGATTATTTTCTTCTTCTTTTTTTTGTGTCGACCTGGCGCTCAAATTTGGGAAGACCAGTACCTACTCGTCTACTGACACAGCATTATCATTATTTTTATTGATCAGTGAAATTATTTATTTTTGTTAGTATAATGGTACAATCGAATTACAATGACTGAAAACGTGTGTACTCATTCCTAAAGGCTAGATTATCCTGTATTACTAGGTAGTAGAGTTCATTTTGTAATGTTGATTGATCATTGTCTTATGGGAACATTTTTGGGAACAAACTTATATCTGATTACAATTTTAAATACTTCATTTCGATACAAATTCAGCAACAAATCATCCGGAACAACAATGACTGAAACATCACAATATATCCTCCAGAAGAACCAGCCCCCCACCAAATGGATCCGAACCGAACAATTTTAATCTTGGTCCAAAGGATATTCGATTTGTATAGTTCAATATAAAATTGCAGATTTTCCATAATTAGAAAATTCTCTGCTCTTACAAACACACTTATTTTGCTGTAAACAATAGCAAATCGATTTGCTTAATATATTTTGTGGTCGAATGATACCAACTCAACCAAATATGCATATGAATGCATATACACAAGAGGGAAAATCCTTTTGATCTGTATGTCAGCTGGCACAGTAAATGATCACATATACAAAAAAATTAAAATAAATAAATCGTAAAAAAATATGTGTAGTAATTTAATACTATTGTTTATCACGCGTTGAAAAATGTTTTATTAACATTTTTTCTGCAATTCTACAAAAAAGTAACTTTTATCGCCAAAAAACCAGCAAATATTTCAATCTGTGTTAATAATATGCACATATGCGTATAATATATGAGTCACGTGGGAACGTAGTACAATGATACAAGCCAACAATCCGAATTGGCGAGGAAAACGTATTTATTATGTAAATCAGAAAGAATACACCTAATTGTTGTGAGATAACAATATTATCATTCATTATCACAGGAACTCGGAAACACGATCTCTTAAGATAGCGCTGAATAGATGTGGTTAGTCTAAGAGATAAAATATGTAAATGAATGTAGGTATATATACAAACATTGTAAGTTAAATAAATACTTGTAAACTAACTTATAATCAATAATTATCTATATATATGTAAATAAATCCCTATTTCTCTTGATCAAGGCATCACGCATGATCGGCTGGACCGATTTCACTAATTCTTTTTTTTGTCGAGAGGGCGAGTCCTACGTATCCCACCGCCTGCGCGCGAATACGCTGCTGCGGCGGTGGAAAAGCGTAAAAGCATTTCCCCCCGGACAACAAAAAAAAGATTTTGAGTCAATGTTAATCAGTATTTTTTTATGCTATTGACAAAGTATATACATATCAAGAAAGAAAGAAAGAAAATACTTTTATTTTCTTTCTTTCTTTCTTTCTTGATTTGTGATATCAATCAATTAAATAATAAATACTTTCGCTGAGTTCTAATAACGGCTACAAAATCCCGGTGTATGTCAGATTATGGTTTTATTTTGGTGCGTACCAAACGTGTTATAACGGCAATTAACGACTTAAATTATTATCAAGCTCGAACCGGTATGGTGAGTCGAACGACATTATTGAGTAATTTGTATCTTCTTATAGTCAAAGATCTGAGTCAATGTTAATCAGTATTTTTTATGCTATTGACAAAGTATATACATATCAAGAAAGAAAGAAAGAAAATACTTTTATTTTCTTTCTTTCTTGATTTGTGATATCAATCAATTAAATAATAAATACTTTCGCTGAGTTCTAATAACGGCTACAAAATCCCGGTGTATTTCAGATTATGGTTTTATTTTGGTGCGTACCAAACGTGTTATAACGGCAATTAACGACTTAAATTATTATCAAGCTCGAACCGGTATGGTGAGTCGAACGACATTATTAAGTAATTTGTATCTTCTTATAGTCTAAGATCCGATTAAAGGCTGGAGCACTGCTCGCCTCTATGCCCAGTGCAACAGCAAATACATAATATTATGTCCATCCAACAAAAAAATCGGGAACGATCCCAATATAGAAAAAAGATGAAAAGTATTTATTCACTAATTATGTTATTGCGAACAATTGGTCTGAATATATCCTGTCAAGATTTTCATTTTAAATACTAGATTTCAAATATTATACCTACTTTTTTTTATTATGTTAAACAAAATTATAGCTTTTATTTTGACTTAATTTTTATCAGTCAAACTAAACGCAATAATATAAAAAAAAATGATATGTATAGAAATACTATTTTTGGAAATACTTTATAGGTATCAATTAAAACATTGGGCGAGTATTTCTTTACTCGGATCCTCTATTATTAGGATATTTGATGCCTTTTTTATTTCAAGGTCGAATTTCCTGTACTACGAAACGTAGAGTTGCCGTTATTAATATAGCAATTGCTTACATAATACGTATATTTATTTTCACCTATAGCTATAGGTATGTGTAGCTTCGCCGATTTGCTAGATTTCTAAACTTTCCTTTTCTTCTAATTCTGAGAGGCCCGCGAACTATTAAGTAGAGCGACAGTTGCACAAAACTTCCCTAAAATACTAAAAGTCATAATCCCTCAATCTCATCACCAGCGACCACTCTGAGCCGAGGTCTAGAATAGAATGGAGGTACTTGAAGCCAAACAGCTAATTAAAGTCTCTTAATCACTCCCTATAACTTATTTAACTAATTAATTATTTGAATTTATTAATAATATAGTAGAATATTATAGCCTTCCTCGATAAATGGGCTTTCTAACACTGAAAGAATTTTCCAAATCGGACCAACAGTTCCTGAGATTAGCGTTCGAACAAACTTTTCACATTCAGGCTTTATATATTACTAAACGTTTTATCAAATCCAATTGTACCATGTTGTTTTGTAGCCATTAAAATATAATTAATTATACTAATGAACGCCTAAATAGATACTCATTGAGAATATACGTGATCAAATACACGTTGTCCGATAATTAATTCATAGATGACTTTTCTTCATTCTTGTCATTAGTAGTATTATTTAGTTAAATGGTTCAGAGTATATTAAATGGCCATATTGACGTGAGAACACGATTTTATTTGTTTGTTTATATTAGAAATTGTCTTGAAAAGTCAAAAGATTTCACGTGCGAAACACGTGCTTACTAAATAGAATAAATAGAAATAAATTATATGATAAATATTCATAAAATCCTGTATTCGAAGACGAATAGCTTTTGTGGTAGAATCTAGAGACAAATATGTGAGGGACCTTAGTACGAATGGGATTATGGGATGGTGTAGTATACACCGGAAACCCATAAAATGTTTACACCATCTATATTATATGTACATAATAATGAATATTTTTCCCTTGGTCACGGCAGCAGACGTGAACGCCTCGACCGATTTCGCATTTTTTTTTTTAGATTACTTGCAGACTTTTGTTGTCTACTAGTATTCTTGTTAACCCCTCGCATTAAGCTAAATGCTTGTGTTACGAGTGGGTTCACGCCGGTAGTGCAATGTTTGGGGTTGGAACCGGCAACCGCAAGATAACAAGTCCGACGCCATTGGGCTACGGCCGCTTCGAATCAAATTATTACTTTGTTGTGATTTTTATAGTCAGGAGAACGTTCTTACACAATAAAAACTTAATATTTAACCACCATATTAAATTGTCTAATGTATCCTTGGCGCTTTTGACACTATTATTATAAACTTGAAAAGTGTAATCTTCCTTCAATATACCTCAGTGCCTGAAGACGAAAGTCTTTAACCAGTGTGTGTTGCCAGTAATGACATATGGATCCGAAACGTGGTCCTTCACTATAGGCCTTATGAACAGGCTCAGAGTCGCTCAACGAGCTATGGAGAGGGCTATGCTCGGGGTTTCTTAACGAGATCGAATCAGAAATTAAGAGATACGTAGAAAAACGCGGGCTACCGACGTAGGCGGAGAACAGATGGCCGTTGGGGCCAAAAAGTTCTCGAATGGAGACCGCGGATCGGCAAGCGTAGCGTAGGTTCTGGTTAAGGCCGCGGGATCACGGTGGATGCAGGCCGCTTCTAACCGCAACAACTGGAGATCTATGAGGGAGCCCTATGTCCAGCAGTGGATGTCCTACGGCTGAAATGATGATGATGAGTGTAATGTTTGACATAACATATATAGATAGAATGCATGCTGCTCTTAGAGCACATCACGGTTAGTTTAGATCTACCACGCCTAATATTTAAAGTTCAAAGGAATATAGAGGTTAGATTTAGTTAAGACAGGACAACGTCTGTCGGGTCAGCTAGTGTTCGTTTAGTGTTATCATATTTCCTGTACCTATTTGCAAAATTTTCACATGACATACGAGTAAAATCCAAAAAAAAAACAAGCGATCATTATATTTTTTTCGATTGTTACATTGTAATTCGACATAGCACTATTATCTTGTCAAGCGATAGTTTTTATAGAAATAATGACGATAAAAAAATTGGACATTGGTAAAAAACAGATGACAATTATTTAATTGCGCATAATAAGAATGTAATAACTAAAACCGGTATAATTCGAGCTGAACTGGCGTAATCTGACATGAACTTTTCTTACTATATATTTTTTAGGGTTTCGTACCCAATGGGTAAAAACAATCTCCGTAGCGTAGCGGTATTTGGCTCGCTTTAAATCTTGGAGGTCGTGGGTTCGATCCCCACGCCGGACAAGAAATCTTTATGAACATTCTAAGACTTTTTTTTTGGGTCAGGTTGGTTGAGGGACTATTCTCCGTGCCTCGGAAAGCACGTTAAGCCGTTGGTCCCGATTAGTATAACATAATCTATTATAATCGTATATCAAGGAACGGGCAGCTGCGTTTCCTTGCGTGGTACAACATAATACTGCGGTCACCAACCCCCTTGCCAAGCGTGATGACTATGGTAAATACCCTCCTTTGTGAGGAAGCCCATGTTTAGCAATGGACGTTATACGGGTTGATGATGATGATGGGTAAAAACAAGATCCTACTTATGTTACAGTCCGTGGTCCACTCGGACTTTGGGTCTATGATGGCCTCGGGAAGTTCTAGTTCTAAGGGCAAGGGGGGATATCCGGCGGGTCGGATAGTTTGCCTCAAGGTACCGGAAACAGGATACCTTTGTCACGGAAAATCTTTGCTTTCATACTATTTAATTTAAAGTTGAGAGATCATATAGACTGTATAGTGCCACTTTTTTGTGAACTGATTAGTTGCTAAACAATATGTGAAGGAAAGCAATTAACTTCTCTTCCTATATTTATTTATAGCGGACACAAACAAAGGTTACCTTAAACTCTAAATGATGCGGATGAACCCCAACTCCGGGCAGGCTGCCAGCTGATTTCAAGATCAGCAACATAAAGAAAATTCACTCCATTTTAAAACGAAAGTGTCTTTCTTTACAAATATTTAAGTACGAACATTAATTTTTGTCGAATACGTGACCCAAAATTCATTGCAATTTAAATTACTTTAAAAGAATCTTATGTTTTTTTTATTAGTCACAGTCTCAGTAAAAATACTCTTGTAATGTATATACTTCTTGATTTACATTCGCGATATATCTACGTTTAAGAAGCCCTTACAGCTAGTTCTCTATTAGCTTCCTAGACTGGACTCTGCTAATTGTAATATGACGACCTACCATAATCACGTTTTCATTCGAACGGAGATATATAGTTAGCCCCAAGGCTTTTGCTACTTCACCACATAGCAGAGTTCTAGCCTTAATAAATGGTTTAAAAACTACAAACTAAGCAACCTGCGCATGAAGGCGATCCCTGTGGGGCTTAGACCTTGGCTCAGGGATCACTGGCGCAGAGATTGAGGACTTATTAAGGGAGTTTTGTCCAACTGTCTCTCTACTTCACACCTCGGGGGCTTCTCGGACTTCGGGTCTATGAGGACATCGGAAGGTTCTTTGCAAACTAATGGTCGGAAGGGGCAAATTCTCGCAAACACTAGACCTTGACACAAAGGTTCCATATAGCACGCACCAATCACATGCTTCAAACAAATAGTTATTATTATTATTATTTATATGATATAATGTCTAATAAGAGTATCATCAATTTAAAGTGCGTATTCATACGCACTTTAAATTGATGATACTCTCATCGATATGTGTATTGATAAAAAGTACTCAACGGAAATTTCTTTATGCAAAATTGTTTTTCTGCAATTAAACAACTTTCCTCGTATGTACGTTGTAACCTTAGAGTATGCTAGCTTCCTGCGCGCGGTTTCACCTGCGTCACTCCCGTTCCCATGGATCTTTATAATTAAATATAGCTGATAGCCTTTCTCAATAAATAAGCTATCTAACACTACAAGAATTTTTCAAATTGGCCCAGTTGTTCTTGAGATTAGCGCGTTCAAGCAAACAAACAAACCCTTCTGCTTTATAAAAGTGTTTCACAAAACCAAAGTGGAGGAAATATAAATGTGTATTTTCACTATAAAAGCGTTATGCCATACATTACACCTGCTTACAATCAACTCTCTAGTTCTAGCTATATCATCATCATCAGCCCGTATAACGTTCGCTGCTGAACATGGGCCTCCTCGCCAAGGAGGGTATTTGCCGCAGTATTATATTGTGCCACACAAGGAAACGCTGCTGCTCGTTCCTTGATATACGATTATTAAAGATGATGTTATTATAATCGGGACCAACGGCTTAACATGCTTTCCGAGACACGGAGGGTAGTCCCTCAACCAGCCACACCCGGAAAGAAGATTTCCTTGTCCGGAGTGGGGATCGAACCCACGACCTCCGAGATTTAAAGCGAGCCAAATACCGCTACGCTACGGTGGTTGTTCTAGCCATATAGTTTTCACTTATTATGTTTTTAAACTTTCACGATATGGACGCATTATTTATAGGAGACACTTTAAATAGTCTGTGTCTCCTGCAAATGATATGTTCAAATCGATAACATCTCGGCTGTGTGGTTTTTGGCTCAGAATATACCACCTCATGTCCTCCCATGGGTGTCATACAAGGCGACTAAAGGACATATAGCTGATTGGTTGTTTACCGTCTTACTGCGATCAGCAATCCATCTGCCAAGCGTGGTTATTATGGCACCCTCAACGACCCTGTTTATTTATTAAAAAACTTCTGCACAAAATAGTTCATTGGCGGACTTAACGCCAGAGTCATTCTCTACCAGTCAACCATCGTCTGGTTCAGAGACAAGGTGGAAGTTGTAAATGAGAAGGGTCGGATTGCTTATGCGTACCCGGCTCCCACCAAGGGCGGATCCGAGGGTTTTAGTGGTGTAGGGTCCTCTCCCCGTGGTATGAGTTAGCATACCACGCTATGGAGAGGGCGAGTCCCTCATATCCCACCGCCAGCGCGCGAATACGCTGCAGCGGCGGTGGAAAAGCGTAAATGCATTTCCCCAGGATAAAAAAAAAGTTGCACATGAGAAGGGATAGCCTGTTTAGTCGCGAAAGTCGAGCCTACAACGCGAAAATTTAAAAGTAAAAAATTTCATGGCACATGTGAGCCCCCATGTGGATCACGGGGCTAAAACTACTTCGAACTGCATTTGCCAACAACATAAAATTTTCCTTAGAATTTTTCATCCATTGACGTCAACGACAACGATCAAGAGTTCAAGAGTGTTATAGATATTAAACTCAAGTAGTAATTGTGCACTTGAATTTCATAATTAATTCAATTTACCTACTTATCACAGCAGAGTGCATTGGCATTAAAAGGAATAATGCTGCTTCCTTCTGCATTCTGGGAACGCTGCCTAGCATAGATTTAGAATAGATTTTTTTATAAGTTACTTTTAGTTATAGTCTAATTAAACTTGTAGTTAATATGCCGTAACTATAATTTGATCTATAATACCATACACCTTTTTTTTTTTTTTTTTTGTTGTTTCGGGGGTGAATGCTTTTACGCATTCCCACCGCCGCTGCAGCGTATTTGCGCGCTGGCGGTGGGATTTGTGGGACTCGCCCTCTCCATAGCGTGGTTATACTAAACTCATACCACGAGGAGAGGACCCTACACCACTAAAACCTCCTGGACGCTCCTTCGATCCGCCGTTGGCGGGGGCCGGGTACGCAATCCGGCCATAATACCATACACCTAAGACTCATTATCAAAAAGCAGTACATTTAGTTTTGTGCCACTCTCAAATTAAAACAACGATGTATCTTGTCATTTTGTTTTTAATAAACTGAGTAACAATTTCCCTTTAACTTTTGATAAATAAACTTGAAACACAATACCTAATGTAAAATGTCTCCTTCACACTAATTATATTTAAGTTATTTTTCATTATTTCTGTGCACAAAAATGCCCTTGTATTGTTTCTGATAACATGTGTTTTCAAAGTATTATTACGTGTAATTATTTTATGTAACATTAATGTGCCACTTATGTTATTACATAAGGTACATATTATTATATATTATTATACAGAACGAACGACAAGCGTCTTTGGAGATTGGGTGGACTATGCGGCTAGCATGGCTATGTAGCTATTGAAGTTGTTTTTTTTATAACAGTTCTTAATTTATAACAGTAATTAATTCTTAAAGCTAAAGTGAACATACACTGTCTAGGCACGCGTGTATCATCTTAGGCCTTATCTTCGCCTTCCATCAAGCGAGATTATGGTCAAACGTAAGCCTATATTTAATAAAAAAAAAAGTACTCGTACCATAGTCTCGTTTGGTAAGTTAGGTCAAGTGGCATAATAATTAATTAAATTTAATTATGCACGTTTACTGAAACTGGCAACAAAATTTAACAATTCAAGTGGCTCGAAAGTTTATCAACTTACGATTCGTTTTATTATTAAATTCGAATTATTAAAATTACTATTCATGCAAATTATTTAAAGCGTACTCATTTGAAAATAGTAATAATATTACGAGCGTTGCAAATATCAGTGTCTATTTTAGTCTGTGGTTATTTAATATTGTATTATTTTTGTTTTATTTATATACCAAAGGTCATATCATCTACAAATTATATTATATTATATATTTAAATTTAAAAAGTTGTTTTATTATAATAATACAAGAAAATTGGAGCATTTGTTAGTATGAACTGTCATTCGAACTATGAAAAAATATGAAAAAATAAAAAATAATTTATTTATATAAAATTCAGACTAGACTACGGTTTCTGTTAAAAAACATCGAACGAAATTACAGTGACATTTAAAACGAATAAAAATGGCGGCTATAACTACCTTAAGAAATTAATTTGTGTCTATAGACAAAGAAATAAAACCAAAATCTATAGATATTTTTTAAACATTGTTGGCATATTTCATATTAATAAAATATATGGCATATAATATTTTGGATATAACGAAATTAATTAGAAAAACACATTTTATACAAGACTTAACTAAAGATTAACTAACAACTGATATTAAGATTATTTTACCTTTTCTATAAATACTTTGGTAGACAAGAAATATTTTTTTAACTTTTTAACATTTTCTCGTAGTACAGTGTTGATAAAAAAAAACAAAAAACATTTTTATTTACGTAATCCATTTTATTTACAGGCACTTGCAAATGGTCAAAACAATAATTTTGTATTAATTATTATTAATCTATAATTATCACATTTTATAAATTTTCAAATTAAGCAGGTATATTTAGGTTATTATTTTTAATTATATTTTAGTGTTAAAGTCTTTGTTTACTATTTCCTTACTCGGGGTTGAACAGTCAAAACTAAGTAGTATACCGAAACGCTTAATATTCTAAAACTAAATTCATGATCACTTTCTTTTTATATTAAAAATAAATTACTCAGTTACATTAAATACGGTACTTACGAAATGCGATAAACTAGCAGTATTGTCAATCATAATCATTAAGTTCAAAGACAAGATGCAAGTTATTCTAATGATATTATCGACCTAGCTTTTTATCTTTTTTATTGTTAAACATTCTTAATTATCGCTTAATTAAGTTCACAGTTGTTCACTTATAATGTTAATACTAGAGAATTATTTTTATTTCAGTTATGTACCTATCTATATGTTACAGTTAAAACTTATAATCGGTCAAAACCACTTTTGACTGCACATAAAATTGCAGAAACGAGATGCTCTTATTTTTAGTCGAATGTTAACAAAAACACCAGGATTCCAACTTCTATACGAATTATTATGATTTTTGCAGTCAAAAGTGGTTTTGACCGAATATATATTTTGACTGTAATTTTATTTTGACATATATACCTGAAGCAAACTTTGAACACCTTTTTACGAAAATTGCGCGAACGTAGGATTATTAAATTTCGCTTACTTATAGTTTTTATGAAGGAGTGCAAAATGCTATTATTTTTTTTATGGTCTAATTTTGACCATTAGTTTCCATAAATGCGTTTCGTGGTCCACTGCGGCCGACATTTTTATTTAGTTCGTGCGGGTTTACTTTATTTTACTTAAATACAATTTGCCTTTGGAATATCTTTTTTTTTATTTTAAAGATAGCTTAGTTTTGCAGTCTACTAGTATGCTTGTTAACCCCTCGTGCTAATTAATATGCTTGTGTTACGAGTGGGTTCACGTCGGTAGTGCAATGGGTGGGGAGCGAACCGGCGACCACAAGATTACAAGTCTGAAGCCCCTAGGACATTGGGCTACGGCCGCTTTTCAATTATTTATTATTATGTGTTCAATTAATTATTTTTCTATCCTTCATTTTATGTAGATAAGTATTAATATGTTATTGTATTTATTCACATGTTCGATAAATAAGCATAAAAATAATGCTTTATTGTTCATTTGCCGTTTATTAGCGTCCTATTGCAAATATAAACCAAGCATTTCAAATGCAAGAAAATATAGAAAAGACATGCACATATACAGTGTTTACGAAATTTGAATAAATACTTAATTTTTTTTTTGTACATCAATATAGTAGGTTATTACTAAAAAGAAATATTTAAAAAGGTTGAAGACATTTTTTTCATATTTTTTGTTTTTAACTGCTTGTAAAAATGACCTTCCATTTTTAGAGCACAAATATACAAAGGAATTACGTAAACAAAATACAAATCATATCGTATAGGTACCTAACTTCCTTAAAAAAAGTTCTAATTATTAAAAAAAATATCTACAGACCTGAAATCGCCCTTTAGATGAACGACATAAAAAAACCCAATCAAAACAATAACATAGGAAAATACTCACAATGCGACGCGATCCGAAAATAATAACCGTAGTTGGCGACCGGCCACTTGTTTGTCACAACACGAATACGCGACCGCACGCTACCACCCCGTCGTGCGAATGATTCACTCGACTATGCCGAGAAGACTCGTATTGTCTTTATATGTATCAGTTGTGTTTGCGATCTGCAGTACGTCTGCACAGGCCTTTAATGCAGCGCTTTTTGAGTTCATGCCCTCATAATATGGCTTTAGATTATTTGAACTGTACTTTAAAATTGTGGGTTCTACTTTTTTTTAAGGGCAAATGTATTTTCTTAAGTGTAATGCCATTAATACCTATATAAACCAGATTTGTGAGATGGAAACAAGTTGTAAAGAAACGGTAATCCATTTGTATCACCCTACATTTTCAAAGGCGTCCCATAGGGCGCTATTTTCGGCCCCATTTAACATGGATAGTGCATAGTTCGTGAATGACTGTAATGAATCACTAAATTAATAGATATATTCACAATTATGACGTAGTTAATGACGCTTCTTTAAAATTACTAAATTAATCTAATGTTAATAACCTACTTTTGGGTGATTAAAAATTATAGTAAGTAATTAAGTTCTGTGCTTACGCCGAATTCGTAACAGGTTACAAATTATGCGTTTACAACGATTGGAACCTATGGGAATAATCTTATAAAGCTAGAGGCCCTGCTAACTTTTATTGATTATGTAGAATTGTAGACGAATGCTAGAGCCTTTTAACTTGTATTGAAGATGTAGACGAATGCTAGAACCAACTATGATATGCTCCATGATATGATGGCTCCAAAGCGTAAATGATCAAAATCTGGAAGTGAATCTGGAATTTCACTTCTAGCATCCCCCTGACTCGTTTTATATTTCATTTTTTTTCTATGTACAGACATTCAACCTCTACAGTTTTATTATATGTATAACTCTATACATAACTCATAGATATAGGTAAATATTTGAAGCAAGTGTAATGAAGAGGAAATATTTGATTGATGTATGTATGTTTTTTTATTTGCATTGGAACTACGGAACCGATTTCCAAAATTGTTTCACCATTAGAAAGCTGCGTTATCCAGGAGTAACATAAAAGTGCGTACGTATTATATAACATAACATGTTATAAACCATGTTTCAGTAATATGGAGGCTGAATGTTATAAAGTTATTTAACAGGTTATTTTCCGTTATTTAATAATACAAAAGTTACAGCAACTAGCAAAATGTCCTCTTGTGTCGACATTGTGGATAGCACTTTTTTTTTTGTTGTCCGGGGAGAAATTCATTTACGCATTCCCACCGCCTCTGCAGCGTATTCGCGATGGCGATGGGATCCATAGCGTGGTATGCTAAATTTATACCACGAGGAGAGGACCCTATACCACTTAAACCCCCCGGACACTCATTCGATCCGCCGTTGGCGGGGGCCGGGACGCATGAGCAATCCGGCCCCCCGACGGCACCCGCGGCCATTATGGTACCGCGGGATCTCCTGGGCCCACACTTACAGTGGCTCATTTGCCCAATTATAGGGACGCCCGGAGAGTAGAGGCGTCCTTACTCCTCATGAGTCAGCCTCGAAGGGAGCGGGGCCCATGTGGACTACCTACTCCCCGAGGACGAGCCTAGGGTGGTAGGCGGCGGGTAATTGTGGATAGCACTGCAGAACGACCAACGAAAATGTCACAACATTGTAATATTACATTGATATTCTATTTGTTATATTTGTTTTTTGTTAAAAAGTTTGTTTGTTTGTTAAAAAGACAACTCCCGCACTAGGGAAATAAATCCCTGTGCCGCGGGGGACTTTACAAACATTCATTTCACGGACACACAGAACACCCAGACTCAGAACAACTATTTGTGGTTCACACAAATAATTGTCCCGGGTGGGAATCGAACCCAGAACACCAGGTCTCAGAAGCAACTTCCGTAACCACTGAGCCACCGGTTGCCACCATATGTTGGAAATTTGAAAAACAATGGACGATAATACAACACGTTACTTAATCTGTACGCACCTTCAGCTACATTTGATGATGAAGTTCCCATACAAACGGGAACTACACGGGTGAAGCTAGTGCAATAATAAGAACAACGATAAAAGTACAAATACTACACAATATCCTAAACAATCTACAATTAATTATGGATTAAATAAAACGCATGGCTATCAAGTAATTAGCACGCATGACCGTTTAATTAACTATCGGTTAATTATATACTCCAATTATTAATCATAACATATTGACAACATCAGAACGTTGACATTTTTCGTATGCTCTAAAGGCTCGCTTTTAATCTCGGTAGTCGTGGGTTTGATCCTTACGCCGGACTAATCTTTGAGGAAATTCAAAGATTAAATTCCGGGCCTGGTTGTTTGAAAGATTACCCTCCGTGCCTCGGAAATCATGGCAAACCGTTGATCCCGATTCTTATAACAGCATCTATAACAATCGATTACCAGGCAACGGGCAGCGTTACCTTGTGTATTACAACATAATACTGACCAAGAGGTGACTATGGCAAAACCCTCCGACGAGAGGAGGCCCTTGTTCAGGAGGTAATGGATGTTATAGTAACAAACTTGCAATTATGATTAGTCTTATTACACCATAAATAACAATATGAATGTATAATAATATAAGCTTAGCCAATAAAATATATCACAAGACAAAAGGATGGGTGATGACATCATACAATAATGCTAACAATTTTCTTCTGCTCATAGGTACATAATTATTATAATATATATTACATAGAATATTATCTATAATTTATAGCTTTACACATTGCAATTCTGACAAGTAAGACAATCCAGTTAGTGATAGAATAATCAACAATGACATTAACAGTTACTAATCAGTCAACAAAACTATTTTTTAGTTTAGAAATAGTTTCTGGAAACATGATAAAGGAAAAACGTTCGCACTTTAGTTATTTAATTAAGATTTTTTACCGAATATGACATTTCTTTTCTCCCAAATTTATACATTACTTATTTAGCAAACATAATTGGGTCCAAAAATTTATAGTAATTCCTTGCTAAACATAGACTCCTCATTGCCTTTCTATTGCGCAAAGTAAATAGTCTATTAATATAACCAAAGTTGAGGCCCTTGCACCTTAACTACTTTGATTTGAATATTGTAGGTCTCTATACATTCAGAATCGAATATTCAGAATCGAATAATTCATATAAAATACATATATGGACTTGCATACTCAAAGTTTTTCTTAAATCATGTTTCACAGACTGCATCAGAGATTTGAAATCGATGTTAGCTTATTGTTCTTTGAGTGACGTTTTACAAACCGGGCATAATCTATTACTAATATATTAGGCTGAAGATTTTTTTGATTATTTGTTGTTGAACGCGCAAATCGCAGGAACTACTAAACCCATTTGAAAAATTATTTCAGTGATATATCGCTCATTTATCGAGGCTAATGCTTAATTGTAAAGTTCCCACGGGAACTGGAGGAAGGCGGGTGCCACCGCGAGCGGGAAGCTCGTTTATTTATAAGTAGCTTAAGTGCTGAAAACACTTTACATTTCATAACATCAGTGATACTTAAATAATTATAAACCATTTATTTTCAAGTTATAAAGACTCATATACTTATATATACTACCGTACTGGCTAACATACATAATAAAATAAAATTATACAATACAAATAGACAGGTTCGAAATAATTTGATCCTACAAATGTTTAAGGGCAGTATTATTTACAGATAAAAATGTCTTTGAATCTGTCTGTGGAAGAGACGTTTTTTTTTTCTTTTTTTCAACTACCTATTTAGATAAGAATTAACAACAAAAAATAAAAATAGGCGTGAACACTAAAAAATTATAACAAGTCCGTCAGTAAGATTACAAAAAAATATTGGACACTTATTTTTTTATTTATAAAATCAACAAAAATTTACAAAGGTACAGGGCAACAACAAACTATGAAGTTCAGGAGAGAGGAGCTTGTGACGTCACTATTAGATAAAATTGTACCTAGAAATGACGTCACACTAAATTTCAACGTGCTATATCTTCGTGATTTTTTGTTTGAAAAACGAAAAAACAAATACGTGTCCTATATTTTTTGCTAATTTAACTGACGGACTAAATAGATTTGTTCATTCTTCATGCCTTAATAGCGAAGATGGCGAGATGACTTAGATCGCTTCTTGAAAGTCTAGACCACGGTCGCAGAAGGCCGTGAGAAGTGGAAAGAGTAGAGGGAGGCCTTTGCCCAGCAGTGGGACACTATGGGCTGATATAACAACTAAAATATCATTTCCTGCCGGAAATATCCAAAAAGTAAAGCAGACTATACAATGTAGAGCGAGACAGTCATATTTGGCCAATTTACTTAATTTTAGCGAAATATCAAGATAACGCCATGAGACGTGACAGTGTTTAAATAGATACACAATTATTTGTGCAGGTTTAATGTAAGCTGTTTACAATATAAGTAATTAGTTAAACATTTAAAGGGACATCTTATCGTTATTGTAGTATGACTTACGGAAAATTTTAGGCAATAAAATTTAATATGACGTGATACATGATATGGATGCCTTTTCAAAAAATTTAATCTTTATATATATAAATGAATCCCTATTTTCCTTGGTCACGGCATCACGCCTGAACGACTGGACCGATTTCGCTTATTCTTTTTTTGTTGTGTTCGTTATTGTCAGAAGAAGGTTCTTATGGATGGAAAAATAAGAAAATTGCGCGCAAAATTAGAAAATTTATAAATACTTAACCATACAAAATGTTCTAATAAATCTAAAGCTCTTTTGACAATATAAACTTTTTAATGTAATATTATGGCGTTTGACATAACATTGACAGAATGCGTGGAGCTTTTGTATACATCACGGTAAGGCTGTGTTCAAACCAAACTGACTGTCAGTCGCCGAAAGTGAGCGAACGTTACGCAGTTTATTGTATTTCCATACATATTCACTTTTTCGTTCACATCTAACCGACGATACGTTATTACGCTATGCGTAGACGCTGACATTTTACGGCCGATTAATATAGCGTGTCACTACGCTCCGCGGACGCTGATTGGACGGACGGACGTAAACTATAGCGTATTGTCAGCATACTGTGAACGAAAAATACCGTTTATTTTCACGTTTAGGTACACTGGGGCTCACAGTGAGCCTGCTCACATTCGGCGGCTGACAGTCAGTTTGGTTTGAACACAGTTAAAACAGGACAACTTCTGTCGGGTCATCTAGTTAGAAATAAAATTGAATGTCACTGATATAAGAAAATATTATATTGATTAGACTCCCAATATAATGGACCGATTTAAAAAATCTTTAACCGTTACAAGCTGACGTTATCCAAGAGTAACATGGACTATAATTAATCATGAAGTTAATTTGAGTATAATTATCAACCGTATAACATCCACTGCGGAATATAGACTTAACTCGCAGTGCCATAGTCACCATGCTTGGCAGGCGCGTTGGTTGTCAGCTATGCAGGTAAACTGCTGCCCATTATATATAAAACCAGCTGTCCCCCGCGGTTTCACCCGCGTAAGTCCCGTTCCCTCGAGAGCCTCGTCTTAAAATATACCCTTTAAAACTCACAAATAATGTGGCTATCCAATGGTAAAAGGATTTTATTTTTTTTAGTTTAGTAGTTCCACAGATTACTCCCTACAACATCACAAACTTAACCTCTTTATAATATTATAGTATAGATGACCTGGTATAGTCATCATTGATGATAGTGTGACGTCCGGGACTAACGACAGAAAGTACTTTCCGAGGCACGAAGGGTAATTCTTAAACAAACCAGGACCGGAAATAATCTATGATTTCACAAACAAAAAAAATGTCATAATTCAACCCACGTCCTCCGAGATTTAAGGCGAGCCTTATGACCTACTGCGCCACGATGGTTGTTGTTTTAGTTTTGAGTGTAGATATTCGTTACAAACCATTTTTTTTTCATTCTGTTTAAGTATGTATAAAATAGATAAATACTACAATTGATTTAATATCTTAATTACATCATCATCAACCTACGTACTTACGTAGCGTAGCGGTATTTGGCTCGCTTTAAATATCGGAGGTCGTGGGTTCGATCCCTACGCTGGACAGGATTTTTTTGTGTAAATTCAAACATTTCTTTCCGGGTCTGCTTGGTTGAGGGACTACCCTCCGTGACTCGGAAAGCACGTTAGCAGCAGTTGGTCCCGATTGTTATAATATCATCTATAATAATCGTATATCAAGGAACAGGCAGCAGCGTTTCCTTGTGTGGTACAATATAATACTGCGGTCACAAATCCACCGGCTGGTGACTATGGCAAATACCCTCCCTCGGGAGGAGGCCCATGTTCAGCAGTAGACGTTATACGGGATGATGATGATTTACATCATAATTTAACTTATTGCTATCTCACATTCCCTAGATACTCTTCAGTTCATTGAGATTGAAATGATTCCGCTATAGTTAATTCATTAGTAAATATTTATTTTATGACGTTCATATGTACTGTATGTCTGCTGAAATCACTGATGACTCACGTGCTATGCGGAATATACTACATTCAGCAGCCACGTGCCCTAGAACCTGAAACAAAGAGGTCTTTTACTTACTTTTACTGTATCAGTCCTTTTAAGCCCACTGTTGGACATGGGCCTCCTCTTAACAGACCCTAGTAAGCTAGGGTCGTTAAGAGAAATCGCCAATATCACCACGATTGACAGGTGGATTGGTGGTCGCAGTAAGATGGCATACTTTAACCTGATAGATGTTGTCTGAGGCACGACAGATATAAGTCTGGCTTGAAGCCTCGGAGGTCGTGGGTTCGATCCCCACACCGGACAAGATATCTTTGTGTTAATTCTAAGATTTATTTCTTTGTCTGGTTGCTAGACGGATTAACCTCCGTGCCTCAGAAATCATGATAAGGGGCCGTCCATTAATCACGTGAGACTTGAAAGGGGGGGAGGGGTTTGACAAAAATCACGAAATGTCACAAGGGGGGAGGGGGGTGTAGTAAGATATCACGTGTATTTATTTTTGGAAAATTATAAGTCCAGCTACATATTTCTATATTGGCCACGTGATCAAACTTCTCATTTTATAACTAAGCAACGGGAAAATGATATTTGATGATGATATGCTAAAATATTCTAAAAAAATTAAGATTTTTTGTAGATACTAAAAATACACGTGTATGTGATGTGGGTGGGGGGTGGGGGGGTAGTCTTAAACCTTTCCATGTATCACAAAGGAGGAGGTGGGGTAAAAAATGCCTAAAAAAAGATCACATGATTAATGGACGGCCCCTAAGCCGTTGGTCTCGATTGTTATAAACATTATCTAAAACAAGCGTATATAAGCGAACAGGCAGCAACATTTTTTTTATTTGTTACAACATAATAATGTGGAAACCAACTCGCCCGCCATGCTTGGTGACTTTGGCAAAAAGCCTCCCTCGGGACGAGACCTAGCAGTGAACGTTATACGGGTCGATGATGATAATGAAATAGCCCATTATCCGTAAGCAAGACAGTCATACGTGTAAGATGAATCATTTGACGCAGCGGTAGTCAAGGTTTGATTGTAAATGGAACGGTTTATCTAACGGAAGAATGACGCTGTGTATGACACACACCGTCATTCTTTCTATATTCTTTAGATAAACGTAATATAAAAAGTGTTGAAACAAAGTGATATGGTACCTATATACAACAATTTACTTTTTAGTGGAGTGACGGTTGCACAAAACTCCCCTAAAAAAAATTCAAGTCATAATCTCTCAATCTCATTGCCAACGACCACCTTGAGCCGGGGTCCAAGCCCCACAGGGGGAGCCCTCTTGTGCAGGTTCCTTAGTTTGTAGTTTTTAAACCATTTAATAAGGCTCTGCTCGCCTCTATGCCTGGTGAAGCAGCAATAGCCTCGAAAAAAAACCCGCTTTCCTCTAAAAAACTAAAATTTATTATACTTACCTCAATCCCGCTGACATCATCTTATGCAGGATGCTTAGCCTATCGATTTTTAACCATTTAATAAGGCCTAGTAGCCCTGCTCGCCTATATAGCCTGATGAAGTAACAAAATCCGTGTGGCTAACTATATCTGTCCGAAAAACTGTTTTTTTAAAACGCTTGTGAAAATAAATAAATTCGCCTGAGCCAGGGTGAGTATTGTGATTGAATAAAACTTTTTAAAAATGAAGACCCGAGCGGGTCTACGGTACGACGGTACATCATCATAATCATCAGCCCGTATAACATCCACTGCTGCACATAGGCCTCCTCCCTAGGGAGGGTTTCTGCCATAGTCACCACACTTGACAGGCGGGTTGGTGACCGCAGCATTATGTAGCAACACACAAGTAAACGCTGCTGGCCGTTCTCTGGTATACGATTGTTATAGATGACGTTATAACAAACGGGGCCAACAGCTTAACGTGTTTTTCGAGGCACGGAGGGAATCCCGCAACCAACCAGACCCGGAAAGAAATCTTAGAAATTACACAAAGATTTCTTGCCCGGCGAGGGGATCGAACCTACGACCTCCGAGATCTACAGCGAGCCTAATACCGCTACGGAGTTTGTCGGTACATAGCTACTTACTACAATAATAGTTCATTCATAATAGATTTACTAGCATTCTTTTCAAACTACAACTTGTTTTTTTTTCTATAAATAAGGCAAACATCGTAAAAATGTTCAACTCTAATACATACTTGATAGGTACCACTTGTATAAATAAAATTGTGCTCATGCGCAGCAATTCTTAATGGCATTATGTGGTTTGTTTCAGCTGTGGTCAGTCTATTGTTCAAACCTTATTTATTAATAGCAGTTTTACTACATGTAGGTATAATTTTTTGAAGAATGTGCTATTGTGTATACCTACATGTGCTAGAATTAGTTAGCGCCAGAACGATGTTTTATGTATTTTAAGCCATATGAGTTGCATATAGCCAGAATTCTACGTATAGAATACACCAGCCAAATATAAAGCTTATCAAATCAAATCATTTAAGTCTTTTGCAGAATACGAAAGAATCTTGAGCGTGGAACTTAAGACTGAAACACGCTTGTACGATATGCAAATAAATAATTTGATTTGATTTGATTTGCCTATAAAGGCGGAAACATATTGTTAAAACGCGACGCGACCTGATAAAACGCGAGGCGTGTTTAATCGAATCAAATGTATTGTTTACTCGACGTTTGTTTACCCGACGCGACGCGACGCGATGTGTTCATAGTGTGATTCTGGTCCATAGAAAACAATACATTTGATTCGACTGAACACGCATCGCGTTTCATCGGGTCGCGTCGCGTTTTAACAATATGTTTCCGCCTTAATGCAGAAGTCAAATAACATTGAAATGTCTGTTGCTCTAGCGTGATGTCTACATCACGTAACGCGTAAAAAATTGTTAATAGAAAATATTGCTCGTAGATATCTGGGTCCATATGAAGCACATAGGTACTATAATATTATAAAAATATGGCATATATTATTTTGCGTTTGTTTTGTTTGTGTTTTTACATTGAATAGACATGAGAGCTACCAGACCGATTTCAATAATTCTTTCACCATGACATAGCCACTTTATCCTGGAGTAACATAGGCTGTATTTAAATATGAGTTTCCCGCGGGAACAGGAGTTACCTACGCAGGTAAAACTGCGCGCAGCAATTTATTTAAAAAAATACACAATTATTAAATTATGTGAATAGAATATAGTTAATAAGCGTTAAGGTAAATAGATGAGTTCTCTTCATTCAAAGAAAATTAAACATCTACTGATTAATCGTTCATTTTAAGAATATTAATTGGGCACGTGTATCTTTGAATGAAAGACGAGCAACGCAAATTGCATTGCTCATTAATGTTGAAGACCTTATTGGTTAAAATATAACTCTTATTTTATGACCAATAAATAGTAACATGTGGACATAGGACAACTTTAAATATTTGGAGTTTCAATATGAATCAATCTTTCAATAATATACAGCTCATCTTTCTCCCTGTACTCGATACCTACTTGAAATTATCTTTTTTTGTCTTAAAACTTTCCTGGTATGAGTGCCTACTTATCGATTTATGGGGATGACTAACCTAGATACTAAAAATGCTTAAAAAATGTACAAAAATATGAATCAAACACTTTAAAAGCTGACAAAAAGAATGATCTCGGAGTTTCTTATAGTCTTCTTCTACGAGTGTCACACCGCAGGTAGATAGAGAAAGACTCGTAGGAAGCTAGGATAGGGTCCAGACCCGATCCCAGCCCGCGCTGGTTGATCTTAATTATATTTTATAATAAGCGATTATCACATGCCATAACGTAAATTTTATTTAATAACATTATTGTTGAAATGTTAACTAATTTATTAGTTAAGATTGTTTTTTATTCTTTTTTGTTTTCTTTATCATTGTATTTGACTTATAATAAGTACGATCGATTTGTCTACATTATCAATCAACGTTTTCATTTTCATTTCCTACAGAAAATATGCCGTTAATTTTATAAAACAAGTGAAAATTCTTGAACAATTTAATCCGGTATATTGATACCGGATAAAATCATTTAAGAATTTTCACTGGATGGATTGCCATACTTCCATTCTAATATTATAAATGGGAACGTGTATGTTTGTCTGTTTCTTTATCCGTCGTTCACGCAAAAACTATTGAATGGCTAAAACATTGCACGGGGATAGTTAATAAGCTCGATTAAGATAAAGGCTACAAAAAATCACACTCCGACCAACTGGAGCAGAGTATCGCGGGTAAAACCGCGGGGCGCAGCTCGTTTATTAAAAAGCCTTCTGTATGTTGTCAAGCAATTAAAATTATTACACTTAATTGCATAACTCCAACTTCGTGGTCTAAGTATTGGGACTTAGTCTATTAAAACACTGAGTTAGACAACTGTTTTTTTTTTCACCCTACTTCCTTGCCCGTATGCCCACTGAAGATCAAGGTGAGGCTTCATCTTCACCCGTCATACAGGAGAGCAGGTTTCCAGCTTTATTCAATGATTTAAAAATGAAAAAACTAAGCAACCTGCGTAAGAGTCGACTACTGGCTAGTGACACCGGCGTCGTCGGTAAGTTGACTTTTTTTATCCACATTGAATCTACTTGCCCTCCTTGAGTGGTAGCGTTATGTGTAAATATAGCAATTAACATTACTTAGTTTTAAAGAATTATATTATTTACATAACAACTACCTACATACACACCTGAAGGAAAAAAAAGACAAGGAAAGTTAAAGTTTAAGGAAATTTGGTTGCAGTTATTTCTAAAGACATATAAACGCATGTATACTTAGGTATTATGTGTGTTTGTGGCTATTCACTTACTCGTACGTACATATCAAATTAGTTTACAAAATATTTAAGGAGATGAAATGTAATAGATTGGTGTGTTATTTTAGTCTTTATCTATTTTTATTCACCCATCGATATCCCTATAAAAACAATAATTCAACAAATAGTTGTTCTGAGTGTGGGTGTTCTTTGTGTCCGTGAAATGAATGTTTGTAAAGTCCCCCGCGACACAGGGATTTATTTCCCTAGTGCGGGAGAGTCTTTTTATAGATAAGATAGATAAGATAAGATAAGATAAGATAATTATTGCAAGAGGCGGGGAGAGAATTGGATGGATTCGCCATCCAATCCTCTCCCCGCCTCTTGCAATAGTTTGTTGTTAATGAGGCGGGCTTTTGTACATTAGTGTGGGTAAAAGTGTTGCAATGATTTTTCACATTACCCTAATTTAATAAAAATAACGTTGCCTTTTGAATTGTATACCCTTTCACGACACAATTAGGGATTTTTGTTAACAAATTACAGCAAGCAACGGAAGCTGCGGCATTATTTTTTTTTCGGACGGACATAATATTTCGTTAGCCCCGAGGCTTCACCCGGCATAACAGCGAGCAGAGCTGCAGCCTAGATAAATGGTTTAAAAACTACAAACTAAGCAACCTGCGCAAGACGGCGTCCCCTGTGGGACTTGGACCTCGGCTCAGGGCGGTCGCTGACTGGGAGATTGAGGGATTAGATATGGCTTTTAGTTTAGGGGAGTTTTGTGCAACCGTCGCTATACTTTACAGTTCGCGGGCCATTCGGACTTCGGGTCTACGAGGGCATCGGAAGGTAAAGCTGCGACAGAGCGACTGGCAAGGTAAGGCTAAGGCTAGTTTTGCTACGCGTGTGTGCGTAGATATGTACACGGCAAAGCAGAGTTTTAACTTTACTTACTGCTCTGTCTGAGACTGGAGCCATGGAAATCACCTGATCAATAAATAATAATCATTACTTTAACTTAAATATTGGACCATTTACCTAATAATAACTAAACATTTTGCCATATTATCTAGAACCATTTAATAAAGTTATCATACCTGATTGCTGAGTACACGGGTTTTTCCTCTCATTTTTTATTTATCTCAATTAAAAATGTAATTAATAACACATTTTGAAGTTTATCAGTTTTGAGATAGTACTTATTGATTCATAATTCTAAGTAATAAGTGGTTTGTACTAATGAATAGCGTTCAGATTAGTAATCTGATGTGATTGGTATGCGGTTTATATGAAATCAACCTCCGTAGCGTAGCGGTATTTGGCTCGCTTTAAATCTCGGAGGTCGTGCGTTCGATCCCCACGCTGGACAGGAAATCTTTGTGTAAATTCTAAAATTTCTTTCCGGGTCTAGTTGGTTGAGGGACTACCCACCGTGCCTCGGAAAGCACGATTCGCGACGTCCTGATTGTTACATATAACATCATCTATAGTAATCGTATATTGGGGAACAGGCAGCAGCGGTTCCTTGTGTGTAACAAATTAATTCTGCGGTCACCAACCCGCCTGCCAAGCGTGGTGACTATGGCAAATACCCTCAGTTCAGCAGTAGACGTTGAATGATGATGATGAAGTTTACATGTGATGTTTGCTTCCATTCTAATATCCTAGAGTGGTTGTAGGTAGGTACTTAGAATACATAGCATTTAGATAAGATACCTCTCTCTCTAGAGGCTCTCATTTTCGTAACAAACGTTTTGCCTAGCAGGAGCTTAAAAATATCGACGATTTCTATTTAATATATATACATAATTCGTGTTACAACAAACATAAATATAGATGTAACACAATCTATAAACGGCTTATAATTTTTTCATACATTTCATTTAAAACTCCGCTATATTCTGATATTGTCAGATTTTTGTAATAGCAACCATTTTTAACGGGAAATTCGAGCTAAGATAACACTGAAACTATATAGGTAATAGGTATCTACAACAACTACCTACTTTTATTTGATAATATAGAAGAATAATAAGGGTTACGTACGCAATATAAGCTAAATAATCATTGGTCTTATTATAGATATAAACTACTTTGTTATCTGGAGAGGGAGAGGATGGCCAAAGAAAAGATGGATGGATTGTGTGAAGAGTGATATGAAAGAAAAAGGAGTTAGTGATAGTGTGACGGGTGAGAGGCCAGAATAGAAGAAACGGTTTAGTCCACGTTCAACCCCCACAATCTCTACCCCCGGACCCCAGGTAATATGGAATAAGGGCAGGAAGAAGAAAAAGAAGAAGAAGATATCGAAGGCTTAAAGTAGTTACGGAGGGTCAAACCAACTATACCAGAAAAGAGATTTAAGATTTTACACAAAATTTATCCGGCATGGGAATCAAGCCCACTACCTCCGAGACGGAAAGAAAGACTTAAGTATACCGCTGCGCCATGAAGGTGTTTACTTACATATTATATGAATAATTTATTTAATTAACGACTGTCTACTTATTAGGATTAGTTATGTACATACCTACCTATTATTTTGATGGAATTCTTTTCATTTTTGTTTACAACGTGTAAACTTATCAATATGGGTTAAGGACTGTCTTGTCTAATTAAATCATAATAAGAGACTTAACTATTGCGGTATAAAATATTTTTATGTGAATAACACTCACGTTCATTGTGCGTGAGAATTTTGATGATATACCTAATGCATCATGATGGTTTTAAATAGATATAATTAATTATATAGGTATCTCAACAAGCTTCCCCCGCGTGGTTTCAGGTGCGTAACGTCCCCGTGGGAACATCATAACAAAATAATTATGCAGAAGTAATTCTTGGATAACCTAGCTTTCGAATGGTGAAATAATATTTGAAATCGGTCTATTAGTTTCGAAGTCTATTCAATAGTAACAAACAATCAAATCTTTAATCTTCATATTATCTATAGTATACAGATAAAGTGGAAATGTTTGTTTGTTTGCTTGAACGCACTTATCTCAAGAACCAGTAGTCTGATTTGAAAAATTCTTTCACAGTTTGATAGTTTATTTATAAAAAAAAGTCTATATGCTAGGTATATATTTCTTTTTTTTTAAAAGATTGCTAACCTAATTTTGCTGTTTATTCATGTTAACCCTTTGAGGATATCTAAAATGCTTGTGTTACGAGTGAGTTCACGTCGGTAGTGCAATGGGTGGGGTTCAAACCGGCGAACCCAAGATCACAAGTCCGACGCCCTTACCATTGGGCTACATACGGAAGTTACGTGGGTGAAACCGTGCGCGGAAGGCTAGTAAATTATGATTGCAAATTTCAAATCATTTTCGAAACGTTTCTTTTTAGATTAGGATTGCTATACTATTTAGTTCAATTTCTGTGTTAAATAATATAACGCACATAAACATTTTAACATTTTGTATACTGTTAACACACAGGCCTAGTTTTGGTAATCCATTACTTAGTGACTTTAGTGTATGATTGTTGACTCAACACACAAAGTGATGTGACCGTTATAATGTTATGTCGGCTTCGTTTATTTTAAGAAACACATGTGATAATGATAATTCGGTTAATGTCCTCGTCAAATAAACATAGACAATTTTTAAAGGGATATATGCATGGTTGTGTAAAGCAACCTTTCTTTTTCTTTTTAATTCATTTACGCATTCCCACCGCCGCTGCAGCGTATTCGCGCGCTGGCGGTGGGGTATGTGGGACTC
This sequence comes from Nycteola revayana, assembly GCA_947037095.2. Taxonomy (NCBI): domain Eukaryota; kingdom Metazoa; phylum Arthropoda; class Insecta; order Lepidoptera; family Nolidae; genus Nycteola; species Nycteola revayana. Next base: position 4,953,931 of record OX344851.2, read on the forward strand.
GCCCTCTCCATAGCATACTAAACTCATACCACGAGGAGAGGACCTTACACCACTAAAACCCCCCGGACACTCCTTCGAACCGCCGTTGGCGGGGACCGGGTACGGATAAGCAATCCGGCCGTGGGCACCGCGGGATCTCCTGGGTTTGTAAAGCAACCTTTAATGTGCATTTTTTTTGTAAAAGCAACCTTAGATTTGACAACCTCAGTGGTCAGTGGTAGGTTAATCTCGAGATCGTGGATTCAATACCCTCGCCGTACAAAATATTCACCGCAACGTCTCCGAGACAAGGTGAAACGCCGCCAACTTCCAGACTTCGGGCTGATATACTTATATTTTTCTAAAGAAAAAAAATCTAGTAACACAATTTTGACAGACCCGCGTATCGAACCCGGGACCTCGTAAATAACGGTCGAATATATTAACAACGCCAACGAGGCAGTCGAGTATCACCACATAGTATAAAACAAATTCACTCCCCGCTACATACATAAGCTAGATATCCAATTATCTATAACATTTAAATTACAATTTTCGACATTATTTTCTGGGGTATCACACACGGGATTAAGGCCACAAAGTCACGGCCTATATTTTCTTTTGAAAAGAAGGTACGTTCCCCGGTATTTACTTTGCACAGCAGGTATTTCTTTTCAAGATTACTAGCAGTTTTGCTGTCTACTAGTGTTCTTGTTAAGCCTTCTTCATCTTGTCTAGCGTTATTTGGCTCGCTTTAAATCTCGGAGGTCGTGGGTTCGATCCCCGCGCTGGACAAGAAATCTTTGCTTCGCCTAACCTCCGTGCTTCGGAAAGCACGTTAAGCCGTTGGTCCCGATTGTTATAACATAAACTATAATAAGCGTATTACTTACCAGGGAGGTAGCACTGTTTCCGTGTGATACTACATAAAACTTCGGTCACCAACCCGCGTGCTAACCGTGGTGACTATGGCAAAACCCTCCCATGGGAGGAGGCCCATGTTTAGCAGTGGACGTTTTCCGGGCTGAACATGATAAAGTTAAAATTGCTTGTATTAAGAGTGGCTTCACGTCGGTAGTGCGATGGGTGGGGATCGAACCTGCGTGACATATACCTATATGTATTTTATTATTGAATGTAAAATCTTGTGAGTATGTTACAGTCAAAACTTATAATCGGTCAAAACCACTTTTGACTGTTTTTTTAATAATTTGTATGGAATTTGGATCACTGTGGCGTTGTGATCACAGTTCTAACCTAACCTAACCTACAGAAGTAGTAATCCTGGTGTTTTTTTACCTTCGACCAAAAATAAGAGCATCTCATTTCTGGAATTTTATGTGAGCCAATATGGACCCGTCAAAACTACTTTTACCTGATTTTTGCAGTCAAAAGTGGTATTGACCGATTATAAGTTTTGATTGCAACATATATAAATAAATCTGAAAAGTAAAAAAAAAAACTATTTAAACATCTATTTATCCATTTATTGGTAATAATATGAAATTATTGCGACATGAGTACACAACAATATCTAAGTTTATCACTTACTTAATAATATCATACATCAATATTATACAAAATAAACAACAATTCATATATTTGGTGCTTTATGGCCGCGAGACATTTTTTTTATTTCTAAGTATTTTTTTTATTTTTATGGAAGACATTATCGAAATAATAAATCGGTTGGATCTTGCATGTAACGGGAATAAATTTGTTCTAATTTAATTTAAATTCTCGTAAAAACACAGATATTAATATCTGAGTCTTACTCTTACTGCAATAAAGTCATTACATAATTAGGGTAATTGGTACTTCTATACGAAATAATCAAATGACTTGGACATAAACCTTATTTTTTCAAAATTTAATAAATTTTGACTACCGGCAGGACTCGAACCTGCATCTCAGGTTATCCTAATACCTTAACCAATTCGGCTACGCTTGAACGCGAGCAGTCATCGAAATTAATAAATCTCTTTTCCGTAAAGTATTCAAAAAAATTAAAAATATAAACTTTTCTTGGTATTCTTTCTTTATCATAGGAGTATCGAATCCTAAAATATGACTTCATTTTTACAAACTGTGTAGATACAAATAGTAAAATATGATGCAAACTCGCGCATCACGAATATCAACAAAATCTTAACAAACTTACAACATGATAACCATGAAAACTACAAAATATATAGAGACCAATATCACTTAAACTAGCTTGATCGTGACTTAAGTTATAATTAATAACAATTTAATTATACGACGTACAGACGGCCAAAAAAAGTAAACATTAAACAGACTGATATTTTGTCAATTTACAAAAATCTTCTTATTATTATAAGATACCGTCAATAATACTGAAATACCACGTAAGTGACAATAGCCAATAAGGTTGAAAATTAAATGTTGCAAATTGATATATTGCCCTTTACAGTCCAATAAACACAATATTTCTTGCCATATAAAATTAAACCTTAGTAGCACCTGTCTTAATAATACTCGGTACTACAGTTTTACCGATGATATGACATTAATTTTAAAGCCAAACAATACAAATTCCCGTGATCTGATTACATTTTTAGAGCGCAGAAGAATGAGGTCGGATGTACCATTATGTCAGAAACATTCGTCGTATGTGCCTTTATTATAAACTGGCACTTACAACCAAATGCGTCTGAAGTATAATATAGTAAATAGTACATAAGTCCTTATGCTACTGAGGTCTAGGTTTTTTATAACCGATTGTACACTTAGAGCGGTTTCGCACTACGTCCGATCCCCGACGAACCCGTGAAAATATTTATCTAGAAATTTGGAAAGAAATCGGATGACGGATCTCGGATCTGGTGTGTAAATTACCATAGAAATAGTTCTACGGCTACTACGGACCATATTTTCACGGGTTCGGATCTGGTTCGGATCGGATTCGGATCGGACGTGGTGCGAAACCGCTCTTAAGCCTATAAAACCTTTCCGACAATTCATTATCAAATACAAATTGGATATGTATTCTAAAATACAGATTAACAATAGAAATTATATACAAATATCATCAATATGTTTCTTATTTAACTTGGTAATAATCATTATGGCCATTAATAGATACTTTTAGGCTGAGCCCACAATGCGCGTGCGCAAGAACGCGCACGAAGTGTCACATGCGGACGACAGCAGGGGTAGCGGGTGGCGGGGTCGGAAGATCGGCGCGTGCGTCGTTCACACGCTCGAGGAACGAATATCAATTTTAAAAATACATGTTTATTTAAACAAGATAATTATTTAATGTATTATATTAATAGTAAATCATTACAACTCGAACAAAACATTGGGTAGTAAAAAAAGTTTTTGGTTTCTCGATAGTTACATATAAAATTTTTTCATTATCACTTACATTTTATTTTCCAGATAAAGTGAGCCATTTGATATAAAAAAAAACCCCTTTATTGCAAAAAATATCTATAAAAATATAAAAATATGAATAACGTAAAAAAATGAACATGATTTTTTCCGCATTTCAGACTAAGATTTATTATATAATTATATATATTTGTATGACAGGCTGAAAAATTGAGTCATTTATGTAATGAATGATGTAAGACACGGTAACTTTCATTAATATTTTAATGACTTAATTCTTTTGTAATGTAAAAATATTATCTATACTTCTATACTGATATATAAAGCTGAAGGTTTTGATCGTTTGTTTAAAGACGCGAATATCAGGAACCAATAGTCCGATTTGAAAAATTCTTTCACCATTAGACGCGTAAGTACGTTATCAAGGAGTAGTATTATAGGCTATATTTAATGATGATGTTCCTACGGGAACGGGAGTTACGCGGGTAATATGACAATAATGTATATTTAGATAAATTATTGGTTAGAGCAGGGGACTCCAAACTACGGCCCGCGGGCCAAATCAGGCCCGCCAGTGCCATCAATTCGGCCCGCGAGAACTTAAGACTAGTGTCTAAATCTGGTCCTATTTTTGAGTTAAGTTAAGGAGAAAACACAAAATAATTATTACTCGATCGCGCACTTAGCGACTGTTTTGACCCTTAGAACATTCTGAAAAGCATTAAAGCCAAGGCTAAGGCTTCAAAATTTGAAGACCCCTGGGTTAGAGTATTATAATACAAATATGGATAGATTCAGTTCAGTTTTTGTAGATAATTTATCTATCATAAATAATTCTCGGTCATACATTTTTAATCTAGAATTGTTTGATTAGTTTCCTTTTGTGTATTTCCATAAAATATGACACTCATAATTCAAATTATGTATTAATTATGTAACACTATGTGAAAATCATAATTTACATAAATAAAATACTGTTGTAATATTTAAAAGATAAACTACATCTTGATTTGTACACTATACTTTATACATGTTTAATAATACCTAAGTTGTTTAGTAACAAGTCCTTTGATCTATGCAAGTTCTATTAAAAAAAACTAATTTTAATCAATAGAATATTTAATCTTGGGTTTCTTTTCACTAAGTAAACATGTTTATCTTTTTAATATAAAAGATAAAAAATACAATAGCAGACGAATGGTTAGGATAAATCCAGTATGGGTGGGATTAATCCCAATAGTAAATGTTTCAACTATTTTAAGTTGTAAACATGCTTTTTTACGGTTTGGTAACACAACGCCGGTTAATAAGACTAATTGTCTTTAATATCATTATTTGTACAATAGTTATTCATTACATTTGTATTTTCATTAAATTAATCTAAACCAATATATATAACTGACGAGTTTGTTCATTTAAACGCGCTAATCTCAGGAAGCCTCAGATTTACCAGAGGGAAGCCAGTACATTGATAAAAATGGCCTATGAACCAACACGCATGAAACATTTACTATAATTACTAGTTCTTTTAATAATATACATTACAAATATTTCAATAGAACGGACACTTTTTAATTTCGAAAACATTTTAAAAAGTATCAAAAGTATCACTTCCGTCATCATTCTCGGTATTATTATTTTTTGGTTCAATTTGAGGTTTTTGTTAGGCAAAGGTATTATAGCTCATGTAACCAAGTCTTTATTTTAATAAGAGTTTGACACAGACAAGTGTCAGTATTCTCACCAATTGATATACGATAATGATTTTTAGTTACGCTATAATGTCGCGAAACCATAATACGGCTTATCAAAAAACTCGATTGAAAGCGCTGTTTGAAACGAGCAATAATATCGACACTGACAGTTAATGAATTGACAAATGACAACATTTGACAGCAATGTCAGTTGGCGCGCACATTCTGTGCTCGATCTGCGTTTATTGACGTAATTATAACCTCAAAATCCGAAAGTGTTTTAATTTTTTCCGAATTCTCAAAAGTGTCCGTTGTTTTAATTTAGGTTCAATCGAATAAATACATTATCTTAAGCCCAAAAAGTAAACACACCTCCCTGTTGGATCTTAGGCGAGCTATGTATGGACGACGAGCAATTTCCTTTATATTTAAGATTAGACACTATCGACTATTGTTTTTTACTTAATATGGCGGGCAATACTTATAGTATGAATGAATGAATGCCGATGGCTATAAGAGTATGGGAAGACCAAAGAAACGATGGATGGAATGTGTGAACGATGATATGGTTGGAAAGAGGGTAGTATCGAGATGGCGGCTAATAGAGGAGTATGGAAGAAAAAGACATGTTGCGCCGACGACATATAATTTGGGATAAAGAGAAGGATGAATTATGGCTGTCAATACTAACGTAAAAGTGTAAGTATAATCTTATCTACAAACATAATCATTTAAACTTCATAAATACTCTTTTTTATCGCTAAAAACTTTGGATCAAATGGCCTTGAGACAATTTCATATAGCATTGAAATCTCCATTGCAAATAATGTTATTCCATTAGTAAAGATTTGTTTGTGTGGTCAAAGGCGGTAGCTCAGTAAAACAATGAGAAATGTTAATGTCATTGAAATAGAGTGACAGTGAACAATTTATAATTAAATAGAATCAGGCGTTACTTGGCGCAAATAAAATCAATTCTACTAATATTATAAATGCGAAACGTTGTATGTACGCAAAAACTACTGAATGGATTTGGCTGAAAGTTATCACGCGGATAGTTTATAAGCTGGTAACATATAAGCCTAGCATACACGCCCGACGAAACCCGACGGGCATATCTGTATGTGTGTGGCGATAAAAGTTACGGATATGTCTGCCTGTTGTCTGTCTGTTGCCTGCCCGTCGCCTTTCCCCAAAACGAACGGATCGGGTACAATCTGAGCTCTGCCTGTACGTGGGTGCGCTAGTTCGGATGTGCCCGTCGGGTGGGTGGGCAGTAGACATGCAAAATGTAGTTCACTAAAATCTTTGAAGATCTTTAGTTCATTTAACTTTATTCATTCAGCTGATCAGACATAGCGACTGTTCATAACAAAGTCACGATTATAACTGATGCCCGTGAACGCGTGTCGCGAAGTAACGGATCGAATCCGAATAGTGCCCGTCGGTTAAATCCGTGCGTGTATGCTAGGCTATAGGCTACAAAATATCACGCTCCGACCCACTGGCGCAGAGTGACGCGGGTAAAACCGTGGGGTGCAGCTAGTTGATAATAAATTCGTATCAGACGTTACTTTGCGCAAATAAAATCAATACTTACATAAATTAAAAAGAAAAAATCTAGTTTTAATTCCGCTCATTAGTTTGTCTAAATTGAATTAACACGAGATATTCTGTGTTTTTAATTTAGTGCAAATGGTGGTATGAACTTTTGCATCCCTGAATTTAGACACATTTTTGAGCGAAATTAAGATCAAAATATGATATGTATCTAATTTAGTTAACGATTTAAACAAAATATCGTTTTTGCCTCTACGACTTACTCAGCTTATGTTATTCAAGTATTTATTTCTTTTTTTTTTGTATGAAAAGTCCGTGATTGGAGTAGGATACCTATTTTGATTACTTAACTTCACTAACAAAAAATTTAATACCAAAAATAGGTCTAATCTACTCTGATAACTAACAATAATAATATAACATAATACAATGAATATTAATGTATGTACGTAATATTGTTTATTCACAATGTAGGTATTCTTAAATTAAACTTAAGTGAGCAATTTTTACATGGTAACATTAATGAAGTATTTTGTGAATTCTAGGTGGGTACTAAACTTTTTATTTTATAAGTAACATTTTTGTGGAAAAAAAAATAATTTCACTTATTAATATAAAAGCTTATTCAAATATAACCAAGTGGAATCGAGAAAAAATAATCAATTAGTCCATGTCCAAACGAATTATTCAGCACTTAGGTATTTACATACACATTTACTTGTCAATTAAACGCGAAAAAATATGATTAATATAATTTAATACAAAATATTGCAACTAAAATCTATTGCGGATTAGCTAATGATCTGTCTGTCAGTCTAGTATCACGTAATATGTATAGTAATAACAATAATTAATTCTATAATTAAAATCTTAATATGATTTTGCTCTATACAGGGTTATTTGTAAAACACCGGTAACCTCTCAGGACTATATTACTTACATCATAAACAACAACTTTTGTTCTACGACTTTTTACAAAACATAATACATTTACCAAAAACAAACCTTCAATATTTCGTTGTCCTATCTAACCCATTTCAACTCTGTATTCCCCGCTCCCCTCGCTATTGTGTCGGTACTATCGCTTTCTTTTGCTTCGCATAGACTTCGTAACATTTAGAGCGTTGAATTTAAATATTTTTATTTTTGTGTGTAAATCTGATGAATTAAAATATGATGAATTTTTAAAAGTCATAGAACAAAAGTTGTTGATTATGATGTTAGTAACGTAGTCCTGAGAGGTTACCGGTGTTTTACAAATAACCCTGTATAAAGGACGCCATTTTTAAACACAATTTTTTGTATAAGCGACAAACACCTGAGCCGTGGTCCTAGCCCATTAAGGGTGCCCCTCTTAACACGGCTCAGAGTATCGCAAAACATGGACTAATCGATTCGAATCGAAAAAAATCTGAAAATTTTGTCAAAGTTTTCACTAAATAATGTAAATGTTGTATCATTTCATTATTAAAATAATTCAAAACTAACATAACCCATATTAGTATTCTATTTGAAAATGGAGTGAGATAGCGAAATTGTTATTTTTAAAGGAATGCAACTATAAGTTTAAGTAAGTAATATCATTTGAAGTATGTTTTTAATAATATCACAATACTTATAATTTAAGGTTAAAATAAACTTAAGCCTCAAATATATGGGCAGTTAGACCATTTTATAATATTTATGTTAGGTAAGGTTAAATAAGTGCAATAATCAAATAAGAATTAAAGCCTATATTACCGCGCTAACTGTTCAAATAAATAAATTAAAATTATTAAGATTTAGCCGTGTGGTTAACGGCTTAGAATAGACCCCATGTCTTTCCATGGGTGTCTCGTAAGAGCCGACTAAGGGTCATACTCCTGATGGAAAGGCAGCAGCATCTATCAGGCATATATTTTAAAAGCACTTTTTATATTTAGAAACACTACTTGAACATTTTCTTTGCCCAGGGTAGCGTTTCGTTATATCTAGTACATGCCTAGCTCAGAAGCACAAGGTCGGATGTGCCATTATAAGTCAGAAACATTCGTCGTAGGTATGTGCCTTTATTGTAAACTGGCACTTACGACCATATGCTTCGGAAGTATAATAGACTTTCGTCCTTATTCTACTGAAGTCTTGGTATATTACTGTGCATTCCTCTTCTTAGGTGGGGGAGTAGGCGCCTTTCCATCATCGGCTGCTGTATTTCTCCTATGAGCCATAGAGTTGTATAGAAACGATCCTCTAGGTGCGATCATAGACACAGTGTCATAGTTATGCCGGGGGGGCAAGGGGAGCTCCGCGTTGTTGTTCAACTCGGTGTCCAAGTCCATACTTCTGTATTGGGACTTTTTCTCTTTTTGGGGTATTGGCGGTGGCTTTAGGTCGTCGTCTTCTTGATTGGAGTCTGTGGTACCTGTATAAAAAAATATATGTTAATGGATAGCACATTATTGATCTACTAGCTTCCACGCCCGTACCTCCCGTTCCTAAGGGAACTTCATAATGAAATAAAATATTAAGAACAGTGATTAGGGAACGTTGTAGTTTGAAAGTAGATGAAGTGACAAGGATTGAGAAAGGTATGCTAAATTGAGGCATGTGGACAAAAAAAAACAATTTAGTCCGTCAGTTAGATTACAAAAAAATATTGGACACGTATTTTTTTTTCGTTCCTCGAACAAAAAATGACGAAGATACAGCGCGTTGAAATTTGGTGTGACGTCACTATTAGGTACAATTTTACCTAATAGTGACGTCACAAGCCCCCCTCTCCTGAACTTTATAGTTTGTTTTTGATCTGTATCTTTGTCAATTTTTATTAATTTAATAAATAAAAATATACCGATGTGTCCAATATACCGTGTCCAATATTTTTTAGTAATCTAACTGACGGACTAAATAGTTTTTTTTAGTCCTCATGCCCATTATAGGGCGAATGTGAACGGAAGTGTAGGAAGGGGAAGACCAAGACGGACGTTTCACGTTCAAATCGAGCACATTCTTAAAACAGGCTAGTTTAAAAGTAGTCTAAACCGAAGGGCATGCATGGGGAGATTACAGAATGTAGAAGAGTCACCTTATATAAAAATTATACAAACCAAAAGAGTCTCTGTTAGAGGGTGGGGCGGAGACTGCCAGTAGACTAGCGCGCTGCGACAGGCGCCGCTCGCGTTCAGCATCCGCGCGTAACGGTCGCTCCGTCACCAACTGAGGGGTGAGGGGGGGTTAGTTAGTTATTGTGTACATAAATCGTGATATAGGTATCGTTGGTGATAGGCAATACCGCGTAGTTAACAACAATAGCAAATAACATTGAATACCAAATGTAACAAATTGTTTTTTTGCTGTTTGAAACATTTATTGAAACATATATTCTTGATAGATGAAATTACACCTTATTACCACTTTCGCGGTATTGTTGCATCACCGACGGTAAAGGGCTCAGTTGGGGAGCCAATACCATACAACAAGTGCGGCAAACCCGTCGATACCGACAACTATTACAGTGGATCAACTTACATAATAAAAAGTCATAGGAGAAAATATTAAATTAAATGAAGTTTACTGTATAAACCCTTGATTCCGTCAAATTATTTAGTATTTGGACAACAATAATTAAAATGGAACTCATAATATCGTTGTTGCAAAATTTAAATATTCTATGTAACAATTTTTCATATATTATGAAAGTTATTTTGAATACATATTCTTAGCAAAAACTAAAAAAGGGAATTACTCAATATTACATAGTATAAGTGAATTAAAGAAAAAATCTAAATGACAGTATCTCTTTTCGGTAAGATGTTTTAATATTTTTTCTTGAAAAGAGGAGAGGACACATAGGAGATTCCAAATGTGCAACGACTATATGAAAAGCCTTGTCTAAGGAGGGACGGGGCGTCGCGCATAGCGTAGGAGCAGGGTAACGCGGGTAAAACAGGTTTTAATGAAAATAAAACCACTTAATCAATAAACACACTCATACAACGCCATATGTTTGAATTAAGAACGGGCAGGGCAACGGAACGCGCGACACACAGCGTCTCCATAATAAATGCATCAGGATAACACTTATGATAGTTTGTATCCACATATAAGACATTTTAAAAACTGTAACAAACGGGACCAAAAACCGAAAACAATTCCAAACTCAAACGTGTTTCGCAACGCTTTATGTCAGAACAAAATAAAAGGGAACATCAAATCAGATTATTCATTTTCAAAACGAATGCAATACGTACGCTTTTAGATGTTCTACTTAGATCGCGCAATGTGATTGCGAGGCTTTGATACATTGGCTTTATCTGAGGATACAAAGTTTTATCTTGAGATCGGAATTGCTTTCTAACATAATGCGGTCGTCATCGCAAAGCGAGGCACGCGACGCGTTCTATGCTTCAGAACCGCTCCTAGCCCGCGCTGGATCATTTTAAAGCTATCAACTATACCTATTGATATTGGATAAATTAATTAACAATTAATATTGCATATTACAAGCCATATATAAAACAGCAATATGAAGCTTCTTGTTATGACAGTTATTATTTAAAAGGTTGAAGAATAATATTATGCCAAAGTTAAAAACAAATCGATGTGAATGCGAATTAACATGACACCTGGGTCAAAAATCAACCTACATCCCGCTACCCCGCACACGCCCCGCTCTCGTCTTTTAGTAGCGTTAGCATAACATGGATTCAATTCAGTGTAAGTTTTTTGCTGTAATATGTTACTGTTTGGACATTATACTTGTTATTGTTTTAAATGTTTTGTTTAACTAATATAGATAATTATTTCGAATGCAGACCAAAATTAAATAAAATACTAAACTTTTTACCACTCAGTTCTTTAAACACACGACATTCGGACCATGTGTCATGGTAATTCACGGGAGTTATGAGTATTTAGTTCTTCTTACCATACAGCACGAACAAACAAAGACACTCCCCGCTATTGTATGGTATGGTATGTTTAAAATCGAATTATATTGAAACTTGGTTATGAATTTTAATGTGATTGTTTGTTTGTTTGCATTGAATAGACTTCGGAACTAGTAGACCGACTTTAAAAATTATTTTACCAATAGAAAGTTACTGTAATCCCTATGTAACATTAAATAATAAAGTTCCAACACGAATGGGAGCAACGCGGGTATAACCGCGCGCTAGTAACATTATTTATTCTTTATTATACACATGAAATTGGAGTAAAAACAACATTTAAAGATGATGTACAATGGCGAGCTTAACTCATTAATGAGTTTTCTTCCAGCAAACCATTTTCAGAGTGTAAAATTAAGGTAAAATGGGCAAGAACAGTGTACACGACAGACTTTAGATAAAACAATAATAATAAGTAGAATAGATTATTATATATATCCGACTTATACATATACGCATACTAATACATAATAATATATACATACATACATCCAAAAATATAACATTATAAACAATAAACTAATACATATTATAAAAACTACTAATGTGATAGATAATGTTCTTTTATTCTTTTTTTAAATACGTCAATAGATGAACTTGAACGAATAGCATGTGGAAGAGAGTTCCAAAGGCGTACAGCACGAATGGTGAAAGAGCCATCAAAACGGCAGGAGGTGTGTAAAGGCATTCGAAGAAGAAGAGAAGTAGCTGTACGACCAATTTTGAAATAATCCAACATTATGAAATAATCACAAAAAAATTTAGTACCCTGCAGTGTGCCTTAACGTTTATTTAGGTAATTATAAGCAAATGTTAAGTAGTTATTCTCGCTTAGAACATTGCCACCAATTATTGTGGAATTATTATTATAAGGAAGCTAGTTTATGTTTTACATATTTACCGTCTGACCGCCAATATACTTAAAATATGCTCACGTGCTGTTTACTTAGCGTGAAATCTTAATAGTTGTTTTCCTGAATCGGAACGATAACAACTAGTTTTATAAAAAAAACAAAGTATTTAAATTATTACAAAATTCATTCATCAAGTAAAAGACATAAAACACTTTAGCGTATTTTCACTGCCACTAGCCCCCGCCAGTGCCATTATTAGATAGGTACAACCATTAAAATGTTTATGTAAATCAGCGGTCGGAAACACATGGCCCACGAGTCGCATGCGGCATGAATGTTTTGTAAAGAATAGAATAGAATAAGGTTTAATTTCTCTCAAAAAAGGTACATTTTGGTATATAGTATCTGGGTTACAAGCAAATTCAAACCTTTATGAGAGCTGGAGTCTATATTGGGTTCGGGACCTGTATGACAGATCTCCAGGCTCACACCTTTTAAAATTACACTATTTACTTGCGCTAAAGTACTTTAACAATAAAAAGCTCCAAGTATTGAGAGGAAGAGGGTTATATTATAACAAAACAAAAGGAGATATGCTACGTGTGTTTTTGGGGAGTGTTATGTTTCCGTGGGTGCAAAAATAGGTCCTCACGCCCAGCACGAGTGAAGGGCACTGGGCGTGGGCACCTACTTACCCAAGGGTGTGTGTGTGTGTGTGTCTGTATGTGGTTTACTAAGTGAAACATATAAACAATAATGTTATATGAAAAGAGGTAGATACGTCATGCTCGTGTTTTGTTAAGACAAAATTTGTCCCTAGAGAGTAAAAAGAACAGCAAGAAAATAAGCGTGTGCAAAAAACGAGACATGTATCTCACATTCAAGTGTGCCGATTGGCTTAGTTTCGTGGTGCCATTTTTAAACCTGGGTGCCGTATCTACATCTTTTTTACTGTTTCATAATTTGTTATAAATATCAAAATAAATGCATGAACGAACAAGTGAGGATGATATTTTCATTTGTTCTATGGCATATGACCAATTATACGTAGGTATCAGGTAGAATTTAGGGTTAATATCACAAGTGCCTTTATTTTGCCACCTCGTAGCCCTTGCCTGTCAAAAGGTTGCCGACCGCTGAAGTAATCATGAAAACAGTATGGCTGTTCCCACATTGGGCGCACGTATAAACCAAATATTTTTAAAGCACCTTATAATTAGTAAACCGTTGTATTTTACATAAGAGACACATATCATACGTACATTATTATAATTGAAGGGCAAAGAACAGGGAATGTCTATTGACAAATGCAATTTCAAGTTAGGACCTATGTCGCTTTTATTGAGATAATCGTTTCGGTCATAAACTAAAAGGTATTTTCCACGCCATCTATTTACTTTTATTAAAAGTTTGTGATTAAACTTAACTACCATAAATAAAGATATGTTCACAATAAAAAAAAAGTGACATTCCCTGTTCTCCTTAATTATTAAGTATATTTGGTAGTGACGTCAGTATATTATTCACGTAGTTAGCACATTCAAACAATAGTACCGAAACCACTGACCTTTGACAACACGGTTTTGCTCACCTCTTGCGTCAGCTCTCGGAGGGAGGTGGGCTCCGTGTTGTTGTTGTTGACAATGTTGTTGTTGGTATGACAGTTGTTGTTGATGATGTTGGCAGAGCCGTTGGGCGTTGGTGACGTGTACCATTGACTGCCGCCACTGGCTTGAGTGCCGACTTCGCTCTGTGTTGTATAATAAGTTCATTATTCTAATTGGAACTATTTTATATTGAGAAAATCGATTACCTATTTGTTTTAATGTGAGATTTAATTTATTATAAATTCATCAAAGACACGAATCCTTCACACTTTTGCGCTCCTATATATACTAAAAATGTTACTCTTATTTTATTTTACGGCATCGGGGTAGTTTTTTAACAAAAAACAGGCAGGCCAATTACTTAAAAAAAACGATAGCGATAATTAAGGAGCTTGCCAAATTCTTTTTTAACGTTTTGCAACGTTTAGGATGTGAACCATATGATATACAATATGATTATATGACACTGGCAGAAATTGCAGAATAAATCGACAGATTGCCATAACAATAGTACCGAATACTTGAATGACAAAAATAAAATTAAAGCAATGCTATAGCTAAATAATATAAAGACTATTCTTTTTTGACATTTTGCAACGTCAATAAAGAATTTGTACGTAATACACCTGCCGGAAATAACTTTTGTTCTGTTATACAAATCAAATCCACTGCATATGATAGTTACCACTGTAAGTATAAATCTATGCTAAAGTTATAAACAGGTAAGATTTTATTTATTTGTTACGAATTAACTCAAACACTACTGGACGGACGTCGATAATTCATTCATCTTTTTTTTTAAAGATTACAACAGAATTTCGCAGTCTACTAATATTCTTGTTAACCCCTCGTGCTAAGCTAAAATGCTTGTGTTACGAGTGGGTTCACGTCGGTAGTGCAATGGGTGGGGTTCGCACCGGCGACCTCAAGATCGCAAGTCCGACGCCCTAGCCATTGGGCTACGGCCGATTAAAGATGATGATTAGAATGTTATATTATCCCTGAGTAAAATAGGCTTTATTTAAACGCGAAAGTTTGTAAGTATGGATAGATGGATGTTTATTACTCTTCACGTTAAAAACTACTGAATGGATTTGGCTGAAACTTTGCACGGGGATAGTTTATAAGCTCGATTAACATATAGGCTACAAAAAATCACGCTCCGACCCACTGGAGCAGAGATACGCGGGTAAAACCGGTGGGGCGCAATTATTATCATAATAATACATGATAAATTGTATTATTTATATATTATGTATATACATTACCTTTCTTAGCTGTCGTTTGTTCCGCCTCGGCGAGTTATTAAGCGTGCCGAAACGATTCGTTAGACTTGTGCTACTGTTACGATTTGGCTTCGTCGTAGGAACTATCACACTGGAACCAGTATAATATTGTTATTCAAAATATATTTAACAATTTGAATATAATGTTTGTTAGTCAATTTTGCAAAGAAACATATTCATCTAAACCAGGGTTTCTTAAAGTGGGGTCCTCAGACCCCCAAGGGGGGGGGGGGGTCCGTAGCATGTATATCAGGGGTCCGCAGTAGGTCAGTCTTGTCGAAGACAACCCCACAATTTAACGTTCTCATTGAGGCCAAACAGCAGCACCCTTCTCATTAACTAAGTAGTAATTTTCAGGGGTCCATGGATTTTTTTATATTGTGAAAGTGGTCCGTGACTGCAAAAAGTTTAAGAAACCCTGATCTAAACGGATTTGAACAAATAACATTTTTTTTCGGACTGACGTATGTAGTAGTCACGAGTCTTTTGCTACTTCACCGGGCATAAAGGCATGCAGAGCTCCAGCCAAGATATTAAAATAAAATTAATATCTAGGCTGTGCACTTGTACTTGTGAGAATAACAATTTATTAAAATAAATAACAGCCTCCGTAGTCCTTTAAATCTCGGAGGTCGTGGGTTCAATCCCCGCGCCAGACAAGAAATCTTTGTGTAAATTCTAAGATTTCTTTCCCGGTCTGGTTGGTTGCGGGACTACCCTCCGTGCCTCGGAAAGCACGTTAAGCCGTTGGTCCCGATTCTTATAACATCACCTGTAATAATCTTATATCAAGGAACGGGCAGCAGTTTCCTTGTGTGGTACAACTTAATACTGCGGCCACCAACCCGCCTGCCAAGCGTGTTGATTATGGTAAATACCCTCCCTCGGGAGGAGGCCCATGTTCAGCGGTGGACTTTATACGGGCAATGATGAAGATAAATATAAATAAATATATAACAGATAATAATTCTTATTCTATAAAATATCCATAGATTATACAAAGCCGTTTAATTAGCTAATACAAACACAATATTTTCAATAAATATAATATTTATTATAATACCTGAGCGGATTAATCGTAGTGTTGAACCCGAAAAATCTGCCGGGACTTTTTGATCCAGTCGTGCTGAAATAAATTATGATTAATATTAAATTCTTATGAGTAATAGGCTAGTTGACACATATGAAATTATGTTACAATGATGTTTATTTCTAAAAGTATTTGTCATATGGAAACTAAATATACAGGGTGTCCCAAAAGATTACGTAGCTGGGAAGGGGGGTGATAGGGATGGTCACAAGGGTCACCAGAAAAATATAAAAAATTCCCTCTGGGTGTTTAAAAAAATAAATGGCATTTTTCAAAAGACTAAAAATTTTACACCTTGTGCTAACTGTACCTACAAATAAGGCTGTATTTAAAAAAAATGCTGTTATGTAATCTTCAATAACAACAAGGTCATCAACATCAACATCAAAAATAACAAGGTGTAAAATTTTAAGTTTTTAAAAAAATGCCATTTTTTTTTTAAATACCCAGAGCGGATTTATTTTTTATTTTTCTAGTGACCATTGTGTCCACCCCTTTCACCCCCTTTCCCAGCTACTTAACCTTTTGGGACACCCTGTATATAATTTCTGTTCATAAAACTTGAATATGTTTGTATAAACTCAATATGATAATTATTTCTTTTGCCTATGTCTTTAACTTCCGAAAACGCTATCAGCCATTTTGTGACGTCATACATCTTGTTAAAAAACATGGACGCGATCCTTTATTACACTTTCTAAATCAAGACGTCATCGATCTTGAACACAGATATTGTATATACATCAACATGGCTGACAACGTTTTCATCTTTAAATGTCAAACCAATGGTAAAATATTTATTTTAGTACTTTTTAGATCCCAAATAAATGCCATATTTTTTTCTTGATCGAGTAAAACCATATAAATAAAATTAAAAAAAAATTTCAACTAGCCTATTGAGTTATTTAGCAACGTCATATAAAATCCGAACAGTTCAATCGTAAAGTGTGGCTCGAATACAGTCGTATAAATGACACCAGCCTATTTCAAATGCTTTATTTATCTATATATAAAAAAATGAATCCCTATATCCCTTCCTACGGCATCACGCGTGAACGACTAGAGCGATTTCTGTAATTCTTTGATTCGCTCATTCTTTATTTTTCCGTCCTGCATGTTGTGCATAATTTCTCTGAGCGGAAGGGCGAAAACTATGCCTTAGACATCTATTTCATATACATATCACGCCCTATTATTTTCAAGACAGTAAAAAAAGTCACCCAGTATAGTATAATGAAGAAAAACATCGCCCTATGATCTATATATGACGGAGGCAGTCAATTAGATATCATAAATAAATAAATAATATAAATATAGTTATTATACTATTTCCATTTCTTTATTTTCTCGATGACAGTTTTAATTTGATAGTAATAGTGTTGTGACCAAATAACTAATGATATCGATCGCATATATTTATAATATTTTGAACAAAGACAAATACAACAAAACATTCAAATATATTTTGTCATAAATATATAAACAGTGACGATTCATCAGATTTTGATTAAAATAAATAAATAAAAATTACCTGTTGTTATAATTATTTCGTATCATTGTCGAGTACCTACCTACCTATAGCTACTTATTTTACAATAGCTTCGAAAATGTTAAAAAAGTTGGAATAATCAATCAAGAATCAATACGTGTAACATCTTGTAGTCAAATATAATATTAGTTAATAAATTTGTACAAAGTATCTGGCAGTTTTTTGAACGGTTTCGCACTACGTCCGATCCGAACCCGTGAAAATATGGTCCGTAGTAGCCGTAGAACTATTTCTATGGTAATTTGCGCACTAGATCCGATGTCCGTCATCTGATTTCTTTCCAAATTTCGGGATTCGGATCGGACATAGTGCGAAACCACTCTTACACTTTGTAAAAAAATATAGGGTCTGTTATCGTGTTACGTTTATCGATGGCGTGTGTAAGCGTCATATTTTTATAAAAAAATGCATACATAATGTAAAAAAGACTCCTATTCAAGTTTTCCACAAAAACTGTCATCGAGAAAATAAAGAAATGGAAATAGTATAGCCTTAATCATCTTCTGATATCAAAAAAATAGTATTTGAGTTGATCAGAAATGAGTGATATAAAATCAAAAATCTGCATAGTCTTACTCGTTGCCTGTAGATATATCAGACAGTCGGTTCATAGAAGCGATGCCCGATTCACTGGACATACTGTCTCGGTACGGCATTCGAAATTGTACTTCGGGCGAGCCCACTTCTAAATCACAATTCTGAAACAAAACATGGTATATATACTGTCAAGCTTAACGTGCTTTCCTAGGCACCGTAGTCCCTCAACCGACCAGACCCGGAACGAAATCTTACGATTTTACACAAAGATTTCTTGTCCAGCATGGGGCTAGAACGGAGCATCCGAGACTTAAAGCGAAACTCAAACCGCTACGCCACGGTGGTCATAATAATTACGATTATTTCATCTTTACTAATATTATAATGTTCGTGAATTGTTGTGTGGTTGTAGAGGGTAATCTCTGGGTCTACTGAACCGATATTTTGAATTATTTTACCAATAGTAAACCCATTACAGTAGAATCCGTTTAGTACGACTTCGCATACAACAACCAACCTTTTATAGCAGCATATGTTTGGTTTTACTAAGAGACACTATAAAGGTTCAATCTCTTAGTACGACTTCCGGTTAGAACAACGTAATATCGCCGGTCCCTTGACCGTCGTTATAAACGGATTCTACTGTATTTGTAACTGTCCTATACTATATTTTAAGTCAAGGTTTCCACAATTATGCCCGGTGAAGTAGCAAAAGCCTCAGGTGTAACTAAAGATGTCCAGCCGAAAAAGAAAAAAAAAACCTTTCCACAGGAACGGGATCTACGCGTGTGAAAACGCTCGGGACAGCTAGTTATTTATAAATTTAGACCTCAGAAGCATAAGGACGGATATACTATTATCTTCAGAACCATTTGGTCGTAAGTGCCAGTTAACGATAAAAGCACACGACGAATCACGACGAATGCTTCAGCCGTGTAATGTCACATCCGACATCTGAACTCTAGAAATGAACATTACCTTCTTCCCATATCTCTGGTGTACGTGTTGTTGCATCTCTTGGAACAGTTTGAGTAGTCGCGAGTGTAGCGGCTTCAATTCCGGGGACATGCGGGAACCATGCACTTCTAGGCCTTTGTACAGAAAAATATGATTACTCAGTATAATTGATTAAGTTGCCATGTATTTAGGCATAATTTGCAAAATTATGTCAAGTCAAATAAATTGCGTAGGTACCTATAAATTTTCTCTTTAGAAAAATCTAAGCAAGAAATTGTAATAGTAGAGATGTGGAAGATCGACCCTAACCCATCTGATAACCAGTTGAGACATATTTTTGTCAAATATATATTCCTATAATAACTTGCCTATCGAAAAGTGTTTATGCCTATTTTAAATTGGATCATGGATTTTAATCAACTTGCTTTCATCATCTTTACTCTTTTGATAACCGAACAGATTTAGTATGTATATATTTTTTATTTTTAAATGATTACTATCATAATTTTGCAGTCTTGTTATCCCCTCCAGCTAAGCTTAAGTGGTCCTTTGAGCCGGATGACCACAATGTCGCGTGAAGCCAGCACCAGCAACAGCAACTAATGAATGAAATAGTGTAAAACGCTGACGCAGTGACATAATATGCGTAAATTGAACCGTACAATATTAAAGGACTTACCAAGCCTAAGCAAAGGCACTTGATCTGCAATAAGATCCTTTAACTGAGCGAGATGTGCGCTATGCTCCGGATGTCTCGCTGCGTAGGCCGGGGTTAGGAACGCGCGCTCGTAGTTATCTATACCACCCTGGACCGCAGCATCGATTATACCTGCGATATAGAATATCGTTGGCTAATTGAGGAAAAGTATTTCAGTTTATTCGAAGCTTGTATGTAAATACGGTAAGATAGTTAAGAAGAATTAGGGAAAATAATTAAGATATGACGTTTTACCAAGGAAATATAATTACATAGTATAAATCAGATTCGCTTTCCACTTAATTCAGTACGCTTAGATCTTCACGCATCGGATTTACTTCAGTTTTAACTCTAATTCTGAGCAGCAAGCAAATAATATGAATTTATATCGAATGTCCTAATGTTTAAGATCATTTTAATAAGAGTTACTAAGTTCTCAATTGCAATGATGGTGAAGAAAATTCATAACTTAATTGACCAAACATGAAGTTAAAGTATGTTATATTTGGTCATTCCATACAAAAATACCGCGTGAGTTGCCATTTTTACCATTTCTTTCAAGTTCGACAATGTAAAACTTATTTTTCTACTTTCATTACGTTTCTTTTAAGCACTTGTTTGTCACAAGACACATTTTTAGATTGAACTTCATTTGTGACAGGCATGAGACTAATCTGTGTATCTACATTATATATCTTTATATATATAATTCTTCCGTGAGTGTGTATGTCACTGAACTTCTCTCAAACGACTGGACCGATTTTGATGAAATTTTTTGTGTGTGTTCAAGGGGATCTGGGAATGGTTTAGATTCACAATTTTGTCCGCTGGACAATGTTTTTTTAATTAATTTTTAATTTATTAGTAGTTGCCTGAAAACCCCTTAAAACAGCCTTTTTCTTTTTCCCATACAAACGTTTTCTAACTAAAATGTAGAGTCAATTTGAGCTTTATTTTTTTGCTAAGATTTTTTAGGGTAGGTGTAGGGTAGGGTAGGGGTAGGTGTAGGGTAGGGTAGGGGTAGATTAGGGGTAGGGGTAGATTAGGGGTAGGGGTAGATTAGGGGTAGGTGTAGGGTAGAGGTAGGGTAGGGGTAGTGTAGGGTAGGGGTAGTGTAGGGTAGGGGTAGTGTAGGGTAGGGGTAGTGTAGGGTAGGGGTAGTGTAGGGTAGGGGTAGTGTAGGGTAGGGGTAGTGTAGGGTAGGGGTAGTGTAGGGTAGGGGTAGTGTAGGGTAGGGGTAGTGTAGGGTAGGGGTAGTGTAGGGTGGGGGTAGTGTAGGGTGGGGGTAGTGTAGGGTAGGGGTAGTGTAGGGGTAGGAGTACCGCATAAACGAAGTCTCTACGGCCCAGTTTATTTTATACAAATGTTTAGGTCTTTTATGTATCGATTGAGGCAGTACGAAGTCTGCCGGGTCATCTAGTATACATATATACCTGTGAGCATCATGGACAGTGGGTGTAACGAGGCTTCCGGTGTGCGAGCTTCCATGATGACGGACTTGAGGCGACTGTTCTTGTCCTTCAAGGTTTCCACCGCGTGCACTATCGGCGACACCTCGTACGTGCGAGTACTTGTGATTGGGAACCAGCGGAGGATACCTGGATTTAGTAAAAGATAAAGTTACAATATAATGTTAATGTTAATTTGTTTTTTTTTACTTTATCTCTTTATCAGCCGATTACGTCCACTGCTGAATATATGCCTTCTCTTTAACAGAACTTGAAGTCAACGTCGTTGAACGATATTGCCGTAATCACTACGCTTCGCAGGCGCATTGGTGATCGCAGTTGGATGGGAGTATATTTGAGCTGATATGACCCTTAGTAGCCTCTTACGACGGCCTTAGGTGTGGTTTCCGGCTTAAAATAGACCATCCCATAAGATATGGAGTGGGGTCTATAGAAACCACACGGCCACAATATAATATTAAAGTTAAATATATTCCTTTTTTTACTTTATTGGCTGAACATGAGCCTCATCATTAACAGACTTAGGCAAGTCACGGTCGTTAAGTTATATTGCCATAATCACCAAGCTTGGCAGGCAAATTGGTGATCGCTTTGAGTTGATAGATGCTACTGGCAAACCATCAGGATAATGTCTCTTAGTCGCCTCTTACTCTCATTTATGAAGAAACATTGATGACTTTCCATTGAGATTTTTTTTATTTTTTTTATTGTTTACTAGCATCGTTTTGCAGTCTACTAGTATTCTTGTTAACCCCTTGTGCTGAGCTAAAATGCTTGTGTTACAAGTGGTTTCACGTCGGTAGTGCAATGGGTGGGGCTTGAACCAGCGACCTCAAGATCACAAGTCCGACGCCCTAGCTATTGGGCTACGGCCGCTTGATTTTGCCAAAAAAACTACTCAGTACGCTAGCAATTAAAACCTTTTCAGTTTTAACTTTCTCACCTGCACTACCGGGAAAAAATCACGATTCTAAATAGATATTCAATATTTTCATGAAATTTATTTCTTTTATATTTAAATAGTGACCCTTACCACTACTCATGTCACGTACTAGTATATCATAAACTATTAATAGGCAGTTACCTGGTAATTTGTCACTAATCTCGAGCTCGGTCCTCTCTAGCCATTGCGTCGCAAATACGTTTTTGTTTAAGTCGTCTGTTGAGCCGTCCAGGGATTCTTCTGTTGAGATAATGTATTATTGTTATAAAATTAACCTTTTGAACGGCAATGTCAGCCATACTCGACAAGTGCAACGTCGGCTATACTCGACAGTAGATAACATAGAAAAACACAAACAAACAAATGTTGATTGTACACATAAAAATAATTAAATAATTGGTACAGCTCAAAAACCGCATCATCTATTATTTCCTTATTTGCAACAAGTATACAGCAGATTCTTGTTATGTTCTACAATACTGTGATTTAGCATAGCTACGTACATTAATTAATATCACGCCGATGAAGTTGGCAAATGAAATCTTGAAAATATTTTGGTTTATTTATATACTCTCTTACTCACATGGTTACAAACCTGGAATAATTATTCTTGAATTGTAACCAGTTATAGAAAAATATATATAAAAATCTTCATTCGTAACTGGTTACCAAAAATAGTTACAAACCTGAGATAATTACTCTTGATTGGTAACTAGTAACGAGAAAACGAAATAAAAATCTTCTTTCGTAGCTGGTTACAAAAAATGGTTACACTGATGGACCAAAGCCTATTTTTATGTGAGCTGTTATATCATTTTGATGTAATAACAATCAGGGCTAAGTACTTAACGTATTTTCCGAGGCACTGAGATTGTTACCTACACCAAATAGACCCGAAAAAAAAACTTACATTTTACAACAAAAAAAAATCTACTTTTGAGACTTAAAACATGACTTAGACTTAGCTACGACACGGGGTTAGTTAAAAAAATTGAAAACAATCTTTGTTACTGGACGTAGCGTATCGATATGAGTATGACTTCGATAATAATTACTTTACTACTCAGCATGCATAAAACATTTTAAATATGCCTAGTGTCATCTTGATCTTTTACCGCGCATCGGTCGTATATCGCGCATGCGTAGACAAAACCAACGCTCACGTCTCGCGCCTATCTCCGTCACACACGTGGAAACCGACCTCTCCCTTACTCGCTTGCGCACGCCGTCGGCGACGCGCGTTACCTTTTCTTCTGTATATACTGATAAATGTATCTTGTGTCTGTACCTAAATAGTGCTAATAAACAGTTAACGAGAATACATGTGCAGTTCGTTTCTTATTTCAACACACAATCACCGGTACCACCTATTACACTAGTTATTAAGTTCCAGAAAACCTAAAGCATAGGAAATTAACCTATAATGCTAACGTTAAAATAATGAAGACATTTTTATTGAATTTTTAAATTACATAAAAGATTAAAGTCAGTAGTTACCTGCTCTATAGAAAGGCCTGTTGAATATAAACTTGTCGACGTTATTATGCTTGTAGTAGGAGAGTATCTGATCCGCCACGGGCTTGCCGGAAGATCTCTTGAGTTTGTCACTGATCACTGGTTCTACCGCATTAATTTGTAGGACTGCTTTTGTATTAAGGATTTATATTCTAATAATATACAAAAAGGAAAGATTTGATTGTTTGCATTGAATAAACTCCGAAACTACTGTGCCGATTTCAAAAAATCTTTGACTAATAAATCTTTAATTAAATCGTGAAGCAAAAACTTAGTAGGTATCCCTTTTTACGAAAATTGCGCCGATAGACTATGAAATATCGCACAGATATCTATGCTATCTAAACTAATATTATAAAGAGGAAAGATTTGTATTTTTTATATGTCTGTTGTAATGAATAAACTCAAAAAAGACTGTGCCGATTTCAAAAATTCTTTCACCATTTTAAAGCTACATTCACCCTGAGGTTATATTTAATTATGAAGTTCCCACGGGATCGGGAGTTGCGCGGGTGAAACCACGCGCGGGACGCTAGAAATTTAAATAGAGAATGAGTGCAGGATGCTAATATTGTTTTAATTATGGTCGAATTTCGAACACTGAGCGACCACTTGTTGTTATTATATCTCTAAACATAAAATGAACTAAGCTCATCTTTTTAATCTTAAACGAAAAGGATACACTGTCCATCAGATTCAGTGACGTCAGGTCCTGGTGGGTCGAGTTTAGGTAACACCCTTGCGTCGGGCCAGTCGTCCAGTACGCGTTCTACAAACTGCGCCAGTTGCTCGTACTCATTGCCGCGGTACACGTAGCCCTGGAAGAAAATACACATTCAATTGGCACCGGTGAAACACTTCGATCCAGAGGTAGTGTAATGGGTTTTATTTGACTTCCGAGATTTAGCTTATATTGCTGCCTTATAAGGTCTACACTGCGTGTCGGTTGAGGGTATACCCTGCGTGCCTCGGAAAGCACGTTAAGCCGTTCGTCTCGATTGTTATAACATTATCTATAACAATCGTAATCGTAATGGTAATAATAATAAAAGGTCAGCAGCGGTACCCTGTACATCCTACTAATATTATAAATGCGAAAGTTTCTGTGTGGATACACACAAACTTTCGCTTCTTCTTTTTCTTCTTTCGCTTTTGTTACTATCTCACGCAAACACTACTGAATGAATTTAGTTGAAAGTATGCAGGCGGACAGTTTATAAGCTGGATTAACATATAGGCTACAAAAAATCACGCTCCGACCCACTGGAGCAGAGTAAAGCGGGTAAAACAATTGGGCGCAGCTAATTACATCATATTACTGCCGTCACCAATCCGCATGAAGAGCGATGACTATGGCTAAACTCTCCGTCGGGAGGAGGCCCATGTTTAGCAGTGCACGTTATACGAGCTGATGATGATGATGATGACTTTTATGTTAAATATTGTAATAAACTATCAAATGCTTACATGTGTCGTCCTCAAAAGTTCCGGGAATCCTTTCCCATGATATATAACTCTGAAATATCCCGGATGTGACCTCAATGTTTTCAATATAGAGTCGTACAACTCTGCCAGTTGACTGTGCAGCATTGCTAAAGGTGCATAACCCAAAGCTTCTTCCTCGTAAACTATTACCAGTTGCTTCACTATTTCTATGGCTAATTCCCATTGATGACCACGCTTGAGACGTTCCGCTATTTCTATGTATAACGCTTCCTGAAAACATTGGTAAATATTAGTTACACATTAAATTAAGCACTTACTTTTAGTAAAGATGAATAGTTAATTCATTATGTGGGAATTTCTACCCTCCTTAGAGGTTAGCAGCAGTGGAACTTTTCAGGACTGATGTTGATTTATATTTTATAGACCATTTCTCTCCTCCGTTGCGTAGCGGAGTTCGTGGGTTTGATTCCTACGCCAAATAAATAAATCTTTGTGTAAATTCTAAGCTGTCTTTCCTGGTTGGCTGAGGGACTTCCCTCCGTACCTCGGAAAGCACGTGTTCTAACATCATCTATATCAACCGTATTCCAGGAAAAGGGCAGCAGAGTTTCCGTGCCAAGCGTCTCGAAGAACCAGGCGATTCACGGACAAAAATCTAAATTGTTCTAGAGTAGGGATTGATCTACAATATCCAGTCATAGGTCAAGACTGCCAAACCATGGTTTCGAGTAGTCCCATAATACTTGCTCTTAGATCAACACTGCTAAGCCATGGTCCAGAGTAGGTTCAAAATACTGGTCTTAAGTCGTCATAGCTAAGCCATGGTCAAGAGTATTCTTTATCCCCCTTGGGGTGACCTTAATATCAATTTTCATCATGTCATTGTCATTACATCTCCGAAGACTAACCTTTAACTCGCGATGTGTGACGTAGTGTAACAGCGGGTCGGGGTGTTTCAGTCTGGGTGGTAGAGGGTCGTTGCACCACGACAGAAGCTTGGCGTGTAGTAATAACGATAGTCCAGCTTCAGTCCACTGCTGGGCTCCACTATGCATGGTTGCTAGTTTGTGGACGTATCTATAACATTATATTTGTATTTAACACTATATTTTTTTTAGTTTTCAATTTCAATTCGAATATATGCACCTCTCCATCCATTAATATAATAAACTAGTTCCCGCGCGCGGTTTCGCTCGAGTGAACTTAAAAAAAATACCACCAATATACAATAAATAATCAGACTACAATAAATAAACACTCCACATACCTTATATACATATGCGGCCTTTCAATATGCTGGTAGAAGTGCAGTACAGTTGTGGCCAGATGCATACGATGCGGGGTCGCTGACCGTAAAGCAGCCGCGCGGTACTGCAGCAGCGTGTCCAGCTGCCGCGCGGCTGCGGCCACCAGCGCGGCTGCTGCGGCCCGCAGGTCTGCCCGCGCGGCTCCGCATAGAGCTCCGCAGAGGGTAACGAACCGCGCGCGCCACGCACTGTCCCCGTACCCACGCTCGACTAGTACGTCCACTTTGTCTATCATCTCGCTTTCGAGCTCGCGTAGCGGACTGTCAGCTGTCGGAAACGATATTGATAAGAAATTGAACAATTATTTGTGTGAGCCTAACATGGTTGTTCCGGGTCTGGGTGTGCTTTCGTTTCTGTGAATTGGTAAAGTCGCTCGTTACAAAGCGATCAATTTCCCAAGTGCGAAAAAAGGCAATGCAATGGGCAAGCTCATAAAAAGGTAATGTTTACTGTCTAAATGAAAACACAAGATATTGTTCACAAGTGTTAATTCTGCTCTTAAGCGGAAAGTTTTGAGCCGAATTAACACTTCATATTTTGTATTTTATATTTAAATTTGTACGGATTTCCTTATAGTAATGCCTGATAGTATCAATTAATGTAAATACATGGTTTAAAAAATACTTATCTTGACGTCACCTATTTAGGAAATTATTACAAGGATAAATAAAATGAATTAGGTATTACATACTTTAGTTAAATTTGCTTTTCATAATATTTATGTGCCATCTGTTTAAGGGCAGCAGCGGTCACCAACCCACCTGCCCAGCATTATTACTATGACCAAATCATTCCTCTGAAGGAGAGCCATGTTCATCAATGAAGTGATGACGAAAATGATGGTTTAACAGCAGTATATTATGTTACATAAATAAAAATACTAAGTACCATTCTATAATCATGGTCAGGATTCAATAATATTAAGTCTGCATTTTCATTTTGTCTGAATGAATGCATTTGTAAAGTCCTGCGTATACTTAAATATCTGATACGGCCATTTGAAAAGGAACTTACAGCAATCCCCGCTGGTGAGGCTGTGGCTGTACTCCGTCTGCATCATGTCGAAGAACACGGGTATAGTGGTGTTGCGTACTTCCTCGTCGCAGAGGAAGCTCACCTCGAGGAACGGGCCTACTAAGCATGGAATGAACGACCTCTTGTGATCACCTGTAGACAACAAAATTGTTAGTCAGTTTAAAAATCGGACAAGGGCGAGTTGGGCTCGTGCACGAACAGTTTCGTACCATTATCTAAACGATATTAGACACTATATTATTATAAGATTTTGAAATAAAGAACCATTTCCAGCGTCTACTTGTTGCCGCTTTTAATCGAGCATGTATGGGAGCCCAACTAACTTGCTTTTCGTTGTACAAATTGTTTTATCGGCAACAGAAATACATCACCTGCGAAAATTTCAACTGTCTAGCCATCACGGTTCGTGAGATACACAGAAAGACAGACAGGCAGTTTTAGAAACAGTGTCCAGTTTTCCTTTGGGTACATAAAATATACGAAGTCTAGAGCTGCAGCGGACCTGAAATGGTAAACGGCTCGTGCTCTTCGAACCACGCGCGTGAGTGTATCTATCACTATCAGACAGTCTGTATCAGTCACTCACCTAAGCTGTGCCACACATCGCTGAGACAATGTGCGACGGCTCTTCTCACGTCCCCATACAAGGCGGAGGCTCGCTGTCGGCGCGACACAGACAACGTCTCGAGCTGCAGCGGGCCGGACGTGGCGAGCGCCGCGCCCGCTTCGAACCACGTGCGCGTGAGTGCATGTATCACTTTCAGACCGTCTGTATCGAACTCGTCTATGGAGTGGAGGCGCTCGTTGACTGTGGTTGATAGTAGTCTGAAAAAGTGATGAAGTTTGAAATACTATGATAATTAAACAAACAGAGATTTAGATTTATTATTATTATTTAAAACAGTTACACCAGGGTAATAAAATCCCTGTGTCACTGAGAACTGTGAAGATTTAAAAATTCACGGACTCAATACAGACTTAACTTAGAATAACAATTTGTAGTAAACACAAATATTTGTCTTGGTTTGAATCGAACAGAACAGCAACTGCAAGAAGGATCGTTTTTAAAATACGGAAAAGATTAGAAAAAAACATCTTAATTTCAAGGATTTTTATTTTTTTATGTTTTTATTGCAAATAAATATTAATCTATGATAGTAAATTCTTACCAACGAACTTTAAAAAAAAATGATACATATGGCACCGAAAAGCGTTTTTCTTTGTGGCCGAAACTAAAAGAACATTAAGAAGAAATTGATTTTAATTATGTTCTATGTGAATCTATTTTTTATGACTTCCCCGGTTCCAAACGGTTGTGTAAAAATATAAAATATTGTCAATAAACTTGTCACAAAATTACCTGAGAGCATGCAACATGACGTGATGCTGCAAATGCAACATATCCGCCCAATGCGGTCTGTACACCGGCCTCTGCAGTATCGCGAGGAACAAGGACAGCGCATCGGCCACTAGGGAACCCGAGCCGCCGGCGTGTTCCGCCTCTAGCGCCCGTACTACCATTGTGTACTGCTGGTCCGACATCTGGCGTATCATGTCGAGGAGCACAGATACTATGCCTCGCTAAAAATAACAGATAATGGAATATTAAAAACAAATCTTTTTTTTTTTAAGTATCCTGTGTACTGGATGTGTGTATATGCGGGATCCAAGACATTTAGGTGTCCCGGGACCAGCCTAAGTCTAACAGCTTAGCGCCTGGCTTACAGGAGTTACAGTGGCGGGAGTGTGGGAGGGATTAGACCCATTTATATCCTGTATACTTAAATATTTCTATTTGATTAATCCCCATCGCGTCAGGACGAGATATGCAAAAAGAGCAGATGACCCAATCCCAATGCTAGGACAGATAACATGTGTCCAAAACTAGCCATCTTCACCCCGCCGCGGTCTAACCCTTAAATACGTCTACATGGGTTCTAGCGACCTCATTAATCAATAATGGCTATATGGAAAATACTTCAACTTTAGCAGCATTTTGTTTTTGTAATAAAGGCATTTATACCTAGATAGCATAATATTTTATTATAGCATTAAACAACAAAAATAGCTGATGTCACTCGGAAAGCGGACACGCTAAAATGGAACAGGACACTATCCGCACGTCAGATTATTAGGCCCCACACACGACGTAATGGGTCCCTATACGGCAACGGTAAATGATGCAGACCCAGAGGGAGATGAACATGACTCCTTTACTTTACGATCTAGGTGATACTATGCCGGGATCTATGGAAAGAGAGACGAGAGACCTTTGCCCTGCAGTTGTGAAGGCTGATGATTCTGATTCCAGGGGAGGGATGGAGTCTCACCCTTGTGTGAGAGTTCCAGGAGTGCCCTTGGGTCTCTCTGTCTCTCAGAGCGGGGGAAGGAACATCCGGGGGCTTTTGTGGGTATGCCTTCTCTGCGGCGCTATCTGTTTTTGGAGTGTTGCGAGAACACGAAATTTGTGTTCCCCGCGAAGGGTATGTGGGACACTAAGGATGCGTAACGCATTTAACCTCGGTAAAAATAAAAGCTAATGATTATAGCATAAGGACATGTACATAAGGAACAAAATAGAAAACTCACCAAAAGCGCATCATCGGCAGCACTGCTCGCATCAACAAAGTTGTCACTCTTTCTGTCATTGAGCATGGAAGCGGCTGTCCGCAGCACTGTGGGGAGCAGTCGCCTGGCTAGCTCCCCGACATCAGCCTCGACAGGGCCCACGTCATCCCGCGCTAGGAGGGACATCACCTCGCCAAGGGTTTCGACGCATAGCTCCACCTGTAGTACTAGGTTGTTAGCAGGAGAATACTACAATCCATTTCGTATAAGAATGGCATGGTGACGGAAACTTATAGGAAATTAAACTTTATTCAGTCGAATTAAGTTGTAGAATTGTTTTTGGTTCTTGTTGTATCTTATTTTCATTAAATAAAGCATAGTGTCCTATAACATACATGCCACCGTACTAATCTTGTATGAAACGACCTGATGAATACTAATAGTGTCTATAAATTGTCTTTTTTTATTGGTACTTAGTTTAAACTTTAGACATTAATTATTTATCTACAGCAAGTGTGCAATAAAAAATAAAAATTAACAAATGTTATATTTGTTTCTTCCATTTCCTTAGTCAGCAACCTGAATTAAGGATTGTATCACTCGCCGTCTCCTAGTTCTGTGAGTTAAAGTTTCATATACATATTGTCAAATGATCTTTTTGATAAAATCTATTACCTATTCATCTTTTAATATAGGTTAAAATGAAATTGTCATGTACCGAATATAATTTGAGACCTATTTTATTTATATTGATAAAAGTTTATATTTCATTTTGATTATATAAAACCGCGTAGCGCGCTGGTTCCCAACTTGTTTAGTAAAATAGCCAATGTAACATAATTTTACAAGTTACACTTCGAATGTCGATACTTACTGTATCCTCTTGAACTTAGATAATGCTGCATGAAATTAGAATTACATTTAATAAGATTACGACATTTTCTTAAATTTTAAAAACCAATCTTGCTTTAAAATCAACTAGACAGTTAAATAATATATACTTTTGAAGTTCATCTTATATTCTTAAGTATAAGTACTCCTACATTGATCAGAGTAATAATTAGTGGTCAGATTATAACATAAAATTATATGTATGTTAGATTACAGAAACTAATTTTGGGTGTTGTATAATATAAGAAATAAATAAGTATAATTTTTAAATAAAAAAACGAATACTATAATATTTAGCTCTTCTACAAACTTAAAAATTAATGATTGCAAACATCGAATCATTGCAGCATTCGCAAGCTTAAGTCCAGGGCTGAATCTAACAAAAAAATTAATAAAAAAATATTGATGTATATGGCATGTACTTCTTAAATCTAGATATACATACGATTTGCTGCTGGTTCGTGGAGTCGTGCAGGCGGGCGGTGTCGGCACCCAGTAGTCGCGCCACCTTGCCCACGGAGCGGCACTTGTGGGCGGCAGAACGGTCCCACTGCCACACCCCACAGTCATAGCGCACACTGACGCATTCCCGATCACAAGTCTAACAGCTTGTAGGTATTACGACTAGGCATATATTTGATATGGAACAATCGACTTCGTTGCCATTTTTTAAAATTTATTTTAATTACCCTTTTTTGTTGAGTAAGGGATGAGCAGAATGTACCATTTCCTTTTACGACAGATCCAAAAAAGTATTTGGAGGAGATATAACATCTGAGACTCAAACAAAGATCATATGCATGGTTCAGGGATCACTACTAGTGTAACTTCATTCCAGTGGTTCGGTGCGTGATGTTTTGTAGCTTTTATGTTACTCCAGCTACAAACTATGCCCGTGCAAAACTTCAGTCAAAGTTTGCGAGAATGAAAATACATCCATCCATACATACAGAAAGATCCATCAATCCATACACATTTTTTAATTATACATAGAATACGTAGAATAATATTAGTAAAATGCTTACATACGATCTATCTAACTTTTTCTAATTGGCTCAGAATTGTCAATCGTGCATGCAATGCATCGTGAAGAACTTATTTTTAAATATACCTAATGGACTTGCAGTTTATATGGAACATACCTCATTGTGTTGCCAACTTAGTCAACTGTACATATCAGAAATATTTTTTAAATAATATTATGATATATTCCAAATTTCGTTACTGATACAAAAACAATTTTATATAAGTCGTAATACCTCAATCAAATAATTATATACATATCGGGAATTCGTCACAAGCGTACACCAAATAACTGATCATTATAAAAAAGAATATAAATAACTTTTTTTTTTTTCAATGAAGTTTATCGAAAGCTTTGTTAAACCGAAAGTTGACAGCAAATTAAATGCAGTGAATTAATGCTTTTAATATTTTGAAGTAATTATAATGATCAGCACTTACACTAGCGAGCTGTCATTATGACAAGTCGTCAAATGACAACACGCCAGCGCAAAACATGCAACACATCAAGAGTTTGCACACAATTTAGTTGTCAAGCGACATCGAAGGCGCTTATTACTTTTGTAAATTAATTTAAAATACCAACATCAAAAAAAAAGTTACAATGTTATTTCCAGAAGAAGTGAAGTGTAAATGATTGTAGTGTATAATATAATATTATTAAATATATATTTATAAAAAGTATTTATTTTATTGGTAATAAATATAAAAATATGTTCCATACATGTGACATAAACTATATAACTAATTATATATTTTATATTGTTACGAGATGTTAGTAATAGTGTTCACACAGACGGACACACGAATGTATTTAGCAAAAGCATGGTTCGTTATGAATTATTGTTGGTACGGTTAAGTACTTGATACTATTAAAATATTTGAAATTAAATTCAAGATATTAATTATGTTAGTATTTAAAGTAATGAATGTCAAAATGAAGAACTCTGTAGTATAATAATATACATATTTTTGGAACAAAAGTCGTAACTAAATATGTATAATCGATGAATACATTCACGGAAAGTCATATTCTGTAACGTACGAATCTATTGCAAGGAAAAAAATCAATCTCATTGAACCAAGTTTTGCTACTTCAGCGACTTGTGCTGACACACGGACACACACGCTGCATGCTCACACTGACATATAAAGTGATGTTAGTAAATACACATAAATGTTAACATATGAAAAAGTAAGTACTTTATTACATTTACATAGAAGGTATAGTAAAATATTAAACTTTTGTGAGTGTCATTAATTTAAGTGTTTCCGTACGATTTAACTTCGATAGAAACCAAATTCAAATGTTCTAAAGTGTTTTAGATATGTTATCAAAGCTACTTTGAAGAAAAAACATGTGATCAGCAAATTAAACTATTCTAGTATAATTTGCCGACCACACGAGACAACTGGTCGGCAATTTTGACTTATGACGTAAAGCATACAAAGTGTTTCAAGTTGTTGTAATTTTATTTTTGGATACTTAAAAGTAAATGAATTAGATGAAAATGGTTAATAATATTTCGTAAACCAATGAGCAAAGGTTAGCTTATGACATTTTAAAGAATTATTAGATGAAAGTAGAGTTGTTACTTTTGATTCTGTATCAGTCCTGCGGCTGTATTCGGCAAGGAAATAAAGGTATTGTTAGTAAACATTATAAAGTCATCAATGACTACGTTTACGAGAGCTGTAAATATAATTTCGGTTTCATATTTTTAAGGTACTGATATAATTTCGTGGTAGTCAAATAACTTAAGACTTGATAATACATATTATTATACACATTGTTCATGTTAAATCGTACGATAATACTTAAACATAAATTACAAACTATTTTTTTTAATTTATCTCGATTTGTGTGCATATCTCACGATGCGGGTGCGACATTGATTTCATAAGAAGATAACATTTTGATTACTTAAAGATAATTGCTTAATAAATGTCCCAACTTCATTACATATTCGAAAATCAAACGATACCTCTCCGTTCTGTTACATAACTATACTATCACTCCATAAGCAATATTTACTTTTGGTAATTCTATAAATAATCTAAAATTGACTGGTAAATAATGCTTTAGGGATTAAGTCCGCCCCTGTAGAATATATTACAATGTAAAAGGTTTCAAATGAATTTGTAATACACTTTAATCAAAAAAATATTAAGCTTTAAGTTATTTTCATATTAGAAATGAATGTAGAAATAATAATTACTTATAGGAAATTATAGTATCATTTATTAAGCAAATATATTTTTAAATTAAAGTTTTAAAATATGGATATGATAATGTTAAAAGCATGCAAACATGGATATATTTAGGTTTTGTTAATGACCAGTGAACATTAAATATATTTTGTTTGTTATATACAAGCCCGGTCGACCTATAAATATCATAAACGTAACGTTTTACTTAGATTTTATTTGAATTACTGACAATACTATTTCAGTAATTTTTATTAAGTTAAGCCGCATGATCTTATCATTGAAATTTTTACGCTTTTTACATCGATTTACCATACAACAAAGAATATTTCGAGTTCTCACTGAGTTCTGACTTCTCACGTTCCGATCCACTTTAATAAATATTATCAGTAATAAAGAATACTTTAAAAATTATATTTGTATTGTTCGATTACGTAATCCAGTCAATTATATGAATTGATCAGTTGACAAACAGTACACAGTCTTAAATTTTGTTAATTTAACCAAATATATCGCAGTGAGAATTCAGTCTACCATCACCACTACTACCTAAACAATAAGGTGCAATACGGGCTGCATGCATCAGCGTGCGGTGCTTACCTCTGGGTCCGCGACGCGCCCTATACACACAAATACGGCGGCAGGCTCTGCTAGTATTGGCTTGAGTAACGAATTTAACTATATTTGGAACATTTTATGACAAACCGCCAGTTTAATATGAACTCCACGTATTAGATGATTATATAAATTGAACATATTTTTTAATAATTTGACAAGTTTAATTAGATTCGTTTCTCAGTCAAGCCGACCGCTTGCGATCCTCACTGCACGGACACAAACACAACGACATATACTGTAAGGATGCCATCAACAGATCCTTCCAACAAACGACTTTTACGTGAAGTCACATCAAAACTACTATAGAACAAAACAGAGATTCCCAAATTAGCAAAGTGTAATTCTATGCTATTCGCGCGGACCTCCTCCTTTTATAATGTTTTCTTTTTAACTAATCTAAGTACGAAAGGAAATATATGAAAGGGTTTTATGTCAGTGAAAGTATAACGTCATATACACATTTCATCAAAATCGACCTCTGAGCCGGGGCCGCACTGGCCGACTGCAACACGACGGTGACGCGACGAAACCAACTCATATAAATATATGTCGGAGGCCACGCTCAGGAACCACCAGAAAAATGTATTATCGTATTGTAGCGACGTCATCGTGTTGCTGTCGCCGTACCACTGCGGACCTGACCTAAGGGTCGATATACGACAATATTGAGATTCTCTCACACACACATGTTAGAGCATTGTCTATGGCACCCCTACAGCGTGGTACATTACCGAGTGCGGTGCGTACATACCATGACACGTACTGGTGGGGTTGCTAAACGTACACAGGGTTATTGACGATATAACCTAAACTTGCAGCAGTTGAGCCTCATACAAAACGAAAAATATTGTGATTACTTTTCAAACTTTTTATTATTTAAAAAATGTTTATTTTAAAAACTGTAAGATACGATGTATACTGACCGGCTCGCATCTGTCGTGCTGGACGGTATTTTACAATTCGGTAAAGGGTATTGAAACGTGATAACAGGAATGATCAGTTCATATTTCTGTCGAGGTTTCCATCGGACACCATTCGGAATGATCCGCCCTACTAAAATTCCGCCGTCGCGAAATATTTTATTGTTTTGACGGACATGGTAGTATGTGCCAGGAGGTTTTTACTACTTTAGCGGGCATATCGGAAAACAGGATTCTAGGCTTATTTAATGATTAAAAAACTACTAAGCAACCAGCGCAAGAGGGTATCGCCTGTAGGACTTGGAACTCGGCACATGTCGGTCACTAGCAGGGGAATTGAGGAATGTAATGTAATTTTTGACTTTTACTTTTTAAGGGGAGTTTTGTGCAACGTTTTCTCTTGTTTATAGTTCGGGGGACGACTCGAATTCGGGTCTACGAAGGTAAAGAAGGGTTCTTTGCTAACAAATGCTCGGGAGCTTAACTATGAATTGTAATTTCACTTAACACGTTTCAATTTCTTTTAATGCATTGTAAAATGCCCTCCAGACCGGGCCGATCAGTCTAACTCACACCTAAGTGTACTTCTGAATTATTAATTAATTTTGCTTTGAGGCTCAACTTTTGCATATTAATAAATATAACACTTACTGTTCTTCGTTAACAATGGACGATGTCACAATACAATTTAGTGAAAAATATTAGATTATTTTATAAAATGTGTTTTGTGTATTCTAAATTGTGTACAAAGGAACTTGATTGTACATTTTAATTTAAAACAAAACATGATTAATTGAAATTTTTAATCAGATCTTTGCAACACTACGAAATTAAAATTCCAATTGATTTTGATATAGTTTGTTTGTAGTGTTATGTTATATAGTTGTTTGCAAAAAGCTAATGTCGATGAAGTTTAGTTTTATTTGTGATCACTTCATTTCTTATACACATACGATAGTTTTCACGAAAAACACTTTAAACTTTACTCAGCAATTTAATTGCTATCGATTCTGAAAGCTTCCAGTGTTATGAATGTTACTCCATAAATAAAAACTGGAAATGTGAGCTAACTTTATGAATCTACAAAAAGAAGAATCTATGTTAGTTCCATACAGCTGATCTTAAATGTCTTAATAAATTGCTGGATGAGATCTTTCTTTTTTAAACTAAAATCTCGCTTTTTTTATAGTTCACAATTTCCAGATATAGTTAAGAAAAGTTGTCGATGAAAGAATGAATATGTTAAGTTGAAGAACTACGTTTTCTGATGAAACCAAGAGTATTTTTAAGAACAGTTCAGAATCTTTCAATATAGTGTGGGTTTGTGTGTGTGATGTAGAAGTGTATTGTATTGGAGTGTATGCTCACCTCAGCCTTGTCTCTGAGCAAGGCGCGCGTGGTGGCGGCCAGGTGCGGCAGCAGCAGCGCGCGGGCCGCGGGCGCGGCGCACAGCGGGCCGCGCACCAGCTCCAGCAGCGCCGACATGCGCTGCTTGCTGAGCCGGCCCAGCGGCAGCGCCTCCAGCGCGCGCACCACGAAGGCGCTGAGTCACACGCACATCATCAATACATGCATAGTATATAACAAACTCGCTTCCGCTGTCTGTCTGTACCTATGTATGCTTAAATCTTTAATACTTCGCAACGGATTCTGATGAGAGTTAAAAAAATCGATAGTGTCTCAAGATGTAGGTATATAAATATATAATACATGCACAATAATAGTAGCCGGCCCGCCAGGGCCAACAATCCGGCCTGCGACAGCTTAAGACTAGTGTCATCAATCTGACCAGCGACACCCAATGTCTTATTGTTGTTACTATTGTTGTGTTTAGTTGAAAAAGACA
Source organism: Nycteola revayana (assembly GCA_947037095.2). Classification (NCBI taxonomy): domain Eukaryota; kingdom Metazoa; phylum Arthropoda; class Insecta; order Lepidoptera; family Nolidae; genus Nycteola; species Nycteola revayana. The sequence continues at coordinate 4,991,815 of OX344851.2, forward strand.
ACACAAAATGATAATTACTCGGTCGCACACTTTACACTAGTCTGAGATAAAAGTATAGTTAAGAATAGAAAAAATTAAACTATTTTGGCCCTTCGAACATATTGAAAAATCGTGATGGCCCTAAAGGACTCAGGTCCACTATCCCGTAGCATACCATGACCGTGCTAGGAACGTATCGGGCACGAAAAGTAATCCGATACGGTCTACTATGCCCACTAGAGCGTATCAATAACGTATCAAAGCCGCATATCATCCGCGTGTCATACCCGGATTTAGTGACGGGAGCGTCCGCATATTATTATCATCCTAGTGCTTAGAAACTTAGAAAAAATAAATAATAAACGGGTGTGCGTTTTATTTTGTCATAAGTGTACGATGCGCAAAGCGATCCCCACTCTTGCGCCGAGCGCTCAAGAACCGTGCCGGTATCTGTACGCGGTTATAACCCGCCTGCGCACCGGTGTGGCAACGTCGCGTGCCATGCACGGAGCGTTTCGCCACCGGCAAAATATTCTCGCCGACAATTCTTGACGCTCCGTTCATGGTATGCGACGGTGTCGGTCGGTGACGGAACGGTCTAGTGGGCATAGTCTCATACTTTTCAATACAAAGAATATTTTTTTGGTTGTTACGTTCCTAGCACGGTCATGGTATGCTACGGGATAGTGGGCAGAGTCCTTAAGGCTTCAAAGTTTGGAGACGCCTGTAGTAGGAACACTCATCATTTTAGATGTTTCTAATGTGATGTCGTAAATAAACACAGTGTCTAGTTAAGAGCAACTTACTAAAAGACAATATTATTTATACTAGATGTGCCAAGCGAATATACCCACGTTACTCTGCTACATTGGGTCGGAGCGTGATTTTTTGTAGCCTATATTAATCTAGCTTATTAACTATCCCCGTGCAAACTTTCAGCCAAATCCATTCAGTAGTTTTTGAGATACATCCATAGATTCTTACAAACTTTCGCGATTATAATATTAGCAGAACACTATTTACCTGAGCTGTGTATCAGGGTACACCTTGATGATGTGAGGAACAGCGTGCGGCAGGTACTTGAGCGCGGAGCCCTGGCACGTGAGCGCGTGCTCGTTGCAAGTCATCAGCCACACGAGGCGCTCCAACAGCTCCTGAGACAAAAATTGGTTACAAATGTTGGTCCTAAGACAGCTATAGGTCGCCTCGCATTGATTGGATTGTACGTTATTAGCAACTTTAATTTTTAAACTAAATGTTGGCACCAACATTGGCATCAAGTTATCGCCGTTTTAAATTCATAGTGACATAAAAGGAAATTGTGACTAAAGCAAACTGATCTATAATACCAGGTGCCTAATACAAGGTGCATTAAACTCCTTCCGGGTGCTCCTCCAAGTCAGCCGATTTCATAAGGGCCACAGGTAACTTGCGTCTTCTGGGATTTCTGGTCCCTTAAGTAACGCGTAGGCTTATAACGGTCTTCTACATTCAATATGTAAGGGTTGTGCTGAAGTAAAGTCGGACCAAATCGTCAATCCTTATGTCGTCGTTTTTTTTTTATAATTACTAGCTGAATTTTGCAATCTGCTAGTATTCTTGTTAACCCCTCGTGCTAATCTAAAATGCTTATATTACGAGTGGGTTCACGTCGGTAGTGCAATGGATCGAACCGGCGACCACAAGATCACAAGTCCGACGCCCCAGCCATTGGGCTACGACCGCTTCGAATCTTATGCAAGTCAATTCTTATGATAGTCATATACAGGGTTGATACGACAGAGGGGCTTTCCTTTAAACTGCATATACTAGGTACCATTTCCAAGCTCTGTACCAAAAATCAATTAAATAGGAGCAGTTTAGTTTAGTCGCAAATGATTTTTTAAGTTTTTGCGCCGTTTGAACACGATGTATCTTTCCTTACGATGCGTTGTTGCCGCTCTGACGCAAATCATTGCGAAACATCCCGCACCGGCGCGCGCGCGACGTTGCCGCTTTGCTAGGTCAGTGAAATTTATTTACAAAGGGTGGTTACGTTTTACTCTGATTTGTAAGCTATTTAGTTTGTTTGAAAGAAAAAAAAACTCAATTTGGTTGCTTTTTATTTTTATACCGTATCGGATTAATAAAAAACACGTATAGTAAACGTAGCGTAATTTAATGCCCCTCTGTCATATCAACGTTGTATAGTTGTCCAATATGTCTCACCTCGAACAGCTGACAGAACTGCTGGTCGCTGGCGCCGCCCAGCGCGCGGCGCAGCTGGCGACTCCTCACCACGAAGCGCAGCAGACTCTCGATGCACTTCATGCACACGAGCAGACGCTTGAGGGCAGCGTCGCCGCTGTTCGCGCACGATATCACCCACGCCATTACTGAGATTAACTTCCTGATAACAGAAAAAGACAACTCATGACGGCACGGCATATCATGGGATTTTATTTCTGATTGGCTATTTTATTGCCCGCGACTTTGCGTAAATTTAAATTTTTCGTTCCAAATATTTCCAGCCCTTTTCCTCCTTTCAAGTGTGGAATTTAAAAAAATCCTGTCTTATCGGTTGCCTATGTTATATAGAGTCGTTGTTATCAGCGATTAAATCTGTATTGATCCGTCAGTCAGTCAATAATTCAGAGGCACTACCATACGTGCCTCGGAAAGCACGTTAAACCGTTGGTCCCGATTGCTATAACATCATATATAATAATTGAATACCAGGGGACGGGCAGCAGCATTCCCTTGTATGTTTCAATATATTACTGCAGTCGCCATCCCGCCTGCCAAACGGGAAGGCTCTTGTACAGTAGTGGACGTTATACGGGCTGAAGGTGATATTTATATCAACTTGGAAGCAAATCAATAACATTCTATTGCTTCTTAATCCCGTTAGGGGAAGAATTCCAATAAAATACGAAACAGGTCTCCCATATATTTTGTTAAAGTATGTTCATGATAAATTTGCAGTAGATTGGACAAGGAATCACGTTGTCACACAGACTTTGCCCTCCCCTTTTCACAAGCTTTGGAGTTGAATGTTCCAAAATCCCGTCTTAGTGAGCACCTATGTTATAAAAGGAACCCCTATGCATAATTTGAGACTCCTACCACTTGTAGTTTCTGAGATTTCGTGATGAGTGAGTGAGTGAATGACCTCTCGCTTTTACACGCCTCCTCTTAACAGACCTTGGCAAGCCAGGATCGTTAAGGGATATTGCCATAATCACCACGCTTGGCAGACGGATTGGTGATCGCAGTAAGATGTAAATCTTGAGCTAATAGATGCTGCTGCCGATTCATCAGCCATATCTCCCTTAGTCGCCTTTTACGACACCCATGCGAGGACATGGGATGGTCTATGATAATAGAAACCACACGGTTGAAAAGATAATATAATCAAATACATACTCGTAAGCCAACCCGTCACAGAAGCTATCGTCAATATACACGTGTAGTACTGGCTGGAAGTGCTGGTATTTGTGGTCAGCCACCAGCGATATGACTCGTAGCAAACACTCTAAGACCAACACGCCGTAGCTTTGTTCATTGTAGCATCCGCTGTCTTCAACCTGGCAAACAAAGATGATAAATTCATTATCATAAATTACAAATATAAAAAGATGACTAAAAGAATGGTCTCGCAGTTTCTTAGTCTTTCTTCTCCGGGTGTCACATCGTAGGTTTGATCCGGCTCGAAGGACCACTGTTGAGTGCCAAGCTCCAGTTGTGTTCTGGGGGTGTAAATAAAACTTCCAACGAAACGTAAACGTAATAAACTATATGAGGCGCAAGTACAATAAATAAGATGCCGCATCGCTCGCGCTGGGGCGTTGGTAAGTGAATCCTCGTTGTACGAGGAAGCGACGGCCTGTACGTTTGGTGGGGCTGCAAGGACGTCAAAAGGTCACTCGAACGGTCAGAGCCGCGCGCGCGATGTTGTTCCAGAACAACACCTTTATTTGCTTGATAGTACAAACACAAAAAGGTTAAAACTACTGTTATTGAAAGCCAATACATTATGCCATAAAAGAATAAAACAAAATACTATTACAGTGGGATGGATGTCTTTAGGATGAAACCACCCGTAATTTAATATTACAACCCAACGAATGTTACAAGTTCATACATTTTTTTTACCTGTGTCAAAATTTGGAACAGAGCGTCAAGGATGTCTTGTAAGAACTTGACCAACTCCTCGCTGGGCACGTTGAGTAGTTGCATGAGCGCCTTACGTAAAGTACCCATCTCTAAGTGCGTGTGCCATTTCAGAACACCAAGGATTTCCTCTGTAACAAAATACGTTAAAAATAAAATAATAACATATTTTTAAACAGACGTTTATGCAGCTATAAATAGATAATAAATGTCCAATTTTAATTTTAATTAGGTTGATTGTAAAATAATATTATAATGGGTACTGGCCATTATAATATTATTTTACAATTAAGGCCGTATTTTCATTTACATTATAAATACGGTCTGATTTATTAGACATTATTATATAAAATATGTAATCACATAGAACATACAAGTACAAATTAACTCATGGTTTTATTTGATTAAACTAAATATACGTTACCAAAACATAAATAATAACGTTATTTGAATGGATTCAGACTCAAAGGTAGTAAAGGTTTGAATTTGGCCAAGTAACAAAGGTATGTACATTGCCTTTAGTTCCTAGGGTCTCAAAAGAGCCCACAATAGTCTGGTGGAAGGGCAGGTCCGGGCACAGGGCACTAGACACAACACGTACCTCTCTGCGTGAGCTTGGTGGAGCACAGGCGCGTGTTGACGACGAGCTGGTCCTTGTGCACGAGCGACAGCGCGCCGCCCCGCACCTTCAGCCCGTGCTCGGCGCCCTCGGGCACGTTCTCGCGCCGGGAGGGCAGGTCCGGGCACTAGACACTAGACACAACACGTACCTCTCTGCGTGAGCTTGGTGGAGCACAGGCGCGTGTTGACGACGAGCTGGTCCTTGTGCACGAGCGACAGCGCGCCGCCCCGCACCTTCAGCCCGTGCTCGGCGCCCTCGGGCACGTTCTCGCGCCGGGAGGGCAGGTCCGGGCACTAGACACTAGACACAACACGTACCTCTCTGCGTGAGCTTGGTGGAGCACAGGCGCGTGTTGACGACGAGCTGGTCCTTGTGCACGAGCGACAGCGCGCCGCCCCGCACCTTCAGCCCGTGCTCGGCGCCCTCGGGCACGTTCTCGCGCCGGGAGGGCAGGTCCGGGCACTAGACACTAGACACAACACGTACCTCTCTGCGTGAGCTTGGTGGAGCACAGGCGCGTGTTGACGACGAGCTGGTCCTTGTGCACGAGCGACAGCGCGCCGCCCCGCACCTTCAGCCCGTGCTCGGCGCCCTCGGGCACGTTCTCGCGCCGGGAGGGCAGGTCCGGGCACTAGACACTAGACACAACACGTACCTCTCTGCGTGAGCTTGGTGGAGCACAGGCGCGTGTTGACGACGAGCTGGTCCTTGTGCACGAGCGACAGCGCGCCGCCCCGCACCTTCAGCCCGTGCTCGGCGCCCTCGGGCACGTTCTCGCGCCGGGAGGGCAGGTCCGGGCACTAGACACTAGACACAACACGTACCTCTCTGCGTGAGCTTGGTGGAGCACAGGCGCGTGTTGACGACGAGCTGGTCCTTGTGCACGAGCGACAGCGCGCCGCCCCGCACCTTCAGCCCGTGCTCGGCGCCCTCGGGCACGTTCTCGCGCCGGGAGGGCAGGTCCGGGCACTAGACACTAGACACAACACGTACCTCTCTGCGTGAGCTTGGTGGAGCACAGGCGCGTGTTGACGACGAGCTGGTCCTTGTGCACGAGCGACAGCGCGCCGCCCCGCACCTTCAGCCCGTGCTCGGCGCCCTCGGGCACGTTCTCGCGCCGGGAGGGCAGGTCCGGGCACTAGACACTAGACACAACACGTACCTCTCTGCGTGAGCTTGGTGGAGCACAGGCGCGTGTTGACGACGAGCTGGTCCTTGTGCACGAGCGACAGCGCGCCGCCCCGCACCTTCAGCCCGTGCTCGGCGCCCTCGGGCACGTTCTCGCGCCGGGAGGGCAGGTCCAGGCATAGGGCACTCGCCTCCAACTCGTTGGAGTGCTTGTCGATCTGAGGAGGACCAATAAATGAGTTGCAATATCCTAATCATAGTATAAATCTGGTGGCGCGGCACTGCATTCGCCAAGTCAAGCAAAAAAGTGGCACAGTCGTACAATCATTTTCTTGAAGCAGTTCAGGCCATTTTCGACCCTCTTATAACTTCAATGTAGATAAAACTAAACGGCGTGCGGTTTATTTATTCAGTCCCTACATAATCTATGTTTTGTAAAGAGTTTCGTTGTCTGACATATGCTGCTGCCCTTTCATCAACTGTATCCTTAGTCGACTCTTAAGACACCCATGGGAATATTATATGGATGGTCTATTCTAAGTCGGAAACCACCTTTTCATTACTTTTTTATTAAGCCGTCGCGTCGTTTCGACATGGGTTACAGTCGCGGTCACGGACAGACTGATTAATGTCAGCAACAGCGTCTTCAAACAGTGCGTATTTAAGCAACCCGCACTTGCTCGTGCATTATTTTTCGGACGGTCATACGGACTTAGACACGAGGCTTTTGCTACGTTACCGGGCATAAAGGCAGAGCTCCAGCCCTAATAAATGGTTTAAAACCTAGAAACTAGGCAACCTGCGCAAGTGGGCGTCCCCGGTGGGACTTGGACCTCGGCTCAGGGCGGTCGCTGGCGATGAGATTGCGAAATTATGAATTTTAGTATTGAAGGGGAGTTTTGTTCAACCATCGTTCTACTTTACAGTTCACGGGCCGCTCGGACTTCGGGTATACGAGGGCATCGGATGGTTCTTTGCAAACTAAGAGAGGACGAGGGGACTTGGTCGTGAGACCCGTGTCTTCTAGAAATTATGTGTACAAATCGCGAAAGTTTAAATACAGGAACTATACTTCAGTTCCCCTCCTTTCTTAATTTGCTTATGTTCGGCTTAGACCGAATAAAAAATTATGACGGAGCGCTGCGAGTAACACAGTGAAGACGGTAAAAACTCCGCCCTGGCATGTACATACACAGCTTGCGCACGCACGCATACCAATACTACCTACTACCTTGTCTGTCGATATTTCATTCTATAGCAGCGTTAGGTACTTGATATCGAAGTAAGTGTACGAATCAAAGTTTAATGTTATTTTTATAAGATTGGGGACTGTGAAACACCATAGCAACAATTTTACCCACATTACTGTACAAAAAAAAACCCGGCCAAGCGCGAGTCGGACTCGCGCACCGAGGGTTCCGTACAAACCTGTTTTTATTATAAGATGTTACTAAAATTTTATGGTTTTCGCAATTTTTCCTTTATCTGTGCGACGTTGCTTCGTACCAAATTTCAACCTACAGGGTACTTCCCGTACTCAGAATTTAGAATTCCCTTGCGAGTGTCAAAAATATGCGGCATAAATGTCTGTATTTTTCGATTGCGTTGGCTTAGAACTTTGCTTTTTCACAGCTCCAAGGGACAGTAGACCTGAGTATTTGATATAAATACTGAGGTCTACTGGATACCTCCACGCGTTCCTGAGAAAAAGGGTCTTGACAGACAGACAGACGGACGGACGAACAACAAATCGAACGGTTCCGTTTCTTTCTTTCGAGGTACGGAGCCCTAAAAATGGCTTCACTTACTCTTAACTTTTAATTCGGTGTGAGTTGTTGGGCTGACTTTTAATTTAGCTAAAGGTTAAGCAATTACCTTATAAACACACAAGTTGTGTAATCCATCAGGCGTGGTGGTACCCTCGCGCTCCATTAGCCGCAGGTAGCTGAGCGAGAAGTGTCTCTCCGCCCGGTCTTTAGCCTCGTTGGAACTGCGGTGACGGCAGAGGAACACTAGATGAGCTTCCTTGAACTCTTCGATACTGAGGCATACCTGAGGGAAAAGACAAATATAAAGATCTTAAATTATCAGTTTAGCGCGTTCGACTAGATAACGCGCTAGCTTAAAACCATAGATCCGTTAATGCGGCATATCAATATTAAATGAAATTAATATAATATTCATTTAATTTTCTCTTAACAAAGCTCACAATTTTCAAACAATAATGATCGACCATTGGTTTATCCAGTGCAATCAGTCACCGCAGGGCAGCTTTTGGCGAGCTGTTGGTGAGTGGCGACACCACGGACCCTATCTCCCGGGGACACATACAGACATGCACACTACACACACATACACACAGTGACACATCCCCTGCCTCTGAGCTTGCCTTAACTGGCCGGCCAGAGTGGAGTTGCAAGAGCGGAACCTATGCTCCAGGTTGGAAGTGTAAAATGTCATAACGCCGGGGGCACTTGACTGTACAAGTATCTTGCGCCCCGCAGTACTTTATCTTAATCTTACTTTGTGTAGACGAACTTGTATATGTTCGAATTTGCTTGCGAATTTGTATTGCGAGATACAGGTTAGTTCGAATGCTAGATGTTAGATGGCGTTGTTCGTCTTCTTGTAGTTTGTCCGGCTGTGATGTAGGTTCTATTATAAAACTTATATTACAGGTCACCAGGTATTACTAGGTTTATTTTGAAACGTCATTTGTTCAAAAGTAAAGTAATAGGCACGTACCTACCTAAGTGGTAATCTAATATTCAGATTACATATTATTTAAACGACGAAAACCCTGATGACGTCAGAAGAGAAAAGAGATATGCGATTAAAAGAGAAGGAGATAGGTGAATATAAATGTAGGTCAGCTAGGTCCGTGCGATCTGAATTGCACTTAATTGTATCGCAACAGAGTCCCTATTTCTTTAATTTCGGTAGAATACATAAGTTAGCTATATTTAGTATTTAGTGTATATGCATGCCTTGTGTAAGTGTGTAGAAATAAATAAATACTTATATTATAAAAAGGAAAGATTTGGTTGTTGGTTTGTATTGGATAGGCTCCGAAACCACTGGTCCGATTTGAAAAATTCTTTCACCGTTGGAAAGCTAAACTATCCCCGGCTGACATGGGCTATATTTAATTATGAAGTTCCCACGGGAACCGCGCGCGGGAAGCTAGTAATACATATTAGTTTAGATTAAATCTTACCTTGAAAACCTCCTGCCACCGCGGTCTATCGTCGTGATAGTAAACTGTAGACGTATATTCTTGTGTCAACGGCACACCTGCTCCCACCGACACCACATTCTGTATATAAAACAACAACTCAAGCTAGTAAGATCGAAGAAAATACCTTTAAATATAGTGTAATAAGCACTAAATATTAATAATTATTCACTATAACTATGTCGTACTGACAAAAACAAGTCCATTTATACCTACACAAGGTGTAAAGCGAAAAAAATCTTCGACTGTACATACATACTGATTGTAATATTAAAATCATATAATTATAGCAATACTGCGCTCTGCAATGTAACAAATCAACCGAAGAAAGATAGGTCAAATTATGAAAATGATAAAATTGAACCTTCCATACAAAATTAATGATTTGTCATTTTTATAGAAAGTTGATTTTTTTTTCTGACTAGTTATTTAGTACCATGGGGAGGAATGCTCAAATGATGTCAAAACAAACATCATCATCATCATCATCAACAGCCCGTTTACGTCCACTGCTGAACATGGGCCTCCTCTTAACAGACCCCGGCAAGCCAGGATCGCAGAGGGATATTGCCATAATCACCACGCTTGGCACTCGGATTGGTGATCGCAGTAAGATGTTAACCTTGAGCTAATAGATGCTGCTGCCCACCTATCAACCATAATAATATGTCCCTTAGTCGCCTTTTACGACACCCATGGGAAGACATGGGATGGTCTATTCTAAGCCGGAAACCACACGGCATCAAACAAAAAGTATCCGTCCCGCACGGTTTTACGATAGCTTGAAAAGCTATATTGCTCCTCAAAAACATTAATTTAGTACCATGGGAAGGATCTTATTCTAAAATAACACAACTTACAATTTAAAACTGTAAATATTAAAAAGACAAATGGTCCATTTCTATAATATTTCCACTAACAACTTCTGAACGTGATTTTTTTTGCCAGCGTAGACCCCCGTCTAGACTCCCGTGGACCCCTGGGGGTCAGCTAGACCACTTTATGATTTATTTTGATTGATTGATTTTGGGACTGAATTTAAACAAAATATTTATATAAAAATATTAATCTCTGTGTATATCATCACCATCATCAGCCCGTATAACGTCCACTGCTGAACATGGGCCTTCTCCCGAGGGAGGGATTTTGCCTCACTTGGCAGGCGGGTTGGTGACCGCAGTATTATGTAGTCTTCTTCTTCTTGTCGTGTCGATGGTGCTTATATTTTATTCGCCCAGTAGGTAGCCACGCTTATGGCACTATCGGTGGCTTCATATAGGTCTTGAAGGGTGCAGTTTGAAGGGCACCGGGGGCAGCTGAACAAGTGTTGCATTGTCTGGTCAGAAAAGCCACACTCGCATGAGGTTTGTGAGGGGTATTATGTAGTAACACAGGGAAACGCTGCTGCCCGTTTCCTGGTATACGATTGTTATAGATGATGTTTTAACTATTGGGACCAACAGCTTAACGAGCTTGCTTTCCGAGGCGTTAGTCCCTCAACCATCCAGAAAGAAATCTTAGACTTTACACAAAGATTTCTTGTCCGGCGTGGGGTTCGAACCCCCGACCTCTGAGATTTAAAGCGAGGCATTTATATATATTAGTATATAATAGGAAGTTAATACTTACAGGTATAACTTTACCATTCCGATCCACGACTCTGGCAACGAGTTCAATGTTTCTTTCCGAGGACTTGCCTCCACCTTTGAAGAAAGAAAGGACTTGAAAGGAAAGAAAAAATATGGAATTTATTTTTTTCCAAACAACATAAAATTGTATTAATTACAATGTACCTACAACAACCTTTTTTTTAATATTCAATATGTATTTAGTTCTAATTAACACTGCGGCGTTGCCCGGCTTTTGTTATTATTTTTACAAAGCTGCTCGGCGCAAAAAAAAAGCTTGAATTTGCATTTTTTTTATCGTAGTATTAATAATGTAATGAGACTAAATATCTTCAATAATGTAAGGTGTCCGACCTTTTTACCTAAATTTCCGACCAAAATGGCTGTCCGGCTTTGACGTTGGGTGACTAATGGAATGAGCTGCCACTAGATATCAGGATGGCCCAAAATCGATATGCGTTTAAGAAAAAGATTCGCGAATACTACCAAAAAAGGTTGTTGGAGCAGTATTCTCATCGGTGATTATAATATATTTATATTGTATGTATTAATATATATATATATATATATATATATATATATATATATATATATATATATATATATATATATATATATATATATATTGTATGTATTTAGACATATTGTATATATGTATGTGGTTGTATATATTGTCTTAGAAATATTTTTATTTAATTGGCTGTTTTGCCTTCCTCAATTTTGGTTTCTTTCTTTCTTCTTTTAATCAATGTGCACCTACTGTTCTTTTCTCTGCACCACCCCAAGGTTGGCTGGTAGAAAATGCCGTTGGCATTAAGTCCGCCTTTGTACGATTTTTTTTGTGCATAAAGTTATAAATAAATAAATAAATACTAAATCAACAGTCCACAAACTTACTTGATTACGGGATAATGTGTAGAGGCAATCACACTTACCTTTGGAGAAGGACCCATTGCACAGCGTGACATAGAGATCATTACGAGCATCCCCCGGCAAGATCACCTCAGGGAACCCCATCTTGCGAGCCACCACCGTATTGCCTACCACTAGGTGCGGGTTTTCTTCACGAATCTGGGAAAGTATATGGTATCATATACAGGATTATTTTAAAACAGTAATAACCTCTTAAGAGGCGATTGTACTCATCATTATGAACAACTTTTACTATGGGACAAAATCTAAAATCGCGAAACAAAATCAGCTGTTCCCTGCATTTAAACGAGTTCAACGAACATAAATGCAGGGAACAGCTGATTGAAAATTTATTGAGAAATGTGCAATCTAATATTTTTTCTGTAAGTTGCTGAAATACCTTTTTTTTCGGATTGGCATACGTACTTAGCCATGAGGCTTTTGCTACTTCACCGGGCATAAAGGCGAGCAAAGCTGCAGCCTTAATAATTGGTTAAAAAAACTACAAACTAAGCAACCTGCGCAAGAGGGCGCCCCCTGTGGGGCTTGGACCTCTGCTCAGGGCGGTCGCTGGCGATGAGATTGAGGGATTATGACGTTTAGTATTTAATTGTTGAAATACCCTTTAGCACATTAAGTGTTAGAGAATTATCAGTAACTTCTGCTGGGAAATCCCAAGGCACCAATCCAGAGAATGTTTTTTCTGAGTACAGTAGCGTCAAAATCTGATGTTTACCTGTTTCAAATCCCCAGCGACAACTTGAACGGACACCCACAATCCTTGTGAATATTTAGCGTCCTTAATATCACGATTCGCTATTATTTTCTTGAGGAGTGCGTCTAAGTTCTCCTTTTCATATCTGTAACAAATTGTATTAAAAACTATGTTGGCTATTTCATTTAAACAAAACACCACTACTGATAAACGGACGTTTATGGACGTTCTTAACAAAGGCCAGTTTAGAAGTTTTTTACCGGGCATAAAGGCGAGCAGAGCTCCAACCTCCAACCAATAAATGGTTTAAAAACTACAAACTAAGCAACCTGCGCAAGAGGGCGCCCCCTTGGACCTCGGCTCAATCGGCTCGGTCGCTGGCAATGAGATTGAGGGATTATGACTTTTAGTATTTTAGGGGTTTTTGTGCAACTGTCGCTCTACTTTAAAGTTCGTGGGTCTCTCGGACTTCGGGTCTACGAGGGCATCGGATGGTTCTTTGCTAACTTAGGGTCGGAAAGACGAGGGGGGACGCGTCGCGTTCGCGGGCGCACTCTTCTCCGGCGGGTAGGATTGAGTGGTCGCTGTGTAGTGGTGCTAGTTTCTTGCAGTCTTTTTACTGCTAGTTGTTAGATTGTTATACCCTAAACCAAAGGACATGTATGAAGATATGAATTAATGTGGAGGAGGCGATAGTGGACGTAAGTGGTGTCTGCCAGTATGTATGTATGTGAACTGCATCATTACTGTGTATAATTAAATTAATTCATAAGAGATAATAGAAAGGTAAGTAAATTAGATTTATTTGTTGCGGAACATTTTTCAATGAAGGATGTCTAGCTCAAAGCGTGATGTATGATTATTTTATATAAACCATCCCAACTTGTTATAGTTTGCATTGAATCTTCGAATAACCTCATAGATCCAGATTTATAGAGGAGCGACAGTTACACAAAACTTCTCTAAAAACTTAAAATTCTTCACTCAAATATCCCCTCTCTCCCTCCCCGTCAGTAACCATCTTGAGCTGAGATTCTATACCCCTTTTGTGGGCATGAAAAAAATCTACAGTAATATTATAAAGAGGTAAAGTTTGTGAGGTTGTAGGGGCAATCTCAAACTCAAATATTTTAATGCATTCCATGTGTAGGTATTACATAAGGTGTTACAGATAATATCAATTATTTAGATCCAACATGGACCCTGTCGGGCACAGCAAAAATGGAAGAGAGGAAGTAGGGCCAGCCATTTTGATCATTTTTTTTTATTCTATTTTATTTAACTTTATTAACATTAACTTAGAAACTAGTTTTTTTAAATATCTCTGGATCTACTGAACCGATTTTCCTAATTCCTTTACCAATAGAAAACCACATTATTTGTGAGTATCAAAGGCTATATTTTAAGTTAAGGTTTCTATGAGATAGTATTGTTTGCTGACGATACCTCCCTAACTTTTAAAATAAATAGACAGTTACGCAACTATGACGAAGTAAACAATGCAATCTCGAAGGTAGTCCATTGGTTTAATGTTAATAATTTACTTTTAAATGAAAACAAAACCAAAGTCATTAAATTTTCTACACCTAATGTAAAACAAATTGACACGAATGTAAAAATAAATGGTATTCGGTTGGAGCCAGTGGAGTCAACTGTTTTTTTGGGAATAACTATTGACTCCAAATTACAATGGGGCCCACATATTGCGAAACTGTCAGGGAAACTTAGCTCTGCGGCCTATGCTGTTAAAACAATGAGACGACTCACTGATGTGGATACTGCTAGAATGGTTTACTTTAGTTATTTTCATAGTGTAATGTCTTATGGGATTCTTCTATGGGGAAACTGTGCGGACATTGACACCATTTTTGTACTACAGAAAAGAGCTGTACGGTCCATATATAAACTTGGTCCGCGAGTTTCCCTACGGGAGAAATTCAAAGAGACTAATATTCTTACAGTCGCATCACAATATGTATATGAAAACCTTTTATATGTTCATAAGAATATTGATAGTTTTAAGAAAAAAAGCGACACTCATAATGTTAATACTAGAACTAAGCATAATCTTGTTTTACATGCTACACGTCTCCACAAAATAAGCAATTCTTTTATGGGGCAATGTATAAGCTTCTACAACAAACTTCCTAGTAATGTTAGAGATCTGTCTATAAACAAGTTTAAACGATATGTGAAAGATAAATTATGTAAAAAAGCTTATTACAAAATTTCAGATTATGTCAATGACAAAACAGCTTGGGAATAGTTGGGAGTGAGTTGCTCTAAAACAATACTGCTTTATTAATAATTGTAAAATCAAATTTATTTAAAAAAGGATTCCTCTGAGTTTCTTGCCAGTTCTTCTCAGAGTTGCCACGTCCAGAACTGGTGGTAGTAAAAGAATGGGACGCATCATAAGAACATGATTTAAAATATTTTAAACGTGTCTATATGAATAAAGAATTTTTGACTTTGACTTTGACTTTGACTGAAACGGGATCTACGCGGGACAGATAATTAATATCTCAAACTGAAGAATTTGTTTGTTAAAAGCGCTAATCTAAGAACTAATGATCTTATTTAAAAAGGTCTTTCAGTGTTAGATAGCCCATTAATTGATGAAGGCTATATACTATATTTTATAATGAGTTATCAAGTTCCTCCGTAGCTTAGCGGTATTTGGCTCGCTTTAAATCTTAGAGGTCGTGGGTTCGATCCCCACGCCGGGCAGAAAATCTTTGTATAAATTCTAAGATTTCTTTCCGGGTCTGGTTGGTTGAGGGACTACCCTCCGTGCCTCGGAAAGCACGTTAAGCCGTTGGTCCCGATTGTTATAACATCATCTATAATAATCGTATATCAAGGAACGGGCAGCAGCGTTTCCTTGTGTGGTACAACATAATACTGCGGTCATCAACCCGCCCGCCAAGCGTGGTGACAATGGCAAATACCCTCTCGGGAGGGTATTTGCCATAGTCACCACGCTTGGCGGGCGGGTTGATGATGATATCAAGTTCCTACGGGAACCTATGTGATAGAAGAAGTCAGCGCGTAAAGTAAAGTATACTCACGCGTAAAATGGCACTTTAATATGTTCGTCGGAGCAATCCCTTCCCACGTATCGCTTGATGTCCGCGCACGCCACTCCCAGCGGCCGCCGCAGAGTGCCCCGACTCACGTTAGTGGTTGGCGGCTGGACTACTGAACTTCTTCTGAAACATTATATACCTATATATGTCGACTATTATATGGCCCTTTAAATTACTTAACTTGCACTTGAAGTTAGTTCATGTCATGATTGACAAAAGAGTTATGAGAACAAACGTACTACAAAAACTAAGTTCGAGGAAACAAGAAAATTCACATTTAACTATAATACCAATACAATAGGACATTGCGTAGATGGCGCCAACAGTCCGAAAACAAAAGAGCAAATCAGCACGTCATTTTTAGGGTTCCGTAGCCAAATGGCAAAAAACGGAACCCTTATAGATTCGTCATGTATGTCTGTCTGTCTGTTTGTCCGTATGTCGCAGCCACTTTTTTCCGAAACTATAAGAACTATAATGTTGAAACTTGGCAAGTAGATGTATGTTGTGAACCGCATTAAGATTTTCACACAAAAAAATTGGGGTTCCCCATACAAAGAACTGAAACTCAAAAAAAATTTTTTCATTATCCCCATACGACAATATCATTTTTAAAGACCTATCTATGGATAGGTCTTTAAAAATGATATTGAGGTTTCTAATGTCATTTCTTTCTTAACTGAATAGTTTGCGTGAGAGACACTTCCAAAGTGGTAAAATGTGTGCCCCCCCCCCCCCCGTAACTTCTAAAATAAGAGAATGATAAAACTAAAAAAAATATATGATGTATATAACCATGCAAACTTCCACCGAAAATTGGTTTGAACGAGATCGAGTAAGTAGCTTTTTTTTAATACGTCATAAACCGTAAACCGCAATTTACCTTTCATTCAATCAACTATGATTAACATCGATCAAAGTTACAACGAATTACAAGAACTTATACTGTGTTACTTGTATTTTTGATATCAAACATAGGTAGGCACTTGCAACTAGTACGGAACCCTTCGTGCGGGAGTCCGACTCGCACTTGACCGGTTTTTTTAAGTTTTAATATCACAAGATAATGTGTGATTGCGACTACCTCGATAGCGTAGCGAACAACCTCCGTGGCGTAGCGGTATTTGGCTCGCTTTAAATCTCGGAGCTCTTGAGTTAGAAACCCACGCCGGACAGGAATTATTTGTGTAAATTCTAAGATTAAGCCGGGACACGTTAAGCCGTTGGTCCCGATTGTTATAACATCATCTATACTAATCGTATATCAAGGACCAGGCAGCAGCGTTTCCTTGTGTGGTACTTACAACATACTACTGCGGTCACCAACCCGCGTGCCAAGCGTGGTGACTATGCCAAATATCCCCCGGGAGGGAATAGCAAATTCATTATTTATTGTAAGCTATTATTTCACCTAAAAACAAAACTGAAACGTTTCGTATAAGCATGTTGTACATATAGTATTCTCACCTGTGGTCAATATTCTGCGCCTCCATACCTCCTATTCTTACTATATTACAAACTAGGTAAATCTTTTCACTCTTTAGTATATCGCTTCCGAAATCCTGAAACAACCATTTTGTCATTATTAATTAACCCGTCCCGCGTATCTTGCCCCAAAAATGAGGCATTTTTGCATGCGTTGGAATGTATCTTGTCTCACTTTTGAGGCAACATTTCCACCTTCGATTAGTTCCCTCGCATATCCTGGTGTGACCAAATAAATAACAAATAAAAAAATGCAATGGCATCCTTAAGTTTTAAGCTACATGTTTCACCTAACTTTCGATGCATTTCTATCTATAATTGTGGCTAAAAAACATCCCAAAACCGCGCAATCGCTTCTGATAGCCATTATGCTCTAAAACGTCATCGTCGTCAATGACGAAAACAGTTTTTTTATAGTATAAAAACAAAATATTTTATGTTTATATAAAAACTTAATATGAGTACTTTTGGTTGATATATTTTAATATGTGTGAATATTTGTTAATTTTTACAAAATTTGTACTCCAATGTCAGTACTACCATACTACGTGAAAAATTGTGAAATCTTCGCTAATAACTCAGATTTATGGTTTTTGAATAAACCGGTACGAAAATATATTAATTAAATTAACCACTCAAACGTCCGGGCGACTATAGTGGCCTACCCCTTGAACGTCCGAGCGCGAACCGCGAACCGAACCGCGTCGAGCGTTCGCGCCGTTACTGATTCAAAGTGTATTTACTAGCAAACTATTGCAGCTATAGCAAAGTAAAACCTACCAGTATCAAGCTGAATTATTAAGGAATCAAAATATGTACTAATTAAAGTTCAACAATTAATCTGCTATTCACAAAAAAATAATTAACTTAACAATACGGGTTAAATTTACGCAAAATATTTCTTTTAACAAGTTTTAACGAATCATGTTTTAATTATTCGCAATGTTTTTTAATAATAATTAAACTAGATTAAATAAGCTTTTTTTTGACACCAATATCTTATTACTTAAAATGAACAGTGTAGCCCATTAAACCAAAATAAAAAACGCGTTCCTGAAGTAAACTAGATCGACCTAGATTTCGTCTCCGATAACGAAATTACGGCAAGATGGCCGCCAGCCTAAGGATTTTACACACGACTTTAGGATTTGTTTTAAAATAAATTATTTTTATTCTAAATTTAGGTGATAGTCAATTATTGTAGGTATGTTTTATAATTCTTAAATAAGTAATATAAAATAATAAAAACTTTTTTTTTTTTTTTTATAATGTTATTTTGTAGGTAGGCGTTATTATACTCGTGATAATATCTAAACTAAATGTCCGATTGGAATAAAACAAAAAGTATTTTACTTCTACATAAATACCCTTGATAACATAATGATTAATTTGGATAAGGATTAATATTACGATACATATTTTACGTAGTTTCTTTCTTCAGACGATTTAATATTTTTTATTAACATAAAAGCGGTTATTGTGACTAAACTATGATAGTTAGATATGTGCTCTCGCAGAGTTTTTTGTAGATCTTAATAAGACCTACAAACCCGTAGTACATCATTTTGTTCTATTGTCAATAGTTTTTGCAGCGCACGCATAAATAGGTTATCGATTTTACACCTTGGGTTACAAAATTGCAATTATCGTACGGATTCCTAATTTTTTTGAAAATAAAATATCGCCTATAACCTTCCTCGATAAATGGACTATCCAACACTGAAAGATTTTTTGAAATCGAACCAGTAGTTCCTGAGTTTAGCCAAATAAAATAATAAAGCAGCAACGAAAAATCATATAAAATACACTCATGATTTTTCGTTTGTAAACGCCCTTATTTTATAACCGTTACGGACGGCCTTGGTTGCCCATACCTAAATCGCGGGAACGAAAATATAAAAACGTGAAATCCTAATTATTTTCGTCGAAATACTTTACGTAGGTTTACTTAAATATGAATAATGACCTGTTTATCTAATTACAAGACGTATTTTACTAATATATGTATAATATCATACAAAAACTTACCGAAAAACCGGCACACTCAGGCGCTAAGTTTTGGTCTGTCGACTTTAACACATGTAAAAACATCCTATTACACTGCGGATGTTTAAAATTGCTATACGATCTCAAAGTATAAACATTCACGAGTCTAAAAACATATAACACTCAACACATTGGATGAATAAACAAATCGTAACTCACATTTCAAAAGTGGATCACTCAGCACTTCAAAACACTTGAGACACTTGACACCGCGCTTAATGTAAACAATTTTTTTCTTTTTAAATTCTTACTGTGACATACTAAGTGTTGTATTGGTTCGACACGTTATTTAATATAGAGACATCTAGTGTAACACTTATGAAGCTTTTAGAAACGTTCCAAAGATAAAAACGCGTTTAAAGGTTACAAGTCGGAGTCGAGTCGAAGCGGCCGCTATAGCGGCCCGGACGTACAACGCTATATGTGTTTTCGGCCGCTTTAGCGGCCCGGACGTTTGAGTGGTTAGATAGCTTATCTAAATAGCTTTATAATTATACATGAAACTTCTAAATGTAATTGAAACATAAGCCACAAATTCGATTTTAATCGACCGAGTCGACGCCCGAAATGAACTCAAAAATAAGCCAAACGACCGAGGCATATTTTTATTTTCAAGCCCGATACGCTTTACGGGTTAATACAAATTAGACACTTATTAATTATGCATTTGAGAATTATTGATAGTATTATATGAATACATATTTTTTCGGCGTTTTCATGAAACAATATTTTTGTACATTCACTATCAAAATCATAAATCTTATTTATGATTTTGATTTAATATTTGCCATTTCAGCTATAACAGTGTCGGGCAGGCGTGAGGTGACGCCACACTACTCACGGTGAACACGACGAGCGGCGTGTGCGGCAGGTGGTTGGGCGGGCAGCGCAGCAGCAGGTGCTCGCTGAGGCGGGCGCCGGCCGCGTCGTGCAGCGCCAGCGCCAGCTCGGCGGGCTCGGCCAGGCGGCACACGAAGTCGTGCACGCGCACCGCGAACGTGATCGAGCGCCCCGCGCCCGCCACCCCCGCGCCCGCCCCGCCCGCGCCCAGCGTGCTCGACAGTGAGATCGGCTTCAAGTCCTGATACATACGAATTCATCATCAATACCAGGGGTCTCCAAACTTTGAAGCCTTAGGACCATAACGATGATTTCAATATGTTCGTAGGGCCACTTGTCTAAAAATAAGAGTAAAAAAAACTGAACGGTTTGAATTTTTCAATCCTTAACTATACTGTTATTTCTAGACTAGTCGCAAAGTGCGCGACCAAGTAATTATCATTTTGTGTTGTATTTTTAAACTTATCACAGCAATAGTAACAACAATAAGACATTGGATGCGCGGGCTAGATTGATGACACTAGTCTTAAGCTGTCGCGGGCCGGATTGTTGTCACTGGCGGGCCAGATTTGGCCCGCGAACCGTAATTTGGAGACCTCTGATTTATACTAATATTATAAAAAAGAAAGATTTTGCTTGTTGTATTGAATAGGCTCCGATACTACTTGACCGATTTAAAAAATTATTTCACTGTTGGGAAGATACACTATCCCCGGACGACATAGGCTATATGTAATGATGAAGATCCCACGGGAACGGGAGCTACACGGGTGAACCGCGCAAGGGAATCTAGTTTAATAAATACATCGTACTAATATTATAAATGCGAAAGTTTGTATCTGTGGATGTATGTATGTTTGTTACTCTTGGAAGCAAAAACTACTGAATGGATTCGGCTGAAAGTTTACACGCGGATAGTTTATAAGCTGGATTTGTATATAGGCTACAAAATATCACGCTCCGACCCACAGGAGTAGAAAGACGCGGGTAAAACCGCAGGGCGCAGCTAATGAAGCGGCCGTAGCCCAATGGCTAGAGCGTCGGACTTGTGATCTTGTGGTCGCCGGTTCGATCCCCACCTACCGACGTGAACCCACTCGTAACACAAGCATTTTAGCTTAGCACGAGGGGTTAACATGAATACTAGTAGACTGCAAAATTCTGCTACTAAACTTTTTAAAAGAAAAAAAAATGCTATTATATAACACACAGCAATATTTAAAACGAGCTGATTTGAAGTTACCCGAAAATTTATTAAAAAAAAGATATATACGTGACAATTTCAAGATGAAATAAAGCATAATATGTTGCTCAGGGATAATGAAGCATTTTAATGATGAAAGAGTTATCGAAATCTGTCCAGTATTTTTTGAGTTTATTCATAATATTATTATGTTACATATAAAAAAAAACTTTATAGTATTTTCATCATCATCATCAACAGCCCGTTTACGTCCACTGCTGAACATGGGCCCCCCACTAACAGACCTTGGCAAGCCAGGGTCGTTGAGGGATATTGCCATAATCACCACGCTTGGCAGACGGATTGGTGATCGCAGTAAGATGTAAACCTTAATAGATGCTGCTGCCCATCCATCAGCTATATGTCCCTTAGTCACCTTTTACGACACCCATGGGAGGACATGGGGTGGTCTATTCTTAGCCCGAAACCACACGGCAGTATTATAACATTTATAAATATAGTTATAAAATAGTATGTAATTTAATCATCATCACCAGCCTGTTGTAGTCCACTGCTGAACATAGGCCTCCCCCATCGATTACCAGCGGGAACGATCGGCCTGCATCCACCGACTCCCCGCGACCTTTATGAGGTCGTCGGTCCATCGTGCAGGCGGTCGTCCTACGCTGCGCTTGCCAGTTCGTGGTCTACACTCGAGAACCTTTTTGCTCTATCGGCCGTCAGTTCTTCGAGCGATGTGTCCTGCCCATTGCCACTTCAGCTTGCTAATCCGTTGAGCTATGTCAGTTACCTTCGTTCTCCTGCGGATCTCTTAATTTCTGATTCGATCACGCAGGGAAACGCCGAGCATAGCTCTTACCATAGCTCGCTGATACAATTTAATATTCTGCTAATTTTACAAGATTTTTTTTTTTTAAAACATGCACTCACCATATTTTTGTTTTTACTAATACGTTCATTGGCTTCATCGTGTAATGCGTTCAGTTTGTATGTGGACATCTTCAAAGGGTCCACAAGTTGACAGTGCGCCGTTCTCACTGACAATTCCATTCCTAATTCTCTGTAAAATAAATGTTTTATTTATGTATAAGCAGATATAAAAAAAAACCTCCCGAGTGTAGTGGTAGTCTCACTTTAAGTCTATCCCTCCTCTAAAGAGGCAAGGGGTTCGTACCCCATACCAGACATATCTTTGAGTAAAATCTACGATTTAATTTCGGATCTGGACGCTTGAATATCGAACTTTATCAATCGCAATAAGTCTCATTTTTGAACATAAAAGAAATTGTACTAGCCTCTCCGTCAACACCTGAAGAACTGAACTAAGCTGTTTTTCAATCAATCTCAGCGATTTTTCCCGTGAAACTGCTATAGTACAATAGTACTATGAATACATACTAGTGGCCACACATTGGTCGAAATTCGACCATAATAAAAAAAATAGCATTCTTCACTCCTTCTATATAAATATAAACGTGGGCAAAATTTCATACTCCTCCGTCGGCACAATTATCGTAAAAATATGTAGGTACAAAGTTTTTGATTCACGTATTAATATCATCATCATCAGCCCCTATAACGTCCACTGTTGAACATGGGCCTCCACCCCTGCAGTATTATGTTGTACCACACAAGAAAACGCTGCTGCCCGTTCCTTGATATACGATTTTTTTAGATGATGTAATAACAATCGGGACCAACGGCTTAACGTGCTTTCCGAGTCACGAAGGGTAGTCCCTCAACCAACTAGGCCCGGAAATAAATCTTAGAATTTACATAAAGACTTCCTGTCCGCCGTGGGGATCGAACCCACGACCTCCGAGATTTAAAGCGAGCCAAATACCGCTACGCTACGGAATTTCGGAAGCATAACGACAGATGTACTAGGTATATACTACAGAAGCATTTGGTCGTAAGTGCCTGTTAACGATAAAGGCACATACGACGAATGTTTCTGACGTATATACCTAGTACATCTGTCGTTATGCTTCTAATCTCTAGATATATAGAAATGGAATAGAGTATAGAACACACCTGTTTCCTTTATCTATTGTGGATACAGCTTTGGTAGCTATCCTCCTCAACTCGTCCTGAGGTAGAGTACCAGAAGCCGCTTGTTTACGTAGCTCCAGCAGGAACTTCATGCTCATCTCCATGAACTCGAAGCTTTTCCTGTCATTGTTCTGTAATACAACATTATTAACATTAGCATTAGGGATGTCGATCTGAGATCGATTAATCGAAGAATCGATTTTTGGAGCCAAAAAGATCGATTTTTTTAATCGATATGTAGTACTGAATCGATTCAGTGAATCGATATTTCACCCTTAAAAATCGACATTCGATTTTATGACAGACTGTTGTTTTTAAAAAGTTTAGAAATTAAGCATTGGGAACTATAAGCTACACTATCTATTTTCTTAACTTTGTAAACCAATACATAAAAAAATAAATGTCTTATTTTATACCTGATCTGATCTTTTGATATGGTAATAAAAATATTTTTTATCATCGAATCACCTGATTTTACTGATAAGAGATCGTTAAATTATAATATGTGTCATGTTTTTAATAAAATAGATTTATTTACAAAAAAATAATTTAATTTAACATTATAAACAAAAACTTGAAGAAAAGATCGATTTTTTAGAAATCGATCTTTTTGGCCTCGATTTTTTTGTGGATCGATTCATTAGGTCACGATTCGAATCGATTTAAAAATCGATCTTTTTTGGAAAGAATCGACATCCCTAATTAGCATTTGTGTAAATAATAATAGTTTAAGTACCCAAATCGAACACTAAAGGATTTTAATTAAAAACCAAATATCTAGTGCTAAATCCGCAAAAAAATGTGTTAAAATGCTGGGATGCCATTTTGCACCGCCCTCCCGCCCGCAAAAATAATGCACATTTCTTTGCGTAATTAACACTAGATATTTGGTTTTTAAATTTAAACTAGTATGGATTTCCGCAAAGTAACGCCTGATTCCATTGAATATACTAAAGTATATTTTTTAATTCCTTATTAATTGTTTCAAAATTCCCAGTAACACTTCCTACATACAAGTAAGTCCGTCAGTCACTAGCAGTGGTATGAAAGAACAATACTTCCCTTTAAGTATTTACTTGAGTACCGTAGACCGGGGTTAATTTGACATTCTGGGTAACTTTGACAGTGATGTTGAAACGAAATCTGAAGGGAGCCAAAACGCCAAAATGGCATGAGGAAATGTGCTCCAGAAACTAAAGCTGGTGAATTTACTAAAGAGATCCTCCTACCATCAAATACGAGTACATTTACACGACCAATGTTACCCTGAATGTCAAAGAAACCACCGTTGACCGGTAAGTAGTGTCTCACTGTCGTGCTGTCTATTGCTATGGTAATCCAAATCATCAAAGCAACACCTGTCATTCCCAAGTAAACTCATTGTCTCAAGTATCGTTCTTGTATAAGGGTGTTAGTATTAATAATAATAGTGAAATAGACAGCATATAAATACTTTTCTATCAGGGAACGGGCAGCAGCGTACCATGTGTGTCACAACATAATACTGCGGTCACCAACCCGCCTGCCAAGCTTCGTGACTATGGCAAATACCCTCCCTCGGGAGGAGGCCCATGTTCAGCAGTGGACGTTATACGGGCTGATGATGATGATGATAAAAAGTTTCCTTTAGAAACTACTTTCTTTAATTGATGTGTCTATGTGAATAAAGATTGACTATTGACTATCAGACCTAGTAAGGTCAAACTATGTTGCTGTAAGAATAAATCACACAGAACACGGTTACACTATGGTAGTCCAGGATGGCTATATACTTGGCCGCGGGTGCCGTCGGGGGGCCGGATTGCTTCTGCGTAGCCGGCCCCCGCCGACGGCGTTTAAGTGGTGTAGGGTCCTCTCCTCGTGGTATGACTTAGCATACCACGGTATGGAGGGAGCGAGTCCCACATACTCCCACCAGCGCGAGAATACGCTGCAGCGGCGGTGGGGATGCGTAAATAAATTTCCCCGCGGAAAAAAAAGGAAACAGGATGGCTATATACTTACGATATACAAATCCTTGCAATGTCCGAGCCACTCTCTGAGTGTAACAGCTATGTCGTGTATAAAACCTTCTCCACCCGCTGAAGCTACTACCGTTTCACCACATCTGGAGAAAGAAAATAATTAGTATGTATAAAGTGTTTTCATATAATCCCCTTAACAGTAGATACAGTCGAGTAGAGTGAGAGAGACCTCTTTTTTTTCAGACGGACATACGTAGTTAGCCACGAGGCTTTTGCTACTTCACCGGGCATAAAGGCGAGCAGAGCTACAGCCTTAATAAATGGTTTAAAAACTACAAACTAAGCAACCTGCGCTAAAGGGCGCCTCCTGTGTGGTTTGGAACTCGGCTCAGGGCCGTCGCTGGCGATGAGATTGAGAAATCATGACTTTTAGTATTTTAGAGGAGTTTTTGCAACTGCCGCTCTACTTTACAGTTCGCAGGCCTCTCGGACTTTGGGTCTAGGAGGGCATCGGATGGTTCTTTGCAAACTAAGGGTCGGGAGAACGAGAGAGTGACCTCAGCTCGCACTTGTATTATGTATAAAAGAAATGTTTTTTTACGTTAGAGAAAAAACGGTATAATATGTATTTTCTTATTATAAAATTCAATGCAATATTAAAGTATCATTTTTTATTAACCTTATCACTAAATATCAGATACATGATACCATTTAGTGTAAGAGGGATGGCATTGTAGCAAAATATAAAATTTCAACATAATAAATCTTTGTATATATCGAAAATATTTATTTCCGGGTCTGGTTGGTTGAGGGATTACTCTCAGTACCTCAGAAAACACGTTATTTATCAACTAGCTGCGCCCCGCGTTTTTACCCGCGTCACTCTGCTACAATGGGTCGGAGCGTGATATTTTATAGCCTATATGTTAATCTAGCTTATAAACTATTCACGTGCAAACTTTCAGTCAAATCCAGTAGTTTTTGCGTGAAATAGAAACAAACATACATACATCCACACATACAAACTTTCGCATTTATAATATTAGTAGGATTAGCAGGATCAATGCCAGGGAACGGTCTATGTTACGACACATCTAATACTGCTGTCGCCTAATAAGATCAGGCGACAGATCAGATTTAATATTCATAAAACCTTTTACTAACCTATGTAGTGAGTCAAACGAGGTATACCTACATCGTGATTTTAGACGTATCATTGTCGAAACAAAACATTCAAATTTTAATGTTGTTTAGGTACATAAAAAACTTGCCTTCAAAGAAACGATAATAATGAATGTACATGGCAAACTAAGCTCTAGTGCTTTGCAATAAAACATAATCCAGGTTGTACGAAGCTGAATTAATAACAATTCTGGATTGCCTCTGTAGCGACATCTACAGTAGCCGCACAAAATAACTACAAGTAGGCGAGAAGCGCCATCTACCACCTAGCATCCCAACTAACCTGTATCGCGCAATACAAGTTCGCATACCAATTCGAACATATACAAGTTCCGAACAGTAACAAATGGCCGTCGCCGCGTCGGCCGCCGGGCATACCACCTCGCCTGGCAAAGAAGACCTTCGTTTTCTGTGGAGGAACACCACCAACCGTTCCTCTACACCTTTAACACAGCTTCTAAGTCATTTCAATATGTCATTTTTAAGGTTATCGAAAAAGTTTATACGTAACTCTATTTTGATGTGTATTAGCAACGACAAAAAAAAAACAAATTATAAATTTACAATTTTTTAACTGAATAATGATGCAGAATGAACCATATGACAAACATACCTAAACGTATTTCCTAGATAAGTAAAACAATAATGTATAACAATATATGTATGTAGAGGTCAACAACCGTCATTGATAATAGTCACTGAACGCCTGAATCACTCATATGCATTCATTGCTAACGTTTATTGTATTGCAAAGTCACAGCAAAAAGAGTATAACTCATTTTTGTATTAGGGTTGATAAATTAGTCGACTTTAATCGCATGCTTCTACCACACCGATCGATCGATAAACACTAGATGGTAAACGATACCATCAACAGTTAAGTCGAAGTTTTTCGAATCCGTCGATCAGTCGAAGCTATCACACTGATCGACTAACTTCGATGGCATTCATCAACGATCGATCGATTGGTGTGATCGGAGAGTTATAATTATTCTTATATGCTATAGATATACGATTGACCAAGGCTGGCCAAATTCAGGCCCAACAATTGGCATTTGAATTTGCCCGCCAGCTCAATGATCGCCATTTTTCTGTTTTCGTGTTCGTGTTCGGGTTTCTATTTCTCTCGTTTAATTTTAGTAGTTACATATAAAAGTCATGGCCCGTAGCTACATTAGACTTAAAAAAATTGCCCTCCTAGAATAATTATTCGCCAAATGATACGATACAACATAGAACTTTCGCCCTAAAAGCTGTGTCGCATATGACGCTATTTAGTAGCTCTCCGCTCCGCTGCCGTTTTAATTAATATATTAATATTATCAGCAGTAATTTGCTACCGCGTCGCAGCGATAACGCCGTATGCATCGGCGCGCCGTAGTAATCTGTCATATCCTGTGTAAATAGACGCTTTCTGTGACGTCCCCTTTATCGAGATAAAAACACAGTGTAGCCAACCCTTTAGTTTCACTGTAGGATAACAGTTTTTTTTTTTTTTTGCAGTGAACACTCATTATTATTCATCCAAATAAACAGTTTTATTTTTCAAGATGCGCCATGTATTTTATTATCGGACTGGAATATCTGTTTCGTTCGTTTTTTGGGACACCGTGTGTACTTAGTTAAGAAGGAGCTTTTTTACTTTAACGGGCAATTTTGTGATAGTTGGGTTTTTTACGTCCAAACAATTTTAATTTTCGCTTATTCCTTTTTTTATTTAAGGATGTTTACATAACTTTATTTACTCTATATTGTTACAATCAAAGTGAATAAAATTAAGGGATTTTCGATTTTATAATTTATTTTGCATTTCTTTCCATTTTCTGTTTGAAGTAAATCTTTATCAATGTCAGTATAATACTCCATCACAAACTTTTACTACAAAAGTATCAGATGTCATCGAAAAAACGTTTTTAGTAATATACATCTAAACTTTTGATGGCGCTTTTCCCAAAATCTGTTTATTAGGACATTTTCTGTTTTTTGTACCTTTCATATTATTATGTGCTTTCATTTACTTATTATTAATATTTTTAATGTTTGATATTATATAGTGACCTAAAATATACATCTTTAAGGCTAGAGTGAAAAGGCACCTTCTTGTGTAAATAGAACACCCATCTTAGACCACATCTACACTCCCAGATGCGAATTAAAGCGGTCAAGCACAAACCTAAATTAAAAAAATGTCTATATTTTACTTTAGGGTACGGTTGGCAACACTGTCTTTACCGAATTTACAGTTTTGTTCTCATCAGTACTTACACTGTGATGCTAACATAACTGTTAAGACAAAAAAAAATGATCGATGTTTTCCGGTTCCAAAGATTATTTTGCCTTGTCTATTCGAGATTACAGTTTTTACTAGTGCACTGGTGCTATTATCCTCTGCTGGCTAAGATAAAATAATTTGTTATCTAATTCTACTATATTTGCACTACAACCTCCGTGGCCCAGCAGTATAAATCTCGGAGGACGTGAGTTTGATATTAGAGCCTACAAGAAATCTGTGTTAAATATAAAATTTCTTTTTCGGGTCGGGTTGGTTGAGGGCTGCCCTCCGTGACTCGGAAAGCACGTTATAAACCGTAATGGTGTGTCGTAGAACTGTCACTGACGTCTCGATGGTCGGTTTTTTGCACATGTAATAATCTACTAATCCAAAGACAAAGAAAACTGACCATCGAGACGTCAGTGACAGTTCCATGACACACAATTACAATAGTAGACTCAGGTTCCAGGGAACGGGCAGCAAACGTTTGCCTTTGTGTTATTTTATAATACTGCGGTCAACCACTCGCTTGTCAGGCCTGGTGACTATGACAGAATTTTTCATATTTATAAATGCATAGTTTATAAACTGGATTTACATATAGGCTATTAAACATCACGCTACCAGGCCCTTCTTCCCCACTAGGCACACTGGGCACGTGCCCAGGGCCCCACGATGGTTTTGGGCCCCCTAGTACTCCAAACGATAACCGATAGCCACTCTAAGACTAATCGTAGATGCGGGTTACTTAGTGTAGATTACATTATTTATTTATTTAAGGCTTATTAATTATATTATCTACTTATCATATCTAAATGTTAACGTAAAGAAGTTAAAATAAAGCTAAATCTTTTCATATATCTGCGTTCTTTGTAAAAAAAAATCTAATTTACTATGGTTATAGGGGCCCCGCCCCATTATCCTAATGTGACCAGGGACTCTAATAGGTAAAAGACGGCCCTGCACGCTACGTCCCACTACTATCCAACCAGCAGCAGTTCAACGTGGGTAAAACCACGGGGTGCGAGCGTGGAACTTAGGACGATACGACTATGTACAAAGCAATCTCTAAAATCTCTATTCGTAGAAAATCAGGATTCGCCAAAAAATACTTTTTAACTTTATCATAATCTTACCTATCGACCACAACGCAGTCCCTGACTTGCACGTAGTCTTTGGGGAAGGCTCCGCTGGCGTCCCGGCGAAGGCTGCACCCCCAGTACCAGCTGTCAGTCTCGCCAACAACCTGCACCAGCTCCCCGACCTCGAGAGAGAGCTGCGCGGTACCCGGAGCTCCTCTAAAGTTATATATGGCTGTAAACAAGAAACATATTGTAGTAATTTTGTTGAATTGCAGTCGTTTTAACAATGTTTAAAAAAAATAGTGAAACCCTAAATACCCTAAATTAATAGCGTACTATGTTATATTATAATGATTGGATAATTTGTGATAACCCCCCGGTGGCGAAGCGGAAATAGGCTCGCTTTTAAACTTGGACGTCTCGGCTCTATCTCCGTGTCGAACAATATAATGTTGAGTAAAATAAAAAAAAAAAATAGTTAGTTGATTGAAGGACTACCTTCTGTGCCTCAGAAAGCATGTTAGGACTTTGGTCACGATTGTTATAATATAACAACAAAACAGGGAAATGGGCAGCACTGTTTCCCTGTGCCTTACAACATCAAATTACAACTTCGTCTTATGACTTACGAACATCAGATAGGTACCGACAGATTACATTTGTATGCTAGTAAAGAAATGGGGGAAACGCTCGAACGACATTACGACTATTGGCAAGGAGAAGGCCTCGAAATGTTCACCAAGCAGATGTTGATCAGCTCGATTTAATTATTGACCTAGGACAAATGAATTGGCTGTCAATCCATGGCACTATTCATTCTAGGCTGTTAATTGACTGGCTAATTGATCTAATTGGCTGCAACGTGTACCTATATAGCTTAGGTGTAGTAGGTATCTACACGATTTTTAAGACATAATAGCTAAAGAATAAAACATTTTCTGGGAATTTGTCATACAGATTTAGATCAGCCTACAGACTCCAGCCCTCACAAAGATTATTCTTATATACAACGAGCTTCTCACGCGCGGTTTCACCCGCGTCGCTCCCGTTCCCGTGGGATCTTCATAATATCATATAGCCTATGTCATCCGGGGATAGTCTAGCTTCCTAACAGTGAAAGATATTTTCAAATCGGTATAGAAGTTTCGGAGTCTATTCAATACAAACAAACAATCAATTATTTTATTATTAGTATAGATGTAAACTGTGATTTATGCTATATTCGTAGGTACATACTTATCCCTACTAATATTATAAAATGTAACTTACATTTATAATATTAGTGTTTGTTACGCTTTCACGCGAAAACTACTTAACATTGAAGGTCAACAAAGAAGGGACAGTGGCTTCAATGGGAGTGAAACCGCGGGTAAAAGCTAGTACAAAATAAAAAAAAGCTGCATCATTTTGTTAAATCATAACAATCAGTCTTAATTTTGTTAAAGTCAAAAATGACAGTATCTATGCGAAGGTTGTGTATCCATATAACTAGAAATGATATGACTGTCACGGATGCCATACTACAAATACTACTTATAAGTTCCTGCGCCTTATTGTTGGGCAGGGCACGGCAATTCCGAAGTGGAGAACTATTAGGTACTTTCACAAAAGATTACACGGCCTTGTGGTATCAAGATTGGAACAGACCAGCCCATGTCTTCCCATGGGTGTCATAAGATGCGAATAAGACAGCATCACGTATCAGCTCAAGATTATTTATCGTCTTAATTTATCAATCCACCTGCCTGTGTGTATGTGTGTGATTATGACAATATCCTTCAACGACCCTAACTTGCCGCTTTATTAAAATGAGACCCATGGCTTCCAAACTCAAAAAGTCGCGACTTGAGTTAAAAATAGTAATGCCAAAAACCGTTACCCAATAAACAGATGCTCTACCGTCCCGAGTTACGCCAATAAAAACAAATATGGCTAACATATCCTGCGATATGACATCTCTGTACTTAACGAGCGATGCTTTCCAATTTGGCACACAATACATCAACTGAACAGCTATAAAACTTGCTCAGTCGACTGCTAATGAATGATGATTCTTTTTTTTTAACATTCGTTTGTTAAACTGGAAACATGATGTAAGAAATTAATCTGTAATAATATTATCCTTATTATCCTTAGTAATATTATGAACGCGAAAGTCTGTGAGTAAGTATGGATGTTTGTTACTCTGTCATATAAAAACTACTGAACGGATTTGGCTGACAGTTTGCAACGGCATAATTTATCAAAACTTTACGCTCCGACCCACTGGAGCAGAGTAATGCGGGTAAAACCGTGGGGTGCAGCTAATAATATTATATCTGATTGCTATGTTAACACGTCTCCGACTGATTCTGATTTTGAAAAATAGGGTTCGTACAAAGAAATTATGAATGCATAGGCTACCTTTGAAAATAAAACCTGCCTAAAGGAGGTTTTCTACATATAAGTACATATACGAATCAAAACAAAAACTATTGCATAATCCACGAATACTGTGACTGTTTTCTTATTACAGAAATCAATATAAATCGAGACCCTAGAATCATTTAGTCGTATGTAACTTAGCTAATGCTATGGCCAGTTAATTGTAACAACTTAAAACAAATATATACCACTCATTTTAATAATAATTAATAAAGCTTCTCTGCTAGTAAAATAATAACATTATAATACAATACCTACTTTGTATTTTTGGGCATATTTTATCAAGTCGACAGAATACAAAAAAATATTATAGTTATTAGGAAAATGAAATAAATCTATGACACATTTTACGAATTATTGTTATTCAGTAACTCTACGAAAAAATCTAGAAAAAATAAGGAATGTTGTAGTGCTCCTACACTAAAACATTCGTTATTTTTTCTTTTTATGCTAGGAGTATAAGGTAAAAAAATCTAATTAAGTATTCATGTAAAAATAATATTAATAACTAATTTATAAAACGACAACACCCTTTCTGTCAACAAACTAATTAGCTACACTTTGCATACAACCATCCATCGACTCACATCCCATATAAGAAAATAATAAGTACTTATAAAAAACCATAGCCCGCATCAAGAAAACTAAATGTTTAATATCGTACTTACATAAACAATTAATTCTGTACAATAGGGTCGGTATGCGTGAGTCACTAAGAAACGACACATGCGCTCCAAAATTATGATCCGAGCGATCGAGTCACAGGCATTCACGTTCGAACACTACTTGATCGAGATCTGAATGCTGATGTGGGGACTCAGATCTAGCAATCATTAGACTGTACCAAGCTGATATTGATTTTAGTTGCGTCAAAATTAATTAAAACAAACAAATTATAGTATGACAAAGACAAATTTTTGCAATAAATAAATAAAACTAAAAACGATTGCAATAATTCTTTACAAAAGCACCATTAGTATGCTATCCATGCAGGATTAGCATAGCTATATCTTGTGACAAAGTTCCCACGGGACTGGGAACACTCAGTAAATCTACGTTTAATAGCATTAGGTTCGGAAATCCGTATTTTTCGGAATTGACAGCTTAAGCCACGTACGCTTCTAACTTGCTAGCAACCATTTTCGAAAAGGATTTTACTAGAAGACAGATAACATTATAAACTAGTTTTATATAGGAAGAAGTAGAGACCTACACAAAAACTTAAAATACCCGCGCAGTTTCAACCCGGTTTCAAGGTTGAAACTGCGCGGGTCAGCTGGTTATACATAAATTTGTTAAACATCGGTAACATTCAGAAAGACTTTCCTAGTGACATAAAGTTTGGTTTTATTTCAGGTTACTAGTAGAACGGCTGTTCAAACTCTCATCAAATATTGTTTTTATGTCTACAGATGGGAACGTAAATTCAACGGTTAGTCGAAGCCCCGCTGAACATAAATATGTCATTACAACGGTATGTGTAGGCCGCACACGTGCTTAGATAATTAACCTCAGCTGACATATAGCAAATAGCTAACAACCGAGCTATGGGAGCTTCTTAGTATTATTCATCGTATCCTCAGAATTTTCTTGAATTTCTAGATTCGTTGACGAGCTGCTTCTTTACCAGTCCGACTTCGGCTTTTCTCAGGGCAGTAGAATAAAGAGTTCGGTTATGGAATTAATTTGGTCAGACAACCTTTAAGGTGCAAGGGTTAAATATATATTTTAATTAGAAGAGATGTTCATTCTCATATAATATGAAATAATTATGTTTTAAATAATGTTGCAAAAAATGAAATCTTTCACTAGAAAATTTGAATTATGCTCAGCGTTTTATCACAATATAACTAACTTAACTTTAAGAAGCCTTGTCTACGAGACTTAAAGATCTATCAGACATCAGATACACGTCACCTGTCACACGATATTGAGTGTAATCAGATATTTCAGTACTGCACTTGTACCATATGTTTATGTAGCTACTCGGAAGTCTCCCATAATATCATTTATGAGCATTTAAACTCCGTGGAATATCACTTCTTCATCAACTTAGAGCGAAGAATCCTCAACGAGCTGGTGGACTAAGGTACCACTTCACCCTTACAGAATACAATAGTGAAATAACACGACCTTGCACACTGCAGAACTATGTTGCATTCTAGCGCGTGAGTAAGGTAGCCTATACTCCCAAAGGGGGTAAAACAATACCAATAAAATTCAATAGTAACTGCACTGATTCTGGATACCTATGTATTCAGAATCAGTGCAGTTTCTATTGAAATGGGACCAGGAATCTATGCTAATATATAAAGGAAACATCTCAGAAAAAAAAAGGTTTCAGTGTTGGATAAGAGATTTATCAAGAAAGGCTATAGGCCTAATTATGGAGTTCTGGAACTCCATAATTAACGGGAACGGGAGCTATGCGGGTGAAACCGTGACAGGGAAGCTAGTAATAGACATAATATAGATTGTTAGTCTAATGTGTCATCCTGATTTCGACTCTTGACCTTAAGGGCCAAATGGAGCAGAATGCATAGGTATGCATTAATTCCGGTGTGAGGTGAACCAATACGATAGATGAAAGATTGTGCCCCGGGACCGACATATATAATATGTGCTCTCCAAGAAACGTGCGAAACACCTCCTTGCTTCCTTTACTTTCTCTTTCTCAACCGACACAATCGGTGAAAGATCAATCCCAGGATCAAGATTTACGTACTCTTCTAGGAACGTACAAAGAACCTCCAACTTCATGTACTTTCGCGACAGAACACAATGTTTTCCTAGACTAAAGATTCGATCGTTGGACCTGGCACTTTACAGGCATATATCTAAGTGGATAGGAACCAAATCATACCACAAAAACGAACGTCTCGTTGCAAACATGAATTGTGTGCTTTTATTATGCTGATTGGACGAGCATTATTGGTAGGCTGGTGTTTTGACAGCCGTAATTGGACTTCCTCAGGTGACGGAAGGGGACGCCGCGATTGGCACTCAGGGACATATGCGAATATGTTTAGGTGGTAATTGACAATATTTACTGTTACCCGTGTGATTATAGGAACAGCTGTCAGAAACCTCAAATTTCCTACGATAAAAAGTATCCCATGTCGTAATGTAACTTTTTTGGGAGACAAGATTAGTGTGTTAATTATCCTTAAGCACAGAATACATAATAGTAAAAGTACAGATGATTCACTCCGCATAATCAATTAAAGAAATAGGGACTCTTGTTGCGATACAATTAGGTGCTTATTCAGATCGCACGGCGCTAAATTACCTACACTTCTATTCACCTAGATGTTTCTTCTCTTTCGTTACCTACACGGGGAGTGAGGCAGGTCTGCCTTTAGTTAAAACTAGCGGCTCGCCCCGCACCCCCGCACAGGTAGACTTTTAACGCCTATGTTACTCAGGGATAATGTAGCATTCTAATGGTGAAAAATTTTACAAAATCTGTTCAAAAGTTTTCAAGTTTATTCGAAACAGACATACAAAAATATAAACTTTTCCTCTTTATAATATTAGTACAGATAACATAGAAAACCATCCCAAAACCCACTGACCTTTAGGTACCAAAAGTAGTTGACTCAATATAATCACGTAATAAATGAATTATGATTTCAATCTATAGGTTGAAGGGTCAATAAATGTCTTTCACTTATAGGTCAGTAAACAACACGGTTGCTAGTGTCCCAGAAATAAGATTTATATAACTTGACCCGTGATATCAGGACAAATGCATAATTTGTATGTCGCTGTTGTGAGTTTATTAATACTTATGCACTTGACGTCCACGCGGACTCACCTGCGCAGCTGCGTAGCTGAAATAATCATCTTGTTCTTATATTCTCTGTATACATTGTAAGCATAGGTACCTCGAATATCTTACTAAGTAGGTAGAGTCAGCATCAAAATGATAGTGACAGTAAAGATCTCCAAATATATGAGCAACATCCAAAATGATCATAAATATTGACACATCTACAGTGATCAAATATACCAGAGCACTCAAACTCAATGCCTAATGCAACAGCTAAAACGACATCAGTATTTAAGCATCCACAGTATTCAAAATTACAGGATACACTAGGAAATTCAACTTTATTTTTAATGTCATAGGACTTAAATATTATTTGAAAAAATCTGGAGCCGATGCCGTGTGGTTTCCGGCTTAGAATAGACCACCCCATGTCCTCCCATGGGTGTCGTAAAAGGCGACTAAGGGACATATGGCTGATGGATGGGCAGCAGCATCTATTAGCTCAAGGTTAACATCTTACTGCGATCACCAATCCGTCTGCCAAGCTTGGTGATTATGGCAATATCCCTCAACGATCGTGGCTTGCCAGGTTCTGTTAAGAGGAGGCCCATGTTCAGCAGTGGACGTAAACGGGCTGTTGATGATGAAGACTGGAGCCCTGCTCGCCATTATGGCAAAGCGGTGAAGTAGCAAAAGTTTTGTAGCTGACCACATGTCTATCCAAAAAATCGTTTTTTTACTGTTAAGTGTTTACGACATTTGAGCATAAATTGTTTTGATTTAAACTTTAATAAAAGTGTGTAGGAATAAAGATTATGAACCCAACTTGTCACAGGTTCAGGGTGGCCGGTAGCATACCTTCCCCATAATATTGGTATGCATATAATAGGGTTTTTTATTACTTTACTTTAGCAGCCTGTTTACATCTACTGATGAACATGGGCCTCTTTCAGACCTGGGAAAAGCCAGGGTTGTTGAGGGATATTGCCATAATTACTACACTTGGCAGGTGGATTGGTAATCTCAGTAGTTGGTGACCGCAGTATTATGTTGTACCACACATGAACGCTGCTGCCCGTTCATTGCTTTATGATTATTATGATGATGAACAGTTTTAAAAACAGACTCAACAAACATCTCACAAATAAAAAGACACAAGTGTAGTGATATACATGCATCAGCTTGTAGAGCTGCTAGTGTATAAACAAATAATAATAATAATGTTATAATAATCGGGACCAATGGCTAAACATGCTTTCCGAAGCACGGAGGGTAGCCCCTCAACCAACCAAACCCGAAAAGTAATTTTAGAATTTACACAAAGATTTCCTGTCCAACATGGGGATCGAACCCATGATATCTGGGATATAAAGCGAGCCAAATACCGGTACACTACGGAGGTTGCGTGGGAAGACATAGGGAGGTCTTTTCTAAGGTGGAAACCACATGGTCTATATGCGGTGAAAGTAATTAGATAGAGAATTGTGATTAGGTTAGGAATATAAAAAAAAACCTAGCTGCTTCTACTGTATTTCCCACATTTTAAACTTAATGTAATATACATTAACAAAGACATTATACATTTATATAAATGATTCACATATCCTCAAGATTGTAGCATAAAATAACCAATGTTTTTCCCTATAGTATTTGTACAGAAGAGTTAAATTCCTTTAATGTGACATAACATAATTATCCACTTGTAACATTAAAACTAACTCTGGTATAGAACACATAACAATGTTTGTAATAAATTAACACTCCATAGTACGTAATTACTCATAGGTTATTTTCAACATATAGGTAACATTTATGTACATATGGGGTCGATCCCTGCACTGGACAAGAAATCTTTGTGTTAATTCTAAGATTTCTTTCCAGGTCTGGATGGATGAGGGAGTACCCTCCACGCCTCAGAAAACATGTAAAGCCATTGGTCCCAATTGTTTTAACATCATCTATAATAATTGTATATCAAGGAATGGGCAGCAGCGATTCCTTGTGGGGTACAACATAATACTGCACCAGACCGTCTGCCAAGCATGGTGATTATGGCAAATACCCTCCCACTGCCATGTTCAGCAGTGGACATTATAATGACATAGGTAAACCACTTTTTGAACAAAATCATAAAAAATCCTTAGAATTTATTATTAAATTAGCTACTGCTCATAAATCTGTCTGCATTAAATAAGATTTTTATAAACTATATAACAAAGAAAGCCCTTTTTAAATTGGTTGTAAGGTTTTGGAAATTAGACAGAATTCAAGGGAAACTTTTTACTTAAAAAAACATATGTTTATTTTGAAATATTAATATAAGCTTTCAATTTTAATACTGATGGCAAATCCTTCTGTTATTTATTAGCAATGGCAAAAAACATGGTGTATATGGTAGGTATCTCAATTGAGATATTGTGAGATGAATATTATGAGATAAGAAGTACTTATAAATATACTAGGTAATCAATTTCAACTGTAAGTAAACTACTATACTATTTTTATATAGTTACTAGGCTTAATAAGCTGATGTGTTTGCCTGTAATGATGTAGAGTATGTGTCAGGGCTGTTTTTAAAGAAATTCAAAGCGGATGCATTTGTCACACTTTCTGGGAGTTTGTTCCATTCACTGTCAACACAGGTAAGAAGTGAAGTACATATAACATTTTATGAAATGAGCTCAGAAATTAAATATTTGTGTGGCTAGTATATGATATTAACTAGCCTTTAAGCATCATCGTTTTTCATTACTCAACCAGTTTGTGACTTATATATACATAATTACTTAATTGATAATTTCAAGGGCCAAATAATATTATAAAAAATTTGAGAATTGAGAAAAAAGCAATTTATTATGTATTAGTTATCAATCAACGTTTAATCTTAGAATTATGGGAGTGGCCAATGATCATGAAAGGTGCTAAATGACGATTATGACTCTTCAAAAGTTTAATTGAGGGCAAGCCCTAACAGGATAACTACGATAGAAGCCACATCAAACATGTAACGTCTGATACAATGTTTATATTTATCTCTTTGCGGGAGGTAACAAGCTCAATATTTTTTATGAAATAACAATAGTTTTAGTCATAAAACTCAACAATGATAAACGCTACTTACCAACAGCGTATACTTCTCCATCTTCTAATTTACACCACACAGTCATTATTGTAAACACTCGATTATTTTAATATTATTTTTTACAATACAAAAAGTGTGTAGCTCGTCATTTTTGTCGAACCAATATTTCACAGATTAAATTAATGAGCACACTATTTGACATTTAGATAAAGTGTTGCCAATGATAAATATCATTATCACTAATATCGTGCGTATTTTACGTATAACTAAACGAAAGTTAATTTACTTATAACGCACTAAGACTTATCTTTATAATAAATAACGTGTTATTACTTCAATTATATTAGTCATTAATTTGAAAAAATTGCAACAGTAGATAAAAATAGTATTGCTGAAATATTAAAACTTACTCATTTTAATAAATGTATCATCTTATAATAAAAATTACAAAATAACATCACAAAAGTGTTGTTTATTAGTAATATATGTGTAGGTATATCTATTTTACATTAAGTCGTAAATGGTTATAGGCTGGGGGTCATGGGGAAAGGGTATTGTTAAAACTTTTGCATTACTGATTATACACATAAAAGTGATGTAAATTGATTGAAAGATATTGTAAATTGTCGTCCTGACCGATTATGGCCCATTTCTATGGAGATTTACCATCTGCGCTCAAACACAGATGCACTCTACCAACACGACAAAAGTGAGATATCAGGTCCTCTGGTCTCTGAGGCACGGGCGATACGCCGCCAATTTCCAGACTAGATTTTTTGAAGAAATTTTTGCCCAATCCGGGGATGAAACCCAGAACTACGCTAGTTACAGTCGTCTCGCAAAAACAAATTGTGTCATAATAGTTTATTGTGATACCTATTTAATTTGAGTTTTAAACGTGTGGTTATAATAGGTACTTATTGCTAGCATTATTAGTGCAGGCGCTTTGTGACTTTTTTATTATATTTTTCTTTCAATCTTAATAATGCAGCAGGTAGGCAGCGGCTTGTGTAATGACAGTCTGCTTCCCTGGCATTGCTTGAGTCCATGAGCAGCGGTTAACACTTACCATCAGGTGTGCCGTTTGCTCGTCTGGCATAGAAGGCAATAAAAAAAAAATGCAAATATAAATTATAAAATGCTAGGAAAAGTGGATTATGAGCGAGCTTTGAGGAACGCCAGAGGGTATGGGTGCCAAGTTAGACTTAAAACCTCCCAGCACGACATCTTGAGTGCGATTAGTTAAATAAGATTAAGCCCACCTTAGATGTCTTCCCATGGGTGTCGTAAGAGGCGACTAAGGGACATACGGCTGATAGATGGGCAGCAGCACCTATCATCATCTTCATCATCATCATCAGCCCGTATAACGTCCACTGCTGAACATGGGCCTCCTCCCGAGGGAGGGTTTTTGCCATAGTCACCACACTTGGCAGGCGGATTGGTGACCGCAGTGTTATGATTTAATACACAGGGGAAACGCTGCTGCGCGTTCCCTAGTTCGTTTGTTATAGATGATGTTATAACAATCGGGACCAACGGCTTAACGTGCTTTCTGAGGCACGGAGGGTAGTCCCTCAACCAACCAGACCCGGAAAGAAATCTTAGAATTTACACAAAGATTTCTTGTCCGGAGTGGGGATCGAACCCACGACCTCCGAGATTTAAAGCGAGCCAATTACCTCTACGCTATAGAGGTTGCAGTATCTATCTCCTCGGTCGTTCCTCAACGACCCTGGTTGGTCATGTTCTGTTAAGAGGAGGCCCATGTTTAACAGTGCAGGTTAACAGACTCATATTGTACTACAAACTCATCTAAGGAAGACACTAAAGTTATCTAATCGCACCCAAACTATCGTACTAGATGGGTTTAAATACAAAATTGTTGGAAATTAAAAATAAATATATATCCGTCCCCTTTGTTCTTGCACCGGGGTCTTCTTTTTAGGGTTCCGTACCCGAAGGGTAAATACGGGACCCTATTACTAAGACTTCGCTGTCTGTCTGTCACCAGGCTGTATCTCAAGATCCGCGATAGCTATACAGGTGAAATTTTGACAGATAATGTATTTCTGTTGCCGCTATAACAACAAATACAAAAAATAATAAATGGGGGCTCCCATACAACAAAGTTTTTTTTTTCTTTTGCTCTGTATCTATAACGGCATTACGTAACTTGAAAATGGTACGGAGCCCTTCGTGCACGAGTCCGACTCGCACTTGGCCGGTGTTTTACTTCACCTTTTTTGACATTCACGGACTAATTACCTACATCGGACGGAAATATTTAACAATAACTCAACCAAGAAATGACTTCTACAGCCTTTCATTAATGAGTTTTTTGGTAGTGTTTCTCAGTAGTGGTCACGTCACGCACTGCACGGTAGGTAAAAAAATATGACGATTGTTACCTACTGTGTTGATAAATGTAACCATTTTTACAGAATAAATGACAATTGAATTTGAATGCCAAAATATGTTTATGAAAAGTTTCTATAAATATCTAATAATACATTTTATATTTAGCTAGGTGCATGTCTCTTCTGAATAAGGTGCAAGTTTTCTTCGTTCATGCATAGGTACACGGCTTTATATTTGCTTATATTTTACGGAGCCCTGGAGCCGTAGTAGCCCATGGATACTGCACAGATGGTTTCCATGAAAACGGGTGATAGGAATTCTTATGCTTATACACCGCTCTCCAATCATTGGGGTAGGGTACGAACGGTGTCATTTCAGCACATTCACCGCGGTGGATAGGATACCATCCTGAAATACGCACAATAATAATATCAAAATACTTACTTATAACATCTGTTAAATTAACATGTAAGTATTTATATGTCGCAGCCTTTAATTGAATGCCACCAGTTTAACCACCCAAAACCTGCTGTGCACCCAAATCGTTAAAAGTTATATTCAACGATTTGGCTAGTTCTCCTTTAGCCATTGCATTGAATGTCGGCGTTTTATTAACGGGCTAGCCTTCCCATTGAATGGCTGATTTAATTAGATGGCTGCGACATATACCTACTTACCCGCCGTGTTTTTTTTTGTAGTTGCTAATAATTGGCAGGACGATATGCCATCAGTTTTATCCCAACTTAACATTAAAATTTTAAAATAGAATATACAGTAAATATACTTGCCTGGTCCTGAAATAAGTCAAATATCTAAATGTTAATATACAAGAAAATCATAAATAGTAAATCACAGATAGGTATTCACGTAATTTGTATGTTTTACTAGTTGCACCCCGCGGCCTTACCCGCGTTGGACTGCTACTCTGCTCTAATGGGTGGTAGGGTGAAGTTTTGTAACCTGTATGTTAATCCAGTTTATAAATTATCTCTGTGCAGAATTTCAGCGAAATCGGTTCAGTCGTTTTTGCGTGAAAGAGTAACAAACATCCATCCACAGATACTCATTAACTTTCGCGTTTATAATATTAGTAAGGATTAAAATATGATAGTAGAAACTAACTTGAATGTGGTTTCTCACAGTTGGCCATATCTAGTAAACAAAGGTTATCAAACACTTTGTATTCATAACGATAGCCTAAATAATTATATCTGCTTCCACATATTTTTCCGTATCTG
The DNA here is from genome assembly GCA_947037095.2 of Nycteola revayana. Classification (NCBI taxonomy): domain Eukaryota; kingdom Metazoa; phylum Arthropoda; class Insecta; order Lepidoptera; family Nolidae; genus Nycteola; species Nycteola revayana. Next base: position 5,034,279 of record OX344851.2, read on the forward strand.
CAATTTTAACAATAGTCAGGTAAACTTGTAGCACCAATCGTAGCAATAGAAATCTTTATATCTTTGTAGAGGAACGGTTGGTGGTGTTCCTCCACAGAAAAGGAAGATCTTCTTTGGCGGGCGAGGTGGTATGCCCGGCGACCGGCGGCCATTTGTTACTGTTCGGAACTTGTATATGTTCGAATTGGCTTGCGAACTTGTATTGCGTGATACATGTTAGTTGGGATTCTAGGTGGTAGATGGCGCTGCTCGTCTGCTAGTATTTTGTGTGCGGCTTCTGTAGATGTCGCTACATCTTCTTAGTGGTAAGCTTGTCTTATAAAATATGCAGTATAACTTACTCTCGGTAGAAGTTAGGGCAAATTACGTTGCAGTCACGAAATCTATTTATTTCTTTCAAAGTAAAACGTGTAGACGCTGAAATAAGTTAATAAAATATTAAATTTAATGAACCATAGACTTAAAATTATGTTACGAAACTTTCGTCTTGAGAAAATAATTTTTGACAGTCATTGTTATGTGCTATCCAAAAACTCGGAAATTGACACTGACATGCATGACACGACTGAAAAAAAGTGACGGACGACAGCCTACGCTAATATTGAAAGCACAGTAAATAGTACCTCGTAGAAACTATTACGAGAAAAGATAATTGGAACTGCATCATTTCTGACCATCCCCATTCAGGTTGATCAAGAAGAATCTATCTTTAAGTATCCAGTTAAACTCGAACGGAGAGTGTAGCTCAAAATATATAAGATTCTAGGAAAGGGACCAAAATACCTACCAAATATAACATTCGTGCAAGAAAAAATTGGTAGAATAAAGGAAAAAACTACGTTATTTACTTGTTGGCGGTGTTGATCCATTAACTTTTGCTTTAGTTGTTCTCAAAGTTGATGTCCTGAAATCACATAATGAAAGCCGTAATAAATATTTGCTAATTTTTCGTTCCTATTTCACTGCAAGCATCGTGCCAATTGTTGAGTAGATTTACCTACAGGTTTAGATTCAGTTATGGAATTACATTTGTGCGAATTTAAATCTATGCAGACGGAGTCGCGGGCAAAATGTGTTATATACGTATTAAAATTTATAATTAATTTTGTCTGTAAGTTTGTTCACGTAGATTTCGATTTCTGCATCCAAACTTTGGAGCTTCGTTTCATCCTCTGGGAGGAAAATTTTGCAAAATTCTTTCTTATCAAGATTTGAACTGTGAGTTCATAGATCAGTCAGTGTACAGAAGATTTCATATTTACCTCAAAAACACCCATTCCCCTTCCACCCAATAAGGTTCTCGAATTTGTTCAAGTCTTTTCGTTGTTGCTATAAGTTTGTGTTGAATGAGAACCAGCTGTATTTCTTTATCTATCTGTTGTTGTCCTAATGTAGCCTGATTCCGTAAGTATTGAGGGATTGGTGTTAACGACACAGGTGATTGATTAAGGGCATTTATTGAAATAGTTTCTTTCTTTTTTGTATTTAAGAATTCAAGATATTCAGAATTCCAGGTTTCAAGATCATCGTTGTACACTTTGAAGTTACGGCGTCGACTGCTGTAATAAGCTATTAGGGTAAATTAAATGAATAGTATTATTTAATTACTAGCTGCACCCCGCGGTTTCACCCGCGTCAATCTACTCCAGTGGGTCAGAGCGTAATATTTTGTAGCGTACCTATATGTAAATCCAGCTTATAAACTATCCGCGTACAAACTTTCAGCCAAATCCATTCAGTACTTTTTACACACACATACATACATCCACACATACAAACTTTCGAATTTATAATATTCTCATTTTTGAATATTGACTTTTTAATCTAACTAGAATTAATTACCTATCTAGTATCTACTTACTTGTTAGTTACGTGATTTTGGTGACCACGATTTTTGTTTTTTGTTTTATTATAATTTCTCAAAATTGCTGTTTTAGTTTTGTTAAAGCTTGTGTGTACATTATTTTGAAAATTCTTGTTATCGTGATTTGTAAAGTTTTCTAAGACCATGGTTTTTGAAAATGTTAAGTATTTCTTATTATCGGATCCCCGAGCATTCTTTCCTGCTACTGTGTTGTTCGATGTGATAAAATGTATTTCTCTACTAGTGACATTTTTGTTTGTCTGTGCCAATACAAGATTTACTGAAACCAAATTGTTTCTATTATTGGTGGAATCCTTATTTTTGTGTGCTATATAAAATTTGAGAAAAAAGGACGGGGGAAGGATTCATCAACTGAGTAACGAAATGATCTTTGTTTTAGAGTGAAACGACTCTAAAATATATTTTAGCGCTTACTATGTACCAGTTTCGGTTATAACCACACTCAATAAAACCTGCATTATCATTTTATAAAAAAGTACTTGGTTCTGTCTTGACTACATTTCGTACAGTAACTTAACGATTAGGTAGGTATATTCAATTTCATGGCTAGTTAAAAGTTAAGATTAATAAAGTAATTTTGATAAGATTACTGCACTTTCCATTTGAACAGCAAAACACTGTTCATTTTAAAATGTTGATCACTTTTACCGTATATTAAAAAATAAATTTGAAAAAAAACCTAATATATTTTATAATACAATCACACATAACAGATAATCTTCGCAGTCTATCATCAATATTTCATTTTAATACACACCAAAACTTTCTGATTATTTACACACAATTTTTTCATTATTTTAAATAAAACGTGACACTATATATTTTTATGTAATTAACTGCAACTGATCTCTTAAAATATGGTGATAACCTAATCTCTAAGCTTTATAGAAATTTCATGCCCTCGATATGGTTTAAACGCGAAATCCAGTTTTGTTGTCGATGTTTGACTTGTTGTGGTGTCTTCTCACCAAGTGCGCCAGGCTCACTTTCATGGACACCATTGCGTACGTATTTGTTTCGAACAGACCAGTTAAAACCCCGTGTTCAATTCTATTGCACCCTATTTTGTAGAACCTCTTTTAACTTTGCTTGATCGCAAAAACGTGCTCAGTTGAGCACGGGTTGGTTGAATTTTGTAGTATACAAAATCGTGTGGATTTCGCGAGACGGGTGTTGCCAGTTGGACACGGAAAGGGAAATACGCTTGCCATAAACGCCACAACGTGAATGAGCATGAAGACTAAAAAAATCAAATTTGTCCGTCAGTTAGATAACCAAAAAATATTGGAGACGTCACTTCTAGCTACAATCTTACCTAGTAGTGACGTCACAAGCCAGGGGGGCTTGTGACGTCACCTAAACTTTATAGTTTATTTTTGCTCTGTATCTTTGTTATATTTAATTATTAAATAAAAGAATACGTGCCCAATATTTTTTCGTAATCTAACTGACGGACTAAATAGATTTTTTTAGTCTTCATGCCTATTGATGTGCTTTTCTTTCAACAATCCTGATCAAAACTTTCCAAGCAATAGTTGTTCAAGAATATTAGATCAGAATCAGAATAATATGTAGATCAGATAATGTTATGTTGTCTCAGAACCAAATATAAAAGTAATAAATCATTGAATGGAATTAAAACCTATACAAGATCTTTTTCTCCAACTGACTCCAACAAATGCGTTAGAGTTCTTAGGTAATCTGTCAGCCTGCAGCCAGCGCTCTGGTTTGAACTCTTCGTGGGCCGGGCCCCACGACTCGTGGTGGTGAGTGACTGTTGGTAGCAATATGCACTGGCTACCTGCCCGTATTGTGTAGTTTTCTTAAATAAAAAATAATATGTATTGGTGGAGTTCCATTGTTACTCAGTTTGACATCTTTATCAATGCATCGCAATAATACAGGTATGGATAGAAAGAGATGCATAGATTCTTTGAGAACTGCTTCAGTATAAGTAAGATTTTTTATACAGCTTTTGTCAACGTCTGCCTCCTTTCCAACTACTTCCATTGTCCTTAAAATAGGATTGAACATAATTGCAATAAATTATTATTTCATCAAACTTAGTTGGAGTTGATCTGCTATATTGAACATGCACAGGGACAATAAAGATTTTTTTAAACTACATTTTAATCTTGTGCATTATCGAGAAATAAAACATTTATGGTTTCTATTTGCAGTATTGTTTATGCTGTTTACATTTTCAATAGAGCAAAAAGCAAACATGAATTATTTTTCTAATTGAAAAAAATATAAAACTAACCCTTGATAAACTTTTCCTGGCATGTCGAGGTGAGATCCAAGCAATACAGCTGTGTAACACATCACATTTGACGTGATATCAGACCCGGCAACTATGACAGTATCTAATTCTTCACGAATTTCTTTGTCAGTCAGTACGATTTGAAGTTCAAAACAAAAGTCGAGTAATGGTTTGCTCCGTCCTGAAAGTACCAGATTTATAAGTTCCTGAAAACAGTTTTTTGTTAAATTCTATCCTCTTTGTTGGTTTATAAATCGTTATGGATCAACCTGATTTCAATTTAGCTGCGATGTCGGATAAAGTAGCATTGTGCATTTTGTACTTTTTCTTTACTAATCGGTGTGCAACCGATTCTTAGGGTTTCCTTGTAGTGTTTAACATCTTAAATTCCGTGTCTATTCAATAGTTACAGCAAACCGTTTTCAGATCAATACTCTTAAATTATTTCAGTGATTGTATAAATTTTACAAAATTTTTACCAGAGCCTGTTATTAGTCCGTTTCCAAGCCATGATTTAGCGAAACTATAAGCGAAATGTTTATTTAGACACACGTTTGACACCGTGGATACATCTTGAGGATCTGCTATATCCGCAACATAAAAAGAGGAACATTAAATTTCCTGTTTAAGAAATTGTACCTTAGTATCATCATCAACTCTGCTTTGTTAAATCATTCCTTCACGTTCTATCAGCTTCTGATCTGAATATTGTAAAAAGCGATCTTGGTTATAAATGCATTGCAAAAATAATTTGAAATAAAACTAATATTAATATTATAATAATATATCCCGTCCTAATTATGCAACGGATACTCCACCTTGCTGGAGACAGTTTTCTATCTGATTTTTTATTACGGTCCACAAATCCAAGAAAAGAAATCGATAATTATTAAATTTTAACAATTAAGTAGGTACCTACTCTTCATAATTCATTGCATTGCATTCCCAATGTATAATCCACCTGTTCATTGTTTTGACGATTTACGGTATTTGCTCCGCTATTGAGTTCTCTGTTAAGTATAACACAAAAGCCTGCTATCGGGCGCCGAATAAAATTATCTCCGAAGAAACCACTATTATTTCTTTAGATATAAAGAATTATTAAAATCAGTGTTCACTTTAATTAACTTACCGGTTTTTTGTTTTTTATTTTGGAATATACTTACTATTTACATAATAACATATTACTTTAGTACGTTTAAATGTTTTGATGTAGTACCTAAACCTGAATTCTCATGGGCATCAACCGCTACATTCTTATTGCTATTTGATTGACATAATTGATATTTTAAATATTTCCTTTGCAGGAAATATTTCATTTGTTGATCATTTCGATGCTGTAATTTTGTTTAGAGCTATTGTAACCCAATTTTTAAACATTCAATTCGTCATTCGTTGTGACAATTTAAAATGGATTACAAAAAGAAATGGACGTGTCGTTCTATCGACGACCAAAGTTGTCCAATTTTATTATAAATGCTTTTATTTATATTCTAACCTTTGTTTAACATTCTTCAACAACATTATGTTGTGATATTAATGTGTTTAAGCTTTCGCGATTTGTACACATAATTAATAATAGACACGGGTCTCAATCCCAGTAAAATTTTAAGGCAAATGTTAGCTTTTTAATTCGGCTAAGTAAAAAGGTAATGATTTGCCATGACATTGTACCGCGATTGAGACCCGTGTCTAGTATAAATTATATTATGAGAAGTAAAAAATAAAATAAAAAGTAGTAATTGTGTGTTAGAGGCTAGACGCCCATTGGGCGTGCGTGTTCCTCAATCGTCAACACACAATTGAGAAACACGCTCAGACCAAATAAAAAGTAAAGAGGGAGCACTGCGAGTAATCTCGGAGTTTCTTTCTTCCTTTCTTCTCCGGGTCGTCCACTTAGGTAGCTGGTGAAAGGTTGCAGGTTAGCTAGTGTAGGATTCTCGACGGCATGACCGAGGACCGCGTTGTTGCTTAATCCCCGAACTGTGATCTCGTGCCAGCGATCATCACCACTGTTCGTAAATGTACTCTTTACTCCAGTGGCACCCTGAGCGTTGGTCCTAACCCCCTAAGGGTGCCTTCAGGTGGATGTCGCTTAGACTTGGGCCGGATTCTTGGAAATTTTAGTTACTTTTAGACCTGTTACCTTTAAGGCATCTTACTATAATGTATACATTTGTTGTTATCGCACGACAGACGGACAGACTGATAAAAAAATCTATAACATCAAATAATTTTAACAATGTTTTTAGCTACTTAAGAGATACTTTTCTTTGATTTAGTCTTATACAGTGTAATTTTGACAAGTACAAGTGTATGTAAATACCTAAGTGCTGAATAAATTTCATTATTTCATTATTTCAGTAACTCACTGACGTCAATAAAACTCTGCCTTAGGGTAGGTAGGTAAATGTGTCATTGTAACTATGTATTTGGGTAATCTAAAGTTACCTGGATTTCGTTGGTATAATATGAAGATAGTAATTGTTGGATTACGAGAAGAGTGATATAAAAGAAAAACCGAGTTAGTGATAGTGTGACGAGTGACAGGACAGAATAGAAGAAACAAACGTGTTGCGCCGACCCCAAGTAAAATGGGATATAAGGGCAGGAAGAAGAAGAAGAATATGAAGATAGTCATTCATATTCATTTATTGCACACCATATGTGTAAATAAGTTGTTTAATTATAAAAAAAAAACATGGATTACATATTTTTTATAAAAAAAAATATACATAAAAACCATTTATATATTATATAACAGTATATACATATTACAATATTTGAAAAGCTAATCTCTAAGCCTCAAAGAAATTTCGTGGCCTACCAACGGTTTCAATACGAAATCCAGTTTGAGTTTCATGTTGTCGATGTTAGACGTTATATGGTATCTTCTCACCAGGTGCGCCAGGCTCACCTTCATGGACACCATCGCGTATGTCTTACCTGCAATAGATATATTGTTAATTAAATCAAATTTGAGCTCTAGAAATATTATAGTAGTAATAATAATAGTACTTTGTTTTAATATGTAACAGATGATTCTCAAAGTGGAATATGTTATCTTCCATACTAAATAATATTTAGTATGGAAGATAACCTAACCCTAATACACTTTTTCATTTTCATTATATTATAATAAGAGGTAAAGTGTGTTAGGGTTTAAGGGGTTTTAGCACCTCTTACAGTAGACATATTATAAACTATATCTAATTAAAACTAGCAGCGCCATCTAGTATTTACAGTTACCACTAACCTATATCGCGTCATGAAAGTTTGCTAGACGGCCTTTCTTTACCAACCGTTCCTCTAGAGGGGTAATCTCTGAATTAGTTAGTGATCTATATGTTTTGCAAAGATTGAAACGAGGACATAAACAGAAAATGATTTCAAATTAGAATTTGAACTAAGCGCGTTAATAATAATTATTAGCCTAAACTTTTCCACTGCAGGGAAAAGGCCTCTCTACTCTCCTTTCATAAATCCCTACAAAGAGCTACCCAGAACCACTCCCTATCAAAGGAGTCAAGTTCATCTCTCAAACGTCAAATTTTTTCCTAAAGTAAACAATGTGCTACCATCTACAAATGTGCTGTAGGTACTGAAATAAATAATATCAGCTCTGAATGCCAATTTCTTAACCGGACGCAAAACTTTCACATCTTAAAACGCTGTGGCAGTGATTAATGTGAGCCAGAAAAAAATACTGAAATAAAATAACCTCAACCTGATAAAGTCAAGGTTACAAATTAGTTAGTCCTAATTGATGCTATATATATTGGCATAGACATTGAAATTTTTAGAAGCTGTAATATTAAGAAGGTGTCATTCTGAGATGAATCTAAAAAAATATGATATATACGAACCTATACAATGTCTTTTCCCCCAACTGAATCCGCCAAATGCGTTAAGATTCTCTGGTAATGTGTCGGCCTGCAACCAGCGCTCAGGTTTGAACTCTTTGTGGTCCGGACCCCACGATTTGTGGTGATTGGTGCCTATTGCCAACAGCGCACACTGACTACCCGCTGGCATTACAAAATTTTCTGAAATAACATATTAACTTGTTAAAAAATGTCATAGCATACACTTCCGAATTTCATTGACTTTGTTCGTACTTACTGAGTTTGACATCTTTATCAATATATCGTAATATGACAGGTACAGGTGGAAAGAGGCGCATGGCTTCCTTGAATACTGCTTCTGCATAAGTTAATCTACTTACGCAGCTCTTGTCAACATCTGCATCCTTCCCAACTACTTCCATTATCCTAAAAAGAGAATCTTAAGTTATTATCGTTAATTTACACACACATTACGTAAAGTCCTTTAGGTAAAATTATTTAATCTCATTTTTATAATGTTAAAACGTACTCTTGGTATAGTTTTTCCTGCACTTCAGGATGGGATCCGAGGAGCACGGCTGTGAAACACAAAAGTGTTGCCGTGGTATCTGTTGCAGCGGCTATAATAGTGTCCAATTCTTCACGAATTTCTTTATCAGTCAACTGACCGGCGGATGACAGTTCTATGAGAAGTTCTATTAACGGCTTGCAGCGTCCTAAAATAATCCAGGATATTATTTTTCTTTAGAATTAAAATGTGAATAAATATTAATAATTTTAAAACTAGATTAACGGTATTTTACGGCACTGTAGAGTATTTGCCATATGGGCCAAGGAGGTCTCTTTGGTGATCTGACCGCGGAGGAAATTTATTTGCCAAGATAAGTTTTTATTCAATTTTGATTTCAAGATATAACACTGCCAAATGAAATGTTAAAGAGTATTTTATTTCTTACTTTAGTCAATAGGACCATTGATTTAAAAGCAAATTTTGGATATTATCATGTCATAAATTTGTTCGGCATACATGCAGTCGAAATGAGCTTAATATAGTTTTATTATTGGTTTCGAAAGATATTATGTTGTCCGACCTGCTCTTGTTTCTGGGGCGATGACGGTTGCATCATTTTTAATTCTATCTTTACTCCTTTTGATAACCTGCAAACATACATCGTTTTACGTAATATAACTCAATATTATGATTTAATTTCATACAAAAAAAATACTATTACGAACCTCATCGGATAACTCGTTAAGAGTCCGTATCAGATTGTTTTCTTTTTTCCTCTTACCCAATATCGTGTATATAAAATCACTTTGCAGGTATACTGTATAAGTTCTATACGTATACATGAACAACAATTCATCAAGTGCATCTCCAAATTTTTCCACAAAATCTTGAACTAAATTGTCTGTGCCAAAGGCTGTCACTGTAAGTAGTTATATAAAATTGTTAACGTTAATAAAGCAGATTTTCAAAACTCATTGAAATAATGAAATAATGAATTTATTCAGCACTTAGGTATTTACATACACTTGTACTTGTCAAAATCACAATAACAAAGAAATATAATTAATAGGTTATTATTCTTATTCTATGAATAGAACTACTTAGGTAACTATAACTAACAAATGCAACCTGTGAGTGCTGCTAATTGTAGGACATTACAGACAATTTACTCCGTCTGTCCGTGTGTCATTAATTCCTCTACTCATAATTAGTTAATATTTACATAAAAAAAATTTGAAAGCATACAATTAAGTGACACACACTTGGGGGCACCCTTATGGGGTTAGGACCACAACCCAGAGGTGCCAATGATATTAAAGTCAGATTTGTGGATATAAGAGGAAGTGATCGCTGGCACGGCCTACAGGCGCTGGATCACAGGGCAGGGGTAGGGGTACAACGCGGTCCTCGCCGGCGAGAATCCTACCCTAGCTAACCTGCAACCTTTCACTAGCTACCTAGGTGGACGACCCGGAGAAGAAAGGGAGAAAGAAACTCCGGGATTTTTTTTTTCGTCATCTTTTTTATCACAGTGTGTCCATTTTTTTTTAAATATATGTTTTCTTTACAATATTTCATTTAAAGTATAATATGAAGCATGTGCGCTAATGCACGCTCTAGACGTTTTCATAGATATAGCTAAATAGTGATTAAAAATCCTCAAGCAAAAAGCAAGCAAAAGCCTCATAAACCTCTAGCACTTGAAAACGGAGGGCGCATCCACACACATTACCAAAGAACAAGCCATGTGAGAAAATTATCGTCTTAAGGGGTCACACACTAATGTTTTAACAACCATCTCAAATACAACCACCAGCAAGCATTTACAAAGTTTGTGATTAAGACTCATTGTAATACGATGATTTATAAAAGCTTTTGCCCGTGCAGATTTTGATGTCCACATACAACATGAATGTATAAACTTTATAAATATGTATATAAAAATATAGTCAGAATTGATGATTAATTGGCCTTAAAGTTGATCCACAGAAGTCTCAAGTCACAGTGTTTGGAAGTTTTAGGAAGTATTATTTTAATAAAATACAATACAAGGCCTAGGCATTTATTAAATGTAGAGATGTATACTAACTCTACTACTTATACCATAAATAATAATTAACAATGTCAAAAATAATTAAAACGTCACTTCTTACGTTCTTTTTTCGTAAAGATTATTTGAATGCATACATTCAATACTTACAGCAAATTGTCTCCAAAGTGTTATGACTAAATATTTTAAGGTGATCAAATGCTTCTCTCCCAGCGTGTTTATTCAACATCTTTACCAAACGCTTGGCCTCATTGTTGAAATCATCAATAAATGTATTAATTACTGATAAGCCAAAGGCTGGGTTGAGTAGTTTGCGATGGCGATGCCAAATCTCCTCTGCAAAAATCATAAATGAATTACACACACTATTTTTGGAGAAGGAACATAGGAACAGGTATCTAAAGCACCATATCGGAGTTTTGGCACAGAAGAGAGCGATGTATCGATCGACGTATAATGTATATGTATATGTTGCCGTAAAAACCCTTAACCAGTCAAAAGTACTTTTAACTAGAAAATCAATCAAATCTAACCTAACCTAAAACTACTTTTGACTGATTTTGCTAGTTAAAAGTACTTTTGACTGGTTAAGAGTTTTGACTGCAACATATACATCTGTCTGTTCTGTCTCCTAACTAACATTTTTACCATATCCTATAATTATATTGTTTTTACAATATCTGAAAGCTAATACCTATCGTGATCTTAAATGTGAACATTTAACTTAACTCTCAAAACACTATAAATTTTGAAAAAGAATAAAATAAACTGTAAATCAAAAACAAAAATCATTATTCAAATATTTACGAGGAAATCGTTTTTGCCAATACCTTCTTACCTAACCCCAAAGAAAATTAATTTTAATATTTTCTTATAACAAATAATAAACTTATGTTAAAAGAATAAAGTGGTACTTTATTTTCATGACTAATTATAATTAGTATGTTTGTAACTGTACTTTGTAGGCACGTCAATCCACTTAGAAAGTTTTGGTTGCTTACGGTCAGAATAGATATTAACTTAAATTAAAAAGACAAAATACCTAGTGTTAATTCCGCTCAAAAATGTGTCTATTCTATATAATGCTATTTTTGCACCGCCCTATCGCCCGCAAAGTAGCAACATGCAAAAATACAATTACCAGCCGAAGACCTCTAATTAAAACATTTGAAGCGGAATTAACTCAATATATTTTGTCTTTTTAATTTAGATGAATAAAATATGGATTTCCGCAAAGTAACGCCTGATTCTATTAATTAGATATTAACTTTCTAAATCATCATTTTTTTCATATATTCTGCGTTTCTCGATTTTTCGGCTTAAGTAAAAGGATAGAATAGGTGTGTTTTCCTTTATTTTAATAAATAATAATAAAATTATGCAGAGTATACCAAACATGAATATTATTATTAATTTGGAATGTTAGGTACCCATTTCTTACCAGAGCTAGTTATGAGGCCATCTCCAACCCATGGCTTAGAAAAACTGTATGCAAAATGCTTGTTTAAGCAAGCGTTTGACACCGTGTACACATCATCAGGATCTGATATAACTAAAAAGACAAATTAGTGGTTACATTCTTAGATGTATGCTAGAAAAGTTCGTAAATTATAGAAAAATCTAATAATTTAATATTAATCAACCAAATCATCAATCTATAATTATATTACAGAATTTATTATAAGATAAAGCTTCCTCTTGAAGATATGTAGCTTAGTTACAGGTTACAATTATGGACCCTGTCGGGGTGTCATAACTTCTGACGGTGGTCATTACAAAAGTAAAAGAAATAAGGAACCTTGAATTAAGAAACGACTGGAAAAGTATGGTCAAGAAAATTGATTCTGAAGAGAGACTGGAATAAAGTGGAATATATTATAGGTGTTGTAGGGCATGTGACGAAAATAATGCTGAATATGAAGATGGACGGATATGTTGGTTGGAAGACGAAGGCCAAAAACAAGATGGATGGACTGTGTCAAAGATGACATGTGTAAAAAAGGTGTGAGTATGAAAGAGACGTCTAATAGGCAACCGCAAATAATGGGAGCAGGGCAGGAAGATGATGATGATATTATAGGTCTTGTTAGTTGAGTCATTGGAAGGAGCTAATACCTATTTGTAACAAAAGGATAGGCATGCCTTTAGAGCCAGCTTAGTTAAGCACCTAGAGTCTAACAAGGGACTTTGCAAAGTAATAGGAAACGTTCGATTTGTTCACAACATTGGCTATTTGACTAGGTAGTCTAATATCGATGTAACAAATCCTGTTCGTATTTTTATGCAAGTTCTTTCGCTGGGATTTAGAAGCTAAGTAAACCGGGAAATTTAGTGCGTTATAAGCTGATCGGTATTATATACTCACCATAGTATGTTTGGAATGCAAGATACACCAGTATTACTCCACCTTGCTCAAGGCAATATTCTGCTGCTTTCTTTACCATAGTCCATAGATCTGGTAAGATAAATAATAATTAAATCTTATCTTAATTTTTTTATAATATAGCACTTATTTGCACGAAATAGGATTACACGTGAATAATCATCAAAATCACAAATTTTTTGATGCAATATTGTTTAAACACACGTTTTATTATCCTTAGTTTTTTAATATAGTGTAATCATATTATATATGTTAGTGCAAAAACCATTAACACATTTAAAAAGTAATAAACCACATTTATAAAAAGAAGCCGCGGGTAGAAGCTAGTAGGTATGTAAAATTATTTATGTGCGGTACATTAATCTAGGCAGGCTAGTAGGTAGTATAATTTAACATTTATCTAGTATTTGTTGACTTTGGTTCATATTTGGGGTAGATACTATCAAATTTTCTGGTAGTTTGTCCCAAGCTCTAATTATAACAATACTTGGCAAACATTTAAAAAAGTCATCATGAATTTATTAAAAACAAAATATTTTAATTACCCAAATTGAATAACGGGTTTAAATTCGTATAATGCAATGGCAGTCGTTTTTAAAAATTGTAGCATTTAAATAAATTAACAATGAACTGTTTTTGAAAAAAAAAACGCCTAGTAGTAACAGTAATCTATACTAATATTGTAAAGCAAAATAGTTTGTAGGTAGTTTGTTTGTTTGCTTGAACGCGCTTATCGCAAGAACTAATGGTCCGATTTGAAAAAATATTTTAATGTTAGATAGCCCATTCACTAAGAAAGGCCCAAGCTAAATATCATCACGCTAAGACCAATAGGAGCGGAGCACCAATGAAGAATGTTAAAAATCAGGTTCAGTGTGACTATTCCACGCTGTCGAAGTCGCGGTCACAAGGTAGTCATAAATAAATAAAACACTTACGTTCAGTTTTACCTAAAAGTAAATGACCATGTCCAACTACAGGCAAAGCTCCAGGATAGGCCGGGGGTAATTCATATTTATTAGCTCCCTTCCTCTTTATCCACACAGACAGCACATAACATAAAATAATTACCAACACTAAATATATACTAAACATCTTATATTAAAAATCTAACAAAGAATGCTCGATATATGCAGACATGCACCTTCAGAGGTACTGCTCAAAATAACGAGAATTTGTCACGAATCGTTATATACTCGTTTACAATAAGTAACAAAAAATCCCTTCTACGAGTTCTTTCTGCAGTTTAATTAATAAAGTAGTCGGTATTTGTTGGGTACAATTAAATGTTTAATTTATATGGGTCATTGTCATTGTCAAATTTGGCGCAGGTAACCGTGACTAATAATAATAAACTTATAAAAATATAAAATTACTCAACCATGACTTTTAGTTACATAGATGCCCGTTAAAACAATTGCTCTTTTTGCTGTTACAGTTGTCCGCGGTCTTTAACTAATGATTTGTGATTTATTCCAGATTTTGTGAGTTAGGGTGTAAAAAAATACAACTCTGTTATCATAACGTTTTAGTTTTTATTAGATATGCGAGGAAACAAATCAGTCCCAAATATTTTGGCATTAATGTTAATTACAGTCTTTAATCTTATAATCAAAATTACAATCACAAGTTTTTTTTTAAGTTTAACGATTATTTATAAAATTCCAAACAACTCTATTACTTCTTGAATTTTAATAATATTAAATTCTATCTTATCACTATTAACTGCTAACAAAAACATATGACTGTGTAAATAGGTAAAAATCTAACATTTTGTTAAATTATCATATTATATTAATTAGCTTTTCATAAAAATCTGAACAATGTCCCTTATGTCCTTGGGACAGAAAAGTAACAGAGTTGTAACACAGTAACATAGTTGTTCTTTTTTTGTATCTTACTTGACTAAATTGCACTCAGTTGAGTTTGTGATCTTAATAACGTAAATATAAGCTTCAATATTAATAACAATAAACTTTGTGACTGGTGTTTACCAATCTATGATTTAAATTTATAAAAGATTAATCAAATATTCTTGAAAGGGTAACTGAAATATGAAAGTTAATCATTTTACAAATATGTCTAAGGCCATTATCAAAATGGTAGTATATTATTTTACCTTTACAGACTTTTTTAGGTTATGGAACAATAGCAAGTAAATTATCAAAAGCCACATAAGATAAATCTGACTCAACTAATTTGAATTTTGTTGCGGTATGATCGATTGACTTAAAAAACATAATTTTAACTTTACCATCTTCTTCTACTTCAGATAAGGTTTTACCTAGATATACATAATCCTGTTTTAAGGTGGAAATTTTAACCAAGACACAAACACCTAGTTTTATTTTATTGACATGAATATTTTCCTTCTCGATCAAAGCATCATCATTTTATTTTGATGTGCTGGGTTGTTCTAACTCATAAGTGCTAGAAGATTTTTCTTTCAATGATATTAGAGGAGCATCATCATCGGAATCTGAGCTGTAGACAATTTTGTAAAATCCTTTTGGTCGCTTTTGACAAAGATTGCTAATATCACACAGAAAATTGTTGTCGCAAGTGGAAGGAGTTGATTGTTCCACTGCAGTGTTTAATTTTTTTAAAAGGAACGTTTTGCTTAGGATCCATTCAAGAGCAAAAGCCGCGCTGACAAAAACAACTTAAATTTATATATTTTAGAACTCCAGCCTCTTCAGTGAAATCTTGATGGACTTTCATGATACCTAATAATGGCACAATATGCTCCGTAATAAGATTTGAACTCTGCTCAATATTCTCATTGGTTATCAGATGTAGTCTCACTTTACTAACATCTTTCAAAGCAAAATAGAAATTTGTAGCATCAGATATATCCCTTCCACGTGCAATCCCATATGCAGCACGCTTGCCATGTCCCGCTTCAAAAAAATTCCATGTAACTTTAATAAACTTGTAATCGGAGAACAATTTGGTGCATATCAGATAAAAGTTCTGTTTTTGGCGGTATTGAGTTGCTGGGCCATCTGAAAATACATGCAGGATATTATTTATACTCACTATGCATATTATAGAGCACTTAAGAAAAACAGATTATTAAAAAAATAACGTTGGTAACAGAGTTGCACAGTAACAGAGTTGCACAGTAACAGAGTTGCACAGTAACAGAGTAGTAAATTTAACATTTCATAATACATAAATGATAAAATAAAGAGCAAATTACACTTTTTCTTTCATGTTTAGATTATTAACCTCTTTGACAACATATTGACTCTAAAATAATGAAAAATACGTTGTTTACTTACCTAAATAGATAGGTAACAAAGTTGACGCACAATAAAAATACGCAGCAGGTTGAACGCCTCGCGGCCTACTGACACCTCCTATACACCTCTTCCCGATCTACCGGTCAACACGTAATAATACAGACATCCCGCCCAAACTAGTACAAAGTCTAAACAACGCCATCTCTATTTGAAGTTGCGATTTACTCAGTAACATAGTGTTCCTGACAGATACACATAGTACGCGGGACAAAGTTTTAAAAAATAGTTAGTAAGTAAATTTCGATACCCACCGTTTTTACGGCATATTTTATAAATATTAACAATACTCTTTTTATGGCAATAATTTATTTAATGTAGGTTGATATAGTATAAAATGAAATTATATGATGTTTATTATAACGGAGTGGTACCAGGGACATAAAGAGTTTAGAAGGAAAACCTTTCTGTTACCAAAAATAACCACAATGTTACTTTACCAAAAAACTAAAAAAATCAAAACTATCTCTTTATTTTTGTTTTGAATGTTTATTAATGCGATGTATTTTGTATTTAATATAAATTTTGAAAGAGGTTATATAATTATTACTAATAAAAAAATAATCACAGTTGAGGGACTAGGTTACCTGCGCGAATTTGACAATGACCTATATAAAAGGTGCTAACAAAATACACACCATCCCTATAACAGGTCATAGAGCCATGTATAGTGATTACGTTGTCGATTTTTTTTTGGTATAATATTTTTTTACCATACAAAAAATTTACGGATATTGAAGACTATTTCTAATCTTCTGCTGTAGATATTGAGGATGGAAACAGCTTAATTTCGCGCTCGTACCTATTTTTAATGGTCTTATTTTAGTTAGGTACATATTTTTAACAAAAATAAAATCTCTACGTTAGTAAAGAAATTTCTGTTAAGGATAAATTTTTTGGCATATATTTGAAAGCACCTTATAAGCATCTTGAATAATGTATTTCTTAATTTGTAATTATTCTTGTTGTTTATTAATTTCTAAACATTTAATAAAAGAACACAATTAGATCTCTAACAGACATGAATATATTTTTTTTACTATCAATACTGAAGCAAAATTTGTTATTAAGATTAGTTTTTGTCACACTTAAACTATGTAACTACCTGGCCTTTCCAAAGTTATTTTAACTACGACGCCCCAAGCCCCTCTCTATTCTAAAACCACCTACCAACATTTGCAGATCTAGCCTAGAAACAGGTTATCAGAAAAAAACCCTACAGTTAAACACAACTTTAGATATTATGACAAAAAAGTATGAGGATGGTCAAAAAGAAATAGAGGAGTACTGTATTGGTATGGATGGCTTAGTGGCTGACCTAAAAGATAATGAACAAAAACTATTGTCCTTAACAAATTGTTACAATATGAATAGAGTTACCCGGACACCGGTAAGTTCACAGTCAGCTGTTTCCTCTAAATTTTCATTGGAAAAATATCAAATTAAGCAGTTAGATAGTGTTCTCAATGATAGTGCTTTAAAACAAACATTAAATAAATCAATATTATCAAGCAATACCCAAAATTACAATAAAAGTAACTCAAATATAATAATGTACAGTGACGAACTAGGAAAAAATATGGGTAAATTATTTTTACAAGAATCAGGAAAACTGGTGACTAATTACTGTATACATGGCGCCAGTTTTACAAAAATAATAGAAAAAATTATGAAGGGTACCTACCAACCCAATACAACATTAATTATTTTTATTGGGAGACTAGGGAAATTAAATAAACATTCTTTTATTAAATATTTTGAATTGCTCAGTAAATAAGATGTAGAAAACATTTACATATTTACTTTTCCTTATAGTAAATTGTTGCCCGAGACGGAAAATATCTATAGATTTAAGTTAAATAATATGTTACATACAATGACATTGTATAATGACAAATTTAAATTAATTGACATAAACGTATTCAATGATAATCATTATTATGAGTTGACAGACAATAACTATTGTCTTAGTAATTTTTATAAGAGACAGATAGCAAATTCGCTATCATATTGTTTTTATAAATCAGCCAAAATATTGGCTAACGGCACTGCTTCTATTGAGCAGTTAAATAATAATTTGACATTATGTAATGACACCTTGGAAGTTATTCCAAATTCTTTAAATTAGAGTCTAAGACAAAAGAGTATATCTCTGGCAATGTAAATAGTAGCATATTGTTATATAATGCTAATGTTATATCCCCATCAACTGTAACTTCTCTTAATTGTAAAAATAATAATTGTATCAACCTGGTGCATCAAAACATACAGGGGATGTTAGGTAAAGAGTTAGAATTGGAACTGTTTTTGAACTGTCACAATATAGATATTTTATGTATTACTGAGTCATGGCTCAAAAGCCATCAGGTCATTTTCAGTTCCAATAATCACCAGGTTGCTAGCTCATTCAGCAGAGTTCGTATGATACGAGGTGGCTCCTTAGTCATTGTAAAGAAATGTTTAAAATTTAAAGAAAGAACTGACATTGTGAGCCTCTCTGTGGAAAGGGTTTTAGAGATAGCATGTATTGAATTGGAGCAACTGTATGTTTTGAGTGTGTACAGACCTCCATCTGCGCCTTATGAAACTTCTATTAAAATAATGGAGGATGCCCTGTTCAAATTAGCGAATAGTCATAAAACAATTGTTGTTTGTGGAGACTTTAATATAAATATTTTGGAAAAGAATACATTAACCTGTAACTTCTTGAATTTGTTTAAATCTTTCAATTTGTAAAATTTATTTATTGAGCCTACGAGGATTACTGCCTCTAGTGCTACTTGTATAGATAATATATTTTATAACTTAAAACCTATTCATAAATTTGTAATTAATTTGTTACAGTCAGACCATTGTGGACAGTTAGTATCTTTTCCCAAGAAAATCAATAAAATCCGAAGTAAAAAAATAAGTTTTGTACCCATTAGTGAAAGTCGTATAGAGGCATTTCAATTTAACTTGTCATACAAATTATCAGGTTTGCCAATTCACAATAACCCAAATCAGCAGTATAATTTATTTTTTAATATGGTTATTGCTGAATATAATACAATATTTACATCTAAAACAAAGTTGATCAGTAACGGTAAGTTAAGTTTCAGTGAATGGGCAACTCGTGGTATTTACAAAAGTCGTAATAAATTGTGTGAATTGTATTATGAGAAGACTTTTGATAAAAGTACGAATTTTAAAAACCAGGTATCTAGATATTCCAAAGTATTTAAAGAAGCCTGCTCCACTGCCAAATCAATGTATATAAATAATAAAATTAAAAACTCATCCAATAAAATAAAAGAAATGTGGAATATTATTAATAACGAAACAGGTTGAGCTATAGATTGTAATAGAGATTTTAATCTAAAAATAAAAAATGGTAATATTTCAGCAGATATGGAAGTTGCAACTGAGTTTGAGAATTTCTTCACTAACGTACCTTTAATAACAACTAAAACTCTAAATTCATCTTCAATATCTGCTGAGGCGCTATTAAAAGAAAGTGTTTCTGCTTGTGTTACCGATTTTACTTTTACTTTAATAGACTATAAAGATGTAATTAATGCTTTCAATACCATAGAGAAGAAAAAAACTAAAGACCTATGGGGTCATTCTGTTAAATTTATATCTAATATTATTGAAATAATAGCGCCTTACCTAGCAAACATATTTAATAGTTGTGTTTATTCTGGTGTATTTCCTGACTTGATGAAACATAGTAAGGTTATACCATTATTTAAATCCGGTGATAGTACTGATCCCTCGAATTTCCGACCTGTTTCTATATTGCCCACTCTGAGCAAAATTTTTGAAAAATTAATTCTTAGCCAATTGCTCAGACACTTTAATAAATTTAATCTATTACATAAAAAGCAGTTTGGGTTTACGAGGGGTTGCTCAACCATAGATGCGGGAACTGAATTATTAAAAACTATATTCGCGGCCTGGGAAGATTCGAAGGAATCCTTAGGTATTTTCTGTGATCTGTCTAAGGCATTTGATTGCGTTCACCATGACACTCTGGTCAGGAAATTACACCGGTATGGCACTAGGAACCAGGCTCTCAATCTTCTGATTTCTTACATGGGCAGTAGAATTCAAAAGGTTGACATAAACGGTAAAATATCATCAGGCTCTGTTGTATCCATGGGCGTCCCGCAAGGCTCAATCCTGGGGCCATTTTTGTTTTTGGTGTATATAAATGACTTACCTTACTATGTAGGAAATAATCATGAGATAGTATTGTTTGCTGACCTCCCTAACTTTTAAAATAAATAGACAGTTACGCAACTATGACGAAGTAAACAATGCAATCTCGAAGGTAGTCCATTGGTTTAATGCTAATAATTTACTTTTAAATGAAAACAAAACCAAAGTCATTAAATTTTCTACACCTAATGTAAAACAAATTGACACGAATGTAAAAATAAATGGTATTCGGTTGGAGCCAGTGGAGTCAACTGTTTTTTTGGGAATAACTATTGATTCCAAATTACAATGGGGCCCACATATTGCGAAACTGTCAGGGAAACTTAGCTCTGCGGCCTATGCTGTTAAAACAATGAGACGACTCACTGATGTGGATACTGCTAGAATGGTTTACTTTAGTTATTTTCATAGTGTAATGTCTTATGGGATTCTTCTATGGGGAAACTGTGCGGACATTGACACCATTTTTGTACTACAGAAAAGAGCTGTACGGTCCATATATAAACTTGGTCCGCGAGTTTCCCTACGGGAGAAATTCAAAGAGACTAATATTCTTACAGTCGCATCACAATATGTATATGAAAACCTTTTATATGTTCATAAGAATATTGATAGTTTTAAGAAAAAAAGCGACACTCATAATGTTAATACTAGAACTAAGCATAATCTTGTTTTACATGCTACACGTCTCCACAAAATAAGCAATTCTTTTATGGGGCAATGTATACGCTTCTACAACAAACTTCCTTCCTAATGTTAGAGATCTGTCTATAAACAAGTTTAAACGATATGTGAAAGATAAATTATGTAAAAAAGCTTATTACAAAATTTCAGATTATGTCAATGACAAAACAGCTTGGGAATAGTTGGGAGTGAGTTGCTCTGAAACAATACTGCTTTATTAATAATTGTAAAATCAAATTTATTTAAAAAAGGATTCCTCTGAGTTTCTTGCCAGTTCTTCTCAGAGTTGCCACGTCCAGAACTGGTGGTAGTAAAAGAAAGGGACGCATCATAAGAACATGATTTAAAATATTTTAAATGTGTCTATATGAATAAAGAATTTTTGACTTTGACTTTGACTTTTGACCCAAATAAATTTTCAATTTTTATTTCACAACCAGCTGGTCCGACAGACGTTGTCCTGTCCTAACTATGAATATTGAATTCGAATTGGTATTGACAACTCCGTTCGAATCATCTGTTTTACGCGATATAAATTTTCTTTACGTCCTCCTTGTCGATATTATGGCAAAAACCATAAGGTTACATTAAAAAAGTTTAAATTGTTCAAAGGGCAATAGGTCACATTAGAAAATGTAATATGGTTTAGTATAATGAATTTTCCGCGTAATTTTAATATTTTTTTATAAGAAAATTAATAACCTGATAATAACAATCACAACAAAAAAAGAATAAGCGCAATCGGTCCAGCCGTTTGCACATCTTCGTGATGCCGTGACCATGGGAAATAGGGATTTATTTTTATACTAGCTTCTGCCCGCGGCTTCGCACGCGTGGATTAAGTTTTTCTGTCATGAAACCCTTCATTTTCAAGAATGCAAAGTATGTGTTAATCAAGATAATAAACTATAAATTCATTCTAATCCTACTACTACTCCTTCCCTAGTTATAGTGAAGTTGAGATGCCAGAAATATTATAATAAAGCTGGTGCCCGCGACTTCGTTCGCGTTGAAGTATGTAAAAGTAATTATTAAGTTTTTAAATCAAAGAATTTCTCTATAAACTACATTATTAGTTTTTCCCGTTGGGGCTAAAACAAACAATTGTTCAGCGCTACTCACTCGTGAACATGCAACAGACAGCTGGCCGTGGGAAAAGCAGTTAGATCTTAGATCCACTCCAGCAGCCTTAAGAGTTTGACCTTGGGATTTGTTAATGGTCATTGCGAAGCAGAGACTTATAGGAAACTGTGTGTGCTTAAATTCGAACGGAAAATTGTTGGGAATGAGTGGAATTCTTGGCATAAAAACGGTTTCACCCGCACCACATCCAGTGAGAATCTCAGCATGTATTAAATTTCTCCGCAAAAGCACTTACTTTAAGTCGGGTGCCATTGCATAATTTGGGTGGAGTTAGATTTCTCAAAAGCATTATGGGCACTCCGACTTTCAGTGTGATTTTATGTGCAGGAAGGCCACTCGCTGTTAGAGAGCTCAAAAACTTTACTGGGTAGTTTGTAGCATCGTCCTCGTTTACAACGCTGTTAAAGGACGTGTAAACCACTTCATCTCCAACAATACCTGCCAACATTTTTTCATTTAATGCAGCAGCTTGTTCGTTTTTTTGTGTAAGTATGGCGCGTTCACATAACCAAGAATTATCATGATGCGGAATACTTGAAACGTCTCCAAACACTGAATTTACCAGCTCATCATCGGACGACACAACTCTGCCTAAAACTTCGGGAATTACAACTTGTCCTCAATCGCGATTGCCTTTCCATAGAGCTTTCTGAAGCTCGAGATGATGATTGGCGTTCACGATCATAGCTAAGGCTTGCATCACGATCAGAAGGAGTTTCCAGAGAGCGTGCTATAGCATGACGTACTCGATCAGCTTCAAGTCGGAGCTGCCGCTCGTCATTTGATTTCTGTGATCTAACCAACCTCTTTCTTTTTTCTTCTCTACTATTTTTTGAGAGATTTGGTCGTTTTCGAGGCATTGCTACGATAAAGTAATTTAACTACTTAACAACAACAACAAATCAACAAATAACCAAATCGCAAAGCAATAACAAAAGTCCGTTTTAGTAACCAAGTCAAATGATTGATTGATATGTATAAGAACGTATTCCAGAAGCAATGAAAATCTGAAAGAAAGCGCTGTGGTTGCCCCCTTTGCGTTACCGATTGCACAACCACACAATGACCAAATACACTACAACAATAACATAAGCCCGAAGGCATCTTTACATCACAATATAATGGGAGTTTTAGCCAGTAATTTAACTGTAACCGCCTTCACCACGTGGAGGTACTCCCAGCTTATGCGATTGTTTGGCGGTTAATATAACCCAAATGCAGGCCTACCTGCTAGTCTACGTGACACACAGTTGAATCAAAAAAATTTCGGCTCTATAACAATCAGAATTCAATTTCTTGCCTACCCCCTAAGCTAGGTAGCGTGATTATTTGTTTCCTTTGTTCAAGTCCAGATAACACTCACTTGATTAAAAAAATAGTTCCATCAAATTCGGTTCAAAACAATCAAACTTCAATTTTCTGCTTACCCCCTAAGGCAGCTGGCTTGATTAGTTTTACTCCAGGTAAAACTCAGTCGAACAAAAAAAACTGTCAAAATCGGTTAAAAGCAATCAAAATTCAATTTCCTGCCTACCCCCTAAGTCAATTGGCGTGATTATTTATATCCTAGTTTACAGTCCAGGTAATACTCTGTCAAATAAAAAAAGTTCCATCAAAATCGGTCCAGTAGATTCTGAGATTAGCCCGGACAGACAGACAGACAGAAAGACAGACAGACAGAAAGACAGAAAGACAAAAATTCTAAAAATTGTTGTTTTGGCTTCTATTGCTATAATTAAGACCCCCTGTAACGGTTTTTTATAAAAATCTTCAATGTACAGACATCGACCACTTACAGTTTTATTATATGTATAGATACATAGATGAGACCAAAAACAAAACAAGAATTAATATTATATGATATATTTATAATACTTTTTTGAATGGTTACTAATGAGAGGGATGTGCTTGCCATTCTGAGCATAGCTTTCAAAAATAAAGTTCAAGTTAGCCGCACTGTGGAGACAGCCCATGTCTATACTTTGGAGTAGAAAATTATAAACATTTTATCGCGGGCTTTTGCATAATTCCATGGAAGAGACAATGGCAAAATATTCACATAGTTACAATCGCTTAACGCGTTGGTTTTTGTTAAGGCG
This sequence comes from Nycteola revayana, assembly GCA_947037095.2. Lineage (NCBI taxonomy): Eukaryota > Metazoa > Arthropoda > Insecta > Lepidoptera > Nolidae > Nycteola > Nycteola revayana. The sequence continues at coordinate 5,058,647 of OX344851.2, forward strand.
CGGTGAATAGACGACTTTTACGTATTAGTTTTGTCAGTTGCTCCGCGTAGAAATGAAAGAGAAGCGAAGAGACGCCGCGATGGCGCAACGTTTCGTTCGACTCGTTCGAGTTATTTAATACATTAATCCTTGCAAATATCTTATTCCAATCGATAAATAAAAACAACAGTCCCTTTATTATTATATATTACATCACTGTTATTAATATTATCAAGATTGGTTTATAAATAATACAGTTACAATTGCTACAATTTCAATTTAAATGGTTATTTTATGGGTTTTTTTATCGAGAAAATTTACCGAAAACGTGTTTTGAACACAATGGTCCCCCCATAAATATGATCAAGATTAACATATAGTCTTAGTAGTCTTAGCTGCTCTAAAATGTAAACATTTGGCTAAAAAACTGTTTTGTGAAGCCTATTTTGACTAAGTACAGCGCCTTAAAAAGCTATGGGTAAAAAAGTAAGTTGTGTATTTTTAAAAAGGGCATTATTAGGGATCATTGTGGTATCACGATAAATAACACACCATTACAGGTGGTGGCTAATGTAAAATATTATATAATGTGGGCAGTACATATTAATGGGTTATTCCAAAAATCACATAATTTTCTGAATATTTTAAAGGTGTGCGGGTGCACCTGAAACATTTAAGACGACTATATATATTATCTATTATTAGAAGTCGTATTGATTATGACAGTTTTCTATATGATGAAAATTAAAAATTCAGCAATGCACATCATTGGCGGCTTCATAAAAAGCACTCCCATTCATGTAAATATATGATGAGAGTGAACTTTGTATTATGCCTTTATCGTTTCGTCGTACTAAGTTCACGGCCGTACTGGAGACGTAAAAAAATCCAGTTCTTACAATACATTAAAATTCAATTAAGTATATTAAGATCTATTCTAGGATTTGTTTAGGTATACTTATACTCATTGAATCTGAACTGGATAAATTGGTATGATATAAATGTAATAGTGAAATAATATACAAGGTGTTTGCCACGCTTAAAAAGATTATGATACCGAAAAGCTTCGTGCAACTTGTTCCGCGTATTTAGAAAGAGAGTATTCTAATCATTATAAAATTTATACCGATGATAGTAGGTCAAATATGGGTGTTGCTTTTTACGATCCTCAGAGAATTTATAACAAAATGTCTATAATTTTCCCAGAATAAGAAGCTATTTCTGAAGCTCTGGCATATATAAAAACAAACAAATAAAGAGAAAAACTTAGGGACTAGGGCGGGACTCATTAATTCTATACAACCAATACTCCCTCAATCTGATCGCTAGCGACTGCCCTCTTGCGCAGGTTCCTTAGTTTGTAGTTTTTAAATCATTTATTAAGGCTGGAGCTCTGCTCGCCTTTAATGCGTGGCCTATCACAAAATTTGTTTATATAGTATTATTTAAAACTGGACCGAATTTATGAAATCTATATATAACTATGTATCTAGGCGCGGCTAAGTCTTTTCATGTTAAAATTAGTTTAGTTTTATTTTTATACAAGCTGTACCTTTGTATGCTTAAACTACAATAACCATTTTTCTCCTTTACTTTTTACGAGAAATAATGGCTTATTTACGAAGCGATTTTAAGCAATACATAGGTCCAGCTTATAATTTTAATGAACATATTCGAAGATATTGGAGACTTAAAATGCAGGGACATAGCTGGACACAGTGGTTGCGGCACCGGTACCGGCCGGGGCGCGGCATAAATAGCATTGCACCCGAGACGGGTCGATAGTTATTCATAAATTTCAATGTTACATTTTACTGGCCTAATTTGTGTTGGAATGATAATAAACGATCATAATGTCAATGTCAACCGTCAGTGTCATCTGTCAGTTTTGACTTGTCAAAACTGACTTAACGTTTTGGTTCTCTCTTGCCTCTTGCGATGTATGGCGGCCGGTTGTGCATTTGTATTTACGAAATAAAATCCTTCTCAATCTCATTACATTCTTTGATTTGGCTTATAACCCATCAGGTTATGGGCCCAGGGTCGTTTGCTGCGCCCTGCAACGTAGGTATTTCAGTAAAATACGCGATATTTTTATCCATACACTACTCGTGGATCGTGTCGGCGTGACGCTGGTTGGCCTGGTAAATACATCGACAATATTAACCATGACTTCGTCTGGATTTCCCGCTGGCATTCCTGTGGAAAAGCTGAAAGGGATCGAGGACTATAATAATTGGAAATTCATGATCAAAATGGTACTCATGCATGAAGACTTATACGACTGCGTGGCGTCAGCAGAATCGGCTGCAGCTTGCAAGGATGAGAAGAAGCAACAGAAGGCTTTAGCTAAGATTTGCTTGTCTGTGGGGCCGTCAGCATTGCAGCATGTTCGCAAAGCTACAACAGCTTTTGAGGCGTGGACGAGTTTGCAGCGTGCATACGAAGACAAAGGTCTTTGTAGGCGTCTTGGTTTGCTGAGATCACTATTTGGGATGAAGTTGAGCGAAGAGGAGAGCATGCAAAGCTACATTTCACGGATTTTAGAGCTTGGACAGCAGTTGGATGACATTGGATCAAAACTTGATGATGAATTTATGGCTGTAATTATGTTGAGCGGTTTGACCACTGACTACGACCCACTCATAATGGCTCTGGAGAACTCAAGTGTGAAACTCACCTGTGAAACGGTCAAGGCAAAACTATTACAGGAGCAACAACGGAGAGATGACAAATCAGAACATTCTGACATGAATGTTTTTGTCACAAAGAAGATCTTCAAGTGCTTTAGGTGCAAAAAGGCTGGACATATGAAGAAGGACTGCCCAAAGAACCAGAAAAGCAATGTGAAAAATACTTCTTCGTCCAAGGATAAGACCTTGTTGACAGCGTTATCAGTAAATGTTCGGAATGATGTGTGGTATATAGACTCCGGTGCTACAAATCATATGTGCAATAACAAACATTTGATGTGTAACATTCAGTGCTCAAAGCCGTTAGAGGTGAACGTAGCTAATGGTGAAAAAGTGATGACTAGCGGACATGGTAATGTACAAGTCATGTTGAAATCTGGTTTAAAGACAATAAGTAATGTTTATTTAATTCCTCAGCTTTCTGCAAATTTATTATCAGTTAGTGAACTTAATAGAAAGGGTTATAAAGTTATTTTTGGATCAGATGGTTGTAAAATTTATGATGGTAGTGACGTCATAGCCACAGGTACTTTGTCTAATGGTATTTATCAGTTAGATACTGTAGAAAAAGCTATGAGTTATGAGGTTGCCATGAACTCAGTGTGTGAGAGTCCTACAGCAGGTGCGGTAATGCAGGAAGGTTCTACACAGGTTGCAGTAGTGTCTGTGGGGAACAAGGCTTCACAAGATGTTTGGCACAAACGGCTCGGTCACCTCAACTCAAGAAGCATGAATCTGATGAAAAATGAATTAGCAACAGGTATGAATTTTGATTCTACTACATTCAAGCCTTGTGTTGCATGTGTCTTAGGTAAACAAACAAAATTATCTTTTCCTAAGAAAAGTCAAAGTAGAAGCTCAGAATTATTAGGAGTGGTGCACACAGATGTGTGTGGTCCAATGCAGACACCATCTTATAGTGGTGCTCGTTATTTTGTGATTTTTATAGATGATTTATCTCGAAAAACTTTTATATATTTCATGAAAAATAAGTCTGAAGTATTAGAAAAATTTAAAAACTTCAAAACTTTAGTAGAGAATCTAACTGAAAGAAAAATAAAGGTATTACGGAGTGACAATGGAGGGGAATATATTAACTGTGCTTTTCAGGAATATATGAAGACATGTGGAATAATACATCAAACTACGGTTCCACACTGTAGTCAACAGAATGGTGTAGCGGAGCGAGCTCACCGTATAATTATGGATAAGGCTCGTTGTATGTTGGAAGATGCTGGTCTCAGTAAGAAGTTTTGGGCTGAAGCTGCTAACACAGCCACTTACCTGAAAAACTTATCACCAACAAAGGCAGTGAGAGGAGCTACTCCAGAAGAAGTGTGGACTTCTAGAAAAGTTGATGTAAGTCATTTGCGCATATTTGGTTGCACAGCATATTCCTTAATAGAAAATTGTCGAAAACTTGATACAAGGTCTAAGAAAATGATCTTTGTAGGCTATTATGAAAATTCTAAAGGCTACAGGTTAATAGATCCAACATGTCCAAGAAAATGTGTCAATGCACGACATGTTATATTTATGGAAAATGAATTTATTTATAAATATGTGTCACATGATGATAATAATAGGCAAGATAATGTGTTATTATTGCCTGATAGCTCATCTTTTGAAAATAACAATGAAGATTTAAATGAAACTAGTCTGGATGGTGATTCATCTATAGATGAGAATGCAATGTCTGATGACACAATAAATTACCGTAGGCAGACAATGTTTCAGTTAGACGATACTGTAAACAGTGAAAGCACGGATGATTCGTCCGATTTAACTTACATTCCAGAGACCACAAGCATGACATCGGACACGACAACATCCTTTGAGGACACCGTCAGTGATGAGTCGCTGTTTGCGGGGCTAGCTGAAATGATGAATGAGGAGGGCATTCCAACTACAGTGAAACAGGCTTTGGACAGCAGCGAGGCCATACAATGGAAAGAAGCTATTGACGATGAGTATGACTCTTTTCTTGCCAATAAATGTTGGACCATAGAGGATTTGCCTGAAGGACAGAAACCAATAAGATGTAAATGGGTCTTTAGCAAAAAGAGAGGGCTAGATGGTGAATTACTCAAATATAAGGCACGGTTGGTAGCAAAAGGCTACACCCAAAAATATGGAATCGATTTCCATGAAACTTTTGCACCTGTTGTAAGATATTCAACCATACGAATTTTGCTGGCCCTTGCTGCTTAGTTAGATCTGTCCATAGAACACCTTGATGTAAAAACAGCATTCTTGAATGGAAATTTAACTGAGACCGTCTACATGGAACAGCCGGAAGGATTTATCCTACCAGGAAATGAAAAGAAGGTTTATAAACTGAACAAGGCAATTTATGGCCTAAAACAGGCGGCAAAAGCATGGTATGAAAAAATTAACTATGTTTTAATCAATAAATTGCAATTCAAAAGGTTATCTTCAGAACCATGTGTTTTTATCTATAATCATGATGATGAAATTATTATTATTGCATTATATGTCGATGATATTATTCTATTTTCATCACCATTATCACAAAACAGGAATATAATTAAGAAGAAACTTATGGAAGAATTTAAAATGAAGGATCTGGGAACAGCCAATTCAATCTTGGGTATGAAAATTACTAAATTACAAGATGGTAGGATAACATTGGATCAATCAAGTTACATTATGCGTATTCTAACTAAATTTAAGATGACAGAATGCAAACCAATCAAGACTCCTATGGAAGTTGGTCTTAAATTACAGAAGGAAGAAGTATCACAATGTAATTTTGATTATAGAAGCCTCATAGGTTATTTGATGTACTTGGCTGTATGCTCCAGACCAGATATAGCACACAGTGTTAGCTATTTAAGCCAATTCAACAACTGCTATGGCGAAAGTCATTGGAAAGCAGCGAAGAGAGTCTTGCGTTATCTACAGGGTACACAAGATTATAAACTTGTTTTTAAAAAAGGTAAATTTGAAATTATAGGATTCACAGATGCTGACTGGGGAGGGGATCAGCTGGATCGCAGGTCTTACACAGGGTATGTATTCAGTCTTGGTAACTCTTTAGTATCTTGGGAAAGTCGTAAGCAGCATACAGTGGCACTCTCAAGTACTGAGGCTGAGTATATGGCAATCTCTGACTCTAGTAAAGAAGCATTGTTTATACAAACTTTTTTGGCTGAATGTATTGGAATTGAATGTAAAATTAATTTGTATAATGATAATCAATCTGCACAGAAACTTTGTAGTAATGCTGTGTGTCATTCCAGGTCAAAACATATAGATATAAGGCATCATTTTGTAAGAGATTTGGTAAATAAGAAAATTATTAAGTTATGTTACATTCCTACTGATGAAATGTTAGCCGATGTTTTAACTAAGTCTTTAACAAAGGAAAAACATTTGAAGTTTGTATCTCAATTATTTATGCAAGTTTGTAATTAGGTATTAAAATTGTTGTTTCAAAATTGTAGTGGATTATATGCCTACTATAAGGTTACGTATGTTTAGATGTTTTGTATTGTAATTTCAGATCTTATAATGTGTCTGGTGGTTCATGTTGCTTGATATCTTTATTACATTATGTATTAGTTTAAGGGCTAGTGTTGGAATGATAATAAACGATCATAATGTCAATGTCAACCGTCAGTGTCATCTGTCAGTTTTGACTTGTCAAAACTGACTTAACGTTTTGGTTCTCTCTTGCCTCTTGCGATGTATGGCGGCCGGTTGTGCATTTGTATTTACGAAATAAAATCCTTCTCAATCTCATTACATTCTTTGATTTGGCTTATAACCCATCAATTTGGACACCCGGTTTATCCCAATAGCGAATAGGCATGAAAACTAAAAAAATATTCTTAGTCCCTCAGTAATATTACGACGAAAAATTGTATAGGTACGTATTTTTTTATTTATCAAATCAATAGAAATTGAGAAAGATACAGAGCCACAACAAACTATAAAGTTCAGGAGGCTTGTGACGTTACCACTAGGTAAAATGGTACCTAAAAGTGACGTCACATCCAACGCGCTGTATATTCGTAATTTTTTGTTTCGGGAACAAAAAAAAAACGTCCAATATTTTTTTGGTAATCTAACTGACGGACTAAATAGAACTTTTTAGTCCGCATGCCTATTTTAGAGAATCTCGTCTGAGCTTTAGCTGATAGTTATTATAACGTAGGCTAAATACGTTATAATACAATGAATTAGTATAAATAAAGATATATTTTTAGCCACGAGTTAGTTATAATTTTCTTAATGGTTTTTAATTTTTGATTAATTTTCATAATAACAAAAAATACACAAAGTTACGTAAAGCATTAAGAAGTAATGACTTTTAGTGGTACGAGTAAAAACATTTTAAAGGGTGACAGACTCAAGCACTGCACCAAAACAATAATAGAAAAATAAATTGACGTATTTGTTTTACATAGGTACATTACATAACTTGAAAAATGCTTGAGAATTTGGCCGTTTCTTTTTTATTTTTTTACAATTGTCAAGCCACATTTTAGCCCTATTTGCTTACAAAGCGGGCCAGCTCAGTATTATTATTTAAAATTATTCATCAATTTTTTTTATAAAATACCTACATTATGGATTTTTTATAATAATTATATTGCAAATCATAGTGCTGATAATTTTGTAAGTGGATGCAATTCATTGATGGTGATAGTGCTTATAAATGGCGATAGATATTTTTTTTTTTTTTTAAAGACAACTCCTGCAGTAGGGAAATAAATCCCTGTGTCGCGGGGGACTTTACAAACATTCATTTCACGGACACAAAGGACACCCAGATTCAGAACAACTATTTGTGGTTCACGCAAATAATTGTCCCGGGTGGGAAACGAACCCAGAATACCAGGTCTCAGAGGCAACTATCGTAACCACTGAGCCACCGGTGCAGTCAGATAAGCTTGTTTTCTAATAAATTTGTCTTTTCATTTAAAAAAAACATATGCAGGCAGTTGTAGTATTACACTATTACTACTACGTAATATTATATCCTGCTGTAGTGTCGATTATTAGGTTCGATACCCTAGTCAATGACGCATTCTCCTTGATTTATTAATTTCTGTCACTTACAATGAAGTTTTAAATATCAACTGAAAACTATTAGTGGTCTGGAGCAAAAAATGGTTTTTATTATGCAAAGCCATATTTCGCCAATTCATTGTGCGTGCACGCTATGCACGCACACCTTCCAATGCCCTCGTAGACCCGAAGTCCGAGAGGCCCGCGAACTGTAAAGTAGAGCTACAGTTGCACAAAACTCCCCTAAAGAAACCAAAAGCCATAATCCCACAATGTCCCCGTCAGCGACCGCCCTGAGCCGAGGTCCAAGTCCCACAGGGGGTTTTTTTTTTCGGACGGATATATTTAGTTAGCCAGGAGGCTTTTGCTACTTCACCGGGCATAAGGCGAGCAGAGCTCCAGCCTAGATAAATGGTTTAAACACTACAAACTAAGCAACCTGCGCAAGAGGGCGTCCCCTGTGGGACTTGGACCTCGGCTCAGGGCGGTCGCTGACGGGGAGATTGAGGGATTATGGCTTTTAGTTTAGGGGAGTTTTGTGCAACTGTCGCTCTACTTTACAGTTCGCGGGCCTCTCGGACTTCAGGTCTACGAGGGCATCGGAAGGTTCATAGCAAACTAAGGGTCGGGAGGGCGAGGGGGGACGCGTCGCGTTTGTGGGCGCACTCTTCTCCGGCGGGTCGGATAGAGTGGTCTTTGTGTAGTGGTGCTAGTTTCTTGCAGTCTCTGTACTGCTAGTTGGTAAGTTGTGATTTCGTCGTCCGGGTCGTCCAGGACGCCCCGAGGCCGACGGTGTTTACGACGCTTTGTGGGCAAAGGCCTATAGTCAGATGCTGCAACAACCAACGGGTTTGGGTGCTGAGCCGCGGATTCAAAGAAGCGTTCCGAAGCCTCTTTCATCCACTGCTTGATGGAGGGCAGTTGGAGATCTGAATGCAGCGGGGGAAGCCCTTTTGCGCAGGTTGCTTAGTTTGTAGTGTTTAAACCATTTATCTAGGCTGGAGCTCTGCTCGCCTTTATGCCCGGTAAAGTAGCAAAAGCCTCAGTGCTAACTACATATGGCCGTCCGAAAAAGAAACAAAAAAAAATAGCTATGCACGCACAATGAATTGGCGAAATACCTCCTGCTTACAAAATACCATGGCCAATTGCCAAATAAAGTCTATACATCTGAAATCTGCAATTTCATCGCCATTACTACGGAAAACAAAATAAATAAAATTACAAGTTTCTTATGAATCTCAATCAATGTAAAGTTGAAGATTTTATAAAAAGTTGTCTTTAACATTCATTTGTACCTACAATTAGACTATAAACACTTGCTTACATAATATATATAAAACCATAATTCACGGGTAAATGAAACGTCAGTTCGATACATTCATAACAATACAAAATATACACACAGTCCAAGTTCTTAAGTACCTAAGTTAATTTAGATAAAGGCTGTTAATTACAGTTTTGAAATACTGATACATCTGGAAGGCTGGAGGTGGGCGCTAATGTTGACAACACAGTTTCCGTATCATACACAATCGTGTATTGCTTAAAATTCAAATAGTTATATGCTTTTATTTATTATATTTTTTAACAGTAAGTTTTACAATTTTGGAAAGCTAATCTCTAAGTTTTATGAAAATTTCGTGACCTCGCAATGGTTTCAACACGAAATCCATTTTGAGTTTCATGTTGTCGATGTTAGACGTTATGTGGTATCTTCTCACCAGGTGCGCCAGGCTCACCTTCATAGATACCATCGCGTACGTCTTACCTGCAATAGATATATTGTTATTTAAATGAAATGGGAACTTTAGAAAGCAACTTGATACATGTAACAGACGATAAGTTATATCGTCTTGCAACCTATCTTCCGTCTTGTGTTTATAGATAGTTATCTATGAACACAACGGCATAATTAAGATATTTCTACATTTTTGAAAAGAAAGATAATAATTATAATTATTGAAATAAGGTAGCACTTATGTCACGGCTATTCGCATCAACCTCAATCGGACAAAAAAATATCGTGTGGCGCCTCAAATGTCTATCAACTTTCAACCGCTCATATAATTAAAGACGTGAGTTGATGAAGGTGATATGTCATTTTCAAGTTTTGGTGATTTTTTGCATAGATGATGTTGAAATGTCGATACAAATGACTACGGGCCTTAAACCGTCGATTTGAGGCTAATTTTAAAAAATAATATGTTGAAAAATGTGTAAAGTACAGTTCAATTTGAAAATGGCATTAGACGAAAGAGGTATAAGCCCATATCACCGTCTTCCAGATAAATAAGGTAAAAATTTTGTTTTTCTCTCGTGGAAGAAGGTGATATGTACGTACCTAGCACCTTCTTCCACTCAGCTTACGATGGTTCAAAGATACGGTATCGCTTTTCCGTGAATGAAGGTGTTATGTGACATGCATACCACCTTCATTCGTTCACGAGATTCAGTTATTTTAATTATCATTCTGTCACATTATCGCGCGTATTTAAGGTTCCGTACCCCACGGTGTTGAAGTTTATGAACTTCTTTATTACACGTCTAACACGCTAACACGTAGATGCCATCTACCGATAATAGTTAACAAGGCAAATATCTCCAAAGTTGAATTTGGAATTAAATATTTACATTTTTAAATATTTAGAATTGAAATTAATATATTTAGACCACCGGCAGGATTCGAAAGTGCGTTTAAGATATGCCTTAACCATTCGGCCATGTTGGAACTTTCCTTTGGGTAGAGAAGGTATTTTATTTGCGGAAAGCTTTTCGATCTGTAGACCTTGTAATGTAAGCGAGCAAGCAGTACAAAGGAAGACGACCTTATTATTCTTTCTAATAGTAACCAACACGAATGTGAAAATTCTGAGATAATTAATATGCCAAAAAAAAAATTGGAACCGAAACACCCAACAACAGCAATTCGAAGAAAACACCCCAGAAATACGCAGTAACTCTAAAAAGCATAAATCTGCTTCATAAAAGTGCATAACGTAAAAAACTAAGGAATCACTAAAAATCACTAAATGAATCACTAAAGGAATCACTAAAAATTTTCAACATAAAATATGTGAGACATAACAAATAGTGTCTAAAACAATATACCTCTAATATTATGTATTTTATAATTTAGACAGTACAACTTCATACCTACTTCATACCTTAACACTAACACCTAATAAAACAATTAGCTAAATGTGCAGAAAAGTTTACTTTTGTTTATGGAAGAAGGAGTTACGTGATTTTTTTTTTTTAATTAGGTTACAAAAAATATTAATTTGTTTAGTTGCTTTCGTAGCATTAATATTTCATAGTATTTACACAACTTAGCATCATAGTTTAATTTTAAAATCGGTTTCGTAGCGACATATCTCCAAAAATAAAAGTCAAACTTTAAACTCGATTTACTCAAAATTGTGATTTTGTGACTTATCACCTTCATCCACTCACGTCTTCAATTGTAAATGCTGTTTAAATTTTTTCTGAGGTTAGAATCATTTAACTAATATTTCTCATTCATTCGGCTAATTTAATGCCTCACTATTAAAAGACAATTTGTTGCTATCTAACTCCTCCGGGCTTTTTCTTTTTCGTCATCTTTTGTATCACAGTTTATGTACCTTTTTTTTGAAATAACTTGTTTACAATATTTTATTTAATATACATTTGAAATAACATTACATGCTTTTCACAAATATAGTTAAATATTGATTTAAAATCCTCGAGCAGAAATATCAGAGCAGCAACCTCTTGCACTTTGAAAACGGAGGGAGCATCAACGCACATTTCCAAGGAAGTAGCTACATGAGAAGATTATCGCCGTAAAGGTCACAATAATGTACTACTACCTCAAACACATCTATCAGATGGTCGACCAGTCACCACAAGCAGCACCCGTTCACGAGTAAAACATGTGAGCACACAGCCATCGCCTCCCTCGCCATATTAGAGGGAAGGAGGCGACCCGACTCACAACGCCACCGCAAGCAATGACAAACAATGGGAGCATGACGAGTACACTGATAGTAGTATTTGAGGAATCGCATTTAAAAAGAGAGACAGTTAAACTCAGCATAGCTTGTTCCGAAATACATCAGTGTATACAATAACAAATTTGATAAATGACAATAAAAAATTAAAAAAGTCTAATTTTGGTATATCAGTTTCAGAATGGACTCTCTGCAGACGGTGGTAATCAGCACACAATTTATGTTTGTTTCTTGTATTAATTGTGTGCAAGGCGCTTTTCTTTTGATATATATTTAGGTTTTGTCTAATATGAATTAAATTTTCATAAATGTATTGAGAAGCAACCGTTAATATATCAATATTTTTTAACAAATCTCTTAAGGAAGAGCGGGCACTTAATTGGTAAATTGATCTAATTGCCCGCTTCTGTAAAATAAATATGCTTTGGATATCAGCAGATTTGCCCCAAAGTAAAATTCCATATGATAAAATGCTGTGGAAATAACTAAAATAGACCATCCGTGCAGTTTCTACGTTGGTCAGTTGTCTTACTTTCCTTACAGCGTAAGCAGCAGAGGTCAACTTTTTAGTCAAGTTCGATACATGAGCATTCCATATCAAATTTTTATCCAGCGTTATTCCTAAGAACACTGTGGAGTTGACAGTATCCAGCCCTTCATTATTAATCATTAAAATTAATCGTAAGCGTGTCCTTTGTTTGGTGGTGTTCATAATTTATTTTTATTTTATTGAGATGTGCGTTAGTAAAATCAGCAGAGCCTTTATCAACAGAAGCGTAAACAAAAAAAATTGATTTTATAGGTACGGTATGTCACAGAATAGGGCAATGTAAACAACACTACCCTATACCGTTACATACTGTAATAGTCTACAAAGTGTGCAATATTCTATAATAACATATGATAGTAGACTGTAAAATCAATAATATGTGGAAGTTTATTATAAAATCAGTCAAGACCAAAACTATTATAAAATATTCAAACCTATACAATGTCGTTTCCCCCAACTGAATCCACCAAATGCGTTAGAATTCTCGGGTAATGTGTCGGCCTGCAGCCAGCGCTCTGGTTTAAACTCTTTGTGGTCCGGACCCCACGACTCGTGGTGATTTGTGCCTATTACAGCCAACGCACAATAGCTTCCCGCTGGCATTGTGAATTTTTCTAGAATAATATATAATCGTGTTAAAACCATCATAGCACACAATTTCCGAATTTCATTGATTTTTTCGTACTTACTGAGTTTGACATCTTTATCAACATTTCGCATTACGACAGGTACGGGTGGCAAGAGGCGCATGGTTTCCTTGAGAACTGCTTGTGTATATTTAAGTCTACTTACGCAACTCTTGTCAACATCTGCGTGCTTACCAACTACTTCCATTACCCTAAAAAAGGAATCTCAAGTAATTATCATTATTTCCTTTAGACACACAAATTACGAAAAGTAATTGGGGTCGTAATGTAAAATTGTTTAATCTATAGGTATTATTATTATAAAGCTGCAGAGTTTGTTTGTTTGTTTGAACGCGCTAATCTCAGGAACTACTAGTCCGATTTCAAAAATTCTTTCAGTGTTGGATAGTCCATTTATCGCGGAAGGTTATGTTTTATTTTCAAAAAAATTAGGGATCCGTAAGAAAATTTCGATTTTGTAACCCAAGGTGTAAAATCGAAACCCTATTTATGCGAGCGCTGCAGAAACGATTGACAATAGAACAAAATGAGGTACTACGGGTTTGTAGGTCTTATTAAGGTCTACAAAAAAGTTCGCAAGAGCACATATCTAACTATCATAGTTTAGTCACAATAACCGCTTTAATGTTCATAAAAAATATTAAATCGTCTGAAGAAAGAAACTACGTTAAATGTGTATCGTTATATTTATCCTTATCCAAATTAAGCATTATGTTATCAAGGGTATTTATGTAGAAGTAAAATACTTTTTGTTTTATTCCGATCGGACATTTCGTTGAGAAATTATCACGAGTATAAAAACGCAAAGAATTGGTACCTAATAATGAGTTATTTGCTGTAATAGATAAAACTGAAGAGTTTGTTTGCTTGAACGCGCTAATCCCAGCAACTACTGGTCATATTTGAAAAAATATTTCAATGTTAGATAGCCCATTTATCGAGGAAGGTTATAAGCTATATTTTATTATAAAGTTTCTACGGGAACGGGAGTTACGCGGGTGAAACCGCGCGCGGAAAGCTAGTTAGGTATAATTTTTAAAAGTTGAGACATACTCTTGGCATAGTTTTTCCTGTACTTCAGGGTAGGATCCAAGGAGCACAGCTGCGTAACACAGAAGTGTTGCCGTGGTGTCTGTTGCGGCGGCTATAGTAGTGTCTAATTCTTCACGAATTTCTTTATCAGTCAGCAAGCCGTTGGTCGACAGTTCCATGAGGAGTTCAATTAACGGCTTGCTGCGTCCTGAAATAAGGTACGGGATATGTTTGTTGTTAGTTTCAAAATAGCGAGGGCAAAATTGATGGTATTTTTAGCGCCATGTATTTTAAGACTTAAGAGCCACATAATTTTATTCAGAAATACTTAATGAAGTTATATAACTATTATAAAATAATTAAATGGTATGGAATCTATCGTGTGCTGGTTCGATTCAACTAAGCTTATTATATTATATTTTTATTAGTAATTTCGAAAGAAATTATATTGAAAAACCTGGTATTGTTTCCGGTGCGATGACGGTTGGAGCACTTTTCATTCTATCTTTAAGCGTTTTGATAACCTGCAATCATTGTGATACACTGGAGAGCTTTGAGCTATCAGTCTTTTCCTGACTATTATTCAAAAATACCGTCAACGGTGAGTTGACGGTATGTAATAATAATAACAATATCATCAACTTGTTAACCTAAATTGAAGTGATCGATGTTAAAGAGTACATCGTTACACTAAAGAACGTAATCGTGTATTTGTTTGTCCCAACTATGAAAGGAAGTCTTGCCGCTATTTACATGGATAATAACAACAGTGTCATTGTATTTGTCGACCTCGCGGGCTTGGTGATAGCACCTTGAGGAATTGCATTTTACACCTTCAATAGTTGTTGGTTTTATCCAAACCTGTTTTTGGTGAGATTCCATGACAGTATAAGCCTTATCTAAACCTTGCTCAGATAACTACCATGATGATGAAATTTCAAAGATTTGCATTTCACTTTTTTGACGATTGCAGGCTTTTTCTTAAAAAAAACATTCAAAATTTCGAGGGAGCTGGTTTCTGTTTGTTTTGGTTTATTTGCTGCCAAGGTTTTTTATTAGGTCGTAACTTAATAATATGATGAAGTAATTTATGAAGAATAAAATTACGAACCTTCTCGGATAGCTCATTAAGGGTCCGTATCAGATTGTTTTCTTTTTTCCTCTTACCCAATATCGAGTAAATTAAATCACTTTGCAGATATATCTTATAAACTCTGTTCATATACATGCACAACAATTCATCAAGTGCATCCCTATATTTTTCCACAAAATGTTTTTCTACGTTGTCCATGCCAAAGGCTGTTACTGTAAATAAATAAAAAAATAAATCAATAAACTTTACAACTTTATCAATATGTAGTCGGATGCTTTTTCTGAATCTCTTCCGTGGTTTATAAAGCACTTTTGATAGATGGTATGTTTATTTATGTTTATTCTGGGGCACATGCTTAAGGCATCCTCTCTGCCGTTGCAGACAGGATCATAAAAAAGGCTACGCTACGGCAGTGGGATATGTTGGACCCCCTCTGTTATATTCGGATGTGAGATTAGTTGTACCAAGAGAAAGAACACCACCCACTGCACTATACTACCAATGAGGAACCATTTTATTCCTTTTGCCGATACAAAAGGAATAAAATGATATATACTTTTGGTGATATAAGAATTGGTGATACTATTTCTGGTGACTCAACAGGAATGCTTCCATGTAGCGTCGGGTGGTCTGTCTTTCGATACCCACACAATTATAACTTATGTTTTCCCTGAGAGTTTCGTGATGTATTCGTAAAGTAAACAAAAGAAAAAAAAGAATTAGGAAACTTCCTAAAAGAACAAATGACGTACGAATATGAACTATCAGGGATTGTAACGTTATTATATCTGCATTTATACTTACAGCAAATTGTCTCCAATGAATTATTTTTTAATATTTTTAGGTGATCAAATGGTTCACTCCCCGCATGTTTATTCAAAATATATACTAAACGCTTCGCCTGATTGTTGAAATCACCGATAAACGTGTTTATTAGAGGTAAGCCAAAGGCTGGATTAAGTAGTTTTCGATGACGATGCCAAATGTCTCCTGCAAACATTTACATTCTAGATTAAGTATGGATATTACCGTATCAAATACTACCACACTATTTCTAACTTCTATTTATTCTAGTAGAAATAGTAGAAAGAGTAGTTCTTTCTACTATTTCCAGCAATGCTAATAAGCATTATCATTTCTTCATAACTTCAGCAACTCAATTTTTAAAGTAAAAAGAAGTCTTTTAACAGTCTCAATATGTATTTCATCCATATCTTACCAGAGCCAGTTATAAGACCATCTCCAACCCATCGTTCAGCAAAACTGTATGCAAAATGCTTGTTCAAGCAAGCGTTTGACACCGTGTACACATCATCTGGGTCTGATATAACTTAAAAAAAAACAGAGAAATTAGTGTTTACATCCTAACATGTATGCTTAGGAAATTGTATAATCTTACAACAAGCAAATTATTAAGTAGTAAAATTAAATAACAAGATACTATCGCAGACACAAAAATCTTTATTTATTTTATAATATTGATTTAAATCAGCCAGCTCTCCAGCATCAGCATCATCCTTCATGTTTATATGCACCTTTCTTCCTCTCTCTGCTCCTCTCTTACCCGTTACGTCATTGTCGTTGTCGTTGATATTTTTATTACAAATGGTAAATTACACTCGCGGGTTTCGTGCGTAAGTTACTGTTTTAATACAGATGACATGATTTGCTAAGTTTCTTTTTTACAAGATTTTATTGAACTTTGCAAATTTTTGATTTTGTGTCTGGGTCAAGTCGATTAGAAGCAATAATAGAAACTTTATGAGTCTTATATAGGGTATTGTACCATTATTATTATACAGATACCTGGTTTTAGTATTGTCAACGTGATATTTACATTGTTTTTAGGGTTCCGTAGCCAAATGGCAAAAAACGGAACCCTTATAGATTCGTCATGTCTGTCTGTCTGTCTGTCTGTCTGTCTGTCTGTCTGTCTGTCCGTCCGTATGTCACAGCCACTTTTTTACGAAACTATAAGAACTATAATGTTGAAACTTGCCAAGTAGATGTATGTTGTGAACCGCATTAAGATTTTCACACAAAAATAGAAAAAAAACAATAAATTTTGGGGTTCCCCATACATAGAACTGAAACTCAAAAAATTTTTTTTCGTCAAACCTATACGTGTGGGGTATCTATGAATAGGTCTTCAAAAATGATGTTGAGGTTTCTAATGTATTTTTTTTCTAAACTGAATAGTTTGCGCGAGAGACACTTCCAAAGTGGTAAAATGTGTCCCCCCCCCCCTGTAACTTCTAAAATAAGAGAATGATAAATCTAAAAAAAATATATGATGTACATTACCATGCAAACTTCCACCGAAAATTGGTTTGAACGAGATCTTGTAAGTAGTTTTTTTTTAATACGTCAAAAATCGTAAACCGCAATTTAGCTTTCATTCAATCAAAGTTACAACGAACTACAAGAACTTTTATACTATGTTACTTGTTGTATTCTTGATATCAAAAATAAGGTAGGCACTTGCAACTAGTACGGAACCCTTCGTGCGAGAGTCCGACTCGCACTTGGCCGGTTTTTTAATTTTTGTAATCAGGTCAAACCAAATGTATCTACATTTGGTTTGACCTGATTACAAAAGGGTCAAATTTGACAGTGGTCAGTACAGTGAACTACAGAATACGACTTTCGCTACTATCGTATATTATTTTAAATAAAACCGTTCGGTTTTTCTTACTGCTAGTTTAGGCCCGCTAGGAAGTCTAGACAATGTAACTCACCATAGTGCGGGTAAAGCCCAAGATGCACCAGCGTTACTCCACCCTGCTGTAGACATTTTTCTGCTATTTTCTTTATCATTATCCATAGATCTAGAGAGAAATGCTAAAGTTTTAAGGTTATTCATCGTTATGAAGTTAAATATGAGACCGGACAGGTGCTTCACTTAGGTTCTCCTCCTGAGTGAAGCATGCACTATATAGGGTCTCGTGCTCTAACTCATACTCAAGAACAAGTAATAAATAATACATAGACAATAATTACAAATAAAAATATGAAAACGCGCATAACTTGACAACGACTTGACCGATTTGGCTGATTCGTTTTTTTATCATTCAAAAATGTTGTAGAAAATCACGGGAAGTGTCATAATATTTGACGGGCAACGCCGGGTACCTACAGCTAGTTTAATATATAATCTAATAAATTGTTGGGAGACAAGCGTTAGATAAGAGCTATGGCAGATACGCACTTTTTATTGGAACCTTTAATCATTATCAGCCGGTATAATGTTGGTGATACTGATGGACATAGGCCTCCCCTAATTTATGCCATAACACTTAATTTATGCCTTCCGCATCCAATCTACTCCGGTTACCCTTGACAAAATATTTTATTTTCTTATTAATTCCACAGTTGGCACAAAATAGTTTTAAACATCTAAATGTACATTATTAAGTTACAATATAACTTAATTCTTAAATTAACATTTTTGATTAAATTTCGAATTGGTTTCCATGCAATCAATCTTAATAGACCGGGATATAGTGACACAAAATATTGGGTCATTTGTACCAGTATGGCGTTTCTTCAGGGGTCTTATTACGTAATGACAAAAAGAAAAATGATGGTCATAGCGCTGGTACCGGCGGCCCAATCGCGTGTGCGTGTCAAACGCTTTGTTTCACAAAAATGTCAGCACTTTCCGATAGTCCATGAAAAGAAGTAGGCGCTAGTGTCATGCCATACTACTCAGGTGTGACTTACAGCCCGCCATACTGACGTGAATACGTTAATTAAAAAAACACAATTCAACCATTTGTACCAGGCAAATTTTTGCACAGTTAATCATCGTCGTGCAGCCATTTACAAACATCACCATGCCATACTTTTCGGACGGTTCCAAATGGCCGTCATACCGCCGATTTTTATTTTTTGCAAAACGATTTGTACTACCACCCTAACATTTTTTTTTTCAACAGCTCCTGTGTAACCATAAATAGAAGTGTGATAATGCCATAGTTGTGGGAGATGGCGAATGTGTATAATATTTCTTTTAATTGTAAGATTTTATTCGCATTTTAGGACGATTGGTACCAGTATGGCACTTTTTTCTGTACGTTTGAGGTTTTACGAATATAAGTACAAAATTTCAAAGATCTAGGTGGCGGCAATCTTGTCTTATAACCAGATGTTATATTGTATAATATTGAATCTTGGCTCATCGTGTTGTGAGACACAATGTATGGAAACGAAGGTATACGGCAGCTGCTTGTCAGGCGACCCACAACTACATAGCAATAATTGGAGTTCTATCATAGAACTTCTATGTATTAGAATAAGTTGTCCGTTATAGTGTGCCTAAGGGTGGAGAAGTGACGCCGTTCAGTTTAGCGTTGATCCTTGGTTCGAACGGACGCCCAAAATGGATGAAGACAGTGCAGTGAGAAAAATTGTTTAGATGACGTTTAAAGTCTATTAAGTTTTGTAAATCTTTCGGAATAAACTGCTGTTTCGAAAAATGGTTTCAAGATTGTATTGGTTGTCGAAATAGAGCGAGTGTGGCAGCTCCAACCCCCTAGTCACGATATAGGCTTATTCTTCATCACAAAAAAACCTTTTAGAAGTTTAAAAGCTTTAATAGTCGCAAAACGCCATCTGTGTATTCTGTGTTTTTCAAAAGCCTTTGATTGCGTTCACCACGACTCGCTCTTATTAAAATTACGCCACTATGGTATAAAGGACGATGCACTGGATATGATGTCTTCGTACCTTTCTCAGAGAGTTCAGTGCGTTGACGTAGGTGGTGTAGTCTCGGAATCCTTACCTGTTAAGTTAGGTGTGCCACAAGGTTCCATTCTGGGTCCTTTTTTATTTCTGGTGTACATCAATGATTTGCCGAATTATTTGGAGAATTTGTGTGATGTTGCACTCTTTTCTGATGACAATTCACTTATTTTGAAACGTAATATTAACGATTTCGATTTTATTAATTGTGCACTCACACAGATAACCCATTGGTTTATTGTAAATAACTTGGTGCTATACACAAATAAAACTAAACGTATAAAATTTACTACGCCCAATGCGAAAAATACTGGACCTAATTTAATTCTCAATAATGAAGTGCTGGAAACTGTTAACTCGACAGTATTCTTAGGTATACACATTTAAAATGGAATGCTCATGTGTCAAACTTGGCCAAAAAGTTGACCGCTGCTGCTTACGCTGTTAGGAAAGTTAGACAACTGACCAACGTAGAATTTATCATATGGAATCTTACTTTGGGGCAAATCTGCTGATATCCAAAGCATATTTGTTTTACAGATACGGGCGATTAGATCTATCTAGGTACTAACTAAGTGCCCGAACTTCCCTCAGAGATTTGTTTAAAAATATTAATATATTAACGATTGCTTCTCAATACATTTATGAAAATTTAATTCATATTAGACAAAATTTAAATCAATATCAAAAGAGAAGCGACATGCACACAATAAATAAACACAAATTGTGTGCCGATTACCACCGTCTGCAGAGAGTCCATTCTTTGTTTGTAGGGCTTAGTGTGCGTATGAATAACAAACTACCGGAATTTTTGCAAGAGTTACCGCTCAATAAATTTAAAACTCATGTAAAGACTACCGTAATGAAAAAAATGGTGCTAGCGGTGTAACACAGGCAAACTTACATTATTAGATATTTTGTATTTTTTTATTACGTTATTATTGTATACACTGATGTGCTTCAGAACATGCTATGCTGAGTATAACTTTTTGCCTCTCCTTTTTAATGTGATTCCTCAAATATTGTTGTCATTGCTTGCGGTGGCGATGTGAGTCGGGTCGCCTCCTTCCCTTTAATATGGCGAGGGAAGCGGTGGCTGTATGCTCACATGTCATACTCGTGAACGGGTGCTGCTAGCGTTGGCTGGTTATCTTTCTGATGGTTGTGTTTGAGGTAGTTGTTAAAACATTAGTGTGTGACCCCTTAAGACGATTATTTTTTCACATAGCTTGTTCTTTCGTAATGTGTGTGGATGCTCCCTCCGTTTTCAAGTGCTAGAGGTTTATCTTTTGCTTGAGGATTTTTAATTAGAATTTAGCTATATTTATGAAAACGTCTAGAGCGTGCATTAGCAAACATGCTGTAATTTCACAATATACTTTTAATGAAAAATTGTTAAAAAGACATATTAAAAAAAATGGCCATACTGTGATACAAAAGATGACGAAAAAATAGAGTTCCTTTCTCCCTTTCTTCTCCGGGTCGTCCACCTAGGTAGCAAGTGAAAGGTTGCAGGTTAGCTAGGGTAGGATTCTCGCCGGCGAGGACCGCGTTGTGCCCCTACCCCTGCCCTGTGATCCAGCGCCTGTAGGCCGTGCCAGCGATCACTTCCTCTAATATCCATAAATCTGACTTTGATATCAGTGGCACTGGGTTGTGGTCCTAACCCCATAAGGGTGCCCCCAGTGGTGTGTCACTTAATTGTATGCTCTTATAAATTTTCAATGTATACCTATGATGATAATCAATGTAAATATGAACTTATTATGAGTAGAGGAATTAATGACACACGGACAGACGGAGTAAATTGTCTGTAATGTTCTACAATTAGCAGCACTCACCGGTTGCACTTGCTAGTTATAGTAGTTTTATTCATAGAATAAGAATAATAACCTATTAATTACAGTTCTTTTTCATTCTGATTTTGACAAGTAGGGGGAAGTCCCCGAGTGACGGACACATAAGGCTTTTTTAAAATAAAAAAAGATATGTTCAGAAAACGATGTTGTTCTTTATGGATTACCAAAATTAACAAATTTATTAATTGTAATAAATAATCAAAAATGCAGTTTCTTCATAAATTTTACTCAAAATTATAGATTAAACTTCTGTGAGGAAAAATGCAGTTTTTGAAAGTGGCCCCTAGTACCGGACGGAATTCATCGCGAACCCTGAGCACCGAATATTGAACAACTATCACAAGTTTAACCATTTAATCATTGTAGAATGTCAGCACAGGCCTCATGTGCCCACTCTTGGCATATGTACGGCATGCAGTCTTCACCTTGGTCATCTAAATTAACTGAATAGGTAGTTTTGCGTGCTTTAGTTGTTTTCTTAGTTTTTTTCTCTTTTTTTATATTTTTTGTTTTACTGAACTAAATGTTTTCTATCGTTTTGACAATTTAAACTCGTTGCAATTTCTTTTTTCAAAGAGATACTTTGACATTTTATAGCTTAATTACGGTCCTCGGTTGCCAATTTATTTTTTTATTTTTTTCTTCTATTTTCATGCTCTTTTGTTTCGACAGCAACTGTGTATGGAGCCGATCCTGATTACATGAATTACAAAAAATCATGTAATATACTTTGTTGCATATTGCATCGTATCGCAGCTTCTTGCATACCGAGTTCTCGAAATTTAAGTAATCGCAATTTGTAAATTATTTTCATCTCACTTCCCTTTTTTCTTGTCCTTCATTTTTCCCTGAGCGTTCTGATATTTAAACCCCCGTAGGCACAATAAGTACTATGATAATTGTAAGTACTACCAAATTTAAAAAATCATTCTCACTGTCCGGCGTTACGGGACTATTTGGCGTCTGGTACTAAGGGGACAGGACACCGTTACAATTGTTTTTTACAAACCTAAACTATTTCATAAATGTACAAAAACTGTTATCATTAAAAGTAAACGAGTAATATCTTTAGTAAAAATAAAATAAACATAGGCAGCTAAACACAAAAACAAGTCCGTATTACTTATCCGAATCTGAAATGACGCAGTATGTTCCCTCCAAAATCTGCAAAAAAACGCTCCTGGCATTGCTATGCGCGCCACTGACGATGTGTATGAGGAGACTTGGTATTAATACGTAGCCCCGCACCCCTTTAACTTATCTATGTTTCACTCGCGTTATTGGTTATCGAGATAGAACGGGTGTCCGGCACTAGGTGCCGTCCGTCGTTAAGGGACTTCCCTCTACAAGTGTATGTATACCTAAGTGCTGAATAAATTCATTATTACACTATTATTTCACTACTAGCTTCCGCGCGCGGTTTCACCCGCGTAACTCACTTTCCCGTGGGAACTTCATAATTAAATATTTAGTAAATAGCCTTCTTCGATAAATGGGCTACCTAACACTGATAGATTTTTTCAAATCACACCAGTAGTTCCTTAGTTTAGCGCTTTCAGGCAAAAAATACAAACATACAACACAAACTCTTCAGCTTTATATGTATATAGCTCCCCGTTCCCGTCACACCCGCGTAACTTCCGTTCCCGTAGAAACTTTCGAATTGAATATTATATTATAAATGGACTATCTAACACTGAAAGAATTTTTCAAATCGGACTAATAGTTGCTGAGATTAGCGCGTTCAAGCAAACAAACTCTTCAGCTTTATCTATAATGGCAAATTACTCATTATTAGGTACGAATTATTAGCGTTTTAATACTCGTGAAAATTTTCTAAACGAAATGTCCGATTGGAATTAAACAAAAAGTATTTTACTTCTACATAAATACCCTTGATAACATAATGCTTCATTTGGATAAGGATAAATATAACGATACACATTTAACGTAGTTTCTTTCTTCAGACGATTTAATATTTTTTATGAACATTAAAGCGGTTATTGTGACTAAACTATGATAGTTAGATATGTGCTCTTGCGGACTTTTTTGTAGACCTTAATAAGACCTACAAACCCGTAGTACATCATTTTGTTCTATTGTCAATCGTTTCTGCAGCGCTCGCATAAATAGGTTTTCGATTTTACACCTTGGGTTACAAAATCGAAATTTTCTTACGGATCCCTAATTTTTTTGAAAATAAAATACCTTCCGCGATAAATGGACTATCCAACACTGAAAGAATTTTTGAAATCGGACCAGTAGTTCCTGAGATTAGCGCGTTCAAACAAACAAACAAACTCTGCACCTTTATAATATTAAGTACCTATAGATTTATTCGAGTGTGGTTTTACTTTGGCACTTGACCATAAGTACGGTGTAATTTTCAAAAACAATTCGGTCTATTTTTTTTTTTTTATCTTGCTCCATTGTGACATTCTTTCGCCTCATGGTTACCGTATAGGATAATTATTTTTAGGTAGAATTTCATCCAAACGAACCGAAAACAATGATGCTGTACTGTAACAAATGATTTTATGTCTTGTACCTTGAAAACCCGTTGAAAAATCAAATTTTTCCCTCTATTAGAAGTATGGCAAATATAATAATGGTCACAATGCATCATATAATTTCCAAAAATCCACATGCAATACTGGTACAAATAGTCAAAACTTTTTTATTGGTTACAATCTGGGATATTTTTTTGGAGGGAAAATTGTATCCAAACAAGCAGTATATTATGATCCCATGCTGTAAAAAAATATTTTACGTATTGTACACTCGTATTTTTGAAACGTGTCGAATAAATAAGTTTTTCAAGTATGGCAGCACTAGAGGTATGGCAAATATATAATAATAATATAATAACGGGCACATTTATTCAAATACTTTCCAAAATTCTAAATGCAATACTGGTACAAATCGTTTGGCGAAAATCCATTCATTTTCGGCGTATGGCGGCCATTTGGAACCGTAAATCACACCGGAGAAGTATGGCATGACACTACCGCCTACTTCTTTTTTATGGACTATCGGAAAATACTAAAAAAATTGTGGAACAAATTGTTTGACACTCGTAATTTATCCTATGAGTTCAATTAACGCCCAAGCGATTGGGCCCCCGCGCCGGTACCAGCGCTATGACCATCATTTTTCTTTTTGTCATTACGTAATAAGACCCCTGAAGAACCGCCATACTAGTACAAATGACCCAATATTTTGTGTCACTATCTCCCGGTCTATAATCATAACATTTTTATTTTGAAAATTTTGGTACTTACACAAAATGGTACGGAAAAGCAGTCATTATAAATAAATAGAACACTTACGTTCAGTGTCACCTAAAAGTAAATGACCGTGTCCAACTATAGGCAAAGCACCAGGATAGGCCGGGGGTAATTCATATTTATTAGCATATTTCCTCTCTATCCACACAGACAGTACATAACATACAATGATTACCAACACTAAATATAAACTGAACATATTTGCTAACAATTCGACCAAAATCAATGCAAACGTGCACCTTCGAAAATACTACTGATTTAAGTATCGAGAATTATTCATCAACTTTTATACCACGAATTACAAACAAAGTAAAATAATCCATCCACAGTTTAAATAAAAAAAAGGGCTTGTATAGGTCTGGTATAATTATATAGATAATTTATAGAAATTCCACGACAACTCATATAATTGAGAATGTAAATAAAACACAATAATTTAAAGGTGAAACAAGGAAGTCAGATTGCACCTGTTTTTATTTTTTAAATACTCCGTCTACAGTAAAATATAATTTATTGCTTCGAGTGGTTACCAAATGGCTTGCAGTTATACCTAATGATAAAGTAGTACGTACAGAACTTGAACTACAAAATACATTTTATATTCATATTATTAAATTAGCCTGTAGAACGACAACATTTTATATACTGGATGACTTTTTTTGCCGTCCTGAAAATAATAGGGCGTGATATGTAAATAAAATAGATGTCTAAGGCATTGTTTATTTTATCTTTTTTCTACGGGCATAAAGTTATTATCGTTACCGTAAAATGCGTACCTAAGTAGGTGTAGTTATGCTATTTCGCTCAGTCTTTTCATTCATATTTGTTTGCGGCCTACCTAATCAAGTACGTATTTATATCGTTATGATTTTCACTCCGTCATGTCAGTAAAAAAAAAGATAAAATAACTATGCCTTAGACATAGATTTCATATACATATCACGCCCTATTATTTTCAAGACTTTAAAAAAATAGGCACCCAGTATATTTGGACCTAAATACAATTTTGAATTGAGTTAACAATATTTTATATCGTTATGTAGGACAAAATTTATTTAAATTGTTGTTTTTAAGCTAGGTAGTATATAATATTAAAAAGAAGTCGTCTAATTAGTTAGTATCTAGCTTAATAAAAGAAATAAATACTTCTGTTTCGGTGAAACTATAAAAAGCAAATAGCCAAATACATCGCAAAATGGAAGGAAATAGTGACTGAAAATCCACATTAAAGTTTGAGAGCGATAGCCGCTGAAATATTTATATCGCACAAATCTCAATAGTATAAAACGCTGAGGACGAGTTTGACATTAAAACTAGTTAATAAGGAGTGGTGAAAAAAAAGAAGGCACTTGAAAAAGGTACGTAACCCTTCGTGCGCGAGTGCGACTCGCACTTGGCCGGTTTTTATTTTTTACTATTTTCGTGTTGTACTCAGACTACTGACATTTATACTCCCATACATTCAGTACTAGTATCTGAACTCGTTCTTCATTATTTTAAAAGGTTACTTTTATGAGCTTAAACTCTTACTAACCCAATAAAGTAACAAAACTATTTTTTGTTAATAATAATTAAACCAATATTATGTTGATTTCTTAGTAAGTACGTTCAATGTGTTGTAATCAAAGCTGTTGCTTGAAACGACCATTACATTGTTACTAATAATCACATAATAATAGATGTATGAAAGTGTTAATGTCAAACTTTTTGGACAGTTTTATTTTTAACAAGTTATTAAAAGACGTTAGCCTTTTCTAAAACCTTATTATGAGAGAAGCGTCATTTCCTTTCCGCCTTGATATCAGTTTTCGTACTTTTTATGCACATAGTTTCCGGTCCAGTGGCGGTAGCTAGCGGCGACTTGTCAATTTTTTGATTTGGTTAAATTGACGAGCAATTTATTTCTATAAAGCAAGATGTGGGTTGCTTAAACCAAAATGGAATCTTGCTATTTTTGCTCTTCGACCGGCACTGATAATATTATAACATTACTAATATCACTATTTTTTATTTTGTTACACCTTATTTTAAAAGTGATAATATTTTAACGGTTTTTCCGTTCGAATTAGTATTTTTTATTCGATTAATCCTTATTTCAAAAGTGATATTCTTTTAAGCGTGAGTGGTGACCAAATCGAAGACATCCTCGCAAAAGATCAAATAAGATCCACCCTAAACCGACGTGCTTGTATGAAGAATGTTATGAGAGTGAATGAAGCGAAAGATGTGTGTAGGGATCGTTGCAAGCGGAGGTCCATTGTCTCTGCCTACCCCGCTGGGAAACAGGCGTGAGCTTATGTATGTATGTATGTATATACTTTTAACGGTTTTATCCGGTCAAATAACTAGTTTTTATTTTTAATTTAATTCCAGAAATGTTTTCGTACTGATTTGATTTTTATTATAATTAAGATTTATTCCAGTGATTAGCTTATAAACTCTATTTGAGCAGTGCACTGTGCAAATACAAAATATAAAAATAATTACAAGAAAAATTTTGAAACAGTAACATTTATTTTTAAACGCAAAATTTTAAATAATTGTGTGACGTGGTGCACCGCATATCATACTCATGGTTAATATATAAATATGTCGTTTTTGGCAGTAAGTGTAAGTACATATTTAAAAAGACTACCCTTAAATATTATAACTTGAATTCAGGTTTCGCGAACTTGAGTAACAAACAAAAAGGTGAAAACATTCTGAAACCTGATATCGTGGCACATATGGCACTTACTAAAAGTAGTATAATGGCAAGCCATGTCAAATAGCGCAGTTTACAACCACTTCTAGTGATCGTTAACTCGCATAAAATATTATTGTTTATATTGAAAATAAATTAGTAATTAGTACTTTTAAAGTAACAATGGCATACATTTTAGAAAATTCTTTCGGAATTCAAAAAATTCAAACCAGTTTTAAAACGGATTCCGCGGGGTGCCCGCCTTTCGGTTGCCTCTTCTGCCCTATCACTGTCTATAAAAGGTGTAATTGAAAGTAACTCAAAGCGCGCCTGGGAGCATTTACTCTTGTTTCCATACACTGTTCTCCATGTCAATGTTGAGAAAGGTAATCAAAAAATCCTTGACCACTAGAATTAAAGCATAAAATTTAACACTATTAACGCACTAAATTCTTTTTAATCTATTAATTCGGCTCCTTTACCAAATTGTAATCATACTGAAATTCCAAAATCTGCTACCGAGTTTTCTACATAAAACCATGTGGAAAGCATAATAGATGATGGAGGCATAAAGGGTGCTGCACGAATTTTGTTCTCCAGTGACACAATAGCACCTGCAAATCACGAGACGTTTTTGTCACTGGAAAGTAAGCATCCACCTTCAGCTGCAGATCTAAAACTTCCCCAAGCACCTGGAGGCTACGTGGGAGTCGAATTGTCTACCCGAGAAGTCGCCGTGGCCGTTGAGTCTTTCCAAAGCGCCACTGGCGGATCGCCAGTGGCCTAGATGCCCCCACTCCCCAACATCTTAAAGATTTCTTATCTGATAAAAATGGGGAAACTGGTGAGGCGCTTTTGAGAGACTTGACGGCTTTGGTAGATCTCATGTTGTCAAGGCAAGTCAATACCGATATCACGGAGCTTCTGTATGTAGCTAATCTTTGCGCTTAAAAAAAAAGACGGCGGTATAAGACCAATTGACATTGGTATGTCATACCGCCGTCTTGCGGCCAAAATTTGTTGCCAAAAAATTTCGCCACAACTTGCCAATCTTTTTCAGCCCCTTCAACTAGGTTTTAGATCTCGGGGTGGCTGTGAGGCTGCCGTCCATTCAGTACGGACATATCTCAGCCAAAATTCTGGTGAGGTGCTGTTGAAGGTGGATGTAAAACACGCTTTCAATTCGGTGGACAGGGGAGCCCTTTTGACTCAAGTAAGATATAAAATACCTGACTTTTATCATTTTATTTGGCAGTGTTATAGTTCAAATTCTAAATTAACTTATCTTGGCAAAGAAATTTCCTCCGCGGTTGGATGTCAGCAAGGAGACCCTCTCGGGCCAGCTATTTTTAGCCTTGCTATTCATCCTATTATGCATCGCCTTCAATCAAAACTTAATATTTGGTACTTGGATGATGGGACAATTGCTGGCAATGTAGATACTGTTTGCGATGACATTCGCTTTATTATATTTTCCACCAAATTGGGTTGGAACTCAATTTTTCCTAATGCGAACTATACATTGCAGACAATTGTCCTTCCAAAGATTTGGCTAAATAAAAAATTAATAGTTTGGCCCCAAATATCAAAATTATTTTTAAATCTATACTGTGTCTGCTGGGCTCTCCTATCTTTGACGAATCAATATCTGCCTTTGTTGACCAAATTCAAAATTTCTTAAATCATTCTGACCGACTATCTAAAATTAGCCCTCACATTGCATTTACTATTCTAAAATTTTGCCTTTTTGTCCCTAAATTCACCTACACTTTGCGATGTTGTCAGTTGTAGAAACATATTAATATTCTAAAAAATATAGACAACATCGTCAAAACCAGTTTAGAATCAATTTTGAACATACGTTTTGAAGAGAGGACTTGGTCACAGGCTTCACTTCCAGTTCGATTAGGGGATCTGGGCGTTAGAGCCATTTCAGACGTTGCTCTCCCCGCTTTTTTGTCTTCTGTCCATAGTACCCAAAATTTATTACATAGAATTCTCTCGGCTAGTCTAAATAGTTATAATATTTCTTATATGAAGGAAGCTGAGTCACCAAATACAGGCACCATAATGGATGCAAATACGTTCCGTGTGGCAGTATCGTTGCGCCTAGGTGCGCCGTGCTGTGACCGCCACCGCTGCGAGTGTGGCGCCAATGTGACCCAACTCGGTCACCACGGCCTGTGTTGTAGCAAAAGTGCTGGACCTCTGTCCCGTCATGCCACTATTAATGATATAATCCGTCGGGCCTTCAGCTCGGCAAATATGCCAGCCATTTTAGAGCCTAATGGCCTTATGCGCGACGATGGTAAAAGGTCTGACGGAATGACTCTGGTGCCCTGGAGGATGGGACGGCCTTTAGTGTGGGACGCTACGTGCGTCGACTAGTGATGTACACGCCTCGAGGCGTCGAGCGTTATTTGTGAAGCCTCGAGGCGGAATCGCAAGACTCAGTGAGCTCGGTAACCGCGGAGTCCCGAGCCTAACCGAGCCGCGATCTTTTTGAGCCAAGCCTCGAGCCTTCAAAAGAGCTCGAGCCTTCAAAAGAGCTCGAGCCTTCAAAAGAGCTCGAGCCTTCAAAAGAGCTCGAGCCTTCAAAAGAGCTCGAGCCTTCAAAAGAACTCGAGTCTTCAAAAGAGCCTTCTAACCCGCAACTGTCGCTAGATGTGAACGTGGCGGATCTTGACCGTTGGAAGTTTAAGCGATAATTGTGCTTAATCCCTTAAGCAATAATAGTTATTATTGTGTGAAGTCTGTGCCAATTATAAAGGATAATTCTACAAACACAAGTGAATAGTGGTGTATTGGTGTTTGACTGCAGCGTGCGGGGTACCCGCGCTCCTCACCGCTACGATAAGAGATAGTAGCCATAATTGCTGTCTCGGTCTAACATACCAGTGCGTGTGTTTGAGTTTCGCTTCAGTGCACTTGTACCAAATTATCGTCAACATGTTATCCTGCGTGGTTTGTAACTCGGATATTAAAAACGATGACTTTATAAAATGTCAACTCGCATTTTGCCTATTATTGCAGAATTTACTTATTTACCTAAGTTTTTTCTTTTGTTTTCCCTCGCTACTTTCTAGTTAACCTAGCTTTATGAATGTCGTGAAACTCTGTTATTGGCTTACGAGATAATTGTCATCATCTCGCTATCACTCAGCAGTGTATGCAAACCGTAAGATGCCGTAACTTTGACGCAGCCGTAGTTTTTTTTTTGTTATCCGGGCAAATGCATTTACGCATTCCCACCGCCGCTGCAGCGTATTCGCGCGCTGGCGGCGGGATATGTGGGGCTCGCTCTCTCCATATCGCGTGGTATGCTAAACTCATACCACGAGGAGAGGACACTTTTTTTTTTTGTCTGTTGCTACCTGTGCAACGTGAACTACTTCGCGTGCCTAGCTTACGTACAAAAATCGTAAGAAGCCACTTTCGCGATCAGTCTGCTTCGGTGTACAGCGCTAGTCGGACGTCAGTTAAAAATATTAAAATGGTTAATTGTGCTGGTAACCTTCCGATGCCCTCGTAGTCCCGAAGTTCGGACTTCGGGTACTGTAAAGTAAAGCGACAGTTTCACAAAACTCCCCTAAACTAAAAGCCATAATCCCTAAATCTCCCCGTCAGCGACCACCCTGAGCCGAGGTCCAAGTCCCACAGGGGACGCCCTCTTGCGCAGGTTGCTTAGTTTGTAGTGTTTAAACCATTTATCTAGGCTGGAGCTCTGCTCGCCTTTATGCCCGGTGAAGTAGCAAAAGCCTCGGGGCTAACAACATATGTCCGTGCGAAAAAAAAGATTAAATTGTACTGTTATTAATTGTAAAAACTGTTCAAATGCGAGGAGAAAAAATAAAGTAAACGTTTCCTTCCATCGTTAAGTCATTTTGTGATTAAGATTATGCGTAATTAATTTAAAAAACAATTATTTTTAATCTAATACCCTCAGTAATACCTGGCAATACTAAATCTGAGAAAAATAAAACATTCTTATTACATTGCGGCTTTGACTTGGAGCGGTTGATGAGACGTTTTGTTTTAGCAAGTGATGAATATCGAGACAAGCTATACTATCGTATATCGCTTTGGTTTTGCATTACAGGGACTTTAATCATTTTTCTGTCAATTTTAGCGATGAGTGCCCCTACCCCTACCCCCACCCTACACCTACCCTACCCCTACCCTAACCCTGCCCTACCCTATCCTAAGGGCTCGTGCCTTCAAAAAGGGCTCGAGTCCTCAAAAGAACTCGAACCTTAAAAAGAGCTCGAGCCTTCGAAAAGGGCTCGAGCCTTCGAAAAGGGCTCGAGCCTTCAAAAAGGACTCGAGACTTCAAAAAAGCTCGAGCTCTGAAAAAGACTCCCGAGTCGTCGGGCGCCATACATACGAGGCGAGCCCTGTAAACGACACCGAGCTCTAGGCAACGAGACTCGGACGCCTCGAGTCTTGTACATCACTAGCGTCGACACCCTCGCGCCGTCTCTTTTTTCTGGGACTCGGGGTAGGGCTGGCATGGCGGCTGAATCCGCGGAGAATCTCAAGAGGCGCAAATATAATATAAGTACCCTTGATAGTGGTTATGTATTTGTGCCTTTTGGTGTCGAAACATTGGGGCCGTGGGGACCGGGAGCCAAATTAATTTAAAAATATCTCGCAGCGGCCCTCTTAAGCGCGGCACGTTCTCCGAGTGCTGGTTTCTACTTTGCACAGCAGGTAAGCATTGCCATTCAACGGGGTAATGCTGCCAGCATTTTGGGAACCTTGCCAAGTAGAATAGATTTAGAAAAGTAGTATTTTATAAGTTAGTTTTATTTTTAATTAGTTACTTTTAGGTATGTATTTTATTCATGTTTCAATTTCATGTTCAAAAAAAAAGTAATTGATAAATAATAAATGTTAATATATCTGACATACAATTGACCAAAAATCTACACTTGCGGTATGATATGGCTGCATTAATATTATACATTAATACCTACTACTACAATTGTACAGAATCATATATTAGTATTATAAATTTTTCATCTTGCTGATAAATATACAGAGATATGAATGAATAAACGAAAAATCTATCGTCTAAGAATAATATAGTACCTACATAGCAATTTTATCAAGTTGCGTTAATAAATTCAACTCTTAAAGTTATAAAAAATACATTTCGTTCCTGGAAATATATGAGTCTTATAAATATAAATGTGCTGACGCTATAAGTATCTGCTAAGTACCTAAACTTGGATGTTTTGTGACGATGACGTTGAATAGGAGTGCTTTTAAACATTCGCTGTAGACAATATACATGTTGTCAATAAAATTGATTATTTGAATTAGATTTTCGATCATATCAGTAAATAAACGTTTCTTCTTATAAACGTCTCTTGAAGTCTTCTATAGAACTGTAAACGGCTTCTCGTACAAATGTTTATAATTCTAGAAACATGTCTTACATATATTATTATGTGTAAAATGGCTTACAGCGATTGCAAAAATTATTTATTTTATGTTGGAGGTCTCAAACGACCTGACAGAAATTGCGGAGCCCCTTTGTTTATAGTCTGATAAAATATTAAAATTTGGTTCCAGATTTTTTTGTTGTTTTCGACAGAAATGCTTCAGTACATAAGTATTTTGAATTAAATGTGGGGAACCCCCAAAATTGATTGTTT
The DNA here is from genome assembly GCA_947037095.2 of Nycteola revayana. NCBI lineage: Eukaryota > Metazoa > Arthropoda > Insecta > Lepidoptera > Nolidae > Nycteola > Nycteola revayana. The sequence continues at coordinate 5,091,905 of OX344851.2, forward strand.
TATTTTTTTCTATTTTTGTGTGAAAATATTAATGCGGTTCACAGAATACATCTACTTACCAAGTTTCAAAAGTATAGTTCTTATAGTTTGGGAAAAAAGTGAATGTGACATACGGACGGACAGACATACATACAGACAGAGACATGACGAATCTATAAGGGTTCCGTTTTTTGCCATTTGGCTACGGAACCCTAAAATTACGAAATGAAATGTTATTTGAATTATTTGATTGAATGGAAGGTAAATTACGGTTTACGATTTATTACGTATTAAAAAAAAACTACTTACAAGATCTCGTTCAAACCAATTTTCGGTAGAAGTTTGCATGGTAATGTACATCATATATTTTTTTAACTTTTATCATTCTCTTATTTTAGAAGTTACAGGGGGGGACACATTTTACCACTGGTGACTTTGAAATTTTCTCTCTCGCAAACTATTCAGTTTAGAAAAAAATGGTATTAGAAACCTCAATATGATTTTCAAAGACCTATCCATAGATGGGTGCGCCAAAGTTCACCTAAATTTGCAACTCCGATAATTGGAAATCCGAAAATGTTCTTCCTAACATTTTTCATACTACCAATCACAATTCCTAACTACTCTGTCTCTAATGTTCATAATTCCGAAGCATTCCACTTCATAATGTCAGTAGCAATAAACATCTATTATACTTTTATTTGTTTTCCTATATTTTCTCAACATAACCATATTTTACACTATTATTCAAAGTCATATCTTTTTTGTTTAGATTTCTTTTTATTCATAATGATCAGTATTATATACATTAATTGTGCGTAACTTTTACAGTTTTAGTTATTAAGTTATTTTCCTAATATATCATCATCATCAACAGCCCGTTTACGTCCACTGCTGAACATGGGCCTCCTCTTAACAGACCTTGGCAAGCCAGGATCGTAGAGGGATCGTAGAGGGATTATTGCCATAATCACCACGCTTGGCAGACTTGGTGATCGCGGTAAGATGTAAACCTTGAGCTAATAGATGCTGCTGCCCATCCATCAGCCATATGTCCCTTAGTCGCCTTTTACGACACCCATGGGAAGACATGGGGTGGTCTATTCTAAGCCGGAGACCACACGGCATATATATACCACGGTACTATTTATAGTCATTGGTTTAAGTTAAGTCAGAACTGCGACAATAACGCACGAGCCGAGCGAGCGAAGCCAGAGTCCCGTTCCAGTCATTCAGTCAAGTTCCAGAAACGAATCGGTCCTATCCATAATTATATTGGTTTAGGTTACTCCCAGGCCATAAACATAACCGTAAATGTGTCGTGTTTTATGAATTTCATTCATTTAAGAACAAAAATCTGCGACCTTTAATCATTCTAAACATCTATTTTTTATTACACTTGGTAAATGTTTCTTTCTGAGTATGAGTGAAAGTATTATGGTAATTATGTTTAGGGATAAAAGCGTTATGATAAAAAAACAGTAGGAGTTTAAATATATTTACATTAATGATATTATTAATTACAATTTTCGGAAACATAAGTGTTATGAACATAGCCGGTAGCAATAGAAATAGTATGAATGAAAACTTCAGGATGAAAAATTTTAGGAAGAGTGATCATTCGAATTACAAATCGTTAGGAAGAACAATTTCGAGTAAATAACTTTAGGTGAGCCAATATGGACCCATCCATAGATAACCCAAAGGTATGGGATTGATGAAAAAAAAAAATTTGACTTTCAGTTCTAAATACCTATGCGGAACCCCCAAAATTTATTGTTTTTTTTTTCTATTTTTGTGTAAAAATCTTAATGCGGTTCACAAAATACATCTATTTACCAAGTTTCAACATTTATAGTTCTTATAGTTTTGGAAAAAAGTGGCTGTGACATACGGACGGACAGACAGACAGACGAAACCATAAGGGTTTCGACCATTTGGCTACGGAACCCTAAAACGAAACAAGGTGTTTCGTTTTTTTAATTTTTGTTGAAGTTTATGTTTTGTAAGAATTATCACAAAAATGTGTATATTTAGGAATATTTGTCAAATGTCGTTTAATAGTGAATAATATTATTATGAGGTTTTTAAATCCTAATATTGATGTTCTAAATTCAAATTAAATTTTCATAGATTTCGTATTCTGTTTAACAAAGTCATTTTTACCCTTTAGGCAGGGAGTATGAAGAAAATAGATAAAACAACACACGTAAAAGAAAAAAAACCTAAGAAACGTTTATTTAATAACTTGTATTCCCGGTTCGTTGTCACTAGTACCATCAACAGTACCATGATGGTACTATCGATGATTTTTTAAATCACTAGTTCCATTTTCAAAAAATCTGAAAATAATGGAACTATTGTTGACCATTTTTTTATCGTTCGTTGCCACTAGTACCATTGACAGTTCCATGATGAAACTATTGATGTTTTTTTTAATCACTTGTTCTATTTTAGAAGAATCTGAAAATAATGGTACTAATGTTGAATTTTTTATCACTATTATTTTAGGCACATGTGAATTTTTTTAAGGTTGTAAAAGCACTAGAGGTAGAAACACGTAGGTTTTTTTCTCTATTGTTTATGGTACTAGTGGCAACGAACGATAAAAAAATGTTTAACATTAGTTCCATTATTTTCAGATTCTTTGAAAATGGAACTAGTGATTAAAAAAATCATCGATAGTACCATCATGGTACTGTTGATGGTACTAGTGACAACGAACCGTATTCCCTCCCCGAGCTGAATGTGAAACTGTTGCCAATAAAATGTGCATCGGGCATCACGTGTGGCTCAAGACACTGTTCGATGTACCGATGACTGTTAAGTGCAGGCAGACGTGGCCCAGACACAAAGACGATTGATTCTTCCCCTACTTACAACATGAAGCTGCTGGTGCAGTTGAAAAGCATTAAGGCGTCGATTTGGTAAAGAAGTTGTTACAATAAATCGATCATCTCACTCAGAGGTGACCCGATTCCTGCCAGATCATGAACGGCGCGTGAACAAAACAGTCTCCCGATAACGTTTGTAGACTCTATGAACAAACGACAGGCTTAGATGCGATCTTTCAGCCACAACACGCTGACTAAGTCCAGAATCCACTTGGGCGGCTTCAAAGCTTCGGCAAAAAAAAGTTTTAAGATAAGCGCTAATTTTAGTTTTCAAAGGTGAAATGTACTCCAACTCTAAATACACATTTGTCTCAAAACAGTAAATCATTTCATTTATAGGATAAACAAATGAAATTCTGAATTTTCGCTTGTCATTGATTACAATGACAAGCGATTTAGACATTTTATAGCTAGCAGTTTAGCCATTAGGCTAAACTGCTAGCTATAAAATCATGTGATGTTTTTCATGGAATGAAAACTCATTCATGTTAAATTAGAACAGATACCATACAAACGGAAGTGTTTCGATTTTACTGAAGAGAAGTGTATATTTAAGTCTGAAATTTGCAATTTCATCGCTATTACTACGGAAAACAAAATAAATAAAATTACAAGTTTCTTATGAATCTCAATCAATGTAAAGTTGAAGATTTTATAAAAAGTTGTCTTTAACAGTCATTTGTACCTACAATTATGCTGATTTTCCACCAGAGTGGCGAGACGAGACGAGGCGAGAAGAGCATTGAAATCGCACTGACCCTTTTTACACTAAAAATAGCCATCGCGAGCTCGCACGTGACCGCCGCGCCGCCTATCATTGTACTCTCATTTATTTTTATTCATTTAATATGACGGTATTCTCAGGTAATAAAACGGTAATAAGTAGCAATGAACAACAATAAGCCTCTCGCGAGAAGCGTGTTTCTGTTGCAAAGTTAATTTATACTCTATATCAGAAGCAATACGCCTTGCCTCGTCTCGTCTCGCTACACTGTTTACATCAAAGATGCGCTGGGAGAGGATTGAAAATTTGCCATACAAATTTCAATTCTGTCCTCGCCTCGTCTCGCCACTCTGGTGGAAAATCAGCATAAGACTATAAATGAAACGTCAGTTCGACACATTCATAACAATACAAAATATACACACAGTCCACGTTCTGAAGTACCTAAGTTAATTCAGATAAGAGCTGTTAATTATAGTCTTGGAATACTGATACATCTGGTAGGATGGAGGTGGGCGCTGTGTGGTACAGTTTTCTTATCATACACAATCGTGTATTGCTTAAAATTCAAATAGTTATATGCTTTTATTTATTATATTTTTTACAATTTTACAATTTTGGACAGTAAGTTTTACAATTTTGGAAAGCTAATCTCTAAGTTTTATGAAAATTTCGTGACCTCGCAATGGTTTCAAGACGAAATCCATTTTGAGTTTCATGTTGTCGATGTTAGACGTTATATGGTATCTTCTCACCAGGTGCGCCAGGCTCACCTTCATAGATACCATCGCGTACGTCTTACCTGCAATAGATATATTGTTATTTAAATCAAATGGGTACTTTAGAAAGCAACTTGATACATGTAACAGACGATATAACTATCTATGAACACAGCGGCATAATTAAGGCATTTCTACATTTTTGAAAAGAAAGATAATAATTGTAATTATTGAAATAAGGTAGCACTTATGTCACGGCTATTCTCATTAACCTAGTAGAAAAGGCAGAGGGCAATCAGACAAAAAAATATCGTGTGGCGTCTCAAATTTCTATCAACTTTCAACCGCTCATATAATTAAAGACGTGAGTTGATGAAGGTGATATGTCATTTTCAAGTTTTGATTTTTTGCATAGATGATGTTGAAATGTCGATACAAAATGACTACAGGCCTTAAACCATCGATGTGAGGCAATTTTTTTTAAATAATATATTGGACAAGGTGTTATTTACAGTTCAATTTGAATATGGCACTGGAAGAAAGAGGCCATATCACCGTCTTCCAGATAAATAAGGTAACATTTTTGTTTTTCTCTCGTAGAAGAAGGTGATGTACGTAGCACCTTCTTCCACTTAGCTTACGATGGTTCAAATATACGGTATCACTTTTCCGTGAATGATGGTGTTATGTGACATGCATATCACCTTGATTCGTTCACGAGATTCAGTTATTTTAATTATGATTCCGTCACATTATCGCGCGTATTTAGGGTTCCGTACCCCACGGTGTTGAAGTTTATGAACCTCTTTATTATACTTCTAACACGCTAACACGTAGATGCCATCTACCGATAAAAGATAACAAGGCAAATATCTCCAAAGTTGAATTTGGAATGAAAATATATTTACATTTTTAAATATTTAGAATTGAAATTAATATATTTGGACCACCGGCAGGATTCGAAAGTGCGTTTAAGATATAGCCCCTAATGCCATAACCATTCGGCCATGCTGGAACTTTCCTTTGGGTAGAGAAGGTATTTTATTTGCGGAAAGCCTTTCGATCTGTAGACCTTGTAATGTAAGCGAGCAAGCAGTACAAAGGAAGACGACCTTATTATTCTTTCTAATAGTAACCAACACGAATGTGAAGATTCTGAGATAATTAATATGCCAAAAAAAAAAATTGGAACCGAAACACCCAACAACAGCAATTCGAAGAAAACACCCTATAAATACACAGTAACTCTAAAAAGCATAAATCTGCTTCATAAAATTATATAACGTAAAAAACTAAGGAATCACTAAAGAAATTTTCAACATATGTGAGATAGGTATACCAAATAGTGTCTAAAACAATATACCTACATCTAATATTATGTAAGTATTGTATAATATTATATGTATTTTATAATTTAGACAGTACAACTTCATACCTACTTCATACCTTCATCATCATCAACAGCCCGTTTACGTCTACTGCTGAACATGGGCCTCCTCTTAACAGACCCCGGCAAGCCAGGATCGCAGAGGGATATTGCCATAATCACGACGCTTGGCAGACGGATTGGTGATCGCAGTAAGATGTAAACCTTGAGCTAATAGATGCTGCTGCCCATCTATCCCATACCATATGTCCCTTAGTCGCCTTTTACGACACCCATGGGAAGACATGGGTTGGTCTATTCTAAGCTGGAAACCACACGGCACATATATCATATCTCAACACCTAGCCAAAGGTGCAGAAAAGTTTACTTTTGTTTATGGAAGACGGAATCATGTGAAGTTTTTTAAAAATTATGTAAAAAAAAAATTCATTTCTTTAATTGCTTTCGTAGCATTAATATTTCATATTATTAACACAACTTAGCATCGTAGTTTAATTTTAAAATCGGTTACGAAGCGACATATCTCCAAAAATAAAAGTGAAACTTTAAACTCGATTTACTCAAAATTGTGATTATGTGACTTATCACCTTCAGCCACTCACGTCTTCAATTGTAAATGCTTTTTACATTTTTTCTGAGGTTATAATCATTTACCTAATATTTCTCATTCATTCGGATAATTTCATGCCTCACTATTAAAAGACAATTTGTTGCTATCTAACTCCTGAATAAATAATCCTTTCAAAAACTTTACTCGACGTTAGCTTGTCCTTTGTTTGGTGGTGTTCATAATTTATTTTTATTTTATTGAGATGTGCGTTAGTAAAATCAGTAGAGCCTTTATCAACGTAAGCGTAAACAAAAGAACTTGATTTTATAGGTACGGTATGTCACAGAATAGGGCAATGTAAACAACACTACCCTATACCGTTACATACTGTAATAGTCTACAAAGTGTGCAATATTCTATAATAACATATAATAGTAGACTGTAAAATCAATAATATGTGGAAGTTAATAATAAAATCAGTGGAAACCAAAACTATTATAAAATATTCAAACCTATACAATTTCGTTTCCCCCAACTGAATCCACCAAATGCGTTAGGATTCTTGGGTAATGTGTCGGCCTGCAGCCAGCGCTCTGGCTTAAACTCTTTGTGGTCCGGACCCCACGACTCGTGGTGATTTGTGCCTATTACAAACAACGCACAATAGCTTCCCGCTGGCATTGTGAATTTTTCTAGAATAATATATTTTTGTGTTAAAACCATCATAGCATACAATTTCCGAATTTCATTGATTTTTCCGTACTTACTGAGTTTGACATCTTTATCAATATTTCGCATTACGACAGGTACAGGTGGCAAGAGGCGCATGGTTTCCTTGAGAACTGCTTCTGTATATTTAAGTCTACTTACGCAACTCTTGTCAACATCTGCGTGCTTACCAACTACTTCAATTACCCTAAAAAAGGAATCTCAAGTAATTATCATTATTTCCTTTAGACACACAAATTACGAAAAATAATTGAGGTCGTAATGTAAAATTGTTTAATCTATAGGTATTAATATTATAAAGCTGCAGAGTTTGTTTGTTTGTTTGAACGCGCGAATCTAAGGAACTACTGGTCCGATTTCAAAAATTCTTTCAGTGTTGGATATTCTAATTATAGAGGAAGGTTATAGGCTATATTTTATTTTCAAAAAAATAAGGAATCCGTAAGAAAATTGCGATTTTGTAACCCAAGGTGTAAAAGCGAAAACCTATTTATGCGTGCGCTGCAAAAACTATTGACAATAGAACAAAATTATGAACTACGGGTTTGTAGGTCTTATTAAGATCTACAACAAAGTCTGCGAGAGCATATATCTAACTATCTATCTAACTATATAGTTACAATAACCGCTTTTATGTTCATAAAAAAATATTAAATCGTCTGAAGAAAGAAACTACGTTAAATGTATATCTTAATATTTATCCTTATCCAAATTATGTTATCAAGGGTATTTATGTAAAAGTAAAATACTTTTTGTTTTATTCCAATCGGACATTTCGTTGAGAAATTATCACGAGTATAAAAACGCAAAGAATTGGTACCTAATAATGAGTTATTTGCTGTAATAGATAAAACTGAAGAGTTTGTTTGCTTGAACGCGCTAATCCCAGCAACTACTGGTCATATTTGAAAAAATATTTCAAGGTTAGATAGCCCATTTATCGAGGAAGGTAATAAGCTATATTTTATTATAAAGTTTCTACGGGAACGGGAGTTACGCGGGTGAAACCGCGCGCGGAAAGCTAGTTAGGTATAATTTTTAAAAGTTGAGACATACTCTTGGCATAGTTTTTCCTGTACTTCAGGGTAGGATCCAAGGAGCACAGCTGCGTAACACAGAAGTGTTGCCGTGGTGTCTGTTGCGGCGGCTATAGTAGTGTCTAATTCTTCACGAATTTCTTTATCAGTCAGCAAGCCGTTGGTCGACAGTTCCATGAGGAGTTCAATTAACGGCTTGCTGCGTCCTGAAATAAGGTACGGGATATGTTTGTTGTTAGTTTCAAAATAGCGAGGGCAAAATTGATGGTATTTTTAGCGCCATGTATTTTAAGACTTAAGAGCCACATAATTTTATTCAGAAGTACTTAATGAAGTTATATAACTATTATAAAATAATTAAATGGTATGGAATCTATCGTGTGCTGGTTCGATTCAACTAAGCTTATTATATTATATTTTTATTAGTAATTTCGAAAGAAATTATATTGAAAAACCTGGTATTGTTTCCGGTGCGATGACGGTTGGAGCACTTTTCATTCTATCTTTAAGCGTTTTGATAACCTGCAATCATTGTGATACACTGGAGAGCAAATAAACTTTGAGCTATCAGTCTTTTCCACGGAAAATGCGGACTATTATACAAAAATACCGTCAACGGTGAGTTGACGGTATGTAATAATAATAACAATATCATCAACTTGTTAACATAAATTGAAGTGATCGATGTTAAAGAGTACATCGTTACACTAACGAACGTTATCGTGTATTTGTTTGTCCCAACTATGAAAGGAAGTCTTGCCGCTATTTACATGGATAATAACAACAGTGTCATTGTATTTGTCGACCTCGCGGGCTTGGTGATAGCACCTTGAGGGATTGCATTTTACACCTTCAATAGTTGTTGGTTTTATCCGAACCTGTTTTTGGTGAGATGCCAGTATGATGACAGTAGAATAGCCTTATCTAAACCTTGCTCGGATAACTACCATTATGATGAAATTTCAAAGATTTGCATTTCACTTTTTTGACGATTGCAGGCTTTTTATTAAAAAAAAAAAACATTCAAAGTTTTGAGGGAGCTGGTTTCTGTTTGTTTTGGTTCATTTGCTGCCAAGGTTTTTTATTAGGTCGTAACTTAATACTATGATGAAGTAATTTATGAAGAATAAAATTACGAACCTTCTCGGATAGCTCATTAAGGGTCCGTATCAGATTGTTTTCTTTTTTCCTCTTACCCAATATCGAGTAAATTAAATCACTTTGCAGATATATCTTATAAACTCTGTTCATATACATGCACAACAATTCATCAAGTGCATCCCTATATTTTTCCACAAAATATTTTTCTACGTTGTCCATGCCAAAGGCTGTTACTGTAAATAAATAAAAAAATAAATCAATAAACTTTACAACTTTATCAATATGTAGTCGGATGCTTTTTCTGAATCTCTTCCGTGGTTTATAAAGCACTTTTGATAGATGGTATGTTTATTTATGTTTATTCTGGGGCACATGCTTAAGGCATCCTCTCTGCCGTTGCAGACAGGATCATAAAAAAGGCTACGCTACGGCAGTGGGATATGTTGGACCCCCTCTGTTATATTCGGATGTGAGATTAGTTGTACCAAGAGAAAGAACACCACCCACTGCACTATACTACCAATGAGGAACCATTTTATTCCTTTTGGCGATACAAAAGGAATAAAATGTAATATACTTTTGGTGATATAAGAATTGGTGATACTATTTCTGGTGACTCAACAGGAATGCTTCCATGTAGCGTCGGGTGGTCTGTCTTTCGATACCCACACAATTATAACTTATGTTTTCCCTGAGAGTTTCGTGATGTATTGGTAAAGTAAACAAAAGAAAAAAAAGAATTAGGAAACTTCCTAAAAGAACAAATGACGTACGAATATGAACTATCAGGGATTGTAACGTTATTATATCTGCATTTATACTTACAGCAAATTGTCTCCAATGAATTATTTTTTAATATTTTTAGGTGATCAAATGGTTCACTCCCCGCATGTTTATTCAAAATATTTACTAAACGCTTCGCCTGATTGTTGAAATCACCGATAAACGTGTTTATTAGAGGTAAGCCAAAGGCTGGATTAAGTAGTTTTCGATGACGATGCCAAATGTCTCCTGCAAACATTTACATTCTAGATTAAGTATGGATATTACCGTATCAAATACTACCACACTATTTCTAACTTCTATTTATTCTAGTAGAAATAGTAGAAAGAGTATCTTTCTACTATTTCTAGCAATGCTAATAAGCATTATCATTTCTTCATAACTTCAGAAACTCAATTTTTATGTATTTCATCCATATCTTACCAGAGCCAGTTATAAGACCATCTCCAACCCATCGTTCAGCAAAACTGTATGCAAAATGCTTGTTCAAGCAAGCGTTTGACACCGTGTACACATCATCTGGGTCGGATATAACTTAAAAAAAACAGATAAATTAGTGTTTACATCCTAACATGTATGCTAAAGAAATTGTATAATCTTACAACAAGCAAATTATTAAGTACTAAAATTAAATAACAAGATACTATCGCAGACACAAAAATCTTTATTTATTTTATAATATTGATTTAAATCAGCCAGCTCTCCAGCATCAGCATCATCCTTCATGTTTATATGCACCTTTCTTCCTCTCTCTGCTCCTCTCTTACCCGTTACGTCATTGTCGTTGTCGTTGATATTTTTATTACAAATGGTAAATTACACTCGCGGGTTGCGTGCGTAAGTTACTGTTTTAATACAGATGACATGATTTGCTAAGTTTCTTTTTTACAAGATTTTATTGAACTTTGCAAATTTTTGATTTTGTGTCTGGGTCAAGTCGATTAGAAGCAATAATAGAAACTTTATGAGTCTTATATAGGGTATTGTACCATTATTATTATACAGATACCTGGTTTTAGTATTGTCAACGTGATATTTACATTGTTTTTTAATTTTTGTAATCAGGTCAAACCAAATGTATCTACATTTGGTTTGACCTGATTACAAAAGGGTCAAATTTGACAGTGGTCTACAGTGAACTACAGAATACGACTTTCGCTACTATCGTATATTGTTTTAAATAAAACCGTTCGGTTTTTGTTTAGGCCCGCTAGGAAGTCTAGACAATGTAACTCACCATAGTGCGGGTAAAGCCCAAGATGCACCAGCGTTACTCCACCCTGCTGTAGACATTTTTCTGCTATTTTCTTTATCATTATCCATAGATCTAGAGAGTAATGCTAAAGTTTTAAGGTTATTCATCGTTATGAAGTTAAATATGAGACCGGACAGGTGCTTCACTTAGGTTCTCCTCCTGAGTGAAGCATGCACTATATAGGGTCTCGTGCTCTAACTCATACTCAAGAACAAGTGATAAATAATACATAGACAATAATTACAAATAAAAATATGAAAACGCGCATAACTTGACAACGACTTGACCGATTTGGCTGATTCGTTTTTTTATCATTCAAAAATGTTGTAGAAAATCACGGGAAGTGTCATAATATTTGACGGGCAACGCCGGGTACCTACAGCTAGTTTAATATATAATCTAATAAATTGTTGGGAGACAAGGGTTAGATAAGAGCTATGGCAGATACGCACTTTTTATTGGAACCTTTAATCATTATCAGCCGGTATAATGTTGGTGATACTGATGGACATAGGCCTCCCCTAATTTATGCCATAACACTTAATTTATGCCTTCCGCATCCAATCTACTCCGGTTACCCTTGACAAAATATTTTATTTTCTTATTAATTCCACAGTTGGCACAAAATAGTTTTAAACATCTTAATGTACATTATTAAGTTACAATATAACTTAATTCTTAAATTAACATTTTTGATTAAATTTCGAATTGGTTTCCATGCAATCAATCTTAATAGACGGGGATATAGTGACACAAAATATTGGGTCATTTGTACCAGTATGGCGTTTCTTCAGGGGTCTTATTACGTAATGACAAAAAGAAAAATGATGGTCATAGCGCTGGTACCGGCGGCCCAATCGCGTGTGCGTGTCAAACGCTTTGTTTCACAAAAATGTCAGCACTTTCCGATAGTCCATGAAAAGAAGTAAGCGCTAGTGTCATGCCATACTTCTCAGGTGTGACTTACAGCCCGCCATACTGACGTGAATACGTTAATTAAAAAAACACAATTCAACCATTTGTACCAGGCAAATTTTTGCACAGTTAATCATCGTCGTGCAGCCATTTACAAACATCACCATGCCATACTTTTCGGACGGTTCCAAATGGCCGTCATACCGCCGATTTTTATTTTTTGCAAAACGATTTGTACTACCACCCTAACATATTTTTTTTTCAACAGCTCCTGTGTAATCATAAATAGAAGTGTGATAATGCCATAGTTGTGGGAGGTGGCGAATGTGTATAATATTTCTTTTAATTGAAACATTTTATTCGCATTTTAGGACGATTGGTACCAGTATGGCACTTTTTTCTGTACGTTTGAGGTTTTACGAATATAAGAACAAAATTTCAAAGATCTAGGTGGCGGCAATCTTGTCTTATAACCAGATGTTATATTGTATAATATTGAATCTTGGCTCATCGTGTTGTGAGACACAATGTATGGAAACGAAGGTATACGGCAGCTGCTTGTCAGGCGACCCACAACTACATAGCAATAATTGGAGTTCTATCATAGAACTTCTATGTATTAGAATAAGTTGTCCGTTATAGTGTGCCTTAGGGTGGAGAAGTGACGCCGTTCAGTTTAGCGTTGATCCTTGGTTCGAACGGACGCCCAAAATGGATGAAGACAGTGCAGTGAGAAAAATTGTTTAGATGACGTTTAAAGTCTATTAAGTTTTGTAAATCTTTCGGAATAAACTGCTGTTTCGAAAAATGGTTTCAAGATTGTATTGGTTGTCGAAATAGAGCGAGTGTGGCAGCTCCAACCCCCTAGTCACGATATAGGGTTATTCTTCATCACAAAAAAACCTTTTAGAAGTTTAAAAGCTTTAATAGTCGCAAAACGCCATCTGTGTATTCTGTGTTTTTCAAAAGCCTTTGATTGCGTTCACCACGACTCGCTCTTATTAAAATTACGCCACTATGGTATAAAGGACGATGCACTGGATATGATGTCTTCATACCTTTCTCAGAGAGTTCAGTGCGTTGACGTAGGTGGTGTAGTCTCGGAATCCTTACCTGTTAAGTTAGGTGTGCCACAAGGTTCCATTCTGGGTCCTTTTTTATTTCTGGTGTACATCAATGATTTGCCGAATTATTTGGAGAATTTGTGTGATGTTGCACTCTTTTCTGATGACAATTCACTTATTTTGAAACGTAATATTGACGATTTCGATTTTATTAATTGTGCACTCACACAGATAGCCCATTGGTTTATTGTAAATAACTTGGTGCTATACACAAATAAAACTAAACGTATAAAATTTACTACGCCCAATGCGAAAAATACTGGACCTAATTTAATTCTCAATAATGAAGTGCTGGAAACTGTTAACTCGACAGTATTCTTAGGTATACACATTTAAAATGGAATGCTCATGTGTCAAACTTGGCCAAAAAGTTGCCCGCTGCTGCTTACGCTGTTAGGAAAGTTAGACAACTGACCAACGTAGAATTTATCATATGGAATCTTACTTTGGGGCAAATCTGCTGATATCCAAAGCATATTTGTTTTACAGATACGGGCGATTAGATCTATCTACTAACTAAGTGCCCGAACTTCCCTCAGAGATTTGTTTAAAAATATTAATATATTAACGATTGCTTCTCAATACATTTATGAAAATTTAATTCATATTAGACAAAATTTAAATCAATATCAAAAGAGAAGCGACATGCACACAATAAATAAACACAAATTGTATGCCGATTACCACCGTCTGCAGAGAGTCCATTCTTTGTTTGTAGGGCTTAGTGTGCGTATGAATAACAAACTACCGGAATTTTTGCAAGAGTTACCGCTCAATAAATTTAAAACTCATGTAAAGACTACCGTAATGAAAAAAATGGTGCTAGCGGTGTAACACAGGCAAACTTACATTATTAGATATTTTGTATTTTTTTATTACGTTATTATTGTATACACTGATGTGCTTCAGAACATGCTATGCTGAGTATAACTTTTTGCCTCTCCTTTTTAATGTGATTCCTCAAATATTGTTGTCATTGCTTGCGGTGGCGATGTGAGTCGGGTCGCCTCCTTCCCTTTAATATGGCGAGGGAAGCGGTGGCTGTATGCTCACATGTCATACTCGTGAACGGGTGCTGCTAGCGTTGGCTGGTTATCTTTCTGATGGTTGTGTTTGAGGTAGTTGTTAAAACATTAGTGTGTGACCCCTTAAGACGATTATTTTTTCACATAGCTTGTTCTTTCGTAATGTGTGTGGATGCTCCCTCCGTTTTCAAGTGCTAGAGGTTTATCTTTTGCTTGAGGATTTTTAATTAGAATTTAGCTATATTTATGAAAACGTCTAGAGCGTGCATTAGCAAACATGCTGTAATTTCACAATATACTTTTAATGAAAAATTGTAAAAAAGACATATTAAAAAATATGGCCATACTGTGATACAAAAGATGACGAAAAAATGGAGTTCCTTTCTCCCTTTCTTCTCCGGGTCGTCCACCTAGGTAGCAAGTGAAAGGTTGCAGGTTAGCTAGGGTAGGATTCTCGCCGGCGAGGACCGCGTTGTGCCCCTACCCCTGCCCTGTGATCCAGCGCCTGTAGGCCGTGCCAGCGATCACTTCCTCTAATATCCATAAATCTGACTTTGTTATCAGTGGCACTTCTGGGTTGTGGTCCTAACCCCATAAGGGTGCCCCCAGTGGTGTGTCACTTAATTGTATGCTCTTATAAATTTTCAATGTATACCTATGATGATAATCAATGTAAATATGAGTAGAGGAATTAATGACACACGGACAGACGGAGTAAATTGTCTATAATGTTCTGCAATTAGCAGCACTCACCGGTTGCACTTGCTAGTTATAGTTACCTGAGTAGTTTTATTCATAGAATAAGAATAATAACCTATTAATTACAGTTCTTTTTCATTCTGATTTTGACAAGTAGGGGGAAGTCCCCGAGTGACGGACACATAAGGCTTTTTTAAAATAAAAAAAGATATGTTCAGAAAACGATGTTGTTCTTTATGGATTACCAAAATTAACAAATTTATTAATTGTAATAAATAATCAAAAATGCAGTTTCTTCATAAATTTTACTCAAAATTATAGATTAAACTTCTGTGAGGAAAAATGCAGTTTTTGAAAGTGGCCCCTAGTACCGGACGGAATTCATCGCGAACCCTGAGCACCGAATATTGAACAACTATCACAAGTTTAACTATTTAATCATTGTAGAATGTCAGCACAGGCCTCATGTGCCCACTCTTGGCATATGTACGGCATGCAGTCTTCGCCTTGGTCATCTAAATTAACTAAATAGGTAGTTTTGCGTGCTTTAGTTGTTTTCTTAGTTTTCTTAGTTTTTTTCTCTTTTTTTATATTTTTTGTTTTACTGAACTAAATGTTTTCTATCGTTTTGACAATTTAAACTCGTTGCGATTTCTTTTTTTATCTCTTTGACATTTTATAGCTTAATTACGGTCCTCGGTTGCCAATTTTTTTTATTTTTTTTTCTTCTATTTTCATGCTCTTTTGTTTCGACAACAACTGTGTATGGAGCCGATCCTGATTACATGAATTACAAAAAATCATGTAATATACTTTGTTGCATATTGCATCGTATCGCAGCTTCTTGCATACCGAGTTCTCGAAATTTAAGTAATCGCAATTTGTAAATTATTTTCATCTCACTTCCCTTTTTTCTTGTCCTTCATTTTTCCCTGAGCGTTCTGATATTTAAACCCCCGTAGGCACAATAAGTACTATGATAATTGTAAGTACTACCAAATTTAAAAAATCATTCTCACTGTCCGGCGTTACGGGACTATTTGGCGTCTGGTACTAAGGGGACAGGACACCGTTACAATTGTTTTTTACAAACCTAAACTATTTCATAAATGTACAAAAACTGTTATCATTCAAAGTAAACGAGTAATATCTTTAGTAAAAATAAACTAAACATAGGCAGCTAAACACAAAAACAAGTCCGTAATACTTATCCGAATCTGAAATGACGCAGTATGTTCCCTCCAAAATCTGCAAAAAAACGCTCCTGGCATTGCTATGCGCGCCACTGACGATGTGTATGAGGTGATTTGGTATTAATACGTAGCCCCGCACCCCTTAACTTATCTATGTTTCACTCGCGTTATTGGTTATCGAGATAGAACGGGTGTCCGGCACTAGGTGCCGTCCGTCGTTAAGGGACTTCCCCCTACAAGTGTATGTATACCTAAGTGCTGAATAAATTCATTATTACACTATTATTTCACTACTAGCTTCCACGCGCGGTTTCACCCGCGTAACTCCCTTACCCGTGGGAACTTCATAATTAAATATTTAGTAAATAGCCTTCTTCGATAAATGGGCTACCTAACACTGATAGATTTTTTCAAATCACACCAGTAGTTCCTTAGTTTAGCGCTTTCAGGCAAAAAATACAAACATACAACACAAACTCTTCAGCTTTATATGTATATAGCTCCCCGTTCCCGTCACACCCGCGTAACTTCCGTTCCCGTAGAAACTTTCAAATTGAATATTATATTATAAATGGACTATCTAACACTGAAAGAATTTTTCAAATCGGACTAATAGTTGCTGAGATTAGCGCGTTCAAGCAAACAAACTCTTCAGCTTTATCTAAAATGGCAAATTACTCATTATTAGGTACGAATTATTAGCGTTTTAATAGTCGTGATAATTTCTAAACGAAATGTCCGATTGGAATTAAACAAAAAGTATTTTACTTCTACATAAATACCCTTGATAACATAATGCTTCATTTGGATAAGGATAAATATAACGATACACATTTAACGTAGTTTCTTTCTTCAGACGATTTAATATTTTTTATGAACATTAAAGCGGTTATTGTGACTAAACTATGATAGTTAGATATGTGCTCTTGCGGACTTTTTTGTAGACCTTAATAAGACCTACAAACCCGTAGTACATCATTTTGTTCTATTGTCAATCGTTTCTGCAGCGCTCGCATAAATAGGTTTTCGATTTTACACCTTGGGTTACAAAATCGAAATTTTCTTACGGATCCCTAATTTTTTTGAAAATAAAATACCTTCCGCGATAAATAGACTATCCAACACTGAAAGAATTTTTGAAATCGGACCAGTAGTTCCTGAGATTAGCGCGTTCAAACTAACAAACAAACTCTGCACCTTTATAATATTAATTATAGATTTATTCGAGTGTGGTTCTACTTTGGGACTTGACCATAAGTACGGTGTAATTTTCAAAAACAATTCGGTCAATTTTTATTTTTATTTTTTTTATCTTGCTCGATTGTGACATTCTTTCGCCTCATGATTACCGTATAGGATAATTATTTTTAGGTAGAATTTCATCCAAACGAACCGAAAACAATGATGCTGTACTGTAACAAATGATTTTATGTCTTCTACCTTGAAAACCCGTCGAAAAATCAAATTGTTCCCTCTATTAGAAGTATGGCAAATATAATAATGGTCACAATGCATCATATAATTTCCAAAAAACCACATGCAATACTGGTACAAATAGTCAAAACTTTTTTATTGGTTACAATCTGGGATATTTTTTGTAGGTAAAATTGTATCCAAACAAGCAGAATATTATGATCCCATGCTGTACAAAAATATTTTACGTATTGTACACTTGTATTTTTGAAACGTGTCGAATAAATAAGTTTTTCAAGTAGCGAGAGCGATAGCCGCTGAAATATTTGTATCGCACAAATCTCAATAGTATAAAACGCTGAGGACGAGTTTGACATTATTAATTTTGCCGGTTTTTATTTTTTACTATTGTCGTGTTGTGCTCAGACTACTGACATTTATACTCCCATACATTCATTACTAGTATCTGAACTCGTACTTCTTTATTTTAAAAGGTTACTTTTATGAGCTAACTGATATTTGAGGAAACTCTAACTAACCCAACAAAGTAACAAAACTATTTTTTGTTAATAATAATTAAACCAATATTATGTTGATTTCTTAGTAAGTACGTTCAATGTGTTGTAATCAAAGATGTTGCTTGAAACGACCATTACATTGTTACTAATAATCACGTAATAATAGATGTATGAAAGTGTTAAGGCGGAAACATATTATTAAAACGCCACGCCATCCGACGACACGCCAAAACGTGTCGAATAAATAAGTTTTTCAAGTATGGCAGCACTAGAAGTATGGCAAATATAATAACGGGCACATTTATTCAAATACTTTCCAAAATTCTAAATGCAATACCTACTGGTACAAATCGTTTGGCGAAAATCCATTCATTTTCGGCGTATGGCGGCCATTTGGAACCGTAAATCACACCGGAGAAGTATGGCATGACACTACCGCCTACTTCTTTTTTATGGACTATCGGAAAATACAAAAAAAATGGTGGAACAAATTGTTTGACACTCGTAATTTATCCTATGAGTTCAACTAACGCCCAAGCGATTGGGCCGCCGGCCGGTACCAGCGCTATGACCATCATTTTTCTTTTTGTCATTACGTAATAAGACCCCTGAAGAACCGCCATACTAGTACAAATGACCCAATATTTTGTGTCACTATCTCCCGGTCTATAATCATAACATTTTTATTTTAAAAATTTTGGTACTTACACAAAATGGTAAGGAAAAGCAGTCATAATAAATAAATAAAACACTTACGTTCAGTGTCACCTAAAAGTAAATGACCGTGTCCAACTATAGGCAAAGCACCAGGATAGGCCGGGGGTAATTCATATTTATTAGCATATTTCCTCTCTATCCACACAGACAGTACATAACATACAATGATTACCAACACTAAATATAAACTGAACATCTTTGCTCAAATCAATTCGACCAAAATCAATGCAAACGTGCACCTTCGAAAATACTACTGATTTAAGTAACGAGAATTATTCATCAACTTTTATACCACGAATTACAAACAAAGTAAAATAATCCATCCACAGTTTAAATAAAAAAAGGGCTTGTATAGGTCTGGTATAATTATATAGATAATTTATAGAAATTCCACGACAACTCATATAATTGAGAATGTAAATAAAACACAATAATTTAAAGGTGAAACAAGGAAGTCAGATTGCACCTGTTTTTATTTTTAAATACTCCGTCTACAGTAAAATATAATTTATTGCTTCTAGTGGTTACCAAATGGCTTGCAGTTATGCCTAATGATAAAGTAGTACGTACAGAACTTGAACTACAAAATACATTTTATATTCATATTATTAAATTAGCCTGTAGAACGACAACATTTTATATACTGGATGACTTTTTTTACCGTCCTGAAAATAATAGGGCGTGATATGTAAATAAAATAGATGTCTAAGGCATTGTTTATTTTATCTTTTTTCTACGGGCATAAAGTTATTATCGTTACCGTAAAATGCGTACCTAAGTAGGTGTAGTTATGCTATTTCGCTCAGTCTTTTCATTCATATTTGTTTGCGGCCTACCTAATCAAGTACGTATTTTTATCGTTATGATTTTCATTCCGTCATGTCAGTAAAAAAAAGATAAAATAAGCCTTAGACATAGATTTCATATACATATCACGCCCTATTATTATCAAGACGTTAAAAAAAGGCACCCAGTATATTTGGACCTAAATACAATTTTGAATTGAGTTAACAATATTTTATATCGTTATGTAGGACAAAATTTATTTAAATTGTTGTTTTTATGCTAGGTAGTATATAATATTAAAAGGAAGTCGTCTAAGGAAGTATCTAGCTTAATAAAAGAAATAAATACTTCTGTTTCGGTGAAACTATAAAAAGCAAATAGCCAAATACATCGCAAAAGGGAAGGAAATAGTGACTGAAAATCCACATTAAAGTTTGAGAGCGATAGCCGCTGAAATATTTATATCGCACAAATCTCAATAGTATAAAACGCTGAGGACGAGTTTGACATTAAAACTAGTTAATAAGGAGTGGTGAAAAAAAAAAGTAAAAAAAAGAAGGCACTTGAAAAAGGTACGTAACCCTTCGTCTCCAGCACGTTCTAAAAACAAAATTATAATATTAAGCACTCAACAATGTCGAGGATTGGCTGTCAAACTTTCAGACTCAAGAGTAAACACCAAATATGATGATTATTGGGTGTCTAGTGTCATTAAACCATACGCAAAGTGTAATGAAGTGCTACAAGACTCTTTACCGATTACGGAGAATGATAAGGTCATAGTATGTGTTGGTGAAAATGACTACAACCCGACAAAAATAATAGGTGAAATATGTTATTTTCTGAAACAAATTGGTAAAACAACAGTTATTCTTTTGAGTGTAATACATAGCCACTTCTTAAATGTACACATGCTAAACAAGCAACTTCAATAAATAAGTAAAGAATTCTCAAATTGTCACTTTCTTAAGATAAAGTATGAAACTGGTAATAAATTACAGAACATTTGTGACTCAATCAACTATACATTAAATTGCTTAGACTACAATGAAAAATTTGTTAACTTTAAGTTTCTCGCAAACCGTCAACATCATTCAATTTTAGTGCCACATAACCGATATATATTAAAACTATCATCCGATAAATATAAACAGCAGTCCATTTTAAACTATTTTTCATTGACAAAAAAAATACATAAAGCATTACCTACTGAAACTATTCAGTCACCTACAAGCAATGCCATGGCTGAGCCCACAGGAAACGTCGATCAGGATTTTTTAAAGAGTCCATTGAAAACAAAGCCGAGTATCTAACTTTAATGCATCAAAATATCGCAGGTATACTAAGTAAGCTAGATATCTTCCAAGTAGCATTAAATGAGTTACTCAATATAAATACGTTCATAGATATTATCTGTTTATGCGAAACTTTTATAAAACAAGGGAATGAGGCTTATCTCGTTATTAAAGGGTATAAGCTTGTGAGTTCCTATTGTAGGCCTAATCAAAAGCGTGGTGGAGTAGCTATTCTCTGTAGAAACCACTTAGTAACTAAAGAGCTACCTATATTAAATGAGTTATGTACGGAACGGTCGTTTGAATGTTGCGGAATCGAGATCTCAGATTATAAGTGCATAATTATTAATTAATATATATATAATTATAATTATAATATGTATTTACAGAATACCAAATAGTAATCCTAATATATTCCTACGTAACATTGAGAACTTAATAGTTAAACTACGCCGTAGGACAAAAATGAAGATAGTCATCTCTGGAGACTTCAATATCGACCTATTTAAAGAAAGTAATATCCTTTACGAATTTCGGAGGATTATGTTAAATTATAACTACGTTATTCACATAAATGAACCCACCCGTGGAAACGCATGTCTAGACCAAATCATTAGCAATATACCCGATGCTACGGGCCAGGTACTACATTTGGGCTTATCTGACCATGATACTGCACAAATATTAAACGTCCCAGTCACTAAAAAAATTCAACCTATAGAAAAATGGTTCATATTTAAACGTGATTACAGTTCCTCTAATATAGCTAAATTTCTAGACTGTCTTTCTTCCATATCGTGGTCGGAAGTGTACGAAGAAGGCGATTTTAATAAAGCCTTTAACCTGTTTCACGATACATTAGTCCTCTTCTTTAACCTTTGTTTTCCGGTGTGTAAGCGCACCAAACAACAAAAGAGTCACCCAAACTGGATTACCAAAGGTATAAAAAAGTCATGTATAACTAAACGTACTCTACGCTATACTTACTATAAATATAAATTATCACGTAATAAAAGAAAATACAGACAATATAATAAACAGCTTAAAAATGTAATAATGACGGCCCATAAACTTAATAATGAAAGGATGTTAGCGAAATCTAAAAATAAATGCAAGACCACGTGGAATTTAATAAAAAACTCTAATATAATGAATGACAAACAATATATAACAAAAATAAAACACAAAGACGGTTTCTTGACAGACAGTTTCGTTATAGCTAATTTAATTAATGACCATTTTATAGAATTGACGTGTAATAGTAAATCTAAGGCGACATCACATACTTCTAATCATCATAATTTAATTCCATCTACTGACTCTACTCTATACATTCACCCAGTGACTGAGGATGAAACCTTTAAAACAATAAAATTTCTGAATAACACGACATCTTTTGGATTCGACGAAATCCCAACTGACATGGTAAAATATGCGGCACCGAGTATTACACCTGTATTGACCTACCTTATTAATAGATCGTTCACCGAGGGAACATTTCCCGAAAGATTAAAGGTTTCCGTTATTAAGCCTTTACACAAAAAAGGAGATACTACTGACGTCAATAATTATAGACCCATCGCTCTTATACCGGTAATTTCTAAACTATTCGAAAAACTGATGCATTCACGAATTACAAACTTTTTAAATAAGTTCAGTATTATAAAGCCTGAACAATGTGGGTTTCAAACGGGTAAATCCACTACTCTTGCAGCCTTCAAATTACTTTCGAAAATAATAGAGACCGTTGATAAAAATGTACCTACTAGCGTGGTTTTCTTCGATATGAGTAGGGCGTTCGATTTTGTTGACCATAATATCCTGCTCAACAAATGCGAAAGGTACGGGTTACGGGGAGTAATAAATAAATGGCTACATAGCTATCTTATTAATAGATATCAATACACTTCAATTACAAACATTAGCGTTAGTAAAGAAGAAACACGGTATACATCTAAAACAAGACAAAACAATACTGGCGTCCCCCAAGGCAGTATCTTGGGGCCGCTACTTTTTTTATTGTACATTAACGATCTTCCTGACATATCTAATCACTTTTACTCACTCTTCGCCGATGATATTGCGGTGGTAATTACGGAAAGTAAAATGACCGATTACAATGTTGAAGTAAATGAAACGGTTCGAGCCATTAAAGCCTGGCTAAATAACAATAATTTACAACCAAACCTCAATAAAACTTCGATAATCCAATTTCACAATAGAAAAACGGTTTCCGAACTAGTAGTAACCTATAATGACCATAGAATCAAACAAGTAGATCAGACAACTTTTTTAGGCATCATCCTAGATAAAAACTTTTCATGGAAACCCCAAGCTGAAAAGGTTATTAATAAAATAAATCGGTTCGCTTTTGCTTTATGGAGACTCAGTAAAGTAGCCAATACAAAAACCGCACTCATGGCTTATCACGGTTACGTAGCCTCAAACCTCAGATATGGCATTGTTCTGTGGGGTAATACAGTGTTAATAAATAGAGTTCTTATTGCTCAAAAGCAATGCATTCGCGCAATCTGTGATGAGGCACCCTTGTCGTCTTGCAGACCCTTTTTCAAAAAACTCAAAATTTTAACAGTTCCTTCCTTGTACATATTCGAATGTTGTAAATTCGTGAAAACATATTACCATTTATTCCAACGTCTTGGTGATACCATTCAGTTCAATACAAGATATCCTAACAAACTGGTACTCCCCAAAATGAATACTCATTTATACCATAGCAGCTGTTTTCCAATGGCCATAAGGATATACAACAAACTACCTGAACCATTCAAAGACCCAATCAATAGATTTAAAAGTAATTTATACAAGTGGCTTGTTGAAAAGGGGTTCTACACATTGAAAGAATACTTGGAACAAAAATAGGAGCTTATTAAAAAATTATATTGTAAACTTATGACAAATAAATAATAATAATATAATTAATAATAAATGGCATTACTCTGACATCTAGTATTTTTGACATAATATTCAATTTATTTGTTTCTTAGTATAATTTATGATTGGTATGTTCTGTTTTTAGACATTATATTTAATTTAATTTTATAAATTCATCTCCAAATTTTGTAAAAATTTTGCATGCTATTATATAGTGAATTGTTTAGAAACTAAGCGTAACAATTAACAACTTATAATGTAACTACAATTCTGGCAAAATAAACATTACTATTACTATTACTATTCGTGCGCGAGTGCGACTCGCACTTGGCCGGTTTTTATTTTTTACTATTTTCGTGTTGTACTCAGACTACTGACATTTATACTCCCATACATTCAGTACTGAACTCGTTCTTCATTATTTTAAAAGGTTACTTTTATGAGCTTAAACTCTTACTAACCCAATAAAGTAACAAAACTATTTTTTGTTAAAAATAATTAAACCAATATTATGTTGATTTCTTAGTAAGTACGTTCAATGTGTTGTAATCAAAGCTGTTGCTTGAAACGACCATTACATTGTTACTAATAATCACATAATAATAGATGTATGAAAGTGTTAATTTCAAACTTTTTGGACAGTTTTATTTTTAACAAGTTATTAAAAGACGTTAGCCTTTTCTAAAACCTTATTATGAGAGAAGCGTCATTTCCTTTCCGCCTTGATATCAGTTTTCGTACTTTTTATGCACATAGTTTCCGGTCCAGTGGCGGTACCTAGCGGCGACTTGTCAATTTTTTGATTTGGTTAAATTGACGAGCAATTTATTTCAATAAAGCAAGATGTGGGTTGCTTAAACCAAAATGGAATCTTGCTATTTTTGCTCTTCGACCGACACTGATAATATTATAACATTACTAATATCACTATTTTTTATTTTGTTACACCTTATTTTAAAAGTGATAATATTTTAACGGTTTTTCCGTTCGAATTAGTATTTTTTATTCGATTAATCCTTATTTCAAAAGTGATATTCTTTTAAGCGTGAGTGGTGACCAAATCGGAGACATCCTCGCAAAAGATCAAATAAGATCCACCCTAAACCGACGTGCTTGTATGAAGAATGTTATGAGAGTGAATGAAGCGAAAGATGTGTGTAGGGATCGTTGCAAGCGGAGGTCCATTGTCTCTGCCTACCCCGCTGGGAAACAGGCGTGAGCTTATGTATGTATGTATGTATATTCTTTTAACGGTTTTCTCCGGTCAAATAACTAGTTTTTATTTTTAATTTAATTCCAGAAATGTTTTCGTACTGATTTGATTTTTATTATAATTAAGATTTATTCCAGTGATTAGCTTATAAACTTTATTTGAGCAGTGCACTGTGCAAATACAAATATAAAAATAATTACAAGAAAAATTTTGAAACAGTAACATTTATTTTTAAACGCAAAATTTAAAATAATTGTGTGACGTGGTGCACCGCATATCATACTCATGGTTAATATATAAATATGTCGTTTTTGGCAGTAAGTGTAAGTACATATTTAAAAAGACTACCCTTAAATATTATAACTTGAATTCAGGTTTCGCGAACTTGAGTAACAAACAAAAAGGTGAAAACATTCTGAAACCTGATATCGTGGCACATATGGCGCTTACTAAAAGTAGTATAATGGCAAGCCATGTCAAATAGCGCAGTTTACAACCACTTCTAGTGATCGTTAACTCGCATAAAATATTATTGTTTATATTGAAAATAAATTAGTTATTAGTACTTTTAAAGTAACAATGGCATACATTTTGGAAAATTCTTTCGGAATTCAAAAAATTCAAACCAGTTTTAAAACGGATTCCGCGGGGTGCCCGCCTTTCGGTTGCCTCTGCCCTATCACTGTCTATAAAAGGTGTAATTGAAAGTAACTCAAAGCGCGCCTGGGAGCATTTACTCTTGTTTCCATACACTGTTCTCCATGTCAATGTTGAGAAAGGTAATCAAAAAATCCTTGACCACTAGAATTAAAGCATAAAATTTAACACTATTAACGCACTAAATTCTTTTTCATCTATTAATTCGGCTCCTTTACCAAATTGTAATCATACTGAAATTCCAAAATCTGCTACCGAGTTTTCTACATAAAACCATGTGGAAAGCATAATAGATGATGGAGGCATAAAGGGTGCTGCACGAATTTTGTTCTCCAGTGACACAATAGCACCTGCAAATCACGAGACGTTTTTGTCACTGGAAAGTAAGCATCCACCTTCAGCTGCAGATCTAAAACTTCCCCAAGCACCTGGAGGCTACGTGGGAGTCGAATTGTCTACCCGAGAAGTCGCCGTGGCCGTTGAGTCTTTCCAAAGCGCCACTGGCGGATCGCCAGTGGCCTAGATGCCCCCACTCCCCAACATGTTAAAGATTTCTTATCTGATAAAAATGGGGAAACTGGTGAGGCGCTTTTGAGAGACTTGACGGCTTTGGTAGATCTCATGTTGTCAAGGCAAGTCAATACCGATATCACGGAGCTTCTGTATGTAGCTAATATTTGCGCTTAAAAAAAAAAGACGGCGGTATAAGACCAATTGACATTGGTATGTCATACCGCCGTCTTGCGGCCAAAATTTGTTGCCAAAAAATTTCGCCACAACTTGCCAATCTTTTTCAGCCCCTTCAACTAGGTTTTAGATCTCGGGGTGGCTGTGAGGCTGCCGTCCATTCAGTACGGACATATCTCAGCCAAAATTCTGGTGAGGTGCTGTTGAAGGTGGATGTAAAACACGCTTTCAATTCGGTGGACAGGGGAGCCCTTTTGACTCAAGTAAGATATAAAATACCTGACTTTTATCATTTTATTTGGCAGTGTTATAGTTCAAATTCTAAATTAACTTATCTTGGCAAAGAAATTTCCTCCGCGGTTGGATGTCAGCAAGGAGACCCTCTCGGGCCAGCTATTTTTAGCCTTGCTATTCATCCTATTATCCATCGCCTTCAATCAAAACTTAATATTTGGTACTTGGATGATGGGACAATTGCTGGCAATGTAGATACTGTTTGCGATGACATTCGCTTTATTATATTTTCCACCACATTGGGTTGGAACTCAATTTTTCCTAATGCGAACTATACATTGCAGACAATTGTCCTTCCAAAGATTTGGCTAAATAAAAAATTAATAGTTTGGCCCCAAATATCAATATTATTTTTAAATCTATACTGTATCTGCTGGGCTCTCCTATCTTTGACGAATCAATATCTGCCTTTGTTGACCAAATTCAAAATTTCTTAAATCATTCTGACCGACTATCTAAAATTAGCCCTCACATTGCATTTACTATTCTAAAATTTTGCCTTTTTGTCCCTAAATTCACCTACACTTTGCGATGTTGTCAGTTGTAGAAACATATTAATATTCTAAAAAATATAGACAACATCGTCAAAACCAGTTTAGAATCAATTTTGAACATACGTTTTGAAGAGAGGACTTGGTCACAGGCTTCACTTCCAGTTCGATTAGGGGATCTGGGCGTTAGAGCCATTTCAGACGTTGCTCTCCCCGCTTTTTTGTCTTCTGTCCATAGTACCCAAAATTTATTACATAGAATTCTCTCGGCTAGTCTAAATAGTTATAATATTTCTTATATGAAGGAAGCTGAGTCACCAAATACAGGCACCATAATGGATGCAAATACGTTCCGTGTGGCAGTATCGTTGCGCCTAGGTGCGCCGTGCTGTGACCGCCACCGCTGCGAGTGTAGCGCCAATGTGACCCAACTCGGTCACCACGGCCTGTGTTGTAGCAAAAGTGCTGGACGTCTGTCCCGTCATGCCACTATTAATGATATAATCCGTCGGGCCTTCAGCTCGGCAAATATGCCAGCCATTTTAGAGCCTAATGGCCTTATGCGCGACGATGGTAAAAGGCCTGACGGAATGACTCTGGTGCCCTGGAGGATGGGACGGCCTTTAGTGTGGGACGCTACGTGCGTCGACACCCTCGCGCCGTCTCTTTTTTCTGGGACTCGGGGTAGGGCTGGCATGGCGGCTGAATCCGCGGAGAATCTCAAGAGGCGCAAATATAATATAAGTACCCTTGATAGTGGTTATGTATTTGTGCCTTTTGGTGTCGAAACATTGGGGCCGTGGGGACCGGGAGCCAAATTAATTTAAAAATATCTCGCAGCGGCCCTCTTAAGCGCGGCACGTTCTCCGAGTGCTGGTTTCTACTTGCACAGCAGGTAAGCATTGCCATTCAACGGGGTAGTGCTGCCAGCATTCTGGGAACCTTGCCAAGTAGAATAGATTTAGAATATTAGTATTTTATAAGTTAGTTTTATTTTTAATTAGTTACGTTTAGTTATGTATTTTATTCATGTTTGTTTATGAAAAAAAAAAGTAATTGATAAATAATAAATGTTAATATATCTGACATACAATTGACCAAAAATCTACACTTGCGGTATGATATGGCTGCATTAATATTATACATTATTATCTACTACTACAATTGTACAGAATCATATACTAATATTATAAATTTTTCATCTTGCTGATATGTATAGAGATATGAATGAATAAACGAAAAATATACAGTCTTAGAATAATATAGTACCTACGTAGCAATTTTATCACGATGCGTTAATAAATTCGACTCTTAAAGTTATAAAAAATACATTTCGTTCCTGGAAATATATGAGTCTTATAAATATAAATGTGTTGACGCTATAAGTATCTGCTAAGTACCTAAACTTGGATGTTTTGTGACGATGACATTGAATAGGAGTGCTTTTAAACATTCGCTGTAGACAATATACATGTAGACAATATACATGTTGTCAATAAAATTGATTATTTGAAATAGATTTTCGATCATATCATTAAATAAACGTTTCTTCTAATAAACGTCTCTTGAAGTCTTCTATAGAACTGTAAACGGCTTCCCGTACAAATGTTTATAATTCTAGAAACATGTGTTACATATATTATTATGTGTAAAATGGCTTACAGCGATTGCAAAAATTATTTATTTTATGTTGGAGGTCTCAAACGACCTGACAGAAATTGCGGAGCCCCTTTGTTTATAGTCTGATAAAATATTAAAATTTGGTTCCAGATTTTTTTGTTGTTTGCGACAGAAATGCTTCAGTACATAAGTATTTTGAATTAAATGTGGGGAACCCCCAAAATTGATTGTTTTATTTTTTTCTATTTTTGTGTGAAAATATTAATGCGGTTCACAGAATACATCTACTTACCAAGTTTCAAAAGTATAGTTCTTATAGTTTGGGAAAAAAGTGGATGTGACATACGGACGGACAGACATACATACAGACAGAGACATGACGAATCTATAAGGGTTCCGTTTTTTGCCATTTGGCTACGGAACCCTAAAATTACGAAATGAAATGTTATTTGAATTATTTGATTGAATGGAAGGTAAATTACGGTTTACGATTTATTACGTATTAAAAAAAAACTACTTACAAGATCTCGTTCAAACCAATTTTCGGTAGAAGTTTGCATGGTAATGTACATCATATATTTTTTTAACTTTTATCATTCTCTTATTTTAGAAGTTACAGGGGGGGACACATTTTACCACTGGTGACTTTGAAATTTTCTCTCTCGCAAACTATTCAGTTTAGAAAAAAATGGTATTAGAAACCTCAATATGATTTTCAAAGACCTATCCATAGATGGGTGCGCCAAAGTTCACCTAAATTTGCAACTCCGATAGTTGGAAATCCGAAAATGTTCTTCCTAACATTTTTCATACTACCAATCACAATTCCTAACTACTCTGTCTCTAATGTTCATAATTCCGAAGCATTCCACTTCATAATGTCAGTAGCAATAAACATCTATTATACTTTTATTTGTTTTCCTATATTTTCTCAACATAACCATATTTTACACTATTATTCAAAGTCATATCTTTTTTGTTTAGATTTCTTTTTATTCATAATGATCAGTATTATTTACATTAATTGTGCGTAACTTTTACAGTTTTAGTTATTAAGTTATTTTCCTAATATATCATCATCATCAACAGCCCGTTTACGTCCACTGCTAAACATGGGCCTCCTCTTAACAGACCTTGGCAAGCCAGGATCGTAGAGGGATCGTAGAGGGATTATTGCCATAATCACCACGCTTGGCAGACTTGGTGATCGCGGTAAGATGTAAACCTTGAGCTAATAGATGCTGCTGCCCATCCATCAGCCATATGTCCCTTAGTCGCCTTTTACGACACCCATGGGAAGACATGGGGTGGTCTATTCTAAGCCGGAGACCACACGGCATATATATACCACGGTACTATTTATAGTCATTGGTTTAAGTTAAGTCAGAACTGCGACTATAACGCACGAGCCGAGCGAGCGAAGCCAGAGTCCCGTTCCAGTCATTCAGTCAAGTTCCAGAAACGAATCGGTCCTATCCATAATTATATTGGTTTAGGTTACTCCCAGGCCATAAACATAACCGTAAATGTGTCGTGTTTTATGAATTTCATTCATTTGAGAACAAAAATCTGCGACCTTTAATCATTCTAAACATCTATTTTTTATTACACTTGGTAAATGTTTCTTTCTGAGTATGAGTGAAAGTATTATGGTAATTATGTTTAGGGATAAAAGCGTTATGATAAAAAAACAGTAGGAGTTTAAATATATTTACATTAATGATATTATTAATTACAATTTTCGGAAACATAAGTGTTATGAACATAGCCGGTAGCACTAGAAATAGTATGAATGAAAACTTCAGGATGAAAAATTTTAGGAAGAGTGATCATTCGAATTACAAATCGTTAGGAAGAACAATTTCGAGTAAATAACTTTAGGTGAGCCAATATGGACCCATCCATAGATAACCCAAAGGTATGGGATTGATGAAAAAAAAAAATTTGACTTTCAGTTCTAAATACCTATGGGGAACCCCCAAAATTTATTGTTTTTTTTTTCTATTTTTGTGTAAAAATCTTAATGCGGTTCACAAAATACATCTATTTACCAAGTTTCAACATTTATAGTTCTTATAGTTTTGGAAAAAAGTGGCTGTGACATACGGACGGACAGACAGACAGACGAAACCATAAGGGTTTCGACCATTTGGCTACGGAACCCTAAAACGAAACAAGGTGTTTCGTTTTTTTAATTTTTGTTGAAGTTTATGTTTTGTAAGAATTATCACAAAAATGTGTATATTTAGGAATATTTGTCAAATGTCGTTTAATAGTGAATAATATTATTATGAGGTTTTTAAATCCTAATATTGATGTTCTAAATTCAAATTAAATTTTCATAGATTTCGTATTCTGTTTAACAAAGTCATTTTTACCCTTTAGGCAGGGAGTATGAAGAAAATAGATAAAACAACACACGTAAAAGAAAAAAAAACTAAGAAACCTTTATTTAATAACTTGTATTCCCGGTTCGTTGTCACTAGTACCATCAACAGTACCATGATGGTACTATCGATGATTTTTTAAATCACTAGTTCCATTTTCAAAAAATCTGAAAATAATGGAACTAATGTTGACCATTTTTTTATCGTTCGTTGCCACTAGTACCATTGACAGTTCCATGATGAAGCTATTGATGTTTTTTTTAATCACTTGTTCTATTTTAGAAGAATCTGAAAATAATGGTACTAATGTTGAATTTTTTATCACTATTATTTTAGGCACATGTGAATTTTTTTAAGGTTGTAAAAGCACTAGAGGTAGAAACACGTAGGTTTTTTTCTCTATTGTTTATGGTACTAGTGGCAACGAACGATACAAAAATGGTCAACATTAGTTCCATTATTTTCAGATTCTTTGAAAATGGAACTAGTGATTAAAAAAATCATCGATAGTACCATCATGGTACTGTTGATGGTACTAGTGACAACGAACCGTATTCCCTCCCCGAGCTGAATGTGAAACTGTTGCCAATAAAATGTGCATCGGGCATCACGTGTGGCTCAAGACACTGTTCGATGTACCGATGACTGTTAAGTGCAGGCAGACGTGGCCCAGACACAAAGACGATTGATTCTTCCCCTACTTACAACATGAAGCTGCTGGTGCAGTTGAAAAGCATTAAGGCGTCGATTTGGTAAAGAAGTTGTTACAATAAATCGATCATCTCACTCAGAGGTGACCCGATTCCTGCCAGATCATGAACGGCGCGTGAACAAAACAGTCTCCCGATAACGTTTGTAGACTCTATGAACAAACGACAGGCTTAGATGCGATCTTTCAGCCACAACACGCGGACTAAGTCCAGAATCCACTTGGGCGGCTTCAAAGCTTCGGCAAAAAAAAGTTTTAAGATAAGCGCTAATTTTAGTTTTCAAAGGTGAAATGTACTCCAACTCTAAATACACATTTGTCTCAAAACAGTAAATCATTTCATTTATAGGATAAACAAATGAAATTCTGAATTTTCGCTTGTCATTGATTACAATGACAAGCGATTTAGACATTTTATAGCTAGCAGTTTAGCCATTAGGCTAAACTGCTAGCTATAAAATCATGTGATGTTTTTCATGGAATGAAAACTCATTCATGTTAAATTAGAACAGATACCATACAAACGGAAGTGTTTCGATTTTACTGAAGAGAAGTGTATATTTAAGTCTGAAATTTGCAATTTCATCGCCATTACTACGGAAAACAAAATAAATAAAATTACAAGTTTCTTATGAATCTCAATCAATGTAAAGTTGAAGATTTTATAAAAAGTTGTCTTTAACAGTCATTTGTACCTACAATTATGCTGATTTTCCACCAGAGTGGCGAGACGAGACGAGGCGAGAAGAGCATTGAAATCGCACTGACCCTTTTTACACTAAAAATAGCCATCGCGAGCTCGCACGTGACCGCCGCGCCGCCTATCATTGTACTCTCATTTATTTTTATTCATTTAATATGACGGTATTCTCAGGTAATAAAACGGTAATAAGTAGCAATGAACAACAATAAGCCTCTCGCGAGAAGCGTGTTTCTGTTGCAAAGTTAATTTATACTCTATATCAGAAGCAATACGCCTTGCCTCGTCTCGTCTCGCTACACTGTTTCCATCAAAGATGCGCTGGGAGAGGATTGAAAATTTGCCATACAAATTTCAATTCTGTCCTCGCCTCGTCTCGCCACTCTGGTGGAAAATCAGCATAAGACTATGAATGAAACGTCAGTTCGACACATTCATAACAATACAAAATATACACACAGTCCACGTTCTGAAGTACCTAAGTTAATTCAGATAAGAGCTGTTAATTATAGTCTTGGAATACTGATACATCTGGTAGGATGGAGGTGGGCGCTGTGTGGTACAGTTTTCTTATCATACACAATCGTGTATTGCTTAAAATTCAAATAGTTATATGCTTTTATGTATTATATTTTTTGACAGTAAGTTTTACAATTTTGGAAAGCTAATCTCTAAGTTTTATGAAAATTTCGTGACCTCGCAATGGTTTCAACACGATATCCACATTGAGTTTCATGTTGTCGATGTTAGACGATATGTGGTATCTTCTCACCAGGTGCGCCAGGCTCACCTTCATAGATACCATCGCGTACGTCTTACCTGCAATAGATATATTGTTATTTAAATCAAATGGGAACTTTAGAAAGCAACTTGATACCATGTAACAGACGATATAACTATCTATGAAAACAACGGCATAATTAAGAAATTTCTACATTTTTGAAAAGAAAGATAATAATTGTAATTATTGAAATAAGGTAGCACTTATGTCACGGCTATTCCCATCAACCTAGGAGAAAAGGCAGAGGTCAATCGGACAAAAAAATTTCGTGTGGCGCCTCAAATGTCTATCAACTTTCAACCGCTCATATAATTAAAGACGTGAGTTGATGAAGGTGATATGTCATTTTCAAGTTTTGGTGTTTTTTTTGCATAGATGATGTTGAAATGTCGATACAAATGACTACGGGCCTTAAACCGTCGATGTGAGGCAATTTTTTTTAAATAATATACCTATTGAAAAAGGTGTTCTTTACAGTTCAATTTGAATATGGCACTGGAAGAAAGAGGTATGGGCCCATATCACCGTCTTCCAGATAAATAAGGTAAAAATTTTGTTTTTCTCTCGTGGAAGAAGGTGGTATGTACGTACCTACATAGCACCATCTTCCACTCAGCTTACGATGGTTCAAAGATACGGTATCACTTTTCCGTGAATGAAGGTGTTATGTGACATGCATATTACCTTCATTCGTTCACAAGATTCAGTTATTTTAATTATCATTCTGTTACATTATCGCGCGTATTTAGGGTTCCGTACCCCACGGTGTTGAAGTTTATGAACCTCTTTATTATACTTCTAACACGCTAACACGTAGATGCCATCTACCGATAATAGATAACAAGGCAAATATCTCCAAAATTGAATTTGGAATGAAAATATATTTACATTTTTAAATATTTAGAATTGAAATTAATATATTTGGACCACCGGCAGGATTCGAAAGTGCGTTTAAGATATAGCCCCTAATGCCATAACCATTCGGCCATGCTGGAACTTTCCTTTGGTTAGAGAAGGTATATTATTTGCGGAAAGCCTTTCGATCTGTAGACCTTGTAATGTAAGCGAGCAAGCAGTACAAAGGAAGATGACCTTATTATTATTTCTAATAGTAACCAACACGAATGTGAAGATTCTGAGATAATTAATATGCCAAAAAAAACTAATACGAACCGAAACACCCAACAACAGCAATTCGAAGAAAACACCCCAGAAATACACAGTAACTCTAAAAAGCATAAATCTGCTTCATAAAATTAAATAACGTAAAAAACTAAGGAATCACTAAAGAAATTTTCAACATATGTGAGATATACCAAATAGTGTCTAAAACAATATACATCTAATATTATGTAAGTATTGTATAATATTATATGTATTTTATAATTCAGACAGTACAACTTCATACCTACTTCATACCTTCATCATCATCAACAGCCCGTTTACGTCCACTGCTGAACATGGGCCTCCTCTTAGCAGACCCCGGCAAGCCAGGATTGCAGAGGGATATTGCCATAATCACCACGCTTGGCAGACGGATTGGTGATCGCAGTAAGATGTAAACCTTGAGCTAATAGATGCTGCTACCCATCTATCAACCATATGTCCCTTAGTCGCCTTTTACGACACCCATGGGAAGACATGGGGTGGTCTATTCTAAGCCGGAAACCACACGGTACCCTGAAACCACACGGCACATATTATTGTATCATACCTTAACACCTAATAAAATACCTAGCCAAATGTGCAGAAAAGTTTACTTTTGTTTATGGAAGACGGAGATATGTGAAGTTTTTTTAAAAATTATGTAAAAAAAATATTCATTTATTTAATTGCTTTCGTAGCATTAATATTTCATATTATTAACACAACGGAGCATCATAGTTTAATTTTAAAATCGGTTTCGTAGCGACATATCTCCAAAAATAAAAGTAAAACTTTAAACTCGATTTACTCAAAATTGTGATTTTGTGACTTATCACCTTCATCCACTCACGTCTTCAATTGTAAATGCTTTTTACATTTTTTCTGAGGTTATAATCATTTACCTAATATTTCTCATTCATTCGGTTAATTTAATGCCTCACTATTAAAAGACAATTTGTTGCTATCTAACTCCTGAATAAATAATCCTTTCAAAAACTTTACTCGACGTTAGCTTGTCCTTTGTTTGGTGGTGTTCATAATTTATTTTTATTTTATTGAGATGTGCGTTAGTAAAATCAGCAGAGCCTTTATCAACGTAAGCGTAAACAAAAGAACTTGATTTAATAGGTACGGTATGTCAAAGAATAGGGCAATGTAAACAACACTACCCAATACCGTTACATACTGTAATAGTCTACAAAGTGTGCAATATTCTATAATAACATATGATAGTAGACTGTAAAATCAATAATATGTGGTAGTTAATAATAAAATCAGTGAAGACCAAAACTATTATAAAATATTCAAACCTATACAATTTCGTTTCCCCCAACTGAATCCACCAAATGCGTTAGAATTCTCGGGTAATGTGTCGGCCTGCAGCCAGCGCTCTGGCTTAAACTCTTTGTGGTCCGGACCCCACGACTCGTGGTGATTTGTGCCTATTACAAACAACGCACAATAGCTTCCCGCTGGCATTGTGAATTTTTCTAGAATAATATATTATCGTGTTAAAACCATCATAGCACAACACTTTCGCATTTCATTGACTTTTTTCGTACTTACTGAGTTTGACATCTTTATCAATATTTCGCATTACGACAGGTACAGGTGGCAAGAGGCGCATTGTTTCCTTGAGAACTGCTTCTGTATATTTAAGTCTACTTACGCAACTCTTGTCAACATCTGCGTGCTTACCAACTACTTCCATTACCCTAAAAAAGGAATCTCAAGTAATTATCATTATTTCCTTTAGACACACAAATTACGAAAAGTAATTGAGGTCGTAATGTAAAATTGTTTAATCTATAGGTACTAATATTATAAAGCTGCAGAGTTTGTTTGTTTGTTTGAACGCGCGAATCTAAGGAACTACTGGTCCGATTTCAAAAATTCTTTCAGTGTTGGATATTTCAATTATAGAGGAAGGTTATAGGCTATATTTTATTTTCAAAAAAATAAGGGATCCGTAAGAAAATTGCGATTTTGTAACCCAAGGTGTAAAAGCGAAAACCTATTTATGCGTGCGCTGCAAAAACTATTGACAATAGAACAAAATTATGTACTACGGGTTTGTAGGTCTTATTAAGATCTACAACAAAGTCTGCGAGAGCATATATCTAACTATCTATCTAACTATATAGTTTAGTCACAATAACCGCTTTTATGTTCATAAAAAAATATTAAATCGTCTGAAGAAAGAAACTACGTTAAATGTATATCTTAATATTTATCCTTATCCAAATTAAGCATTATGTTATCGAGGGTATTTATGTAAAAGTAAAATACTTTTTGTTTTATTAAAATACTTTTTGTATAACTCATTATTAGTACCTAATAATGAGTTATTTGCTGTAATAGATAAAACTGAAGAGTTTGTTTGCTTGAACGCGCTAATCCCAGCAACTACTGGTCATATTTGAAATAATATTTCAATGTTAGATAGCCCATTTATCGAGGAAGGTTATAAGCTATATTTTATTATAAAGTTTCTACGGGAACGGGAGTTACGTGGGTGAAACCGCGCGCGGAAAGCTAGTTAGGTATAATTTTTAAAAGTTGAGACATACTCTTGGCATAGTTTTTCCTGTACTTCAGGGTAGGATCCAAGGAGCACAGCTGCGTAACACAGAAGTGTTGCCGTGGTGTCTGTTGCGGCGGCTATAGTAGTGTCTAATTCTTCACGAATTTCTTTATCAGTCAGCAAGCCGTTGGTCGACAGTTCCATGAGGAGTTCAATTAACGGCTTGCTGCGTCCTGAAATAAGGTACGGGATATGTTTGTTGTTAGTTTCAAAATATCTAGGGCAAAATTGATGGTATTTTTAGCGCCATGTATTTTAAGACTTAAGAGCCACATAATTTTATTCAGAAATACTTAATGAAGTTATATACCTAACTATTATAAATAATTAAGTGGTATGGAATCTATCGTGTGCTGGTTCGATTCAACTAAGCTTATTATATTATATTTTTATGGGATAAAATATAATGACGACCAAAAATATATACTTGACACCAGAAAAATTAAGTCTAAAATTATAATAGTACTAGCTATTTTAGTCACGACTGCACTTCAAATTGTATTCGAACACCAAATGTAGTAAATGATCACCAAATGTAGTAAATGATCACCAAATCTTAGCGAGCAAATGATTGCGCTATTCTACCTTAATAAAATCAATGAAAAATGACAATCGGTTAGGTTAGGTTAGAGCTGCGGCCATACAACGCACGAGCCGAGCGAGCGAAGCGAGCGGTGCCGCGGTAGCGGCCGGCGAGTGCCAGAACCGAAAAGTAAATTAGTAAAACATTTAGGTACTTTTGGTGATCATTTACTACTTTTGGTGATCATTTACTACTTTTGGGTTAACAATGATTTATTTGGAGTCATTTTGCTTAAATACGATAGCGAAATGTTAAAACTTTGGTTACCATTTTACATTAAAATGCGGGTTTAATTTTGGTGATCATTTTTACTATATCTGATGGTAAGTTAAACATAAGCCTATTTTTATTAGTAATTTCGAAAGAAATTATATTGAAAAACCTGGTATTGTTTCCGATGCGATGACGGTTGGAGCACTTTTCATTCTCTCTTTTAGCGTTTTGATAACCTGCAATCATTGTGATACACTGGAGAGCAAATAATATCTTGGTGCCTTACCTTAAAACAGATTTTCTCCAATACTTTAAAACTTTGAGCTATCAGTCTTTTCTACGGAAAAAGCGGACTATTATACAAAAGTACCGGTCATATTACATACTGTCAACGGTGAGTTGACGGTATGTAATTGTTAACCTGTTAAACCAAATTAAAGTGATCGATGTTAAAGAGTACATCGTTACACTAACGAACGTTATCGTGTATTTGTTTGTCCCAACTATGAAAGGAAGTCTGGCCTCTATTTACACGGATAATAACAACAGTGTCATTGTATTTGTCGACCTCGCGGGCTTGGTGATATAACCTTGAGGAATTGCATTTTACACCTTCAATAGTTGTAGGTTTTATCCGAACATGTTTTTGGTGAGATGCCATGAAAGTATAATAGCCTTATCTAAACCTTGCTCGGATAACTACCATGATGGTGAAATTTCAAAGATTTGCATTTCACTTTTTTGACGATTGCAGACTTTTTATTTAAAAAAAAAAAACATTCAAAGTTTCGAGGGAGCTGGTTTCTGTTTGTTTTGGTTTATTTGCGGCCAAGGTTTTTTATTAGGTCGTAACTTAATACTATGATGAAGTAATTTATGAAGAATAAAATTACGAACCATCTCGGATAGCTCATTAAGGGTCCGTATCAGATTGTTTTCTTTTTTCCTCTTACCCAATATCGAGTAAATTAAATCACTATGCAGATATATCTTATAAACTCTGTTCATATACATGCACAACAATTCATCAAGTGCATCCCTATATTTTTCCACAAAATGTTTTTCTACGTTGTCAATGCCAAAGGCTGTTACTGTAAATAAATAAAAAAATAAATCAGTAAACTTTACAACTTTATGACTTAGAACCATTGAAAGAAAGAAAGAGAGACAATATGTAGTCGGATGCTTTTTCTGAATCTCTTCCGTGGTATATAAAGCACTTTTGATAGATGGTATGTTTATTTATGTTTATTCTGGGGCCCATGCTTAAGCATCCCCTGTGCCGTTGCAGACAGGATCATAAAAAAAGGCTACGCTACGGCAGTGGGATATGTTGGACCCCCTCTGTTATATTCGGATGTGAGATTAGTTGTACCAAGAGAAAGAACACCACCCACTGCACTATACTACCAATGAGGAGCCATTTTATTCCTTTTGGCGATACAAAAGGAATAAAATGTAATATACTTTTGGTGATATAAGAATTGGTGATACTATTTCTGGTGACTCAACGGGAATGCTTCCATGTAGCGTCGGGTGGTTTGTCTTTAGATACCCACATAATTATAACTTATGTTTTCCCTGTTAGTTACGTGATGTATTAGTTAAGTAAACAAAAAAAAATAAAGAATTAGGAAACTTCCTAAAAGAACAAATGACGTACGAATATGAACTATCAGGGATTGTAACGTTATTATATCTGCATTTATACTTACAGCAAATTGTCTCCAATGAATTATTTTTTAATATTTTTAGGTGATCAAATGGTTCACTCCCCGCATGTTTATTCAAAATATTTACTAAACGCTTCGCCTGATTGTTGAAATCACCGATAAACGTGTTTATTAGAGGTAAGCCAAAGGCTGGATTAAGTAGTTTTCGATGACGATGCCAAATGTCTCCTGCAAACATTTACATTCTAGATTAAGTATGGATATTACCATATCAAATACTACCACACTATTTCTAACTTCTATTTATTCTAGTAGAAATAGTAGAAAGAGTAGTTCTTTCTACTATTTCTAGCAATGCTAATAAGCATTATCATTTCTTCATAACTTCAGCAACTCAATTTTTAAAGTAAAAAGAAGTCTTTTAACAGTCTCAATATGTATTTCATCCATATCTTACCAGAGCCAGTTATAAGACCATCTCCAAGCCATCGTTCAGCAAAACTGTATGCAAAATGCTTGTTCAAGCAAGCGTTTGACACCGTGTACACATCATCTGGGTCTGATATAACTTAAAAAAAAACAGAGAAATTAGTGTTTACATCCTAAGATGTATGCTTAGGAAATTGTATAATCTTACAACAAGCAAATTATTAAGTAGTAAAATTAAATAACAAGATACTATCGCAGACACAAAAATCTTTATTTATTTTATAATATTGATTTAAATCAGCCAGCTCTCCAGCATCAGCCTCATCTTTCATGTTTATATGCACCTTTCTTCCTCTCTCTGCTCCTCTCTTACCCGTTACGTCATTGTCGTTGTCGTTGATATTTTTATTACAAATGGTAAATTACACTCGCGGGTTGCGTGCGTAAATTACTGTTTTAATACAGATGACATGATTTGCTAAGTTTCTTTTTTACAAGATTTTATTGAACTTTGCAAATTTTTGATTTTGTGTCTGGGTCAAGTCGATTAGAAGCAATAATAGAAACTTTATGAGTCTTATATAGGGTATTGTACCATTATTATTATACGGATACCTGGTTTTAGTATTGTCAACGTGATATTTACATTGTTTTTTAATTTTTGTAATCAGGTCAAACCAAATGTAGATAGGGTCAAATTTGACAGTGGTCTACAGTGAACTACA
Source organism: Nycteola revayana (assembly GCA_947037095.2). NCBI lineage: Eukaryota > Metazoa > Arthropoda > Insecta > Lepidoptera > Nolidae > Nycteola > Nycteola revayana. Next base: position 5,132,535 of record OX344851.2, read on the forward strand.
GAATACGACTTTCGCTACTATCGTATATTGTTTTAAATAAAACCGTTCGGTTTTTGTTACTGTTAGTTGAGGCCCGCTAGGCAGTCTTGACAATGGAACTCACCATAGTGCGGGTAAAGCCCAAAATGCACCAGCGTTACTCCACCCTGCTGCAGACATTTTTCTGCTATTTTCTTTATCATTATCCATAGATCTAGAGAGAAATGATAAACTTTTAAGATTATTCATCGTTATGAAGTTAAATATGAGACCGGACAGGTGCTTCACTTAGGTTCTCCACCTAGGTGAAGCATGCACTATATAGGGTCTTGTGCTCTAACTCATACTCAAGAACAAGTAATAAATAATAGACGTGGTCGTTATTTCACGTAACTAGTTACAATAACCAGTGACGTGATGTGTAACTGAATCCATTGTAAATTCAATGAATGGGCAACTCCTGGTATTTATAAAAGCCGGGCGAAGCTATATGAATTATATGGTATGAAACAATATAGAACTGATAATAAATTCCTTCAGTATGTTAGAAAGTATTCCAGTATTTTCAAAAGTATATGCCATTTAGCTAGAGCTAATTTTATTAGTAATAAAATACAAAAATCAGATAATAAGATAAAAGCCACTTGGAATGCGATCAATAAAGAAGGTGGCAAACTTGTTACTTATGATAAAAATATAGAAATAAAAGTAAATAGTAAAATTATAAGTAAGGACCTAGACGTAGCTCAAGAATTTAATAGATTTTTTGCAAACATACCTGTAACTATTACTAGCTTGCTGAACTCCTCTGAATTCGATGCTCAGGTGCTACTAACTAATGGTGTCCCAAAGTGCAAAGTATTATTTGATTTTAAGCATGTTACTGTTAGTGATGTTATTCAAACTACCAAATCACTCGAGCCTAAAAACACAGGCGACCTATGGGGAATATCTGTCAAAATTATGATAAACGTAATTGACATTTTAGCTCCCTATTTAGTTGTTATTTACAATGAATGTATTGACACTGGTACTTTTTCAGATTTAATGAAATGTAGCAAGATAATACCTCTGTTCAAATCAGACTCTAAGGATGATCCCACAAATTTTCGCCCTATATCAATCTTACCCGCTTTTAGTAAAATTTTTGAAAAACTTATACTCAAGCAGCTTCTTAGGCACTTCAATTTTATCAACCTCTTGCACAGTAACCAGTTTGGTTTTACGAAAGGGCGTTCTACAACTGACGCTGGGGTTTCATTAATAAAACATATATTTGATGCGTGGGAGCAATCGAAAAATGCTATTGGGGTATTCTGCGACCTTTCAAAAGCATTTGATTGTGTTCACCATGATACGCTTTTATTAAAACTACAGCACTATGGCATAGGGGGAGTAGCACTTGACGTATTGACCTCTTACCTTTATCAAAGAGTTCAATGTGTCGATGTAGGTGGAGTTAAGTCCCAGGACCTACCTGTTAAATTAGGCGTTCCGCAAGGGTCCATTCTGGGTCCCTTTTTGTTCTTAGTTTATATTAATGATTTGCCGTACTATTTGGAAAATATTTGTGATGTAGTTCTTTTTGCTGATGACACTTCTCTTATTTTTAAGGTGAATCGAAATAGAAATGACTTTCCCGAAATAAATAATGCTCTCGCTATGTTGACCAAATGGTTTACGGTTAATAATTTGGTGCTTAACACTAAGAAAACAAAATGTGTAAAATTTACCACTCCCAATGTCACAAATATTGGACCCGATCTTGTAATAAATAATGAGGTTTTAGAGACTGTAAAATCCACAGTGTTTCTGGGTGTTACTTTAGATGAAAAATTGCAATGGAGTCCTCACATATCCTGCCTAGCTGGGAAATTAAGCTCCGCTGCTTATGCTATTAGAAAAATAAGACAATTAACTAATGTTGACACCGCTCGTCTGGTGTATTTCAGTTATTTTCATAGCATCATGTCTTATGGAATTTTGCTTTGGGGTAAGGCTACTGACATTCAAAGTATTTTTATATTACAAAAGCGAGCGGTGAGATCTATTTACCAGCTGGGCTCGAGGTTCTCCCTAAGAGATTTTTTCAAGAGTGTAGACATATTAACAGTTCCTTCTCAGTACATATATGCTAATATTCTTTATGTTCAACAGAATATAAATCTATTTCAAAAGAGAAGCGATATTCATAAATTAAATACTAGAAATAATCATAAGTTATTTGCTGAAAATCATCGTTTACATAGAGTGCATTCTTCCTTTGTGGGGTTAGCGATCCGTATTTATAATAAAATTCCTAAGGAATTTCAGGAATTTTCTCAAATTAAATTCAAATTAGCAATAAAGAAATGCTTAATCAGAAAAGCTTATTATACAATAAATGATTATTTAAATGATAATGATGCCTGGTCGCTGGGCTAACCAAGATGACCGTACAATGTGTTATTGGGTCTCTTTGCTAGTGTTACTTGTTTTTATGTATTTTTTGACATATGTGTTTTTTTTTGTATAACTTATTGGTTTATATTGTTTATATTTTTTATCCTAACTTGTAACGTACTTGACATTGTAAACTGAAACGATATAACATAAAAACGTGCTAAATGAAGGTCAACCTGGCAATAAATTAATTGATACGTGCTCCTAGCTGTAAGATCGTCATGCTCCCAATGAATGTCATGGCTTGCGGTGGCGGTGTGGGGCGGGTCGTCTCCTTCCCTCTAATATGGCGAGGGAGGCGATGGCTGCGTCACACGTCATACTCGTGAACGGGTGCTGCTTGCGGTGGCTGGTCGGCTTGTTGCTGGAGTTATTTATTTTATTTGCTTTTGTTTAATTTTGTTTGCATTGTTGTCGTCTTGGTTGATCTCGTATAGCTTGTTTAATCTTGTAAATGTGGGTGGGTGCAATTGCCGTTGGTTTCTTATTTTAGTATGCAAGAGGTTTTCCTATTAGCTTGAGTAGAATAAATTATTATATTACAATTTAGTCAGTAACGGTTTTGAGCATGCACTAGCCCACATCCTTTTAAAAAGTAAATAATTAAATGTAATAAATAATGAATATAAAAAAAAAAAAAGATTAATCAAGTAAAAGAAGACGGAAAAAAGAAAACCGGAGTTTCTTTCTGAGTTTCTTCTCCGGGCCGTCCACTTAGGTAGCTAGAGAAACCTGTAGGTTAGCTAGGCTAGGCTCCTCGCCGGACAGACCGAGGACCGCGTTGGCCCCCTGTCCCAATCCGATGATCCAGTGCCTGTAGTCCGTGCCAGTGATCACTTCCTCTTTTTTATATTATTATTGTTACAGTAATATTTCTCATAGCATTAGCGATGCCCTGAGCCGTGGTCCTAGCCCATTAAGGGTGCCCTCAGGCGTGTGTCGCTTATACGTAAAAATATTGTTTAAAGACGAGCCTCTTTCTATAGAGCTAAATTATATTAAGATTTTGATTAAAGAGGTAATTATTGTTGTAACTATACATATGACGTGACGCTGGACTGACAGACAAGTCATTAGCTAATTATATTATTTTTGTATTTAATTATATTAATCATATTTAATTGTGTATAACTGACAAGTGCAAGTGTATGTAAATACCTAAGTGCTGAATAAATATCGTTTAATTCGTTTAATTCATAATTACGAGTCAAATTAAAAGTAGTTATTTTTGTAAATGCGTTAATTTATACACACATTATGCCTACGTTATGCCGTAGCCGTATCATGCAGTCAGTCCTAAGCCTGAACAAAGTATGAAGGGAAGTTAATTTATTGATTTAACTGTATAGCTACACACTCAAGAAAGTAATTTCATTTAGTTTCGTTTCGTGTGTAACTGTATAGTTAGTGGACGTATTTATGTAAACAATCACAGTAGCTGAATGAAAATAACTAGCTACAAAAATAACTCGTTTTATAACAGGTGACGCCGACCAAGTAACTGGTCACGTTAAGTTTCTTGAAAAAGGCGTAACGACCCACACCTAATAAATAATATATAGACAATAATTATAAATAAAAATATGAAAACGCGCATAACTTGAGAACGACTTGACCGATTTGGCTGATTTGTTTGTAGAAAATCACGGGAAGTGTCAGAATATTTGACGGGCAACGCCGGATACCTACAGCTAGTATAATATATAATCTAATAAATTGTTGGAAGACACGGGTTAGATAAGAGCTATGGCAGATACGCACTTTTTATTGGAACCTTTAATCATTATCAGCCCGTATAATGTTGGTGATACAGATGGACATAGGCCTCCCCTAATTTATGCCATAACACCAAAGTTATGCCTTCCGCATGCAGTCTACTCCGGTTACCCTTGATAAAATATTTTACTTTCTTAATTTCACAGTTGGCACAAAATAGTTTTAAACATCTAAATGTACAGTATTTAGTTACAATATAACTTAATTCTTAAATTAACTTCTTTGATTAAATTTCGAATTGGTTTCCATGCAATCAATCTTAATAGACCGGGATATATTGACACAAAATATTGGGTCATTTGTACCAGTATGGAGTTTCTTCAAGGGTCTTATTACGTAATGACAAAAAGAAAAATGATGGTCATAGCGCTGGTACCGGCGGCCCAATCGCGTGGACGTGTCAAACGCTTTGTTTCACAAAAATGTTAGTACTTTCCGATAGTCCATAAAAAGAAGTAGGCGCTAGTGTCATGCCATACTTCTCAGGTGTGACTTACAGCTCGCCATACTGACGTGAATACGTTAATTAAAAAAACACAATTCAACCATTTGTACCAGGCAAATTTTTGCACAGTTAATTATCGTCGTGCAGCCATTTACAAACATCACCATGCCATACTTTTCGGACGGTTCCAAATGGCCGTCATACCGCCGATTTTTGCAAAGCTATTTGTACTACCACCCTAACATTTTTTGTTCAACAGCTCCTGTGTAATCATAAATACAAGTGTGATAATGCCATAGTTGTGGGAGGTGGCGAATGTGTATAATATTTTTTTTAATTGTAAGATTTTATTCGCATTTTAGGACGATTGGTACCAGTATGGCACTTTTTTCTGTACGTTTGAGGTTTTACGAATATAAGTACAAAATTTCAAAGATCTAGGTGGCGGCAATCTTGTCTTCTAACCAGATGTTATATTGTATAATATTGAACGGTTACCACCGCTCGATCGATTTCTCGAATTGTAGAGATCTTGGCTCATCGTGTTGTGAGACACAATGTATGGAAACGCAGGTATACGGCAGCTGCTTGTCAGGCGACCCACAACTACATAGCAATAATTGGAGTTCTATCATAGAACTTCTATGTATTAGAATAAGTTGACCGTTATAGTGTGCCTAAGGGTGGAGATGTGACGCCGTTCAGTTTAGCGTTGATCCTTGGTTCGAACGGACGCCCAAAATGGATGAAGACAGTGCAGTGAGAAAAATTGTTTAGATGACGTTTAAACTCTATTAAGTTTTGTAAATCTTTCGGAATAAACTGCATTAATATTGATATTGAATATAATGGGCTGTTTCGAAAAATGGTTTCAAGATTGTATTGGTTGTCGAAATAGAGCGAGTGTGGCAGCTCCAACCCCCTAGTCACGATATAGGCTTATTCTTCAACACAAAAACACCTTTTAGAAGTTTAAAAGCTTTAATAGTCGCAAAACGCCATCGGTGTATTCTGTGTTTTTCAAAAGCCTTTGATTGCGTTAAGCACGACTGGCTCTTATTAAAATTACGGCACTATGGTGTAAAGGACGATGCACTGGATATGATGTCTTCATACCTTTCTCAAAGAGTTCAGTGTGTTGACGTAGGTGGTGTAGTCTCGGAATCCTTACCTGTTAAGTTAGGTGTGCCGCAAGGTTCCATTCTGGGTCCTTTTTTATTTCTGGTGTACATCAATGATTTGCCGTATTATTTGGAGAATTTGTGTGATGTTGCACTCTTTGCTGATGACACTTCACTTATTTTTAAAGTGAAGCGTAATATTGACGATTTCGATTTTATTAATAGTGCACTCACACAGATAACCCATTGGTTTATTGTAAATAACTTGTTGCTATACACAAATAAAACTAAACGTATAAAATTTACTACGCCCAATGCGAAAAATACTGGACCTAATTTAATTCTCAATAATAAAGTGCTGGAAACTGTTAACTCGACAGTATTCTTAGGTATACACATTTGAAATGGAATGCTCATGTGTCAAACTTGGCCAAAAAGTTGACCGCTGCTGCTTACGCTGTTAGGAAAGTTAGACAACTGACCAACGTAGAAACTGCACGTATGGTCTATTTTAGTTATTTCCACAGCATTTTATCATATGGAATCTTACTTTGGGGCAAATCTGCTGATATCCAAAGCATATTTGTTTTACAGAAACGGGCGATTAGATCTATCTACTAAGTGCCCGAACTTCCCTCAGAGATTTGTTTAAAAATATTAATATATTAACGATTGCTTCTCAATACATTTATGAAAATTTAATTCATATTAGACAAAATTTAAATCAATATCAAAAGAGAAGCGACGTGCACACAATAAATACAAGAAATAAACACAAATTGTGTGCCGATTACCACCGTCTGCAGAGAGTCCATTCTTTGTTAGTAGGGCTTAGTGTGCGTATGAATAACAAACTACCGGAATTTGTGCAAGAGTTACCACTCAATAAATTTAAAACTCGTGTAAAGACTACCGTAATGAAAAAAGGTTATTACACAATAAATGATTATATTAATGATAAAACTACATGGTGCTAGCGGTGTAACACAGGAAAACTTACATTATTAGATATTTTGTATTTTTGTATTTTTTTTATTACGTTATTATTGTATACACTGATGTGCTTCAGAACATGCTATGCTGAGTATAACTTTCTGCCTCTCCTTTTTAATGTGATTCCTCAAATATTGCTATCAGTGTGCTCATTATGCCCCCATTGTTGTCATTGCTTGCGGTGGCGATGTGAGTCGGGTCGCCTCCTTCCCTTTAATATGGCGAGGGAAGCGATGGCTGTATGCTCACATGTCATACTCGTGAACGGGTGCTGCTGGCGGTGGCTGGTTATCTTTCTGATGGTTGTGTTTGAGGTAGTTGTTAAAACATTAGTGTGTGAGATTTTTAAGACGATTATTTTCTCATATAGCTTGTTCTTTCGTAATGTGTGTGGATGCTCCCTCCGTTTTCAAGTGCTAGAGGTTGAATGAATGAATGAAGTACACTTTATTGCAAAATAAAATAGAAACACATACATTATTAATTATAACAGTAATACATATTTTGCAATTGGCGGCCTTATCGCTAAAAGCAATCTCTTCCAGGCAACCATATGCCGTGGATGGACCAAAGAGTAGAAGAAGTAGGGTAGCAAAAGGTGTACGTTAGGATAGAATCTTCTTCTAATATATAAAATTCTCGTGTCACAGTTTTCGTTGCCATACTCCTCCGAAACGGCTTAACCGATTTTGATGAAATTTTTTGTGCTTATCCGGTATCTATGAGAATCGGCCAACATCTATTTTTCATCCCCCTAAATGTTAGGGGTAGTCCACCCCTAAATTTTTATTTTTATTTTTCAGACAAAGTTAGGGGTAGATTAGAGGTAGGTGTAGGGTAGGGGTAGGGTAGAGGTAGGGTAGGGGTAGTGTAGGGTAGGGGTAGTGTAGGGTAGGGGTAGTGTAGGGTAGGGGTAGTGTAGGGTAGGGGTAGTGTAGGGTAGGGGTAGTGTAGCATAGGGGTAGTGTAGGGTAGGGGTAGTGTAGGGTAGGGGTAGTGTAGCGTAGGGGTAGTGTAGGGTAGGGGTAGTGTAGGGTAGGGGTAGTGTAGGGTATGTATCGATTGAGGCAGTACGAAGTCTGCCGGGTCAGTTAGTATATATATATGTGCAGACTTACTCCGCGTACAAGTACGCATTATAAGACTGTAGTTAAATTACTTAAAGTATATGGCTGTATATCTATATACATAAGGACTATGTTATACAATATTTACATTTATGCTCGACGTCAATTCTTTTACATGGGACCATTCATTTATCGGTACATTAATGACTCAACCCAAATCTATAAAATGCCCAAGATTCGGCTAAAATCCATACGCAAAAAATATCTTACGGCTCTTGATTACCCTAGCACAGAGAAAATTCTAAGAGTATAAAGCAAAAACCACTATGAACTTGAATCCTTCCCATCCACATGCACCTCCGCATACACTCACACACACGACATACATGCAGCAACAAACGCCTAACACTCACCCAAACGCAACACATACGAACACATACCCAACACATACACGACACACACGAACACATACACGACACACACGAACACATACACGACACACCCAAACATATACACGACACGCACATACACACGTATATTCACACATCTCGATTTACAACTTATATTAGATACTTGCCAGGGGTGGAGGATTGGTAACCTGAGACACAGGATCCTCCTAGTTCAGGTACCAACCCGCCATAATTGTGATTGATCCTAGTATTGATATTAAATTACGTTCTACTGTATTTTATTTGAGACTTTTTAAGTAGATGTAACATGTATGGTGAGAAATAAACGTTATTATTATTATTATATATATAAATACATATATATCTACATACATACAATATTAAAAACCTACATAATAATATATAAAATAAATAATAATATGTAACGTGATAGCTTTAGAGACTATTCAAAGTGAGAAAGTGTTCTCTTACCATATTTTTGAAAATATTTAAGGATTTCGCTTGTCTGATCTTTAAGGGTAAAGCATTCCATAATCGAACCGCTTTAACACTAAACGAATTATCATAAAAATTGGTGGAATGCTATGGCATTTTAAGGCCCAAGTTTTCAGACGACCTTAAGACTTTCGAATGGGTTGAGCAAAGAAACTCGAAACGATTTTTAAGATCGAAGGGAGTACAGGGATTAAACAATATGTTGTACAGAAGATAAAGTATGTGAGTATTCCGACGAAGGCGAATAGGTAACCATTTGAGCTTAGTACGAAATTCTGAGACATGATCATATGAATCGTATGCAAAAGTTCTGAAGCCGCTCAAGTTTATCAAGTTGGTCTTCCGTAAGATCAATATACCAGGTATCAGCATAGTCAAGTATGTGTAGAAGGAAGGACTGGGCAAGTGCAATTTTGGTAGCTGTAGGAAGAAAGTTACGCAAGCGTCTTAGAGACCCTGCAGCAGCAAACATCTTTCTACTGACTTTCTGTATTTGGGGTCCCCATGACAAGGTGGTATCTATGTAAACACCTAAATCTTTTACTTTCTTCGAGTACGGCATCACAGATCCATTAAAAACAATTGGAGGAAGTTGAGACCAATCAATGGACGAAAGTTTTCGTGAGCTGCCAACTACCATTATTTGTGACTTGGAAGGTTTAACATTAATACCATATCGCATGCTCCACTTACTTACACGCGATAAGTCCTCATTCATAAAATGAATCGCTTCCGACAACTTTTCAGGTGGCGCGTGTAAGTATATTTGCATATCATCGGCATAGAGGTGGTAGGAAGAAGTAATTTGATCCGAGATAGCATTAATGAATAGAGAGAAGAGTAAAGGAGATATAACGCCGCCCTGCTGTACACCAGTGGTTGTATTACAGTAAGAAGAGAAGGACTCTTCTATGTGTATACGTTGCCGGCGACCAAAAAGGTAATTGCGAAACCAATCAATTGCCGTTGGAGATATGTTAAGAGAACGCAGAATGGCTAACATGACATCAAAATCAACAGTATTAAAGGCATTGCTAAAGTCCAGCAATGCAAGAACAGTCAAATCGCCATTTCCATGCCTGCTCTAATGTCTTCCGTAACATTGATCAAGGATGTGGTTGTGCTATGACCAGGACGGAAACCAGACTGGTAGGGATTAAGGAGATTGTTCCTGCGAAGGAAAACACTTAGTTGTTCGTGGATCAATCGCTCAAGAACTTTAGAAAGGAAATGAAGAATGGAAATAGGACGATATTCAGAGAAAGACTCAGGATGTAATTTTTTAGGTAACGGAATTATTTCAGCGTCTTTCCAGGAAGAGGGGAACTCGCCGCTATTGATGGAAAAGTTAAGGATGTGACAGATAAAGGGAAGGATTGTATCGAGGATAGGAAGGATCATGTTACGGCTAATACCATCACTACCAATAGCATTAGATGCTATTGATAAAACGCTCTTCTTAACATCACAAGCCGAAAATTGACTAAAGACAAAATTTGAGTGGTTAGGAGTCGGAAGAGAAGATAAGTAATTGATTGTAGCAATTTTTGAGGTCCTGTCAAAAGTGGACGAAGCAGTAAAGTGAAGATTAAGCAAGTTAAGATCTGTCTTTAGAAATATTACTATGTCGCGATTTTCCGACTCCCATAGACCGCAGAAATTTCCACACTTTTGCGGGGTCTCCGTTTTGGACAGAGTCGTGAATGTGCTGGCGTTGTGCATCCCTACACACCTTATTGCAACGATTTCTAATGCAAATATACTTGTTTCGTTTGTGATCCAATTTATGAATTTAAGTTGGGATTTGGCTGATACTTTCTTATGAAGTAACTTTTTTATATCATCAGTTAGCCATGGCGCTGGTAGATGTTTTATCTTGATGAGGCGTACTGGTGCATGCTTGTCGTATAGATCAATTATTTTCTGAGTAAAATAATCAACTTTTTCATTAACGTTAGTAGCTGTCAGAAGTGGCGGCCAGTCAATGCAGTTGGCATCCTCTCGTAGATGACAAAGATTCATGCTACCAAAATTGCGCTGCAATACGGTTTTAGGTTTGGGCTCAGGTGACCGGATTTTGTACGAAAGATAGATGAGATCGTGATGAGAGAATGCGTCGGCTGAACACTGACCGTGCTTAGCGACATGTTGCGAAGAGGAAACAAACATAAGGTCAAGAAGTGAAGGGACAGAGTTGGGAAAATGATGTGTAGCATTTAATGGACAGATGAATAGATTATAAGACTGAAGTAATGCAATGAGGCGAGAGGAACGAAAGTCGTTTTTTAAAAGGCATGTGTTAAAATCCCCCATGACTATGGTGTGACTGTAAGAAGGGAGAAGGTTATCTTTTGCTTGAGGATTTTTAATTAGTATTAAGCTATATTTATTAAAACGTCTAGAGCGTGCATTAGCACACATGCTGTAATTTCACAATATACTTTTAATGCAAAATTGTAAAAAAGACATATTAAAAAAAAATGTAGTTCCTTTCTCCCTTTCTACTCCGGGTCGTCCACCTAGGTAGCAAGTGAAAGGCTGCAGGTTAGCTAGGGTAGGATTCTCGCCGGCGAGGACCTGCCCTGCCCTGTGATCCAGCGCCTGTAGGCCGTGCCAGCGATCACTTCCTCTAATATCCATAAATCTGACTTTGATATCAGTGGCACTTCTGGGTTGTGGTCCTAACCCCATAAGGGTGCCAGGCCACCAGTGCCCAGGTGTGTGTCACTTAATTGTATGCTCTTATAAATGTTCAATGTATACCTATGATAATCAATGTAAATATGAACTTATTATGAGTAGAGGAATTAATGACACACGGACAGATGGAGTAAATTGTCAGTAATGTCCTACAATTAGCAGCACTCACCGGTTGCACTTGCTAGTTATAGTTACACAAAATGGTACGGAAAAGCAGTCATAATAAATAAATAAAACACTTACGTTCAGTGTCACCTAAAAGTAAATGACCGTGTCCAACTATAGGCAAAGCACCAGGATAGACCGGGGGTAATTCATATTTATTAGCATATTTCCTCTCTATCCACGCAGACAGTACATAACATACAATGATTACCAACACTAAATATAAACTGAACATATTTGCTAACAATTCGACCAAAATCAATGCAAACGTGCACCTTCGAAAATACTACTGATTTAAGTAACGAGAATTATTCATCAACTTTTATACCACGAATTACAAACAAAGTAAAATAATCCATCCACAGTTTAAATAAAAAAATCGCTTGTATAGGTCTGGTATAATTATATAGATAATTTATAGAAATTCTACGACAACCCATATAATTGAGAATGTAAATAAAACACAATAATTTAAAGGTGAAACAAGTAAGTCAGATTGCACCTGTTTTTATTTTTTAAATACTCCGTCTAAAGTAAAATATAATTTATTGCTTCGAGTGGTTACCAAATGGCTTGCAGTTATGCCTAATGATAAAGTAGTACGTACAGAACTTGAACTACAAAATACATTTTATATTCATATTATTAAATTAGCCTTTAGAACGACAACATTTTATATACTGGATGACTTTTTTTACCGTCTTGAAAATAATAGGGCGTGATATGTAAATAAATTAGATGTCTAAGGCATAGTAATTTTATCTTATTTTGCGGGCATAAAGTTAATATCGTAACCGTAAAAATGCGTACCTAAGTAGGTAGTTACGCTATTTCGCTCACTCTTCATTTTCATTCTTCATTCATATTTGTTTGCGGCCTACCTAATTAGGTACGTATTTTTATCGTTATGAGTTTCACTCCGTCATGTCAGTAAAAAAAAAAAGATAAAATAACTATGCCTTAGACATAGATTTCATATACATATCACGCCCTATTATTTTCAAGACTTTAAAAAAATAGGCACCCAGTATATTTGGACCTAAATACAATTTTGAATTGAGTTAACAATATTTTATATCGTTATGTAGGACAAAATTTATTTAAATTGTTGTTTTTAAGCTAGGTAGTATATAATATTAAAAATAAGTCGTCTAATTAGTTAGTAAAGAGCTTAATAAAAGATATAAATACTTCTGTTTCGGTGAAACTATAAAAAGCAAATAGCCAAATACATCGCAAAAGGGAAGGAAATAGTGACTGAAAATCCACATTAAAGTTTGAGAGCGATAGCCGCTGAAATATTTATATCGCACAAATCTCAATAGTATAAAACGCTGAGGACGAGTTTGACATTAAAACTAGTTAATAAGGAGTGGTGAAAAAAAAAGTAAAAAAAAGAAGGCACTTGAAAAAGGTACGTAACCCTTCGTGCGCGAGTGCGACTCGCACTTGGCCGGTTTTTATTTTTTACTATTTTCGTGTTGTACTCAGACTACTGACATTTATACTCCCATACATTCAGTACTAGTATCTGAACTCGTTCTTCATTATTTTAAAAGGTTACTTTTATGAGCTTAAACTCTTACTAACCCAATAAAGTAACAAAACTATTTTTTGTTAATAATAATTAAACCAATATTATGTTGATTTCTTAGTAAGTACGTTCAATGTGTTGTAATCAAAGCTGTTGCTTGAAACGACCATTACATTGTTACTAATAATCACATAATAATAGATGTATGAAAGTGTTAATGTCAAACTTTTTGGACAGTTTTATTTTTAACAAGTTATTAAAAGACGTTAGCCTTTTATAAAACCTTATTATGAGAGAAGCGTCATTTCCTTTCCGCCTTGATATCAGTTTTCGTACTTTTTATGCACATAGTTTCCGGTCCAGTGGCGGTACCTAGCGGCGACTTGTCAATTTTTTGATTTGGTTAAATTGACGAGCAATTTATTTCTATAAAGCAAGATGTGGGTTGCTTAAACCAAAATGGAATCTTGCTATTTTTGCTCTTCAACCGGCACTGCTAATATTATAACATTACTAATATCACTACTTTTTATTTTGTTACACCTTATTTTAAAAGGTTTGGGTGACGTCACAGATGTCAAACAGTTACTACGTGCCTCTTGTTATTTTAATATACATAAATTGTAAAAGTAAATTATAACAATAACAATATAGTGAATCCAGTGTATTACATATCTGTGACTATCATATAGTGTTATACAGTGATTTCATGCACAATATTTACAATTAAATCGAAATTCTTAACTTAACTAATAAATAACTACCCTAATAATATAAACAAAAATAATCGTACACTAAATTAGCATCTAAATCCTTAATCTAAGTACACAGTGAACATAAAGTGATTGCGGCCTACATAAAGTGTTCTAAACTCATATAATAGCGGGAATTCATATCCCATAAGTTGCGCGAACCCCATAAACAGTCGCGACACTAACGCCATCTAGTGTCAGGTAGCTGAACTTCACTTGTAAACAATAGTTATTTCCATTAAAAATGCCTAAATCGTGCGGCGCGTGTGGAAAGTTCATCTCTGCCACGGCCACAGACTGTGTGAGATGTGGCTTATGCTCCACCTCTCATCATAGGGCTTGTGTCGCTATCCCTGTCACGGCTATGGTCGGCAGTTCCTGGCTGTGCCCGTCCTGCAAGCCGAAACGAGCATCATCGGACAACTGCCCAACCACCCCGTTGAAAAGTCTAGGAGTAAATCAATCAACGCATCCCATCACCTTAAACCCCCCCTCAACCATCCTCGACGACACAGCACATGACATCACCTGTGACATAAACCTTGACCTTTCTCTCGAAATCCGTTCTTTCCGCCTCGAACTAAAGGCTATGAGAGAGGAACAGGCGGCAATGCGTAATGACTTCATCCATTACTGGAAAGATTTTCATACGCTTCAGGAGAAGGTAGATTCCTTCGAGGGAGCTATGAACTCTTTTTTTTTTTTTTTTTTTTTTTACTACATATAGGCTTACGTTTGACCATAATCTCGCTTGATGGAAGGCGAAGATAAGGCCTAAGATGATACACGCTTGCCTAGAAAGTGTCTGTTCACTTTAGCCTTAAAGATGTCCAGATTATAGCGTTCCGGAAAAACTGACGCCGGCAGAGAATTCCACTCCTTAGCCGTCCGCATTATGAAAGAAGAAGCAAATCGCTTCGTGCGTATTGAAGGAATGTCTACAACAAAAGGGTGAAACCGCTCGCCGCGCCTAGTCGTCCGGTGATGGAAGGGTGAAGGGGGTATCAGGTTATGTAGAATCTCCGCACACTCCCCGAAATGCAACCGATAAAAAACTGATAGGCAGGCCACTCGTCTACGGTGTTCGAGGCTCTGAAGACTTGCCTCCACCAGTGAAATATTGCCTATGCCTCTCTGCGCTCGGCGCTCCAATGAGTCCAGAGCATCCAGCTGGTATCCAGCAGACCCATCCCAAAGATGAGAACAGTATTCCATTGAGGAGCGAACTTGAGCTCTGTAAAGACTTAAGAGCTGCTCCGATGTGAAGTACCGCCTCACCTTGGAGAGAATGCCAAGTTTTTTGGCTGCAGTGTTTGCAATGGACTCGATGTAGTGACCGAAGTTTAGATTAGAAGAGAGGTCAAGCCCTAGGAGCTCAAGATGTTCGCTGATCGGAACGGAGACATTCCGGAAAGTCGGAGTCAGTTGGAATGGACTCCGTTTCGCCGAAAAAAGACACGCCTGTGTTTTTGAGGGGTTAAACCCAACCAGGTTGGCATCACCCCATAAGGAGACAGCCTCCAAGATCGAGTCCACCCCCTCAATCATCGACTCCCTGAACGACTGGACCATTGACCCCGACTTCGCATCAGACAAGTATCTCACCGAGACTGTGCTGCCGTCTGCATACCCAAAGATACCGGGAGTAACTAGCAGGTCGTTTATGTACAGCAAAAAAAGAGTCGCGGAGAGAACAGATCCCTGAGGGACACCGGCATTAATACCAAGAAGATCGGACGAGGCGCCATCAATTACAACTCGAATCGACCTTCCCCTCAAAAAATCCTGAATCCAGGTACAAAGTACGGGAGCAATACCGTAAACCGGAAGCTTACCAATGAGACTTGCGTACCAAACCCTGTCAAAAGCCTTAGAGATATCAAGAGACACGGCAAGAGCCTCACCGTGTCTCTCAATGGCTTCGCTCCATAAGTGAGTAGCATATACAAGAAGATCCCCAGTAGACCGGCCTCGACGGAATCCGAATTGACGGTCACTGAGGAGGTCGTTGTCTTCCAGGTATGCCAGGAGACGGCTGTTTAAAACACGCTCCATAACCTTACAGAGTATGGAGGTGATTGTGATTGGTCGGTAGTTGGCAGGGTCGGCACGACTACCTTTCTTGGGGATCGGTTGAACATTGGCAATCTTCCAGGATGCTGGAACTAGACCAGTCTTCAGGGATAAACGATAGAGGCGAGTCAAAACAGGAGACAACTCAGGCGCACATGACTCAGGTTCACATCTAGAGTGCTGAGAATTTTAAGTACCACTTTTTGCCGAATGTGCACCTCAGGCATAGTGGAAGTGCAATGTGGTAGCCTGGGTGGACTTTTACCAGCAGCATCTAGTTGTGAATACTTCGCAAATAGAGACGCAAACAAGTCTGCTTTCTCTTTGGCGGTGTGAGCTAATGAACCGTTCGGCTTCTGCAGTGGCGGCAAAGAGGACCGACAGAAATTGGCTTCGACCGATTTGGCAAGAGACCAAAAAGCTTTACTCCCAGATGGGTAAGATGCTAGTCTGGCTCCAATGCGGCCAATATGGTCAAAGCGGGCCTTGCGTAGGGCACGTTTGCAAGACTTGGCAGCACTATTGTAAGCTTTCTTCAGTTTCCGAATATTTGGCGCTTTGCGGGCTCGAGCATCCGCCCACGCTTGGTAAGCAGAGTGCTTATGTGCTTCAGCACTATCACACTCATCGTTGAACCATGGACGGGCTTTGTCTTGGAGAGAGATGTCAGAAAATGGAATGAAATATTCCATAGCCTGACATATCACCTCAGAAACAGCCTCCGCGCAGCGAGTCGGGTCGTCTGAAGAGAAGCATAAGCGCAGCCAAGGGTAAGACGCGAAGAAATGCCGCATCTCATTCCAATCTGCTGACTTGTATCGCCATACTCGCCTAGTCCCCTTGAGATCGGGATCGGGTGGCGAGTAGACAGACACAGATTTCACCAGACAGTGGTCGGAGCTACCCAACGGTGAGGAAACCGCGGTCTGGATCGGTTGTCAGCAGAAGGTCTAAGCAATTGGCCGTATGGCCATCAATGTCAGGCACCCGTGTCGGCCCAGTCACCAGTTGGGAGAGACCAAGCGTCAGTGCAGATGCATACGCTAATCTCCCAGCATGGTCGGTGTTCTGGTTTGGGTACAGCCACTCCTGGTGGTGGGCATTGAAGTCCCCCAGAAAAACTGCTGCGCCGATGGGTACCTGAGCTGAGCTAATTCAGCCGAGTCCGAAAGGTACTGAAACAACCTGGTTGTCTCCATGTTGTCGGTGTGCGACCGATAGACACTGGTCAAGAGTATCTGCTCCAAGCCAGTGTCCACCAGAACCCATAATACGGAGAAACTGGAATCCTCAATGTTACGGAGACGTCGAAAACAGATGTCATCGCGAGCATACACGCAGGTGCCAGCGCGTGGCTTAAAATTGTGCTCCAGGGTGTACCCTGGGTAGCGCAAGTATGCTGCGTCAGCTGGACATCTGATTTGCGTCTCCGTGAGGAACAGCAGATGTGGTTTTTCGGTCTCAAGGTGGTGATGGACCGGGATGAGATTGGAGTGCAGACCTCGGATGTTAGAGAGGTGCACTTTTAGTGCGAGGGAGTGCAACCGCTATTTTACCAGTTTCCTATTTTTTGTATTCATTTGTTTTTGATGGCGAACAGACAAGCAGGAAAGGGACAGTTGGGCGAGGTATAGCAAGAGCGAGTACCGCGCAATACATTCGTAATGCTGCACCGACGGGAGACTGATCTGGAGCGCGCGGGGACGCCCTAACCCCCCCCAGAGATGTTCACCGAGCCCTCGCATCCGGTCGCCAACCGGCACGGTGACACATCCTGGGATTTTTCGCTAGTTGGCGGGGCAGCCTTTCATAGGTGGCTTTCCTACTAATTGGGCCCCCTACTACCTGCGGTCGGCCAGCGGAAGACCGTGCTTAGGATCCCGCTACCCTCCGCGAACAGTCACCCAGCACAGACACCACGCAGCACCGGAATCGGTTCGCAATACCACACAACTGCCCAGACTCCCCTTCCACGATGGCTACTCAAGGCAACATGCCGGAACGCGACAAAAATCACTTGGCGGCATGGCTTTGCCTTGAGGGTGGTGACAAACCGCGGTCGAAACCTACCACCAGATGTGCTGTTCATTTGGCGCTACCCAGGGGACACGTGTGGGTGACTAGAGCTAAAGCCCACGGACGCGAACACTTAGAAGGAAGGATCAAAATCTTAGAGGAGCAAAGCCCGAAAAACCCGAGGAAGCTGGCCATCTTCTTCAAGTCGTGAACGAGCTCAAGATTGAGTTGAACGACCGGGACCAGGAAGAACTTCTATGCGACATAGAAATCACCGGGGTGGTCGAGAGCAAGGACGAAAGCCTGCTACACGTCATCAAGACGACAGCCACAAAGTTAGGAGTCGAGCTCGAAGACCGGGACATCGTTTTCGCGGACAGAGTGGGCTCTTCGCGACGCAACCGCGTCGAGGATCCGGGTGACGCATCGCAGCCAGCGCCCGCCCGGCCCCGTCCCATCGCGGTGCGGCTGGCGCGGCGCGCCACCCGGGACACGCTGCTGCGCGCCGCGCGCGTGCGCCGCACACTGAGCTCCACCGACCTGCAGCTGGCGCCGTCGGGCGGCGCGCCCGCGCGTGTCTATGTCAATGAGCGCCTCACTCGCGCCAACCGGCGCCTGTTCTATCTCGCGAGGGAAGCCGGGAGGCGCCACGGCTGGAAGTTCGTGTGGACCAGGAACGGCAGAATACTCGCATGCAGGTCTGAGGGTGCCAGGACGGCACGTATACGCTGTGATAAGGACATTGAGGAGATTTTTGTGAAGTAAAATTTCTTCAGTCAGCCCTGTGACCAGAGGCGTGCCACAAGGGCCAATACTGGGGCCTTTACTCTTCATTATATACAGCTCGGACATTACCCGCTGCATCAGACATTGTAACTTCCATTTGTATGCAGATGATCTTCAGATATATATATCTTCTCCTCCACAGGATTGTCAAGAAGCTGTGGACAAGTTAAACCAAGACTTGAGTAGGGTATCTCAGTGGGCTGAGAGGAACTCTCTGGTACTAAACCCTACAAAATCCAAATATATTTTGTTAGGGTCAAGGAAAAGTACCAGAAAGGTTAAGTTGTTTTCACCTCAGATTAAAATTGATGGCTGTCCTATTGAATCGGTGACAGAGGCTCGCAACCTGGGAGTTATATTTGATGAGCTTCTACACTTTGAAACCCATATAACCGAGGCCACAAGAAATTGTTTCTATCGCCTCAGGTTATTATACCAGGTACGTCCTTACCTCACTGAGGAGATTCGGGTAATGTTATGCGAGGCATTAATATTATCCAAATTGAACTATGCGGACTCTGTGTTTGGCACATGCTTGCTGGCTAGAACCGAGAGGCTAATACAAAGGGTCCAGAATGCCTGTGCTCGATTTTGCTACAATGTTCCTCCAAGGTCACACATTACACCTTATCTAGAGAGGGGAGGTCTTTTGCGGATGGCAACCAGAAGGCAGCTCCACCTAGCTACATTGTTGTTTGGTGTTGTGGCTACTAAAACACCCAAGTACCTCTATGAGAAACTGGAGTGGTCTAGAGACTACGTAAGATACAACACCCGAGCATCTGCTTACCGGTTGCTCACGCCTCGCCATAGAACAAGTGCCTTCAGGGGGAGCTTTAGATTTGCTGCAGCACATATTTGGAATGTACTACTGCCACCTTCACTCAGAAACCTAAAATCCAAGAGTACTTTTAGTGTTAAGTTAAAAACATACTTGCTCAACTCGAATCTATGAGTTTTTCTTGGCTTACCGTCTATAATGTTTCCTATTGTTTCAAACTGGTATCTAGGCAAACAGAACGTTTTCTTTACACTAGCAGCAGACCCTGCGTATGCGCCTCCGACACCTTCGTGCCACATTTCATCAACAATTCAACATTAATTAAGAACACAATACAATAGGTACACTTCACGTCACGCTCACAGCTCAAGATATAGGTACATTCAGTTGGTTGTTTTGAGTCATATTACATTTTTTACACTATTCAAACATAAATCACACCTCCATTTCCACATTTCAACATAAAGAACCATTATAATAAGAATGATTCTCGCCACAGTCATTTTGGAAAACCCGCCGACGCGGCGACGCTCTTATTTCAGTGTGACCACAGCATAAATATGTTCTATTGCACTGGCGCTTTTTTGACGTTGGGTAGCGAAGTTTTCATTTAATTTTCATTTATTTTATATTAGTTAGAGGGAATAATTATTAATGAAATTGCTAAAATTGTGTAATTGTCATGTATACATATAAAAAGGATTCTAATATTATAATTTTATTGAATAAGTATCAAAATTAAAATCTTAATTATTTAATTATTTGTTTTATATTTTTCTAAATTATTGTACTTTTAGTAATCAATTTGTATTCTATTATTATTCTAATTTTTAAGTAAAAATTATTATATGAATTTTTGAATGTCCATAATTAATTAATTTAATTATTTTTGTTTGTTTATAAACGTGGCGTTACAATGGGGCCAACTAGAATACCAGCGCTGCATTCATACACAAATGTGTGGATGTAGCTTAAAGCTGAAGTTGGTGCCTATTTATGGTGCACATGGAATCGTGTCAATTTTTTTAATTTGATATTGTATTTTTTGGAAATTGTGCATTATGCATAAATATTTTTCTTTCTTCTTTTTTCTTTCTTTCTAAAAGTGATAATATTTTAACGGTTTTTCCGTTCGAATTAGTATTTTTTATACGATTAATCCTTATTTCAAAAGTGATATTCTTTTAAGCGTGAGTGGTGAGTGGCACAATCGGAAGGGGAAGACCTCGACGAACGTTCTCTGACCAAATCGGAGACATCCTCGCAAAAGGTCAAATAAGATCCACCCTAAACCGACGTGCTTGTATGAAGAATGTTATGAGAGTGAATGAAGCGAAAGATGTGTGTAGGGATCGTAGCAAGTGGAGTTCCATTGTCTCTGCCTACCCCGCTGGGAAACAGGCGTGAGCTTATGTATGTATGTATGTATATTCTTTTAACGGTTTTCTCCGGTCAAATAACTAGTTTTTATTTTTAATTTAATTCCAGAAATGTTTTCTTACTGATTTGATTTTTATTAGAATTAAGATTTATTCCAGTGATTAGCTTATAAACTTTATTTGAGCAGTGCACTGTGCAAATACAAAATATAAAAATAATTACAAGAAAAATTTTGAATTTAAACGCAATATTTAAAATAATTGTGTGACGTGGTGCACCGCATATCATACTCATGGTTAATATATAAATATGTCGTTTTTGGCAGTTAGTGTAAGTACATATTTAAAAAGACTACCCTTAAATATTATAACTTGAATTCAGGTTTCGCGAACTTGAGTAACAAACAAAAAGGTGAAAACATTCTGAAAACATTCTGAAATCTTGGCACATATGGCACTTACTAAAAGTAGTATAATGGCAAGCCATGTCAAATAGCGCAGTTTACAACCACTTCTAGTGATCGTTAACTCGCATAAAATATTATTGTTTATATTGAAAATAAATTAGTAATTAGTACTTTTAAAGTAACAATGGCGTACATTTTGGAAAATTCTTTCGGAATTCAAAAAATTCAAACCAGTTTTAAAACGGATTCCGCGGGGTGCCCGCCTTACGGTTGCCTCTGCTCTATCACTGTCTATAAAAGGTGTAATTGAAAGTAACTCAAAGCGCGCCTGGGAGCATTTACTCTTGTTTCCATACACTGTTCTCCATGTCAATGTTGAGAAAGGTAATCAAAAAATCCTTGACCACTAGAATTAAAGCATAAAATTTAACACTATTAACGCACTAAATTCTTTTTCATCTATTAATTCGGCTCCTTTACCAAATTGTAATCATACTGAAATTCCAAAATCTGCTACCGAGTTTTCTACATAAAACCGTGTGGAAAGCAAAGTAGCTGATGGAGGCATAAAGGGTGCTGCACGAATTTTGTTCTCCAGTGACACAATAGCACCTGCAAATCACGAGACGTTTTTGTCACTGGAAAGTAAGCATCCACCTTCAGCTGCAGATCTAAAACTTCCCCAAGCACCTGGAGGCTCCGTGGAAGTCGAATTGTCTACCCGAGAAGTCGCCGTGGCCGTTACGTCTTTCCAAAGCGGATCCGCCAGTGCCCTAGATGCCCTCACTCGCCAACGTCTTAAAGATTTATTATCTGATAAAAATGGGGAAACTGGTGAGGCACTTTTGAGAGACTTGACGGCTTTGGTAGATCTCATGTTGTCAAGGCAAGTCAATACCGATATCACGGAGCTTCTGTATGTAGCTAATCTTTGCGCTTAAAAAAAAAAAAGGCGGTGGTATAAGACCAATTGACATTGCCTGGTATGACATACCGCCGTTTTGCGGCCAAAATTTGTTGCCAAAAAATTTCGCCACAACTTGCCAATCTTTTTCAGCCCCTTCAACTAGGTTTTGGATCTCGGGGTGGCTGTGAGGCTGCCGTCCATTCAGTACGGATATATCTCAGCCAAAATTCTAGTGAGGTGCTGTTGAAGGTGGATGTAAAACACGCTTTCAATTCGGTGGACAGGGGAGCCCTTTTGACTCAAGTAAGAGATAAAATACCTGACTTTTATCATTTTATTTGGCAGTGTTATAGTTCAAATTCTAAATTAACTAATCTTGGCAAATAAATTTCCTCCGCGGTTGGATGTCAGCAAGGAGACCCTCTCGGGCCAGCTATTTTTAGCCTTGCTATTCATACTATTATCCATCGCCTTCAATCAAAACTTAATATTTGGTACTTGGATGATGGGACAATTGCTGGCAATGTAGACACTGTTTGCGATGACATTCGCTTTATTATATTTTCCACCAAATTGGGTTAGAACTCAATTTTTCCTAATGCGAACTATACATTGCAGACTATTGTCCTTCCAAAGATTTGGCTAAATAAAAAATTAATAGTTTGGCCCCAAATATCAAAATTATTGATAAATCTTCACTGTGTCTGCTGGGCTCTCCTATCTTTGACGAATTCCATTGATTCGTCGAGGAACGCTTAAATCACGATTACACCAATTTGATAAAGACTCACCAAGGCGAACAGACTGTTGGCGTCCCTGAAAATAAGATAAAAACCATTTCAGTGACTCATCAGAGATCATAATATGGGAGAGGATAGCTAATAGGATGTCATGACTGACGGCATTAAAGGCATTAGAGAATCTACTATGGTCACGATCATACGTCTACTGACATTGTCGTAACCCACAGCATTGGATTTAATGGCTAGGATGATCTTTTTGGCCTCTATTGAGTCAATAAGTGAGAACTACAATGATTGAATATTAGTGCGCGTTAAACCGGTCAAATAATGTTACCCCCACCCTTACCCGTTCGATCATTACGTAGAAGAACTAACCCAGGCAGAGGTACATACAGTGGAAAGTATATGGCGCCCGCCAGCGTACAATTTTTAAATACATACATAACTTAAAATCAATAATGGGACGGAAAAACACATAAAAGTAATAAATATTAATTAAAACTCAAGTTAAAAAAAAACACCTGTTACCTAGTCGGATATTTTATAGAGTAAGAATCATCTGTTAGTTATAGTTTCTTTTATTAATTTATCGTCTTACATTGTAATTCTGATAATTGTACAAGTGTATGTAAATACCTAAGTGCTGAATTAAATTCATTATTTCATTATTATTACAATGATAAATTGTAATAATACATACATATATATTAATATTATTACAAAGAGGACAGATATTTGCTTTAGTTTTGGAATTCAATGAAACGTTAAAACATTGAAAAAAAAAGAGAAAGAACACTTTTTTCACTCTTTTTTTAAATATTTGAACGTTTCATTTAACTCCAAAACTAAAGCAAATGACCCACTGTTAAATACTTTCCGTCAATTTTCGCAAAACGGTATACGAACTGATATACAACAACGGTATAGCAACATAATACATAAAAGCAACGTTAAAATCTTCTCAAAATGACTACAGGTAGCAAAATGTTCCTTTCGCAGAATGTCCCTTAAAATATCCTCCCTCAAAATATCCTCAAACAGGCACTTCATCAGTAAAAAAACCGGCCAAGTCCGAGTCGGACTCGCGCACGAAGGGTTCCGTACCACTTTCAAATGCCTACCTAAAGCCTCGTGGCTAACTACGTAAGTCCTTCCGAAAAAAATATCTGTTGCTATCGAGCAAAAATGGGTAAAAACAAAAGTTTGTTGTATGGGAACCCCCCTTAAATATTTATTTTATTCTTTGTATTTGTTATTATATGATTTTTTTTCGGACGGATATACATAGTTAGCCGCGAGGCTTTTGATACTTCACCGGGCCTAAGGCCGAGCAGAGCTCCAGCCTTAATGAATGGTTTAAAACTACTAACTAAGCAACTTGCGCAAGAGGGCGCCCCCTGTGGGGCTTGGACCTCGGCTCAGGGCGGTCGCTGGATGACCTCCATTATAGCGGCAACCGAAATACATAACTTGTGAAAATTTACTTGAAAAAATATTTTTTCTGTGTGTACAATAAAGAATAAGACTAAATACTGTATAGTTCTTATTCTTCTTTTCGATGTTCTTACTATCTTATATCTGTCATTGTTTGTTTCTGTTTTCCTACCGATAGTAAGTCAGCAATAGTTCCGTATTGTTTTAAGTGGATAATTTATCTTAAACTTAAATAACCATTGACGTCTCAAAATGAATAAAGAATTTTATCTTTAAATAATCAGAAAGGAAGACAAACACTTATTTATGATGAAAATACGTATAACAAAAACATGACTAATAAAAGTGGGACTACTCCATAAAGTAGTCCCACTTTTATAAGTTCTGTTTTTGTTGCGTTCCGTTGCGTTAATAGACAAGTCAATAATAGACAGACAGTGCAATGCCTCATCATCTTTAGACAAAACAAAGGAAAACTATTATTAGAGAAACTTTGCATTCATGTGAGTCAAACGATATTAAAAACATAGGTAATACGTGAATAGGTTACTGATTTGAAGAAAGCTGTGTGTGAATATTTAAGACTTATACAACAAATTTTTGAAGAGTTTGATGTAGAAATACGTAAAAAGGTACCAGATCATGAACTTTCGATTCCTTCAATCAAAGATACTTTATACAGGGCTCGCAAAGTGTTTCTTAATACTGTCAGATTGCAACATACTAGTAGTGAAACAGCAACTGTACCAGATATATTAGGAAAAAAGTTTCTAATATGTGAAGATGGTGATGCCGAGAGAATTATAATATTTGCAACATCTTTAGCAAAAAAGGTAATTCGAACTCCGGGGTCCTATTTTGCCGATGGCACTTTTATGACCGCACCGCGGCCATTTTATCAATTGTAAATTAAACATATGGACATTAATTCAAGTAAGAAATGTACAAATATAGTACCGGTAATTTACAGCCCAACAAAACAGAAGAAACAAGAATTTAAGCAATAATTGCAGTTTCATATAAAAACTTTCAAGTGCGATTACGAACTCGCACAAATAAATGCAGTAAATTTAGTATATCCAGATGCAAACATAAGCGTCGCGTTGCTATCGTCACTACGATGCCGCAATTTGGAAGAATGCTGGAAAAAAGGATTATTACGAACAAGGGAAGGACGAAATATTGCTAGAATCACAGCTATTATCCCGCTCATACCTGCTAACCATATTCCTGCAACGTGGTGTTATATTTTAATTCAAAGACCAGAACAGCCCAGAAATGAATCACTTTCGATGTTATTACGAAAAGCAGTGGTACCCAAAAATATCGACATTAATTCTGAGTTGTGCTGCCCAGCGCCACCGTACCACGAATGCATTAGAAGGCTGGCATTGTCGTATTAATACAGGACGATTACCAAAAAAACGAATTTATATATGTTTGTTTACAAATTAAAGAAAGAAACCAAATTCTGGGACAACAAAATAAGAGGTAATTTATTTAACAAGGTAAAAAAGAATAGACGTAAGGGGGACATTTATTTCGACAAGAAATATAAAGTAATATTGGCTAAATTAGAAAGAAATGAATTAACACTTGCACAATTTATAAAAATATTTTATTACAATTATTATAACACCGCACAAAAGGTCTTTAAGATGCTGCAGCGTGAGAGCATCAAGACCACCAGCGGAGCCCTTCTGGAAGGACGCAACGGCTGCGGACACGTCAAGGGCGGTGGCTTCAAAGGTGCCATCGGACTCACTCGGTGCTACAGGTAGTTGGAAGATAGCTGCGGGAAGTGGATGCTTTCCTTCCAAAGCTAAGAGGATTTCAGGGGTAGCAGGCGCTCTTGTGTCACTGGAAAAGAGGATTCGTTCAGCGCCTTTTATATCATCGTCACCAAGTTTGCTTTCTACAAGTTTGTAGGTTGCAGACTCTGTGGCGGGCTTGACAGTTAAATTTAAATTTTGAATTGAGATCAAATTTTCATCCGAAACTATTGTTGGCTCTACCAGAGTACTGTACTTCACGCAGTTCTCTTTGATACTTGTTAAAGACTTTTTATTATCCCTTTCTGGACTAACGTGAAGTACAGCATATGGAAAATATAACAAATGTTCCCAGGCAAGACTTGTATTCTGTGTAATCACAGACTTCAAGGCTTTAGATAAAGCAAAAGCTACTGAGAGGCGGGCACCACGTGGAATTCTTTTCAGAACGGGTTTTGAAATTTTGGCTTGCGAAAGGACTTTCCAATAGGGTTGGTTTATTGGCTGAACAATACTTGTAGTGACATCTACATTAGAATTTGGAGCCGAAAGGGGGAGATTGGCATTCTTGTGGCACTTACCCTGGTGAATTCTTAACCCTCTCTGACCCTTGAAAAATCTTACCTGAGAACATTCATTGCACTGCACTCGTTCCTCCAGGGACACAACACAACATGATGGTTTATGGGATCACTGTTGTTCGCTTTAACGCAACGTGGCATGTCCGTCGTTAAATTATATTTATATATATGACAAGGAAGGACGAGCATCGTTGTTTTTAATAAGGTGTGACGTCATCATTGCTGACGTCACATTCATCAGGATGGTTCTCTATCGAGGGTTGTTGATCCATAGTAACAGCAAAACTCCATAATATGGTTTTCAAGTTTTATTCCAGTAAATTGAGGAGCTCCGTACGGTCCGGCAGCTCGAGCGATACTGAATTGCAATCGGTCCGCCGGCCGTATTTATACAAAACGAGCGGCTCACAAACAGTAAACAATTTAGTTTGATAATTTTCAAACTATGTGAACAGATAATTATTTCTACAAATATTTCAACGATTTACAAATCATAATTTGATCCTGAATACTTATTTATTAGTCTAGTATTTTATGAACATATTTGTGTTTCTATCAAATCATGCATTGATTCACAATTTATTTATTTTGATGAGACGAGTAATTGTATTTATGTGTTTATCATTAATGAAGTGTTGTTGCTATGCTTATTTTATGTGGTTGCGCCGATACGGCCATTCTGACAGGCGGTGCGCGCTCTGCACCAGCCTCGTTGATACTCGTCGCGTAATATTTTTTTTTTTTATAAATAAAATAAAGTTTTTATTCACGTAAACCTATTACAGGTATTTGTAAATAGTCAAAACATATTTGGCTTATTTTTGATTTAATTAATTAATTTTATTTGTTTATTGCTACGTATAATAATAGTTAATATGACTTTAGCCTAAAAGCTGTCAGGTATGAAAGTACAATTTTATTTTATTATTTTGCATCTATGATTAAATCTAAGTTCTGTCCTTTGAGTATGTTATTATTTAGACGGACCATAAGTATCTCGACGAACGCGCTTTAGTGCTACCACCGGATCCAATACGCCCCAACTGAGAAGATCCGGCGAAACAAACTCAGTGGAGTTATTCTACTGCCGGTTTCAACGCGGCCTCATCGAGACGATCCGGCGAAACATACTCAGATGGGCATGTCTAAGAAGTTTTGGTCCAGTTACTTTTATTATTTAGTTGGTATTCACAATTTACCAATCGGTTGTCTTTATACGAATTTTATTTACGTTTTCATAAAAAAACAGATTAAATAATTTATTTAAAGACAGAAC
This sequence comes from Nycteola revayana, assembly GCA_947037095.2. NCBI lineage: Eukaryota > Metazoa > Arthropoda > Insecta > Lepidoptera > Nolidae > Nycteola > Nycteola revayana. The sequence continues at coordinate 5,160,569 of OX344851.2, forward strand.
TGAATAAATATTTGGTAGTATTATTTTTATTATGGGTTCTTCGCGAAATCTGCAATAATAGAAATAACTTTCTCTGAGTTGGGTATCTGTGAGCAACTTGCGTTGCTTTATATTTAGTTGTTATGCAAATACATGCATTTCTATGTTAGTCTAGGAATATCAATGCTGATAAGGTGTGTAAGATGTTGGAAGTTCTCGACGAGTTCTCGGAGGTTCTCGTAGAGTTCTCGGAGGTTCTCGTAGGTTCTCGTAGGGTTCTCGGAGGTTCTCGTAGGGTTCTCGGAGATTCTCGTAGGGGATGTAATGATGCTGTGCTCTGGGCGGTCCTGTTCGCCGTGGTACACAGAGGCTCTACTGGGAGTATGGAACTAGGTTGAAGGTGTTTATACACAGGTTCTAAAAGAGTTAAATTCAAGGTAATATTTTGTAAATATGTTCAACTCACAGTTTATTGTGGCAATGAATCTTCTTCACTTTGATCTCGTAGTTTTTGCTGAGGCAACCCGTCACTTGATGTGCTTGGTACGGGGCTCTATTTCTATTTCAGGTGATGGTAGTGGCTCATCTTCTGCCGATACGGTTACCTGATCACCAGGTTGTGGTGCACGACGAAGTTTAAATTTAGACTTACCTCCAGAACATAGCGCTCCGGAAAAACTGACCCCGGCAGGAGAACTCCACTCCTCAGCCGTCCGCACCACGAAAGAGGAAGCAAATCGCCTCGTGCGTATCGAAGGAATGTCAACAACAAAAGGGTGAAACCGCTCGCCGCACCCAGTCGTCCGGTGATGGAAGGGTGAAGGGGGCATCAGGTTATGTAGAACCTCCGCACACTCCCTGAAATGTAACCGATAAAAAACCGATAGGCAGGCCACTCGAGGCTCCGAAGACTTGCCTCCCACAAGTGAGCCATTGCCTATGACTCTTCGCTCGACGCCCCAATGCATCCAGAGCATCCAGCTAATATCTGAAGATAGATAGAAAGATGTGAAGTACCGCCCCACCCTGGAGAGGAATGCCGTCAGGACCACCAGCCTTATTCACATCCAGAGTGCAAAGAATGTTTAAGTACCACTTTTTGCCGAATGTAGAAGTCCAATGAGGTAACCTGGGTGGACTTTTACCAGCAGCATCTAGTTGTGAATTCTTAGTAAATAGAGATGCAAATAAGTCAGCTTTCTCCTTGGCGGTGTGTGCTAATGAACCGTTCGGCTCCTGCAGTGGCGGAAAAGAGGACCGATAGAAATAGGCTTCGACCGATTTGGCAAGAAACCAAAAAGCTTTACTCCCAGATGGGTAAGATGCTAGTGTGGCTCCAATGCGTCCAATATGGTCAAAGCGGGCCCTGCGTAGCGCACGTTTGCAAGACTTGGCAGCACCATTGAAGGCTCTCTTCAGCCCCCGAACATTTCGCGCTTTGCGGGCTCGAGCATCCGCCCACGCTCGGCAAGCAGAGTGCTTATGTGCTTCAGTACTATCACACTCAGCGCCGAACCATGAACGGGCCTTGCCTCGGAGTGAGACATCAGAAAATGGAACGAAATATTCCATAGTCTGGCATATCACCCCAGAAACCGCCTCCGCGCAGCAAGTTGGGTTGTCTGAAGAGAAGCATAAGCGCAGCCAAGGGTAAGACGCGAAGAAATACCGCATCCCATCCCAATCTGCTGACTTGTATCGCCATACTCGCCTAGTACCCTTGAGATCGGGATCGGGTGGCGAGCAGACAGACACAGATTTCACCAGACAGTGGTCGGAGCCACCCAACGGCGAGAAAACCGCGACTTGACATGGGTCTGGATCAGTTGTCAGCAGAAGGTCCAAGCAACCGGCCGCATGGCCATGCGGCCATCAATGTCGGGCACCCGTGTCAGTCCAGTCACCAGTTGGGAGAGACCAAGCGTCAGTGCGAATGCACACGCCAATCCCCCAGCATGGCCGGTGCTCCGGCATGGGCACAGCCACTCCTGGTGGTGGGCATTGAAGTCCCCCAAAACAACCAGCTGCGCCGATGGGCACCTGAGCTGAGCCAGTTCAGCCGAGTCCGAAAGATAGTGAAACAACCTGGTTGTCCCCATGTTGTCGGTGTGCGACTGATAGACACCAGCATAGTATCTGCTCCAAGCCAGTGTCCACCAGAACCCACAATACAGAGAAACTGGAATCCTCAATGTTACGGAGACGCCGACAGCAGACGTCATCGCGAGCACACACGCAGGCGCCAGCGCGTGGCTTAAAACTGTGCTCCAGGGTCTACCCCGGGCGGCGCAAGCATGCTGCGTCAGCAGGACATCTGATTTGCGTCTCCATGAGGAACAGCAGATATGGTTTTTCGGTCTCATGGTGGTGATGGACCGGGATGAGATCGGAGTGCAGACCTCGGATGTTAGAGAGGTGCATTTTTTTTTTGATCATGAGCGACTTTTCGTGTTCTCCCTCTTCCCACAACTCTTGCATAAACGCTCGGACATTTGCTGAATCATTTGCATCATGTGCATGAAGAATTAAGGTGGCAACCCACCCATGGACGTATTGGGCATAGGTACATTGATCATCGGCTGTTGCCCCTGTTGCGTAGACCCCATTGCTTGAAGCTGAGGTTGAGACGCAACAGGTGGTGATGAAGCAGTTCCAAGGATCACTTCGAATCCCACTTCTGATGACAAGGAAGGACGAGCATCGTTGTTTTTAATAAGGTGTGACGTCATCATTGCTGACGTCACATTCATCAGGATGGTTCTCTATCGAGGGTTGTTGATCCATAGTAACAGCAAAACTCCATAATATGGTTTTCAAGTTTTATTCCAGTAAATTGAGGAGCTCCGTACGGTCCGGCAGCTCGAGCGAGACTGAATTGCAATCGATCGTGCTATTCGCACGCGCCCGAAGGGCGCGGGTGAATGGCTTCAGGGTCAGAGCCCTATGGCCATGATGTGCAACGCTATCTGTAAAGACAAATAGGTCATTGGAGTGTTAACTTACCGTTAATGTGGCGAACTCGGTGTTGTTGCGTCAGCTGATCCGGCAAGGCGGATCGCTGACCTCGTACTGTGTCTTCACTGGTTGGTGTCAGCTGATCCGGGTGGATCACTGACCTCGAAGTACTCCCGATGATGATGGTGAGCGTGCTTGGGGGCCCAGGCTTCCGGTGGGCGGCTGTGGAGTGGCGCTATGCCTTTGGCAAGCGGGTGACTCGTTCTGTCGGCCCGATCGAACATACTTGTCGCGAGACGTCGGACAAAGTCGTCGAGTCCCTCGTGCTTCAGTCCGTCGGAGATGGTCTTGTTACGTACGTAGTACGGAGCGCCTACGATGGTACGTAACGTCAGGTTCTCCTGCGCCTGCAGTCGTGCACGGTTGCCGTTCGATATGAACGGCATCCATGCTGGAGCTGCGTAGGTAAGCCTGGACCTAATATAAGTTTTGTACAAACCTAGTTTGGTGCGTATGGGCAGCTTCGAGCGAAACAAGGCGCCGAGCTTGCCTCGGGCGCACCTTGTCTTGGAGATCGTGTCCTGGACGTGAGCGTTCATCCTCACTCGGCGGTCGATGGTGACTCCCAGGTACTTGACTGTGGTCAGCCAAGGTACTGCTTGTCCCTGTATCTGGATGGGAGAGGGTAGATGCGACGATCCAAATAGGATAGCCTGCGTCTTGCTCACGTTCATCCGCATCCTCCATCTGTCGAGCCATGGTGGTATGTCTTCGAGTGCGGACTGTAGCAGCCGCGCCGCTCTCGACTTGTCTCGAGAGGTGGTGTAGATCGCGGCGTCGTCGGCGAAAAGTGCCAACTGCGCCGGAGCCGACACCGGGATGTCGTTGGTGTACACGTTGTAACACGCAGGGGAAAGGCAACTACCTTGTGGTACTCCCGATCTGATGGGGCGGTCGCTCGATATGCAGTCTTCGACCGCAACATGGAACGACCTCCCGTTCAGGAAGGAAGCGAGCACCCGGGCTAACCTCACAGGTAGTGGGGAGGGGGAGGTGATGAACTTATAAATAAGACCATCATGCCATACCTTATCGAAGGCCTTCTCCATGTCCAGGAAGGCGGCTGCTGTGTACTCTCGGCGGTTGAGCGTGGTTGTCACGTGGTGTAACACTCGCGTCAGCTGCAGGGTGGTCGAGAGGTCACGGCGGAACCCGAACTGTTCGGGTCTCGGGGTGAAACACTCGTTGAGGTGCTGCAGGAAGAGGCGCTCGAACACTTTCGAGATAGTGTTGAGCAGGGTGATGGGCCTGTAACTCTCGGGCTTCCGTAAGTCCTTGCCGGACTTGGGAAGCATGATGACCCGGCCGTTACGCCAGGCGGTCGGGAAGTGTCCGGTCCGCGTGATACCGTTGAACAGCCGCGTGACGGCGGCTACCGCCCGGGGCGGTAGTCGTCGTAACGCATTGTTCGGTATGCGGTCCGGACCCGGCGCTTTCCGCGGGTTGACGTATAGTAGTATACGTCTAACCTGCTTCGGTGAGAAGACGACTGGGTCATCCTCGGGAGTCACTGGGGTGGCTAAGTAGGCACTCACGTGCTGCTCCACTCTCGCCGTGTGTTCGGGGTCGCAGCTCGGAAACGGGCTGAACTGTTTCTCGAGTGATGCTGCGAATATCTCCGCGCGGTCCGCGGCCTCGTACCGAAGCAATCCGTCAGCGTTGAGGAGCGGGCGGACCGGGGGGCGCTTTCCTGTTAGCTGGCGGCACAACCTGTGGACTGAAGGGACGTGGTCACTTATCTCCACAATGTGTTGCTCCCAGGACTTCTCGGCGTGGTCGTTCAGTGCTAGTTTCACTTTCGCCACCGCTCTGTTGAGGGCTGTCTTCAGCTCGGGATCTCTTGTCAGCTGCCACCGCTTCCTTACCCGACGTTTGTATTCTATGAGAACACGAATTCGGGTCGGGAGCGGCTCGGGGTCGTGGGTCCTCGGCTCGACGCTCGTAGACTCCTGTAAAGCAGACCTAAAACAATGGGAAATGTCAAGGGCTACCTTGTCAACATCATCGGGGGTCGACACGGGACCCGAAGCGATGGTGTTGTCGACTATCTCGATGAATTTGCCCCAGTTGACGTTTGTGTGCGTCGAGGGGCGGGCGACTCTGGTGGGCGGCTCGCTGATGGTCAGCAAGACTGGGCGGTGGTCGGAGGGCAGGTCCATCAGTACCTCTTGGCCGATGGTCGTCCTCAAACCTTGGTGTAGTACTATATCGATGACCGTGCTACCGTGTACACCACCAGGTGTGGTCTGGTGATGGGTAGGTTCGTCGGGGCCATCGATATAATAACCGTGGTTGTCGGAGTCTGCCAATAGTGCGACGCCCGCAGCGTTCGACTTATCGCAGTTCCAGACGGGGTGCTTAGCGTTGAGGTCGCCAGCGACCACCGTCGGGGTGTTCGTGCTGAAGATTTTGCGAATGTCGCCAGTGTCTAGAGTGTTTTGAGGCGGGCGGTATACCGCAAACAGCCTCATACTCTCACCGGCGACATTCACCAAAATACCCAGCACGTACATGGCGTTGAGCTCGAAGTGCGGGATGGCTTGATGCACGATGTTCCGTTTCACGAACACCGCCAGCCCTCTATAAGCGCGGCCTTCTCTGGATACTTCTTCCTTCCTGTAAGAAATATAATTAGGAATTCCAAAAGGTTCCCCGTCCTTGAGGTGAGTCTCACTTACCAGGAGAACATCCACATTCCTTTCCCTAAGGAAGTGGATGACAAGACGACGCTTCCCCCTGATGCCCTGGGCGTTCCAATGAACTACCCGGAGTGTGCTAGACATTCTGGCTAGACACTGCAACAATCGCGTTGAGGATCGCCTTGTGAGCAGCCGATCCCGGGGTGGTCAAAGCCAGGTTATCGACCAGTACCTTAAGGGCACTAGCGATATCACCCTTTTTAGGGGGTGCAGATACCTTTTCGGTACAGGCGGGCTTGGGGGCTGCGCTGGGTTGCGCGGCGGTCTTCTTAGGCCCCTTCTTCTTCTTCTTCAGCGGGGCTCCTCGGGGCGTCGGGTTGTTTGCAGGGGCCATGAGTGACCCTTGCGCCGCTTCCGTAATGGTGGTGCGCTGCACCACTGCTGGTGCAGCCTTACCACCGGTGGTGGAGGCGGAGGGACCCGCTCTCCTGTTTCGTGCCTCCTTTTTGAAGAGGGGGCACGATGTGTGGCTAGCGGGGTGATCGCCTCCACAGTTGGCGCATGTGGCGCCTTGCTCACGAGGGCGTGTGCACTCGTGTGCTCTGTGTGAGCCTCCGCACTTCACACATGCCACTGGTCTGTGGCAGTTGTGTGAGGAGTGGCGGAAGCCCTGGCACCGGTGGCATTGCGCCGGTCCCTTGCGCCCCTTCCAGGCCTCCACGCGTAAACCGGACATGCACAACATCTCAGTGATGTTGTACACTGCCGGTACCACGCCTGGAGTCCTCTTGAGGAGAGCAAAGAACAGGCAGCCCGAGCGGCCTGCCTTGGGGCGGATGCGTCTCGTGGCTTCCACCTCGTAGCCGCGTCCGGAGAGTTCCTCTTTGATCGCCTCCGGCGTGGTGTTGCTGGGCAACCCGCGGATGGCGATCTTGACGCTGCGCTCCTGCGGCAGCGTGTATCCATGCCAAGACACGTTTTCTGTCTTGGCCAGGTCCGCGAGATACTTCTGTATCACACGGTACTCGGTTGGATCTTGGGGGTTGAACTTTATGCCCTCCCCGAGGGGGCGGGCATTGGGGTTCTTCCCTAACAAGGCCTTGATGGCCTTGAAGTGTTTCTCCCAGTTTGGGAGGCGATCCACCACTATGGGTGCGCCTCGCTCCTTGGGAGTGGTGGGCTGCGGGCCATCAACCAGTTTGGGTTGCGGCCTCGGCGGCGTCGGTGAGCGGGGAGAGGGCTCTGGTGAGCGGTGGGGGGGCGTCGGTGAGCGGGGGGAGGACGCCGGCTCAGCGCTGCAAACGACGGGCGCGGAGGGCCCACCGGTGACCGCGATCGAGGCCGTTTACCAAACGGTGGGGATGCGGACCGTGAACCCTTCCGCGCCTTCCGATTGGTGCAGTCCCTGGAACGCTCAGGTACCTGGGACGGCTGCGGAAGCGGCAGAGATGGGAGCAGTATTTCTGGGGGGTCTGGGTCGGCCACCACAGATGGGCGGGCATACCCCAGGGAGAGTGCAACCATGCGGTTGCATACGCTCGACGAGATGGTGGTGCCGGCTCTGGCTGCGTTCTTCAACGCCTCCAGCACTTTGAGCCATTCCTCCTGCTCCTTGGTGATTGGCTCGTACTTGCTCTTCAGCAAGCACTCTCTCTGCTCTGGGCTGAGAGAGGACTCCGAAGAGGCGGGCGATAGCGGCGACTCAATGTCCATGCCGTCGGCTGACGACATGTCTGGAAGAAAATCAATTAAAATTAGTGGCACACGCTGTGGGCTGCGCTAGTATGCGCAGACAACGGCAGCGAGCCCGCGTTTCCCCGCAACTCGACCCGAGTACACCACAGGGTGACACGGGTGAGTCGCGGTACTCGAAACGGGGCTACGTCACTACTGTTGTCTACACTGCACACTAACACCGCACAACAAACATGGGAGTACACTAAACAGTGTGAGCACTCGAGCGCGTGAGCGCGGGAGGGGGGGAACGCAGGTAGTCGGTCGGCGGGAGCGGGCGCGCAAAACACGTCCGCACTCAACGGCGGCTACGGGCGAACTGTTGTGAGTCTGAATTGCAATCGGTCCGCCGGCCGTATTTATACAAAACGAGCGGCTCACAAACAGTAAACAATTTAGTTTGATAATTTTCAAACTATGTGAACAGATAATTATTTCTACAAATATTTCAACGATTTACAAATCATAATTTGATCCTGAATACTTATTTATTAGTCTAGTATTTTATGAACATATTTGTGTTTCTATCAAATCATGCATTGATTCACAATTTATTTATTTTGATGAGACGAGTAATTGTATTTATGTGTTTATCATTAATGAAGTGTTGTTGCTATGCTTATTTTATGTGGTTGCGCCGATATATATATATATTATAATTATATACAGGGTGTCCAAGAACCTGGCGTCCAACTGGATTCCCACGATGCCCCAAGTTCTAACAGTACTCAGAAAAATATTTTAAAAAATCCACCCCATGTACTTACAGAATTATACTGATTTAAAAAAAAAAGGGGAAATGAGCACCCTGTGACATACTTTTGAATGCTGTGACTGTTAATGCTGATAATTTCGATATTTCTTGGAGGTTTTGTAATCTAGGGTATTGCTGTGTCTAAATAGAATGTAAAAATAAAGTACTTATTGTACCATTTTAAAATAAAATATTATTTTAACTAAAGGTGATATGGAAAACTATTGAATTTCGCAACTTTGACCGACTGTAGTGTAAAAAAAATGTACCAAAATAGTATGGCAAGTGACGTCAAATTTTGACGCGTTTATTCCTCTTTTTAAAAAGGTATAATACTTACACATTAATTTGAAAAAAAAAAATTTGATAATATTTTTACTCAACAACCCAATTTTTACGAAGTGCCTACCTACTAACGGTAACTGTCGGACCCTTTCTTATCTTAGAAACTGTTATGTTACTACTATTATTTACTTCGGTTCCAAGAGTGAGCAAGAAGGAAATACACACAGGTAGATGGGTTCCCAGTAGAATAAAAGCAAAGAATGTTAGTTTAAAGATATTTTATTACAATAAATGTTCAAAATGTTGACCACCCGCGGCAATACAAGCTCTCACTCTCCTTAAAAAGGACCGCTTTATGTTTCGCGAGTAACTTTTTTGACGTATCACCTGCACTGCTTGTGTTATCTTCTCACGAAGGTCAGCGATGTCATTAATGGGCTTCGCATAAACGAGCTCCTTCATAGTTCCCCAGAAAAAAAAATCCAGCGGATTTAAGTCAGGTGAGCGGGCTGGCCACGGGATTGTTCCTGATCGCCCAATCCACCTGTTCGGGTATTGCTCATCCAAAAACTCTCTAACGGATACGCGAAAATGTGCTGGACAGCCGTCGTGTTGGAACCACATATCTGGTGGGGTCTCTTCTAGTAAGTTTGGCAAATCATTTTGAAGAAAATTTAAATATGATTCGCCAGTCAAATTCTCGGGCATCTCAAATGGACCAATAATATTCCCACAGAGAATACCGGTCCACATGTTCACTTTGAACCGGTACTGGGATCTATCTTCTCGCATCAAGTGCGGATTTTCCACATGCCACTCGTGCAAGTTGTGTAGGTTCATGTAGCCATCCTTCTTAAATGTTGATTCATCTGACCACAAAATTTTGTCGATAAAGTTTTCGTCTTCTCGATGTTTTTGCAGGATTGTTTCACAAAACGCGACTCGGCTCGGATAGTCTCGAGGTAAAAGACTTTGCACTCGCTGTACGTGGTACGGATGATATTCTTCTTTTTGGAGAGTACTGTGTGCTGTGCTCTTCGGTATCCCCGTATCAGCTTCTATTCCTCGCACAGAGATGCTTGGATTTGCCGACACCGCCTCTAAAACTTCATCGCGTATGAAGTCATTTACGGGTCGTCCTTCACCAGCTACTTGATTGGGGAACCGCCCGTCACATAGTGATCTGTGCACATTAATGAAAACTCGATGGTCGGGATATCGCGTAGCCCTCGGATACCTTTCTCTGTAAAGTCTCGCTGCAGCTCGTCCATTACCTCTACATTCTCCATAAATGTAGTGCATATTTGCGTATTCTTGCGGAGTGTAGGTCGCCATGGTAGCACACACAAAACACAAACTGTCCAAACACAGGCAAAGGTCGTCGTAAAGAGTTCGTTTCAAAGTCCAGAGCACAAAGAGTAATCGAGTCCAATAAACAAAGCTTTAAATCGTAGTACGTGATCAATGGTAACAATAAGAGACAGGTGCGTAGTAACGGCAGGAGGCAGTGACGCGTACTGACCGTACTGTTATCCTAAATAGCACGATCCCAGATAGCGTCACTATCTATCTCACTCGCACCTCTAACCTTTTTCTCCCTCACTCTTACCTGAATAATGGGGTACCATAAAGAAGAACCAGCAAATCGCAAAGATAGTTTCTGTCTTGCTCCCTCCTGTTGTAATAACGAATCACTATGGTGAGATGCATGCACATACCGTCCCTTACGGTCTAACCTGTTTTTTGAGAGGCCTGTTGTTATTTTTATGAGCATACAATAGTAATTCTTTAGAGGTTAGATTCAATTCGTCGTAAATTTTTCTTTCTAAGAATTCTGTAAGACATCGTAAAAATTGGGTTGTTGAGTAAAAATATTATCAAAATTTTTTTTTTCAAATTAATATGTAAGTATTATACCTTTTTAAAAAGAGGAATAAACGCGTCAAAATTTGACGTCACTTGCCATACTATTTTGGTACATTTTTTTTACACTACAGTCGGTCAAAGTTGCGAAATTCAATAGTTTTCCATATCACCTTTAGTTAAAATAATATTTTATTTTAAAATGGTACAATAAGTACTTTATTTTTACATTCTATTTAGACACAGCAATACCCTAGATTACAAAACCTCCAAGAAATATCGAAATTATCAGCATTAGCAGTCACAGCATTCAAAAGTATGTCACAGGGTGCTCATTTCCCCTTTTTTTTTAAATCAGTATAATTCTGTAAGTACATGGGGTGGATTTTTTAAAATATTTTTCTGAGTACTGTTAGAACTTGGGGCATCGTGGGAATCCAGTTGGACGCCAGGTTCTTGGACACCCTGTATATACAAAACAAAAAAACTGAAAAGAAAACTAAAAAAACATAACAGAAATAGAAAAAACGTTCACAAACACAGACTAACACCAAAGCAACAGAAGAAATATAAGAAAGAGAAACACAGCACAGACTAAAATAGGAGAGTTGTATCAGTACCTGGAATGTTCTTGTATAAAGGCGCGGGCCCACCGCGGCGCATGCTGTGCACGGGCACGCGGCTCATTTTAGCTGTGTATATTATTTTGTTTGACAACGTGGTTCTACGTTTCCACTGGAGTACACGAAGACCTACACGACTATGTATTGCGTGACACGGCGCACGGAGAGGCCACGCACGTGCCACTGCAACCCACGGACACGGGCTTCACTTCGATAAGCGAACTGTACATAGTCGTGGGTCATATTCGTGTACTCCAGTGGAAACGTAGACCCACGTCGACAGCGTTGAGCTATGTAATCGCCTATTCGAGCAAGCCACGCATGTATCAATGACGTCAATTCATGCGTAGCCTCTCCGTGGGTTGCAGTGGACACAACCACATACATTTTCTTCCAAAGCGAAGCTTAATACACGTGCGTAGCCTCTCCGTGCACCGCGGTGGGCCCGCGCCTTAATTATTCGATGACGAAGGCATCTCAAGATCCATCTTTAGTCATTCGGAGGCGCACCACAGCTTAGAGCCATGGCAACAGCCTGTTGCCAAGGACGCGGCGCCGTCAAAAATGTTGGAAATTCGTGAAATTTCGAGAAAATATGAAAATGGTAAATCCTGCCAGAAATAGCAGCGCACGATATATGTACCCACGACGGACACTTTAATAAATATGCTCAGTGCTGTAATTTGGCCATGTACTCAAATTAATTTATTATAAAATTATTACAATAATTTGACATCTTTTGGACTCTTGACATTTTGCTTTTATCCGTATATAGTATATTTGTATTTTATTACGTTTAACCTTTATTTTACAATTGAAAATAAAAACACCTTTTTTAAAATGGCTAATATAATAATAAAATAAATCCAAGTTTTACTTTCTCAATTCCAAAGTTATTTCGTGTCCAGATACTGGTTTCAGCACCACTTCAGTTCTCAATACAAGATTGTCAACATCACCATGAACACGATATCTGCGCAAAATATGCACTAACATCGCTTTCATTAGGATTATACTGAATTGATGGCCTAAAAACAAAATAATAGTAAATAAATATTTTAAAAATTTCAGCCGCGTATATGCAGGCACTGAATTATTAATAAAACTACTGAAAAACACTTGTTTTATTTTCAAAAATTGCATGCCTCTGCAATTACGAGTGGTAGGTACCAATGATACATTTTAAAAAAGAAACTGTCTATCAGATAATGACCGAAAAAGTATTATATATAAAATTAAAAGTATAATCTTTACAATTTAAATTATTTTGTATTATAATATTCGTAACACAAGCATTTTAGCTTAGCACGGGGGTAAGCAAGAATACTAGTATACAGCAAAACTCTGCAAGTAATCTTTAAAAAATAGTTCAACCCCTGGCTTGTAGTTGTCATGTCATCTTTGTCTTTTATACAATCTTTAACACTAGTTTGCCGAGCGTGGTTTTAGCCGCGTAGCAACTGTTCTCGCGGGAACGTCATAATCTAATATAGCCTATGTTATTCCTGGATAACGTAGCTTTGTAATGATTGAATGATTTTTTGAAATTGGTACATCAGTTCCGGAGCCTATTCAAAGCAAACAAACTATCAAATCTATGCCCTTTATAATATAAGTATAACTAATAATGTGGATTACCAACATTGTGACTATGACACATCGTGAGGAGGCCATGTTCCTGCAGTGGACTATATTTCAGACTGTGTTGGTGATGATTGTTATAAGTAGGTAATGTCGCTATTGTAAAGTCACATAAGTAGTCGATAAGACAAGCAAAAGTCTTATAGTTGCAATACTTAATCAAAATAATAAAGAACCAAGTTTAAGTGAAGTTGTGCATACTAATTTTTATCATCGACCAACTAAAACAGTGATAGTTAAATTATCCTCAGCCCAGTATAACGTCCACTGATGTACATGAGCCTTCAACGAAGTGGAGGTTTTGCAACAAGGCTCTAGGCAGGCGGGGTGGAGACTGCAGTATTATGTTGTAAGCCCCTGTGAGGCTTGGACCTCGGCTCAGGGCAGTTGCTGGCGATGAGATTTAGGGGTTATGACTTTTAGTATTTGAGGGGCGATATCATAAATAGTTAAATCAGAATTTGTTATTTGATAAAAACGTACCGATGCAGTTTCGTTTGCCAGTACTGAAGGTAGCAAATGCGTTAGCATTGCTAGGTACGCCATCTGGTTCTAGCCAGCGCTCTGGTCTAAAATTGTTGGCATCTTCACCCCAAACAGCTGAACGATTGGTACCATATATACCTAAAGCAGCATAGGAGCCACTTTTTAAAATGAATTCCTCTGAAAGAAAAATGTTTAATTTAATAAATAACAAATATATTTATTTCTGGCAACCAACTTGCAAGGGCTGCTATTTTTGTATCTGGAACTAGCTACTTATAAAAAGATAAAGAAAGAGAATAAATGGTGTGTCATCATCACAGGATATTTTTTTTCGCCGTGAACAGTGCATTCATGAGTACGGAAACTTAATGCAAGATTGTCGTGTTACATATCGACAAACAAAAGCGTCTTCGGATATAAGTATGTGCTCGTGCCCAGACGGCATAAGTATGACGTTTATTATTGCTCTCGTTTATGATTTTGTCCAGATGACCATGATCTTGTTTTGTCAATTTCCAACACTTAATTCTTTTGAACATTCTAAGTGCAGCGGCGGAAATAGCAAGACACTAAGTAGACTAGGAAGGCAGATTTTAGGGAGCGGCAAATTTAGCCCACATTTTTCTTGTCTTGTAGAAAAATACGATATACAAGAAAATATAAATGACGTGAATCTGATACACTGGTGAGGTAAGTTTGGGATCAATCAAAGATGATTTTACCGAAAAACCTGTGACGCAACACAAAGCTGCAGGAATTATGTTGCGTTTGGGAAAACTGGAAACAGCAATGATAAAATATGTTGTGAAAAGTTGGTTTGGAGAGAATAAACAAAGAGAATGTTGAAATTCAGGCTTCTACCGTAGATTTGATCACCGTTGCCAATTTTTTCAAATCACTCTGTAAGGTTGCCCTAACTGAACGGGAGAATTTTAAATATTTCGAGAAAAGGCATTTTAGAATAGGATCTGGATAGAATTAAGCGTGACGTTGCAATATACACAAAATATCGGTAACCGTAAACAGAAAAACAAAAAAAAAAATGAAACACTCAATGAATAAAATCAACATAACTGCGAATGAAACATCAATGGTTAACACATGTTTCACCCTCATAATTAGGCTTGTGACTGAGTATGAAAATCGGCCACAGGCCTACAACGAATAGGGCCATATTTCCTTGACATGCCTATCTTATGCCTACCTTGGTGCTTGCCCGGGCCTATATCTGTGTCTGCGCCACTCCTCAGGCTTAAGCCCACACAGCTGCCCACCCTCTTTGCATCACTTAGGTCTATTGTTATTAGTTTCCACAGCGTATGCGCTACATGCGTTGTCACCTTGACGGAAACTTCTTTTGTATAAAAAGGTATGTCAGTTTTAGGATTGTAATGTTACGTTTCGATAGTAATACTCCTGAATGACAAATCCAACCAATTATTATTAGCAACCATTAAATCATACATATAAAGATACATACTTATCTTTATGTCTTTATCTATTTTTCTCAGTACTACAGGCACAGGTGGATACAACCTTAATGATTCTTTTATAACCGCATTCAAGTACACTAGCTTGGGATGATCGTCTTTTGTTACATCATCTCGGTCCTGAAGTACTTATTTTATTCTGTTGAAACATAGTCAAATTATTAGCTTTTGTTTGAAGCCTTTTCAAATTGAATGAACACGAGTTAAATCGCGGTAAGTTGCAATTTTCTAAGCTTTCTTAGTCTAATCCTTGCTCTGCCTCTTAATTTACATCGTATTCACAATGTAAATTGTGTGTTTACTTACGATGAAATATTATCTAATAGCAGAGACTATATAATATATAGTCTCTGCTAATAGTCACTATCCTTTGTCTCAACGAGATTCTATACCTCGGGAGAGTGGGATAGAATCATATTGATTTCAGGTAAAAATAATCCGATTAATAGACTATGTGATTTTCGGACTTTGATTATTTCATGGCAGGAGTACAATTCATAGTGATTTTTGGAAAGGATTTAACAGTAATAAAAACTACAAAATCTTACTCTTCATAGACTCGTTCTTGAACGTCTAAATGTTTTCCAAGTAAAAGTAGAGTAAAACACATAGCCGAAGAAGTGGTATCAAAAGCAGCAACAACAAAAGTATTCGCTTGTCCCAGGACGTCTTCATATTTA
Source organism: Nycteola revayana (assembly GCA_947037095.2). Classification (NCBI taxonomy): domain Eukaryota; kingdom Metazoa; phylum Arthropoda; class Insecta; order Lepidoptera; family Nolidae; genus Nycteola; species Nycteola revayana. Next base: position 5,175,758 of record OX344851.2, read on the forward strand.
AAAAGTCCTTGTTCTTTTAAAATGAGTAGTTCATCCACGAAGGGTCGAAATTCTTCTGCAATAAACATGTTATAATGAGTATTGTTTTAAATAAAACAGTATGGATAGACGACGAAAAATAGTGAATTTTTAATGTATTTTTTACTATAAGCGAAAAGAATAGTATGCCTAAATTAATGTCTACAGTCGTAATATGGTAAGATTACGTTTAAATATACAAAACTAGTGATGTCGCGTATATATATACCACACGCGAAAATTTTATAAAAGTATTATTTCTTTAGTGTTGCTGGAACAATTAAAACCACCTGATGTCATATTACCATCCGTTTGGTCCATCATATTGTTATTCTTTTTATTTAACCTTTAACTACCGACCTATACGTCTCACAGACGTCATAACTTTTAATTTTGAAATATTTCTAAAATCACGCCACCTTTAGCGTCGCCCTTCCCGCTACCTTCCTCCCTCCGCGTCGCAAGCCATCAGTCGACGCTGCGCCCGCGGCGAGTGCACACGTCTCCGTATTGAAGCGATCGACGTCTCACAGACGTAAGTACGGTGTTTATGTACTAAATTTCGTACGTCTCTTGGTCGTCACCTCGGTAGTCATGTGTGGTAGCTTATAGTGTCTGATTGACGTCACATCGGCTTTAAAATTATACTTTTAATTGCAGAATGCCTAAAAGGAGAAACATCACGTCTAGTGAGCGGAAAAAACCTGCAAATGATGACGGTTCAGTTCCCGAGAAGCCTCCGAAACTGCGAAAACAGAATAGGCGTTTAGAAGATAAAGAGATATCTGAAAATCTCATAAACGAGAGTGACGACAACTGTAGTGATTTTGACGACGATGTAGGCGATCCTGATTTTATTTTAGAGAGCGATCACAACACGGAATCCGAACAATCCGATGAGGATGATGTTGAGGTCGCGTATCCCTATGTTGAGGAAGTTTACCACGGAGAAATCAACCATAATCACGACAGTGAAGAACAAGAAAGAGAAGTACGAGCTCATGGAAGCCAGGACTTTACAGAACAGATTGAAGAGGAGACAATAGTCAGAGAGGAACACCATGGCGCAGCAGAGACTAGAACTGAAGAGATCGGAGAGGAGCAGAATAGCGAAGTAGAGACGCGAAATGACCAGGGTAGTGAAGATCTTAGAACAGATCAGGAGCCAAATGAAGAATCAACAGGAGAGCTGCCGCGCTACTTTTACGGGAAGAATAGGTACAAATGGGCATCGGCAGAACCATCCCGAACAAGTCGAGTACGCGCGCACAATATTGTCAATGCACCATCTCAAGTAAGTCCGATTGAATTCGAATCTTTCACGGAATTATGGAAACTGATGTTTAGTGATCGCATGATTGAAATGATAGTAACTTACACAAACAAGAAACTAGATAGCTATAGGGCTAAGTATAAAGACAGTAGCAGATCTGAACTAGGCTCAACGAATGAGACAGAAATAAAGGCTTTAATTGGGCTATTGTTTTATACATCAGTATTCCAATCAAATCACGAAAATTCAGACTTTATTTTTGCAACAGATGGCACAGGACGGGATATTTTTCGCTGCGTTATGTCCAAAAACAGATTTCTGGTCTTGTTAAACTGTTTGCGTTTCGATGATACTTAAACAAGATCTGAACGACTAAAAGACGACAAACTTGCCGCTATTTCAGAGGTATTTCAAGAGTTCATCAGTAATTGCCAGAAAAATTACACTTTGGGTCCTTACATTTGTATAGATGAAATGCTTGTAGCTTTTAGAGGGCGCTGCAAATTTAGAATATATATGCCAAACAAGCCAAATAAATATGGATTAAAAGTTCTCCTGCTGGTTGACGCCCAAAGTTTTTATATATACAATGCTTACGTATATTATGGCACAGGATCTGATGGCAATGGTCTTAGTGATGCAGAGAAACGCTTCTCAATTCCCACACAATCTGTTCTACATCTTTGTAAAGGGATCGAGGGCTGTAACCGAAATATAACAGCAGATAACTGGTTTACCTCGATAGAACTACTGCAAGCACTGAAAGATCGTGGATTTACTTACTTGGGCACTATGAAAAAAAACAAGAGGGAGATCCCACCAGAATTTCAACCTCACAAAGATAGAGTGGTTGGTTCTTCGTTATACGGATTCACCAAAGACAATACTATTCTGTCTTACGTGCCTAAGCCTAAAAAAGCTGTTTTACTGGTTTCGTCTATGCACCATATCAAAGAGACTGATTCTGCAACTAATAAGCCTATTATGATAATTGACTATAACAAGACAAAAGGAGGGGTGGATGAAGTGGACAAGAAATGCTCGAATTACTCGTGCTCTCGAAGAACTCGACGTTGGCCTATGACTTTGTTTTACAGGTTGATAGATATGAGCGGTGTTAATACTTATGTATTGTACAACAAGTGCACAAACAAGGGCGACATCAGTCGTGGCCGATTTTTACTCCTGCTGGCACGTGAATTAGTCCTCCCGGAAATGAAATTACGCGTCTACAATGATAGGATCCCACGAGAATTGCGGCTAAGTATCGAGCGAGTTATTGGACCCGCCGATATGCCCGAGCCTCCACCACCAAAAACTTATCAGAATCCCGATTCAGGTGTTAGAAAGACATGTGCCATCTGTCCCAGTCGGTTGAAAAGGCGAACGAAGTACTGTTGCTGCAAATGTAAGAAACCAATGTGCCTTACTTGCTGCCTACAAATATGCATTGACTGCAAACGTACGTAGTAAATGTACCAAATATTCGAGTGCTGTCATTATTTTTATTTTTTAACTAAGAAGTAAGATTTATTTTTTATTTTGATAATAGTTTATAGAAGATAACATATTTTAAGTTCATTTGTTGTTAATTACTTAATTTTAGAGAAAAATGAGACTGAAGTAAGTCCTTAAAATTTAGTGCCAAATAAATGTGATCTCCCGAATAAATGTTGATTTTACCTGAAAAATAGCTTGTCTTTTTTTTTAACTCTGTGGTTTGTTACCTCAAACACAAATCTTTTTAATGTATAAAATAGAAAAATGTAGCATGCAAATACACATTTTATTTCAGTACTTTAAGTTTGACGTCTCTCAGTCGTCACGTCGGCGTAAGTGCTACGTTTATACCAGGTCGGCAGCTAAAGGTTAATACCTGCCAAAAAATAATATATTTTGTAATGGATTATAATTATCGATCGGTAGGTCGTGGGTTCGATTGCTCATGCGTACCCGGCCCCCGCCAACGGCGTATCGAAGAGTGTCCGGGGGGTTTTAGTGGAGTAGGGTCCTCTACTCGTGTTATGAGTTTAGCATACCATGCTTTGGAGAGGGCGAGTCCCACATAACCCATTACGAGCGCGCGGCGATGGGAACGCGTAAATGCATTTCCCCCCGGACAACTAAAAAATAACACAAAAAAGAGCGTGGGTTCGATCCCACGCCGGACAAGAAAAAGTTGTGTAAATTCTACCTCTTAATTCCGTGCCTCGGAAAGTACGTTACGCTGTTCGTCCTGACTTTCATAACAACATGTGTAACAATCGTATAATCGTTGCTGTACGTTATGCTGCGGTCATCAACCCACCTGCCAAGCGTGGTGACTGTGACAAAAACCCTCCATAGAGAAAAAGCCCACATTTAGCAGCGGACGTTATACGGAATGACGATGATAATGAAAATAAACTATTATCATTAATATTAAATGTGTAAATATTAAGTACGAATACTATTACCGTCTCTATGGTTTTTTTTATATTTTTTAGAAGAGTATCTTGTTTTATCTTTAAATTAGATAAATTATAGATATGTGGTATATGAAGCCACATTTTCAATATTCTTTCAATACAGATTTGAGCTAAGGATTCAATACTATGAGCGTATTCGTCCATTATTTCATCGTCATCATGTTGTGACGTGCCGAACGCTATCTCTGCAATAAAATTAAAACAGACATTCACTTGGGGTTTGTTTTTGTCCTGGTGGAAATGCATTAATGTTTCCCCTCCGCCACTACAGTGTTCCCGCGACGGCGAGAGGGTATGTGGAACTCGCCCTCTCCATAGCGGTGCTATGCTTATCATACCACTAGGAGAGGGCCTTCCGTCCTCCGTTGGTGAGGGCCGGGTACGCTTGGCAATCCGGCCCTCCAGCGACACCGCGGCCAAATTGGCGTCGCGGGCTCTCCTGGGCCAAAAATAGACAAAACCAGGGCAAATTGCAACATCTTATATAATTTCTTCATTAAATTGACTTTAATCAACCAACTATTTTCTAACTAAAAATAAAAAGCCAAGGAGCCCACGACGGCCAGACCTTTGTTACTGAAGAACTTTCAGCTTTTATAAAACATCGAAGGTCTGGCCGTCGCGTCGTGGGCTCTAGCTCTAAAATAATCAAGTTATTTATTTTAAGTTACAGTATTTTATTAATGACGAAATGTAGGACATTAAATCTTGAAAACCTAATTTAGTTATTTAGACAAATTAGGTTTCCACCTGAAGTAGTTTTAAAAAGATTCTGCTATTAACAACTGTCTACGCGCTGCCGCCTGGCGAACACCCGCGCCTTCCTCGCACCGCACGCCCCCCGCCGTCGTCGCTTCGTGAGCCATGGCTCACAGCCTGCGCACCTCGTTCACTTGCCCTAACGCGCCCGAGTTAGCGATGGGCCGAGTCAACTTTTTGGTAACTCGAGTAACCCGAGTTGACTCGCTTACCAACTCGGGTTGCAACTCGAGTTGACTCGACTCAGTCTACCTTAAGGCCCGTCGCGTCGCCGCGTCGTCGTCCGTCCGAGTCAGTAAATGCTCAACTCGGTGCATCATTCCGCGGGTTGCTACTTTGCTACGTTCACGGTTCGCCGGGTCGGGTCCAGCGGGCTGAGTGGCGTCGAGACAATGGTAGTCGAATAAAATTGAGCCCGTTCAAAAATCTGACGTTTATAATGATTAAATCTGTTTACAAACATCACATCACAAAACGAACTACTTATATAGCGCAAGAGAATGGTAACATTTTTACCTAGTAAATAATAAGAAACTAAAATTACGTTTGGTATTTGGTGATCTATCTATCAACTAACACCTATACCACACCGCCCGCCGCGCGCGCTCTCCGGGTCAACTCGGTTTGCAGATATTTTGACTCGGGCTGACTCGGCTACGGTCTGTCCCGAGTTACTCGAGTTAAGTAACTCGAGTCGCCCATCGCTAGCCCGAGTAAGACGCCCGCGCACCTTTTACTCCATAGATGTCGGGATTTATTATTGTAATTTAATGTTTAAATGTAATAAACCAGTCAATATTGTTATACAGTCCACTTATTTTATCTTAGAACCAACAACAACTGTTTCGTGTTAAGCCACGGATTTGAAGAAATGTTCTGATACCTGTCATGCCTTTGTCGTGCCTTGTTTGTTGTTTAAATCTATTTTGAACTTTTTGTAAGTGGTACGAAACTCTTCATGCAGACAAGTCCTATATATATTTTTAAGATTTCTACGTGAATTTAAAAGATAATGTTGTAGTCTGATGTTAAGTGAAGGTTTCCACAAGCGTTCTGAATTTTAGCCCTTCTGCTTTTATGAAGCCTCCTAACATTTTGACAATTAAACTAATTGTCAATTGGTCTTTCTAGCAACATTTCGGAGGACATTTCACATTGTGAAGCCTTGAATTTTTTGACATTCTAATCCGATTTTGATTGGTGACACCCGGGAGAAAAAATATTAATGATAATTTATTAGACAATAACTTACCAGCGGAAATTTTCGTCAAGCTCGAAACCAACAACGAGTTTATGTAAAATGGTGTTCCAACGTTATTTGATATTGAGGAAACAAACTGCCGTGATCGTTTATTAAAAACTTCAAGAAATGAATTTAGCGTACGTAGTCTGAAATGAGGACTCAGCAGTTTACGGTCACGTTTCCATCTTTCAACTGAAATGAAAACATGGCTAGAATAACTTAACCAAATATACAAAAACAAATACAGTCAATCGGGGAAGTACCAGAAAAACGTAAATGAGTTATTACGAAATATTGTGTACCTAGAATTCAAAATGAGTAAACCGATTGGTTCACTAAAGTTCCACCAAAACTCCATTGACAAAATTTCATTTTACAACCAACGTTTCGTATACTATTTATTTCGAAAACAACTTATTCCGCAAATGTATTATTTTATAAACTATTCTTTTTACAAATGCATCAAATGATATTTAATGATTTCAAAGCATCTTTAATAATACATTTCATAAAGATAGCCAGAACTAACATATCTCAGAAAGAAGAAGAGATCGCTGTCTGCGATAAGACCGCCGATTGTACATAACTAACCATTACTTTTTTTCTATTTGTGTTTGTGTTTTATGTTGGTGTGCAATAAAGAGTATCTTATCTTATCTTATCTCAGGCGTGGCTACGGCGGTTCGGAAATTCGGTGCTGGCACTTGCCGGCTGCTGCCGCGGCACCGCTCGCTCGGCTCGTGCGTTGTATGGCCGCAGTTCTAACGTAACCTAACCGATTGTCATTTGCCCACAATTCGGTTCTATTCAAACGTTGTTTTATGAGATAACATGAAAAAACTATGAATAATTTGTCAAATAGGTAATAAACGTTATTAAATAAAAGTTTATCGGATAATTATTTGTTATGTGAATTATTTTGTTTTTGCCAATCGTTGCTCGTCAAGTGAAAATTTTTGAATTAATTTTTGGTGAACTGACCGGTCACCAAACCGATTTTAGTCTACGGTGACCGCCTAGTAAGTGAGAGGGTTTTACGGATTTGTTTCGATTAGTCAATATACTCACCATCTGCTGTGAGCAGACCAGACGCTAATAAGCAATCGAAAAATCCATAAATGTATGGTTTCTCAAAGCATTTATTAGAAATTTCAAGACTGATATCTGGATCCGTAATTACTGGAAGTACAAAACACATCTCGTTTATAAAATAGATAAGGTGCTTCCAAAATATATGCATAACAGTAATGTAATGTAAATGTGTAGTGAATACAACAGTGGAAATATTTCTTTAAAGTAATACATTTTACTTTACGATTTTTGACGTATAAAAATATTTAGTAATACATTACTCCGCGATACATTGGATAGTGCCGCAGCAGAGGGGTACGTAGGATATTATTGTATCAGTTAAAACATCCCTACAAATATGTTAAACATATTTAGGGAGCGGAGAAATATTCTCCAGATACCGTGGCCAATCCTTCTTTATTTGCCTGCATAGAATTTCAAATATATCTGGGAAAAATATTTGACTACCTCGTTGCGTCGAATAGTTTGCAAATCATACTTTGAAGCCTTTGCACCGCCGCTCTTAGTTTTACTCGGGTCACTTCGGACACGCCATGCAGATCACGTTAACTGGAGGCGGATGATATTACGTTTGGAAGTTCTGAGATACAGAACAGCAAACGTCATCAGGGGCGCTCCATAATGTTGATTTTCAAACGTAAAACATAATATTATCGTACCATAAAGGGTCAGTAGACCAGTATTAACATCAAATATTCCGCCTCTTTTATTACATAACTCAAAATAGTACTTCATTGCTCTCCAAGCGTCTGAAAATAATCGAAAAACAAGTGAAAAACAAGAAATACTTGATAGCAATGGGATATCTTTATTAGTACCTATGGTGTGGTCAGCAGCGACTCGGATCTTTTTTAAATCCATTTGAACGGAATTTAACACTGGGTTATAGATAACTTTTGTTTAAAAGCAGTTTAAAATTGTATGTTGGTGTTAGAAATGACGACCAATTTTTTCCTTGCTTGATAAAATTAAAGAATATAAAATACAGTGAATTTCATTCATTCTAGATATCATGCTTATTAGCAATATGATGGCTGTATAGGTAGTAGTAAATATTGCTTATGACCTACACCTAATATACAACCAATATCCTAATAAAAGTTATGACAATTTTATTTACCAAAAAGATCGGATACGCCGTTTTTCTTATCTCTTAAATCGATGACATGGTTTCTAAGAAAAGATCTTTGTATGTATCAATAGATACAAAAGTATGACAGGAAGACAACGAAAATGATTTGGTTGAAATTTGCTCAGTGACAGTTTATATGAATGGGCTATTACATGGTTAATGAAATGATTGTTACACTAACATAACTTTTGAACCAACATTATGGTATACGGTATTTATTTTTAAATAAGGGTTACGGGGCCAAATTAGGAAATATATAAAAAAAAATTGCAAACCTTAATGTGTCATATATAAAATAAATACGTCATTATAAAGAAGTTATTATTGTAAAATGAATAGTTTTGATTTTATTCATGGACAAGACGAAATTTGACTGTTCCCTCACCCTCCCTCCCTGATTTCCGAGACTCCTGAGCCTAAAATTTAATAAAAAATACTTTTTAACGCGTTTTATTAACTTGTTACTTGCGTCACATTTCATGCAAAATGAGGCGAGAGTATATATAATTAATAAAATAAAATCAGTCTTACTTGAGCTGTTTGCAATATTTTTCAAAAAACGTTCTATCGAAGATTTTGTGTCTGAAATAAAAAAGAAAAATTTTAATATTCCAACATCTAATTTAAAGTAAACTATTTACCTAAGCAGTACGCAGGAGAATGAAAGTCGCTGACATAGTTCAACGGATTAGCAAGATGAAGTGGCGATGGGCAGGACACATTGCTCAAAGCACTAACGGCCGATGGAGCAGAAAGGTTCTCGAGTGGAGAACACGAACTGGCAAGGGCAGCATGGGATGACCTCATAAACGATGAACCGACGACCTCATAAAGGTCGCTGGCGATCGTTCCCGCTGGAAATCGATGGGGCCGGATTGTGGTAATTCGAAGATTTCTTTCCGGGTCAAGTTGGTTTCTATAACTACAATACTTGTTTTTGTGTCATCCTGTAGGTAAATAAAACCCTTTAAATTGTTGATCCTACTGAAAGTATGATAGAAGAATATTTAATTTTTTGATACAGAAGAGGCCGCAGGTTGAGAACATTATAAATCTAAAACTGATTTAGGATTCTTTTAGACACCAGATCTCCCACAACATTTTAATTGCATTAACAGCAATACAATATAAACAAAAACAAACTGTTTGTTATTGCATGAATGCACATTCCCGAAGGAATCTATGGCGACTCTTGTTAACGGTGATGATCTCAAGCTAAAACAAACTCGGCAATTTGTTATTTCACGTAAAATGTGAAACAGGAAAGAAGTCGAAAACACTTCTCAAATGAAGATTATTGCGAAGTTGATGATTGATGGTTGCTTCCCTTGGCACTTATATTAATACCACATTTAAGCCATATAAATAAATATTTATAAAAATATTTATTTTTGACTTTAAACAAACGCTACCTACATGGTTGCGTTTGTACCTAATTTGTCGACAAATTACCTCTCTGTGAGATCATTTTATTTTGTTTTATTAGAACCACCAGTAGTTATTACAATATTTTCTTGTACGGGTTACAGTCTTGTAAAGTTCTTAACTAATTGCATAACTTATTAAGGTAGCCACAGCATACAAATTTGAGAGCTTAAGGAAATAATTAAATCATATTTAAATTAATTTAACATAAAGCAAAACTAAAGAAGAAAACTTAAAGTAGGTTAAATATAAGACTAAAGTAAATTCAGATTAAATAACAAAAACAACGAAAAACAAGTTACACTGGAAAGGATGATGGAGCTGATCAGTTCAGCTTTTTACGGAACTGCGACAATGAGTCAAAAAATATGTCTACGAATTCACTGTATTTATTTAATAAACGGCAAAGACCAAAGACCGAATTCAGTTCGCCGGAATGGGGCCGAGAGGGGTTGAATATGTTTACGCGGATATCTCGATGGCATGTTAAATTTAAAACAAGTAAGGAGTTGAGGGCAGTTTATTTGACCTCGAAGAATCTTATAAAGAAATACCAGATCCAAAACATCTTGGCGTTTTGAGAGCGTCTGCCTGCATTGACTAGGAACGATTTTAATGTAATGTTTTGATGTAATTCATGATTAGCTACGATTAGGTAATCAAAGCCTGAAGTTATAATAAGATTTTAGCTACAGCAAGAAATATAACTGATCCGAGTTATACCTGGCTGCAAGAATTTATTAAAATTAATATTTGTGGTAGTGTGTAGTAGCGTCAACTTCGCCAGTCCTGTTCCCGCTTTACACAAGTGACATCCCGAAACCCAAGAAAACCCATCTAGGTCTCTTCGCGGACGATACCGCTTTATACTACTCGGGCCGCAGTCCTGCCGCCATTCACGACGCTCAACAATCCGCATCAAATGCCTTAGGCAAATGGTTCAGAAAGTGGAGAATCGAAGTAAATCCGACAAAGAGTGCTGCGGTACTCTTCTCGAGATTTTACAGTCCACCGGACATTCCCCCGGTGAGATGTTTGGCTAACCAATCCCTTGGGAACGGCAAGCCAAGTACTTAGGCGTAATCCATGACCGAAAGCTAAACTTTAGAGCGCATTTAGAAACCGTTTGTGCAAGCGCTTTACTTACGCTCAGTCGACTACACTGTCTTCTAAATTCACGCAGCAAATTATCTCTTGATAATAAGGTTAGGATTTACACCACGTGTATACGACCGATTATAACGTACGAGAGCACAGTATTTGGTTTATCATACCGCGTCTAGCAGTTTGTACCGCTTACAAACTGTTCAAAATAGATTCACACGACGGGCCAGCGGGAACCCGTGGTTCATTCGTAATCGCAACTTACATTCTGATCTCCAACTGTCTTCCATCATGCAGTGGATGAAAGAGGCGTCGAAACGCTTCTTCGAATCCGCGGCGCAACACCCAAACAAGTTGGTTTTTACAGCATTCGACTATAGGCCTTTGCCCACAAAGCGTCGTAAATACCGTCGGCCTCGGGGCGTCCTAGATGACCCGGACGACGAGATAACAAATTACCAACTGGCAGTAAAAAGACTGCAAGAAACTAGCACCACTACACAGAGACCACCCTATCCGACCCGCCGGAGAAGAGTGGGCCCGCGAACGCGACGCGTCTTTCCTCGTCCTCCTGACCCTTAGTTTGCAAAAGAACCATCCGATGCCCTCGTGGACCCGAAGTCCGAGAGGCCCACGAACTGTAAAGTAGAGAGCGACAGCATAATACTCCCCTAAAATACTTAAATCATAATCCCTCAATCTCATCGCCAGCGACCACCCTGAGCCGAGGTCAAAGCCCCACAGGGGGCGCTCTTGCGCAGATTGCTTAGTTTGTAGTTTTTAAAACATTTATTAAGGCTGGAGCTCTGCTCGCCTTTGTGCCCGGTGAAGTAGCAAAAGCCTCGTGGCTGCCTACGTAAGTCCAACAGAAAAAAAAGCGGCAACTCAAAAGCCATGTGTTGCCCAATAGGGATAGTGCCGAAAATAATATATCTAAATCAACTGTTCAACAGAATATGATATAGTTGAAGCTATCTCTATCTACATTCAAGAAGGTGTCGCAGATGAAGTGTGCAATTGTTGAAAGGTGTAGCCACAGGTATTGACTTTAATCATTTACCTGTTTGAATCACTTCTATAGTGCATTCTCGGTAAACCAACTAAGTTGCCTTTTCAATAGAATTCTATAATAATAAAGAAAGAAAATTCATTTATTTACGGCACATTATAGGTACAATGACAAATAAAAACATAACAATTATATAAGTAAATGTGCCATAAATGGATACTGGCTTCAGCATAATGCTACCTCAATAACCAAAAAGATTATTGCGGCAGCGTTGCTGTATTCGTACGTAAGTAATGAAAAAAGGTAAAATTGATCGAATTAGATGAACAATTTAATATATCGGACACAATTCGAACTTTCACAAAATTCCTTGTATTCCAAAAAATACCCTTCCTAAATAGGCTAGGCATTTATTTGCTGGGAGTGAACGCTGATTATGATTAAAGACATGCACAAATGGTCGCAGATTAAAAGTTACCTTCCGGCTAAAGCTATAACTGCTTTTTAAAATGTTTTTGAATACTTTACGGAAATGTTTACCATATACTATGTTTCAAAATTGAGATTAATAAAATTCGACCACCGGCGGGACTCGAACCCGCATCTTAGGTTAAGCCCGTAATGCCTTAACCAATTAGGCTACGGTGGAACCCTACCGGTCATCGAAATTTATCAACCTCTTTTATAACACGTCTCTAAGGGGGACGTTAGTGCCATCTATCGGTAATGATCCGCATTACTTCGACTAATATCTCCAAAGTTGCATTTGTTATTAAAGGTCACAGCTCATTAGAGCCACCCGGCACCCACTCCGCACCGCCTCGCCTCCTGCGGCTAGTATTCTTTATATGGACTTGTATGGCTATGCGCTCACTATATCAACTCCGTAGCGTCACCAGATCACCTCGGTCGTAAGACCTCCACGCGCGGACGGCGAGTTGACCACTCGGTGACAACTCGCTGCTCGCATGCTTGCCTTACGTTGACTGCGCGTTGCCAACTAGCGGGTCCCGAGTGGACCGCGCGCTGCCCGCGTATGATTCACGCAAGGACGATACTTGGCGATGCGCCGATTGTTAACAGACTACTCGAAAATTGGTTGACCAAGCGACGTCCACTCCGTGACCACGCGGCGTTTACTCGTTGACCGCGCGGGGTCCACTGGTTGACCGCGGAACTTTTATTGGTGATAACGCGGCGTCCACCCGTGGACCACCTGCTGACAACGAGTCGACGCCGTGCGAAGAGGCGGTGCGGGGTGTGTGCCGGGTGGCTGCAATGAGCTGTGATCTTTAATATTAAACGATGACACCGCCCGTATATCACATTTTTAAATGTTTTTGAATACTTTACGGAAAAGTTTACCATATACTTATGATTCAAAATTGAGATTAATAAAATTCGACCACTGGCGGGACTCGAACCAGCATCTTAGGTTAAGCCCCTAATGCCTTAACCAATTAGGCTACGGTGGAACCCTACCGGTCATCTACAGTCGCACAAGCCTCGAAGGCCCTTCAGGCCACAAAAGCTAGGCCGCGGATGCCGTCGGGGGGCCGGATTGCTCATGCGTACCCGGCCCCCGCTAACGTCGGATCGAAGGAGTGTCCGGGGAGTTTTAGTGGTGTAGGGTCCTCTCCTCGTGGTATGAATTTAGCATACCATGCTATGGAGAGGGCGAGTCCCACATATCCCATCGCCAGCGCGCGAATACGCTGCAGTGGCAGTAGGAATGCGTAAAGGCATTTCCCCCTGGACAACAAAAAACAAAAAAAAAATGGCCACAAAGGCTAAAAACTTCCAAACCTCACCGGCCCTTCAGGCCCAAAAGGCTAAGATTTCCCAGATGTCATAAGCACAACCAAAGGTGGCCCGGGCCCCAAAACCTCCGCGAGCGCTAAATTTTACATAATTGCCGATTATATAGCGTCTATCGATATTGACGTCATAATGGAACTTGTTGATCTCATTGAAAGGTTAAAAGAAAACCGTAATGTCATCAAACTCGCACTTCAGACTAGGCTACAAGCAGCCGTGGTCATTAGCTCTTTTTCTAATGATAACTAACTATGGATAGTGTTAGGAAAATAGGAATGAGTAAAGTCTCTAGTAGGATTAAACCAAGATCCCTCCGGATAGGGTTTTTTAACGCGGACGGTATACTAAAGCAGCGAGATGAAATCGGAGAATTTCTCCGTGACCATCAATTAGACCTGTTTTTAGTTCAAGAGACATTCCTCAAGCCGTCCGGAGAAGTCCTGGCATCGGGAATTACCGAGTAGTTAGAAATTACAGGACTAATTCTGCAAAAGGTGGCACTTTGATCTATTTAAACAAAGGTCACTGCATTGCATACCATTGGACCCACCCGTCGATCTTGTAAACAGAAGTTTCCCTCTGTCGGCTAGGCATAACAGGACATCTGCCAATCACCATCGTTTCGGCTGACCTTCCCCCAGACAAGGAGTTGTTACGGAGCGATACCGAATCCTTCATGACTTTGGGGGAACGGTCATCGTCACCGGTGACCTAAATGCTAAGCATGTGACATAGAGCTGCAACACGAATAACTCGAGAGGCACCTCACTGTCACAATGCTTAGAATTCATTCCCTTCGATCCTATTATTCACATGACATACTCGACTTTGCACTTGTTAAGAACGTAAAATTACGTTTATCTTCTGATCCCACTTCTTATCGCCCTATAAGTCTTCTCAAATCATTGGGAAAATATCTTATGCATAATCTATGCCCGACTACTAGCATTCACTATGGATAACAATCTTATTCCTGGTGAGCAGTTTGGCTTTCAAGCCAAACACTTATGTGTTCACCCAGTGCATCGCATTGTCGAACACATCCTTGTTAAATCAGGTAAATACAAATGTCATACGGGAGCACTCTTCTTTGACGTAGCTAAAGCGTTCGACAAAGTCTGGCACAATGGCTTAATTTATAAGCTCTACTAAGTCAAAGTGCCAGACCATCTCGTGCACATCATACGAGACTACCTCTCGGGGAGAACCTTCAGGTATCGTGTAGAAGGCGATTACTCTTCCCCTCACTCGATCCAAGCAGAATTGCCACAAGGCTCAGTACTTTCGCCACTCCTGTTCTTGCTTTACACAAGTGACATCCCGAAACCCAAGAAAGTCCATCTGGCTCTCTTCGCGATCGTTACCGCTTTATACTACTTGGGCCGCAGTCCTGCCATCATTCACGACGCTCTGCAATCCGCATCAAATGCCTTAGGCAAATTCTTTCTTTAATTCTCGAGATTTAACAGTCCACCGGACATCCCACCGGTCAAGATGTTTGGTGAACCAATCCCTTGGGAACGGCAAGCCAAGTATTTAAGCGTAATCCTTGTTCGAAAGCTAAACTTTAGAGCACATGTAGAAACCGTTCGTGCACGCGCTTAAGTTACGCTCAGTTGACTACACTGTCTTCTAAATTCACGCAGCAAATTATCACTTGATAATAAGGTTAGGATTTACACCACATGTATACGACCGATTACGACGTACGCGAGCACAGATTGCTCATACCGCGTCTAGCAGTTTGTACCACCTACAAACTGTTCAAAGCAGATTCACTCGACGGGCCACCGGGGCACCATGGTTCATTCGTAATCGCAATTTACATTCGGATCTCCAAATGCCTTCCATCAAGCAGTGAATGAAAGAGGCGTCGGTACGCTTCTTCGAATCCGCGGCGCAACACCCAAACCCGTTGGTTGTTGCAGCATCCGGCTATAGGCCTATGCCCACAAAGCGTCGTACTTACCAACTAGCAGTAAGAAGACTGCAAGAAACTAGCACCACTACACAGAGACCACTCTATCCGACCCGACGGAGAAGAGTGCGCACGCAAACGCGACGCTTTCCCCCTCGCCCTCCTGACCCATAGTTTGCAAAGAACCATCGAATGCCCTCATAGACCCGAAGTCCGAGAGGCCCGCGAACTGTAAAGTAGAGTGACAGTTGCACAATACTTCCCTAAAATTCTAAAAGGCATAATCCTTCAATCTCATCGCCAGAGACCGCCCTGAGCCGAGGTCCAAGCTCCCCAGGGGGTGCCCTCTTACTCAGATTGCTTTGTTTGTAGTTTTTAAACCATTTATTAAGGCTGGAGCTCAGTTCGCCTTTATGCCCGGTGAAGTAGCAAATACCGCGTGGCAACCAAAGTATTCGTATACAATACCAGCAATTAGTATTTTTATTTTACCTCCATATTGTTTATTTTTAACTTAATTTGATGCTGTCTTAAGACCATGAATAAAAAATCTACTTACACATATACCCATTCAGTTTCCAATGCCAAATTATTAACACTGCAGAAAAAAAAAGTAAAACTATTACGAGCATTATTACAATACCTAAATATTTTTTTAATAACTTATTAAAACAAAAATAGTGACGATGGAAGAACCTTATACGCTTACGAGTGTTCTGTTAGTAATAAAATAAATAAATAAAAATCGGTTTTGTTCACGTAAACCAATTACAGGCACTTGTAAATCATCAAACATTATTTGAAAATTAATGATTATTTATCAGTCTTAAATTACATTTGTTATTTATTTATAAACCTATTATAATTATTTATAACTAGCTTCCGCCCGCGACTTCGTACGCGGATCCAGTTGGATACCAGTTGATACCACTAAACACCTGCCTTCTTCCCCTCAGGAAGCTGAAAGACTATTAAAAACTAATATTAAATCAAACGGGTCTAAATTCGGCTTCCAGTCTGTAAATGAGGTTGATATAGTGAAGGCATTCCGAACAATTAAAATGAAAGGTACAGAAGACTTGTGGGGACTTTCTGTTAAAGCTATTGACACAGTAATACAAAATATCGCTCCTCCTATAGCAGCCATCTTTAATAAATCTCTAACTGATGGAGTATTTCCTGACTTTATGAAGATTAGTAAAATAGTGCTGATATTTAAATCAGGTTGCTCAATAACGCGACTAACTATAGACCTTTCTTGATATTACCAACATTAAGTAAAGTATTCGAAAAGATTATGCTCAATCAAATGTTGAAACATTTTAATCAAAATGGGATATTGCACGACAAGCAATTTGGATTCACTAAAGGCCGGTCAACTCAGGACACAGGATGCACTCTGATTAAATCCATACTGGAGGCTTGGGAGGGATCGAAGGATTCTCTTGGAGTCTTCTGTGACCTTTCCAAGGCATTCGACTGTGTAAATCATGAGACGCTTATTCTTAAGTTAAAATATTATTTAACGACTGAAAAATCGCTTGATCTTGTTATATCCTATTTATCTGATAGGAAACAAATAGTATACGTAGACGGCGTTGCTTCAAAATAGCATTTGGTAAAAATGGGCGTGCCCCAAAGATCTATTCTGGGTCCTTTTCTGTTCTTAGTCTACATAAATAATTTGCCATACATCTTAAATTTATAAACTGTCAGATATAGTTCTTTTTGCTGACGATACCTCATTAATATTTAAAGTCAGTAGAAAAGATACTAACCTTCTTGAACAAAAGAATAAAACTCTTAGGCCCAAAACACACACAAGCGACGCAAGGCAGCAGGCGTGGAACAGGCGCGGCGCCGCTTCAAAACGATTTCATACAAAATGTATGCAGGCGACGTTTTTGAATTATACTGAAGCGACGCGGCGCAGACACGCCGTTTCGTTCGTTGCCTGCGCCGCGTCGCTAGCAGTCGGTTCTCGTGAGTCACGCAAGGAGCATGTCGCTTGTGATACGGTATGCTCAGTATTTACCAACCCAAAAATGCGTGATGATATTGATTTTAATGTACCCAATATCTTCTGGACCTTTGCACATGATTTAATTGCAGCAAAGCAAGCGCATCTTCGTCTTCTGAAGACGAAGACATCTTATCACACCAATGTCAGCCTATAAAATGCCGCATCTGAACGTTTATTGCCTGTTCCACGCCTCTTCTGATATAATTCAAATCGCGTCTGCGCCGTATCGGTCCCACGCCTGCGCCGCGCTTGCCCCACGTCGCTTGTGTGTGTTTTAGGCCTTAGTTTAATTTCACATTGGTTTTCTTCAAATAAACTTTTATTAAATGCGGGTAAAACTAAATGCGTCAGATTTGTGCTACCAAATGTAACTAACGCTAAACCAATTGCTTCACTTAATGGAGAAACGTTAGACCTAGTTCCATTAGTGAAGAAAAGAGCAGTTAGGGCTTTTTACGGTTTAGATAGTCGGGACTCCTTGTGTACCAGATTTAAAGAGATTAATATACTTACCGTTCCCTCTAAGTACATATACCAAAATATCATTTTTGTTAGAAAAAATAGAGATCAAAATAGCAAAAAAACTGATATTCATAATGTTAACACGAGAAATAAACATAAAATTGCCATACCCGGTTTTAGAACTAATAAATCATGTATGGGAAATTATATTAGGTTTTATAACAAACTCCCTAGTCATGTAACTGATTTGCCTGATCCAACTTTTAAAGTATATATTAAACGTGTCCTCATATCTATAATATAATAATAAAATAAAAATCGTTTATTTGCAATACGAGTTTTTGTAGTTACAAAATGTGATTGGAGCCTCCTTTTAAGCTATATCTAAAGGCTATTATAGCATTAAGGACTATATTGAGGATAAAGACATTTAGCTTCATAAACCTGCTTGCGTAACACTTCCTAGAGACCCTGTATCCAAATAAAATAATACATAGTAAGCATAATAGTGTGATGTTCTGTGAACTACCTGTAATTGACCTACTTACCGCTATTTCTGTCTCAAATTAGTTTATTTTTCTATTAGTATAAAAACACAATAAACAAATATTACAAAGACAACCGTTCGGGCAAATAAAGTGTATGCCAATAAATAGTTAAAGTAACTGGACCAAAACCTACGTTCTGCCCATTTGAGCATATTTCGATAGACCGTCTCATGGGGGTCGTGTTAAAACCGGCAGTAGAATAAGCCACTGAGTTTGTTTTGTCCGGGTCTTCTCAATTGGGGCGTATTGGACCCGGTGGTAGCATTAAAGCGTCCGTCGTTATATACTCATGGCCCACCTAAATAATGACAATTGTTCTTAACCTAATATAGACATAACTAGCTATTTGACACAATATAATTAAATAATAAACTACGACGTTAAGACTAAAATATAATTAAAATAATAACTTAAATACTTGATTAATTTGAACATTTATAAAATATGATAATTATAGATAATAATACTGAATACTAAATTATTGTTTTGATTATTTGCAAGTGCCTGTAATAGGTTTACGTACCCTAAATATCCGGGTTAGAATAGATCACCCCATGTCTTCCCGTAGGACGAAGGGACAGAGGCGAGTAAGGAACTTACAGCTGGATGGGTAGCAGCTACTATCAGCTCAAGGTTATTGACCGAGATTCTGAGATTGTATAATTTCATATCTTTTAATTTATTCGTGACATCGACTTTCAACTAGGGATGTGAGATTAATGGAAATTAATCGTTTAAATAAAAATCAAGTATGTACACTCACTCATCTCTTAATTCTCATTACTTTAAACCTGACAAAATCATCCGCAAATATTCAGTTCGGTTTTTGTACGTTGATTCATAATGGATTTCGTGTCTGGAAGTTTGCAGTTTCGCAATCGGTTTATCATAATAGTCGATAGTGATTGAAATTCTTTCGCGATACATGCGACGAGAGGCAATGAAGTGTAAAAAATAACAAAATAAATAATATGATTTACTCTCCTTGGCACCAGACGAGTTAGCCTTACAATAGTATTAGCGATGTCGCCTAAATTGGGCCTTTATTCTCGAAGATGTGAACGAGTACGTATCCCTAGGTCATAAGATTTAACTTCGTAGGGTCAACCTGTACCCTTTAAAACCTCTAATCTCTAAGAAAGAGGTCAACCGTCAAATCCGACTCGACTGGGCATCATTAGGGAAACATCGAGAGATGTTGTAATCTAAATTACCTCAATGCCTTAAGATGGAAGTTTTCAAGAAAAATGTATAAGTAGGTATGACGTAACGAATGGCAAATATGTGAAACTATTAATTTTTATAACACCTGTGCATCACAATATAAGCAAATAGACATTCATTTGATTTATGACTTGTGCCTAATTTATTTTTTGTAAGTACAAAAACTAATAAAGGTTTTAAATAATAGTTTGACGTAGTTCTGATAATATTTAATTTCATCATTTTAGTTTGGTCGCAGCCATAGTAAGAAATAAAAATGGTATAATTATGTTAACTTGTAAATGTTTCTGATAGTTTGTTGCGTTAATAACGTCAACTCAGAAGGCATGTACTTTGTTTCCGAAAAGGCATAGTACCAATAACAATTTAACAAAGTAAGCTGTTAAACAGAATTTGATTGTTTTTCTAAGCAAGTTGCTGGTCTTGTGGTGGTTTGTTCATCGTAAAATATATGGCGACCGGAATTGATGTCGATCGACTATAAGGAAATGAATAAAATCAATCTATGGGATAATTAATTCCGTTTCAGATAATTTATTTAAATGTCTCAGATTTGTAAACATTTGATATAAAGTAGTCAGTGAAAATATAACTATTCTGAATCTGGATTGGATCTGATTCGGGATTGTTCAAACTTATTTAACTCTATTCAGCTTATGCCCTAATAATCGTTGTCTTCAGTGGACATACGCTGAACATACGCACATTAGGTAGTCCTTAATCTTGTAAAAAAAACTTGTGAGAAATATCATTATTTTATACGTTTAACCTTGGAATATGTATTTAATACGTTGTCCGATAGTCAATTCTTTTGTTCCATTATTTAGACTCATGGTAATTTTGATATTCATAACCTAAAGGTCGATTAGATATACAATTATAATATAATATATGTAAAGCAATAGAACCTAATTTTAAAATGTCGACACTACTGCATTGGGATACTTATATACAATAAAGAATAATAACTTTAGAATAATAATTAGATTTCATTATTTTTTAAATGTATTTTACAAAGAAAACTTAATAAAAACCAATCAAATTATAATAATAACCGACAGTTGTTATGTGTGTGAAGTTTTTTTGTAGTTATTAAAGCCATTGACGATATTGTACCGCAACGATCAGCTGTCCATTCGATAAGTTTAACGTTTGCCAATTTGAATTTACAATCGAAAATCTCCCGTTGAAAAACTACAACAGAAATCACGTATATAATATTGGAAACAAATCTACAGAGAGGAATAAAACCAGTTTATATTCGTGAAATTGTGCTATAACGACATACCACCACCATATGGCACCGAAACTCAGGGGAGTATCTTTTACCTATCTAAAACGTTAATTTAGTAGCCAGTCTCGCCAGGATCCTTTGTTATATTTACTTTAGGTTAATGACCCATAATATGTGATTTTTTTTCTATGAAATAGTCTTTGTGTTAACATTCTGGGTCATCTAAATACCTACTCACACAAAATTATTACTATAGAACATATAACACAATAGTTAACTTCTTAATCCCTTGTGATTCTAGTCATTCTACAAATAATTATTTTATTTTTATTTAAATTACTTATTCTTTTTTCCATTATCATTAGATTTCTGTCAATTTTGTTTTTTCCCTATTCTTCAAACAAACATATTTTCTGCTTTTCTCTCACTCATTCCTTTTAACTTTCAGTTGCTGTTGTAGTTATGGCTCACATCATGCCTATGACACGTAGGGCAACTAACAAGGACCTTGAGTCAAAATTGGAGCAGGCATTGCACCAGCTAAAGGTCTCCAATAATGAATGCAGTAAACTTGAGATACTCCGAGTAGAAAATGAAGAGGAAGCTATCAACATATTGAAAGACAATTCATCTCTTAAAAAACAGATATCAAACCTGTATTCTCAATTTGTTAATGCGTCCAATGAACGGAATGATTTACAAACAAAATTGGATTGTTACCATGGGTGTATCAACACCCATGAGCAGGCATTGAGTCGCATCACTGAGTTGGAATCCTGTCTTAGAGTGGCAAATTCAACCATACATGACCTTGAACAACAGTTTGATAGATGCAAGAGTGATGAGACTCGGAGTTTGTTTGAGGAGCTTGTTGATTCACCCTCTATTAGCATCAATACACCCATGACTAGTCATAAAAGTATAAAGAAATAATAAAAGATTAACAGGACTATTAAAAACATTAAAAAAACATACAATTTTTGTAAAAGATATAACTATCATCAAATAAGCAAACTTATTGTGGAGCGTAGAGACTTATTATCAGATTAAGATATTTGTAGTTTTCAGCTCACCCAAAGCCACTTGAAATATGCCACAGACACAAGTAAATTAAATATAATTGTAAATAACTTAAATAAAAAATAACCTCACTGACAACAAAATATGAGGATTCACAGAGCCAAATTAAAGAACACATCCTAGCTGCTAATGAGCTAATTAGTGTCATTAGCAACGAGAAATGTAATAGGTGTAATTCTATAACTAATAAAAATTATTAAGTGATTGCAGTTTCAGTGAATCAGTGTCAAGTCCTCGATTGTCACTTACACATAGCAAACAGGGACATCCACAGTTCACTCTGAGGGATCCGCTTGATGTAAGTACACAACTGGGTCAACCTGCATCACTGAATCCTGCTACAGTTTTAAGTAGTTCTCAAGGACATGTAAGTAATCCCATTACAATAAAAAATACCTGTGATAATAGAACCTGCTTAATATCAGACCTACTCGGGAAAAATTTAAGTAGCCCAATTAATATGTACAGTAATCAAACTATTGTAAATGAATGTTTACCCGGGGCCAGTTATAACCAATTAACTGACAAAATGGTAGGTATTAGTCAACAAAGTACATACAAAAAAATTATTTTGCTTTATGGTGATAGTTTATCTGTAAGTAGAAAACATATTATTGACATAGTCCATAAAATGAAAGATATAAATGTGAAATTTAACTCAACGTTTTTATTATGTGCTCTGCCATATTCGTCCAACTTAAGTGAAGAGCAAAATAAATATATTTATAATTTGAATATGACAATTTATAATATATGTCGCCATAACACATTTGTGTGTTATTTTGACACAAATATTTTTATTGATAATTTTAGATTTAATATGACAAATGGTACTATGTACCTTCCATATTATTTTAAAAACCAACTTGCTAAATTGTTAGCATTTAATATTTTTAATGACTTTGATAATCTTGCATTATCACAGAGTAATTTAATCACTACTCTAACCTATAGTAGGTAATTTAATCACTACTATAACCTATACAGGGTGTCCCAAAAGATTACGTAGCTGGGAAGGGGGGTGATAGGGATGGTCACAAGGGTCACCAGAAAAATATAAAAATTTCCCTCTGGGTGTTTAAAAAAATAAATGGCATTTTTTAAAAGACTAAAAATTTTACACCTTGTGCTAACTATACCTACAAATATGGCTGTATTTAAAAAAAATGCTGTTATGTACCTAATCTTCAATAACAACAAGGTCATCAACATCAACATCAAAAATAACAAGGTGTAAAATTTTAAGTTTTTAAAAAAATGCCATTTTTTTTTAAATACCCAGAGCGGATTTATTTTTTATTTTTCTAGTGACCATTGTGTCCACCCCTATCACCCCCTTTCCCAGCTACTTAACCTTTTGGGACACCCTGTATATATATTTAGGATATAGTTCAATTAATGTACAAGTTGTGTGTTGTGTGGTATGAAGCCCAACTGTAGCAATATATGTATTAAGTTTCTATATAATTTGTCTTTTAATAAAGTTTACTCATATTATGTCATTTGTTCTTATTTAAGTCGGTATTATACCTATATTATTATTATTTTGTAACAAAATAATCCAAATCTCACAATTCACATCCAAACGTCCATATCATAGATAATAGAAACAAACATCGTCTGTCATCTGTCACTGTCATTTGTTTTATTTCATTCGCTAGTTCATTCTTTTTATTTTTAATTTCAACGGTGTTGCCATAGATTGTCCGTTAAACCAGGCGTAACGAATGTATAGCTAGTCCGAGCTTAGTCCACGTTTATTAATAACGTTATGAAAACGAAGTTAATACTTAGTTACACCAGGATTAGCTTAACCAAACGTAACTTCGGATTAAGCAAGGAGTAGGCCATTTTTATTAATAAGACGGTTACAGTTTGAACTTAAGTTCTGGTTGGGAAAATTCAAAACATTGTTTAATACAGTTTATTTACATTTAACTAAAGTATGTAGGTACCATTTGGTCGATAACTTTTTGCCATCTTGTAGGTAGGGACATGATCCCATTGCTATATAAATTTTGAGACTTCTGATCAAAATACCGCGACAAGTGTTTTGGCAGTCCTCTCGTGATGTTAATCTGACACTGCCTAAAGAATTGTAAAGAGACCGAAACAGGTGGAAATCTGAAGGTGCAAGGTCAGGACTATACGGCGAATGCATTAACACCTCCCAGCCAAACTCTCTCAATTTTTGCTGAGTGGCTAAAGATGTGAGGTCTAGCGTTATCATGATGAAAAACCACACCCCTTCTGTTGATTAATTCCGGCCGCTTTCTCTCAACTTCTTGCTTTAATTTCATCAGTTGTTCGCATTAAAGTTCAGAATCGATGGTTTTGCCTGGTGGTAACAGCTCATAATGAAAAATGCCCTTCCGATCCCACCACACACACGGCATCACCTTGTTGCGAGTTAACCCGGGTTTCGCCACAGTCTGTGAAGCCTGACCGGCCTTTGACCACGACCTTTTTCGCACGTTCTTGTCGTACGTGATCCACTGTTCATCACCAGTTATCAGCTTCTACAAAAATGGTTCGGTTTCATTACGTCGTAATAAAGAATCACATAAAAGTACACGGTTCATTAGGTTTCTTTCAGTGAGCTCGTGAGGTACCCCAATATCGAGCTTTTTTGGGTACCCAGTTTTTTTCAAATGCGCCAAAACTGTTTTTTGGTCAATTCCCAGTTCTTCAGCTACGTCTTAAATACTGATATGCCGATCTTGCTCCACTTTTTCAAAAATGGCATCCATTTTATCCGTAATAGGGCGACCAGAGCGACGTGCATCTTTGACATCATAATTTCCGGATTGAAAACGCTTAAACCAAATTTGTGCTACTGTAACAAAAATAAGTCTAGATACAGTTTTACAAAACTTTAATCAATATTCGACAGTAATTTATTCACATTTAACCCTCTAAATCCACTTAATTCTAATTAAAGTGTTTGCCGAAATTATATTGTTAACAATCCCGCGCACGCGCTGCCCACAATCCTCAGAGTTCTGCGACAGAGTGGCCCATATTACCCGCCTGCACCGCCGTCGCGCCCCTCCACCGCCTGTCATATTAGCGCACGTAACATCGGCCATCCTGAAAGTGAATACCGTCAGGTATTCACAATAAGAAGCATTAGTAGGAGGAATTATTTTTATATCTACTCAGAATTGGCAGAACCCAACAGAATAGAGCAGAACAGAATAGAGCAGAACAGAATAGAGCAGAACAGAATTCACTATTATCTAACTTTCTAACAGGTCAATGAGATCCTGAGTGTCTACAAGTTCAGCATCACTTTCAGATTCAGTGTCACAGATAACAGAACTTCTGTAAGGTCGCAGAACATCAGCAGGCAACATTGCATTAAAGTTTTTATAATGCCCTTCATGCCTTTAATACTTCGGATTTTGTATTGGTCGTTCGGATACACTTGCTCCATTCTGAAATAGGTTAAGCCAATCCTGCAGTTTAATAAAATATAGCTAAAATAACAAAATCTCTGTAAAAATGTAGGTACTTCAAAATCGTTCACACACATTTTCTTTTAAAGTAATTTTGTAAAATAACTTTTATGTTTCAAATTCACGGCATTTTAAATAACAGCCAGACAGAACAAAACAGAGCAGAATGTAACATGTTAAACAGAACAGAAATCAGTTAAACAGATCAGACAGAATGACAGAATTACGGGAATCCTCCCAGACAGATTAAATACTAAAAATTCTTACGCACCTCAATGTTTGCGGCCGGAGGCATGTGTGATTCACTTCCATCATCTTTAGATTGCTTCATCAGATTCTCTAATTTTAAACATTTATTGATGTTGTGACCCACTAGACCGCAAAAGTTGCAAATGCGTCTGTCTGGAACTGGGCAGTCCTTAACCATATGCTCAGCAGAATTGCACCTGAAGCAAAGCATCTTCTGAGGTGTTGATGTTGGTGCTGCACGCGATGTTGTAGATCCCATCAAGTCAGATGTCCGCTTTTTGTCACAATCGGGTTTCATAATACGAGGGTAGTTAGCAAATTCACTATCAGATTTCCTCAAATCTGTTTTATTACGGTAAATTTCAAATGATGACAAATATCCGGTGTAAAACTGCTCAGGATTCTCACATTTGAAAGCCTTTGCATTATTTTGTAAATCTGAGGGTAAGCCTTTAATTAAACATGAAAGTGATGCAGCGTCATCTAGCCGACAACGACGACACATAGCCAATTTATCATGGTAGTAGTGTGTGATGCTTTCCGTATGCTGTTTCTTTCGAGCCACTAATTCTTCGAGCATGTCAGCATATTCAAAACTCCTCGGAAATGCATTGATCAATAAAGATTTCCACTGCTCCCAAGTGTAATTATACTCCTCCAATCGGCTAAACCACAGTTGTGCCTGACCTGATAGTCGTGTTTGCATAATTACGATTTTCGAATAATCGTCCCATTTATGTACTAACCCTAGTTGATCAATCTTAGCTAGCCAAGTTTTCACATTGACTTCATGGTTATCAGGGTCAAAAACCGGTATAATTTTCTCTCCAGAGACATTCCTTAACGGCCGTGAAGTTGTACAATACTTCTCCACCATTCGTTCTAGCTTTTTTGTCATCAATCGTTCTAAAAGAACGTTTGGGGAATCATCTTCGTCAGAATCGCTAGCACTTGACATCATGTTTACACTACGTAATGAGTCCACGTGTAATGTACCAGCACTAGTTGAAGAAAGTCTAGATTTTTTAGTTGCACAAGTACTCGCACTGTCTTTATTAGGCACTGTACGCTTCATTTGTCCTATTATCCCACTTCTGAATGTAACAAAAATAAGTCTAGATACAGTTTTACAAAACTTTAATCAATATTCGACAGTAATTTATTCACATTTAACCCTCTAAATCCACTTAATTCTAATTAAAGTGTTTGCCGAAATTATATTGTTAACAATCCCGCGCACGCGCTGCCCACAATCCTCAGAGTTCTGCGACAGAGTGGCCCATATTACCCGCCTGCACCGCCGTCGCGCCCCTCCACCGCCTGTCATATTAGCGCACGTAACACTACTCTCACAGACACTGCACTAGGTCCATAAACATCGCAAATTTTTTCGCGGCTTGCGTTGCATTTTTACCTTTTTTGTGGTAAAATTTTAAAATGTATCGAATTTCTTCATTAGATTTACTCATCTTGACAGTACGAAAATCACACATTTTCCTAATTTGAATTTGGAATTATGTTCTTTAAAATTTAAACTTTCAATGATACAAAAACCAGCCAGATACAACTAGTATAGCCAAAGAGATTTTATTACAAGCTCATACATACTATAATGCGAAAAACAACCTAATGATGAACGCAAACAAAACTAAATACTTATATACGATTTGAGTAACAATAAGACCAACAAATTTGTAACTTAAATATAATGTATGAGGACAGCCCCATAGAAGATACACATGACGCGTCGTTCTTAGGATTAACAATTGACAAGTACCTAAATTGGAAACAACATGTTGAGAAAGTTTGTAACAAATTAAACACTTTTATATTTGAGTTAAATCGCTGAAACCGTGTTACATCAGAAAAAACATGTAGAATGGTTTATTATGCATATGTTGCATCATCTTTAAGATATGGCCTGTTGCTATGGGGTAACTCTACATGTCTTATTAATAAACGTGGACTAAAGAAAGATTAACTTTATTCTAAGCATTAACCCGGTACTAACAAATTTCACTATTAATAAACACGGACTAAGGAGTGATTAAGCTAATTCGACTCTAGTCTCGGTGTAAAAGTTAAACCATAGGTATACCTTGTTTAAGGACGGATTAAGCATAGAGTAACTATCTTTGACAGCTGTTTTTACTTTTTAGGTTAGATTGTAATATTGTTTGGTAAAAGTTAATTAAAATGAATAGACTATTTAGAGACGACTTATGGCTGATAGACGAAATTGATTAGGTTCAGAATCAGATGGACTACATTCCAACATTAAGGCGTGTTAAATTATACAAAATTCGTAAGAATCCACTTGAAGAACTTGTAGCTGAATTTAAATCGAAATAAAGGGTTCCTCGATCTACGGCTGTTTTTATCATTGATATGATAAAAAATGATTTAGCTGGTGATGCGAGAGGTGGTTTCATACCGCCCCATATGAAAGTTTTAAGTGCAATAAGATCTTGGGCACGCGGAGAGGTAAGAATTTGACAATCAATACAATGATATTCAACAATCTTTGCTTCTTCAATCTTCTGGGTATTTGTTATCTTATAAATCTTTTATATTTTGTGAATTCAACAGATTCAAGATGACGCAGGAGATATAAGTGGTAAGCGGTATCGGCCAACAATATCACTTGTATGCAAACAAGTTGCTTTATCATTGGTGGCAAAAAGTGCTCAATGGATCAAAATTCCATAAAATGATGCAGAACAGAGCAATGTGATAGAAGAATTTTATTCGATATGTGGATTTAGACAAGTGATTGGAGCCATTGACTGCACACATATTAGAATACCAAAAGTCAGTGGAAATATTGGACAATATTTAGGATATAGTTTAATAAAATTAATGTACAAGTTGTGTGGTATGAAGCCCAACTGTAGCAATATATGTATTAAGTTTCTATATAATTTGTCTTTTAATAAATTTTACTCATATTATGTCATTTGTTCTTATTTAAGTCGGTATTATACCTATATTATTATTATTTTGTAACAAAATAATCGAAATCTCACAATTCACATCCAAACGTCCTTATCATAGATAATAGAAACAAACATCGTATGTCATCTGTCACTGTCATTTGTTATATTTCATTCGCTAGTTCATTCTTTTTATTTTTAATTTCAACGGTGTTGCCATAGATTGTCCGTTAAACCAGGCGTAACGAATGTATAGCTAGTCCGAGCTTAGTCCACGTTTATTAATAACGTTATGAAAACGAAGTTAATACTTAGTTACACCAGAATTAGCTAAACCAAACGTAACTTCGGATTAAGCAAGAAGTAGGCCATTTTTATTAATAAGACGGTACGGGTTTTAATCGTGCCTTCATCGCTCAGAAAAGATGCGTGCGGGCTATAGCGGGAGTCTGTCCATATGACTCATGTAAACCATATTTTGATAAGAATGGGATATTGACACTACCAAGTTTGTACATATTTGAAGCCTGCACATTTGCAATACAACACTTGCAATTGTTCACCAATGCAAAAGAAATGTTTCCAAGGTCAATTAGAAATTCCAAAAGATTGGTTTTATCACATAAACCAAATACTGCACTTTATCAGAAGAGCTGTGTAGGAATGATTATCAAATTGTACAATAAAGTCCCAAATAGTATTCAACTATCACAAACAATGAATAGTTTATAGATTTTATAGTGTGAAAGATTACCTAGAATCCAAATTCAATGACGAAATAATTGAATGTTTCTAATCTTAATTATAAACCTATTGTAAAACTTTATATTTGCATGCCAACTGGGCGAAACGTGTATGTTCTTGATTCAATGATGACCACCTATATTACCATGTTTCTTGTGAATAAATGATTTGAATTTAAATTTGGAAAAGACATTTTCCCCAACCTAATACCCTAAGTACCTATACTAAGTAGGTACCTTTTATGAATTACTATTTCATAGTAAAAATAACTATTTTAAAGAAGATTCAATTTATAATTTTTTTATCAATTTACCACTGCACAGTATTTTTTACCTTTAGTGGTTTCTCCATTTTAACAAACACAGTTCGTGCGTGCGTCACAGCTCGCTTATGAGCGACCACTGGATCAGCCCCGAGCTCGGGGTCGCTGCACGTCCTTATAGTTTCAATACCTACAGGCGGGTATGAAATAGGCCTGGTGTAGCATCATCATGTTCTTTTACCGCGCATCAGACGTGTCGAGAGGTATATCGCGCATGAGTAGAGGAAACCAATGCTCAAGACCCGCACCTATCCCCCTCATACGCGTCGACATCGACCTCTCCGTTGCTCGCTTGCGCAGGCAGTGGGCAACGCTCGCTCGCAACGTTCGCTGCGATCGAGTGTTTTATCCTTACCAATTCTTCTTTTGCTATTTTGTGTCTGTACCTATGTAAACCTTATACTTAGTGCAATAAACGGTTAACAAATATACATGTGCAGTTCGATCTTTATTTAACCACACAATCTCTGGTACCATTTATTACAATAGTATTAATATAAATTAGCTTCTTATAGTATATTTGTATTTTATTACGTTTAACCTTTATTTTACAATTGAAAATAAAAACACCTTTTTTAAAATGGCTAACATAATAATAAAATAAATCCAAGTTTTACTTTCTCAATTCCAAAGTTATTTCGTGTCCAGATACTGGTTTCAACACCACTTCAGTTCTCAATACAAGATTGTCAACATCACCATGAACACGATATCTGCGCAAAATATGCACTAACATCACTTTCATTAGAATTATACTGAATTGCTGGCCTAAAAACAAAATAATAGTAATTAAATATTTTAAAAATTTCAGCCGCGTATATGCAGGCACTGAATTATTAATAAAACTACTGAAAAACACTTGTTTTATTTTCAAAAATTGCCTGCCTCTGCAATTACGAGTGGTAGGTACCAATGATACATTTTAAAAAGAAACTGTCTATCAGATAATGACCGAAAAAGTATTATATATAAAACTAAAAGTATAATCTTTACAATTTAATTTATTTTGTATTATTATATTCGTAACATTTTAGCTTAGCACGGGGGTTAGCAAGAATACTAGTATACTGCAAAACTCTGCAAGTAATCTTTAAAAAATAGTTCAACCACTGGCTTGTTGTTGTCATGTCATCATGTTTGTCTTTTATCCAATCTTCAACACTAGTTTACCGAGCGTGGTTTTAGCCGCGTAGCAACTGTTCTCGCGGGAACGTCATAATCTAATATAGCCAATGTTATTCCTGGATAATGTAGCTTTGTAATGATTGAATGATTTTTTGAAATTGGTACATCAGTTCCGGAGCCTATTCAATGCAAAAAAACTATCAAATCTATGCCCTTTATAATATAAGTATAACTAATAATGTGGATCACCAACATTGTGACTATGACACATCGTGAGGAGGCCATGTTCCTGCAGTGGACTATATTTCAGACTGTATTGGTGATGATTGTTATAAGTAGGTAATGTCGCTATTGTAAAGTCACATAACTAGTCGATAAGACAAGCAAAAGTCTTATAGTTGCAATATTTAATCAAAATAATAAAGAACCAAGTTTAAGTGAAGTTGTGCATAATAATTTTTATCATCCACCAACCAAATCAGTGATAGTTAAATTATCATCAGCCCGGTATAACGTCCACTGATGTACATGAGCCTTCAACGAAGTCGAGGTTTTGCAACACTAGGCAGGCGGGGTGGAGACTGCAGTATTATGTTGTAAGCCCCTGTGGGGCTTGGACCTCGGCTCAGGGCAGTTGCTGGCGATGAGATTTAGGGGTTATGACTTTTAGTATTTGAGGGGAGATATCATAAATAGTTAAATCAGAATTTGTAATTTGATAAAAACGTACCGATGCAGTTTCGTTTGCCAGTACTGAAGGTAGCAAATGCGTTAGCATTGCTAGGTACGCCATCTGGTTCTAGCCAGCGCTCTGGTCTATAATTGTTGGCATCTTCACCCCAAACAGCTGAACGATTGGTACCATATATACCTAAAGCAGCATAGGAGCCACTTTTTAAAATGAATTCCTCTGAAAGAAAAATGTTTAATTTAATAAATAACAAATATATTTATTTCTGGCAACCGACATGCAAGGGCTGCTATTTTTGTATCTGGAACTAGCTACTTATAAAAAGATAAAGAAAGGGAATAAATGGTGTGTCATCATCACCATGGATTTAACTCAGGATATTTTTTTTCGGCGTGAACAGTGCATTCATGAGTACGGAAACTTAATGCAAGATTGTCGTGTTACATATCGACAAACAAAAGCGTCTTCGGATATAAGTATGTGCTCGTGCCCAGACGGCATAAGTATGACGTTTATTATTGCTCTCGTTTATGATTTTGTCCAGATGACCATGATCTTGTTTTGTCAATTTCCAACACTTAATTCTTTTGAATATTCTAAGTGCAGCGGCGGAAATAGCAAGACACTAAGTAGACTAGGAAGGCAGATTTTAGGGAGCGGCAAATTTAGCCCACATTTTTCTTGTCTTAGAGAAAAATACGATATACAAGAAAATATAAATGACGTGAATCTGATACACTGGTGAGGTAAGTTTGGGATCAATCAAAGATGATTTTACCGAAAAACCTGTGACGCAACACAAAGCTGCAGGAATTATGTTGCGTTTGGGAAAACTGGAAACAGCAATGATAAAATATGTTGTGAAAAGTTGGTTTGGAAAGAATAAACAAAGAGAATGTTGAAATTCAGGCTTCTACCGTAGATTTGATCACCGTTGACAATTTTTTCAAATCACTCCGTAAGTTTGCCCTAACTGAACGGGAGAATTTAAAATATTTTGAGAAAAGGCATTTTAGAATAGGATCTGGATAGAATTAAGCGTGACGTAGCAATATACACAAGATATCGGTAGAAGATAACCGTAAACAGAAAAACAAAAAAAATTAAACACTCAATGAATAAAATCAACATAACTGCGTATGAAACTTCAATGGTTAACACATGTTTCGCCCTCATGATTAGGCTTATGACTGAGAATGAAAAGCGGCCGCAAGCCTACAACGGATAGGGTCATTACAACGGATAGGCCATACCTTGGTGATTGCCCGGGCCTCATTTGTGTCTGCACCACTCCCCAGGCTTAAGCACACACCTGCCCACCCTCTTTGCATCACTTAGGTCTATTGTCATTAGTTTCCACAGCGTATGCGCTACATGCGTCGTCACCTTGACGGAAACTTCTTTTGTATAAAAAGGTATGACAGTTTTAGAATTGTAATGTTACGTTTCGATAGTAATACTCCTGAATGACAAATCATCCCACCAATTATTATTAGCAACCATTAAATCATACATATAAAGATACGTACTTATCTTTATGTCTTTATCTATTTTTCTCAGTACTACAGGTGAAGGTGGATACAACCTTAATGATTCTTTTATAACCGCATTCAAGTACACTAGCTTGGGATGATCGTCTTTTGTTACATCATCTCGGTCCTGAAGTACTTCTTTTATTCTGTTGAAACATAATCACATTATTAGCTTCTGTTTAAAGACTTTTCAAATTTAATGAACACGTAAAATCGCGGTAAGTTACTATTTTCTAAACTTTCTTAGTCTAATCCTTGCACTGCCTCTTATAACAGCATAATATTTTGGTACCTTGTATCCACAATGTAAATTGTGTGATTACTTACGATGAAATATTATCTAATAGTCACTCTCCTTTGTCACAACGAGATTCTATGCCTCGGAAAAGTGGGATTTTTCGGACTTTAATTATTTCATGGCAGTAGTACAATTCGTAATTATTATTTGAAAAGGATTTAACAGTAATAAAAACTACAAAATCTTACTCTTGATAGACTCGTTCTTGAACGTCTAAATGTTTTCCAAGTAAAAGTAGAGTAAAACACATAGCCGAAGAAGTGGTATCAAAAGCAGCAACAACAAAAGTATTCGCATGGCCCACGACGTCTTCAAATTTAAAAAGTCCTTGTTCTTTGAAAATTAATAGTTCGTCCACAAAGGGTCGAAATTCTTCTGCAATAAACATGTTATAATGAGTATTGTTTTAAATAAAACAGTATGGATAGACGACGAAAAATAGTGAATTTTTAATGTATTTTTTACTATAAGCGAAAAGAATAGTATGCCTAAATTAATGTCTACAGTCGTAATATGGTAAGATTACGTTTAAATATACAAAACTAGTGATGTCGCGTATATATATACCACACGCGAAAATTTTATCAAAGTATTATTTCTATAGTGTTGCTGGAACAATTAAACCCACCTGATGTCATATCACCATCCGTTTGGTCCATCATATTGTTATTCTTTTTATTTAATACCTGCCAAAAAATAATATATTTTGTAATGGATTATAAATATCGATCGGTAGGTCGTGGGTTCGATTGCTCATGCGTACCCGGCCCCCGCCAACGGCGTATCGAAGGAGTGTCCGGGGGGTTTTAGTGGAGTAGGGTCCTCTACTCGTGTTATGAGTTTAGCATACCACGCTTTGGAGAGGGCGAGTCCCACATAAGCCATCGCCAGCGCGCGGCGGTGGGAATGCGTAAATGCATTTCCCCCCGGACAACTAAAACATAACACCAAAAAGGGCGTGGGTTCGATCCCACGCCGGACAAGAAAAAGTTGTGTAAATTCATCCTCTTAATTCAGTGCCTCGGAAAGTACGTTAAGCTGTTCGTCCTGACTATCATATCAACATGTGTAACAATCGTAGAATCGTTGCTGTACGTTATACTGCGGTCATCAACCCACCTGCCAAGCGTGGTGACTGTGGCAAAAACCCTCCATAGGAAAAAAGCCCACATTTAGCAGCAGACGTTATACGGACTAACGATGATAATGAAAATAAACTATTATCATTAATATTAAAATACTATTACCGTCTCTATGGTTTTTTTTATATTTTTTAGAAGTTTATCTTGTTTTTTCTTTAAATTAGATAAATTATAGATATGTGGTATATGAAGCCACATTTTCAATATTCTTTCAATACAGATTTGAGCTAAGGATTCAATACTATGAGCGTATTCGTCCATTATTTCATCGACATCATGTTGTGACGTGCCGAACGCTATCTCTGCAATAAAATTAAAACAGACATTCACTTGGGTTTTTTTTTGTCCTGGTGGAAATGCATTAATGTTTCCCCTCGCCACTGCAGCGTTCCCGCGACGGCGAGATGGTATGTGGAACTCACCCTCTCCATAGCGGTGGTATGCTTATCATACCACGAGGAGAGGGCCTTCCGTCCTCCGTTGGTGAGGGCCGGGTACGCTTGGCAAACCGGCCCTCCGGCGACACCGCGGCCAAATTGGCGTCGCGGCCTCTCCTGGGCCAAAAATAGACTAAACTAGGGCAAATTGCAACATCTTATGATAAATAATAAAGTGTTATTGCTCAGAAAAAATAGACATTGACATGGTATATCACTGACCTCCACACTAGGATTCCCTGTTTCGTGGAGGCCAGTCTCTTTCTGTCTCTTTTATATAATTTATTCATTAAATTGACGTTAATCAATTAATTATTTTCTAACTTAAAATAAACAGCCTAAGAGCCCACAACGGCTAGACCTTCGTTACAGAAGAACTTTTAGCTTTTATAAAACAACGAAGGTCTGGCCGTCGTGGGCTCTTGCTCTAAAATAATTAAGTTATTTATTTTAAGTTACATTATTTTATAAATGGCGAAATGTAGGACACTAAATGTTGAAAACCTAATTTAACTTTTTAGACATATTAGGTTTTAACCTACAGTAGTTTTAAAAAGATTCTGATATTAACAACTGTTTCGTGTTAAGCCACGGATTGGAAGATATGTTCTGATACCTGTCATGCCTTTGTCGTGCCTCGGTGGCTTGTTTTTTAAATCTACTTTTAACTTTTTGTAAGTGATACGAAACTCTTCATGCAGATAAGTCCAATACTTATTTGACAATGTAGTAGACTGACGTTAAGTGAAGGTTTCCACAAGCGTTTTGAAGTTTAGCCATTCTGCTTTTGTGAAGACTCTAACATTTTGACAATTGAACTAATTGTCAATTGGTCTTTCTAGTAACATTTCGGAGGACATTTCACATTGTGACGCCTTGAATTTTTTGATATTCTGATCGAATTCTGATTGATTACACTCGGGAGAAAGAATATTAATGATAATATAATAGACAATAACGTACCAGCGGAAGTTTTCGTCAAGCTCGAAACCAACAACGAGTTTATGTAAAATGGTGTTCCAACTTTATTTGATATTGTGGAAACAAACTGCCGTGATCGTTTATTAAAAACTTCAAGAAATGAATTTAGCGTAGGTAGTCTGAAATAAGGACTCAGCAGTTTACGGTCACGTTTCCATCTTTCAACTGAAATGAAAACATAACTAGAATAACTTAACCAAATTTACAAAAAGAAATCTAAATATGCCTTAATTGATAATCAACAAGTTTTTTTCAGATTACAGAAGATTACAGTCAATCGGGAAGTACTAGTAAAACGTAACTGAGTAATATTATTGCGAATTCAAAATGAGTACCTAAACCGATTGGTTCACTAAAGTTTCACCAAAACTCTGTTAACAAATTTTCATTTTATAACCAACGTTTCGTATTATATTTCCTATTTATTTAGAATTATAAATTTTAATATTTTATAAACACTTATTTTACAAATATTTATTTGGCCAACAATCCTTTTTACAAATGCATCAGATGATATTTAATGACTTTTAAGCGTCTTTAATTATAAATTTCATATAGATAAGGATTAAAATGCAGAACTAACATAAATCTCAGGCGTGGCTACGGCGGTTCAGCAATTCGGTGCTGGCACTTGCCGGCTCGCTCGGCGCGTGCGTTGTATGGCCGCAGTTCTAACCTAACCTAACCGATTGTCGTTTGCCCACAATTTGGTTCTGGCACTCGCCGGCCGCTGCCGTGAATACCAAACGTTATTTATGAGATAAAATAAAAAATAATGTTTTAGCCAATCGTTTTGGTGAACTGACCGGTCACCAAACCGATTATAGTCTACGGTGACCGCCTAGTAAGTGAGAGGGTTTTACGGATTTGTTTCGATTAGTCAATATACTCACCATCTGCTGTGACCAGACCAGATACTAATATGCAATCCAAAAATCTATAAATGTATGGTTTCTCGAAGCATTTATTAGAAATTTCAAGACTTATATCTGGATCCGTAATTACTGGAAGTACAAAATACATCTCGTTTATAAAATAGATAAGGTGCTTCCAAAATATATGCATAACAGTAATGTAATGTAAATGTGTAGTGAATACAACAGTGGAAATATTTCTTTAAAATAATACATTTTACTTCACGATTTTTGACGTATAAAAATATTTTGTAATACATTACAACCACAAAAGAATTCTCTGACTCCGCGATACATTGGATAGTGCCGCAACAGAGGAGTTTGTAGGATATTAATGTATCAGTTAAAACACCCCTATGTTAAACATATTTAGGGAGCGGAGCAATATTCTCCAGATACCGTGGCCAATCCTTCTTTATTTGCCTTGATAGAATTTCAAATATATCTGGGAAAAATATTTGACTACCTCGTTGCGTCGAATAGTTTGCAAGTCATACTTGGCATCGCCGCTCTTAGTTTTACTCGGGTCACTTAAGACACGCCATGCAGATCACGTTAATTGGAGGTGGATGATATGTTTGGAAGTTGTGGGGTACAGAACAGCAAACGTCATCAGGGGCGCTCCATAATGTTGATTTTCAAACGTAAAACATAATATTATCGTACCATAAAGGGTCAGTAGACCAGTATTAACATCAAATATTCCGCCTCTTTTATTACATAACTCAAAATAGTACTTCATTGCTCTCCAAGCGTCTGAAAATAATCGAAAAACAAGTGAAAATCAAGAAATACTTAATGGGAATAAATAATGGATATAAAAATACCGAAGGGATATATTTAGTATTTTATTAGTATGGTGTGGTCAGCAGCGACTCGGATCTTTTTTAAGTCCATTTGAACGGAATTAAACACTGGGTTATAGTGAAATTTTCAGATAACTTTTGTTCTATAGCAGTTTAAAATTGTGTGTTGGTGTTAGAAATGACGACCAATTTTTTCCTTGCTTAATAAAATTAAAGAATATAAAATACAGTGCATTTAAATTATTCTAGATATCATGCTTATTAGCAATATGATGGCTGTATAGGTAGTAGTAAATATTGCTTATGACCTGCACCTAATATCCTAATAAAAGTTATGACAATTTTATTTTTCAAAAAGATCGGGTACGCAGTTTTTCCACTTCTTGCCCGTGGTCCACCTACATAGTTCACCTGGTTGTACCATGGGTATTTTTTTTTCCCGGTGGTCCACCGCAGTCTAACTGGGTGTACCATGCGAATTAATGTTTTCCCGTAGTCCACCTATGCTTTTATGAAGTAAATGTTTTTAATTTATATTGCCCGTAGTCCACCTATATCGAAAAACAAAAGACATTCGTAAAATATTTATTTTTACGATTTTTTTAAGGTTGAAAATTCAAAGTGAAATAAATTGTCATAAATAAACAATAATTGAACCCTACATTTCCTTATCTCAGTTTTTCTAACGCTAATCCTATGCAAATTTCTTTATTTATTAGTTGCATTTGCACACATATTATGTCATCATCATTGTCGACATATATAATCCTTCTCCTTGTTCCAAGAACCGATTTGCTTTCGATGTCTTTGAATACCGTTAGCAGACGTATGACAGTGGCTTCGGTTTTTCTTATTCTTTTATTTAACTGTGAATGGTATGATTCCATTATATTGTTTGTGCGATGTCTCTGCCCAAACACGCACAAAATTTCAACGAAGTTTTTTGTCATCCAAAAGCTGTGAATATATTTTAATAACTTTTCCATTTTTGGTTTATTTAAACTTTATATTTTATTGTATTCTAAACCTTTTCTGTTATGTGCTCTTTTGGTAAAAGTGGCAACGCTGAAACAAGCCCAGTTAACCTTTTTTCTGTTTTACTTTTAAGGCTAAGTTGTTTGGCCTTTTTCCAGATTGCTTTACACCAATGATAATAACATCCAACAAGCTTAATTTCAGGAAATATTTCTTCAACGACATTAATAATTGCTTTCTCAAAGTCACAGTGTAGTTTAGAAGGTTTAAAGCAAGGCAGTTCTGACTTAATCAATTCAAAAAATATTTTAGAAGTTTCTTGTTTTTTGTCTGGCAATAACGCGTAAATCAATCGCAAAGTTTTAGTTGTAGTTATAGTACTTCCAACATCACCGTGGATTGTAAATAGCTTATAAAACGGTGGAGGACACGTATCGAAAGTGCCATCGGCAAAATATTCATCAATTTCATAAAGCTTTGCTCTATTGACACGTGAACAAAAAACAATTATACGTGACTCTGCATGATTGTAATCTGCTAAAATAAAATCGTAAAATTAAGGCGGCACGCTAACTTCTTTTAAATTTTTGTAAACAGATTTTTTGATGCCTAATGATGTATTCCTGACCGTGTTTAGACTATGCTGGCAGCTAGTTAATGACGGTACATTAGCTACCATATCCATAGGGCTACTTTGAATATTTGATAGCATTTCGTTGTATAGTTTGGGGACTGGGTCAATACTATCTTTGACTTTGTCTTTTAATTGTTCAAATTCCTTTGCAATAATATTTTTCGCTAAATTGAGTGAACAAGAATGCTCTCTAGTTTTAATATTAAGGTTATGCTAAAACAAAAAGTTAATATAGTAGGTACCTATCAAAATGTTTAACTAATCTCAAAAATGTTAAATATATCTTCATGCAATACATTAAATTGTAGGTACATTTTAAATGCTTACCTTTATGATTATATTTCCTCTGCACTTAACTTTTTTGTAATTAGAGCATCGCCACAAACTTAAAGCATTTTTAAAATCTTTTACCTTGTAAAATTAGAAGTCTTTGTAAAAGAGGATTGTACCTCCCTTTCTCTCAATGAATACAACATCTTCTTCGTCACTCATTTTAACTAGTTGCAATTAATTGTAAATTAAGAAAACTACAATATATTTAAACTTTTGGACATTAATTATTAATTATCATGAAAAAATGAGGTAAACAATTAATTGGTATGAAGTTTGTATGCCTGTACAATATATTATCTTATACAGGTGGACCACGGGGAAAAAAACCCGTGGTACAACCAGGTGAACTAAGGTGGACTACGGGAAAACATTAATTCCCATGGTACACCCAGTTAGACTGCGGTGGACCATGGGGAAAAAAATTACCCTTTGTACAACCAGGTGAACTATGTAGGTGGACCACGGGCAAGAAGTGAGTTTTTCTTTTCTCTTAAATCGATGACATGGTTTCTAAGAATAGATCTTTGTATATTGTATAATAAATAAATAAATAAAAATCATTTTTATTTACGTAAACCAATTACAGGCACTTGTAAATAGTCAAACATTAATTAGAAAAATTTATTCATTATATTTATTATTTATTTATATCTATAAAATTAATAATTTTTATATTATCATATATTTATATGTTATTATTATAATGTATCTAATTATATTGTTCTTAGCGACGCAAAATGCTTGTTCTGTCTTTATTATGTCAAAACAATTGTCATTATTTAGGTGGACCATGAGCATATAACGACGTACGCGCTTTAATGCTACCACCGGATCCAATGCGCCCCAACTGAGAAGATCCGGCGAAACAAATTCAGTGGGGTTAATTAGTTAGTGGGGTAATAATAACAGACTTATTATAAGGACAGAAAAAGAACGAAAATGATTTGGTTGAAATTTGCTCAGTGACAGTTTATACAACGTTGATATGACAGAGGGGCATTAAATTACGCTACGTTTACTATACGTGTTTTTTATTAATCCGATACGGTATAAAAATAAAAAGCAACCAAGATTTTTTTTCTTTCAAACAAACTAAATAGCTTACAAATCAGAGTAAAACGTAACCACCCTTTGTAAATAAATTTCACTGACCTAGCAAAGCGGCAACGACGCGCGCGCGCCCGTGCGGGATGTTTTGCAATGATTTGCGTCAGAGCGGCAACAACGCATCGTAGCTTATACTCAGATTTATCGTTATAAGGTGCATGACCGATGACGAAAGATACATCGTGTTCAAACGGTGCAAAAACTTAAAAAATCATTTGCGACTAAACTACTGCTCCTATTTAATTGATTTTTGGTACAGAGCTTAGAAATGGTACCTAGTATAGGCAGTTTAAAGGAAAGCCCCTCTGTCGTATCAACTTTGTATACTTATATGGGCTATTACATGGTTAATGAAATCATTGTTACACTAAGATAACTTTTGAACCGACATTATGGTATACGGTATTTATTTTTAAATATGGGTTACGGGGCCAAATTAGGAAATATATTTTAAAAAGATTTGCAAACCTTAATGTGTCATATATAAAATAAATACGTCATTATTAAAAAGTTAACATTGCAAAATGAATAGTTTAGATTTTATTCATAAAAAAGACGAAAATTGACCATTCGCTACCCCCCCCTTCCTGATTTAATTACGAAACTCCTGAGCCTAAAATTTAATAAAAAATATACTTATTAACTCGTTTTTTTAACTTTTCACTTACGCCACATTTCATGCAAAATGAGGCGAGAGTATATAATTAATAAATAAAAATAAAATCAATCTTACATGTGGTATTTCCAATATTTTTCAAATAACGTCCTATTGAAGATTTTGTGTCTGAAATAAAAAAGAAAAAATTTAATATACCAACATCTAATTTAAAGTAAACTATTTACGTAAGCAGTACGCAGGAGAATGAATGTCGCTGACATAGCTCAACGGAGTAGCAAGCTGAAGTGGCAATGGGCAGGACACATTTCTTAAAGCACTAACGGCCGATGGAGCAGAAAGGTTTTCGAGTGGAGAACAGGAACTGGAAAGTGCAGCATGGGATGACCTCATAAACCATGAACCGACGACCCTATAAAGGTCGCAAGGAGTGGATGCAGGCCGCTAGTAATCGTTCCCGCTGGAAATCGATCGGGCCGTATGTTCAGCAGCAGCTGGTATGTTCAGCAGTGGCCGACAACAGGCTGAAGGATTAATAGCAACTTACGTAGATATCATATCAACGTAAGGTGCTATTAATCCATTGTTTCATGTATTAAAATATCCAAAATATATCGCAGAATAATAAAATATTTAATTCGTAGTATGTATAATAGCGCAAAGTCACTCATAAGCGGTGGCTGTTTAGTACAACGTAGGTGCAAAGGGAATAAATACATTCACATCTAATGCTGACCCCACATTAGGCGTCGACATTAGGCGTCAGTGTTCCTTAAGCGTGTGACACATGCGGTAATGAAAACGTACGTCCGGTAGGTATTTGTTTCTATCTTTTTGCAATTATATTAAAATAAGTAGGTTATTAAAAGAATATATTTAATTTATTTTTTTGGTTTATTAATTTGGTTAATTAATTGGTTTTATGAAAATTTATGAACTTGTTTAAGAAATATATCAGCACTACGTATTATTACCCATTTATTATGATAACGCGGGTTCGATTCCCACGCTGGACAGGAAATCTTTGTGGTAATTCTAAGATTTCTTTCCGAGTCTGGTTGGTTGAGGGACTACCCTCCATGCCTCGGAAAGCACGTTAAGACGTTGGTACCGATTGTTAAAACATCATCTATAATAATCATATATCAAGGAACGCCCAGCAGCGTTGCCTTGTACGGTACAACATGATGCGGTCACCAACTCGCCTTTTCAGAGCTAGATAAATGGTTTAAACACTCCAAACTACGCTATCTGCGCAAGAGGGCGTCCCCTGTGGGACGGATAAAGTGCCGGACCGTCTCGTGCACCTCATACGAGACTACCTTTCGGGGAGAACCTTTAGGTATCGTGGAGAAGGAGATTACTCTTCCCCTCACTCGATCCAAGCAGAATTGTCACAAGGCTCAGTACTTTCGGCACTCCTGTTCTCGCTTTACACAAATGACATCCCGAAACCCAAGAAAGCCCATCTGGCTCTCTCCGCGAACGTTACCGCTTTATACTACTCGGGTCGCAATCCTGCCGCCATTCACGACGCTCTGCAATCCGCATCAAATGCCTTAAGCAAATTCTTTCTTTAATTCTCGAGATTTAACAGTCCACCGGACATCCCACCGGTCAAATCAAATCCCTTGGGAACGGCAAGCCAAGTACTTAGGCGTAATCCTTGACCGAAAGCTAAACTTTAGAGCGCATGTAGAAACCGTTCGTGCACGCGCTTAACTTACACTCAGTCGACTACGCTGTCTTCTAAATTCACGCAGCAAATTATCACTTGATAATAAGCTTAGGATTCACACCACGTGTATACGACCGATCATGACGTACGCGAGCACAGTATTTGCTCATACCGCGTCTAGCAGTTTGTACCGCCTACAAACTGTTCATAAAAGATTCACTCGACGGGCCACCGGGGCACCATGGTTCATTCGTAATCGCAATTTACATTCTGATCTCCAACTGCCTTCTATCAACCAGTGGATGAAAGAGGCTTCGGAACGCTGCTTCGAATCCAGGGCGCAACACCCAAACCCGTTGGTTGTTGCAGCATCCGGCTATAGGCCTATGCCCACAAAGCGTCGTACTTACCAACCAGCAGTAAGAAGACTTCAAGAAACTAGCACCACTACATAGAGACCACTCTATCCGACCCGACGGAGAAGAGTGCGCCCGCGAACGCGACGCGTTCCCCCTCGCCCTTCTAACCCATAGTTTGCAAAGAACCATCCGATGCCCTCGTAGACCCGAAGTCCGAGAGGCCCGCGAACTGTAAAGTAGAGTGACAGTTGCACAAAACTCCCCTAAAATTCTAAAAGTCATAATCCCTCAATCTCATCGCCAGCGACCGCCCTGAGTCGAGGTCCAAGCACCCGAGAGGGTGCCCTCTTGCGCAGATTGCTTTGTTTGTAGTTTTTAAACCATTTATTAAGGCTGAGGCTCTGCTCGCCTTTATGCCCGGTGAAGTAGAAAAAACCTCGTGGCGAACTACGTAAGACCAAACAAAAAAAAAATTGCTGGTATCATATTTGTATACAATACGAGCAATTTTTTTTGTACCTCCTCTTTGTTTATTTTTAACTTCATTTGATGCTATCTTAAGACCATTATATGAAAAATCTACTTACACATATACCCATTCAGTTTCCAATGCCAAATTATTAACACTGCAGAAAAAAAAAGTAAAACTATTACGAGCATTATTACAATACTTAAATATTTTTTTAATAACTTATTAAAACAAAAAATAATGCAATGGAAGAACCTTATACGTTTACGAGTGTTCTGTTAGTAATAAAATAAATAAATATAAATCATTTTTATTTACGTAAACCAATTACAGGCACTTGTAAATCGTCAAACATTATTTGAAAATTAATTATTATGTATCAGTCTTAAATTACATTTGTTATTTATTTATAAACCTATTTTCATTATTTATAATGAAATTAATTATTATAATTAATGTATATTGTCGCTAGTGACGCAAATGCTTGTTCTGTCTATGTTATGCCAAAACAATTGTCATTATTTGGGTGGACCATGAGCATATAACGACGGACGCGCTTTAATGCTACCACCGGATCCAATGCGCCCCTACTGAGAAGATCCGGCGGAACAAACTCTGTGGGTGGCTCTAACACCGGTTTAAACACGGCCCACAAGAGGTCCGGCGAAACATACACAAATGGGCAATTACGCGGGGTTTAGGTCCAGTTATTTTAATATATATTTTAGTAGGCATACACATTTATTGCCCAAACGGTTGTCTTGTTATTATTTTTTTATTTTTACTCAGTAAGATTGAATGATATTGAGACAGAACTAGCGGTATTAATAGTTAAGGTATGCAAAGAAGTCAATTACAGACAGTTCACAGGATAAGTTAGTATATTCGTTTTGCTAACGCTAAATCCTGGAACAGCAAGTTTATGTTTATTTCTAATATTAATATTATGAATGTCACTTTTTTTACTATATTTATCAATATTTTTTGTAGTAATAACAACATTTTGGTATATACAGGGTTACTGGTAATTCGACGTATATCCGTCAGGGGCTGATAAGGGGGCCAAAATGCAACAAATTGAATTCTGCAAGCTTTCCAAAAAGTTATAAAAGTCAATTTTAAAAAAACATCATTCGTGGCATGGCATGTGTTTGAACCATAGACCAAAGGAAGGCTGACCAATGAGATAAGGGTATGTCTTTTCTGCAACGACAGGCGTCGAAGAGTGTACAGGAGGCAAGGGGAACC
Organism: Nycteola revayana; assembly: GCA_947037095.2. Classification (NCBI taxonomy): domain Eukaryota; kingdom Metazoa; phylum Arthropoda; class Insecta; order Lepidoptera; family Nolidae; genus Nycteola; species Nycteola revayana. The sequence goes on from OX344851.2 coordinate 5,220,639, forward strand.
TGTATTCAAGAGACAGTGGAATACGGGGGTAGCTCGTGCATGCTGGGGCGGCATGTCAATCGACGGCAAAACGAACCTTGTGTGTATTTCTCGGACTGGAAGTGCTCGCGGGCAAGGGTCGCTGACTGATCCTCGGTACATAACAGAGATCTTAGAGGAGCAGGTTGTCCCTTATGCGGATTTTGTTGGCAGTGGGTTCACGGTAACGCACGATAACGCCCGATGTCACACCGCTTTAATTGTAAGAGACTACCTGCAAGAAGTTGTAATCCCTGTTATGCGCTGGCCGGCGCGAAATCCAGACCTGAACCCTATTGAGCACCTTTGGGATGAACTGAAACGGCGAGTACGGGCACGTGATCCTATCCCTACCACTCTCCAAGATCTCCAAGATGCCGTCGTTTCAGAATGGGACAACATTCCTCAAGACTCTCTGTTGTCAGATTAATTAGGTCCATGAGAGAACGGATGGAGGCAGTCATCAGGGCTAGGGGGGAGGGTAATACTAGGTTTTAAGTGGTTTTTAAGGACTTTGTAATTTTTGCTGATAAAATAAAATAAAACTTATTAATAATTTGCATTAGCTTGCTATTTTTTATTCCCTGGTAAACAAAAGAACCAAATCTATTGATTTATTCTGAAATTTAAATAAATTGCCTTTCCAATGATACCTTATAGTCATATGTCTAGCATTGATTAATTGAGTTAAAATGACTTTGAAGGGAATTCTTAAAGAGGTGCGATTTTTGTGACGCCGAGTGTAGTTTATGCTATGAGTATACCGAAAGAATGTAGGGTTAAAATAACTTTGAAGGGAATTCTTAAAGAGGTGCGATTTTTATGACGCCGAGTGTAGTTAATGCTATGAGTATACCGAAAGAATGTTGCGTACATGTTGAATATTAATTGCAAGGTGGTACAGTGGCCATTATTGAAGGGACTACTAGGAAGACCATTAAGAAATGTACAATACATTAGCTCAATCAATTCATCAGGAGTATGAGAGAGTTTGTAAAATTAAACGTTTAGAAATCGACCCTAATAAATTATAATTTAGTATTTGGGCTACCATAGGTATAAGACGGAGCCGAGATATTTTGTATGAATTATATAATACTAGCGACCCGCCCCGGTTCCGCACGGGCGCAATGCTGATGTATTATACATATAAAACTTCCTCTTGAATCACTCTATCTATTAAAAAAAAACCGCATCAAAATCCGTTGCGTAGTTTTAAAGATTTAAGCATACGACTTTATTTTATACTATGTAGTGATAAGGTCCTACACAACTGATGACAATATTTTAAATACTGTAAGGAAGTATTCTAAAAATTTTAAAGTAGTTTGTATTCAGGCAAAGTCACTGTATATGAGTGAATTAATAAAAAAGTCGGATAACAAAATAAAGTCTACGTGAAAAATCATAAATAATGAAACTGATAAAAACAAAATTAAGGATAAAACTATAAACTTAAATATCTGTAATAAGTTAGTCTCAGATAAAAATATTATTGCAAATTTCTTTGTTAACTTTTTTACTAATATACCAGTTGATACCACTAAACACCTGCCTTCCCATCAGGAAGCTGAAAGACTATTAAAAACGAATATTAAATTAAAAGGGTCTAAATTCGGCTTCCAGTCTGTAAATGAGGTTGATGGGTGAATTGCCCAAGCAAAAAAAATACACGGCAAACCTGAGAACAGTAGTGCAATGTACTGACTTTTAATTTATTTTTATTTTTTCTCAACAACGTAAGTGCTTCTCTACCTTGACGGACGGCTAAGAATAATGTCCGTGGGAGGACGGCTAAGAATAAAATACTTCCTCCCCGCACGTTGGGAAAAAACGCGTGGCGTAAAAGTCGACAAAACCCAGCACGCTTGATGGTAGGATTTAATTATCCGCCTGGCTAGCAACCATCCTCACATGTAATGCCTGCCAAACAGTTTTACTGTTTCGTAGTGAGTATGTGAGAGCCAGAGCCCGAAAGGGTGTCACTTGAATTGCGTGTTCCATCTAGGACCCTGTCTGTGCTTACCATCAGGCAAGACTAGGGTCAAACGCAATCAAGAAAATAATAAAAAAAAAAACAAAAAAAACATTGATTTCTACCCTCTAAGAAACCCAAAAAAATATTTACAAAGTGTTATTTTATTATCACGGTTGGTATCAATTGGTATCATCTCAATTTTAGGTTTCTGTTATGTTTCATACGTTTGGATTAAAGTACTAAGCTATTACTACTAAGATATTTTTATAATGTTTATTTTTGGTTATTCATTTGTTGTGTTTTAAAAATATAAGAGTTGATTTAATTTTAGAAGTTTTACTTATATACCAGTGAAAACACTATTCTCGTCTCGTTACCAATTTAACTAAATAATACCTTGCATTTTTCTCTTAGTGCGACAGGTAGGCATTATGTATTACTATTAATGGCATAACTTACAAATGCAGCCATCATATTAATCAGAAACTTTAAGCTTTATAATCGCGCTTCGTTCACTCTTTTGAAAATATATCAAGTAAATTAGTATTAGTTCATAAACAAATAAAAATATTTATTTATGGTTACCAGCATTTACGATAAAGTTTTCCAACATTTTCATACAACAACAACCAGAAACATTACCAAAGGTTATATAAGTAAAGAAACAATTCATTCATATCATAATAAACATTACATTACATTAATATCATTCTTTTAGGTTATTGTAACCTCAAAGAATGATATATGTAATACTAACTGTAATATCTGTATATTAATAATAATATTAAAATAACTGTGTACTGTCCTGTCTCAGTGTTTATCTAAAATTTGGGGAAATCAAACCTAACAAAGTATGGAACCCTGGCTGCCCGGCACGTTTGTTCTTAGCTGTATCATTTCGGTGGCATTTTTTATCATTTTGGTAGACACTTTTCATTTCACTGGACTCTTAAAAATTCATCCTTAAATATTTATGTAAGTTTTGATTAAATTTGATGTCCACTCACGCACAATGTTATAAAATAGGCTAAAGTTTTATTTGTCACTAAAAATATGTAGATAGCATTGAAATAAATAAAACCCACCGAAATGACACATAAAAATCTCTTGTTGAAATTCACCCTGATATAGTGAAGGCATTCCGAACAATTAAAATGAAAGGTACATAAGACTTGTGGAGTCTTTCTGTTAAAGCTATTGAAGCTACACAGTAATACAAAATATCGCTCCTATTCTAGCTGCTATCTTTAATAAATCTCTAACTGATGGAGTATTTCCTGACTTAATAAAGGTTAGTAAAATAGTGCCGATATTTAAATCAGTTTGCTCAAATAATGCGACTAACTATAGACCTATCTCGATATTACCAACATTAAGTAAAGTATTCGAAAAGATTATGCTCAATCAAATGTTGACACATTTTAATCTAAATGGGATATTGCACGACAAGCAATTTGGATTCACTAAAGGCTGGTCAACTCAGGATGCAGGATGCACTCTGATTAAATCCATACTGGAGGCTTGGGAGGGGTCGCAGGATGCTCTTGGAGTGGGCTGGAATGCTCATATGTACCCGGCCCCCGCCAACCCCGCCCCGCCCCGCCAAAAGTTTTAGTGGTGTAGGGTCCTCTCCTCGTGGTATGAGTTTAGCATACCACGCTATGGAGAGGGCGAGTCCCACATATCCCATGGCCAGCGCGCGAATACGCTGCAGCGGCGATGGGAATGCGTAAATGTATAATGTATAAACAAGAAAAAAAAAACAAAAAAAGGTTGCTCTTGGAGACTTCTATGACCTTTCCAAGGCATTCGACTTTGTAAATCATGAGACGCTCGTTCTTAAGTTAAAATATTATGGAATGACTGAAAAATAGCTTGATCTTGTTATATCCTATTTAACTGATAGGAAACAAATAGTATACGTAGACGGCGTTGCTTCAAAAGAACATTTGATAAAAATGGGCGTGCCCCAAGGATCTATTCTGGGTCCTTCTCTGTTCTTAGTCTACATAAATGTTTTGCCATACATCTTAAATAAACTGTCAGATATAGTTCAGTTATTTTTTGCTGACGATACCTAATTAATATTTAAAGTCAGAAGAAAAGATACCTTATTGAACAGAATAAAACACTTAGTATACTTTCACATTGGTTTTCTTCAAATAATCTTTTAAACGCGGGTAAAACTAAATGCGTCAGATTTGTGTTACCAAATGTAACTAACGCTAAACCAATTGCTTCACTTAATGGAGAAACGTTAGACCTAGTTCCATCAACAGTTTTTCTAGGAATAACATTAGATTCAAAACTGCAATGGGGCCCTCATATTAAAAATTAACCGGTAGACTCAGCTCCGCATATTTAGACCCTGTATCCAAATAAAATAGCAGTAAGCATAGTGTGATGTTCAGTGAACTATCTGTTATTGACCTACTTACATATTATATATTATATTCATAGACCGCTAGTTCTGTCTCAAATTAGTTTATTTTTCTATTAGTATAAAAACACAATAAACAAATATTACAAAGACAACCGTTCGGGCAAACAATGTGTATGCCAATAAATAGTTAAAGTAACTGGACCAAACCTACGTTCTGCCCATTTAAGTATATTTCGCCGGACCGTCTCATGTGGGAACTCCCTAGTCATGTAACTGATTTGCCTGATCCAACTTTTAAAGTATATATTAAACGTGTCCTCATATCTAAAGGCTATTATAGCATTAAGGACTATATTGAGGATAAAGATGTTTATCTTCATAAACCTGCTTACGTAACACTTCCTAGAGACCCTGTATCCAAATAAAATAATAGTAAGCATAATAGTGTGATGTTCTGTGAACTACCTGTAATTGACCTATTTACCGCTAGTTCTGTCTCAAATTAGTTTATTTTTCTATTAGTATAAAAACACAATAAACAAATATTACAAAGACAACCGTTCGGGCAAACAATGTGTATGCCAATAAATAGTTAAAGTAACTGGACCAAACCTACGTTCTGCCCATTTAAGTATATTTCGCCGGACCGTCTCATGTGGGTCGTGTTAAAACCGGCAGTAGGATAACCCACTGAGTTTGTTTCGCCGGGTCTTCTCAGTTGGGGCGTATTAGATCCGGTGGTAGCATTAAAGCGCGTCCGTCGTTATATACTCATGGTCCACCTAAAAAATATCATTTTTTCTAACCTAGACAGACCAAGCTGTTTGATACAATATAGTTGTATAATAAACTAAAACGTTAAGACTAAAATATAATTAAAATAATAACTTAAATACTTGTTTAATGTGAAAATTTATAAAATATGATAATCAGCTGTTCCATACATTCATGTTCACATAACTCGTCAACATGATAGGGAGCAGCTGATTTTTTGTTATCATGAGCACAATCATGTGTTTAGGTATCGGTCACTAATTACCAGTCACCCTATGTAGGCACGTTTTGGTTATTGCTCCCGGTATAAATTTCAAACAAATGATTCCAGTCTCCCGAACAAGTTGTTTTTCGAAAAGGCTTTAAGCAAGTTAAACATAAGACTAAGTAGTAACTAAGTCTAAGTATAATCAGTCACTACGCTTGGCGTTTGTGGACTATGGGAGAAAGCCTTTGATTCGATCGAATTTGGGACGTTCTAAGGTCTCTTTATCGGCATCGCATCAACTATGGACATGTACATTGAAGGGTTGAAGTGTTTTTACGCTGCAATGTCGGTCCCGCAATCCCGTTTCGGAGCAAAGTTAGACAGGGAGATGTGATATGTCCTAAACTGACACTATAAGAACAAGCTTCTGGAAAGGCATTAATATAAATTGCGAATACACAATTCAATTGCCGACATCATAGTGATCACGGCAGAATCACTAGAAGACGTGAGACAGATGTTCAATGACCAATGGGTTTAGAATGAACATGGACAACGAAAGTCATGTCTAATACCCTAATCTATAGCCTTTGGAATCTTCATTCTCGAATATATGAACGAGTACGTATCCCTAGGTCATAAGATTTAACTTCGTAGGGTCAACCTGTACCCTCTAAAACCTCAATTCTCTAAGAAAGAGGTCAATCGTCGAATCCGACTTGACTGGGCATCATTTGGGAAACATCGAGAGATGTTGTAATCTAAAATACCTCAATGCCTTAAGATGGAAGTTTTCAAGAAAAATGTATAAGTAGGTATGACGTAACGAATGGCAAATATGTGAAACTATTAATTTTTATAACACCTGTGCATTACATATAAGCAAATAAACTTTTATTTTATTTATGACTTGTGCCTGATTTATTTTTTGTGAGTACAAAAACTGATAAAGGATTTAAACAATAGTTTGACGTAGTTCATGAAGACAGCACAGCACGTGTGAATGCAGCAACGTCTTAGAATTGTAAACATTTGATATAAAGTAGTCAGAGAACAGCACGTCTGAATCTGATCTTTAACCTGATTCGGGATTGTTCAAACTTATTTAACTCTATTCAGCGTATGCCCATACATAATCGTTGTCTTCAGTTGACATACGCTGAACATTATGCACATTAAGTACCTAGTACTTTATTAAAAAAAACTCGAGTGAAAAATCATTATTTTATTCGTGTAACCTTGAAATATTGAATATGTATTTAATACGTAGTCTGATAGTCAATTCTTTTGTCATTTTTTTTTAGACTAATGGTAATTTTGATTATTATATTATATATTTAATAACCTAAAGGTCCATTAGATATACAATTACAATATTATATACCTAATTCAAAAGCGGCAATCTATCAAAGAAAAACAGAGACAGATTGCCGCTTCTGATTCTATACGACTCATATTATGTAAAGCAATAAAACCTAATTTAAAAATTTCGCCACTACTGCATTGGGATATATACAATAAAGAATAATAACACAGTTTTTTGCTGATATGATAATTATAGAAGGTATAACAATAAATCTAAAATTTGGTTCAAGTTTTACTTTCTCAGTTCTAATGTTATTTCGTGTATCAGCACCAATTCTATTCTTAATACAAGATTGTCAACATCACCATGAACTCGATATTGGCGTTTTCATTACCATTATAGTTTTGATTAAATTAATTATTAGTAAAGCAGCACACGGTGGTGGATTGTCCGTCGTCCGCGCTGAGCTCGTTGAGGTGGTGGGAACCGACCTCTCACTTCCGACCATCATCTCAAACATGGTCGATAGTGAGAGGTCGTGGGAGGCGGTGGTTTCCTTCTGCGAGCGCATCATGTCCCAGAAGGAGGTCGCGGAGTGGGAGCGGGAAAATTATCACTCTGCCCACACGCTCCGCAGGTGGTGCGGCGTGTTGGCCGTCGGCGGCGGGCTGAGACCCGCCGCCTTAATGATGGTGGGCTTAGTGCGATTTTTTCCAAAGTATTTGTTTTTTTTTGTAGGTTTTTAATTATTTTTTTTTTGCATACATTGTACTAACAAATTTCAAGAAATTTTTAGCTGCCAAAAACGTATTTGATTAATCTCATACTACTCAGAATCAGACTAGATGATGAAGAAGTAGAATTGTAAATAAATTGATTTATGAAAAATCCGGTCGAAATGCGAATCTAAAAGGAGATGTTCCAACCTATTTTTAGAAATGTTTAAAGGTTGGTTAGAAGACTGAAGTTATTTAAGTATTCGAAAGTATTTTTTATCGTAAGCTAGCTTAATGTAGGCAAGTATACCTGAAAAATCATTTCAAGCTCATTCGGATTGGTAAAAATGTACAAACGTTCACGAAAAGTAAGAGACGTTGTTAATTGTCACGAAGCTCGGGTTCAAAGTAATGAAATTTATTCAGCAAAAGAATCACTCATGTAGCTAACAAAAATGTATACAATATTTGATCTTTACAGATTTTATAATCAGTCCGTCCGTCTGTCCTGTAATATGTGACATATGTACATTTGGTTCTCCAGCTCGCATACTTTGTAAAGACTTCAAAGGAACTGCATCCAATACATGACTTGACGAAACACTTATTACCGATGTTCTTTATATAAAGGACTCTTTATATATGGAGCTTTAATTACTAGGCATTCTTCTATACCTATTGGACAGATGTCAGAAAAACCCCGAATAAGAAGATCTATTTTTTTCTAGCCTAGAAAAAAATAGAAAGTTAATTAATAGTTCCTTACATCACATTGCTAAGAAAATTACCTAACAAATCAAGCTTCCATCTTAATCATGATAACATTTTTTATTAAAATATTCTTTTACAATTGATTTTTTGTTAATAAAAACTTATAAATATTTATTATTACTAATGTTAAAGTTTTAACCACCTAGATCGTAATATTCTAATACTCGTTGCTCGAGCGTGTATCACATGTGGATGATGCATACATCGTGGATGATGTGTACGCCCAATGTAGGGTCTGCTATAGGCGTAAATTATACAGAAACGTAAAATGAAGTAAAATCTGAAAAACTGTATTAATTTCCTTTGCACTACCATACAACTACCAATTACATTAACCTTGACTTTAGTAACCTTAGAACAGTATCCATAACTTCCTATAAGCAGAACAGATAATGCAAAATGTGCCAATGTGTGTCTACATTATAGCCTAAAATGGGATAAGCATGCTTATCTGCAGTACCGGGTTACTGAAAATGTGACTTACTTCGGTTAGGATGTTATAGATGAGGTCGAAAGCACCAATTTTTATTATATAATGTTATGCCCTAAACTATGTACCTACTAAATTCTGCACCGTTTAAATTTTGCATTTGTAGCAGTAACAAAATTGATACGGTATTTATTTACTTACAAAATTACATACAATTGCAAAGTGTCGACGATAGCACGTGACGAAAAGGATAATATAACAGAATCGGTTTCTTTTAATAAAACACAGAATATATACATTATACATTATTTATTTAATACAGCTAATTCATCCAATAGTATAGGTATATTTATCTAATTTAAGACTACTTAAAACACGTAATTATTACCTGATAAAGAAATATTTTTTGACATCTCTTAAGACGTTGACTCATAGTAATTTCCTTTTGGTTTAATACGATAATCTGGACCTGTCTCTGTACTAAGTCTTAAATTATGAGTTACTACAGAAATATCAAAATTCACATGATAAAAGTACTTTGGTCCTTTACTTATCGTACACTCTGTAAAAAAAGTAAACTGTGCATACTCAATTTAACTAAAAAATATTGAGAAATATTCTTTAGTTTACACACAACATTTGGCAGGTCAAGAAGTGTCGAAGTCTATTGTCTGCCCAATGAATTCTCGAAGATGCAACTAGGTAGGTAAAACTTAGAGAAAAAGGTCAATCGTCAAATTCGACTCGGCTGAGCACCGTTCGAGAGTCTTTCAGAAACCTACTCGTCCAAAATACCTCACCGCGATGATGATTCTATGTTGATGTCAAATTTTTATTATATTAGAGAATAATAATAGCAAGAAACTAAAAATAAGGCGACAAAAATATTAATATTGGTCTAAGTTTCACTTTCTCAATTCCAATGTAATTTCGTGCCCAGATACTGGTTTCAGCACCAATTCTAGTTTTAACACAAGATTGTCAACATCACCATGAACACGATATCGGCGCAAAAAGTGCACTAGCATTGTTTTCATTACCAACATAGCGAATTGTTGACCTACGGACAAAATAACGGCGATTAAATATTTTACCACCTACAACTGCGAAAGTGCGAGCAATCATTTGTAAGGTAGGAACACTAGAAAAATATGATTTATTTCAAAAATGGTCACTGCAATGTTGCCTGGTTTTACTGATTATAAGTGTGTGAGAATGTTAAAATATCTGAAATAATTTAAAAAATTAGAGCAATAAAATTGTATCTAGAAACATGCAGAAACAGTATTCTTAAAATCAGTCTATTACATACAAAAAGATTATAACAATTAATTGTTTTGTCTTAAGTATTTATAACCTCTTGATTAACCGTAGTCAGTTACGCGCAAGATTTCAGGTATGTTACAATGAATTTGGCGGAAAATTACATTTTATTACAGTTATATTTATAGTTTACTTATGTTATAGGTAATGTGAAATGTAATAACGGATCTATATTCATTATTTCATCCTCGCAAAAGATCAAATAAGATCCTAAACCGACGTGCTTGTATGAAGAATGTAATGAGAGTTAATGAAGCGAAAGATGTGTGTAGGGATCATAGCAAGTGGAGGTCCATTGTCTCTGCCTACCCCGCTGGGAAACAGGCGTGAGCGTATTTATGTATAAATAAGCTCAAGCCTGTTTCCCAACGAGGTATGTTGTATGTATTCATTATTTCCTAAAATTTAATAACCGCAGTAGACAAATACAGGTCCTTTATCCTTTATTCATTTAAAAAAAAACACAAAATAATTAGTAATAATCTATAAAAATAACAAAATTTATAGATTATTACATTCTCAGTCCAATAAAGTGTGCCGTGCGGTCGTTGCTCCTTTAAACAATTTTGGTGTGTCAAAACAAACAACATGTGCCATAACAACATCTTTGTCTAATTTACAATCTTATACCAAGCAGAAACTTCTTTTTCCTGCAGTGGACCATAAACAGGCTATGTTGACGATAATAATTTGTTACGTATGATATAATGTTGTGTAATCCTGAAGGTATTTGATAAAAACCTACCGATACAGTTTCGTTTGCCAATACTGAAGGTTGCAAAAGCGTTAGCATTGGCAGGTACACCATCTGGTTCTATCCATCTCTCTGGTCTAAAATTATCGGCATTTGCACCCCATACAGGTGAACGATTGATGCCATATATTCCTAATGCAGCATAACTGCCATCTTTCAATATGAAATCCTCTGAAACACACACGATAGAAATATATTAGTATTAATGTTTTTAACTTAATACAATTTAACTGGATTAGGTATTATAATTTTATTTCTACTTAATGCAAAAATTTACCATCAATACGTTAAGGACGCCTTGTTTCAAAACTCTTACCATCTACAGTCGTGTCGTGGTCGTACTTTAAAAGTACCTTTTATAAACAACTAGCTGACCCGGCAGACTTCGTACTGCCTCAATCGATACATAAAAGACCTAAACATTTGTATAAAATAAACTGGGCCGTAGAGACTTCGTTTATGCGATACTCCTGCCCCTACCCTACACTACCCCTACCCTACACTACCCCTACCCTAAAAAATCTTGGCAAAACATTCAAGATTTTAATTAACAAAATAAAGCTCATATTGACTCTACATTTTAGTTAGAAAACGTTTGTATGGGAAAAAGAAAAAGGCTGTTTTAAGGGGTTTTCAGGCAATTATTCGATTTTTTCTCGCCGTAAAAACCATCCTTGAACTTCCACGAACATTAAAAAAAAAGAATTGGCCAAATTGGTCCAGGCTTTGTAGAGTTATGCGCTTAGCAACACATTTTGCGATTCATTTTTATATTATAGAAGATGTAGAAAAATATGATCAGAGATAATATCAGAGATCGTATGAATGAGTAAAAATTACAATTCAATTCTGAGTATTTATTTATTATTATTGCCTACCGGCCGGCAATCCATTTGTTTGCGTTAGCTCGGTCTACAAAAATAGTAGTTTGTGGAATTTATAAATATCGGACAAGATTTTGCTGGAGTATAAATTAGGCTGTGCAGCTGTGGTATGATTAGTGCAACCGTACCATATTTTTTATATAAATAAATCATTTAAAATTATGTTAACTTTGTGGAATTTGATTTCAATTTTAATTGTTATCATAGCGAACTGATTATATTATATTATGTTCTCGTTTATGATTTTGTCATGACGACATCTTATATCATCAGATGGTATATTGTAAATACTCTTAACTAACAAATAAATAAACTCCTTTGCTTTAAAATACACTTACTTATCTCTATGTCTCTGTCTATTTTTCTTAATACCATAGGCCCAGATGGATATAGCCTCAAAGATTCTTTTATAACCGCATTCAAGTACATTAAGTTTGATAGGTCCTCTTTTGCTACATCATCTCGGTCCTGAAGTACTTCTTTTATCCTGTAGAAATATTTGGAACTTATTATTTATATTTCTGCGTCAAACATTTAGATTATATTTTATTTATAAAAGCTGAGATCTTATGTTAATCTGAGAATAAAAATAATATTACAAGTAGATAATGGTTATGAGTTAAGGTGTTGGTAATCTCTGAAGCTACTCATCCTATTTTACCAGTTTATTTCTACATTATCAAGTAGTGACGGAGGCTATATTTTAATAAATGGAACTGACGAGCGTCTTCGTCACTAATATATATTCTTTTCTTATCTTTATTTTTAGTTAAATAATTGTTCTGCTCTCAGGTTTACCAGCATTATGTTTAGCTTATAGTGGGGCCGCATTAATAGGTCACATTTGTCGCATTGTCGCATTTAGAAGGCATTTTGGAAGAAGTGTCTTCCAAAACGCCTTCTAAATTCATTATCAATTGTGATAACTACCAAACCAAAGAAGATAATTTGACGGTAGAAGTTAAAATGACAGTACCTATAAGTACTTTTTCACAATAATAGCATTTAATTTACATAATAATATGTTGAAGTACGTTACGTTTCATCCACTTTATCCAATATTTCTAAATAGGACACCTTATTATGAAGCTTAAACTGAAATTTGCAAATGTCTTATTCATATTTGCAAATATATTGAGGTTGCCCAGGTTGTAAAGTGAATGTCTGCTTTCCTTTTAATATTATATTCTAGCAACGGCAACATTCTGTTATTAAAAAGGCATAAATGATCGCGCTGAAGTTATTATATTCGTGACAGCAGTAATGAAAACTCTGGCTATTCTTATATTATATTGATTCAATACTAAGAAAACACTACAAAATCTTACTCTTGATAAACTCTTTCTTGAACATCTTGATGCTTTCCAAGTAATAGTAGAGTGAAACAAATCGCCGAAGCAGTGGTATCAAAAGCTGCAGCTATAAGTGTATTTAAGTGACCTATTAAGTCTTTATCATTCAACAATCGTTTTTCTTTTAAAATTAGTAGTTCTTCAATTAACGGCCGGATTTCTTCTGCAATAGACTTTATTTCAGTAGTTATATATAAAATAGGACATTTACATATATGTATATTCCAAATTTTAATAGTAGGTACTAAAATAAAAAGGTATATCAAATGCGTTCAAAGTATAGGCCGGATTACGTTATTAGAATAGAATGTGTTTTAATATAATTTTATTTAATTACTTAATGAAATTTCACAGAAAAGTTTTCACTAACGTAATAACTATACAATTACAGAATACAGTTTCCTGTCAAAGGGAGGGTACCTACATATATATTTTGGAATCATCTATTATAATGTCCATAGTACCTACTACTGAAAAATATATAAACCCACCTGAAGGATTATCATCCGTTTGTTTCATCATGGCAATTTTGCTTTCATTTATACGCTGAAAAAATAAACAAATTAAGATCAGCATCATCATCAACAGCCCGTTTACGTCCACTGCTGAACATGGGCCTCCTCTTAACAGACCTTGGCAAGCTAGGATCGTGGAGGGATATTACCATAATCACCACGCTTGGCAGACGGATTGGTGATCGCAGTAAGATGTTAACCTTGAGCTAATAGATGCTGCTGCCCATCCATCAGCCATATGTCCCTTAGTCGCCTTTTACGACACCCATGGGAGGACATGGGGTGGTCTATTCTAAGCCGGAAACCACACGAGTAAATATATAAAGTAAATTAAGATTGGTACATTTCAATTTGTTTCGCAATAACCAGCAACAAGCAAGTGAACGTGCCGAAACGAAACTGCTAATTATGTGTAATAAGTTGGAGCCTGGTGAATTGTTTTTTCTTGTCGAATTGCCATATGTATTTAACCACGACGTTTTTGCTACTTCACTGTAACCTTAATCATATTAAACTGGAGAATAGCTTATGAGGCGATGCGATTCCTTGTCGAGTACATTCAGCTTGCCAGATTTTATACTCTAAATATTTGGATAACGTTAACAAATATCAGGGTTTTGGAGATGATGGAGAAAAAAAGTGGATAGGTACTTAATTTTAAACGAAACAAATAATCGTTAAAATTGTTATATTTGACGTTTTCCTCAAGTATTTGGCAATGATTTCTATTGACTCCACCAATTGGGATTTTCATTGAAATTTTGTCTTATTAGTAGCTTTTGTGAAATCAAATGTTTTACGATTCGACTCTTTAGAACGTCGTCTTTTCAAATTTATTTACGTTAAGAGATTTTCTCACACTGTTTTACAAAAACCGCTTAACTTCATTGTTATACTAAAATAAATTTTAGTAAAACAATGACGTTAAGCGTTTTTTCAGGAGATTTTGTTATATTTCGGGAGCAGGGTACCTAGATGTACAAATAGGGTTACTTGATTTTCAAACTATGGTTTTTACTTTTTAGTCAAAGGTGGTTAAAACATCACAAACAATAAACACATTGGTTAACAATGTTTTAGTACTAATGCAATTCACACGCAATTCTTGCAAGCTTGCAGCACAACCAAAATAAAGTACTCGCACGCACGTATAGCTTGTGTAGTATTTGTGTTGGAGTGTGGACAACCTCCGTAGCGTAGCGGTATTTGGCTCGCCTTGAATCTCGGAGGTCGTGGGTTCGATCCCCACACCGGACATGAAATCTTGTTGTGTAATTTCTAAGATTTCTTTCCGGGTCTGGTTGGTTGAGGGACTACCCTCCGTGCCTCGGAAAGCACGTTAAGCCATTGATCCCGATTGTTATAACATCATCTATAATAATCGCATATCAGGGAACGGGCAGCAGCGTTTCCTTGTTTGGTACAACATAATACTGCGGTCACCAACCCGCCTGCCAAGCGTGGTGACTATGGCAAATACCCTCCCTCGGGAGGAGGCCCATGTTCAGCAGTGGACGTTATACGGGCTGATGATGATGATGATGATAAAAAACTACAGTTAATAAACTTAACTCTAGAAATTGGAATTAAACGTATGGATACTATATTAGATGCACAATTACCATCTCTGTTGTTTTTCTTAAAATTTCTTGATGTTCGTCTTGTTGTTTCTTCAAATTAGACAAATTATAGATAAATGGTAATTGAAGCCATATTTTATAGATTCTTTGAATAAAGACTCCAGCTATGGTTTCGAAACTGTGAGCGAACTTTTCGCTTACTAGATCATCTTCATGGTATGATAATCCTAACGTTGTATCTGCAATTTAAAACGAACATTTTACGATCGCTTTTTCTCGCCGCGTACAATCCGAGTATTAGGATTCCATGGCACATTCAAATCATGCATTTTTTATAAGATTGTATAAGGTAATGGTAGGTTATTTTTTATATGATCTACTAAAATAAAAAAACGGATTGGATTTATCGGTATTCCTTAAAGTATTCAGATATATTGCAGAAATGTATACTTCGCCTTATAGCTAACCCTCTAGAGTCTCGCGAACGCCTTGGAGTGAAGACAGTGTTGGTAATAATCGATAAATTTTTCAATTTTTCAATCATTCAATTACTTAATTTCAATCAAATTAAACTTCATAGGTTCATAGGTTTAGTTCATAGGTCGACGATACAGTAAAACATAGGCGCACACAACAATTTTTATTTTTAATTTTAATCAGATTAACTTTTTGCCAACACTGAGTGAGGACAAAATTATTAAAATAGTTAATAAAGTAATATTAAAATCTTAAGCAGACATAAAATAAAATAAAAATAAATAAAATAATAATAGTCTCAATAAAATAAAACAAATAATTACAAACTTATTAGTGAGGAATTAACAACTTAATAATTTAATAACTTGACATATATTTACGAACCCACAGAAATTTTGGTAATGCTTGAAACCAAGGAAGAGTCGATGAAAAATGGTGATCCAACTTTATTAGATATTGTGGAAACAAATCGTCGTGAATGTTCATTAAATATTTTAAGTAATGGATACAGTGCATTTGACCTATAAGAAGGATTTATCAATTTGCGGTGATGTTTCCATGTTTTTACTGGAACAAAAATACAGCAAATATTAAACTTATAAATTATTACTTTATTATTTGATAAAACGAAATGTTAAAAAAACAGTTTGAAGTGGCCTATTGGCCAATCTTTAACCCTAAACGTGCGAGTCCCGACATTGCCGGCTTACATGGCCGTTTTAAGTGCTTGAGAGAGCAGGAAGTGAGGTGGAGTAAAACATTAACGTGCTGCTCGATTGGAGTAACAACAGAAAACCTCAGCTACTGGCCTATGCCCACAACTTCCGCTGCGTACAAACATTCTTCATTGGTGTTCCGCTCCAATTGATCTAAACGTAATGACACAAGTCTACAATCATCATTATATTATTATAGCGTTCCTCGATAAATGAGCTATCTAAGGCTGAAAGTTTTTTTTTTAAATCGACCTATATTTTCTGTGATAAGATTCCTTGCGGAATCTGATTGCAAACAAACAAACTCTTCAGCCTTATAGTAATAGTATAGACGTTGTGATCCTGGTAGAATTTGGGATTGGTAAAACGTAAGTGATCGTTCAACGTTCAGAGTCAACCGTTCATTAAAATTATTACAGACCTACTAAGCTACTCATATAAGTAATATGAATGGAGTGAACAAAAGAACTCACAATCTGCTGTGACGAGTCCACCTTCGAGTATGTCGTCCAAAAATCCATATAGGTATGGTTTATCCAAGCATTTATTAGAAATTTTAAGACTCGCATCTGGATCTGTTATTACTGAAAATATAAACGTATCTTTTTAAGATATCAGCATCAAACCATATAACGTCTACTGTTGAACATCGGCCTGGTAAGCTAAGCGAGCAGACTAAAAAAAATGTTATAACCATCGGCACCAACCGACTTAACGTGCTTTGAAAGATTTCTTGTCCGCCAAGGGGATCGGACCCACAACCGCCCAAACTTATAACAAGACTTCTATTTAGGGTTAAGAATAGTTAGTACACTATCAACACAGTCAACAAAAGAGATAGGTTTACACTGTCATTATCAAATTATGTATGTATGTATGTATATATTTATGTCACTACCGCAGCTAGTAATTCTTTACGGGTGAAGAGTTCGCTGCTAGTTGTATAAAAATGCAGATAATAATAAACTCTTCTCATAAACATGTACATATAAGTTTTAAGTGCGTTTCACAAAGTGTAAACCTATCGTTTTTGTTGACTGTACATAAAAGTTCAATAAAATAATTTTACCAAGTAAATCATTATATTACAGTACCATGAAGGACAAATGGACCAGTATAACCACTCATTACTCCGCCATTTTTATTACAAATCTCCATAGCTTCCTTTATTACTTTCCATGCATCTGAAAAAAAGTGAAAAACATTTTTTATGATAAAATCCCAGTTAATTTATGTTTTTCATATACCTATTCAAGTATTTGCGTCTCGTAGTTATCTCAGGACAATAATGGTTATGGAAAGTACTCTTTAACCTCCCGCCCGCCGTTACAAGGTAACGTTCTTGAATTTTAAGTTGTGTCGAGTGTGACTTATTATATTGGTCCTACTATAAAAACTATTATTTGTCGCAAGTAAATTTCAATGATTTTTCTATTTATTTTTCTTCTAGAACCTTGATTCATATGCATTATTTTTACTACAATTTTATAAATTTTATGGATTTACCAAGAAATTATTGCATTAAGATTTTTTACTGAAATTCCACAAACATGCTTTTAAAAAATATCAGAATTCGGTTTAACCGATATGTTTATCTTGTTTTGTTTATGAGGTAGATTTTTCAGTACGAAGATTACAAAAATAAGTGCATACAAGATATTACAAAGTATTTTCATCCCAAACCATGTATCATATATAAGCAGCTGTACTCGAATCATAATTTCATGACAAATTTTAGTAGCTTTTTGCATATAGGACTCAAAAAGAAACGCTGAAATTACTTAGTTTTTTTAACTATTTTTTTATTACTTAAGTAGTTTTTTTTAAATTACTTAGTTTTTTTAACTATTTTTTTATGAAAGATATATTTGAATATAGACCATTGGGAGATGATTTTCAGCTTTTGATTTAATCCTGAGTAAACAGTCAGATAGCATTTATTTAATGAATAGCATAGTTCTGTCATTCAATTTATTCTATAGACGTATAATAATATCTGTGCAAGAAATTTACACACACAGGAAAAGAGTCATATTTGTCAAATAACCCTTGCGCAATAAATAGTTTTTTTCCCACATGTGTAACATGAACTAAGTCACGGAAAAAAGATCTGATGATTTATCAGAAGATTACAAAGACCCTTCGAGAGAAAGACAGAGAGAGAGAGAATAATTTACAATAAATATTATGAAAATGATCTTACGTGTGTTGTTTCCAATCAATTTAAAAGCATGTCCTATAAATGGTAGTGCGCCAGGAAAAGTTGGAGGTGATGTATCATGAGATTTTTTGGCTGAAATTAAAAATACAAAATATAAATAAGCATTGCATCATATTAAGCATGAATTTTAAATTCCGAAATATAGACAGAAAACAATAAAAATTACTTCTAAAAAATAGATCTTCATGCAGACCAACCTCAGGCTAATATAAAAGAAATGCCAGTTAAATTGGTGGTTCATTTATTTTTTTGCCGCATCTCATGGTGAATTGTCGGTTTATGGTGTTGACGGTACCGTGTAAAGAACTGTTAAGGTGTGGACAGGCGTTAAATCAAGGATGGCAAACATAATTTCAGCCAAAGATTTTTATGACTATTTAAAACGTATTCACTTAATTAACATTTCGAACGAGGATATTGTTAATCAATCGCCATATTTAAATTATCTTTGTAAAGATGTGAAAATTATAGAAAATCTCAAAAAGAAACACTTTTTTTAAGTTTTAGTGGCCAGAACTTCTAAATCAGATTTTCAAGAGATTGTGATTACCTAGGATATGTGGGGTGATTTTTTCTGAAACCACTTGATGACCTTGCAGTTATCAAAAAAGCAAAAATTGTCAGTGAGCAGGAAATGGAGCATATCAATAAATAAATACTCCCACTTATGAACCAAGCTGGTCGATAGGCATTTTTTCAGAGCTAACAAACTTACTTTCGCATTTATAATATTAGTTTTTTTATTTATAATATTAGGATTATACTATTTAGCATACATAGTCCCATTGCTATTTTGCCCGGCCTTTATTAATAGATAAATATATTTTTTGATTATTGTTATTAGTTATTTCGGAACAAACGATATTTCAAGCAAAAATGTATGAACAAATTGTAGATAAAGGTCATTGTTCCCAGTGCAAGGCACAGATTAATATTTGTGTTTTAAAAGGACTGACAATTTTCATACAGCCTCCTGCATTCTATCCAACTTTTATCCTGAATACTTAACATACTTAACATAAGACTGATTATTATTTAATTACATTAGTTGCAATTCAAAACAAAATATTATGTTTCATTTATAATGTACTTAAATTAAAATAAATTATTATTATTATAATATTGTTATAGAACGGAAAAGTTGTTAACAATGTGGAACATTATACAAAAAAGTGATAATAGAGGCTGTGTACCGGATTATGACAAAACGGAAGTATTGTTAGCTATAGAAAGGGCTAAAGAGACTATGCTATCCAATGAGCCTTTATCTAAAATTTATAAAAATGCCGTAGATCCACTGTATAGAAAATACCTCAGTTCCTTCCTTTTCGAGCCAAAAATATTTTTATAAAAATTATATGAGTAAAAATATTGATATATATGAATGGTGTGTATTTAATGAGAGACACCGCACTAATAATATAACAGAGAGTTAGAATTCACAACTTAATAAAGATTTTAAAAAGCCATATGTTACCCTTAATTATTTGTTAACAGTAATATCGCAAAAATTTGATTCTTGCGACACACCACCAACTTTACGTCGCGCTAAGAATACTGTCAAAAAGATAATTTTATTTTAGATTCACAAATGCAATTAATCAATAAAGTAATTTCTTTGGGCCATGTCTTTTTCTTGATTACTTGACTGTACTTAACGTCAGGTGGAGCACGGGACCCTATATGGTACCCGTGCTTCGCCCAGGTGGAGCACGGATCCGACCTCGTTTTTGCCCTTATTGAACACATTCCAGGCCATTTTAGGGTTCACTGTAAGCAATCGTACCTATCAGTGGAACACTCACGATGATTTAGAAAAAAAGTTATGAAATCCGATGATGTTTAGAATATTTTGCTTTTATTGGTATTTGCAGCTATTGAATAATTATTATAAGATTGTAATACGTGCGTGTCGTATAATAAAACAATTATGTATCCATTATAATATTATATTTATTATATATTTATTACCGCACCGCACCGCAGAAAAAAAATCTATTTCAAACGGGTAAACGACTGCTTAAAATTGTATATAAAATGGAGTACATTTCAGTACAATATATTTATATAACTTATCATATTAAAGTTGATAAAAATATCTAAAATCTATAGTGGTCGTGGCAGAAAGGTTCTACCTAGCACGGCCACGATCGATATATTATAACAGCAAAAATATGTAAGTACATTTTTTAAAGTCGTTAGTACATACAATAAAGTACACATATTTTCATGAATATTTACCGCATTAAAATTCAAGGTCGTGCTGGAGAGGATGACACAAAAAATACAATAACCGTTTATGACCCTATTCGTTACTTATTTCTAAGTTCATTCCAGCATTTAGTCACATTTTTGAGCGGAATTAACACTGCATATTTTATTTGTGTAGACGACATCGAGACATACATAAGCATTTTAAATATAGCACCGTTAGTAAGTTATAATAAATTACCCAGTTTATAGAGGCAAATGTAATATTCTTAAGAAAAATATATATTTATTTATTTTTGTAAATATTATTACATTGTGACGGATTATTCATATGACAAATTTATTTATTATACAGTAGATATGTAGACACGAATTTCATGTTTTTTTGAGTCCCCTTTCATCCTCGTCATAGCTTTGGTATAGACTGTTTTTGAAAGGAGAAAAATGAGTACCTGGGCAAGTAGGTAGTCTTCTTTACGCGGTCAAGTAACTATAATATTAAGAGTAGCGAAAGCGAAGTAATATAACTTCATGTAATCAATAAGACAGAGAAGATCTATTCTGTTGTTTCATCAAGTTGTCAAGTCCAGATCCAGGCCGACTTAGTTCAGATTCTCATAGGAACCGAGCTTACCGAGTATTATCGTTACACGTTCAGTCGTCGGGAGAGCGTCACATATTAAAAATTATTATAACTAAATTAATTATTCATCATCGATTATTTTTATAGTAAAATTAAACGAAGATTCGAAGCCAAGAAGACTTGCAGCCTTCAATGAATACAGAAACAGTACGCAAACGTTGCTTGGGAACTGAAGACGATGGTTTGAATTTGTAAGTGAGGTACCAACATTTAAAAAATATTAATCGGACCTATATGATCAACGACAGTATTAGGTGTTTCCAAAGGTAAATTTCAGTAATGCCCATGAAGTGAATAAACCGGCAAAATATAAAGATTTCTGTCTAACTCGGATCTCGATAGACGAATCAGTCTTCGAATTCGAATAAAAGTAGAATTGTGATGAATACGTATTATCACTGTTTTGCCGATGGCACTTTTAAAATCTGTCCAAGGAGTTTCAAACAACTTTATTAGATTCATGGTTAAAATAAAGCTAATAATGGCTTGGTAACTCTAATTTTACTTGATTACCTACCTAATAAAATAATGATCACGTATCAAATTTTATTTAACGTTATAAAAATCCTGCGATAGTCGGAGACCTCAAAAAACCACTTAAGATTTTGAATGCAATAACTGCAATACGAAATGTTTTGCCAAATATTATATTCAAGAAGTGCATTTCCACTTCAATAGATCCTTGTAGAAAAAAGGAAAGTCACTCTTAGGGCAAAAAAGGCACGTGACATTCCGTGTTGGAATAGCTCGTTTGCCAACAGAGTATTTAGAGGTGGAATATGGCAAAACCAAAAGCCCAAAGAACTTAGCATAGGATTAATAACAGTTAATCACTATTTCAATAAACAATGGATATTGAAACAAACAATGACGGCATATAATTCGTGTGCAAATGAACCAATAAGAACAAATAATAACATTGAAGGGGAAAATTGGGAAAAGCAAAATATGCATTGGGAGAATATATCCAACACTGCCGCAATTATTGGATGTGCTGATTACTAAACTAGTGCATATGATTTAACAATAAAAATCAATAAAAAGAAAATGAACTTATTGACAAGAAATGAATGAAAAATGAATATGCAAACGGTGAATTACGCAATAACCAAATTACAGTTCATAACGTGTAAAATGAGTGATCTAATTTGATCCAAGAAATAACATGTTAACATGTTTGTATTAAAAAAGGTTTTTGCGACGTAGAATAGAAAAAATGGCGCAGAAGTTTAAAAAAAAACCAAATTGTGAATTTTGTAATGTTTTATCTGAATGATCGATAATTGCGGCTTTGCAAATAAAGGTCGACGTGCACACTTAGTTGAAACATTGTTTAGTGTACCTAAACTGCACTAGTGACCAACACAAACTGTATGAAATCGATATAATTATAATAATTAGGAAAAACAAAACTTATCTTACCTATTGAAGTAATTATTAAAAGCACAAATGGCTAAAGGCTAAGTTTGATTTGTGTTTTACATATCTTTCATTCATATCATTTCGGGATTTTATACATTTTCTAATTCATTTATATGTGTCCTAAAACATGCATATATTGAAGAATTATTACAACCAATAGACCCCCTAGTCTGTTGGTAACCATTCATATTAAAGAATATTTCAAACAATATTTAACACACTTTCTAAATAGGCTGGTTAGCATGCAATTCTTGGGAATTATTATAATCGCTACAATGATAGATATTGTTTTATCGAATGTAAATGCAATTCAAAAATTATTACAAAATATACATATATATATATTTTAGGTTGGTACTTACACGTTAACTCTTTTAGTATCCAGTACCAAATTACAAACACTGTGCAAAATATTATCGAAATAGTTATAAGCATAATTAAAATATTTACTTTTTATATTGTAATTTAAAAAATGTGAATTTTCTTTTATTTGTGACGATGCAAGAACCTTATTTCTTTACGATTTTTCTCTTTATAATAAGTTATGGACTGCATAAATTGTTTTATCTCGTTTTTTTTAGAATAAGGATGTAAAGGACAACATAACGAAAATTGTCATAGAAAAATATATTATTAGTTTGAGGTAAAGGAGTAGGGATATTGGATGAAGAATATTTTATAGGCATATAATTTTTTCGAAGGCGAAGAATGCTTCGAAGTCACTGATAAAAATATCCAGTCAAAACCGCAACCGACTTGGTTTATATGATTTCACAACTTTTTACGCCGGAATTATTGCGTTGTGGAACTTAAAATGCACAAGACTCGCAATGCTTTATAATAATTCAGCCGTAAAAGTTGATAAATCATATAAACCAAGTCAATTAAGTAATCGCCTGTCTATGTAACAACTTGCAACAATAATAATTAACCTTTTAAACATACTGACGGTGCGCCAACATCGGCTAGCCACAGAAAGTCACAGAAAAGCACAAAATATAAATTTCAAAAATCCCCTGCCAATAAACTCCTCGAAGGGTCCATAATAAAGTCCATAAATTCGGACTTTTTGTCCAAAAAATATTTTAGGGTCATTACCCTAAAAGATTTTTTGGACAAAAAGATTTTTGTCAATATTACAGGTTCTTGTCAATATTTTTGAGATTTTTGTCAATATTAGATGCGCGGGCGCGGGGAGCTCAGGTGTCGTAAGCGGAGCGGCCGCCCGGCGAGATTCTTCCTTAGTTGTAAATTGTGAGTGCGACGTAAACAAACAATACATGAGTGGACAGGATCTGTTTTCGAAAATGAACCGTAAACATACAAGAGCAAGGCGAATGCTCAATCTTGTGGAGAGTGTTACTAACGCACAATATAATGGTAAGTTACTTTCAATTATTATTACTATTATTTATTTTGTTGGATATTCAATTCCAAAATCGAATGCGTATGAAAAGAAAAATATTATCATATTTTTTGAATATTTGCATGCATTAACTTAAGCATTAGTTTAATGCTTTCCTTTTCTAACATTGTAGGTATTGCTTTTGAAGGGGTTATTTTCTTGCAACTTATCAGATAAGCAGTATGTTACTATATTAACGGTTTTGTTACATTTTAATGACTTTTGCTATTGTTTAAGTGTACAATGGTGTAGTGGTAAACAAGTTCCAAGCATGAGGTAATGGAACTTAATAATTGTCCTGTTATTGTTTACTTAAATCTTTTGCTTCCTTGTGGTTCACCTAATTAGTACCATAACCTGCCACCGCCACCATTCTGGCCTCTGACATAGCTTAACGATTGCAGACATGCAAATGCAACCAAGACTATTAATTTAAACCTAGGCTTTGAAGCCCGGAAAATTTAACGATAGGTACGTATTTTGGTCACCCATCCAAGTTTGAACCGCAACGGGTATTACTTTACATTTGCAATCAATATTGTCTATATAGCACTCAGCTATACGTGACTCATTCGATAGCGCATTAGGCAGTAACTCGGTCTTCTTCTCCAGGAGTTGTGGGTTCGATTCCCACCCAGAACAAACATTTAAGTGATGAACATTTGCGTTTGTTCTGTGTATTGGTGTATTATAAGGTATTCAAGTATGTATTAATATCACTCGGCGAAATCAAAAAAAAATGTTTTTTTGGAAATTTGAAGTTTCTAATTATGACATCATCTTACATGGATGGGTTAGAGTGGGTATGTATCGGCTTGTTGTACCATTAACCAAACACCTTGTTTAAATTCTTTATTTTTAATGTATAAACGCCGCACAAAAGCACGAAATTGACTAACATAATCTTAAATCAATGCTAAATTTGTTTTTAGATTATGTGACAGCTGGGCCCTCCCACGAATTTATGCCAGCTAATGAAGATCCTGAGGAGCCATTTTCTCCGTTGGTATCAGAATATGTCCCAAGCTCTGACTCTTCTTGCGATTTAGAAGATTCGTGGACAGCAAAATACTCAAATAAGGCTCAATCTATAAACAGATTAAAATACCGCTTAAATAACAATCTGCTTGTATCGGAGTATTCTGCTGCAGATAATTTTTCTCCATCCTCACAAAAAGTGGATCACTGGGATAATAATACTAACGAAACCAATGAAAACCTGTTTACTCCATCGCGCCATTTATTAATACAACCTTCAAATGTTTCAACTCCAGAATCGTTTAGGAACATTCTAGCTTGTGTCACTTCTCAATCACAAGATACCAATCAACAACAACTAAGCACACCCAGTGAGCCGACACCTTCCTCTTCTACTGTTATTGAACTAAGCAACAAAAATTTGATTGTATTTATTGCGTCCGCTGATACGATTTATACTAATACTAATGATGCCCAAAATGCTGAAAATATAAGAGGTAGAAAAAGACAAAGATGTGAAAAAAATTGGCAGCGTAATATTAATAAAAAGCTTAAAAATTCTGGGAAAGTCTATAAAAGCATCAATACTAAAAAACAAGGACGTACAAGAGTCTTAGGTGATCCCTGCCAATGCAAAAGGAAATGTTTTGAAGCTTTTAGCTACAACGCAAGAAAGACAGTTTTTGATAATTATTGGAAGTTAGGAGATCATGTACGTCAGTGGGATTTCATACTACGTTATGTTAAATCAAAACCAAAACGTGTTGAAGTTGTTAATGCAAAGAAGCCAAAAACGCACACTCTTGTTTATTCTTTGCCTACACATCATGGTAATGGTGAACATATTGTTTGCAAAACAATGTTTTTACGCACTTTAGATATCAATGAAAAAACTGTGTACAATGCAATTGATAAACAGGAGTCAGGATCAATTTTTGATTTAAGAGGTGAACATTCAACAAGACCCAATAAATATTCTTCTGAAACTATTAACAGTATAATAAGCCATATCAATTTATTTCCAAGAAAAGAAAGCCATTACTTACGAGCTCAAACACAGAGGCAATTTTTATGTGAAACACTTAATCGGGCTAAAATGTACCGGCTTTATAAAGAATGGCTGTTGAATAATCCAGATTATCAAAACGTAACACCAGCTAGTGAACGATTATATATACATATTTTCAACACCAAGTTTAATTTAATCAATTTAGGCTTTTTCTGACCCAAAAAAGATATGTGTGAAATTTGCAGCGTGTATGAAAATGCAGACGAAGAAAGAAAAGAACAGTTGAAAAGTGATTATAATACGCATCTTAAGAACAAGGAAACTGTAAGAGAACTTAAAGAAATGGAAAAGTTGAATTCCGACCCTAAAATAAAAACCATGGCGTGTTTTGATCTAGAAAAGGTACTTTCTATACCGCAATCACCGGTGGGGATATTTCACTATAAAAGAAAGTACCCAGTGCTGAATTTTACTATATACGACATTCTTCAGAAACAAGGCTATTGTTACAAAAAGGGCATCAGGGCTCAGTGCGAGGGAGATTCAATGCACTCCGTTATCGAAAAAAATAAAAAACACCAAGTACTTTTTGTCCCTGACCAGATGTATGGATTAGTGAGAAATGCTAAGATTAATGGCAATAAATACATAGTTAAAGAGATGACACGGGAGGACTTTTTTAATTTTAAACTTTTAGTAGACAACTCTAAAAATTGGTCCCATGATGAAGCAAATCAAAAAGTTTATTGGAGCAAGATTAAAGAATTATTTGTATCACCTGAGGATTCCGAAAAACTTTTTTTTAAATATGAATATGAGTCGAATCCTGTTGTCGTTGATACCAATATTAAGACCCGGAATAGGACTAGAAACAAAAAGTCATCTACTAACTTAGCCAGCTTACGCGAATTACCTACAGCGACCCTGAAGCTGGCTTATAACGAGCCTTTGAAAATATCCAAAAATCTCTATAAAGATTTAATAAGCCTGTGTGATTCGAATGCTATTCCGTTACACTATCAAAGCTTTTTCCGAAATTTGGTGCCCAATGATGGTATCCGTGCTGAAGAAAGTGATGATGAGTAGATAACTTCATTATGTTTTTTTATATTCTATGGTTCCAATGTTGTTAAAGTAGCAGTTGTGTGCGAGGGCACATTTAGATTACTAGAAGTTAGAAATATTTTTTTATAGTCGTTACCATTTTGATCTCTTATAATCATTGTGATAATTTATAGTTTCGATGGTGTCTTCAAAATAATTAATATAATGTAGACTTATATATAAGTATTATTGTAGGTACCTGATAGATTGACGTGCTATGAGTAGATAATTACGTAAAAGTTACTTACCAAAGTTTTAAAGACCGTTGCGTGCCATTCTGATTTTATAATTGTTTAAATATAGCTATGGTTGTGAAAATTTGGTGCCCAATGATAGTATCCGTGCTGATGAAAGTGATGATGAGTAGATAACTTCATTATGTTTTTTTATATTCTATGGTTCCGATGTTGTTAAAGTAGCAGTTGTGTGCGAGGGCACATTTAGATTACTAGATGTTAGAAATATTTTTTTATAGTTGTTACCATTTTGATCTCTTACAAATCGTTGTGATAATTTATAGTTTTGATAGTGTCTTTAAAATAATTAATATTATGTAGACTTTTATATTAGTATTATTGTAGGTACCTGATAGATTGACGTGCTATGAGTAGATAATTATGTAAAAGTTACTTACCAAAGTTTTAAAGACGTTGCGTGCCATAATTGTTTAAATATAGCTATGGTTGTGAAAATATAATAATAAGAATTCATATTTTTCATTTTGTAACTTACATAGATGTAAGAAATTGCTATAGTTAGCAAAATAAGTACAAAATAAAGAATTATTAAAAAAAATATATAATTTCGTTTTATTCCTGCAATTAATCACCAAACTCTTTTTGATATATTGTACAGTAGTTGTAAAATAATAACAAATTAGATACCCACAATTCTGAAATTAAAATGTAAAGTTATTTTTTTTATTATGAAAATATAAGAAAATATGGATTACTCTGTAAAATATTTCTTCGTGCAATAAATAAGTGTGTCACATACAATATAAAATCTTAATAAATAATCACTGCAATATACACTTACATAAACTTACTCATTATTTATTTTCAAAAATAAACGTGCTATAAGTACTTAAAACTAAAAGCTCCGAGGTTATATCACGAGGAAAAACAAGCAATAAAAGCGTTTGTATACATAAGATCCATGTTTTGTTTAGGCCTAAACAGCAAAAAAGGTGTATGTTTATTTACCAACAGTTACTTAAGGAAAACCCTAATACAATAAATAGGTAATTGGTAATTTTCCCTGTACTATGAAAACAGTAAATCTATCTATAATTTCAATAAATACATATTAAAGGGCTCATTTAGAGGCTTCTCACGATATATGATACAAAGTACTATCATTATTAATTCAGGCAATATTCCAGAAACAAACTGTTTATTGGCTCTCCTGTAAAGTTGGTGTTTTCCAGATACGCCTTTATTGTCCGAGGTATGCGAATTTTGTTGACGACTTCTAGCTTGGGGAAAGTGAACCCAAGTTTTTGGTAGTATGGCGCACTTTCTTTTCCTTTTCGAGTTAGAAGTAGTCAACTTTTTAAATTAAATAAAAAACATTAATTTTACTTTCCGGACTAAACTACAGACAAAGATGAAAAGAAATCAACTAAATTATGTGCACACATCATAGGTTTGCCCTAACACCTAAAATATTATAAGATTTTACCGACGTGCTTGTATGAAGAATGTTATGAGAGTGAATGAAGCGAAAGATGTGTGTAGGGATCGTAGCAAGTGCAGGTCCATTGTCTCTGCCTACCCCGCTGGGAAACAGGCGTGAGCTTATGTATGTATGTATATATTTTTTTCAGACGGACATACGTAGTAAGCCACGAGACTTGCTACTTCACCGGGCATAAAGGCGAGCAGAGCTCCTTATATATAGAGCCTCAATAAATGGTTTAAAAACTACAAACTAAGCAACCTGCGCAAGAGGAAGCAACCTTTGGGGCTTGGATCTCGGCTCACAGCAGTCGCTGGCGATGAGGTTAAGGGCTGACTTTTAGTATTTTAGGGGAGTTTTGTGCAACTGTCGCTCTACTTTACAGTTCCCGGGCCTCTTGGACTTCGGGTCTACGAGGGCATCGGCACCATTTAAAGAACTATTGCAATCTAAGGGTCGGGAGGACGAGAGGTTTAAGTGGCTACTGCCTGTGCCAGTGCTACTAAAACTAAAATTACTGCACATCAAGTTATCAAAACAGAGTCATCTGTGTTTCATAGGTAGAACTGTGTTGCAGTTAGTTGCATGGATATAAGATGCTGTAGCGACATCTGCAGTAGCCGGACAAACCACAAGAAGGCAAGCATCGCCATCTAACACCTAGCATCCCAACTAACCTGTATCGCGCAATACAAGTTCGCAAGCCTATTTGAACAGATACAAGTTCTGAATATTAACAAGTGGCCGTCGGCCGCCGAGCATACCACCTTGCTTGGCAAAGAAGATCTTCATTTTCTGTGGAAGAACACCACCAACCGTTCCTCTACAATGTCGTGTAATATCTGTAGTTTTAGACATTTTTATGGTAAGTGTCGGCACACTTGGCCCGACCGACCTTGTATTTGCATCACACAAAAATGGCGATAATGTTGATTAATTTATTATTATGTCTGACAACTGTCTCGTGAGGTACAGCAATTAGGTTTACAAAGTTTTTTATTATTAATATAACTATAGAACATTTATTTAATGTTAAAGTTTTGGTTTAATTTACATTTTAGGTATCTTAGTTTATATATTTAAATACCATCATGTCTGGTGTGGATTGTGATATCGATGAGTAGGTATGTCCCGCCAATCAAATCAATTTCGAATCAGACATATATATGTAAACTGAATAAACGTTTATAAATGATTAAGTAATATAAAACTACTTCCCCAAAATTTAAAAAACCGAAACAAATTAAATTCCTGCCAAAACTTTTCAGAGGACGACGTATTAACAATATTTTTAATGTACAATTACTAACAACCACAAACAACTTATGTAATCAGAATCCAGTTCTGATTAATTTAATAATATATTATTACTATGGGTAAAACTTCTCAATGCAGAACCTACGCCAATAAACTACGACAAGTTCGTTGATCCTGTGTGGTCAAGGCAATGCATACCCAGAGGATTTTAAACACAATACAGCTAAACAAATAATCGTCTAGTCTCTTAAATAGGTATGAAGACTATTACGTCAAACATCAATTTTCCAAAGACACTCTTAATACTGGAGATCAACGTGTATGAGAACCCCGAGCTTCGCAAACAAACAATGTATCTTACTATCATTAAATATTACACAATAAAAAAATCATAAAATATAGATTTAGGTACTGTTTTTTTAATTTGATAGTTACAGTTTTCTACAGTCTTTTTCAAAGATATCTACAGTTTTACACTCAGATGGGGTTGGCAGCACTGATTAACGGTACGATTACATATAGTTGACCCGCCTGGACAACAACTATACGTAATCTTAATGAATCCCCTAGAAGTCAAACGTCTGTATCATATTTCAATAAACCAATAAAATAAACCTTGTCAATAAAAATCTAAGATTACATATAGTTGATCTGCCTGGTCAACTATACTTAATCTTACCGTAAAGCACCTAGAAGACAAAAATCCGTGCCAAATAACCCATCAACTCTTTTTCAATGAAAAATTACAGTATCTAACATTCAGATTCTACCTTTCAAATACTTTTTTAACAGAAATCTGTAGACTGCTAACGGTCACTGGTACAGATATTGACCAAGACAGTAAAAATGGGAATGCTGTGGGTGTCGACGATATCACAGTGGATTGCTCCACTGTGATATTGTCGATACAATCAAACATATTTTTAACAATTATCTCAACGACGAAAGAATCCCCAAACTTTGGAGAAGAACAAAGGCAATAGTTATTACAAATAGCTATTGTCTTTGTTCTTCTCCAAAGCTGAGGTAAATCTCCAACTGATGCCAAAAATATCTATATCGCTGCTATGCTACACATAAAAGCTCTTTGAAAGGAACCGCTATTTATGGATGGAAAACTTATACCAATACTTATAAACGCTGGTTTCAAATTAGGGAAATCGTGCTCTAGACAAGTCTTAAGACTAACACAGTACATTGAAAATGGGTATAAAGCCAAAAAGTGTTTGCCGATCTTTCAGCGGTGCACAAAAATCGTTAATAAAAACTGACACCTTTTGTTAAAAATCTTTAACATTGACTCAATGTTAGAGAACTTCAACAAAAGGCGTGAGTTTTCTATTAACGAGTTTTTATTAAATCCTAGGAGACGTCCTGCATAACCATTTTTTACAGGTTTACCAACAATCCTACAAGAGCAAGAGTAGACTTATGCTCTGATACCAAACCTATCCAAGACACAGTCATATCAAATGAACATTTATTGGGAAGGGAACGGGGTCTACGCGGATAAAACCGCGCGGGACAACTAGTATCAAATAAATTTACGCTTTTAAATAGGTAATTGTCCGGTTCTCCAACCATACGACATAGAAATACCTAGTTACCTACCTTGTTCATTATTTCACAATTTAGGCACTGCAAAGATATTAAAAGATACTATTAATTGATATACTAAAAAAACTATATCCTCCACCTCATCAACAGCCCGTTGACGTCCACTGCTGAACATGGGCCTCCTCTTAACAGACCTCGGCAAGCCAGGATCGTAGAGGGATTTTGCCATAATCACCACGCTTGGCAGACGGATTGGTGATCGCAGTAAGATGTAAACCTTGAGCTAATAGATGCTGCTGCCCATCCATCAGCCATATGTCCCTTAGTCGCCTTTTACGACACCCATGGGAGGACATGGGGTGGTCTATTCTAAGCCGGAAACCACACGGCATATATCCTCCACCTATTTTTCTTTATTTATATAAAATGATCCTCTATTCCATAAAAATAACTACCTACCTACCTACTTATAAACTTTACGATGAAAAAATACAACCGAGAGATATTGTTTTCCGCGCTTTTTTCATTTAAAAAAATACATCTGTATTGGAGACCTACGTTGTATCTTGTATCGATCTTTTCAGCCATGTCACATTTAGTTGCTTTTAAGGTTGCCAACTTGTTCCAAGTTTCCGACATTATTCTTTTTTTAGGATATCTTAAAAAAAATCATATGACAAATGTAAATGGCCATCATCATAATTATTATCCTACTAGGTTCCATTTAATGTTTGGACAGTCACGGAAATGAAAATGAATAAAATTGTTGGATGAAACTTGCAATCTAAATCGAATGAAACCAAAGGGAATTATTGGGGTGCCTTGTGTTATCATTCGATATAAATACAACAATATAATATCTATCCGCAGAGAGTACAAAAATCCGATGAATCAAACTCTTTTCAAACAATTTTGAATGGTATAGTAACATGGGTATTAAGGCTTAATTTCTTATGGGTAATACATAGGCCTGTCTGCAGCTGCACACATAATTTTACAAATAAAATATGTCAGAATTAAAATTAAAAATAATATTACAATTTATTAGTGGTCAAGTGACGTGGCAACACTAAATTGATGAAATGATGATATTAAGTTGAGAGAGAACCTTGTGTTGACAAATATTTATTTTGAAAAATCATTGGTGACTACTGATTTTGTTAATTATTATGAAACGAGTGTACATATACGCCGATAAAGAAGAAAAAAATGGAAAAGTTATGACTGTGGACACCTCGCTGTCTCTGCCTATGTTTAAACTTAGAATACTGAAGTTATTTCCTATGGACACCGAGAAATCGTGCAAATTTTCCTTGTATTGTAGCAATGGCTGTGAAATAGTAGACACAGGAGTTATAAGAGATGACGAGAAGATATATTTATGTCCAAAAATCGATGAAGCATCGAAAAACTGCGCTGAAATTGACGATTCGATGAAAGATTTAAATGTAAGCGATGATAGTAGTCTTGGGACCCAGAGAAGTCAAGTATCTGACTGGATCACTTTGAATGTTGGTGGTAGACATTTTACTACCTCCAGGTCCACACTATTGGCCAAAGAGCCTTTGTCAATGTTGGCCCGAATGTTTGCAGTTGATAATGATGTGTACTTAATGAACCCCAGCGCCACAGACTCTTCTGGGGCCTACTTAATAGACCGGAGCCCGGAGTACTTTGAACCTATACTGAACTACTTGAGGCATGGAGAAGTGATATTAGATAAGAATATTAATCCTAGAGGAGTTATGGAGGAGGCTGTTTTTTATGGTATGTGTAGGTAGCTTTGTTACATACCTACACTTGTTTTTTAAATCTGTTTAAATAAATCTATGTCATTATGATTCTTTGTGCTTCACTCTAGGATGATAATACATATCTGTACTGGCTTATACAAACTAAATATTTCAATAATTTATAACATTTTGTAAAATTGTCATAATTAGATAGGTCATGCCCAGTAAGAAATATTCCCGATATTTCCCATATGTCACCCCGGAGGACATGGCTAGAGGGGACTATCGGGAATAATTCCCCAGTAAAGTAGAAAAAGGCTTGTGGCTAACTACATATCATTATGTCCCTCCAAAAAACATAAATGCAGGTTGATGATTTAGTTCTATTAGCATTTGTTTTCTAAAAATTTATAGATAAATTTATTTTATGTGTATAGATTGTCCTACTTATAAATCTTAATTGTATTGTAATACAAAACTAGTACTATTTTGTAAAAAAAATATACTTTCATGATATCTGCCTCATCAAGAATAATAATTTAAAACAATTAACTTGAAATTATGTTTTATTCAAATAGAATAAAGTCTCAACCAAGTTCTTCTCTATTTTCAGGAGTCGACTCAATGATTCCACAACTACAGCAGCTGGTAGAGGAATCAAGGCGGAGTTGTGGGTCTAACCAGGCCCTCACAAGAATGGACATTGTTCGCTCCATTATAGTAACTCCTACCACTTCAGAGCTCAGGTTCCAGGGTGTAAATCTGGCCGGAGCAGATCTCAATAGATTAGATTTAAGGAATATTAATTTTAAGGTACTTATGTTTGACATAATAATTAAATTTACAGTATAATTAATTAAACCTCAGAGCTTGTGGGTTCAATCCCCACAACAAACAAGATTAAATATCATGCTGCAAATTCTATGGTTAATTTCTGGGTCTGGTAGATTGAGGGGCTACCCTCGGTACCTCGGAAAGCATGGTAAGCCATTGGTCCCAATTGTTATAACATCAACTATATTAAGTGTATACCAAGGAACAGATGATCGGACAATCACAAACAAAGGCCCCTTCAAGAGGCTAAGTGCAGATATCCTTTTGCATAACAAACTAAAAAAAAAATGGCCACTTACTACTTCACACTAAACTGATAGGTTTGTATGAAATTTGATTTCACTATAACGTCCTTCAGGAGAAGAGCAGATCAATTTAGATAAAAACTGCAGGATTATATCTCTATTAATTGTACAAGTAACTCTGAGGTAAGAAAATTGCTTAGGTCAGAGGTTCCCAACCTGTTACGGGCTGCTGTCCATGATAAAAAATATTAATCCTTGGTAGGTAGGTAGCACCACCCTTTGGTAGACTGGTAGAGAATGCCTCTGGCAATAAGTCCGCTTATGTACTTTTATAGTGCTGAAGTTTTAAATAAATAAATAGATAGGTTTTGTTGCTATGTATGTACACGAATTATAATTTTATTGTTTTATTACAGTATGCCTGTTTATCCCGATGCAATTTGAGTGGTGCAAACTTATCACATTGTTGCTTAGAAAGAGCAGATTTATCGCATGCAAATCTTGAAGGAGCTCAACTTCTAGGCGTCAAAGCCTTATGTGCCAATATGGAAGGTAATATATTTATACTGTTTAAGTGTGTTTACATTACAACAAGAAGTCAGTAGTAGCTTCTTGTTTGATATGAGCAAGAATGGGAAGGAACTTTTTGTCTGTTTTCCTTCCCATTGTTGCATTCCCCAGGGAATAGCCTCATTGTTTCTGATAAAATTCATAAAGGGTCACTTTAGGAATTGTATCCCAAACTCATATTAATCTAAGCATACAGAATACACGGGTATGGTAGTGGTTTTAATGTGGAACAGTATGCTATGGCTAGCCTCCACAGCATCCGTAGCTTAGCGGTATTTGACTCGCTTTAAATTTCGGAGGTCGTGGGTTCGATCTCCACGCTGGACAGAAAACTTTGTGTAAATTCTAAGATTTCTTTCCGGGTCTGGTTGGTTGAGGGACTACCCTCCGTGCCTCGGAAAGCACGTTAAACCATTGGTCCCGATTGTTATAACATCATCTATTATAAAAGTATATTAAGTAACGGGCAGCAATGATTCCTTGTGTGGTATAACATGCGGTCACCAACCCGCCTGCCAAGCGTGGTAACTATGGCTAATACTCTCCCTCCTCGGGAGGCCCATGTTCAGCAGACGACTTTATAAGGGCTAATGATGATGATGATAATCCTATGGATAGCTTTATTTTCCTCTTTAAAGTGACCTATTACAACACTAAAAACAACACTATGTTAGTTTTTAGTGTTGTTTTAGTTAGTTTTAACATTTAATTTTATGATACTGACTTGGTTATAGTACCAAGTACATATATAATGTCTGATGAAACAATTCCAGGTGCTAATTTAAAAGGTTGCAATATGGAAGATCCAACAGGTGCTAGAGCTGTGATGGAGAGTGTTAACTTGAAAGGTAATCCAATTTTATTTTTATTAATTATTTAGTCACTTGATTCATGTTCATAATGTATGGTACTGAAATGTTAATAATGATATAGTATATTACATAATAAAAAATAATTAATAGATACAACTAGTTGATCCATTTAAATCTATATAATTTGATACTGTGAAAGAATTTTGATAATTATTTTCACATAGATATTGTGCACATTAACGCTCATATTGTATATCTATCCAATATTTCGTTATTTATTTATTTGTAGGAGCAAATTTGGAGGGTAGCAACATGGCGGGCGTAAATCTGAGGGTGGCAACACTGAAGAACGCTAATTTACAAAACTGTGATCTCAGGACGGCAGTCCTAGCTGGAGCTGATTTGGAGGTTTATAATCATTTGCTATTAAGACGAGATGAGATGACAGTGAGAAAGGCGCGTTTGTACTATATCCAGACTATTAATTTATCGTTGGATAAATTTCATATTTAGCCATTCCCATTGATTCAGCTGTTTAGCAATTTCATGAAAATACTCAATACTCAATCATTTATTCAACAGTGTTTTTAGGTGGTACTATTACAAATTCAGTTCAATGTGGACCCTGAATCTGTTGATGTTGCAAAAAAAAGTTGTTGACGAGTGTTCAGCGTATCCGTTTTGTGTGAATACCCCCTAATGATTGAAATACACAAACCATGATGCTTTAAACGACACGATTATCTGTCGTCACGATACAGTGTGAACGCACCCTAAAGTGTACCGAGACCGAGGGAGCCAGGGGAAGTCAGGGCTGAGCGCTCCTTTCTTGTTACTCCGACTTGGTACCTACTATTGTAAATCATGCATGTATTTTGTTTCCTCAACCTTGAATACAAAGCAAGTATTGCCGTCTCTTGAACATATTTACAACTGATTTTTAAGAAATATTTCAATATCCAGTGCCTAAATTGGTCTTAATTTTACTTCCTTAATTAATTGTTTCTTTTTTTCAGTGTTGCGACTTATCAGGCAGCGACTTACATGAGGCCAACCTCCGTGGTGCCAACTTAAAGGATGCGGCTTTCGAACTTATGCTTACCCCATTACATATGTCCCAGACTATCAGATAAACTATTTATTTAAAACTGATATTTATTAAATCATGCTTACAGACATCACAAAATGAAGTTTCATTTCATAGTATATGCCTTAAAAGTTGTGCCTCCATGTTTTATCTGCATATGAATGCTAGGCTGATGTAGTAAAGTCATAGAGTAATATCTGATTGCTATGATTTATATTTTTGTTGTGCTAGTTTTCGTGAAACAACTTTTTACATAAAATTTGTGTGTGTCATGATGGCGTGAGAGATGTCACAAAATGTGCACCAAATAAGTGTACCTATGTGGAAAAAAACTATAAACATCATTTTGGCGGGACCAACTCCTGTAATTGAAAGATTCTACCACGTACATTTAGTACCCATTTAGTACTATTTTGTACCTGTCCTAAAAAAATTGTACCTTACACGGCATAAACGGAATTTTACGATAACAATGGTCCCGCCATTATGACGCGTCATAATGACGAGACCATGCCTGTACACTAAAACTACAACGAATTACATCATCCTGATCAAACCAGTATTTAGAACCTGATTTAGTACCTCCGATAATCTACCACGAGAAACGAAGATCTCATTAGTTTTTCTATATTTTTTTTTTTTATTTTAGACATTTTATACGCCTGAATAATTTAACGAGCAAAAATACTTCAAGTAAAATGTTGCAGCTATTTTTACTGCAGGCACTTTCTTATTTATTGTTATGATATTATTTACATTATGTTATTAAATAATATCGGTTAGGCCAAGCAGGAAACTTATATAAATATGACGGTCGTTAACATACTTTATAAATAAATAATCTGCACATCCTACTTTGTATATTTATGTACACCTATTTACGAGAGGGTCAGTCAGTCAGTAGGGTAGGGGTAGGGTAGGGCAGGGGTAGGGCAGGGGTAGGGTATAAAAGTCCACCCGTGCGAAGCCGGGGCGGGCAGCTAGTATAAAATAAAATAGATAATATAAAACCATGTAATCAAAGCGAATGCAGTGGTGTTAAAACTATTTCTTACACTTTATCAAACATATTATTTTTTGAATTAAACGACGATAAAAAAGTTAGTATACACGAAATTCCAAGTAATTTAAAACTTAATAATAAATATTATCAAATTGTAGCTGTAGTCGAGTTCATACCACCAATTTTAGAAGGTATAGGTCACTATAAATGTAATTGTGTAAGGATACTAGGCAAATGGGAATGTTATGATGACTTGAATAGGAAACTGAAAAAAAGTCAAGCATTCGTCATTCCACATTGCGTTATATATGCAGAAATATAATTTTGGTTATTTTTACAATTAAAAATACTGTTTTCTTAATAAAAGACTTACTTATTTCCACCTTCTCCTTTTTTGTTGTATCTTATTCAAAAACTGATCAAAAACCGTTCTTTCATATGACAGTATAACCCGCGCCAATAAAGAAATTTGAAGGTCATAATAGATGGCTTTCCGTCTCGCTCATCCAAGTAACAGAGAAGTTCAAAGTGACTATCAAATGTTTTCTTTATTGACTCTGGTTATAAAATTTCAGTTTTGAGTAAAAATTATAAAGTACTGACCCAACACATGTTGTTCTGTCCAAATTATAATAAAACACCTACTACTACCTACCAACTACTAG
Organism: Nycteola revayana; assembly: GCA_947037095.2. Lineage (NCBI taxonomy): Eukaryota > Metazoa > Arthropoda > Insecta > Lepidoptera > Nolidae > Nycteola > Nycteola revayana. The sequence goes on from OX344851.2 coordinate 5,259,260, forward strand.
GAAGGTTCTTAAAAGAAAAAGTAGGTAGGTAGTACCTACTTTTTTAAAAAGAATATTCCTCGGACTACTAGGAATTAAAAAAAAATGGTCGATACATTTTTGAGTTTTGCGCTTAGCAACGCATTTAGTGATTCATTATTATCTATATGGATTTATGTTGCAGACTGACCCTCTCGTAAATAGGTGTACATAAATATACAAAGTAGGATGTGCAGATTATTTATTTATAAAGTATGTTAACGACCGTCATATTTATATAAGTTTCCTGCTTGGCCTAACCGATATTATTTAATAACATAATGTAAATAATATCATAACAATAAATACGAAAGCGCCTGCAGGAAAAATAGCTGCAACATTTTACTTGAAGTATTTTTGCTCGTTAAATTATTCAGGCGTATAATAAAATAAAATAAAATAAATATTTTATAGAAAAACTAATGAGATCTTCGTCTCTCGTGGTAGATTATCGGAGGTACTAAATCAGGTTCTAAATACTGGTTTGATCAGGATGATGTAATTCGTTGTAGTTTTAGTGTACAGGCATGGTCTCGTCATTATGACGCGTCATAATGGCGGGACCATTGTTATCGTAAAATTCCGTTTATGCCGTGTAAGGTACAATTTTTTTAGGACAGGTACATAATAGTACTAAATGGGTACTAAATGTACGTGGTAGAATCTTTCAATTACAGGAGTTGGTCCCGCCAAAATGATGTTTATAAAAAACTGTACCTCAAGCAATTACATATTAAATAGATAGTGATATAGACACACCGTTCTAACGTCAGGTTGGCGCGCATAGTCGTGTATCGCCCTAACGTGTAGGAACTATGTTTTGAAACATATATCAATAAACTGTACCTCATAAAACTGACAATAAAAAAAAAACAAACGTGTTATCTGTCAAATCAATAATTAGTTCATCAGTTAGATTATAGAGTCATTATAGATGTGAAATTTAAGTAAATAGAAGTGTTTTTTTTTTCGATATTTAATGCCAAAATAACTGTTTGGTTTCATATCATACAAAGTAGTGAATTGTTCCGATAAATAGGTATACTTAATATACTTAATTAAATACTTAGACAAATTAATTTTCTTGTTTTATTTTATTTAATGTCTGGACCAAGTGTGATATAAGGTATCAAATTGTACCAAAAAGGTACTGTAATTAGATAGTTTCCAAATATAAAATATCACACTTGGTCCAGGGGTTCTGACGATAACGTTTATTTCGTTTGTTCCCGATAGTTCTACTGCACAGTTCTACGGTAGAACTAATGGGATTTTTTTCTCACTAGTTCTATTATATTTGATGTAACGAATGAGTAGAACTAGTGGGAGTCTTTTTTCCCGCTTGTTCTACTTGTTCCATCGGGTAGAACTAATGGGAAATTTTGTTCCCAGTAGTACTACAATATTCGATGTAACAAAAAGTAGAACTAGTGGGAGTCTCCCTTCCCACTTGTTCTATCTGGAATAGTAGAACTAGCGAAACTTGAAGTTTTACACCAATTAATGTGTGTGTGTGTTATTATTTTGTTTTTATGTTTAGTCTATTTGAAGAAAAAATACTTTGTGTTGTTTTTATTTTCATATTTATAACAAAACATGATAAATATTTTCGTTAACTAATAAATTTAAGTTCAAACTGTTGATTTTGTTAATTTCATAAATAACTAACAATAATAAATTGTTTATATTATTTCACCCTTAAATAAGTTCAAAATAGAAGTAAATATCAGTTCAGTATTCAAGAAAATAAGTATTAATAATAATAGTGTACTAAAACCACACAATTGCTACCTGGGTGTGACACACCCACCTAGCGCTTTGTGTTATTATTGCGCATATTCGAACCTTGCGCTCGCCGGGTTAAGTAAAGATGTAAAAATACTCCAATAAGTAGAAGTCGATTATTCGAGCGAGCAACAAAGAGATTAGGATGACCATGCATTTTATGTTAAGGTGTTCATTTACTCCATACCTAAGATTATTTTAAATGTATTGAGAAGCCACTGTTAACAATTTTAGTGTCTGATCCACTAAAAGGAATGTCTACAAATATAAAAATTGAAAACAGTATGTTACATTAAAATGTGTGATTTATAAACTAATTATAGCGTATTAATTTATTGTGTCTAGTAATACCAAAGTGTCTTTAATCCTATTGAGACACGACTAGTATTTTGCTAACCCATTAATTGGTGTAAAACTTCAAGTTTCGCTAGTTCTACTATTCTAGATAGAACAAGTGGGAAGGGAGACTCCCACTAGTTCTACTTTTTGTTACATCGAATATTGTAGTACTACTGGGAACAAAATTTCCCATTAGTTCTACCCGATGGAACAAGTAGAACAAGCGGGAAAAAAGACTCCCACTAGTTCTACTCTTTCGTTACATCAAATATAATAGAACTAGTGAGAAAAAAAATCCCATTAGTTCTACCGTAGAACTGTGCAGTAGAATTATTGGGAACAAACGGTTTATTTGATGTAAACGAGTGACATGTATGTTTGCCGATTAATTTGCAACAGGCGCTTGATTTCTCTAGTGCATGTGGAACAAACACTGGAAACATGATTTTTTTATGGAAATTGATCCAGCTACTGTCTCCTAGAAACGTATCCCCTATCATCCCATAAAAATTATCATTCCATATTCACGGTTTCTGTATTCGCATCATATTTACGGAACGGAACCCAGCGAACAGAGAGCTTTTACTGTAGATACTGTAGAATACAGCAAGTAAGTGTGTTGTACTTGTAGGTCGTGAACGAACTAGGTCGTAAGAGCGTTCCCAAAGATGAACTATGCGAACTAGTTCCCTCATTCCCCGTTCCGAAGTTCGTTAGTTCGTTCCGAATGAATGAGGTTGACGTTCGCTCTCGGGAAAATATTAAAAAGGCGAAAAATATACAGGGTTACTTTTATTGCACTAATACCCTTAAATATTTATTAATTCAGAGGTTTTTGGTCATTAGCACAGCATTACATAAATATTGTCGCAATTCGCATGCAGCAGGAGCAGTATTAAAACGAGCGACTGATGTGATCGGTCACGGATCGGTCTGATTCGAGCTGGGAATAGACGAACTAGTTCATTTAGGAGCGGCGATCTTAACTGAGCGATCTAACTGATCTAAGTTGCGAACCTGCTATGCCCAAGAATATTTTACTGTAATAAAAAATGTTGACCGATTTCAAATAATGGCGGTAAATAGCATAGCTTCGTAGACATAGAGTGTTATAGCAATACAATGATACCAACCGTTGTCAATAGGGATGTTCACTTGACTATTATTTCGTATGGGGTTAAGAGCAACATTACTTGCTATAGTTCAGTAGACAACAATTTAAAAAACTTAGAATTTGCTAATTTGTGTAAAGAATTAATTTGTAGTTTGGTTATTAATTTGTATTGTTTTGAACCCGTTCTTATAAAAATAATTGCTACGCTACTGCAAAAAGCAATAAGCTAGCTAACTCTATTTAAAAATTGTTAATTTGATTTATGAGACGAGTCGACTAGTCTAATGTAATATTGTTAAACAAAGAACACGCTCTTTTAACCCCGACTTTGCTTCTGATATGTCCTTGACCATGACATGTATCAAAGTGACATTTCTGCTGAAGTGTTGGATGTCTGTTGACATTATCGATACCTAATTAGAAATAATGTTAAGTTACAGAATGACGAATGCCACTATGGTGTGAGATGATAAAAAAGTGTGCGGATTTTTCAAGATTATGATTGTCAAAATGCCGACATATTGCGTAATTAATAAGGTTAGAAGTTAGCTTTTACGATCAATTTGATGATTCATAAGTTACAGAAATAAAACAAAAAAACACGCATTTTTTCAGAAAGAGATATAACAGTTTTTTTTCAACACTTTAACTGTATTAAAATTATTATTCTTACTTATTTTACTCCTCAATCCTTCTCCCTTCCTATGATCATACATTAAAAGTTCCTACCGCTTATACATTCAGAATAAGATTTATAAATAAAACATTAAAACAAGATTACAAAATGATATATCGTTATAGATTAAATTTTAAACTATTTTTCGGTTAGTGAATAATTGGTATTTTATTATCAAAATCCATTTTACATAATTAAGTACTAAAAAACCATCGAATTGCTGACATATGAATCTATTCACCCCTATGAAATATCAATGACATGTCAAAAGATTAAATATCACATCACTAAATATTTTTGTTGGCAGGTTGGTTGCATTTGTTTTTTATTCGCGACTTCGCGTTCTATTTTTGTGTGTGACGGTTCCGTCCGGCGAAAAGGATTTTATTTAGCAAATAATTTAGATGGTATTCATTTAGACCATCGAAATACCTGCAGAAGAGCTCCAGATTGCAGTCAATATCAAAATGCAGAACGGAGACGATACGCCGACGGCCGCGGATAACAGTAAGTATCACATTTGTTTGTAAAATAATGGAAATAACAAAATAATTGCACTGTTTTATTTACTGTTTTGGAGTAATTCTAGCAGCAATGCGGTTATGTTAGGCATTATAATAGTGATTGGTGAAAACCGCGTGTATTTCCAAATACCCGCATATAATCGATGATGAAAAGTGCGATGTTACTTAGATGTTAAAATAAATAAAGTAGGTACATGTTGATTGCATTTGTAGTTTTACTTGCAATAGAGTGTTTCGTGCATCGATTACTGCTATTTGGGCTGTTTCGTCCGCTTTTAATTATTGATACTGTGGGTAGCTTAATTGGAGTGTGAAACATGACTCACATACTTCTTACTGCCCACCTCTTTTGTAAAAATGCATTAGAATTTATTAAGCATTGGAATTGCGTTCATTACATTGTGATGTGTTTGGCGCGCATACCTAGTTAGAAGAAAAATGCACGAAAGTTACATGCTACCTAGTTCTGTAGTGCATATACCTATACCATTCTTTTTTTTACCATTATTAAAACTACCTTCATTGTACCTCATAAGTCATTTGAGGTCAAGATTTAGGATATACTATGCATATTTAATCATGATTGGATGGATTGTCTATTACCAGAAATTAGATCATCATTATTTTTATAGATATGACTGATGAATGTTTGCTTGAAAAAGTCTCAGGTATGATTTTTATATCTACCTCCATTTAAGTCAAATTATTTATCAAGGTGTGGGAGATAGGTCATGGTTGAATATTTATCAGTGAGTCTGCTTTCCTGATTATTATGTTAATGTGTTTACATTTCTTTATCTTAGTATTATGTATTACTTATCATTAGGTACGATTTGTGTGAATATTAACAGAAACAATAATAACAGTATTTAAAATATTAAATATGTATCGGCCGATTTACCGAGTTCTATTGTTAACTTACTACATTAATGCATTTAAACTTTCCCGATTTGTATACATAAATTCATAGTAGACATGGGTTTTAATTGCGGTACAATTTTAAAGCAAATCATTACATTTTTATTTATCTGATGTTTCGACAACCATGACTGGTGTAACCCATATTATAATATCTGAATCATAAAATAATGATTTGCTTTTTAATGGTACAACATCTACTGTGTCTACTAAATTTGTTATTCTAATCATGGTCCCACGGGCAGTCATCATTGTCAGTCACAATCTTGTCATGCTTTAATAATTTACCATGCTTTTCTCTGCTAAATCCAGATCCCTGATAGAAAATTCCTTTGGCATCAAAAGTGTTGCTATGCAACCTTTAATAGTTGGAATTTCATAGGGTTTCACTAAGGATAGAGTGAAGAGAAGTTATGTTATTTAACATACAATTTGACTTCTAATGGCTATTCTTTCCTCTTAAATTGATAGATTTAAAATAGTTACTATAATAATCATACTAGCAAAAATAGACCTATATTTTAGTCAAGATTAGGTCAAAAACTTTGATCTAGTATGGCAATTACAATTAAGGAAGTATACCCATAGACCCATTATTGTCATTTACGCAGTAAAACAACCTCCGTGGCGTAGCAGTATTTGGCTTGCTTTATATCTCGGAGGTTATGTGTTTGATTCTCATGCCAGACGGGAAATCTTTGTGTCAATTCAAAGATTTCTTTCTGGGTCTGGTTGGTTGAGGGATTACCCTCCGTGCCTCTGAAAGCACGTTAAGCGGTTGGTCCCGATTATTATGCTATCATCTAATATAATATAAAAAAAAAAAAATCGTATAGCAAGGAATGGGCAGCAGCATTATCTTGTATGGTACAACATAATACTGCGGTCACCGACCTGCCTGCCAAATGTGGTGACTATGGCAAATACCCTCCCACGGGAGGAGTCACATGTTCAGTAGTGGACATTATATTGTACAGCCTGATGATGATGAGGACACAGTAAAATGGGATTATCTTTGAGTTGGTAATTGCTGATGCCTATCTTTCAAGTAAACATCCCTTTGTCACATCTGACACGCACATGAAAATATAGGGCGGTCTATTCTAGGACTGAAACCATGGGGAATATAAGGTTTACCTTACCTACACATCATTGTTTCCACTGATGAGGTCATATTGGCACTATGTTAGTTGAGGGGATGTTTTGGCACCATAGCACATGTCATGTCAGGTAGAACATACTGTTTTAAGATGTAAGGTGTTCAGGCATTGCAGTTAAGTTATTATATAAATTTCTTTATTTTATTCAGAGAGCAATTTGATACTACTTGATGAAATTTAAAATGTTCTCTACTGGGTCAAACTGTTACATAGGTAGGTACTTGTGGTATCAGGAGATCCCGCGGTACCATATCGACTAGTATTTTGCTAACACATTAATTGATTAATTCAAGTTTCGCTAGTTCTACTATTCTAGATAGAACAAGTGGGAAGGGAGACTCCCACTAGTTCTACTTTTTGTTACATCGAATATTGTAGTACTACTGGGAACAAAATTTCCAATTAGTTATACCCAATGGAACAAGTAGAACAAGCGGGAAAAAAGACTCCCACTAGTTCTACTCTTTCGTTACATCAAATATAATAGAACTAGTGAGAAAAAAAAAATCCCATTAGTTCTACCGTAGAACTGTGCAGGAGAACATTCGGGAACAAACTGCGAATTCGCGCGCTGGCGATGGGATATGTGAGACTCGCCCTCTCCATCGTTACGCTGCAGCGGCGGTGGTAATGCGTAAATGTATTTCCCACCCGGACAACAACAAAAAAAATGTACTTGTGGTATAAATAAATGTTTGATTCTTTCTTTCTTTGTATCGCTTAGGATACATTTTTATTAAGATACCATGAATTTATAGGCATAAAATAGTATATTATTCTACAAGAACTTGTGCAAATAATTTATATGTTAGTATGCACAGGTGTAATGTTACATCTTATGTACCTTTTTATTTCACCTTGATAAACCCACCTACTAAAAATACAATTGATTTCTGTTATAAGTATAATATCCCTACATGTTTTGAAATGTATTGTGATGCTTTCAATATTTTCACTATTTTGTAATAAATTCTAGACCTCGGAAGCATAAGGACAGATATCTACTATACTTCAGAAGCATTTGGTCGTAAGTGCCAGTTCATTATAATGACACATACCTACAATGAATGTTTCTGACGTATATTGGCACATCCGACCTTATGATATGTTTCAAGAATTTTTGGTACTACCTTTAAATTTATAATATGGTGGCTTTATCATCATCACCTACATTATTTTTTCAGTAAAAATAATTTTGTTTTACATTATTTTTTCAGTAAAAATAATTTTGTTTCCTGATAATATTTTTTTTTTCTCGTATGCTTAGAACATTTTATAACAGCATATTTTATATTTTATTCTAGCTTTGGATCGAAAAAACCTACCCAATGCAAATTCAGAATAATTATTTTCAAACTTTTTTGTCTATACATAATAGAATACATATTCTCTATTATATGTATGAACACAGTTCCACAAACAGAAAAATCGTAGTCTCTTAATAACATTGGTGCTAAAATAATGTACCTTTGACAAACTAGATTTTTTATACACATTAATTTTTCAACAAAATCTATATATATAAAAGAAAGTCGTGTTTGTTACAACACTTATAACTCGAGAACGGCTGGACCGATTGCCATGGTTTTTGATTTGTTGGATTTGTTTCCGTCCCGAAGAGCAGAATACATTTTAAAAACAAAAGAAAGTCGTGTTAGTTACACTATTTATAACTCAAGAACGGCTGAACCGATTTGGCTGAAAATTGGTAGGGAGGTAGCTAAGAACTGGGAGAAGGACATAGGATACTTTTGGGTAGGGGTAGGGTAGGGTAGGGTAGGGTAGGGTAGGGTAGGGTAGGGTAGGGTATGGTAGGGGTATGGTAGGGGTCGGGTAGGGGTAGGGTAGGGGTAGGGTAGGGGTAGGGTAGGGTAGTTGTAGGGTAGGGGTAGGGTAGGGGTAGGGGTAGGGGTAGGGTAGGGTAGGGGTAGGGGTAGGGTAGGGGTAGGGTAGGGGTAGGGGTAGGGTAGGGCAGGGGTAGGGCAGGGGTAGGGTATAAAAGTCCACCCGTGCGAAGCCGGGGCGGGCCGCTAGTCTATATATATAAAAGAAAGTCGTGTTAGTTACACTATTTATAACTCGAGAACGGCTGAACCGATTTGGCTGAAAATTGGTAGGGAGGTAGCTAAGAACTGGGAGAAGGACATAGGAGTTTAGGGTAGTGGTAGGGTAGGGGTAGTGTAGGGTAGAGGTAAAGGTAGGGTAGGGGTATTGTAGGGGTAGGGTAGAGGTAGAGTAGGGGTAGGGTAGGATAGATGTAGGACACCGCGTAGATTTTGAGGCGGTACGAAGTTTGCCGGGCCAGCTAGTATTTAATAAATATAGTTCGATAAAGTCGTCGTTAATGTCAGCAGCTCCATCTACTAATAAAATATGAATCATTTAGGCTTTGCCGCAGTCTAATAAAAATAGTATCACTGTTGGTCGAAAATAACTTTGACGTCTACTGTAAAACCACTCAATATTGTTGAATGATTTTAAGATAATGTCCATTGATGTTTATTATTATTTAATGGAAATTATAGAATACTAAAGTACTAATTCACCAACCCGCCTGCCAAGCGTGGCGACTATGGCAAATACCCTCCCCCGGGAGGAGGCCCTTGTTCAGCAGTGGACGTTATACGGGCTGATGATGATGATGATGATGATGATGATGATGATGATGATGATGATGATGATGATGATGATGATAGAATACTAAATACTCGCACGCGGTTTTTCCCGCGTAGCTCCCGTTCCCGTGAGAACTTCATAATGAAACAATATGTGACTCTTGGAATATTTGAAATCGGTCCAGTAGTTCCGGAGCCTGTTTAATGCAAACACACAATCGAATCATTTCTTTTTATATATTAATACTAGCGACCCGCCCCGGCTCCGCACGGGTACAATGCTGATGTATTATACATATAATTTATAAACATTCCTCTTGAATCCCTCTACCTATCTATTAAAAAAAAACCGGATCAAAATCCGTTGCGTAGTTTTAAAGATTTAAGCATACAAAGGGACAGGGATATAGGGACAGAGAAAGCGACTTTGTTTTATACTATGTAGTGATAGAGTAAATTAAAATTGATATTTTTGTTTGTACTGGATAAACTTAATTAATGGAAATATTATTTACCAAAAGATCTTTCCTCAATCGAAGGCTACATTTTCAATATAACTTCATCATCACTACAAGACATAGTATAGTCACTTTTTGCTTCTTTGCTTGAACGCGCTAATCGCAGGAATTACTGAACCAATTAAAAAAAACAGTGTTAGATAGCCCATTTATCGAGGAGATATTTAAACGAGAGTTAAGCGGGTGAAACCGCGCGCATGAAGCTAGTATTTCCATAAATTCGATGGTACACACAATATTACAATACCTACTACGAAACACTGCTGAATATTTACAATTAGATCACAGTTGAAAATACCAGCTGTTCAGAGGTTAATGACTTTAGTTTTCTATTTTAAACGCTCCTGTTTACATGGACGTTTAATACGTAAAAATACGATGTATTTGAAATAACTATAATAGTGTCGTATTTTTGTAACTATTTGATTTGATATTGTAGCAAACTAGCGACAGACGAAATACGAAAACGAATCCTGTATGATAGAATTTCGCAAGCCGCTTAACGAGGTTTCAGGTGTTTTATAAAAAAACCTTAACCTAAACCAATGAGGTTCAACAGGACTTATTAAAGTTAGTTTGTTTGTTTTGGTACAACAGTAGCTTAATCTTAGGTTAGGTCAAGTGGCATAATAATTAAGTAAATATTATTATTATGTGCGTTCACTGAAACTGGCAACGAAATTTAAAAACATGAGTGGCACGAAACTGACAAAGAAGATATTCATTAAATGTGGAGGAACACACACAACTGTTCCTCTACAATATTATAATGATTATTCAAGCTTATAAGCATATTAGCGACCCGCGTCGGCTGCGCACGGGGGCAATGCTGATGTAAAATACATATAAACCTTCCTCTTGAATCACGATTAAAAAATCCGTTCCGTCGTTTTAAAGATCTTAGCATACATAGGGACAGACAGACAGCGGGATGCGACTGTGTTTTATACTATGTAGTGATACTAACCTTTGAAAACTTCGTCTACCTGTCCGTAAGTTGTGTAGGTTGTGCTTTAAAGAATAGACACATTCATCGTTGCAATCAAATTATAATATTAGTAGGATATAAGAAGAAGGTATACTCAACTCGTGCTATAGGCATATACATGTAGGTATACATTCTGAAATGAGAGAAATTTTTCAATTTCATCGTACTTCTGATTGTAGTTCCCGCACAGGGTTCCCCCCGCTTAACTCCCGTCCCCGTAAGAACTTCATATTTAAATATAGCCTTCGTCGATAATTGGGCTATCTAACACTGAAAGATTTGTTCAAATCGGACTGGTAGGTAGCAACAAACATACTTTTCAGCTTTATTATATTAGTATATGATAGGCCATAGCAAAATATTAAAAGTTGCAATAATTCGTTCCAGCCAAGAAGACGGTCCCCGAAGAAGTGACTAAGCACTCGTTCAGACTGAAAGTATGGCGTCACTTGGAGACCAACGGGCTTGCGATGTTCCCGCGTCCAGTCTACAATCGTATCCCCAACTTCAAGGGTGCGGCGGAAGCAGCAGCCAAGCTGGCTGAGCTGGACGTGTTCAAGAATGCTAACACCGTGAAAGTCAACCCTGATAAACCTCAGGAGCCTGTGAGGTAAGATGTAGTTTATTATATTTATCAATGGTCTCAATTGGTGAAAGAAATAAATGGACGAATCATATTCCATACGGCGGTAGCAACAATTACTTAGCATGAATACATCTTAGCATGAATACCCTTCATGCCCTCAGCATGAAGGGTATTCATGCTAAGATGTAGCTCATCCATCAAACTATTTTTTGTATTACTTAAAGTACTACCTATTTCTATTACCATGCCATCGATCAAATTGTATCACCATGCATGTCAGAAATGATAACTTTTTAAGATAGCGAAAAGTCGATATCATTTTACATAGACCAATACAATACATATGCCAATATAATTCTTCTTTTTACATTATTTTACAGGTTTCTATTGGACGATTTGTGTATCTAATTAGTTTTCTAAATCTCTAGTAAATGGCATTCATAACTGGCAAAAATAATTCCCAGAACATTTTAAATTAAATCGACATTTGCCTATGCTTTAAAGACATAACGACCCTTCCGTGGTGACTAATGCAATAATGTAAAGCAAACAATTATTAGAAACAAACTGTTGTGTATATTACTAGCAGTGATCATTAAACACTTTTTACTCACTGTAAAATATAGTGTACATTACAATGGCTGGTCTAGTGTGAGCATCTTATATCATCCTTTCGTGCGTCCGTTCCGCTCCGTTAGTTAATAGACTACTCACGGCTCATAATCGTAATGTTCTTGTATGTATGTGTACTAATACATAATATAATCATGTGTATGTAAGGTACTAAAATGTACATAAAATTGTAGTGCAGCCTAGAAATTACGCTAAGTGAAAATGTTAAAAGAAAAGAATTTTAAACTAAACCAATGTGCGGAAGTGATTTCCTCTTGGATTCCATTATATGATTATAAGAGAATAATTCCAGCAATAAAATAATTAAGCAAACTGGTGAAATCGACGTTCATATTTTAAAGAATTATCGAGTTATTACCGCCGTTATTTATGTTGGTAAATTATATTGTTCTCATGACCGATTTTGATAACACATAGTAGATTAGCCATCCGTGAAGCTCGTGTACCTGATGCACAAGAGTGTGCAGTAAATATTCACATACATTTTTGAGGACATAAAATCATGCGGAAACAATACTACTGATTAAATTATGAAATTAATTAAGCGAGTATATAATTCATACACTTGTAATAGACTCACATATACATCGTGATTTTGACTAATTATTACAAGAGAATCAATTAAATAGCCAATAACAATCTATAAATTACTTAAAAGTGTCGTCTAAACTAGAAAATTCTCAAATCCTGTATGTAAAACTCGTGCTCATAGCTTTCAGCAACTCGCTGACGCGGGACACATTCCAGAACTTGTATACTACACTCTAATTTTAGAATTCAGCTGAGGTATCTTATAGCACCTAAATAGTCCACTGAAAGAAACTGATTGACTTTCTATTGAAATGTTTACGCTACACAAGTTTGCCCCAATACTACTTAGTATATTGTGGATAGCGTAGTGTTTAGTGTTACATTACGGAATCGTTCTAGGTTTTGACGCAGTTGGAAAATTAGAAAAAAAAATGTTTATGGCATATTGCCAGAGACCGCCTATCAACTACATCTTTGTGTGTTTATTTGTAATCTTGTTCTTTTATGACTGGTGTGGTCAAAATTGGTTAAGAAATCCAAGTAATTCCTATTTTTACTGTTATTAAGGTGGTGTAATTAAACGTTGTAATAATTTGATTAGCATTTCATATTAAATAAAATAACATTACATATATTTATATGAATATATGAAACTGAATTGCCAAAATTTATGTACGCACAAAACTTGAGAAAAACTTGATATAATTACGAGGACGCTGTTTGTATAAAAGATTTTTAACGAATAAACTCAAAAACTTAGGCATGGACTGAGGCTAGATGCGTGGGAAGAAACGAATGCAATACCCTATCGCGGGAGAAACCGCGCGGTACAGCTAGTTTATTATGAATATGAGTTAACATAGAATTAATTGATGGCAATCTAATGCGCTGTGTAAGCTGAGTATAGACTGGAGCATTTACTTGCAACACAACATCAAACCGTTTTAACACAAGGACCGACCTTATCGATCAATCTGTAGTAGGTACTCTAGACTCTAGTCTAAATTCACCTTTAGGAGCAGAGCTGCCAAACCGATCCAAAGGAGTTATTCCACAATAGTCTGCATAAACATCATTAAAAAAATTGCAGAAGCTATCATATAAGTACTTGAAGTTAGTAATCATTTTATAACCAACTGATTATTCTAGAATAATTTACGATAATTGTATTTGTACTTAATTGTATGTACTATTATTTAAAAGGCCAAATTATGATATGTAAAGTTGTTTTTTGTTTTGACTGTAGATTATAGCGATAATAACATTATTATTAGGTAACTGAGTATGTTTTTGTTTACAATTGGATAGTTATAGTAGACGTCAGTGTTAATCGCGGTACAATTTTAATGCTAGTCAATACACCTATTTATGTAGCAAACTATTTCGATATGGGTTATAATTAATATTGATGAATATTGGCATAATGGACAAAAATATGAGGTTTTGACATTTTACGAATAATAGTAGATTGTTTATCTAGGGAGCAAACAACTATTTTAAGGCGAGAGTGTTTTTTTTTTAATCCAGAGCGGAGCGAAGGATTCTAGAGTAGAATCCCGAGCGGAGCGAGTGATTCTTAACTAGAATCCTGAGCGCAGCGAGGGATTAAAAGTATGTCACTTGAGCTTAAAATAGTGTTGCTCTCGAGGTGGACACTCTACTTTTTATCACCCTCTATGAGAAAATAAGTAAGTGCAACTTATGAACAAGAATTTATTTACGTACAATGCAGAACCATAAGACTAAGACATAAAATATAATTTTCATCAACTTTTTTACATTTGCCGCGCTCGCAGTTTTTCAGCCAGTCACATATTCAATACATTGTTCCCGCATGGTTTGTGATTCACCTCTTTGCTGATTTAAAAATTATTAACAATATCCACATTCCAAATTCTAATCAATTTTGGTCCCTAAGGGATTAATGAGCTATTTTGGTCCCTGTTTACGAGGAATAAACTAGCTATTTTTGAATAGATGTGATAAAAATACAGTTTTATAACTTTTTGATAGTTGAGTTTATGCTCGAAATTCCCTGTGTCTATTATAAATTAGTCAGATAAAAGTGAATCAAAAGTTGGGGAGCAATACCATGCAACGTTAATTTTATGGCCCATACTCCTTTCCTCGCTGTTCTGAACCTTGGTTTTCAAAGAACCGTCCGATGACCTCGTAGACGAGTAAAGTAGAAAGACAGTAGCACAAATCTCCCCTATAAATCTTAATCCTCATGACAGTGATCGCCGAGGCTTGAGGCTGCTTAGTTAATGTTTTTTTCTAACCATTTAGTAAGGCTAGAGCCTTGTTCGCCTTTATGCCTGATGAAGTAGCAAATGCCTCAGGGCTCCATCCATTCGAAAAAAAGTCTTTACTCCGATGCCATGTAATAAACTATTTTTCTGACCATTAGAAAAGGACAAAATTAATGCTTCAGTTCATTTAAATTGTACTAATAACTGTCATAGCGAACCTGACCCCCAGATTGATCACGATTACAGACTCTAAAAACGTGACTAAATTAACTATGTCTTATCTATATTGTATTAAACGCTTTGTCCTGAATTACTGACGGATCCACACAGTCTACTAAACCGTTGTTCCTAGACACCTGAAACTTTGAGGGTGTATTTTCTTTAAGAATTATGCTTCCAATAATAAAGTATAAATCTACGCGGATAAAGTAACTATTATAATAAAACGCTTTTTCCTAAATCACAGACTGACTGACGAATCAATGCATAGCCTAAACCGCTGATCGTAAAGATAAAGAAAAAAAAATCTTCCCCTAAGAGGATCAAAAGGGGTGGCAAAGTTTGTATTGAGAAATCAAAATCTACTCGTACGCTAGTCAAAGCAAATGTTTTGGCATATTCCAAGTGCATTTACTGATTAATATTACACAACCCGTGACCGATATCTTGGGTAACGCATTCCGTCCGCAACGTTTGTTTTATAACTTTCTGCTTTATTATTACATTGTGCACTCACTATAATATAAACTTCACGATCAAGCAATAACAAAAAGTAATTACTTATATTTAAAAGGACATTAATTACATAAAGTTTTAAAGAACTGTATTTACTTTTGAATGTATTTCAAAATGATGATGTTGATGTTTTGATTGAAAGTGGTTGAAATTTATATTATTATATTTGCATTTAAATATATAATTTTTCAGGCAATGAAATATATCAAAGTTTACTACGTAAGAGTACCCAAATTATTATAAACGTCAAGATGATGGGACCCCGCCACGTTTTTCGAAGATCATGTGGGTAGGATTTAATAATTTGTACTATTTCATACTTTTATAGAAAAAATTTAGGTACTCTGTATTCTTAATATTCTACAAAGAAAATATACCCGCTATTTAGATATCAAATGGCGGATCCACTATTAAAAATATATAGCTGTAATAGTGGTCCCGCCATTTTGATATTAAATTTTGTATGAAATAGTACAATCCTACTCACATGAGTTTTGTAAAATTCTCCCTTCGTCTTGATGCTCATATATTATTGCCAAGTTCTATGATTAATGTTGCTTACATATTTCGAGAGTAGTAAAGATGTCTGTTTGGCTATGCATATATGATGGCCATTTCTACCATCCTTACTGGTTTTGCGTTATTAGTTAGGCTGTCTTCACACTGATAGACCGTTTACTTTGGTCCAAGCCTACCTACCTGGCCTACCTTGCGTCTCGTCAAGAGGTGTCTTTACCAATATTGCAGGGTGTACGTTGCACACAGGTGTAGCCGTCCTAAAGAGCTCGCTACGGAGCCCCATACTTTGTACCGATTCCATTTATTAGAGGGCGCTAGGGTAATGATAGCACACGGGCGCTATTTCGCTAAAGATGCCTCTGCGTTCCGTGGCTAGAAGTCGATGCTTTTGTTTATATCCGGCATCGGTATAAGCTAGCCGAGTAGCGACTATTTCACTCATGTCTTGATAAAAACAATACGGGAAGTCAGAAAATGATTCTAAATCCTGGAATTACTTGGTTATGATACGTATTAAAAGGATTACACTGAAATTAAATGTATGATTTCTGCAAATTTATCCAGTTTCATGGGCATTACATGCATTCCGCATGCAATCTGACCCTTTACTTATGCTTGATAACATAATCGTTCTTAGTACTAAACATAGAATACATACAATGTTGAATAACATTTAATTTACGTGGATCGATAATGCTAAGATTGGCATCAAAGTCTAGCTAGTTTAACCCTTTAACAGGTAGTAGGTATGATTAGAATTCATTGGTTTTGATCTTTATTACAAGTACATAAAGTTTAAAATATGATGGCAACTATATTGCCACTGCCCATTAAAGGGTTAAATGCACTCGAACACAACTATTACTTCAATATTTCCGCTCCTTTTTTCCCAAGTGAATATTAATGCTTTCTTCATACCCACCTCTGCAGAAGACTTCCTTCTGCAGAGGTGGGTATGAAGAAGTCAAATATCGTACAAGTGGTTTTCAAAAGTAAGTGTTTTGGGTTGGCAGGATGGAACTATGTTATACCCGAAAGCCAAGACAGGTACTCGGGTCCCCCACACTCAAAGGCAGGGAACTGAACACCCGGGGGGTTATTAGTGGGTAGGTCCTCTCCGCGACGGGACTAGCGTATTCATTTTGGGAGGGAGAGTCCTATATACCCTTCGATGACGCGGAGGTCACATATTTTGTGATCCCCGCGTGAGCGAGGATGCGTAAAGCATTTTAACCCGGTCAAAATTTAAAAAAAGGATGGAGCTATGTTGGTTAATTATTACTTTGATTGACTTCTGAGAAAACGGTGGTGTTGGTCTCAGACGCAATTACCGTGAACACTGAGCTAGTAGTGCGGTGAAAAAAACTGTTATTTGGTGTTTTATATATTTAATGGATTGCAAACGGATTGTATTCATATTTCACGAAACATCAGCTTTACGACTTAGAAAGTGTAGAAATCGGTGCAAATGTTTGTTTAAATTACGACCTGTATCGCGGTGTCACGAATATACATACATACTTTTTCTACTTAAGTTTCAATTATTTTCTAATTAGCTGTTTGTGTTTGGCGGCGTCTGTCTGTCGTACTGATATTTCAAGTGGATTTTTGACCTCATTTTGTTTCATACAATATTACCCTATAATTACGAAAAATGTTAAAAAATAATTGATCAAAGTGTTCAAGCTTTATCGAGCTATGCGCCCGTACATTTAAGGCGATTAATTTTTAGTTTCAGTGAAATTTATATATTTTAATGTTAAGTGGTTGCGTTAGGCGAGCTAGGAGGTATATAGTACCTCTGAAGCTGGTTGACTGTGGAAGTAATTCTACCTTACAGAATACCACAAGAAAATAGTATTATTAATTAAAAAGGTTGCTAGGCTGAGGGGCTTTCAAAGTATATGCCATCCGTTCAGTAGATATATATAGTATCACGTATAGTGCTTACGAAATAAACTTAAGTGTTAAGAAATAATAAATGTTATGTTACATAGAAAAATAAACATGAGATAAAAATAGATGAAATTTATTGAAACATAAATACACATGCAACAATAATACGTATAATTATGCAACAGCATAGACCTGGCCACGTTCCCTGAATGCTGGCAGCATTGTTCCGTTGAATGACAATGCTTAAGAGCCGCTGCGCAATTTCATTTTGCTCTCGGTCTAACGCCAACAGCACACACACAAAAATACAATAAAATAGATTATACTTAAATAAGATAAAAGGCTCATATATTCTAATGTCAATCAAAGACGGAAAAGGTTTTGTATTATTTGTATATTAATTTTCATTTTGCAGACATTTCATCCTCAGCGTAATTAATATACGTGAGACTTACTGTTGAAGGGATGACATATGTTTTGGTAACACCTTATATTCTTAAATCCGCTTATCATAAATACTTATAATTAAAACATTACTCGCTTCTAGAAACGTCTACTCATATAACGAAATTCACTTTCACATTCTAGTAGTTTTCTTCAGCGCCTTTCGTATATAGTTTGTATATCAAAAACGCGCGAGTTACCGAAGCAAACATTTTCCTATAGTTTACGCAATATGTCCGGTTCAAACGTTGTTATATGAGTTAATTGATTTAGGAAATACAAGCGAACGCTTCTATTGTCTATGACTACGCAAAATATGCTCACTATACCTACCTGTAATTATAAATATATTTTTGATGTGAATCTATGTATACTACTATGTATGAGTTTGTTTGCTTGAACGAGCAAATCTGCGGAATTAATGGTCCGATTCGAAAACTTTCAGTATTGGATAGCCCGTTTATCGAGGAAGGCTATAGGATATATTTAATTATGAGTTACGCAGGTAAAACCGTGCGACGGAAACTAGTAGAGTATATGCAGGCAACGTTCGATTTATCTCTAACCAACATTGGACTCCTGTTGAACTAAGCGGTTTCTTACGTCATATTAAATAGAAGCGTGCCAAATTTCAGCACAATTCGTGCAGGAGCTTCAGCTGTGTTGTTAGATCAGTCGGTAACGGTTGGCTTTTGTATATAAAGAATATACAGAAACATTTATGATTGTTGCGGTGCGACCAAAGCAAACCATAGATGCTGCGAGGTCATCTGACTTTCTGCCTTTTACGAATCGCGTGCGCATGAAAGTATTCTAAATACAATTTTTAAGAAATCTCTCACACTAAGTGCGCGGGAGTTTGCACATAATTCACGGACACAATTTACACCCAGACTTAAAACAACTATTCGTGTTTCACACATATAAATATCTCGGATGGGTATCGAACCCACAAAACCAGGTCTCAGAGGCCACTGCCGTAACCATTAAGCCATCGGTGCAGTCAAAACCAGTCAAGTCATTGCTACAATTTAAATATTATACATACATAATTACAAGACCAACGACCTATTTTATTAACAAAAATGTTTGTTCTAATTATAATAAACTCTAGCTTCTCACGCGGTTTCACATGCGTAGCTCCCGTTCCCTTCACTTCTTCAATAAATATAGGCTATGTAACTCCTGGATTAACACAACTTTTTAATGGTGAAGTATTTTTTTTAATCGGTCCAGGGGGCCGAGTCTGCTATTTTTTTAAGTATTGTGCCACCGTAGTGCCATCATGATATAATTATGCCAAAAACGGTAATCTACTAATCTCACTATCGCGTGATGGCGCTGGAATGGCAGTCGGTGTTGCTACCGCAGAAAAAGGCCGTCAACAGAAGTAGCAGTGGAGATGGTTAAGGAGATTGTAATGTTTATTTAGGCGATTTCAAAACTTATAAATATATCATTTGTCATTATATTCAACTACCCTAATGTCATCATGGCGTCATAGTGACACCATTATGACGTCATTTGGATTAGTAGATTACCAAATGGGAAAAAAACCGACCATTGAACTGTCATTGACAGTTCATGGACACGCCATTACGATAGTAGACTCGGGGCCCTGTACTTCAGACCCTATACAATGCAAAGAAACGATCAAATCTTAGCGCGCGGTTTCACCCGCGTAACTCCCGTTCCCGTGGGAACTTCATAATTAAATATAGCCTATATTAATCAGTGATAATGTAGTGCATTCAAATGGTGAAAGCATTTTAAAAATCGGTCCAGTACTTTTTGAGCCAATTTGTTACAAACATACTTACATACAAATCGTTCCTCTTTATAATATTAGTATAGATAAGCCTATAAATTTAAGAGTAACTTTCCCTTTCAAAATTACTCGAGTAATTGCATTTTTGTGAAGAATGCAGATGAAATGCGAATGAACTCGACGGTCTCAGTTGAGCAACCTCCTTTCAAACGCGTATCCAAAGAATAGTTTATGATGTGTCTATGTATTACGTGTTTAAATATATATCTGTATATATAAAAGACAACGGTTTCTGACTGATCGATCAACGCATGGCTTAAACCACTGTACGCGTAGTGCTGAAATTTGGCACGCAGATTATTATGACGTAGGCATTCGTTAAAAAAGGGTTTTTCGAAATTAACCTGGCTTAAATGGTCGTTTCCCGAATTTCACTCAGTTGTAGGAGAAAAATGAGGAAAAGAACATACAGTATTCTATATAAAAAAGACTGGCTAAGTACATACGTACGTACATGACTTGTTGTACTTGTTGACGATTTGTATGAAATTTTTGGAATTAGGCTCATCTTACCCTTAACTTCAAAAGTGAAAATGATCTGAGCTCCGCCTATTTTTTTTAAGGGGTGTAAACAACTCCTAAATGGGAATTTCGTGAAAATGCATATTTTAGGAGAAATTCCGAATTTTCAATTGCCAATAACTTGAAAGTATTGGGTTTTTTGAAAAACTTTATAGAACATTTTTTCCTTGAAATAAGGCCTTCTATCGATATCCGATAGGTTAATTAAAAAAAAAAAATTCACCACCGAGAACGGGTGGCAACTTCCCCCAGGCTGGGTGCGGAGTTCAGATCATTTTCACTTTTGAAGTTAAGGGTAAGACCAGCCTTATTCCAAAATTTCATGCAAATCGGGTCACAGTTCACAAACATTCGGACCAATTAACGCTTCAATGACTGCACTATTAGGGGACTTAACTAGTTAGCTATAAGAGACAGAAAACTTCAAAGATAATCTATGGGAAATCACAGAATTTTTGGTGGGCTATGTTTGGCACGACTATAAAACTAGTTGTAACTTGAATATTCTTGTCATCAAATATTGTTTATAATACATGTTATTTTTCTTCCCCTATTATAACTATGCTATTATTATTTGTCACCAGGGTGTTATGTCTAGAACAACAGAAGACCCTGTACGTGCCAGTGCCTCGTCTGCAGACAGGCTTCCTGAACCGCCTGGAGTTGCCCGATGGAGAAACAGGCCCTGCCGCTATCAGGAAGGCGGTCTCACGAAACGGAATGGAATCCTATGGAAAACCTATTGGTAGGTTTGTAGTATGACTAATGACTTATTTCGAAATGGACACAACTCCTATAGACTAGCCTTATAAGTTGTGACCTTTTCGAAATTGCATATTTCATTATTTAATTGTTAATCTCATAGTAAACTACCTTCTTTCATCCGTCGTAAATACCCAAGCAGCAATTCCTTGCGATATAATAGTAATGGTTGATAACGAACTTTAACTGACAGAAACTACATGATCTCTTAAGCATATAAGGGTGATAATATCAGAAGCAATAGCAACACGAAAACAGATATCGCACCATCATTGCTATAGTTGCATATCATCAATAAGAATAAGATTGGTGATTTTATCGCTCGTCTCTGTTTATTGCAATTTAAGTAATCTCTCTCTCTCTCTCTCTCTCCGGAAACTTCAGTGGCACATGCCGATTTGAAAAAGAAAATTCATTCTCAGTTTTTAAATTAATATATTTTTGTCCTCCTCAAAAATACTTGGATGCAATGTTTGTAAATAAAGACCAGTGTTGGAACTACATGTGAATGAACTTATCTACTTCGACCTTCATAGTTACTTTCTAATAGATTCGTAACTTAATACTTACATATTTCATCAAGGACTATCGTAGAAAAAAACTGATTCATTTTTGCACTATATCTAGTTTATAATAATAATAATAATAATCGTTTATTTCAGAGACTTGCTCCATAGTTTGTTAGTAATACAACTTACGTAACTATGTTAGTACTTACTTTTAATTCATAAAAACAAACAAACAGAATAAAGCCTAAACTAAACAAACTATTCAATTCATGTATTTTCCTGCAGTATCAGACCCGTAGGTATGCATACGGGTCCAATACTCCAGGAAAACACCGTCCAACCTATCCCCAATCACCATCAGGATGCCATTGGCACTGCCACGAATCCTGCGCAACAATGATGCCGTTCTTTTTCTCATGATTGCCGAAAAACTATCGGTAGTAGATTCAGCAAACATGGTTGACGCGCTACAGAATCGCGGCAGCTCCAACAGCACCCGGAAGGCGTTGTTGTACTGGACACGAAGAGCGTTGTAGGCCCTCTGCGTATGCTTGACCCACAGGCTGCATGTATAAAATGACTGACAATGAGCCTTGAAAAGTGTGAGGGTGTTATATTTGATAAAAAAAGGTTATAACTTACATTTTACATATAGTTGGACAACGCTGCGGGATCTAACTGTGGGTAATCCTTATCTATCTTGCACAAGATTTCGCTATGCAGTATACCTCTTTCAGCATCAACCTTTTGAGCACCAATGGTTTCAGTATAAAAACAATTTTTAAACTGGAGTAGTTTGATACTAAAACCATTGGTACTCAAAAAAATTGTGCTAAAAGTGGAATACTCCTTTGACATGTACTACATAGGGCCATGTGCGAAAATTAGATTTACTGTCTGACTGGCTCGTATTTGTGTGAATCTAGATTATTAAAAGACAATTATTGTCCAAGTCTTTATTTATATAAAGTCGATAATATTGATATTGTCTTCTCTAGGCATAGAAGATTCCGTTTCGTTGGATTTGGTGGTCATGGGATCGGTGGCCGTCTCGAAGGAAGGTTACCGCATTGGCAAAGGCAGAGGTAAGACTTAATAAAACTTAGACTGTAAAAATATAAGTAGGCTTCTTGCACATGCAGAAATTGAATACAGATATTTTAAATAAATATTCATCATCATCATCTCGTTGATAATAGTGTGATACCGCGTGAGTGACGAAAGCCAATAAGGTTGAAAATCGAATATGGCAATTTATTATTTTGTCCTATAATACACAAATAAAGAAAATATTTCTTGATAGACGAAATTAAACCTTATAGCCAACCTTAACACCGGCGGTATTAGACTGTTGTCGTCCACTGCTGGACATAGTAGGTCTCCCTAGCTGAATTTCAGCGGGAAAGTTTGCTGGCGGTCTGCATGCAGTCGCTGCGCTTACCAGTTCGTGGTGGTCACTACTTGAGACCTTGATGCCTCATCGGCCGTCAGTTCTGAGAGCTACATGCTCTGCCCATTGCTTCATTTCAGCTTCCTAATTCGTTGAGCTATATGCCAGCAACCTTCGTTCCCTTTTGGATTTCTTATTAGATGGAACTGCCGAGCAAAGCTCGTTCCATATCTAAATCATATCGTTATATCAGAGCGATTTTACACAGTAAGATACCACGTCTTCCTCACTTCAATAGGCTTCAGCAGCTAGATGGTGGGTAGCCTTGAGCTGATAGATGCTGCTGCCCATCCATCAGCTATATGTCCCTTAGTCGCCTTTCACGACATTCATGGGAAGATATGGGGTGGTCTATTCTAGTTGGAAACCACCCGGCACCACGATACGGATACCAGGTCTAAGGTCCATAATGATGTACTTAATGTTCTACAGGTTACGGTGATCTGGAGTTTGGTCTAATGATGCACATGAAAGCCATCAAGCCCAACACGGTGGTGGTGACCACAGTCCACGACTGTCAAGTGTTCGACACCCTGCCCGCTGAGCTGTTCGGACAACATGATGTGCCCATCGATATCATCGTCACACCTACTCAGGTATATATCTGAAGAATTAACTATATTAAGCACATGCATGGTATTTATATTCAACTAGATTTCCGTGCGCGGAATTACTTTATAATTAAATATAGCCTATATTACTCCTGAGTAATGTAGCTTTCTAATGGTGGTTTTTTTAGTATTAGTTCACGATCAGCTTAATGCAAACAAACTACTTGAAATAAAATTTCCCCCCATTACAGTATTAATATAGGTAAGATAATAATTTAAAAGATATTTGTATTATATAAATATT
This sequence comes from Nycteola revayana, assembly GCA_947037095.2. NCBI lineage: Eukaryota > Metazoa > Arthropoda > Insecta > Lepidoptera > Nolidae > Nycteola > Nycteola revayana. Next base: position 5,283,437 of record OX344851.2, read on the forward strand.
ATCGTCAGATTCGTAGAGGTGCAATGCTGATACTTTTAAACCTTCTTCTTGAATAATTCTATCTATTAAAAAAAACCACATCAAAATCCGTTGCGTAGTTTAAAGATCTAAGCATACATAGAGACAAACAGCGGGAAGCGACTTTGTTTTATACTATGTGATAGTTTCACTTTTCAATGCCACACATACTCATGCTTACAGCCTACGTAACGGACTGCAGCGATATCTGCGCTCTATAGTATTTATTTTATGTATAAATGGCTTAGACATAAGAATACATTCTCCTAGCTAAGGTTTAATATTAAAACATTGTTTTGATCAGGTGATCGCCACTCAACGCATGACCCAGCGGCCGGCGGGCATTCTGTGGCATCTCCTGTCCAACCGTCGTCTTGAGCTGATGCCCATTCTGGGACAACTGAGGGAAATTGAAATGTTGTAAGTTCACTATTTTTTTCGGACAGACATATAGCTATTATATTTGTTCTAATTATATTTTGATTTAACGAGAACGATTTGATTTGATGAGAAATGATTTGTAAAATCGTGTAACTAAACTCAGTATCCTAAAGTTACACATTTTGTTTCGTTTCACTATAAAATGGAAGCACTAGGCTTTTGCTACATCACCGTGCATAAAGGCGAGCAGTGCTCCAGCCTTAATGAATTGTTTAAAACTACAAACTAGTACCCTGTAGGATTTGAATCTCGGCATATGGTCTGAGGAATGATGGCTATAAGATTTTTAGGAGAGTTAAGTGCAACTATCATAATACCATAACTCCTTTACAATATGTATAGGCCTCTCAAACCTAGGGTCTACGAAGGCAACGATAGGTTCTTTGCAAACTAAGGGTATATATATTTTCTAGTCGATTTTTTGATCTCTAGTTGGAATGATTGTATGAATTAGTTGAGCTCTTACTGCTTTGGTCGCACAGTGGTTACAATAGTTGCTTCTGAGATCCGGTGTTCTAGGTTCGATTTCCAACCGGGATTACTATTTGTGTCTACTAAAAGTCCCCCGCGACACAGACATTTATTTCTCTAGTGAGGGAGATACATATCACACAGTAAAGAAACTTCCGACACGCACTCATAGACCCCAAGTTCGAGTGGACGTCGGACTTCAGGTTTACCAGGGCGTGTGAAAATTGTTTATTTTACAAGTTTATCACGCTACAATCCTCCCCGCGATCAACCCGAGCTGAGATTCAAGCCCCATTTATTATTATTTAGTGTTTCTTTTCTAAAAGTAGTTTTAATCGAAACGTGAACGTAATCTGACATTATAAATTTGCAACGATGATAAATTGACATACATTCTCATTCCATATGTTACATAATGAAGTTCACAAGTAATTGAATAAATGGTATGTGCACAGGGCGGGTCGTGCGTGCGTGCTGAAGGAGCTGGACACGGACGTGGAGGAGCGCGCCGCACAACGGCCGCGGAGACTGCGCAGGCGCACTCGCTCGCACAAGAGCCAGAGCGAGGGAGAGGTACGTACGACATTATGTCATGTGCTGAAGGAGCTGGACACGGACGTGGAGGAGCGCGCCGCACAACGGCCGCGGAGACTGCGCAGGCGCACTCGCTCGCACAAGAGCCAGAGCGAGGGAGAGGTACGTACGACATTATGTCATGTGCTGAAGGAGCTGGACACGGACGTGGAGGAGCGCGCCGCACAACGGCCGCGGAGACTGCGCAGGCGCACTCGCTCGCACAAGAGCCAGAGCGAGGGAGAGGTACGTACGACATTATGTCATGTGCTGAAGGAGCTGGACACGGACGTGGAGGAGCGCGCCGCACAACGGCCGCGGAGACTGCGCAGGCGCACTCGCTCGCACAAGAGCCAGAGCGAGGGAGAGGTACGTACGACATTATGTCATGTGCTGAAGGAGCTGGACACGGACGTGGAGGAGCGCGCCGCACAACGGCCGCGGAGACTGCGCAGGCGCACTCGCTCGCACAAGAGCCAGAGCGAGGGAGAGGTACGTACGACATTATGTCATGTGCTGAAGGAGCTGGACACGGACGTGGAGGAGCGCGCCGCACAACGGCCGCGGAGACTGCGCAGGCGCACTCGCTCGCACAAGAGCCAGAGCGAGGGAGAGGTACGTACGACATTATGTCATGTGCTGAAGGAGCTGGACACGGACGTGGAGGAGCGCGCCGCACAACGGCCGCGGAGACTGCGCAGGCGCACTCGCTCGCACAAGAGCCAGAGCGAGGGAGAGGTACGTACGACATTATGTCATGTGCTGAAGGAGCTGGACACGGACGTGGAGGAGCGCGCCGCACAACGGCCGCGGAGACTGCGCAGGCGCACTCGCTCGCACAAGAGCCAGAGCGAGGGAGAGGTACGTACGACATTATGTCATGTGCTGAAGGAGCTGGACACGGACGTGGAGGAGCGCGCCGCACAACGGCCGCGGAGACTGCGCAGGCGCACTCGCTCGCACAAGAGCCAGAGCGAGGGAGAGGTACGTACGACACATTATCTATAGCAGAGGTTCAAAACTAGGGGTCCACGGAACACTCGTGGTCCCTGACAGGACACGAGATGGTCCCGTGAAGCAGTAGGAAAAATAATACACTGCAGCAAAATGTTTATTTACTGAACATAGGATACAGAAGTAATGGAATAGTGCTGATTTTAAAGTTATTGTGTGTAGCATGTAGTTCATCGTAATATATTTTGAAAATGGTCCTTCATCGCTTCAAAGGCTCGGAACCACTGATCTATAGAAATTGACGGTCAATCCCACTGAAAGAGTATCGGCCGGCACGGGCTTTTTGAAGCAAAATAAATATAACAAATCATTTTGAATCTAAAGGTACAAATTGGTAGCGGTCGACATGAAGCGCCCGCAGCAAACGACGTGTCGCAGCGACACTACTGGTTTCTATGTATTTCTATGGAATTCGCTTCGTAGTTAGCGACATGAAGCTAGCGACGTTACGAAGGGAATTTCATAGAAATACATACAAACAGTAGTTGTCGCTGCGACACGTCGTTTGCTGCAGCTTCATGTCGCCCGCTACCAACTTGTACCTTTATTTACATGATGAAAGAGTTAATAGTCATGTTAAGTGGTAATGCAGACTTCTAAAACGAGCCTTAACGCCCCGCTGCACCTTCAGTGGGAATTGTGAGAAGTTTTTAATTGTCAGATTATATTATAAATAGTCTCAAAAAGGTTTACATATGTTAATTGGCTTTGCGTAATACGTAAAATCTTAATTATGGATGTGTCAGTAAGCAGCTTGACAGCTGGGAATTCAGTAGCTTTTGAGCGTTTCTAGGGCGACGTGGAAATTAAAGTAGCCTCACATGTTTGGGCACAGCTGTAGCGGCAGTTCTATTCTTAATTCTGTCCAAAATTTAAATAAAATATAATTAATGTAGAACAGGATATATAGTAGGATAGGAAGAAACCTATTGGAAAAGGAAGGGTATACCACTAAAAAGAAAAGAAAAAATAAATTACGGGCGGTCGGAGGTTGAGTAGTGGTAGGGGGTGAGTTTTTAAGGCTAAAAATAGGTTAATCTCGATTTCAGGCAAAACTACAAGTCCTATCGAAAGAAGTTAAGTCGAGATGAACCGATTTTTACCTTTAAAAACTCACATCCAAATTATCGACCCTGGTCTAATGTTCTACATAATGTGGTTATCCGCGTAACATATACCTAGTCAGGTCATAAATTCTGTCACATGTTTAATATAAAATAATTGAAACAAGTTTATTCATTATGTAACCATTTATACACTAAAATGAACTTAACAAAACATTGATTCTTATGACACTAAAGTTAATTCAAAATGACCTCCGTGATTTTGAATACATGCCTTCAATCTGCGCGGCCAGTCGTCTATCGCAGCACGAACGAGGTCTATGTCAATATCGGCGGCTGCCTCAATCAAGGATGTCTTGAGTGACTCCAAATTGGGATGAGGCTTTGAGCACGCCTTTTCCTCCAAGTGTTGCCTCTTCTCTTCTAATCTTGTAATCTAACGGATTCAAATCTGGACTGGAGGAGGGCCAGCCAGTCTTGTGTGCTCTTCGCTCTATGAGCTGGCGCCGAATCTTGTTGGAATACCCAGTGCCTGTTATTGAACATGGTATGAGAAACAGGTTCCACAAGGTTCGTCAGGACTGTATTTTGATTTTTGATACACAACTGCATTCGTTTTTACAACATTCTCACAAAAATGTACCTCTGTTAAGCCCCAATAAGAAACTCCCAACCATACCATGAGCGAGGATGGAAAATGACCTCGTTGGACACGCGGAATACGGTTGCTCGCTTCTTCACTACTGTGTGCGTACACCTTATCATTTTGTTTGTTGTAGCTCTCTTCCACGGTAAAAAAATTTTCATCCGAAAAAAGAATTTCCCGATATTTTTTTCCCGCGTACCGCTTCAACAAAGCGCGGTATCTCTTCAGTCTCAGGTCCATTAGACGAGCATTCAAACGATGTCCTATTTTTCTTCGATATGCCCGAAGCCCTAAGTCTTCATTTAACACCCTTTTCACCGTGGTTCTGCTTAACCCCATCTGAAGGGCCAACAGTTTCTGCTTACGTTTGGGATTTCTTTGAATTCGCGCCTTCACAGCTTTTATCACTGCTGGAGTCCTAACAGACCAAGGGCGACCACTTCTTGACCTGTCATCTACACTAGTCTTCATTGTATCGTTTGATGGTGCGATAAACGAATCTTTTGGTTATATTCAAATTTTTCAGGATGTCAAACATTTTAATTGGCCCGTCACCGCAACGATGCAACGCAATAACTGCAACACGGTCTTCTTTAAGCGTCCACTCCATATTTAAAAATGAGTAAAATTCTAAAAAGTATACATTGTTATTTTCATGAACTTTTTTGTGGCCAGCATTCTAAAAGAAAAGTTTTTACTGTGTGACAACACTTATGACCTGACTAGGTAAAGAGCTAATGTTTACACTTTCCAAACAACTATGTATATTATGTTAAATATATTTCTATTAAAAAAAAATACTTTTTAATTTCGGGGAAAGTTCATAACGCATCTTCCTCTTGGGGAATATAGTGATTTCCCTCTCCATAATATATATGCTAGCCATACTAAGGGAGGGCTTACCCACTAAAACCCCCCGAGTGTACCTCCGACGCTTTTTCGAAGTATACCGGACCTGTATCATCGTTAAGTCCGGTACTAATATTTAACAAAATGAAAACGTATAAATTGTCATATCCAGGGCAACACCACAGAAGGCGAAGATGGCAAGGGTACTAAAGGCAAGCGCGGAGCCAGAAGACGCAACTCGAACAAGTCTGCGAGCAAAGAGAACAAGGAAGAGAAACCCCGCCGTCCCAAGCGACAGAGGCCTGATATCGAATTTTCTGTCAAGGTATATCAACAAACCGAACATTTTTTAATTTTCTTCAGACTTCTCTTATTAAAAAATATATATCTTTGTGTGGCAGGCGACTTGACGACCACATAATTCAGACACAAAGTACAACAGTTACATGTGTCAGTCATAATAAAAGTGGTGTAACTATAAATTAAAAATACATATTTCTATTTAATAATTTGGTCTCTTCTGTACCTACTGTACTATGTAATAATGTAATGTTTTATTTGTTTCATCAACCATTTAAGAGTTAGAACATTGAATAAATACTCGTGTTTCTTTTTCTATACTTTAATTACAAAACACAGAATTTTTCAAAACTTAGTTACAATCTCCATAAGGAGATAATTCACTATTACAATGAAAGACACATATTATTATGTGGTTCACAATTCGTGGTCTCCACTCGAGAACCCTTCTGTTCGATCGGTCGTCGGTTCATCGAACTATGTGCCCTATATTACAGAAGAACTTACTTATTAATTGTAGTAATTTGACTATAATGTTTTATTTTTCGTTTGACAGATATCAAACATCAGCCCTAACACCAGAGTGCGGGATTTGAAGCAAGCGTTGTCAGAGCGTGGAGTCAAGCCACAGATCATGGTTTGGAAGGTAGGTTCACGAAACTTATTACTTATACCATGGTATGGTAAACTCAGTTTATACCAAGGTTAGGTATACAAAAAAAAACTAATCGTAACAAAATGAAATCCAAAAATGTGCAAATAATAACTATATATTTTTTTTAATGTTTTTAACACTTTGTAAAAGTTTACCTTATACTATATTTCAAAATTGAGATGAATAAAATTCGACCACCGGCAGTATTCGAACCTCGAAGGAAACGTCCCCCTTAGGGACGTGTTACAGATAGAGATAAATAAATTTCGATGACTGTCTGAATTCCACCGTAGCCTAATTGGTTAAGGCATTTAACGGCTTTACCTAAGATGCAGGTTCAAATCCTGCCGGTGGTCGAATTTTATTAATCTCAATTTTGAAATATATACTATTTATTTATTATTTGCACAGTTCATAGTATTGTTTTTATTATATGAGATGCTTTCATTTAATTTGAAACACATCTTCTTTCGGCATTTCCACGGGTGACTATAACGGTACGATTATCGTTGTATGGCCGGGAAACTCAAATTGACTACTAAACATGTTTTATTTCAGGGCTTCCGTGGTTTCTGCTATTTACATTTCTTCAAGCCCAGTCCTCAAAAGGTAAGTTAATTTTAAATATTTATATAATATTGGCAAGATTTTATAGGACTATGTGTATTATAGTGGGTGACTATTTATAAGTCTTGAAAATTCAAGACGGAAAAAATGACCCCTATCACCCTATTGGGCATGATATGTATATGAAATAGAAGTCTAAGGCATAGTTATTAAAATTTTATCATTTAATTTTTTTAATGACCAAATGTGTACCTTATTTGGTAATTACGTTATTTCGCTCACTCTTTTCATTCATGTGTGATTGGGGCCTAGGTATTATAGGGCACCTATTTTATTATTATGCACGCGATATGTAGGGTGTATTTCTTTTAGTAATTTATGAGATTTTCGAAACTCGTGAAACTAGTACAAATATACTGTGGTCTATATATTTTATTCCACTAACACAACACACCATATTATTATCAAGACGGTAAAAAAGTCACCCGGTATATTTTTAAATTCTATTAAAAATAAATAGCTTATATAAAAAATATCTAGTTAGTTTATCTAGAAAGTTTATATAACGATCAACGCTCAATCTGTAAGGCACCATAATTATGCTTTGATATATAAAAAAAAAAACAGGCTAAGTGCGAGTTGAACTCGCGTGGAGAGCAATGGTACGGAACACTCTCCACGCGAGTTTAACTCTCCAAATAACCAAAGTCTAATGATTTTATTCAATTGACAACATTTAATATTTTTAACATGTGTTTTTTATGAAATTGGATCAAAAAATGAAGGAACCTAACTTAAATTAAGGAATATTATTTCTTTTTACGAAATTAAAAGTTTTCCATACAAACAAATAATAATTAGATTGTCGATGTGTGTGTGATTGTAAATAGATGCATAGCTTGGCAAAAAAGTCGTGAAATTAACAGGGGCGCCACTGTCGCTCATATGGCAACCCAGTATACTTCGATAAGTCTTGATACTTTTATCATAAAACTATTTTAAGCTAAGTAGTAACAGTCTTGATACTTTTATCATAAAACTATTTTAAGCTCTAAGAATGTATCTTTGACGGTAATTGATTCTGTCCGCCCCCTACTCCTCAATCAATCATTCAGCTCTATTGACAAAAGGAACTATTATAGTAACATTAGTTGTTACTTACCCATCCCAATATTTTTGCATAAACAAACAAGACAAACCTACACACACATTAATATTCATAAAATTGAACTATGATAACAATAAAATGAGAATCTGAAATGGTTTTGATTTATTTTATTGTAATTTAAATTTGAATCGGCATCGCAAATGCTTTCTTCCAAATATCCCACACTACAATACTGTTCATCTTCTTCATGTAACTGTTAATGTAATCATTCCTCGATTAGTTGTATATATTATCTTCAATTACTTAATTCTTCTATCTTCATTGTTCGCATCAATTTTCTTTCTTGCCAAGCTATGAGCGCCGGATGACGTCATCGTTACGGTTGTTTGACTGGGTCATAGTTGAAAATTAAATAAAAAAAGCTGACATTAGCTAATGTCAAAAGCTTGTGATTAGAGTTGTCAACTTAAGATTGTTTTAATCGTTTTTAATTTTAAATAGGCAAAGGTAAATATTTCAGTCCGTAATAGTCCGACCGTAACGATGACGTCATCGCGCATTTTTCAGTTTCTATTTTTTTTCTCAAAAAGTAACCGGCAAAAAGGTTATTACGAAAGGTGAACGGCAGGCTTGTATGGGAATTTCGTACCGCTAATAAAATTTCATGTTTTGGGATACTTTTTATTTTAATTAGTACTTATTATGATATACAAGCCCTATTTAAATTCTTAGATTTTAAGAAGTTGGGATATAAAAGTTATAACCAGTTTTGTTTTTTGAGGTTATGTACTAGTTTACCAATGTAGATTGTTACTTAAAGGCACATAAACATTGTTTTGACAGATTTTCTTTACCTGTCAATAAATAATTGCCATATAAACGAAAAAAGTATTGACAACGAAAATCATTCCTATCATTAAATCGTTAATTATTATGAATATATGCAACAATAATACATTTTTAGATATAGTGTAAAAGTGTTTAATTATAATTAATGTCATTTCATTTTCTAAATAATTAATATGATTACGATATTTGTGTTATTTTGAAATAACTGCGTTTAGTTTACGATTGTATTACGTTTAATTTTTTTATATATTTTTTTATATTATTATTTATCCCAAAGTTCTAAAAATAGTACACTTACATGAAATTAAGTGGCTTAGTTGCCTTAATATGTGGTACAGATTCTATAACAGAACAACAAAAAAAATATGCGGTACGAAATCTGCCGTTCACCTTTAAAATGTTGTTAATTGTGGGTGGTACGTTCTTTGTGGTAAGAAAACATAATTTCGTTTGGATAAACAGCGGGTAATGAAGGTGATATGTCCCCAGGGCGAGGGCGACAGCGGCGCGACGCTATCCATGGACAGCGTGCTGGGCGCGCTGGCGCACATGTCGCTGAGCGGCAGCGGCGACGAGCCCAAGGACGACAAGCCGCGCCTGCTGCTCGTGGAGCCCGCGCCCCCGCGCCACCAGCCCGCCCCCGCCCCCGCCGCACCCGAGCCCGCCGCGCCCGACGTGCCTGTCGCACCTACTGCTGAGGTAAGTACATGTCGAGCCCAAGGACGACAAGCCGCGCCTGCTGCTCGTGGAGCCCGCGCCCCCGCGCCACCAGCCCGCCCCCGCCCCCGCCGCACCCGAGCCCGCCGCGCCCGACGTGCCTGTCGCACCTACTGCTGAGGTAAGTACATGTCGAGCCCAAGGACGACAAGCCGCGCCTGCTGCTCGTGGAGCCCGCGCCCCCGCGCCACCAGCCCGCCCCCGCCCCCGCCGCACCCGAGCCCGCCGCGCCCGACGTGCCTGTCGCACCTACTGCTGAGGTAAGTACATGTCGAGCCCAAGGACGACAAGCCGCGCCTGCTGCTCGTGGAGCCCGCGCCCCCGCGCCACCAGCCCGCCCCCGCCCCCGCCGCACCCGAGCCCGCCGCGCCCGACGTGCCTGTCGCACCTACTGCTGAGGTAAGTACATGTCGAGCCCAAGGACGACAAGCCGCGCCTGCTGCTCGTGGAGCCCGCGCCCCCGCGCCACCAGCCCGCCCCCGCCCCCGCCGCACCCGAGCCCGCCGCGCCCGACGTGCCTGTCGCACCTACTGCTGAGGTAAGTACATGTCGAGCCCAAGGACGACAAGCCGCGCCTGCTGCTCGTGGAGCCCGCGCCCCCGCGCATGCTATGCACGGGCACGCAGTATAAATTTGTTTGACAAACGTGTTTTCCACCGCCGCTGCAGCGCATTCGCGCGCTGGCAATGTGGGACTCGCCCTCGCCATAGCGTGGTATGCTAAACTTATACCACGAGGGGAGGACCCTACACCACTAAAACCCCCCGGACACTCCTTCGATCCGCCGTTGGCGGGGGACGGGCACGCATAAGCAATCCGGCCCAACCAGAGTATACTCTACCATTACAGTTATCCAATTCGATAGTGAAACAACAAAATTTTACAGTTTTAATGCACTCTGTTGGCAACTTATTTCTATAGTCCTTGTAAACTCACTCACCGAACATAAAAACAGATCAAGTTGCCCTGAAGAATATTAATTGCCTAAAAAACCTTGTCCCTACAGTAATGCATAAAATAAAAAATAAATAGAATCTGCCAAATAGGTGAATAAAGGCGCTTTTTAATTATATAAACACAATTTAACATTCCAATATCAGTTTTATGCCATACAATACAATTCAAATTGTTTCAGGTCCATTGACTCCAGCAAGACGGAGCAATCAACTAAAATGAAGTATCTCGCGATATTTTGTTAACGAATACATTATAATTACTTCTAAAACACGCATATTATATGTTGATCGCTTGGTTGCACACGGACGCCGGGTCCCGTCGCATTCCGACACTAATTTCTTTTATGATAAGGTTGATTTTTATTTGCGCCAGCCCTTTAGTAACTTTCCGAAGTCGTATTGAATACCACAGTTTGTTGTAGCTTTCTTTTTTTGCTTGGAATATATTAGTCTCTAACGGAAATGAAATTTTATTATTCAGTTTGGTTGCCGAGTATTTTGTTGAGGTAATATTAGTATTATTGACAAAGTCGGTCATCATAATGTTATATAATGTCCGTTTTTTTGCAATTAATATCTAATATCCAACATGCTTCTAAATTTATTTAATGAAATTTTGTTTTTTTAATTTCACTTGTGGTATACAGTGCGTACCGTCTTTAACCGAAGCAAAAGCAAAATATAGTTCGATTTTAGGTTTATATTAGTGTTCGAACGCTTACTTCGTTTCTGGTTTTTAGTTCATATATCTCAGGGCTTGGCGATTTTAGAGTGAGCTATATTACATCTAACGAAAAATATATCTTTATGAATGTTTTAGTTATTTTCTCTAGTCTAAAATTAGCATGTAAACTTGTGTCTGTAAATTTTACGATTCCTAGTTTCTTAATGCAGATACATTTTAAGCATTCTTCCATAATAATAATAATATATAACGAGAAAAGAAGCTATATTTTTTAGTATATAGATATAGATTGAAATAAAATCTAAAAGGTTTATATTTAATATTGTAAGGTGCTTGAAGACGGGCCCCAAATTTGTTTTAGAAATTAGTTTGAGAGGATTTGATTAGTGATAAGAATATTTATTTTATTGTCGAATTTTGGGGCTCTGTTTATTCTTGTTGTGTATTCGTGCCAACTTTCTTTAAATCCGACTTGTTACAAAATTTCACGTTTTCAGGATAGGTATATAGTTAGTTTTGGAATCGGTCCTGTAACATTTGTTTAATGATAATTTTACATATCGTGTGAGCGTAAGTTGGTATAAATATTTGGAAACCAATAATTGTAATGTCATAGTTACTTTTTCAGTATTAGGTTAATTGTAATTTAAGACTTGAAAAGTAATATATATAATGACACGTTAAGATGTATTTAAACTATTACTAAATATTCTACTAGATTAGCGAGCTGATGTTCGCACTATTGGTCTCTTTTAGCGTAACAAAGTGTATTTTATATAGAAGAGGATTTTTATTGATGTATTTTTCGAAATTTTTGGTTTTATCGGGCTTCTCTTAAAGGCTTCATTACATTTAAAAGCATTTCTCTTGAATATTAGCATCCGTAGTTGTGTACACTGAAGCACATAAATGTGTTGTGTAATTTGTTATTCCTCACTTGCAAACATAAAAGCACAGATATATATATTTATGTATATAATTGTTAACTCATGCTATTTACTTGTTTATTTTGTAATTTTATAACGTTGGGTGGCAAGTATGGACGAGCGTTTTTTGTTTTGTATTTTTTTTTAATAAATTTATTACACTTTATTTTGTGATTTTTATTTTTGTTTGTTTGTTTAATGTTTTACAACGAAAGTAAGATGTGTGGCTTATACTAGAGAATAATATATGAATCTTAGATTATATTTACATTCGAAACCTAAATGTTGTGACTGTACTTTAAAATTTTTGCCGTTTAGAGGTTGAGGGTAATTAAATTCTATTTTTCTAGTCGAATCATGTTTTATTTGCCTTGAGTTTGTTTATTCATAATGACAATTCCTGCAAGACAATGTGGTTATTGGGCAGTTGTGGTTCCTTTTGGGGTATGGTTGTTCCTACATTATAAAATGCATTATAAAATGTCGTTCGGCGCCGATTCGAATCGTCTTACTTTAGGAGACAATGAAAAGTGTATTAATTAAAATTGTAATGTGATGTAGGTAAACGGTTGAGAAAAGTTTCGTGTAAGCTAAGCCCGTCACACAGTAGCGACATCTACAATAGCCGCACAGAAATATATTGACTATTAGCGCCATCTACAACTATTAAGTTTCCTATATCGCGCAATAAAAGTTCGCAAATTTACACATAGAGCACTGACCAGACGACGCGGCCGCAGGGCTTACCTCCTCACCTATTTAGCTAAGAATCTTGAATGGAATGGATATTGATACAGGAATAAATATAGTCTGGAATTGAACAAATGCTCCTTTTTATCATGTGCCTACACTCAGTATCCTAAAACGATATGAGTGAGTGTAAGAACCGCGGAGCCATGTCAAAATTTTGCATGTTGGATAGTGCACATGTTTAATACTATGCCAGTACCTTTTAGTACCTTTATTTAAAATATTAGTACCTTTGTATAGTTCTACTTTATCTTATTTTTAAATGGTCCGCCATAGTGACGTCAGGACCGCGGAGCCACTGCCGATTTACGAAATACCACAAGGCTTAACAAAGACTTTAATGTAACAACCTTTAATACCTTGTGTATTATAAAAAATGGCATTTAAAATTTGCTTGTAGATGCCACCATCTTTAAATTATAAGCATTTTATTTATTCACGCCTGTTTGTTTAAGATAGCAATGTTAAATAAAAAATATTAATGTGACCTAAGTTGTAGGCGCCTTATGAGATTATTTTTAATAAAAATAAAACAGAAAAATTAAATTCAATGAGTGTATTGAATTTAATTGAATTTCGTTTTACACAATATTTAGTGATTGGTTTAATGCGTTGCCATTGGTAAATGTCTAAAATAAAAGTAAAAGACTTACATTTACTACCTACTTGCAACTTTCTTCGTCAAATGGTCACTTGGAACGTCATTTGAGTCGATAGAAAAAAAAAAATTAAAGTTTTTCTTAACTGACAAATAAATTGCTTTTGCAGACATCTAAAACGATAACGCTTCGCGGATATCACTGAAGATTGCATCCCCCGGTGGTGGCAAATCATTTTCATGTAAAAAAAAATGTTTAAATCTCGCTAACACTTCTTTTTGTTCACTCAATTTAACTGCAGATTTTCTTCTTGTACTTTTATCCATGTTGAGAATGATGTTACTTAATCGTTATATATGTAGGAAAAACAATAAGGAAACAATAAATGTCAACTAAATGGATCATGTCAAAATCTCATAAGGCGCCTACAACTTAGGTCACATTAATATTTTTTATTTCACATTGCTATCATAAACGAACAAGCGTGAATAAATAAAATGCTTATAATTTAAAGATGGTGGCATCTACAAGCAAATTTTAAATGCCATTTTTTATAATACACAAGGTATTAAAGGTTGTTACATTAAAGTCTTTGTTAAGCCTTGTGGTATTTCGTAAATCGGCAGTGGCTCCGCGGTCCTGACGTCACTATGGCGGACCATTTAAAAATAAGATAAAGTAGAACTATACAAAGGTACTAATATTTTAAATAAAGGTACTAAAAGGTACTGGCATAGTATTAAACATGTGCACTATCCAACATGCAAAATTTTGACATGGCTCCGCGGTTCTTACACTCACCGATATGAGTATGTCTAGGATTTAGTGCCAAATTAGTTCTATCAAATGCAGTCTAAAAAAGTTTTTGTTTCATTAAAATGGAAGAATGTTGGTTTAAATTCAACCTCCAGCCAGTGGGACACTTTTCATTATAGGTCACAGGGACTTCAAATGAGTGTCAAACTTTAGTTCTACTCTCATTTATTACGATCTAAGTGAAAACGGTCATCATCATCATCATTTCAGCCGTAGGACGTCCACTGCTGGACATAGGCCTCCCTCATAGATCTCCAGTTGTTGCGGTTAGAAGCGGCCTGCATCCACCGTGATCCCGCGGCCTTAACCAGATCATCCGTCCATCTAGTACAGTGGTTCCCAACCTTTAAGCACTGAAAGACCATTTTACAAAATGTTTATGTCGTTACGGACCACCAGTTTTGCGTAATCACCCTAAAATGAACACTATTACAATAACTTCTGGGTGTTAGAAAATCTTATGTTCAGTGAATAGATATTTTGCTGCGTCGCAATATTTTTTGGGCAGCTTCAGGTCCATTTCTAGTGCTTCCAGGGACCACCAGTGGTCCGCGGACCACCGGTTGGGAACCACTGATCTAGTAGGTGGACGTCCTACGCTACGCTTGCCGATCCGCGGTCTCCATTCAAAACTTTTCGGTCCCAACGGCCATCTGTTCTCCGTGCTATATGGCCTGCCCATTGCCACTTCAACGAACTAATCCGTTGGGCTATGTCGGTAACCCACGTTCTTCTACGTATCTCCTCATTGCTGATTCGATCTCGTAGAGAAACCCCGAGCATAGCCCTCTCCATAGCTCGTTGAGCGACTCTGAGCCTGTTCATAAGGCCTATAGTAAAGGACCACGTTTCGGATCCATAGGTCATCACTGGCAACACGCACTGGTTAAAGATTGACCTCCTTCTCGAAGTTGGACCTACCTAATTGGACTGTCTGTCCTAGGTCATGGTCCTAGGTATGCGTCAACAACTTCAAGAACCGTATGCTCACCCATTATAGGGGCAGGCACAACATGGACGTTAGACATGATTTTTGTCTTCTCCTTTCGGAGAAATAACGTCTCCCTGTCTTACGCCTCTTTAGTGGAATCGCCTTCGTACTCTGTTCTTGTACTCGAACCGACATTGTAGCGTTTCTATACAAACATTTCAACACTTCGATATACCGATAGTCAATACGGCATCGCTGGAGAGACTCAAGTACGGCCCATGTTTAGACCTAATCAAAGGCTTTCTCGTAGTCCACAAACGCTAAACAGAGCGGCAAGTTATACTCTTCGGTCTTCTGTATTACATGCCGCAGCGTATGTATGTGGTCTACGGTACTATAACCTTTTCGGAATCCGGCTTGGGCTCGGGAGGCTGAAAGTCATCAAGCCTTCGTTCGAGACGATTCGCAATAACTCTGGAGAACAGCTTATAGACATGACTCAAAAGCGAGATGGGCCTGTAGTTCCTTAGTAAGGTGTTATCGCCTTTCTTAAAGAACAACACCACCTCGCTTTGGTTCTATGCTTTAGGCGTGGTGCCTCCGAGCAAGGCGGAATTGAAGAGCTTCTGAAGGACTTTACGTACCGGTAATCCACCCGCTTTCAGGAGCTCTGATGTGATTCCGTCCTCACCCGGCGCCTTGTTGTTCTTTAGCTGTTTCAGGGCCATGCTTATCTCGTACAGGCTGATGTCCGGGATATCCTCGGTATAGTGTCGGGTCAGCTTGGGTCTGTAGCCGCACTAAAATCAGGCTTGGTGATAGAAGCGTAGAGCTGCCCGTAGAAATTTTCGACTTCCCTTAACACTTCCGCTTTTGTCGACGCAAGACTGCCATCATCCCTCTTCAGCTTTGTCATCTGGCTTTGCCCAATAGACATATCTCTTGCAAACACTTTGGAGCCCTGGTTCCGCTCTATCGTATCTTTAATACGGGACGTATTAATGCTACGGATATCGTGTCGCAAGGATTTTTTAATTCGTCTATTAAGCTGCCTATGTGACTTAGCATCATCGGGAGATTGCAGTCTTAGCGAGCGTCGTTCAACCAATAGGTTAAGGGTGTCTTTGGAAATTTTCTGAGTTCTACTGGTACGGCGAGCCTTGAAGAACTGAGACCCTACCGTATGGACAGTTTCTACGTGCCTGTTGTTGATCTCGGCCACAGATGCGTCTTCATCTAGACCAGGGTTACTCAAAGTGGGGTACGCGAACCCCTAGGGGTTCACCATTCGACGGCAGGGGGTTCGCGACAAGATTTACGTAATGGTGGCTTGATAACTGGCAGGCGTTTTCTTCAACAGTCAATTTTATTATTTTCTCTATGAGGGGTACCCCCCCCCCGGGGTTCGCTGTCGCCTGGATATTTTTACAGGGGTTCGTGGAGCCGAAAGTTTGCGAAACCCTGATCTAGACAATCGAATCGATTTGAGAGCTCGAGTTGAAAGCTCTTGGGGTTATCGATCTGAGCGCGAGTAGGTCGGAGCGTAGACTTTATCAAATGAGACCGTTCAAGTTTAACATTTATATTCAATGTGCCTCTTACTATTAAATGATCACTACCGGTTTTCACCCTGTGAATCACAGAGACAATTGAAAATCTGTTTCTTGTTGGTCATGATGAAGTCGATCTCATTTCTCGTGGAACCATTGGGACTCAGCCATTTCCTGTGAGACGGCTTCTGGAAGAAAGAATTCATCATATAAAATCCTTCTTTCTCCAGAAAATCGGCCAGCCTCTGTCCCCCAAGGTTCCGTTGCCCATAACTGAAGTTCCCCACTATCAACTCGTCCTCATCGTCTCTCTTGCCCAGTTTCGCATTGAACACGGTGAAAAGGGTGTACTACCGTAAATAATTTCAAATATTTCAAAACCGTAAATAGATCAAAGGAACCTCCAGCCAGCGGCTAACTTTGTCTATGATGCTGTAGGAACCTAAAAGTTACATCAATCTCTTCCTAATATCTGAGAGACATGTACTGGTCTCGTAGAATACTAAGGCCTCGTGCTAAGCACAATTACGGTAAAGCGATAGTACTACTATTTCACCGTCGTTCTTCGCATATCGCATCTTTATATACGACATCGTAAATTGCCGTATGTTTAAATTTACAAGTTTTCTTCAAAAAACCAGACGCCACGTGCCATGCACTGCATGCGTCTCAGCAACACCGTTTTTACTTAAATTTATCAGGCTTTTTATGGTTACTGCTGAACATAGGCCTCCCCTTAACTGACTTGGCACACGAGGGTCGATGAGTGCTATTGCCTTATTCACCACGATTGGCGGATTGGTTATGGCAGTAATAAGATAAGTATTCTTGAGCTGACAGATGCTGTTGCCCATCTATCTGCTATATATCCCTTAGTCGCCTCTTACGATACCCATGGGAAGACATGGGGACTAAATCGGAAACCACACGGCTATTATTATTTTATTATAGCAATGCTCTTAAGACCATTTCAGAACGAATTTTGAAGAGTAAATCGGGATAATTCGATGTAGCTTATATTTTTGCGACCACAATAATAGGACCACCTTACGAATCTAATTGTATTTTAAAAGATTTAGGGACCAAATTTTTTTTGTCTGCACCCTCCTTTTATAAGAATATTGATGATAAACTAGTTTAAAAAATGCTAGTTTTTGACTCCGGGCTGCTAGGGCCGAGGGTTTGTGATATAAGGCCTTCAACAAGTTTTGATACGGAGCCCGTCTAGTAAGGGCCAGCTACGCTACTGGTCTCATCACTTTACCAAAATGTATGAAAATCGGTTCATTGGTTTATACGTGAATGCGTAACAAGCAGAATTTATTTCGCACTTATGTATATTAGTTATACATATAAAGGTACCCCGTATCACAAATCACATCACACCTACTGATTGAAAAAAGATAAATTTACCACATAATTACATGCTGTAGCTAATTTACAAGCAATTATATTACTGTAAAGCATTTTACTTTATGATCATATCTATTAATAATAAATAAAGCAACATGTTTTATCCTATCAGATGTATCACGCTATTTTTCACTGTATTAAATATCGTTGGTTTACGGAAACATTTCAGTGCTAAGTTGTACGTCCAAAATGTTAACTTTAATATTTTTGTATTTGTTGCGGTTTAGTGTATGTCAGCCGGGTGTAAGTGTTTTGTAATTAAATAACAGTGTTATGCAAGAACAATACTTGACTTTAAGTATTGGCTTGAGTAAGTAGATAGTATCTTACTGTCATGGTCTCTATGCCTATGGTAATATAAATCTTTGAAGTGACACCAGAATTACCAAGTAAACTCATAAAGCGTTGTTCTTACATAAGGTTTAAAATGATAAGATACATTTAGAAACGTCACAAATTAAAATACAGAGTTAACCACGCTATTAGCGTTCGCAGATATTTCAGGAACGTGAAAGGTGAATTGATTCGATTAAAAACAAACGGTTAGGTATGTGATGATAACAAGCAAATATTTTGCTTCTAAATTAAATCCTAGTAAGTAATGATTGTGGAAGATCCGCCTTATAAATATCGTTCTATAAATCGTTTGGGAATGCATATCATCTGTAGGGTTAGACCGTCATTAGCATTTATTTATAACACAAGAGGAGAATCCAGGGGGATTTTGCCACTAAAATACTCCCGGGTGCTCCTCTGACGTCATTTGGGACTCACTGACTACTTTGCTAATACGAGATGTTACGTGAAAGTAATAGATACAGGTAAAGATGGGCTTTTGATTAACCAAGTAGTTTGAGAAGGTAAGTAGTCTCCACTCGAGAACCTTTCTGCTCAATAAGCTCAGCACTTCGAGCTACGTGTCCTGCCCATTGCCAATTCAGCTTGCTAATTGGTTGAGCTATGTCAGCATTTACATTCTCCTGCAGACCGCTTCATATCTGATTCCAGGAAAATGACGAACAATTACTCTTTCCATAGTTCACTGAGCGTTTTGAGCTATCTTATGAGGCGCATGAGAAACTATGTCTCAGCTATAAAAGTCATCACTCAAGAAATATCCTAAGAAATATTTTAAATGAAGATACCAATTATTAATGCGAATTTCACTTTTTTAATACTCAGGAGGTGGCTTTTGTGGTGAACATTGACTCTCAGTTGGAGTGCTGTGATGAAGAGAGCGAGGCATACGTGGACACCTCTGGTATTACTGTGGGCCGGTACAATGAAACTGTTGCCTATATGTACGGTGATATGAAGTTCCTTAAAACCATTGGGCCTGATGTTATGGTAAGAAGCGGCAACAACTTCCACCAATTATAAAAGAAATACTATTTAGCCAAATTTAGCTTATTGAATTTTCCTGCATATTGGCCTCATGTAAATGGTCTATAAATACAAAATATCTTATCCAGCTATATTCCATGAAGTCTGTCAGGCTCTGTAGCTATACCTAATCAAAACAAATGTTGAATTAATTTAATGCACCATCAAATATTTATGAATACAAAAGGGATTCCTTCGCCAAAATAATAAAGTTCTAGAGCCACTAATGGAAAAAGTCCATAGTTTGATTTTTTTTTGCAATTACTGTGGATTTTCTCTATTAAGACATTTTAGACAATGCCAATAGTATATTAGGAAATACAGGATTATCTTGCATATTTGCTTCGTCTAATAATTCCCTTTGCTCATTCCCTACTGTCTTAAAAAAGAAAGACTGAATTATTAGGACAGCGGTATAAGTTCGGAGATCGAGACTTCGATCTGAGTCTAACAAGAAATCTTGCCGTATATTCGAAAGATTTCTTTCTGGGTCTGGACGTTAGTGGGACTAACGTGCCTCGGCAAGCACGTGAAGCTTGGGACAAACAGCTTAATGTACATGCTTTAACTTCATCTGTGGCAATTGTATTCCAAAGGAAACGGGCAACAGTGTTTCCCTGTGTGTTATTACAAAATACTGCCGTCACCAATCCGCCTGATATGCGATGACTAAAAAGCCCTCCTTTGGAATGTGGCCCATGTTCAGCAGCGGATGTTATACTGATGATGATGATAATGAAATTATAATACTTATTTTAGATGGAAATTATATTAATGAAGGAAGCGACTGGAGGTAAATACGAGATGATGTTTTCCCATGAGCTATGTGATTTGTGCGATGAAATTCAAAGCGGTGTTGATGGAGCTTACTATTCTTATATGAAGTACTTCGGCCTACCTACGGAGTGTCCTTACGATGCTGTAAGTAACTTTGATTGCATAATTTTATCTATGAGTTACAGTTTGGCTTCCAATACTTATTATAATAGCGATATTCAATTGTATGTTGCATGACGAAAACGATCCAACCTACATAGAGTTATTTTAAAGATATTCAGTGGTTAAGTTCATATAATATTTTGTTTTTATTCGTATTTTCTTTGATTATTTGCCCCCTAACTTTTTGAGGCACGAAATAGAGAACTCTGTTCTGTGTTCAGAGGTATCTTGAATTAATCAAATGTACGTATTAATTAATTAATTGTATTAATTTGTAGCATGTTGTATTAATCAATAACGATTCAAGTTGCTTGTAATGTTATTGTGAAAGATCAATCATCGGTCATTTTTGTGACTGGTATTACAAGGAACTGTTTGGTATCACCATCTTCCTGCCCTGCACGCAGTATTTGGGGTCGGCGCAATATTGACATATTGCGCCGACCCCAAATACTGCTTGCTTTTCCATTTTTCCATAAAATCACTGTTTGCCATAATATAACTCATTAATGACAAAAGTGTAAGTTGAATCCTTTTCGTTGAGCAATGTCCATAAGTTTGAGGCAGTTAAATACGAATAATTCATCGAAAAATTGGTGGTCATTATTCAGTTGTTCTTTACATCCGTTAGGACTGGTTTATGTGATCTTTGAGGCACAGACAAAAATTACCACTACCACTTACTGACTTCACTGAGAATTTTCTAGTCCGAAAAATATAAAAGCCGTAACTACTTTAAATGATTACTTACATGTTATTCCTATTTTTAATAACATTCAATCTCGCACTGAGGACGTAATCCCTGTTTCGCGTGTCGCGGGAGACTGGTGCACCTTTATTAAATTGTTTAAAACCTCCAAACTAAGCAACCTGTGCAAGGGGGCGTCCCCTGTGGTACTTGGAAGTCGACTCAGGGTGGTCGCCTGGGGATTGATAATTACTTATGACCTTTAGATTTAAGGATTCCGTACTCAAAATGTACGTATGTAAAAAAGGACCTTATTACTAAGACTCCAAGGTCGGTCTGTCTTTCATGAACCGAAAGTTAGACTGTTGAAACCTGATATTTTTCCAATACAAACATACACTTCAATTTAATTTATTTGTATAGAGTAAGTATAGATATAATAAAAATATTTATATTTAGAATCTTTTCTTCAGGGGGATTATCCTATCAAGAATTTCATAGTGGACACGGATGAGTTACCAGTTAACAGTAATACAGCGGGTCGATACCAAGCCTACTTAAATATTTACTCCAATCCTGAGAAAGACTGCAAAACCACTAAAGAGTTCCTGTGTTGTTTAACTATGAAATTGATAATCGAACCTGAAGAAGATGAATGTAAATAATTAGAAAATGTTGTAAAAGAACAGTACCGGATTAAAGGCAGTTTCGAAGTTATTCAAGTAGTTGGAGTATAAATTTGAGCGATTTTTATTTCACAAAGTTTTGGGCGATACAGCACTTGTGTATATAGTTACATTCGATTGTACTTGTCAGAAACGCATAGGTACATAACACATAGAAATTGTATAATACAGAAATTATAAAGTATACGATTAAATATTACTAGATTTTTGCAGAATTTTAGGTTTTATATAGACCTATACGTTAGTTTATACATACATAAGCCCATAATACGTTAGTTTGTCTTGTAATATCATGCTCAAATTCTGCATCCTGTCCGTAGTTCCTATTACAATGATTAATTACATAGTTACACAAAATCATAAACAAGCATAAGGTAAACATTGTTTTTTTTCCTAACAATATCATATTAAGGTTAAGGTAATTTTTTTAAAGTGTTTTGTGACTTAGTAATAATGATATCAAAATTTGATCAATTAATTTAAAAGTTTATAGATTTTAAATCTATAAACTTTCATATCTAATGAAAACTTTCTTACTCAATTTTGTCAATAGCGTTACGCTATCGGGTAACTTTTACTGCATAGAATAAAATATCTTATCGATAAAAAAATAATTTGATTTTCCAAGAACACCACTTTGATTGGAATATGTTATTCTTATTACGTTGGTTGGGTTAATTTATTTCTAAAACTAAAATCTGCTTCAGCGTAATTCCAAATCCGATGCTAAATTTTATACGGCGTAAGTAAGTTCGAATTGATCTATAAATATAATATTCTTAATGACGCCTACAATCCAAATGAGTTTCATTTCACCACCTTTAAGGCTGACCCCACAATGAGTTGACGCGTTTCTCAAGCGTGTGTCACGACAGCGATAATTGCGGGTAAAGGGGCGAGATATGCGCTTGCATCGCTCACACACTCGAAAAATGTATACTGTAAACGTAATGTGAGATGACCCTAAATTCGAATGAAATCTATTTTTTTATTGTATTACTTTTCAGAGGAAACTGCTATTCTAGTATTTGGGTTTTAAAGATAAAAGTGTCGATTTCTCCTTAACGAGAATTTGTTATCTGTATAAATAAAAAAAACTAGTGAAATAATTATTAATAAATTTATTTTAATAAAACTTGCAGCGACAGGATCATTTTAAGAATCCCTAGAAACAAAACAAGGATTATATAAAATAAAAAACAAAACATTTTAAATTAATCTAAAGAAACAAAATATCTGCTCAAAAATGCGTCTAAGGCAGGAATGTACGTTTTGCACCCGCAGAAATTATACATAATATTTTATGTAGAAAGGAGCATCATCAGGGTTGGTGTTGACGGGTCAAAAGCTACTTCGCAGATGACCCAAAATAAAACTTTCATGCAGTCCTTTATAAGTTTTATTTGGTACAAATTATTTATTTCAATATTTTGAAAACCCTAAGTGTTTAAAAATATTCGTATACTTAACATTTTTTTTACCCCTCATGACATTATCTACGTGTTAAAAAACATCAGTAATAAATCAAATTTTCTTTAATTACACTGGTCGACAAGGTTTTTGGTGCACAGAAAAATACACATTTATTTGTCATCTCAGAGAATTTTGTTGCTGTAATGTTCTTTTATGAATATATTAACATTTGAGTGCCATCAGTAAAAACTCCACACAAAATGACTCTATTGAAATGTATTAGAAAAATAAAGACAAACTAAATATTTAATATCTTTGCATAAGAAAATCATAAAAACTTTTTGTAAACTGTATTAAAAATGTCAGTTGTTTGACTATCAATCTAATATATTAAGTTACGGAACAACAATATTATACAATTCTAAATAAAGTTGCAAATATAGCTAAATCAGCATATTTTTATATATTTACAAGCAAATATATCAAAAATGTGAGCTGATACATATATTGTAATTATTGTTCAGAATTTAATTAACACTGATTAATACAAAAATTAAAATAGAAGTTTTGCACCTTGAAAAAAGTAAAATTTTGTTGACCTGTGTTATTTATTACTGATTAGATGATATACTGATGTTGATTTTTAAATTTACATAATACGAACGGAAATCACTTGTTTGGTTCTTTTATTTTGGTTAATCATAAATTGTTGATTTAATTACCCGGTTTTATCTTCAGGCTCTTCTGGATTTTCATCTTTGTCTCTATTTAAAGATATAAAAAGTCAAAATTTATATCAATTTTTTATTCTTAGAATAACTAGATTATCTATTACTAACTGCCATTAATTATCCCCTACAACTTCACAAACTTTACCACTTTCTAATATTATATTAGCATAGATATTATAATATTCTTAACAAATATATTCGTAAACTTATTTAGAAACATGTAATCTTACTTAGCGCGCATATCTGTGTCGCCATCATCATCCTCATCCCTGCAAAGTTAAGTAACAGTTAGTTTAGATAAAATTCTTAGCGTGTCCAATACAGAGTCTACATTTCATTTTGCATGAATGAAATGAAAACCGAAGTCACTTAAATCAATCAGTTTAGTCATCAGTAGCGGCCCTAGGACAGTGCAATCGCAACGGGCACCCTCATTGTGCCAAATCAACCAAAACGCGACTCTAGCCGGTCGCAGACACAATATTACAATCGTTATTGACCGAAAAGTCGATCGGGAGCGCAAAAGGATTTTGAGGTCTTGCACCACCTAAAAAAATTGTTAGGGTTGTACACTGTACCTAAGTCGTTACTATCGCTGCTTGATGTACAGCTCGAACATGAGTTGCTTGTCCTAAATTACTGTGCCTGACCCCACGATGATCTAAATTGTACCTATATACTAAACTACTAAGTGAGAAGTACAATAAATATATTTGATTAAACTGAACCGAAGTTTTATAGTAAAGGTTACTACTGCATTTTCTTCGTTGTCTTAGATGCTGGAACAAGCACCGCCGGTGCGGTGTATTGTACAAAAACACGGTGGCTTTAACATTTATAGATTTCAATCACTTAAGTGGCTTTGGGCGGCGTGTCTATATTCGCTACCTTCACCATGGAGTAAATACATGTTTGATTTTCATACTTATTCGTCAGGTGGTCTTAAATAGCTTGCTGCATTTTTACGTCTACTTACTTCACTCCCTCCCAATTGACATCCCATTCTTCGTGAGTTATGCCGGATCGGAATACTCTTCTGCAATTATCTCTGTATGTATAAAAAGAGAGTAAATATTTTAGTAGGTATAATAAAAAAAATTCAAAAGGTGGTTCTCTAGATAAAATAATCTTAAATCAACAAATTCTTTGTCTTAAATTCGCAAAGAAAATGCGAGGCTCAGCTATGAACATTTTCATAATTTCTCATGCTTGTTTTCATTTACTATATTAAAGTAAATCGATTCAAGCATATGGAATGTATAAATGAAAGATTTTTAAGAAATGTTCTTACTCCACATCCTTATGTATGGCACACGACAGGAACTGTCGGTTTACAAACGTTGAAGTGTATAAGAATGGTCCATGGCAGCTGTGAGTTTTCGGGTCGATTTTACACGCAGATATAACGCCTACTACACGGTCTTGACTCTTGTATTTTACGATCAGAGGACCTCCATGATCATTCTGTGATGACAACGTTCGTTTATTAGTCATAGATAGAAAATATTGAGAAAGAGAAAACTGTAGTTACTATTGCAAACATAATTTGGGAATTTAATTAGCTCTCCGCATAAGGAAAATGTGTTGTTGACATTTAGGATCATACAATTAACGGAAAAAGCTCTGTTTCCAACTTGGCTATGGATTGGATCACAAGAATTTTCCGATGCCGGTTGAAACTACAGGAAAGGTGATGGCTGCTACCACCGTGCCAACAGGGCAGTATGTAGTATAGCCTACTCTACGTAGTAATGAGGAAAATTTACGACGATTTATGCAAATTTACCCTGTTGAATGGTTGTTACACGGTTGCCACAGGTTATGTTATGACAATTGGGATTGTCACCTCCTGTGGCAATCGTGTACCTGGCATACCTGGACCTCGTTTAACTGGTATATGAGGACGGTAGATGATTGTATACCAGTTATACTACAGCGTCTACCTGTGTTTGTACTATACATGATTGAGGTATTACGGACGCCTGTCAAGCGTGATAATTATGTCCAAATCCTTTCAAGTGCACATGATACCGGCAGATGATAATAAAATCCCAGGTAACTATGACGAAAAATACATTATTTTACCTCACAAAATCCTCCCTGCATGGCAGATCTTCTTGCTGTGTAATCATCGGGATTATACAAATGTTTTCCCAAATCAACACTATAGGATTTTGGGTTTGGATCAGTAAGCTCACGTCTTGATTCTACATCTGTACAATTGGCGTATCTTTTCTGTGAAAAAATATGAGTATTGTACTTATTTCTATAATGCCTTCTATTAAACTACAGGAAAATCATGGGACATTAAGACTTGCAATAATTTCAAAATATAAGTTAAAATTAAGGGGGCTGATGGTAGAATTATAAATTATTTAAATGGATTTATAAGTAAAGGATTATAAACATATCACCCTGACATGGGATTTTTTAAAATATATTCGTCAATGCATTCACAAAATATTACCTCCTTCAAAAATTCCAAAAGTCTTGGGGAGATATGCAATCCATCTCTTGTTGCGATCGATAAAGTAGTAGGTAGTACAGGTAGTAGGAAGGGATAATTTGAAAACAAAAAAAGAACTGAAGCTGAAAGTATACTAACATCACAAATTTCACTGATCTTCTTCATAACGTCTTTGGTGCAAATCATGTATTGATTGATAATTTCCCGGAACCTCGGAGCCCATTTCTTAGCACATTTATCATTGTCCATAATGCATACTTTCGCTTCTTGGAGACATTTGGCATTTTTTGGCATTCGTGAATCTTTCTGACGTCGATAAACGCCCTGAAACACGAATATGAATAGTTACTACCTTCAGTAAATTGCGGTGTGCTTTCTGGTCTAAACTTTCGCTTAAAACTTTTGATAATTATCAATATTTATGATCTGACTTATTTGTAGACTAGCTTCCCGCGCACGGCGCACCCGCGTAACTGCCGTTCCCTTGGGAACTTCATAATTAAATATACCCTATATCATCCGGGGATAATGTAGCTTTCTAACAGTGAACGAATTTTTCAAATCGGTCCATTAGTTTCGGAGCCTATTCAATACAAACAAACAAACAATCAAATCTTTCCTCTTTTTTAATATTAGAATAGAAGAATAGACAACGCCTAAACTACCGTTAAACTTAAAACTGTCATTATTAAAGTCTGTTAAATTGGCGAAGTTTTTCTGGTAAAATTCAAACTAAGCAGATGACTCTGATGACTCGACTCGATGAAAAAGCTAGCCTGAACTAAAATAAGTAATCTGAAAAGGAAGTCTGCATTGCTATTTTCAAAGCGACTGGAGTATGATCTAATTCTAATTTTATTATAAATATTCCATTACGACATCATCGTTCACAAGTCTGGAGCCCCGCTCACCTTTATGGCCGGGGCCAAAAAATCATTCGTTGGTTTTGTATAACTTTATGGTATGCAATATCTGTGTTTATTGGTTCCTTCTATTAACCATTAAATGTTACATAATCTTTGTTGATCTTAATTTATACTGAAAATTATATAACTAACCTCTCTGAAGTTATTACCGCTACCCCATCCAGCAATAAAGCCTTTAGTGCCAGCACTCTCCAGTTCTCGACTGATATTGTTATACTGAATGCAGGCAGTAGCAAACTCGCAACCTTTCTCCTGAACACCAAATTTAAAAGGTCGGTCTACTCTTACTATTGCTATGTCATTTGATGACCATTTTATACTGTCTTGAAAGTCGAATTTATAGTCTGGAAAGACGGTTTTTATCAACTTTTTGTTTTATTGATTAATTCTGATGAAGTGTATAACAATGCGGATGTATTTATCACCCTCAATATAAATAAACATATCATTATTTATGCTTGTGGCTAAATATTAGTAGTATTAAGTAGTTTTTATAACAGAATAAATGAAGTCAACATTTAAAAAATAATATTTTTACAAGATATATTTAATAGAATCTGGCGTTACTTTGGGGAAATCCATACTAATCTTAATTAAAAACCAAAGTATCTAGTGCTAATTCGGCTCAAAAATGTGTCTATTTTTTTTTCTTCTATTATTTTTGCAGGCGGGTGGGCGGTGCAAAACGTCATCCCAGCATTTAAAAACATTTTTGAACGGAATTAACACTGGATACTTCCGTTTTTAATTTAGATTTTTACAAGAGTAAACAAATCAACGATGTTCAACAGCGGTAATTAGTAATCGTACTTACTTTTCGGAATACATTTCCATACAACTCTTC
Organism: Nycteola revayana; assembly: GCA_947037095.2. NCBI lineage: Eukaryota > Metazoa > Arthropoda > Insecta > Lepidoptera > Nolidae > Nycteola > Nycteola revayana. The sequence continues at coordinate 5,311,412 of OX344851.2, forward strand.
GTCGATGTTTGCAAACGCACTCATCGCTCTTATAGTCGAAGCTGTCGATAAACCTGGTAGTTCCCGAAACAATGTAAAACTTATCGGCGTCCTCAACGCAAGCAGCAGATGTGAGGACATAGTGAGATTCCACGATGACTCCACCGCACAACCAACCACGGTACTTATGGGCTTTTGCCGATTCTTTCGTTAGTTGTAAATATACCTGTCAGAAAAAATATGCAAACCGACGACTTAATATCGATTGTCAATGCAAAAAAAACGTGTATATCCGAAATATATTAAAAATATATCAAGTCATTTTATTTTATTTCCTTATAAGGAAACAAAATAAAAATACTTGATGTATTTTAGGGCAAAGATTTAAAAAGATTGTTAAAAAATTATAACCATATTCATGGGAAGTTTGAAAGTAGAAAAGTATGCTTATATAAAAATATACAAATTTAGTCATAATTTCGTTGTTTAGGGGCTGTAAATTTACAAGAAGTACAAAAGTTCTTAAACACAATATTTTCTTTATATTATCGTACACAACTCGCGATGATAGGTATTCTGTTTTGATCTAATAGATCGTAAAGCGACATCCTACGGGCTGAATCAGCCATCATATATGTGTTTCAGAATTTAAACAAAACATTTCTAGAATTGCAAGTAACTGTTGTACATACCATGTAAGGCCTTTTCCCGGGTAGCACTCTTTTGCTGTATAATATCCTTCTACCATCTACTTGAGTTTTATTTTCATATTCCCAACCTTGGTCTGGTATGTCAGGAAGCTCTTCTAAAGCGGTAAGATTTTCATTTTTGTTTTTAGACTCAGTTACGGCGTCTTTTCTATCTTGGTCATTATTTTCTTCTAAAGCTAAACTTACGCCTGTAAAAATAAAAATAAATGTTATCTTATATCTTCGAGCAGAGGTTTCTCCACCAAGAATGTATTTTGAGGTAACATTTGATGATAATACTACTGTATATTATAACATAACTTATAATTAGATCTCACCTATAAAGTATACAATAGCCAGAAACTTATACATCATTTCCAACCACGAGCCGAACATGGAAAGAAAACATTCAATAAATAATTAATTGATTTATTCGAAGTCAATATTGTTAAAGCAGTTAAATTTTAGGCCAATTTCCAATATAGTTACGCATGGCTGAATTCAATAATTCCGTTCAATAAATTCAATAATGTAAGTAGAAACGGAAAATTTTATTACGCACCTTGTTGATTGATCAATGGTTTATGAGGATGAGTCATGTTTTTGTACCCTTACATGTTTACATATATTTTTAGGCTCAAAAGGCCTTCTTTTGCCCCTAATACAGGATTGCTCTAGCGTCGAGTTGCATTTGTTGATGATGACCACTGTACCTAATAATTTCCTATAAACTATGGTCCTACAGAAGCACATGCAGCCTGATACCAGATTTATTTTATTCATGTCATTTCAATTCCATGCAGATATTGAATTTACATGAATACCCTTTCTGGGAAAAGGAGATGTCATGTATGAGGTGATACGTTCATACTGCTGGACAAATTTAAGGGAAAGCAAAAAAAAGGTCAGACTACAAAAAAATAAAAGGTTTATTTATGTTTAATACTACGGTTATTAAGGTTTTGTTTGAATATCCATAATTAAATTAACTTTTTTAAATACAGAAATGTACAATTTACTGATCAAAAAATCAAGATACTGAAGTTGAATTTGGAGGAAACGGTGAACTTATCATAAAATTTATCAAATGGCTGGTTTCTTCTTCTGTAATGTAAGGTAACACGAACACTTGTAGGCACATACAATACTTGGTGTTACCTCTTCTCGCGGTTAATACTACCTCCATTCGTCTGGGCATACTATTTATTAAATCATCAATTAAACTTTGTGGCATTTGATTCCATTCTTCTACCAACGCCATTTTGAGTTGTCTTAAGTTGGTAATTGCTGGAATTCTTTTTTTTATTTGTCTTCCCAGTTTATCCCAGACATTTTCAATCGGGTTTAAGGTCTAGCGAGCGGGCGGGTCGTTCCAAAACACTAATATCGACCCCTTGCGGATATCCCGAAACTATGGCGGCAGTGTGGGACCGAGCATTAATAAAAAATATCTCCTATGTATGGGACAAAAGGTATCACAATTACTTATAAAAATTTCAGTATCGTATAGTGCCGCTGACAGAGATCCAATGTGGAGCTCCGTACGTCCTATTAAGGAAATGCCGCCCCATACCATCACTGACCATCCACCTTAAGGTTCTCTTCCGACAATGTAACACTTTGCATATCTTTCTCCTGGTCGTCTCCAAACTTTGACCCTTCCATCATCTGGCTTAAGGCAAAACCTCAAGTACGAACGCCCCTATTCCAGTTGCTTTAAGTCTTCTTCTTATCGTTTTAGTGCCAACTGCCACATTTCGGACTTCTTGGAGCCTAGCTCTAATCTCAGAAGACGTCGAGGTACGGTTTTTTGGCACACTGCTAACGATAAATCTATCATCCCTAGCTGTGGTTTTCTTTTTTCTGTCTTGCCCTCTGCGTCTCGTGCTACCTGTCTGCCGGTATCGTTTTACATTGCGAAAAATAGCTGATTTGGAAACTCGCAAAATTGTGAGTCACTCGATTAGTAAGTGTTACCTTGTCCAATTAAAGTTACAGCTCAAGTGTCTAGACTTGAGCTACGGTGAGATCCGACATTACCACTTCTATCTTTTAAAATAGTCTCCAAGTAACACCGTGATGAAAAAACCTACTGCAACGATTTTCAAATACGACAATAATCTAATCAATAATTGTTTTGGAATTTTCTCTAAATCCTAAGCACATTTTCAAAGAATTTTAACAAAGTGGCCCCTCACACCACACGCACATAGCTCTTATTGTTCTCTTACAACACACATTTGTTAAATTATAACGTAGAGAAAAAAGTGAAACTCTGAAACAAAACATGGTAAAATCTATTTCTTTAAATAACATAAATGCTGTTATAGGTTGCCAGTGCGTAAGGAGAATAAAATAAACATAATCGTAACTTTTTTTTGCGTTCCTCTAAATTTGTCCATGAGTGTATTTTGAGTTATTCTATAAATATAGTATACAACCCATGTAGCAATAAAATACTTAAACTTTTCTTCGTTTCTTTATTGCAATGAAACTGTTACAGTATTTTAAAGCAGTTTTCTTGACGATACAATAAAACCTGCTAGAACGAGGTTATATGACTGATTTATTTAGTTTTTTTACTTAAGTTAGGTATATAATACATTTTTATGAGACCATTATTTATTCACTTCATATATAAAGAACTTTATAGGCATATTTACTGCAAAATTAAGATACATTCGTTTTATTCAAGTTCGGGTTATGTATTGCTAGTATTTTAGGGGAAACAGGTCTTTCTGTAGTAGCAGAGTTAGCAGAGTCTTCCCGCGCTCGGACGATAGGCTCACCAGAGGGTACTGCTACTGATGTTAACTCGTCAGTTTCGGTTGTCGGCTGCTGTTCTGTATTCGACTTTACACTTTTGGCGGGCCTGTATGTAGAAATAAATTTAACAATGTTAGTTACATTAAAGTAAGACTGCTGCGTTTGTGTGTATTGCACCGGTATGGTAGTAGTTACGGTTGTTGCTTCTAAGACACGTTGTCACGGGTTCGATGCACATCCCCCTTTTTTGTTGTCCGGGGGGAAAAGCATTTACGCATTCCCACCGCCGCAGCAGCATATTCACGCGCTGGTGATGGGATATGTGGGACTCGCCCTCTCCATAGCGTGGTATGCTCAACTCATACGACGAGGAGAGGACCCTACACCACTAAAAAAATCTGTAAGTTTAATGTCTACGTTAAAACATTTGATCATGATTAAATTCACAATTATTTCCATAACCTTTTTTTGAACTACCCATTTTGAGTTTTTTTTATTTAATCTATCTATTTTTTTTATCGAATATTAGCAATTAATCCAAAACCAAATCTATTGGAATTGTTTTGATTTATAGAAAAAATAAACTTAAAAAGGTTATAACACATTTACCCATCAGGATGACTGGTCCAATCTATCACTTTTTCTTCATGAGTTATCCCTGATCTAAACTGCCGTCGACATTGTCTGCAAAAAATAAGGTACTATATTGATACCATATCAGAATAAGTAAACAAGATTTCTAAATTTATTGTATTCGGTAGTCCTAGTACATTTATTGAATGTCGAGGCAAACAATGATTAAATATTGACAGTGGAACGTATTTTAGATCGAAAGATAAGAATAGAGGAATGTTTTTTAAGCCAGATAAAGAAAAGTCAAAGTCAAGACTGTATTGTACCGTATACATACTCAATGTCCTTATAAACTGCACAAGATATGAACTGCCTGTTCTTGTAAACGCTGGTATAAAGGAAAGGTCCATAGCATTTGTTGGTTCGTTCTTTCACGAGGCAAGCAGATATGATTCCTATTACTATTGAGTTGGTGCCTTCACCGTACACCATGGGACCGCCATGATCATTCTGAATATAAAAAAAACTTGAAAGATTGCTTAGCGTTACAATACAATAAATAAAATAGAGATTTAGAAAGTGAATGATGGAAAGAAATTATATATTCTAAGACGTAGTGCGTTTTGTTATGTAAAAATAAGGTAAGAATACTAGTGAAATGAAATAAAAACGTTTATTGGTAACGTAGACGAATCGATCGTACTACTTATTAGAAGTCAAATACTATGATAATGAAAACAAAAAAGGGAAGAAATAATCTTGACTAATAAAATTAGTTTGCATTTCAACAATAATGTTATAAAATAAAATTTACTAATGTAGTGTATCTTATATACCTACTTAATGCTAAATAACAACGTAGAATGAGAAATTATAAATAGGTACCTAGTAAGCGTTTAGAATCAGTAGTACCTCTACAAGCCGTCATGGTGCAATGCAAGACTCATCTATTTTGACAGAAACTAAATCACTACTTATAATATTTAAATATTTCACCTCACAAAATCCACCGTCTATCACCGATGCTGATGAACGTTGTCTTCTATCAATCGTTAATGATACGTTATGGTGTGCAGAATGCATTACTAAGTTTGTTGGGATATATGCTTTTCTCGTTTCTTCTTCATCGGAATAGTGAATATCTTGACAGTCTACATATTTCTCCTGTAACATTTACTTGAATAAGTCAGAAATGTACCTATTCATTACTTTATTTCGTGCAAGTTTTAAAACAAACCGTGAGTTTTTTAGACTTATTTATTTTAACTGGAAATATTAATTTCCTGTGTTGTGTGGGATTGTACAAAACAAATACACACACTTTACTGCACACGGACTCAAATAATACTTAGGATAACGAAATTACAATAACTTGTCAAAAAGATTAAAAGAATTTACTTTAAATAGATAGATACCAACATTACAAATCTCAGACATGGCATGCCCCAAGTCTCTAGAACATATCATATAGTTTTCAATAATGTTGTGATAGCGCACTCCCCATCTTCGTTTACATCGCCCCTTGTCCATGATTTCCACTTTGGTTTCCAAAAGCTGTTGCTGGTTTTCTTTTCTTCTGCTGACCCACTAAAATAATTCAGACAAGGTGTTTATTACGTTGGATTGTAAGAACTATTTAGGTCGAGTACCTAAATAGTTGTTACAAACTAACTCATTATTTTGTATCGCTTACTTGACATATAGTTCCCTGAGGACTTAACAAGAACATAATATATATATTTGTTTTATACGTAATAAGCGTGTAAAACCTATACAAAGACAAAAAATCTCTTAATTTTACAAATAATTGTCAAGACTAAGTATCGACCAGCCATAATTCAGAAGCAGCTACTGATCGCAGAACAACTGTTGACCGTTTTATTGACCGTTTACGTCCACTGCTGAACATAGACTGTCTCCTAACAGATCATGGGAAAACAGGGCTATTGAGGGATATGGCCTTGAGCTAATAGATGCTGCTATCTATTCATCAGGTGTATTAGGCCCTTAGTCGTGTCTTATTACACCTATGGGAAGACATTGGGTGGTCTATTCTAAGCCGGCCATCATACAGCGTAATGTTCTATGTTTTCAAATTGAAGAAATTTAATAAAGATAATAGATGATTTGGCAATGGGGCAAACCAACATCGTTGTATCTTTCAGTGGTACCCCATCCAGCTATAGAAACTATAGATCCAGGGTTCTCGAGTGTCTGACTCTGGTTATTATAGCAGATAGGCTTCGGGATGAAGTCGCAGCCTCGGACCCTCCTGTTAAAATCAAAACCGTCTTCAACTTTGACAATAGCAATATCGTTGTTCATCCATCTGATGTTGTCGTTCTCATGACCATCGAAGACATAGTCTGCGAAATAAAAGTGTTACTTCAAGGTACATATAGCTGTGTGACAATAAAAATATACATTAGAGTGATCTTTCCCAAAATTGTAAGGTAAGTCTATATAGATTTTTAACACTGATCGAATACTTTTTTATATGTTTGTAAAGCCACGTTTATTGCAAAAACATACATATAATCATTATTAACTTACTTTTAGGCACACATTTCCAAATTGCTTTTTTGGCACCATTTTTTATACAAGGATTATTATATTTGTCATCTTCATCACAATATCTGCAAGTTAATAAACTTTTATTACCAGGCAATAACTTTATTAAGTGAAGTGGATTTTCAAAATGAGTAAATCAGTCTCATCAATGAAATCGTCGTCATCGTCATCAGCCCGTATAACGTCTACTGCTGAACATGGGCCTCCTCCCGAAAGAGTGTTTACCATATTCATCACGCTTGGCATGCGGGTTGGTTAAGGAAACACTGCTACCCGTTCCCTGGTATACCATTGTTATGATGTTATAACAATTGGGACCTATGTGCTTTCCGCGGCATGGAAGGTAGAACTGTTCCTGAACCAATCAGGCCGGAAATAAATCTTAGGATCTACACAAAGATTTCCTTTCCGGCTGGGTGGCGAGGGGATCCATGGACTGCTACGTCACAGAGTTTGTTTTAGGTGACGCGACGAGATGTCCATCCATAGATTATGAAGCCTGGGTGAGCATTTAAAAATACATAATGATTGTGTCCATAAAATATATGCGATAACAATGCGTTTAAACAAAGACCTTACTTATAAGTCCCTGATACTACGTAGAAATGTTCAACATCTTGGATACAAGCTGCGGATGTTAGCACATAATCTTCGTGAATTATTACACCCCCGCATAGCCAAGAGCGGTAATCATGCTGTTTTTTGTTGCTTCCTGGCAGTTTGAAATATACCTAGGAATATGTTAGGGTAAAATTGTAATGGTTATTCTCACACGCTAGTACGATTTGCGGTTTACTAAGCGGAAATAAATGAAGTAGCTCGTTTTCATCATACTAATAATATAATGTGTACTGCTGAACGCCACTAAGCCTTCCCAGAAAGGGATTTTAACATAATTGGCGAGCGTAGTCATTTGTATGCACAGTAAAACGCTACCGCCAACGAGACCCGGAGAGAAATCTTTGATTTTAGACTATAGATTTCTGTCCGGCGGCGCGGCGCAAGCAATTCGCGCTTTAGTAGTATGCAACAATTAAGAGAGGAATTAAAAAAATAATTAAAATTTATCATTCGATTATTTGAAATAAAATTATAACTTCGTGAAAAACAACAGCTTTAAATATTGTTGGACCTTTTTACTGAGCTATGTTAACAAAGTAATCTCTTGTCATGTCTTGTACTTGCCGATACACTAACCTTCAGTATAGGTTAGTGTAACGGCGGTCAATTACGTTAAAATATTAAAATATTTATAACTTTCATGTTATTTAGGTATTTCTGCAATGAAACACACAAATATGACAATTTATATTTGCTGGCGCCGCGGCAACTCATTACTCAATGCCCGTCTTCTTTCCTATGATTCTTCATATCTGTCCCTAGCCGTATGAGTGGCTTTCTGCACTGACTAATTGTGACAAATATAGCAAAGCTTAAATCTTAAGCAGCATCTTACCATATATTGCCTGTTATCTATTACGGGCTGGCCTTTTATTATACGTCGTGACTCATTCAGAATTTTCTCAACGGCTGGAGGTAGATGTGTGGCTACTTCTATAGCTTTTACATCTGTTTGTTGAAAGAATTAGACCATTAAATAATTGGCCCAGAAATAATTAAACTGCCTAAGCGTTTGGGATACGTAACGATTTAATATAAAATGGGTTTGGGCTTGACTTCAATCTCACCTCATAGTATGCGACGATGAGGTCTAAGATAAACCGCGCTTGCCCATAAGGTGCCTATTCATATTGAGCTTGAATTGACCTATGCCGTATGTGTCTAGAAAAATATGTGAAAGACTTGCCGTGCGCATGAGAAAAGAGGAAGCAAAACGCTTGGTGCAGCAAGATGGAATGCCAACGGCAAAGCGGTGGATACCCTCGCCGCTCCTAGTAGACTGATGAAAGAACAAAGATGGAGGAACGAGATCATGGAGATAAGCAATGACCAGGTCTTCTGTCTACAGCTGTTTACTTACTCTCAAGTCTCAAACATCTTCATCTCAACTAATTCTTAGTCATTCAAATACATAATATTAGTAAGATAGAATACATACCTAAAACAATCAGGCATACCAAGAGTCCACTTAAAATTCTCTTCATCGCAGTTACTTTAAACCAAAGATCGTCTGTAAACATTGCAAATAATATATTGCAATCAAAAGTTAATTTCACGCTTTACGGAATCGAATATAACTAAACATAAATAGAAATTTCCTCCCGTACAACTTAGTCATTGTGGCCAAACTAAACGGTAATTGGCCATATATGCCGGTCATATTGAAGTTAACAAAATACAGGTGCCAACTACCTTACTATATACATAATTTCTAGTAAGGCAATATGTCCTTCGACGAGGAGAGTTATAATTACGATTGGATAAGGAAGTTAAAAGGGGTTTGTATGAAACTTCATTAGTTGTAATAGTAGTGGATGTAGAAATGGCGGCGGCAGACATGGGCATGGGCTGAAACGGGGGGGGGGGCATAGAATTTCGTGGGAAGGCGGTGGGGGGGGGATAGAAATGAACTTAGGAACGTAGGGGCTGGAATGTACGTAAGCACGATGACTGTAGGCTCAGGGACGCAAGATTGGACGTAGGCATGGGGATGCAGGTATTGGTGTAGGCTGGCAAGATGTGTCATGTCAGGTGGTTCGAAAACCGATTAGGATTCACCGTGGCCTAAGATAACAGGTTCGAATCCTATCGGTGTTCTATTAATTATTTGCAATTCGATTGATTGAACTAAGCTGTTTGGCTCGGCCATGTGGCACATGCGGACGACGACATCGGGTGCTGGCGCAATGTGGCAATCAACCTAACATTCATAATAAATGTTAACTCAAATAAGCTAATAATGAAGTTTAAAATAAACACTTCTTCGTATTGTAATTTTTTATTTATTTAATTAACATTCATATATAGCCTTCTGGCTCAATTAATATTTTAGGTGGTAGATGCGTAGTGCCTTGAGTAGAATCTTGGCTTTCATCAATAAAGTTACGTCTTGTGAGTATTTCATAGTTGTTCGTATTCGATTGGTTTTCCTTTTTCCTTTAAAGATTAGAAAAGATAAGTATTATTGTTTATCCATGTATCATCATCATCATCAGCCCGTATAACGTCCACTGCTGGACATGGGCCTCCTCCCAAGGCAGGGTATTTGCCATAGTAACCGCGCTTTGCAGGCGGATTGGTGACCACAGTATTATGTAGTAAAACACAAGGACTCGCTGCTGCTGCTGATGCTGATGCTATCCATCTATACAAATAAATAATATTTAAGTATCTGTTTGCAATGGAGAAATAAAAGGATTTTACTCAATATAATCGTATGTAGGGTAATAATTGTTTCTTCTTAATTATCAGCCCGTTTACTTGTCTTTTTAAAACTTAACTCCCGCGTTCGATAAATAAGTATATGTGTCGACTTTTCAAACATTTTTGCAAAGACATTATGCGCACCCATACTGGAAATCTGTGGTTCAGCCTCCGTGGCGTAGTGGTATAAGTATAAGAACGTGGGTTTGATCTCCACGCCAGACAATATATCGTTGTGAAAAACTAAAATTACTTTCCGGGTCTGGTTGTTTGAGGGACAAGCCTCCGGCCTCGGAAAGCGCGATAAACCTTAGGTCCCTATTGTTATCGAACGGACAGCAGCGTTTGCTTGTTAGTAACATATAATACTACGGTCACCAACCCACCTGCCAAGCGTAGTAACTATGGTAAAAACCCTACCTTAGGAGAAAGCCCATGTTCAGCAGTTGATAGGATCTGTAGGTTGATAGGTATATAATGGATGGGAAAAGGTGCGGTATGTTTGTTTGCTGACTAGATGACAAAAAGCATACCATACCATTTTTGCCCTTACATCTTGTAAGGGCAAAAATGGTATGAGGTATTCTATAAAGGAAGAAACCTTACTTATTCATGTTATTCCAATCATATGTAGTTTCACTCATTTGTATTTGCGATGATCCCATAAATTTTCTGCATGTAGGACTGTGAAACAAATTGTTGTTAGTACTCCAAGTTACATTCAAGATAAGCAAAAGTTGGCCCCAAATATGGTGAAAAAGTTAGAACGCCATTTACCAAAACAATAAATTGCCAAAACAATAAAAAAATCTATAGTCGTCTTCAAATCCAGTAGCGTAGTTCATTTCAGCAGATTTTGTAATAGTTTACATTACATTACTGTATAGTGTATATACATTACAATGAAGGGACATCCCTTACATATAATAAACTATGTTCCCGCAGTTTAAGCCGCGTAACGCGTCTTCGTAGGAATTTCATAATCAAGTATTGCCTGTGTTACTCCTGAATAAAGTATCTTTCTAATGGTGAGATTCCAAATCTCTTTTCTTTATAATAATAGTATAGATGCACAAGCGTGTATTCCACGCTTGTGCATCTAAATCCGGTAAAATTGCTTTATTACCTACTCTTAAAATTCGGTGCAGCAGTGCGAAATCAAATGCCATACACTTCATTTTTTTAGAATGCTGACTTAAAAGTTATTATTGAGGTAAAACATGAGGATACGCGGTTTGTCGAGAGAGTTCGTTATTATTCTGGAGGGTCGACATCGCATGAAATATCGGGAGAATCTAGATGATTCCCAACCATGTAGTACTAATATCAAGCTGTAGAGCTTGTTTGTTTCATCTTAGAATATACTGGACCCAATCGAAAAATTATTTAAGTGTTCAACAGTCCACAGGCAGGCAGGCTATATTTTATTTTGAATTTATTGCGCGAACGGAAGCAAAGCGGGTGAAGTGAAACCGCGCCCGGGATGCTAGTTTGTTATATATTATTTAATAATTATCAGCCTATATAACGCATATATAGCCACCCTTGGAAAACAGCTTGGAGCCACGACGTCGAGTCTCTTAACCATAAAATCGTATCGTTAATCGTAAAAAAATGTGTAACACAAAGATTTTTATCCGGTGACCATGGCCTCTAAGATAACAATACTGAGAAAGAGACAGTTGCTAATAAGGTGTCATTTCATCTGTCAAGAAATGTTTACTTTATATGTGTTGTAAAAGGCAAAATATCAATTTGCTACATTTGATCTTCAACCTTATTGGCTTATTGTAATTAATTATTATAGGTACCTACTTAATTTCTTTATCAATAGCACAGGTGATGAGGTTTCTGTACTTATACACGCTGGTGTAGAGGAATGGTCCGTAACACTTTTGTGTGACCGCTTGAGTTTGACAGGCTGACATGACGCCCACGATCTTCGAACTTTGGCCTCTACCAACTACTAGAGGGCCTCCGTGATCATTCTAGAGTATACATAAAAAAATCTTATTCCTAAATTATCTACCTTATGAGATATTGAATGCAAGGATTCTTCTTCTCAAATAATTAGATTACCATTAATCATTGGCAATTTTGCCAAAAAATTGCCGATTTTAAATATTGTAACGAACCTATCGTTTTTCTGTTCTCTATTTAAACCGTCTTGATTGTAAACATTAAGCGACTTAATTATGTAATTTAGTTCATTAAAAAAGTAGTAGTTTTAGGAATTATATGGGTAATCTTACTGACCACTAATAAGCCGATTTATACATTTGGTTTTAAATAACTATATGCGTTTCATAATTACTTTACCTTCGTGGAACATATCGTGATATTACCCTATACTTTTAGCCTGTTTAAACATGGGGCTCCTCTTAATAGACCTTAACAAGCCATGGTTGTTTAGGTATATTGCCATAATCATCACTCTTGGCAGGCGGATTATTGATCGCAGTAAGATGGTAACTAACCTTGAGCTGATATATGCTGCTGTTCACCCATCAGCTGTTTATCCCTTAGTCACCTCCTACGACATCCATGGGAAGACATGGTGCAGTCTATTCTAAGCCGAAAACCACACGGCAATTTATAAATATAGATAGCAACTCGTAATTAACGAAATTCAATTTAAAACATTACCTTACTACAATAATTACTTTGACTTTTTGGTTGTTCTTGTTACCTGGCAGAATCCTCCGGATTCGATTTTGTTCCTCCTCAAGCTGTCACCATGACTAGCTGAATGTACCACCAGGGTTTTTGGATCGATCACCATCTTCCTGTATGTCTCCTTTTCACTGTCATCATCGTTCTTGTAGTCTTCATCAGTATACAATAGTTCTTTGCAGTTGACTTCACGTTCCTGAATGAGTAAATAAAATCCTTGACCGAAAGCTAAACTTCAGAGCGCATGTAGAAACCGTTCGTGCATGGGCTCTACTTAAGCTCAGTCGACTACACCGTCAAATTCACGCAGTAAACTATCACTTGATAACAAGGTTAGGATTTATACCACGCGTATAAGGCCGATTATGTAGTACGCGAGCACCGTATTCGCTCATACAGCGTCTAGCAGTTTGTACCGCTTACAAACTGTTCAAAGTAGATTCACTCGACGTGCCACCGGGGCACCGTGGTTTATTCGTTATCGCAACTTGCATTCTGATCTCCAACTGCCCTCCATCAAGCCGTGGAAGAAAGAGGCGTAGGAACGCTTCTTTGAATCCGCGGTTCAGCACCCAAACCCATTGGTTGTTGCAGCATCTGACTATAGGCCTTTGCCCACATAGCTTCGTAAACACCGTTGGCCTCGGGGCGTCCATGACGACCCGGACGACGAAATCACAACTTTCCAACTAGCAGTACAGAGACTGCAAGAAACTAGCACCACTACACAGAGACCACTCTATCCGACCCGCCGGAGAAGAGTGCGCCCGCGAACGCGACGCGTCCCCACTCGCCCTCCCGACCCTTAGTTGGCTAAGAACCTTCCGATGCCCTCGAAGACCCGAAGTCCGAAAGGCCCGCGAACTGTAAAATAGAGCGACAGTTGCACAAATCTCCCCTAAACTAAAAGCCATAATCCCTCAATCTCCCCGTCAGCGACCGCCCTGAGCCGAGGTCCAAGTCCCACAGGGGTCGCCCTTTTGCGCAGGTTGCTTAGTTTGTAGTGTTTAAACCATTTATCTAGGCTGGAGCTCTGCTCGCCTTTATGCCTGGTGAAGTAGCAAAAGCCTCAGGGATAATTAAACATGAGAGACAGAAAAAAAAAATGTTCGGAAATTTATTTCGTTGTGTTCACAGAATCAGATGAAACTGATATCTACGTTTGATGTTGCTTAAAATTTAAAGTCAGATAGTAAATTAATGCGATATCGTGTATTATTTTGTCGTTGCTAATTCTTAGCGATGTGATTTATTTTTGATAGTTGGAACAATATACCTATTCATGTATACATACGTTTGAGTTATCTATACTAATATTATAAAGAGGAAAAATATGTATATTTATATTTTTGTACGTTCATTTCGAATAAATTCAAAATCTACTGAACGGATTTCGATAATTCTTTCACCATTAGAATGAAATCCCTGAGAAACCCGTGCGAAGCCGGGGCGGGCCGCTAGTACGTTCATAAAGGTACGTTTTTGATAGCAAATTAAAAAGTATAGGATGGCAATAGAGCTCAGTTTACATCGAGCATCAAGCGACTAACATCACGGCGTAAAAGGTGCTTTTAGAATATCGTTTATAGTGATTACGTAAATGATATTTTTTTGTATTTTTTTTAAGATTCTTATTATATGGTATATAATGGTAATAATCATAATGGTATATTACTTTTTAATGTCATAATTAAATTTGCTCTTACTTTGATTTATGCATTGCATTCTCTTGCGTACACCAGAAATTGCACGCCCCATTAAATATAATTATCACCTAAAAAAAATGTCTACCACATTTTTATGTTAAAACACACAATTTTACTAAAGTAACTTTCTTAGTTGTTACTAAAATATGGCGAGGTAAAGCAGTGCGTCCACTAAGAAGTTTGCCGCCATGCCGCTACAAACCTAAATGTTCTGCATTTGTTCGGCCCACTAAATGCCGTGTGGGCCGTAATTAATGTAGGGAGCGAGGTTTAGATGTTGTGAAGTGATTCAAGCAATTCGACTGATATTGTAAATATAATAGAAGAAATATTAATTTATTTCTCGTTACACGTACATTTTTCATAATGCTGTACGACTAGGTATTAGGGTAAGATTGGCTCCATTTACACCGAATGGACTGTTAGCTTTAACTATTGAGTTAGGCATTAGACTGGGATTTTTATAGACCGGATGCGGTTAATCTTTGTAAATTTGCTAACCATAATGGTGCTCATTACTTATTGTAAAGATTTAATATAAGTAATATTTTTTGAGGTTATGCCATATGCGAACAATTGTCAGATTTAAGTAAAAAATTATTGCTTTAAATTATAATAATTATGTGTTCACTTTTAACATCATCTGCTGTGTTAGTTTGGTAAATTTGTTCGTAATCCGGTCACGCTATATTAATAAAGCATGTTACCTTTTCAATCCCCTGAGGGCATTTTTGTATTAGGTTTTACATTTTATTTTAAAAGTTAATGTTTAAAAATTACAACCAAACATAATTAGCATAATTCCACACAAATATATTTATAATTCATATCACCAATAATAATTAGTGTACCTACATTTATTAATAATGTCATACCTTACATTAAAGATTTTGAAGGGTCGTAAACCCATTTCCAAACTACACGCCCTATCATTAACCACAAGCGAAACGCCATATCTGCATGTTGCGATTCCGCCTCGAATCGCCGACTAAGGGAGTGTACGGTAACCTTTACGCAGGAATTTCGTAAATACTTTGTAAGAGCTATATTTTTAATTTCTTCTTTCAATTATATGTTATTAATTGTCGCGTTAAAGACGGCATTTTTAGGACAATATATTAAGATTTTTTGAACGACCATTACAATTACTCTGTAATTTTTTAGTCGTTGGCAATAATTGGCAGGAAGTTTTACTATTAATTATATTAAGACGTAACTTTTAAATTTTAAAATAGACAAAAAATATTTTTTTACTGAAAGAGATGGTGAAGGCTTTGATAAATAAATGATCATAGCAAAATGAGCTCTGGTGCCTTGCAATATAAGTTAATACAGGTTGTAGAAACAGGGCGCCGTTTACACAGGTTCGAAGTTATTGTAAAAGTATAATAATATACTTAGATCGATTGTACTACTAAAAATAAATGATTTCGTTAAGTATTAGTAACGACTAGAAATCATGGTTTATATATAAGATACACAACTAGATTTTTAGTCTTCTAATCGTCATCGAGAACCTCCGTAGCGGTATTTGGCTCGCTTTAAATCTCGGAGGTCGTGGGTCGTTTGAGTAGGAAATCTTTGTGTAAATTCTAAGATTTCTTTCCGGGTCTGGTTGGTTGAGGGACTATCCTCCGTGCCTCGGAAAGCACGTTAAGCCGTTGGTCCCGATTGTTATTACATCATGTATAATAATCGTATATCAAGGAACGGGCAGCAGCGTTTCCTTGTGTGGTACAACATAATACTGCGGTCATCGTGGTTCAAGCGTGGTTCTATGGCCAATACCCTACCCCGGGTGGAGGCCCATGTTTAGCAGTGGACGTTATACGGGCTGATGATGATGGTAATCGTCATCTTCGCTAGTCTTCTTTCTTTCTAAAAGTTTTCAAAAAAAGTTATTATTTAATAGAAATCTTACTAAACAAGCCGCACTCATAGAGGTGTCCGAGCTGTCTTTAGTGCATATCACGTGTTCGTCGATAAGGAAGTGGTATCGCTGGTCCCAACGCCTCTTGCAATTCTTCTTAGAAATCAGTGCTACATCCGTTTCCTTTAGTGTCGGGGAATTCATTGAGGACCGTGCTATTATCTGAAATTTATCTTTTATATTATCTTTTCAAAAGACTACTCTCGCGATAGAGACATTAGTGCCTGCGTCGTGGGAGACTTTCCTAACACTCAGACTGAGAACAACATCTTTGATCCACACAAATTGTTGTTCCAGGTGGGAATCGAACCTAAAACAACAGATCTCAACAGCAACTGCGGTAACCACTGAGCCAACCGTGCAGTCTTTAATTTTAGTTAATTTAATAATGCAATGCAGTTACGGTAATTGATGCTGGGATCTAGGTTCGATTCCCACTCGGGCCAAGGGTTTGTGTGAACCACATATAGTTAATACTCTGGGTGTGCTTTGCGTCCGCGAATTGTGTGTTTGTTAACTCCATCGCAACACAGGGATTATCTCTTTTCCAAATAAACACAGGGAAAATCAGAGTATATTTGGAAAAGAGATAATTATAAATATGTAAGACAGATATTTCACTGTTCACTTACAATTTTTTTCATTTCAATTTCACAGTACATAATCTTATATACATAATCTTCTTTCTTTTTTGATTCAGTTTTTTTTAATGACAATACTTTCAATTCAATCCTCACAAACCTCCGCCCATTGGACATTAATAGAACTTACAATTTTCTCCGTGCCTCGGAAAGCACGTTAACCCGTTGGTCCCAATTTTAATAACATCATGTATAGCAATAATATTTTCGGGTGTGTCTTATAACAACATAATACTGCGGACACCCATCCGCCTGCCGCGTGGTGTTCGATAATATCCCTTCCACGGAAAGAGGCCCATGCTCAGCAGTGTACGTTATACGGGCTAATGATAAGAACTTACATCTCCAAATGAAGAGTCTGTACCCCACCCAGCAATAGTACCAAAAGTGCCAGGTTTTTCAAAATCCAAACTTTCATTGTTGAATGCCACTTTCTTTGGAATGAACTCACATCCTTTGATTCTCCGCTCAAAGTTAAAATCATCTTCAACTTTAACAACAGCTATGTCCCCCACCATCCAGCGTATGTTATCAAATTCGTTGCCATCGAAGTAATAAGCTAAAAAAAAAACTTATATAAACTTGTTTAACAGTGGGTCTTTGTTGACTTTGAAAATCAAAGGAATCTTTAACTAGCACTTCGTGCATAGATTATCTTGTATTGTAAGACACTAGAGTACATTTTCCCATGTACATTTATCATTGCCTCCTTCAGGTAACTTGTTATTTTCTCCCGATAATATGGTTATTCGATCTGGCAATCCTAAGGGCTTTAAAAAGAAAATGTCAATTTAAAACTTTTAATGTTACGTTTCGGTAATCAGTGTTTATCTTTTTTTTGTTCTAATAACAAAACTAACTAACCGTGTGGTCTCCGGCTTAGAATAGACCACCCCATGTCCTCCCATGGGTGTCGTAAAAGGCGACTAAGGGACATATGGCTGATGGATGGGCAGCAGCATCTATTAGCTCAAGGTTTACATTTTACTGCGATCACCAATCCGTCTGCCAAGCGTGGTGATTATGGCAATATCTCTCTACGATCCTGGCTTGCCAAGGTCTGTTAAGAGGAGGTCCATGTTCAGCAGTGGACGTAAACGGGCTGTTGATGATAATGATACCTTATAACTGAATTGCCTTGAAGTCTGAAAACCTACCAAATTCAAGAATTAGATCTTGCGAAGCCCTAAATAAAAGAAAGAAAATGTTAAAATAGGCATAAATAAGTGCCATGGCTAATTTTTCAATCATCGGATATAATGTAACAGGCCGATAAATTTAATTTTGAATAAATCTATCCATACAGAATCTGTCACAATCAAAATTAACTCCTCTGATAATTTTGATCTGAGACTAGAAAAATGAAATAAAACAAAAGTAAACTTGCATTTTGGCACGCATTTCCAAACAGCTCTTTTAGCGCCATTGTTGATGCACTCGTCATTTGTCTCAGAAGCGGGCACCCATCTGTTGATATCGTATCATATCTAGTTACTCCAAATTAATTTAAAAAAGCTAAGATTTGCTTAGATAAATGTCTTAATATGTGTAAAAGCTGAGGAAAAACAAAAGGATCCCACCATTTTAATCAATTGCCTATTTGTGTTATAACAAATATACAAATTATTCGTATTATTTTTTGTATAACATGCTTTATTGTCCGTCCCTCCAAGTTTGTACAGGAGGTACGGGCTTGGTGGAAGGGAAAGAGATGAGGTATATGACCGAAATTATCTACTAAGTACAGGTCAAACACCACCTACTTATTAGTTTTTATTTTTGCCACAATAATATGTTTTTATTACCCGACCAGTAATTTGACCAGGGTTTTGGGAGTGTTGGACTTTGACATATTAATGAGAGATTAAAAATGCTGCACTATGGCTTCATTTTGAATGACTTTTGAGTCCGATACAGGTAAAACACAACCTCCGTAGCTCAGCGGTATTTGGCTCGCTTTAAATAAAAAAAAGACAATCTCCTTAGCTTAGCGGTATTTGGCTCGCTTTAAATCTCGGCAGGGCAATATCCCTCTACAATCCTGGCTTGCCAAGGTCTGTTAAGAGGAGGCCCATATTCAGCAGTGGACGTAAACAGGCTGTTGATAATAAATCTCGGAGGTCGTGGGTTCGATCCCCACGCCGACAATAAATCTTTGTGTAGATTCTAAGATTTCTTTCCGGGTCTGGTTGGCTGAGAGACTACCCTCCGTCACTCGAAAAGCATGTTAAGCCGTTGGTCCCGATTGTTATAACATCATCTATAACAATTGTAAACTAGGGAACAGGCAGTAGCGTTTCCTTGAATGTTACAACGAGCTGATGATGATGATCACAGGTAAAACAAAAATGTCTGCAGAGTCGGTTATTACATCGGTTATGTTTTTTTGACCCTGCTCGCCTTTTTTGGCTAAAGTATGAAGTCTAGTTGCGTCCCGTTTTTTATATCAGCGAAGGTTAGCGTTCATTTAGAGCCTTTCTTCTTATATTGCGGCCGCATACTCGCAGTTCACGAGTCTGAGCTAACTAACTAAGCTAACTAAGCGCTATTATATTGTATTACATGTAGAGCTTATGATTGTATGAAGACAACCATAAATACCTATGTGTTCCTGATATCACAGTGAAATGGCTGGCATCTTCGATGCAAGCGGCGGAAGTCAGAACATATTGCTCATGAATGATCGCGCCGCCGCAGACCCAATTCGTCTTGGCCAATTTCGGATCCGAGAAGTTGGTTGGGCGTAAGTAAACCTGTGAAAGATAAGCATATAGTTAAGTCTTCCTTCCTGTACTACAAGTATGGCTAGCAATAGCTAGAAATTGACAAAAAAAAAACAAATGTCCCCACAGACCGGTAAATGATTACTTTACTTACCTTGACAGCCCATTTACGTTTACGTCCACTGGTGAACATGTGCCTCCTCTGTGACAGACCTTAGCAAGCCAGGGTCATTGAAGGATATTGCCGTTATCACCATGCTTGGCGGCTTGGCAGGCAGGTTGACGATCGCAGTTGATAGTTGCTGCTGCCCATACATCAGGTGTATGTCCCTTAGTCGCCTTTTACGACACCGTAAGATATGGGGTGGTCTTTTCTAAGCCGGTCACCACACGGCGATGTTTCTAGCCGTGGTACTAGTTCAAAAAGTGGAACACCGTTTAAATCTGATGCTATAATCAGCTGCACAATTTTAACTTCAGTATATACAGTATAAAAGAACGGCTGGTGGTGTTTCTCCACAGAAAATGATGACTTTTTTGCCGGGTGAGGTGCTATGCCCGGAGGCCGTGGCCGTCAGTGCTCAGAAGACACCATCTGAGCACTAACGAACGGCCACGGCTGGCTTCACAAGTTCGTTAGCCAATTCGAACATAAACTATTGTAGATATCAATGGCGGTACAATTTTAAGGCAAACCGTTATCTTTTTATTAAGCCGACCGACATTTCGACATGCGTTACACCAGTCGTAGTCCAGAGTGAAGAGTAAAGATTTGCCTTAAAGTTGTACCACTTTTGAGACCTGTGTCTCCTAATAATTAAGTGTTTCAAATATAAGTACGAACATAAAAAAATATGTTCAAATTGCATTGCAAACTTGTATTGACCGTTATACGATGTTTGTTATGTTTTTTTATTCTAGATGGCGCTGCTAGTGTTCTTATCTTTTTTGAAGCTACTGTAGATGGCACAACAACAGTTTTTGAAGTACAACATCCGAGCAGAAAAAGCTAGATATATATTATAAAAAAACGGTGAACGTTGAGACTATCCGAAACACCTTTCGTAGGAACAGCGTTGCCAGCAACCGCGTTGACCGCGTCTTGAGCTGGTTCCTTAGTTTGACGTTTTAAATAACACGTGAAGTTTTTGGTGCTGTGTGTTGTTGCTTGCCTATATGCCAACTAAGGCGGCAAAAGCTTTGCGGTCGCAGAACAAACGAAACCCGATTTCTTATTACACCAAAGTTGTTCACCATATAAGGTAGAGTATCACCGGCTTCTCTTCCTCTCATTATTCTTCGGGTTAGTTTTGTATTATTAACTACATCCGCTGGAAAATGAAAATTAATGATTATTCTTTTATAAACTTGTAGATATTTTTCTGCTGCTGCGCTTTATCCTGAAAGACTGGCTGACTGACATATTATCTCACAGCTTAACCGCTGATCGTAGAGACCTGAACTTAGAAGGTGTATGACGAGGTAGGTATCCGATGAAATAGGATTCTTAAATCGGTCAATGAAACAGACGCGCACCCACATCGTTCGCGTCCCTTTCGAACAACAGCTACAGAGAAATTACTCAGATATTACCTGTCCGGCGTGGGGATCGAACCTACGACCTCCAAGTCTTAAAGCGAGACTAATACCGCTACGCCACGGAGGGTGTTAGAATATATTACACCAATTAGTTGCATACATACCTTGTGCCACTGTTATAGCTAAATACACTATTAAACATATTGATAGTAACATTTTAATATACAACTAAGTCTTTCAGGTAAACTACACACATAACAACGGTTACATAATTTTTCCACGTTTCAATAAGTTGATGGCAATTACAAGCACCAGTGATTTTATGATTAGTACGAAGCATTTCATCGATACTTTTTACTGTAGGTTAAATAACTACAGTCTTTTTTGGGAGTGGATAATGAAATAAACTCCAGACAAAATATGTTTATTTTCTTTATGTATTTAGCCACAGGGCTTTTATTTCTTCACCGGGCATAAAGGCGAGTTGGACCACAGGCTTAAGAAAATATAGGCAAATTAGGAAAATTACGCAAAGAATGGCTCCATGACTTCGATAAAAATGTTTAGCTACATGTTGTTTGCAATGCAAAAGGTTAAACAGTTACAATATCATAGGAAATATATTAACAATAACCTTTTTTTTCTTGTTGTACGGGGAGAAATGCTTTTACGCATTCCCTCCCCCGCTGCAGCGTTTTTTTTAATAAACCGATATTTAGTTTGTAACCGATATTTTTCTTTCGTTCTTTGATCCAGTCCGCTAGAAGCGCCCGCCACATGAAATGTCAGTTTTGAAAGATGGCTCAGTTTCAAACATAATTTATTGAAACGTAGTGGTAGCCCGGTTATTGCGCAGGGTGCTTAGATTCTAGTTTACTAAAAAAACCTGAAGCCCACCTTTGTGCGCGTTGAAGTATCAAAAACCTAACAACATAATGTCCGTCGGAATAAAAGAGCATCACGGCGCTCTTTAGTGTCTCAATAACGCATAGGATTTTAAAATTATTCATTAATATTTTTTGGGTGCGGGGTTTTGTAAGGTCCTTTCTCATAGCAACATTGGGCGTATTAAAGCTATGCTCTAGCCCATAGGTCCCCAAACATTTTTTCTTGAAGACCCCTTTTAATACTTAACTGCTTTCCGTGGACCCCCTGTTGCTGCATTTCTATAATATTACATACTTACAACTAGTGAACCCGTTTTTGTTTTACGCCAACGTGGACCCCCGTCCAGTTCCTCGTGGACCCCCGGGGGTCCACCTGGACCCCTTTGGGAATGACTGCTCTAGCCTATACCTTCTGTTGTTATAACCTTCTAGAGCAGGCACTAGATGGCGACAATCCTAGAATTAAAGAGATACATGGCATAAATAAAGAATAATAAATATCAGGTCATAAATATAGAATAAATATATTTATTGAGATTTTGTACTTTTTCTGTCTTTTATTGTTGTTTTTTATATATTTGATTTACTATTTTTTTACAATCCAACAGTTGTACTGGAATATATTTATAGTTGTATGGAATAGTTGCTCCTACTTGACGCTAGATGACGCATTTTGAAATTTGCCGAATGAGACAAATGTTCCTTTAAAAAGTTTTAAATGTTGTAACGATATTTGTTAGGAATTTATAAACACGTATAATAATGCAACATAATGTTTAAACTAATAACCGGAGAATATGGTAGACGGTAGACCTAAATAATAATCCACGATGACAGTTTACGTTAATGTAGTCTATCCACCACTAGATGTCGCTAAATTTGAAATAGTGTTCTACCACCCAGTGCATTATTATTTATTATTATTAACTAAAAATTAAATGACTTTATTCTTGTTGCTGTTTTTAATATATTTTATTTTTGTATCTCCCGACCAAAGTCCCAAAATGAAAATTTGTTATTTTCTCCCGATAATATGGTTAGGTATTCGATCTGGCAATCCTAAGTGCTTCCTAAGCGATACTTAAAAAAAACATGACGGACATTCATTGCTTGATTCTTCTTTGAAACAATCGATTCGATCGTTCCGATTTATATAGCATAGTGATTTTTAATTAGCTGTTCAAATTTTTGTAATAAATTTTATGAAGTATACAGTGACAGACTGACAGTTAAATAAACGAGAAACCATTTATTATAAATATACAAAAAATAAAGTTTACCATTAAAATCGCTTTGCTAACTACAATCTTTATGTAACCGAAATCCGAACAATCGAATCACTCGTTTGAAATAAGAACCAACCAATGAACTTTCGTAATTTTTTCCCGCGTTCGCTTTATACCATCAGATACCATGTAACAAATGTCATGTCATGTACCATACATTTGTGTTAGCAATCACTACGCTGTAGTGAAATTTTTTCTAGGCACTCTGGATGTTAAATTCACCGCTAAACTTATAAACAATAATAAAAAAATACCTACTAAATATTATAAGTGTTAAAATTGTGATTGTCCCGTAGTAGATGGCGGGACGAGCTGGACAAAACAAACGACCAGTGGCGTACTTTAGCCCTGGATATAAAGAGCTGGAAGTGATGATGATGCAGGCTAACTGTAACAGTAAAATTGTGATTCATAAATTTAGACCACCGATTTTTAGGCCACGATATACCGCAATAAATGGTCTAGGCATTAGGGCATATGCTAACTAATTATATACATAATTACATTTACCGTTAAATTTTTCGTAAACTTTAACAAACTATTTGAACTGTGCTAATTGAAGCAACCATTTTATTTTTCGGAGCCAGTGAAATTCTCATTGCTGAAATGTGACTACATAAAACGTATTTTCATCCTCACGTTAATTGCGACACAAATGTGATTTAAAACGCCTTGTAATTACGTAAAATCTTATCTAAAAGTCATCAACATCAATTATTATGATCTACATAACTGTTAGTAGCGGGAAAGATGATAATTATAAAGTCTTTTAGACTAGTTTCTTTTGTAATAGATATGTAATTGTGTTGTAAGTATAGTGCGTGATTCAGATTCGTTTTAATGATTGTCCAGACTTTTATGAAACGATTAAGCGGTTCATAAAAATCCTCTACTATTTCTTTTTCAACAACTATTGAAACTTACGTGCGTAAGTGGGTTTTTTGCAAGCAAGAAGGATAAAGTCATAAAATTTGTATTTAAAGTTCTGAGTTCCTACACGAAGTGATATTTAGTACCTAAGTATTATTTCGTAACTTTTTTTATATTCAGGGCCGGATTTAGACGTCCGGAGGCACTGGGGCAACAAAGGAGAAGAGGCCATCTGGTCACTAATTAGTAACTAACTAACATGTCAATATGATTAACCGTTATTACAATATTTATGAACTGCTAAATTAATCATTATTCTCCAAAATAGGTACCATATGTAAAGGTAAAAAAAATGGCATCGAAGTTGCGTCGACGTCACGATGACAACGCTCGAAAAACGCTATTGGGGGGAGGGGGGGAGGTCACTAACCGGAGCTTTCGACCCCGTAAAGAAGATACGGGACATACCCTTATAGGCTTTATTTAAATCTAGTGTGAGCGAATGTATAATTTCTGTTGACTGTGTAGCAACATCTACAGTAGCCACACAAAAACTACAAGAAAACAAGCAGAGCCATCTAGCACCTAGCATCCCAACTAACCTGTATCGCGCAATACAAGTTCGCAAGCCAATTCGAACATATTCAAGTTCCGAACAGTAACATCCGTTCCTATTCAACTGTAACGCATAGAATTTTGCACATTATTTGCCTGCAGTGCTGCTTGCATACGATTGATATTGTCAATTTTACATTACCAATGAGCTATTATAAGCTTTGAGATGTCACTTCCCTCCTCGTCTTCCTGACCCGAATGCCCTCGTAGACCTGAAGTCCGAGAGGCCCGCGAACTGTAAACTAGAGCGACAGTTGCACAAAACTCCCCTAAAATACTAAAAGTCATAATCCCTCAATCTCATCGCCAGCGACAGCCCTGAGTCGAGGTCAAAGCCCCACAGGAGGCGCCCTCTTGCGCAGTTTGCTAAGTTTGTAGTTTTTTAACCATTTATTAAGGCTTGAGCTCTGCTCGCCTTTATGCCCGGTGAAGTAGCAAAAGCCTCATGGCTACCTACGTATGTCAATACGAAAAAAAAATAAAAAATAATGAGATGCCACTGCACGTTTGAAAGTATACTGTACGTCGTCAAAACAGCAACTCATTGAGAGAATACCACTTAAAGATAAAGATGCAACTATTTGTATGAACCACTTCTTTAATCTGAATATCTTTTGAATCATCATCATCATCATCATCAACAGCCCGTTGTCATCCACTGCTGAACATCGGCCTCCTCTTAACAGACCTTGGCAAGCCAGGATCGTAGAGGGATTTTGCCATAATCGCTTGGCAGACGGATTGGTGATCGCAGTAAGATGTAAACCTTGAGCTAATAGATGCTGCTGCCCATCCATCAGCCATATGTCCGTTAGTCGCCTTTTACGACACCCATGGGAGGACATGGGGTGGTCTATTCTAAGCCAGAAACCACACTTTTTTACTTTTTTCTTTTGAATGGTAATACGGAACTCTTATATTTAAATCTCCTAGGCTGGCTCGGTTTGTATTGTTTCCAACACCTAAGATTAAGTGGATACTAATACAAATGCAAGCTAATTTTGGCTTACACTCTCTAGCTCCACTCAGTTCTACAACACAGTAATTTGTTAACATCGACGTATCTTCACATACAAAGTAGGTACACACACATTACATCGAGGTTTACATGTCAAAATATTTTTAATGTGGCATATTGTGGCAACCCCCGTAGCGTAGCGGTATTTGGCTCGCTTTAAGTCTCGAAGGTCGTGGGTTCGATCCCCACACCGGACAAGAAATATTTGTGTAAATTTTAAGATTTCTTTCCGGGTCTGGTTGGTTGAGGGACAACCGAGGACTGAGAAAGCACGTTAAGCCGTTGGTCTCGATTGTTATAACATCATCTATAACAAGCGTATACCAGGGAACGGGCAGCAGCGTTTCCCTGTGTATAACAATATAATACTGCGGTCACCAATCCGCCTGCCAAGCGTGGTGACTATGGCAAAACTCTTCCTTATGAGGAGGCCTATGTTCAGCAGTGGACGTTGTACGGGCTGATGATGATGATATTATGACATAATTTGTTCGAGAAAAATCAATATGAAAGAGAGATCTTCTACAGACATTACGCTTTAAGTTAGGTATTGTAATGTACATCTGAGGTACTAGTTACCCGCGCGCGGTTTCACCCGCGTAACTCCCGTTCCCGTGGGAACTTCATAATTAAATATAGCCTATGTCTCAGGGTGAACGTAGCTTTCCAATGGTGAAAGAAGTTTTGAAATCGGCACAGTATTTTTTGAGTTTATTCATTACAAACATACACACAAAAATACAAATCTTTCCTCTTTATAATATTAGTATAGATGTTATTGTTACTGTATTATGTAAGTTATATTAACTTCATAAATTTGCAGCTAAAAAGTAATCTTTTAGTAAAATAAATGTAAAAGTTTTAATGAATGTCTAATTCTCTGTCAAATCGAATTAGGGTTTGAAACACATATTAAAAGAAAAAACTTTCTGTTCAACCCGATAGTGAAATCAAATTCGCTTATCACCTTGTAAGAAAATATCGTAGTATTACACATAAAGGTAACACTAAATAATCTTAAACTTCAAACAAAAATAATCTCAACCTACGCGTAGAGAACATTACTAAAAAATATACAAAGCCACCAAACCTTAAGGATATCATTTGCGCAATTCCTTTTAACGTGATCAAGCTATTACAATAAGGATTAAGCATTCCCATATCACATGGAGCCATAATCTAACACCCTTTACCACTCCAAATGTCGGTTACAATCCTATAAAGAAGCTATCTACAGCTATACATTATCCTTACTTATCTATCGCCATAACATGAAACTTAGGATCTATTTTATTATAAAGTGCATTGTCTACTAGAGGTCGGTCGACCGCCGAACGTAAATAATTTAACTGTCTTAAAAGATTCAAAAATAGTTTCCTAACATTGCCCCCCTTAATATGTACACCATTTGTCAGACCATAACTGGATTTAAACGACGCGTTACAAGAAAAAGGCAACGCCCACTGATATTCATACAACTGTCCTCCTCTAACCAATGTCTAGCCTTAAGCAAACTTTATATTTGTCTCTTTCACACAATTATTCTGAACTGTGTTTACCTTATTACAAGACCACTAAAAATGTGCCAAAGACCAGGAAAAAACAGTCGAATATGATTTTTATTTCTATCCGGTTATGGTTCTAAATGTTTTGTTAATGACATTGAGGGGGGATTCAATTGAAGCGAGACGAGCCACGAAAGGGACACAGCGAATCGTTCTGTTTAAGTTAGTGAGTCCAAACGAGTTTTTATGTTTGGAAATCGTATTAAGCTTTTGTTGGAAACTGTTCCACTCAACGAGCATAGTTGAGGCGTTTGTGCGGTCAAACTATCGCGTTTTGAAAAGCGGTGGGGATACTGCTGATTGGCTCGTTTTGGCCGATACACTGTGTAACGATTCGGTGGCGTGCGGTCGAGCGTAGCGTGCCTACCGAGCTTTTTCAAATAAGGAACACGAGTTAATACGTTCCACTCTTATTCCGATTGTCAATTGGAATTCACCTAATTAAATTATAAAGTGATTTTAAAATGTTAAGCGGCCTAAGTTACAGATGAAAATCGAAATTTAGTGTCTGTGTATAATAAAGTTTAAGAAACAGTTTAATTAAACTTATTAAAAATGTCGTCGGTACATTCTGATGATGATCAAGAAGAGATCAATGTGGATTCTGACAGCAGACTATCGGGTCAATGTGATAGGAGTATTGCTTCTGACGACAGAGATTCTGAACACAGTTACCATGGCAGATATCACGACTCACCGAACGAACATATGACTGACACCCAACCGAGGGTGAATTTACCTTTCAGCATATCCCGGCTTTTAGGTAAACAATTTGAAGACATAGACAAGCGACGAAATTCCGGTGAAAGTGATGATAGGAGTGATCAGGACACTGAATCAGAGAGTGCTAAAGACGAGGGCAAGGACAGTGGTTTACCATTAAACTTTTCGCATACACCAGGCTTGTATCCTAATTCGGGACTATTATTGAGACCTGGTCTAGGTATGGGCGGTTATGGGTTTTCAAGTAATCCAGGAGTGGTCAGAGTGCCGGCACATAGAGCGTTGGGTGCTTTGGGTGCATGGGGCGTCACCATGGACCCGATGAGGCAGGCGGCGGCAGCAGCTTTTGCACATCAGATTGTGAAAGATAGGTTAAATGGTAAGTTTTAAATCTTATAAGAATTGTCAATATACCTATAAGATATTTTTTCTTTTTGTCTTGATCTTAGCTTAATCTCAAATAGATTTTATCGAGACCTACGTTAC
This sequence comes from Nycteola revayana, assembly GCA_947037095.2. Classification (NCBI taxonomy): domain Eukaryota; kingdom Metazoa; phylum Arthropoda; class Insecta; order Lepidoptera; family Nolidae; genus Nycteola; species Nycteola revayana. Next base: position 5,339,976 of record OX344851.2, read on the forward strand.
TTGGAATTGTATTTTTTGCTGAAGCAATAATAATGCAATAATTCTTTTAGGTCCCATATCCTTTCTATAAACTTTTATGGGAATCCAATCTTTTTCTTATTGCATTTTTTTTTAAGTTCAATACTTATTACTATATCATCGATTTAAAAATTAAGGTATTGTTACTTACGTATTTATAACTAAATAAAATATGTAGGCACATCGTGAATAAGATAAGATAAGGTTATTATAACAATTACTTATCAAACATGCAATTAAACGAATGCTTATATTACCTGCCTTCTAATTTATTCTAGCTAATATGATTTATTCAGTGATAAACTATTGAAAGACTACAGAACAATTTCGGTTGATTATTTTTAGAAGATAAATAATAAATTCATCATTGGGTATTTTTTTTATTAATCCATAGCTCATAGGTACCTACTTTACTAGTTTTTCAATGATATTATTAATAAAGTACTTTTAAATTGAACGAATAAACATTTTTTGGAGATAGAAAATATCTAGTACGTTTGAATTCGTTTTTTGTTCCACAAAATCCAACACTATACATATTTAAAGGACAAATCCATGCGCGCACTCAAAATCCGAACACGATTTTCAATTCCCAAAAGAAAAAAATACATCTAAATATTCTGAACATATTTTTTCCTTGTTTGTAAAAAAGGGACCAGATCGGGTGCCAATGTCCTCCGAGTGAATTACACTTGCGTGCGAACCGATGACACACATAGGAAACTATTCTCTTTTTTTTTATACTTACTTCGTTTTTTCGTGTGAGGCGAGATTGGCGCCCCGCACTGTAATTTGTCGCGTCGGCCGCCGGTCAACTTGGGGACAGAGATTTTTTTGTTTCCGTTACTCATCCTGACAAAAATTGGTTGTTAAGTTGCGATGGTGTGACGTAATTGGGTACGATTTCGGATTGTTTTTTGAATATGGAAATCGGTTTGCGTGTTCAAATACACCTGAGTTCTTGTTAGAGTTCAGTTTTTGGAGCAATCTGTGTCATTATAACATTTATTTCTTGACTAACAAAAAACGAATTAACCATAATAATAATTGTTTCAAATTATTTCGTAAACCGAATTCTCTACTTTTGTTTTTTTATTTGAAAAGATATTACTTGCGTTTAAATATATTTTATCTACAGCTTAAAAAATTGTCCCTTCTTGACCTAAATAAAATATAGATAAAAATCAATAATAAAAAACTGTAGCATATTTATTTTTTCGAACCTAAACAAACACGATAGCATACGAATCTTAACAGTTTTTTACGGCCAAAGACAATTTGTGTTACCAAAAACAAATTAAAAAAAAAGTTCCATTCACATCCCGACGCGTGCAGTTCTCCGTTTTTTGCGACCACCGACTAAGAGGAAGCGGGTTACTACTCTATAATTGAGACAATAGCCACTCGGAATCATTCGTCAAACCTTACGTGTATCGGAAATACTTAGCCCTACAGCCATTAAACAAAAAAAAAGACAATTCGAAAAAAAAAGCATAGCGGCGCCAAAAAAAGCCTGTAGTGGCAAAGAAAGTATCCTCTTTTATGGGGCTATTAACGTTTTTATATCCTTTTAAATATTAAAACACTTTATTTGATACATTGTAATTAATTCCGGCCAATTAAATTGATATTAACATAATTCGTGATCAAATACATAGATGAAGAAATTACAATATTTGCATTTAGAACTTATTCTATTTTAGTTTTTATGTCTGAGATGATGGTTGTCTATGAAGTTAATCATTTGAAAAAAAAAACAGCTCACCGTAATAAAATTGTTTATGGATTACTTAGATAACTTTGTGTTAATTAAAGCAAAAAAAGAGAAAATAGTTAAAAGTTAGTTAACATGGATAAAATCATTGATACGGAACGCCGGTTATAATTAAATAGGTAGTTAATAAATCTAACGCAATTAAAGTGCAGTGTCTTGAACCGTGTTATTCATAGTGTTTAATGGGTTTTTTACAAAACTATTACTATTTATTAAACAGTAAAATAACAACAATGTTGTTTATATTACTGATATATGAATATATATCCTTTTAAAAAACAAAAAAAAAACAATATATTACTACAGTCAAAATAAAATATATTTTTTAATGATTAATGTATTTGTGCAATGCTGTTACTCGGTTACGTCCAGTATATTTTTAAAGAGTATATTAATTATGCTGTAGTGAAATACATAATATTTTTTATTTTATTCTCTTTTTTTTTAAATTAAAACTGGAAGTTTAACCCGCGTTTGTCTATTATTATGTTGTAATGGATGCTAGCAAGACGTTTTATTTAACAGTTTTAAATAATAATCAGTATCAGTAAATATTAAGCAAAACAATGACAATCTAGATAGGTATATATTTTTTAAAAGACAATTAAAAAAAAAAATGTCTTTTAGTCAAGGAGCATAAATCCCTGTATAACCTTAACATACGTACGCTATTCAAGTACACAAAGCACAGCCAGACTCGGAATAATTATCTGTGGTTCACATAAATAACTGTCTCGGGTGGGAATCGAATCCAAAACCCCAACTCACATAAACCACTGCCATAACCACTGAGCCACCGGTTCCGTCAAATATATACGTAGTTATATAATTATATTATCTTTCTTGTATAGTTTAATCTATAGACGAAACCAAGTTTAGTTTCATATAGTATCTTATCTTAGTATAGTAAAGATACCTTTACATATTACGTTGAAAATATAACGATTTGTAAATCGAAACCATAGACATTATAACATAAACTCAACGAGCAATGATTGGCGCAGAATATAGAATTCTTGGGTTACACCACCGTGGGATCTGATCCGTGATATCGCTAAGTTTTCGTTCACTGCGGTTTTTGCGCTTTACTTGCAGACCATATCTACGTGTTATTTCACTTGAATTATCTGTTTTTGTTATCATTTCGATTTGATGCGGTTTTACTGTATATAAAATAACCCATATCCCTTACAGTTAGTAAGTTAAAATTGTTTTTATTCAATTATTATCATCGTTCGACTAAATCCTACCTCTGTATGACTTCGTAGACCTGAAGTATTAGAGTCCACCTTCATATTTCACCAAAATCATTTTAAAATCTATCTCATTCCGTTAAAAAATAAACGATGAACGGTACCAAAATTACATAAAACCCGTTCTCTTTCAAAATTGTCACTGTTCATTACACAAAAATAGCGATAGCAATTATTGCAACTAAAACGACATAACTGGTCAGATAAAAAGCTATAATAAACAGCTCAATGCCTCCTAATAGACGCAAAAAGGTGCATTAGTGGTAGAAATAATGAGGGCGAAGCCGGAAATGGCAACACTGGTAACTACCATTAGTAGAAATACCGCATTACAAGCTCTATTACACTCTCTATTGATTTCGAGAAACGATCACAGCGTCCTTTTGTTACAGACAACTGATCGCTTTCTAGTTTGACAATCAATCGGTTTTGTAAAAAACTGACTTGTGTCGATTTCGTTTTAAGTCACCGTTATGTAACTGTACATTGTTTTATTAGGATTTAGATAATGATTGAGACCGAACTTAAAGTTTTTGTTTATGAAGAAGCAAGTAGATGATTTTTATATATTTATGCCCAACTTGAGCCGAGTTTTGGAGTTTTGTTTTGCCATAATCACCACGCTTGACAGGCGGGTTGGTGACCCATTATAGTATTCATCATATACACAAGTAAATGCTGCTGCTCGTTACGTGGTATACAATTGTCATAGATGATGATATGACAATCGGGATCAACAATCTAACGTGCTTTCAGAGGGACGGAAGGTCCAACCAGACCCGAAAAGAAATCTTTGATAGGACACAAAGATTTTTTGTCCGGAGCGGCAATTGAACCCACGATTTAAGTCTTATACCGTTATTAAGTAATTAATACAGAACAGTACTTGTAGCGATGTCGTACAAAAGACATCAACGATCTAACTACTAAACTAATAAAATAGCAGAAACATTTTATTGTTCGTTTGTATAGAATATGCTCCAGAACTACTGGTCCGATTTTAAAAATGTTTCTATCATTAGAAAGATACGTTATCCAGGAGTAACAAAGGCTATATTTAATTATGAAGTTCCCACGGAAACTGAAGTTACGCAGGTGAAACTGCGAGCGAGAAGCTAGTATTTAATAAGCTTACTTACATGCACAGTGAAGTAGTAAAAACTAAAAAGTTACTAAATACTTGTTGTTCTACCAAAAATTAATACAAAAAATGCCAATATATATAGTTAGTTAAAAGTAATAGTTCATTATTATGTACCTAAATAATGATAAAAGCGCTTTTGTGAAGTTTTAGCGGAATTTTAGTATAGTTTGAGCGGATTCGAAAACTAATAATAATAATAATAATGGTTTATTTGTATTGAAAATGGTTATTTCAATACAGGTAATACAATTTATTATAATTAACAAACATGAATAAAATACAAACTAAAAGTAACTAAGTAAAAATAAAACTAACTTATATACTACTATTCTAAATCTATTCTACTTGGCAAGGTTCCCAGAATGCTGGCAGCATTACCACGTTGAATGGCAATGCTTACCTGCTGTGCAAAGTAGAAACCAGCACTCGGAGAACGTGCCGCACTTAAGAGGGCCGCTGCGAGGTATTTATAAATTAATTTGGCTCCCGGTCCCCACGGCCCCAATACAGGTTAAATTAAATTAAAAAATGTGTAACCAGATTTTGGTATACAAATTTTAAGTGTTAGCATTCTGATAACATAAAAAATACTTAATTATATACTTGTATCTATGCGTACTAGGTAGGCCTGATGGTGGATATATTCAAAACGACTTGATATTGTTAAATTTGATGACTAGATATTGTTAATTTGATCTTGTGGCCACCGGTTCGATACCCCAGCATTGCACTACCAACGTGTAGGTACCGTAGGTAACTCGTAACACAAGCATTTTAGCTTAGCACGAGGGGTTAAGAATACTAGTAGACTGAAAATCTGTACTAGTAATCTTTTCAAAAGAAAAAAAGGAGTTTTTTTATATTTTGTCCGGGAGGAAATACATTTACGCATTCCCACCGCCGATGTAGCGTATTCGCGCGCTGGCGGTGGGATATGTGGGACTCGCCCTCTCCATAGCGTGGTATGCTAACTCATACCACGAGGAGAGGATCCTACACTACTTAAACCTCCCGGACACCTTCGATCCGCCGTTGGCGGGGGCCGGGTAATCCGACTCCGGTCACATTGTCCTAACGTTTAACGTTAATATACATATCTTTTAATATTATCTCAAATATTTATTCAATTATACGTATCATAGTAATTATGTATATATTTAGCCACAAGATTAATCCGAAACAGATGAAATAATAATACAGCTTCAATTCTCCGTCGGCACGAATTTGCATTACTCAGTAATTTAGCTAAATGTACCAGAGAATCGGGTCAAGGCGGCCAAAGTGATTTCAATGATGACTAATCACATGCAATTATTTTATAACAGTAAGCAAAATGGTGGTTTTATCGTCGTGTAAAGTTTTCTTATGCCTTGTAGCAAAACAACCTCTGTAGCGTAGCGGTATTTGGCTCGCTTTAAATTTCGGAGAGCGTGGGTTCGATTCCCGGACAGGAAATCTTTGTGTAGATTCTAATATTTCTATCCGGGTCTGGTAGGCTGAGGGACTACCCTCCGTGCTACGGAAAGCATGTTAAGCCGTTGGTCCCGATTGTTATAACATCATCTATAATAATTGTATACTAGGAAACGGGCAGCAGCGTTTCCTTGTATGTTACAACATAATACTGCGGTCACCAACCCGCCTGCCAAGCGTGGTGACTATGACATAACCCTCTCTCGGGAGGAGGCCCATGTTCAGCAGTGGACGTTATACGGGCTGATGATGATGATGATGATGATAGTAGCAAAAGCCTCATGGTTTAAATAGATATGCCTTATAATGATGAATCATACGCAATTATTTTATAACAGTACGCAAAATGGCGGTGGTATCGTCCTGTGAAGTTTTCTTATGCCCAGTAGCAAAAGCCTCGTGAAATAGACCTGTCCGACAGAAAAAAAACTTTATGAAATACTAGCTTCCCGCGCGCGGTTTCACCCGCGTAGCTCCGGATCCCGTGGTAACTTAAAAATATAGCCTAGCCTTCCTCAATAAATGGGCTACCTAACACAGAAAGTTGATCACAGAACACAGTATCGGACCAGTAGTTCTTGAGATTAGCGCGTTCAACGCTAATCTCAGAATTCTTTCAGTGACATCTAGCTCATTTATCTAGACAATATTTTATAATGTAAAAATATATATTTCTGTTTTTTGTATAAATTATACTCGTGTTACTGTTTTAATGATGGATGTTAAACATATTTTTAATTAAATTTGGCACAAAAATGAGGAAGATATGGGACTTCATCTTAATTATACGTATCATAGGCACGTTAAAATGATATTACACTAATACCGCGAGCTCGTAATTTATATTTTTATTTACCTACATACTTGATATTTTTTTATTTCTTGGCGTTACATTTAAAAGCATAAAAATAACATCCCTTCGAAACTTACCCCCAAGAATTCAATAACACTTTGACGGCATGTCAACAGAATTTTATTTCCTCGTCACTCCACGCCATTTTATCGCGCCTTCCTAAACCTGCCACAAAATCATCGATACTCTAACACATATGTCTAATACTACCCAACCTCCCCTCGAAAGGCTTCGTCATTTCCCGCGGGGAGGCGCGGTATCGTTGGCGTTATGAAAATTTGACGCCAACCAATATGCGATGATATGTTCAGGGGTTACGTCTCGTATATTATTCTGCATGTGTGAAATTACCCTGAGCTCCCCTTTTAGTGGGGAAGTTGGGTATATTTGTAATAGGTGAGCTTTAGTTTCATAATGCGTGCGGTTTCGTGTAATTGTTTTAAATGCTTAACAAGATTTAGTATGAATTTTCGTAATGCTTAATGATACCTCTTGAAATAGACAGTTTAATTTCAACATACGAGCTTACGAGGGTTTCATTGCGGACTAGATGTTGGCCGCTATTTTGTCCACGTAAAATCTATACGACTTTTACTACTTACATATTTTTATCGGATACCTAAGTTATATAAACAATACAACAAACTCCGTAGCGTAGTGGTATTTGACTCGCTTTAAATCTCGGAGGTTGTGGGTTCGATCCACAGAAAATCTTTGTGTAAATTCTAAGATTTCTGTCCGGGTCTGGTTGGTTGAGGGACTTCCCTCCGTGTCTCGAAGAGCATGTTAAGCCGTTGGTCCCGATTGTTATGACATCATCTGTAATAATCCTATATCAGCGGAACAGGCAGCAGCGTTTCCTTGTGTGGTACAACATAATACTGCAGTCACCAACCCGCCTGCCAAGTGTGGTGACTATGGCAAATACCCTCCCTCGGGAGGAGGCCCATGTTCAGCAGTGGACGTTGTACGGGCTGACGATAATGATAAACAATACAGTCTCCAGTTTTAGTTCTTTCCGTTCAGAGGTGTAGGTTGTGCGTTAATCCGTCAGTCAGTTATTAATACAGATAAATGGATACCTACTATTTTCGCTTACTATTTTTGAAGTCAAGACTTATGGCAATCCAAAACAAAGGTTAACGTTTAAAATAATATTATTTAAAATATCAAAGTTTTAAAATACTTTGATGTAATCATATTCTTTCTAACACTAATGCATTATTATATAAATGGTTCTCTTTTCCATATGTTTAGTATGAACATAGTAACGAAAAATCCGCAGATAGTAAACTGATTGATATTTTTTTTTTTACTTCCTTGCCTTGTTATGCCGTCTACTTGTATGCTTGTTAACCCCTCGTGCTAAGCTAAAATGTTTGTGTTAGGAGTGGGGTCACGTCGTCGGTAGTGCAATGGGTGGGGTTCGAACCGGCGACCTCAAGATCACAAGTCCGACGCCCTAGCCTTGGGCTACGGCCGCTTCTTATATATTATTAGGCTATTGCCACTTACGTTTAATAGACAAGTCCTAAATCGGCCCAGAGCAGTTTTTCCTTTTATTCATCATCAATCATCATCATCATCAACAGCCCGTTTACGTCCACTGCTGAACATTTATGTCCTCTTAACAGACTGTGGCAAGCCAGGATCGTAAAGGGATATTGCCATAATCACCACGCTTGGCAGACGGATTGGTGATCGCAGTAAGATGTAAACCTTGAGCTAATAGATGCTGCTGCCCATCCATCAGCCATATGTCCCTTAGTCGCCTTTTACGACACCCATGGGAAGACATGGGTTCCTTTTATTATCATATGCCAAAATACTAATATGTATAGGATTTCAGATTGACCCACCCAGGTTTTTTATCCTTTGTGCCTAAATTAAATAAATATAATGATCAAGTTTTTTTAAATTCTTTTCCCGAAGCATAGGTACTATGTTTTCGTTTACATCAATAAACGATTAGTATTTTTTTTATGGCAAACACGTTGTTAGCCACGAGGCTTTTGCTACTTCACCGGGCATATGAACTATTAGTGAAGCAAATACTTTGTACCTCTTTTTAAGGAAGTAACGTGGACGGAGAGATATGAAATTTCGCACACTTATCTATACTATAATATTATAAAGAGGAAAGATTTGTACGTAAGTATGTTTGTAACGAATATGCTCAAAAAGTATGGGATTTAAAAAATTCTTTCACCATTTGAATGCTACATTATCACTGATTAATATAGGCTATATTTTATTATGAAGTTACCACGGGAACTGGAGTTACGCGGGTGAAACCGCGCGCGATAAGTACATAAAATAATTATAAGTATATACCACAGTTTTATTTGAGCTTAGCATATGTACGAGGCAAAAGCCGATGTGTTTTATTGGCAATCCATAACCCGCGAGCTATAAAAGCAGCCATATTTCAAATGTGTAAATATATGTGTGCAAATTTTCCCGCGTCTCCCCTGAGACGGTGGACGGGCGTACATAAAATATTATATTGCAATTTATATTTTTCGCTTCAGAAAGATTAGAAGATTCCTCGTTTATGTTAAGTGATATTGGTTGGGTATATTTATAAGTGTTTTTAATAGTTACTTGTATACGAACTGTGAACTCCTTTTAAATGTTATTAGTAGGGACCTGATTATATGCATTTGCATATGCATTGGCATATTTAAGCCATTCTCAACGGTACTTGCATATTTTACCTAATATCGAGTTATAATGCATATTATCGATATACTGGGTGGCGCAAAAGTAAAGACTCAATTTGATTCAGTTATAAAAAAAATTCTAAATTAGAAAACTTGATTCAGGTAATTTTAAATGTATATTTGTGCCATTAAATTTCGTACCATTAGGATTTAAAGATGATGTCTTTTAAATGGTGACCTCTAGAGTTCATGACTTACTGAGGGACGCTTTTCCAGGCCGAGTTATCTCTCGTTTTGGCGATTTGCCTTGGCCTGCAAGATCACCCGATCTGACCAGTCCAGACTTCTTTCTTTGGGGTTTTTTGAAATCTCGGGTGTATGTGAACAAGCCACGGACTCTCGCAGCTCTAAAAGAAAACATTCATCAAGAAATAAGGAACATATCGCAGGAAGTGTTACGGCTAGTTATGCAAAATGTCATAAATAGGGCTCAGATGTGCATCAACTCTAGAGGTCACCATTTAAAAGACATCATCTTTAAATCCTAATGGTACGAAATTTAATGGCACAAATATACATTTAAAATTACCTGAATCAAGTTTTCTAATTTAGAATTTTTTTTATAACTGAATCAAATTGAGTCTTTACTTTTGCGCCACCCAGTATTTACAATATTTTTTCCAGTGCAGTGCAGTCATCCTGCATTCCGATATTCGATAAAAGTGATAATATCGCGAATTAAACAAAATTATAGTCACAAAATAAATATATACATTAATTATTGTGATATACATTTATAAAAATAATGTCACGTAATCGAAAAGGTCGCCTATTCAAGGATAATTTACTAATTGTATGCTGATTTTGAAATAAAATAAAATTAAAACAAACTTTTCTTCTTTTTTTAAGGACTGAATTGATTGATTGAATTAAAACTTATAATTTAATTTTGCATATTCTGACAATTTTCGTGCATATTTCAAGCATTTTTCATGCATATTTGCATGCATATAACAAGCTTTTTATGTTGCATAATCCGGTCTCTAGTTATTAGAGTGATTAAACACCTATAGAGTTTTTCAATTGGGGCCGTAGTTCCTGAGATAAGCGCGTTCAAGCAAACAAACTCTTCAGCTTCATATGTTAGCATAGAAGTATACATATTTCACCCGTTTTCATAATAACAAAATATTTCGCAACTAGTTTAGGGTTTTAAAACCGTGGCTCATCTAAATACGGTGATTAAATCACCAAAATTGATATAACAACTTTCCAAATTAATATAATAGTCATATGTACGACACATCACAATTTATTTTCCCAACTGAATCCGTAACAATCTCAAGGGAAAGCTGATTTCCCACGATGTTCGTGGTAACATTCGGTAGTGTCATTACGCGGTATTTAAGCTCATTAAAATTTTGTCCAGTGTGTCGACGGCGCGGCCCGCCGGGATGTCGTGTCGACACCTAATTGCGCATTATGTACTTATATTATGTGGAAATGTGGTGATAGTAGAGCCTGTAGGTCAGTGGTTCCCAACCGGTAGTCCCCGGACCACTGGTGGTCTCTGCAAACAAAGGAAGTGGTCCTGAAGCTGCCCGAAAAATATTGCTATTTACTGAACGTAGGATTTAGAAGTTATTGTAGAAATTTTATAAGTTAATTTTAGAGTGATTATAAGAAAAGGTTTGACAAATATTTTGTTAAATGGTCTTTCATCGCTTAAAGGTTGGGCACCACTGTTATAGATGACCGCGTAGCTTTCGCTATACTAACTTTGGACTCCGTTGCATTAAGTCATGCATTAAGTCATGCATTAAGTCATAATCCCTGAATCTCATCGCAAGCGACTGCCCGTCTTGCGCAGGTTGCTTAGTTTGTAGTTTATTTATTAAGGCTGGAGCTCTGCTCGCCTTTATGCCCGGTGAAGTAGCAAAAGACAAGTGGCTTTAAAAAAAAATTGCATCTCCATAGTGAGTGAGTAGGTATCCTTTCTCATAAAAATCTATATCTATTCCCACCTACTAATATATAAAGCTAAGGAGTTTTTTTTTTAAATAATGGAAATATGCAGGTGTAGCTAATTAAAATTCTCGTTTTATTTAGTAGATTAAAACTATACTAAGTGTAAAAACTACTACATAACTTTTTACGACTTTAGGGTAAAAATGATCACTTGAATGTTACGTAACGTTTAGAAAGGGGGAGGGGGGGGTCCAGAAAAACTTTACGGTGTGTTACAATGGGGGGAGGGGGGGTCAAAAATCTTCAAAAATTGCGTTACGTAATACTTGAACGCTCCCTTACCTATATTTTATTTTATTTTTATTTATTAGGGAAATAAACAACTGTATCTTACATGTAAATTATTATCTAAGTGCAAAGTAATTAATGTACAGTCAACCACGTTTCCACTTATTACAATAGAATTTCAGTGGTGTTAATCCTATGCATGGGTGTGTAAAATAATATGTATATTTTAAGTAATTCGTATTAATAATTTATTCTAAACGCTGTTTGATGTGATTTATAATTTATTTTCAAAATTTTGAGGTTCTTAATCCAAATATATCAATCTCGGTAAAATTGTTACTATATGCTATTACTATTTTGTGTAGGGGTGCTCGTTTACCCGCATTCGTTTTGCATATTATGCGGAACTATGATGATCATAGAGAGATCGTAAAGGTTTAGTCTTATTTTCTTATATGTATTAGATTCTCGCACTAGCTAGCGCTCGCGACTTCCGCGTGAAATAGTTACTTTGGACTAACCCCCGAAAAGACGATGGGTCGACGACATTACGGAATTTATAGGGAAGGACTGGCAAACTATTGGCAAGGACAGAGATGAGTGGAAAGGACTGGAGGAGGCCTTCACCCGAGGAGGGGTCCATATCCAACAACAAAACTAACTCTTACTAACAATTAGACAATAAGTAGTAAACTAACTAAACACTAACAAACAAACACCACATCTGAAATGTTAAAAGAAAAAAAATTAAGGTTATGGAAGTAGGTTTTTTTTTTTTTTTTTATTACCCCAATTGTAAATAATTCGTCATAGGCTTTGAATTGAAATGAATTCGCTCCTTTGAATCTTAGCGTGATAATATATAGCCTTCCTCGATAAATTAACAATCTAACACTGAAATGATTTTTCAAATCGGACCAGTAGTTTCTGAGATAAGCGCGTTCACGCAAACAATAGTATAGATTATAACTAAATAAATTTTACAAAATTACCTACAAGAAAATTCAAAACGGAATTGTTATCAAATTGCATGACTTGACATAACATTTTTGCGTTACAAAATGTAATGCCGTGTAAACATACCGAGCCTTTTAAGGTAGGTTACATAAATTATTATTAAAATACATTACATTAATATAATTAGCACGACACTGAGTACAAATCCGATGATATTAAAACCACGAGTTGGGTTTTATTTGACACAAACGCGTGGTTGGGGCACGCCGCTTAATGGACAAATGAATTTATTATAATAAGTACCGTAAAACATAAATATAACTAGGTTAAAACCGCGTCGAAACTTTCGTCCAGTTACCGTGGGAACAATTTCATATTTATATCAATGAAATATTCACAACATATTTTTTAAAGCGCCGTGTGGTTGCCGGCTTAGAATACATCACCCCATGTCCTCCCATGCTGATGGATGGGCACCAGCATCTATTAGCTCAAGGTTTACATCTTACTGCGATCACCAATCCGTCTGCCAAGCGTGGTGATTATGGCAATATCCCTCAACGATCCTGGATTGCCCAGGTCTGTTAGAGGAGGCCCATGTTCAGCAGTGGACGTTAACGGGCTGTTGATGATGATGATGATACTACTACTTAGACACAATACAATTGATATAATATTCTGTATTATATTAACAATTGAGAAGTGACCTTTAGAAACATTATTTATGCACAATAGGCTAGCAAGTTATTGAAGTGAGGAGGAGGAATGAAACGCATGTTACTAAAAGAGTTTTAAGTATACACGTAGATGGATGGAGATGGAGATGGAGAGGAAGGCCAAAGAAAAGATGGATGGATTGTGTGAAGAATGATATGCAAGAAAAAGGAGTTAGTGATAGTATGACGGGTGACAGGACAGAATGGAACAAATAAACGTGTTGCGCCGACCCCAATTAATATGGGATAAGGGCAGTAAGAAGAAGAAGAATAGGCTAGCAAGTTATTGTTTTTTTAAGACATCGTCCTCGAAACAAGTACCTAATCTATATCCGTATTATATTTATTTATTTAAATTATACCGTAAAGCATCAAAACTATTTTATTATGTATGAGTAATTAGCGTTATGTATGATCATGCATATATGATATAGTTTCTTATTAATCTTTACAAATACATTCTCGCAATAAGTCTTGTATTATTAAATATCTACGTCCAGTGACCAATTTTAAGTCGTGTTCAGTTTAAAGTAACATTCTTTATGCCACATAAACTAGCAGTGGTGGATTTACCAGCAGGCTCAGTAGGCTGTAGCCTAGGGCGGCAGATTTTAGTGGGCGGCAAATTAACCCACTTTTTTTCTTACTGGAAAAGAAAATATAAACGTCTAAAATTTAAACATTTGAGAGATAAATTATTGTAGTATTCCTAGTACTAAGTAGGTACTTATACAATTATTAACAGAATACTCCAATGTCTAAGGAGTGAATCTATCTCAATGTGAATCTGACTCGCTGGTCAGACTTTGGAATCAATCACGCATTACCGTGTGCAGCGCACCTTCCATAAGCTAAATACTTTCAAAAATTAAATTTGGTATGGGTAACTATAGGCAACTAGACAATTGTTATGGTTTGCAGGAGCGGTAAAATTTGAATAGCCTACTGGTAGCAAATTTGTAAGTCCGCCACTGTATACTAGGAAGGTCGTTTACAATTCAAACGTTCGAAGCCATCTAACGTGACAAACAACATCTAAAGCCAAATATTCAATTGTGTTTCAATACATCAACCGCACCAGCTCTAAAACACAACAAACGTGCCGAAGCGAGACACAAAACACGAGTAACGACACAGAAACACAAGCACTAAAAGCAACGTCATAAAACCCGGCTGTTCTACCAAACGAGTGCAGCGTTTGAAAATGCAACCTAAGCCCGTATCCCGATTGCATTTCACCCGCTGAATTTTCCATGAGCTTGCCGTTGCCCGATTCCTGTTCGTTTGGTACGTAACTAGTGGGAATTCGTATTCGCTTGTTGCGTACAATATGTATGAGATTTGTCCATTTATTTTTTCGCTTCGCACCACTGTCCGGTGTAATTGAAAAATGTTTACTCTGTGCACATTGTACTACGTGCAATGGACCGGCTAATTGTATATTTATGATCGGATCGCAAATTGATTCGTAAAAAAAGTTCCGAAAAATTGTTAATTTCAACTTTAAATATGCAGCGTGCGTCAGAATGGATTGACGCATTTTTTCCACTTACGTTTATTAAAAAAATGTGTTGGTATTATGATTTTTGGGTGCACAGTGGGTTGAAATCTTGAAGGCGTGGACAAATGTGAATAGAGGGTGATGGAGTGTTCCCGAGTAATCCCTTGTGACGTCAGCGTCCAATTAAGCGTCAAGCATTCGTCTTACCGCCCGTACTTTTTCACCGGAGGGCGGATTTCGTACGAAAATATGAAAGAGAATTTATCTCAATTGTGACTAAATTTGTAACAAGTTTTATTTAGATTTATGCGATGGTGTTTAACATGATGTCAATTATGTTTTGTTTTTAATTTTAGATATGAAATTTTATTTGAATGTAAAATAACCCACAATATACTTGTAGTATGATTATATGCC